>OX637877.1:6032500-10832500 GCA_951802675.2 Boloria euphrosyne
TCCTTATAAAATTATCTATCTGCGAGTAAAAGTTCCGTCAAAATCGGTCCAGCCGTTTCAGAGAAGAGCGTGAACAAATAGACAAAGACAGACAAAAATTTTAAAAATTGATTTTTTGATGTTGTTAGTAGTATATTACATACTTTCATATGCATTTGAAAAGCTCATAATTTGAAATTACAAACAGACAGTACAATTATATTATTCTAGCTGATACCCGCGACTTCGTCCGCGTTGCTTAAAAGTTAAAATATTATCGAAGTTTTCTTATGTACGAACTACGAAGGAAAAAACATCAAAAAGATCGCAATTTAAAATATACTTTGTTTAACGAAAACCCTACAGAACTTTGGCAACCTTAAGAAGTCACCCTACAGAACTGACAACCCTGACCTAAACGAATGGCGTTAGTGTCCGAGCTTAGATACTCCTCACAGAACGTAACGCTTGCGCGATTTAAAATACTACTAACGCCATCTATTGAGAAATCCGCGAGAAGGAAACATACATCACTGAACACGCAGTGCATATACAAATCGTTATTTCTTGAAACTTTAATAAATGAAGATATCGCAATATTTTTTCTTTTGATAAGGGCCAAGTGTCTAAGAAATAAAGCTTAGAAAGTTTCATTGAAATCTATCCAGTAGTTTTTCCGTGATGCGCGTACAAGTGCAGACCTCTATCATTTTATTTATATAGATAGATGTACTGATGTACTGAGTGTCAATAAAAGTAATAACTGTAGATTAAGGTAAGTCGCAAAATGTAGTCTAATACCTTAAGCTGTATTCACCGCTAAAATGAAATACATATATAATATAGGTACCTTGATATTACCAATTAAGTTGATAGGCTTTTTAGTTTTTTGACCCGACCTTTAATTTTTTTTTTTTTTTATGGGACAAAGGGGGCAAACGGGCAGGAGGCTCACCTGATGGTAAGTGATCACCTCCGCCCATGGACATCTGCAACACCACAGGGCTTGCAGATGCGTTGCCGGCCTTTCAGGAAAGGGAGGGAGGGAGGAGGGAGAAGGACGGGTGGAGGGATGGGGAGTGGGCCTCCCGGACTCTCACTCACCGGACGAAACGCGACAGCATAGCTGCCACTTCACGCCGGTCTTCTGTGAGAGAGTGGTACTATACGGGGCGTGCCGGCCCATTCGGCTGCTATCCGAAGGTAACAAGCATGGCACTACCACTTGAACAATAATTGCTTCACAATAATTGCTTCACATTTAAAAAAATGTGATTATCAAATCTAAATCTCTAGAACTGTTGTATCTAGATAGTTTTTTGGTTTAACTCTTTTGTAAAACAAGTTTTTTTATTTAAATGTAATAATTAAAATAATAATAGCTAAAATTAATAATAATTTTATAGTCAATTATAAAACTTATTAAATTTTATAAATATGCTTTAAATTAAAATTAAAAAAATATTGTTAAAAATATAAAATTTTCGTATTTTTGAATTTACTTTCCAAATTTTGTGGACATACTGTTTGTAACAGCTCTATAAAACTTAGAGACCTCTAATTTCTAAATTGATTGATTGCTGTAAAGCATTTAAAACGTCGGGAACCAAAAATCAAAATAAAACCGCGACTAATACCGAAAAGATAGTTTTATTTAAAATGGTTTTTCAATAAAGCAATAAAATGGCAAAATACTACCAGATCTTTTACTAAATACTCCCGGATTTTCGGATTCTATCACGTGTGTATCGGTTAAGGTAAGCTCTAAGTAATCCATTTACTGGGTTTGCAAATCAAAAGTAATTAAAATAATATCAGAAATAACATTAAACACAAAATAATAAAAACAACATTTAGATTGGCATATTCTCTTGCTAGCATTAAACATTTCATCTGCTCTACATGCTTCATTAGCATACAAATATATTGTCTTGACAGCAATATACACGTATTATCAAAGGCTCGCAGCGTGAAGTACGTATGTACATATCTGTTATAAAATGTTAAATATATATTTCCAATCCAAACATCCAAAAATATCAAAAAACCCTATCTCCTCTTCTATCTCTTCTACTATTTTTATTGTAAATGTAAACAACATAACATAAATGACTGTTTTACGATTTTCCTAGTATTTCTTTAAAAAATACCAACCCATGATGCGTGTGTAATTTAAGTTTCTTTTTCTTGTGTGGCTTCTCGAATTCATTCTCACACCAATGCGACGGAAGTCTCTCGCCGGAACTGCCAACGATGGACGCCTCTTCTGAAAAAACGAAAGGTATTTTGTTATGAACTATAAAATACAAGATAAAATTTATAATATGGCCCAAGTTCAGCTTCTACCATTTTTAAAAGAAAAGTATTTTTGATATTATGTTTAGAATGTGATGATTGTCTGTCAAAGTTACTGCATTACTATATTATTATAGTTTATTTAAATTATTATTTGTATTTTAAAAAGTTACCTGTAGAGTAAAAGACATAAATAAACTAAACTTAATAATATATTTACATCCCTAGTGTCATAAACAATAATTATATTTTACAACAGTTATAAACTTACGTAAGTATAATAAACGAACAAATTCTATTATTACTACACCAAGAGAATTGCGATATACGAGGATAATCCTCCAGTGATTAAAACTGTGAAACTTCTTTATCTTTGCAAACAATCATATTATAGTTTCTGATGAAATTACAAGTTATAATGCTGTATTGTTTGTTACAGTTGATTCCCCTTCCTCTTTGTCTACCGCGCCACGGATGTAGTTTTCTTTAAGTTTTTAACTAGTGATTCACTCTGTCTCCGCTCGGGTTTATTTTCATACATTTTCTCGATTACTATACATTTCGAAGAGATGAAATATTTTTTTATATGCTGAGTCGGAAAAGCAGCTATCATCATACCAAATTTCGCCAAATTCAGTTTAGTGTTTATCTCGTAATACGGTCACAGACAAACAGACAGAAAGGAAATCGACAATACATCTCAACACTAACAATACGGCTTCTATATCAATAATAATGACTATTTCATTTATACAATATTAATGCTTACCAACTTCAAACACGCTGAAGGAAACCAAAATATGGAAACTAAAATATCATAAGAGAACCTAACTAATGGGAAAGTTATCCGCCAAGCTGTATTTACCCAACAGTACGTCTACGGTTTGATCCTCATTCCTTGGAGCCCGTGCTTAACAAATAGCAAATTAAATGGAGGAAATTAAACAACAGCTTTTTTTAAAATTTGACTGACTTTAAAAGATTGATATAGAAAGCAGCTAAAATTTTATCATTTTTAATTAATGTTTGTTTTAGTGTCAGCAAAATTTTAAATTTTTTACTCAAATTCTGCTAAAAATGCCAAATGTTGGCTTTCTCTAATGTAACTCTGCATATTTCCTGTAGCGGTTTGAAAAAATAGTTACGGTGACGTCATGACGGGGCAATTAACTTTGACTGTTGTCTCGACTTACATGATTACACGATAAGCTCAAAAAAGCTCTTACATTAAGCCGTGACCGTTCTAAATGGTAACAAAATAAATGGCTAAATCTTATTTTTATTTTCGAATTGCATTATATCTGAGCATATCATATATTTTATTAATAATGAATATGTACATTTATTATAATTTATTAATTCATGGCTTTATCCCTTTTAACGATCAATGCACCTCGCTTTTGTAATGCTTTAAAATCCAATAAAGGGAATTCGGCATTTCAAATCAAACCTTGAGTTTTTGGTCATAACAAGCGTTAATAAATATCCTAAATCTGACTTTTGACATAATTACATTTGTTTTGTTTTCATTTTTAATTTCATTGGTTCCATTCTATCACGGCAGTAGGAACTAGAAGTTCATCACACGCTAGTAGTACAAAGTAGTAACAAATTTAATTACTCTTTCACATGCAAATAAGTGTATCTACTTGCAGGTACTCGTTTAATGCTCAACTTCAACGTTCTCTTGCTACCCTTATGAGTATGTCATATCTCAACTATTATAAAACTATATATGAGCAAAGAGCAAGTCAAATATGAGTTTAACTTTTATCCTTCTATTATAACTACAGTACTAAAATGCTATGGCAAGTTTAAAAATGTACGTAAACGTAATTCAAATTACCTACGTTTATTTTTTAAGAAAAAAATAACATGAAGTTTAATTGAATAGTCAGTACTCTATAAAACTTTGTAATATATCAACCATCATGTATTTATTCCATATTAATGTATTATAATATGTGGCGTATCATTTGCGAATATTTGTCAGCAATATCTTTAGCCCGGAAGTTGAACAGTGTCATGACAACTTAGCTGTCATCCCCCACTTTGATTAATCTCCATAAATACGAAGTTTGTCGTTAAGAGCGGGTTATTCCTGCGCGAGTTACGTTGTAGTGCTTTAGCTAAGTGACAGTGCGTAAAGTATTAAAGTAAAGTGAAGTGAACCAGTGAATTGGTATATAATTAAGTAAAGTTATTAATGTTATTCGTTATTAATGGTATAAAGTGATATATTATGTGGTGTAACGACATAAGAAAGGTGGAATAATTTAGTGTATAACAGTTTGAGTGTTCATATATACACCCGTCGTTTACATATTATTATATCATCATATTAGGAATGTACCGTGTAAAAGTATACAGTCAAGAAAACTAACCATCGGATACATGGCTGCGTAGAAACAAGAGCAGAGGGTGTGTTCGTGCGCGCCGCCGCGCCTGCTCGGCGTGCAGGGCGCGAGCCTTGCGCTCGACCAACGCCACTAGCACTGCCTCCAGGCGCGCCGCCCCCGACTCCTCGGTACATACCGCTTTGTCGACCGTCTGTAATATAATAATCTGCTTCTTAGCAACTGACCAAGTACCCTTATAACATAATATCTATAATAAAAAAGGTAGTTTATAAGTTTGGATGTAGAGGGTAATCTCTAAAAATACTAATCTAAAAGATATGAGAACCACTCTAAAAGTCCTTTTAATAACAGGAAATTATGTTATTGTCTAGTGAATTAGATTAATTTTGTTGGATTAAAATGTTTTTACGGTGAGTAATCAAAATAACTTTAATAGAAGTCTGAAAAATATTGCCATTCAGTTACTATATCAGCGCCCTTTTATAAACTTTTCAAAAAGCTATTTGTATTTGTGGTGTATAAAACGACTTTCTGCCCAAGGTTTTGCGTTCTTTCACCAAACGTGCATCTAATGGTCGTTTCTGAACTAAAATAACGTTTTTAAATGTTTTTCTACAGTAAATTTATCGTACGTATCGATTCAATGATAAGAAATTTCAGTAAAAAAACGGTGAGGCGAGGTTTAATATTTTGTAATCTCACACTAAAGATATAGCTTTAAAATAGCGCTATCTTTAATAGTCTCGTATACCTTATAATAATCACAATTACCTGCGTCAGCATTGTCTCATCCAATTAAAAGTTAAAATTAGTTAGGTATAACTTTATTCGTATTGCGACAGTTCCACTGCGGGAAAATAAGTGCTTACAAGATACTGAGAATTTTAATCGATAATGTCTTTAAGATGTTTGAGAATAAATATTTAGAACAGCAAATTTATCAATAGAGCTTTAATATCCGCTATAAAATGTTTCATTACTGTCTTTTCTAATATACACACAGCTGGGTGCTATCAAAAACAGATAAACTCCAAATTATGTTGCTTAAACATTGAGCCCTCAATTTTCTTCAGGCTTACGATTAATGTATTCTAATGATACGCCAAAATCGTAGGGATCGGAAGCGAGGAACTTTCTCCGATCTTTGATCTGATAAAATATTAATAACGACTTTATTTTCCGACGAAACATCGTATTTTTATACAACTCTGAATATTTTATATGGCATCTATAAATATAATGCGAATATTGTATGAGGGATAACTTAGATTATATGCATTTGGAAAATACGTACCTATATAGGAAACGTATTTTATTGGTGGGTTCATGAGAAATCAACTATAAACAAATAATATAATTTTTCTTTTCATTTATTATGTATGTATTATATAGATTAAACTTTTAGTAGTAGTAGTATTCACGTTTTTATGATTTCAAGTTGAGTGATATATCAAAACAAAATAAATTAAATTAAGAGTAATGTACATAATATATAACCCTATAACAGAAGCCTTGATGGTAACAATTTAATGTGGAAAGCCGGCAATCAATCTTATCAAGTTCGGATTCAATCACAAGTCACGATGATTGTTACAAAGATAGCTCCGTCTTATACTTTTATTCTTATTCCATCGTATCGGAACTATACTTTCACGCCTGCCTTTTGTTTATTCTCTTTATATTTCGATATATTAAAAGACAAAAGAAAATTTTTAAATATATAGAATAGGAAAACATTATTTTTTAGGTCTTTCAATCGTTATAGGATTTTACCTATTTTATAAAACTTTCTTTCCCTAACTAGATCATTTAGGTATTCCATATTTGATGTGGGTGTTGAAAAATCCCCCAAACGTGCGTTCACCTTATCGTGATCGCTCAGTAGCGTCCGGAAATCCGACCGACCGTGAAACCAAGAAACGCGCAGGGTTTGATAGGCGGTGTCATGCGGGTTGCTCCTGGTACTTCTCTGATAGCAGACTGTACTGTGGAGCAACTCTTTGGTTGTATGGTCTGCTTTGACAGACCTGCCGGGCCATCGTCGTGGTTGAATGCTTAGGCGCTTCTGCGACGTCCCATTAGACAGTAGAATGTTTTGTTGGTTTTCGTTGGTAGTACTGGCTTATTTTAAGCCGGTGAGTTCCACAACCACCTGGTGGTATGCATTAATGCATTTCTTAACGTTATAACATGACGATATAAAGTCGCGTTTTTAATATTAAAACTAAAAACAAAAATAAATTCAAATTATGGCCAAAATATATATTACAAAATACAATGCAACAGAACAGTTCCAACGATTGCCTATTCAAATGTATTCGGAGCTATGGCAGTAATCAAACTTCTACTTTGCTCTTGTTACCACATATTTTTTGGTCGCAATCTATACATATAATAAAACTGTAGAAAAGTCGTTTTTGTACATCAAAAAAAAATACAAAAAAAATAGCCAGGGTGTTAAAGGACAACCAATAGAACCCATTTCCAGCATTTTTAGAATTTTTGTCTGTTTGTCTGTTTGTCTGTTTGTCTGTTTGTCGGTTTGTCTGTTTGTCGGTTTGTCTGTTTATTTATCCGGGCATCACGTAAAATGTACGAAAGCAATGTAGATAACTTTTATACACAACGATTAAACGTAACTTTAAGTAACATTTAGTTTTTGTTTCATTGCAATCGGTTCAGTCTATCAAAAGATATTTGAGTTTAAAGTGAAGAAGTAGAGAAATTTCAGAAGTAAAATACACAACAATATGTGCGTAAATTGAAGTAACATTAAGTTTTTTGTTTCATAGTAATCAGTTCACATCTTATAAAAAATGTAAATTAATAAAATTTAATAGTGTTTCCGAAGTAAAATATTAAAACAGCGCCATCTACGAGTACGAACTTAGACTGGACTATAACTAGAGATCAACTGCGTGCAGTATTGTTCGATAGATGGCGTTGTGCGTGTGAAGTCATTTTCTGAATCGCGGTGTTAAGATTTTCCTTGAAAGAATGACCTTCGCCCATGTCTGCCGGCAATCTTTGAGTCAAAGAGTATAGATAATATACTGCTTTGAGTTTTCAACCGACTTCCAAAAGGAGGAGGTTATCAATTCGTCTGTATTTTTTTTAATGTTTGTTAGCTCATAACTTTGAACTGGGTGAACCGATTTTGATGATTCTTTTTTTATTTGAAAGGTAGTGCTTCCCGTTTGTCCCATTTTAATATTTTCCAGTTCTGACAATGGCATCCATGAGAAAACCATAAAAGTCTCAAATTTGCATTAAGTATTTGCGCGACAAATGGACGAATAACTCAATATCACGCCAACCGATTTCGATGATTCTTTTTTTAATGGAAAGGATATACTTCAAGGGTAGTTTGATGAGAGTTTGGTAAGGTTCTGACGATGGGATCCATGACAAAGTATCGGAACTCTTCAATTCTTAGTAGCAAATTAACGATGCTCGGCCGAATCTTTTATAGGCTATATGGATATTTGAGTCACGTACCGTAACTGATGATGGAAGATACAACTCCTCAACAGTTAGCAGTTTAAAGAAATTTTTTCAATATAATACGCAATTATGGACCGATAGTTGTATACTTTCAGGCTATAAGGTTTACCTCATAATAGAAGGTAAATTTTTATAGTCATTAACACAATACGTATCTACTTTCCGCTAAAAATTTAAAAATAAATTATTTTTAACAGAAAACAAAAACCGACTTCCAAACTTAATAAATCTAAACTAAAAAGTAGAAAATAATACTTTTAAGGACTTTGTTAATTTTGAAGTCGGTGCCAGCCAAAGCAATATAACCCTAAATAGATACATATTTGATTAATCTATCAATTTATAAACATAATCAAAATACCTGGCTGGCGCCGACTCCAAAATTAACAAAAGTCCTTAAAAGTATTATTTTCTACTTTTTAGTTTAGATTTATTAAGTTTGGAAGTCGGTTTTTGTTTTGTAGGAGTCATTAAAGTTCTGTCTTTAAAGAGGTTTGTCTATGTAAAGGTCTTGAATTAAATTGATAGTATCGTAAATCGTTCGTTCGTTAATTCATTATTTCGTTTTATCTTTCAAAAAATTCGAAATCGAAGTGCGAAGTAAATAATAACTTGCAATTTGAGTCAAGTAGTTTTATTTACTTCGTAGTTAATCGTTTATTAAGAAGCACTAGCATAAATAAATAAAAAATGATTTGTATCGGTATCCTCTAACAACGCTTCGCACTAAAAAATACATTGTTAAGTTCCGACATCCACGCGAACGAAGTCGCGGGCACAGCTAGTATATCATACCATCGATAGTTTTTTAGCTTTTTCCTGAACTGTAAATGGCTAGTGTCAATGAGATTAGCCGCCCTAGCCGAAAACGACGAGAGGACATTATTATTTATTGAATTAATTGTTAAAATGTGTAATATAAAGAAAATGATTTTATTATAGTTGGTATATTAGCAGTTACAAAATATAAAAAATAAGCAAATGATATAAAAAATGATAAACAGTACTAAACTATATTTAAAAAGCAATGCCGCTTATAAACAAAAACAATGATTCAAACGTAAATAGGAATATGTAGGTACTATGTAGTTCTTCTTGCAATAACTGATGAAATGAACAGGGCCTATACAAAAATGGCAAATCGAAATCGTTGTTTAATTGTAATATATATACGCATTACACATCAATATCGCGTTCTTTTAATACCAAACAAAAAAAACGAATAAAAAATGTCACAAGTTAGTATTAAGCATAACTTTAAAATCGCAATCAATCAAACAATTATATTACCGTAGCAGTATAGTCAATTGCTTATCAGAAATTCTCATTGTTTGCATCATTAAGCTTCAAAACATAAATATCCCTCTTGAGTAGATAGTAATGGAAGTCTTCGATGCCTCGGGAAATAAACTACGCTAACAATATAATAGAATTTCTTCTAATTTTTTGTTGTCTTTACATTTTTAAACACTAGATACTTCAAAAATAAAATTACATAGAGGCATACGTTTAAATTTAAACTTAAAACGCTTTTCTGCTTATGATAATAATGAAGTCGTGGCTAGATTACCGCAATCTTTTGACATGCAGAAGCGATGTACCTGATCGAAATACAATGGGTCGAGCTTTATTAGGTCAAAGCAGAACGTACGGAAATTACTATTTTAACTAATTTATAGACACTGAGGGAGTTTGCATGAATTTTTATAAAAGTTATATTTTTGGTCACTGTCTGGTACAGAAAATCACATAGGGCATGTCACTTATCATGCAAGATATAAAGCACAGATATAAGTCTGTTATTTGTCTTTCTTTGTCTGTGGAGGTTATTTGAAAAAGCCGCTCCATTTTTTGATTTGACAGACTTATTTAAAATTACAAACACGAAGAAATACTTTCGTTCGTTCGTTTCAGCCCAAATACGTCCACTGCTGGACATAGGCCTCCCCCAAAGTTTTCCACAACAACCGGTCTTGCGCCATCCGCATCCAGTGGGCTCCCGCGACTTTGACCAGGTCGTCGGTCCACCTTGTGGGAGGCCTGCCCACGCTTCGCCTTCCGAATAAAAATATAGAAATACTATCATATAAATAAATCGATTAACGACATATTTTATTAAAAACCATAAATATAAATATAAATATGTTGGGACATTATTACAACAGCGCCATCTAGTTCCGTGCTAAGCTAAGCTTGTGTTACGGATACCAGATAGTTGATATACTACACATATAAATTTTAAATACATACATATTATAGATATAAACACCCATGACTGGAGTACAAACATTCATGCCCAACAAATGAATGCCCCCAGCGGGACTCGAACCCGCGACCGCTGGCGCAGAAAGTAGGGTCACTACCAACTGAGCCAAACGTGTCGTCATTTATGTTTTACACAATAATTCAAAGCAAAAAAGGTTTATGATATTATATGAATTGTCAAAGAATGGCAACTGTCAGAATTCCGTCGAATTAAAAATCAAAGTCTATCATTTCTAAGTGTGGAGTCGTTGACAAAATACACTTTAGTAAAGTGACAGCCATTTTTTTGATGAAAACGTGCTGGGATGGAAGATTAAAAAATTAATAAAATATTACTTATGATGCAGAAGATACGAGTACTTGTATTCTGAACATATATGTACGCAATACTCATCACATTGTTTTATGATTGTTAATTTTATCGTTTTACTTTGAAAAGGCTATCCTTTTAATTCTATGATTATTATTAAGTAAATTTTACTGTCAGTGATCTTGAAAATTTAAAGACTCATACTTGAATGAAAGTTTAAAGACTCAGACTTTAAACATTGGCTACGTTTTTATTTCTTCTCTTAAACACTTAAATTCAAGTCTGCATAATTTATTAATTCATAATGTCGATTTTCTAAAAGTATATATGAATAGTTCTTCAGAGACATGGTTTTTTAGGGAAACATATTGCTTTTTTTTGTTTTTCTAGATGTTCTCTACTTAGCAGTCATTGTGCGCTACGACCAAAAGTCAAACAGCGGTGGGTGGCTAATGCAAGCTTATGAAAAAACTTTTGTTGATAGTTGTCTAGTCTTCTTTCATACGAGTGAGGGATCAACATGTAACTATTTAATTTCACACAAATAACCGAGTAGTGTCATCTACACTTACATATTAAAAAAAAATGGATATTAGTAACATAAAAATAAATTGGCCAAAAATATATCAGATGATATTAGAAGTATGTGAACTACAAGAAATATAAAATCTAAAATATATTTTTTAACGATTCAATATGAATAGATAATAATATAACATTTATTCAGTAATACACAAATAACACCTTCTTCTAAGCATATAAAATACTTACGCTAGAAGAAGAGAGTGCCAAGAAATGGGGGGGGGGGGGGGTGTTAACTTACGTCGGTCGACTGCTGGCGCATGGTGAGCGCGCGGCCAGCCCATGTGGCCGATCATCGCCTCACGCCCACCGCTATCACGCGCCTCATTTCACCTAAGCAAAAACTTTTATGAGAAACTTCATGTATTTATAAACAAACAGCGCAGCGCGATTTGAATTTAATAAATAATAGTAATTATGTTGGGACATTACTACACACAGCACCAACTAGTTCCGTGCTAAGCCGTTCTAAGCTACGAGGCATGTTTTACGGATACCAGATAGTTTATACATTACACATATATAACTTTAAATATATACATATTATTAATATAAACACCCATGACTGGAGTAAAAACATTTGTGCTCAACAAAGGAATGGCCCCAGCGGGACTCGAAACCGAGACCGCTGGCGCAGCAACTACAAACTGAGCCAAACATGTCGTCGAATTGGGTTTCTAATTTCTATTATAAAAATAATTTCTATTATTTCCAACATGATTACCACTCGTTAATACTATAAAAAAATACATCTCTCAGCTCTCTGCATTTTTGGTAGAACCTAGCCAAGTTTTAGAAAGACATGTGAAGTCCGCTAACTTGCAATTGGCCAGCCAGCTTTTCTACTTAAGCTTCATAAATTTTTATGAGTGAACTTTTTGTTCTGAGCCCACGCTGTGTAAATATTTGTACTATTCATATTCATTCGGTTATGACCTCGCTCAACGACTGTCACAATACACATATTTTATTCGTGTTATGTGAAAAAATATTTATACAGTTAGACATATGCCATGCTTCGATAAGAGACTCATTCAGTAGATGTGAAAACTTTTATCTTTTTACATTTTATATAGATAAATATGCTACATTAGGTATAAGAATATAACTACACGTCTGTTAGTGAAGTATTAACTCTATTTTAGGTAATATGTACATTGTACATACAGGAGTAAGGCTAACAATTACTATGGTTAATATTCTCTGCCTATAAAGGGCTTTACTTGAATTACCCGCACTGTTTGAATATTATATAGGAGATATTAGCTCCTAACTCCACTTACAACCATTTAATATGCAATCTGTAATGGTAAGTAAATAATTTGTACATATTATTCCCAATAAAAATATGTTATTGTGAAAAATCTCTAAAAGCTAAAAAATCGTTAATCACTAAAAAATCAGTTGACTGATAGAGGAGAAATAGGTACTGAACTATAACAACAACAGGCAAATGCAAAAGCGTTTGCCTGCTGATGTGAAACATCTATAGGCGAAGGTAAACCTGATTGTTGGCGTGGCGACGCATCGCCATATATCGCTATACGTAGTCTATACGTAGTAGTGTGTGAAACGTGGTGACGCGATGCCATGCGCAAGCGACTGTACGCAATCTCTCTTGCCGAACTCAGCTCGCATATCTGTAGTGTATACAGTGTTGTTTACTACGTTACATATGTGAAGGTAACCTGTATTTTACTTAGAAAAGTTACTTTTTGATGTGAAACATCTATAGGCGAGAGTAAACCTGATTGTTGGCGTGGCGATACAGGCCTTGGCGACACTTCGCCACGCTATATGAGAATAAATGAAACATCTATAGGCGAAGGTAAACCTGATTGTTGGCGTGGCTATACAGGCCGTGGCGACGCATCGCCACGCTATATGAGATATGTGAAACATTAATGGGCGAGGGTAAAACTGATTGTTGGCGTGGTGATACAGGCCGTGGCGACGCATCGCCAAGCTTTATGAGAATATTTATGTAATAAACAGTCCTAATTTTATTATGGAACTAGCTGTGCCCGCGACTTCGTTCGCGTTGATGTCGGAACTTAACAATGAATTTTTTAGTGCGAAGCGCTGTTGGAGGATACCGATACAAATCATTTTTTTTTTATTTATGCTAGTGTTTCTTTATAAACAACATTAGCTGTGGAACCATCTGGAGCGTACACAAAAAGGTTATTGGGGTTATTTACGCGGGAAAGAGCTACGTATAGTTGACCATGAGAAAAGCATCCAATACTTAGGTCCACCCCCGCAACGGATAATGTCTGGCCCTGAGCTTTATTAATCGTCATGGCATAACAGAGACTGACTGGGAATTGCACTCGTTTGAAAGAGAAAGGAAAGTTGTTGGGAATTATAGGTATTCTTGGAATAAAAACAATATCACCGGCGCCGTATCTGGTTAATATTGCAGCTTCGATTATGTTTTGCTGCAGATTTGTGACTTTGAGCCGAATGCCGTTACAAAGTTTGGGAGGACATAAATTTATTATAAGGCAAGATAAACTAAACTTTAAAATAATACTGCGTATGATTTTAAATCTCTTATCTAGAAATTTAATATCAACACAAATTTAATCATAATATCAGCCTTAGTGGTAAAAGTTTTTAAAAACATATAATGCAATCAGCAATGTGTCTGTGCAATAAAATATCAAAGTCAAACTACGAAGTAAATAAAACTACTTGACTCAAATCGCAAGTTATTATTAAATATTTACTTCGCACTTCGAAATTAAGACCGAATCTAACTAACCAAAATTTTTTGAAAGATAAAACAAAATAACGAATCAACGAACTATCAACGAGCGATTTACGATACTATCAATTCAATTCAATACCTTTACAAAGACAAACCTCTTTAAAGACAGAACTTTAAAGACTCCTACAAAAGTCAAAACTCATAAATGGCCGGCGGACATAGACGTAGGCGAAGGTCATTCTTTCAAGGAATATCTTAACACCGCGATTCAGAAAATGACTTCAACACGCACAACGCCATCTATCGAACAATACTGCACGCAGTTGATCTCTAGTTATAGTCCAGTCTAAGTTCGAATACTCGTAGATGGCGCTGTTTTAATATTTTACTTCGGAAACACTATTATAATTTTATTAAATTTACATTTTTTATAAGGTGTGAACTGATTACTATGAAACAAAAAACTTATTGTTACTTCAATTTATGCACATATTGTTGTGTATAAAAGTTACGTGAAGCTGTGAGACCAAATGCACATAACCCTAATTTTACTTCTGAAATTTCTCTACTTCTTCACTTTAAACTCAAATATCTTTTGATAGACTGAACCGATTGCAATGAAACAAAAACTAAATGTTACTTCAAGTTACGTTCAATCGTTGTGTATAAAAGTTATCTACATTGCTTTCGTACATTTTACGTGATGCCCGGATAAATAAACAGACAAACCGACAAATCGACAAACAGACAAACAGACAAAAATTCTAAAAATGCTGGAAATGGGTTCTTTTGGTTGTCCTTTAACACCCTGGCTATTTTTTTTGTAATTTTTTTTTGATGTACAAAAACGACTTTTCTACAGTTTTATTATATGTACCTATAGACAAATTTGTAATGCTTTATATTTTCATTATGCCATATTTGATTCATGTCGTAATCTGTTCTTTTATGCTTATTATTACTTATACAAAACAATTTCGATGTTTCACATCTGCCAGGCGTCCCGTGACGACTCACATATTTTTTTTTACATATATATGTATGCAAACGTATATTTATCTAGTTTCTAATCTTCAAATTATTTAAACTAATGTATTGCAATATGTAAGAGGAAAGCAGTGGTTTTGATAAAGCTAAAATAACGAGGTCAGAATTTTTGGTACTTTGTCTATTTTTATTTGTATTTATAACTACATTTAAATAAAAAAAATTTAAGTATACATATTTTTAACTGCAATTAAGCAAATTATCTCTTCATGTACGGAATTAGGTCATTCATAATAACATAACAAACAACATAATATAATTACATACCAATAGTGTTGTTGCAGCCTCATTAATTAAAGTACTTGGCAAAACCTTTCGTTGAATATTCGTATTTATTGTTTCGGCTGATTTTATTTGCTGCTATTATTTATAGGATTGTTTAATTTTGAGATGTTCTATTAAAATAGTACGAATTCATAAGAAAGTAATTTAATTATAGTATATTACTATAGTCTAGCTCACAAGTTGAAAATGATGCTAATATATTTGTGAAAAATAAAAAATGGTCTAAAAATAAAAAAATAAAATATCTGGATTATAAGAGTGTGGGTCTTATCACCTAGGCCTATTCTAAGACCTACCATTTTATTTATACAAGAAAAAAAAATCATAAAAATCTTTGTAGCTGCTTCGGAGGAGTTCGATAACAAACACTGTGAGCGAGATTTTTATATATTAGAAGATGTTTGGACTACTAAATAATGATTTATTTATTAATTTTTGAGCGCTACTTGAGCACAGATTACTTCTCAAATGTCCGTGGAATGGAGAATACAATACATATAGATTTAAGCAATTTAGTTTTAATCGGCTGGGTGAAGTTCAATACTCCTTGCTAGGTTATAAATTAATCTGAATTAAGGAGTAACAGTACCGACCCTTTGAATATTTAACAAAACTTAGGTACAATATGTTTTTGTATTCGACTAATTACAATGTAATATAAATTTCTAGTTGATATATGATTAAAATAAAAAGTAAAATTAAATGTTTAACAAAAATAATGCCTGTCTAATTATCTGTATTAAATATCTTATGAGATTCTAGTTCTAAAGCA
This sequence comes from Boloria euphrosyne, assembly GCA_951802675.2. NCBI lineage: Eukaryota > Metazoa > Arthropoda > Insecta > Lepidoptera > Nymphalidae > Boloria > Boloria euphrosyne. The sequence goes on from OX637877.1 coordinate 6,048,613, forward strand.
ATTATTGCTAGAAAGCGTTAGGCCGTAGCACCATATCTGGATAAAATTATTGCTGCTCTGCTGATACCTGACGAAGCTATTATATTTATACCAATATTTTTGTACTTGTCCTTAGATGCCAATGACCAATTTTGATTAAGATAAAGGGAAGTACTAGTGAAACCAGACTGCTACTTTAAAAAATCCATTAACTTTTATGTAATAACTTACATTAAATATAGAGCAAAGGTATATGTGGTATATTCAGTGTTACCACACAAAATATAAAGTAATACAATTAGTTAATCAGAAAAATAAAATTGATTTAATGAAATTGAGTGAAAAAGACAAGTAGAAAAGCTTGTAGAGTTATCTATAGGTGCTACGTGCTACGAGCTCTTAATGGTGCACGCTACGGATCTATAAATAATGTGTCAAAGAGCGTAGCACAAACGCAGAACGATATACGCTGGTTGCCATCGAGTGAGAGTGCGGCTTTTCAATTAGGTAATGTTAGCATATTAAAACTTTGCCTTAATAATTACAATATACATAGATGTAAAATGTGACATTGGCTCGATGACCTCGTTTATTTTATACATTTTGTTAATGTGTTCTGTAAATAAATTATTATTTAATAACTTATGAAATATTCTAAAAGTGGTACTCTAAAAGTAATTAGACCGTAATGTTATGAAATATCAAAGGCAAAGTCATTTCTATCAAAGTCGGGACTGTTACCAATTAACCGGTTGGAATTAATGAACGTAACTAGGTCGTGAACCTTCAAAAAGCTGTGTTAGTCACACGGCGAAGGGCTGGCAATCATCATTAAGGAACATACAATGTAAATTTTAAAAAATATATAAAAATAGGTCATTATAAATCTTTTTGGATTTTGTCGCAGATTAATTTTGATTTTTGGTTCGCGACGTTTCGAATGCTTTACAGCAATCATGGTCACGGGAGAGACTCTCTCTCTCTAAAATCGAATATTCATGTAAACCTAAGAAAGTATTATGAAAAATAGTTCAGTTAACTACTTTTTAAATAGATTTTACTTATTAATCATAAAATCTTAGTTGAAGACTTTAATTATAATTAGAACGACAAGGCTTTTAGCAACAATTTGCAGTAGTTAAAATATACCTTGTTTTCGCCGCATTGCAGTTGCTTTATGATTTTGCGGTTTTATACAATATGCAAACACCAGGCCTACTCACTGACCAATTCTCACGAGAGATTCATTTGCATAGAAATTCGTATACACTGCTAACCGTGCCGTAAAAGGTTCCACTGTTTGGCATAATTTAAATTTAATTCTATTATCCTAAAATATTTACTTTGACATTTTTAGAGAAAAGAAAAATTGTAAACTTAAGACTCTAGTTATTTGTAATAATAATGTTAGTAAATACGTATTTTAAATTAACTGTTAAAACAATTTGCAAAAAAGTAAAAAAATAACCAGATACGTACCTACGTCTTACAAGTAGGTTATATTATATAAAATTCACTAAAACTATACAACTACAATAAAAATCAGTCAAAACCTGTCAGTAAAACAATTTTAAATATTTAAAATAAGTTTTGTCACAAAAGTTAAAAAGCATAAGTCAAATAAAAAATTAATAAAAATAACTAATGATATTTTAACTATAGATATGTTATGAGCGCGCAATCGTGAAAACTCGAAAACATCCTAATTAGGACGTATTGCCTTTAGTCAGTGTCACCGCATGGCGACGAGTGGTACGCTGCTACAAAATTTTAAAAAATGCCATCCTGTGTATTTAGGAAATGCACCAATTATGATACCAAAGTTAATAAAACACAAGGGATCTCATACCACATGTAAGAACGCAGAATACTTCGATTTATTAATATATTTCAATTATTTGCCTAATATTCTGATATGTCATCGGTCGCTAGACTAATGTTTGTTTACATTGACGCGCAATTGACAACACTAGCTGTCTCTTTTTTTCTTATTGATTTTATCGACTATCCCCTTTCTATCATTTTGACATGTACCTTGAATGAAAAGTGTGTATGTGTGCAGCGCGGAACACTTTTTTCGGTTGTTTAGTGAGCGTATAACATATCTATAGTTAAAATATCATTGAAAATAACTAAATTGTAACTAATGTCAAAATAAAAATTGATCAAATAATAACAATTTCAAAATTAATCATAAACAATATTAATTATTATTAGCATAAATAAGTAAATCACCAAATTGAGAAAAATATATAATAACCCTAATCTTAATTATAATATATTCAAATAGTTGTATATAAAAGTTTATATATAACTATCCCTTTCCAAGTGGAAAGGGACTATGAACGACGTCAATATCTGAAATTAGCTTTAGAAGATTATTGTGCTTATTACGTATTAAAGAAAAGAGCTTGATTGCTAACGTGAGATCTTACACGAGGAGTTTCAAACAATTTGCCAATGCGTGTTTTTCTGGGTTTTCTACAGGAGACTGATAATAATATTCTTTCAAACAGCTTTGATTGCTTAATCACATAAATAGCTAAAAATGTTAAAAAAACTTAGCTCTGGAATTTGGCACCTGTTTCGAAGAGAAATCATTTTATATTTAGGTCCGATTTCACCAATGGTGTCGTTATCCAAGAATAACTATGCCAGGTATAAAATTATTCGCTGCATTTACTCTCAGAATAACTCGTAGTACGTTTCACCACTTTGTAAAGACAAAAAGGTAATCCTAGTATAACTATTCTTAGATTAATGGTTTTTTTTTACCTGTGGCACATTGAATGGGAATTGAATGTAAATGCAGTCAAATTAAATATACTTGTCATTATCTCAGTACAGTATGGCATAACAGGACATTTTTAATTTAGTCGTCACTTTGAACTTGTGTCAATGTGTCAGTGCTATTTTTCAAACCAACTGTATCTGTAAAGCTAAAGTCGTTAGGTACTCGTTAGTCACGCTGCGTGCTCAAAACATAGTTAATTTAGTTTGCTTTGAGTTTTTTAAAATGTCTGGAGGAAGGAAACGAAGTGCCAACTGGCTTATTCAAGAAAAAATGTTGCTGTTGGATCTGGTAACAGACCACTATAGCATAAATAAATAAACGAAATCTAATCATGAAATCCTTTTCATCGTAGTTGTAAAAATGCTCATTTCTTTCTTTAAACCACCTTGGACGTCTCAAAATTAAATAGTTATCTTCACTATCGCTTTCACTGTCCGATAACATTCTTCTCAAACTCTGCATTTTAATCATATTTTCTCCTAATTATAATTCAATGTGCAAAAATATGAATCGACAGTTTACTGACATAAAATTTGACACCATTTTGATTTTATCTGAGGAATAAGCCGGTTATTCCTTCAAAATTGGCGGTATAAGAGTTACTCTCGCATAACTTTGTTATGCTTAGGATAAGTAGTTGGTGAAATGAAAGCATGGTTATCAGAGAGTAAATAACAGCTTTATCCTAGGAATAAAATTTATTCGACTTTGGTGAAATCGGACCTTAACCAGTTGTTTGTTGTACGAGTATAAACGTCAATGTGAAAAATCTATCTCGTGAAAAGAAAGTATTGTATTGTGCTGTCTTGGGTTGCCTGGAAAATCCATGTGCATTCCGCTTAATAAAACGTAAGTTTTGCGAGGCTTTAAGCACCATTTCATTAATTTGTGAAATTAATTTTATCTGTTTTGTATATTTTAACATCAACAATGTTTAATATTATGAGCTATATCTTTAATAAGATAAGTCCAACGTGTGAACCCTTAGGCACTCCATTTTTGCCTATATGTAACTCAGATTCAATACCGACAATGGTAACTGTTAGAGTTCTATAGGAAATAAAAGTTAATAATCAGTTAACCAACGGGATATCAAGATCATGATGACTTACTTTGCTTATAAGAATGGGATGACTTTCTATATCTAATGCACTACTAAGATCTATATATAGTATATATAGCATTAATTTCATCCCCTGTCTATCGCAAAAGCTAGATTCGAAGTAAAAATAGTAATTAGTCTGCACTGACAGTCCATATCTAACGCCATATTGTGAATTGTTATAATAATAAGCAAAATTTTATTAGATTCTGGACCGACTATTTAGATTAAAAAAGGACTGATTCTTACTGTTCATACAGACTGTCAACGAAATGTGAAATGGAAAATCTATTATACCCTTTTAAAACAATATGAACATTTATATAAATCTAATACATCAATCATATTTTACGGAGATGAAATTAGTAATAAAGTAATAATTGACATAAAGGTCGTAAATAACAAGATCATTTAACATAGTTGCCAAGTCCCTGGTGTAAGCAACTTACAAAAATAATGCAAAAGTATATAAACCTGAGGCAGTGGTAGCCCAGCGGTAACGCGTTGCTTGTATAACCGAGTGATGCGGGTTCAAATCCGGGTCTCGCACCTCTGATATTTTCATGTGCGAATCATTTCTATCATGATTACCACTTGTCTTTAGGTGAAGGAAAACATCGTGAGGAAACCTGCATGTCTGAGAAAACCTAGCAAGTTTTCGTAAGACATGTGAAGTCCGCCAACACGCACTGGGCCAGCGCGGTGGACTATGGTCTGATCCCTCTAGTACTGAGGGAGGCCCGTGCCCAGCAGTGGGACGTTAAAAAGGGCTGATGATGATGATGATATAAACCTACAGAAATAAGACACGTGTTGGTCGAGGACAAAAAACAATTTCAAAAGTTTGCTCGAACTTTCCATTAACATTTCCACTTACGTTATCTTTATAAAATTATGATGAAGGGTATAAGAGATAGTACGAGTACGCTTAGGCACAAGTGCATACTCTATTCTTGTTACTCTCTAATTCCGATTGGACGATAATTCGACATGACGCGCGGTTTACGAGCTCTCGAGGCTCGGGGGTAAAACACCGCTAATCTGTGTGCAACCGTCCAGCATACTAGCCACTACACCACCGAGGCAGTTTATATCAAACACTTAAACTAAAGTGAGCGGAATAACTTACGAAAATATATATGAAAAACAAATTGTGTAGTAAGTAAATGTTGTATTTTTGGATTCACTGTTCGCGGGAAATACTTATAATGCTTTAGTATTACTACAAATGCATACAGCATTTTCCAAACTATTAAAGTGATTTATTTCTGTATTTATACAACCGTAAAAAATAAAAATAGGTAGGCAATATATAATTTTTCCCGAAAGATCAGCTATTTAGTCGATGAGTGGATGAATCAGTGAGCATATTATACAGATTAGCTCGATCGTGCGAACCGATGCGGAAGAGCAAATAATATCTAAAATTTCATATATAACTTACTTTCAGCAAATAAAGGATTGTTTTAGGACTACAGAATAATTACGAGACTCTTTTTTAAGTCAATATCATTCCCAAAATATTTTAATGTTAGTTGGGGACCCTTGCCATACCCTTTCCCAGATTCAATAACAAATTGTCAATGTCGACTAAAGAATACGCTTATTTACTAATGATGAAAGGGTTTTGTTCTTTTAATATATTTTATTAAGATGGTATTGAAGATAGTGATGTCATTTTCATGGCTCAAGAAATATGATTCTACTGTGTAAGTACCGCGAATATTGTTAGGTAAATATATTTTTTAATGTGTGAGTTAATTTTTGAACCCATCATGTTTGTAAAGCTATTTCTAAATTTAAATATAGACTGTTAAATCTACAATACTATTCTGTCTTCAAATAACTCACCTATTAACTTAAGTATTATAGTTTTACAATTAACCACTACCTACATTTTGTAAGCATTGGTTTAATCCAAATATTTGCAATTTCTAAAATGAAACTCCAGGGGATGTTATAATTAAATTTTCCTTTCATTGCGTTCATCTCGAACAAACATACTCGATAATAATATTTGATCTCCTAAGACAGATATGCGGTGTTTATTTAAAAATTTGCCCTTTTGTATTTGGAGGAGTTAGTGTATTTCCCTACACATAATATGTAAGTACTACGTATATCTATACATATTATAAAACAATGTCCTCTGTATATATATACAATGTATGAAAAGGTTTTAGTATAATATAATTTAATATAATAAAATAATATATGTTGGGATAACTAATATGTCAAATATTTTATTTTATTTTGACGAATATCTTAGAAGTAATCACAAAAACTACGGACGCGAGAATAAAATCACGTTGTGTTTACCTTAAAATAGTTTTACAATTACTAACCTATATTTCAAATTGTATGCATATTATACGTGTATCTAATTGTAAACTGCTGGTAGACCTTAATAAATAAAAAAAAATGCAAGCGTAGCTTCAAGCGCCACTTCGCTTGATGCAATCGCCGGCTCTACCCCGCACCGTCTTGCATACTGTATAGCTAATAGCTTTGATTTGGCATCATAAAATACTCATTAAATTTCAATGGTCTATTTTCCAATACCTATTTTTTATAGTGATTAGAACGCAGGCGAAGCCGCGGGATTGCTAGTACTTGATAAAGTATCCTCCCGACTTTTCCCAACTAGACCTCCCGAATCTTTCATTCATAATAAAATAAAAAGACTCTTATAAAACGAGCTTTGAATATAAATTATTATCATAAATGTAAATGCTATCCTTGTTCAAGAGATTGAAAGATTTTTATATTACCTTTGGGAATTTTCAGTCCTAACGTACAGAATGTCAAGTGAAATATATAAGGAACTAAAAGGCCATTTCATACAAATACTCTGAATATTATTATTTATTTATTGCTTGACTACTCAAACAAATATTTGGCTTTCTAATTAATAGCAGCTAATGGGTTGGGTTTAGAATCGTTTGGCAGGAGTTGGTGGTTGAAATTTATATATTTGATAGAGGTATATTCACTGATCACAATAATAATAATCACAACAGAAGGTACTTCATATTTTTAGAGAAAATTAACGTAATATTATCACTGTTAGAGTAGGATAACAAATGTGATTTCGTATATGTTAGACAAGGACGTACGATTATTATGTCAAAAAAAATGTTTTATCTATGTTAAATGGCGCCAAATTTAGTTCCGCTTTTCTTTCGATTTGTGTGAATGTGTTTTATTGTAAGATATTAATAGTGTTGTATGATGATTTTTTTCTTTCAATTTGGATAACAGGTACAGAAGGTTAATCCTTAGAATTTTTAGTTCTTTCTAGGTGGATTAGGTTAGGTTAGATATATGACCACAACGCACGAGCCGAGCGAAGCGTGCCGCGGCAGCGGCCGGCGAGTGCCATAGTCCGACTTTCTTTCTTTCGACTTGGATAACATAGGTTTTGCGGGTTAATCTTAAGAATTTTTTGTTATTTCTAGGTGGGTTAGGTTAGGTTAGATATATGTCCACATCGCACGAGCCGAGCGAAGCGTGCCGCGGCAGCGGCCGGCGAGTGCTATTTTCAAAATTTATTTTCTCAGGAACTATGAATTACCTTGTAATGGGAGTTATATAGGGATAATAGGGAGCATCCCCTCTTTACCTCCCCCACCTACCACCACCATCGTCCTGCCAAACGATTCTAAACCGCAACCGCAGCTAATTAATGGTAACAATAAATTTTATATAGAAATAATAGACGAGAGATGCTATAAATTCAAAACTCTTTACTAAAATTGTATTAATACTATATATTTTTATAGGTAAGTAATTTATTTACATGACAGTCCTGCGCACACATACATAAACTTTTATATACTCTTGACAATACTATCACGGCAATGATATTTTAACTATAGATAGGTATGTTATGAGCGCGCAATCGTGAAAACTCGAAAACGTCCTAATTAGGACGTATTGCCTTTAGTCTGTGTCACCGCATGGCGACGAGTGGTACGCTGCTACAAAATTTTAAAAAATGCCATCCTGTGTATTTAGGAAATGCACCAATTATGATACCAAAGTTAATAAAACACAAGGGATCTCATACCACATGTAAGAACGCAGTATACTTCGATTTATTAATATATTTCAATTATTTGCCTAATATTCTGATATGTCATCGGTCGCTAGACTAATGTTTGCAAAGTTAATAAAACACAAGGGATCTCATACCACATGTAAGAACGCAGTATACTTCGATTTATTAATATATTTCAATTATTTGCCTAATATTCTGATATGTCATCGGTCGCTAGACTAATGTTTGCTTACATTGACGCGCAATTGACAACACTAGCTGTCTCTTTTTTTCTTATTGATTTTATCGACTATCCCCTTTCTATCATTTTGACATGTACCTTGAATGAAAAGTGTGTATGTGTGCAGCGCGGAACACTTTTTTCGGTTGTTTAGTGAGCGTATAACATATCTGTAGTTAAAATATCATTGTATCACGGACAATATGAAAAGTTTGAATTATTCAAATTCAAAATATTTTATTGAGAATAAAATTATTACATTTTTTACTGAACGTCATGAGTCTACTACCAGTTACCAGACCTGAGAAGAACTCAGCGGGACTAATAAATTAATTACGTATTTATAAGTCATAGAACCCAATGAATTTTGTAGTATAATTAATGTCCTATTTTTTTTCTTTCAGACATCAGTCGAAAAACATTGAAACATCTGTTCATAGTAATATTATATACTACGTTACGACTGACTGACTATTATGTACGTACGTTATGACTACGTAATGTACGTATTCTACATACGCACACTTGCAGATGTGTTCATATTCTCGTTTATAACGACAACAGTCGTCAAGCCCTGGGGAAAGATGAAGAATGTAAAAGTTTTATATCATGCCAACTGATAAACAAGTTTCATTTTCAATTATTTAGACTTGTGTGTAGAGTAACTCAAAATATAAACCTATATATTTTACTGGAATACCATAACATATTAAAAAAATCTTACTTATGTCTTATCATTACAAAAGTTCTTTTAAGAACCAGTTCTCCAGCAACTTCTTGATGACGTTTTTATAATCTTTACCTACATGTAGTTAAATTCTAATTGGGTCGAATCTGAACATTACATTTCGAGAAAACGAATGGACAGATTTTTATGAAATTCGGTCGTTTTTTCTCTTCCGTGGGTATGATAATAGCTGGTTATCATCTAAATGTCTCATTTCTGAGAAATGTAAAATATAATGTGTCAAGTTTCAATTTCAGGTTTCATATTTAATTTCTAAATTTGTTATGTCTATGACGGCCGATAACGGATTCAAGAATTAAAGTTTCATTTGAAACAGTGATATTATGTCCAAGCCCATATGCTACTCGTTTCGACGTACTCTAAAGCAACCAAGACAAGCTGCGTATTAAAATTTATTGACGAAAGTTATTATTAATACCTTAACTTTAAGAAAGATTTTTTAAAAGAAATATTTTACACTAGTATGGAAATTAATATAGATGGTTCTATACGAAGGTCCAGCACGAAGTTAAAATATCATAAGCGATGTGTCGGAGCTTGTTCTGACAGAGGCTGATTGTTTCTTTTATACTCTGCGGTAAAGACCCGTCGGCGCTTTAGATCGGATAGGTACCGTCTGGTGCTTTTTAAAAACGAAAGTATTTTTTAATTATATTTCAAATTTTCACTACAATAAAAAAGTAAAAAATGAATATTGACAAAATATCTTTCGTTAATACTATTACATCAGATGCTACAGACTAAATATTTCGAATAGTAATCACATTCTTATAAATACAAAAAATAATCTTAACTTTTCAACATTCATAAAAGCTTCAAGATTTCTTTGAATACCGAAAGTTATTTACAGGACGAGATACGAGTACTTAATATAACTGACATAAAAGTTGATGCACGAAACGCGGTCGTTAAACTGACGCTGGCTAGTAACATAAAATATTTAAAAATGTTGAACCCTAAATAGAACAAATAGCTCATATTACCAGTATTATGTTTATATAAACAATTTTCGTTTTTTTCGCTTTTTTAAAAGTTCAAATTTCTAATAACTAATTTAATATCATCCCAACAATTATTATTTATTGTAGACACCACACCACCACTAGCGCTCACAAGTACCGGTTTTATATGGTAAAATAATAAGTAAACTGTAGAATGGAGAGCAAATGCTATATATTTGGGTCCTTTTAATTGAAATAAAGCATGCCTGTTTCTAAATTAAAATATTTGTTCAATACAATAAAAAAATGTGTGTGTACTTATGTACACGCGTTAGAGTTTATACTTCTTTGGCGTAACAAGATAAAAATCTTTTCGAAAATTTTATCTTTCGCCTTATTCTAGTCGTTTATAGAAAAAACTAAAATATTGACTATAGCTAACTTCAGGTGTCGGGTTTTCGTGACGGTGTGCGCGCCGATGCGCGCACACTAAAATTTACTCTCATTATTTTTCCCTAACGCGCCAAAAGAAATATAACTTCAAAAAGAATGCTTTATACTCATGTAGTATACATACATAAACATTAACTTACCATTTAACAGTTTATTAACCGACTTCATTTTAAAAAATATAACCAAAAAGAGACACAACCGCATATAAAAATTTTTATATGGTTATGTATATAAAATCATTTATAAGAATTATAAGAAAAGAAAAAGTAATTCCACAAATGCTTCGAGCGCAAGATACGCTTAAGCTTCTACAATATTACCAACGTAGAAAGTAAATCGTCTTAATGTTTAATTGATATTGATTTTTCAGGCTTGTCTGTATAAATTTGTTTAATGTAATCTTTTACTCAGTAAGTTAGTAACCAAGGTGATGTACCGATACCAATCGCTTACATATTGTAATTTACTAAGTGCTCTAAGTATAAATAAATATATAAGAAAATTTTACTGATTTTATCATAGTTAAATTTATTTTATTACTTATAATATTTTCAAAATCCATTACAGATACAACTAATGACTATACAAAGCTTATAATACGCATGACACAAAAGAATTGAATGATTAATAATCTTCATACAAATATTATACAACATTAAGTGCTATCATTGGATCAATAACAATTTTGTAATTACATATTGAAATGTTTTTTTTATTTAGTAAAGGCTAGTCGTATTTCAGAATTTTTTATAACAGAAAATAGCTTTATTTAGAAAGTTATATGAAACTTAAAAATAATTCTTTTCGCTGTAGATTTATAGTCTACAACAAAGCACCATGTTGGCACCGTCTACTTTAAAAGGTAATATATTGTGGCAATATATTCAGAAATTCATAGAAAAGTTGCAAGTGCGCTATTTTTAAAAGCATTATCTATTGGCACATCTAGCAAGTAATTGAAGATCAAACGAACTTACAAAGTGAAGTTCGATCACAATTATGTGAGCAGCTTCATTCGACGCGATTTCGGTTTACATGTTGTAGATGTATTTCCAACTATCAGCCTAGCACGGAATTTTAAAGCCTTTGCCATTTTTTTTTTTTTTATAAATGGCAACATTTAAAACACCCCACTTCCTAGTCCCCACCTCTATCCATATTTCATCTATGCAATATTTCGTACGGCTCCTCATTTAGTTTAAAGATTATTTACTTATTATAGTTTAAATATCAACATTTTATATTTCTTGTTTTTTAATTGCAAAACTAGGGCGGGTAAATACGAAATAATTTATTAAAGTCTTTAATATATAGTCGGTCTGAAGGTAGAAGTGAAATTTTGTTAATAATTAATATTACCTCGGGTGGGTTTATATAAATCGCGTCGAATGAAGCTGCTCACATAATTGTGATCGAACTTCACTTTGTAAGTTCGTTTGATCTTCAATTATGTTGCGCAGCTTCATTCTTTGCGATTTCGGTTTACATGTTGTAGGATGTTCAGAGACAAAAAACAGACAATATAAAATGTTGCTATGTATGAAATATATAAGGCAGGTAAGTATTAAGACACATGTAAGTTTGAACAAAAGTTTTATTTATAATTATATAAATCAATCAGTTTTATACATTTAATATTAATTAATTCTTAGCATTTTCACAGGCAAGTACTGATTGAGCAAAATTATCATCAACAATTTCTTTATTATAAAATCTGGCAAAAGTTGCGGAATGTTGACTCCAACCAGCAGTCTTTCTAATTACATCTATATTAACACCAAGTTTGTTGGCTGTGGACGTAGCTGCGTGACGCGTACTATGTGCAGTAAAAATCGAAGTGTTTATACCACTTTTACTGAGAGTATCCTTTATCCAGCGACTTAACGTCTGTGAAGTTAATTTTTTATACGGTTTTTTTAAAACTAATAAATAAGTAAACATTTTTAGTGTCACGTAAGGAGCTTGTTTTATTTATGTAATCTAACAAACACTTTGCTGGGCATATACTTTGTTTTTTACTATAGAATGGCAATTTCAGAATAGGTTGAAGTGAATTTGGTCGAGATGTTTTTATAAGGTCAGGAATTTTTATTGTAATATGCAAGTCGTGTACCTCAATATTAGAAATCTTTATCAAGGCAAGAGTCTGTACACGATGTGCTGTGACCAGAGCCAACAAAGTTAGTACTTTCTTTGAAAGAATTTCCAGATCGAGACATTCATGTGGCCACTGTGACGACAAATAATTAAGAACAATACTAGGGTCCCATGTAATACAGTATTTAGGTTGAGAGGGTCTCGTTCTGAAAACACCTTTCATAAATTTTTTAATACAATCATTTTTTAGAATACTAGGAAACAATAGAGATAAGGCAGATTTGTGCGAATTTATTGTTCCATACTTAAGGCCTTTATGAAAGCATTCACTCATATAATCTAGTATAATAGGAATAGACATATAGGAGTAATCGTGATTTTTATTCTTACAATACTCTAACCAAGATCTTATGGAACTATCATACTGTTTGTAAGTATTATATGAAAGTGAATTCATTAGAATATCAACGGTTCTAGATGTTAGGCCCATTTTTAAATATGTTTTCCTGACAACTTCGCGGCTACTAAGCACAAGTTTTGATGAAGACTGTGCGATGATCAGTGGGCCTACCATGAACTCTTATAGCATGAATACTATAATCTTACTTTGGCTTTTCGTACCATGACGTCCTTATAGCAAGGTTATTAACATTCTTACTTTTCTAGCCGTTTTGTGACGTCACGACACCAAAACTGCTAAGAAAATGATAATATCATTTATTCAATTCGTACCATGAAGTGAATTTTGACAAATAGCATTTTTACTCTTATGTCATATTTAGGAATCTTATAAAAGTTGCGAATACAAGACGGATATAATATAATTTTGTAAAATAATTACATAAAACAATTATTGTGTTCAATAAAGTAAGTAAATCTATTAAATAAATGATATATATGCCCATAAATATTGTATTTTAGTATATGTCTATAGTTATTGTCTCATTTATTTATAGATGGCTAATGAATATGAAATTTTCAATTTTATTGAAACCGAGCAAGCTTTCCGAAAGAGGCGCTGTTTGCTACGAAAAAATTACAATCCATTTATTATTCTTGATGAAGCGTAATTTGTTAATCGCTATCGTCTTAACAAAGACTTAGCGCTTAAACTGTGTGATGAGGCCACTTATGAAAGTCCCTAAAAAATCTACAGACTTGTCTATAGAGACTAAGGTTAACACTCTTTTTTATACTACAAATGACACACAAGGACTATATAAATAATACGATCTTAACTATTTTACAATTGATTGCCTAACCGTCAACATTTTACCTACTTTTTAAGGTATTAATTGCACTGTCATTTTATGCCACTGGATCATACCAGCGTACTATATAGACATTAATGAGGGCCTGCATGTTGCTCAGCAGACGGTATCCTCAGTCATCGCACAGATTACTCAGTGTCTGAATAAACCGGAATTTCGGCAAAAATACGTTAAATTTGTAACTTTTTGCTTAAATATCTTACATGAAGTAAGCCCTAATCTCAATGATGAACACTATCGTGTGACGAAGATAACGCTATACAATATATATAGCGCTATTTCTTTTTTTTTATAGGAGGAAATAGAAAAATCAGTCGTTCAGTCGCATCACTAAGCAGTTATAAAACAATCTTGTTTTTTAAAGCTCATGGTACGAATTAAAGTAAGTTTATTGTAATCTTGAAATAAAACAGTCTTGAAATAAGAATGTTTTTAAATAGTTCATGGTACGCCCCCTGAAAGGAGAAGTTAATAAATTAACGTTTGGCTTAAAATATACACAAGGTGAGCAAATTAATTTTTCAAATAAAGGGTACCAGGGTTGTGTGGGCCAGTATGGAACAACTAATACACCTTCTGCTTTATCCGATATTATTTTTCGCAACACTTTCAATATTAAAATAAATGGAGGAAAGGCAAAAAAATATATACTTTTCCAGGACACAGTAAAGGCATCAACGGCTAATGCATCTGGATCTCTTTTCCAAGTAATATAATTTTTACATTTTGCATTACACCGACTTGCAAATAAATCAATATCGAATTTTCCAAAATTTAACACAATTTTTTGAAATGCATAGTCTGCTAGTTCCCATTCTGTGTCCTGAAACTTTTTACGAGATAAAGAGTCTGCTTCTACATTATCCTTTGTATTAATATATGATGCAAAAACATATAATTTATGTGTCTCACACCAGTTCCATATGTCTTTACTTATTTGACAGAGATGGGGATATTGCACACTCCCCATCCGATTTATACATGAAATAGCGGTTGTATTATCAATACGTAAAAGAATTTCTTTGCCAAATATATCTTTTGTAAAAGCTTTTAATGTAAAAAAGGCAGCTTTTAATTCTAACTCATTAATGTGTAGACAACTTTCCTCCGATTTCCAAAATCCGTGAACTTTTCTATTATCACAATAACCACCCCATCCAGTAAGAGAAGCATCAGAAAAAATCTCTAAGTGATAATTATTAAATCTAAAAAGGCAGTAAGAATTTTCTATATTAGCTAACCACCAATCTATATCTGGTTTTAAGCTATCAGGTACATCAATTATTTGATCATAAGAAGAATTTTTAAGTAAACACGAATATTTATGGTACTCAAACTGTTTTGTGTGTAGCCAGGAGTATTCTACGGCAGGACAAACAGATATTAAAATACCAATCAGTCTCGCAAAAATACGTAATTTACATTTTTTCAATTTTACAAAATTCAATAGCATTTCTTTTACTTTACATTTTTTATCTTCGGGTAGATGCAGAAACATATTTTTTGAGTCGTAAACAAAACCTAAAAATTTACATTGTTGTTTAGGGATTAAGGAACTTTTATCAGTATTAATTATGAAACCTAATGACATTAAAATTTTTTTAATATTATGAATATTATTCTGACACTCTTGAAAAGTTTCTCCAAAACATAAAAGATCATCGAGATAAATTACTGACAAAATATTATATTTACTACGAATATATTCTATGACAGGTTTTAGAAGTTTTGTGAATACGTATGGTGCAGTGCAGAAACCAAATGGTAAACAGGTGAATTCGTAAAGACTATCGTTATACTCAAAACGTAAGAACTTTCTATGATTTTATCTATATTAATTAAGAAATAAGCATCTTTTAAATCTAAGGATGTCATATAACAGTTTTTAGTTATCAATTTTGATGCAGTACGATAATCTTCCATTTTGAAATGATCTTTTCTAATATATTTATTTAACCTTTTTAAGTTTAAAATTAATCTTTTCTCACCATTAGGCTTAGGAACTAGAAAAATTCGTGATAAAAATTCAAAATTTTCATGACTACATTTACTTATAGCACCAATTTTTAATAATTTTGTAATCGATTTCTCATAATCATATGATTCAATTATGGATCTAGAATATATTGAAGGACAATTTATTTGTGTTGGTAAAGAAAGAAAAGGGATCTTATATCCCTCAATCCAAGACAAAACTATGGGATCACTAGTGATATTGTTCCAATTTGCTATAAAAAACTTTAATCGGCCTGCGTACTGTACCTCGTTTATTTTCGAGTCGGTCTGTGTACCGGCGGAGGCGGCTGGCGAGCAGAGGGCGGTGGCGGCGGAGGCGGTCGCTGCATCCAGTGGGCTTGCCGTTGCGCACTGGTGTTCTGATGGCGTGGTGGCAGAGCTGTATACGACCTCCCTGCACCTTGCCTGCCTGTTGTCCTCTGATGCAGGGGCTTGTAGTTTAAATTATTCTTACTGTTGGAAAATTTATTATTATTATTAAAATTGGTCCTAGGTAATGGCCTTTGTGTTACTTTTAACGCTTCAGCAGAGCGTTGCACAGTTTTTGCCGTCTTTAGCTGCTCTGACATGTTGCCTCCGAATAGAAACTTGTCAGCTGTCGAGTTCGATAATGTGTCCTTTAAAGTGTTATTAATAGATGCAATTACAAACTTTCGTCTTATAATTGTCTCATCGTGATGCATATCACATAAAATTTTACAACCATCACTGACTGGTTTTAGAACTTTTTGTTTAAATACTTGATCTAAATTTGTAGAAATAATAATTTCAATAGTATGACCAAGCGCAGAAATCGCATTAGCGAATCGTTTTTGTCTGTTCATTAAAAACGTGTCTCTTTTTATAAATTGCTCAAGCAGAGCAACTTTTACTTCGAGATTTAAAACAGGCGGTACGAGTAACTCGCAATTACTAGGAACTAAATATTCTTTAGCCAATAGGTCTTTTTGTTCCTTATTCAATCCTTTTCGTAGAATCTCCATCCATCTGGCAGCTATGTCCTTATGGATAGGTTTTCCCAGCGTGATGTCTGGTTCAGGTGCATTTCCAAGTATTTCTAAAATACCCTCATCTAGCTTATCTTCAACTTTTTCCATTGGTTCCGCAGTCGAGTCTGTAGTGATAAGCTGAAGATCATCCCGTTGTTCAGACTCCGTCGTCTCCGCTATACGAGGCGAACATGGTGTCTCACATGGTGTGAGCACATCTGTCGTGTTGTCGACTTGTAGAATATCGTCTTCGGACGAACCTGTGAATATTCATCACATATTACTAAAACGATCTCCAGATCGTTGAATATGGCAAGCATGATGGTAAAAACGCATCAGCTCCCTTATATGATGGTAAAAACGCATCAAATTAACCGTGATGGTGAAAACGCATCACTTTATGTGAATTTGTAGTATATTAACTTTTAAAGGTAATAAAACAAAAATTTACAATAGAATTTTAAAGCTAAGTATAAGATAAAATTATAAAAATAATTATATTTACTACCTTTATATTCACATCTACCCTCCATTTTGGAGAAAAAAATACTTACTCTGAATATCTTCATCTGATGAAATTATTCTACGGCGTTTCTGCAGTTTATTTTCCAATTTTCTTATCTTTTTTCGAATAGTTTCTTCACTTTTGTCTCGTTTTCTTTTCTTTCCCATTTTAAATTTTAAATACGTACTTAATAGTTTATCGTGAGGTAGTTTTGACGTGCGTAGGCTTCAGCACGGAAAAACACAATGAGGAGCCGTACGAAATATTGCATAGATGAAATATGGATAGAGGTGGGGACTAGGAAGTGGGGTGTTTTAAATGTTGCCATTTATAAAAAAAAAAAAAAATGGCAAAGGCTTTAAAATTCCGTGCTAGGCTGATAGTTGGAAATACATCTACAACATGTAAACCGAAATCGCAAAGAATAAAGCTGCGCAACATAATGTAGCAGTAATGTAAATAACATTTTTACAAAGTTTAACACAAAGTTAATCAATATAATATTTTTTAATGTAATGGATTAGGCATGAAAGACTCTTCCGTACATAATAGAATTTGGATAATAACAGCTGCTGCCGTTGTATTTCCCGTTTGATATTTGTATGCTAAACTTGCAAAAATGATCAATTTAAGTCTAAATAAATATTAAAGGTGTAAGTTATTTAAAGAAAAATCATTTTATCTAAAATAAGAAATTTTTATACATGGTCTTGCCTTTTTTTATAGAAACATCCAAACCCGTAACGTACTCGTACTCATAAACGTAAAATTATGATATCGTTACTAAGAATTACCAACCAAACCTCGTAAAATGTGTAAGGAGGGCGACAAATATTGTCAACAAAACAATAATTCTTTCATACAGCCTAAAAATAATATTGTAACTTTTTTGCATAACAAATGTATAAGACCTAGAAATACTCAT
Organism: Boloria euphrosyne; assembly: GCA_951802675.2. Lineage (NCBI taxonomy): Eukaryota > Metazoa > Arthropoda > Insecta > Lepidoptera > Nymphalidae > Boloria > Boloria euphrosyne. The sequence continues at coordinate 6,066,713 of OX637877.1, forward strand.
TTCTACACTTTACAATACAACTGGGATCGACGCTTGAATTATAATAAACGAAAATATAAGCTTCATATTACCTTCCTAAAAATTGAATTTCGTCCAATAAAAGGTACACCCAATTTTCTTATCAAATTTTATTAAATCTCGCCGGGTTTCAGTTATGCTCTCAATATTAAATAATTTTTTGGAATCTTTTGTGACAAAATACGATTATCTACCTTTTTTTCTTAGACAATTTATCAGATAATGTAATTATTTACTAAAAGGCGTTGTTAGATATAAATATACCTAATAGAATGATATTATTTTATTATAAGATTATTATTTAGCTATACGAAAACCATGTAACCAACACGACTATACGTACATATATATCTGCGTGTTAATGTCAACAAAAAGTTGTTTTATGTTCAACTGGGGGCATGCAGCTACAAAAGGATATTTTTCCATTTATAAGTACGGTACGAAACACATATTTAAATTAGACATTTCGTCTAGTTTTATTTAAAGATAAATCATTCTTAAGAATAAAACTTGTATTGACTATTAAATATTTATGAATCCATAACTCTACATTCAAAATATTACAATTTTTACTTACTTCAAAGGCGTAAATTTTATTCAATATGTATTTGTGTTCAGGATTATTGATGGGGCTAATATAGCGATATATATGGCACTACATTGGATCCCGGCAGATATCTTCCGTTCGACTCGAAACTCGGCCACAGTCGCCGGAACTATAACCGAACGCCGATATTACACTTGTATGCTCGCTCAGTCAAAGCGTAGGCGCTTATATGAAGTTTTGGTATACAGGAAAGCGAAACTGCAAAACTTATTTACTACTTAAAGTAGTGGTGCTTGAAGTTTAATTTAATTTTACTTTAATTGCTTTGAGAAAGTCAAATTATAGCTATTTATATCTGCTTTAGATTTAGATATATTTTCACTAACTTACAATAACTTTAACATAATATGTCGACACGTTTGCGTAATTTGTAGTGAGTCTACTTATTGTGTCAGCAATTTCGGATTCGAGTCCTGCTTTAATTTGTTTAACACATATGTTTGTACTCTACCCATGGGTGTTTATATTTATATATGTATGTGTGTATAAAATTATATATATGATATATATGAACTATCTAATACCCATAACACAAGCCTCGTGCTTACCGTCTACGAGTAGATGAGGCCGTGTAAATGTCCGATAATATTTGGTATTTATTTTATTTACTTTAACCAAATTAATTATAATTATTTGAAAGAACATAGCCATATAATGAAGTCGATTAGAAATCGATTATTTTACAGCGAGGACCACTCAACTCACTTGAATAACTTATAACAGAAAATGAAGATTAATGTGTTTGTATTAAGCTTTAATACAACCAATAATCATATCCGTAGTGTACCTATAAGTTCGTACAAACGTGGTTGTTGAAAGTATAATAATTACAAGAATACATAAAAATTGGAAGGTGGGGGCAATATTTAATTAAGGAACATATTTGATGTAGGTACGTTTTTTAAATTAAACTACAATCATAAAACGCTTACCGTGTGCTATCTGCAAAGATAGCTTATGAATCCAGATAATATTTACCAAGACCTACATTTTCAAAAGAAAATTAATATAGAGAAAACTTGAATATTGACTAAAATGTAGATATAATATAATAATAATTAAGTAAATGCCTTTATTTCTCACTTACAAACTACCGCCAGTTTAAATCACCCCCGGAGGACACTTGTAGATTCTAGTTCATCTTTAGTTTTATTAGTTTTAAATCGATGTATTTCAACAGTTATGATTCACAATCATATATTAAAAAAAAGAGAAAACTTACATAAGTAACGTACAAATTGCTCCTACTCGTACATACGTCGTACATATAACATAAAAGCTATTGTGTCACTAATCTCCCTCACACGTACATTCATTCCACTTTGCAATGAAGCTCTACTTTCTATAAAAGGAATAAGAACTCTTGAAATTAAATTGATAAGAATTATGCCTTCTGTTTTGTCTCATTACTTTATCTGTTATCAAATGTTTGAACCAGATTTGGTCGTGATAAAAGTTCAATTTACTAAATAACTTCTGTATTTTTTTTAAGTAAACCCCGAATTCTGGAAAACTTTATCTTTATCAAGCTTTCGTTGCTAACTTATTAATAAAACTTTTACTTATGACACCTATTTTAACAATTAAGGTAAAATTTGATAACACTGAACGGTTGTTGAGTAAGTAAGGTAATATTGAGCTTCACTTCCGAGCGGAATCTCTGCTAATTAAATTATGCGGATTATTTTAATCTGGCTTCAAGCATCTGATACAGAGCGGAATTTAAAATTTTCATGTCCTTCTCAGCTTAACAAAAGAGGAATTTACAAAAATGAACATCAGTAGGTACTACCTAGAAAAATCTTATTTCTATACAATACTATTGTCACACACATGTTCACGGTAAATCCATAAGTAGGACTAAGTGCTACAGTTTCTGCATACTTTTGTAGCTTCCATCTTTAATTGTTATCATTCTCATCATACACGCTCGTTAATGTTATTTGGCCTTATTTAATATCTTTGCATATTTATCTTCATTTTTACTATTACGCGTCGAAGTTGCTTCAACGAAACGTTGGTCGAAATTGACTGACGTTCGAAGTACGTGGCTATACTCTACGAATAGTGGAGTGAGAAGCCTTGTGCATGAAGCAAACGGATATGCTTCTCTACACTCTCGTATTCATTAAACTTCGCGAGTAATATAGTGTTTAGAGTTACATTTAAACCGGATATTCAACGAAGTTGATATTCAACGATTTTATAACTTGTAAATTTTTTTTAAATAAATTTTGGAAACAGTTTTAGTCAACCTTTTTAAAGTTTAATATAAGCAACAAAAGATTTGCCAAATCAGACAAGGCGTTGTTTTACAGTCCACTCTGTTATCAGAGAAGTACCAGGAGCAACCCGCATAACACAACGCCCACCAAAGTGGGCCCCCCCTGCGCATTTTTTGGCTTTACGCCCGGACGCATTGCCGGACGCTACTGAGCCCTACCACGGTGGTGTCTTAGTGTGATGAAGTACTACTACTATTAACCTACTAAATCCAAAACGACCTTCACCTTAGCATAAAATATTATGCAGCCATCATTTATAACAATTACGTAGAAGGCTATATTTATAACAAAAGAAACTCCACTTCGAAAATCGATAGACAAAATGACCAGAATATTATTAGTCTCTATGATTGGCATGTTTATTGTTGTAGGTAGAGTACAACCGAATGGACAATACAAAGTCAGACACGCAAGGTTAACCAAATCTGTCTTAATATTGATTTAGGTATCTACATATAGTTAAGTCGAGCTTTGGATAAGCGCTACGATTTTAAATAAAAGGCTTTGTTTGTGAAAAATGTTCCTCATTCAACAGAAGTGAATATAAATTGAAAAGGGTGGTCAAATTCCACGGTTCAAAATAAATAACTCTACAGGTCGGAAGCGTCTCAATTTTTTTCTCTTGTTGAAAGCAAAAGTTTTACTAAATATATTAAATATATCGTATAAAAATTATTATATTCCTTATCTTTTATTTTTAACTTTTTATTCTATCTTTTACCTTACTTAGAAAAGATAAAAATGTTATAAATAGGTACATTTCCTCGCCTTCTAGGTAAACATTTAAAAGTCTTGCGAGCTTTTTACTCCTAGTACATTTATTATTTAGAAAGCCACTTATGTAAACCTTTATCTTTGTAGACGGATTTAAACATTTCACATACACATTATAAATATTATTCTATGATAAGGTCAATTGTTACATTATAATTTATAAAGAAATTACATTACAAAGGAGACGTTAAGCGCTACTAGATAATGTAAATGTATTTGGGAGCATCATAACTCCATAATCATAAAGAGGCACTAGCAAAGATATTATTCAATATTTCCATTTTCTTATTTAAACAAAACCGTTTTTCAACAAAACTATACATGCGAGAGTTGTTCTCCCTTTGGCCAGAGGCCTTGTTACAGACATTTATTCCATTTAAGCCCCCAAGCAATTGAGCCCAGAAATGTTATATTCACGGACTAATTATCAAAGTACAAGGTACTTAGTAAAAGTGTCTTACTTACTACTTTACTTGTGTTTGTAAATGCCACTAAATAAAATTACGATTCTGTAATGAACCAAAAAGCTGTATATAAAGTTAAAGTACTATTTACATACACTACTAACTATCCATATTTTGACTCATTGTTAATCTGTTATTCTGCTTGTACCGGAAAATTTCAGGAAACTGAGAGAAAGATAGGTTTTTTATAGTAAAACCTTAACAGTGTGGTAATGCAATAAAAAGGGAATATATTTTTTTAACATTCCTTATATAACCGTATACACTAGCAACAAGCGGATTATACAAGTTAGACATTTGCACATAATTAAGTTTCTTAATGTTTATAAAAAAATTAACTACTGGGTATGAATTAAATACTTTTAAAGGTTAAAATGTTTTAATCCATTTGTTAAATACGAAACAATTGCTAGTAAAGTTGTGTCCACATAAAGGCCAACGAAGCTTAGCAGTTATAACTGGCATCCTATTTAACTATTTATCTCGGTCTCTGCTTGTAAATCTCTATCCCAAGCGTTTATGCATATCTAACCCATTTCTATTTTATGTACCTTTACTTAATAGCATTCTAATTTTAGTTCATCTCTTTATTCTTTGCTTCAGAAATAAATTTTACTCTGCCTGTTCTCTTAGTTCATTTATTAAAACTAGTGCCATTGCACTTTTGTTAAGGTCTTCATATAAGAAAATAATTGAATTGAAGAAAAATATAAAACCCAAATAAAAATATTAAACTTTTAAAAAAATTTATTTTTTGTTTACGTAAGGCAGTGCTTGAGTAATCGAGTGAAGCGGGTTCAAATGCATGTCTTGCATACGGCATACCTATGATATCTTCACGTGTGAACTATTTCTTACATAATTACCACTGGCTTTACATTGAAGGAAAACATCGTGAGGGAACCTGCACGTATTAAATATAAATAACCTAGCAAGTTTTCGAAAGACATGTGAAATCCGCCAACCCGCACATAGCCAGCACGGTAAGCCACACTGAACTATGGCCTGATTCTCCTCGTATTGAAGGAATGCCCATACTCAGCTGTGGGATGATAAAAGAGCGGGATACATACTCGTATGTACAAAGAAATTTACTTAAAAATATAAAATATTTTAAATATGTACGTACCTGCAAATATTTAGAGTGTTTTGTTAAACGTACTGGTAAATTAAGAACATTAGCATTTAATTTCTAATGATCTTGTTACGAATATAAAAATAGAGTCTACGTAGCTACATGAAATAGTACCTAAACGAAAAACTGTTTTATTAAATACACTTCTTTACTTATAATACACTGAGAACGTTTTCATTGAAAAGAATCATGATATCGTATTCAAAGCTACCGATTATCGAATCTCGAAATATTTTTCTATCATAAATTGGAGTATTCTAATTTTAAAAAAGGTCTTAGGGGACGTATGTTAGGGAAAGGGCATGATAACATGATATAGGAAATCATTTTTCCGTTTGATCCTTATGTCTTTGTTCTTTTTGTTCGCTGATTCTCTGAAGTACATCCATTTATTAATAAAATAAGTGGAATTTTAAGAACTTATAAGAAGAACTCATGAAAATAATATGATTATAAAGATTCATTCTATCCTTTATAAATATTTCAAATAAATATATACCGATTAGTATCCAAGTTATTACTTACTTTAAAATTTTAGTCGATAATGGTTTTTAATTATTGCCAGCCAGTAATTATTTTTTAATTAATGGCTAAAGCTTATTTCCAAAGGTGACAAAGTGACAAAGTTAAAATGTTATTCTAAGTAAAACAAATTCATTTTTAATTATTTTTTTTCAATATATTATGTACATACTTAGGTACTGTAATTAATAGCTTCAAATCGTTTACTGTTATTTTCTTATTACAATCGCATTAATTGAAGTTACTTTAAAACTGTCACTGATAGTTTCATCTTTAGGCGTATAATAACTCATATAAAACTCAGTTTTGACATTTTTCTTTAGAGCTAATCGTAATTAGATCAATAAACAAAACAATAATATATCCAAAACTTTTAGTCATTTAACAAGTTTTCTTTTTTCACAAAATAACTCACTAAAACTTTAAAAACAAATCTATGGCTATAATCTTTGGGCTTATAGAAATGTTCTTCAGTTATCATATAAGTACACTAAGTACATCATACATCTACATTGAATCGTCAATTTCGGACTTGCACTAATATTACAAAGATTCAAAATGTATAATATAAGCTAATTTGAAAAAATACCAATTCGATAACAAAACCATTGGGATAAATTAAACAAATTATTAAGAGAGGTATTTTCTACTGGTCTGCCTTATTTTAATCGCGCTCTACTCGATGGTAGCGCATATAGAAGAGTTTCAATGAAGTTTTTCTCGATAGTAAAAATATTAATAAATAGTTAAAAACAAGATTAAGTTGTATTCCAATTGATTGAGATCATCTAGTGATTCAACATGAGCTCTCCTTTACCAGAAAAATCATTTTACGTGTTGCTTGTCTTTTAAATAGTACCTACCTATTACAAAACGTGAGAAAGCCATGGACGATAGTATTACAAAAAAAAATCATTCTACATATAGTAGCAGGAATATAAAAGTTTCTCCCTTTTTGAAAGTTTCTGTACATTATCGTATACTCTAGCCACTAGCGGAATTTACAGGGTAGACATTTGCACATAATTAAGTTTGCAAACTTGAACGAATCCGTTTAATTATAATCCCCAACTTTCCGTTCTAAGAGCCGACTAATTACGAAGCTCAGGTTGGTAATTTAGCCCTTGATAACAGGACCAATTTGTGTTCGCTAGTCTCCTATGTATTCTCATAATTGATGTGAACAATAAACAAACAAAGGAGATATTTTCCTAACGTGTCAAGCTCAAAAGATTGATGATATTTACATATGTATGATATCCACATAATATGAAACGAGTGAAATAATAACCCTGTCAGTGGTGTATTGTGTGTGTTTGTGTTTGCTTTGCATAATTATTTACCATCTTAAAAAAACAATCCTTCAGGATTATTTCTAGCTCTTTAAAATTCTATTTCTTTAAAACAATTGTACAATTTGGAGTTAATAATGTAATCTAAATATTTTTTTCTCTTTTTTTTGGGGCTGTGTTTAAATATTGGTAGGACGAATAAAGCGAGGACGAATCGTTACTTTACACATACTCGTACAATTAAAATTGAAGTGTCTGTTTGTAATGTCAATATAATAGCTTTTTAGTAGATGCATATGAAATTCTACATGATGCTTATGAGCACAACACAATTAACAATTTTTTATAACTATCTGATGTCTCTCTGTCTGTCTATCTGTTCGTTCCAGCTAATCTCTAAAATTAGTTTGGAGCTTGGACGGGAATTTTACTAACAGATAGCTTGTGTTGTAAGGAGTAACTAAAGCTACTATTAAAAAAAAGTAAATTATAATTTAAAAAAAGAGTTCCAGTCAGAAAAATTAAAACGAACCAAGAGACGAGGGTAAGTCATTAGTAAATAATAAAGGTGAAAGTATCCTAATAGCATCTGGTCCGGATAAATTAAATCTAAGGTGGGCAATAATGCTCACTGAAGAGGGCTTCGGAGACAGTCTAGTTATCACTATGTCCACTCCTAATCCCATCGAGGATACTTGGGTTTACTAAATTCCTAAATTCCCATAAGGCCTTTGTGTGCATAGGTACGGGTATAACGGAACGGATGCTATAAAGTTAGGATTCTATAAATTATGACACAATGTTAATAGTAGTACGTATATAATTGTTTCCTTTTATGGATTATATATGTACCTAAATATAATTTTATTTCAACACTATGGAGCAATTACTTAAAAATATATGTATAAAATTTATAGTTATTTTGTATAAACAAAAACTTACACAATTGTTATGAAATCTTCCCCACAGAACATGTCCTCAGGTGGATTATTTAGTAAGCTCATCAGGTAGCCTTGCAAATGGCACTTGAAGATAAGAGTGAAACAAGAAAGCTCTTACGAACTGAGAGGCCGGAGATGGATCCTCCTATAGCAAATACCTACCCGTAATTGTAATTGCCGCAAGCATTGCTGCAGTGTTTGAAAGCTAGACTATAAAGGTATAAAATCTGATAGTAACATATAATACTAGATAGCATGAAGAATTTATTAGATGTACCACCTGTATTTTTCAAAACGAACTTTGTTTTTCATGCTGTTAGTTAGCCGAAGTCAAAATTTGTCAAAAGTTTGTTTTGAATAAATATTCTTGTATCATAATATACAATTTCATGAAAGCTCATAATAGGGATTCTAATTACTTGCGACGAAACTTGTTATTAACGAAATCTAGTGCCTACTTAAGAAGGATAATATAGAGGTAAATAACAGGTATGACACAGTGTAACAAATATTTATATTCTATTCCAAATTTACGTCGACTCTTCGCATGAACAAATTTTAGTAGGTAATTCGATCAAAATGCTATAATTAGCTACCTAAGTCTTAGGTAGTCTAAGTAATATATGATTCACCGTAGATATGGTTAACAAATTCAAGATCAGCGTGTAATGGAACGCACAAAGCGTGGAGTTTCAATAGCTGACAAAATTTAAAACCACATCAATAGCAAGGAGGCAGCGCGCGCAAAATAAGGAACTAAAATGGAAGTGGGCCAGTCACCAGATGTAGGTACTGATGATCGATGGAGCCTAAATGTGCTCGAGAGTAAACCGTGTGTGTGACAGGTGTAGTGTGGGACGCCCTGCACGATGGGCAGATGACCTAAGAAGGATGGCGGGTAGCAAAATAATGTCGGTTGCCCAGGTCCGTGATGGCTGTCGCTCATTGAGGGAGGCCTTTGTTCAGCACCCCAACATGCGTTCACCAATTTTTAACTTCCTTTCAGACTTTGTATTTTTAGTCAATATATTTTGTAAAGTTATCAAAGAAAACAGCGTTTGTACTTTGTATTGTTGGCATAGTTTATGCTAATCCTATAATTTTCCTACCTGAATATATATTTTCAGTAATTTATGAATGTTTTAATTATATACATTACTCTAAAAACAAACAGTTCCTTTACGTAGGTATATGTTTCGACAAATATATTTCGTATTTCATTACTTTGCCTTACCTACATGATGTTGATACGAAATTGTGAGTATTATATAATGCAATTCTATTTATACTTTTAACATAAATGAAACCATAAAAGCTGGTCTTTTTATGTGAAAAATCCAGCAAAGTTCGAAATCTTAGAATATCTCTTTTACAGTAAAATACGTCAAATCCCAATTTGCCGTAATATGATAAATAGTCTTATAATATACTTACATCTATGATTGTTATTTGCCTATACTCAATGTTGTCTGGAGTTCGGAAAAAGGTTTTCAAAAAACCTATGATATACACTCAACAATATAATTCATAGGAATGTCATCTATTTTAGAAAAATAAAAAAATCTAAACTTATACGAAAATTGTTATTACATCGCCTTTTTTGTCTTAAATTACAAATTTCGTTTATGAAAAGATAGGTATATACACGTATCAATCAGTATTTTTTTAAAACCTTGATACTTAAATGCTTACTATACTTCTATACATATAATAAAATTCTAACTTATTCCAATCTGTACAATAAATATTTCTTAGAAAATCTTATTGAGATAGTAATTATTATAGATTCAGAGACCGATTCAATAGTTTTTAGAATTTTCGTCTGTCTGTCTGTCAGTGATCGCATCACGAGAAAACTAGATTGGACAGATTTTGTTAAAGTTTGATATAATGATAGCTATCTGGGTTAGGTTTTCCGGGTAAACCCTTAGAATACTTTTTGATGCGGGAAAAAATTAGAAATTTAAACCAACTGTTAAAATGTACTTTGGGAACAAACGCAAGCGGAGGGAGACGAGTCACAAGTATTAGATATATTTGTAAACAACCAAATAAAAATATTACATTTGTACTTACCAAAAATGTTACGAACACCACCAACTATGTATAATTCTTCAAAAATTTTCTTTCACACAAAACGCTCGGCACTTTTTGAAAGTAATTTAAACATTTCCCAATATCATAAATAAGGTAATAATAAAAACATCACGTATTTTGCAAAAAGTCATTTAAAATTCAGGTTAATGAATATTTCAATTGAAAAACGAGCTTTTTAGTAAAAAAGTAAAAAGGCTGTCTCTTTACCAATTAATACACAATTGCGAGGTGAGTTTAGACAAATGTTCACTGAAAAGTGGGTCGAGGGATTGACCACTCAGTTTCAAGAGTATCATCGCTTAATACTGAGTACATAGAGTGTGTTACGGAAGGGTTAGTGTTGATTGATAGTGCTTACCATTTATCATATTAACGCGACGTTTCGTAGCAGGGTCGCGAGTGGCTCACGCGAGCAGACTGTTGCTTTCGTCCGGGCCGGGACTGCGTGCGCAAGGCGAGCTAGGAACCCCTCTCCCTCCTCCGCAGATCAAAAGCCGCCAACGCTACACCTTACGCTACAACCCATGTATCTCTTTGTCTTGAGACAATAACCGCCACTAATCAAACTATTAATGATTCCACTTATCTATTTCAAATATGTACTATGTATACTGTACAAACTGATAGCTGCGCGGTAGCCCTAGCAATAGGCTACCTATTTACCAAGTAAAGGAAAATAATTTCTTTGAAATCTTTGTTTTCCCGACTGCAGCGACAGAGGATTATGTCGTTGACCTGGCATTTACCTAAATGTAATAACGAAACATGAGCAATGAAGTGCTGAGAAGCACGATTAACCCTCCACACAACTCTCTTATCTAATTTAAAACTATAGCTTAAGTAATTAAGAAAAATCTAATTCTTATTATATAAAAATCTCGTGTCACAGTGTTTGTTATCGAACTCATGCGAAACGGCTTGACCGACTTATATGAATTTTTTTGTGTATACATATTTGGTAGGTCTGAGAATAGGTAGGCTATTTTTTATACCCCTAGGTGATTAGGGTGGCCCTCTCCTACGCATTCACACATATCCCGGATTCTACGCACGATTTGCATGTCTTATTAGATCTAAATAAATCAAGTGGGGCTCAAAACATATCTAGGTTTTTAAGAGACAGATGATTTTGAAGAGGCAGAGTCAGATATTTTAAAGTAATTATGAAGACGAATTTGTAAAATATAACAAAAATTGCCTAAACTTAATAAAATAAAAAACAATAAAAAAATATCAACAAAAATAAACAACCCAGTTGGGTTAGGTTAGTGGCGTAAAAAGTATTAATATTTCGGTTTAAAGAACTTTATTCTCATTTCGACAAAGTCATTTACATGAGAACTTAGGTTGCTATGCTTACGTTATACAGTTGAGTTATTAATATTTCCCTTAATATACTCGTACTTGTATAAATAATATTAATCAGACTGACATTTTGATATTTAATTTTAATTTATAACATTTTCACTTTTCTGTGAATAATAAAAGACAAGTTCGAATCACGTAATTATTATTTATTGTCATAATAACTAGTGCCGTTTAACCTAAAAAGTTGTAATATAGAGCAGTAGTGTTGTGTTGACCTAAATTTCCGTTATAAAAATAAAAAATAACATATATGTTTGAAATATATAATACCTATATGCTTTAAATCTTCCAAATCATCACAAAAAAGAAAATTTACTTAAGTATACCTGGCTGATTTACGTATACCTGTGGCTACAAATTGGTAATGTATGATTGTATGTTTATAAAATTCAACAGAGTCACGCTTTTACTTTTCTAGAAATGTTCGAGATTTTACCCACAGCTTAGTTTCCGACGTAAAAGCATCTGTGATATAGTTGTTAGTTGTTGTTAGAAAATGCTAATGTATAGAAATACCAGTCGAATTGAAAAAAATATTGCATTTAATAGCCCTTCAGGAAGGTTAAGTTAGCCTATCAAATATCAGGATGCTATTAGAATCGGAATAGTTAACTAGGTATATATTAGTAGACATATCTTAATCCATTGGGTACCTAATTTTCATTTCATTCTTACTGAACATTATTTTCATTAAACATAATATATACATAGAGCGATGTCATATGGATTATTTCAACCTCCTAAGCCTTCAAAAATTCGTCGCATTTATTTCATATTTATGTTTATTTCTATTCATATAAGGAGTTAAAAAAAAGGAAAAAAATATCAATTTCAGAAAAACATTTTTTCAGGTGTAATGAAATTGAAAATATTAAAGAGCATTCATGTAGTTTTATAGCTCTCGAAATTAAGCTGTGTCGACGATATAAAAGTCATATAAATTACCATAATATATAATAAATCCTGTATTAAAATTTAACCATCGTCTATAAACAAAATTACACCATTGTTTAATGATATTTATTTTTCTTATGATGTGACATTATTACAACACCACCATCTAGTTCTGTGTTAAGCCACTAGGCTTGTGTTACGGATACCAGATAGTTGATATACTACACATATAAATTTTAAATACATATAAATTATAAATATAAACACCCATGACTGGAGTACAAACATTCGGGCTCAACAAATGAATGCCTGCAGCGGGACTCGAACCCGCGACTGCTGGCGCAGAAAGTAGTTTGAAAATATTATATTTATATAAAAAATAAAATTAACAGCCAGCTTCACCAAAATAGCTGTCAGAAAATGGCTGTTATTTATTTTCATATATTCTAAATTTTTTACAGTTTACATTTGCATTTCCCAAAAGTACAAAAACTACATTTCGTAAGTTAAACTTAAATATCGGGGACTAGCTGATGAAAGTCACTTCAAAATCCCACCAGAATGCCGCTAGCGTAACAAGAGGATATGATATGAATTTAGAAGTTGTGAGTAGAGTGAAATGTACTGAGCTGAAAAAGATAATTTATTGGGTGTATAATTACTAGAGTAGTTCTTAAAACTATTCAAGCACTTAAAGCTTAAGTAAGTTTCATTTACATAATGACACCGAAAAAACTTTTTTATTCTGAATGACGAGTGCTGTTACTGGCCTTTACAGCGTCACCGGGCAGGGAGGCGGACAGAAGGTCCTACCTAAAAGTAAAGCATGAAGCTCAATAAAAAAACTGTGATGAAATAGACGTAGAGAGTAATTTATTTTTTATGTACTTTTAATAATATTTTTGGCACTTTATTCAAAATATATATACATTTGCTACAGTTTAACATGCACAAAGATACTCATAGTTCTCCTTAGTTCTTCGACCCTCCATAATCGAGAGTCATCTGTTAAAACAGCAACTCATGAACCCATTACCCAATTCGGACATTTAAAGTTCCTGCTCGTTACTTCGATACTTACTTGAATAAGATCTGATCTCCATACGTGAATAAGATCTGGCTGTGGTGAAGATCTGTGTGTGACCTACTATCTGTATGAATTAGTTCATTTGCGAATGGCGGCATTCCAGGAATAAATGTTTTTATATACCGATATAATCAAGGAGTAATGAAATAAAACAATAGCCTTACATAATTCATCACCGACTCCTACCTTACCTGGTGACAAAGGTAACAATTTTTTTAATTTTTTTATTTATATTTATAGATTATATCTGAGTCGAATCTAAATCTGAACATCATTTTTTTTAATCTTATTGAAATAGTTCTTAATATCGATACAGAGACCGAATTAAGTTTTTAGAATGTTTGTCTCTCTGTCATGCTCTGACCGTTTCATGAGAAAACCACTGGACAGTGTGATGGCTAGTTATCCGGTGGAACATATAGAATAGGTACTTTTTACTGCGGGAAAATATTTAATTTCTGGGGTACGGTAAGGTACATATTATATTAATTATGATGTAAAAGTCAAATGTACGTAGTGAAAACCCCGAGCAGAGCGAGGGTAGGTCGTTACTTTTACCTATATACGAGTAGATATGTATCTAGCTATATACTGATATGAACCAATACTGATTTTATAAAGTTTTTAGTCATGGTTTTTCTGTCTTTACCAGTCTGATTTGTAAAATTACTCTGGAATTCACTTATACTCATCTGTCTAATATTATCGTTATCTAAAATTAGCGACAAACTTTAAAAGTACTTTTCATATGAATAAAATATTCATATATATAAAATAAATATCCAAGAGATATAGAATAAAATATCCAAAAGCAGTTGGTGTTAAGAGTCTAAGAGCTACTTATAACCTAGTTTTATTTCATTCGGCTACATACATCTAAAATTATAACTTACGAAATCTACCATTCTACGCACTCCCAAATAAAAGGAGAATGTTTCATGATTATGGAATAAAAAGAAATCTCGTGGACAGAACATTGCCCCAGGCAGTTGCAAATAATTTAAGGGAATTTTAAGTATACTAGAAAGTCGGTTAAGTGCGATTCAGATTTCGGATTTCGGATCCAACTTTTATAGTCTGTAAATTATAAATATTTATGACAAATAGATAATAATTTATGAAATTCAACATTTCTGTACATGTAGGTAGGTACCTAAGTAAATTTGAATACTTCCAGATATGTTTTAAATAACGCACTTGATTGAGTAGTTTTAATTACCCTCTGGAAACTTATGAACACATATTCCTATTGAATATATACATACAATAATTATCACTTAATAAGATAACATGTTGCATTGATTTGCGCCATACAACACGCAGCGTCTTGATACTGGAAAGCGAAGAAAACGAGGAGTTGGGTACTATTAAATAAATATATTGGGACATTATAACAGACAGTGCCTTCTCGTTCCGCGGTAAGCTACGAGGCTTATGTTACGGATACCAGAGAGTTGATACACTAAATATATATAACATTAAATACATAAATATAAACAACAATTACTGAAATACAAACAATAAATGCCCCCAGTGGGCAGCGGGACTCGAACCCGCGACCGCTGGCACAGCAAGTAGGGTCACTTCTCACTACAAACTGAGCCAAACGTGTCGTCAAACTATTAAATGTTAACTCCTCAAAAACTTTAATAAGTATTAAAACTATAATAGGTATATAATGTAGGCTGTAGCTCATAGCTCTGATTCCTTAAAAAAATCTCGGGCTCGTCCCTAGACCAAGCGAATTAAGGCGCTTGTCCGTAATTTTTTTGTGATTACTCCTAAGATATTCGTTTAAATATATGGTGTAAAAGGGTAAAGTAATTTAAGTTTTTATAACTTATTTAAAATGATAAGGATTAGTACCGTATTATCCAAATACCGGTTTATAATTGTCTATTTTTTAAAGTATTAAAATGGATATAGTTTGTTATACTTAAGAGATAGACAATTAGTGTTATCGCGGAGTTTTCTCTAGACCTATATAAGATATATACTTCCACCATACATCATATTGTCATATCTCAAAGGGTTTAGGCAGCGTTTTCGTTGAAAGCTCCCAGACGGCTTATTTTTTTCCGATATTCTAGCCAATCCCAATGTATATGGTTATAGTATGTAATTATATACTAAAACCATCCTCGAGAACCACTCTATCTATTGGTGAAAACAGCATAAAAATCGGTGCAGTAGTTTTTGAGTTTTTCAAGGACTTTGTTCTATAATATGTAGTGATATAATGATTATATTTATATTATAATTATTATTTATCACGATTTATTCATATATAAATAAATTAAAAATCTTTAACAGGACTGTCTACACTCTGTAGAAATTATTTCCAAAAAAAATAAAATTAAAATAGGTAACTTAAATATTATTATTTTGAAATTTTTTAACAATTGTTTTTCAACATTATATTAAAATATTTATTACCTAATATATTATTATATCTAATATACTTATAAAAAACTCGTGTCACAGTGTTTGTTAGCGAACTCCTCCGAAACGGCTTGACCAATTTCTATGATTTTTTTTGTGTATGGTAGATGTGAGAACAGTCAACAGGTCGTAGACTATTCTTTATTTTCCTAGGGTGATAAGGGAGGCATTGCAATTTAGGTACTGCCATTTTTTCAATATAGCAGTGAGCACTGAAAGTGGTATACGAGTAATTTATTAATATGTAAGAGTATTAGGTTTCCGTATTTAGAAGTTAGAACACGGGCGGAGCCCTAGTTTTAGTTTTAATTGCTAGTATTAAATAATAAAATCATCATTTCAAAAATAAAACTAAAAACGTCTTAACACTAAAAGTTTGTTTTTCAAAACAGTTTATTACTATAAAGTTTTTAAAGAGCATCAGTCTAAGTAGAAAAATCTCTGCATCTTTTCAGAAATGCCGGCTTTGATAGTAGGGCAGCAAAGTTGCTTTTATGTAGCACAAATTAAAAACCATTTTTTTTTAATTAATTTATCACTTAACTTAGCTTCGTCTTCATGTAATAAAAAATAACAATATCTTAAATGTTTTTTTGCTTTTATAATATCTTATTACACTATGAATCTTTAGAAGAAATTATAAAATGAACTGCTAAACGACAACGTCGTATCCGGTTGCCACAATTTAACGCTAGGCGGCGCCGGTGGTATAACGTCAGTCGTGTGTAATGTGTATCTATAGTTTCCTTCTGTTTTGAAACCCAAGCAAGCTAAGGGATTTCGTTCCTTGAGCAATTAAAAGATTTTCAAAGTGTTTATAGTGTAAATTCTGTCACATAAGAAGATGGAAAAGAGAATCCATTTAGAAACTCTGGGAAGACATCCTTCACAGGTAAAAGAATTAGTTTTTCGCTATATTGGAATGTTTTGTCGATACGTATTTACTGAGATACATATTGTTTCTAGGACTCTTATAACTTTTTCATTTTTACTAAATTATCTATAATCACAGTGCATTGCTAAAAAGGCTATAGATATTCATATGTACGTCCTTTTGAGATGTGGCGTTATTGTTTATACCAGACGCAATTACCAAATGTTATGTAGGTTTTCGTCCACGTTTTTAGCTTATGATAAGCCAAAGTAATGTGTTTTATTTATTTTCATGTATAAGTCCTCTATAACTAAAGTTCAATTTAGAAGAAAGCTAAAATTATGCCATTATTACATATTTGAGGTTAAGTGTTAAAATTACATTAGAAAATGTAAAAGTTTGATAGCCAGAGTACTAGACCATTGGTGAGAGTACTTTAGTGCATTACTTGTAATAAATAAGAATTAACATTTTTACAAAACATTTACAATTTACAAAGTATTTATGTCAAGCCGCTTATCACCGTATGTATCTCGATTAGTGGATATTGTACGTATATCATTTGAGAAATCCAAAGCTATATTCAAGTTCAAACATTCTTATATATGTTAGTGTTATTTAGCATATTGCATTAGTTAAATAATATTGCTATATATGTAGGATTTGTATAAAGCAAATAGGATTGCGTATAAATATCAAATGTATACTACTCTACGTAATTTCGCGCCCTTTCACCCAACCTTCTTTTTTCTAGATAAACACAACGATAACTGCATTAAAAATTATTATTTTATTTTATATTTTATTTGAGTGGTGTCTGTTTTCTCCACTATATAATAATAACATACTGCAATTGTATTTTATTGACGCACGCCTTACCAATACAGCGGCCATTTTTATTGCGTCGCGATGATTCGTGTCATCCGCCATTGCAAGATGAAAACTATCATTCCATTTTCAGCTAAAAAACACGTTTATCTATATTGATTATAGAAACGATAGCATTTAACACATCCCTTCATGTTGATTTGAAGAAATACTTGTTGTAAACACTGCTTTGTAAGATTTTTATAAACTACGTAGCTAAGTCGCAACCTTTGACAACTTGTGCACCATTTTGACGTTTACATAGCTTGACTTTCGAAATCGTACTCGAAAAGCCAAATGCAAAACTTATTTCTATAAAATGATATATGACCCTTAAATTATCTTTAAAATAGCTTGAAAAATCATTATTTATTTTTATATTCACATTACATATGCCATTTTCCATGAATTAAGAACAGTTAACAAACACCATTATTAAAGGATTATCGCGCCTTATATCTAATATTATATTAGGTATGTTTTATACATTTATTACGATTTACGAATATAAATATAATATGAAGTACATCTATATTCATATTATATACATATATATATATATATATATATATATATATATATATATATATATATATATATATATATATACGTGTGGCTTAGTTGGTAGTGACCCTACTTTCTGCCATTCATGGGTGTTTATATGTATATTATGTGTAATATATCAACTATCTAGTATCTGTAACACAAGTCTCGTAGCTTACCACGGAACTAGTTATAATAATGTCCAACATAATTTTAATTGTTTATATACTAGCAATTCCCGCAGCTCCACCCGCATTCTATTCACTTAAAAAATAGGAATTGGTGGTAGAAATCAGAAATAACATAAAAAATTGCCTACAACCTATTCTCAGACCTACCAAATGTACTAAAAAAAATTCAAAAAAATTGTCAATCCATTTCAGAGTAGTTCGATAACAAACACTGTGACATGAGATTTATTTATATTGTATGTTTAAAATTTCAGATAAAGGAGCTTAACTTGGACAACTGTAGAAGCCCTCACATTGTTGGCCTCTCAGATGCCTACACAAATCTTGAAATTTTAAGCCTGAATAATGTTGGACTCATTAACCTTAAAGGATTCCCCACTCTACCCCAATTAAGAAAATTGGAGCTCTCTGACAACAGAATATCAAATGGACTCAACTTTCTCAGTGGTTGCAAAAAATTAACACACTTAAATCTCTCAGGCAACAAAATAAAGGACTTAGAGACTCTGAAGCCTCTTGAAGCATTTGAAAATCTGAGGAACTTAGATCTATTTAACAATGATGTCACCAATATTGAAGATTACAGGAGTAAAGTATTTGCATTACACCCATCATTGAAATATTTGGATGGGTAAGTAGTATGTACTATACTAAACTTACTAACGCATTATGATGTCTTATTTCTTAATGCAACTCTGCAGTCACTTTTATATATACATAATTCATTTATGTATGCAATATATTTTAATTCAATATTAATAAAATTACAGATATGATAAGCAGGATAGGGAAGGTGAAGACAGTGATGCTGAAGAAGAAGATGGTGAAGATGAAGATGGGGAAGAATTGAATGGAAACAACAGTGAAGAAGAAGGTTTGATATATGCATAAATTTTTGAAATTTTATTTATTGTATAATAATTATAAATTTGATTATTAATAATTGGTATGATATGATATTTATTATTAACACATGGTATCATAAGATATATATATATATATATATATATATATATATATATATATATATATATATATATATATATATATATATATATATATATATATATATATATAAATGCCATCTACAGTGAACTCCAATATACTAAAAAAATATATATGAAAATTATTTTGTATAAAGTTAAAGAAAAGATAATCCTTTAGGTCCCTAGTGCTTGGTTACCGACAGATTTTGAAGATAACATGCAAATACCTCAACAGCAACTTTAGTACTACAAATGTGTTATGTAATTTAAAAGTGACTACTGTCTTACAGATTTGGACATAGATTTGGGTCCTTTAGTAATTGATGATGAAAGTTTGTCAGAGCGGTTACCGGAGGAGTCGCCAAGCCTCCTCATTTCCTTATATACAGTTTACGGTCTGCTATTCCACATGGGTTATCTTACAAGAAGTAAGCATCATAATTTATAAACTAAAATGACAAGTTGATAACTCCACACCAATTATGTGTGTAATATTTATAAGGACATTATACTATATAAATACATTATTTTCTTATAAATCACATTTCCAATTAAAGAATTTGTTAAGTAAAAATTAATTTCAAATGTAAATTGAATGTTATTTCATGTAACAAATGAGCACTTACGATAAAAGTAGTTTGTTAAATCTATAAGTGGATATGTCAGCTTATCATTATAAATAGTATGTTTTTGTGATGCTTATTTACTCATTTTCCAAGCGGCATCTTAAGGGTTTTGTGGTATTTTTTCTTTCAGCTTATATTTTTACCGAGAATGTTGAAAGGAAATGCCGTAACCTTTTTTTGTTGGTTATACCAATCTATGTATATTTAATAATAATATTTAGTCTATTGTATAGTAATATTAATATTAATTACTAACATGTTCTAATTATTTCCTTTTTATATAATCTATTTGTTCTCAAAGAGTTTTACTTCCAAATAATATGATGATTCCATACAAGTATATTCTAAAGATTTTTAAAGAGGATATTTTATTTTAGTATATACTATACTTCTCTCTCCATTTTGAGTATATATGATTATATGTTATTAAACTCTCTCCATTTTGAGTATATATGATTATATGTTTGTTATTGAACTCCTCCGAACGGCTTGACCGATTATTATGAATTTTTTTGTGTGTATTTGGTAGGTCTCAGGAAAGGTCGTAGGCTAATTTTTATTTCCCAAGGTGACAAGGGTGGCCTTCTATTACCAAATTTTTTATTATCACTTTTTTATGATTTGGCAAAAAAAATTCTTATAACCCTTCATTTTCATACTTCGGGCGCGGGCGGAGCCGGGGAATTGCTAATTATATTATGGTATTATAAAACGTTAATGTCACTATATTACAGTATGCTCTCATTTCATGACTATATACATATACATTATACATACATATTTTGTCTGCTTTCTTTACTACATAGGAATAACCCATGTCACTTGCCTAAATTCTTACACACTGGCAAATGTGATGTTTTTCTAGTGTCTACCTGACGAAAACAAACTTAGAATTTTGTATCGTTTAGTGTAATGTTTGGCACTTCCCTCCTACTGCTGGGCATGGGCCTCCCTTCAATTCAATACGAGGGCGATCAGGCCATAGTCCACTACCCTGGTCTAATGCGGGGTAGCGGACTTCACGTGTCTTCCGAAAACTTGCTAGGTTTTCTTAGACATGCAGGTTGCCTCACAATGTTATCCTTCACACACGTGTTAATCGCACATGAAACTATCAAAGGCCCGAGACCCTTATTCGAACACGCATCATTCGGTTACAAAAGATTACTTAATACAAAATTATAAACAAAAATTTTGTGTTGTCTTAATACATAAGCAAAACATGCTAAACTATTTTATAATTAAAAAACTATATTGTACTTTTACAAATAAGTATTGATAACTGTGTTTGTTTCAGTATCTGAATTGGACGAAGAGGATGATGATTTGCCGCTAAGGTCAATTTATAAAGAAGATCTAGGTGAGAAAATATCTTGATCTCTTGCGTCATACATTTGTTTAATATACTCTTTATTTATTAGTTATAAAAAAATGTTTTCCTGATTAAACAATTGGAAATGTGATTTATAAAAAATATATATATTTTATTATAAATATTACACACATAATTGGTGTGGAGTTATCAACTTGTCATTTTAGTTTATAAATACTGATGCTTACTTCTTGTAAGATAACCCATGTGGAATAGCAGACCGTAAACTGTATATATAAGGAAATGAGGAGGCTTGGCGACTCCTCCGGTAACCGCTCTGACAAACTTTCATCATCAATTACTAAAGGACCCAAATCTATGTCCAAATCTGTAACACGGTACACTGTTTTTATAGTCAAAAGATTTATTTCAATTGAATTAATGATAGATTTATTGATTAATTACATATCAATGTAAAATTTAATTAGGTATTGAAAGAAAGAAGTAACCGCAGGATGATGTATTTTAAAGCATCTCTATATGTGTTGGTATTGTTCAAAATCAAAATAGAAAAATATTTAGAATTCAAATTAAAATTTTACGGTATAAAATGATAAGGAATTATATAGGTACACTTTGAAGAAAAACTATCACGCCTATAGATTTGTGCATCAACATAGTAATTTAACTTCATATCTATATGTATTATCTGTCAAAGAAAACAACATACAATACATTATACAAAAAAACATACATAATAACTAAGTTCTAGCATGTTAGTCACTTATAGGTGTTTACAAGATTGCCCAACAATTTACATGCACTGCTTAAAAAAAGAACTACGAAGTAAAATTAAAAATTTATAGGAGGAAGAATATAAAGTAAAATAACAAAAAAAAGCATTTCTAAAACAATAAAAAAAGCAAAAAACAGGCTGCTAATTAAATAATTCATAACATTTTGCCACTATGTATATATTATGCTATTTTGCCTATATCATGTAGTTCTGGACAAAATTCATCCGCCGTACGTTTCCCTTTCAACATAAAGGGTGTTACACACAGACAATATGCATTTATAGGTAGATTCATCCGCAGAGCGCAGGAGGCCTCAGCGAAGACCATCTTAGAGCACAACCTCAAAATATCCAATTTGTCCCAAAAAAATCCAAAATCCAAAATATCCAAGGTTGTGCTCGCCCAATTGCGGGATGGGACAGGGCCCAATACTTAGCGGGTTAGACAAGTCAAGTAACAAAAATAAATAAAAATTAAAAAAAGTAATAATAATAAAAAAAATAAAAATAAATTAATTAATTAAAAAAAACTGTGTCGGGCCACGCCCTCTGTAGTTTTTAAGAAGTAGTTTACTCTTGTCTTGAGTTATTAATAAAAAATATATATAAGTATTGTTAACGCCTTCCACAAGTAAATAAAATTAATAAAAGGCACGGGCGCTTAACGCCTGCGGATAAGCTCATCGAATATTAAAAAAAATATATATGCCTTTATAATAGTTGTCCGTTACTTTCATGCAGAGGAAGAAAGTTCAGGCTCACTGTACGTCGGCAGCGATGTGGAGGAGGAGGAGGAGGACGACGACGAGGAGGCGGAAAATGAAGACGCCGACCAAAACTTTAAGCCACAAGGTTTTACAAATTGATTATTTTATTTACTACTTTATTATATATAGCAAACTCAGACCGCGTCGCTGGGCGTAAGTTAAAATAAATAAATTGGCTTTTATATTTTTTAATAAAATAAAAATAGCCTAAGTTACTCCTATAACATACCAGCTATAACCACATAACAGCTATTCGCGAGTGAAAGTCCCGTTCAAATTGGTCCAGCCGATTCAGAGATTAGCTGGAACAAACAGACAGACAAAAATTTAAAAAAAAATGTTTTTTTTTTGTGTAACTAAAGTATACACTTTCGTTTGTTACCACTGCTTTCAGAGATAAGCCGAAAAAAACAGACAGACAAAAGTTTTAAAATTGAATAATAAGTAAGTACCGTGTAGTTTATATATTAACATTAAGTGAAAAGCTGTTAATTTGAAATTAAATAAAGACACTTAAAATTTATTTATATGTACCGACCAGGGACCGTAAAACCCGGATTCAGAGTTAATCCTAATAAAACGGTTACCCATTCAAACTGAATGTAGACCTTGTTACCCATTGAAAGTGTAACCCACCTTCTAGCAAATGGAATGTGTTAATCATTTGTAATGCTATCCCTACTATAGAATTAACCCTATCGAAAGGGTTAGTTACCACATCGTTTTACGTGATTAACCCGAAACTTACTTTTTAACTTGTGATGAAGAAGGGGTGTGGGAATATACATATTTGTTGCTAAATTCGTGAAGCACTGCAAAACAATGTTAATTTAAAGTTTTATCCTCATACCAGTGCACGTATACTTATTAAAATATACAATGAACCGTCGCAAACGTAAGCATTTATTTTTCTTTTTATGATTATTGTATATTTTATTTAATAGTTGATTTTAGTAAGGTTTTATATATAGATAACAATTTTACATTTACTTTTGTTTTTAATTAATTTTAGGGAAACCTGAAATAGCACCAGTAACGGAGCCAAATAACGAAACACAATGTGATAGTACCTCATCAAAAAAACTACTCAATGAAGGCGGTAATTAATCTGTTTACATATACTTGTTAAAATCTTTGCTTTTCTTTTAATTTTTTTGGTTTTTCAAAGGATAATAACAGAATCTTTCTCAAGTATGTTTTTACATACTTAAGAAAAACTAGCAGCAGACTGCTATTATTAGTTCACTCCCAGTGTCTTTTATATCTTTAAAAGTGTATGTATCTTTTGATGTGAATATTTGTGTATCCCTTAAAACAATATAAAATCACTATTAGTGATAAAATAAATAAAAAATCGATATTTTGTTCACGATTCTATTTTTCTTTAAAATTAAAATATAATAGAACATTCATCTAAATTCTAAACTCACCTACTAAAAAGAAGAAATAAATAAATGACAGTGTTGAATGAGCGACATGCATACTTACATATTATTATGTACATATATTATATAAACTATTTTTTTAAAGTCTAGGTTCTTACTAATTACAAATTTATGTTTTTATATATTACAGAATACCGAGTTGATAAGGACTCGTATAATATAATTGTACCAAACTCTCAAAATTTGGACCAATACAAGGATTACAAAGCCCGTAATACTTTAGAAACAATTGAATTTACTGAGAGCAGTACCCAAACATATGATAATGCCGAAGAAAACATTAAAAAGATGGAATTCGCAAATAATGCTTTTGGAACATTTGTTGGGCTGGAATTGGCTAATGTACCGGTTCTGAAGAGGCGCTACGTTATGTACCAAATAATTAAAATTATAGAAAATAATTAATAAGTGTTATGAATAAATTATTTTAAATTAAATTAATATTCTATATATTTCTTAAAATAAAAAGACATAAGTATTTACATAAGACTTTATTTTTTATTATTTAATAAGTTTTTAAAGTACTTTCTATTTTTCTAGTCGTGTGTGTGTGTGCGTGTGCGTTCGAAAACAGAGTGAAAATCGCTGCAGTAGTTTTTGAGTTTATCGCGAACAGACAGACAGATAGACGCGGCGGACTTTGTTTTATAATATGTAGTGATGATAATACAACCTATTTCTCGTGCCACTGCTAGTTTAAGGCCTCATTTCTAACAGGATTACCACTTGTCTTATGTGAAGGGAAACCTGCAAAAGATATGTGCAGTCTGCAGTAGACTGCACATATCTTATGGCCTGATCTCTCTAGTACTATAGGGAGGCCTGAGCTTTTAAAATTTGTGACATTAAAAAGGGCTGAATAGAATCTAGTTAATTTTAATTATTACTTCCAACCTCACTACAAAGAGTATATCAATAAATAATGAATATTTTGGGTAATTATTACAACAGCGCCATCTAGTTCTGTGGTATGCTACGTGGCTTGTATTACGGATGCCAGATGGTTGATATCCTACACATATAATTTTTAAATACATATTTATTATAAATATAAACACCCATGACGAGTACAAACATTCGAGCTCAACAAATGAATGCCACCAGCGGGAATCGAACCCGCAACCGCTGGCGCAGAAAGTAAGATCATTACCAACTGAGCCAAACGTGTCGTCGAGTATATGAAAGTATAATGAATGTTGCATTCCAGACGGTGACACGCACGAGGAGAGCACTCGGGGGAAAAAACGGAAACACGACGACGATGACAACTGAGTTGCCTTACGTATCTTACTAGCTCTGTAAGTGTACAGCCGGTACTGCGGACAATAAACCCGAACATTGCGGCAAGGCAATGTACTGCATGCTTTATTTCTATGGTACGTCACTGCAAGTATTTCTGTTTACTTCAGTATTATGCTGTATGTGAACAAACATTAGTTTTAAATAAAATTTTCTTATATTTAAATGTAACATAATATGTAAGAAAATGAGGCATCTAATATAAATACTGCAAGGAAATAAAGCAAGTGGTATGTTGATGTGGAAAGTGGCTCACGGCTGCCTCCAAGCCAGAACCAATGTATGGGTCCAGCGGAAAGTCAAACCTAATCTCAATAGACATCGGATTATATTACATATACATCAAAATGTACATTTACAAACATCAAAAACAGGGCATTATGTATATGCTAAGTATATAAGTTATGAATGACATCAAATTTTATATTATAATAAAAATATTTTGCACATATTTTAAAATAGTTAACTTTATTAAGACTTTGTTTTTTTTCAATTGTCAAAGTTGTAAAATTTTTATAAAATTTGAAATTACTGGCACGCTTGAAGCCATTAACAAGAGAATCGAATTGAAATTTGAAATTAATCCTATATTATGTTATTATTGTCACACCATGTACAGATATTAGTTGTATTTCTCTACACGATTAAATGATGTTACCCAAATGTGTTATAACACCAATTTTCGTTAGTTATTTCTGTTTGATAAATAATCGATTTAGATCTGCTAATTTACACATTTTATTATTATAATAACTACTTATTATTGTTATAAAATGTATATATTTTTTGAATCTGTTGCCTTAAAGTTTCCATCAAAAAACTTGATCTTATCAATCAAAATAAACTTTATCAAATCAATCCGATGTCTAGTTATCAAGATTATTGATGTGTTTAGTGTGGAATCTGTAGTTTGTTGTCCGACAAGTTGATATTTCAATTAAATTGTTTATGTAATATCTATTTTTTATTCTATTGACATGCTTATTTTAGTCTAACCGTTGAATGCGAGTGCATGGTTTTAGATTTAAATTAGCTCTCGGCAACTTAAATTACAATATAATTAGCTATAAGTGGTATTTTGGGTGAAGCTGAAAATAAATCAGACATTGTCATTTTGATTTTTAACCTTACGACGTCCGCCTGGCGTTGTGCAACCACAGAACCAACTCTTAGACTTGATCTCATACATTCAAATTTAAAACACGACAGACAACTCATTGCTCTTTTTACATGTTGATGTACAAAAAGAATATTTTTATTAAACTGTAAGAGCAATGAATATTCTCATAATCTTTCGTTTTTTTAGTTTATTATTTAATAGAAAGTATGATTCAGTTGATTTATTCCAATGTACATTGAAATTTGAAATATAAAAAATGATACAATAAATATTGTCAATTGCTCCACACACGAATATTAATAATGTACTATATGCAAATTAAAAATGCGCACCCCAAAATAGTATAATAAATACGATATAGAGAATAGAGAAATATTTCTAATAGAAACAAATATTGTACGACGCTTTTGGTCGCCCGGACTATGCGAAGTCATAATATATTATGTACATAAACAACCCAATGTTGCGCAACTGCTACTGTCTACACACAATTTGGGCTAAACAGCTGATACTTTGAGTGAGAAATTTTAGAAGTAAATGAAATAAGGGTTGAATATTTTATAACTTTGATCTCTCAAAAACTTGTGGCAGAAAGTGCGATGTATCTCGCAAATCTAGCGTTGTTGGTACTTTTAAAATTATTTACATGGATGAATAAAAATTCTATATTACATTTGAAGAATGTTGAAATTTTTTATAGTAAATGTTTATTGATCGATGTTGCTTTATATAGAAGAATATCCCCTTAGATGTTGTTTTGAGAGTAAAATTGATCATTGTATTTTATTTCCTTTACCAGATCCACGCAAAGCTTATGGCGCGCTCTGCCATAAGTTTTTGTGTATCGAAACGGCGCCTGAATTTTGTCAGCATTTCCCTTAAAATTATCGTAATGTATTAAATAATTTGATTAAATTAGATAAAATTCTTTGATATCTGATGATTTCAGAGAATATTTTTCTACAATCTTTTTAAATTTTAAAAGAGCGATTTATGCACTAAGTATATCGATGATAATTTATGAAGTTTGGTTGATACATCGTGGTGAATGTGCCAGATATGTTGAAGAGAATTTTAGTTAATAATTTTATTGTATTGTGTAAGTCATTAAGTTTAAGTAATTTACAACCTGGCCTGTTGAAATATGTTATAATCCTATTAAGACTTTATTTCTGGGATTGTAAAATAAAAACTACATACAAAATATTTTCTTTTATTTATCCTGTTTTAAAAGGACAATATCAAATCATATGCTTAGCAATAATTTCATTCAAATAAATACAAATTCTTACATGTATAACCACTATCGTTTAAGTTCTTTGCTAAAAATATATTCATTTTACAACTTTAAAACATAAGCATATATATTACAGGTTAAATAAATTAACTTAAATAAAGTAATAACTACTACAAAGTCAAAGTTTTAGTAGCGACATAACGCATTTATATCACGGTTACTGCATAATACTTTGTTGATCCAAAAACTGTTGTAACAATCCACTTTCTATGGGTATAACGAGATTTTCGCTGCCATCACACGTTCTCTTTATTTTGACCAATTTATGATCTAAAAATTCAGTGAGCTGAGCTCGCAGCGCCAGGTCCGAGCTCACGAGGAAGTGTTCACGAGCCTTCGAATATAAGTCCTTGAACGGCAACCCTGGAATGTTATTTAATTAAACAAGTATGGAAAACTAATACTGAGGATCTGGATTTAGAAGAACTCTTCAATCTTTATATTTTGCGATGACAAAATGTTTGAATTGCTTAAGAAAAATTATTAGTATTATTTAAATTTTGGGTAAGGCTATTCGGACACTAGCGTGACTACAGCGGTAATTTAGCGTGACTGGCACTCGAGATAAATTATCTAAAGAATTAGCGTTAATATTTAATTATCTAAACCTTTTGAACCTATGTCATCTAAATCGAAAGAAAATAATCTTTGTGCCTGTCACGCTAAATTACCGCTGTAGTCACGCTAGTGTCCGAATAGCCTTACCGTTAAATTTTACACCCTGTCCGCACTGCAGAATTTCACCGCGCGGTTTTTTTTCCGCAATTCTGTAACACATGGAATCTTATAGAAGTATCCGCACTGCGAAAAAATTTCGCGCGATTTCTCAGTTCGATGCAGGTCCCGATATTCCGATCGCGGAAAATAAATCGCGAGAATAAAATTTGCGCGGTGAAATTTCGCAGTGCAGACAGGCTGTAAGTTTTATTTTTTAACCGAGTTCCAAAAAAGAGGAGATTCAACCGATTAAACAGAAATTTTGCATACACCAGTGACGATGAAAATTGCATATTATGTAGTTAGATAAATGAGATCAATCATAACTATGTAAAGACATTACTGAACGGAGTTTTCATTTACTATAGATACCTAATCAGATATTTTTAAAGTCACTACTAAACCAGGTGATAAGCAATAATATACCTTGATAATGTGTTTGTTTATGATTCTCCAACTGATATTCAATAATGATCTGAAATATTCCCTTAGCGTTGGTAGTGAGTGACTGGAACACGCTCTTGAGGGACGACAGTTGTAGGGCGCCACTCCTTTGCGTCATCAAAGAGTTTTCAAATGAAGTTTCTTCGATATACGGCAGAAATGTGGTGACGTCCCACCACGTGAAGTTGAACTTGCTTAGTTTGTTGTGGTCCCATACTGGAATGTTACAATACTTTATTTACATACTAGCGTCTCACCCTCGGTCTGCTCGTATTCCCTACGTACATTTTAATCGTTAGTATAAATTTTTCGGAGATTCAGAGATTTCTATTTGTTCATATGAATAACCAGCTATTATCATAAAATTTCATCAAACATGTTCAGTTTTCTCGTGATGCGATCCCAGACAGACAAAAATTCTAAACTATAGATTCAGCCTCTGTATCCATATTAAATGAAATATTTCATTAATAAAATTACATATTTCAATAAGGTTTTTCGAGAAATATTAAATCTTATTTAATGTATACTGTATAGACTACCAACTTACCCTCACATCGCTCGAGTGCGTGCTTAGGTATGTTGTAAATAGACAAAAATCATAATTATTATGAATGTACCTTCGGAAAATAAACATGTTATGAGCTTCTCTATAGGACTAATGTTTTTCAGACCAATCATTTTCTAGCGCATATCTGGATTTAGTCGACGTCAGTAATGTAAGCTTACGAAAACAATTTTATTGAAAAAACACTCACAGTACAAAATGTTTATTAAATTTAATATCTATTAACGTGCTTCGGTCAACGCTTTTTTATTAATAAAGACCGTAAATCCGTTGTGTAGTTTAGAAGTAAGCGGTAGCAGCAGAAAGACTGCGACTTTGTTTTATACTAAGTATAGATATTTACTTTTTTTTCATTCTTCAGCCCTTTTTAACGTCCCACTGCTGGGCGCGGGCCTCCCTTAATACGAGGGGGATCAGGCCATAGTCCACCGCGCTGGCCTAGTGCGTGTTGGCGGACTTTACACGTCTGTCTTTCCAAAACTTCCTAGGTTTTTCTCAGACATGCAGGTTTCCTCACGATGTTTTCCTTCACCGTAAGACAAGTGGTAAAGTTAAAAAAATAAATGTTATTAAAAAATCCTTTTTGTCAATAAAGTCGACTATTGCACAGTCAATATGATTTTATTGTTTACAAATTCATTCTGAATTATTGTGAGAAGAATATTTTTAGAACACTACAACATTTTATTACAATTGGATGTAGTTATGCAAAATAGATCCATCCCACAAAAACAGTTTTTAAGTTATTGTCATAAATGGCATCTACATATCAAATTTTTAGGAAGTAGATAACAATATCCAATATTTAAGAGGAATTTAAAAAAAAACTACGGTCTTTATATTTTATTATACCATTTTTTTTTCAAAAGTAAGTTTTTATGGTTGGATCAATTTTGCATAACTACATCCAATTGTAACATGAAATGTACATTCACTTCAGTTGCAGTAAAAAAACTATACATTAAATATAACTAAATCACTAAATTCGATAAATTATGTCCTCTTAAACACAACACAAGCAAACTTATTGCATTTATTTTTCAATTATATTATTTTTAGGTGAATAAAATTTGATAAAATACTTACACAATGGTGCATTGATATGATCTATTGTAGCAATCAAATGTATATTCTTCAACTGAGCCAAATTAGCCAAAACCGACTGTGCCTTGGAACTTCTCAACATTATCCCATCAATGTTATGTACTATTAAAAATAATTCCACACTATACTCTAATAATTGTGAATCTATTAAACTTATGACATCTCCAGTATTAGATGAGACATGAGTATTTTCTAATAGATCTATGACAATTGTTTCTAGAATATTCTTTACGGTTAAACTGGGAAAGAAACCATTAACTACAATACATGGCATGTTTTGAATTTTCTCCGTTTGAAATCTTTGTAATACAGCCTTTTTTGATCCAATTCCATAGAGGATGACATTAAAATTTTCACTCAATACGTACAACCATCTATTAAATAAGTGGTCATATGATTGTATTAAATCAGTTATTTTATCTTTATGTTCATTTGATATGTGAATGTCCACTTCTTTTATATTGTCATTGAGATTCATATTTTTAAGCCTAGCAAGAGTGTGGTCTGATGTTGTTATCTGGAAATGAGAGTTTAAACAAATTAAAAATTATAATACTAACTAACTAGCAATTACCGCGGCTCCGCCCGCATTCTAATGGCAGAAAAATAATTTTCTTACATATTAATAAATAATTACTCATATACCACTTTTACTGCTTACTGCAATATTGAAAAAAATGACAGTACCTAAAATCTAAATTGCAATGCCTCCCTTATCCCCTAGGGAATTAAAAAACAGCCTGACAGACTGCGACCTATGGCAGTGGTAGCCTAGCGCGTAGAACCTGTATTTTTTTACAATAATTATATAACAATGCATATTTTACAATGGATTGCACTGACAGCCTACATTACTGAATCTGAACAACATTAGCTCAGGGTATTTATGTTAAAGCATAATAAATGCACAGGTACACATAATAGTACTCATGAGTTGTATAAGCATCCAAAGAATACTTTTTGTTAGTAGATTTTTAGTGTCCTAGCGTGATTTTTAATTTTTAACATAATAAATATTATTTACCTTTTTACTGGAATTCATCATAAAATAATTATCTGGAGTGACAAAATATTCTGTGTGTTTTTGTCTAACTTTGCTTTTGGTTGCTGTAATTTGGCTAGTCGGTTTCTTGGGTTCCCTCTCCTCTTCTGCATCAGAGTCACTCTCGTCGTGAGATAAATCACTCTGAAATCATTTTCTTCAAATAAAAAACAGTTTCTGCCGTTATCCTTAACTATAAAATAATTAAGGTCCATTTAATACACTATGTTTCACATTGCTTTTTGCTTGGTGCAGGTGCGGGAGATATTATAGTGCACAAGTGTAACTACCGAGACTTCCTAAACAGAAAGACAAAATAACTAAACGTAGCCCAACCTGGGACACGAACCCAGGACTTAAGAATTCATTCACGACTGTGAGCCACTAGAAAGGAGCCATTCATGACAGCCACTAAACTATATGATATTATTGATTTGTTAACAAATTAGATGTTAAACATCAAAAAACATGTTTATTGCACACAAGCATTACAAATTGAAGCATAATTTTAGAATTTAAAATTATAATATTAAATTTGAAATGTAGTGAAAATAATGTCCCAACATATAAAAAGAACAACAGTGAAATACCTTTTTCAAATTTATTTTTCTTTAAATATCATAATTCAGTAATTATTTTTATTATTTTTTTTATTAATGTAGTAATAATGTTCATAATTATTACAAATCCTTAATTCTAAATGTATTAAAATGAATTTTTAATCAAAATCTTTCAATTATAATAAAAAGAAGCTTTCTTACTGCAACTTTTTAAGCTAATATAGCTCAATAAAACCCCCCAATGTACTTTTATATGATTAACTTGAAATAATTCATAGCATACCTCCTCATCACTTTTATCTGGGACAAAATCACTGCTACTTCCAGAAAAATCACTCTCAGAACTTTCACTATCTACTGCTTGAATAATTTCTGAAAATATAGAATGTGGCTGAGTAAATCAAATTTTTAAATTAATAATATAATAATATGTGTATCTCAAAATAACAGCTTTCTATAAAATGCATATGATTGTGTATATCTGTACTTTTAACAAAAAACTATTTTTGTTTGATTGTTTGTTTTTTGTTTTAGAGAACTTTAACAGGCCAATGGACTAAATCTATGCACTCAGGGATATAAACAAGAAATGTGACTGTTATAATTTTTGTACTTTAAAAACTAAACTGCTAAACTCAAAAGCTAAACTTAAACCTGTAGACAGTTTGCAAGATACTAACTTTTTTTCATGATATTTACAACATGTTTTGGTGTAGCCTCATCAACTTTTAGGAGTAGGTTCTTTTTTGGGGTTTTCATTGGTGAGTAGGTTGAATTAATAACAGCTGCTTTGACTTTATTTTGAAGGTCATTTTTTGTGTGACGTGATTTGAATTTAAAAATGTCTTGACCATCCACATCATCATTTCCAAAAAGTGCTAAAATAAAAAATACAAGTCATTCTTGATAGTAAAAAATCAAAATACTTAATTCACCTAAATAATTCAAACAATCTTTATTTAATTTTTTAACTTAAATGTTACATATATAATATGTTATAAGACAAATAAAAAATATAAAAGAAACCTTTAGGTTTATGTGCTGACTCTTCATCAATTCTAAAATCTTCATCAGAACTTTCATTGTTATTGTAAGTTTTTCTTTTCACTGGTGTTGTATCTAGATATTCATCATATTTTTTTGGCTTTGTCCTATTTCTAGTGGCCCTTTTAGGTGTAAAGTCAGGACTCACAAAATCTTTATCTAAAAATTATAATTAATTTTATTTCTAGTCCTAAGATTAGTTAAAATACGTTAATAACTGAAGGTGTATCAAATTACTAAGTATAATAAATTTTTATTACTTGTGTAAATAAGAATTTAACACAAGTTGAAATTTGAATATTCTATAAAGAAAATAGATAATAATATAACAAATCAGTCGAAGAAATAAATGGTTAAATAGTTATAATAATATGATACTTACCACTTACACTTCTAACTTCTGCAGAATTATTCATTTTGTAAAATTTTAAACACTGCAGGGATATTTTGAATCAATCGATATGAATTTAATAATACTATATAAATAATACTGTTTCTTTTTTAATTAAAGTAAAAATTAATCATATAAAGATAAAAGTGTAAAAACTAACAGTTTAAATTTTAACCACGATTTTACGTTATTCCTGTTTCTTGAAAATTAAAAATACAACTGTCAAGTGTCAACTGTCAAATCCAACAACTTTATCTCAGAACCATAGATTATCTAATATATAAAAATCTCGTGTCACAGAGGCGCATTATGCGGCATAATGCTCAACGTTGAATGTTCCAACTACAACAGCGCTTCGCACAATCGAACACTGCTTTTGCGTGATGCTGTGTTAAAAAAATAAATAATATACCGTGTATCTATGAAGGTTACAAGAGTAATAACATTGACTTTTTTATATTCCACGTTTATAATGTGAATACAATTTTATTTTAGAATTCAAAACTATAAACATATTTATTTTGCAGAAATATATAATCGAATCATTATATTCACGTTCCAATTAGCATCAGCACAAATCGGCATTGTGCGCCACTGAGTCGCATTATGCTCTGTAATTGGAAAACAGTTAACAGGGAGTGTTTGTTATCGAAGTCTCCTCCGAAACGGCTTGACCGAATGAATAAAATTTTATGATTTTATTTGTGTATATTTGGTAGTTCTGAGAATAAGACGTAGGCTATATTTTATTCCCCTAGGTGTGGCCGTCTGCAGATATATTTTTGTAGACTAAATTTTATTTTTTTACTTTTTGTATGATTTGGCATCAAAAATACTTACTTATAACCCAAATTTTCATTCTTCCACCAACGCGTGCGGAGCCGCGGGATCGCTAGTATTATATATAATGAATCATCCCAGATAAGGACAAAATATAATAAAAAAAATCCATACGTGATTAAGATTTCTGTTCTTTTATATATTTATTATAGATATAAAAACCGACTTCAAAAATACACTAAATAGTTTAAAAAAACTGATCGGTACATATTTTCGGAGTCGATGTCGGCCCATTTAAGCTAGCAGTCCTTTGAAAATTGAAATACATATTATATCGGCTGGCAGAAACTTCGAAAATATCTGGTTAGATATCTAATATCTAAAGTAATTAGGTAATTGAAACTTAAATGTTTTTTTTTAAATCGGTATTTTTTAAAGAATGAAGATCTATTTTTAAATATTTCTTAGATAGTTACCTACCTACTTGTAAAATAAGCTGTATAAGTACGGACGTCATCCAAGGTCGAGCCAAGTTATGTTATTGAGTTTTCTGTCAGAAAATTCTCGATTGCAGGAGTTTTATCCTAGCACGTATAGTTGTTGGTCCTGCGCCTGATCCCTCAAAAGTTGTGTAGAATTGTCTTCCCATCGGAGAATGCGAGTGAGAGAAAGAGTGTTTGTATCTGACAAGGACGGATTTAGAT
The DNA here is from genome assembly GCA_951802675.2 of Boloria euphrosyne. Taxonomy (NCBI): domain Eukaryota; kingdom Metazoa; phylum Arthropoda; class Insecta; order Lepidoptera; family Nymphalidae; genus Boloria; species Boloria euphrosyne. The sequence continues at coordinate 6,102,116 of OX637877.1, forward strand.
GAAATTCAGTATACATAACACAAACTTAAAGCTAATATACGAGACCTAGGGGCCCGAGGAAATCTAGAGTAAGTCACTAAGTATTTTATTAATTGAATTCTCATCTAAACATAAATAAAATTGAAGTGCCGGTTTTTAATTTCAAATTAACAGCTTTTCACTTAATAGATATTAATATGTATACTACACGGGATTTACATAAAAAATCAATTTTTAAAACTGTCTGTCTGTCTGTTTTTTTCGGCTAATTTCGGTAACGGCTGGACTGATTTTGACGGGACTTTCACTCGCAGATAGCTGACGTTATAAGGAGTAACCTGTAACTAGAGATGGGTAGCTAGTTAACTAACTAGCTAAATAGCGGCTATTCTCAAAATAGCCACGGCTATGATATTCGTCAATACGATAACTAGCTATTTAGCTAAATAGCCAAAGAGTATAGATAATATACTGATAAATACAAATAGCTATAGCGGACAGCTGCCACAGATTACATATAAATTATAAGCACTACGTTATGCAGCCGTGCGTAGCTGACTAGCTAGTAGCATAGATAACATAATACTATACTAGTCTAGACTCTAGCGCCTAGCTAGTAAGTAGTAGCTATAGCTAGCGAGTAGCCGGTAGGTAGCCGTAGCGTCTCTATAGCCAACGCGACGGACGTAGCTAATAGCTATTTAGCCTAGCGAGTAGGGCTCACTGACGTTGACCCAACTTGTTTTGATTTTCGGTTTTTTTTTATTTTTAATTGTCTGTTCGTCGTTTGTTCGTCAATGTTCGAATGTAAAAATTGTTAGTTCGTCTTTTATTTATTTATAATTAATTAAACAAATGTTCATCCTTAAGTTGGGCACCCTTACTAGATATCTTTATTTTTATCGCTCAGATTAATTAATTTTGATCAATCATCGTTTGTTCGACGACTATTGGTGATTGGTGATTATAAAAACAATTAAATTCCCAATTATTAATTATTTTTTTGTGTACCAAATACCAATGTAGTATGTACTCTGTGATGATATTCGAAATGGAGCACAGTTCACAGATTACTATTATATACTAGTCAAAAAGTGAGCTGCACAATTTTAGCACCCCATCGAAGGATTTTTGAAATCAAAATGGCCTGAATCGATAGGTCTACGTTCGGTCTGTATAGGTCTCTTATCATTTTTGGTAGGTCACCTGTGGTTTTTTAATAAATATTTTTTTAAATTTACTCATAAGTCATTTGACATCTCATTTATGTTACCTTTTGAGCATTAGCTTCTTGTATTTTGGCTGTACATTTTTATGTCATATAATATGTATTGTATAGTTATTTAATATTATTATTATTTTTGATTTGTTTTTAATTTATTGTTTTGATTTTTGTGTTTTCTTTATTTATATGTATTATCATTATTTTTTTATGCCTTCATACTTTCTATTTTTGGATTTCTTTTGGGCATTGCTATTTTCTGACAAATATATAATAATATTACATTCTTTTCGTCTAAGATATTCTATAGAAACATGATTGAAATCAGCCTTATTTAATTATTATTATTGATTTGTTTTAATTTCATTGCGATATATGAAAAAGAATTTTCCACCCTCAAATATTCTGCTGACCCTTTTTTTTATTATGACATTACCATTAATTTAATATAATAATAAATATATAAATATATTTATTTTTATTTATTGCCTTAATAGGCAAACGAATAAAAAAACATTGACACAAAGTATTTGTTTTTTTACGAACAACGCCCTCTAGTATTATACACAGATTCTAAAATTTTATTTATATAATTTATTTATATATTTTTTAGTATTATATTAAAAATTAATAGCAATATTGTAATAAAAAAAAGGGTCAGTAGAATATTTGAGGGTGGAATAATTATTTTTTGCGTCATTAGAAATAAAAAAATGAAGTAGCGCGACATCTATGGTTAAACTTTTAGTTTACTTGTACTGGTGTGTGTTGTTTAGGTCTGACGTTACCCATATATAATATAGATGGCGCTGTAGATTAAAGATAGATTGATTTTAGACTGACAGTTTTTAATAAAATAATTTAATAATACGTATAATAGAAATTCATTTCTTTTCAAGGAAGTATAAAATAAAATAAAATAAAAAAATAAAAAACGATAATAATATGTTCCGTAGCGGGATTCGAACGTTGTCGCGGCTGCGGAGCTAACGTACTATCAGTCGGTTAGTGAGTTACCCAAATAGCCAAATAGCTGAATAGCTGGTTATATAGCTAGTTATTTAACCACAAATAACCGGCTAGCTAAGTTATTGAGATTTTGGCTAGTTACCCATCACTACCTGTAACATAGGCCACTTTTATTTTAGAAAGTGGCTTTGCTCGCGCTAAAGTTAGGGACTAACCCGAGCGAAGCGAGGCGAGTCGCTACTTTCAAACTGTAACTGAAGGTGCTTAATGCTTATTAGTGTGGGAGATATTGAAGGTACACAAAATAACATACAAATTACATTACATTATTTCATTTATTTGCTCAACTTACTGACAATTTCGAAAATCACAGTTAATATTTCTGACAATTGTTTTGTAACTATCATATTACGCGACAACAGCTGCCAGTATGTAAATGGGGAGTGGGTATAAAATGGTATTATAAATATTAATTTATTGGCCACAGTATATTTCTATTTATTCATATATTTTAGTTACACATTGAATTGGTACATTCTTTACGAAAATTATACAGTAAGAAAATGTATACTCAAATTGTATATAACAATAGATACTGACAATGGAAAGCGAATTCGAATTTAAAAAAAAACACATTACTTCAGCAAGATGAACATAGCACGTGAATCACCCATCATATTCATTCTGATGAAGTAATTTATTTTGCTGTACAGACAGAATACATTGACAAAGCAACAAACCAATGACTAACCATTCACTAAAATTATTTTTAAATAAAGACAATTTGTCAATTGAAATAAAATTTATTAATTTTTTAAATATACAGAAAAATCACAATAATTCATTGGAATATCACCCCTATGTGTCATAAAAAATGAATGGTGTTTCAAAGTGATACCGCTTAAAATTTAGTACTTAGATATATTGTAATGGTGGGATCATAGCTCATCTATATACAACACCAACAATTGAATAGACTTATTACAATCACTCGAGTCACCTACGACGACTAAATCAATGTCACAGAGCTTTGTACAGAAACCACAGTCCACACGGCGAGCCCACTAGGAGACGAGGTCACCAAGCTCTGGACTCTTAAATATTTGTACAAAACTATGTTACACAACTTTACAAACACTTATTGCATTCAATTTACCATACTACTTCGAGTAGATCAAAAGTGCTACTTTAACGTCTACCGAGAATATTCTGAAAGCGACTTACGATTCTTCGAATCGGTGAACATCGATATGTCACTACACGAAGACACTTCCCGTTCCGTTCTCTTCATCCGACGATCTTTCTCAACTATTCATGACACCGAACGTCCGTTTAAATATGAAGTTTATATCGAATACATTGCAATAATTTACATAAACACAAAAGAAACTTTCACAGAAACGACATACACAAAATTTACTCCGAGCCTACTTCGTAACTACGTAAACGCGCAAAAAGCGTCCATCACACCGTACCGTAACATACACACTAAAGTAATCATTTAAAAGCGGCAGACGACCGCGAGAGACAAACGTTAGGATCGAATATCGTCTTGAGATCAATAATAGTGAACGAAGCGTCCGCCCGAGCCCGCGCCTCGACTATACAGCGCCCGGCCATTATTATACATACAATAAAATATGCAAAAATACCGTCTATTACAAGTTGTGAATAGCGTGGATATGTTAGTATGACTAAATGCAAATTATACATTCGCAATTTAAAAGTGTAACTAGGTTTAAAACATACTACTTATTTTATAAAAAATCATATTTATCATTATTTACGGCTAATAAAAATTATAAATTTTGATATAAACTTGTATGACAAAACCTGTCAAACTTTAAAATTGGCGCCCTGTCAAATTGACATTTAGTGATACCAGCATCACGCCAGACACCTATTTAGTAGATTTAACTAAGGTATATTTAACAATTATTGCTTGTTGCTTACAAATTGCCATTTGTCGAACAACGTTGAAACCCAGTATTGAAACAAATAAAGCAGGAAATTTATGGAAACGCGACACGGCTTACCTTAAACTTTGAAATCTGTTTTCTATGACGATTTTAGTTATAAAGCATTAAAACGACGAGATCAAAAATATAAAATAAAAACCGTAACAAAATTGGAAAAAAAAACCGTTTAACAAATCAAACACTAGTATAAATCTAACAAAGTATTATAAAAAATGAATTCCCATATATTTAATTTCAATTTCCAAATCACTAAAAATACATTACAATGTCGTTTACAAGGTGACGTAATGTATCCGTGTACGAGTGTACCTGCGTGCCGGGCGGAGGGCAGAGGTGGGGAGGGCGGAGGGCGGAGGGGGAGGGGTAATCTTTGGCTTACGCCTGCTTGGCCCTCTTGCGCGGCGGGCCGATGGGCGGTATCTGTTGCTGCTGCGTGGCGAGCGCGCGGAACGCCTCCGCGATGAGGTGCGGGTGCGACGAGATCATGTTCTTCCACCCCGCGGTGTCCATCACGTCCGTCGCGTGACTCCTGAAACATATATTTACACTCAAACAAAATGCTTCAAGGTTCTAGTCGGGGGGAAAAGCTTGATATAAACAACACCATGGGATGTAACGGGTCGTTTAGATCAGTCTTCAAATATTAAACGGAAAAACATCAAGTGCCATGGTGAGCAACGAAGCTTGTGTTATGGATACCAGATAGTTGATAAACTACCAGTATATAACTGATATATATTTTTATTAAAAAAATATTATTTAAATATATAAAGATAAGCATGAATGAAGTACAACCCCTGTTTCATGAGCGGGACTCGAATCCAAAACCGCTGGAGCAACGAGTAAAGCCACTGTAAACTGAGCCAACATGTCGTCCTACAATAAGCAAATAACAAGAACAAACTAACGTGTTAATGAAGTCTATCGTCTGCGCCTTGAGTTGGTCGGCAGAATGCAGGTCGGCGAGTATGAGCGTGTCGGCCGCCGTCTCCACAGACAGGCTGAGGCAGAGAGCTTCTTCACACATCACTTTTAATCTATCCAGCGCGTACTGGAAAAAGACAAAAAAAAATTAAATTATTTTTTAATACCAATTTTTTATCAGTTACAATATATCAATACATATTTATATTAACGTACAATTGCAAAACAGGAAAAAATATAGGTATAACTTATGCCTAATGTCTTTTATAAATAGATTATTAAAATATTAAATTAAATTTAATGTGTATGGTTAAGAAAACTAAATGTTTTCGTAAAACTATTCGAAACGTTCAATATTAGGTTAATAAAGACATTTAGTAATAAGATAAATAATACTGTGTAAGAATTTAAAAACAGATTAAAGTTTCAAAATGTAAATATTTATAATTAAGTGAATGATTTAACGTAATATGTTAATTTTAAAAGTGCTGTTTTTTTTCCGTTTTCAAATAGATTATATTATTTATTTCAAATAAATAATATTTTATAGTATGACAACGTAGTGATGGCTTGCTAATAGAGACGATCATTAAAGACTACACGTCAAATAAAGCTAGTTACACATAATTAATACGAATAATCACAATAATTGAATAGAACTAATCGATATGCACTGAGAAACCAATCGTATTGATAATACTTCATTATTAAAACAAGAATCGTTTCAATTAGTAGAGGCTAAGTAGTTAACTATGGCCTTGGAAATATTTCAATACATTAAAGCCATACTTATTATGAAAACTAAAAATTTCGAGACTTAATTGTGATTGAGAAGTTCATAAACAATATAATATTTTTTCATTTTATCACAATATTGATAAATTTATTTTAAAAATATTAAGCTAATTATTCAAAAACTTGTGATAAATCAATATCATTTTAAAGTCATCGTTTTATAAATATTATACTAAATATTAAATAACACGTGTACTGATATGTTACACAAAGAATAATTTAGTTGAAATATCATTTAGTTTAGTATTTTTTCTACTTTTGTAACATAGTCATTGACCTTCCAGTTCAGTAACAGCACGAATATTTACATTTCCGATAGTGATAAAAAATAGAAGAGATTAAAAACAACTTAAAATATGATACCTTGTCTGCGGCTGCTAATAAGTCGTCTGCCATTTTGTCGAGATTTGGCGCACGATCTGTGTATATAAATCTTAACATTTCTCTTAACACTTCGTGATCTACGTCGGTGATGTCTACTCGATTTCTTTTCCTTTCTTCCATTTCGTGTTCGAACATGGCCGCAAACACGGGACTCCGCGCTAAAACAATATTATTTTGCTATATATATATATTCATTATAAAAATAAACATCGTAACAGGCACTGAAAAGTCGGCCAATTCAAAACGATAACCCAGTAACGAAGCGATTGCATTATTCCCATGACATATTTCCACGAGCTAAATTAGGTTTCAGCAATATTATCAGATAGGTATGTTTTAATTAAGTAGGAATTGAATTTGTTTATATTATTAATCTCGAAACGGAAACCATGTACGCCATGCCATGCAACCATGCTTATTACGCAGTTATCGTGTCAGCACGCTGTGCACACAAAGCTAATGATTGTTGTTTTATAATAATCAATTGTTTGTTATGTTAGATGAAGACCTCAACAGCTACAAATCTGCGCTAGTCATTGTATAGTCAAGGGTATTTTTAATATACTGTATATTGTATATTATAAATTATAATTATACACACAACTCAAACAAAATGACAGCCTTTGTTATACATTGTGACACATGTTTTGATTACAATCGAAAATCTAAAAAAGTACAACGACAAACTCGAACCCACGAGCTTGGCAGCATTTAGTGGTCTAAATAGATATATCACACCTAAATCAAATATGATAGGTAATTTAAATATGTATATATTATATACATATGTATTAGAAACTGAACACATTGTTGCATGATGCAGATGCTAATAAGGCTGAGCGTAAAACGGAGGAAGTCTAGCACACTACTTTTATCAATGTATTTAAAAGTCAAATACTGTTCGTTAATCTCGCTAAAATTAAAAAACGACTGAAGCAATTTGAATAATACTTCTTTTGTTTTGTTGAGAGTGTGTCAGAAATGGTTTACGTAAAAAAATACGGGAAAATCATAATTTTGTATGAAAATCACTATCCGCTTAAACGTATCTAGGGACAACCCCGAGCGAGTATATTTGTTATTAAATATTAACATAAATGCGAATGTTTCCGAGTTAGTGCCTAGTGGGCCAGTCGACATGTTCACGCTATAGCGGCTCAACTGATTTTAGTGAAATTAGGAATGGAGATAGCTCACATCCTGTAATTAAGCCATCTGGTATTTTTATCGACGCATGAACCCATTCATGCGTAAAACCGAGCGGAAAAAAATTATGTCCTTAAATATTGATATTTATAAAAACAAATACTTATTTATATTAGGCCCTCAACTGAGTACTTTCTACATGGCTCCTTTTAAAATTACTAGTATCGCATATATTCATTGGATGTTTTACAATATAACAACGAAAATGTATGAAAGCAAATAATAATTTGGCTAATACAAACGGGTAAGCGTAGTTACCTGCTAATATAGCTTTATGCGCCTGGAACTCCCTGCCGCCTACTGCTAACGTGACGTCCGAGAACCTTTCATTGTCGAACAACGCACCCAAATCGTCCGATAAGCGACACTCCGGTACTTTGAACTGAACAACGTTACTCTGCCCGCTAATATTAATGCTGTCTGCGACAACTGACACCTCACAAAATATGGTCAGTTTGTCTTCGGGTAATAGTCCGTTCGCTTCGTCCAATAGGAAATCTCTGGAATGAAGAAGGAACCAATTATTTGACCAATTTTAATTATATTTGCAGCGAACGAACTCTTACAATGTAAAGTGAGAAATGATTGTTCTTTTTTTTTACATTAAGTAAATCAAATATCATTTTGGGAACATTTTAGCTAAGGAGTATCTATCCCATAATAATGAATCAGTTAGAGAGTTTATTTTTAACAAATTATTGCCAATGACAAGATATGCCATCGTGTGTGAAGGCTATCTTTATTTATTAGTAAAAAGGAGCTGCTCTGCTATTTTGAGAACGATTCAAGTGCGGAAGTTTTACAATGCATTCGCCATTTGCAGCCATTTGAAATATGAACTTATCAATAACTATGTTTCATATTCTTAGTAATATTATTAATTTAAAAGAAGTAATAAAATATATAAATAAGTCTTATCTTTGTGTAAAAACATACACATACATTTTCTGTTGGACACAGAATAATGCATGTCTTCTTAACGAGAATAGTAACGTATTGTTATCAACAAACAAGTTCTTAGTATATCCACAGTATATCACTCATACATGCGTCGTAATTAATAGGTACCCATACTTATAAACTAAGTATTTATTCTTTGTCATATTATCAGACTAGGACTTAAAATCGAGTCTTATAACGAACATGTTTATTTTAAATACTCACTTTATATTTGTAAAATACACATATTTAAAATGTAATTATTTTAAAAATACGAAACTGAGTAGGTGTATATACTTGCTACGACTCGACTAATATGTAGGTACTTGAAATAACAAAAATATTACGATTTTATTTTTTATATGCTTAAAGGTTTCAATAATATTATTGTTATACGAATAGGTAAGAAAATGTTAAACATTTTTACATTACGTATAATGTTTAATTGTTTTTACTATACGTAAGTTAATTTAGCGTATTATATTCAAGCGTTTAATATTTAAATAATAATTACCTTCTTATAAATTTTTTGAATCCCCAGTCTTTGCCTTGAACAAATCTGTAAGCACGTTGTGATTCCATCGCCTTTGTTTCTTCTCTTTTCGCATTTAATATTGAAAATTTAAACTTTGCACGAACTTCTGATTTATTACACGACACTAATAATAAATATAACGATAAATAGTCTTTGCTCTCTTCATCTAGTCCTTTAGGATTTACGCGAAGACACCACTTTAATTTGTCACTAGCACCGGCTGAGAATGTCGATGATTTTAACACTTCTCCCATCTCTTCTCTACAAAAACTAAAATTATTTATTGTCCACATATAACTGAACTTGACCACTTTAACCTGAAAGAAAGAAACAAAAATGTTAAAATATGTAAAATAATACAATAATTTAAATAAACTTCTATACTTGAAAATTATACATGTAAATTTAAGTAATGACACGAGTACTTATCTATACATAGAATATTTTTTGAAAAATCTAATTGGAATAGCCATTATAATACGAGTAGTACGATAGAGATATCGGTTAATCTCTAGTTTTTTGAATTATCTTCTGTTGTTTTTCAGTGACCGCATTATGAGAAAACTACTAGAAAGATTTAGATGAAATCCGATACGATTACGCCGGTCAACAAGGTCCAGGTTTTACCGCGAAAAATATCTTATCTCTGACAAACTTCTTTAAAACGTAACTAGGAACGAACCTGAGCGGAACGAGGGTGAGTCTTTAGTTCTTAAATAAAGATGAGATCCATTAATATTTTTAAAATACTAGGCTCACCTTCGATTTGTTCACGTTCGTACCTAAACAAATCGAAAACGTTTTTTTTATACAATATTACTTATGTGCTATTCTATAATATGTATTTGTTAATCTATCTTCATGCCAAACATCTAGCGCCGTTCAATCATTAACTATATAATTTTCTAATATAAAAAATGTAGCCAAGTTACTTCTTATAATATCATCTATCTGCGAGTGAAAGTCCCGTCAAAATCTGTCCAGCCGTTCCAGAGATTAGCCGGAACAAACAGACAGACAGACAAAAATTTTTAAAATTGATTTTTTAATGTAAGTACCGTATATATACAGTGTATACCGTATATATAGGTATGCATTTAGTGAAAAGCTGTTAGTTTAAAATTAAAAGCAGACACTAACTTTATTTATATGTAGTGATGTACTGATTAAATTAAATACGAATGGGATGGGTATATGGGTATAAACTATAAACCTGTTTCTAACAAGTGTAATATCATAAGTAAATAGTTCCCGAGTCACTGACTACGACACCACATCCTTTATGATGTGGTAAATTTTTATCGTCCACGATAGCCACGGAACAAGTAACCGTAACTATGTGTTTACGATGAATTGACCATTGTATAAACAATATATATTTACTGTGTATTTTCTTTAGTTATGCCTCTTTATATAAATGTTATGTAGCGAAGTTGTCGATTTATGAGACGCGTGTGAAAATTTCATGTGCGTAATTTGTTTTCAGGATCATTTGATCGATCACATTAGAAGTTTATCGCGGTATGCGATTAACAAATAACCAAGCTTTACCACTGTTGAAATACATTATTAAGTACCTACCCAATGTTTACTTCTAAAGTAAGTGCTATAAACGTATTATAAATTGCAAACTACTTATGATATAAAAAATAGTGGGATCATGTAAGTTTGCTCTTTGCCCACAGCTCTATACGGTTGAGTAACACGTGTTGGGGGGCCCACGTTTGCTTGAAGTGTGTACATGAGTAACCGGAGGTCAGGACTAGGCGGCCGGCACTTGGGACCTGGTCGTTGCCCCCGACCGTTGCTTGGCTTGCCGTCTTGCGGTGCTGTTGAGGTCTTCGCCCGGTCACCGACCTATTCCAAGGCCGCCCGCATCATCCTCATCGCATATTCTTGGGCACCTTTAGCAATCGCGAAAACCTGACCCCCAACTAGATTTCTTTTTTTATCATATAAAAATAACTATTCATTCCAAAACTAAAAAATGTTTATCTTGATTCTAAATAACCTTTTAAATGTAACGACATATGTGCCTTACCTACCTAAATCGCTTATAAACCTATATGGGCCAATAATATTTATTTGATTATTAGTTATTGTTTCAACAAAATTGTATTGATATTATAGAAATACCTATGGGCAATAACTGTAAAAATAAATTTAGAATTTTCATATAATTTAAGAGTTCGTACTTTTTAAAATAACTAACTAATACACTACTTTTAAAAAGAATTCATTGCATCTTAAAAACGTGTAAATCATAAAGCCCACGTGAGTTGTGTTAGTTATGGATTATATTTTGCACGTGATCGAAACGTTGCTAAGTACTAGTACAACAGTATGACGAAACAATTGTTCAATTAATAAAATATTTTCAAAAGTATGAAATATTACCCATGCATTATATTATGTAGGATTGAAATTACGTACTTATGTAAAATTTAAGGACCGTTACAATATTATTGAAATTGAGTGAAACCTTAATAAGTAAACGTACCGCTGTTGTTAACGAGTTTGAAATACCGTTACCTTTCAAGAACTAAATAGATTTTGGCAAAAAAAATATTAAAACATAATACCCGGTCGCGATCTATAGTTTGTCCAACGGTTGCTCTGATTTTCTTGCAAATAAAAGCTTTCTACTTGTAATCTAAGATTTTATAAGAGTGTGCAATTTATGAATAGTAATGAATAATAATTATATTCATAAATTAAATATTATATAAAATTAATCTACCTATATTCTTTCACATTGTTTAGAATTCGTTTCGACTTAGTTAAACTATTCTATCACGGTAATTTGATAATGATTTTATGGTGTAATAGCACTACAATATAAATAATACAGTACAAAAGTGTCAGTCTCATAAATATTCTTGATTATTGAAACAAAATAATAAAAAACAAACAGTTCCATCATTATGACCAAACCGTGTACTGATTGATCTACATAAGATGAGTTTCATGTATTAAATTACTGTTTACTGTTATATTATAGTTTATTTTTTAACTAACCGTAACTGCTATAATACAAGCGTATTTGATGATTTTATGAAAAAAATCCTTAGAAATATTAGACAGGTTGTTTAGAACTTTAGATCTTCTAAGTGTTTTAAATAAGGCGCTTTTAGCATATATGTTACAATGTTATGTTAATATATAGACGCAACCTTAGATTTTAGAATAATAAGGACGAAATTTTATTGAGTCTTTTGTCTTTTGCTATAGGTAGGTATGTTCGCAATAATATATCACCTTCCTCTAGTGTAATATTACACATAATGTTTCGAAGGTAATGTAGGATTGCAATCACTTTTGTTTAAATCAAATTCAATGAAATGTAGGTATCTAAAAAACATTGCCACAGAAATATAACAAGTTATATCTACTTAAATAAAATTATAATAATCTGTTTCATATTATGGTGACTAAATTGCCGCATTCTTAGCATCTTTTTTTAAACTTCACGCTTATTTTCATTACAATATGGAGAGAGAACTGTAATAATGACATGAGACATCTCACCTACATTATCTTTTCAGCCTAAATTAGAAGTGAGGTGGTAATATTAGAAGGAGAGCAAATATCTATGTTAAATACAAACTTCACCTGTAAGAATCGTACCTTTGATCGTAAGGCCGATGCATTCGCGATCGTTATTGTCTACCCTAGTGTCTTACACTTGCTAGTCCAACCAGTAGTTAAATATTAATGTTAGCTTTCACATGTACATCAGCAGTCCGAATAGTCTATGACAGGATACCTGTGTAAAGCACCAATTTTCCGCTACGGGTGTGTTCCCGTCGTGCAACGGGCTCGGCACGCGGCTCACCGCCATCCCGCCAGAACCGTTGGAGGATACGCGCGCCGACTGTGGAGCGGGCGCGCCTCCGCCCGACCCCCCACCGCCGCACTCGCTGCCCGACCCGAGCCTGGAACAAGGTTGATCATCAATATCATAAGTTTTAATTAGCAATCAATTTATTATAAGACTTTGTAAAAAACAGAATGGAGGTTTAGGTTTTGCTTGATACATAACTTGCAACATTATGTACATTCGGTTCTAATAGATGTAAGTGAACATTGGAACCCATTTATATAAATCCACATAAATTAATAAAAAATTTAATCAGGCAGTGGTAGCCCAGTGACAACGCGCTTACTTGGATGACCGAGGTATACGGTTTCAAATCCGGGTCTCGCGCGCACCTCTGATATTTTCATATGCGAATCTCAAGCACGAAGTCTTACGGTGAAGGAAAACATCGTGAGAAAACTTGCATGTTTAAGAGAATATAGACAGTTTTGTAAAGATTTCCCTCGTATTGAAGGGAGGCCCGTGCCCAGTGTGGGACTTTTAAAAAGCTGAATACAATTGAATCAGCCCATTAAAATTCATGGTTTTTGATTTGTTTTATTTGTTCTGTTATAACAAACTGTAACTATTTAAAATATTGGAGAATTTTAAAAAACAAATAAAAGAATAAACATTTTCCCATACAAAATGTTCATAGATTTGGTTACTGTCACACTTTTAATGTTCATCCCGTCGATACGGTAAACTCGCTCCTCAAAATAAAGAGCGTATTTAAATAATTCAATTCTCTTCAAGCGTGCCAGTTGAGCACAGATTACTTCGCCAGTGTCACGTAGAATGGAGAAGACAAGATATGTTTATTATCCACAATATTCGGATAAAGGCGTATTTTAGATATTTATGCGTGCGTTCAGAAATTTATTTTGTGTAAGGAAAATATACCTATCAAGCTACTTAAATATAGAACAAATGACTTAATTAAAAAACTGTTCTGAAATGGCTGGAGTGATTTTGATGAAATTTTATAGCCATCATGAGCGCAGTGAGTGATCGTATAAAGTTTAGTAGCGATTGAAAACATGAACACGGGCGAAGCCGCGGGTACTGCTAGTATAGAATTAAATATATCTTTTTATAATTTCTCTTAAGTGTTTGTGTACATTAAAAGTTTTTTGAAAAATATTATATTATGTTTTGTTATAAACGCTTAGAGGCCCCGCAAACAGCGAACAGCGATCGGTCGATAGTTTGGTCGGGTAAGCGCACATACTGGCCCGACTAAACTGTTGGGTTTGTTGGGTGCGCATACTAGAAAAACTATCCGCCGACAGCTGTTAGCCTAGGATCCCACCGCAAGATTACTACGTTCATCGCGTATTTGATTGAAACCTATTTTTTATAAATTATTATAAATAGGAGAATATGGTTTGGCCAGTATGGTTCGGCAGTCGGCCGACTGTTTGATTTGCAGGCAATCGTATCGGCATCAAACTTTTTAGTTCGCCGTACCAAATTGTTTCACTGTGCGCACTTCCATTATACATCTCCATATACTGATTAAGCAACCAACTAAACTATCGGCCGATGGAAAGTCCGTATTTTGCGGGGGTTGTTAATGTAGAACTTTCATTTTAGAAGATTTTAATGAAATTTGAATCTGTTTCTCCATGACGACAAATTAAATATCATTCACTATCTCATTTACAGAACAGTTCCTTGCATAACAAAGAAAGGATCTTTGAAAATCAATGTTTTTTATGGATTAAATAGACTGAAGTGTACGGTATTTTGAAATTCAGGTAAGTGAATTTTGTATAATGCCCATCGACAGACTGCTAATTAGTTAATAATTATGACAAAATAATAATATTAAACTTCAGCAAGGACGGAGAATTGCTGTGTCTGCCTTAACAGTTTGTTTATTTACAAAACCACAACTTTTCACGTTCATTCTCATAATAATAATTATTAATCTTTTAATATTTATGTACGTGCGAGTAACAATATTATACCAATGTCACGTCACGTCGACTATAGTGTAGTATTATTGTATTATTAATGTCAATACTTAATTTTTGAAGTAGGTATATTGAAACGATGAATCAATTGAAATTTTTGACATAAATGAAAAAATAAAAATAACAATAAATCGCCGTTGTAATTAGTAGGTATGCTAATAAATAACTAGTGACCTAGTGCCCTAATGGCGATATTTGAAATCTCTCATGGAATAGAATGCAAGGCAAAATTGTAGCAACGTCGTATTATACCAATCGACAATCGCGATTTCGCATCCCGAATGTGGGCCGCGAACACAATTTTTGTCCGTTCCAGTAGGTGGGCACCGATGCGTGAACAATAACTTCTGACTTTATGGAGACTTAACATTTTTAAGTTCTTTCCAATTTTAGGTTTCGGTGTCGTCAAAACCTCGAGAGTAAGTCGAAGTAGGGCGGTACAATGCAAGATTTTGCCGTCCTGTGAGACTTTCACGTACTGTAGTTCGATTACCAAACACACGTTAGAATCTGTGTCAGTTTCATCACCACACTGCATCCGTTCACAGCTCGCGTGCGCTGGCTTTGTTCGATGTTCAGCAGCTGTGCAGCCCGGTAGTTTATTAGAACGAGCACTATGCCCTCTAACCTGCAACCTTATCCGGTGTTAAAGCTAAGCGGCAAAGTGGACAACACTGAAGATGTATGGTTTTAAAATTTAAATTAGAGTAGGTACTTCTATTTAGTTATATTTTCACTTATAAAGTTCTGTCACGTCAATTTGTAATAGGAAGAAATTTTTAATTACATCATTAGAACATATGTTACATATTAAATCACCGAAATAATTAAAACAAATATTTGTATCAACTGCGTCAGTTCTAATCTTGTATTATTGAAGTAGGTGTACAAAATTAAAAAATGTCTATATGTCGTTTAAGGAAAACGAGGGCAAAGGGAAACAGTTATTGTTACAAACCGCGATTAACGTGTAACGCTTTACAGACAACAGCGCAAAAAGTGTCCAACGAGTCACTAACAAAAGTAGGCTACATTAATTTTATTAATCGGAGCGACCCAGAAACTAAACTGTTGATGGAAGACAAGTCGACGGAATGACAGGATCAACTCAACACCTATTACTAAGATAATGTTAGTCCAAATGAGGCATATAAAAATAATGAGATTATTGTATAATATTATTCGGCTTAATCATTTAATAATCTATATTATCATAAGACCCTACGACTTTTTTGGTTATAGATTTGATTAGTACATTTAAGATTTACATTTTTAGCACTCCTAGTAATATTAAAACAATGTATATCTAGAGTTATTTTGCAATTTAGTTGGTCACATTTTTACACTGACGAATATTGATAAGATATCCGATATAAGCGATCTGTTCGAGGTCGATCAACAAATTTGCCACTGTAGTAAGTAGAGCGGCCCGAACGACCTACATCTAGTTTCAGTTAACCACTCCTATTATCGTTAACAATAGCTGAAATACCATATAGCTTTTTTATGTTCTTCTTATCAGAATATACTTGAGTAAGAATGTAGTATGGATGGTAAAAATTAAAGTATCAACCGGACATAGTTTGCTTTAAATGATTACTGTTTTAAAAAACAGATAGAACCATTAAGAAAAAAATATTTGGTAAATGTTAAAACAAAGTTGTAAGTTTTAAAGTCAACAACCGGTAAAAGCTTGAGCAATCTCCAACGCACGTTTCAACGGTCTCCCGGGGTCTTATTATAGATGTCACCCGACCTGCTAGTATCTTCTATATTTAAAGCACGTTGTACTAATATAATCATGGGAAATTACTTAGACAATTTTAATTTTTTGAGTTAAAAATTAAAGTTATACAACTTCAATTTATACAAATTAAGTTTTCATATTTTAATAACGACACTCAAGTGGTTAATAATATGACATTGTTGTATGAATTGGCAGTGACTTATAAGACAGACCACCAACACAATGGTAACAGAATTAGGACGACGAACAATGATCGCAAATAGGTGTAGTACATACGATATAATTTTTCCAAGTGATGTCTCAATGATGCAGCGGACGTGCCACTGCAGGGGGGAGGAACCAAGTGAGCAATGCCCTCTTAACGACAACTGCGTGCTATGACTCAGACGTCCTGAGGACGACCTGACAATAGGGTCCTCGACTGGTCTGTTTTAAAGGACGGAATGTTTACCGAGCAGATCCCTCAGTGATATCATGCATTTGTTTTGCAAATTATAACACGTTTTTACAGACTTAAATGTATATAAATTTAGGTACACACGTACTAAAGTGTGCAAAAATACGAACAACATTAATACGATAAATAGACAAGTCAATATCATATTACCAAAATTTTTATATTAGATATAAGGTTATCTGTTGCTAGTTTAAACAAGCGACGAATCCGCATTTTTGTGCTGTACATTTTGCCTGATCTAAGCCAGATAGCGAAAATTGATAATAGACCACATAAATGGGTACAAGGCCAATGTTCATCGTCTGAAAATGGCACAAAAGAGCGATGCTGCCTACGAAGAATTCACAGACTTTAAATAGGTAGGTATATTTAACATGAAGGATGAACAATAATATACGTTGACTGAAAAATATATACCATTGAAGTAATATAATTTTGTGACATATAATACATAAAAAATAACTAAATCCTTATTCCTTACATTGTGGATGGCAAGGCTAAATCATTGTTTCAAGTATGACGTGTTTACATTTGAATGTCACAGCATGATAAGCAAACAATTGCTTATAATGTTATTTTATTTATTTATGCAATTAAGTAAGTTTGTGTTAATTTTATACATATATTTTTATAACCTCAACAAATAATTTCTTTTGGCACCGGTATTACTTTTTAGTATTATAATATATAAAAGTTTCAGGTACAATAATATACTACAAAAAATGAAAAAGAAACGGACATGAGAAAGTAATTAATATACCAGCAGCAACTTTCAACGTACCCAACGCATTCTATCCCTTGTTTCAATGAAAGACCAAAACTGTTTCCTGGGCTATAAAAATGTTATATTTCAAATAGATTTAAATTGACTCTAGTTAACAGACAATGACTAATTAATATGCCTTAAATATTTCTATTATATTACTTTTTAACACAGATTTATGTAAGAACTTGCGATTCGCCCTCGCTTCGCGTTTTAGCGCAAAGCTGCGGGTTCCGCTAGTTAAAATAAATAAAATTTCTTAAATTAAAGTAGCCTAAGTTAATCCTTATAACATTAGCTATCTGCGAGTGGAAGTCCCGTTAAAATTGGTGCAGTCGTTTTAGAGATTAGCCGGAACAAACAGGCAGACAGACAAAATTTTTTAAAATAGATTTTTTGTTGTAAGTACCGTTTAGGTTTTCATATGCATTTAGTGAAAAGCTGTTAATTTGAAATTAAAAACGAACCCTTCAGTTTTATTTATAAGTATATGAAGATTTATTTATACGTACTACGTCAACAACGTACAATTTATCTGTATCTATGTACATCGGATGTACATAAATGTATAGATAAATTATGCATTTCAGCTAAACTCTTACAGTTACAATTAAAGCAAATTGTTGATATGATGACGTTTATAATCAAACGTACGATATAGCCAAGGTTACAGCAGTCGTCATAGTCTCTTGGTCCGTGGCAATTTGTAAATTGTAACAATAACTTCTCAATGTCAAAGCTCGTTAGTTACCGCGTTAAATAATGTTATTCTATTAATTTGTAAAATATATTCAAAAAGTCAGATAGGTACGTGTAAAATAAACATGTTAGCAACTTCTTAAGTAGGATTATTGAAAAGCAAGGATTGAATACATTACTATAAACTAGATTAAGTGATATATATAGGTATAAGTTTATATCATGATAGGTTAATTTTGACCAAAGACAAACAAACCATCTATTTGCGGTTGCGTCTACAAAACATGTTATTAACATTTTAACAGGATAATTATATAAAGCCATACAAAACGAAGGCGATTTTATAAATGCAAGGTTATTTAGCATACACAGTTCGCAGACGAGCAACGCAAACAAACGCGGAAACAAATGACACCTCTATTTGTCCGAGATGTGCGAGGACGTACAAGGTGACCGCGCCACGTGTTATGACAGTTCTGATCGCAGTAAATAATTAATTGTATGTTATTAGGGTTAACAAAAAGGGGCAAAGAGAAGTCGTACGAAATTATTTTTAGAATAGTTTACATATCTTTACCTTAATTTGCAAGTCGGTAAAAACTGTATTATTTAAATTAAATAACCAATGTAACAAATTCGGAAAACGTTAATTAAAACGTATAAAAAATACGTACCTATTATTAAATTACTTATGATTTTGAGGCTACGAAAAATTTATTCAAACAAAATTAGTGGACTTGCGCAATAGTCAACGAAATAACTATTGAAATAGAAAATTACAATAATTATAATATATCATAAAGAGGTATAATGTATATATACTTAGTAGGTATTATAGCTATGTAACTATAATAATGAGGAAACAACTATATTCCGTGATAACTAATGATCGTCAATGTTACACATAATTTACAAACTGCCTTCCATCTGCTTTATTATATATTTATTCATTTACTTGGAAAACAAACAGTTTTTAAAAACTTACAAAAATACATTAAATATATATAAATATCAATTTACAGAACAATCTGGCAAGAGGAAAAAAGAAGCAGAAAACAAAAACTTGAGAATACCTGGAACTATAACTTCATAACTCCAGGTAGCTATTCTCTAATACTTTGTTTAGTACATTTATTATTAATGATAACATACCTAATTGACATATGTGATTACAAAAGGTTTACGTGATTTTCTTTAAATTATTCAATTATTACAATTATTTCTTTATTCCAAACGTGATAATGCAACGTATGAAGTATAAACATCAAATTATTGCTAAATGAGTAAAATGAAAATGCTACAAATTTGTAAAAATAATGTTTGAACGTTTAAATGTAAAATCATATTTGAATAAATATTAACTAGCAAAATGTAAAACCTCGTGAGTTGTGAACGCTAGGAATCGAACTATCGGTTATAAAAGTGGCCGTTACGTCATGACCTTAGTGGATTGTAGTGACGTCACGTATGCAAACCTAATTAAGCTTCTCTGTGCATACGTAAATAAAAAGTAGTCGGCCAATTATTTGTATAATATTAGACGCATAAAATAATAGTTTTATCTGTAGCATAAGTTTCCAGAGTATAAGTATTAAAAATAGAAATTAAACCTATTACGTACTTCATTCGCGAGGCGCGCGCGGATTGTTGGTGATACCTAGAAAGTAAATACGTTAATATATTGTGGTGAATAAAAGAAGGTTTAGGACAAGGCTCACAGTAAAAAGATTAGCATTGGCAGCGCCAACCGAGGATAAGCATCGATGCGGAAGTAGCAAAGCGAGGCCGAGGACACACGGCAATTCACGAATCGGACGCACAAACCTGATGCGGTTGAACTTTTGACCACGATTATTACAATTAAGGAACCGGCTATCAGTTCCATTATTAAATAGATGAGATATCGCAGATTGTTCTGAATGTGTCTTAATATTATATAATGTAAGAAATTGAAGAGTCGCTATGTGCAAATTATAACGTGACGTATAGCGTTGGCAGTAATATCATTTTGAAATGATTACGTGGACACTTAACACGTTTTAAATACAAAGAGCAAGAGTTTACGCGAGGCGATTATGCAACATTCCAACTGCCATACGTGAGTGGGAGTCGAGCGGGGAACTGAAACCGACGTACAATCTGCAACATGAACGGCACACGCAATATTAAACCGACAATATTTGGCAACGCAGCTATTGGAAAGCAAAGACACTGGTAGCAGTGTTACGCCGCATAAAGACATTAATCTAACAAGAACCGTATTATATCTCAAACGGGAAACTATGCCAACCGAGCGACAAACCAGCAGCGACACGTTCTACATTGTTTTGCCATGAATATGCAAACAGATTTGATTATAATCAGATTAAAGATTTAAGGATTACCCATTATACGGAAATGCAAAATAACATTAAGAAAATTGGTAATTAAAAAAGGTCGGATAATAACGACCTCTATCTTTATTGCCCTATGAATTACTAGATGACCAAATGAATTGGCAAGACCTTGACTTCTGGTTGATATAAACTATATGACCCTACTTCCTCAAACATTTGCGAGGGTCGTCACTGTCAATTGCATTTAAATTATATTCCTGTGCTTGTGTGTGTGACGGTCATTTAATTTTAATACATTCAGTTGATAAGGTTTAATATCAATATGTTATACAATTCAACTACAATAGAACTATAAAAAAACTTTTAGATATATTTAAATAGTGTTCATAATTTTAACAATTTAAATTATTAAAATTCTAATAAAAAATGTAGATTTTACAAATTGCGATAACTCTTGAACGAACGAATTTAGAAAACCTTGACGTTTCACGTACTAAGCAAATATCTACACATGAATTAATATTTAACGGAAAAGATTTGAGTCTTAAGCTTTTTTATCTAATTTATCATGTTTATTTTATCATAAATTACAATATTATGTAAAACAACAATAGTAAAATATCCTCAAAGGTCTTAGGGTACTTAAATCAAATAGTGACTTTGTTAATGTAATATTTACTAGCCCTGACATAAAGCAGATGGATGTGGGTGTGCGTAACACACAAAAGGCGCGTATTTATTTTATGTGTGTGTGAGTATATACAAGACCGTAATCGGTACCGGCAAGTCGTCTCACCAGCAGCAGCATCGAGAACACGACCCGCTTCGCGATCGAGAAAGCATCTACAAAACTCGGTTGAGGCCGCGTTCTACGGTCATCTTATACAAGAGTTGAAAAGCTATGAAAAAAAAATAGTTTTATTCAAGTCATATTACATTTTAATAACTAACACGACCTCAGTTACAGGATTAAACCAATGCTATACGCGCCGGCAGCTACTGTAAGCCGCGAACCTCGAAAATCTATCGAGGTTTGGTAAAACTTCCGCATGCTGTGTGGTAAAGATTCTAAATTAGCAAATCATTGAAGCAAACATATTATACGAGGTTATTGTTTAAACTTTTTTTAAATGCTAATGCCATGAGAAATTAAAATTATTTATAATATTCCTAATTATTATTTTTTTATTTAAAATGGTGAGCACGTTCATTTATATTCTATACTAATACATATTTAGTATACACTACTCACACAAATATAGAATACAAGAAATCGCACGTGATCCAAAAACTATTCACGTTAACGTAAATACAATAAAGCATCTTGACAATTATTGCGTATTTATTAGTATTTAGCAATTGCCTAGTTAATATAGTACACAACATGAAAAACGGGGTCAAATTTGACATCGTAATGCATTTGACCTACTTGACAAATGAGTGACGTTTAAAAAAATTAGGTAAAGTGTTCACGCCAGTACGTGGGTTCCGAGAATGTAAGTATTATATTTTATCAATTAATTATATATACATGCTAAGCATGAATCACATACATTAAACTTTTAAAAAAATATAAGCATATAATATTAGAACGCATTATAAACGCACTATAAATAAAATATTTTTTCCTAATATTATACTAATTTCTACCTAATAAAATAAACGAAATAAATGACGAAAATGTGCCGGAGAGATTTTCACAGCGAATCAAATCGAGTTGAACATTTATTTACGTTCTAAAAATAGACATTTACTCACTACTAAAACCATAAAAATATATTTAAATATCTTTAGAACAATAACAGATTTTTTTAATAATTATTGCGGCCAGTGTCAGTTTCGGGTCACACTACAGTCTACACGATAAGGGGCACAAGGTAAAAGATGGTACATTGAAAGCGGCCTTAAGCCCAATAGCGATCTGCGACCGTGTCGCTTCCTATTGGCGTGGAGGCGACAATGCCAGCACTGCCTCCGACTGTTGCGAAGGTGACAGTTGCAGTTAATATATTAGGTTGGATCATAAAAATATTTACGTTATGGAAATTATCTTTAATGTCCAATGAATTGGAGATAGTAAATGCTTTTTATTGAGGAATACGAGAGAAATTAATTTCTCATCACTTATTAAATGCTTAACTTACTGCGTTGTAAGTACTGGTTATTATATGCGATATACCTTTTTATCTTAATTAGCTATAAAATTTGTGTTATTTACATGTTTATAAATAAAATAATCCAGTTCACTGTTTTAAAAGCGGCGAACCGTAAAGGCGAAAAATGTGACCTCAAATCACTAAACAAGACCAAGGGAGTAAAACAAATGGTTGAATTTTATGGGTCAACCGTCACAGAGCTTACAGTTGGGAGGCAGAACGAAGGGAGTAGGGCCAACGGGGGAGGACCCTGACACAGATCCCAACGCGTCGGTGAAGCGCCGTGGAGACCTCGAGATTCGGCTGTTATAACATCATCGATTCCTCCAAGCACCATTTCGTGTTATACTTTAAATGGGTCAACGGGCTCCTCTCTTAGAAAGCACGGAGTGCCCAAGTAATCATGCCCACGTATAAATTTTCACATTTGTAAAATTACCGCTACGACATAAATTATCTCATTGAGATATATAATAAGTATGTTGGTATATAATATAATTATTACGATATCTAATGTAAAGAACTTTGAATTCATTTTACTAGCAAATGAGTTTATTAAATGAGTGTGGAAACCAGATTTTTCACATAATAATTGTCAAGATATTAATATATATGAATGTATCAAAATTGATATTATAGAATTAAGCAGGAAGGGCAAATATTAATAGAGGTTTTGTGAAATTTACAATCATGATTGTAAGACAAAGAGAAGGCGCTACGCACCGAGCCGAAGAAACGAGGCAATGACGCACTTTCTAACGAGTGCAAAAATTTCACATACTTTTAATAATAAGTTAAATTATTAATTTAATGTAATTTAAATAGTTATATAAATTAGAGGAAAAATTTTGTTAAAATTAGTCTATATATATCTCTATATTACGTAATTATTACACAAGCGATAGTATATTGTATACCAAATATATGTATTACAAATACATATATTATGTACATACGTAGGTACAAATTTTCAATTTTCATTTTTAAAACCGGTGCAAAGAATTGGCCTGGCCGCGATATTTTGCTTTGTGAACGTGCACCGGTGTTCCTTAGCTAAATTGATACGTTCTTGCGAAATAACCTCGCCCAACTTATTCCTACACAATCAAATTAGACGGCACCGGCCTGGTTTCTAGTTTGTATTGGAGTATAGTACATTTGAAAGCCAAGCAAATGATGTATGTTTAACGCTATGTTTACGATATAATATAAGAATAATTGTTAAGCTTTAGGGATGCGTTATTTTATAAGTCAAGTATGAATAATTAAATATTAATCAATTACCTACGCTAAAAAAATATACTGAATAAGTAAGTGAAATGTGCTAATTTTAATATTGCTTATCAGAGAATTTTTATTACTAAAATATGTAGAGTTCATAAGTGAACCAGTAGTGAAACTTCAAAACAATTTAAAAGCTCTTAAAAAGCTTCGTGCAGTTTTTGTTTTAAATGGCACTGGGAGTATTCTATTCTGATACTTAGGTATATAGACTTAAATAATATCTTGTCTGGTGTTACCTTAACTTTTGAAAATAATAGTACTAATATTAATACACATTAGGCACTAGGTCTCATTTTATAACAGATTATTATAAATTGTTTTACAAAATATACCTATGTATGGTACCTATACGTTTTATAAGTTTGTATTTTGTATAATAAATAATTATATACATAAATAAAATGTGGTCGCGTCTTGTGCCTTTGACGTAACCTTCGAGACAATAGGGTAACGACCTTCTGGAAGCGCATCCCGCAAATCCTTATATACTTTATTGTATGAACGTTTTATATATGAATATGATATAAATTTAAATTTTTAAAACGATTAAAATTTTCTTGAAACGCTTATTATGAAAATAACATTACCTACTATCCGTAGCTAAGCCCTTATTTGTCTATTGTCATAATATATTTTAACAGTATCTATACGTAACGGTGATAGTGTAACTGTGTAAATGGAAAATCAGGTTATCTTATATGTCAGTATAAATACTACCTATACAAAATATTGAAATGATTCATTAAAGTCTAGCAATTTAAATGTGATTGAAATTAATGATCAATAAAGGTAACAATAAGCAATAATATTAAGGAAAGGCAAACCAAGGTTTAGTATAGAACTTATAATACTTAAAGGGAAGAATTTTAAATTTAGATTTGTAACAAAAAGGAGGAGTCCAAAAAACTTTCGGGAGCTTGCGAGTCACTTCGTCCTCGTTTTGTTACCTGCTATAGCCAGATGAATGTGAAACGGCTCTACATGCACATTATAAATAAAGCGAAGGTACTTATTATAACAAAACAATGAGAAAGTGACAATGTTGAATGTAGTAAAGAAATATGGAAATCAGTACTAAAATATTTTAATATGCGTCGCATAAACAAATAGGCTCTACCTATACGTTAAAAATTAGCGATTAGCTTAATAGCGGTATTCCATTTTGTAACAAAAAATATGTATTAGGTATATATTAAGTAAAAATTTACTATGTAAATACAACATGTTGAAAATGAACGACAAAATACGTTGGCACAATAGATACAGTGGTAGACGATCGTGGGGTTCACTTTTTAGGGTAACCGTAACGAACGAGGGTGCGGACGAGAAAACATCGGCATTACATTAACGGACCATGAGGGTGCAAGGGTGTAAGAACGACAAAATGTGTATCTCTCTAACTGAAGGCAACAACTAAAAATAACTTTTGTTTTTAATAGGCATAAATGGCTCTAGATAGTAATATTTGTTGTAAAAGTGACTAGATTTCTATGCTGCTCCCTCTACCTGTCATTGACGTTTAGCTTACACAACAAAGAAAGTTATAATGCGTGCGAGGCTAAGTAACTTTCGCTATTTGCAGCGCTACTCTTTACTTGATTGCAAAAATAATTAGTGTTACTATCAGTTAAGTTGACACTTCATTAATATTGTAAAAAGTGCAATTACATTAAGTGTTACCCATCAATATGTATATTATTTACAACGTACAATTAAAATTTAATATATTTATAACAATTTAAAGGTATCCTTCAGAAATCAAGAGAATAAAATAAGAGTAGTTCCGTGTTGACACACCAACAAAAATAGCTCACCTCGCTAAGGCCATTATTTTATTATAAAATCCAACTTTCCAAATTGATGGCACCACTTCGTCAACACAAATTCACCAGGATGAAATTACAAAAGTAGGAAAGTCCACTAAAGAAAAGTGCGTGTGTGTTGTATCACGTTTGACAGTTTCACTTCACCACATGGTTGTCGGTACGCGCGAGGCTTCGTGACGGACGTACAACGCGTAGCACGAGCGCGGGGCGACTGCCGACTGGTCGCGTGAGTCGCGTTTTGCTCCTCTCAGGCTGTAGAAACTTCCCTTATAAAAAATAATGTATGAAGTTTATCATAAATCATTTACCAACCTTATAAATAAAGTAGAGTGTTACCACTCTAATAACTATGGTAGTAATAGAATAAAATGAAAAGTATTTATTTTCTAGTTTTAAGCATCTATTTATAAAAACAAAAAACGAATAAATTTTTTTTAGATAAGTTGAGAGCTAAATGCAATTTTTGGTCTTAATTTTCTCTTGAAAAAGACGGTTTTCACAAACTAAATGGTAGGAAATGATTGTTTTGTATGGCAACATTATTTATCCAACATTCAAAGTTCAACTTCCAACCTAAATAAACATGGCGATTGGCGAAATGCAAATTCAATTTCAATGTTCTGGTTTACATTATCTTTGAATGTTCTAAAATCTAAAGTGATTCGTGAATTGCAAAGAGTATAGTCAAACTGGTTTTGGTAAATTTTGTTTGCATTGCATTTTGATTATCAATCCAAATACTACTACATTATAGCGATAATGAGCCGAAATTTTAGAAAATGCGTCATCTGCAACAAGCAGGAGCAAAAAGACAAGGCTATTGGCAAACGGTTGTTTTTTACCACGTTTCCTTTGGAAGAAAGTCGGTAAGTACCACACTTTTCAAGTTATTGTAAAATATTCACTTTAAAAACTCTCGGCTACCAGAGGGCTATCATTAACATATTTTAACACCATTATAAAATGTTCTATATGATGCATATTCTAAGGATAGATACGCACTTCTAAGTAATTGATAAAATTGTAAAGAGAATAAAGTGTGATTAAATCATTCAGAATTTAAATTTAACCACATATTTGATAAGGGTTGTGTTATCAATAATTGAAGCATAATATATTACATTAACTTCTAAATTAGGTATATTAGAGAGACTGCTGAAGTGTTGGACATTCGAATTCTCTATTCTAATGTTTCTTCATTTCTGAAAAAAAAAATGTTAAATGAAGGCATCAATTATATAGACTTTTCCAGCTCACTTGCTTTTTTTGGTTTTTCAACATTTAAATTGTTCTATTTAATTTCAGTTGTAAAAAGTGGATTACATTAGTAGGCAATCCAGAACTGGTATTTTTACCAATAGAAAAATTGCACAAGAATCGCTATATATGTGGTGACCACTTTGACAAAAACGATTTCAACCGCAAAAAAACTCGTCTAAAAAAAACTGCAATTCCTACACTAAAATTAACTGCACCACCTCTGACTGAAGAGCAGTTAATTGAATTTCCTTACCATGTTTATGGTTGGAATAAAGGTGGGTAATTGTTTTACTCATTATCTAGAGTCAATATTTTTATGTAAAAATGTTTTGGTTTTGAGGCTTTTGAATTGAGCATCATCTAGTGCATCCTATGAGACAAGCTTCTTTGCTCAATTTGTAAGATTATTATGTTGAAACATTCAAGTTATGATAATAGTAGAAAAAAAAGTAATGATATATGTATTGGTTGCATCAATTAGCCAAACTTTTCAATTTACCTTATTCAGAATTCCAGAAAATGATTATAGTGTTTTATTATAATAAAAAAATAAATTCTTCCATTGAAATTTTATTTATTTATTTAAAGCAAAAGATTAGGTTACAAAAATATACTCTTTACACTTTACTTTTAAACAATATGAGTATTTTGCATTTATGTTTATTTAAATTATGGATCCCCAATTGATTATTTAATTTATTGTATAATTGAGTTTGAAAAATGATATTGTCATTTGTCACCTACCAAAATGGTTATCTAATTTTTTTATTTATCTTCCAGAAAAGAAGTCAGCTGAGGTCGCTTCAACTAGCTACACTTCACAGCCTTCCACAAGTTTAATTTCACAGCCTTCCACAAGTTTAGCTTCACAGCCTTCCACAAGTTCAACTTCACAACCATTCTTTGTCAGAGTTGCAGACAATGGTAAACAAAATATTAACATAAATGGTAAAATTATGACAACAGTAGAAATATCCTAAAAGTTATTCAATTTTGAATTATTTAATTTCCAGAACAAATATCAGCTGATGTTGCTTCAAAAAGTCACACTTTACAGCCTTCCATTATTCCAAGACAAAAAAAAGGTAAGCATATTACTATAATACAATGAATAAATATCACTTGAACGTGAGTAACCAGTTAGGTCAATAAATCATTGTTTGTGGAGAAATGGCTGAACATATTTTTGATGAGCTTTGGTATATAATATTTTGAGGTTCTGGAAAGATACTTTATATTATAGATAGCTTATTTACCTAGTAGTTCTCAAAGAAGTGTCATAAAATCAATTTCCATTAATGCAAAGCCTAGATATGAGTTTAGATGTTTGGATGTTTGTTACTTCTGAGCTGAACAGATCTGGAGTTAATTTGGCACAAAAATAGATTATAGTTGAATAGCACATAGGTTACTATATATCCCTTAGAAATATATGGTTTGTGTAAAATGCGATATCTCATTTTGTAGGTGTCACACCTGAGAAACAAGATATCGACTGCTCTACAGCCCAAGGTACAAAGAGAAAACTGGACAAAAATATAGGTACTTACCTAATTATTTATTATATCATACACACATTGTCAACGAGAGGCATTGTTGGCAGAGACACAAATATGTACATTTATACAAAAATGTGTACATAGGAGTAATTAAATTTTGGAATAGGTGACTCTATGTACTTATGTATGTTTTGGTTAGTAACCACATCTACTCATCACTAGTTTTAGCTTAGTCTAAGCTTTTTTATTTGACAACCAACATATCCGTTGGTTACCAACAGTTACTGCTACATGAAATTGTGTATATGATATGTAGCAGATACTTAAAAAAAATATTTTTATACTCAAATAAAATACATTTTACATCATAAAAATAGGTTGAAATAAATTATTATGCTGAACTATTAAATTATAATTTTTGTTACTGTAAAACTAATACATAATTATTAATATCTATTAGAGAAATTTAATTGAATAAATTGTTTTGATACTATAGTGATACAGTTGGGACATTTTGCAACTAAATATATATGCTTACTAACTTATGTGTTTCCATTTTCAGAAATGACACCAAGGAAGAAAAAACTACTAAAGCAACTAAGAAATACCAGGTGCACGCTAAAATCGATGCGCAAAAGCGCTAACATAATCGAAAATATTGAATCCACTGTATTAAAAGACATAGTCATCTCAGCATGCAAAAACCAAAAGAGAAAGACAACAGGTCGAAGATGGACTACACAAAATAAAATATCTTGCCTGGCCATATTCAAAAGATCTGCTAAGACATACAAATACCTGAGACACATCATTCCACTGCCTAGTATCAAAACACTACAGAACATTTTAAAAAAAATTCCTATGGAACCAGGAGTAAACAAATCTGTTTTACAGTACTTAAAAGTAGTAGGCGAAGGAAAAGATGCAAAAGAAAAAGTATGTGCCTTACTTTTCGACGAGATTGCGCTAAAACCTCGCCTAATCTATAACCCAGCTACTGACCAAATAGATGGATTTCAAGATTTAGGGAATGCTAAAGGAGAAGGAAGGTCAAACGAAATAGCAAACCATGCACTTGTATTTATGATACAAGGAATTTATAAAAAATTTAAGCAACCAATCGCCTTCTACTTTGTTAAAGGTACGATTTCTTCAGAAAAACTTGCAGCAATTGTAAAGGAAATAATAAATGCAATAGCTGCCACAGGTTACAGAGTCTTAACCACTGTCTGTGACCAGGGCTCTACAAATATGGGTGCCATTAAACTTTTAAAAAAGTTTTCTCCCATCCCTGAGAATACCAACACATGTGACCATTCATTCTTCTGCAATGATCAAGAAATATATATAATGTATGACATACCACACCTTTTCAAGTCAATTAGGAATAACTTTTTAAAAAATGGAACTTTAATTTTTAATGGGAAGACTGCTAAATGGTCTCATCTGGTGCAAGTTGAAGAAAAAAATAGGAATTTTCTATATTTTTCAAAAATCACTTCCACCCATGTTGCACCAAAATATAGATCTAAAATGAGGGTGAAGTTTGCTGCCCAAATTTTAAGTAACACTGTGGCAGCAGTACTTAAGCTTCTATCTACTGCAGAAAGAAATGAATCCCATGCAGCAGAATTAATGGATACTGCTTTGGTTGTGCAAGAATTGGACCGTTTATTTGATTGCACAAATGGGCCATCATGTGCAGAAGACATTAAAAAAGGCATTCGACAAAATGTGTCACAAAAAACTAATCATTTGGATGTTTGGTCACAATATGAAAAAAAGTTGCGGACCTTAAAATTTATAAACAGTGCTGGTGATGTTGCAGCAAATGTTAAATGTATACATGGCTATATCACCTCCTTAAGGTCATTGAGAGGGATTTGGGCAGAGGTGCAAAAATTGGGATTTAAATATTTCAACCTACGTCAAGTCAATCAAGACTCACTTGAAAACTTATTTGGAATTATAAGGCAACATAGCCCCACCAACCCTAACCCAACATGCGCACATTTTATGGCAGCTTTAAAGACAGCTGTTGTTACAGGTCTGACCTCACCACATAGCCGTGGGTTTAACTGTCAAATAGACAAAAATAATTTGCTGACTAATTTTCATAGTCTTGTGTTTAGCTCAGATATGACTGAAAAGGATGACTTTGAAGAAAAGGAGCCTGCTTCAAGCTCTTCAGTAGCTGATGACTATGATGTCCCAGTTTTGAGCCTTCCAGAAGAAGAAAATGTTGAATTGGAAGATAATTTAGCTGAGTTATCAGAACAGCCAGTTGTATATATAAGTGGATACTTGGCATCAAAAATTCTTAAGAACCACAAATGTGAAAAATGCCGTGAAGCTTTGACTGAGGTGGATCCTGAGAAGCTCTCTGATCCAACATACAAATACATTAGTTTGAGAGAATGGTGGGAGAACAAAAAATCGCTAACATACCCCTCTAATAAATTATGTATTTTAATACAAACAGCAACTAATATAATAGAGAGTGAAGTCTTTCCAGTTCTTTACACACATGATATTTGTCAACTAGCTATAACAATATTAACAGCACAATGTGACAATGCATGGTTTGACTGTCTAATACACAAGTCTTATATTTTTGAAGTCATATACTTATTATTGGGGCAGTTGTTAATAAGACGCCAGTGCCAAAGACTGAATCAGGGGATAGCCATTGAAGAAGTAGACTTGGCTGATGCTGTTAAAAAAGCTCAGCAGCAGAGCAAGGCCAAATAAAGTTCACTTAAAGTAAAAAAAACTATGGTATATGAAATAAACAGCTTATCAAAAATAAATAAAATTAAAACAAATTGTCTTATTTTTTCTCCCTCTAAAATCAAAGGTGTTCATTTATTGGCTTTTATGAGTTGTCAATGACAATATGCTTATTAAATGGACACTTGAATAAATTAGAAATTTTATCGTAGCAAAGTATAGCCTCACGAATAATTAATCGATATCGATATATTTGATGGTGCACATCACTATTATCGATAACTCAATAAGCATGTTTACTTCACTAGGTTCTGTCATATACCAAACTAGGCAACATAACAGAAACAATTTTATAATATTCAAAAGTTGGCAATACATTTATGATAAACTCATACATTTTTCTTTTCTTTTTTTTTTGTATGGAGTGCCGTCTCTTCTCCGTAGGGTTTACATTCTCTTTGGCTCCTCTTCGCTCTCGTAAGAGAGCAGAGTCGCGGGGCTAGCGAGGGCGGAGCGCCTTCTGCCTGGTACCCGCGGGACAGCTGCGCGGACCCTTTCTACTCTAAATCCATTGTAACAGTGAAAGCTTATGCATCGTTTGTACGTTTATATTCGACCAAAATATTACATATTTCTTCTTATAATATACTTAATATTTTTTTAATGTACAATACATAGCAAATTTTGTCAAGTGCATGACCTTATTAGCCTCGTTTCATTTACATGCAAATTTCACCTACATATAATGAAATGAAATTAAGTCCGAGTCCTGAATTCTTTCACCTGTCATATTTAAATTTTATAAGAAAACAAAAAACGATTAATGGGGAAACTTAAAAAGTATTTAGGTGGATAACGGTATTGTTAAACAATATATATTAAATATTTATTAATTATATTATTTATATTATAATTTCATTGTATTAAAAACGTATTAATGTGAATATTCATACAGACACAATTATTGGATACTCTTATACATCTATAAATTATATAGTAAAATTTTAACCGAGTATAATATGTAGGTACATATTAACTACATTAAATATTAAATATCTTATAGAAAATTGAAATAGCCATTATTATTTATTATCATTACAGTCCGAAAATAATATTATAATTTTTCCAATTTTTGTCCGACCGCATTACGAGAAAACCGCTGGATAGATTTTGATAAAATTTTGTATAATAGTTTGTTACCCAAGTTAATATATAGTATACTTTATACTACAGGAAAATATCTTATTTCTATAAAATCTATACTATTTGTTAAAACGAGTCATTTCTTAGGACATAATTATGTAGGTACTTATTATCTAACGACAAACCCAAAGGGAGCGAAGGTGAATAGTTGGTTTGCATTCAAATCCCATCAATAAAATAATTACATAATATGATCCATTTTTGAGGTAATCGTTCAGTGCTAATAATTTTATAAAATTTAAAAAATACCAATCTAATAGTATTAAGTAGATCAGGAAGCGAAAATTTTAAATGACTCACATGCTAAACTACTTATTTAATTGTATTTACACTCGCTTGCGACACTGAATACTAAACGAAACTTAAAGCATCTAATACAATAATAATATGTATGTGTGTACAGTACATTATAATTGCGAAAGTGTATTTGTTGGTTTATCCTTCTTCGATATGTTTTAACACAAATACCGTTTATAGAGACAAGCTGCGTTTATGTAATACATTAAATGATTCTCTGCATGATGTATTACTATGTTCCAAGAAGCCATTGTAATTCTGTCTAAGTACTTAGTCGATCATATTTATATTTCAATATACCTATTTGTATTTAGTTTCAGTTTTTTATTAAAATATCATAAGTATTGCCATAGACTCCGATTCACTAGCGCGCACTTTCCATGATTAACTTTCTTATTTACTATTCGACTTGACCTTTCCTTTCTATAACATTCACTTCAAATGCAGGCCATTTTAAGTTTCATAACCTTATAGGGCTTTAGTATCAATTTTTCATAATAATCCAAAATGAATATACTTATAAATGAGTTAACCATTCGCACGACTGCGAATAAATAAATAATAATTATTTAATCAATGTCTATGGTTTTTCATTTTATATCTAATACAAGCCGTACCCGCGGTTTCGCTCGCGCTAGAAGTATCTACAAAAGTATACTTTTGGCTTTATGCTATTACTTATAATGATTCGAGTCTCCATTTAAACTTCCATCCCTCGCATTTAAAGAATACGCCAGTTAGTGTGTATAACGTTTTCTCGTAGATAAGGAAAAAATTAGAGTTTTCTTCAATAAAATGCATATTAAATGTTGCCTCGTATATTAAGATATCACTATACAATATAGTTATATTGGTTTTTAGTACTTTTTGCGGGAAACCCGCACATCGATATTGTAGGTAAACTTTTCTGAAGAGCTTAGACCCTACATTTTACAGTACGAAATTGATTCAACCAAATACTTAAATTTTCTTTATTTCTTACAAAAATTATTAGTTATAACGAATTGAAAAATAATTTTGTTCCC
The DNA here is from genome assembly GCA_951802675.2 of Boloria euphrosyne. Classification (NCBI taxonomy): domain Eukaryota; kingdom Metazoa; phylum Arthropoda; class Insecta; order Lepidoptera; family Nymphalidae; genus Boloria; species Boloria euphrosyne. The sequence continues at coordinate 6,136,168 of OX637877.1, forward strand.
TGCACTGTCTTTCGAAAACTTGGGTCTTTTAGACCTGTATTTTTTCTTTCACCGTAATACAAGTGGTAATCAATAATCGTATTGCCAATGATTCACACATGAAAATACCAGAGTTGCACAGCTCGCTACACTTAGTTATCCAAGTAAGTGCTTGGGACTATCACTCTTTCGACTATAGCTTGATCGCTCCCGTGTTGAAACTTGAAGGAAAATCCGTGATCAGCAGAAAAGGGCTGATATATGCTTTACAATAAGAACTAAAGACTCATCCTCGCTCCGCTAAGATTCGTCTCCAAGTATATTTTCATAATTAATATAGATTTCTCTGATATCAAAAGTATCCTCTCTAAATGTGTTGACCCAGATTTCCAGGTTGTAATGAATATTTTAATAAGAATTTTCAAAAAATAAGATAGATATGAAATACCGAAAAACCGCTTGACGTTTATAGATCAAATTTGGCAGGGAGGTAGTTTGTAGACATCCGCTAAGAACTGATTTTGCGACAGGGCCGGATTTAGGAGGTCTTTCACAAATTAGTATGAAAGTCCTTCATTTTTAGAAGCACCGTTTGGTTTTATTATATGCGTAGATAAACGATTTTAAATGTTACTAAGAATAAAAATAAATTACATTTATGTAATCTTAAATTGTTTGCTTTTAGTTTCTATAGAAAATATTTAAATGTTAAAATAAAAAATAAACATAACACGAGTCAGTAGACTAGTTTATATGCAACGTAAAAAGATTGAAATATGCATAAAAACATGCATGAAACATATTTTATGAAAAGTGTTACTCAATGCATCACTTTTCATAAATATTAAAAAATGGTAAGCAGTTAACAAATTTAAATAAATTGTAAAAAGACGGAGTAAACTCTTAACAATTAGTACTTATAGACCGTTTAGAAATATGATATTTTCTTGTTTTTTTTTTAGTGTAAGCGTACATATGTCAGGAGCGACTTTTTATTGTGTGAAAGGAAGTAAAATTTCAGGTTCTATATGAATATTAAGTATGCCAATGTAGATAAAATGTGCACATCACAGATGCTTATAATATTACATATAATAATATAAACAGTAACTAAAGATACAAGTTACAAAAGTTGACTCTCAATTGTCGCGTTGTTCACTAGCTGAGAAAGCTTTGATCACAGCTGGTGAAAACCTTGCCACGTACCAGGTGTCACGCACGCTTCAATATTCTTGTGTTCAGACTGCTTTCGAATATGTCTGTCAAAACTATATACTATGATCTGGAATACAGCTAATCGAGTTCATTGTTATTTCCAAACATTGGTTTATAACTGATTTTATTTTTTAAGGATATGCCAATCGTTTTTAGTGCAGTATACTCTAGTTTTCTGCACTAGAGTATTCTGCACTTATATTATTATCTATTACATATGAATGAATCACTGAATTAACACTTAGTATTTTCTTAAATTAAGTTTTCAGAGCTTATCAAACAAAATTATACTGGCATCATATTAAAAAAAAGCAAAGGCTGAGTCAGTTGTTCACATTTTTGTTAGCGGTTATAGAAAAACGAAATATCATCCCTATTGTTTCGGTTAACTTTGGTCGTTGATGATCAATCAGGCTAAGCGATTTTTCAGTTTACATAATTATTTAATTCTAATAACTAAACACTCCTATTAAGTAATGTAAAGCATTCACGGTGTTTCTTAAGAAGGCGGAACAGTGAAGTGAAAGTGCATCACGGTTATTGCGCTCGCGCAGCATTCAGAACATTTTTCAGCGAGGAGAGAAACGTTAAGAAAGTGCTTAAAAGCAGGAGAAGGTAAGGTAAAATTTGAAAGCGCTACACAATAGCGCGTTGTCGAAATTGGAAAGTTGAGTGGTGCGCGTTTATTGCGTAACAGCTCTTACGAAGCGCGGCGTGACGCTGACGAAAGGTACTATGTGACGTCAACGACACGAAAGTGCATCGGCCGGCGCCCCCCTGCGTGTAGAGGGCGGGTGCACGTGAGTTGCTAAATGCACTGCGCTTCCTGCACCGGAGGACTTTCTATTGGGAAACCGCGTTAAGATCTCGCCTTCGCCGTCTTACTATTGGGAAATTCGACTCTCACGCGCCGCAACTCGAGACGAGATGCATCTGATTGAGCAATGTCGCGGTCCACTTTACAGTGCGTTTACACAATTAGAGAGGCTCAGTGTATTATCTATTTCTGTTGTCTTGACACAGTATAAACTTTATATATGACAGAAGGTATATTACCATGAAATTCTATGTCTTTACTTACAGTTTTGTAGTTATTGACTAATCTCTTCTTAGGAATCCTGAAACAAAATAGATACTTTGTTAATTATTTATATAAAAATATTATGAAGCTATTTACATGGTATGTAAGGATAAAAACAAAAATAAATAATAGAATAATGGAACAAAGACAACATTATTTCTATCTAAAATGAAAATATAATTCATTCCTGACTTAAAGTTTATACAAATATTTATTTATGTGCAGTATGATTTAAAAATTCAGATATCCGTGAATGTATTATATAAATGTCACGTTGATTAACCAATAAGTGAGAGAGGTTAAAAATTGAGGTCTTAACTACGCAGGACGCTCCTCGAAGCAGTTCATGGTTGAATGGAACATGTACAGTATGAAAATAAACCTTAGCAATTTATTATACATCTTTATCCGCAAACATAAGGCTTATTATTGTTTGACAAATTAAAAGCGGTTCCTAATTGTCGGATTGAGAACGCTTGTGATTTAAATAAGAATTTTGTCTCTAATACCCATTATATAGGGTCTGTTTTTCATTACACAATATCGGCATTCAAGAAGTAGGTTGAGACAACTCACACCGAGGTAGATTACACTTGTATATCACAAATTCTCATTAATTGTACGTTACAAGATTGTTAGTAAATATTTAATGCATGCAAAAATCATTGGACAATGGCCAATATTTATTAGAATTCCTATGATTGCTACGTGTTTGTTGATTTTCAAAGATAAAATAAATTAATTTAAAAAATATAGGTTACAATAACCAAAGGGAGACTTTATCAAAACATCAAATGACTTTAGAAAGTAAATATCTAGCAATTAGCACTGGGAAAGTTGTTTCATGCCGAATAGATTTAAATTGAAAAGCAATGCTCGACTAAGTTTCCTAGGTAATAAATACTATCAGAAAAGCGAGTGGCTCGTGTACTTTCTAGAGCAGAGGTGGGCAAAAGTTACGATATCTCTGGTGATATAATAAGTGCTTGGCAACGGCATCATGGCCTGCGTTTAGGTCCAACGTATGCGAACGCAAGTGACGTGTATATTATAGGATTATTAAAATCATTACTTAGTAAATGATAAGCTATAAAATTTAAGTATCGCAAAAAGTGCAAAGTTTTACTAGAGTTGAATTTACATTTCTTTTTAAAAAAAGTATAATACATATTATTACATTTTATGATACACTTTTTAAAGGTTAACGGTCTTATTCATAAAAATCTCTTATTATAGGTTTACAATGTTCATTAGCTAAAATGCTCAATAGGCCTATTAAACGTTTCATAACTTTCTTTATTCATAACGGATCAATAAACGTCTCATAACTAAATGCTTGCTATAAGCTGGATTCGTTTTATTGTGTTGTCATTCTGATAAATTCATGGACAAAACGTCAAAAATACGGTCTCAAAATGCTCCGTGAATCAGTTTGACATTTGATTTGACTTTTCCGCCAAAAGTAAATTAGTGAACAAAACCATTTTTTAACTATTGAAAAAGGAATAAAAGTAGCTAAAAAGAGAGACAGAAGTGCAAATAGGTTAAGCTAATAGCAGGTTAGTACAGAATTTAAACTTCAAGCTACATAAGTGTGTATTTGGTGTACTTCCTTAATCCTTTGTATTTCTACGTGTTTACTTAATATTTTCTCGCGCTTATTTCTTTCCGTAGCATTAATTATTATTGACGGAGTTGGTCAGGGTTGGTTGAGAGGGTTTCCGCCATTGAAAACAAAAATACAGATACTAACACAAACTCTAAAAAGCAGGCAGCATGGGAAGATTTACTCAACAGGTATAGTGTTTTTAAATAAATACAGTGCATTATTAGTGTAAATAAAGATTAAACTGTAATATTGTTCACAGTTTTCACTGCATGTGCAAAGGGAGCAAAAATTGAATATTACGAGATGAAAAATAAAATGCTTTAAAATAAAATATATATTTCTTTTATTAATTTACAATATTATATCATAGGTACTTTAGAATACAATTTTTACAAACTTTGAATGTCTTATTTATTTATATCTAATCAAAATCCTAAAAAATTTCAAGCTTCTAGTTTTAAAAATGACATAATTTCAATACAAACTTTCATCCCCTATTTCATCCTCTTACATGCCGTTTTTCGCCTTAAAAAGTAGCCTGTGTCCTTTCTCAGGCTTTAGACTATCTGTGTACTTAATTTCATTTAAATAGGTTCAGTAGTTTTGGCGTGAAACCGCGACAGACAGACATTTACTTTCGAATTTATAATATTAATATTAATAATTTATTATTTTTTCTATCCATAGTTAAAATGCTCATCAATAAATGCTCGCAGGAAAGTACTGTTTCCTACTCTTCCTCTTTCACTCATATTAGTAGGTGCTGCAAAGCCATTCTCCTGAATAATATGAATGTCATCATCATTTTCTGAAATAAAATAACATTTGTAAAAAAAAAATATTGCTTACATAAATAGTAATATACATGTGTTGATGTGAAGTTATGATAATATGATTAAAATTACCTGGAACTGTGTCCTGATGATCTATTGCAATATTATGCAAAACTGCAAGAGCCACATATGTAGGTTTTACGTTACGCATGTGAACGGTGTATCCATATTCCATACAACAAGCTTTGAAACCGTTGCTTCCAAACACCAAAGCCAATGGCGGCTATAGTTTGGGGAGCTTGCATTATATCATATATGGTATCTTGGTTTGATACACAGCAAAAAAATAATTTTAAACAATGTTTTACAATTACGCAATGTCACTAGACACCAAATAAAATAATCTCACTTCAAGTTTAATCAAATTATCAGCTGTCACTGATGACAAGACGACCATCTTGTCCTTTATTAAAGGTTTATAGTAGGCTTATAGTAGGCCTCAAGCTACTATAAGTTACAGAGCCGTTATTGAATACTTATAGAGCGTTTTAACACTATTGAACGTTTATGAATAATGTTTTTGAGAATTTGCTTATTAACAAGCTAATAAAGCTTCTATAATTTTTTATGAATAAGACCGTAAGTATGTACTTATGTTATCTATTCTCCGTTAAAATGGTGGGGGATCAATAAAGTTAACAAATACCTAGTCTGCCAAATAGTCTAGTTACCGGAAAGCAGTTAAACAGTTAGTAAAATTTTGTACATTTACATACATATATTATGTATTTCTGAGAATGATTCTGGATGTGAAATCATCGTACCATTACGAGTAGTTTAACTTAATAATAGTAGCTATTCAGTATTCAAAAGTATTGGATAGCTGATAAATTGCAAGAGATTTCAACGAGAAATACGTTCACCGTCCTAGATGCGCGGTAGGTACTTTCGTTTTGAAATCGGCTCGCACAATTGGCCGTATCGAGATAAAAGCGGACCAGCTGCACGGAGAACGGTGGCTGAACGCATTCCGTTTCTAATATATCCTTTACCTCCAAACCTTGAAGGTATTCAATTGAGATCGCATTTACATTTATCAGGTATATATGTAAAATAAGCTGGTAGCTAATTAAAGAAATATGATAACTAGTTTCTTTTATAGTTTAACCAAAAAGGGTTCAAATCCAACTAAAGTTACACTGGTTTACAAATTTCATCTTTTTTTTATACACCGAGAGAAACCTTATACATAAATATTAATCTCCAGTAACAACTCGACTCAAAACACCATCCTTGTTCCCATCCCCTTCATTACAGGGGTCCAAAAATGCGGCGTGAGCATTCTCGGCACCCATCTTGCGCTGATCTTAGTCTTGCCAAGATGATCGTGTAGGATTTTAAAAATGGTTGTATCAGATACCTACTCCAACCATTTCTGCGAGTTGTTTCTTCTTTAGTCGAGCATCGTCGAGTACAATTTTTTTGACTCTGGATAAGTTCTAGCGTGGTCACATCGATGCTCTTGCCCGACCTCGGGTCGTCTTCAAGGGTCGTCTTCCTCTCATTCCGCGAACATAAAAACGCTCCCTCGTATTTAGCTCCACAACACACACACAAACAAATATAAAAAAAAATAATAATTTAAACACTATGTGCTGTAAGCGCAATATTACAACGTAGTCTATTAAAATGAGCTATTTCAAGATAAATGTTTACGAATGGGTTATATTTGATGAGCGCCTTAATAAAAATTACAGCAACTCACGAAGAAAAGCGATTGCTCTTAAATAATTAATAGGTACACAATCTACGAGTTCAATTTTTCAAATAAGATTTGATGAAATTTAGTGCCCTAATACTCGGTAATCCGGGTCAACATATGCGATACTTTTCTCTGGAAAATATCTCATCCATGAGAAATCTATGCTAAATAATATATAAAACGTACCTAGCGACGAACCCGAGCAGAGCGAAGTTAAACAGCTAGTCACTTAAAATTATTTCACATATTTTTATTTCCAAATTATTAAATTATCTGTTTAAAAAACAAAAGTAGGTATATTAAAATGTAATGTTCGTTAGTTTAATTTCGCTAATCTGTTAATTAATGCCCTAATAATTAATATTAAACTAAGCTGCAGGGAAGCCGTGGCAAAGCCGGGTTTAGTCAAGTCTATTATAAATCAAAAAGTTTGTCTGTTTATTTGTTAATCTTTCTCACTGTATGGACAGGACAGATTTGGGTTATATGAAGTGATATAACCTTACCCGAGTATTGTGAATAGTTATGGCAAATCACCAGCACATTAAAGAAAAATTAGCGCATATAGACAATTGTCTATCGTAGTGAATCTTTGAATTTTGAAATTTATCTAAAACGAACGTATGTATATCGTACAAATTAAAAAAAAATTAAATCTAAGGTTTAGGCGAGGTCGTAACTGTCGAAATTTATACACGGTTGGACCGTGACACCATTTACTAGAGCAGACATTTTATATTCGCCATTCTATTTGACAATTCACATTAAAATAAAACAGGACTTCAGTGTCAATTCAGCAGGTTCAATTATTATATTATAAATATGACAAATTAACTAATTGCGAGAGCGCCGTAATTTGAGAGAGTATATTTAACCTTTTACAGCAGGCATATGATAGAATATGGTCATGTTAAATTCTGTGTCATTTATATAGTTAGTCTGCGCCAGATTTCATAAGCGATCTCTCTGTACCCTGATCTAGGTTAGGTGGTCGACATCGGCAACAGCGGTGGCGTATCGAGCGCGTCCGATGTTAACCTACATACAACCGTGGCACACATAGAGTGCTGTTGGGGTCGAGAGTACCCGTAACCGTACGTAAAATTCGTGACCCGGCCCCCGCCCTACCTTTAATATTTTGGTCGAATCACAATCAGCACATTAAAATCAGTCGTCATATCGTTCGTTTACATATTTGTAATACTTGATATTTTTAAAACAATCAAGCATCTAATGTTTTTAGGTATAACTCAACTAATAAATAAGGTAAAAATATTAATTAATTTGCGGTTTAATTAAGTAGGAGTATTAAGCTATAATGAAATATTAAAACTACATATTAATAAACATTACAATTTTAAAGTTTTTGCAGTTTAAATGATATTATAATTTTTTAAGTAGTAGGTACCCATAAAATAATAATGCATATAAAATACTACACAGCTATTAACTAAACATTTGTATTATGGTGGTAAATGGTAATCTATGAAATAAAAAAATGTAACTGCGCCCAATCCAATTTAAATATTTTTGGACATTTTTATTAAAACATTTATATATTTATTTTAATAAATTTCGGACCTATCTACCCTTAAGGCTTGAGCCTGCATATAATTAATTATGATAAACTTCATTGAATGGTAAGTTCGGTTAATAATAATCAATAATATGGGCTAGATATTACACTACACGTCCACATATGTATGTAGGTACTTATTAGTGCCGCATAAGTTTCATTGACATGGTGGCCAGTGAAGCGGTATCCAGTCTTTCCTAGTTTAAGGTGTCCCGGAGGGTCGACGTTCGTGTGCTACACTACATTACTACAAATCAATAACCTGATCTGCACAATACATCGCTATTAAAATCGAACTAAAAATAATTATTTTGATTACTTTTTAACAATAAAATGTATGATTTATGCTAATAATAAAATACATACTATAAGATGTGGCACAGATGGATATGATACAGACATAGAGACAACGTGCAGTAACGGTGGATGTGTAGATTAGTCGTGTCTGATATAAGCACTATATTTTGAATATGGAAACATAAAATATAAAGTTTAAAAAAACAAAACAGTTCAGAAACAATGGAAGTTATTATTTCTTCACATTGCAATAGATTTCTGCATTTCTCAAACAAACGCTATTAAAGACTGGCTTTATGGTTAAAGAATGTTAATTGATATGTGCCTAGAGTCTAAACTATTTGTTTTACTTATGATAATGATATTTATTTATACCGTACGACAATAACATCGTACACGATAGCATTTGATTTCTAAGCAACAAGAGCTAATATAGTATCTAGTGAGCATAATATAATTTGTCTCGAATAAAATTAACATGATTAATAAAAGTAGATTAGTAGTGGATCTAATTTTATTAGCAATAGCGACATTTTATGACAAGTCTGATCTAGAGTACCCAGAGCATAGCATAATATGTATGCAATACTCAGTTGTAGGCAGCAGATGAATTGACTTACGTATTTCGATCAATTCCTAAATAATCCACATTCTTCTTATAGTTAATGACATATTTTTACAGCACTTTAGGTCCTTTAACGACAGTGGCAGCATCCGCACTTGGAGCACAACTTGACTTGCGAGACGCAATGATAAGTCGTCGTCAAGCTTAGACACTTTTTGTGAGATCTTTTCATACATATAAAAATTTCACATTATTGGTTGGTTGTACTACTAGTAATACAAAAGTCCAATGCATAGTGAAGGTTCGTACTCTATGATATCTAGATCTCTGGCTAAATTATAACCCTCACAAACAACTGCCCTCACAATCAACCAAAAATAAATGTCGAGCGCTGTTTCGAGTTCATTAGTTAATTTTGTCATAATGTTTTTAGACACTCAAAATAGTCTTATGAACGTTAAATGTTGTGAAATGCATTAACATATTGCACTTATGTATATATCAGTACAAGTGGAGAAGCTAGAAAACGCACAACTATCCACCACTAAAGCCCAACCGAAACTTTCTTAAGAGCGCCGCAGAATAACTCCGCAGCGGTCTCCCGACCATGCAGCACACCAACCTCACCTAGCACAACCTTGGTAATAAGGGTATTTTTAATGAGGTTTTCACCACTTCAAACAAAGTGTTGCTGTACTCTACGATAAGATACATACCAGGAGCAACCCGTATGGTATAACTTCCATTCTACGAATAGGACCGCCATCGAAAGAGACTCGATCGCCGAATTTTTTTTAAGGATTTTTAAGGTGACATCGATTTAAAGGTTGGGCCAGGAAATTTCCTTATTAGGTTTGAACTAAGAATATACTATAAGTTTGGAAAGAAAAGGCAATATTTTAGAAAGGTATAGGCAATGTGAGAATTAAATTAGCCCAATTTATCATATTTCGGCGAAAAAACTTCCCCTTCCGCCTACGGCAAAAATTAATCGCGATAAACCTACCCAAAAACAAACGCCGCGGTCGCTCTTTATTTTATGGCAGCGAATTCCTTTTTATATTTAAGTTGAAAAATTATCGAAAAGGTAGATTCCATTTTATCGGCTCAGGCTCTAAATTACTAATAAATTCAAAAATATTCGCGTTACCTACTTCAATCCATACCAAGTAAATACCTAATTTAATGCAACACGTCCGCTAATGTCTGTGGATTGAATGGCCGTGTGGCCACGACAGCTCGACCACGTAGTTTGAATCGACTTTGATATTAGGAGAAATTTTTTAAAAATTGTCTGTTGCCAAAATCTTTTTATGGAAATATTGTCTGTGAAAAAAATAAAATCACACGTTTAGATAAAGTTTCAAACCAATTTTAATAAAATTTTCTTTTCAAGGGGTACCTAAATCTTTAAGGGCACACCATTTTTACCTTTCTACCCATCATCTGGAGCCAATTATTTAATTTGGACTGAACTGATTTGAAATGTCTTTATGAATAGCTACTACCTAGTCCTAGAGCGGGGCCGAAAATTTAGAAGATGTATTGTGTAACATAGCCAACTTATGGCTAAATTTTAGCAAATTCAAATGAGTCTCTAAAAGTTAAAGCATTCTGCATATCAACATTAAGCAATATCTCCTCCTCACCCTATGCAAAGTTACGAGTGGCATGTACTGCTGCTTCACAGCTACCTTTGCTACTGAACCCTGAAAGTTGACTTGGTTAATAGTAACCATTATATATAATACTTCTGTATGTGTGAATGACACTGAACTTCTCCTAAACAGCTGGACCCATTTTGATCATTTTTTTTGTGTGTTCAAGTGGATCCGAGCATACTTTAGATTCACAATTCGGTCCAATTCCATTACAAAAGGTTTTTTTATTTCTTGAAATTAATTAGTTACTTATGTATCTAGACAATAAATGATGGACTCATATTATAAATGCACTTGCGTACCAAAGCATTTCATCGGGCGCAAAAGTAGCACTTTCGCGCCTGAAAATAGGGTAGAAAACGAACTTTCGCTCAAGCTGTGTGTCTATTCAACATAGCTTCTATTATCTATATAATATTAAACTTAGCTCATAGTATACACATGGTCACACGCAATCGATAGGTCGAATAAAGTTAAGTGTACACTGTACAGTGTACACGTTTATGACGTCAGTAGTAACTTTTTTAATAAAAATTACTTAGTATTAGTAATAACTCTTTTTAATAAAAATGTTCATCATAACGATCCAGATCGGACCCATCAAGACAACGTATGCAGGGTCCGCTAGTCTATGTCTAATGCAACATTAACTTAGCGAAATCTGCTTTATAAGGAATAAAGCTGTTATAAATAAAATATATATTATTATACATAGTTGTTTCAGTGAGTAGGTATCGTGTGCTATTTGAAATGCGTAGGCTGGTGCCTATATATAAGCCACAAAAGTCTTATTAACATTTATTGAAGCTCATACTATTAAAGCTAGTAAGGTAAAAGTTTTGGCAAAAAAAATTGTTTTCAGACTTATAATTTTATCTCTTACCATCAAATGACATGTGATAAAAAAAAATCTTTTTGTTATCTATGGAATAATGTAGAATGTACTAGGTATGTAGGTGTGAATACCTGTTTAGTATAGTTATGTCTTTTTTATGACTAAAACGCGTAATAGCCGTAATGTCAAACATAACAATATCTTACCTTGATAAGTTATCATAAAACTGATACATTACTTGGATACATTAAATGGTTCATTTATTGAAAGGTAAAACACAAAATAAAACCAAATAAAATACCAAAGCTAAATATGAAAAAGAACATACAATTGGAAATGCATATATTCAATAATATGCGGATCTTCATATCATGTATTATATTATGTAATATCAAATATAGTAATTTGGGACAAGCACACCGGGTTATGGCGACCTAGAAAGGAGGAGAGATTTCATAGCCTACGCCCGAAAATCCTTGAGAAGTTATCCAAGGTCTACTGTCATTCGGCACCCGGAAGTGTCCTTGAAGAGACCTTGTAAATAATACTACGTACTGAGACTTCTCTCATTTGCGTACAATTGTTGGTTATTTTAGAGGAAGCAAAGCAATTATAAAATGACGAATTAGTTAAACTAATTATAACTGATAGTGTAGGTATGTCAATACCTAGTTATTTGTACTAAATTGATGAATTTAGTTGAACTGATGATGATGATTTGTAAAGTTAATATTATGTACCTATATTATGTACCTATAATTTCATAATATTTGCGATAAAACACAACAAGAAATATTTAAAAAATCTTGGTATCTGTACCTCTTGTACCTAATTAATATTGTCTATTGATACGTAAAATCGGCACTTACTTTCAATAAATATTATAAGTAAAGCCAAACGAAATAACTTCATTGAAAAATCAGCCATTCAGTAAAGAACGGGGGTATGCTGTGGCCTGTGTGTTAACACAACTTACAAGGCGGTGTTATCATAGTATAAAATATAAATCGTTGACATACTATATGATACGTTACGATACTATAATTTAATTTGATTGATGATTTTGGACATATTTTACAAACTTCATTTACCTGCATAGTGTTCGACGACACGTTTAACTCAGTGTCTAATGAGCCTCAGGTAGTTACGGGTTCGAGTCTCTCAGGGGACATTCATTTGTGTGATAACCATGTTTCTATTCTAAACATGGGTTTTTGTATATATAAGTTATCACTGTTTAATGTTTATACAGTATAACTAGCGACTCACCCTCGTTTCGGTCGGCTTCATCCCTAGATTTAGCGCGAGCAAAGCCGCGGGTTCCGCTAGTTAAAATAAATGAAATTTCTAAAATAAAAGTAGCCTAAGTTACTCCTTATAACATTAGCTATCTGCGAGTGAAAGTCCCATCAAAATCAGTCCAGGCGTTTCAGATATAAGCTGGGACAAACAGATGGACAGACAGACAAAAAAATTAAAAATAGATTTTTTGATGTTAGTACCGTAGGTACCTATATAATTTCATATGCATTTAATGGAAAGCTGTTAATTAGAAATTAAGAAGAGACACTAAAGTTTTATGTATATGTATGGATATTTGTATTTATGTTGAATATGTTTAATTAAAGTTATATTTATGTTTCTGTGTAATAGAAAATAACGATTACCTACTTACAATATTGAATCATAAAGAGGATTACATGTTTGACTTTATGTATTTCCAATTCTGTTCCCTCGTGATCAGTAAATGGCTTAAACAGTGACATAGTGAAGAGACTAACTAAAACCCATAATTGTGAATCTTTAGCAATCTCTTTTGAAACTAAGTATCATAGACCATTTAGATTGGAATAGTGATACTAAAATTCAAGACTTACATCAACCAGTGGGCTGTGGCCGAGAGCTCAAACTATATAAAAAGCTGATAAAAATAATATCAACACCATCTCAAATAGAAAAACCCACATATTTGCCTTCTGATCCAAATTAAGAATTCTTTCTTTACTACAAGAAATTAACCTAACCAAAATGCTACAAGTGCTGTGAGGCAGATTAGCAGCTCTAATCACACTTTTAACAGATACCACAACAATAGTTATGTTACAAGAAACTGTCTGGATCGAACAAAATTTAGAACTACAAATCCCAGCCAAATCATCTAAGTCAGTAAACATTAGTGACATTGGAAAGTATCTTAATCCATACAATGTATCATCAGACATGTTTTTAAATTTTCACAATGTGAAATTGATGTGCAGTGATGCTTTAATTTCTGAGTATTTATTATTATTAAAGGATTACAATTTATCATGATTAAATAGTTCTAATGAATCAAGTTTCACTTGTGACTTGAGGTTTGTAAATATTAAACACATAACAGAATGCATGTACAATGCACATATAAATGTAAAAAAATCATTTAGCATATAAGAAGTTATTGATGATTTCATTCCTGAGATTATAGGTTGCCTAGTTAAAACATTAAAATAGTATTGGCAAGTGCAACAAAAATGCAGTGACAAATATAGAGCTAATTTAACATCATTAATTATCTTACAATATGTAAATGACAATAATATATAATTCAAGATCAAGTTAATAAATAAAACAATATGAGGCTGTACAAATCTATGTGTCAGCAATTTCTATATTAGTATAAGACTGTTAAATGCACTAACTTAAAAATTCAATATTTCAAATGTATATGTATTATGCAGAAAGTGACACTCGAACTTTACACAAAAAAATGATTTTATTTCTCTTACATTAAATATTTTACTTGTATGTCTACACTTTTGACACATATGTAATAAGACAGTCCATGCAGGAATTAACATTACATACATCACTCAACAAGTGGCGTAATATTATTAAGAATAATAGTTATATTAATAAAGGTTAATTTAAATATAAAATTAGAGTTAATTTTAAATAAAGTTTCAATACATTATGACAGTTTTACTTACCCTCGTAGAAAACCTTGATTATAATTTTGATTGACACTCACTTGAAAAATTAAAGTAAAAATTAAAAAGACTTCAAATATTCAGTAAAGTGAAAATTATCAAAAAAATTAAAGAAGTTTTTATAAAAAGAATTTAGCCACAAAAGAAAAACAATTGCACATCTCGTCCTTAGAACATAAACCACAGACAAACAAAAGAACAGATTATTTTAACAGATAAACATTTAAAAAAAAAGACTTTTAAAAAGTGTTTGGTATGTAATTAAAAAACAAAATAAGCTAACGAATCGTTTCTCTATGTATAATAATTATTATTCCATAAATTCTCAAGCATTTAAGTTATGAATCACTTATAATTTCACAGTTCACACTAAACATATTTTCAGAATAGATGTCCGATATTCCCCGCTAATCTTAAAAAAATAATCAAATGCACCGCGATAACTGCATAATAATATTTTAGAACTAAGCATTTTTTTTCTACAAAATTAATTAGTTTAAACAGCAAAATATTCAAAAAAAATATAACAACACATATCTTTTTATCCAACTGCACCAGAAGGAGGGTTAAGTTTTTAGAGAGAATTTATATATTTATAATCATTGTTTGGCACGCTCTGCGGCCTGAACGGCGCGATGGATTTTAGCTTGAGAGATGTCGTTAGCGGTTAGATTCGTATTTACGATGAGAGTGTGCTTTTGATATATCAAAATAAAAAAAAAACAAAATGGCGGATTTTAGACGCCAAATTTAAAATTTAAATTTTAGCTTCAAAGGTGTCCTTAGATTAGTATTAATTATTGTGAAAGTGATACAGGGTATAAATTTTGAATCAGAACACAACATATTTTAGGGTCTTTTTCATTCCCAAATAACACAGAAATACAGTTGGGTTTTTTAATTACACTGACTTGTTCCAGAACTTTTTGCATTTTTATATTCTTGAAATTATCTGGGGGCACGGTAGTGCCCCCGCCAAGACCAGCCAAGCGAAGCGCACGGGCACTACCTACCTTTTCAAAATATGTGGCTTGGCCGTTCGTTACTACAAGAACTATTGTATAACAGAAAAGTAATGAACAGTGAATTAATTTTTCACCTTACGCCTATGTGAATGTAGCGAAATGGCTAAGCCACATATTTTGACTAAGGTGTAGAGTTTGTGATGTTAGGCCTTGTAGAGTTAGGGCGTGAAGTGTTAGAAGCTTGGCTCTACATGAGATCTGATAACTTTTTGACAGTGCTCGCCTTGGCAACATTTTACATGAAAATGTTTTTGGTATGATAATAATTAATTAAATTAATTATTAAGAAAATGTGAGTGAAAAATATGTAGAGACTGCGGACAGTTGATGATTGATCCCTTTTATTATTAGAGCTTAAAATAATAACACAGAAGGTGAGTAGGCCCAAGCGAATTAACGCCATTTCAATGTAGCCACAAGGCTACATACGTTTCCAGTAGTCTTGTTAGAAGATTAGCTCCCGCAATTTTATTTAAAAATGACTTGCTATGCCACTCTGTTGCTACATCTGTAGCTGGCTCTATTTCTTTAAATATATTTATTTTATACAATTTGTTACTTTTTTATGTTGTTTTTTTTATAAATTACAAATTATTATTTATATTTACATACTTATAACGCAAGTCTTATTATAATAATAAAATCCTTTATTGTACACCCATTTAAGAATTTATGAGAAAAATAATATTATACAAAGTGGAATATGTACAAGAGGCGACCTTATCGCTAAAGAGCGATCTCTCCCAGGCAACTTGGTGTAGGATAGTACAAGATAGAAGGGGCGTGCTTAAATAAGGAGGTAAAAATAGAATATATCTACAAATACTAATAAAATATACTACATTACTACATACATATAAATAGATAGTAGATACTTAAATACATATATACATATAAAATACGCATAATATATAATAAAAAAATACAAAATAAGTGTATTAATAATAACAGGTTTGCAAGAGACTAATTAAAGCGTTAAAAAGTAGTAGTTTTTTAAAAATTACCAGTGATTTGTGCATTCCTAATAGTTTGAGGAAGAGAGATCCAAAGACGAGGAGCTGTGACAGTAAAGGGGTTACTATAGAAGGAAGAAGAGTGAGAAGGAATTTTAAGGATAAGGTTCTGATTGGAGCGAAGGAAGCGAGAGTGTGAGTTTCCGAGGATTGTGAAGCGCTCTTTGAGGTAAGGTGGGGTACATGGATCGAACAGAATATAACAGAAAAGAAGGTGAAGAATATGAGTATTTCTGCGAAGGCGGATAGGGAGCCACTTGAGCTTTTTACGAAAATCAGAAACATGGTCATATTTACGCAATCCAAATATAAACCGAATACAAAGATTTTGAAGCTGCTCAAGTTTATTCAATTGCTCCTCAGAGATATCAAGATAACAGATATTAGCATAGTCAAAAATTGTTAAAAGGAGTGATTGTGCCAGCAAAATTTTGGTGGAAATAGGTAAAAAGTAACGCAAACGCCGAAGGGACTCACCTCACTCACCTGCGGAACCCATGACATATTTCGATCCATAATAATACCCAGATTTTTAACAGTTTTGCTAAAGGGTAACTACACCGTTCATAACTACAGGAGGCAGAGCGCTAAAATTGAGTTTTGAAGTAAGTTTTAAACTGCTCATAATTATAACCTGGGTTTTTGATGGATTTAATTAATGTAGTCCAAACGAATCGCTCCTTATGTGGTTATTTTTGATAGGTTGTTATTGATTTCATCAATAGCCGCAGGCAATTCTGCGATTTTGGATTGACGATAAATTTGTAAATCATCTGCATAGAGGTGGTAGTGAGAAGAAATATGTGGACAGATATTACTAATGAATATTGAAAATAAAAGAGGAGACAACACCCTTGACTAGGAGCCAGTCCGAATACGTATCTTGGACACGTATATGCTGGCGGCGTTCATACAGGTAACTACGAAACCAGTCAACTACATCAGGAGATATGTTAAAAGAACCTAAGGAAGCAAGCAGAATATCAAAATCAACCGTACCAAAGGCATTGCTAAAGTCTAACAATGCTAATACGGTGACTTGCTGTGCACCCATACCCTCGCGGATAACATCAGTAATCTTAGCTAATGCAGTAGTCGTGCTATGACCATGCAGGACGGAAACCGGATTGCAAAGGATTGTTAAGGTTCTGATTACAGAGAAATTGGGTCAGTGGATGATGTACATGACGCTCAAGGACTTTGGATAAAAAAGGAAGGATTGAGATGGGACGATAGTCACTGTGAGCTGCAGGATTAGACTTTTTAGGCAGCGGTATAATTTGAACGTCTTTCCACGCAGAAGGAAATTCATTGGCATCAATGGAGTGATTGAGGATGTGAGTTATGACAGGAGCTAGGATATCAAGTATTGGATAATGATATGATTTTATTTATTGTTTTGTAAACGCAAAAATGAAAGGATTTTTTTTATTTATTTACAGTTTACATTAATACATTTCGAGGTAAATCTATTTGGCTATATGTTTGCGTGTCTTCGGCTGTAATTACGTGACACTTACGCATACATCCATTTTAATGTTGCTATGTAAGAAACTATCGTTCTAAGTGTTATTATTCTAAACTCTCCCCTATTTATTTTAATGTTGAAAAATGCATTTACGCATACCACCTATACGTATCAGTTGGTTATGTGGCTCACCGGCTAGAAAAGTCAGTACTACCCACCAACAAACCCTCTCAGCCTTAATGGGGCGTAATAATATCGCTTACGCATGAAATCACGACGTCCAGACAGCAGGTTTGCCGAAGCAGACAACACAGCCAAGGCGTTGCTCCACAGTCCATTCTACTCAGTATATGAGAAATACCAAGAGCAATCCGCATGACACACCGCCCACCGAAGTATGCCCCAAAGAGAATGTAAACCCTACGGAGGTAGGGTGTCTGCGCGTTTCTTGGCTGCACGCCTGGCCGGATTGCCGGACGCTACTGAGCCTCCCACCACGATAAGGTGGGGGGCCCAAGTGCGTTCACCACTCACACACTCTCCCCTATAGGTTAACGCTTTTTGAGTATCAGCCAGAAAAAAACAAAACATGTAATAAGAAATACTGTGAAGAATGAAGACTTTTTCAGCCACTTGAACCCCGCTGGTGCGTTAGGTCACCACTTCCTCCGTAACTGTAAAGACTGCTGGTGCCACCATGCCCACTGCGCTTTGATCACTTATTAATCGACGAAATCAGTTTTTTTTTAAATTAGCGATACACGATAATTGACAAGTTTTACTCTACAACTAAATTTCATCAACTCTACTCAACTCAACTAAAATTTTTACCCATTAAACTTTTAACCTACCTGGCTTAACAGGCTATCGTAGGGTCACGACTCACGGCCGACTTTAACATGTTACATAAATCTGGTGGTAGCCCTATGCACTCTCTGCTATGAAGCTGCATATGTGCATTGAGCAATAATAAGATCAATATTCGTGATTAACTATACAGCGTATTATATATTCTCAAATGTGATGTAAACTTTAATCCCTTCAGCGTAATAACGTCTAACATAAGTACATCTATACAGATGAAAAAAAAAATGAGTATCAGATTGTAACATCAATATTAACAGATTTTTAATATTCATTCTTATTCATTTACTTTTATCAAGAACTTACTTTATTTTTATCAAGCAAACCAATATTTCTTTCTATAATTTTTTTTATTTTATAAGTTATTGGCTCATTTTATCTCAGAGAAGTAATGAAGGTTCTGTTTAAAATATTAAAAATTAAAATATACATATGTTTTAGATTTGTAGAGAAAAGCGAAGCAAAGCTAGAGTTGCTAGTCCTATAATGTTTAAAAGAGCAGTCTTGTATCCACTGTACAAAAAGGAACTTTACATTCACTATTTTCTTGATGCGAAATTAGCAAATTTTTACACTATTAAAATATTTATAATACATATATTGTTGGTCCAGTCCATTTCCATCTTGCATGATATGATGGAAGACTTATACAAAAAAATTTCAAGTATTTAAAGTAAATAATCTTTCTGAGGGAAATACCTTTTTTTTTAAATTAAATAAAATACATTTATGAGATTTAAAAATATTCTATTATAAATATAACAAAAAGATGTCATCAATTAGTTAGAGTTATAAGCGCCGCCACCAAGTCACCTCTATGCTCTCTCAGCGTTCTTTCTGCTACAATCCTGGATATTTCCATTTCTTTTACCTGAAATCATAATGCAAGATAATATTATTAAATTATAGTCATTCACTGTTAAAGTATGTTTAGAAGATTATTTCTGCGACACATTAAACAGGTACTGGTGTAATTAAAAAAAAGTGATGATTCCATAGGTTTTGTATATATATGTATAGGTTTTGTATATATATGTATATAATCTTAACATTTTTTGGGGACATCTATTATTTATATGAGCTTAAAATGGGTGAGAGAGAGAGATAATCTCATTATGCTCATGGAAAGAATGTCATGGCTAAGTCAAAAGCATTTATGTTGAAAATACCTGAAGTTATTTTAAACATTTGACAACACATTAATATTAACATTAATTAATAATGTCCCAACATATGTACATAAATGTGGAGAGGGAGTCCTTATCCTTCCTGATTTAACAATTTACTACATTAATAGGATTTTTAATCCTATTTTACAACAACATGTGTACATATAATTATTTACTTACTATTAATTCTATATCATCCTTTTTGACAGACACCTTTTGAAGTTCTTTTTCTTTTTCAAGCCGTTCTGCTGCTTCTTTATTTCTGCGGTCACCAATTAATGAAAGAGCCTAGAATATAAATAATTATAATAAAAAACTGTCCTCTCTACACTAATAAATGGCGAGAATTTTTGTTGGTCTCTCAAACAGCACGATTTAAAAATGGATACACATAGAACTTATTTAACAGGATGCATGTTTCAGTTTTTGTTTTCCTTATAGTTTTTTTTGCTTAAAGCCACCCCTGACACACCCCCAAAACAAAAATGTATATTAAAAATTGATTTCTGTTGTTGTTGATGTATAATTAATATATAATAATTTTATATTATTTATATATAAATATGAATTACTATTATTATTATATTTTTAAGGACAGAAAAATTCCTCATATTGTTGGTATTTGTGTACAAAAACATGACTGAGCTGTAGTTAAGCGAGTAAAAATAAAAAAAATTTCAATATTGTTTGAGAAATATTTGTTTTTGCTTTTAGAAGATTTACTGTATTATACAACTTTTGTGTGGAAATAATTAGAAAGGAACCTATATAATTTAGTACTTACCAGAACCTCTTTTACTTTAAATTTATGTAAATTATTATTCTTCATGGACAAAGGGAATAGACATGGGATATTCAACAAAGTCAAATAGCTAAAGTACCTATATTTTTTCAAAATAATAAAATAAACTTTACAAAGCCAGAAAACTAAAAGAAATACTAAAAAATATCATTCTTCTGTTCTAAAAAGTTTTTGTTGTGGTAAATCGACTGTCATATGTTTTTAACTACTTACACCAGATATGTCTTGAGATGATATTTCTTTTTCCTCAGCATAATCTGTTACTTTTTCTAAATCTGCAACTCCACTATCATGTTTTGCAGCCTTTTTTTGAGTTTTGTCTTTTTCATGTTGTATGTCATCGGTATCACCATTAACCTCTTCATCAGCCATATTTAGTTATTTGTATAATAAATTAGCAATATTGAATTATGAATATAACAATATTGATAAATTTAAATTAATAATGCGTATGATAGTATGTATATTTCGTATGAACAAAATGATATTTGAATGAAATTAAAATGTGAAAATTAACTGTGACAGAAACAAATTACACCATAGACTATAGAGATTAGAATTTAGAGTATATTCAATATTGCTACATGTATAATGTATATATAAGCGCAGGACGGCTAATATCAGAAGTAGGTCGTAGATGTGGGCGTGATCGTTAGTGTCTTTTGAGAAACACAGCACATTCTCAATTTAACTTAACACACTCATAACTAAGTACAACGTAAACACATTAAAACATTATATTATCAATAATAGTTCCATTATTCGGATATAAGTAATTCGTCGATGATACGTGGTGCATCGGCGGTCCAAATCTGACATTCCCTTTTTTTGTCTTTCAAATAGTTTACTTTATTCTCTAATTTAATTTCTTTTTAAAACATGCCAGTTTGTATCACCTTGCTACCATCGCTTCGACGCTTTACAAGAGTGCGCTGTCAAAGCTTGATTTCACACTCTTATCCGATAAGCTTACCCAACATCTCCAGATGGCGCACTGAGTGCGCCGTCACGGCCGGACTGACATTCGACCGTCCTCGGGCGATCATTTATTGAAGCCATTGCAAAAGCAGGAACGACGCTCGCCCATCCTGTCACTCAGGAACAATCTAACTCTCTGTTATATCCGTACCGCACGTAAATACCAATTTATTATGAAAGCATGTATCCTTTCGACCATCTAAACTTATGGACCGGATGACATCTTTCCAAACTGTGAGCGTGGACCGGACGAGTGTGTCCCTTCGACTATCCCAAAACATGGGCATAGACCGGACGACACTGTCCCTTCGACCACCTCCAAACCGTGAGCGTGGACCGGACGAGTGTGTCCCTTCGACTATCCCAAAACATGGGCATAGACCGGACGACACTGTCCCTTCGACCACCTCCAAACCGTGAGCGTGGACCGGACGAGAATGTCCCTTCGACTATCCCAAAACATGGGCATAGACCGGACGACACTGTCCCTTCGACCACCTCCAAACCGTGAGCGTGGACCGGACGAGTGTGTCCCTTCGACTATCCCAAAACATGGGCATAGACCGGACGACACTGTCCCTTCGACCACCTCCAAACCGTGAGCGTGGACCGGACGAGTGTGTCCCTTCGACTATCCCAAAACATGGGCATAGACCGGACGACACTGTCCCTTCGACCAGCTCCAAACCATGAGCGTGGACCGGACGAGTGTGTCCCTTCGACTATCTCAAAACATGGGCATAGACCGGACGACACTGTCCCTTCGACCAGCTCCAAACCATGAGCGTGGACCGGACGAGTGTGTCCCTTCGACTATCCCAAAACATGGGCATAGACCGGACGACATTGTCCCTTCGACCAGCTCCACCACTTAAACACAAATCGGGCAGATGTGTCCCTTCGACCAGCCTTGTACGAAGGCGTGGACCGGACGACACCGACCTCTAAATTCAAATTCAAATTCAAATTTAAAATATTTTATTCAGCATGAAATTATTACAATTTTTTACTGAACGTCATGAGTCTACTACCAATCATTTTGTAACCACGAACTTATCACGAACAATTTCAATCCTCAGTGTTGATTTCAATCTCGTAGTGTATACTTGTGTGTAAAGTTTGCACTCTTCGACCACAATTCTTCATCATCTTTAGTCGCCGTCACGGTTTCCTTATCATTGTTGGTAGTAGTTTGTAAGCAAATCATCGTTTCTCTGCGGTACTTACGGTTCCTGACTTTACTTGCGGTCGGGCCTTCTTGTGCATCTACACTATCATGCCACGAGGCTGTTAGTCTGCCTCTACCTCTTTTCTGGTACCAATTTTTAGCACTTTTTTTACAGAGCAGTTCTCGATCCGCCTCATCACATGGTCGTACCACCTGGGCTTGCCCTCTCTGAGTTCCTCTGTTACCGGGGACACGTTGCAGGATCCCCTCACATATTCGTTTCGCACTCTATCTAGACGCGTCACGACGCTTGCCCAGCGGAGCATCTTCATCTTCACTGTATGCAGTTGTAGTTCATACTTTTCCAAAGTTGCCCAGTTCCTGCAGTTCAGAGCCATATAACATGGTAGGTCTCACAACTGTCTTGTATCACTTGCTTTTGGTTTTGGTAGGCATTTTAGGGTCGTACAGAATACCAGACAGAGATCTCCACTTCAATCACCTCAGACTAACTCTGTGATTCACTTCATCATCAATGCGAGAGTCAACAGTTAGTATTGATCCAAGGTATCGGAAACCGGACACCTTCGGTGTAACAGTGCCGTTGATATTGATGTCGCAGCCTACCTCCGCAGATCCTACCAAGTCGCACTCCATGTATTCTGTTTTCGTGTGACTGATATCTAAACCGTATCTTTCAATCTCCGCCATCCACACTGAAAGCTTTGCTGGAGTTCTGAATTACTTTGCTCTATCAATACAATGTCTTATGCATATAGAATATTCCATGGTATATCCTTGTGGAATCTTCAGGTTATATGGTAGTCCATTATTAAATTCGGGCTCAAACGGATGTCTGATGCACTCAAAACCTCACTAGAAACGGTTCACCTGCAGGGCTACAAAATTGTGTGCTAAATATGTCGTTATAAATTTCTTCTATCAGAGAGATATAGGCTCCACAGAGATAGGGTTCAAACATATAACTAACACTTTTAAATAGAGAAGAAATAACAGTTTGATTCCGCTCGCTATTTGTAATGTAATAAAAAAAAGGCATAAAGTCCTTTAGAAAAATACTAAACCGTATTGCATATTACTGATATCAAAAAACGTTATATTTTATTAAATCCTTAAAAATTCCCGAGTAGTGCGCTCGAGTAGCAATTATTCCGCGCGTAATTAATAACAGCCGATTTTTTATTGTAAAGTGCTAACTGAATATTATTCAGTTCGTTCCATATTTATTATTATGTATTTACAAATTAATGATTTACCAAATTATTCTCTAATTTGTCTATAATAACCTTTCTACTAGGTATGCCGTAATTATAATATTTACTTAGTAAGTTTAGAAGAATTGATTTATCCTCTTTATTTAACTGTATGTCATTCGAGGACACGTTTTTTTTTTAAGCTTCGCAAAAGTTAGTCGTTACTCTAATATCAAATATAAGATTATCGAAGCCTGACCCGGGACTCGAACCCAGGACTTCCCGATGTACAATCGTATAGGCTAGCTGCAACACCGCCGAAGCAAATAAGTAGCCGTATAATATTGCCACTTGCTTTTTTTACTTGGTTAGAAATTACATTATCAGACATGCAAGCAAGCTTTTCACAGTATTTGTAATTTTAATTGTATTTAGAATCTGAGTAGTGCATTTAACTTTATTACTTCCAACACCAGTGAGATATTAAATTAAACGCTTACACGCAAATCTCTTTTAAAAGGGAATAGACAGATTTACTATAAAATAGACAATGAATTTGCTCACCGAATGATATTTCTAAAGTAACTCTCCACGTTCGCCACTCACACCTATTGATCTCCTACCTCGCAGCACCAGCATCTATTCTCTTGGCCAGAAATGATTTTGCGACGTGGCCACTGGCGAGGCTTGTCACACGTAAGACACATAACATTTGTTATCATACCTTGATTACGAATTAAACTACTCGGCCGTAGTATTTCTTTACGCCTTTTTTTACAACCAATCTATTTTGACCAGTGGTTTCTGTTCATGCCACACCAATGAAATGTTCAAGAAAATCTCATCTCATACCTTGTCCGAGGCTTCTTACAATAAGAATGTTGATGTCGAACTTTGTAGCGATAAGATTTCGTAACATTCGTACTCTAGTAATAACATCATAATATGTGGTTAGTTCTCATCGTGCTACCTTTATAACATAGTACTAAACTAATTCAGTTATCACTTCTTCAGGTAACTCAGACTTAGTTATTCTTCTAATCAAATTCTATAATCGAACCACGACCTTAGCCGCAGATTTTCTTCTTGCTCTAACTTAAAATTGTAGTGCGCTCTGCCCGTGACATCCTAAATCCTCTCACTAAAGCCTTCATATCATTTAAAACCTTCGTCTGACCATCAACCGTTGTCATTGTTACATACTAAGGTTCTTCCATATATCTTATACTCTTTGGGTTCTTCTATCCCACTTCTGATATAAGCGCAGGACGGCTAATATCAGAAGTAGGTCGTAGATGTGGGCGTGATCGTTAGTGTCTTTTGAGAAACACAGCACATTCTCAATTTAACTTAACACACTCATAACTAAGTACAACGTAAACACATTAAAACATTATATTATCAATAATAGTTCCATTATTCGGATATAAGTAATTCGTCGATGATACGTGGTGCATCGGCGGTCCAAATCTGACATTCCCTTTTTTTGTCTTTCAAATAGTTTACTTTATTCTCTAATTTAATTTCTTTTTAAAACATGCCAGTTTGTATCACCTTGCTACCATCGCTTCGACGCTTTACAAGAGTGCGCTGTCAAAGCTTGATTTCACACTCTTATCCGATAAGCTTACCCAACATCTCCAGATGGCGCACTGAGTGCGCCGTCATATATAAACATTACACTCTGTGTCTGTGAACACCATAGTCCATACACGTTTATTTTTCATCTATGGTCCATACTCCATTATCCATAGATAATAATAAATAACTAATTTAAATAATATTTATTATTAATAATCATCTATGTTTACAGTACCTATAAATTAATGTATTCAATGACAATAATTTTTATTGCCTGCTTTTACCAAGGTAGGCCTTAAACATATTTTGTAGTTTTATAATGCATATCTCCACCCCGTTTTTTTTTCTAAGCTTCTAAATAGGCTAGTTGAAAGGATCACTATCACACATAATATAGAAAGTTATGAAATTACTTTTATAAATATAAGGAAATGAAAAACAAACAACTTTTTTTTTAATTAAATATTTGGCAACGATTGAGTGAGAAAATAAAGATCCATATCCGTGTCTGTATCCACGCATCTTGACACTAATTATCCGTATCCGGATCCGTGTTCGCGGATATACATTTTTGACGATCCGGCACATCACATAGTACCTACTGCTTCATTCCAGCACATACAGATATAAAATAGTTTATTGTAATGATCCATTAGCTTCTATCTGATTATAATCCACAGGGAATTGTTTTGAATATCGGATTTCCATTAATTCCAGTCCATTTCGAAAGCATTCGATCGGTAAGGGTGAGGTTAAGGTAAAGCGGCGTCCACATGATAAAATATTACGACCAATTTAACTACATTGGTAATCGAATTGTGTAGTGTTAGTGATATACAATAATCGTGTGGACGGACAATTAGATTGTAGCCAATTCAATTGGCCAATCTGATTGGCAAACAAATTGTATTGTGTAGAAGCTACATGAGCCCCTACAAGTGGAGTTATAATTCGTGCCGAACACCCGCGGTAGAATAACCTATCGAATATCGCGAGGAGGCTCCTTTTGTAGTCCACTTTGAACCGCCTATGAAAGTAAGGCAGAGTTGGAAATGCTGGGTTATAAGATAAGACAATAAGATACAGTGTAAACTCCTTGTAACGTAACTCGATTTAACGACAAACTCCCTAAAGCGTTAAAATCACTTTGCTTTGGTTGGTTTAGCTTGTTAATTCCATACAATGATACACTCTGTTTAACATTACACCCGCTCTTAATAACGACAACAATAAAATAATAAATGTTGTCAAAATTAGTAAAAATACCGCCGAGCATTAAAAAAGCTCTGGAAGCAGCAAAATTATTGGCAAAGTGCTTTCTTTATCACCAAGATGCCTCAATATTGCAAGATATTAATAAAATAAGCAAAAAATACGTAAAATAAGTAAAAAATACAGCAAAAGACGTCAGACGAAATTAACAAACTATGCGCAATAGCGTTTTAATAACAACTGTTGTTTTTATGTATAATTACTAACACTAGTCTGAAATAAGCATTTTCCCTTTCAGATTTTCATTAATATACAGTTTTTCGTCTCTCTATTTAACGACAAATCTCTATAACGTCAAAATATGCACGGTCCCTTGAGTTTCGTTATATAGAGTTTACACGTATTTACAAGATTTCATGCAACACACTCTAAGCAAGAAAAGTGATATAAGAAATCTCAAAAAATCATCTCAATATTATAAGGAATCTTGTTGAGAACAAGCCACACAAATAACTGTGCGAGTCCACCAGCCCTTTCGTGCAATCGTGCGATACGCGTATATTAATTTACAGTATATATAATGTACTCTGTGATTAATACTTAGTATTATATGATTGCCCTAAACGGAAGTACTTAGTCTTAACGTCTTCTACGCACGTCATCGATCGTTAGCTTTAAAAGGGGTGTAAAATATAGGAAGGGGTCAAGTAATTCTGGCCAGTAATAAAAAGGTAATTTTATGATTACAATATATTAATTTGTAAGATATTAATTTGTAAGATATTTATAAATGTACCTAATTAGAGATCATCGAGGGAAATCATTTGTTACACAATATTTTTAATACTTATTTGTTATTTTCTAGTTTCTACATTGTTCTTAGATATAATTTGTTTGTACACTTGCAGAATTATTTCACTTTGATGTTACCCGTTTTATTTTAACACTTGTTATATATGTATCGTGACATCATTTTCTTCAACAGTACGCTTACTTTCAGTAGTGTATAGCGGCGGAGGCAAGCTGTTATCATGTACCTGATGTAAAAAAATATAAAAACATACATTAGTTTTATTCAAAGCATTCATTACTAAATACTCATAAATAATGTAAATGAAAGTGAACTAGACGTTTATCCTTTCCAAGAGATTCTCATCGCTAATATCGCACTTGAAGCTCTAAAATAATAAGTTATAAGATAGACCCATAGACAGTGTGTTTAAATTATAAAATCCAGTGATTAAATTGTTTTACCTACTATTAGAAATGACTGGACAAATTATTATTTATTATACTCATCGCTGCATACGCATTATGTGGAACAAGAAGCAAATAAATAAAATAATTATGCCAACTTTTGTGGTAAAATCACAGTACCTACTAATCCATATAGACGTCGCACAAATCGCGTCCAATCGGCGTCTAGATCAAGCAATCTTAATCTATACTCGTAGGTACGGGGTGAAATATCTACAGCAAATGCACTCCCTAATATGAATTCATGTCTCTCCTTAAAAAAAAGTAACTTCGCCTATAGATAGAATGGAGATGATGCGAAGGAAACTCTCTTATTACCTTTTTAATTTTGTATATATTGTATAGGCATGCTCTGCCTACGGTCTATATTATTGTTTAGTCTTCGATCAGAAAGATTTGTGGGGATTTAGAAATGTATTTAAAATAGAAAAATATAAGGAGATATAGAATAAATATGACTAAAATGTGTTAAAAACTATAGCTAAGTACTACAGTAATAATATACAAATAAATGTAAGCCAATTAAGTAAATACCATTGAGTAAATGAAAACTACGACTATTAAAAGTAATTATTAGATTCTTGGTTATCCATATTCGGTCATATTATGTTTAAAATTTTGATTTTTGTTTTGGTTAAACTTTGAAATACTTACAAAACCCTTATTAAGACACATATCAGTCGGATAAATCGCAGAACCTGCAGGTGCTGTTCTGGAATACCTAAGTAGAAAAAAAATGTATATTTTTTAATTAAATGTAAACGAAAATTATTTTATTATTTCCATCACACTGAACTTACTTTGGAGGTGCATCTTTTAAGCGTTCTCTAATATAAATTTCTAAACTACCCACTGATAAACGGCTTTCATCGAGTCGTGCTCCAAAAGGACTGAAAACAAATTCATGTCATTTTTATTTACCTTAACTTAATATCTTTCACAATTGCATGATTTTATTAAGTTTGTAAATAAGTATGTAGGTAATTTAGTTTTCAGACAGACATAAAAATATATTTACTTATATTTAAAATAATCTTATTCAATGTCTGACGCGAGGGCCGACAGACAGATTAAACCAAAAAAGAAATCGATTTTCTAAACATTGCATGGAAGTAATTAAAAATGTTGAGTGATGCGAGTTCAAATCCGGGTCTCGCACCTGTGATATTTTTATGTGCGAGTCATTCCTATCCTGATTACCACTTGTCTTACGGTGAAAGAAAACATCGTGAGGAAACCTGCATGTCTGAGAAAAACTAGCGAGTTTTCAAAAGACATGTGAAGTCCGCCAACACGGACTTGACCGGCGTGGTGGACTATGGCCTGATCCCCCTCGTATTGAAGGGAGGCTCGTGCCCAGCAGTGGGATGTTAAAGAGGGCTGAAGACAATTAAAAATACAAAATTTAATCGAGCAACTTAATGTTTAAAATGTGTATTACTGTATCCAAACACATAACGAGATTAGAATTTCGCTAATTAAAAACATATATTTGGACATGTTCAGAACATAATACGTAAACGGTAAAACCATACCTTATGCTACTGACAGCACAAAACAGGTAGACTAATATTAAAGAAGCAATGATTGCAAGTACCAATGCGGCTGCCATTACTATTTGAGATCCAGTAACTAGTATCATTTCTTCCACTGGTTCCCTGCAATATTTGTCATATTAAATTAATATAAAGACGACTAGACTATGGTAGCCCAGTGGTAACACGCTCGCTAAGATAACCGAGTGAATTGGGTTCGAATCCGTTTCTCCCCCTTCTGATATTTTAATATGCAAATCATTGCTAGCATGATTAGCACTTGTCTTACCGTGAAGAAACACATCGTGAGGAAACCTGCATGTCTGAGAAAACCTAGCAAGTTTTCGAAAGTCATGTGAAATGCACCAGGCCAACGTTGGTCTTTAAAAGGAGATGAATTCAATACAATCCAAAGACGAATAATAACTTCGTATAGCTATTAGCTAGTGAATATAGCAAATTAGTTCAATATTTAAATAAGAAAATACGAGTAAAAAATAATTATAACTATGTTTATATTAGGTATATGTGATTATTATTATTATGTACACATTAGTAACCTGTATTGTAATACGCAATTGATACGAACGAAACTTTTTTTAAGAATTTGAATTGATGCGTTAGATCCGCCATTTTTTTTTTCTATATACTTCATGACACTCGCGATATGAAAACCTGTCAAACGACGTATGAATCCTTTGTTTAACCTTTTAATTATTATATAGGGTCAGACAAACATACAAACAGGTGAAATATATATCCTCAGGGCGACCAAAAAGTTTAGTGAAATGTACAAATACCTACTTAGAAAAAAATTAGGGGCCTCACGTCTTCTTAATATTCTAGCCATGCCATATTACAAACCTGCAAACCCAATTACCAAGAGGTTCATAGCATTTCCGACAGACGCCTCGCCAGCATTGGAGTGTTTCATTGACATTTGGACTACAACATTGTCCGTAGCACATTTCCCCGAGTCCTACCAATATAGAAATAAAATTAAATGAAAGCTTGTTATAAGTTGTTTTTAGAAAAATAATGTCTTGCTGAGTTTCTTATACATTTAGTTAGTATTTTCTTTCAGTTTGGGAGTAGTAGTCTAAAATTGTAGTAGGTAAGTATGGGCTTAGGTATACTTTTGAAATTTAAAGGATCAGGTGTACCTATACTTACATATAAAAACTATTTACTGTCTCGACTCTGCCCGCGTGTACCTACAGTTCTATTTAGATCACCGTCAAACACTTAACAACTCTAGATTATTGTACAAAAAGAGAGCTATTTATAGGGATCTTTATATAAGTATATTATTTGTTAAAAATATTATGTATCTAATATATCTGTATAAATATTATCTACCTACAAAACTACATTGAAATATCGGTATAATATATTCCTATAACTATAGTCAAAAATTGACAAAAAAATTGTTGTCTTAGAATATTATTAGATTCATTGTGAGGTCTGCCTAAAAAATTTAAATTTAACTAACCGACTTCAAAAAAAGGAGGAGGTTCTCAATTCGTCGGGGACTTTTTTTTTATATGTATGTTCCCCGATTACTTGACGATGGCTGGACCGATTTGGAAAATTCTTTTTTTGTTTGAAAGGGTTTAGTTTCTAGTTGGTCCCATAGTCACCAAGTCACGATCTGATGATGGGATCCCAGGGAAATCGAAGACAACTCTCAAATTTTATAGGCACTTATTACGTTTTTCATATATTTTCTCAAGCTGTTCAAGTATTTGCGTCTGATAATCATCATCTCCTGTGGTTGAGCTAATGATGGAAGGTACAACTCCTCAACGGTTAGGAGTTAAAAGAAAATTCTTTCAAAATTATACGTAATTATAGACCGATAGGTAAATTCTTTCAGGCTCTTATTAACCGACTTCAAAAAAGGAGGAGGTTCTCAATTCGTTGGGGACTTTTTTTATGTATGTTCCACATTACTCGAAGATGGCTGGACCGATTTGGAAAATTCTTTTTTTTACATAAACAAAATAAGTATCTACTTTCCACAAAAAAATTGAAAATAAATTATTTTTAACAAAAAACAAAAACCGACTTCATAACTAAACAAATCTAAACTAAAAAGTAGAAAATAATACTTTTAAGAACTTCGTTAATTCTGAAGTCGGTGCCAGCCAAAGCAAAATAACCTTAAATAGACACATATTCGATTAATCTACAAATTTGTAAACATAATCAAAATACCGTTCGAAAGTCCATTGCAAAGGCAAGATAAATCTGTCCGTCCTGGCTGGCACCGACTTCAAAATTAACGAAGTTCTTAAAAGTATTATTTTGTACTTTTTAGTTTAGATTTGTTTAGTTTTGAAGTCGGTTTTTGTTTTTTGTTAAAAATTTAAATTTAATTTTCCTTCTATTTACCTACATAAATTATACCAATTACCTATAATAAACTTGTAACGGAGTCATTGTGACAGTTTCATTAGGAACATACTCGTACTATATTGATACCACTCGTATTATATTGTTACCATGTTTTACTTACCTGGACATTTTATGCAACTGGTGTGTAGATAATCTGGTATAAATCCGGCGGCGCAATAACAAATACCATTTATGCACTCGTACCCCACACCGACGCAAAATGCACATGACGTATCTATAAACGGAATGAGATACAGAAGTTTTGAAGTCTCAGGCGCATTGAAGTGGGTTTAGCACCATATTTTAAATAAAAGCTAAAAGCTCAATGTCAGTAGGTAGGTACATATGAATAATTAATAAATAAAATTGAAGTGTCTGTTTTTAACTCCAAAATATCTGCTTTCGATCTAATGCATATAAAGGTACACGGAAGTCATATCAAAAAAGTAATTTTTAAATTTTTCTCTGGCTGTCTGTTTGTTCCGGGTAATCTGCTGCACGGCTGAACCGATTTTGACGGGACTTTCACTCGCATATAGCTAATGTTATAAAGAGTAACTTAGGCTACTTTTATTTTAGAAAAAATATTTATTTTAACTAGCGGCACCCACGGCTTTAATAAAAACATGTATAGTCTTTAATAAAAACACGTCCTCACGATCTAGTCTTAAATCTTAAACGATAATTAAAATAACGATGTATATATTTTTAAAAACATATTATCTACTATTAACTGATATAAAATATGATTATAAAATTTATTTACGGTTTAGATGGATTTTTTATGTTATCACTAATCACTATTTTAGCTTGTGTACTAGTGTGTTCGTGAGACTGTGGAGCAGTCTCTAATAATTGCGTAATTATCAATGAAATGAAATTAAATTTTATTCAAATTGACATTTTATAAGCACTTGTAAATTTTTAACTGAATTACCGTATAACATAATTTTCAAAAATTTATTGAAATCATCGTTTACACTTTTACCTCCATTACTAATAACTACACTATGTAGAGTGAGTAAACCAAAAAGTATAGTCCAATAAGCCATTTCTAATAAGAACTTTTACACTACATTACTCCAAAATGACTTTTTTGAAATAGGAACAGAAATGCTACATAAAGTTAACTCTGAACGCTAACAATAAACAGACAAGAGGCATGCTGATAAGTTATCACAGATTTGTGAAGGCATGATACGATAATTTTTATCGGTACCTTCACATTACTCTTTTTATCTACGTCAGGATGGTTTACAACGTTTTCAAAAGTATTTATGTAACAAGGCTATACCATTAAAAATAGTCCATTTGCAAACTTTCGGTTGACAATAAAGAAAATATGTACCTAACTAATTAAGTTTTTAATATTGAGAAATTTAGTTGTATAATGTATTTAATTAATTAGTATGTGTGGTACTGGTCTGTGCTCAGCGGTAACGCGCTTGCTTGGATAACCGAGTGAGGCGGGTTCAAATCCGGGTCTCTCTCACACCTCTGATATTTACAAGATGAGATTTAAGGATAATTCTAAATATAAGTATTAAACTTTACATTTTTGTTTTTCAACAACGGAGTGTAGAGTAGCTACATTCTTTCTGAATACATCAAAAAGTGATTTTCACGTAGCACTATTAGATTTTTGACCGACTGTGGACGTACATCTTAATCATATAACTAAAAACGAAAGGTCATTCACTTACTCATCTCGAAATATCGAAAACCGCTTGACGTATAAAGATGAAATTTGGCAGAGAGGTAACTATAGTTAGTAGACGTCCGCTAAGAACGGATTTTGCAATAGGGCCGCATTAAAGAGGTCTAAAGGCTTTCATAATTTTATATGGGACCTTTTCATTTTTTGTGCTTTAAACTTTAAATTTGGCAGGCCTTCATAGGAAGTACCGCGCGCTAGCCTTGTTATAAGTGTGCATATAAACATCTTTAGTCTCCTCAAACATTTTTTCATCTTTAAAGAAGTTTTCAAGAATTAATTTTCTTTAAATTAAAATTACAATAAATTATTAGTTACTTAGCTCCTAATTATTTTATCTAACTCTGTTCTAGATGTGGGTCAAGCTCCATTTTGTGCAGGAATCAAAACAACATTGATTGAAAAATTAACTCTTATCTCATAAGTATTCAATGCTGTTAAGTAACCTTTTTATTATTTAAAGCTAACCTATATTTTGTACACGAAATACATTATAATTTATAATACCAAAATTATACTTAATTGTAGATTGGTTTAAAAATGAATATCTTAGTTATTACGCTAAAAATTAGCGAAAATGTTGCCAATGTAACAAATTATATTAATTTAATAGGTATTTTGTGATTTTAAAACAAAATGTAATTTTCAATTACACTTTATAATAAATTTAAGGATATATTTTAATAGATTTTTAAATGATCTATGTAAAGTTGATTTAAGTTAATCGTAAAGTGTAGTACTTAAGTAATTTTGTTCGCCGATAATTTCCGCGAAATGTATGGTTTAATACCAGTTTTTAAGAAGGTTAAAGAGGTTATATAATACTTAGGTTTGATATTGTGTGTATCACCGAAACACGCTGCATCCTATGAAATAAGTTCCATGTCTATCTGTTTTGTAGTTTTTGCAATTGGAATGCCATGTCCTAGAAGGATAGAATTCCCTAAATAAAAAGAGAAATAAAAGTTTTTGTAGTTATAGCAAACAAAAACAACGTCTCGACCAAAGAGTATAGATAATATACTTGGTCTCGACTCTCGTCATTTATTAGTAGGTATATATTGAGAAGAGATTTAAACAAAGGAAACGTCACAAACATTACATTAACTATTTCTTGAACCACAATTTATAAATAGAAACTTTAATTCTACATTTGAGGGCACGCGTGCTTATACAATCAGTTGTTTACGACGAGTTTCTACTCTCTATCAATGTCCGAATGCTAGGGATGTTCATATCAATTATTAGGCACACATGGAAGTTTATTTTATTTATTTATAACACATAGTGGTAGATCGAATCAGGTAAGTACCAAATTGAAAAAATATACCTGAGCTTTCGAAATGAGTCGGCCACTAGAGTCCGAAAATTTAAACTTTAAACGATAACGCGCCAATTACAAACCATCAGCCGTGCGTCGCGAAAAGGTACGGCTGGTGCGGGTATTTCAGATTTCTAATGGCTCAATCCGCCCGTATCGTTCACAGTAATCAATCGTCTGTTAAGTGATTGCGCGTGTGATACTAAGCCATTTTGATTTACCCACCTAAGCATCGTCTTTTGGCAAAGCAAACATCCACAACATTTAAATAGAGCACCCATAATTAAATTATAAGTATATTATGGGAAGAAATAAAACAATTGTTTCCAGTAATTATGCATAACATATACATATTATAATTTCTATTTCAAGTACGAATTTTCCATTAATAAAATCAAATTTTTATCCATGTCTTCTTACTAGGAGCAAATTTGAAAACCACCAAATAAACGTGCAATAAGACTCGTAGGCGCGTAGCTCGCTCGCCGCTCGGCACTGTCATAGAGTATATTGCTACATATATAGGCACTGTGAATTGAAGCGCCTGCGCCAGCGCCCGCGCTCGCGCCCGCACCCGCTAGTTCACTCTGATTGAGCCGTAACTCGTGAGTCGTTTGTTGCAAATTGCAATAGATTGCAATTTATGCAAATTCATCCTAAAGAATACCTTGAAGAAGTAAGGGGAGTGGAAGTTATCTTGTGGACGGACACAAAGCTGGCTGCCGATATCAGCAGTTACAGTAAAGCCAGGCCAGCGGGTAGGGCCTTAAATTATTCCCGTGTGTTGCCTGAATTCAGTTTGCGTGTGTATATTATGGACTTTGGAGGACTAGAACAAAGTACTGATTTCCGATGAATCTAGAATTTCTTTATAAGACGAGGATCTACCGGCGAGTACTGCGAAGATTAGGAGAATGCAGACAGCAGAGACGTGTGTTTCGTAGAAATCACTCCATATATGGCGAAGGCAATTAATTCGACGGAGCTTACGAACTTATAATTTTAGTTTTATAGAAAATGGAAGATTAAATGTACAGGAACATCAAAGGTTCATAGCCGAAGTTCTTACTCTAAATCTACAACTCGCATCGACTGCTCTTGGGGAATATTTCATTTTAATGAACGACAAAGCTCGCGCTCAAAAAGGCAGTGGTAGCCCAGCGGTAAGCGCGTTACCGCTGGCTGGCTAGGCTTGGATAACAGAGTGATGCGGGTTCAAAACCGGGTCTCGCACCTCTGATATTTTCATGTGCGAATCATTTCTATCATGATTACCACTTGTCTTACGGTGAAGGAAAACATCGTGAGGAAACCTGCATGTCTGAGAGAACCTAGCAAGTTTTCGAAAGACATGTTAAGTCCGCCAACACGCCCTAGGCCAGCGCGGTGGACTATGGCCTGATATCACCCCCTCGTACTGTGGGAGGTCTGTGCCCAGCAGTGGGACGTTAAAAGGACTGACGATGACAAGAAGAAACAAAGCTCGCGCTCACCGTTACGGCGATTGAATTATTATTTGCAATGAAAAGTTATAACATTAAAGTCCCAATCTCAATTCTAATGTCATGTCATTGTCAAAGAAATCGACAATATCATTCGCCACAATTGTATGTAGTGGAATATAAAAAGTTTAATTCGTAAATATTATTGTATTTGACAACTAGAATAACGGGAATTATAAATTAAATCCTCTACAGTAAACAATGACCTTTTATTTTTAGTTTGTCTGTTGACACTCGCCACCTTTTGCCCAGTGCCCTTTGATATCGCTGTTGCTATGTGCACTTAAAAATAATTACATTAGATGCTCCATATTTGTTTAAAATTGTTGAAATTATTATTAATATCTATCTCTAGTTTTTTTTGTGATCTTTTAATTGACCTTGTCACCGAAACTGATAATTCAGTACCGTTATAAATATAAATCCTAATACGAATAGATACGTATGATGTGGCTACAAAGACTCAAATCAAATCAAAATATTGTTTATTCAAATAGACTTTTATAAGCACTTTTGAATCGTCAGTTTTACATTATAATATAGAATTTAAATAAAAATGTCAGTCTGTAAGTCTGTGACTAAGGTACCACCGACTCGGAATGCTGTTCTGCTGAGAAGAGCCGGCGCAAAATTCAACAGTTGCTTTTTTCAAAAAAATATTTGTTAACAATATTAATTGCGTTACGATATTTAGGTATCTATTTATCCTACTGTTAATGTACTATCATCAATTTTCATAATATTATAATGGGGTATTGTCTCTATATCGTTTTACATTTTGCAACATTTGAACTAGTAGTACCTAAGTGTAACTAAACTAAAATAGATTAAGACAAAAAATAATATTAGTCCCGCTGAGTTTCTTTCGCCAGTTCTTCTCAGGTCAGAGAGTTCTTCTTTCCGAACTGGTAGTAGGCTCATGACGTTCAGTAAAAAAATGCAATTATTTTATGCTGAATGAAATATTTTGAATTTGAGTAGAAAAACGTTTAAGCACCGTCTATCACATGACGTGGCATAAGAACTTATGCCACGTTATGTGATAGATTCATTTTGTAGATCTTTTTCATATTGTAGGAATCATTTTGTAGATCTCTTACATTGAATATCTACATAATAGTTGGACGGAAATACTATTAATTTTTCTACATTTAAATATTTGACTCTACATAATGATTTAAATCATACTATAATACAAATTATATTGGAAGAGTTACTTACGCGTCCTTCATATCCCACGTCGTTTTATAATAATGGTCGTCCTAAAGCTGAAAT
This sequence comes from Boloria euphrosyne, assembly GCA_951802675.2. NCBI lineage: Eukaryota > Metazoa > Arthropoda > Insecta > Lepidoptera > Nymphalidae > Boloria > Boloria euphrosyne. The sequence goes on from OX637877.1 coordinate 6,173,982, forward strand.
GATATGGCTCTCCCGATATTAAACAAATCTCTTATCGCATTGACAATGTTTTGTAAATGCTATTATCGATGTAAACAAGTTTTAAGTAATTCCGTAAAATGGACCAAAGGGAGATCATTTTAAAACAACCGACTTCTGTCCACATTCATTCATAAAATAGAAGCTAAACAGGCTAAACATTTATTTGTGCTCTTAATGGAAATATTTTAAAATAACTAATTATAAATGGATTTCAAATATATTGTACGATTCATTTATAGTTTAATTGAAATATGAGTAAAATATGTGATAAATTCAGTTTACAAAAAATATTTTTTTTAATTTTTGACTGTACTTAATCATAATTTATATTATTTTAGGTGTTCATAGTTCTCTTGATATGCAGAAATGTTGGTGCAGAAGAGAACTCGGAAGACACAGAAACGTACAAGATGAGCGATCGAGTCTACATGTGTAGCAAATGGTTATCATCTGTGATAGATAATTTTTGTAATAATGTCTATAAAATTGTTAAGAGAGACACTTCACTTATGTTAGGTATGTATGATTATTTCATAATATGCCTAAGTATTAAGTAATTTAGGTATCGCAAGATATAAGTAAGTATAACAAAACGATTTACATTGTAATTATTTTCATTTAAAAAGACAATATAAGTACTTATATTACCTATACCTATATCAAAAAGAGCAAATTCGGGAATCAATTCTTTTTTTAAAACGGTGTTTAAAAGCAAGTAAAAAAATGTAATATTTAATTTTACACATAGTTTCCTCACATACATAAAGAATTAAGTCTTTACGGACTTAAATATTAAATAAATAACTAATAACTACTATGTTAATAATAAATAATATTTTACATAAGTGTAATTTTCCTTTCAGATAAGTTGGCTCCTAAAGATTTGCTTAAGAACAGAAATAAGAAACGTCTGATTACAGAAGGTAGCAGGCTGCGCGTGCGCAGACAAGTTGCAAGCGAATGTTGCGAACGGCCTTGCACTGTTGGAAATATAATTATGTACTGCCCTGAAGATGCAAAATTATTAATAGAAAATCCAAATATATTTGATTAGGCCTTTATTTAAAATAAATACTTAATAATTTTATTTTGACATATCCACTAAGAGCACAATTATCTAACAATCGGTATGTATGCAGTTTTAAATTGAAGTTATGTATCTATAAAGAAAAATATAATTTTGGAAAAACTTTACAGTAACAGTATTGGTTCTGATATAGGTACTTATTTAATTTTCATTCTTTCCACCTACTGTATTAAAGTTTTTGACAAAAATAATATTGTGTATATATTGAACTATGAACCTAAATCAATTTACTCTACTTGAATCTAAAAAAAACTACTAAAGTTAAAAGTTTTCAATGTATATTTCTTTTGTATAAGTATGGAATGGAATGGATATCCTACGAATGGAATATTATGACATAACTGCTAATATTCTCACACTATCGCTTTTAGTAGGTAACTAGCGACCATCCTTAGGTAGTTCACTTTTTAAACCTTCTCTGGACTTCCTACAATAATTCAAGAACAAAATTAGCCAAATCGGTCCAGCCGTTGTCGAGTTTAAGCGAGACTAATGAACAGCAATTCATTTTTATATATTATATAGATTAAGGGCCGGTCCACACGGCGCGTTGCGTCAGCGTTGCGTCGACGTAGCGCTGTCGCTGCGTCGTTTTCCATACTAATAATCATAGTGCACACACGGTGCGCTGCGTCGACGCAACGCACACACGACTGAACTGCAGCCCCCGAGACGAAGCGGGCGGTGGTGAACTCCTTGCGACGCCGGAGCAGCAACGCTCAGTTGTTTGTGCGTTGAAGGGGAGGATCATTTTCAAGATAAAGCTCATTTCGTTTTTTCTTTTGAAGGAATTGACATGGATTACTGCATTACATTAATTTAGGAAAGAGAATTTATATGGGACACATGGTCGTCACGTGTAGTTTTTTACAAAATGCTCGCCGCTACTGAGTGTCGCCGCTCCGACAGCGGAACGTTGCGACTGCGTCGTAGTAACGCTGCGATGTCGCAGCGCCAGTGTGGCCGGCTATGCGTCAAAATATTTGCGTTGCGGCGACGCAACGCGCCGTGTGGACCGGCTCTAAGTAATAAAGGTATATTTGTGTATTTTTAAAATGGCTAGTTACATGTAGGTACTTAAAACAATAACAAAATAACACTTAATAATTCTTAACTTTTTGGTAGATTTGGCATCTAAATATTCCGTCCAGAATTTAGATTAACTCAATAAAATCCTTATTTAAATCTTGATTTAAATCCTAAATCAAAATGTGAGACAAAATTTTAAAAATCTTAGAATAAGCAATGTTATACTTATAGCGTTATTTAGATATAGAATTTTGGCAGTCGGATGACGATGTTCTTCTAAAATAGACACTAAAATCAAATATGCTAAATGCTAAAAACACAAAACAAACCAAACACAAAAAAACAAACCAAATCTCTCGTCTATTTTTAGTACTTACAAAATGCAATATTACATAATAGTGACCACTATTATTACACTTATTTCCTGAGTTTGGCAACACTGGGTTCCTACAAACATAATAATCTCATACTTCCCTTGTTATTTTGTCGTGGTTAAAAACGTTAAGTAGTTAACGTAGGTAACCATGACGGCAAGAAATAATTTTGCCTAATTTTAGGACAGCATAATCTGTGGGTTAATTATTATTATATTTTTTTACATCAAATTACGGTGCTATTCGATGTTACGATTTATGAGATCATTTTATTGCTATTATAATAGGTACTCAAAATAATACTTAAATACTCATATTATGTACTTTTGGTAAAAAACGGGGACGATAAAACCGATGACAATTCAATATTTTCAATGTAGTAATTTCTAATTTCCAAGTTGGTACCTACATAATATGTAGTTTTTAAGGTTCTGAACCCTAAGGGTAAAACGGGACCCTATTACATATTAAGACTCCGCTGTCCGTCCGTCTGTCACCAGTCTGTATCTCATAAACCGTGATGAAATTTTCACAGATGAAGTAAATAAATCTGTTGCCGCCGTATATACCAAATACTAAAGACAGAATAAAATAAGTATTCAAGGGAACTCCCATACAACAAAGGTGATTTTTTGCTCGATATTAATAGCGGCAAAAGGTAGACGCTTGAAATATTCACAGAATATTACGTTATATAACTTTAATAAAAAAATATATTTAATGGTATGGAACCCTTCGTGCGCGAGTCCGACTCACACTTGGCCGGTTTTTTTTGTTTATCGGATCGCGCTAAGGTTAACGCATGTTTAAATGGATTAAAAACCGCTGGTGCGATTTTTAATCCATTTACTATCTATTACTGACAAAAAGAAACAAACAGTTTATCTCTTGACATGAAAGGCCTATCAGCGAATTAATTAAAACACTCGTGAACTAATCACTATTTATATTTACATATAATTAGGTAGGTATCTCGAAATTACTAATAGGTAGATAAATGTGACATAATATTCGAAAGAGTAATAAAATCACGATGAAGAATAATTAGTGCAAATAAATGTCAATAGATTACGTTGAATATTTCGATTTATTAATAGCAAAGCTGAGTTAAATTAATAAAAGAAAAAACAAACAAAAAGGTGGACTTAATTTTTAAACTAAGTATCTAATGACGTGATGATTCCTTTGGTGTTTATAAACGTCTACCTTTGAACATAAGAAAAAAACTCACATGAACATTTTCAAAGTGCGTGAAGTCACAATAAAACAAATCTTTTAGCTGAAAAAAATTATATTTTATGAGAAATTATAATTTACAATATTACATACAGGCATCCATCTTCAGTCGAAACTTAAGCTAAAATTCTCACAATCTCACGCAAAAGGTAAAGCAACGTTAGACTATAATATAGTTTAGCAGTTGTAGGTCATTTTCCAATTGTAGAAACGAAAAACAGGTAAGAACGTCAACGCTGTATTCAGTCCATTTGTGCGGTAGATATGAATGTGAACACTTTGCATTTGTTCGACCGCGCCATCGAACTAAAAGCAAGAAGGGCCCTACAGTACTCCGATCGCTCTAAATTGTATTCACATTGAAAGGTGTCCGCGCACACCATTCTCCATTGAAACAATATTCTGTCATTTTGAGTGAAAGAGAACGAACGTTTAGTTTCACTCGGGAGTAAAAGAGACAACATGTATTTGTCGGTACGGTTGTGTATTATAGTTTTGCCACGTTTTCAAGGTCAGGGCCCTTCTTGCTTTTAGTTCGGTGGACCGCGCCCTAGGGCACGTGTGATACATCCGGCTATACATACGAGCAGTCGCCTACACTAGCTATTGCGCGAGGGTTGACTCTCTACAAATACGAAAACCATGTCAAACATCAGTCCCTGTTTGGAAGCTGGAAATGGAAGCGCAAACCTGATAGAATATTGAATAAGTTTATAAAAAATGTCGAAGAATAAAATTAGATGTCATACCAAATAAAGTTAAAGCTTTTGAAGTAAAGAAATGACGCCTGAAGTAATTTAATACCAGACTAAATAAAGCTAGTTGATATCGGGTTGCTGGGCTCGAACATTATAAGGTATAAAACTTCTAAAAATCAATTTCCGATGTCGATAAACCGTTCTTAAATTTTCTTATTTATCTCAAAGATAAGTTCTAAATGAAACCCAACATAACATCAATTAGCTTCTATAGCCTAATACAGTAAAAATATAAGCCATTCACGATTTGGGGCAGCTTTCCATGGCATTAGTTCCTGACTGTGCAAACAAAATCAAAAAAGGTTTTATACATCTGAACTTGTTGGAACGATAAAACGTAGTGTATAACATAAAATAATACATACAATTAATTGTGCCCTTAATTCTAAAAGGTTAAACGCCGGAAATGACTCTAAAGGCCGCATACAAATTCGATAAATCGTGTTTTAAAAAACATTTCATTTCCAGGTAATTTAAAACCCAACTTTGGTCTAACCTTAAGGTCGACATACTGGCCTCCATATGATAAACGAATTCAGGTACAACTATGAACACTTAAATCAGTTAAAAATTAAATAATTAAATGCTTAAGTATAAAATAAACTCAAAAATGTCGGAATTACTATAAAAATCAAAATCGACAAACCGGCCATAAATGCTTCTATATCACGCAAGCACATAGAATATAGATAATTCACAATCGAGTATTACAATATAAGTAGTAGGTATTCATAAATAAATAGGTAATTAATTACAATATATTGTGTTGAACGTATAGCGTGACTTAATTTTGTTCTAAGTGCTAATTGTACGTAATAGCGTCAACATTAAAATTATATAATAATAATGTAAATTGATTAGGAATAAATATATGTATATACATTTATAATATATTATTTGGTCTGTCTGGATGTATTCACACGGCCGAAGTGTCGAGTCTGCGCGACGTCACACATAAAAGCGTCATGCTTAAGAGATATAAATATCGCTGTACAATTGCAATAAACGAAATAGTAATACATATATACAATGCAAACACAGATACTGCACGGATATTAATAAAAAGTACACAATATTTTATGTTTTGTGCGATTAGTTCCAATTTTAACATCTTTGAGCATTACAGACAGCTGTAAAAACTTAGAGCATACAGTTTTGCTATTGACATGTCGAAGTTTAAAAAGCTCATTAGAAGAAATCAAGTTTACAACGACGAATAAGTTAATTCAATAAGTTACACCTCCATTAGAAACTTCGTTTCTAACCAAATAAACAACTAAAACATAACACAAAGCAACACACACGTAAGTAAATAATAAAAATACTATAAAATATGGACAACAATAATAAAATTGTATATTTGTGCTTCGTTCAAGTGTGCCAATAGCAAAACCTGGCATCGAACTGGTGCCCGGCGGGGCCGGCTTCGGGGGTTACCCTTATGGAAAGAGAATGTCTAGCCGTCTCGTTTGAGGTATAAAAATAAGCCGAGTAAAACCAAATGTTCTCGCTTCAATTGCAATGATATCCTGGAAGTATGTAATGTATAAGGCTTCGTAGACTCGACGCCGCCCCGCAGAGGGCACGACCTGTTCAAGCTCAACTCACTCAGCACATTTAGTCCAAAATGTACAATATATTACATTTTTGTGTTTAAGAGTTGTGCAAAAAACCATCGGCACCGCTTCATAATTCACATTTCAATGTAACCTGGGTTCTAGTAAAAAAAGTTATACAAATGCTTCAAAAATATCCTTACACAACTAACGTAGTAACGACCTATTTGACATATGTCTAGTGAACTGTGAAATGGAAACTTCGGTTAGGAAAGGACCAAATAAAACGCCGGACACGAAACCTACGAAGGTAAATCATGCGTCAAGTCGATTCGTGTAGAAAACACCAACATATATAAACAGTTTAAATAATAACACAACATGTATCGATTAACAAAATTTCAATGTACAAAAGTAACGTATGTTCGTTAAAATCTATATAAATGAATATAATCTTTCGAATAAGCGAGACAAGGACACGATGCAGTAGAGTCGCTCGGTCGCCACCGAATATTTAAATAAATACCTAATAGTAACGGGATATCGACGAGGATGATAAAACTCGCCTAAGTTCATTGGACTAGTTCGTTCAAATCCATCCGTCTGGACATGTATACTTATGTAGAAAGATATAATGGCAACAAACTTTACAAAAAAAAATCTAAAACAATGACTAAAAGCGGCGCAGCGGGTCGCGACCCGCCGCTACTTTAAAATGCATTTAATATTCACCGATACAGACACATACATAAGTCGTGAATAACTTCATCATAAAAAACTTGTCAAAAAACCAGACGCGTTATGAGGCGACCCTCCCCGAGGATCGAACTGGTGCTAATATTGATTAAATGACTTATTATCTAATCTTATTTTTATTAAAAAATCAGTTTAGGAGTCGAGTTCGTCCTCAGTTCGTAAATATACACTGTCGGCTGCAGGTGTTACACACAATCACAGATCTGTGCCGGTCTCGGGGCTTACACCAGGTTGTACTCCTTGAGGTTGGACTGCAGGATCGTGTCCTTCACCGCAGCGAAAACGAACCGAATGTTTTCAGTATCTGGAATCAGAGTCGGATTATGTCACACTTTACTACACGACACGTTTGTTAATTATTAAATAAACACATTTATTTCAAAATTACTGCATTTACTTTTTAAATCAGGTAATTATTATTATATTAAGTATGTTAAGTAGAAGATATATTTGTAAGTTTGGCTTATTACGTATAGATCAGCCTACTCTAGGTTCTAGACAGGGTGGATAAATGATTGTTGTTCCGAATGTTTACATAAGTTCTAATACTTAGTATTTAAAAATATCATGATAATTTCTATAAAATTCCAAGAATTTTTTCTTATCGGGACTATAGTATAGTCACTATACTCGCATTTAGACGCTTAATGAAAAAAAGAGGTTGTTTTAATGCTATTTGTATTTAAGGTCAACTACACCATAAATAGTCTTGTTTTTTACATATATTACGTGACCTGCTATCTTTTTACTAGTAAACGGTCCAATTCAAAATAATATCCATAGAACTAATGTTTTCGGTATAAACAAAAATTACTATACATATTCAAGAGAACAAAATCACGCAGAATGCGATTATCCACCTCTCTAAGATGGACACTCTGAACTTAACAAAAGTTTCTGTCATAATATTACGAAATTTACATTTTACGTTGTATGTCTGTATCCTTAGTGTCTATTTCTTAGCTAAACAATATTTTATATAGTGCTTACGTATTACAAAGATAAAACTTTCTTTTGATACAAAAAAAAATAGTGTGTTGTTGGTGTCGTTGTTGTGTTTACATGTTGTTGACATGTATTATTACAAAAATCAAAGTCGTCCTAGTAACAATTTCTTCGTTTAAATCACAAGTCCTAATAAATGTAGCAGTACATATAAAGCTTATATTTTTAAAGTTAGAAGAATAATATTATAATTTATAAGCAATAAACAAAATCAATTTAATAACGAACATTCATGAAGTTGAAGCATTTCAACAGTATAACAAAATTTAAAATAAAATTCAGTAGATACACAGTTAATATATTAACTTGCGAAGAAATAAAACACATTTAAAAAAATAAAATAAATATTTATTGCAAATAAACAACTAGAAAAAAATAATTACGCTAAATTAAATTCTTTAAGGGCGGTCTGCATTATAGTATCTTTTACGGCACAAAACACTAACTTAATGTTCTCAGTGTCTTTATAAATTTCCAAAGCAGCATGCAAAAATAAAATTAAATAGAAGTAAATGAGGTCAATACTAACAACAATGAAGGTCATAACATAGTACATTCAAGAAACGATTATGTCGAAGTTTGTTTTATCTAGGTTTGGGTTCGATTCCCGGTCCAGCATTTTAAATTTTAATACGGCTTTATTCTCAAACTATCGACGAAAGTTAAAAGTTCTGTGCGTGTGAAATTATTGTACGAACAGAATTTTTAAATCGGTTTAGCAATTCTAGAGTTCATCTCTTACATCCTCAGTAAAAAAAAAAATATATTTAATTACAGTATTAAGAGCGTTTAATTTTAGTTTAATTTTAATAAATACTCTTTGTTAACACTAATTTAACACGAATAAAATGAAAATGCGGCATTGATCAATTTAACATGCAAATGTCATTACAATGACAATGACCGTATTTAAATATGACTTAACACTTAATGATTGTCTAACAAAAGTGACTTATAGTAATATAAGTTTTTGTTAGGAAAATTAGGCATATGCCCAGTATGAAGAGCTCAGTATAAAATATAGAACACAGAATCAATATCGTTAATTTCATCAATAAAGAGGAACTAGAATATCCAAAGGTTACAACTATGCTAGGCCGTCTAACGAAACACATTCATAAATCATTAACTTCAACTACATTTGTGCATAAATAACACATTTGATAGCCCATTAGCTTTAATTAGTTCTAGTGAAATACGCTACATTATTAGCACTTCATTAAAAAAACTATTAGCGCAAATAAATAAAACTGCAAACAAAACAACGTAAAAACTTGAAAACTTACCTTATATCCTTGTAAAGCAGTATTTCTAGTTCTAAATCTTAGTATACAAAAAATATATATTTTATCAAGTCATCTTCTACAATAATTGTAATAATTAAAGTACCGACTTGTGTTGTATTATATGGGACAGTCCATATGCCGAAACTTCCTCTAAATATTATGTTAAATAACAAAACCAAATAATGTAATTTGTGAAGCCAATTTTTTGCTTCGGTGGTAATAGGACCGTCGTTATGTTATACTTTATACTTCACGAGATATAATAATTTCTATCATCTTTTGCCAATGTCACGACAACCACTTCATTCGTTATTCAATATATTTCTTTCTAAATAGAACAAAATGCAGTAATTTTGAACCAAGTATTTATAAGACTTATGCTTAGTAGATATTTATGCATATTTTTTTGAATTATTATTTGATACTGTTCAAAATTTTCAAAATTCATATAAATTTTATAGTAATAGAATACATGACATATAGGAACAACTTGAAATTGTCTACTTTAAATTAAAAAAAGTTATAGGGATGGTCTAAGATACGAAGCTAAATCTATCTTCAACGAGCTGATAATAGAATAAAACTTATTTTATAATAAATTTAGTATATTAGAAATTTTTTTTTTCTATTATCCAATCAAGTAAAGGTAACTGGTATCGACATACCTGTTTATACCTGGCAACCCAGTAGTTCGTCCGGGTAAATAATAGAGAACCCAGGATAATATTTTCTTATTATCTTGATGTTGTAACATTCAATGAAAAATCATTTTTTAAAAAAATAATAAAAATATCCTGTCTAGGATTTTTTCAGCCAACCCATTTTTATTATATTTTCTAATATACTAAATTTATTATAAAATAAGTTTTATTCTATTACAGCTCGGTGAAGGTCGATGTAGGCTCGGTCTTCTACTAGGACGTAATGATTGTTGATATAATAATTTTGAATGTTATTTTATAAAAATTTTGATTAATTTAATCTACACTAATATTTTAAATCTGAAGAGTTTGTTTGTCTGGTCGAACGCGCTAGTCTCAGGAACTACTTGGTCCGAATTGAAAAATTATTTTAGTTCTGGATAGCCATTTAATTTGCGTTGAACCTGATCTACTTATTTCAGAAATGATACCAAATAAATTATCTTTATATTTTGAATTACAAGAAAATTCAATTATTATTTTTAGTTTCAAATATTATTATTTCATGCTTACATGTTTGCAAATGGTATGAATGAATTATAACAAATTGTACCAAAATTCTTAATTATGGCTGAATCTATAAATTATATCACATATTCTAAAAATATCATCTATGTTGTCATGTATCACATTAATAATAAAAAATGTGTACAATTTGTATGTTGTTTGGATAAATTACTAATTGAAATTAGAATATCGATAACTGAAATACTAAGGTTTTTTTAATTAGAAATTAATGTAAATAATATTTAGAAGATATAACAATCTTCTAATTAATATTTATTCATACTATGTACCAACGTTGCACTTTTTAAGTGTGGTGGTGGCCGTATTCGGAACTAAAGGCTTCGTGTAAAAAAATTCGTGTTAAATTCTATCAAGCATGAAAACCACGAGTTTTAACTAAAAGCACTAGAAATAGTTATAATGATGGATAAATTTTAGTTAGTAGTAGTCTTTTTTAACCGTCTTTTGCTGCTATGGTTTCTATCCTTTCCTATGGCTTTGAATTAAGGTTTATTTGTGTCAATAAAAAATACAATTATATATGGCGTATGTTAAGCCTCGGGCCTCACATCTTTTGAGATTTTTATTTTTAGCATCATTATCAGTACGGTGAAAGAAAACATTATGATTAAAATCGGTTGGTCTAAGAAAATTTAAGTAGTTTTCGAAAGATGTAAATAAAAATATTCAACCTACGTTTGTTCAGCATGTTGGACTATAGCCTGATCCCCCTCGTATTGAAGGGAGGCCCGCGCCTAGAAGTGGGACGTTAATTAGGGCTTAATGTTGTTATAATCTCACTCTAGCAGTTTTCTCATCTTTTAAATAAATTGTCAAACAATTCGTTTTTGTTAAACTAATTATTATTAGTTTCAATATTTGAAAATATTTTTCAACTTCTTTAAGTGTGCCCATCTATCAGTAAACTAACTTTTTGTGTGTTTGACCCTAAACGAACTAAGATAAATATGTGCGAATACATGTCAATACAATGAATTCTGAGAAATGATTTATATTTTTGCACTAAGCGACCTCGTATAAGAATAATTATTGTAGTGAAGGTCAAACACATGCAAAGAACATACTAATTATAGTACCTTAGTATTTCATATAGTCCATAAAATATTTTTTCTGAACAGTATTCAATATCGCTTTCATATGAGAAGTATCCTCCTTTGGACTATTTATGTTCCATACTTAGTTATAAGCCACCATTTATAATTATATTAATTTATTAACACATATTTAATACTCGTATTATAATTATAATTATATAATTCGTTTTTAATTTGAAAATAATTTAAACAGGTGTTTAGTTAGTTATATTGAATACTGCGAAATTTAAACATATTTCATAGCCAAAGTAATATTACTCATTACTAACACAAGTATAGGTATGACCGATATATAATAATTAATCTAGAGCACAGATACGAATTTGGTAGTCTATAATATTTATAAATTTAGTAACTGATAACACGAAAGCCACCACACTTGGATTCTAAATATTAATAGTCACAAATTGTACCCATAATTATTATTATACGGTAAGAGTCCTCCATGCGACCACAACATGGCCGTCGCTATCGATTAATATTAATAAATCGATTATTTATATTAATTATTGTGACGAAAACAACAATATTTCATCCCGGCCGATTTCGGAGATAACAGACAATCTCATTGACTAGTCATCTGCGCAGGAGATATTATAATGTACTATTTCTGCCACTCATACTTCGTTCAAACCGGTCCGGTTTCGTATGCTCTAACAAGACCGGACCCCAACTTCCCAACTTGCTAACCATTAGCTTTTCTCCGATCCGGGACTCGAACCCAGAATTTCCAGAATGTGATGAGGACTCCAAAGCGTCCCCGAGACGATCAATCGCAATTGTCAATTTTACGTTATTGAAAGCAATTGATGGGTATTTGATTGATGCTTATTGACAGGAGTCATTGAAGTTGCCAATTGATGAATGATAATTTACTGAGTCGTTGACAATAGTTTCCCTTCTGTTTTCGAATTTCGCGCGTCTGACAGCCACGAAAAAAATCAAGCAGCAAATTGAACATTGCATCAATCGCACTTCAATTGCAATGGGGTATTACATCAAGTTTTGAAAAGTGTCTCAATTAGATTCTGTAGTGATAATACATCACAAAAAAAACACCAATTTTTTATTCAATCGATAAGTGTTATAAAAAAGGGTTTAAAATTTTACATTTTCAAATTTCGCGCCTCATTACTCGAAAACGCTGAACGCAGCGGACGCCATTTTTATGACGTAATGAAGTGTGCCGTCTACGATCTCGTGGTGTTCAAAAACAGATAAAAAAACTGAAAACTTAGAATTCAATTTTAAAATTTATTTTGTTATTTTATGAACTAAAACCAACAATTTCCGAATGCTTTTTGCCTAAGCTATCTTAATAATATATTTTTAGATTGGTTTTCATATGAAGTAAAATACTCTACTGACAATAACGTAGCACATTGATAATTGCGATTGATAGTCTCGGGGACGCTTAAAAACGATATAAGGTAATATAAGTAAGTATATCTCACCGGTCGCACACGTGAAGTGCGAGTATATGATCTTCTCGGCGTCGGGGTTGAGATCGACGAACATCCGCAGTATGAACTCGCGCGCGGTGCTCGCGTCGCGCTGGGGACCTGTCACGGGGGGATTGTACTACTGCGATACAATTTTGTATCTTTATTGGTTGTTTTATTTTGTATTATTAGTAATATTACTCATTACTTATACCGGAACAAATAGTATTGCCAAGTGTTGTTTACTAATTCGTGAAATCTTCAATAAAAAAAAATACAAAAAATTTGTGATATAAAAACAAAAAAGACATAGACAATAGGTATATCATTGTAAAACCTAAAAAAACGGAAATTATGAAATAGTTTTGAATCATTATATCATAGGATCATAGTAAATCACTCTCACAAAATTTTTGATTTCTATTCTTCAAAAATAGAATTATATTTTAGGCCGAAATTAAACATTAAACACAACCAATAAAGATTTATACAACTAGCGTCCACTAGCTATATAACACAAATCTCAAAAAAATGGCTTCTACTGTCACACGAAACCCTAGCAGTTAACTACAAAAAGGTATTACTGTGATCAACTTATCCTGTAATAGTATCGAGCATTACTTTATTAAGTATGTCAACCTGTGGCTGTAGTGAAATGTGAATAACATTGTCTGTCCGGATCGGGGTTCTCTTTCAGATATTTCTGAAGAATATATTCTCTTGCTGGGACCGGATCACATTTTGGTCCTAATAATTTTCAATGAAATTTGTTTCAACAATTATATATATTATTAGATTAGAAATAGTTAAGTTTTCTCCATATTCTAATCAATAAGCTATATCAATTGTATTACTGTACCGTGAAAACGACGTCCCAAAATGCTTATTATCTAATATTGACCAGCTTCATAAATTGTGTGATATTACTCAATTTAGTGTATTCCTTATTCAAAAAAATGCTATTAAAACCATAAAATGATTTTAATGACTTATTTATTACATAAAAGCGACGACATTTACTTTATATTTAGCTTTTTTTAAGGTTTTCCTTATTTTTTTAATGCTGAAACCACACCCATGAACCATTCCCAACAAAAAAAACTATTATTGAAATCAGTCCAGCCGTTTTTGACTTTTAGACAGACTAAAACTAGACAAAGGGAAATTGCTTTTTATATTGGTTCCAAAATATGTATATAGGTCATATTGTGAAAAAAACAAGGTTTTAAAAACGATATAGGTACTTTTTTGTAAAATAAAAGTATCTCTACATACCATCATACTCTGGGAAGTAGTCTACGAGATGGGAGTACATGATCTTCTCTTCAAGCAAATCCTTTTTGTTCAAAAATAGAATAACCGAAGAATGCTGGAACCATGGATACGTGATGATCGTCTTAAACAACGCCTTTGATTCTTCCATTCGATTCTGTAAATAACGTTTCAAGTATTATTTAGCATTTTTACCCGACTGCACCTAAAGGAGGGTTATGTTTTCGAGAGTATGTAGTTTTCGTTATGCTTTAACAGATTTTTGAAAAAAAAAAGAACCGTAGGTACTTTAACGTATGCAAATGAGATAAAACTCATATTATATAGATTTCTAGTTATAGGTATTCTTAATCGGCTTAGTTTGTAACCTTTTAATGAGATTACAAATTAAGTATGTCGGTGAAATCGACGTTTATGTTTTTTCTTGTCAATAAATTATTTCGTAATAAATGCAAGTAACATATTATAAATCGTTATTCATATCAATACGTTATTGCTACAAGGCTTGTGTTATGGATACCAGATAGTTGATACACTACCATGTATAACTTTAATATACTTATTATATATCATAATTGTGCCTATGACGATATAATAATATACATTATATACTCATCACACAAACGAATGCCTCCAGCGGGATTCGAACCCGCGACCGCACAGCATGCAGGTTTACTATAAACTGAAGCAAACGAGCTAACCAACTATGTTATTTATATAAGTAAAAATGTATATGTTATTGTAAAATTAAAAAAATATATATTTAGCGACTCACCTCGTTTTCCGATTCGAATAAAATTTGATCATATTCACTAAGAGCTACTAAGAATATGATAGATGTGACGTTTTCAAAACAGTGGATCCACTTCCTTCTCTCGGATCTCTGGCCCCCGACGTCCACCATTCTGTTTCATAATACCCATGTGTCATTACACAAAGAATTGTAATATGTTTAACATAAACGATAGTTAAATTTTAATATATTGTACTCGTATTGTCGGTTAAAGTATCAATTTTTGGCTGAGCTGACTTTTTAGTATCAAATGAAAGAGAAAAATAAAAATGATGTTAAAATAGATACTATAGTCTGTTCGCGTTAAGAGTGCAGTAAGTCGTCAGTGCAACTACAGGTTAAAGGTGTATTCACAGTGGTCTCAAAATGACTACAATACTGTCCACAGTTGAATTTAAATCACTGTTTAAAGTACTTAAAAACATTGTAAATTAGTTTTCTTTCTTTGCTATGAATTACCGAACCACTTTTAATTTGAAGAATAGGTGAGGTATCCATTTTAAGAATTTAATTTATTAACAATCAAAGGGCAGGCACAACGTTGCGTTCGAAATGTCTATACCTTCAACTGGTCACTATGGACGCGACTTTCTAATTTGAGCAGATTTCATTGGGTGCTAGGCCGGTAAACAATGTGTCATTCACTACATTCTTAACGCGAACGAGATATAGTACAATATCTATCAATTGGAATTTAGATATTGTAGTCGTTTCGTAATTATATTTTTTAATTCTTATTTCTGACAAGTAGTATGAATGGGAGTTAGCAGCTTGGAATACTTTGCCGACGATATAGAATTATTTTGATATATCTCTTAAATATTAATTAAAAATCAATAAATACACCAACACCAAAAAGCAGTAACTATAAACTACTCTAGCTACAACATGCACTTGTACAAAGCTCTTGAGTATTACCAAGGAAATCAACATCTTGATGATAAATCCCTACAAGTTCAAAATGTTTATAATTAATTTCAATGATTGATAACATGGAGTATATGAAAGATTAAGTAAAAATGTGATTGTGCTAAAAATATTTGTTTTTAATAATGGCATGCCAAAAATTTTGTAAAAAAATAGATGTGTGAGAAAATTGGGCCCAAATAAGTCATTTTTTGTAATTACATAATTATATTCCTTATATCCTATTATGATGTTGATTATTGAAACATTCCTATAAACGAATACTTTTATAAAGTGTGTGTGTGTGTGTATGTTTGTCATTTTGTCATGTTCAAACGACTGGACGGATTTGGATGAAATTTTATAGACAAAATAGACTATGAGCTAGGATGCATTATACACGAAACCGTCTTACTTAGTTTATATTAATAATTAATGTAAAAAATATTTCTACGACGTCAGCCATTTTGGATTCGAAATTCACACTTTTACTGAATCTTTCCTTAAAGGAATATTTTTCTTAATTCAGTAAAATATAACTACCTAATATGCAAAAGATCCTTTTTTATTTCGGAACACAGTAGACGTCGGAGAAATCTCGTAGCAGTCGAATTACTTGATTTTGTACGGTGGAACCAGGGGCTTATGAAACCATGAAAGCGCATTATCAATGACAAAATGTCTAATTGTTCCTATTGCTTTACCAAAAATAATTATTAATAACAAATATTTATACATAAGTATGATTTATTTATGAGCCGAATATGTACATCATATATTATTTGGAATTTCGATAAAGATTCCGAATCTATAATTAGAATAATTAGAATTTTTGTCCGTATGTCTGTCTGGGAATAGTCATAATCGCAAGAAAAGTATTCGACAAATATTGATTAAATTTAATATGATGATAGTTGGTTATCCAAGTCCATGAGAAAATACTAACCGTTAAAAAGTAAAATTTAGCTTAAATACTTTTTCAATATAATATCATTATTATTATAATTAAAATGTGGTTTATTTTGTTTTAAAAGTAATTCTAAATAATAAAGATGACAAAGTACATTTTAGTTACAGTTAGTAAGTAAAGCAACTACGTAAATTAATACGTTTTAGTTATTACCAAATCAAATCAAAGCTTTGATTTTATCTTAATTGCATTATAATATGCACATAATTTAAAATGAGTTTAATTAATTTTTCTCTCGATACGCCTGTTCCGTTTCAGTACAATAGATACTTTTAAAAAAATCAATCTAACGATCTTGCACCGTTGTAACTTGTCGTAAGTGTACTCTCATACACTGTGTTACCGAAATAAAATACATATTATGTATATATAAAAAGGTCCCAGTGCCGTGGTCTGTGAGTATATAATAAAACGCCTAATTAAAATTGCTAAATGAACTAGGTTTACGCGTATATTTGGATTAAGAAACGAATTCTTAAACAATTATATTTCATTTTGAACTGTGTATACTATGTGATTAGTATAAATAGAAACATATTATATAATATATATCTATTCAACTTATTTTTTTAATTAAATTCTAACTTAGTTGAATCTGTTTGAATATTTTTTTAAAAACTTATTGAAGTAGTCATTATTATCGTTAGGCTTAATCTATAGTTTTTAGAATTTATGTCTGTCTGTTTGTATGCGACCGCGTCACGAGAAAGCCACTGGGTTTTGATGAAATTTGGTATGATGATAGCTGGTTGTCTGGGTCAGGATAAAGGATACTTTTTACTGCTGGAAAATATCTCATTTCTGAGAATTCTCAACTAACCGTTACAAACCGGCTACAAAACATCACACGGTATGTGAAATCTAAGAATTTGTTTTCAGATCTTTAGAACGCGAGCACACCGCGGGAAACGCTAGTTTATAATAAAATGTGAACAATTTCATATCATGTTTTATAAGTTTGTAAATTGATAATGATTGATAGTATATTAAGATTAGATACTTACTATGTAAGTTTAAAATATCAAGTATATTTGTACTATACAATGACATTTTAATATGTTTATAGTTAAATTATAATGGTTTAAAAATTAAATCCTTGTTAAAGTTAGTATGAAGCATTATACACATGCTTTAGCGTTAGAACATTCCAGAAAGAAACACAAATGAAAAATCTTAAGCGAATAAAACAAACTTAAAACAAAAAAGCTTACTAATACACTTAATTAAGATATCACTATCATACCACAAGCAATTAATCTAATATTAATTTCTTCTACTCTACCACACTTAGCCTTTTATATTTTTGGGAAAAAATCAATGCTATATTTTTTCTTAGTTTTGTAAAACTTATATAGCGTATTAGAATATTGTATTGATGATAATACAGAATAATTAATTATTTTTCCTATAAATAATTACAACTCAAATTAATGCAAAGTTTTTTTTTTATTTTGTATTTTTGTTGAATGGACGGATTTAGATGAAATTAAGGGCATACAAATACCTGTTAGCAATTAAAAAAAAATTTCAAACTATAGAATCATAGTAGTGATAATGAACCACGACAATGAACTAAAAGAAAAAAGTGAAAACATGAAGTTAGTTCGAATACGCCAAAAGGCTGGAAAACGGTAAAATATTTATCCAGAAATAGAGTTTAACTGAATATTCTATATTAAGAATATTATTATTTAATTCACTCTTCGATTCGGGTTCGCTTCAAAATATAAACAAATAGTGCAAATATAATCAAATCTACCCCTCGGGGACCGTACATTACTCTGGAATAATAATATGCTATTCAAAACTATAATTTATCTCTGTGACTTTCATCCTTATCTGTTCAGTTGTTCTGAAGTAATTGAGTAACAAACATCCATTCAAACATCTAAACTGTCACATTTATAACATTAATTAAGATTAGTAGATTGCACCAACTATCTAACTACATTTTTAACTACTTGCCACAAATATTTAACTAATAGTGCTATTTAAGGGCTACTTTAACTCATTAATTCTTCACAATATATAGTTACCGTAGGATATTATATTATTGAAAAACGTGGCACTTTAATTAAAAAAATAATCAAACGGAAATTAGTGAAGTGATTTTGTGATAACCACTCTGTGAAGGGGTCTAGCTTTACAACGAACCTGGTTGTTCGTACCTAAATATGATTCCGTCTAAATCGAAAGGATATTCAAGTATGCCGGTAGTAGGTTGTCGAGCACGGAGGATATCTTGCTCGGTTGGCAGATAATCGGCACTCTCAATTCTTGGCAAATCGCTTAAATAACTGGAAATTCATGCTTTAAGCTAATGTGTGCATACGAATTTTACTTTGAAAGTATATGAGGTGCAAATTATTTCTTAAATGGTCTGTTAATTAAATCATATTTATAATGAAATAGAATATCGTTAATACGTGACCTCTTGATTCGATATGAAGGTAATTTGACCACGATAATATTATTTGCGGTGAGCGCTAACAGTATATAGAACAGAAGTATGATAAAAAGAAAATAATTTACACCTTATATTGCTATGCAAAGAAAGACGAAACAAAAAGTTAATTACTAGTATAATTTACATAAACATGGTTAAAAATTAACATTAACAGCAAGATAACGTCATAACACCTAATATAACCCTGCAAATAAAACACAAAACATATCCCATAGAAACATTCAATAGAACCATGCAACATAAACATGCATGCATGCGATTTCTTACACATTTCGATGTTTTTACCTAAATCTTATCTCTTCCAGGTCAAATGGATATTCAATGATACCAGTCGTGGGAACTCTCACGCGTAGTATATCTTGTTCAGTTGGTAAATAGTTTGGTGCCGCAACGCGGTCTATCTCCTGCAAATAGCTATGGGAAATTGTCCTATGGTAAATTTTATTCATTTATCACATCAGTCCTATTGGAGTAAGAAGACTTAAGGTATGTTGTTCACATACGGCTTTCTTAGATGAAAGCGAATAATAATAATTATGGAACATTAACACATAGCAAATAGGTACAGCGCACATATATAACTTTAAATACATACATATAAACACCCATGATTGAAGTACAAATATTCGTACTCATCACAATAATAATTACCCTAGTGGGATTCGAACCCGCGACCACTGGCAGGGCTCACTACAAACTGAACCCAACGTATCGTCAGAAAGCAATAAATAATAACATTTGACGACATAAAAACTATATTTTTTCCCGAAATTTCGTATTCGTTAAAGAAACAAAAATCGCTAACACCAATCTGAAGATTGTCGATTCTATTTACTTATACGACGATTTCATTTCAGACTTCTACTAACAATAATTATGCATTCAATATGTGCAGTATCAATTTGCTTTAAAACAAAACAAAATACATAATGACTCAATAATGTCCCCAGTCAACATGTTTATAAAGTAAACAGTAATTGTAATCATGATCTAATCCAATTTATTATTATTATTGTTATTTTACAACAAATATTTAGATTTAATTCTTAAGATATTTATCGAATCATTGCACAAGTATTATTTTTTATTGAAGGTAGTTTAGTTTACTAATATAAATATAGAATATATAAATATCACGTGACGAATTGGTGTATTTTCCGAGTTCACGCGTGATGCCATGAGCAATAATTTTAATAATAATTATTATGAAGTCCTTCTGACCGATACTAGCCGCCATCTGCGCAGGAGATATTATAGTGTACAAGAGTATGCGCATACGCAAGTTCACTCTCTATACCGGTAGGACGATACTCGACACTCGCGGTGAGAGCTACGGTGTAGAACCGACGACTTTACGTATATAATATCATTGCTTTACGTTCTCTCCGAGGCACGGGGGTGGCATACCGCCAACTTCTCAACTCCGGGCTGTTACTAAGGCTAAACAGAGACTCAATAACTAAACCCGGCCCAGGACTCGAACCCGGAACTAGAAGCCGTACATATATTATAATATAATGAGAATGTTTAAAATTTAATTTGTAATGCATGATAAACTTACTATTTGGCAGAATCAGTTAGCTGGTACTCTCGCCTGCGGTCATAGCACTCCTGTATGCCGGCGTCTGCCCATAGACCCTTTATAGCTTCGACATACGGACTTTCGAACGTTGTAACGCTCTCGTAGTCGATTGATGATATCAACTCCGCCTTTTCCTGTAAAATTTAACATTATCTCTTGTATTATCCCAAAACATAAAATGAATAACTTATTCCGGTTTGAGTTATTAATATATGAAATTTAGTTCGCGTTAATATTTTCGCGTTTTACGTACTTTATCTTGAATATCATTTGATGTAATCTTTTTTTTAACATGAGATATATTATAGATTTAATAATTATATCAATACTTGTCCCATACAATGGGACAAAAATGAATTAAATACTAATAAGACATGAGAAGTCAACCTGCAAAGGATTGCACACAGTTCAAATATAAATATATTAAGGCATATGAAGTCAATGTTGTGTGAATCTATGAAGCAATGCATAATTGCTAACTAAAAAAAATATACATAGATTACAATCGACATAGTTTCGGGTGCGTTCCTAGATACCATAGAGCAGGCAGAGTATGCTATGAGTTACTTAAGGTTTGATCTCGATGTCTATCTAGTAATTTTCACCCAAATCCGTTCACCCACTTCAGCGTAAAGGAGTATAATACATATAGCAAATGTTAGTTCACCTTAGAAGTACGCTAATAATTTTGGAATGTAAGTATGTGTCTGTGTAATTCTTTGGTACGCTTTGGTTAACGTACTATATAAAAGAATATAAATACAAAAACTTTTAATAAAAAAATAATATTTATTTTGATTTATCGATTAACATTCCAATAATAAATAATCTGTGGTTTTCCTCACAGTAGAGATATACCTACATTTAAGATGACTCTTTAAAATTATATCAAATTCCAATCTCAAACAAGAAGAACCTCATATAATTCTCGAGTTATTAGGATTAACAATCTATATCCTCGTACTTTACGTGTGAGGTATTAGAAACCTAAAATACATTCTTTACACTCTACATTAGTTTTCAGTTGGTTTTTGAATTAGTCGTCTAGCATTGAAAGATTTATGATTAAATAATATGTAAGCATTATATGAAAATGTAGAATATTTACCTCATTGGACGGATTTCCATATTGTATTTTGAGTAGATCCATAGCGCGTATCATACTCTGCATTGCCATGAAGATGTTTTGGTAGACCAGCTTGATGAAGCCGCGTTTGTCCTCGTCGCTGTAACCCGACCCGTGAATGATTCTCATCTGCTTGATGAATGTTGATTTGCCGGACTCACCAGTGCCTTGGAAAGAGAAAAAATATTACTGTTACAAAATATAAAACACAACAGGCTTAAGTTCGCTTCGATTGTTTGCGTAGTTCGTGTTATTCGTAGTTTTAGTACGTATATCTGCGTTTTCCTACAAAATTTCATCTTAAACGGTCCAGCCGTTTCAGTTTGAAGGTTTAAATTGTGGTCTCGAGTACAATATTTACGTAAATGTCATAGTAGTGCTTAGTGTACATCTCGACTCAAATAATTGATTTCCTTATAATAATTAGAGGTCATCATTTTGACTCCCGTATGGATAAAATTACCCTTTGACCATATAGGTACTTGAGGTCAAATTAATAGATTAGAGCGATTCATTCATCACTATTTTGATGGTAAACTAAAGAAGACTGAGAGAATTCAGTGTGTTGTTTGTAAGAAAATGGAGAGCATTCTCCATAAGATAAGTAATCAAATGTTGTATTGGTATTATTCCAAGCTTCACTAAGCATGAACCCATAAATTTGAATCATCATCATCATCAGCCATTTTTTAACGTCCCACTGCTGCGCACAGGCCTCCCTCAGTACGAAGGGGATCAGGCCATAGTCCACCGCGCTGGCCTGGTGCGCGTTGGACTTCACATGTCTTTCGAAAACTTGCTAGGTTAATTTCAATGGATCATTAAAATTGGTGAAGCAGATTGACATAATAATGCTTGAAATTTTATACAGTACAATTATTAATAATATCATAATATATTAAATAAATATTTTTTTATATTATATCAGTAATATCAAAATATTAAATTCAATTATAAATTGAACTAAAAACTTTAAAATCTGTTCATTGGGTTGTTTGTTAGGATAATCACAGAAAAAGCTTGACTAATTTTGGCATGACTTTGAATAGCAGCAGCATACCTAATGACACATTGGTAAGTCTGAGTAAGAAGAGAAAATAGTGAACAGATGGGAGTGAAATAAAGTTCAATGTGATTTGTGATTACTGATTAGTGATATCACATTTGTCAAGTGATAACTATTCAAAAGTGATTCAGTCCTATCTGTACTAATCTGGTACATTGAATATTTTTTCGAAATTCTTATTGAAATATTCATTATTATCGATACAGACGCCGATCTATATTTTATAGAATTTTTGTCTGTCTGTCTGTCTGTGACCTCATCACGAGAAAACCACTGCACAGATTTTGATGAAATTTGGTATGATAATAACTGGTTATCTAGGTCAGGATATACGATATTTTTTACTGCTGGAAAATATCAAATTTCCGAGAAATCTCAAGTAACCGTTAAAAACTTACTGTTAAACATACACGGTATATAAAATCTAAGAATTCATGCTAGTATGTTATTAAAATGTGGTTAAATACAATAATTATATCATCATTCCATATCTATTACTTTCATTTTTTTTGTAAAATACGTTCGCCAAACATTCGCATCGCTTTTAGCGAATACGAATGTCTAAAGTATGCGAATATTCGCGAATGCGAATATCCATTACATCACTGATATGCACGTAGACTATTAACTGAAATGTTTTAATATTATTTTTTGTCTCTTAATGCCCTATGCAAACACATTACTAAACACAAACTTAAATTTGTATAAACTAAATATACATGAAAATCGACCAATTATAATGTAATACACAGGAACTAATAATAAATTAATTTGATTTTTTTATTTTTAGCGCAAAGCAATTATATGGTATAAGGAGATTATTTTTATTAACAGGGTTACCAAATACCAAATATCATAATTTCATACTTCCTTATTATTTTTATGACTAATAAGGAATAATATACTAGTTTGTATTCTTATCAAAAATCAGTTCAACATTTGGCTTTACATTTATCTAATACAGGAAATTGCTCAAAAACACCTACATAATATTTCAAAATGCATAATATATAATATATAAAATATGATGAAAAAATATTGCGACATTGATCCCTATTTTGTATTATGTTTTAAAATTTTAATATTCACTTAATGTTTTATGATATAAATGATTGTTGACCATTAAGACTTTCATTTCTATCTAAATAAATATTATGTGCTAACCATCCTTAAAATTTCTTTATATTAGTTAATAATTTTACTAATATTTGTCACTCACGGTATTCATTCATTAACAATATTACGTAAAATTTGTAACAGTTAATAGTATAAAAATTAAAATTAATATGAATGAAAGAAAAAAAAAATCGGTGAAAACTAAGCACTTGTCTATTGTTACATCAGATTCTGAATAAAACTTTGTAATTACACTATATGATTAATGTAATAGTTACAATATGTACATAAATAGAATTATTGCATTTCGTAAATGTTCAGTATTTGACAAAATATGCTTTTATGTAAGGAGTTTAAATACATAAAATACATAGCTATATCAAATAAACAATAAAATTAACATAATACTTATAATATTTTCATAGATTTGTGTGAATACATACAAGAGTTATTGTGTTTACTTTAAATAATTTATTTAAAACCAGTTATGATTATACAAACTTAGACAATCAGATCAATTGAGATTGTTTTAATTATGTTAACGAATAAGTCTATCTAGGACAAATAATAAGCCATAAAGACCAGATAAAAGGAAATAGGTAAGAGGATTACCTGCGGCTGGAAAAGTACTGATCCTTAAAAGAGATTATAAAGAGTAAGGAATTGGAATATAAAAAAAAGACATTCGAAATGTGCTTCCTACTGTGCCTGACACATGGATGTGAGACATGGTCCCTTACAAATAATCATAGGGAGAAACAAGAAACAACAACAAGAAAAATGCCAATAAGCAATGGAGCACAGTATGATGGGATAAAAGCTTAAGAAAAATCAGTAATGAACCATAAGTATTGACAAATTAAAATAGAGA
Organism: Boloria euphrosyne; assembly: GCA_951802675.2. Taxonomy (NCBI): domain Eukaryota; kingdom Metazoa; phylum Arthropoda; class Insecta; order Lepidoptera; family Nymphalidae; genus Boloria; species Boloria euphrosyne. Next base: position 6,199,024 of record OX637877.1, read on the forward strand.
TGGACAGGTCACCTATTGTGATGAAGCACATTGGAGAAAAATTGTCACATACTGGTACACCAAAGATGGCAAGCGTAATATTAGAGGTTGTCATAAAAACATCTTGTGAGATACTGTAGGAATACACTGGACAAGAGTGGCTCTATATAAATGTCATTGGGGACAGTTGGAGGAGACCTTTGTCGATAGTCACATAGAGAAAAGATATATTATCTAAATTTTACAATGTATTAATAATTAACAATATTTTTACTATGTACTTTTCCCTTTTCTATGAATTAAGTAAAATTTCAAAATTATTAATCATTATACCAAATATTATCAAAATCTGTCCAGTGTTTTTTTATGTGACAGTAAAAAATTCTTAAAAAGTATAGATTCGGCCTGTGTATCAATAACAATGGCTACATGTTTCAATAAGATTTCCTAATATTTTTATTTGAATGAATTCAATGTACAGATTTAAGTTGTTGTAAGAAAATAATGTTAAAAAATAGTATGTTAAAAAAGAATTATATCACTGAAATTAGATTATATATGTGTACAGCCTATAAAATGCAATAAATTAAAGCTTTGATGTTTTTAAATAGAGAACAAACAAAGGTAAATGCACCAAATTAATGAAATACAAAAGATTAAATTTTATAATAGGAATACATGAACTATATATTTTGAATACTGAGTTTCAAGGTTTTATTAGTTGCCTAAATGTATGTTAAGATTTAAATAATATATATGATTTTGATTTTGACAGTTTTCATAGTGTATCAGTTATATAAAAACTTAATTTTACTAGAAGTTAGTATCTATCTACTTATAAGATTTAAAAGTAAATTGATAAATTCTTATCAGAAACACAAGTATAATAACTATCAGCAACATTTAAATCTAACCATTATGTTAATTATAACCATATACAGTAGTAACATTGTCAAAGTAATTGAATTACTTTTTAGTTAGATATTTGAAAAAAAAAAAAAGATTTTTAAGGTTATAAATTTTATGATATGATATTGATATGTAAATTTTGTAAAATAATGATAACTAATAATAGTGATACTAAAAAAGTGGGATCTTAAAAAAAATTAACTAATATTTACCAAGCAAGAGCAATTTAAGCTCTCTTCTGGCATCGCGCTTATCCTTTCGGAGTTGCCGCTCTATTTCTTGATTGATTCTTTTTTGTTCTTTTGCTTCTTCTGACATGCAGCACTCCATGTTTCTTCAGGGCGGAGGGCCTCAGACCGTCCTCACGCGCGGATCCCTGTCCTTTCGGCAGGCCTATCAACCGAGGCACACCACTCCTAGAAATGATATATCGTTACACTCACTGCATCACAAATATTGTCCGCCACAATGATCACCAAATCACACACCGACTAGATAGCACGTGAACAATCATCCGATCTAAAATCTAATAAATCCTAAAACCGACAATCCGGTCACTGGGTGTGGTGACTTATGATCAGTCATATACATATACGCTTCTGTCAACTGCCGACATAAACACTTCGAAATCCGTTTATATACGAGCGTCGAACCTTGTGAACCGATCGTTTAATCCCATTAATGTAACTAGATTCAAGAAACCTCTGACTACTTCCCGCACGTGTGTAATAATATAATTAATACTGTGAACAAACAGTGAATTGATGATACCTAGGCGATCTACTGATAACTAGAACGGCCTATGTCTAGGTTACGATGCGATTTACCTTGGCTCACTGTTTGATTTAAAACACTCTTTAAAGGTATATACTTTCGCTTTACGTACCCGAGTATATATCCATAGGGCAAGATCAAATCTTACACTTCAAATTATTGCACTAACCACGACTTTATTCACTCGAGTCATACAACGTCCGCCTCTCTCAATATGGCGCTGGGAGATTTTAGGCAAAGTATCTACTGCGCGTGCGTCGTGCCAGTATAAGCAAATAAAAAATAGTAAGCCGTAATTCGATCAAGCTGTGGAAAATTAGGGGAAAAAAATAATTCTTTCGGATGGGATTCTTTAGTCGAATATATAAATAGGATTTATAATTTTCATGCTCATCAAATTCTGTGACAGTCATCTGTCAATGCGCCCAATTGTCATTCAATCTCGATTCTCGACCAACACCCCTTCTAACTTTACTCGATTTCATTCATTAATCATGAGACTAGTTTATAGATTGATCAAAATACACTATAAAATAATTATTTTGGACTTTGGTTCTTAATATACATTTAAATGCATCTTTATTAAATAAGTGATACATATATGTTTCTATAATGTATATTAAATTATTATAATTTTAAAGTGTCCAACATTTCATTACCTACATAAAAAAATTACACAACCGACAACGTCTTCGGTGATCAGTCTTTTATATATTATCTATACTCTTTGGTCTTATCATTTATGTTAAAGTTAATTTTACATAGATTAAAAATATATTTTGTATCTGTATTTATTTAACAAATAGTGAATTTATTTAGAAACAGCTGCTTATTTTCTAATTGTGTACTAATAAATGTTTCCTCGTTATTTGCCTTACAAAAGAACGTTAAAGATACTTCATGTAATTATTTGTGTTTTTGCGAATAATACGTACTATTTTATCACAAATTTAAAAATTTTTTTTGCTCGTAATATTCAATCACAATTTGTTTCACTCTTATCATCTTTGATTATATACATGTCATATTATAATCATTTACTATATAATAATTCAAATTCCAATTTAAAATTCGTCACTATAAATTAATGTGCGATTGAAAACGGTTGTAATTTTGATAAAATTGATATATTTATTCATGGTATATTAATGTTATAACATATGTTATATTATTTTTAGATAGAACTAAATGCAGCTTACTGCTCATAACTGTTATAGAAACTCACTAAACCAGATATTATATTTTCCCGTTATCTATCAAATTGAATGACATGAAATGTTTCTTGTGCTTTTAAGCATCGGGGATTACCCGAAAATATGAATCATGTCAAAAACGTTTAATAAAACTTACCTTCAGAAAGCACCTTAAATCCACAAGAACACTATAAGTAACTACTTTTATAAAAATCGAACCAAAATAAAAAAAAAGAATATCAAACGTACCTAATTATGTGTTTGAAGGTTTTGTCTCGATAATTTTGAGACAATTTAGGTATTTTAATTGTTTTTTCGACCGTAATAAAAAAATAAATGTAAGAGACACATTATAGACGTTACTTCTATATTGCCATTCTTGATGTTTCTGACTGGGAAACCTTGTAATGTAAATGCTGTTATATATGTAACATAATACGTCAGAGGATTTAGGTAATAGAGTCTGTTTTGCAGAAGCTCTAAAAGTGTGACCAAGGTAGTCACTGCTGCTATTCGAAACTCCCATAATATGTCGCATGTTTGTCCTAGACTAAGATTAACCTTGCATTATTGATATTTTTGAAAATCGAACCAAATATAATTGGTCTTTGGCGGTTCATGTTAACGTAGGTATGCAGCATTTATATAATTTTAAAAAATATGTTTACAAAATACTAAATTAATATTGAAACTTTTTTAATTCATGACGAAGTTATCAGAACTCTAACGTTGACCAATGACATCTAATTGAAGCAATTTTAGGTCACTCTTATGATATAAGAGGGCTATGGACCAAGTACGCTACCATATAGACGAAAAGATTTTACGAAATAAAAAAGGACGCATACTTGTAACTAGTAATTTAAGCTCGTTAGTAGCCCAAAATAGTTTTTATATAATTAGGTATCTTCTAGTAAAAGCCCCGTCGTGAACAGTCTTCTGTGTCGGCAATTGGCCAGACAAACACACAGAAAAAACATTAATAAAAGTACAGATACAGTACTTGCTATTAATATAATGCAAAATTTTGTATCCATCCGACGTTTGTTACTCAACCACAACCACGCCAGACATGCTGAACGGATCGGGATAAAATTTGGTATAGATATGAAGATTATAAATTATACTATTAATAGTCTGCAATAGCACACGTAGGATTAGGATTCCTGTGAGATAGATTTGTTCTTTGTACACACAGTGGCCAGTGGGGATAGATTTTATCTATTCTATATCTATCGTCAAAATGCACCTAGGAACAAACGCGGGCAAAAAGAGTTGCTAGTAAGTTCATAATCTGCATTTAGTGGAAAGCTCTTATTTAAACTTTAAAAACAGACACATCAATTTTATTTATAAGAAAAATGAATAGACTATTAGTTTTTTTTTAAATTAAAGTTGAATGTTAACGTTGGCGTAATAAAATGTACTATTTTTTTTATAAATCTTTTGAATCCGTCGGCATACTACCTCCATTGTACAATAAAATATAAGTTTTGTTAATGAAATTAGTTAGATTTTCTATTTCATTAACAAAACCTCTATTTTATTGTATTTAATCGGAGTCCAGCATATGTTTGACAGTTTTATACAAATGGCTTGGAAAAAGAATGGCATGTGTCGTCCTTATTTACATTTTACCTATCTTAGGTTAGGATTTTTAAGCAGTATGCAAAGTAAAATATCAATAATCTGTCGAAAGGTTTGCTCGTAATGCGTTTTCAGGCAAACAGACAAACAGACAAAAATTCTTAAAACTATGATAATAACTATTTTAATAAAAATCAAAAATATTTCGTGTATTCGACTCGGAATTTTATATGTATGCCTATGGTTTCCTACTGGTGTTCTCCGCCACATTAGACCCGTCTCTATGGAAGGAGTTTAACTCATCGCATCATCTCCTGAACCTAACAAAAAGTTGTTTGTTAGGTCCTAATTTCATCTAGCTTCCGGATCAGTATGTTACATGACATACTAAGTAATCATTAATATCTTTCAACTAAAATTATTATAAGCCGACTAAGTATTTTTCCACTCTCAAGGATCGAATTTAAGGAAAAACAGAGAATTGTGAAAATCTGTTTACAAACTTACACAGGTAATTAAAGCTTTATTATTTTTTCCAGGTATAGTAAGTACTTACATAATAAAAAATTCAGATTTTATTAATTTTATAATACAAAACTTTTTATAAAATACAGGTAATGGTCCTATCTTCATTATAAACAATATTCTTATAATTTATTCCTATATTACTTAGAGGTTTTAACAGAGTTTAATAATTCTTTATTAGGCGGCGTCCATCCTCCAAACGCTTTCTCTAATTCTCTTGCAACAGCAATGCTTAAGTGATCATTTCCCCTATCAGCTACGATTTGTATGCCCACAGGAAGCCCACTGTCAGTAAGTCCTAGAGGACACGCAGTAGCCGGCAATCCCAAAGCATTAAATATCGTCAAATAACCAAAATTTAAAAACCTATAAAATATCCTGTAATGTAAATGTGCTGTATATGGGTAAGTCGGGAACAATAATACCGCATCATCTGACAATGCTTCCTGTTAAATAAGAAAAACAAATTAATAGGTGTTATTTAAGATTTAAAATTATCTCTCAAATATTTATTGTACACTTACACTCATATCATTCTTAATTCCCTCAAACACAGTTAAAAGTTTATTGTAATGATTCTTTGGCAATGCATCGAAAAATTTCTTCGCTGGCCCATAAGCGACAGCGGTAAATGAGTGGTTTGACAGTCCCAACATCTTTTTAACAACTTCCGGCCAAACGGAAACCCACTGATCTCGTTTTTCGGGGTCTGTGTATATATTCCATACATGCGGTACGTTGAAGAGGACGCGGACGCTTATTTCCCACATGTGCTCTATATTCTTTATTTTTAGCTGAAATAGGTTGAACCAATAGTTTTAATCTTTTTTATTTCATAATTAACATGAAAATAAACAAATTACTTAAAATATACTTACTTCTTGAACTTCTACATTATATGTGGATTTTATATAAAGTTTAGCTTTATCCAAAGCATTTTTTACATCTGGTCCAATTTTATCGGTAACGTTACTTCCATCATCCTCCATGTAATAAAACTTCATACGAGTGAGGTCCACCTGGAAGAAATGCAATGGATAAAATATTCAATCTGTGACAATTTTTAAAGAGGACATCATGTAACTAATAATAAACATCATAAATATGTTGGGACATTTCACACTCAACTCACAGCACAATCAAATTTCATGGCCTTGTAATTTACGAGGTCTGTACCCGTGCATATTACTTACAAATAGTTAGTAGCTATAGACCTAACATTATTTTAACGAATTGAATTTAATTTTCATTATTCCAAGTTATAAATAAGATGTATCTTCCTAATATTTATAGTGTCAATCTATAAATTCAAATTATCAAATATCATCATAATCAAACTACGTGTAAATCTCACTATTAGCACTTAACTGCCTCGGTGGTGGCTAGCATGTACGGTCGCACACTGGGAGGTCCTGGGTTCGAGTCCCGGGTTGGGCCAAGTTTAGTCATTGTGGCGGTGTTTAACCCCCGTGCCTCGGAGAGCACGTAAAGCCGTCGGTCCTGCGTCTTAACTCCCACTGGTCCTGTCGAGCAGTCGTCCCACCGGAATGTGAGAGTGATAAGGAACAGAGAGTGCACTTGTGTTTGCGCGTACATTCGTGCACTATAATATCTCGCGCGCCGTTGGTTAGTCTCAATGAGATTGGCCGCCGTGGCTGGAATCGGTCGGGATGACATCATTATTAGCAGAATATATTATATAACAGAAGTTGCACTCCTTTGATCTCGAAGAAAGCCGCTGTTTTAACAATCTACAAAATTTCTAACGCACCTGGTACATTCGAAATGATACCTTACTGTTAGCATAAACTTCTCAGAGATATATTATGCCAAAGATATATTTTGTCGAAGTAAAATTATCCTATATGTTGACCCGGATGACCAGCTATTTCGTCCACGTTCCCTGGCAGACAGATAGGTAAAAAATCTGTATCGATAACGATGCCTATTTCAATAATATGTTTCAAAAAATATTTAATGTACAAATTCCTATGTAGGAATGATAACCGCAAGAAGCTGTGGAAATTGAAAAGAAACAAAAGATAGAAAATGTACTTATAGCTAGTTTATTTGATCTTACCGGTTTGTTTAAAGGTACATCAGGCCCGGAGGGTTGTTTTAAAACACTTAACAATAACGGCAAATCCTCAGCGTATCTAGTAATAGGACCAAGTGCAAAGTACTCTTCAAATTCAGGATCAAGACAATCTGGCACATGACCTGTAATTAAAAATAACACATACTTTGTTCTTTTTCAAATCAAATGTTTTATATTTTAGCAGTACAAGAAAAGATTATTCGTATTATTAATTATAACATCAGGTATCCAACACTAGAAAATAAGCCTTTAAACTATACATTTAATAAAAATCTGAGTCCTATCTGTACCTTATATATATTATTGATACTGTAAAATAATTTATACCCTTAATATTATAATGTCATGACCAAGGAAGACGGTTCTACTATGCTCGCAGATTATTGTTAGAGATTTGAGAGGAAGTTTTAAATCTTGTTATACGGCCGCCTTTACATATGTAAGTTTTACTTAAGTAAGTCACTTATGTAAGCCACATACGATAAATTTTCAAGTATAAACACTCGTTGTAGTGGCTTACATCAAAACAATGTCCTCAAAACAAAGACAAAATAAAACCCTGGTCACCAAACGAGGTAGTAACTTTAATTACCGCTTTTGAAGCATGTCTCATTCTGTGGGACTACAAAAATGTGGAATACAAAAACTGCATAAAGCAAAATTCGCAACATTCACAACTTAGTGAAATGTTTAGTACCTAAAATATATAAAAAAACGAAATTGGGAATCTTTTTTTTTATCATTGGTGCAACTTGTTTCAAAAGAAGTTCAAAACTTGTAGCATTCATTCTTATAAAATTGGAAAATTCGTGTTGGTCATCCATTCTCAACTCCTTCAAAGGATTTTAAAACGCACCTTGTGCCATTTTTTTTCTAACAAAAGTTGTACTCAGCATTTTCTTTCAGTATTATTTTTCTGTCGCCTTTTATTGGATAAAATTATATAATATGCAGCAGCCGCGTGAACATGGCGTCTATGAGAAGGCTTTTTGATTACTGATTTAATGTAAACGGGCGTGTAAAAATTTATACAAGTTTAAACTTACAAAAATTACGTAAGCATTATTTACTGTAAGTTTATTTTCTTTATTTTAAGTAACATAAATATCCCGAAAGTAACTTACAGGTGTAAAGGCGACCTTAGGGAAAGCTAGAGCTACGAAAAAAGGAAGTTGTAGCTCATAGCTGTGTCCCTTTTTGGCGGACGCAATTCCGTGTTCCTCGATCTTACATTTATATAGAAATATTAAAAGTCAAATTGACGACACATGTGGCGCAGTTTGTAGTTACTACTTACCCTACTTGCTGCGCCAGCGGTCGCGGGTTCGAATTCCGCTGGGGGCATTCATTTGTTGAGCATGTTTGTATGTCCAGTCATGGATGTTTATATTTATAATATGTATGTATGTATTTAAATTACTTATGTGTAGTGTAGTGTATCACATATCTGGTACCTATTCATAACACAAGGCTCGTACCTTACCATGGAACTAGATAATGCTGCGTGTAAATGTCCAAACAATATAAAAATCAAATTAAATGCTTGAATATACATAAATCATGCTCTTGATTTGGCCTCTTTATCTAGAAAAAATTCTGTAGGTAGGTACATTCTTATTACATAATAATATATCAATTGCTAGAAATAATAATTTAATAGCGTGACCACAGATAATATGAAATATTTTAAAAATATTGATTACCTTCAATAGACACTAGTTTTGGAGATGGTTTGTGACCGAATATCCCGTTGAACATAGGAGGTAAGCGCAATGAGCCCGCTATATCTGACCCCAGCCCCATTATTGAAGCTGCAGACGCTATTAATGCTGCCTAAAATATAGAAAATTAATATGATTAGTATATTTATTTGAATTTGTACATTTTTAATAACAAGAGCGTAAATTTAATATCAAAATATATCAGTAAGATTTTTAATTTAAGATTATTGTTTTTGGATTCACTTGCAGTTGGGAAAAAATTGACTCTACATGGCCCGAAACAAAAAAAAAAAAGAAAAAAGTATTATGGAAATAAATATATTACTTAGATAAAATCGATTAGTGTATGTGTGAAAAGTAAAAAATAAATGTAATTTTATGTCCATTAGAGGATAGATCATTGTCAGAAAATAATGAAGTACCTAATTTTTATATTTATCTATATTATAAATAAAAAAGAATGTTGGTAAGCGCATAACTCAAGAATGGCTGGACCAATTCGGCTAACTTATTTTTTTGTATGTTCCTTAAGGTCTACGGAAGGGTTTAAAACAAAAAAAAAGATAAAAAATGAATGTTGGTAAGCGCATAACTCAAGAATGGCTGGACCAATTCGGCTAACTTATTTTTTTTTATGTTCCTTAAGGTCCACGGAAGGGTTTAAAACAAAAAAAATGATAAAAAATGAATGTTGGTAAGCGCATAACTCAAGAATGGCTGGACCAATTCGGCTAACTTATTTCCACGGAAGGGTTTAAAACAAAAAAAAAAGATAAAAAATGAATGTTGGTAAGCTTACTCGATAATTTTGCTAATTTTTATTTTGTATGTTCCGTAAGTCACATGGAAGGATTTAATAATAATAATAAAAAATGAAGTTTGTAAAAAACTTATACTAAACGGGGTACCGGGGTACGGGGTTTTTATAATATTTATTGTACTCTAACAGGGGAAAAAGGGGCAAATAAAAACAAATTTTAAGACAGATTTTTTGAGTCTGGTTAGAAATGATTATTATTTGTATAGCCACTTTTATGAAATTGTATGAATTTGAGTAATGCTTATTTATTGTGTAAAAAAAGAACTCTAATTAAAAGCAACAGTTATAGTCGTACCTCTCCTCCTGAAGAGCCACCGGTGGTCCGCCTCTGATCGTAGGGATTCATAGTCAGCCCAGTAACATTGTTGTATTGAATTTGAGTAATGCTTATTTATTGTGTAAAAAAAGAACTCTAATTAAAAGCAACAGTTATAGTCGTACCTCTCCTCCTGAAGAGCCACCGGTGGTCCGCCTCTGATCGTAGGGATTCATAGTCAGCCCAGTAACATTGTTGTATGTTTCCCAATTCATACATAATTGTGGTGTATTTGTTACTGCTATAGGAATTGCTCCGGCCGCTTTAGCTCTACGAACTACGTCCGCGTCTTTTTTAGCTGGATTTCTATATGGAAAGACTGTACCACTGTCATTGCTCATACCTACAATATAAAAAGTATATAATAGCAATAAATAAACCCTTAATTACTATTCGAGGTATGGTATATGTAATAGTTTTTTTATGTACCTTCAACTGCTATACTTTCTTTGACAGTAATTGGGATACCAAGTAAAGGGTATTCTTTGGCCAAGTCTTCAGGTGACCGATCATTAGATGCGATCATTTTGTCTATACATTTCGCTTCTTTAATCGCAAAGTCGTATCTAGGTTCCACAATAGCGTTCAAATAAGGATTTACCTCCTTACATCGCTCTATATACGCCTGCACTACTTCTTCTGATGTGATCTGTAAAAAGTATAAAGGAAGTTCAGACAAGAATGATACGAGGAACTTTTGTTTTCAAATGTGTTTTATAACAGATCTATTTTAATTGGTAGTATCAAGTATGATACCTAATTATCTTGTTAGAGTTGTGTTATAATAAGGAGTTGAAACTGGCCGAACTATTTCTTTTTTTAACCAACTCCCTTAAATTTTAAAATACCTAAAGAAAACGTAAGGTATATTAGATTACGTGCTATACTTTTCATTTATGACTTATTTAATTATTTCTTACCATCTTCGATAATTATGCGGCATACATTTATTTGTAATAATAGGTGTTAGTAATTAAATAATCTAGAATGATATGTTGTAACAATTTATTTAATCTATGTACATGCCACATGGGATACTTAGTTAAACTGGATTATAATCACACTAAGTATGACGTACAATTAAATTAAATATATACCAGTATAGGTAGACTTTATCCATAATAATGTCCTCCTGATTGATTCACAGTCAATCATTGAGAGTATGCGTGTAGACACAAATGCAGTCTCTAATCCTTTCACTCTCATACTCCGGTGGTACCTACGACTACTTGACACAAGTAGTTAGAGTTTAGTCGTAGCCCGTAGGACCAACAGTTTAACGTGCTCTTCGAGGTATGCCTACAGAGTTGAACAACGCCAATTTCTCAACTCTGGGCTGTTACCGTGTAACTAAATTAATTCAATAACTAAACCTAGCCCAACCCGGGGCTGGAACCCAGGCCAGGTCAGGCCAGGTCTTGATGTACCACCATACATGCAAATTTCGATTCATTATATACAAGTACTTGATTTATATGAACTTATCGATATTAAATGCTATAAAATAACTTTTTTAGTTTATGTAATTTATAGAATAAGTAGTTCGTTTATACTTTCATTCTTTGATTATATAAATTTGTTTAATAAGGCAGTTATAGCCTAATAACTGTTGCATCATGTATTAAAAAACTTTAATAAACAGAAAAATTGGTATTGCATATTTAAGTAGGTATATGCGGAAATTATACGCATATATGCGTGTCTGCCGATAATATCTATTTCCCTGTCTTAATTTCTCGTTATGATATAAATATGATAGTAAGAATATAAAATATAAATGCTTGTACAATTTCACAAGGTTAGGTTAGAAAGTTCATCTGACATAGAAATATACCTAGATAGACTAGTTTTTCTACAATCTTAAAATTAATGATTTTGAAGTGTTTAAAATGTTGTACCTACATTTTTATTATATAAAATATGTTTCAATATACATTTACATACAAGAACGCTATGCAGGATGGAGGTATCCTAAAATGTAACCTGTATAATAGGTATATATATGTAGGTACGAGTACCTATAATATCTTTTATGATTGATGATAGATTTTCCTTTGTGGCCTTGTTCTCTTCTTTTAAATTCTCTTTTTACGCATTCTGTTTTTTTATTTTCTTTTGACTTTTGATCTGTTATAAATTATATGTTTTGTTTAACAAAATGTTAAATTTTTATATTCTGAATTAGTTTAAAACATATTAAGTTGTAAATATTTTTGTTACGAGTGATGCGGGTTCAAATTAGTGTCAAGCACCTCTGATGTATATAATGTGTGAATGTGCGAATCATTTTCTAACATGATCACTTGTCTTACGGCGAAGGAGAAACATCGTAAGGAAACCTACATGTCTGAGAGAACTTTGCAAGTTTTCGAAATACATGTGAAGTCCGCCAACACGCACTAGGCCAGCGCGGTGGAGTATGGCCTGATCGCCTTCGTATTGGAGGGAGCTGGGAGGCCCGTGCCCAACAGTGGGACGTTAAAAAGGGCTGATTACGATATACATAATTATACATACATACATAATTATACATACATACGTACGTACATACATACATAGTACATCTATACATACATACAGGTCTAACACATAGTTAACTCTCCAGTCTCCTACAATTTTTACTTTAATATACCTAATACCTACTAAGTAGTCACAGAAATAATAAAGGTTTAAATAAAATAAAAAATAAATTACCTGTTTGTTTCTTATCATCATAGCTAAAGTAGTAGCGGATTTGAATAGTATAGGATTGTTTGGGGGTGGACATTTTCTATTCCTTTTGATGTTTAGCAAATACGTTAATGGGCGAACCACAATCTGCAGGAGTGACACCAGGAATCGAAGGAGCCGTCTGATAAACCGGCTTAACATGACTGCCTGAAACATTGTTTTAAATTATGAATTAAAAATAACAATACTATGCATTATGTAATATTTGTAAATATTTTAAAAATCTGCTATTTTAAATAGTCGATGATATCATATCCAATTTATGCAATTTAGGTATTATTAGAAAAAAAACGTAATACACATATAAATTTAAAATACCAAACAAAATATTTAAAATATTTATTAAAACTTCCTGCTTACTAATAAAAACTGCCAATAAATAGTAAAAAAAAATACATTTAGTATAAAAAACAAATACTCGTATGTACAGTCGTAAGCAATGAAATGTATACAAGTTGACAAGTTGACAAGTTTTCAAATATATGTGAACATCAAATGTTGCAAAAGAAAGTATACAAGCTTTGTGTCAAAATAAAGTATCCGTTAGTTGTTTCATATTTAAGTATACAACTTTATCAATTCATTGTAAATAACTTATAATGAATATTTGTATACACTATTCGTGTTATAAGTATGTAGCCATTAGTCTGTGCACAAAAATGTGCACAGTTTTGTGTTCAAAAAGCGTAAAATAATGTTTTTGTATTTGAAACAAGGTTTTCTAATACATATAATATACTGTATCATCCATTAACATTTTTTATTTTCTATTTTATAGCATTTAATTTTATCTCATACTAGCGGAATCCGCGGCTTCCCTTGCGCTTAAAATACACAGTAGTAGGTAATAATCTATCACTATACTTACTAAGTTAAAAATCGGTTCAATACTTTTTGTGTGAACGCGTATGTCGATTAGCGATAGTGGTATAGCTGATATATTTTTTCTGTTTCAACGTAAAACTTCCTAATAAACTAACTGGCAAATAAATTTATATGTATTCAGCCTTTTTTAACTCGGAACCAGATTTGAACCCGCATCAATATAATATCCAAGCGAAGACGTTACCACTGGGCTACTGCCGTACCAGTACCAGAGTCTATGAAACATATAGTCGTACAACGGATGTGATAGCCAGCAGCCAGCCCAAGCTGCCATACACTCGCTTGGGACATTAGTGTATGCTGCAGCTTGAGCTGTCACGTCCGTTGGCCGACTGAATATGTTTCATAGGCTTTGCTACTACTGTCCAGATAAATTAATATGTTAACGTTGCCGTTCCGTCAAATATACATACGAAATATCTTTGACGGAACGGCAACGTCGCTTTTTTGCATTTCGATACAAAGACGTCAACTTAAAATCTATTTCTAAAAGTCAAATTTAATTATTCTTTAGTTTGCTTTGTTATGAGAAATATAATGTTTTGTAAATTCACTTCTTAATGTCAAATTGTAATAGCCTAGTCAGTATGGCTGTAGCTTAGACTCTGTGAGCTTGCGATGCGAGTTCAAATCCCACGCGCGATAGACTTTTTTTTCATTTTTGTTAGTTTCGTGTAGATCTTTTAACTTACACATTATATTATATAATGGCGATTGAGAGAAAAAAATGAAAAATAAAAATTTGATAAAAAAATAAAATATCTGGCGAGGGCTACCCTATCTACGTGTTATCACCTACATACGTGAGTAAAAAATAGCCTACAATCTCTTCTCAGACCTACCAAATATACACAAAATATTCATGAAATCGCTAAAGTCGTTTCGGATGAGTTCGATAACAAACACGAGATTTTTATATATTAGAAAGATTATAATAAAATAGTAACTTAAACATTTATACTTTAAATATATTTTTTAAAACAGTGACTGTAACGAATTGTGTATTGAATATAGACTCCAAAACAATATATTTTATTTAAATGTGTCTGTTTGTATGTCATCGTTTAACACAAAAAGTACTGGACTTATAAGTATAACTAAAATATAACCAAATGTTGTGTGTGAAAGTGATAGTGAACACATTACTCGAGTCATGACTATGGATATTTTTTATTGCATAAAAATATTTCATTTTTACAGGAAAACATTAAGAGAGCAGAAAATTTTTGGTCTTAAAAAGGCCTACAGAAAAGACTAAAATATCAAATCTCTCTCTCTCTCTCTCTCTTTCTCTATCTCTTAAGCTAAGTAAAACACGATTAACACAAAATAAGCAAACAAAACAAAAGTTCATCAGCGTGTCTATTTTAAGCAAATAAATTTGGAACACAAACCTATAAATATTGACCACTAGCAAACCCGGCGCACTTCGCTGGGTTTAGGTTAAAATAAATTAAACGGTTTTTATAATTAAAGTAGCCTAAGTTACTCCTTATAACATTGGCTATCTGCGAGTGAAAGTCCCGTCAAAATCGGTCAGCTTTAGTCGTTTCAGGGATTAGCCGAAACCAACAGACAAACAGATACACAAAAATTTTAAAATTATATTATTTACAGTATATATACTTTCATATGCATTTAGTGAAAAGCTGTTAATTTATAAATTAAATACAGACTCTTCAATTTTATATATGTATTCTGATATATTATAATTATTTATTATCACATTACGATATAATAATATTTTATAAGAACACTAAAAAAAAGTTCTTTTATAAATAAGAAAATTTCGAGATTTGACGGCAATTCTAGCAATTTCGAATCCTTTTCTGAAAATGCTTTGTTACACATTTAAAATTTGCAATAAACAGATCTTGTCCTCTAATTGTCAAAATGTTGTGACGTGTTATACAAACGTGCTCTTACTGAGTATTGCGCGAAAATATTTATGACCCTTGTATAATTTAAAAAAAAATGTATCATTATGTATTGAAGTTAAATACATAATAATACATTTTTAAAAACAAACTTTTGTTTGTTCTCCTTCTTTTTAATTTTATTTAATTTTCCTATGCAATAACCCTAAAATGTTCTTTAAAAATATTTTTACAGTTATGTATTTATCTAATTATTTAGTTTGCGTATCATGGTGTTTAAAAATATGAGTGCATAGTACTCAGTACACTGCATAGTCAGTACAATATTTTTAAAAATTGTGTCTGTTCCGTTGACTGCAGAGGAGATCTCTTATACCCTGGGTGCGGCAGTCAGGCCACATTTCAGATAAGCTATTACAATTATACTATAGTGTATTTGTATAAATATCGTACTTATGATGTTGGACTCTGGAGGAGATGTTTTGTTACGAGCCCATCATGAATGCAGCATTTAAATGAAAGATCTAAGAACGGGCTATGATTATTAAACACTAAAACAAAATTTTGTGACTGCGCTGTTGACTGCTAAAGAGTTCTTTTTTTAAAACCCAACCATGAGTCATCACCAAAATTATGGTAGACTTTACAGCGACCTTGGATAATTGAATTTATATATAAAATTCATATACACGAGTACAATTTTGTAACTGTACAAAAGCTGTATAGGAAAGCTCTGCTTGAAGTCAATCCAATGTGGAGAATCAGTGCATAATTAGTAAAATTCTTACTGTTTACGATACGCAGAAGCTTACGAAAATACCCACTCTTCTTACAAAAATAAATTAGACTTCTAGCGTCCAGATTAAAGTGTTCACATATTAATGGAAGAGCCACCGTATTTGTATTAGAAAACTTTGTTAAATACGAAAATGTTATTTTTGTAGTAATATTAGTTAATAGACTCATGACGTTCAGTAAAAAAAAAATTGTAATAATTTTATGCTGAATAAAATATTTTGAATTTGAATTTATGTTTTATTCGTAGTTATTAATACTTATGACGCGAAACAAGTATCAAAATATTCGCTTTATGGTGTTTACAATGAATTGATTAAGTTGTATACTTAAATATGAAACAACTAACGGATACTTTATTTTGACACAAAGCTTGTATACTTTCTTTTGCAACATTTGATGTTCACATATATTTGAAAACTTGTCAACTTGTCAACTTGTATACATTTCATTGCTTACGACTGTACCTCAAAATGTACTTTAAAAATAAATCACATAAAACGACTTTCATTAATGAAGACATCATCGCGCACGTTAAAATAAATTATTATATTGTATAGATAAGTTATAAAGATAATTCTTCTGATTTTATGTGCTCTCTAGTGGTAATAAATATATCTACTGTAAATTACCAAGTCTCACTTGTTTATAGTTAAAGTAAATGGAATGTTTGCAGGTTTAACAATAATGATAGGGGAGACCGAGGGGAGTTGAAACAATTTTGACATTTTGTTTCATACACCAAATACTATAGGTAGAAATCGTATGATATTAGTATCAATCGATAGGTCATTCTTTACATTTGCAAATGACTAACATAAAAAAATTGTAAGCGTTAAATATTGTGGTTAAAACTTGACGTAACTATAACAAGTCAACTTGTTTCAACTCCCCTCATACCGAGGTGAGATGAAACAGGGGTCGAGGAGAGTTGAAACACTTGATTTCTAAAAAGTATTGAGGGATATAAAATAAAATTGATGATATTATTTAAAGGTATTTATTAAAATATTTTTTTTCAAGTACTAAACAAACATTTTTAATACTATTTTGTACTGACATATCAGTTAAGCAGGTAACTACATGCCGAATACAAATAATTAACTCTTAAAGTAGTAAGTAATAAAATAACAGTCACATAAACAAAACGTTTTACATTCTAATAATAATATATATAAATAATAAATATTTTTTAATAATCAACTTTCAGTTGTTTCTTTAGTAAGTAATACAATGAAACAGTCTTGATCAATATTTCTTCAAATATTTATGTTGCTATAATCTCACAATGTCAAAAATTTAAATATTATGAAAATAACATACTTTCATTAGTTTCTTTAGTATTACAATCAGTAGTAGTATTACTATTATCTCACAAATAATAAAAATGAAAATACTATGAAAATAAGAAACTACAATCTGACAAGCAGTTGTGGCAAATTTAAGAAATTTGAAATTTCCCACCAGTGCAAGCTTCATGAGCCCTGTTTTTGTATTCCAGACATTGCACCCATTTTTCTTTGGCTCAACTATTTGAATATGGCTCAAAACAACAAAAGCACAAGGTTTCTTCTTCTTCTTCTTCACTTTCTTGGTTTCCTCTTAGTTTTAGTGCCTGGTTTTGATCTTTTTCTTGTTTTTGTAACTTTAAAGTTCGGTTTTTTCACCTTTTTCTTAGCCGTTTTAGCTGCTTCAATTGCAGCTAGTTCATCCTTTACGGGAGTGTCAGTTAAAATAGCGGATTTCACTATGCGTCTATTTGTTTGAGTTCCTTTCCTTGGTGGAGCTTTTGGAAAACGTCTAAGAGTTTCAGGTGAGAATGGAATTGCTGTCACAGTAATTGAAGTATCTCGTGATGTAGTTGCTACAGGTATTATATCAGATGTAAGGACTGTGGAGGGAACAACAGATTCAGTGGTTGATATAAAATAGAAAACGAGGAGAGTTGAAACAGCCTGTTTCAAATCTCCTCAGTAAAAAAAAACCTCCCAATTTTTATTAAATCCACAATCGAGAAGCAAATACACAGAAATCAATTGTAGCAAATATATATAATAAATCTTTAGTAAATTAGCTTTCGAAACATTTACAACTTAAACCAAAATACAAAATTCTTATAAGAATATGAACATCGTAAAAAAACGTTAAAAACTTACTTTTCACGATTTTTTTCACATGGCACGCAGAACTCCACAACCACGCACCTTACGCCACCGACGCGAACGCGAACACGTTAGCGGGGAGGGAAGCGGTTGCAAAGCGATTTTGCCAACTCGATAACGGTTTTAAGTTTCAAGAAATCGGTACTGTTTCAAATCACCTCTGTTTCAAATACCCTCGGTCTCCCCTACTTGTAGTAGAAACAATATATCATTGTATAAGACGATACCAATCCTAAGGTCTTGGGATCGAATCCCATCTCAGGTTAAGCATAATTACAGAGATTTTATGTCTATATTTTTTTTAGTTACAGTAAAGAGTTAGTTCTACACCTGTTGGTATGTCTTACAGAGTTTATAGATAACGATCGAACATCCATGACCGAAATCGGTTAAGACTTAAGATTATAATTTATAAGTTATCGTAAATAATGTTACATAAATTATTACCAATCACTACACATGTTACATACATAATTGAAAATATGAAATGAATAATTAATTTCGTGTTTTATGTCCTATTTATTGACAATGGACAGTTATCAACATCACGCTGTAAGTCTTGATAGCGAAACAATTTAAATAAACAAACCTCCCGAGCGAAACTGTCGACAAAACGTAGAAATACTATATTTAGCACAAAATATTATGATTATCGATTTTTAAAACTATTTACACTTGAAATATATTATTATATTACATATAAGTACTTGAAATAATTTATACCTACCTATAGTACCTACTTAATGTACTTAATTATTGTACTACTATAATGTACTTAATTATTATAGAAAATGTAGAATAGGGTTAACGTATCTATGCATCAAATCTATGAATATTTTGAGTACGGCAATAAAATTTTATTGAAATGCATCTAGTTGCTATGAACATGTACAGTCGTAAGCAATGAAATGTATACAAGTTGACAAGTTGACAAGTTTTCAAATATATGTACACATCAAACGTTGCAAAAGAAAGTATACAAGCTTTGTGTCAAAATAAAGTATACGTTAGTTGTTTCATATTTAAGTATACAACTTTATCAATTCATTGTAAATAACTTAAAATGAATATTTGTATACACGTTTCGTGTTATAAGTATGTAGCTATTAGTCTGTGCACAAAAATGTGCACAGTTTTGTGTTCAAAAAGCATAAAATAATATTTTTGTATTTGAAACAAAGGTTTTTCTAATACATATACTGTATCGTCCATTAACATTTTTTATTTTCTTTTTTATAACATTTAATTTTTATCTCATACTAGCGGAATCAGCGGCTTCCCTTGCCCTTAAAATGCACTATAGTAGGTAATAATCTATCACTACACAAAGTAAAAAATCGGTTCACTACTTTTTGTGTGAACGCGCACGTCGATTAGCGATAGTTATAGCTGATATATTTTTTCTGTTTCAACATAAAACTTCCTAATAAACTAACGGGCAAATAAATTTATATGTATTCAGCCCTTTTTAACTCGGAACCAGATTTGAACCCGCATCGATATAATATCCAAGCGAGCACGTTACCACTGGGCTACTGCCGTACCAGTACCAGAGTCTATAAAACATATAGTCGTCCAACGGACGTGACAGCCAGCAGCTAGCCCTAAGCTGCCATACACTCGCTTGGGACATTAGTGTATGGTGGCAGCTTTAGCTGTCACGTCCATTGGTCGACTGAATATGTTTCATAGGCTTTGCTACTACTGTCCAGATAAATTAATATGTTAACGTTGCCGTTCCGTCAAATATACATACGAAATATCTTTGACGGAACGGCAACGTCGCTTTTTTGCGTTTCGATACAAAGACGTCAACTTAAAATCTATTTCTAAAAGTCAAATATTTAATTATTCTTTAGTTTGCTTTGCTATGAGAAATATAATGTTTTGTAAATTCACAACCTAATGTCAAATTGTAATAGCCTAGTTAGTATGGCTGTAGCTTATACTTTGTGAGCTTGCGATGCGAGTTCAAATCCCACGTTCGATAGACTTTCATTTTTGTTAGTTTCGTGTAGATATCTTTTAACTTACACATTATATTATATAATGGCGATTGAGAGAAAAAAATGAAAAATAAAAATTTGATCAAAAAATAAAATATCTGGCGAGGGCTACCCTACCTACGTGTTATCACCTACATACGTGAGTAAAAAATAGCCTACAATCTCATCTCAGACCTACCAAATATACACAAAATATTCATAAAATCGGTACAGTCGTTTCGGATGAGTTCTATAACAAAGACGAGATTTTTTTATATACTTATTAGAAAGATTATAATAAAATAGTAACTTAAACATTTATATTTTATACTTTAAATATATATTTTTTAAAACAGTGACTGTAACGAATTGTGTATTGAATATAGACTCCAAAACGATATGTTTTATTTAAATGTTTGTCTGTTTGTATGTCATCATTTAACATAAAAAGCACCAGGGACTTATAAGTATAACTAAAATATAACCAAATGTGTGTGATAGTGATAACATTACTCGGGTCATGACTATGGATATTTTTTATTGCATAAAAATATTTCATTTTTACAGGAAAACATTAAGAGAGCATAAAATGTTTGGTCTTAAAAAGGCCTACAGAAAAGACTAAAATATCAAATCTCTCTCTCTATCTCTTAAGCTAAGTATAACGCGATTAACACAAAATAAGCAAACAAAACAAAAGTTCATCTGCGTGTCTATTTAAAACGGTGTCTAAATAAATTTGGAACACAAACCTATAAATATTTACCACTAGCATACCCGGCGCACTTCGCGGGGTTAATGTTAAAAATAATTTAAACGGTTTTTATAATTAAAGTAGCCTAAGTTATAACATTGGCTATCTGCGAGTGAAAGTCCCGTCAAAATCGGTCAGCTTTAGTCGTTTCAGGGATTAGCCGAAACCAACAGACAGACAGATACACAATATGTTTAAAATTGATGTTTATATATATACTTTCATACGCATTTAGTGAAAAGCTGTTAATTTATAAATTAAATACAATCTTCAATTCTTCAATTTTATATATATGTATTCTGATATATTATAATTATTTATTATCACATTACGATTAAATCATATTTTATAAGAACACTAAAAATATCAATATTTTCAGGCAATGAAAAAAAAGCTACAATACATTTAGAATACTTAGGTAAATTTCGCTGTCATCGACAAGATTATAATAACTCAGATTGATTGACAGCGGAAACCGAGCGGTCTCTAACCAGAAGTCCTCGGATCGAATCCAAGTGTTTCCAGTCCGATTATTATTTCTTTTTTTATTTTTTCCCAAAAAAACCAAGCGAAGCTCGGTCGCCTGATATTTCTTTTATAAATAAGAAAATTTTGAGATTTGACAGCAATTCTAGTAATTTCGAATTCTTTTCTGAAAATGCTTTGTTACACATTTAAAATTTGCAATAAACAGATCTTGTCCTGTAATTGTCAAAATGTTGTGACGTGCTATAAACGTGCTCACTGCGGTATGCACTACGAGTATTACGCGAAAATATTTATGACCCTTGTATGATTTAAAAATGTATCATTATGTATTGAAGTTAAATACATAATAATACATTTTTAAAAACAAACTTTTATGCGTTCTCCTTCTTTTTAATTTTATTTAATTTTCCTATGCAATAACCCTAAAATGTTCTTGAAAAATATTTTTACAGTTATGTATTTATCTAATTATTTCGTTTGCGTATCATGATGTTTAAAAATATGAGTGCATAGTACTCAGAGTCAGTACACTGTATAGTCAGTACAATATTTTTAAAAATCTTGTCTGTGCCGTTGACTGCATAGAAGATCTCTTATACCCTGGGTGCGGCAGTCAGGCCACGGTGAAATTTCAGATAAGCTATTACAATTATATAGTGTTTTTGTATAAAAATCGTACTTATGATGTTGAACTCTGGAGGAGATGTTTTGTTACGAGCCATCATGAATGCAGCATTTAAATGAAAGATCTAAAAACGGGTTATGATTATTAAATACTAAAACAAAATTTTGTGTCTGTGCTGTTGACTGCTGAAGAGTTCTTTTATTAGAACCCAACCATGGACTCATCACCAAAATTATGATAGACTTTACAGCGACCTTGGATAATTGAATTTATATATAAAATTCATATATACGAGTACAATTTTGTATCTGTACAAAATCTGTGAAGGAAAGCTCCGCTTGAAGTCAATCCAAGGTGGAGAATCAGTTCATAATTAGTAAAATTCCTACTGTTTACGATACGCAGAAGCTTTCAAAAATACTTACTCAAAATTCAAATTCAAATTCAAAATATTTTATTCAGCATAAAATTATTACAATTTTTTACTGAACGTCATGAGTCTACTACCAGTTCGGAAAGAAGAAGCCACTGACCTGAGAAGAACTGGCGAAAGAAACTCAGCGGGACTAATTTTTTTTTGTCTGTTTTAATATTTTTTTAAATGAAAATCGAAATGAACAATAATTCTATTGGTTGAAATAGCCTGGAGGCGATCACATCATTCCCAAGGCGTACTGTCTTCTAAAAAATCGTTAATCGAATAATATCCTTTACTACACAAACGTTCTTTCACAATTTTTTTAAATTTGGCAATAGGAGCTTTTTGAACGTTTTCTGGGATCCTGTTGTATAAGCGTATACATTGTCCATAAAAAGAATTACTGACTCGGCGTAAACGAGTCACAGGCATTACAAGTTTATGTTTACTCCTAGTATTAATGGTATGCATGTCGCAATTCCTGGGAAATTCGTGTATATTTTTATGAACATACATAACATTTTCGTACACGTATTGAGAAGCAACAGTCAATATTTTTATTTCTTTAAACTTATCTCTTAATGATATTCTAGGACCTAAACTATAAATTGCACGAATAGCTCTTTTCTGCAGGACAAAAATTGTATTAACGGTAGCTGCATTTCCCCATAATTAGATTCCATATGACATAATACTATGAAAATAACTAAAGTATACTATGCGAGCTGTATCTACGTCAGTAAGAAGTCTAATTTTTTTAACCGCGAACGCTGCAGAGCTAAGCCTATTCGCTAGCTCCTCAATATGGAGATCCCACCGCAATTTCGAATCTATGATAATACCTAGGAATTTGGTAGACTGTACCGGTTTTAATATTTCCCCGCCTAATACTACACCATTATCAACAAGTTTAACATTAGGTGTTGTGAATTTTATTAATTTTGTTTTTTTGTTATTTAATAATAAATTATTCGAATCAAACCAATAGACAACCTTTGAGAGAGCATCGTTTACATCGTCATACACAAGTAAATTACGTTTTACCTTAAAAATAAGTGAAGTATCATCAGCGAACAATACTATCTCATGTTTGTCCTGCACAAAAAATGGCAAATCATTTATGTAAACTAGAAAGAGAAATGGACCAAGAATAGAGCCTTGTGGAACCCCCATATCTAACGGAGCCCCAGGAGATCTCTTACCATTTACATCAACCCTCTGTATTCTATTACTCAGATAGGAATTCAGAAGGTTGAGTGCCTTATTTCTAATCCCATAATGATGCAGTTTCCTGATCAACGTCACGTGATGCACACAATCAAAGGCCTTGGATAAGTCACAGAATATCCCAAGAGCATCCTGCGACCTCTCCCATGCCTCAAAAATATTTTTAACTAGCTCAACACTAGCATCAACATGTGGAGCGACCTTTTGTGAAGCCAAACTGTTTCTTATGAAGTAGATTGTGTGCATTAAAATGCAATAACATTTGCCCGAGTATGATTTTTTCAAAAATTTTACTAAATGTTGGGAGTACTGAAATTGGTCTAAAATTATTTGGGTCTAGGGTACTACCCGATTTAAAAATTGGAATCTACTACGAACGTACCGAACGACTTTTCTTACAAAAATAAATTAGACTTCTAGCATCCAGATTAAAGTGTTCACATATTCATGGATGAGCCACCGCATTTGTCTTAGAAAACTTTGTTAAATACGAAAATATTATTCTATGTTTTATTCGTACTTCGTAGACTAAAGGCTAAATAATACTTATGAAGCGAAACAAGTATCCAAATATTCGCTTTATAGTGTTTACAATGAATTGATAAAGTTGTATACTTAGATATGAAACAACTAACGGATACTTTATTTGACACAAAGCTTGTATACTTTCTTTTGCAACGTTTGATGTGTACATATATTTGAAAACTTGTCAACTTGTCAATTTGTATACATTTCATTGCTTACGACTGTACATTGGAATTCAGGTAATTTTTTTTTATGGGACAAAGGGGGCAAACGGGCAAGAAACCTGATGGAAAGTGATTACCTCCGCCCATGGACATCTGCAACACTGCAGGGCTTGCAGAAGTATTGCCGGCCTTTCAGGAAAGGAAGGGAGGGAGGAGGGAGAAGGACGGGAAGAAGGGATGGGGAGTGGGCCTCTCGGACTCTTACTTACCGGACGAAACACGACAGCATAGCTGCCACTTCACGCCGGTCTTCTGTGAGAGAGTGGTACTATACGGGGCGTGCCGGCCCATTCGGCTGCTACCCGAAGGTAACAAGCATGGCACTACCACTACAAAAGGCAATGACTAATGTCAATAACAAAAGATATCTTTAGTGCAGAACTTTTGACTTTTTTATCATTTCATTATTCATAAGCAGATAAGCCTAATTGTTGTTATTGAATTTAATATATTTCTAAAGTCATATAGGTAAGTACCATACGATATGTAGGAAAAAATTCTTAGAACGTCAGTGATAGCGTTTACTTTGGGCGTACTTACCTCGTAATGAAGTATGAAGTATAAGGCATGCTTGGTTTCCTTAAATTAGTCTGTTTTATTCCTATCTTCTGTAGGTATGCCGATTATTAATAATTAAAAGGACTATTAAAGAGCATATTCAACGTTATCTCATCGGAATATTTAAAATTTATGGTGTTATATACCTATGTATGTATAGAAACCCTATGCTTGTTATAGACTGGTTTGATATATTATGTACCTATATAATTTGCGCCATAAGACGAACACACAATAAGACAACAAAATAAATCTGACATATTTCTATTCACGATAACATATCTAATGTACAACCTTTTGTTTTATTTTATTACAATTTTGATATATGGATTTTGTATGTAAAATAATTATTTAAGTGGAGAAGTAAGATGCGCGCCTGTATAACAGTTTACGTGCGGAAAAATAACACAAATAAATAACAATTTTTCTAGCAAAGTACCTGCGTCGTGAATCTTCTGAATGAAAGAAATGTGAACTTTGAGACATTCCTTTGAGATGAGTCTACTAATTTTGATAAGCGTTCGGGATACCACACACTTGAGTTATTCAATAACACTTCCACCAAAACAAACGCATGATAAACACTTGCACTTAAAATAATCAAGACTACGCGTGTAAAAACAGTAAGACTAGCGTTAAAACACGAGAACCAAAAATTAGTTATAGAATTATTCATTACGAATTACACGAACAACTATTTTCTAGTATACTATGCAACTACCCACAAACAGTTTGGACGTTAACTGAATAAACAAAGAGTAATCGAGTTCATATGAAAGGTCATTGTACAAATGTGAATTGTGATGATAAGTTATCGAGTGATAATTACATAAGTCTTTATTAGTAAATTAACAGTTTGGATTGATCCGTCATTTATATAGCACTTGAAATATAGTATTATTCATCTTAGAAGATTTATTGATATCGTTATTGGACTGTATATAATTAACATGAGTATTTTATTTCTTTAAAGATTTTAATTATAGATCGGAACCATGAAATATTTATTATAAACTTAGTGTGAAATCCATCTTCACAACATGAGTCAGTAAAGTGTATTAGTGTTGTTGTAGTGATTCTGAGTAATATTATAAATTTAATTAAAAATATTTTTGCTAACTGCCTCTTTGGACTGTTGGCCAGAAAGTTCGGCTTTCCATCGAGTAGCCTGCAAATTGGGAAGTTGGTGTACCATACCATTGTACCTCCTACACCTGATTTCATTGATGGCATCAGAGCGTCTCCTATCGAACTATGAGTGCAAAAAAATTGACGCATGCATCAAATTATCTCTTCTTAGGTTAGTCCTAGTTTCAATTAGATAGGTCGCCGTAACCGAAATTGGTCGAGAGAAACTTATACTATAATCCTATTTTTAAAATTAAGCTGATCTGGCGAAATGAGAGAATCTCTTTTCTAGCTACCATGCTAAGTTCTTTTGCTTAGCTAAAAAAATATATTTACTTCTAATATTTAAATAAATATTCATTTATATAACGGAATACGGTTACTTTACGACATCAATTTAAATGGATTCTGACAAAAGGTTCTTACAAAAGGTTTTAATTTTTTTATAGGTTCATACCTACCTTACAACGTGCCGATAAACTGAAAAGATTTAGGTAATAAATTAGATTATCGCATGAAATGGAACTACTACAATATGAGAATATTGTCAATCTCTTATCGTCACGTTTGCTCTTAACTTATCAAGTCTAACAAATTTCATATTTGAATTTATTTATAATAGGAATATTGGATGCATAAATATTTTTTAGTACCTATTATATTAATAAAGACGTCGGGAAACTACGCCTCGCATGAATAGATGCGGTGCTAAATATTATATAGCCTATAATAACAGGTACTTATTAAAAAGATTAAGCCCTAAAAGGTAGATTTATTTAAAATACTTATACATAATAAACAACCTAGGCAAACTAGGTTTCTTGTGCCAAGTTTTCATCGTTGATAAAATCTGATTTTTGAATGAATTTCTGTTTCAATATTAATTCCTTCAACGACTAGAATTAAGTACATAATACAAGCCTAGACTATGTGTAAAAATGAAAGATTTGGTTTTTAGATTTTTTCCAATTAATAATAATTATATAATAATGCCATTCCAACCAATTTTTAAACTTTATTTAATTAAAACTAGCCATGCAGGAGTTATTACAGTACAGTGTATGAACGAACACACGGTCGTAGGTAATCGGGCTGCACAGTACACATTACAACAATCAATATTTTAAAAATGTGATCTTGGTTGGATTATACATATTTATGTTTGTTTTTTAAATTTATTACGTAGACATTTGGGCAGCCCTAGATGCCATACGGCAAATCCTACGGTACACTTCCACAAAATACGGCTCTGTCTAGTGCCTAGTACAAAAATATTTTTCACAAGTACCTATCTAACTATGTACCTACTTAAGAATGTTTTCTTAAAAAATAATTAAAGTTAACAGTCAAGAAAAACCTTTATATCCTTCGATGTTTAAGATCAATTCGTTCATATTGTCCCAACAGGCATTTCAAAATTCTGACAAGGTTGTGTCAGAACTTAGAATAAGGTTTATTTCGCAGTTAGTAATGTAGAAATCGGGCAAATAGCTACGGCGACGGTACTGGTTGGTCAAATAACAGTCTTGCGCCATTGCTTGCGTTTATATTACACGTGTGCATGGTTGGTACATTTTCTCGTTTTCCGACACTGTTAATCAATATTACTTACTTCAATTATTTTCACAAATACCGTATAGTGATAGTGTATGAAAGTACCTATAATGACGACGGATGCATTAGGTTTCTATGTTTAAATAATAAGTTAGTTTCTGCAAAATTAAGCGATTTTATAGTTTTACTAGCAATTCCCGCGGCTCCGCCCGTGTTCTAATCACAATTAAGAAATAGGGATTGGGATAGAAGGATGAAATTTAGGGTTATAAGTAGTTTTTGATGCCAAATCGTTAAAAATAAATATTTGGTCTAAAATAAAAAAAATATAAAGTTTGGAGAGGGCCCTTATTGCCTAGGTAAATGAAAAATAGCCTACGACCTATTCTCAGACCAATACCAAACTATACACAAAAAATCATAAAAATCGGTCTAGCTGTCTCGGAGGAGTTCGATAACAAACACTGTGACACGAGATTTTAATATATAAAATAAGAAGATTAATTATTAAAGTTATCTACTAAATTTTGAGTTTGTGAGTTTAGTTGAGATACCTACCTGTTACTCTGTAGCAGCTTTTCTGATAAAAATTACTATGGTAATGTATATATTTTTTACACCATCACAAAGTAGATATTTCAACAAACAAAAAGCCTTAGCCTTTTTTAAAAAAGCAAATATTAAGACGGGAGAATTTTCGATTAAAAACTAGGGTGCTTTTTCGATATTAAGTAATATATTAAGTAAAATAAGGTGAAAAAAATAATTATTTTAAATCAAAAAAATTACTGTGTATTTACTATTTAGGACATAAAAAGGTAAGTTTTCACCAAATTTCGTAAAAAAACGTCTTTTTTTGTAAAAGATAAAAATAAAAAACCAAATACTTGGTTATTTGAATTTTTAATATAAATTTTGAGGTTATGTGAAAAAAGTGTAAATACAAAAGAAAATTCACTAACTTTTTCGATATAGAAAGAATGTTATCCTTAAAGAGATAGTCTTATGCCATCGCGGACTTTTTTGTAGACCTATGTAAGATAGGTACACAATTCCACCATACATCATTTCGTTATATCTCAAAGGGTTTAGGCAGCGTCTTCCTTGAAAGCTCCCAGACAAAATAGACACTAATTTCTTGTATCGTCTCGTGATAAAGAATTAACCAAGGGCGATGACAACAGCCAATTCGTAGGTACGTCGAGTTTTTATTACTTTTATGTTTCAAAGTATAATACTTTAAATGTTTTAATCTAGAATTTTAATTTAATTGGTAACATATCGAAGCAACCTAAAGCTTGATTACTCTTAACCTTTTCACGTTTCTCCGCTCTGATTCATCTCTACATACTATATTATTATTACGATTTATTTATTATTATATTCCAAAAATATATTCTAGAATAGATTACTGTGTATATATAATAATCTATGTGTATACTTACATCATCCTCTCAAGTCTCAAAATATGAGTCGTTGAGTTAACACGTAAATCGACATTTAAGCAATTTTTAATTTAACATACCTAACTTCAATTTTTTTAAATATTTAATATGCTTATTATGATTTTAATTACATCAACTGTTTTGTCTGTGTCGGTACTCGGTACCCAAAAGCTAAATAAAAAATATACAAAAAACTGTAACTATGTATATGGAAACATTAAATAAATTTCTGGAAATAATATAATACTTAAATTTTGATATAATTATTCATTATAAAATAAGAAGAATTATTAATAAAAATACTATTCATTCGTTACTTCAATAATATGCTTTGTTTCGTGATAATAGTCGTACTACTCGTGACTTACCCTCGTTTCGTTGCTTTGGTGCGACCATAATAAATCTTCTATCTATCTATCTTTATGTAGATTTTCGATTACAATTATTAAATTATTATTAGTCGTTTACAATTATTAAATTATTATCGACTCACCCTCGCTCCGTTTGGGTTCCTTAGGTATGTCCTAACGGTTGACAGAATTTTCAGAGATGATATTTTCCCGCAGTAAAAATGAAATAAACACCCGAATAACCAGCTATCATTCATTATATTAAATCACTAGCGGTGCCCGCGGCTTCGCTCGCGCTAATAGTGAATAAAATAAAAATTTTTGCTTATATACTGTTACTTATAATGTACCAAGGACTGATTCCCCATTTAAAGTTCTGGCCCTTTTTTCTGAAAACTACTGTGTAGCATCCTGCCGTGCCGCCACTGCTGCGCTTTCTAAAACTTTTTTCCTATTTTTAACCAATTTTGCTACTATGTGTATCATAATTTCTTTGTGTGTTTTTCGTTAATGATAAACTGATGTACGTGGTTCATTGTTATGGACTTATGTAAAAAATTACTGTTAAATATTTTTCCTACGCAAATTGTGCCACTCCCGTTAACCCCCATAGGGGTTGATTTTCAAAAAATGCTTAGATATGTATCTCATAATTTGTATTGCAGAGCATTATTTCATTGTCACGCAAAATATTTCAATAGAATTAAATTTCCCATACAAACTTAGCCACCCCCTTTAACCCCCAATGGGGGTGAATTTCGAAAAACCTTGAAATACGTGTTTCATCATTTGTACTAAAAAGCATTAATTCAAAGTTTCATGCAAAAATGTGCAATAAAAATATTTTTCTCATACAAACTTTGCCACCCCTTTTAACCCTTTTAGGGGTTGAATTTCCAAAAAATAATATGCCTATTTCCTTCTCATGAATGCAAACTATCTACATACCAAATTTCAGCAAAATCGGTTGGGTGGTTTAGGCGTGAAAAGGTAACAGACAGACAGACAGAGTTACTTTCGCATTTATAATATTAGTATGGATATCAAAATATTCTGTCCAGAGGTATTTTCGTGATTCTTACTTACGTGACAAAACTTCTAAGAACTGTAGTTTCGTCCTCTTTATCAATATTAATAATAAAATATAATGACTAGGTATTATATATGATTTTTCAAAAAACAGACAGACAGATTCAGAATATTATTAAATGTACGAGTACAGATGATCTACTCACTAAGCATATTATTAACCATTAAAAATATTTTATATTAGCCTTTCCCACGGCTTCGCTCGCGTTCTAAAGGCTGAAAACCAAGTTCTTTTCGGCGTCCCTCCCCCCTTGCTACCGCCGCGTGCACGCGGTGATTATTATTTTGTTGCGGAGTTGTGTTAGAACTATGATATCTCGTAAGATATTCATTGAAATCAAATGATGCTAGGAGCAATTTTGTTCAAAATTAAATACTTATTATGAACTAACTTATTTATTTGGATAAGGATTAATATCATGTTTATAAAAACACCTTCGCAAATAATGCATTGTCTTAAAACAAATTTGATTACCATAAAAAAGGTTACAGCGAGTTAACCTTAAAAGATAGACGTAATATGCTATCGCGGGCTTTTTTTTGGAACTTTTAAAGAGGAACAATTCCGTCATACATGATTTTTGCATAACTTTGCAACATTTTTCATTGATGGTCACCTCCTATAGATCGTAGCGGGATGTAATATAGCCTATAGCCTTCCTCGATAAACGGACTATCCAACACAAAAAGAATTTTTCAAATCGAACCAGTAGTGTCTGAGATTAGCGCGTTCAAACAAACAAACAAACAAACAAACAAACAAACAAACAAACAAACAAACAAACAAACAAACAAACTCTTCAGCTTTATAAATAGTAGTATAGAAGATAATAATAATATAGATGAGCATTACAATTACGCGAAAAACGAATATTGTTAAGTTAAACAGAAGAGTATTTTAACATGCTAAAAATATTCAAAGAACATGTTTGCATAAATTAAAACGATTTTATTTACTTACGTATCCACCCGCGAAGTAGTAGCGCTGTTAATTAACATAATCTATACATATAATAAAACTTTGAAAAATTTGTTCATAAAATATTTTTTCTAAGACAATGATGACGAAAATGTTTGTCTGTTTGTCTGTGAGTCTGTCTCATGTTGGTATATTATCGTTTAAAAAGTACTGGACGGATTTTAACCAAATTTTGTGTAGTAATTACCTATTACTGTGGTCAACACTTAGGATGCTTTTTATTGCAGAAAAATATTTCATTTCCACAGGAAATTAAGTCTGCCTTAAAAAAAGCTAGCGGTATACCTACTTAAGAGATACTCGTACATCGAAACAATGTATTAGGAAATTGTAAGTCTTAAAAAGACCTACTGAAAATAGTAACTCAGCAAATCCATGTTCGCGTTTCACGCAAAAAATACTAAACCGATTTGAACTAAATTTTGTGCTCAACACAAGACAACATTAAAAAAATACCTTTTATTGAATAAAAATCTGTCATTCCGGGAAACACAATAACTGGTTCTATGAAGTCATCTTTAATTGTACCTATATGGCTAACTCTAGCCAAAACTTAAGAGAAAAGTATATATAGGTACTAGAAAATTATAAAAAAGTTTGCTATAGTATATGTCTGTCTCCTAAGACACACTCGCAATAACTATTTTTATCTATACACTATACATATTAAAAAAGTACTGAACTGAAGACAATCGTTGGTACATTACAAGTAGGTACCTAATAGCATAAAGCAAAAAATATTTTTGATACTTTTAGTGCTGCGAAGCCGCGGGTTCTACTAGTATGTAATATTAGTTGCACAAGAGCGTTAAAAACTGCAACAAAAGTCAGATCTATCTACACTTACACATTATATTTAAAATACATATTATATATTACTGTATAGTCAACAACGTTGATGTTGTGCATGTAATTGAAAATTAAGCTATCCATGTAAGGGCTCGTGAATATTTTTTACTAAGTTACATGTATTTCGGATATTAAATATTTTTAGTTCACATACACTTTATAACCCCCCTTCATCCCTTTGAGGGATGAATTAACAAAAAAAATAATTTATTATCATAGAGAAGATTTACAGAGTTTAATATAATCTTTCACCCCTATTTTGCCTCTTTACTCAATGAATTTCGGAAAGCTAAAGTAAGTATTTTTTAATTGTATTGAAGAGCGTTAATACCCAGTTTCAAGGAAATCTGAACATAAGGATTATTTTTAATCAACTTCAAAAATTGAGGAGTTTCTCAATTCGTCGGAATCTTTTTTATGTGTGTTCATCGATTTCTGGAAGTTGCCTTAACCGATTTGGAAAATCCTTTTTTTATTACAAAGGGTGTATTTACCAGGTGGTTTAAATTCCTATTTAAATTTTATCAAAAATGGTCCAGCGATTATATACGTTTTTTTTTCTTATTTTAAAGTCAAGTACCTACCTCTTTCCGTGCATTTCACCTTAATAATAGCAGTTTTTAAACAATATTTCATCTCCTAATTTACCCCTTTAGTTGTTTACAACATAAAATATGTTTGTGGTTTATGGTCTGCTTGATGATGAATCAGGTAGGACAAGTAATTAATTTAATATGCCTGCATACTTATTGTTTAATATTGTTCTAATTTTACCCAGTAATTTTGATATAAATACATATTTTAAGTAAACCTTATATTACATATTTTAATTTTTAAGTATAAATAGGTACCTAAGGAATATACAAATTATATGTTAGTGACAAAAAAATTGTTTGACGTGGGAATATCTTGTGTGATGCGAATGTACTAAAAGGATACAACTACTAAATCCTAAATGAATCTAGGTCACAAAGGTTGTAACTGTTTTACAGAGGATAGCGGTTTGTTTGTAACGAATGCAAGATGCGTAACGGTTATGCTTCGCCTACTTTAGCTCTATCCTGTTCATCGATTCATTTCACATATAATTGATTTTTAAATAGATTTTTCACAATAACACTTTTATAACGATATTGTATAATACAAAGCCTAAAAAATAAAAGTATGAAAACGGCTACTAATAACAAAAAAATGTTGTCTACGCAAAAAATCAAACTTATTATACTTAGGTGCGAAATTTTAGTGTCTATTGTATAAATATATTTGAGACAGAAATACGAGTAATTTAAATTTAGTCCATAGTTAGACGATGACCTGGAGTAGATATACACTTAGCTAGATTATTACCATCTACCTAATAATAAGATGGCCTACTAAAAAGAATAACATGGACCGATGAAGTGAAACACTCGTCGTCCTTTCATTTCTAAGTATACAATTGTAAGAGAAGCGCTTGACAGTAACCGATGGAGGCACATCATCCGCTCCAGATGCAACCTCGATGCTGACCACGATCCTCAGATATGAGGGACCGACACGGAGAGAGACAGAGACAAGCACACTAGATCCAGACAAATATCTTCATGGCCAATATTGACATTTAGCATACGTTGGAAGCTAACTCGCATACACAAATGATTTTTTTGTCAACTGCGTTAGCAAAATATCTATGTATAATTTATGAGTGTCAAAATTAATTAAAAATGTTTCCTACAAATTCTATTTGCCTTATCTAATCTTCTTCTAATATATAAAAATCTCGGGTCACAGAGTTTGTTATCGAACTCCTCCGAAACGGCTTGACCGATTTTTGTGTTTTTTTTGTGTATATTTGGTGGGTCTGAGAATAGGTCGTAGGCTATTTTTAGTCCCCTATTCTCAGACCCAGAGTGGCGCCCTCTCCAGCTTTTTTATTTTTAGACCAATTTTTTGATTTGGCAGAGTACTTATAACCCTAATTGTTTTCATAGTAATTAGAACGCGGGCGGAGCCGCGGGAATTGCTAGTTTCTTATAACATTCATTGTCATAAATGAAAATCAAGGACTTTTGTTTTGAAATATTAAATAAATTTAGGTTTAATTTGTAATAAAATACCTACAGTATTAAAGTTGGATATTCATTATTTAGTATTATTTTATTTAATATTATCTTGTATGCATTGTGGAATTTCCACATAGCATAAATTGACCAAAAATACTTCTGATTTATGATCATACGGTCTACTCCTAGAGTTTATATACTTAAGTAAATAAATTATAAAGTATTGTTTTAATTTTGAATTCAAATATCATTTGCCTCTTAGTAAAGAAAGTAATCGTAGGTAGGTACAAGTAGAAAAATGCATCTTTTATTAACTTCTTACCTTTTCACTTTTCTTATTTTATGTTAACCAAAATATATTATATAGGTACCTATTTGAAGTGCTACCCAAAAATGTATGTAGCAGGAAAATACAATTTTATTCGCAATACATAAAATTTAATTTTCATGTTGAGTTTTTTCTATTTAAAAATTATTTCTACTTATGTGCGTTATACTTTGAAACCATCTGACCGATGTTACAAACCGGTTTTGAAAGGCAAATAATGCGAAGACGGTTTTAGACCACTAAAGCAATTGATGATACTTTCGGATATTCATGAACTTAATTTACGACGATACTTTTTACTGTGGGAAAATATCTCAACTCTGAGAAATATACATATTTATGATTGTAGGTACTAATCTTTAAAACGTCGGAAGGGAAGAGCCCGAGCTGAGCGAAATGAATCGCTAGTTCTAATATTGTTGGGACATTGTTGGGACCATATTACACACAGCGCTATTTACTTCCGTGGTAAGTGACGAGGCTTGTGTTACGGATACCAGATAGTTAATATACTACACATATAAATATTAAATACCTACACACATATTATAAATATAAACACCCATGACTGGAGTACAAACATTCGTGCTCAACAAATGATTGCCCCCAGCGGGACTCGATCACGCGACCGCTGGCGCACAAAGTAGGGTCGCTACCGACTTAGCCAAACGTGTCGTCAATAAAAGAAGGTATATAGTATAAAAAAAAACTACACTTTAATTTATCTGCCTTTTATTTTTTTCGGTGAACTGGCAAAAAAGAATTTAATAAGTATACTTATTATTTCTACAAACAAAATTAATTATTCCAATGTTTCGATTTCACGTTTTCAAACTCATTTTACTCAGTTCGATAAAAGTTTTTTCTTTATCCTCGGGAAATGCATTTACGCATACCAAATGCAGAAAACAAACAACAGGTAGTTATTTGGGGTTCTCCGGCCAGAAACCAGCTAATACTACCCACTAGAACTCCCAACAAAACCTTCATTAACTAGTCTTAATAGGGGTCGCCGGATCGCTTACACATTCAACCACGCCCGACTGCAGATCTGCTGAAGCAGACCACACAGCCGAGGGGTTGCTCCACAGTCGACTCTGCTCTCAGAGACTTGGAGCAACCCGCATGGCACATCGTCCACCGAAGTGGCAGCGAAATTTTGTAAATAACTTGATAGTACATAGGTACAGACATTTAATGGTAGATACTTTAAAGAGAGGATTAGCAAATCATAGATTTTTGCACATTTTTTGTCAAATTCTAAGCTTGTCCAATCGACTCCAGACAGACTACAGTTAGAATTTTATTGTAAGTAGGTATGAATTTGTGACAATCATTGATTTAATGGATATTATACATTGGCTATTATCTATATATATTATAATGACTAAATTATCCAGACAATATAATAAATTAATCCGGATATTATTTATAATAGCTACTCAAATTATTAAATACGGTTCGATTAATTACCTTCCCACAAAAATTACCGATATTTGTTATAAATTATTATAGAATCAAAATCAATCCTTACACTTACTAAAAATATATGTTACGGGTAATGCTAGAAGATGTAGTAAACCTAGGTTTACATGGGTTTACTTAGTATTACCCAAACGTTTTGGGTAAAGTTCGAATAATATGTAAAATAAATTTTAATTCGGAGTTTACCCATACTCACCTAGGTCTATCCAACTCTGGCTGGATAATGTTAGGTGTTGCGTCATTTTTTAGCACGTTGCGCGGCGTCTGCCCACGTTCCCACGCGCCGCTTCCCGCTCGTTCGTTGTTAAGCTATTGCCAGTATTCATACTCAGAAAGAGCTTGAAAAAATTTTGACAGGATTTACTACCGGAGCGGAATCTAGTTCAGAACCCCAAGAAGAGGATCCGGAATCTAGCCAAGAACCGCACGAAGATTTTCCTATTGCAGATCTAGGATCACAGAATGACCGCATACAAAACAGGAAGATGATACACGAAAGTGAAACAGTCTTAAATACAAAAGAAAGTGATAAAGAAATTATCCAGGAAAGTAGTATAGAAGAAATGGCCAAACAGTAAGATGAAACGGAGTGTTGTAGATGTATAAAGCCAGGAACAAGTACACAAGAAACAAAGTGTGAAATTTGTACTATTCAAAAAAATATAAATGAAAATAGATTATCTGCACGATTAAGCTTAGAAAATCAGGCTAAAAAAATGAAATCATTATCAAATTTAAAATTTCCTCCGTGTTCTGTTGGAGATACCGTTAGAGTCCAAATACCAGATGTTGATAGAGGTAGAGGAGAGTTTCCGAATGTGCTTATGGCAGTTGTAGAAAAGAAAGATGATCTTTATAGGTTAGGAAACGAACGTGGGGCTATCGTGGAAATGTTCTCAAGAAATCAGTTTTCTGTTTGTCAGGATAAACTTATTGATATTGAAAATATATCACCTGAAAAAAAAGCTTACGAGAACTTGCAAAAAATAAAATGATAAGTATGTTTGTAAACTAATTGACACTACAAAATTTAATATATTGTGTATGTGCTATTAAAGCTATTATGTTTAGTCTCAGAGCTATTGTGTTCTTTTCTTATGTTTTTAATAATAAAAGCTTTCTATGACCTTAGTTTTTAATTTCAGTAATTAATCTAACATTACCCAGTAAGCATTAGATATATCTAGGTGAGTTAGTAAATGAGTGGGTAAATCCCGAATTAAATCTTATTTTCATTATTATTTGGACATTACCCAAAACGTTTGGGTACTACTAAGTAAACCCATGTAAGCCTAGGTTTACTACATATACTAGCATTACCCGTAACATATATACTATTCATATTGCTTTTTTTACCAGCTGCTAAAAACAGCAAGATACGATGTATTCAAAATTGAAACATCAGAAAAGGTCACAAGGAATCTTAGTAAAGTTTTCCTTTACCAAAATTCCTTGAGAGCTTTTGACACGATCCGATTAATTTTACTATGCTCACTCAGACTTCATTTTAGTTCGAAAGCGAATCTTCATATTGGACATGGTGTAAAGTCTGAATGTGAAAAAAATGTTTTGCAGTGTTCTAATATTAGTTACCTGTCTGTCATTTATGTTGCTTTTTAAATATTTAAATGTTGTAGTCGTTAATGAGTGATTCCTACCAAATTCTCATATTGATCTCTGTGTTCTTTTTGAATTTTATTTTTATTTAGCCATTAAACTATTTTCTAAGACCAAATACCATGTTATTTATAATATTCTATAAATGTATATTAAAAATTAAATTTATTAGTATTTAAATAACATAAGTATTAATGCTACACATATACGGTCTACAAGTAAGTAGCTGTTATGCTTGAAATATAACTATATAATCTTCACCTACAGGTAGGTACTTGTTTTATTACTTTCCTATGTTCTTTGTTTTGTATAGGCGTGCCATTTGAGTACAATTAATTCGCCAATATCGTGTAGAATGGTTAATTACTTTTATCCAAGTCTTCCGAGATATTATATAAAATAGTTATTTAATGTGATTAATTTTGTGTCAAATATCGCTTTTGTTGGTTAGCACCTAAAAGTAATATCCCGATTTTTTACTTTACACATTAGATATATATTTAATATTCGAACCTAGATGTCATCAGTCATGAGTTACCTTAATCTCCCGTGGTAAAAAATAACATTCGTGACTCTCCCGTCCTCTAACTACTCAATACTAATAACACTATTCGTCTTTTTCGACGTGAAAGAAGGACAAACAAACGAACAAACCCGCTTTCACGTTTATAATATTAAAAAAAACTAAAATAAAGTAGGTATACTTTACAACTTAGCAATACGCTAAAGATTCTTTCGTCTGTTCAACTGTGTCGAGGAAAGTAATCAGCTTTCTATTTCTTTTAAAACACTGCTTGAGTTATATACATGAAACCTGCACACTATTTAATATTTATATTAAAACTTTCTTTGTGTTTACCATTAAAAGAACAAATATTATACAATATAATATAGTATACATATGTCATACACAATACATACTTATGTACAATATACATATTTTTATTTTTTATATTTCTTTAGTTTTTTGTTATAAATAAAAAAAACTATTAAGCTAAAAAATAAACTTTCATTTAAGAACTTATTTATGAAAAAAATAAACAAAACTTTTAATACATAAAAGTAAAAACGTAGTATTATCATAATAAAAATTATTTTAAATATCAAATTGTACACAAAAATATTTTTTTTAAGAACCTAAAATACCTAAAAGTATATTCAAATTTAAATAATTAAGTTAACTAACTCTACATCTTACTTACGGTTTAAAATCGGCAGTTTGCAAAATACTGTATACGACGAGACACGTAAGTACTAGAAGTGGTATACTACGAGTGTTTATGGCGTGCGCACTACGCCGGCGCGCGCAACTGACTTGCCGCGTTTAATACCAACGCGAATGCCCCATTTACTCTTATCAAAGTAAAGCCGTCGTTCCTCAGGTAAAACCATGCTAGCTCATGGGCTTTGCTATAGTTTACTTATTTTGATTTTTATAGAAGTTTTCGAACCAATATTTTGGAAAATTTACGCTCCATTGGATACAACCATGCCAGTTTATGGCAGTGTTTAATAATTTTTTGTAAAAGAAGAGAAGAGTAAAGTTCTCAAAAATTCCAAATGTACTGACTATGTAATGTATTATTAATTATTAAGTAACAACATTATTACTTGTATAATTATGAAGTGATTATTAAATTACTAACAATCAATTATACTAGATGCCAGTTGCAGCAATATCAAAATTTATAACAGTAAAATTTTATTAAAATAAGATGAAAATTCTAATAGATACCTACTTC
This sequence comes from Boloria euphrosyne, assembly GCA_951802675.2. Classification (NCBI taxonomy): domain Eukaryota; kingdom Metazoa; phylum Arthropoda; class Insecta; order Lepidoptera; family Nymphalidae; genus Boloria; species Boloria euphrosyne. The sequence continues at coordinate 6,238,808 of OX637877.1, forward strand.
CTGTTATAAAACAGATTTAATAAATTATAAGTAATTATAACGCATAGCCTTTGGTAGAGTATAGGCTTTATAAAATAGTGTAACAAAATATTCTTCAGTAGCCAATGTCCTTATTCTTACCGCGTAAAAGACACTTTTTTTAACTTTTTTGTCACAGGGTCCATTAAATGGTTTTACTTGGCTTTTGAATTATTTTTTAATACCAGTTTATAGTTACAATATTATATATTAATTATATATGGTACAACTAGTATAAAGCTTTAAAAATTTTTTTGTGCTATTCACCGGCAGGACATAGGCAGGCATGTATGTATGCAGATTGTAGGTACCTATAATTTTTACCCGACTGCAGCAATACACTAGGTACTTGTATTATACTAACTGCAAGTCTTGCTACGTATTTATATATTACCTATGACTTATGAGTATGTCTCCGACTGCATTCCTGTTTATTCGTCAACTACATAGCTCTCATCTTTTTAATTAGATTTTTAATCAGTCGGGTTTTCAATATTTATGTTATAATACAATACTCGTATTGTATTATGTAAAGGTGGTTTTTGTTTTCTCAATAAATATATTTTTTATTTAGTTCCATTGCCCTAATTAGTGCTATTGGCGGACATACAAGACAATATCAGGCTAAAACACAAATGTTGTTAACGATTTTAAAGTCATGTAGGATAAAGGATAAGGAAATATTAAAAGTAATATTAAAAGTAAAATAATCCATTATCATATTAACACGTGAAGCAAGAACTTTGTACCCCTTTTTACGAAAATTGCAATGAGATAATATAATTTTACGTTTAAATATTTATGATGAGACTAACTAAGTATTTTTCTACGTACATACATAAATGATGTACATAATGGAATCCTTTATCCTTAGATATTGTAAACAGGTGCAAAATCAGTAAAACCAATATTTCAAAATCTTTTTTATACAATACTATTATAAGGGTTCCCTACCTCAAAAGGAAAAAACGGAACCCTTAAAGGATCACTGAGTTTTCCGTCTGTCTGTCTGTCAAGACCCTTTTTCTCAGGAACGCGTATCAGGAAGGTATCAAGCTGAAATTCATATCAAATACTCAGGTCTACTGACTCTTGGAGCTGTGAAAAAAATCAAACTTCTGAGCCAACGCAATCAAAAGATACACCCGTTTATGCTGCAAATTTTCGACACTCGCAAGGGAATCAAAACCTACAGGGTACTTCCTGTGAACTCAGAAACTTGAAATTTATTACAAAGCAACGTGTTATAGCACAGATAAAGGAAAAGTTGTGAAAAATATAAATTTTTTGTTACATCGTATAATAAAATATTTTTAATTATTTTAAGCTTACTACCCCTTTCCTCATGAACGCGTAGAGGAATTAAATTGAAATTTATATCAAATACTCACGTCTATAGTACCTTTAAGCTTTAACAAAATCAAACTTCTATGTCAACGCAATTAAAAGAAACAGCAGCTTAAGTCACATATTTCGAAACTCGCAACTACTCGCAAGTCGCAAGTCGACAGTTCCAGTCGACCTAGAATCTTGAAATTTGGCAAAAAGCAAGGTCTTACAGCTAAAATAAAGGACAAATTCAAAAAATAAAAATAAAAAAAAATATCCCCGTACATACATAGTTGATGCAAATAAGACGTCCTCTGAGGTGTATGGGCGCTCATACAATTTAGAGGACTAGATTAATTGTTATAGATACTGGTACAAGAGCCTTCGTGCGCGAGTCCGACTCGCATTTCATGCGATTTTTTTATAGTCACTATATTAATGTTAATAATATTCAAACATGCAAAAAATCCATATAACCCATAAATAAAATTGCTGTCAGGCTATTAGGTTTTATTTATTATGCACTGCACCTAGGTTATGGAAGATATTCTCAGCAGTTAACTGCTTATAATAATATACTAATACTACATTGACATCTGCTCCTATTGAGCAAAATTGTAATATTATGACATTTTGTGATGTGGAATCCGTTCCAAATAAGAATTTAAATTAATTATTAAGACAACAGTGAACAGAGGATACCTATCTAGCATATTAGCAAATCATGATTTTAAATCATATAAATTCCATAATAATTTAGCAAGAAATGCCCACATTTGTAAAAATTTAAATACTGTAAACCTGGTGCACCAAAATATACAGGGCATGTTAGGTAAGGAACTTGAACTGGAGTTATTTATGAATGGTGAAAATATTCAAATTTATGTTTAACTGAACACTGGCTTTGCATCTCCCAGTCCATATTTAACTTCAGCGGTCACCGGGTAGCTAGTATGTTCAACAGAGAAAAAGCTATACGTGGTGGCTCTTTAATAATTATAAGTAAACTTTTTAAATATAAAGAACGTAAAGACATTGTGAGCCTCTCTGTTGAGCAAACTATTGAACTACAGACCTCCTAGTGGGTTATATGAGAACTTTGAAAAAGCTTTGGAAGAAGTTTTGTTAAAATTAAATATTTCTACAGTGCGGCCGCTCAAAGAATGCGTTTCTGACACCTGTCAATTCGTCATGACTAGTGATGTACAATAATTTAGTAACGTTATTTATTGCATTCATTATGCATATTTATTCAATTTAATTTATATGTTGTTATTTTTTATAGGAATTATATTTCAGTACATACAATGTAAATACATTTTTAATGAATCAATTACTTGAATAGAATCGTAATTTCTGAATGTAACGAAGGGGAAAAAAAATAAAAATGCTTTATTTATTACGGGTTCGGGATCGGAAATTGTAAGCGTTCTTGCACTAAGGATGTTTTATTTCACTATGAATACACGCACAGTCTGTACACAACACTAGTCTCTGAACACTGTATTTCTCTTTATTTTTACCAGAAATATAAAGAAGTAAGTAATTTTATTTTCAATTTTTTTTTAATTCATCCGACTGATATTATGACACAAATTTTCTTAAGTTTTGTTTGGGCGTACCTTTAATATATTATTAACTTTATTAAATATTATATTATTTATATCATACCGAAAGATTATATTAAGATTACAAAAATATTCGAATACAATTGCCTCGTTATTTTGTCACATCACTACAAAAACAAACAGTTGACATAACCTTGAAACAGCGTCGTTTGACGTGGTTTGACTTTTAAAAGCTAATGGTTTTATATTTGTTAATTAAGTAATTGTGATAATTTTAGCCCAAAATTAATACATTTATTGTAAGTAAGCATAATTATTCGAATTATTACTTAAGTACTTAGTACTAGTACTTATCACTCGTTAATAAGGTAAATAAAAGATATTTAAAAATTTGGCGTAAATTGTACGCCAGTTCCAAGTTACATCGCACAGTCGATCACGATCTGTCAGAAACGCATTCTCTGAGCGGCCGGACAATAATAAGGTTATTGTTATGTGTGGGGATTTTAATATTAATTTATTAGATAATTCTAATATAAGTCTCAGATTTAAATCTATGCTTCTATCATATAACCTACATAACTTATTTACAGAACCAACTATAGGATCACTGCTACCAGTGCTACATGTATTGATAACATATTTACAAATTGTAAACCATATTCCAAAGCTATTATTAATAAATTAAGCTCAGACCATTGTGGCCAGTTAGCTTCCTTTTCTTATTCTTTATTAAATGCCAACAAAAATATTTCAAAAAAGACTTTTGTACCTATAAATACTACACGTATGGAGAAGTTTAGAGGTAGTATTGTCGCAAAACCTCCGTATTTATCCTACATTAATGACCTCAACTACTTATATAACTCTTCATTTAAATTAGTAAAAACTGAATTTTCTACAATATTCACTTCTAAAACAGTCAATTCAGGGGGTCTCTTGACATTTGGTGAATGGGCAACTCCTGGCATATGCAAGAGCAGGCAAAGGCTATACGAATTGTATAGTTGTACATCGTTTACATAGTCATACATAAGTAAATTACGATTTTGCGTCATTGCTGGCGTTAGGCCGAGCATCGTCATGTCTTTGAAAATGGTTCTAGTCCAGGTAGTTGGCGGGCGACCTCTGTCCCTCTTGCTCTCATCTATTTATTTCCATTACTCGTCTTGTCATGTGCCATTTATCTCTGCGCATTACATAACTATACCAGCGTAATCGACCTTCCTGCATCTCATAAGATGCAGGAATATACGTCATAGCGTATATCAGCAACTTAAGAAGTCCGAAAGAATTCTGTCCGACAGAGTAACACCTCTTGACCAACGTAACATTTTCATTCCGGTGCAATGTACTTTTTGTTCTGTTTTTTCTGTTTTATTTGGAATTTTTGCGTCGCAAAGAATACCGGTGAGAGATCTCCACTTAAGCCATCCTGCTTTTATTCTATTTCGAAAATCGGTTTAAATATTGGCTTTAGTGTTTACGACGGACCCGAGATACTTGCATTCCTCTAGAATAATATAATACAGAGGGAGATATCCAAATAAAACACATATTTTTATAGAGTTAATGTCCTAATTGAACTTTCGGTCAATACCGGTATTGATACCGTGACCACGGTATTGGTTTTTTAATACTGGTATTGATACCGGTATTGAAAAAAACTCCGGTATTTGAAAGCCTTAGTACTGAGGGAAGCCCGTGCCCAGCAGCGGGACGTTAATTATTTTTAACAAAAAAACAAAAACCGACTTCCAAACTTAATAAATCTAAACTAAAAAGTAGAAAATAATACTTTTAAGGACTTTGTTAATTTTGGAGTCGGTGCCAGCCAGGTATTTTGATTATGTTTACAAATTGATAGATTAATCAAATATGTATCTATTTAGGGTTATTTTGCTTTGGCTGGCACCGACTTCAAAATTAACAAAGTCCTTAAAAGTATTATTTTCTACTTTTTAGTTTAGATTTATTAAGTTTGGAAGTCGGTTTTTGTTTTTTTGTTAAAAATAATTTATTTTAAAATTTTTAGCGGAAAGTAGATACGTATTGTGTTAATGACTATAAAAATTTACCTTCTATTATGAGGTAAACCTAATAGCCTGAAAGTATACAACCATCGGTCCATAATTGCGTATTATATTAAAAAAAAATTCTTTAAACTGCTAACCGTTGAGGAGTTGTACCTTCCATCATCAGTTACGGTACGTGACTCAAATATCCATATAGCCTATAAAAGATTCGGCCGAGCTTCGTTAATTTGCTCCTAAAAATTGAAGAGTTCCGATACTTTGTCATGGATCCCATCATCAGAACCTTACCAAACTCCCATCAAACTACCCTTGAAGTATATCCTTTCCATTAAAAAAAGAATCATCGAAATCAGTTGGCGTGATATTGAGTTATTCGTCCATTTGTCGCGCAAATACTTAATGCAAATTTAAGACTTTTATGGTTTTCTCATGGATGCCATTGTCAGAACTGGAAAATATTAAAATGGGACCACATGGGAAGCACTACCTTTCAAATAAAAAAAGAATCATCAAAATCGGTTCACCCAGTTCAAAGTTATGAGCTAACAAACATAAAAAAAAAAAAAATACAGACGAATTGATAACCTCCTCCTTTTGGAAGTCGGTTGAAAAGGGCTGATGACAAGTCAAACCAACCGAAATAATAATAACCCAATAAAATCCAAAAGTATCGTATGTTCTAATTTTGTTTACATTACTGTTTTTACCAACTGTGTTGTTACTTACCAACTGTGTTTTGTGCGAAGTGTTCATTTTTTCCCAAAATGCAATGGCTCTCATGATTTAGGCAAAATAAAAGCGTCATACAGTAGAGTCAAAACGACTCTACTATATACCCTGTATTATTAATTTAACTCTCTGTAGCTTATAAAAATTACAATATGAAACTTTATTATTACTGTAATAATCTTTATTCATTAGCATTGTGTATTAAACGTATAAAAAAGAAAAAAACAAAAAACTGAATGTTTCATACATCACGTAATACTTATATTCATGTGCGCGTTTCTCGCAAAAAGTACTGAGTCCATTATAACTAAATGATCAGTAATGATAAAACAGATATTACTTGAGTCATCAGTTAAGATACTTTTCACTATAGAAAATTCTATTATTCCTATAGAAACACAATAACTGTTTCTAGAGAATATGGCTAACGCTGGCTAAACTTTTAGAGGCATCTGTACCAAAACTAGCCCTAGGAAATTATAGGTATTAATAAGGCCCAGAAAAAAATCAGACATAGCTTCATTTGGTACACTTGCATAAATGTTTGTATTTATTTTTTAGCTCATCCTCGCTTCGCTTGGGTTCGTCCCAATCGTCGTAGATTTAGCGCGAGCGTAGCCGCAGATTCTGCTCCAGTTAACATAAATAAAATTTGTAAAACAAAATTAGCCCAAGTTTCTCCTTATAATATTTACGAGTGAAAGTACCGTCAAAATCGGTCCAGCCGTTTCAGAGTAAAACCGAACAAACAGGCAGATAGACAGACAAACATTTAAAAAATTGATTTTGTAATGTTAGTAGGTACCTACCGTATACATTTTTATATGAATTTAGTAAATAGCTGTTAATTTAAAATTAAAAACAGACACTTCAATTATATTTATATGTTACATCTAGATATATTCAGGGACGCACCTGAACCAAGCGACAACTTGTTTATAAATTAAAGAAAACAGATTTTCACTTAAATACCTACCTATATGCGCAAGTGAAATCAGTACCTACTTTATAAAAAAGTATTGTTTGCCTGTCGTAGCCATTTTATTATTTATTAGCGCTTCATCCTCGCTTCGCTCGGGTTCGTCCCTAGGTACCCCCTTTAATATGAAAATATTACAAACTTTTAATGTCTTACTTAATATTATAATATATCTAATCAAAAGCCAAAAAATAAGTTGTAAGCTTCTAGCTTTAATGACGTAATTTCCATGCAAACCTTCCTTTCTTCCCTTGACAGACATATAGAAAGACAGAGTTACTTTCGCATTTATAATGTTAGTAAGAATAATTATATTTTTCAATCTAATTTATTATTTTAGTGTACCTTTAGTACCTATTGGCACGCAGGATACATTTTTAAGAGTTTGTTTCGTTACACCAAAGACTTATAACTTCTGAGGTATCTCCAAAACTCAAAAGTACACAAACTCTCGTTTTTGTGGACTTTTAATTTGTTGTATAATGCCGCAAAGTCTAGTATATATAAGTATAGTATCTTTATAGCCTTGTAATAATGATTTTTACTCAAATATGTACAAACATATTAATTTACATATATTTATATTTTAAGACTTCCGTAATAACGCTCGACATCAAATTAAAATAAAAGATAATATTTTTTGCATTTCAACAATATTTATGGCTCTATGCCTTAAAACAGAAGCAAAAATTTAAATGAGTATCAAGGATAGGAAGCAGGAGACAGGATAGCTCTTGCCTGTAGACGGCGATGGTACTTCCTTGGAATATTTCTTCAAACATTAGATTTAGCATAGGCTTTGGCCTAACACTAAGATATACAAAGACTAGCTTTATCTATCTATACATAAGTATAATAATAAAACAGTAAGTTAAAAAAACTGTACATGAAATACTTTTTAAAAACAATGACTGTAATGTATTAGATATACTTAGGTATAAAAAAGAAAGAACAAGTCAGGTATTAACTTTTTGTCTGTACTTCTGTTAGTCTATTTGCCTGTACGCGTTTCTTTCAAGAAATACTTTAAACTTGAAAATTTTCTTTCACACGGGAAAACTCTCTCTTCTCTCTTACTCTATCTATGAAGGAAGTATGCAGGTATGTAAAAATATTTTCACTCTTTTTTTAAGTCACTTTACGCTTTAGCGGATCTTTGAGAAAAAAAGTTTACAGAGATTCGAGTCAATAAGATTAATACGGCTGATAACGATGTCTTCCCAACCAATTCCGGCCACGGTGGCCAATCTTAGTGAGACTAGTCAACTGCGTAGGTGAAAGTATACTTACTGCACGAATACATGACTAGGCTAATTCTACAGAAGACCAAGAAATAAGATTGTAAATTATTTCATTGCAAATTATTTCACTGCAATATTGTTGTATTTGGTTTTTTAATAAGCGCCATCTATGTATAGTTTTACGTAGCACGGAGTACTTACAATGAATTATACTTTCATATTCTTCGGCTTTTCAACAATAGATGGCAATCGTTAACGATAGATAATTCCAATTAAATACTTTAATAACTACTAATATACATATTTAAAAAGATTAATGATGTCTCCGTAAAATATAAAAATTTCACATATATTATTCATTTGTAAAATTGGACCAATATTTATTTTCATTACACTTCGTTTTAACTATTCAACGATAGATGGCGCTGTAGTCTTAAATAAATCTAATCGTTTAAATTAAAATGCGCCTAAAATATATTTTATTGGTAATAATAATTGAAATTTAAAAAACAATTTTCATAAGACAAATGTACAATAATACAGGTCAATTATTTTTAGTGTATTAGCGCCATCTGTTGTAAGTTTTTATCCTATGTTATGCTATGAGTTTGTTACTGCGTCCAACGTATTTTTGATTAAGTTAAACCTTATTTACCAAATATATATTTTAAAAGGATATTATTTGCTAAGTAGAAATTGTAGAATAGCGAAGGAAATAGAATAAAAATCAGTTAATGACAAAAAGCGAGCTTGCCGTACGCGCTACTGGCGACATGTTACCATAAATCAGAGGGGGGCGCCCACCCACTTCGGGTAAGCATGATCTTTTTCCAAGATCCTACATTTTTATAAGGAGCATCCGCACGCTTTTTGCTACAATGAGGGGAGTACTAACAGATTTTTTGCTTTTATCTTTCGAGTGGATAATAAAATTAAATGTTCGACAATAATAAACTTTACAATTATGATCTTTAGTTGAGAGAAAAAAGGAAGTTGCTGAAATAATAGAGTGAGTTTAGTCTAGTATAATATCATGTTTCATGAAGTAGCTATTAAAAAGACTTTAGTTACGTTACAGACACAAAAATAATTTGTGTCAGCGCGTTATTATTGAATATTATTGTAATATCAACCTATTCAATATTTTTTATTTTTATGTTTTATAAGAAAATAATATAATTGATATGAAAAAGAATTGAAAATGTATTTGATTTTTTACTCAATTATTTATTGGAAATACATTCATAGCAAATCAAAACTTTAAATATAAAAATAGTTTTCTTTACCTCTTCTTCTTAATAGCTTAAAGCTCGCAAAGAAGTCTAGTGCAAGCAAATATAACTGTGAACTAATTATTTAAAGACACAATAACACTCAATTTGTTCATATAAGTTAGTATAATCAGCCAAGTAATGTTCTCGTACGGCTTCAAAGGGTGTCGTCTACGTCGTTAGACATTGTATGTAACTAGTGGCTTTCCCTGGCTTAGCTCGGCTGCGTAAAGAGGTGTTTTCTTTAGTAATGTATACAGACCTTGAGATTGTATACCTTTTAGTAAATGCTTTTAATAGCCTATATTACTCCAGCTGATAGTTTATATGTACGTAGATCTATCTACTCATCCAAATTGGTTCAGTCGTTTTAGTGTGTAGAAGTAAAAAACTTAGGTTAAAGGTACACGCATGCATTTCGCCTCTAATAGTATACTGGGAAGTGTGACGTGTACTTTTATTAAATGTATTTCTATAGTGACCTATGTATAAAATAAAACGTTTGTCTGTATTTTTTGAAACTACTTTATGTTATGTTTATTTGAACAGCACCTACCAAAGCACAAAAGCAGAAAGTTCCGAAACAAACAGTGCGAAAAGTAATAGTTTTTTTTACTTATTAGAACGTTTTCTGGAATCTTAAATCAATAATTGTATCCCAAAGATAATGCTCAAACCTTAAACATATCGTTAATCGAGATTCTAGACATTACAAGATTTTGTTTGTAGTAATGCTGTTATAAAAGGCATCTCTTGGGAAAGGAAAGCGAATCTATAAGAAAGACTTGACAATGATTGGTAAAACAAAAATTGGATATTTTTCCATCTTATCATATTTTAAATTAGGTATATATCTACTTTGATTATTATCTATTATCGTGATTAAACGAAAATGATAGTCGAAAACTATCTATCAATATACTGTTGGTAACAGAGCGGTGCTGAATTTATTACTGACAGGATGCACGTAACTACATTTATTTCATGCCAATTTCATTATTTTTATAGTACCTACCATTTACCATTATATTATAGTACCTTATTTGTATTCAATTTCTTCTTTAAACGTATATTTTTAGATTTGAGTAGGTGTCGAAATGGCAAAGTTCGTAAGTTTTTTTATAGCTCATTGTTTCGCTTATTTTTATCTGGTTTCATGTGAAGTTTGTCTAATGCAGTTTTTTTATTTAAAGTTTGTCTTTTTTTGTCTAGGGCAGGCTTCATATTATTTACGTATTTTTGGACTACAAAGAAGCGGAGAAGTCTATGATGTCGATAATATGATATTTAACTCAATGGAATTATAACATAGATCAAAACTAACAAATTATAGAAAAAATAAATAATTATTTATCTGTGTATAAATGACTGAGAAATTAATTTAAATATCTGTAGTTCAGGTCGTGTGAGGTCATGAAGCTAACCTTACAAGATCTACATTAAAGTTACATAACTTTTTCATTTGTTGAAATATTTTAATAATTTTGTTATATTTTGCTTATTTTATTTTTAATTTTAATAATAAAAAAATGGGAAACTCCTCCATTGCATATAATCGACGTCGTGAAAAATCGCGCAACTCATGCATTTTGAGTATGCTTTAAGTGTTACAGTACAGAAACTTACAATCCTTAGGACAATAATTGACACCAAAACTATTTCTGTTTCTTTTATATAGAATTTTAAAAGCTCTTAAGGGCTAACTATTGTATCGTAAGTTTTACCTATCTCTTATCATGCATTGATCTAATATTCTGGAAATCCTTATCCTTTATCCTTATCCCAAAGAATACTGATAAATATAAATTTCATAAACAAGGGGAGTGCTTCTTCCTGTCCTGGTACTTCAGTGATCGAAGAGTGGGCCACGAAGCTTTCACCTCTGTTAGGCCAAACTTCGGGGCGTCGTGGTTGAGAGAGAAAGCAATACTGAATACTGCGGCGCTTATTAAGAGGGAGAAGGTTCCGGTGGGTTTAAATGGAGAGGACTTTAAAAGTCAGCCGACACCACCGTTCATACAATTTACGTTCTTGATATTATTGGCTTTATACCAAAAAAACAAAATATTATTTCTTTATATCGAATAGTATAAAAAAAACCATACATTAAAATGCACTATTTAGGAAAATTATAATTTAAGCATATTCAAAAATAATTTACCGCTATGAACTCTTTTAAGGCCACTCCCGAATTTACCGATACAATAATTTATTTAATAACATTTCTGTCACTTGTAAATAGGGGGCAAATACATACATATATAAATACATACATACATACGTTCATACATACATTCATACATACATACATACATACATACATGCATACATGCATACATGCATACATGCATACATGCATACACGCATACATGCATACATGCATACATGCATACATTCATACATACATACATACAAACTTACATACATACATAAATACATACATACATACATACATAAATACATACATACATACATACATACATACATACATACATACATACATACATACATACATACATACATACATACATACATACATACATACATACATACATACATACATACATACATACATACATACATATGTATGTATGTATGTTATGTTACGTTATGTTTTTCGAGTGTATGCATGTGCATACACTCGAAAAACATAACCCTGCTTCTGACGCAGTCGGGTAAACATCATAATAGAAATATCGCTAGTAAAATAATTAGCTACTACAAACATTTTGACTTTGAAATTAAGTATAAGTGAGTCGTGTGATCTGTGACACACAGACGAAAAGAATAACTGGGGACATACGGCTACAATTTATAAGTTAAAATTTAATGATTTTAATAAAGGTACGTACTGTGACCTGAATGAAGACATGTGTATATGAAAATCTAAAATATATCACTGTATTTTAAATTATAAAATATAAAAGTCCTAAAACCAGTTTCCAAATATAACATACATATTTTTTATACTTATATTGAAAATTTTCGCGACATAAGAAATTAAACAGTTTTATATTTATTTTTAATAATAATAATAATATATATAAAATTAACTTATATTTACGAGTAATTCAAAATAATTTACGCTTTTTTTAACTATTGATAATAAAAAAGAGGCTTACTTCGTGATCTTAACCTGTGACACGCAAGATTCATTTTGCTTATGAGTAGGGGAATGTCGATGATGTAGTCAATGTAGCTTGTACATCAATATTTGATTTCGTTTATCACGGTGTTTTTTAAGGATTTTATATCCTAGTCGTCGATAATGGAGTCTACAGAAGAATTATATCGCTTACCTAAGTGGTGCAGAAACATGTACCTTATTCATTCAACCATTTACACTTTTGACTAAGAGTTTCAATTTTTTTTGGTATGATTCGTTTTATAGACTATTGAATTCGTTTGAGAAACGCAAAATAAAACATTGCATTTTGTAGGATTTTTTAATAATATATAACACCAATAATAACTTGCTATTCAAGAGAACACCAAGATCACGCAATTCATTTACCCTCTTTAGTTAACTAACGCCATGAAGAACTATCAAAGAGAATGGGGTTCTTTTTCCTAATGAATGATATGATATTTCCTGAAGCTTAAGTAAAGATGATTTCCTTGACAATATTAACTTAGCCTACACAAATGTTTATCCTGTACTAGAGTTAAGTTAATTACTTCAAGGGTGAGCATAACCTATATGAACCTATATTAATAGTCAATATTGAAGCCATATTTATAGTTGAATTGAGATAAGGTAAAAATTAAACCCTAAATATAATTTTAAAGACGTAAAAAAATCATCATTGTAAGAAAAATTAAGTTTCCTTTATAATTCTTGTAAATAAAGCTTGGAACTTATAAACAGTAAAACATTCACTATGTCGAAAATATATCGTGAGGTGTGCTAAACCTTTTTTCATAGCTCGAGTGACATAGCCGAGTTAAAAGATTTGAAGTACACGTTTGGCTACAATTGGAATAGTGAAGTGAACGAAACCTGAAAAAAAATCAGTTATATGGTTGGTGAAAACTATGTACGTTACGTAATTAGTTCTCTCAAAATAAATAGCATGCTTAAGAATTATTAATTAGTAGTTTATTAGTTAATTAAAGAGTATTAACTGCTCGTGACTTTAGTTACTTTAAAGTTCTTATTAAATTAGTGTAAATAATCACTTCATATTGATGGCATCAATATTCTTTTTCTTTCTTTCTTTAAAATTATCTTTATCACTTTGTGATAATGTCATTTTTTTAAATAATCATATTAAATTTTAAAATACATAACCAACTTCTTTATGGTTATAACGCAATATAACCATAAAAAATATTATATAACCACTTTTTTTTAGTAAATATGTTAAGCTAAATCATCAAAACATATTGATTCAATTCAATACAATTCTCCTGTTAATGGCTTCAAAGCGTGCCAGTTGAGTACAGATTACTTCGCCAATGTCACGTAGAATGGAGAAGACACGTCACACGAAGGAGATTGGTCGGTAACATAGAGTCAATAAGTTTATATTATTTAAAATATAACTGTATAAGGGAAGTAAATCCTTACTAAATATATTGAGTAATAATCCACACGTTTGACAATTTGAAATATCCGATATATCTACATACATTATAAGTGTTAAAAAGTTCAACGCTACGTAACCTCATTTCAGCCGGAATAAAAATGAATACATAATATCTCCTTCCTGATGAGTTAAACCATAGGTGACGATCAATATGCACGTAACAATCTACAAAATTAAACTGAAATCTGTAAAATACTCTAGTAGTAGACTAGAATAGACTCTAGTACACATGTAAGCAAAACCAACTTTTGAGCTTTGTTATGTAAATAGAAACTCAATATCGTAAGCTGTACAGTATGGGGAAATTCTTCGAAATACTCGTACTACCCTTACAGATCGATTAATCCTTCCGGGTTGTTAAGTGATATTTCATTAGATATTATGATTTTTTATATCATCCACGCCAGATTCATTAACTCTCTTACCTATTTTCATGTCAATATTAATTTAATGTCAATGAAAATATTATAAATGAATATTTGCCAAATTTCTAAAAGAATGCGAAACTACTTTTAAAATGGAAGACTTTTCTTCGCTTTATGAAATTCACATTGATAAATATTTCATTCACTATAATCAACAATTTGTATTTCTTCTGTTACCGCGTTTTTCGCGCCAAACTTTTTCAATATATTGTCGGTGAGAGCCACGCTCTGCCACCATTAACCGCCGACACTTCACCGTTGCTATAAACTCACAAATCATGAAACGTGCCATTGCAATAGTCACGGCCAAAACACGACTCTATCACTCTCATACAAAGTCCACTCTCACAGTGTTCCGGAATTACGATCAGTACAGAACAAAATGTTTTTCTAACAGATTACTTTGAACCTTAATGTCACTTTACGGAAAACTTGTTTTCAGTTAGTCCACCGGGAAATTGTGAAACGAACAAAGAGAGCGAGAAACGAGGCCAACATTCGTTAATAATGTAATGTATATTTATTGGTCTACATTATTTTACCGAAGTCGGTTTACTCTAAATAGGCTTTTATATTAGTTATTTTAAAGATTAGTCGTTGGAAGGGACTATTACATTTTTGTTATATCACAGACAGATCTGATCATGAAGATGTCTAATGTGATGGTAGACTCGATGATAGCAGCGATCCTAAATGTTTGAAAGAGGTGGTTTGAAATAGAAAGAGATGACAATTTTTAAGCGTCTGCTATTCTATAAAACTAAAAAAATATATTTTTCCTTAACAAATAGATAACTTTTTTAAATATAGCTTTTATAGGCAAAATATAACTCTTAATTTTTTTAAATCAGTTTTAAATGTTTGAAAGAGGTGGTTTGAAATAGAAAGAGATGACAATTTTTAAGCGTCTGCTATTCTATAAAACTAAAAAAATATATTTTTCCTTAACAAATAGATAACTTTTTTAAATATAGCTTTTATAGGCAAAATATAACTCTTAATTTTTTTAAATCAGTTTTTCTGTGCGGCCTAATTTGTATGACATCGGGCGTTCCGCATCTAATCAATACACAGCTTGATGCGGCGGCGGGCTGGCAGGCGCGCGCTCGCCCCCTTCGGCCGCGCTCGGCAAACATCGGCTCGAGTGGGGCGCCCTCGGCGACGTTCGGGTATTCTCGCTTCAATCGTAATTCCATTTTCCGCCCGCCTTGGCAAATTGAAATGTCGTAACTCTTGGGGGAATATCGGCTTTCTAGCCAAGAAAAATATTCTGCTAAGGCATTGTAATGACGGCTCTGATATTACGGAATATTTCCAGTTCATCATACGGTTCGGGGTGATGTCCCCTATTAATGATTACTATTGTGAACTCACCCGCCACTTCGCTATTCGGGTATAGCTGTCTTCTTCATTTCCGTTCTTCATTCATGCAGATATGAAGAAGATTCTTAGATATTAATCTTTTTATCTATTAAACTAAACCTACTATCATGAAGATGTGGGTTCGAGCCTTGATATTACAACAGTTATATCTGTTAGGTGTAAAGTTATAATGGATAGAATATCTGTAGTATATAAGTGCAGTAACAAGTTAGTATATTCTACTGGCCTTTATACCATGACGTGGAAGTGGATTATAACATGAAACATGAGTTTATTAAAAATAAATATTTGATGTTTATTGCGAACCTCAAAAATATATTTATTGCAATTTTTTGCATCTTAATTTCATAAATTATTATATCACATTTTGTTTGTAATTTACTTTATAATAAAAAAAAAATAAGTAACGATTATAATAAATCAAAGTATTTTCGGATATTGTATTAGTTAGAAGCCCAGTAGGTCAGATAAATTGAACCCTCGGTGGTGTTGTGTTCACACGTAAATAACATGTAGAGTTTGGGCGAGGGTGTGGGCGGTCCGTTCCCGAGAAACAAAGAAAATATTACGTTCAAAATCGCTGTACTAGCGAAAATCAACTTTATACAGTTGTGATAAGTGGTATCAATGTAAATTTAAGCGTAGAATTCTTGTGACCCCCGTGACAGATAGCATCGGAACGTTTGCGAACGGAAAATAAGTTTTTGCCCGAAGTACTACCTTATGACGTGGGAAAAGGAAAATTGATGTTCTATTATGACTTGTGCGACGGATGGTATTAGAATAGATTTCATCGAACACGCAACTACCCAAAGAGGTAACTTTGATTTCACTTTAGTGGTCCTAATTTTTTATTTTTTTGTCCTTGAATGTGTTGATGGATTAACTTATGTTTAAGCTTTAGTTAACTATAATATAACTTCTGCTGATTGATCCTTAAATTAAACATTTTACATTAAATCATAATAATATAAAGATTATTTTAATAAATCTCCATATAAATATTTAGTTTACGTTTAAAATATTACATATTCAAGTATATGAAGTTAATGAATAATGTAAGTGAGAATGCGGTATTCACTATATTTTACTCACAACAGCTTATATTGTATCTGGATAAGGTTATTTTGTAACCTTTCAAGTAGAGACCTCTTTGAAGATATTGCGGGCTTTAGGGGTTACGTCGGTGGGATGGGTCGGAGGGGTTGGAGTTTTGAATTAATAATGTTGATATCGGCCTGGCTTGCTATTAATTTGATTATTTGTCTTATGTTTTGTTATCTACCGCTGTTAACACGTACCTTTACATTAAGTCCGGGTAATAAAAGCTTATTAAGCGAACAGTAATGGATAATTTAATGATATTAAAATAGCTTTTAAAGTTTTAAGTTTAATTTTAAATGAATGATAACTTATGTAGGTAGATATTCAGTTTACAATGTCAGAATACTTAAACATTTTGTAGAATTATAATTAATGTATATTGTTTAAAAATAAATAAAAAACATACTTATTTATTCAACTTAACATTAAACATAGTCACAATTTTTTGTTCTCTGTTTTTCTACTAAATTGTAGACGATATATTTCTGTAAAGTATCCAAGGCCGATGTTACCTACATATGTTATAATCGTTAGTAGAGGTGATAAGTACTTAAGTAAATTATTTTTGGAAAAAAATAGGCATAAAATTGTAATAATTTGGTTTTGTAAAGCTGCGACGCAAATCTCAATCATACCTTGAGTAGTACTTTTCAAAGTAAATAGCGAAAGATCTTTGAGATTTTATCACCTTTGACCTTAAACTACAATACTTTTATTCATTGTTTTTCTTAATAGCTGTAAATTGGCCATCTTTAAAGCAAGCAATAAGAGGGGAAACGAATAGAAGGTGCAGGAAAAATCAAGAAGAAACGTTAGAATGTTTTTTTTTCGTTACAACTATACAATATTACAAATATAACAAAAAAAAAAAACAAAAAAAAACAAAGTTAATTTAAGCCAACATTATAAAAGTGACAGTTCGAAAAGAATTAATTAATGTTTAACGATGGGAGATAATAAACCGGTATTACGATACTTCGGGAATGTTTGGGCTCGCGCAACCTTTCCTTAACTTAGCGGGATTGAGTACGTAAGTATATAGAGTAACTTTAATTAAGACGCCTCGCTGTTTTGCTAACGTGCATTGTTTATGAGGTGGAATAATTTGGACGGTTTTCCTGAAAATATCTACCAAAGATTAGTGTTATGAATAAAGTAAATAGGGATTTTACTTTACCAAAATTTCATTTTTAAGGAAAAACGTGAAAGACTCTATTTTTTATAAAATCTTTAATTGGGAGAACAAAAAAAAAGAAAGGGTTTTGATAACTTTTTAGAAACCTTAGTCTCTTCTAAGGCTGTGCCTGTAGTAAAGCAAAAATGTAAAAAAGACGTGTGGCACTCGGAGACTGCCGCGGTAAAGCTATTGCATAGCTGTTTTTATCAACTTATGCAATTATAATTAATTATTTATTTTATTTATGCAGTATTTCTTTTCTTTTTTTTTCTTCGATATTAATTCAAATTACACTTTTTGAGCGTGGTGACCGATAAGAAAACAATTTTTTTTCTTTTACTAAATAAATGAGAAGTTAATATTGTTCAAAATATTTTTATTATCTTACAATAAATGTATGTTATTCAGGAATATTTATCATTGAAACAATAGGTTTATGGTAACTGAAATAAGAAACATAAGTTTGAGACTTGATATCTTCTAAATATCTGGAAAATACCGCGACAATGGTGGTCCCATATTTTGTTGTGGATTCTTGTGGATCATTATTCATTTTCATATTCAATATTTTTGAAAGAAAAGTTGTCAACCGCTCTGATATTTTATCAGCGAAGTTGATGTTGAAATCGCCAGCCAAGATAAGTGGAAGTTTATTACCATTTGTACCAAGTATTTTCGACCCTTCTGCAGTGTACGAGTTGAGTTGAGTTGAGTTTGAGTTTATCGCGAACAGACAGACAGACAGACGCGGCGGAGGACTTTGTTTTATAATATGTATAGATGAAGAATGAATTTACACACACATTTATATATATATATATATATATATATATATATATATATATATATATATATATATATATATATATATATATATATATGTATATATATATATATATATCTTTTTACTTTTGAATTATAAATAATATGAGTGAGTTGTCAACATAAAAGATTGTGACTTATGAAGGAAATATAAAGATGTTGCTAAAGATTTCTAAAGATTTATAATTATAATCCCGCTCTTTCAATTTAACGATCCCACATATATATATTGAGATTTGAGAATCTAAATTGAATTTAAACTATACGTGTGTGTGTGTATATAAAAAGGGCTACTTTTAATATCGCTCATTTTAATATCAAAATTTTGGTTATCTTTATAGCAGTATTATTATATATAAATTAACAAAACAAAACAAAAAATAATACTGTATTTGTGATAATAATAATAAAATGTATGTATATAGAGTACTCACTCATTTTCTTTCACTATTTTAAATTTTTTCTTGACTTTCTTCATTAATAAATGCACTTTGTTTATTCATATTTAAAGCACTTTGTACACAAATTATACGAGTACAGATATTCATTGTTGTAAATAGATGATAAATTTTTAAGCTATTGTTTATTAAATTAAAAACTGTCGATTTATTAATCTACAGCGCCATCTATATTCATTATGGGTAACAAGTAAACTAAAAAATAAACCATAGATGTCGCGCTCGTCGCATCACGCATGACAGGTGTTAGGTTTTTTTCGTTACGGAATTTCTAGATTCGGTCTCCACGCTCAAGGCCCGCGATAGAAGCTATGCAATAGCTTAAAAATATGATTTAAAACTTAACAAAATTTTAAATATTTGTGTAAATCTAAGAAAGTAATAGTTTTCAACACTATTAATTATTCCTTTGTTTTTTGTTTCTCTGACGTACAATATCGACAGCGAACAGCATGCGCCGCGGAGCCTCCTCCAGTACCTCCTTACCTTTTATATTAAATTAAATTTAATTATGAGGACAAAAATAGCATAATTAGTAGATTATAAAATGTTATCACATTTAATTTATTGTTAACACACCCATTTTGCTGCTCGACGTTAACTAATTCACTTCACGTAAGTTTGACTGCGGAAAGGAAAGTTTAGTCCGATGAGACTGAAGACAATACGGTTATGTATACCTATACTTGGGGTACCTATACTAGACTCTACTCGTACATAAGCACTTATAGCTTAATATAGCTTTTATTAGTATCCCACATGAGTGAGTTGATTTATTGACATCGCTTCGCATCCGTGACATAATCTGTTATAATACCACAATTTGTTTATATTAGCTACTTGATTTTTTTCGTTTTTATCTTTTTTTGTGCATAAGCTGTTTGGTGTTTTGGATATAATATGTTTGTTAACGCATAAGGATGAAATTTAGGACATATATTATAAATAGCCTTGAATAGCACATAGTATAATACCGTAGTAATGTACGGTCCCCGTGGGATTGATTTGTATTTGCTTTTCAATATAGACGAAGTGTTAACTTGAACAGCTAGTATTTACTATGCTAAAGCTTAGGTCATCACTAACTTGTATTTGGGATGGTTAAAAAATTTATAAGTATTTTAATCATATAATTATATATATACATATCTTAGTTACCGACTGCTTCAGGTTTGTTTTCTTTGTATATTTGTTTAAAGTTTCATAGCTAGAGCTACTTTGCGGTATGATCAGTGAATAAAGTTTCTTCTAAGACCAGTTTTTTTCAGCTTTCAGATGTTTTCCACGTTAAGCTAATGAAGTCTAGTAGTATAAGGCTTCGTAAAAGTTTTTATCATAAAGTGAAATATATTTTAAAATAAATTCAATGAGTTTTTATACATATCTTATTTTAAGGTGATTTTGGTACGAGTAGGTTTATCAAAGATCTTTAAATAAATGAATATAATATATAAGGAAGTGTAAAACATTATAATCTGTACTTCTATTAAGATGGAGGACAAGGGCGGTCCAAGAGTTTCTTAGCAGTTGCGGCGTGAATAAATTATAATGATAAGACCATGCCTTCGCAATATTGGAGCCGTTGCGATCATTACTCGGCCCGCCCCGCCCGTTCTTCCAGGAAAACTTTCCGGAACCCAGTGTCCTTTTTCTTCGAAGCCTTCATGAGTACACTTGATTTACTTTCATCCAAGGATTCACAATTTGTATGATTTGAAGTGAAGCAAGTAAGTAAAATAAAAATAAAACATGATATATTTTGTGCTTTAAATAGTATTTTTTCCGTTTAAGCTTATGCCTAAATATAAAATGATAAAAATAATTTATAAGTCAGCTTAATATTTATTTATATTTAAATAAGTTTATATTGTACAAGCTATTTTTAATTTTTCTATAATCTTAAGTATGCGGCGATTTGGTCCTTAATTATCTTGAATTGGCTTGAACAGATACAAATTAAAGTAGATGAACATTATAACCTCGGTAGCATTATCACTTCTCGTGTTAGACGCCGCGCCGTCCCATGTGAAAAAATATAAAATAATTAAAAAAATATTTTTAAATCAAGACTTGATATCATATATAGTATAAATAGGTTTGATTTAGAGTTCATTTTTAATTTTTTTAACGTAGGTACTTCTCAAATTCTTCTTAACAAATCCGTTCAATCGATATCCATATCATGATGTGGAAGAATATAAAGACATTGTTGGGCATCTTTAGGAGTGTCCATATTAGATTTATAATGACATGTTTGTTTATCTACGTCACAACCATGTTGTCATAAAATTAAAAGACTCTGTAAAATTTCAACTCGATTGGTTGAGGATAAATGCTCTAAAATTCAGTTGCAACGTTTAACTAGAGCAAACATGATGATGATGTCCTCCTGACCGATTCCGGCCACGGCGGCCAATCTCATTGAGACTAGCCATCTGCGCGGGACATATTATAGTGCACGAGTGTACGCGCAAACACAAGTGCACTCTCTATTCCTTATCACTCTCATATTCCGGTGGGACGACTGCTCGACACGACCAGTGAGAGCTAAGGTACAGGACCGACGGCTTTACGTGCTCTCCGAGGCACGGGGGTGAAACACCGCCAACTTCCCAACTCTGAGCTGTTACTCAGACTTACGAAACAGGAAGACTCAATAACTAAACTTGGCCCGACCCGGGACTCGAACCCAGGAACTCCATGCTAGCCACTACACCAACGAGGCATTTTAGAACAAACATATATTGATATTATAATTACAAAGTCAGGCTTTCTCTATGAGTGTAAAACAACTGGGCTATTGGATGAGACTACTTGACATTCGCCTTCTCAACAACCTCAGATTAAACATTTGTAGGATGATGACCCGCTTTCTACCTAGATCGGCCTCCGAAAACGGAATAGTTCTTTGGGCGCAACATCGGCGTTATTGGAGGCGGGAATTAAGAGGTGTGCACCGGTTCCACCATCTCGACAGTGCTCATCAGGGTAGGCAAATAGAGTACTTCGATCCTTTCGAGCACTTGGCTGTTGCGTTCCACTCTGGACGGCCAATGAAAGTAAAACCAGATGCGGGAGACAGGTCTTCCCCGGGTCACACCTTCGGTCCGTTGAATCGCCGATTACCAACAGCTCGCTTCAAGCTGTACTGCGCCATTATTATTATTATCTTTAATGCTGCTTAAAACACCTGTAACAGACGAAGAGACCAAAACGAAAGATTTAATCAAGAAGCAAAAGTCAATATTTACTTGACACCCCATGATTACTTATACAGAGACTTGTTCTTATACAACATTAGTAATTTACGTGGCTCCGCCCACGTTCCAATTACTATTCAAAAATAGAATTGATGGTAGAAGGATGAAAATTTAGGGTTATAAGTATCTTTTAATGCCAAATCATAAAAAATAAAAATTTGGTCTAAAAATAGATTAAAAATCTCGTCAAGTGTAAGTCGGACTAGCGCACGAAGGGTCCCGTATCATTATCTATAACAATTATGAATTAAGCTAGTCCTCTAAATTATATGAGCGCCCATACAACTCAGAGGACATCTTAATTGGTGTCAACTATGTATGTATGGACAACCTTTATTTTGAACTTTTTTATTTTTTTGAATTTTCTATTTATTTGTGACGCTTTTGCTTTTTACCAAATTTCGTGACTCTAGGTCGACTGGAAGTATCCTTTAGGTTCTTAGTAGATATTATATATCATGTAGTAGAAATATCTTAAAGGATATATTATAGACCTGAGTATTTGATATGAATTTTAATTTAATTCCTCTACGCGTTCATGAGGAAAAGGGTAGTAAGTTTAAAATTATTAAATTTGTTTTTCATATGATGTACCTAAAAATTTATGCTTTTCGCAATTTTTCCTTTATCTGTGCTATAAGACGTTGCTTCGTACCAAATTTCAAAATTCATGGAAAGTATCCTGTAGGGTTTGATTCACTTGCGAATGTCGAATATTTGCAGCATAAACGGATGTATCTTTTGATTGCGTTGGCTTAGAAGTAGATTTTTTCACAGCTCCTTGATACCTCCACGCGTTCCTGAGAGAAAGGATCTTGACAGACAGACGCACAACAAAGTGATCCTATAAGGGTTCCGTTTTTTCCTTTTGAGGTACGGAACCCTAAAAAACAAAAAAAAAACTGGTTTAGCCACCGTTATCACCTAGGGGAATAAATATAGCCTACAACCTATTCTCAGACCTACCAAATATACATAAAATAAATTTATAAAAATCGGTCAAGATGCTTCGGAGGAGTTTGATAAGAAACACTGTGACGTGTAAAAGAAAAACGTTTAAAATTGTTTGCGTATTAAAGTTGTCTCCATCTACGGTAATTGTGGATTGACGTCAAATTATTTTTCTGAAAGCGAGTGGGAAAGATTTACGTAGGTGGCATTAAAGTTCAAGTATATTTGATGATTATTCTAGAAACAGTTTGAACAAAAAGACGACACAAGAGAGAATTATTTAAAATTAATTGAATATGAAAAACCGGCACAGATTTTTTTTTACCAGTGACGAAACTGAAAAAAATCTTCAGGGACAATTTCATTATACTGTTCTACATATTATAAGATGTTATTAACTTTCACGCTCCGTCCTACTTACGGCTACCGCACCCTAAGCTAGCTATTTAACTATGAAATGGAGCTCAACTCAACCTTTAAATAATATATTAGTGTAAAAATGATGTCAAGTTTTTTACAGAATTGCTTTTAAAGTATTGACTGTAAAAAGTAAATTTAAATAGTAAGATAAAATATAGTAATCTGTAACCTCATCTTCTATGTATAATAAAATTCTAACTTAGTCAAATCTGTACATTGAATATTTTTTGGAAATACTTATTGAAATAGTCATTATTATCAATACCGAATCTATTGCTTTTAGAATTTTTGTCTGTTTGTCTGTCTGTCTGTTGGTCTGTCTGTCTGTCTGTGACCGCATCACGAGAAAACCACAGGACAGATTTTGATGAAATTCGGTATGATGATAGCTGGTTAACCGGGTCAGGTCATAGGATGCTTTTTACTGCTGGAATAGGTATATCTCATTTCTGAGAAATCTCAAGTAACCGTCAAAAACATCACACGGTTTATAAAATCTAAGAATTTAGTTTCGGGTCTTTAAAATGCGGGTGGAGCCGCGGGAAATGCTAGTATATTATATATAAGTAACTTATGAACATGTTTACATCTACGCCTTTATGTATACTGTTGAAACGTATTGGACGGTTATCGTAAAAGTATACACAGGCTATCCATCTGAAAGAACTGAGTAGTTGTATGTATATAGTGGTATGATCAGCGTCAATTAAGTCTTACTGGGCTCATCAAATATATATATCAATTGCTGTTATCTATATAAGTGTAGCGGAACTTGAAGGTTGCCATTTATGAAGATTAGCATAGCGCTTTACCATTCTAGGTACTCTTCGAATACAACTTCTTACGTTGTATGAAGTAGAAATTTCAGTAGTTAAGACTCAAGAATCAAAACTCAAATTAAAAAAAGAACTTAATTAAGACTTGAAACGTGTTCTTTATAGTAATGTGATTTCATACGTAGGTGTCTCTCAGTAGCCGCATCTAAACTTGGAATTGAAGTTACGTAATAGGAAAATCTGCTAAATGCTATGTGAAAAATGTATTAATAAGCAGCAGAAACTTATTAATTTCATATTTTAATATCAATGTATTTTTTACAATCCACAGCTTACAATGGTAAATATCACATACGCTTTGCAATTTGCATCTATTATTGATCTATACCATTTGTTTAATTAATAAATTTTATTCAGCCCTTTTTTAAACGTCCCGCTGCTGGGCACGGTCCTCCTCCAATACGAGGGGTTCAGACCGTACCTGTAGTCCATGAAGCTGGCCAATTTGGCGGACTTCACATGTCTTTGGAAAACTTGCTCAGTTCTCTCATATATACAGGTTTTCTCACGATGCTTTCCTTCCTTCATGTAATCATGTTGGTGAAGTGGTAATCATGTTGAAAACTTATCACATTTAGTAAATGTTTTTTTTTCATTTTCATTATATAGTAACTGTCGTATTTTTCCAATCAATTAATAATTGAATCGGCTGCAACGGATGTTATGAGTGTATGCATCGATAGATTGACAGATGCATAACGCTTACTGTTAGTTTATGTATGTGTGCCTCGCAGGGTACGTGTGTGCCGTATGTGAACACGTAGCTGTAGGGAGGACTGCGCATATGTCGATAGGGAGGGGAAGAAGTGTGAGTGGGGTGTCGAGTAACTGCTCAGGCTTGTAGCTAGCTTGGTACATTTTATTGTAGCTCGCCTCTCTAGATACTACTGACTCTAAGTAGAGTTTTACCTTTATATCGATATCGATAAAAAGATTTATGGCGAGTAGATAAATAGTATTTTACTACGTTTACAAGATTGCTTTGCGAATGTTAGATTTGTTTGCACAGGCGAATAAATGCGTTTATTGTAGAAATATGGAAAAATTTTGATATAGAGTGTTGAAAGTGTTTTTCCTATATTAAATTTATTAAATTAAATTAATGAGCAAAAATTAAATTTATCAGCGAGTTCCGCTAGTTATATACTAAAACCTTTCTGGCGAATCACTCTATCCATTGGTGAAAACAGCACGAAAATCGGTGCAGTTGTTTTTGAGTTTATCGCGAACTGACAGACAGACGCGGCGGAAGACTTTGTTTTATATGTATGGTATGGTATGGTATGGTATGGTAAGCACGGGCTGGTTTCCGCAACTCGACGACTTAGCGCCTATTTGCGCCTATATGTTTTATATGTAGTGATTACGGATTCGTTTCTAATAATATCAATGGAAGGTAAAAAGTTATTGAAGATATACTCAGGGGCGTATTTACCCTAGGGCCAAGGGAGCCATGGCCCGGGGCGGCAGGCTCCGAGGGGCAGCAAAGCCAAAACTATTTTTTTATTTTGAATGACATTGAAACATTTAAATAAAAAAACGAAAGCTTCAAAGCCTACAAATTGTTTACAATAGGTCAACTACCATCCATACTATCAATCATGTATCAGCCTATCGCCATTCACTGTTGAACAAAGACCTTTTTTATTTATTTATGTGATTTTAGCATTAACGTATACTCAAGTGGTTATGTGAGACTCATTAACCAGAAAAAACAGTACTACCCACAAAAGCCCAACAGACCTCAACCGTTATAATGGGGCGGCGCAGGATTGCTTACGCATTTAACCACGACGCCCCAATGGCCCAGTAGTCTGCCGAAGCAGACCACCCAGCCAAAAGTGATGCTCCACAATCTGCTCTCTGAGAAGTACCAGAGGACTGCTGAACAAAGGGCTCGGACTCCACTGAGCGCCAACCAGCCTTTGCAATCCGCATCCATCCACTGCCCGCCATCTTTCTTAATTCATCGGTCCATCGTGCTACAGGGCGTCCTACACTACGCTTACCAACACGCGGTCTTCACTCTAACATGTTTCGACTCCATCGACCATCAGTGCGCACACATGACCAGAACACTTCCACTACAGAGAGCGATATCGGTATTTTAGTTCTATGGCGAATAACTTCATTTCGAATTCTGTCTGCTAGAGAAACACCAAGCATTGCGCGTTCCATTGCTCGCTGAACCTTGAATTTGCGTTTAGGCTCCTTATGTCATTACTGATAGCATGCACTGGTAAAATACCCTGATCTTACGGGATTGTGGGATCGATGACTCTAGAAAATGATGTAGCTTCCCAAAAGCTGCCCAACCCAAGCATATTCTTCGGGTGGTCTCTTTTTCAAAGTTATGCCGGCCGAGTTGTATAGTTTGGCCAAGTATATTTACTCCTGTACAACTTCAAGAACAGCACCATTCACGATCATTGGTCTCGAGGATACACGACCTTTCAACATGATTTTGGTCGTCCATATTCACTCGTCTTGAAGAATCGCTTAGACCGTTTAGCATTTTTTTCAAATTCAGCAGAGTTTCTGCCATGATGACTATGACAATGGCAAATCGCAGGTGTGTCTCTCTCCATTAATGTTGATACCGCATCCGTTCTAATCGAGCGTTTTAATGACGTCCTCCAATGCACAGGTAAACAGTTTCGAGTAGATAACATCCCCCTTTCTTACCCCGCGGTGTAATCGGATTGGCCTTGTGCTTTAACTTTGTACTTGGATGGTCATCGATGCAGACTGGTATTTAAAGCACCGTGGTACTTGGTTATATATCTCTGCATGGATTGTAGAATTTTAAGGAAAGCATTTAGTTTTACATTGTTTTTTGTTTTTATATTAGTTATCATTTAAGTGGAACGAATGTATGTAACTAACTTTGTATAATATGTACGTAGCTTAAAATAATATATTTTTCAAGTTTTAGTTACTATTTTGTGTGTATTTACTGTAGTTAGTAAGCCTTATTTAATAAATAAAAAATAATAATATTCTTCGTAGTCCACAAACGCTAGGCTGATAGATGGTGATTAGGAAAGTCATCGAAGTTTTGGGCGAGACGATTCGTCATAACCCTTGAAATCAACTTATAAACAAGGTTCAGTTCTTCAATAGGGGTTTATCCCCCTTCTTTAAGAACAGTACTACTCTGCCTCTACTCCGGTATAGTGCCATTGTAAAGAACAGAATTAAAGAACTTTGAGAGCTCTGATAGAACCTTTGCTCCTGCCGCTATGAAGAATTCTGCAGTAATTCCGTCCTCACTCGGAGCTTAGTTTTTTCCTTGGTGTCCAAGAGCTAATCTCGCCTACGTCGATGTCGGGAAGCTCAACTTCGTTCAATTTTCTGTTCTTCGCTCAATGGCGTACCAGTCTGGCTTGGAGACCAGTCTGGATCCTCCACGTGGTGGGACTCAGTTGGAAATATATGTAAGGAGTAAAGATTTCGAGGTTACGGTTGTACCTTGTGAGGGGTTAGGCTTTGTCAGGTGACAACGCAGCTGTGAGAATTGGCAAAAAATTTTTGAGCCCATATTGGGTTCTATAGCATCCTCAATACTTTGGGTATTCGCTTGTCTTAGATTACGCCTTATTAGGTATCTCACATTCCTGTCAAGTACCTGACGCTTAGACTGGTATTTACAATCGAGCGTTTACGCGTTACTTTCGCAGCCAGCTAGCTTCTACATGACTAGGTTAGTCTAAGAGTAGACTTCATAAACCGCGCACGTTCAATTTTGATGCTCATATTCAAAGATCCCCTTACAAGTCGGTGATCACTGCCGATTTTAATCCTGTTAATTACTGAGACAGAATATGTGGCGATTGTTCGACATAATGGTGTCGACTTCGTTTTTTGTAGTATTATCGGGGCATTTATTTTTTTATTTAGTTTATTATTAGGTCCTATTCATATAAAGCCTTTTCTGGAAAAATTAGTTCATCGTAAAAAGCCAGGTCCAATTCATATGAGGCTTTTTCTCGAAAAATTAGTTCATCGTAAAAACCAAGGGCATTTTGCAGGTGCCTCTAGGAAGTTTACTAACATAACATAACATCCATACGTACCTAAATAACATTTGCGTTCAAGACATATTTTTTTTTTAAATAAGTACTTCATGGGGCGGCAGAGCTAATTGGCCCGGGGCGCCAAATCTGTAAATACGCCTCTGGATATACTCGTGAAACCTAAATACTATATGCCACCAGGCATGTATTCTATGTATATTATTTATCTCTACTATCGACACTAATAGCTCGTGAGAAGTAGGTACATCACTGAGCAGGTTTACTCGTTGCCTGCGGGGCGTCGCTTCAACTGCCCTCTATGAAGCCAATAATTTTATTACAAGTTCATTACGGCGCCATTGCTTGCCACGCTTTTTTGACCGATTGTGATTGTTTATTGATTAAAACTAAAAGTACCACGTAGTATATACATAATCATGTACTAAATGAGTATCAATTACTTGTGTATTTTGTACCAAGATGCATCTTACTTTAATATATTGCAGAAATAAATTGAAATATTTCTTCAAAAATATTTTAATATATATTTCAATTAATACAATATATAATAGATGAAAATAATAGTTTTTGGATGTATTATTTCTATTAAATAAATCATCTGAAACGTAAAATTTAATACCTACACAATACACCTACATACATATATATATGGCTGTTTTACGTCATATCTTTGCAGGGTGTTCAGAGATATTGAATAAAATTTCAAAAAAAAAACCGACTGCGTAAAATGCGTAACTAAAAAGATCAAAATAATTTGACGAAGAAACATTCTTTCATGCAGTGGGAGACATTACAAGTTTTATACTAGCTGTATGTCTTGCTACATGCATCATGTATACATAAACTGATGGACACATTACGCTTTTTTGCGACGCGTAGTCGGGTAAAATAAATCTCTTCTTCTCTTTCAATTCTCCAAATGTAATTATTCCTTACATACGCTTATTAAAGGATTCTTAGACTTTTGATTTGACCTTCTTTAAGTATAATAGAAACATGGAGAAGTTTTATATTAGGAGTCCTCTGGAAGTAACTTTCTTCGTCTTCAACTCACGCTATCATGTAACACCTGTTGAACCACTTTTTTTACATATAATTTCTATGTGCGCAACCCATTAGATCAATATTACATGTAAAAATATTTACACGCTTTGTTTTCAATTTTATTTTGCGAGGTTTAAAATTATGCATGTTCATTTAATAACTCATATCAACGGTGTTTAAATTAGGAGTTTTACATTTTGTCGACATTTAGTCTTGAAAAATAAAAAGTGGCATTTGAATTGGAGAGCAGCGTTGGCGGGCAATTAAAATTCGTAATAACTCTGAGGCCGAGTCAACGTAAGTTAAACAAAGCGACAAAAATAATTAATCGCTGACACGCGCGCCCAGTAAAAATGTCGCACCACTGGGAATTTGGCGACACGCAAAATGATTATTTATTTACAATCTTACCGAAAAGTACAATAAATTAACAGCTACCTGAATAAATGATAACATCGCGGTAAATTTGATGTCAATATGTGTTAACACTAAGCTATTTAGTTCACGACTCGGACCCCTTTACCCCCCGTCTCCCTCACTCACACGACGGCGTGAACCCGACCCCCCCCGCGGCAGGGTTCGCTTGTGTGCCACTTACACAGCGGGAAAAGCAATTTTTCACAGGTTACACGTAAACACACTAACAAAACCGAGCAAATGTAGTGAGTGCTTTGCCCCAAGAAAAGTTTTGTAGTACAAAATTTGTTCACTAGTTGTGTCTAGACATGCTATGCTTTTAAGTTAGAGGTGAATCCTTCGAGACTTTCTGAACTTGCTAAGAATGATTAAGGTTACATTAATAATGAACTACTATCGCCTTAATTGTTCTAATATATATGTAGGTTATGTAAAACGATTTATAGGTATAGATATTATAACTTTTATGGAGTTTGTATGTATGTATTTAGGCCTTTTTACTGGCGCACTGCTGGGCATGGGCATCTCTTTAGTATGAGGGATCAGTACACCACGCTGGCCAACCGGGTTTACCGGGATTGCGGATATTCCCTGTCTTTTGAAAACTTGCTAGGTTCTCTCAGACATGCAGGTTTCCTCGTGATGTTTCCCTTCACCGAAAGACAATGCTAAATCATATTAGAAATAATTCGCATATGAAAATATCAGAGGTGTAGAACCCGGATTAAAACCAGCACCACTGAATAATCCATTATCCAAGCGAGTTTTTTTACCACTGGGCTACCCTCTGTCCTCTTGAGTTTGCTTAGTGATAAAAAATAAATATAGAAGAAGCAGGTTTTGTTGTTAGTGTTTTTAGTCTCAAAATATTATTGATCGAAAATATGAAAACAAGAAAAGAATTACGAGTATATATATGAATAATGAATATATGTAATAATAATATGTATGAAAAAATGTTCGCAAAGTGATATAATATGTACTTGCGTTGGCAAGTGCCGCGGGAAAATCATGGCAAGAGAATGCATCGTAAATGATTACGGAATGTGCTCGAACAGGACGGGGATATTGCAGTCACATTCCGCTCAGTCTGTTAGACAGAGATCAAATATTGAATACTGTGCACATCACTAAAAAGGGTTAGGTTTTTCGGGATTCCTCTGGAAAAATGTACGTTTCACCCTCGCTTCAGGGTTGGATTTTGTATGAGAGAGACTGCATATTATGACGTATTTACTTCGGGAAGTGGTAGCGGCGGCGGGCGGGGGACTCGGTGGCTCTCAACTGTGGCAGATAATCAATATCCGCTTGGCTTGTGGACACTATAATAATATACGTTATTTTATAGCTGCGTTGTTCCAACGCGCGGTATTGCCCTATGCGCTATCTCTTTTGCACGATTATCTAAAATGGACAGTGGCGTAGATTTGGTAAATGATAAGTGTGAGAAAGTATTTATCACTACAATGAAGCGTGATGTGTAATTATATAACCTAGTTATTTCGTAAAGGCGATACGGTATGGTACGAGGGGCGCGGAATTTGCCGAGCGGCAGTTTATTAGGGATATATTTATTTTTATTGAAGACATGGAGGTGTTCGTTGCGATGCACGCGATGCGGGCTTTGCTTCTTCATTAAGCGGCCGAATCGAGTGCTATGAGCCACTTGATTGACTTATCTAATTGAGGTCGCCATATCTTTACTCTGTATTTATTAGTGCTAGTAATTGACAAAATATAACAATGGATGGAATATATCTATAATTTATTATAAATAATGTTTTTATTTGTATAAAATGTACATAGCTTATTTATTATGAAATATAATTAAGAATATAGCCAAACTTTATCAATTTTATGTAACTAAATCAGATATCTGAAATAATATGATAAAAGTTCATTATTGATTCTTTATTCACCCCTATTATGACACTGCAAAGTGTTTTCAAATAGTAATGGAAACATAATTGAATTGGCTCCTGTTGATAAAAACTTGGATGTAGTGCTCATCTAGAAGCGTTTATTAAGGTTTCAATAAACCAGCACTAATATTATATTTATCAGAAGATATTTTTTTTAATGTTTATTTGAATGCCCTAGTACGTATAGATTCTAGGCCACTTGTTTTCTTTACCCTTTCTAGAACTAAAAAATTAAAGAAAAAAAATGGAAACATTTTACATGTGGGTTGGAAGTTAATGGGTATAATTTAATAAATATATATCTATACCATTTAAGAATTACCTCTCCAGGGTTGAGCCCGGCCGACCTCGTCGTCTTCTTAAAGTATGTGCCGTAATTAAACCGATGAGCCTAGTAGCCATCTCTGCGGAGGATGTAGTTGATGCAGTACGGCGTGCCCCGAACTGGAATAGTCCGGGTCCTGATGGGCTGCATCACTACGGGCTTAAGGGCTCTTCGGTTTGCCATGCGACCTTGGCTCGACAATTCCAAGAATCTTTCGAACAAAGAACGTTCCGAACCTTTTTACTACTGGGATCACTCACTTAGCTCCAAAGTCCACGGATGTCGCTGATCTGGCTTAATACCGCCCCAATACGTGTCTTACGACCATCTATAAGACGCTATCATCCGTTCTGAGCCCCAAGATATCTCGATATGTAGATGAAAATAACATCATGTCTGGGGCTCAGAATGGTTGTCGGGGCTTTTTTAGCCGTGGCACTAAGGCGCTCCTTCTAATCGACTCCGTTGCGGGTAACTGGTCAAGCACAACCACCGGAACTTCTCCGCCGCCTGGATTGACTATAAGAAGGCATTCGACTCGGCGCCCCATTCATAGACCTTGAGGGTCCTTGAGCTGTACAAAGTTGATGGTACAGTTCGAGACTTTCTCGAGGAATTCTCGGGGCAATGGTGTACGATTCTTTCTCTTTCTCTCTTTCTTCATGGTGAGCGAATTGCGGCTGCTAATGACCGGATAAGGATACGGCGGGGTATCTTCCATGGTGATTGTCTGAGCCCGCTTAGCTCTTAGCTGGAGAGTTCGGGGACGGGTTTTTAATTTCGGAGAATAAATCTCGAACCATCGAGCATAAGGAGCCTTTCCGAAGCTGAATCGTACCGATACCTGGTAATGTCCCAACATATTTAGTCCCAACATATTTGCATGCTCAGATCGACTCAGACTAAATTTGCCACCTTGAATAGAAAAGTCCGCGCAACTATGACTCTCTATCGCATATCCTAAAATCATCGGAAATGCGGTGAACGAGGCCTTTTGTGCATCAAGACCAATAACCGGGAAATAGCCAACCTCAGAACATACTTCGAGATGAAGTACGTTCGAGAGAGTTGCCCATGCATAGATATGATAAGGGACTCTATCTCCTATCCTTAGCCAAAACCGAATGACAGACCCCGGTGGTATTTATCACCTCTCACCAGTCACCGGGAGACCAAGTGGAAGGAGAAAGAGTTGCACGGACGCTTTTTTAAGCTCTTTATGAGCCACACGTAGATAAGAAAGCGTCCGTGCAATGGCTGCGCTCCGGTTATTTCTTTGGGGAAACCGAGGGTTTTGTCTGTGCGATACAGGATCAGGTTGTTAAGACGCGAAACTACCGAAAGTAAATTCTGAAGGATGGCTCTCACGGCATCTGGCGAGCCTGTCGCCATACCGGTGAGTCACTCAGACATGTGCTTTCAAGATGTTCAGCGCTTGCTAACACTGAGTATCTGCACAGGCACAATCAAGCAGCCAAAATCATTTACCAGGAGCTTGCTCTGAAACATGGTCTCCTGGAGGAGAGGCTGCCGGACGCCAAGTACGCCGATGCCTATACTCGAGCGTGAGCGAGCGTGAGTTTCTCAACCTGTCACCCTAACCCTCAGTCGTTTGGTTTCTCCTGTCGCGGTGTAATAACTCCGGTCGGTACAAATACAATGCATGTAATGTTTAAGTATGTTTATTTATTTCTATGTAATATGTAAGCTTACTATATTCAATTTTGGTCTTTTATATATTTTTGTACACGGGCGTGACAGTTCAGGTTCGTCCCTGCGTACATTTTACCAGTTAGTGTAGATTATAATAATAATAATAAAAAAATATATTTTTCTGCAGTAAAATTATCCTTTTGTTGACCCGGATACCATGCTATCATGATACCAAATTATATCAAAATCTGTTGTGTGGTTTTCTTGTAATGCGGTCACAGACAAACAAAAATTCTAAAAGCTATATTCGGCCTCTGTATTGTTAATGGATATTTCAATTAGAATTTCTATACAGTATAATAATATAAAAATATTCAACTAAGTTAGAATTTTATTAAATGTAGATAAAATAATCGAATATACTATGGTAGATTAGTTAGATAGATAATACATACCTCGAAACATCACCACAGTGTTCATCAATTTATTTTGTATCAAAACATATAAATTAAATTGAAGTGTTTGTTTTTAATTTCAAATTAACTGCTTTCACTATATGCATATGAAAGAATATTCGGTACTTACATGAAAAAAAAACAATTTTTAAAATATTGTCTGTCTATCTATCTCCTTGTTCTGGCTAATCTCTGAAACGGTTTGACCGATTTTGACGGGACTTTCACTCTTAGATAGCTAATGTTATAAGTAGTAACTTATGCTATTTTTATTTTATCAAAAATATAAGAAACCTTTTCATTTATTGTAACTTACGTCCAGCGAAACGGGCCGGATTTGCGAGTTTTTAATTAAATTATCTTTTTACAAAGCCACTTCCTGTCCTTTTTTAATCTATGTATGTACTATCATGCTCAGATTAGTCAACGCTCGCAAATATATAAATAAAGTATCGATTTATATTTTACAATATGTGAGTTTGATGCCTTATCAGTAATATAATATTTAGTGAACCCCTAAGTATTATCATGAATTAGATATTGAAATGAAGCACTTTGTGACGCAAATGCGATATGCAAAGTATTATTGAAATACAAAAAGTAAGTATATATTTTGCCATAAATTTCTGAATCTTAAATAGGTAATTAATGACATGGTATTTTAAACTATAGTATATGGGAATATTCTTTCTTTGTTGTGGCAGAAAGAAGAGACTCACTGTCACTCGATCACTTTTAAAATTCTAACTTGTTCAAATTTGTACCTACATTTAATATTTTTTAGAAAATTTATTGAATTAATAATTATTTTATTACTTGATTTATCGATTTTATAGTTTTAAGGATTTTTGTCTGTCTGCATCACGAGAAAACCACTAGACAGAAGTTACTTCCAAGCCTAGAAAAAGACGTAGAGTAGGTAGACAATCAGACAATTTTAATGATTATTTAAGCTTTTGAATGGACGCAGCAATACTTGGCAGGTAATGAATTTCAAGTTTCAATATATAATATATTATTACAGATAGTTAAAATATTGTTTTAAAAGTTAAATGTTTTGTTTAATATAATGTAATCGGCCTACTTTAACATAATTGTCGAAAGCCTTGTAATTGGTAAAACTTAAAACCTTATATCTGGTAGAATCAATACTTACATAACTATGATCCTTTAGGACGTCGATTTAGGATGGTGTCTTAAGCAATATTCCCAGATAATTTCAGAAAAACAGAAGGAAAATGAATGAATTAAAAAAGTCACTCAATTTCTGCACTATTCTGTATTTACCAACTAGGTATTATATCTTGCTTGGATTAAGTATAAATATCTATAGATCAAGGAAGTATTAGAATGCGCTTTGAGCTTTATATAACAGTATTTAATATTACAAGAAGAAATTTTTGTAAACTTAAACTTTCTGTTTCATTCAATTTGAAGGCGACATTATATACCTACCTCATTATTCCCGGTCACTGAATTTGAATATATAATCTGTTAATGTACGTAATTAATACTCCCAAATTGCTATTGAGCACCATTGGCACGTTACGTATGTAATACACGTATCAAAATGTTATTGCAACCTAATTAAATGTATGTATATACATATGTAGATACTGTACAATTAGTGTTATAGTAAATTCTTGCTGAAAAAGGAAAAAGATTATTGAGCGAAAGCAGCCAACACGATGGAGTTCTATATCGCGAAGTTTTTTTAATAGGATTTTTAAAGAAAGCTGGTAGGCAAACACAAAGTAAAATCTTGTGTCGTGGTTTTCTTTCATAGTAGGTACTTTTACAAGCACAAAGCGTGGCAATGGAGAAAAGCTATGAGCATAGGATATACAGAGTAGTGTGTATGGAAGATATAGGTATGTAAGTTGGTTTATGTTAATAAAAATTTGCTTATTGAAAATTTATTATTAAATTAGTAATTTCATAATTTATACACATTAATAAAATTAAAGAGAGAGAGAAAGAGAGATTTTTACATAAAACATGGCAACTTTTTACTGAATATGTACTGTAGTCATAAACGGTACTTATAAAGAAAACAGTTTTTATTATTTTGTCTGTCTGTCCTAGAACCAGTTTGTTCCCACTAATCTCTAAAACGGCTGGACAGATTTTGACGAGACTTTCCATGACAGTTAGCTGATGGCATAAGGAATAAATATTTTCAGTTTAGGAAAAGAATAAGGGTTCCGCTCAAAAAATAACAAAACGTACCAGTATTTAGGGAACCCGATCGAAACGAGGGTGAGTTGCTACTCGCTAGTAGTTTAAATATGTGTGGAAGTTAGTACTTAGCTTTTGCCCACGACATAGTTTGTTAAATATATTTATATTAACTTTGTTCTAAGCGTCTTAACGTTATACTCGGTAATGTTACTTAATAAATAGTAGTAAATTGTAGTCAAAAGATATGTAAATTGTAACTAGAAGCCTCTGTGAGGGTTATTCACTCGTCAAATTAAGGAAACTTTAACTTTATCATATTATTATTAAGAAATAATAGACATATTATATAATGAAATTAAAGGCATTTTCTCTTTTTACGAAACTCAGATCACGTAGGGGTAAATCGGAGTTCGTCCGCCAGTCTCCCGCCCTCCTTTGTTTACAGATTTTCCAAGAATTGATCGAATGCCGCGGCCGTGAGAAAATAACTGATATTGACCATTGCTTTACTGGCAACTAGCTTGTGATACTAATGTTATTAAAAACGCGAGAAGTTTTTATTCAGTTTGTCATTATTTGAAGCAGTAATTAAGCACCAGATTTACGTGGAATATTACATAAATCTAATAAAGTTATATCAACTTAAAATTGTTTTAATTACAAAAAAATAAAAAAAATAAAACAATTTTTTATAGATATTAATCACAAATGGAAATAAGTGAGATCGATAACCCAAAAGTTGTGCTAAAAAGGTCAAATGATGACTTTAATAGCTATTAAATTCAGTCGTCAATTTAAAGCAATCTTTGATACAATCTTACTTTTTTAATATGTAAGTACTTATTATATTTTTTAAATATATATTGGGACATTATTACAACAGCGCCGTCTAGTTCCGTGGTAAGCTACGTTACGTGCTTGTGTTACGGTTACCAGATAGTTGATATACTACATATATAAATTTTAAATACATACATATTATAAACACCCATGACTGGAGTACAAACATTCGTGCTTAGCAAATGAATGCCCCCAGCGGGACTCGAACCCGCGACCGATGGCGCAGAAAGTAGGGTCACTACCAACTGTGCCAAACGTGTTTAAATATATATTTCTACTCTTGAAATAGATTAAAACAACCAAAGTAATGTTGTTTTTAAAATTAGGAAATGTTTTTTACTTCCTTACCAGAAACAATAAAATTTCTATTACATGTTTTGATATATTTATTTTTAGTTATTTTCTCACAATATCGCTTTGGCTTACGACAAAACTTGTCATAAAATGTTTTACTTTAAAAAGTAGAAGTTTCGTTTACTTGTTTGCTTACAAAAACTATAAAATTGGATGAATTATGATTAGTAAGGAAAATCATTAGAAAATAATAAAATAATATTGCAGCTGAAGAATATTTACAGATATGTAAAAGTTATGTAAGTATAAATCTATGTATTAATATTATATAGGTATAGAAGTAGATGTAGACGATAGACAAACCATTTGTAGATGACAATATGGGAAAGGATAAGTGTATGAAAGAAGTGGGTGCAAAGAATCCTGAAAACAAACGATTCAACTTAGTGTAAAATATAACCAGAAGAAAGAAATAAATAATTAATAATAATTAGTAATAACTTATAAAGTAATTAATAATATTTTTTATTTCTCATTAATTGTACTGATCAATAAGTAACATCTTTTTACGACGATTGATTAACACTATCCTTATTTACCCACAAAGGGGCGCTCTTCAAACTTATTTTTTCAATTAAGCTGGACACAAACGCACTTTCCCCTTCGACACGTGTCTACCCTCACTTACACCCCCTCTGTGAGACTATGAGTTGTTCATCAATTTATGAATCATCTTACATTGATATATTGCTCTTCATGTGACTTCAGTCTTTGCTATACGATACGATAATAGCTTTAGTTTTCCTAAAAATATCAATAATTATATAGGTAGGTACAATTATGTGATAATCTTAAAATGCAGATAATCTTTTTTACACGACTGCCCAAAAACAGGAATGTTATTTTGCATACGTGATATTTACTAGTTGGTAGATAATTTATATTAGGAACATTTTGTTATATTTGAGTATTTACTGCAAGCAATCATTTGTATGGTACTGTATATTAGTGTCCCAATGAAATGCTGGGTTTAACTACTAAAACTCCAAATATTTATTTTAACTTATAAGTTATGTCTATATTATTTTAACTTATTAATATAATATACTATAACTTAACATTTATTTATAACTATTAATAATATAGGATTAATAGTTATAAATAAATATTAAGTTTGAAAATAAATACGGAGCAGAGCTCGATTAAATTAAAATAATTTAAGTCACACTTCGGTGTCAACCATGACTTGCGTTGTTCTAGTGCCTATAACGGGAGTGAAAATTTGCATATTATTAATTTACATCAGATCGGCTCCAACGGTTCACAATCTCTGTAATTTGGGCGTTTAGTAGTTGTCTACAACGCAACGATCTAGCTCAGTCTCGCTTTGTAATGACTTTGTTTGGCGACATTGGATTATTTGAAACTTAAATGATCTTATAAATCGAATGCTTACTTAGAACAATGTTTTAATTGTCATCAGGATAGAATAATTTAATTTGAAAGCTGTGTCATTTATCACAGTACTAAGTAGTATTATAGCAAAAAAATGTTTTATGCGTGGATTTTTGTGCATTATTACCTAGAAATTAGAGTAACATGTTTTAGGCACCTAGAGGCGTCAGTGAAGGGTAAGTAAGCACTTGAACATTTCTAATAGTTATATTAATAAGCAACCTAGTTATTTGCTTTAATGGAGGTAGAACACAATATTTTTTTTTATTTACCGTTTTGTATTTAAATTGAAACAAATATACGCATACATATTTATCACCGAGAACGTCTTAGAACTTTCACATAATCGGAATTGGAGTAAAATAAGTTAAATTACCGGTAGATCACAATTCGCAAGGCTTGAAGGCACATGCTACTTCATAGTTGGTAGATGTCATAATGAACAACGAAATGGACCCTTCCTGCGCGTTTCTTGGCTTTGCGCCCGGCCGGATTGCAGGACGCAATAGTCGTAAATCGTCTTTAAGTTTTTTAAATCTTTACTTATATAATTATAATGTTCTCCGACCGATTCCGGCCATGGCGGCCAATCTCATTGAGACTGGCCAAGTACGCAGGAGATATTGTAGTGCACAAGTGTACGCGCAGACACAAGTGCACTCTCTATTCCTATCACTCTCATACTCCGGTGGGACGACTACTCGACAAGACCAGTGAGAGCTAAGGCGCAGGACCGACGGCTTTACGTGCTCTCCGAGGCACGGGGAGTGAACCACCACCAACTTCCCAGAAAGATTCAATAACTAAACTTGGCCCGACCCGGGACTCGAACCCAGGACCTCTCGGTGTGTGACCGTACATGCTAGCCACTACACCACCGAGGCAGTTATATTATATAATTACATACAATTACATACGAGTATTTATTTATTTATTTATTTATTTATTGAGAGAAAACAACAGCATCACTTAAATTTTAAAAAGTACAAACAATATATACCAAGATTATAGCCAATTACAGTTTTCTACTTTTTTGTTATACGATTATAAGTACACTAGAGTAATTTATCCGTCAAAGTACAAAAAAAAATATATAATACTATAGGTAAGTAAACATAGTAACATAACAATATTCCCTTTTTTTTTAAAATGGTGAAAGAAGTAAGTAGGTACAGTAAGCAAAAATGCAAATAGCAAAGATGACAAGAATTACAATGAGCAATAATAAAAATACATAAGTGTGAGACGACTTCAAAGTGTATGAGAGAGAAGTGTTTTTGTAGTGTATGTGCGTGCGTGTGTGTGTTTGTAGGCGTGTGTTGGTATGTGTGTGTACGTTTGTTTGTGAGCCATTAAAATGATTGAGATTCAATAATATGTTTTTTATAAGCCTGTGCAGATAAATGAAAGGGGTCTATGTGGGAGTACTTATTATTATATAGCAAGGGCATACGTGACAGAACAGAGTTAGCTGCGTAGTGAGTGTGTGATAAAGGTACGTATAAAAAATTTGAATGTGTTAAACGCATTCGTTTCGCTGGTACATTTAAAAATAGGCGTGCAAGCAACTCAGGATTATCAACACTCCCTGTTAAAATATCACGCAAAAATTTCATATCTAGAAGTTCACGGCGAGCGCTCAAAGAAGAGATGCGAAAATGGTGGCAGCTGTCCCTGTAAGAGTCAGAGTGTCTATATGTTTTGTAGTTCAAATGTTTAATAAATTTTTCTTGTATAATTTCAATTCCGTTAATATATTTAAAATAGTGGGGATTCCAAATGCAACTACCATATTCAAAGGTGGTTCTTACAAAGGCAAAATAAATATTTAATAAGCATGATATATTATTAAATGGCTTGCATGTGCGAATAACGAAACCTAACATCTTATATGCTTTATTTATAATGGAATTTATGTGTTCAATCATCAGTAGCTTTCTGTCCAATAAAATACCCAGATCACGAACCTGATTAGTTCTCTTTATAGGAGTGTTATTTAACATATAAGTATGAACAATATAATTCTTTTTGTGTGTAAATGTGATTAAGTTACACTTCTCCACATTTACATTGATTCTATTATTTATGTAATATTGATTTAATCTATCCAAGTCACTCTGAATCATTGCACAATGTTCTACGTTATCAACTTTGAAATATACTTTTTTATCATCGGCAAACATTAAAAATTTTGAATACTTAAAGCAGCTACCTATGTCAAAAAGATATGAGTTGTAAAGAAGTGGACCCAAATGCGAACCCTGCGGTACGCCCGAGGTAGTAGTAATGTAGTTAGATCGACACTCACCTATTCTAACAGCTTGTTTCCTGTTAGTTATGTAAGACTTTATCCATCGAAATAGATCGCCCTGTATCCCTAAGGCTTGTAATTTCTGCATCAGGATCACGTGATCCACACGATCAAATGCCTTTTCAAAGTCAGTGTAGATCACGTCAACCTGGCTACCCTCATCCATACTCTTTAAGACATCATCTGTAAAGATAGCTAGATTTGTTCTAGCTGAGCGATTTTTCATAAATCCGTGTTGATTGTTAGGTATGACTCGTGCAAGAACCGGATATATTTTACAATATACTAACTTTTCAAGAGTTTTGCTTAAAGTGTTCAATATGGATATTGGACGATAATTGACAATTTCAGATTTAGAGTTTTTTTTATGTATAGGCACAATATACGCTTCTTTCCATTTAGATGGAAATACACCCTCTCTCAATGATTTGTTATATAATAACATAAGAGGGAGAGCTAGTTCCTGGGCACAGTTCTTAAGAAATATTGGAGGGATGTTATCACTCCCGGGACCCTTTCGTATATTTAGTGAAACCAAAGCTTGTTGAACTTCATCTCTTGTTAAATGTATGTTATGCAAATTTTCATCTGAAAAAGAAATGGTATCATATTTTTGATCCATATAATTTGGTGCAGGGTCAACAAAGACACCTTTAAAGTATTTACTAAAACCCTCACAAATAGCTAATTCTTCAGTA
This sequence comes from Boloria euphrosyne, assembly GCA_951802675.2. Classification (NCBI taxonomy): domain Eukaryota; kingdom Metazoa; phylum Arthropoda; class Insecta; order Lepidoptera; family Nymphalidae; genus Boloria; species Boloria euphrosyne. Next base: position 6,281,036 of record OX637877.1, read on the forward strand.
TAAGTTTCATTATTAAAATACAGGGTGTTGGGGTAACTATGACTTTTGTTTTGCTTAGATTTAACATAAGTGTGTAGTAGTTCAGGTGATTTTGATATATTTTGTTGTATATTAGATATATAATTATTAAAACATTCAGTCTGTATGCGTTTTTGTCTGTCTCTTAGAAGTTTAAATTCATCATAATCCAATAAATTACCAAATTTTTTCCATTTACGGTGAGTTTTATATTTATCTTTAATGATATTAATTAAAGGTTTAGAGTACCAAGAAGGGTAGTTAAATGTCCCTGAAGAAGTAGATTTTGGGATAAACATGTCTATTAATGTATATAACAATTTATAGAAACAGTTAAGAGATTCCTCGACTGATCTGTTTTGAATAATAATATTCCAGTCTATAGCGGCTAATTCTTCTTTTAATTTATTATAGTCACCTTTATAGAATTTATGCTTTGTAGTTTTAAGTTTACTACGGATTTCAGTTAAAAATATTTCACTACTATCAATTTCAAGAGCCGGGTGATAGTTATCTTCGCATAAAAGAGGATTAGTTGATACAGAGATATTTAAAATAGTATTAGTGATAACTAAATCTAAGATGTTATTGCTAGAATTATGGTGCCTGTTGAGCTGAAATAAACCATAGAACTGTAAAGAATTCAAAAAAGTTGATGCAGTTGTGTAATTATCCACTGTGCCCTTTTTTATACAAACAGGATCATTCGGTGCCCACTGAATATTTGGCATATTAAAATCACCCAATAGTATTATGTGGTCATTTGGATGGGCATTAATAACGGCGTCGAGTGAATCCAGAACTAAGGCTATGCGTTCGGAATGTCGTGAGTCACCTGGAACATAAGCTAGCCCAAAGTGAATGGCTACATGTTGTGTGCTAGCAAATACCCGAGCAGCTACTGTTATCCAAACAAGTTCCACACCCTCACGGGAAAATTCACTCCTAGTTTGTGCATGAAAAATATTTTTAACACATATCATAACCCCACCGCCCATACTCTTACTAGAAGACTTACTGTCTCGGTCATGTCTGAAAACATCATATCGTGCATCAGTAATTTCACTGGATAAAAAACTCTCATTTAACCATGTTTCAGTAATAAAAATTAAATCAAAATCATTAAGCAAAACACTTTGATATATATCATTAACTTTAGTACGGAGCCCACGGACATTCTGATAATACAATTTAATCGAATGAGTCATTAATAAGAATATAGATATAAATCCACATTACATATAAAAAATACAAAAAGGCAGTAATATAATAAATACTAAATTTCTCACAAATAGTTTGTCTTAATGTGAAGGTAATTATTGAATGTGTGTTATTGTTATAAAACATATTATTGTAACTAATGAAAAGTGTGCATGTAAATAATAAGTATGGTTTGAAGTCGTCTTTACAAATATTAATAAATAATAATACACAATATTCTTGGTGAAAAATAACATAGTATAAGTAATATAGTTAATTTCATATACATTTTTAAACAATTTTTATAAGATCTCTTTCCGAATTTATTGAAATTGCTTGAGTTACCTCGTTTTTTCGTACAAAGATAGAACAGTTTTTTGTCCATACAAACTTATATGCCTTTTCTGATGCAAGCTGTTTACATTTTTTCAGCAAAAATTTGTTATCGGGTGTGAGATGGTCGTTGACAAATATTCTCTTTAAATCGCCTGTGATGCCAATGTCCTTGGTTGTGATTCCTCTGGTTTTCTTTAAGCCGGAGAGAATACCGTCTTTATGCAATCTATTTTTAAGTTTGCATACTATTACTCTTGGACGGCCCTTCGTATTCTCCTTTGGCTTTATTCTGCTTGCGAATTCAATATCTTCGTTAAGTAATGAAATACCTGCATGCCTAGCTATACTTATAACAATGTCGGGTATTGTTTCACTTTTCAATTCAGGGACGCCTATTATTTCAATATTCTGCTGGCGTACCCATTGCTGTTGATGTGAATATTTAATTGTTAGCTCGTTGAGCCCATCTTCTAATTTGGATGTCTGCGCCTTGAGAAGATTATAATCAACAATTAATTTATCATGTTCGGTTTGCAGAGAAGTATGTGAAGTAGTTAAGCTATGTAACTCCGTAGAAAGCGTGGTAATATTTGCTTTAATTTCCGATAATAAAGTTTGTTTCAATTCGGAAATAATAATATTTTTCATTTCGTTAAGCTTTTTGTCTAAGATAACCTCAAAATTTTGCAACACACTAGAATTGTTTTCCATTTGTAATTCTGGGGAAGATGTATTACTTGATATTTTCTCCACACAATTAGTACACTTATAGGATTCTTTATATTTGACAGTCAACCTTTTAAAATTAGCATCACTAATTTTTAAACAAGCATAGTGAAACCTTTCTAAGCAAACAGCACAACATAACTCTTCTTTCTTTAATATACTTGCAGCACATAAATTGCATTTTGACGACATTGTGTATTTATTTAGATATCTGTTATCTAAAAAAAATATCTTTGTACGCAATATATTCTTTTTAATATATAAAAAGATTTTTATTATAAACAGATCTACTTCTACTTATTCTTAATGCGCTTATTAAAAATGGCTTGGATTCAGGAAAAGGACATCAATGACAATCAGTGTAGTGATTTATAAATAATAAAAGATCAGACCAGCCTTGCAAAAGACAAACACTTAGCGTCCCCATCGATTCAAATGAAAAGTAGTTAGTAATATTCTCCATTTGCATATTTTAATTGTAACGGGGGAGTCAGTGTAAATGTGGCATAGGCGACTTATTTGCATACATCGTCGCGACGCCTTGCCAACAAATTTCTAACCCTTATGTTATTAAACAGCTTTCATGATTGAATAAGGGTAGTATTGTGATTAATTTGTATTTAAAATAACTATATTATTTACTATATTTTAAAATTTGTAAATAAAGTATATAGATATGACAGATAATAATTAACTATACAATACTGACTATTGATTCGATATTACTTGAATTTCGGATATTAAAATAATATATAAATATAAATTGTAATTAAAATAATCCATAAAAATAATCTTATAAACGGGTAGGATCTATTCAATCTTTCATCAGATATATTATTTATGCAGCTATCATCGTTTCTTAATACGGCGCTCGTCTTGTCATAAACAAAGAGGTTAAGTGCTCCGTAAATAGCTGGTCTCCCTTCTTCTATCATACATTTTTCTTTCGTTCGGCTATTTTCGGATCCAATATCTGTGATTTGACGAGAATCGAGAGGAAGCTGTTAGCATGTGGCAGCAAGACTACATTTATTTTAAAGCTTAAACTTGAGTGTTATAGCGACTATCTGAAATAGGTACATATGTATATCTCCTTTTTGCACCTTTCAAGAAAAACCTGTATTATTTTTTCATGATTATTTCGGAATTATTCAAAGCCAGATTATAAGCCAGATGAAATATTATGTAAGTACGTCTCAGTTACTGATGATGCAAACATTTTACATAACTTAATAAATATATAATTACAATAATAAAACGTATGCTTATGTATATACATATCTTTGTCATTTGACCTTTAACTATGCATTGTACCAACCTTACATAACGTTGTAGGTATAAGTTGAGTAGGTACATACATGTCACTTTCATACTTCATCTGGATCAATATTGCACACAAAGTGGTGAGGGATACTATTAAATAATAAAGAAAATGTAAACTTTTGATTTGTTAATAAATAAAAACGATGTTAGTAAATAATCTAGTATTCTGTTTATGTTACAATAATTTTAATAAATCGTTTTTCTTATTTTTCATGTTTCTTAACGCCATCTATTGGTGGATGGCAATATATAGTATTTTATTATGTAATTTGTGACCTATTAGTTATACTCGTTTGTTTGTATTTAGCCTTTTTTAAAAAGCTTCTTCTTCGAGCTTCCCTTCGACGAGAGGATTACCATGCTAGCCAAGTGCTGACTGGAGGTGAAAAATTGTCTTTCAAAAACTATTGTGGTTTTTACAGATATACAGGTTAATGGTGTCGGCAAGAAGTAATCATGTTATACCTAAGTGAGCACTTAAGAATATCAGAGGTGCCAAATTCAGGATTTGAACCCGTTTCACTCGGTTGCCCATAAGTGCTTTAACACTGGGCTACTCGGTATTGCCTTTTGTTTAATTATTTATATTAAAGAAGAAAACAATTTTTGTATAAAGTTTATTACCTTAATACTTTTATAATAATTCATTTCTTCTTCTCTGTTTCTGTGTGTCTTTAAGGTATATTGTTTTAAAATAATAGAAAAAGCATTTTTTTATTGTCACTTGAAAACTCCTTAAATATAGTTCATTTTGAAATATAGTATGTATACATGCTACATTTTTAAGCAGCGCCATCTCTTAGTGAAGGCATGTAATACATACGTTCTAGTTATGACTTATGTTTACTTTTGTTATCTACTTATCAAAACTGCTGTAAGCCATTATCCTCGTCTAAATCAACGAAGTACATTCTTTACTTCTAAATGGATAAAAAACTACTAAGTATAGATCTATTTCTGGACATATTATTTTTAATTGATCAAGAACAAGTAGGTAAAAATACATAACAATGAAGAATAAAAACAAATATACTAATGGACTAAGTACTTACGTAGAAAAAAAAATATTTCTTTTGATAATAAAGAAATGAATAATTATAGAATTTATAGATAGATGCGTTCATAGAACAAGTTATTGAGATATTGTATACGTTCCTTATAACATACATAGTGACAGCTATTCTTTATTTAGGATAAACAAAAACTCTACGGTCAATACATGTATGAGTCGTCGACCAGACCTTTGACGCTGAAAGTCAGGCCCGTGTAATCTTTCCTGCACCAAGGCAGTTTTCAAACAAAGTACCTATTGTGTTCTTGTATAGTATAATAATAAATAAAATTTACATACCTAATAGATTTTCCATAGAATATAGATTTATAACAACACTAGTGACTTACCCTCGCTCGGCTCAGTTTCCTAGATACCTACTTTCTCGTGATGCGGTCACAGACAGACAGACCGACAGACAGACAAAAATTCAAAAACTATATATTCGGCCTCTGTGGCCGAATAGTTTTAGAATCGTTAATGACTATTTCAATTAGATTTTCAAAAAAATATTCAATACACAGATGCGACTAAGTTGGAATTTAATTATATTATGTATAGATAGATTAATGAAAAAATGGTAATGGGTTCTAAATGTCGTATTAAATAAAAAAACTACATTTGTTATATAAAAGCACTATTTTAATTATAATAGCAAGTATTTAGGTCGTTTGGATTTTACTAACGGAACGTCAGGTACCTGGCAAATGCGAGACTTTTAGCCTAAGTAGGTCGTACGGCGACCAATACAATTGGAACTTAGGATCTGGCTGGAATTTCTCTCTTACCCAAGAAAAATAATCCAGCCGAGGGAGCGGGTGAGGTCTCATATAACTGGGCGAGGAAAGTAATACACGTTCATAATTTATTCACACTACAATGCCTGCACTACGATTTACGAAATAAAATAAAACATCAATTACAGAGAGTAGTCGTAGAATAGTAATTAATAAAGGGTTGTAGCGTGTTAGTTCAGTTTTAATTTTTAACCGACTTCAAAAAAAGGAGGAGGTTCTCAATTCGTCGGGGACTTTATTTTTTTTTTTTTTTTTTTTCTATGTATGTTCCCCGATTACTCGACGATGGCTGGACCGATTTGGAAAATTCTTTTTTTGTTTGAAAGGGTATAGTTTCTAGTTGGTCCCATAGTCACCAAGTCACGATCTGATGATGGGATCCCAGGGAAATCGAAGACAACTCTCAAATTTTATAGGCACTTATTACGTTTTTCATATATTTTCTAAAGCTGTTCAAGTATTTGCGTCTGATAATCATCATCTCCTGTGGTTGAGCTAATGATGGAAGGTACAACTCCTCAACGGTTAGGAGTTAAAAGAAAATTCTTTCAATATTATACGTAATTATAGACCGATAGTTAAATTCTTTCAGGCTCTTATTAACCGACTCTAAAAAAAGGAGGAGGTTCTCAATTCGTTGGGGACTTTTTTTATGTATGTTCCCCATTACTCGAAGATAGCTGGACCGATTTGGAAAATTCTTTTTTGTACATAAACAAAATAAGTATCTACTTTCCGTTAAAAATTTGAAAATAAATTATTTTTAACAAAAAACAAAAACCGACTTCAAAACTAAACAAATCTAAACTAAAAAGTAGAAAATAATACTTTTAAGAACTTCGTTAATTTAGAAGTCGGTGCCAGCCAAAGCAAAATAACCTTAAATAGACACATATTCGATTAATCTATATCTATAATATTTGTAAACATAATCAAAATACCGTTCGAAAGTTCCTTGCAAAGGCAAGATAAGTCTATCCGTCTTGGCTGGCACCGACTTCAAAATTAACGAAGTTCTTAAAAGTATTATTTTCTACTTTTTAGTTTAGATTTGTTTAGTTTTGAAGTCGGTTTTTGTTTTTTGTTAAAAATAATTACCAGTATTCTTGGTAAACACGCGAGTGCTTTACTTATATTTCATAGTCTCCTTGGGATTTTTGTGACGTACGTACGTAACCTTTAAATACTCAATAGCCCTAATATGAGTACATTTGCTCTTTATAGTTATGACTGTATCGAAAGTTTGACGTTGTTTCTAACGTCGTTATACTTATCTTAGGTATAAAAGGTTTTGTATTTTACTGAGATGTATTTCTCAAGGAAGTAAGATGATGGCTTCTCTAACCATAGTCACAGCTAGGAACATTAATTAGTAATGATTGAAATTATACCAGATAAGAGAGATAGTACTTCTTATTGCTCAATGAAATCAATGATAAAATGCAGAATGAATTTAGAATTACGAAACCAACTTTACCATGTGGTCATAAAAGTTATAACATAAAGGCAATGAGCACTGGTAGACCACCCGTAAATCGTTAGATCGGTATTCTGTGGTTAACAATGATCCAGCATCTGGTTGGTTTTATATCTGTAATAAATCAGAGGAGTCACGCCAAAAAAATATCTATCAACGAAGTGTCGAACTAGGTCGGTTAGCGTGCCTATTCGGCTTTATCGATTTTCATGACGATTCCGGCACATATTTTTCATGAAATTCAAGTGTTCTACATACTCTATATCTGTATAATCGGAATATATTCTGTTTAATCGGACACAACCTACGCGTGAACACAAAGTAATAATATCCCAACATTATTTCCGAGAACTAATTTAAAATACACGTATATTTCTATATCCTTAACGAAAGATAATATAAAATATTACAATAGCAACATTCATGGGAGTACAGAATCTAAACAAATGATAAGTAAGGAGGTCGATTAGCGACCTCCATACTATTGTTTTATTTTCCTTTTCTATAAAAACATGTTATGAAATGGATTTGTATCACAATATAACAATATCTGTTCACTACGCCTTCTAAAATTTTATTTGACGCGATGTGATCTCTGGGAATTATTTCGAATAAGCTGTTAAAGCATGCGTCAGAACAAGCTAAATTGAAACGACTGTAAATTAAAGTACGTTGTGTAAATCAATGGAAGATTTACACCTCGGCTGGAAGAATATGTAAACAAAGTCAAAAACAGCCATGACGATCCGATTTCAACGATAATCTCTCACAACGAAATCACTTTTAATAGATAGCGTTCAGTATATTATTATGAAACCGTATTATATATTATGTAGTATGTAATAAAATACTTCTTCACTAAATATTTTCTGATAAAAGATGTAATTACTTACGTTTAATGATTCTTATACAAATTGTTATGTTAAATTTTTTATACACGTGTCAATTAGCTTTACGTTAGTAAATAAGTAATTAATATATAACTATACTAATTATTGTTAATTCATATATAAGCATTATTAAGTAATATTTTATAAAAAATATACTATTGTATTACTTCCGTAACGATAATAATACTTGATAGTAACTGTTATCTTTATACTCAATGTGAATAGATTTACTGCTAATTGATTTGCGCACAGTAGAAGTTGTAAGAGAAAACGTGAAACTCCTCTCAGTGGGTGCCTAATAAACATTGAAGCCATTAAGGCGTTTCGAAAAAAATCAATAAGATATAAAATTACTAAATAAAAGAAAATACAGCCGATTCTAGAATAACATCTTACGTTCTGGAAGCGAACTATAAGATAAACAAGATTGATCCAGAAATAACGGTCAAGGAATTTCGATTGCAATCGTTACTTCTATTTACTTTATTTTTGGGCTAAAGATAAACTGTAATTTGTGTTAAGATTGCAAAATCTGATTTAATATTGTGTGAAATAATGTCAAAACATAAGCAAATAATAATAATAATTATCACTAATTGTAATTTATCCTTGTATTATTAAAGTATTTTTGTATAAAAAATATTTATTTGTGAACTAGGCTATACAAATTCTTCTACTCGATACCAGGTGGCGGTAGCTGTCGTTTAAAAACTTCATATAGAACAATGTAGGTATTGATTTCTAAATAAATAAAAGTAATATTGTAGAACAATATTAATAAACATGTTTATATATAAATATAAGAAAAAATGTTGCATAGGTAACCTAATAGTCGTCATTATCATTGTTTTTAATACTGTCGAACAATATCTTTTTATTATTAAACAAACATTATTAACATAATTTAAATATATGACAGTACTCAAATTCATACATGTACCTATGTTCATGGGTGTCTATTTACAAAGATAGGTAATTTAGATACAATTTCTGAGATGTTAGGTTATTTACATTTGATATCCTATAATTTATTCATAAATTACTATATAAAAATAATGTTCGCAATTAATTAATAAATGAAAATGTAATGAAGGTATTTATAAAATTATATGTTGAGTGCAAGAGAATTACTCATATTTTCTTCTGACTAAATTTATTACCAGATTAGACTGTTTAAGCAAATCTGAAACTTGCGCCTTGATGCAATAAATTATTGCGAAAATTAGCTGTTATGATGGAAGAGTTAAACTGTGAAAGCCGAGGAAAACATTTGTCAAGTACCATACGGCGGCTAATTTGCGATCATCGCGCGTAAGTTGAAAAGTCACCTGGCGGCATACGTCATACGAAGATCGTATCCTATTTATTTTAGTATTATTCTGCCTATTTACAACTGCCAACACACTTGCCGCTATAAAAAGCCAATATCAACTTTAGCGTCGTTGAGATTGCCCGCATTATCTCATGATTATCGCGTGTCAAAACATCGCCACGCTCGCGATACTTCGCATGTAATCTGATAAACGATGTACGCTGCACGCTTCGCGCTTTTAGGCGGTCCTTCACTCGCATGCACTTGTGGTATCCATCCGTCTTTCTCTACGGGTCATCCATTTCATTCATGCGCGGTACACCTCGGCGGGCGCGCTGTTTACAGACACAAACAAACTGTACACTGCAAACCGCTTAGCTTTAAGTACGAGACCGTGAAAGTGATATTGTCAAGTGCTTCCATCTCGCTCTAAAATCCGAGCCGTTAGTCTATGAAGCGCCGATAGATGTCGCTAGTGGTACCGTTTTGTAGCTTATGCGATATAAATGTCACAATAAATTTGGGCGCGACGTTGCCGGACTTCGCCACCCGATGCGGTGGCGGGCGTGAGTTTGTAAGCGGCAAGTTTACAGTAGTATCAGTGAAGATGCTATAGCGAGGGCACAGAGGTTAAATTGGGTTAAGCGGATGGCATGAATAAGTTGGCAGGTGTATGTGAGCGTCACGTAACGTAATGAGCGGCACACACAGTCATACATGTACGCGAACTGTCAGTACTCAGTAGTCAGTGGCTAATGCGTTATGCGAGCGATGCGCTGTGATCGCTTGTGGCGGAGCTGCGTGGCGCACTGTCCGCGCGCCTTAACGTTTAATTCAATCGAGTAATTGATATGTTTCTTTGGCCACTTTAGTATAATTTATTATATTTCTTAGAAATATATCTTGCGTGACAACAATTAGCAGACAGAATGTCAGATAATTAAGAAAATATTTAAAATATATTTTGTAATAATCTAATGTTATTTTGTATAATTAAAAATATAAAAATTTAATAGCCCCAAGATGAGATCTTTACCAGTACGCAATATAAATATTTTCCTGATTTTAATTTTAATTGTAATGTTTAAAGAAATTTAAGCTAAATAATAATAATATACAAAATAAATAACAATCACATTAATATATAGCTGACTACTGTCAAATATAAATTATTATCTCATATAAGAATGATAAAACACGTACTTATTTAATCTAATTAAAATAAAATAAGAGCAAATTGTCAAAGTGACATGTGCCTAAACATGGTAATTCACGCTTCGCATTCTTCGATACACCACCGGAACCGTTGCGGCTTACACACTTACACAACATATTCTCTTTGCCCTAATGCCGTCTTAATTTACCGTAATAAAGCTCTAAGCCACTAATGTTAAAGCTCAAAATCCTGTAATTAAGGCGTACAGTATTTATTTCTGTGTTCTCTCACACACACATAGTACGAGGTAGTGGACATGTTGTGTATATTTTGACGCATATTGTACCCACTGTTGTAAATGAAATGTGTAGCTTTCACAGAGCACACAACTGTACTTTAATGGTTTATCGATTTTAACGTATCGTATATTGAGTTCTATATCTAAAATTGTACGGTTGAATTTTGCTGTTCAACATGAATTGGGCGTTTATGACTATCCGTTGACGATAGCAGAGTTGTTGGTAAATGCGTGACCTGTTATTGTGTGTATTAGGTTACTTTAATCACAATTTGGAGTGGGCCGCGATATGGCTTTGGAAGTGACGACCTAGCAACAGGGTTTAATTGAATTATTGTTTTATTGGTTAACTCATTTTTTTTGTAATTTAATCGTATTTGTTTTTTTTTAATATTGCTTTCTAATTTGCTTTTTTATTAATATGCTCTTATATATCGACTTATAAAACTTTAGCAGTGTATATATTTTGAAATATTACTTTCTAATTATTAAAATTTCTTTATACATTGCGAGTAAATAACACAATATGTTAATTCAAATAAAAATGTAAATGGTATAAAATATTAGAAGCATCTATAACGAGGATAGCTCTGTGGCGATGGTAAGCGGCGGTCGAGTAAATTAGAGAAAGACCGGGCTGTAACTAAGAGTTGCACTGACACTGAGTAAGAATTGTATGGACATTCCTTTGAAATACATAAATATTTCTTCACGTATTATCTTTTTATTTCTGAATGGTATACAAAAGTTATTATACTCGTAAATATACCTATATTTTACTAACTTATGAAGATTTTCCTGAAAAACAAAAAAAATATTCAAAAAAGGATGCAAAGTTGTATGTAGTTGGTTAGAGTAACATTATATTAATAAAAATCTACAACCTGTTATACAAAAAATCCGTAGATTATTTTATATTTTTGATTAGAAAATAATATGTATCGTATTCAATAATTAATTAAAAGCATCTTCCATTCAAACTAATTATAAAAATTATAACTTAGAATATGTTCAATATATAACGCCCGCATCGCAACGCCCGCATTAAATCGCTAATGTTTGCTGGGCAGAGACCTCTCTTCAATACGAGGAGGATCAGGTCATAGTCCACCACGCTGGCCTAGTACGGGTTTGCGGACTTCACACATGTCCTTCGAGAACTTGCTAGGTTCACTTAGAGTTTTTTCACCGTAAGACAAGTGGTAATCATGTTCGAAATTATTCGCACACGAAAATATCGAAGGTGCGAGATCTGGATTTGAAACCGCTTCATTAAGTTATATGTTTATAAAAGCGCTATTTACAGTAAACATATAAATTAACTAGGTGTATCTTGTTATTATTTTTTCATTATTATATATTTTTGTAAAAAGGGAGTGTATGTAGGGTAAAGCAATTTATGTAAGCATAGTATTCATAATTCATATAACATTATGTCTTGCGAATCAGTCGCTCGACAGCCGTGTTATTGAGTGGACAATAAATATTATCTATAGTAATCGGATTTTAATATATTTCATCCCAACACACCCCAAAGTAGGACCTAAAAGGTTTTTTCAATTTTATAATTGTCTTAAGTTGTTACATTTTGTTTAATGAAGTGTATCCACACTATGTAATCCTTCGCCTTAACCTGGAATGTTGCTCCGCGACTGTTGTGATGCATATCGTCCGTATGGTAGTGTCCCCGCCTCGCTCTGTATCGCTACTTCTTTGTCTTTAGTATGCGCCATCAAATTAAAATGAAATGAAGGTGCATCCTTCATTTCGCTCATTTTGTGGGGAACTTATATATAGGGCGAAAAAGACGTGAGTTTTTTGAATAGTTCACTGTTGAAACTGTAAATGAATTGTCAACTTAAAACAAATAGATTCAATAATATTAAATTATATTACAAAAAAATACACCTGAATTGTGAACCTCCTTTATTTTGAAGACGATGGAAAATATTTATTTACATCGCATAATATCTAGATAAATTGTTATAATGAAGCCATAACAGAATAAGATGCTCTCTCTTATCTCACTTTTATTATGTATATTCTTTTTTAAATAATAATTAGCATTGAAAGATTATTATTATTATTGCTTTCACGTTTCAGAAGCTAGAAATTAGAGAATAGATAGTTTTTTTCTAACTAAGTTGTATATATCGAATTTGTGTTTCATGTATGAATATACTTATGTACTTAGGTAAGCATTTAGTACATTATATCAACTTGATTATTGAAGATAACACCTTATATGAAGGAAAAATAGATTATATTTGTTAGCAAAAATATTTTGCATCCAAATGTATAGTAAATTATGCTTGTAACATGGGTTTCGTATGAAAGACATCAACGCGCCAAATGTCAAGCCAAACTTTTTATTGTTATTCTGTACGATTCCTATTGTACTAAATGGCTAAATTTATAGTCTACGAAATTGACAAATGCTCTTCGTAAAATATGAGTTTTATTAAAAGAAAATGGAGTCACAATGTCTGAAGAAAAATGTATAAAGAAAAACAATAAAAATAATTGAAATATTTTCGTTCAACTCAAAAATGAATTTCTCTTTAAAAGGCTAACAAAGATTTATATCGAAAATTTAAATGGATAGAAAACAAGAATATCAACACTATGCAACATGGCAAAGTGCCCAAATACTAACGGAACACTCACTTTGTTAGGCGGATGTGTAGACAAGAAAGCTACACAGATTGCACTCTACTGAATTAATAATACTGAAGCATACAAAAGAAGCTATCAAAATGAACTTAATCAATATTAATACAATAGTATGCTTACAATTATAAGCCATAATCAAATTTTTCGAAAGTCCATGAAGTTGAGTTTCTTCAGTAACCATGTTACCATTAAGCATTCCTTTGTTACTGTAAAAATCTGAAAAAAGCATTCGTTTGTTACTGTAAAAATCCGAAACTGTACTCGTAGTTTTCTTTAAAAATGTAATGTAAATTTATATATCCTATAGATCCATAGGTAGTTATTATATACCTACTATTGTATTGAAATATATTTTAAACTAGCGACTCACCCTCGCTTCGCTCGGGTTTGTCCCTATCTCGTACCCTCTTTTAGGGTACAATTTTTACAAACTTTAAATGTCTTACTTATTTATATCTAATCAAAAGGCCAAATAATAAGTTTCAAGCTTCTAGCTTTAAAAATGACGTAATTTCCATACAAACTGTCATCCCCTATTTCAACCTCTTACAGCCTTTTTTTCGCCTTTAAAAGTAAAGTAGCCTATGTCCGTCTCCTGGCTTTAAGCTACCTCCCCACCAATTTTCAGCCAAATCGGTGCAGCCGTTGTTATAAATAGTGTAACTAACACGACATAATATATATATATATATATATATATATATATATATATATATATATATATATATATATATATATATATATATATATATATATATATATATATATATATATATATATATATATATATTTTGTGTATATTTGGTAGGTATGAGAATAGGTCGTAGGCTATTTTTTATTCCCCTAGGTGATAAGAGTGGCAGACTGACTGTGCAGATTTTTTATTTTTCATTTTTAGACCAATATTTTATTTTGTATTTTTTTATGATTTAGTATAAAAAAATACATATAACCCTAAATCATTAGGCTTCTACGACCAATCCCTATTTTTTATATTAAGATTAGTATTTTTACTTAATCGATTGCCGTCCATTATTATCGTCTGTGCATCGATTGACATTGCATTGACGTTTTACTTTGTCAGTAAGACTGTCATGTTTATTTTATCATACGAGTCAAGTTCAGTAACGATTAAAAAAATTAACGCGGGCGAAGCCGCGGGTACTGCTTGTATATATATATATATATATATATATATATATATATATATATATATATATATATATATATATATATATATATATATATATAGATTTAAACAGTATATATTATTGACTTCCTCTATTCAAATTTTGGATCAGTAAATTTATAACAACTTTTTTGTTTGGTTTCATTAAGTACCTACAAGATGTTGAATTTTGATTTGTTTATCCTGCATTGTGTAAGACAATGAAGTATTTTGAGATGAAATCTTAATATTAAAATCTTTACATAAATGAAGCGAAGAAACATTTTAAATAGCAAGTACCTTGTACAAAAGAAGCTTGATTACACGTCACTACTCTTAAGAACCTTTGTTTCTTTGCTGTATTTTAATTTGTATCTTTACCTTTACACATTTTTAAAGGCAATGTCTACTTAACTTGTATACTTGTTACTACCACTCGAAATCACTGTGTCCTGGAAAGTCACAAATATAGGTGGTTGTCTTCTTTTTGTGTTCAAAACAGGTCTTTCTTAATAAAATGGTCATCAATTAATTATCGCTAGAACTCTCTACAGTTCGTTTTTATAAAATAGTTTCGTATAGCTTATAAATAAATGCATGTTTGATTAATTATGTTATTTTTTGTATTAGTTTTCTTATCAGCAAACCCTTTCATATTCCCATCACAGGAGAAAATAAAATTATATTGGATTTACAATCATGTCGTGATGCATGTGCATGAATGACAACATCCAAAATAAAAGCGTATACAAAATTCACAATTAATATAAAGGAATTAAGTTTGATGCGAACAAACATACTAAGATACAAGCAAGATTAATAAAGCCTTCTAAAAATAATTGTAATTAAATGATTATTCTCATGTATACCCATTATGACGGCAAAATATAACATATTTTGATCGTAAGTAGAATTTGCTATTTTTAGAAGCAAAATTTAATAAGAAAATAATCCCATTTCTACGTAGTACTTATACATATTTGACATGTTAATATTCTCTGAAAACGATTGTAGTTAAAGAAGCAATTTAATAATAATACATTTTTTATACTAGAGACTTATCCCCGCTTCTCTCGGGTTCGTCGTCGTATAGATTTCTCAGAAATGAGATATTTTTCCACAGTAAGGTCTCATATGTATATAGACCCGGATAACCAGCACAATCAGCCGGATAGCTGATCATAATACCGATTGTTATCAAAATCTGTTCAGCGGTTTTCTCGTGATAGGGTCACAAGTAGACAGATGGAAAGATAAAAATTATTTTATCTGTCGTGATAAAAATGGCTATTCCAATAAGATTTTTCAGAAAATGTATAATGTACAGATTCGACTTTGATTCGTTTCTTATATCGTTCTGGTAAGGCACGCACACTGAAACAAAGATAAGATACATGGTATTTATGTATAATACCTACAACATTCAGGAATTATATTGTATTCAGCCCTTTTTTAACGTCCCACTGCTGGGCACGGGCTTGCCTTCAATTAGAGGGGGATCAGGCCATAGTCCACCGCGCTGGCATAGTACGTGTTGGCGGACTGTCTTTTGAAAACTTGCTAAGTTTTCTCAGACATGCAGGTTTCCTCACGATGTTTTCCTTCACCGTAAGACAAGTGGTAATCATGATAGAAATGATTAGCACTTGAAAATAGCAGAGGTGCGAGACCCGGATTTGAACCCACATCACTCGGTAATCCAAGCGAGCGCGTTACCACTGGGCCACCACTGCCCGTTCAGGAATATTCGATATGTTCAAATAAAAACCAGACCTAAAATGGTTTTTGTTTGACAAAATTAATCAACGCGAGGTTACCTTAACAGAGCAAATACACTGAGGAAAATTCAAATAAGAAAAGCGACTTTTTCCGAAGGCCTTTAGGTAACTATCGAGTAAATTTATTTTGTTTGTTTCTCTTTCCTCTTTTGATTTTCGGTGACTTACGTTTGTTGAGAAATAAGTCTTGCATTTGTCATTTTATGAATAAAAAATATTTTTTTACCTTAGTTTATAACATTTAGGATATTAAACAACTTTAAGGATACTAGAAGTTCTTTCTTACTTACTAAATTACTGAATTATTATGCTGTTAAGAAGTTCTATAACTTATACCCGACTTAATCTTCGAATATTCGCTGAATCAATTATTATTTAAATTGTATGTCTACCTTTCAAAATTTTTAAATATCGCTGTTTACATGATTATAGTAAAATCGATCTTATCGTCTTTAATAATCAAGACAAGTAATAATACTTTCTTAGATTTACGCGAATATTCGACATTATAAATGAAACTACCTTTTCGGATTTTGTCGCGGATTTATTTTGATTTTTAGTTTATGCTAATGCTAATGCTTTACAGCATTCGAAACGTCGGGAACTAAAAATCAAAATAAATCCGCGACAAAATCCGAAAAGGTAGTTTCATTTATAAATCAAGACAAGCATGACAACACAAGACAAGATAAGCATGAGGTGGAATTTTTGAAACAGTTACTTCTAATACTTACTCTGTGAAAAATACTGTTTAATTTTGGTCAAATTAAAAATATAAATGGGTTCTGAAATTCAACACAAATTTTTGCAATGACTTCAAAACGTGGGTCAGGAGTAGTTTTATTAATCTTTAATATTAGGTACTTACTATCTAAACTTTTTGAAGTAGATCGCGTATGTCAGTTAAGAAGGTCTATTTCATTGATTAAGCCTAAACAGGAAGCGACTACATGCCTCATTTCAAGCTCCCAATCTCTCTCTCTCTTCGTAACTTACTGTGTCTTAATTAAACTGATTTTCAATTTTTTTTTTTAGATTTCGTATTGAATTTTACAGGTTTTTTTAACCTTTTTAATTAGTACTAGTGAAGCAAATAGATGAAAATCACCTTTAAAGAATCCATTGTTTTTTGTTCCTAGGATATCTTTTCGTTATTTTGTGTATTTATAACGATAATTTAGAAGCTAAATAAGGGTTATATAATAATAATAACATAAAATGAAACTAAGTGTTTTTTCGAGTAATATTACTCCGAAATTATGAAAAGAATTTGAATTACAAAATTTATATATCAAAGAAAAATCACAAAAGTATAAATTTCGTAACAAGATCGTAATAACAATAATCAGGCCAGGATCGTGATGGAAAAATACGACAGTGAAAGACGGCGACATTTTTTCAGCAAATTACACGCGTGTCAAATGATTACACACCCAAACACAGTCAAAGAGGCAAACCGAAGCACTCGTGAAACATCCAAGCCAGAGAGAGATGGACGACCAAGGACTTACTAAGAAAACTCGAATGTAATAATTTTCTCAACTTTACGTCTTCTACTGAAACTTTATAAAAAGTCCACATTGTATAGAGGCATTTCTAAAGTGTCTGACTCAATAATAATCCCATTTTTTCGAACAAATCTTTAAAGTCGAACGATATTATAGTGAGAATTGCGACGGTGGTAATGATTCAATGGAATGAGAAAGGGAGAAAAAGGGTGTTTAGGGGTGAGAGGGCGATGGGGATGAGAAAGTTATTAATTCTGGAAGCGAGAGGCGCCAGCCTACGGTCTCGACTGCAACAGAGTGGAGGCTTACCTTAGATTCGCTTAATGTTCTTCTGATATCATTATTATATTGCTACATTTTCGTTTCCTTATTTTAAGCAATATATCAACATATTCTTCTAATAATGATTATTACTTACAGACGTTTACGTAATGTCATAAACTTTAAAAATAAATTTAGGTATATATGACATTAATAATTTTGGGCTGGTGATAGGTTAAAACCTATCATCCTTCATTACATTTTTTTATTATATTGAGTTGTTTATAAGCGTTATATAATTCATGGCGAGGTGAATCGATTGCGAAGTTAATTGCCTAATGCTCTTAACATTATTATATACTTCAGTCTTATTGCTACCAATATATAGACATAATACTTTTAGCGTTTATCATTACTTACAGAAAATTAAAGTTCAGAGATATTTGGCGGTCAGATCACCTTAACTCATATCATATAATGAAATAGACTCGTTTGAATACTCTTATCAAAATATTCTTCTAGCTAATTTTTTTAGCCATATTTAATTTAATTTTATTTAAAATAAATAATCACACCACACCAGGCAATTTTTATTCTTGATTAACAAATATTGTAATGTACTTTGGTGCTATTTTTACATTTTTGAACTTTGCAAACGTTGTAGGTAGACTGTCGGTAACAGCTATATAATGCACATGTAAAACATTCGTAACGTCAATAAACAAAATTTAAAATATATCCGCGAATTCTGGATTTCAATTTAAAATCAAAAATTTACTAATAATTCAATTTTTCATACAAATGTATTCATTTCTGTTCTGTATCAGAATAAAAGCACCAATGATACAAAAACCGCATTGAACAGTGGCTGTTGTTAAATAGATCAATTCATTTAGTTTAACCTTCAGCATTTATAAGCTGAAGTATCAGATATTGCTCCGAATACAATATTAGCTTGAAATTACGTTTTGATTAGTGTAGTCCGACCTCGGGGCTCGAGCGCATAGAGCTGTGCTCGCTCATATCGATCTTTATATGAATATTTGAAGCCAACCCGTCCTTGCAACGTGCTGTACGCCCAAAATAAAGTTAAAAATATTTTTTATCTTGTTGTTTCAAATATCAAGTACATTCGCATGAAAATGGCTAATAATATCACATATAAATCATTTGTTGCCTAAACATTGAAATCAGTGTAGGCTTTGACTACTATGAGAAACTTTTAGTTGAACTACTAAGTATTATTGAAGTTATGTTATTTTTGTAATTTATGTGGCTTTCAAACCAGAAATGATTGCTCTATATATTTGTAATCTTTCTAAAAAGTACAAAATGATCTGCATATGCAGAATGCTAAGTACCTATACGATAAAATAATATGTACATTGATAAAATTTTTAGTTATACATATCTAATATTTATTATAAACTCAGTTACAAGTGTTTTTTTAATTAATTATTTTAGGAAAAGTTGTTGCTTCCAACGCTTTTTAGCCTATTAGCGAAGAGAGCGACAAACGTTGAGATTCGGCGTTTTAACCCAGTGAAAATAGGTCGAGTTTCATATTAATTAAGATGTTTTTACAGTTATGTCGGTAAGGAAATGGTTTTTAAAAATATAAGTGACTATATATCATGTCAAATATAAGTCAAAATTAGTTTATCTAGTGAATAACAAAATGTGCACATATTTTGTAAACCTTTTTTTTTTGCATTGTAATGCAGTTTTTCAACATCAATAGCATTAACTAAATGACCTTATTGCCGTTGTTTTTTTATTTAAATGATTTAAATACAAAAACAACGGCAACGGTGGCATTGACGTGATAGAAACAATATACAAAGAGTGAATAAGTGAAGCCGCAGTGATAAATTAGTCTTCAATAATAATCAACGTGGACGTAGTTACGACTCTCCATCCATATTCGAGGTAATTGGATTGTGTCGGGAGTGTATTTGGGTCACCATTTACAGTGACCTCTCGTGGACATGCTCACTTCTCGGTGAATCGAAATTTTTCAAAATTTTTAAACTCCTCTGTCTGGATACAAATACAGATACAGATGTGAAATTTATATAATACTCCATTCCACACAAATAGATTCCAGCGAAGCGAGAGTAAGCTACTAGTGAATTATTATTTAGTTTAGTTTATTTTTGTGATAACTATTTAATGGAAACAGGGAGTTCACTCCAGACAGAATAGTTAAAGGTTAGGTGCTGCAATTAAATTATCATAGAAAAGTTCATTAATAATCATTTTTATTAATTTTGTGAGTATAATATTCAAATTTTTTAAAATAATTTTAAGTTATTTAAAATTAACACTATTTTTATAGAATTGACGATTCTATAGAATCCGTAGTTTCCTAATGAAATGTGAAACCTCCAAAATGTAAAAAAAAACACTTGAAGTTTTGCATTCTCTTCAAGATGACGTAGTGCACTAAGCAAGTATAAACACTAATCTATTTTAAACACATGCATATTGTTATGTAACAACAGTGACTTCATACCGTTAGCATAATAAGACATAATAGTCAGCGTCTCTAACCTATACCTACACTAACGATATATGCGCAGTAATTGGATTGAATTGAATTGCTACGATGCTCCAAGTTTATTTAGGTCATAGTAGTAGTGATGTTAAACATATCGTTTTTAATACAACTTCCATTCCATTTAGTTTAAAATGCAATGAGTTTATAATGCAATAGATATCTAGGTCATGTCTCAGTTACTATGTGTTGTATTGGTGATGAAAAGAGTGTCGAGTTATACACACGCACGAGCTTTGTGATTAGAAATATGAAAATGCCAAAGTTTGATTGATAAATCGCATTGTAATATGATATTATAATATCCGATATACACTTACATATTTAAATTTACTTTTCAAAATGTAATTTAATAAAATGAGGATAGGCGTACCTGATTATATAATGAAATATAATTTTATTACTATTATAATATGATAAGAAGTAGGTATACGTTCGATCCATAAAAGTTTAGCCGCGAACCGAATACTCTATGTGTTTTAAAAGTTTTATCTGTTTATCATGAAACTTTAGTCGGATTCTCCACTTTCCCCGCATATCTTCATCTTCATTCTTTTTAGGGGTTTGAGTGTGCGAAGCGAGAATAAGCAGCTACAATAAATACTGTCAAAAAAGTGCATATTTTAGTAAAAACGACAAAAAATAAGATTATATTATATTGTACTATATAAAAGATTTTCTGAACAACAAAGGCTGAAATATAGGATTGCGGATCACGTATTCAGGTCAGGATACGACTTTACCCGTTATTATTGCGCGACTAGGTTTCTTTGTGTCCGATCGCGGTATGATTAATCTTTATATTTATAACTGCTACTACATTATTACATATTTTTATAAAGACGATATACATTTGAGGTTCAACGCAAATAATGAAATTGTTACGTCAGAGTTGCACATTAAATACCTATTTCAAAAAAATATAATAGTAATATACTATTCAAATTTAACTCATGTATCTGTCAATCTTTGTCAATTGAAAAATTCCTGGAAGAATTTTAAAAGCACCCTATTTATAAGTGAAATATATTATTTTCGATTAAAAGATTAGTTGCTTCATTTGTATCAGTCGAAAAGTTCAAAGTATCACTTGAACTATCCGGTCCATGTATAGTTATAAACCTGGGGTTATGTTTCGTGGTAAATAGGGATAAACATGCGTGCATAGTTTACATATATAATACGTACATACGTATAAAGTAATTTTATTGGATATATAGGCTCTATAAAAGGTATCTATGACATTGCCTTAATCCGTTCTTAAAGGCACTTTATTATATATACTTAATAAATAACAGCATTTACTTAAGGTTACCAGGTTGTTACTTAGTACTATAGCCGTACGATATTAAATGTATTTTAATTTTTGTAATCAATATTTTAATAATGTATAATTGTAATAATTACCATATTTTTATATGTCAAATAAATAAATATGAAAAGATCCACAGTTTCTTTTAACAATAAATTATTTGAGATCAAACATGTAGCAAAAGTTTCACAGAACTTTCCACCCACAACAATATGAGTTCTAGGAGTTTTATAATAGAAAACATATTTACAAATCGTCCTTTGCGCCGATTTCGTGGTCGCTTGCAATTTATTTATAGTCAGAATAAAATAATAATAAAAATAATAACCTGCAGTGCTACCTGCTAACTTTGGTGGAGTTGTCAAAAATAAAAGTTATACCCACATCTAAATTGTTTAATGTTCATACATCAAAGCTGTACACTATTGATCTCGCATATGACATTGACTGGAAACTACGAGTGGTTAATACTGTGGCTTACTCGGCGTAGCAGTCTCTACACTATAAAAATTGTGCAATTTTAGATTGTCACTTAGATCATCAGAAAAGGAGTGGTACGTAACTAATATCGCTTTTAACCAAGAAAAGTAGAGAGAAACCTTGTGTAGACGGGTTCAAATCTGGGGTTGATTAGTGAGTAATTTATGTGGATGTATATAATACTAGCGGTGCCCGCGGCTTCGCTCGCGCTAAGAGTGAATAAAATAAAAATTTTTGCTTATATACTGTTACTTATAATGTACCAAGGACTGATTCCCCATTTAAAGTTCTGGCCCTCTTTTCTGAAAACGACTGTGTAGCATCCTGCCGTGCCGCCACTGCTGCGCTTTCTAAATCTTATTTCCTATTTTTAACCAATTTTGCTACTATGTGTATCATAATTTCTTTGTGTGTTTTTCGTTAATGATAAACTGATGTACGTGGTTCATTGTTATGGACTTATGGTAAAAATTACTGTTAAATATTTCTCCTACGCAAATTGTGCCACCCCCGTTAACCCCCATAGGGGTTGATTTTCATAAAACGCTTAGATATGTATCTCATAATTTGTATTGCAGAGCATTATTTCAGTTTCACGCAAAATATTTCAATAGAATTAAATTTCCCATACAAACTTAGCCACCCCCTTTAACCCCCAATGGGGGTGAATTTCGAAAAACCCTGAAATACGTGTTTCATCATTTGTACTAAAAAGCATTAATTCAAAGTTTCATGCAAAAATGTGCAATAAAAATATTTTTCTCATACAAACTTTGCCACCCCTTTTAACCCTTTTAGGGGTTGAATTTCCAAAAAATAATATGCCTATTTCCTTCTCATGAATGCAAACTATCTACATACCAAATTTCAGCAAAATCGGTTGGGTGGTTTAGGCGTGAAAAGGTAACAGACAGACAGACAGACAGACAGACAGACAGAGTTACTTTCGCATTTATAATATTAGTATGGATGTATTTCTAGTCACATCAAATGAATTAGGTACTAAAGTTAACTTATAAAGCGAGAGGCCGTAGTTCATATATTATGTATAGATAATAGAGCTTTAAATATGAACTACTATTGAATGTAATGGCTGTACATGTGTATGTATGTATACGGCTGCATGAGAGTTGACCTGACCTAATACAATGTCACTGACTGTCGCGCTTGAAATGCTTTTATATTATACTGTACTTGCATAGGTATATAATTAATTTTCAAGATATAACTTCGTACCGTGTACGTTTTTATGTATGCATTTTTATATCTTCAACTTATTGCTATCTGTAGGTAAATTACAAAACTAATAATCGTAGTGTAAAAAGTAAAATAATTAAATTGACTTGTTTGATAAAAAACAAGTATTGCCTTTTTTAACGTCCCACTGCTGGGCACAGGCCCTTTAATACGAGGGAGATTAGGCCATAGTCCATCCCGCTTTCCAAGTGCGGATTGGCGGACTTCTTTAGAAAACTTGTTAGGTCCTCTCAAACATCCTGCTTGTTTTCTCCTGAAAAATCAACCTTCACCGTAAAAAAGTAATAATCAATAAAAATATTTCGTACTTAAAAATATCAGATGTGTGATCTGGGATTTCAACCCACTTCACTTGAATTCCCAAGCGAGCACGTTACCACTGGGCTATCCGATGAAAGTATAATATATTATTGAAACTCAGTCAGTTTCTTTATTTGTATCTTATTATCATAACTATCTCTACGTTATTTACATGTTGTATAACATTGTTCACATAAGATTCTCTTCATGCACATAACAGTCCAGCGGTCTGGCTAATGACGAGGTATCGCAATACAATATTCTAGACATACAAGTTGTTTTGAGCCTGATCCAGGATGCCTTTCTATGCTATGAGCAACTACAACTCTAGCAACTCAGTATTATTCCATACTTTAGAGAGCCTTCGGTGGAAGTTTATCATCACGTTAGAAGAACACCAGACTATTAAGAGAGTAGCTTCGTGGACAAAACTGGTGCACGAAACTGGTGCACTAGATCTAGTAATTGTTTGAGGTTCAATCTGTCAAAAATACTTTATATATGCATTGTAGCTTAAATCCTTTAGAGTTGGAGAGCACACAAACCGACAAAAGTTCTCAGTTCTGAAATTTAGTTAAAACAATGACATAACAATTCAACTTAGATTTAATAACATTGGAGAAAAGAATTTAGTATACATAAAGCCAATAATCTTATAAATATATTGCTCTAAGAACGTCTGCAGGTCGTCTAAGGGTCGTGAAGATTGAGTACTTTGTACATAAAATACTATCTCTGTTATTTAATATTTTATTGAACATGCGACATTGAAAAAATTAGCAAGGTTTTCTAATAATAAAAAATATTTATACCTAATAATTAAAACTTAATATTTTATAATATAATTTTACATTTAATGGGGATTCTCTTAAATATATATTTAAGATAAAATATGTATTTTAAAAAAATAGAAAATTGTATAACCTTTATTAAGCTCCTAATTTTTGATGCTTGACTTTAAACACGATATATATAGCGAGGAGATAATTATGTCATTGTAATATATAGCAAGATCCGAAGTAAGGTTGTTCTTCATTCAACTAGATGTAGTGTATAATGGTCTAAGATACGAGCCTACATCGACCTTCACCGAGCTGATAATAGAATGAAACTTATTTTATAATAAATTTAGTATATTGGAAAATATAATAAAAATGGGTTGGCTAAAAAAATCCTGGACAGAATATTTTTAATTATTTTTTAAAAAATCATTTTTTATTGAATATTGCAACATCAAGATAATAAAAAAATTTTATACTGACTTGAAAGTAAAAAAACATATAGAATATGCCGACGTTGGGTTGGCTATTATTTACGTGGACGAACTACTGGGTTGGCAGGTATAAACAGGTAAGTCGTACCAGTTACTTTCACATGATTGGATAATAGAAAAAAAATTATATCAACATAAGCGTTGTTTTATTGCGAACACGTTGATATAGGGTTGTTTACAAAAAAAATCGGTCCTAATAGAGGTTTGCGAATTTTAATGATTTAAATTTCAACGCGTGGAAATGAGTGACAGAGAGATCCGAGGTAAGTATCATCATCATCATCATCATCAGCCCTTTTTAACGTCCCACTGCTGGGCACGGGCCTCCCTCAGTACGAGTACGAGACTTCACATGTCTTTCGAAAACTTGCTAGATTCTCTCAGACATGCAGGTTTCCTCACTATGTTTTCCTTCACCGTAAGACAAGTGGTAATCAGGATAGAAAATGATTCGCAAGGTAAGTATAATGTGCAATAATAAAGGACCCAAAACTGCAGTCGTGTCTGATGGGACCCTGAATATAAGAAAGTGCACATGCTCGGTACGTAAACTATGGAGGGTAGAGGTACCTCTACTACCCTCCATTTGAATTGCAAAAAATATTAAACTAATTAGTTTTAACAATATACTTCTTTGACGTAACAAGATAAAAATCTTTTCAAAAATGTTATCTTTCGTTTTATTCTACGTTTGTAGAAAAAACTACACTAACAATAGAAAAAAGGTATTTAATACATTAAAAGTTTTATTATCTAGCATAGCATTATCTAGTTAAAAAAAGTTTATTTAAATATCAAAAATAAACTAAAATGTCGACTATAGCTAACTTCAGGGTGTCGGTTTTTCGTGACGGTGTGCGTGCGCATCGTAAAAATTTACTCTCATTATTTTTCCCTAACGCGCCAAAAGAAGTATAACTTCAATAACTATACCTGAAATGCTTGACATATAATTTCGTACGGAATATAAAATAAAAAAAATACTTTCGTGGACCCTTCACAAAGATACTAGTCGCTATTAGTCAATCCATCCGTGGTATTTACATTTTACAATGTATGTATCATAATGTGTATATGTTCGTAGGTAATGAATTAAGTCCTAATATGAATTCAGATGGTTTTTACATTTTCGTATAATGATTATAATAAATATAGAACTATATTATGTTTGCATATGTATTATATGAGGAGGCTCATTGTACGGTAGGTATTACGGTAGCTATTAAAATTATGAAAGTATTTGTTTGTGTGTGTACACTGTACATGTTTCTTACTTCTCCACGAATATCATTGTCTCCACGCTAAGGCTGGTGAGCAGATTGTCTGAAGTTTAGTGTATATATTTTTTTAAAGTTGGGAAATACATTTATGCATACCGCAAGTATTCATTTATATTGTGGGACTCGCCGGCTAGAAAAGCCAAGGTATACCCACTAAAACCCAACAAAACCTCACCGTCTTAGTCGCTGGATCATACTACTATGCCAAGACAGACCACAACGGCTACTATGCCGCAACAGACCACAGCAACGAAACAAGTGTAGCACACCTAAAGTGGGCCAATGCGTTCCTTGCTTGTTCCTTGGCTTTACGCCCGGCTGAACTGCTGGGTGCAAATGAAACCCCACCACGACATGAGAACTTTGGGAGGGGAGGGGGATGAGTCTTGAAGGACACAATGATCTGGATTAACTTATAGGCCATTGTTAGATAACTAAGTGAAAAAGTCACAAGTACCATTAACATATTTATTATGATATTTATATACATGTTTGTTTTTTATATTCATTTACTCTTGAAAGCTTAAAAATATTTACCATTTATTCGACAAAGAATTGTAACAAAGAGCGCCAATAGTAAGAGCCTGCAGACTACTTTACCCGGTATGAACATTCGAATCTTGGGGTGGTCACCCCCACTCATTTAACGTGATTGAGTAGGTAGGAAATTGTTTAAAGTAGCAGATTTTTAATTTCATTACGAAAAAGATCTTTTGTGTTATTTTAAAGGATTGACGCCGAATCTTAACAGGAAAAATAACATTTTGTTTAATATTTTTGTTTTGTACTTACTGTACAAAATATTCGATTTAATTTAGTTTATATAATACTAGCAATTCACGCGGTTCTGCCCGCGCCCATGGGATGAAAATTTAGGGTTATAAGATATATTTTTTTTTAGAATTTGTCATAAAAAATTGAAGAATAAAAATTTGGTATAAAAATAAAAAATATCTCGAGTGGGCCACCCTTATCGCTTAGGGGAATAAAAAAAACCCTATTTTCAGACCTACCAAATATACACAAAAAAAATACTATATATATATATATATATATATATATATATATATATATATATATATATATATATATATATATATATATATATATATATATATATATAAGATTATTTAATAAAAGATAAATGAATAATTTAATATGAAATACGCTTTTGTTCTAAATTATAATTCTAATATTATGAACTATTAATACTTTCAAATTAGATTTTTTGAACTAAGTACTATTTGAGATTAAAATATAATACTAATACTAAAAAATGGGTCTGTCTTTAGAGACGAGAAAAATTGCACTTCGATCAGTGTTGCTGGACGGTGCCGTATTTAATTAAAAATAATGTCTGAAGCAGTATTTCCTCGGCAATAACCGAGCCCGGGAAAGATAGCTTGTTATATAAATTTCTGCCGACTCCTGGGGGACGAGGAGGATAAGGCGAGAAAGCAGCGGCGGTAGTGTGAGTATATTATACCCATTTTCTGGGTCGTCCTTCCTACAAATACGTTTTATGCGGAAGCTAGTCTCATTGTGTTCATGCCAACAACAACTTTATCGCGTGTGCTTAAAGTTTTATTTTAAACATCTTAATATAAGTCCCGGTAAAAGGTACTTATTTGATTAGGGTGTCAGGCGTATCACTGCGAGTGTGAGCGCTTACCCGAGGTTTTGTATTTACGTATTTTGGTATGCGAGGTATCATGCGAGGCATGTATCGCGTTTTATTGATATCATATGATTCAAAAATGCATATTTGCGCGAGAATATTTCATATCATATTTTGTATAATTATGGTACGTAAGTAATAATTCTCATCACTTATTACTATTGTAATATTAAGCTTTCTTTATTTAATATGTTACCTTTTTTAAAAATTCGCACGTGAGTTTAAATTTAAAAAAAAATTTTTTATGTTGAATAACCATATCATAATCCATAATCATCATCTTTAATTTTTTGTAACAACAAAGTTTTGAAGTGTTTTAATAATTTACATTTATTAAGTAATATTATAAATATTTTATAATTTTTAAATTAAAATTAAAATATTCAATTAAAAATAATTCAAACATCTCTTAACTTAATCTGCTTCATATAATACACAACTGAAAAATTAATTTAGTGATACAGTAGAGAAATCTATACGACCTCTGGGAATAACGCCCTTTAACAAGAGGACAGCTGCAATGTCACAACATTCGAGTATTCAAATTAAGCGTCTGGTCAGTATGAAAATATAAAAGAAAAAATTGTTAGCGAAATGAACGGTCGATCGATCTCCGGTGACGCTCGGATTTTCCACTGGGAAATGAATTAGCTGAGAGCTGAAGAGAATTTACATTTTTATTGACAAGCGATCTATTTTCGAGGCAGATGGCAATTGTAGTAAAATATCTTGTGTAGATCGAGACGAAATCGTTTAACGCTTAGTTAATTAAAATGACTCACCGTTCTCTACTATCGATTTTGTTGATTTAGCTTGTACCAAAAACTTTTTAAACCAGTTTAAGGTGACTCATCAGTTTTTTCACTGCAATTAAAATAACACATAATATATGACATTTATATTTTCAAATTAACAATGAATTAAATAATTTGCCGTACATTTAATTCATGGACTAAAAGTATAATTTCCGTAAAACCGGTTAACTACTCCCCTTGTTTTAATCACAGCATCACCAGCTTATCACATTAAGCCGCAACGCTAAAGTAATACGTATAAATGTCACCAACACCGATACGGCGTTGGCTCATCTGCAAATTGAGCCAAAAACGCGGAGTAATTATTTAAACCGTCATATAAATTACTGCTCAAACTTTTCACGCCGGGGCGCGAGCGAGTGTGCGTGCTGCTCTACGGACTACGGGACGGGGTGCGTGTGTCTGAGTGGGTATCTCACGGTGGGCTGAAAATGGTCCCATCATTTCATTCCTCCATCCTTTTTCAGCATTGTGTTACTTTTATATCTTGTACTGTTCACAATTTATTTATTTCTTCAAATTATTTTCAATTTAAACTCCCTTAAATTGTTTTTCCTAATTAATAAAATATATTTTTCTAGTTCTTAAAATATTATTTATTTAGTTTATTTATTAAATTTTGTTATATAATCATACATTTAATTAGTTATAACTTCTAAATAAAAATGACATAATAATGCAATATTTATCGACAATGTGCTTAACTAAAGCGCAGATGAGTGGCCACAACTTTTCCGCGTACCGTACAAGGGTGAGTATCAGCTTGAAACATATTTAGCTTTGTTCCCTTCACTACGGTTAATCTGTCCCGTTTCCTCCCATGTCAAGCGCAGATAGACTTTTTGGGTCGGGTGCGGGCGGCGAGAGGGTGAGAGGGGTCGCATCGGATCCACCACCCTTCCTGATGATGAAATATTGTACACGTGGTCTGATTTTGAATGACAACGTTTTCCTCGGCGCGGGGCACCCACTTTCAACGCGACGTTTTATAGCGAATTGAGGATTTGCTCTCTGTAACAATCATCCTCTTTAATGTGAATTGTTCGGTGTTCTTTACAGTCTTTGCCTCTAGACATTTTTATTGCACTTTAAGTAAATTCCATCATATTGATAATTAAATGCAAAAACAATTGAGAAGCAGTAAGTGCTGTAATTAAATAAATCAGTAGTATCCAAAAGTTTAGAGTTGGGGTCTCAAGGTTGCTTGACTGATGCCCTCAGCCGGTTTGTTTATTAATACGCGCCTGATAGCAGCCCGCCCACTGACCCATTTGCCCTGCCCTTAATAGGCGGGAAACAACGCAATACAGCTTTAAATTTTGCCGCATCTGTATTTAACCATAGTTATAAACATTGAAGCATTTAATATGTGAAAATTCTGATAAAATGCGAAAATTGTGTGTGTTTGTTTCAGTGGAAAGTTTAAGAACAAAGATTGTGTTGAATCCAAAGATTGTGACTATCCCTAATTTATTTTCCATTCCTGAACACAACCACTTTAATCTCCTCCAAGTGTATCACCGAATACAGCCTTACTATTTATTCCCACTTCTTATTTTCACCTTGCTTACAGTAAATAAACGCAAAAGATACGAAAGAGTTTCAACTTAACTGTGACTAAGTAAAGTTGACTTTACTTAAACCGCAGTGATGTGATCTTCAGATTGGTTGCCCGATCTGTCTAGTGATTAATTCGCCCCTTACCTCGAGAGGAGATTTATTGGTTCCGCCGTACGCAAAACTGCGGGTTCGTAAAAAAATCTGTATCGAAAATTGAATAGAAAAGCCATTTCGGATGCTGGTACGAACGCATTTGTTGATACTGTTGATACTGTACATGTTGAATAATTACTTGTATTCAGTTTACACGTTACTTTCTTAGGTTTACACGAATATTCGACATTATTAATGAAACTATCTTTTCAACTGACTTCCAAAAGGAGGAGGTTATCAATTCGTCTGTATTTTTTTTTTTTTTATGTTTGTTAGCTCATAACTTTGAACTGGGTGAACCGATTTTGATGATTCTTTTTTTATTTGAAAGGTAGTGCTTCCCATGTCCCATTTTAATATTTTCCAGTTCTGACAATGGCATCCATGAGAAAACCATAAAAGTCTCAAATTTGCATTAAGTATTTGCGCGACAAATGGACGAATAACTCAATATCACGCCAACCGATTTCGATGATTCTTTTTTTAATGGAAAGGTAGTTTGATGAGAGTTTGGTAAGGTTCTGATGACGGGATCCATGACAAAATATCGGAACTCTTCAATTCTTAGGAGCAAATTAACGATGCTCGGCCGAATCTTTTATAGGCTATATGGATATTTAAGTCACGTACCGTAACTGATGATGGAAGGTACAACTCCTCATCGGTTAGCAGTTTAAAGAAATTTTTTTCAATATAATACGCAATTATGGACCGATAGTTGTATACTTTCAGGCTATAAGGTTTATCTCATAATAGAAGGTAAATTTTTATAGTCATTAACACAATACGTATCTACTTTTCGCTAAAAATTTAAAAATAAATTATTTTTAACAAAAAAACAAAAACCGACTTCCAAACTTAATAAATCTAAACTAAAAAGTAGAAAATAATACTTTTAAGGACTTTGTTAATTTTGAAGTCGGTGCCAGCCAAAGCAAAATAACCCTAAATAGATACATAATTGATAGATTCAATTTGTAAACAATCAAAATACCTGGCTGGCACCGACTCCAAAATTAACAAAGTCCTTAAAAGTATTATTTTCTACTTTTTAGTTTAGATTTATTAAGTTTGGAAGTCGGTTTTTGTTTTTTTGTTAAAAATATTTTATCGGATTTTGTCGCGGATTTATTTTGATTTTTGGTTCCCGTCGTTTCGAATGTTTTACAGCAATCATGATCACGGGAGAGACTCACCCAAAAATCTAATTAATCCGCGACAAAATCCGAAAAGATAGTTTCGTTTATAATTACATATAAAAGTTTATGTACCAGTCTCATTAAAGCTTTTATTAAAATAATTTTAAAATATAATTTTTTTTTGAAATTTGATGTTGAACGTACAGGCTACTATTATATTATTAACTATTAACGTACTAAATTACATTATAATATTATTAGCATGGATTGTTAACTATAAAAGACTTGTAGTAATTGTTGTAGTTTTTAAAGCTACTATTTATATACACATGTAATTCATCTCTCAGAGTAGTTCTAATATTACGTCAAGTCTTCTAGTGGGCTGACGTCATAGCGTTTCCGCCAACATGAAATTCATTGCACTATGCCGAGAATCTATTAAAAGAAATGTCAAGGTAGTAGAAAAGTTAAGGAATGCAAGTTTCTAAGTAAGTGTATGGTACAAATCGGATAATATGCTTCTTGACTAAATTTTTCTTTCAATGATAAAGTTGATAAAATTAGGGTATTAATATGATAAAACTGTTCGAAGGTTTAAATTTTTACCACTTTTTTTAAAATGTTGTTTTTTAAAATTTTATATTACAAACGCAAACACGTAAACATTAGTAGAACACATACACTCAGTAGGTACTGGTTGATTATCGCAAAAAAATCGAGGTGTTCGAGTCAACCTAACATCCCAGTAATATGTTTGGGGATTAAACCCCTCCACCCGCTGGGAGATTTTATTTTCGATCTTCTTTTATACGTGGACGTACGGGGAAATCATAGAATATTTATAACTAGAGGAATGTGAGTCTGTGTTGCCTTTTCAGTCATTGTTCGGGATATCGCATGAAAATGTTTCGGTATTTTAAAGAGCGGGCAGCAACAAAGGAAATAGACGGATTCTATTGAAGTGTAATATCCATAACGTGGAACTTTTTATGTACCTTTTGAGAGTTTTGAAAAGAAAACCCCGAAAGTTGGTTTACGTTCGATAGTTTATATTTTTCAGCAAATATTTCTATTATGTAAGGTTATTATTGATCGTTGGATTTTCAGTATGCTATTATTATTAATACCGTACAGAGCGCCCTTTAAAACAATATTGACATCCACAAGTCAGTCCTTGAAATTGTGTAAGGTCGCTAGGGTTAATCATGAAATGTTAAGTATGGTATTGCATGACTTGTACGACAGACTTTGTATTATGTACGTACATTAGGGTGTTTTTTTTTTCACAGAATTTTATAGCTCTGCAAGAAAAAATCCCTGAAAATTTGAGCCTTAAATATAAACTCTAAGTATTTTCCCAGAGGATGAAAAGATTTCCCAAATAAAATACACGTAAACTTTGACTTCGTAAATACTACTCATTTATAATTCATATCTTCTGTTTAAAAAATATAATTCATATTAGTGATTTACCGTCGCTTCACTCGGATTACTCTATAGGTAGTCTATCTGTGTACAGTTTTAAGTCATCTTAATTCTAACCAACATAATGTGACGTACTTAAATACACATTCTTACATTAATATTTCTAATAGTAGCCCGTTTAGCCATAATATTTGTAAAATATAATCAATAGAAGTGATCGTCGATCGTAAGTAAATAATATTATTATTTAGGTGTTCGCTCTAAATGTGTTATCGCGTATCGATCGCAAGTAGTTCTATGGCATATTTTAGTTATTCATATTTTGTTATTTTTGTTTGATAAATAGTTCTAATAAATAACAGCGTAAGTTATTTTGTTCACATTATAAGTTTTTTATTACAAAATAATTCGACAATAAGGAGTGTGTAGTGTAATCAAAGAGTTCTCGAAAAATATGGATGAGAGGTATACTTAATTGTAATGTATAAAAATCTAAAGAAAAGTTCATTCTAAAGGTAAAATAATTATTTTAAGTAGTTCTGAAGTGTATCTTCGTTGAGATGCTTTTCAGGAATAAAAATTAGATTAGATTGATAAATTTGCTTGGGCTTGATTCAAATTTTATTTTTGAAATATTTTTTTCGGTTTCTAAGATTTCTGACTGTATACGTATTTTAATCAAGAAAAATAAAAACTCTATTACTGTAAGAACGGTAAGATCAGAATGACATCTCTCTTTCAGTTTATTGTAATTATTTTATTATCATTTCGTAATAATTATTACATCAAATAAAACTCAGAAATATCTCTTATGAGATTTTCCACCATTTTTTCGCCTTTCCCTTTATTTTTGAAGGTATTTTGTTGAAAGAGCCTAAAAGCTATGTATTTACTTAGGATTAGCAAAATGGTGTATCGGTTGCACTCCTACCTTTAAATAATATGTTATTTACTATAAAATAATCAATGTATCTATAATAGGATAGATTTCTCGACGATGTGAGTATGATAGTGCTAAAATGTGGCAACCTCACAATGACTTTGAATGCCACGGTTGAAATAAAATATTCAGGTAGATCGATCATTGGCCGAGAAGACGGCGAAATATGGCATTGTTAAAATAGGCGTTGCTTTTCTCACGTACTGAGCCTTTCACTTACTTACCTTTTATAACTGACACAGTTCAGTTTAAAAATATGCAGCGCACTAACTTATTCGATTCTGAGCCATATAAGTGAATTATTAAAGAACATACGCTTCTTTTGAGTTGTGTGTGAACGGAGACATTCGAATTATTATTGTTGTCCAACCGTGGAAGTCATTTGTGTGTATGTAGATTAGAGGTCATCATACTACGCTACTACTGTACAGATCAGTGTTTTAGAATGTTAAATAAGCTTACTTTAATATATCAGTAAGTAGCATACGTTCATGGAAAAATATATATTTGGTATATAATAAATAAATCACTAGCCAGCTATGAAGATATATATTCTGTAATGTTTTTAAAATCATACTTGGAGCTCAATTAAATGCCTTCGTTTAAAGATAAGTTACCATTAAAGTTCGCCAAACATTCCACTTACCTGGCTTACACGGACACTAACAAATGATCGTTTTTATTCTGCGCCCGCGCACCGGATACGCATTGGTTCCTGTGAGAATGTCGAACCCGATTTTTTTTACCCTCCAAAAAGCGGATGTCCTTCGTTCGACCGGTTATGAAAGGTGTCGAACATATGCCTCGTTTATGGGCTGATACACTTCGATTTGAGTGTTTTATTTGATTAACTATTCATCACAATATGATGAATGAAATTGATCTAAATTAGTTTTTAATTATTTTGCTTTTTTTATTCCTCTGTACAACGAAACAAAGTTCAAATGCAAGAAAATATCATACATAATGTGTGTGTGACTTTTATGTGATAAATAAATAATGCACCCAACATTTATAGTGTACAGTTAATTGAAATTATACTTTTTTTATATTGCTTTACAATACCTTACGATTCCTTGATAAAACTAATTATAATAGTTCACGCGTGTAGTTTTATGATCCGACACATGATAAGCTCGGATTACTAGCTATTAGAAAGCTTATGAACAAGTGGTATTCTATAAAAATTGCACTTGAATTTTATCCTTATTAACTTAAAATACTCGACGCTAAAACTTAATAAAGCCACATGTATGCTGTCTGTATACACAACTTTTTTACATACCTATATTGTATATTTTACCTATATACAATAATTTGAAAAATTTATGAACGTTTGGCTAAAAATATGGTGTAAAGAGGTATATAATATGTACAAACGTTATTTACCGAAAAATAACGTATTAATTACGAGACTAGTTAGTATGACAGTGAAGAATGAGAAATAACAAAAATAATAAATGAGAAGTTTTCTTTCTCTTTTAAATATAATAAAAATATAATATAATTACAAATAAAACTGAAAAGGTAATTTTATACTAGCACCTGCCAGTCTTTAAGATCACCTGCTTAAGAAACAAAGCCATTGAGCGTACAACTTGTGATGGCTGCGTTCCCATTGTACTCGTACGTACTTATTGCGAAATACATACTTACTTCAAGTTTGCGTAAACTGTCAGAGGCATCTGTAGTGTCTGATATAATATAATTTAATGAATGATGAATGAATCAAGGTAATGAATATGTATTTATAAGAAAACGATAGAAGCTTTCTATAAAGTTTTAATGATTGTCTGCACTGATCAAAAATCGGAGCGAGAATGAATGTAAAATTTACTATTTTACCGTCATCGAGTCTGACCTCTTTTACCCTCACTTCTTCTTCTTCTTGCTAAACTGCCTGCCAAGTTGCATATGACCAAAGAAATTCTCATTCGTATAGTCTTATACAGTGGCAAATAACATATGAATTAGTCTTGCTCCGTTACATCATTAAGTCTTGGTTGTGATGGTGTTCTTGTAGGATTTTCCGTAGATTTTGCATAACTCCTTTTTAGCCTTTAACGAGTTTTTCTCTTTGTAAGTTATAAAACTAAATTGCACGTTTCCACCAGTCCGGCGTTTTCTTTGTCTTTCAGAATGACCACGTGATTTATGCATTGTTGAAATGATTCTCCTTCTGATTTAAGGATACCACGCAAGTAGTTTTAAAAATTGCGTGCTCTGATGGAAAATCGAAGTTAGAATGAATGAAATATTCTCATTTTTTCAATTATATCTTTTTCAATTATATTTCAATGATATCTTTAAAGTAAAATTAATAAAAACATACACTAAATGAATAGTCATATTTAGCATAAATAATAATCTATATAATACAAAATCTTATAAAACTAATATTTATGTAAGCTTTATCAATTATGTTTATACATGTCGTATCTTGCTATTATGATGGAAACACACATTTGTAATTGATACACGGAGAACTTTATTACATACCATTTGTCACGAATACATACATTTGTAACAAAATTTTCTTCCTACAATCATACCAAATTAATAAATAACAAATATAATACACTACAATTCAAAAAGCAACAGTTCTCTAATATTTTGTCTTATTTTTCTTTACTCGTCCTTAATTTTCTCGGCATATTTCATTTTATTAATACCTATGTAAACGATGTTGAGTAAATGCCATGCTTAAATTAGTACGAGTATAGAGTCAGTTTAAAAATAGGTTTCATAAAAAAATCGAACGCAGTCGAAGACAAAAGGTGTTCGTAGCACGTGCGTAGTTGGCAGATGTCGTAACGACTCGCACCAACGCTGTTGCGCGTGCGTTCGGTGCATTCTGCGTATATACTTACAACAGTTGAGGGTTAATAATCAATTTTCGATTAATATTTGTAATGCAAACGAATGTTATTTTTGTACTGGTTGGTGAAAAAAATATAGAAATTTGATTATAGTTTAGGTTAGACACATTTTTTTCTTTTCAAATTACAATAAGTTTTATTTCCACTATCTGTAATAA
Organism: Boloria euphrosyne; assembly: GCA_951802675.2. Taxonomy (NCBI): domain Eukaryota; kingdom Metazoa; phylum Arthropoda; class Insecta; order Lepidoptera; family Nymphalidae; genus Boloria; species Boloria euphrosyne. The sequence goes on from OX637877.1 coordinate 6,318,214, forward strand.
TATAATCATAATTTATCCGTGTCGTTTTTAAATATACGTAGTAGATATAATCAAACGTTAAAGTATTCAGGCTACATTTTTCTTAAAGGATTAAATATATAATTAATAAATATTTATACTTTATAGCAAATAAGCTGCATTCACAAGAAGTCAAAAGTCAAACATGTAGTTAATAATTTTTGCAACACATTGAAGATTTACAATGTAAGCAAAAAAAGTAATTCATTTTACATATTAATTGAAATAATGAGCAACCTACTTGGAAATAAATCTATACCTATATTCAGATTGTTCAGTCAAGCAGAGACATCAAAAAAATGTTGAAATGTTCTTAAGTCTTCCTTGCACTTGTTAAAATTTTGCACCAGAGGCTTTAATAAAACTACGACAAGAAAAATTGAGCTATATGAACCAAAAAAAAGATAGCATTTAAGACATCCTGTAGTGTTAAATACTTTTTAGATAGGTTTTGATGTAAGAAGATTCGTACATATTATCAGAATTGTTAAGGTTTAAAAATTTCAATGAGTTAACTTCACACATAGAATTAGCATCTGCATAATTAAACTCAAATTTTGTGTCACACACAATTTGGCCAATGCCGGAAATAGCCAGTTTGACATTGTAGAGTTACGCTCTATAGGTAATTTGAAAATCACTATGCACTCTATTGCCTTTAACTTAAGTTTCTGATTTGAGTGACACACTGCTCACGTAGTCCTAGTATTGAGTGCCTTCAACGACAGTATAACACATTCTATCCTCATTTGCATGGAAATGAGATCCCTGAACATTCTCGGAGGCGCAGCCCTCCGTCTTCCGGCGCCTCCTTTGCTTAATTACAATGACGACATACTCGTTCAATATGATGTTACTTACAGCTTCAATAAAAATATATTGTACCTATATATATGATTATTATTGTTATAATAGGCGTATTTTTGTTTCATATTTTAATGGTATATTTTAATAAATTAATAATTCTGAATGAAAATTATATATTTTAAATTACATTTTTTGAAATAGCAACCCATGAGGTATTTTTTATTTTCGATCACTATTTATGACAAGCTGAAAGCTTCTTCATATTTGTAAAAGAACAAATTAGGTCATAACCTCATAAAAAACATCATTAACATTTATGCTCGTCAATCCCATTATACAGATTCTACTGAAAATACCTTTGTGTATATTTTATAATCCGAATGACATGGTTCTATAACGATTTTATTGTTTAAAAGCTTTCAGTTAATTAATTCATCCGTGAAAATGTACATAATTACTGCTTATTTACCGGTCAGCACACATTCGCATATCTGGGCACGCAACTACCTCCGCCCGCCACCCCCGTTTTCATACTAACACCATTACTGTAATTAGAATATGCTTAGGCATAATTGATAGAGTCATAAACTAGTTTCGAGATAGAACATAGAATAATCGATTTGCTTAAATTTTTAATGTATATATACCAGAGGTTAAATGCAATTATAATGCAATGCAATAACAATGAAAATATTTTTATGTACACAAAATTACTACCTACCTGTGAAAGAGAGAAAAAAGTTAAGGTATTTTTTCGCTGAAATATGTGAATTTTTTGCTACAGGCCAACTTTTGCAACAAGATTATGGCATATGTATAGAAATGCATAAAAACATTCAATTCATAGCTTCTTTTTCTTCGTACCCTTAAATAACACAACAGATCGTTATGCTACGCTAACACTTGACTGCAGATTCCCACGCACGCGTTTTTTGTTTAGTTGGCAATCACTAGGTAATCACTTCTGCTCCACATGTTCCACGCACTCTACTTAGAGCCTAAGCTTTAAAGTTATAAATTTAATCGATAAAACGTTTTCTTTTAAGTAACTCTTTTAGATTATGTTTCATTTACATTGTTAAAGGTTTATGAAAGGATAAAAATATTATAATATGAACCTAAGTATTACAAGAAAGAAGTTTTTTTTTATTTCGACGATTATTATGTTATTTATAGTATGGGAAAACAAAAGCTTTACTTGCTGGACAACGTTATCATGAAACCAGTACGGTCAAAAGAAGATTAGATTCGGGAAGAAAGCGATCTACAGAGCCATGTGTTGACGGCTTTTTGGTGAGTCAGACATTGAGAAAACTATAAGTGTCAAGTACACTGAAGATGATCTTTGAAGAAGTAAGAGGAGTAGAAGTCAGCCAGGAGGCTTTAAGCTGCTCATATTAAGTAGTTAGCAGCTCAGGGCCTTTTTTGCTTATGAGTGTAATATGTACAATATGCAGTAGGTACATAATACAACGGACTCATTTGTATGTTGCGTGTGCGCACTCTAATACTTTACATTAGTTAAGTTATGGAATATACGGTTTACCTGACTTATTTTATATAGTTAATTACTATAAGTATTTATTTTATCAGTTTTATCTTTTATGCGCAGGGAGAGGTACAGTCTCTAAGAATCCAACTCACGCAAATCATTGGAGTGTAAGGAGAGCAAGAAACACATCTTCCCACTAAACCAAATAAATTGTTAGCAGCTTTAATAATTTGAAATGTATTTATAAATAAATAATTTTAATGGCATCCTAAGGCACACGAGCAGGAGCGAAGGTGACTTATTACTGCTCTGTTTATTACACCTCAGGAGAATCGTGTCTATTGTTAATTACTTTAAGTTTAAGATGATACAGTAATAACTACTGAATATTAAATTAGATTTTGATTGTATTCTGGAATATTGTCATTACGTAAATTAAATCTTTAGTAGAGTCGTGTTTGTATGACATACTCTGACACTAGGATCAATGTTTATAGTGATTCTGTATATTAATATGTAATAGACTAGCTACTCACCTGACTCCGCTTGGGTTCTTTCGTAAACGTACCTGAGTTAGGTTAGTACAGATTTCTCAGAGATGAGAAATTTTCTCGTAGTAAAACAAAAATGTTAAAAAGTATAGATTCGACTTCTTTATTGATAATAATAACTATTATTTTAATACAGCTTAGAATTTTATTATATTACTAGCAATTCTCGCGGCTCCGCCCGCGTCCGTGGGATGAAAATTCAGGGTTATTAGAATTTTTAAGTAATAAATAAAAATTTGATCTAGAAATAAAAAATAAAATATCCGGAGAGGGCCACCCTTATTACCTAGGAGAATAAAAAATAGCCTAAGGCCTATTCTCAGACCTACTAAATATACACAAAAAAATTCATGAAAATCGGTCAAGCCCTTCCGGAGGAGTTCGATAACAAACACTGTGACACGAGATTTTTATATAATAGATGTTATATACATATAGAGAGATAGACAATTTCTTTATTGACCGATCAAATAGAACTATGGGAATGAACATGGAATCAATTACGTGTAAGATAATAGTTATTTTACTTTTTGTATGTTGATTTCAATCGATAAATAAGGTATCCCATCATTCAAGCGTTCACTATTTATATTATCTGTAGGTATATATTAAAGGTGAGAGAAGTTGCAAGCATACCGTAGTCTTGCAAATTATTTTTAGAGCTAAGTGAAGGTGCAAATAGTTAAGTGCAATAGAACCGGTTCTGGGCGGTGTCCTAACTCCTGCCATTCCCGGTTTGCAGACAATCCGCCAGCTTCCTATGTTTCACTATATCTGCGAGTGTTCGATAGGTAAACTTATCGCTCTTTGTTATAAAATGTTATTTGTATACTAACCTTAAAAATAGTAATCTATGATTTTTATGATGTTGATAAATAAGAACTTATCCCAGATTAATTTGAAGAATTTATTAATTTAAATTAAATGGCTGCAATGGAGAATTTTCGGTCACTAAGAATTAATTACATAAATTATTGTGTTTTTACATAGATCGGACTAGATGAGTGTTTAAACTAGTAAGTATGTACGAAGAATAAAACTTAATAGTTTTGATTGTAGTGTAAGTACTATACTTTATACACACAAAACTCGGACGAACGAAGTTAACTTGAGTATTTATAATGTTAATATAAATTGTAAGTCAATCCTAATTTTCAGAAAGTAACTAACAGTGAGTATTAAATCTTAACGAGAAATTGCCATACAAATTGCAGAATTATTAAGTTTGCTCACTTTCATAAGGTTGGCCCAGAGTAATCGCTTTACTTGGTCCAGATGATTTTAGATACGCTCGTACAACGGCCACCCAAAAGAGACAGAGGATTTAAATGCAACTGGTTCGAAAAAGACAACATTTTCCCCATCTAATTTTAAAATGTCTTAAAGCTCTTTTAGTTTACAGACAAAACTAAACTGCAAATCTATTTATTTAGGGCTTATTTTAACTCGTATTCAGTTAAATATATATTCTTTCTCAGTGAAATGGTAACGGGCGCACATTTTTATCCAGAGAAAGAGCGAGTCGGAAATTACTGTAGCATAGAGTGCGAAAAAGACAACGATACATAACATTTATATTCTGTACGTGTAAGTTTCAGGCAACGGTCGCTGTGAAACTCGTAAATGGGAAAAAAGCAACAACGGAAAACTCAACCGCCTTTAGAGATGGGAAAATCGTTAAGGTATTTTTTTTAAATAGGGGAAAATCAATAACAGCGTTTAAGAAAATAATTTTGTTTATATTTAATTAAACTAATGCATAATTAAAACACAGAAGATTTATTTCAAGGTTTTAACTGGCTTACATGAGGATATTGAAAAGTGGATGTTATAAAGGATTTCTATTTTTATTAAATCATACGATATGCACTTTCTTGGTAATTACATAAATCAGCCAATTTTGTGAAATAATTAATTGTACTATAATTAAACTAAATAACAAAATACAACATGATGTAGTCCATAAGCACATCATCTTTCGAACTACATACGTTTTAATACGCAGGGGTTACGTTCACATTTCAATATATAGATTAACATAAAAATACTAATGTTAAGTAATTAATTGGTTATTAGTTTAGTGTATTTATAAATGAAACTACCTTTTCGGATTTTGTCTCGGATTTTGTCGCGGATTTATTTTGATTTTTAGTTCCTGATGTTTCGAATGTTTTACAGCAATTATGGTCACGGGAGAGACTTTCGAAAAGGTAGTTTCATTTATAATGTCGAATATTCGCGTAAACCTAAGAAAGTGTATTTATTAATAACTTACCACATTACAGTACTAAGAAGGCCTTGTTGTAGGCGGGTACCTAATACATCATTTATTGCTTAGGCAAGACGGCTTCATCGTCCATGTTGTAGAGACCCCTGTACGATCTCCTAGAAACAGGACTACATAAACTTAGTTTTCAGATATATAAAGTTATAAAAGGTAAAAGATTAAAATGAAACCTAGTAATAATTTTAAACACTTCTAAGAACTAACAGTGAACTTTGACTTAACAGGAAACAAAAATGGTTCAGGCTATGTTATGTGTACCAAATTTCATTTAAATCGGTTCTGTAGTTTTTTCGTGAAAGCGCGACAGACAGACAGACAGGGTAACTTTCGCATTTAAAATATTAGTAAGGATATAATTATAAATTATGTATACATATACACGGTACACCTAATCATGGTAAGGAAAACTTTATTTTTTTAAAAAGCTTAGAATGGCGGCGGATTGCAGAAAAAGTCTAAATTAAGATAAAAAGGCGCTTAAGTAACATAAATCATAATATATAATATAATAAAAAAATATATAATGTATATTGTAAATGTTAAGATATTTTTATACAAGCAACGTAAGGGTTTGTGTATAAAGTAAGCGTATGCGTAATGCATATAATTTTTTTGGGATGTAAAAAAATACTCAGTATGCTCTACTTCCTATGAGCGAATATTAAAAATGTTCATTAAATATCTTTTTCTTAAAAATGATACAGAATATCGACAAGCAATTAACAGAGAACGTTATTCGCATCCCTAGCTACTCGTCATCAGAGTACGAGCCACGTTGATATTTCCACGTAGATTTCACTCCGTAAAACCTTTGCCGTTTATTTTTATATACATTTTTGGTTGGCACATCTCTTTTTATTCACGATCACTTCAATATTGCGCGTGAACTTCTCAGACCGAGGGTATTTTAAGCTTTTCATTTGATTCAAAGCAAGTACATTTCATAATACGTTCCCCAATACGACCTTGCTTGTTGAATTTTCAAAATCGATCTTTCATTTTAATTATTTTCTTATAATTATATATTCTAAACGTACAAATTTAAAATTATTACTACCTCTAATAATAAATATTTTTTTTATTAACGACACTAAACCTGAAAATCGATTACATCATCTAATATGTTATAAAGATGAATAGTTCCTATAACTAAGTATTCTAATAATGTACAATGTACAAGGTAGCAACTTACTCAAGATCGCTTACATAATGCGATGCACTGATTTCGTCAACAAAGCGAATTGTAAACAATCATTATGTAAAGAGAAAGCTCTCGGAATAACTGAGCATTATTAAGTATTAGGTAATAGGTATACCTTCGAAACAACTTGCCTTTGGAATAGCTTCGTTACATTAAAATATTTAATTATCCAAAAATGACAGAGATGGTTAATGCAAAGTTATTAAATTCTGAAAACTTTTCTTCTTTTCTCCTTTAAAAAAGTAGTAAAATTAATTTTACATAGTTATGTAAAATTACGTATCATATTTTTCATGTGTTGCGGTTTAGTCAAAAAAAAAAAAATAATTAAGAGCCCAGTGCCTCCAGCCTCACATTATATACTTTAGACTATAGGTGGATTATCCTGATCTAAGTTTTGCTACAATTAGGTACTATAGTTAAATCGTTAAGTATTTATTTCAGTATAACTACTTACATCTTATCTTCCTTTTCGTTCTATCTAAGCTGTATCGTTTATTTTCATTTTACTTTTTTATTTTTATTTATATGCATTTCTCTGTGTTGTGTAAGATTCTAATAACTGAGGATCATCTTTTACAATTGAAGTAGAAGTAAGTTATCAAAAACACATTTCAGTTTTCGCCTAAAGAGCTTCGTGATTATGCAAGAAGTTGATTGTTAAACATTCTTTCGAATCCTTTTCACTTGACTTGCTGAGTTTTCAGTATAATTATATTTTAAGTTTAAGTATTATTATTGTTATATTATAGGTATGTATTTTCAATATAACTGTGGTATACCGTCGAATCAATCGGCATACCGTTAATGGTGTGCGTTAAAAGCTGGTATGGGTCCGAGTTAGGTTCGCAGATCCACAATTCAAGAGTCTATCTAGTGTATGGGCAGCGCTGAGTTATTTCAAGTATAGTCGCGTGTGAGAATCGGGACTGAATTCGTACAGTGAATGTCAAGCTTTACTAGTAAGCTCGAATGTATGTATTACGTAAGTGAATGATCAAACTAAATCGTTATGATATAGCTGGACAGTACTTTAGTGCTGCTTTAACAAAATTGCTTGCACATCTCCTGCGAATAAAAGTCAAGTTTTGTCTTAAAATGTATAATCAAAATAAGAATAGGTATGTAAAATATTATAGAAGATAACTATATATAACCTTGAGCTAAACCTCAGCAAAGAAAGTGCCTAAAAACACACATTTAGCAAATATAATTACAAATATAAATTAAAATGAACGTGTGAACAAGTAGTACCTACTGACAGTGTGCAACATTCCGACTACTGGCGCAGACATTTTAATCCCTCGTGTGTCATTGATCTTGAAATTGAGTGAGTCGTGAAAACTAAAATTAAATTAAAGATATATAAAACTACTACTTCATTATACTGCTCTAGATGTCTATACGTCGAGAATTTGATACCTAAAAAAAGATAATAAAAGTTTATATTAAAGCCAAAAGCAACATAGGATTCTGGATGCATTGACAAAATTAAAATTGACAATAGCAAATAAAAAATCTAAAAACTCATCCAGTCAGAAAACATAATTATTTGATTAAAAAAAACATGCGAAATGTTGTATTAAGTTTATGAAGCGTTTGTGTCATAAAATTATACCCGAAACCTCCGAAGTAAATGACACTTTTAAAACAACCAAACAAGTTATGTCTTCCTGAATAATTTCACGTCACGATCACGGCGCCCTATCGTTTGGAGATGAACAATCTGTGCAGTTGACGTAATAAATATATAAAATATAATATAAAATGTATGAAAACATGTTACATGTACTCTTTAAGTTCGATTGTAAGACTGTGCCATACGACCGTTGATAAGCGCAAGACCAATAGCTTTGCGTGCAGTTGTAAGCAAAAAAAAAACATAAATTTTACTTGGCCCAACTCAAGACTCGAACCGAAGAGCTACAAATTTGTTGCTACAAACACTAGCCATCAAAACAAACTGGAATACTGAGCACATATATTTTAAGAGTATTCTTCATTTAAACTACTCTTTAAGATCAAATCTAATACCGTACCGTGAGTCAGATGTCGCATAACGTATGTTCAAGATAATTTCACCTGACCCCTGCCAGTTCATTGACTGCGAGTGCGGCCTGCATAGTGGCAGTGGTATACGCATGTCTAGTTCGTGTAGAGTCCAAGTTCAAAAAATTTAAAGAATCACATAGATAGACAAAGTATAACCTAAGTTTCTTGTACTATACGAAATATTAAAAAAAATGTCTCTTTTATTGCTGTTATTTAGCTAAGGTGAGCCATAAGCATGATTTTTTTCATACAGAACCTTAAAATTATATGTTTTAAGTCATTAAAACCTTGCATTGTATGTTTGTAAAGTTATTCGGTGGTCTCAATTGCATTGAAGATAAGGATCCCCATTCGTAAATTTTAAAAAAGCCATCTTTCAAATAGTACTCTTATTCTTACCGCCGCACTCATGGTCACTTAATGAAGCATTAAGTCGTTCTTTAGTATTCTCGACTTAATGGTCCATCAAATGATTATGAGTGCGGCGTTTACTGTTACATTAAGGTAAGATAAATATAAAAAAATCAGTTGCTAATATCGACGCCCCCGATGAACAAAATTTTAAAAAGCTATTACGATAGTTTTAAAGTTTTTGCATTTTCGGCTTCGAGGAGTCAATATACACCTCCTGATTTTTTATTCTATTTTTTTCTATAAAACTACAAAGTTATGACGCATATAATGTAATAATGGATTACGACTAGGAAACGAGATATAACTGATTAACAGTTTTTTGATTCTCCTGTAAAATTTGCTTTTGCATATTATTACGATTTTGTTAATTGAGAAATGAGAGCGCCAATATTATGAACTTATTCATAATAAAACATCAACAAAACAGTTAGTTCTAAACAACAACTACAATTATTATAATGTGAGATTTTTTTTTCTTATACTCTTCGGAATAAGTGCTTGACTACGACTGCTAATGAAACAAAAAATAATGCGTTAGATATTTCATTATAATAGAAAGAAAAATCTTCCATTTATTTTTAAAAGCTTTTCACTTAAACCACACGCCTCATAACCGAGAGCCTACTGTGTATCAAGTATTTCGATATATAGAGGAGATGTAGAAACAACGAGGAAATTTATCTCTTCAAGCGTAGGTGTTAGATTCTAGAGATGAGCTTGGTTTAGTCATCGATTTTCAATATTAAGAGAGAAAAAGACGTATTGGTTATCTATCTGGCGTAGTTTCTCTACAATATTTAGAATATATAATTTAGATATTGATTACATTTACTAAATAAATATATTTTGGAATCTTAAATTCAATAAGCCCAATAAATTATCTTATAATTATTTGTCGTCAATTCGATCTATTTTAACGTAAGTATACTTATTTTAAAGTACTCCTAAAAAGTAAGGTTGAAGATAAAAGTTCACTAACTTTTAAGTCGTTGTAAAATGAAGAATGCGTGCTTAGTTTTGTGTTCATTTTATTGGTTTATGCACATCGCGTAGGTACAGCAAAGTACAGTATCCACTTGACAGTAACTAAGGTGGATAGTGCCATAGACATATAAAAGTATGAGACATTCTAACAATAATTTAAAATATTTCATAAAATCCTCAAAATTATTGCTTCTTTTATATTGTATAAGTTAACTGGTATTTCCGATTTAGAATTAAAGTCTTTTCATTATATTCCTTAAATATTCTTCCTTACAGCCTTGACATACGTAGGATGTTATTGGCATTTCTCTCCTGTTTCTCGAACGCGCTACCGACAAGCACCAGTTTTCTGCCGCCAGATGTAAGTGTTATAGTCCAACGGATTATGAGGGTGTATGGACCAAGGTTATCACTGAAATGCATTGCCGTAGCGGAAAAAACGTAAGAACTTTATATTAATATAAGTAAATTATAACTTATGTCGAATAAATATAAATAAAACTGCCGTATTCGGTATATCTACCAGATATATTCATATTCTTCTCCTCGTAAAGTTTAGTAATTGTGCATAAAGTGATTAGTAATTATTTTGAATAAAAAAGCTTTTACTATTGTATATAATGCAGAACTTTCTATTATATTTAAGAACTTTAATCATTTGTATCTGTGTCTCAGTGCAGTTTACGAGCGATGTCCAATCGGGCACTCCGCACCTTACGAAGTTTCTAGCCTTAAATACTTTTACCAGAGAGAAGTTCGCTTCATGTACGAGTATATCTTTTATTTTCGTATATGTCGAAAAGTTATTCTCTGTATAAACGAAAGATTATTAAACTATTTATTGTATTTATAAGCTTAGATTATTGTAGGCTTTCTGTTCTATACGGATTACGGATGAAAGATCAATCAGTAAACATTAGGTACATAATATACTTATGACCTCAAAATCTTCAGTACTTGTCTTTTTAAAAAATACTTAACACTTATGTCTGTTATTTATGTTTTTATTTTTCATTTTTATAGATTTAATTAGCACATAATAATATATCTTTTATATATGAAAAGCTGTGAAATATTAACATATTATTAGGTATAGTATAATTTATGAAAACATAAAATTATAATTAATTATAACTAAAAACATCGTGAGGAAACCTGCATGTCTGAGAGAACTTTGCAAGTTTTCGAAAGACATGTGAAATCTGCCAACACGCACTTGGCCAGCGTGATAGACGTGGCCTGATTCTCATCGTATTGGAGGCAGGCCCGTGCCCAGCAGTGGGACGTTTAAAAGGATTACAAAATTCATATAGCTATTTCCAGTATTCTTTATCTGAGTTCTAATTGGTTAAATAGCTTTTACTATCTGTAAATGTTTATACAAGCGTTAGCTACTTAAAACTTATGCTTCAAAAAGTGAATTGTATTCTTTTGAGAAATAAAAGATTTACCATGATTTATATCAATTTTATACATTTAAATTAAGATTTACATAATAATAAAAAAATAGATAACCTTAGATATGAATTTTCTTGGCAAGACTAATTGATTAAAAAAAATTAAGACGATCGTATAAATGAATATAGTTTAACTTAAAAATAAGATATTGATGACATATGTTAATTTAATATAAACATATACATATAATTTATATTTAACCTCACTAACTAATCAGCAGTTGTAAACTAGTGTGCAATACGGCCATTTGAATAATTTATTTATTGGTTTGATAAAGACATTTATTATTGTTAAACTAATTTATGATGACTATTTATTAGCACAGATTGAATATAATAGAATCATAGATAAGATGAGTCAATTACGTCGCGGGTGGTCTTAATATATTTAAATATAGTTAGGCTTTTTAAGAAAAAGTTACATATTTTGCATAATGAATACAAAATCGAACAGATTTACGTGAACATAAATTTTATTTTGAATAGAATATAAAGAGCTATTTGTATTACATCTGATTGGTGGTAGTTAACTTGTAGAGTTATGCATATTAAACAGAAAGTTCTTAATTTTCCTACATCTTTTCTTTATTTTATTACCTAGATAAAGAGTATTTTGGTAGAGTTTGTTTTGCATATGTCTAAATGTCTAAAGTATGACTGCTCTACACTATTTCGAAGTCAAAATAAAAAATACAAATTAGTACATAATAATCTCCAGCAAAGCATCCGGCAGAAATTTTAAATGTCAATAGGCCCTGTAAACCACTTGTCGCATGCGATGTCACCCTCCTTGATAGTGATGCAACGTTTAACTACATATGATACAATGTTGAATACATTGTAAATAAACACAGACACTTTGTTGTTTTTTCTATACTAATTAGTAATTATGTCTATGAATTTATGTTCCAGAAGCAATAAAAGTCATTTATGAAAGACATATAATTAAACTTTACACAAAATACCATGTAAATAGTAAACTTAAAATTGCGACAGCTATTTACATAAACACCGATTAAATTATAATTTGCAAACATTTGCCTCCAATTAGTTAACGATCGTGTTACTTTGTATTTATAAAGTTGTAACTTCATTACAATAATAAAGTTTTCAAGCCGCCAACAGAAGTAAATAATAATAATTCATAAGTTGACAACACGTAAATAATTCGAATCGCGAGCTGTTATCAGCCGCACTTGCGCATTGTGTCCGTCGCGCCGCCCGCACGCGTGCCGCTGCCACTCGCACCGCTCTCGACCAAACCTCGTCCGACCAAACGGTGACTCCGAATTCCGGCGATCTACATCGCCGCTTCTTTACCCTTCAACGTCGCTCACTCATGCAATATGCGTTAAACAACGCAGCGTAACCGTCCATCGTTTCGAGATATTTTACAGTAACAATTCCAAAAAAGACTATCAAGATATACCGTAATTAACCACCACAATTAGCAATGACGGTAATTTAAGGACTGCTAAAAAAGACTCTAAATTTCATCGTTCCCAAAAAGCAGTAACAATTTACGATAAAAAAGATAAGAGTCAATGTAAGCCGAACAAGATTCCTCCACGCTGCAGTGTTAAACGCCGGCCGCGACTAATTGCCCGATAAGTCGTCGATTCGCGTCTCGTTTTAATAAGGTGCGCTGTGAGCATGTAAGCGTAGATGCCGATGGAATGCCACGGTCAGGCGCCTCTGTGCGCGTTAGCTGCCTCAGTGTGCGAATGACGTCTGCCACACGCTCAACAATCCAATATAATTTGAACTTCTACTCTTCCTCGGCTCGTATAATCTTTGGGCGTCGCCGACGCTGAGTGATCATAACACGAAGCTCAACGTAAAATGGTCATGTAATACTGTAACCACATGATCGTTGTTGCCACGCAAAGTCGTACAGATACTTACGTTTGTGTGTAACCTCGATTCTGACACACTAAGATATTAAGCATTGTGGATATAAACACGTAGTAATTCGCGAATATCATTATCCTAATGAGTATATACCTAAAGCGAGTCTTCGTGACATGATTGGAAAATAGTAGAAACGTTGCTTTCGACATTCAAAGCTATGACGCTTTAGTGTTTTGAAATGTATACTTTTTATTTAAAAGAGGTCAAAAAAATTGTTTATGTAAAAAAATATCAAAAGCAAAATGGTTTTCCATTTAGGTTCGTCCGTTCCCAGTGTTCGAACGTTTTCCCACGGTGGGCCGTGAGTCGCCTCCCTGCCTACATCTACCGCTCCCATCGTGGCGTGTGTTTGTAGCTCACTACGGGTTTAGCATTCAAAGCGACACAATCCTCTCGCGACATTATACTTTGATATTTATTGCCGAGACACCTCTTCGTAACCTTCAGCCAATGATCGAGCGATCTTAAGTAAAAATACAAATTGTTTTAAAAATAACTAGACATATTTCTTTTACTCCTTCTTACGTCATTGCTGTAAGAAATAAATTAATAATTCGTAAAATTTAGAAACAAAAAGCGAGATTTATGTGAGTTTTTGTTCAAAGTAGATATTTTAAGGCATTTGAGCAACCATAAGACATACAAAGCAAAATTAAATATGCATTGCTCATATCATTATCACTTAACTTCATGTTTAAAAGTTTTCATAATAGTTTTAAAAAACTCTATTTAACGTCCTAAACATATCTCTACATATATAAGTAATAGGTTTTAAATACCTACAATTATCTGAACCAAGTTTTTTCAAGATTTTTCACGGTTGGACACGAGCACGAGTTGTGCACACAAGTGATGATACACAAATCAATTCCTGAAAGTTGTTATTAAACGTTTCAGGGTTTGTGTAATTAACCATGCTTATTATCCGGTACCTTATAAAAGTGTACTTTGTTAAGTTAAAATATACCTTTAAGCATTGTAAGGGACATATTATTCTCAATAATCAAATAGTTTGTACAATCATATAAAAAAATAAAATATAAATGTATAACAAAAGATATGGGTATAGTCAATAGAAATTTCCAAATATATGAAGTAGCTCATCAATATAAAAATAAAATTAATTTGTTAGAGGGGGAACGACTCGTGGTCGTGCGTTATTTTCGTCGCCAACTTACGCGTCGACAATTATTCGGGAATTCGAAAGATCACCCCGGAGCGCCGGTCGTTGCCTCCTGACTCATTCTTTTGTTTGTTGTGTCAGTGATCACTTTTGGGATAACATAAGGTTAAAGTGAACATTGAAAATTATTAATTGGAATACTTATAGTAACAACATCATTGTTGTCCTCTCCATGTGTACCTATTATATGTAGATATACTCGTAAATTGTTAAAGCTAATTTTCTATAATTTTCGTTTAAGAAACATTTGTTTTTAAAGAAACATTTTTAAATACTTTTATGGGTAATTTGAAATATGAAGTGAAAGTTGGATAATGTCAATGTATAGCTTGCATATGATTAACGGACTTATGAACTTGGTAAAGTTATTTATCAAATATATAAGTAGATAGAGTAGGAGGAAAGTTATCGCAAATAACAATAATCAAACTATTAGTGGTTAGTATTAAGTAAATGTAAAAGAAGAACAAAATTAAAATTGTAAAAATAAGCTTATTGTATGAATTAAGCTTCGTACTCGTCTGTTTATCTGCTAGAAGCCCCTCATAACGAAGCGCCTAAAAATCAAATACAAATACTTTGCTCATGATGCAATATATTGTAGAAACAATTTAACAATTTAATATGTTGTATATAAATTATTTGCAGTCATACTCAATGTTTGAGACGATATTGTACAAAATTAAGAAAACTCAGTTTAATTAATCTTTAAGCATATGTAAATGTTAAAATAGGTAATAAAACGTTTGGCAAATCGCGCGAATTAATCCATTTGAGATCGATTAGAAACGTTGGATTTGATTCGAGTAGCCGCCACGTAACATGGATCTGGCGCAACGTACCTACGCCACGAGTAATTTGAATGTTGCTAATTATAGGTGCTATTGCGGTTATAATAAGATCCTCCCGACTTCCCAGAAACGAGGCCGGCCGCTTTATTAATATTTATCCGATACACACTGAATGCACGGTCCCAAGTTAACTGACGTAGTCAAAGAAAACATGCTAGCCAGAAATAAAGTCCTAAAGTACCGGAACGATTTCAATCGATGTTCTTAGTTTACGTAGTGGATTATAAGGCGTGGTAAGTATTAAAGAAAGTGGACTTTTAGGTAAATGTTTAAAGATATAGCTTATAAATAGGTATTTACATGGGATTTTACTGTAGGGTAGAAACGTCAGCAGAAAAGCTCTGTTTATAAATCAACTAGCGACTCGTCCTCGCTCCGCTCGGGCTCGTCCCTACAGTTATCGCGAGCGAAGCCGCTGTTTCCGCTAGTACCTAGATGTATACAAAAACTTGACAAATTAAATACTAAAGCCTTCCTTGAGAAGCATTTTATCTATTGGTAAAAACAGCATGACAATCGGTGCAGTAGTTTTTGAGGTTATCCCGATTAGACAGACAGACAGACAGACGGGGCGGAGGATTTAGTTTTAATATGTAGTGATAAATGTACAGATCTATGTATGATTTATTATTAATAATTGTTAATTTTTGTATGGATGGAGGAATAATCCTCCATAAAATAGGCCACGTATATACATACATTATAAAAGCCACATTGTCTATCAATAATACTTTAAAATACAAGAATAGGTAATTTTACTTAAATTGAATTCTAAAAACTCTATGAGTTTTGCACGATAATTGTAAAGCTGGGTATTTTTTATTTAGACAATAACTAAACAAAAGTAAGGTAACTACGTGTACTATTACATGGTTCAGGAGACTACAATCAGACAATATATGATATAATACTTTCTTAGATTTACGCGAATATTCGACATTATAAATGAAACTACCTTTTCGGATTTTGTCGCGGATTTATTTAGATTTTTAGTTCCCGACGTTTCGAATGCTTTACAGCAATCATGGTCACGGGAGAGACTAAGGTATTTGACGTCTCATAAGTTTATATTATACTTGTTACAGACAGTGCCTACCCACAATTTACAAAAAATTTTGAAAATGGCATCAGAGTACCTTATAAAAGTTTAATTCTAAACATTTCTGTGGGGAAGTTTGATATAATGCTAGCTGGTTATCCGAGATAACATGTTTCCTACTTTTCACTGTGAGATTTTTTTAACTCTGAGAAATTTATACCAATCGTGAAATCATACGTGTATCGACGAACCCAAGCAGAGCGAGGGTAAGTTGCTAACTGTTATCTATAATATCTATAATATTAATGTTAGGTGTTATTGGCTTTCAGGTGAATAGAATGAGCGAATTAATATTGCAAATTATATCATGAAACAGAAAAGTTATTTTATAGACGTGGCAGTTATTCGAACATTGCCTGTCTGCATTCAGTTTTATACTCTAAGATACTTATGGGCGTTAGTCTATTATTTGTAATACAAATAAGCAGATATATAAAAAATAAGATTTGATTTGATTTTTACCTCTATTAAAGATAAATAGCATGTCCTTGTCTAAAATGAATGAATTTATAAATGATATGTCATATAAGGTCACAGGTTAATAAGAAACTTTCTTTTTACTTACATTAATATAAATTCGAAACTTTTATACCTTAATTATAAAGCAATCGCATTATCATTCAAAAAAGTTAAATAAAAATTTCGCAATTTGCATTTAATTATATAACTAATTTTTAGAATAGTTTTCAAATTTCTCGCCTACGGCTTCCGCAGAAGCTGTTGAGAACGCATGCTGCAATGCGCACACGCAACACGCATTTCGTTTTAAACCGTATTTGCATGTATTTACAGGGCGAGATACGTAAGACGTAAGAACGCTATTTTAAGGTTAAAATTAACATTCTTCAGATTATTTATATAATTTTAGGTCATAATTAAATGAAACGTTTCAATATTACAGGTCAGTAGAAGTTCTTTAGTCGGTTTAATATTTTTATATAGTATAAAACAAAGTCGCTTCCCGTGTTTGTACCCTTAGATCTTTTAAACAACGCAACGGATTTAATACGGTTTTTATTAATAGATAGAGTGATTCAATGGGCATATTTATATGTACAATAGATGCATATTCTAGTAGAAAAAATCCCATAAAATATCTCATTTCAGTGAAATCTACACTAGCCGTATCTAGGGACGAACCAGAGCAAAGCGAGGGTAAGTCGCTAGTATGGGATAAAAGTGTAGTTGTGGGAAAACCGCAGATAAATAAGGTGTTCATACCTACACAACGTGATTGATTTTCGAGTGTTTATTGTATTATAATATTATGCAGCGGTTGTCGGACAGTGGACGCGTTGGCCACACGCCAATGCCCTGGCCTCAAATTGATTTTGCCGCCGCTGTACCAAAACTCTTGTGCATGCATTAGTAGTGGAAATTAATTTTCCTATGGATGTAAAATTATTGAGGCATTATATATCCTATTATTACCACACTACAAATTGCAATCTTACTTATATAATGATTTCAGTAAATTATAATTTGAATTTACAATAGGTTTGGCACATTGTACATTCGTCGCTTTCTACCGGAGCCGTGCACTGTGCGGTGTTTATCGCTAAACCTTGCCTCATGTTGCGAAACCTGGAATTTTTGTTTGTTTTTCCAGTCAAAAATATTCAATGATACGTTACAATGACATTTAATGAATAATATTAACATTTAATAATATAATTTCTTATACCTAAACTATATTTCTTAAAGCAGTCACGGTAAAATTCAATATTAAGAAAATAGTACTCAATAGTTATATGATGATTTTGCTTAAGCTTTTATCTGCGTATACTAACATTGTCATAACCTAAGACCCATTTGACATCTGGCTAGATGCCAAATTATTTTCGTTGTACATTGTCCGCCCAGGATTATACTAAAATTATATATCTATAAAAATTAAGTTCACGATTGGCAAATCTTCAAACTTCGATGAAGAGACGAAACAGCAGTAAAATAAATACGATTCATCTTGGTTTTAAAAGAAAGTACGCACGTCGAGCTCGTTAGTAATGTTTTAACTGATAAATATTTTAGAAAATATAGAAGATTTCATAAATTAAGTGAATAAAGTGCGCAGGCTGCATGTATTGGTGCTCTCCGGGTGCGGTAGCAAGCTTATTTCTACTGGCCGTCTGCCAAGTCTGCGCTTGAAATTGCTTTTACTTTACATTGTAGCAATGATATCGTAGCTCTGCACTGGATACTCGAGCCTGATATGTGTATAGGCTGATACATGCACTAAACTTTTGGCCATCAATAAAGGGACAATCTTACAAGCCAATTGCGATTTTATCTTAGAACTAGCAACTAACCCTTGTTCGTCTCGTTTTCGTCCTTACGTACTTTAGTAGACATTTTCCTGCAGTAAAAAGTATCATATATTTTTATAACCTACCCATATTACCATCTGTCAGGTAATTTTCTCGTGATGCGGTCTCAGATAGACAGACAGACGGAAAGACAGACAGCCTAAAATTTTTAATATATAGATTCAGCCTCTATATTTGATAATAATGATTAAAACAAATAAAATTAAATAAAAAAAATTACAGATTGGACTCAGAAGTTAATTATATGTATGATTTACTAATAATTTTAAATTTTATACTATTCTTTGTTTTAGAAACTCAATAACATTTGTGAAATTAATAAAAAGAAGTTAAGTAAAATGTTAAAGTACGGTAATAAGAGAATGCAGGATTGATTCAGAAAGTAGACAGATATCAGCACATACACATAAGAGGTATGAATCTACCAAAGCTCGTAGTGTTCTTCGTCTGGTAACAGTATATTCAAAACGTAAGTTATAAATTTCAATTGCAGTACAGGAAAATAGTAAAAATTCAAACCTTAATTAACGTGGAAAACGAAAAATCTCGCTTCAACACTCGGGATTATTTGCCATAATAACATGCCAAGTTATCGCCTTAAAAATTTTCCGTAGTGCTCTCATCCGCTGCGGAGTATAATCCGTTGCCAAGAAGAAGTTATTTTTCTCGTTTTTAACGAAATCGAGATGCGTATTGCGGCAGATACTCGTATATCATGGTGCTAGTCAACAATTTTAATAATGGTACCTGAACATTTTAGCTGAGCGAACATAACAAACAAAACATCCTTCTCGCCGGATCATTACCGACCCGAATTCTAATGACCCATTTGATACACTCCTTTTCTTTTTCGCCTCGAATTTAATCAAATTATAGGTTGAAGCGTATAATATTATTTCAATACAGCTCAAGCGATATCGTTTGTGGAATTTTAGCTTTTTATTATTCAACTTCGTTTTCGTTTCGGCTTAATTTAGATGGTCTAGACGGGGAAAAAATTGAGTTAAAGGAATATATATATATAATAGGAGATGGATTCTAACATTGTGCTTCATAAGTATCAACTTAATACACTTCCATCGCAATACCAAATTTTACGTAAGTATTAAAATAAAAAGAGCAATATTGCTTTCTCCTTGTTTAAATAATGCTTCCTCTTACTTTACAAGTCTTGAAGTTTGCATGACGCTAGAAAACGTGAAAAAAGTAAACCCTTCGACCTTAACTTAATATAATGACAAACCTTCTCTGTTCATTGTTATAAGCGAAACAAGGACAAACTTTTCATGGTATTTTCATCTCTCTGTACAGATGTGATGGAACAAATACATGAATATCATACTGAAAGTCCTAAAAATCATTCGCTATATTCAACTTAGAAAACAGTGCAGTAAAGCTCAGATTTTGTGAGTGCTGAAAAATCTTTTAATACTTCAATAGAAAAAATCCTTATACAACATACAACCATATTCTTAAATAGGTAAAGTCGAAATTTAGCTAACCGGATTTTGCCTTATATTCTTTTTGACTTAAAGATATGTCGCCTGTCCTTTACAGTTTCAATAGTGTGAGAAAGAGAGGACGAGTGGGGTGAACCTCAACCCCTTGGCTTTACGGGTGGTAAAAGATTAACCCAGTTTTGTTATTTGTCCACTGTCAGTTGAGTACCTATTCACAATGCGGCCTGAGTCTACCCGTTGGAACCTTCAACCGTTTAAGGTAATTGTAAATGATTAATGTGCTTGTACCTTAGCGAAAAAGCGTCAAGAACTGTTACTGGTACTCTAGTTTGGATCTATGATGTATATCGAAAATCTGAAGGAATAATCTTATAAGAAAATCAAAGATGGCTTATTTTTTCTAGTATTTAAAATAATTGATGCTAATAGTCAGTAAAGATTTTATTATGCGTATTCCTGTATATGTAATATATATTTTTCGAATCTCATTTACGAGTACAAGCAAATGATATTCGAAAAAAAAGGGGGTTCCATTTTTTTCGAATATCGTTTGCAAACAACTTGTATAAACAACAATAAATTTACGAACTAAAATATAAAATGTATAAAATAATAATGTACAAATACGATGATATATAAGCAAAAGAGATTGGATGTTGGAATATTCGAGTATTCTATGTAGGCTACTTTCACGGCTAGACGACACTTTCTCGAACTCCGTTTTAACTAGATTTCGTATAGACATTGCTTCTAAATAACTAAGTAATGTAATAATTCCACATGCCCCATTTATATAAATATTATACAAGCATTCATTAATGCAAAATTAATGAATGCTTGTTACTCATCACGCCAGAACGTCTGATCGAATCCTAATATTTACCTCAAAAATAAAATATAGTGCGAGTACAGGTTTATTATTATACCGACAAAATGTACGATTCCTACTTCCCATGGAGTTTTTATACTAACTGTTAAAACGTACATTAAATTGTTTACAATTTATAAAAACTTAAAAAATATAAATTAGAAGATCGGTAAAAGCTCACTTTAAAATATTCGAAAAGATTTTGATACATACTATTCCTTTCATGATTTGTTCGTAAAGACCGACCGGCTTTACGTGCACTGCAAGGCTTAGGACTCATAACTAAATTTAGCCCGACCTAGGACTCGAATCCCCGACCTCCGGATGTGTAGCCGTACACACTAGCCACTACACATCGGAGGTTGCAATACATTCCTTAAATAAAGTAAAATGAATTTTATAAGCATGTACTCAAATTTCAACTACTTTCATGTTTGTTTTAGTCTCAAGTTTTCATTTTCAGTTGACAGATTAAAGCTTTTTAAGATACCTAGTTACAAAATCAGACAAAATTATAGGGCTTCCCCTTTGGTGTAATATTATGTATATAGAAATATGGGTACAAATGTAAATTAAACGAGTGTATAGCAAACGAAGGGCTGTGATACCAAGTATTTGCCTCGAATCAAGGGGTGCGGAAAGTGTTGGCTGCGCATTATTTTAGTAATTTCATTTGAGTTCAAAGTTATAGAACAAATTATTTTAAATTGTAATTCTATATTATTATTGCAATTAAATTTTGACGATGCGAATATACTTATCACATTGAATTTCTTATGCGAAAGTTTACATTTTGTGCGTATATTGGTAAGAAAATTTGCGCAAAAAATATCACACTTACAAATAAAAACTACTATTAGCAATAAGATTTACTAGTAGGAAGCGTTGCTATTGATGTCTATAGAGAAAAATAAAATTGAAGTCTTGTAACGTTTAAATAACTACTCTTTACCAAACGCATATGTAAATATTTATGCGGTACATACCTACTCGTATAAAAAAATTGTCTGTCAATTTGTCTGTCTGTTCCGGCTAATCTCCGAAACGGCTGGGGTCATTTTGATGAGATTTTCACTGGCAGTTTTGAGCTTTGAAAACATACCTAGGAGCGAACCCGAGCGAAGCAAAGCTGAGTTACTAGTTATAAATACAAATAGATGAACTAAACATTTATAAAACACAAATTTATTATTTATCGAATACCTTTACAGTAAAGTCATAAGAAATACAATAAAACTAATTTGCGCGCGTTCTTTTAAAGGTTGAAATAAGAGTAAAATGTGATAGAAAGGGACGGAATTATCGTTTAATTCGTCGTGAAAAAAGCTTTCTACTTCGCTGCGACTTAGCCTGCCTGTGATTTTAAATATCAGAAGGTGAGGGCTCGCGGAAGGGTTGGCGAGGGGTCGAAAAGAAGAAAGCCGTTATTAAAACGAAAAAGATTTTACGATTTCATTTTTTATTCTAAGGGATACGGTTTATAATGATAGCCTTGAAATGGTCGAGACAAAGAATAATAAATGATTTAGCTACGCTATGTTTTTTATATTTTTTATGTAAAAATTCTTTAATATTATAGATTACTGTATTTTATTTAGAAAATAGTGATTTAAGTTTCATTTCTGACCTAAATCTAACTCACTTAAGTTACAACTGGCCTACTCTCTAAATTAACCAGCAGATTTCATAGGTCTCAAATGTACGGAAAGAGAAAAAAAAATTCTTTTTAAATTTTAAATAACGTAGTTTCATGTTAATTTACATAAATGTGTGTTACATGAAAAAATATAGTACATTAATATATTTATTCACTATATGTTACAAACAGATTGTATATTTAAAATTCGTATATAATTTAAATGTATGTAAATTATTATTTTAATACACTATAGATTTTAACATATTAATGATTCATGATAATATGCATGTATTCCAAATTTTAACATAATCTTGTATTATATAATTATTAATCCATACCATGAATAACAATAAATAATAATGCTAAGTTGTATACTGAACGCAATGCTCGTTTGATGTCTCAATCCAATTGACAACGTTGCTTGTGCACTTGAGAAGCCAATAGAACTGAAAGTGCTCTACAGCAAATGGCGCTAATACCGCTTGGCTACTAAGGCACACGTAATTTACTATTGACTGTGTAGTTTCGGAATCTATATTGAATAATATAGGAGTACTAGCAAATCACCCTAGCTTCGCTCGGCCGTCCCTAGGTGCTCGGTGCCAAAAATCCTCCCGTAATTGAATTACATAAAATTTCTTATAAAAAAATAGCCTAACTTACGCCTTAATACATTAGCTATCTGTGTGTGAAAGTCCCGTCAAAATCGGTCCAGCCGTTTCTGAGATTAGACGGAACAAGCAAACAGACTGAAAGACAATAAATTTTAAAATTGATTTTTTGATGTAAATACCGCATATACTCGTACTTTCAAATGCATTTAGTGTAAAGCTGTTAATTACAAACAATAAACAGACACATCAATTTTATTTATATTTCTAGATGTAGATTCTATTTTCTTCTATTTAGATGTAGATTGCTTTCTTCTTCCTGTCTTCTTCTTAAAAATCTCAGAGAATATTTTTTAAGATCTGATTGTACGATTTTTTCATCAGCATCGAGAGAATGTATTTGGTTTACTCATAGTTAGGTAATTTTCAAAATGAAATACTTAAGTTTACCTTGTAAAGCACTCTTTTATCAATGATCTCTTTAATCAATACATGGTGTTTTTTTTTCAATATTTTTAAATAAAAACGGTCCTAAATTTAATTTAAATTTTGTTCTTACAGTTTTATAAGACGCCCCCGGCTATACAAGCATTACAAAATGATTAGTATTTTATTAAACAAAAATATGGATTTTGCTAAGATGATTAAAATGTAGACAACTCACAGAAACAAATAGTATCGCTAATATTCCTCCCGGCCAATACGGCAGGCGTAATTTAATCCTGGCTCGGCGGGGCATCGAGGAAAATCTATAAATCTGCCGCCATTAGAGCTGAGGACTCCCCGGGACTCTTATTTACTTCGGGCACAAATTCAGATGACAATGTTTTAGGGGAAGGAGCTGTGTAACTGCCCTACAATAAGAGGTTAGGGTTGGCAATATTCGATAAATTATGTGTTTTGTCCTAAAATAGAAGTATTTAGAATTTGCTACTGATACTTAAATTAATTATTATTTATAGTAAATTTAAATTTACAAATGCTTTCTAGTGCAGTATTTTTTATCTAAATTACATAAACATAAAAAATAAAAAAAAAGTAATTTAAGTGATCCATTCAGGATTTGATCGACGGAAGTAGAAACTTCTTACACAGCATCGCTGCAAAGTAATAGTTTCATTGTATCGTAAATCTTTTCCCTTATTTCATAAGTAATTTAATGGACTCTACCATGTTTATTTCAGGCAAGTTAATTTACCATAAATATTTGAAAAATTCTATAATCATTCGTTAAGTATCAACCCTAGATGCATATATCCACCCCCGTCAATTACCAGCCCTGACCGATCCGAGGCGAGACTTATTGACGGTCGCGTTCCATCGTCTCTGTCTAAGCTTTACGAGTCATCGCCAAATAATACTGCTCGCCGCTAAATCAGACTACACTTACATAAATCGTATGTAACTTTATTGTTCATTTGCGAAGTCTGTACCTAATTATTCTATACTATACAATTTCCTAAGCTTAAATTGAGTTGGTTTGTTTTTGAGATTTTTTTGATTTTGATCCAAAAATTAAAGGTATTTATTTGTCAATATTACATGGTAAGAATGTTTTGAATGAAATAATTTTAAATGTCTAATAATTTTATAACATTATACGAAAAAAGCGCTTGTTTTAAAATGTTTTTATCACATACAGTAAAACTTAAGTTAATATTTAATATACTCTATACACTCATTTATAAATATTTTTTTGATTAATGAGAAAATAAATTATTCGGAATTGTAAATTTAACTTAAATAGGTAGAAAATTAAGTTGTTTAGGAAAACTGAATTTCCAAGTGCACTGTTCTGTAAATATTCAAATTCAAATTCAAATTCAAAATATTTTATTCAGCATAAAACTATTACAATTTTTTACTGAACGTCATGAGTCTACTACCAGTTCGGAAAGAAGAAGCCACTGATGAGACAATATTTAATCAAAATTAAATACTTAATCAAAATTGTAAGTTATATTTATAATATTTTGATTCCGTGATTGTATACGCAAATATCAAAAAAGATTTCCCGTAAAACATAAATTTCTCATCTCCCAACACACAAAACGAAATATATTTAAGGGTAGTCATATGAGGTCCGTCACCCTCACAGGGTGACTAGGGATGATGCTGTGAACGATACGCCAAAAGCTCAATCGACATGATACATTTCCGTACTATACGCTTCGGTGCCGATAATCCAGTTATCTTTCAATATCAAGTACAATTTCGATACACTTTTTTGAATATATATTTTTCTGTACATTATAAAGTAATAGTATACATTATTATTTATTAATAGTATACATTATCATTATTAGCAAATATGCTCATATTTCTTTTGATTTTTTAAGCAATATTAATTACACTTTACTTTTTGTCATAGAAATTTCTCTTCTCCCAAGGGTAAGATATAGAAGATTACTCACACTGCGCGTGTACTGCTAAATGGATTCTAATGATAAAGTAGGTTTATTTTTCCTTTTTTCAATCACTAAGCTCAGAGACTCGAGGTAAAAATTGTAAGCAAATTTTTACAGTTTATCGTAAACATAATTTTTATTAAAACAAATATATGTACATAATCTAAATAAAATTGAATAAAGCCTAAGATTATTCAAATAACATAAACATTGGGCAAACTTTTCAAATAAAAGCGTACTATTAAACACCATACATCGATGTATTGTGTAACTAGTCTATACTACTGCATATGCAGTGTATTGGAGGGCATCAATATTTCATAGCGCGGGTAATATCGGTTTAAACTGGCCGACTCGTTATTGCACATCTGAACTTTATGGGGAGTCACCCCTGATACATAAATTGGGAGAAGTGCACTGCTTTTATGGAAAGGTAAAATGTGTTCCACAACAAGGTATTGATTTTACAGAATAAAAACACTGACACCTGTTTTTTCTTCGAATATTTTCTTTTGTATAAATATAATTTAATTGTCTTTTAAATTTTAAGTAGATAGCAGACAGATCCTTTATTTTGTCGTAAACTAAGTAAAATCTATAAATGGTAATGAAGTAAACGTTCTTAATAGAACAAACGAATTTTAATTATTTTTCGTTTATTCTCAACTAAATTAGTTTTAGACACCCATAAATAATTACAACGTAACTATGCATATGGCGAAGTTTTGATGTGTTGCAATCATCTCTTCGCACAAAATGTCCCCTTTCAATCTTCGCTGTAATAAATAAAAAGGGGCAATAAAATAGGGACTATTCACGGGTTGGGCCCTAACTTTACTCACTGCAGGACTTAGCCTGAACTGATGCTATCTCCTCAAATTTTATGCGACAAATATGTATGTATATACATAGGTCATATATTACAGTACACACACTCATATACAATTCTACTTGATTTCTGATATGGAACATTTACTAAATATTTAAATATAAGTAATGCTTACAAAGATTGTATAAAATTTGATAAATTAGAAAGTCATATCACTGATGGGAATGCTTGAACAATAGTAAAGTGACGGTGAATAATAATTGCAATGTAATTGGAGCTTTAGCCTATACAAATGGGTGGCTATTTTTAGGAGCGCCAGGTGAGGAGACAGATTGGTAGTGCAGTGTGCAGCCTTGCTAGCATTCCACTTCACTTGCCCGTCATCACTGTATGTAGGTTACATTCTTGCCCACATTAAATTACATGCGTAAAGTGAATTTTAGCGATAAATGATCGTAATATTGTCGAAATATTATAATAGAAATACTAGCGACATGCCCTCATTTAGCAGTGACGCATAAGTAAGTTTTAAGAACAGACTTACATTATGAAATACAGTGGAGGGGTAAAAAGCAGTCTTTCTCACTCTTTGGCTCCTAAATGATAGTAGTTGCGTTTCTGCTTGACAAATAAATATTGACTTTTATTTATATAATATTAATAGAAGTAACATGAAGACAGACATTTTTATGTTATATTAAAATATATATTTTGATTTAAACATTTTTTGTACACTCTCTCTAAAAGAGGTCCCGGGTTCATTTCCGGCATATAAATACAAATATATGTGTAGATGTCGCTCTGCTCTAGTCTTCACTACTAGATAGTGGAGATCTGAGATTATGATTTAAAAATCACTGAGTGTTTGACTTTAAAAATGGTTTATAATACATATGCTTAAAACTTTTAATTAGATATAATTAAGTAACAATTTGTAGAGATCCAGGCGATATACGACAAAATTCATAATGAAAGTGCAGCGTGTGCAGCTTAACAGCATTCCACTTAACTCGTCCAACGTCATAATGGGATGGTATAAAAGTTACATTTTTATGCTGATTGAATTACAGTCAGGTTTCTCGTGATTTATGATGGAAGATAAGTAAAAAGTTATAATATGTATACCAGTTTGCAATCAAGATTTTCTTTCAATTAGAAACTAGCAACTTGGTCTAGGTATTGTTTATAAAACTAAATTCAGATGATTTAAAAACCATCCTTAAAAATAAACGTATGTTGATATAAATTACTCTTTGTACAAACTACAAACTAAAATTATTTTACAAAACAAGCGAATAATACAAATTACCTGCGATACAGATAGAATTATAGCCTGCAGTGTGCCACTTTATAGTTTACCACTTCATTTGTTCGCCATCATTGTGCGAGGGTACTCTTCTTGATTCTACTGATTGAATTGTACGTATCGCAAATTAGATGCAAATGGTAAATAATGATAGTTATAGCTATATTTACATTGCAAAACACACGCACATGTCTATCTCTCATTATTTTTTATAATGTAATAGAGCAATGGCGAAAATATATAATAAACTAGCGGTGCACGCGGCTTCGCTCGCGCTAAGAGTGAATAAAATAAAATTTTTTACTTATATACTGTTACTTATAATGTACCAAGGACTGATTCCCCATTTAAAGTTCTGGCCCTCTTTTCTGAAAACTACTATCCTATTTTTAACCAATTTTGCTACTATGTGTATCATAATTTCTTTGTGTGTTTTTCGTTAATGATAAACTGATGTACGTGGTTCATTGTTATGGACTTATGGTAAAAATTACTGTTAAATATTTTTCCTACGCAAATTGTGCCACCCCCGTTAACCCCCATAGGGGTTGATTTTCAAAAAACGCTTAGATATGTATCTCATAATTTGTATTGCAGAGCATTATTTCAGTGTCACGCAAAATATTTCAATAGAATTAAATTTCCCATACAAACTTAGCCACCCCCTTTAACCCCCAATGGGGGTGAATTTCGAAAAACCCTGAAATACGTGTTTCATCATTTGTACTAAAAAGCATTAATTCAAAGTTTCATGCAAAAATGTGCAATAAAAATATTTTTCTCATACAAACTTTGCCACCCCTTTTAACCCTTTTAGGGGTTGAATTTCCAAAAAAATAATATGCCTATTTCCTTCTCATGAATGCAAACTATCTACATACCAAATTTCAGCAAAATCGGTTGGGTGGTTTAGGCGTGAAAAGGTAACAGACAGACAGACAGACAGACAGACAGACAGACAGAGTTACTTTCGCATTTATAATATTAGTATGGATATACAAATAAAGGCATTTACTTATGTCTACGAGATTATTTACGAGTATCATTTGAGCATACTATCAAATTACTATGGTTTCGTCTACTTATGATGTAACATGTATGTCTCAATAAATCTAGGGAGGGAGAGATTTAAAAGTGTAAACAAAAGATACATAAACACTGTGTGCTAGAGTACGACTATCCACCCCTGGCAAAAGACACATATTATGTAAAAAAGTTACGGGAGTCACTACAATCAATACACGCACTAGATGATTTAAACACTTTCACATACATATAGACAGCTTAATGATTTAGAACTCTCAGAAAAGGTTATAAGGTTCAAAATAATTAGATGAGCAAGCTTTTTTTCTCCAGACGATGTGAACAACAAATATCCTGTCGG
The DNA here is from genome assembly GCA_951802675.2 of Boloria euphrosyne. NCBI lineage: Eukaryota > Metazoa > Arthropoda > Insecta > Lepidoptera > Nymphalidae > Boloria > Boloria euphrosyne. Next base: position 6,347,353 of record OX637877.1, read on the forward strand.
ACTATATTCGTTCTTATGTCAAAGTAAAAACATTATGGCACACAATGGAGCGTCCCGGAGGGACGAAGGAAGAGTTAGGTTTTTTTGTGAATATAAAAATATGAGCCCCCCTTTACAATCCTATTGTGCGTGATATTGATCCTCATAATAGTTTAGAGTCGACTGGTCCTCGCGTCTTAATACAGGAAAATGATTAATGCTGCTCTCAACAGTCATTAGCTTTACTAATATTACTTATACAATTATAGTAAATTAGATTTTAATGAATAATTGTAGTGTTAAATTAAAATAACAATATGTAATGCCAACAAAACACACGCAGAGCTATGAATATATTTATTAGATACAATATTTTTAAATATATTTATTATATAATTTGCATTCGTATCAACAATCCCCTACTGTGCTAACGTCTTATAAATTCACAAATGCAAACATAATTTGAAAAAACAAAATAACATTTAGTAAAATGACCATTAACATAACGAGATTAGATCGTATCGAGCGTGAAAACAATTCGGTAGTAATTAAGGCATTAGATTAATTATATCAAACTTGTAACTAACAAAGAACGTACAGTAATTAATGCTTAACAATTGTTTGATCTCATCTGATAAAACTTTAACACATTAGGTGTATGAAAGGGTGTTAATCTTTAAAATTATATTTTGAATCATTATAACGACGGATCATTAAGTGAAGAGATCATAAACGTTACAGGTTCTCTTCTCATTTTAAGTAAGCTTTTGTGGTATCCTTATATTAGAGCATACTTAAGATAAATAATGTTTGATTTAAAGTAATATACATAATATGTTTTTTCTTTAACAAAGTTTATCATTAATCTAATGTATAATATATATGTGTATAATATCATATTATTTACATTTTAATTACAGTTCTTTTATAAATAAAGACATTAAATTAATGATAAGTACGTATTTAAATTCCTATTAAAATTAAACAAATGACAGCTGAAAAGTTCATATTTTTCTCATATTTCTATTGTGAGCAGAGAACCATCAATTTCAAAAAGTAGCCTTATGGCATTTATTATAACTAAACAACACTTGTTTTATTAATCCAATAAATATTTATATAAAAACAGTATTTTTTCTTATATTTTTTATGTTTGACCTATAAATGAGGCGATAGGGTTGAGCGAAGGCTACGGCCCGTAAGCTACGTTACGTAAATTATGTAACGAGCGGGGCGTTGACCCCTCTAGCTATCTGCGCGAGCGCTTGTCATCTAATAGAGTAAGATGACCGCCGCTAAGTTTATATGGGTAGATGTAAATTGGATTTCAATGAATTTTGACATTGTTTTTTTATACATAATAAAATTTTAACTTACTCTACACTTACATTAATTATTAGTTGGAATGATGATAGTCATTATTATCGATACAGATACAAAAACTATAGAGATAAGATTTTAGAATTTTTGTCTGTCTGTCTTTGATCGCATTACTAGAAAACCACTAGATAGATAGTAAATTGAATAATATACAATTTCAATCATTAATCGTTGTGAGTAAATAATAGCTGGATTACGCCACTTTTATATCTCGGCTGTTCTTTGAAGAAACTTCTAGGACGGGTTTCGTTCTCTCGTTAACAGATCTTCCTTGCGCACCATGGGACGCCAAACATCGTGACGTTTATGGCTTTTATTATGGCCATTGTTAAGACTCAACGGTACACTCGGCCTATCAAACTAACAGGAAGCCTTCAACTTTATTTCTATATCTATAGGGCTTATTATGAATCCAAATAATAAGTAGTTTTACTTAAGCGCATAGGTAGTGAGTGCTAATTAGTAATTACATTTGAACGAAATTATGTAATGCAAATTGTAATTAATTAATTTCTATATATTATGTATGTACAATGGTAACAATTTTACAAATTGGTAAGAAGCGTATTTAATATTATTTCAGAACATATTATGTTTAAGGTTTTTTATTACAAGTACTTACCCAAGTACATTGATTTGTATGATTAAAAATCATAAAATAACAATTTCTTAAAGGTTTTTTTTTCTAATTAATAGCTTTATTTTATTTTAAGTGTAAATATCACCTCATAGAATACTAAGCTTGACTTACGTTGTATAAGAACATCAACTGATTCAAATAAAAACAGTTTGCCAATAAAACTATCTAAGTGATTTTCGTATTTCCTTTTAAGTTACGAGTAGAAGCGTGATGCCCGAGGGTTACAGATACAAGGAGAAGCAATTGATTTCCGCGTTAGCTATACGTCAAAGATCGGACTAGGTAAGTTTCGACATCAAACCTGTAATATTTAAACTCACATTTTAAAAATAAATTTAAGTATATTCGAATCAGTACCAAAAATTGGAACAGTATTTTGTTTTGAATACAATAATGCATTTATTATATTTCTCGGAGTTAATAAAAATTGGGCAAACATTGTTTACATACATACATAATATGTCATTAATGTTAAATTAGTAAGATGTGAGTAACAAGAAACCAGTTAAGAAATTATTTAAACGTTTAAGTATTAACTATTTTTGTAACTAGTCAGATTTTTTGGCTTTTCTTTACTTTTTTTTATACTCAACTTCAACCCCTAACATACCCCAGTAAAACAAAAAAAATTTAAATCGGTCCTGCCGTTTTTAAGTTTTAACGAAACTAACGAACGACAGTTGAATTTTACATACTTAGGTATATTCGTGTAAATCTAAAAAAGTATTAAGTAGGTACTTATGTAATTTTTCATTAATATTGAAGTAATTTCCTAAACTCTATCGAACTCATTGTAAGTATTACTTGTATCTACACCTTCTGTACTTATTTGTTTATTAAACATATAGGTGTGTTAATTAAAATTTAGTTTATTTCTTTCAGTTAAAAATAGAACTATGTATTATTTTGTATAGAGTTTTTAGTAAGAGACCTTTAAAAAAGTTAAACGACTAGTATTCAACTGGTTCTCTAATGTTCTATCATACGAAATTAAATAACAATCTAAGATATTGATCTGCTCTTTCCTAACGGTACGGAATAATTGATCAAGTGAAAAAAGTATATAATATTATTGTAACCGCAGTTACAAAATTTGATTAGCAGAATGATCACGTTGGAATTCGTCTATGAGCGCTCACGACACAATGAGAAAAATTAAATAGTATGACGAAATGGATGTTCCAATTTTTAATTGAGTTATATTCTAAATTGTATACCTATATGTGTGAATGTTTGTTACCACTTATGTTGAAACAATGGGTCGAATTTGAAAATAAAATAGCACACACTTAGACTAGAGATAGTAAGAATAAGCTACTGTATAATACTGTATTATATAACAAAGATTCAACTAAATGTGGCACTACCTTCATATACCTAACATTATAAATAAAAAGTCACCTCCATCATATCATAATCAATATTATTATTTTGATAAAGCAGCATTTTATATAATAATAAGAACAAATTAACAAAAATATTTATAAGACACAAGAAAGCTCTTTAAAATGAAAACTGTATAAATAATTATGCTTAAGTGTATAACATAAGTACGATTTTCTGTTTTAAATATGCCGCATCCGAAATTCATAGTGCTCAGTACATTCGTATATTCATGTTTTTAGTTTCGTCGCGTTCAGGGGCAAGTGGAACGGTACTGCGGGCGACGACCCGAGATCAGCGCCGATAAATCATCGCCGTATTTATTCACTATTATCGAATCGTGGCAAATGAGTGAGTGCTTTGTGACTAATTTGGCCACTGCCCCGAAATATAAAACGTTCTGGAAAAAGTGGACCATATAAAAGATGATGTCACTTAAGGAAAAATATCAGGAATCATAAATTTGATACCATTTATAAATAACTTTAGTTAAGACGCATGATGTTTGTTTATCTTGTTTAAAACTTAAGCCGAAGTAAGGTAGTGTTTATTTTTATGTAAATGAATTAATATAAAACAGTGGGTATATTAAACGAGAGCTGTAAATAAACGGGTTACATGTACATATAGTGTGATATTGAAATAGAACTGGTTCTCAGCTCGGGAACGCGGTGACCCCACGCGGACTCCCGAGGAATATTGAATCGCAACAATCTTGAATGCAGCACAGCATTACGAATTAGAAGTGGCGCCGGTGATATTTATTGACATTATTTAAATTGCCACAAAACAAAGTCATGTTAAACAGATATGTTTAAGTTGTGCTAAGTATTATGTTAATATATTTTTGTTTACTTTTGTTTTAAAAATATCCATCCAAAGTTCAAATTGTTGAGATTGGAATTGATGATGAGTATGGAATTGAAGATACATGTACGAGTGTACATATAACTGAAGATATTCTGTATTAACGCTTTTCACGAGAGAACATTTACAAAAAATATGATTTACTATGTAAGACGAGAAAAAGTTGCGTTGTAAAGAAAGCTAAAACCTTTGCAACAAAAACTTTACATTACAAACTGTTTACAAGCTCATTAAAGATAAGGTATCGATATATGTAAGATAAGTTATATTCGATATCTTGTTGTCAGAATAAAAAAAATCAATTCCATACAAGGTTAAAATAAGTCTCAATTTCACCAAATACAATTTTATTAAGGAAATATTGATTGAAGTTATCTATAAGGAAATAAGCAGCTTAGAAGATGAATAAATATTTTTGTACTTAGAATTAAAAAAAATAACAAAGTAAACAACGTAATCTTATTTTATAACAAAGCCTTTTTTTAAAAAAAAAGGTCTTACCTTCAAAAAGGAGGAGATTCAATTCGGTTGTATTTACTCAACTTTATCGCAAATTGATGATAATATTTTAAACTTTAAGAATGATCGGCTAACACAGACTCCAAAAATATCTGATTAAGTGCCTATAGTAAGTAAATGAAAAATTAATTAATATTAATTAATTAATACTTTTTACGTTTTAGTACTATTTTTGAAGTCGGTTTTTATGTTCTCTTTGAAATGGTTTTAAAGCGCGACAGTTGAGCACAAATTATTAAACTATATTATTTATAACGATAGAGAGAGATATATAAATAACACAATATTTTCAAATTTCAGAGCGCTAACAATTATACAGATTTAAATAGAATTTTTCTATTTAGTTTTCTATTTTTCCTACTTTCTAAAATCATTGAAGCGATTTATTTTAAATGCCGAAAGCTAAAATATCTTGAAAGTCTAAACATGCTGTGTAAAGAATTACTAATAAAGCTCTATACTAAACTAATAATTCAGTAATTTTGTTAGTGTCCAAGAGATTAGAGAACAACTGTAAAACTTGATTAATTTTAAAATTCCTAGACATGCTTTTAAGTTTAAGTTTAGAAGGTAAATTAATTAATTAAGCTTACATTTTAATGTTTAATATTATAGTCATTTAGAAAGGTGTTCTGGATTTACACGCAGAGTGGGACACGTAGTTATGTGCTTGCGGTGTGTGCGCGTGAATCGTGATGTGTTGGTATTTATCCACATTAGCATGCATCCGTTTCATTGATCCGACCTCTTTGTTCCTTAAACCCTTTATTTACCCAATTCTACACAATATTATACTTAACAAGTATATTATTCGGTATATAATCTCTGGTCATATTTTATCTTATATTAAATGGTCGGAAAATTTGTTTGGAAACAAACAACGCAACGAAATCAACTAAGCACTTTACATAGACACCAAAAAGGGAGACTTCTCAGTCTATCTATCAAATATTTACCACATCATAATAGTGAAAAATCTTTTAAACTGTTAAGCTGAAGAATATAAACTTCATTTTTAATAAAGATAAAAAAAATGTGGAATAATTAAAGGTTTTAGTGTTTAAATGGAAAATTAAACAGAATTTTGTATGAAAAATAAAATATGAAAATAATTTATGATTCAATAAAGATTGTGGTGTGAGGTGACTTCTATCTTCTAGTATAGAATAAGCATATTATTAAGTATTGTACTTATAAGCTAAGCACCTAATAATTTTATTTAGAGCAAATTTTTATTTTTTCATCTCATAATAAAATACCGATACCTATTTTCAATAGTGATTAGAATGCAGGCGGAGCCGCGGGAATTGCTAATATGATATAAGATAATGCTGATATCATCTGTTACGCAATCTCTTTATAATGAGCATAATTATTACACTTAACTAGATTGCGTAACTTGTATTTTATAGTGCATACCTTTATTAATTCGTTGTGATAAAATTGTAGATAATATTTATATTTTTAATTTTTTTTACTTTTATCCTATTTTTTTGAAAGGGATTTTCTGTATATTGTGTAAATGTAAAAAATATATTGATTTTTTGAAATAAACTTCGTTTTAAGATATATTATGCAAAAGGAATTGAAATTATTATGTAAACAGATATTGTCCGTTTAAATTTCCGCAGTCAGCGACCGACTTAGCTCTTATAAGGATATAATGATATCTTTCTCTATTACGTATTTCATACTTAAGTACAACATAGTTCTCTGATGTGAAATATAAATTGAAATCAAACTTTCAACACGAAATTTATTTACTTCGATACAGGTTCCAAACATTAATGTCGTAGTTGCTAATTTAAAAAATTATCTAAGTTGTAAAAAAATAAATATATTATAGAACTTTCGACATTCTATAAATAATAAATGTGAAAATATGCTTCTTAATATATCGTTTAACTTTTAAAATAAACACGTGTAATACTTTTATTCGTATAAGTTAATACCACAATGATAATAATTTGAAGGGATCATTGATAAGAAAAAAACTAAAGCAATTTATCCTTAATAATTATTTAAATAAGTTGTCATTGTAAATTATAACTAACAAGCTATTAAATAGACACAATAGATCAAGTTTAATGTTTCCTTACGTCTCTGAGGTACATACATACCGGTGCGTATATTCTACGGAGGCAGCTTCTCACACAAAGCCTTATGTATTAACGTACTAAAGCAAGTAGCATCACGTTAACGGTGTTTCGAAGTTGTTTCCTTAAAATTTCCCCTGGCTGGTTAATACTGTCGACCAAGTGTGGGTTTATGACAATATGTAACCTGCGCCGAGTCGTCGGCATCTCGCAATAAGTTACTTTTGTTTGTAAGCGCTTAAAACTATAGACTATGCTAAACTTTCACATGCTACTTTTTATGCATATACGTATATTTATGCAGTACTCATTTTAAGTTTATAAGCTCCGCTTTGTATTGGTTACAGTATTTAAATATTTATCATTATTTTTAAATAATTTAATCATTTTCGTTTTGTATGATTTTACAAAGTAAGTACTCATTATACTTTGTTCTTAAATGTTAATAATTAAATTACTCACATTTATAAGGTTTAACTAATGGTTTAATAAAAAAACATATGTATGTATAGTGTATATTTTATTTTTTAATACTTATTTAATAAACTAGTTATTTAAACATTTTAGACGAATTTGTGAAAATTTTGCTAAACATCAAAATAAAATAAAGAAGGAGAAATTATAAACAGTGAAGCATCTTAAGATTTGGTATATCCTGTAAAACGAAGCGCGTACCGATTAAATGAGGTGCTCGCGTTTCTCCAGATAACCAAGCGGGATTTTCGTTTTCTCTCACACACTTATAATTTACATTTACCATCTCTCTCCTGCGCAGCCCCATCGCCGGCACCTCTCCGTCGCCTTCTAGTCACATATTTTATTTGTAGAGCTTTCCTGCATCCAGAACGGACTAAAGCTTTCCACACACAAAACGATCTTAGACTTTGCTGCGGTCTTATTTACAATACTTTAGGCTAAACGGATGCGCACTCAAATATACTCTGTGCTTACGTTCGTCGTGTGATGCATGGCGGCTTTAAATCTTCGTCGTGTCAGAGACCTGCCAATAATATTCACCCACACAACTTACTGAATGCAATGATGGTAGTCGATTTTATGCTTATTGCTAGTGGATACATGCGCTAGTAAATGACGATGTTATAACAACTTGTATTTTGTAGGTTCTTTATATAATTGCTTAGGTAGGTAGGTACATAGGGCACCTTCATATTATTTTGTAAAATTATACAATTAGATACATTTAAATTATCTGTTATTTATCAATCAGGCTGTATTTTATTCTATCTTGCCTTTTCCTACTTATCAACTGAGGAAACCTATAGCTGTAGGTCATGAAACACATTCGTTATACTTTATACAGGTACAGTAAGGTAAAACTAAGATATGATTTAAAAATAATAATCAATTTATAGCTAGTAGGCAAGTACATGATCTTGATTCGTGGGTACTTTCCTAGTTCAACATTGTTTGAATGTAGGAGTGCAAAGATTCTCTATACGAGAAGTGATTAGCTACGGCCCAGATCACGTCGCGTACAAAATGAACAAAAGCAACGGTATAGATTAGTGAATTATTAACTTAATCGTAGAAAGGTCTGTTTCTAACTGACTTTACCGAATGTATTACATTGGTTTAATCAGTACATCAGTACATATAATAAATAAAATTGAAGTGTCTGTTTTTAATTTTAAATTAACAGCTTTTCACTAAATACATATGAAAGTACATACGGTACTTTTATCAAAAAATCATTTTTTTAAAATTTTTGTCTATCTGTCTGTCTGTCTGTTTGTTCCGGTTGATCTATGAAACGGCTGCACCGATTTTGACGGGACTTTCATTTACTGATAGCTAATGTTATAAGGAGTACTCAGGCTTACCTTAGGCTACATTTATTTTATTAGAAAATTATAAAAACCGTTTAATTTATTTTCTTACGCTCAGCGAAACGGACCAGATTTGCTAGTGTATGTATAAAAAATATACGTCATATTATGATACATATTATACTATTAATAAAAACAAAAGCAAACTAAATATAATATGCAACCTACTTGGTTACATCGAGTCACTAATTCATTTTATGGCCATATTGTCGCTATAGTTTATAGTTAAATTAAAAAAAATGTAAATGATTTACAGCTCTTACAATTTAAAATTACAGCTGATTTTATTCCGCTGTTTTACAAACTTGGTATAGACTTATACTCATAACGTTCGATCAACGTTGTAATCATTACAATGTTTACAACGTGCCAAAAATATAATTAACTTATTTAACAAAATATTATGCATAATATAGAGTGTTAATAATTTGTTGTTTTGTAAAATAAGACAATTTATATCTGTTGTGTATGAGAAGGTAATTCGAAGTATTTAGAAGTGGCTAATAATATAATATTTTAATAATTTGTGCTCGCATTATGTTTGGAGTAATTTATCAGTAGATCTTGAAACTCAAATCTAAATGAATGTCATACTTGCTTTTTTTTAATATAAACCTAGGTATATATTTCGAATCTAAGCCTAGGTATATCTAATGAATAAAATGGGAAAAGAAAGCCAATTGATAGCTTTTATTACGAACAATATTTTATCAGTTAGTAAATATGTTATGAAAACTTATGTATATTACAATTTAAGAAAAAACTAATATTTTTTATCTTAACATTGAAAAATGCTTCCACCTAATCACCCGACCTTTAGGTGTCAATTTATCACATTATCAAATATGGTGTTTGTCCGCCTACGAAAGAGACCGTTAATTTTCAACTGAGTAAGCTATTGTGGTGACTTTTCACGTTGGTGCTGCAACATATGTAAATAATTAGAGGTCATTGAACTATGATTTAAAAACCATATTAAACAACCAAAACAAACATATGAGAGTAAATACAAAAATACACTTGGGCTTATAAGTAAAATCTCTTTATAAAGTCTTACATTTTGTAGTTCAAAAGATACTTCATCATAAATATTTAAGCAACCACAAAACAGACATGCGTGCACAAAATTGACCGTAAGTATTTTACGAGGTAGAATTCTTGTCCTCTAAGTTTACTGCCGCACTTCGGTGATGAGTCGTCGCGTCGGGTAGGTGCAGATTATTTGCTTCATATTCACGAAGCTCTTCATTAATTTACGCGACGGTTCCCAAGAAATGCTTTAAATGTCCGGTAGAAGTATTAAGAAAGTCTCGCACGGCTGTAAAAATCACCACATCAGACTTGGAACAATTTGCAGACGAGATGGCTTTAAGAAAGAAAATGTTTTAGTACTCATTTGCACTCACAATGATGTTGCCTTTTAATTTTTTATTTTATTTGTTACGCAACATTTTTATGAGTCAAGACTTTTTGTATGAAGCGGTATCACTTACATTGAAAGTGACTTGCATAGGTTATATTTTAATTTTATTATAAGTAGGGCTTTTTTGTTGGTGTACGCGGGGGCACGCAGTGCTCCAAAAGGGAATATCGGAAATATCAAAAAAATGCTATAAAAACTGAAAAATTGAAAGAATTTGGAAAAAAATGAGTAAAACTCAAAACACTTAACACTCAGTGGCTAGGGGTGGTGGAGGTTGTACAAAAATTATGGACTTACTACTTTCGAGAGCGTGCCCCCAAAAAAAGTAAAAAAGTATTTAATCTAAATTACACTTGGGAAGTTGGGGGCATTTCATAAGTAATCAAAACATTTTTCTTGAATGCTTGACAAAGATAAGAATATAATTACCTACATCATGTTGTAAGTAAAAATTATACTATTTAACTGATTAACATTTTACAGTTCCGTAATATTCGATATAAAAAGGTAAAATAAAGCAAGATGACCAGGAAGAGAACCGGCCGTATTACTAATACTGAGAGAGACAAAGGAGGCGAGCGAAGTTCACGCATATTTAAATAAATAAACTTAGCTAGAGCGCTGCGGCTATAAGGCGTATGCGCAGATTATATTGAGATCAAGAACGCCTTGAACTAGTAGATATGTCGGCAAAAAATATCATTTTTCTAGTGTATAAAAACTTATTCCACGCTTCTACAAATTCTCATAAACTTAAGTTTGCAACATCACTTTTATATCTTTATATCATATTTCATTTTAGTGTACATTTTTTGTGAGTCCATTTAGTGTAGTTTTTGTAGTTATGATTTAATAAAACAAAATACTTATTTTTATTTTAGTCGAAGTATATATTTTAAAGGAGATGCCACATCCATCTGAGTGCACTTATGTATAGCATCTAGAACAAATGGCCGCGAATATTGTCTCGGCCGTGAGAATCGGATCCTCCCGATATGCCTTCTATACTTAGACGCTGGACACTGCTTATATATAGGTGCTTGTTGAATATAAATATCTATTGTGATCAATAAAGATATTCCTATTTGTGTATTTTATTTTGGATTTTGAATTATTTGTAGTAATCATTTAAAACTCAAATATTAAATAGAATATATAACGTATGTAAGATGAAATTTAATTACAAGACAAGTTCGTTTAAATAATATATAAGAACTTTTTAAAATTAGACACTCAAATAGTAGTTTTAAAAAAATGATAATCGCGTACAATAATTGTTAAAATATGTTAACAGTATTGTAAATTTTGAGCATAACAGTATAATTACATTCTAATAATCTGTGTGCTAATGAGAAACGTGCATAGATTATATCGACGGATGGCCCGCTACTTTAGAGCAAAAACGAACTTAGTTCCGCTACGAAGATTGAAGCTCGAATCAGATATCAAAAAAACAATAAACACCGCTTAGAAACTGTATTAACGAAAAGTAATGCTTTGCTATTTTATGGTCATTTATTTTAATTACAAAAGTATGTAACCTAAATTATTACGATTTATATTTTTATTATCTCTTTGTTATTATAATTAATCTATGATGAAGATTCATTACAATTTGCCAATTGAATAAGTAAGTATATGAATAATACAAATCAATTCAAATTCAAAATATTTTATCTGACATACAATTATTGCAATTTTTTACTGAACTTCATGAGTCTACTACCAGGTTCGGAAAGAAGAAGCCGCTGACCTGAGAAGAACTGGCGAAAGAAACTCGGCATATCGCAACGATACACATCCTAATTAACGTCAGTATGGCTTTTATAGATGTATTCCTTTCGTTTAAATGTTCTATTTCTATGATATAAAGCCGTGTCCTTCGAATATGACTATATAAACGCACAAAAATGACTAGGTGAAATTATACCAAAAAAAAATATCACACTTTTTTAAAATTAATATTTTTTGCCTATAATAGACGTATTAAATTAATTACTTATGGCTTTTAATAATGAAAGTTCTAATTAATTTTATTTTTAAAATTGATAAATCAGATTTATTATGTACTTATTATTTAAGTAATTATACATCGTAATATAAGTTTAAAAAAAACATTTAAATACTTGTAATAAATTTAAAATAAAATACACTTGTTTATTGTTGTAGTAGCCTTCAAGAGGTTACTACTTTTTGTAAAGATTACGTTCTGACCTTTATAAATCATCAAAAGTAAAAGAACATCATGTTCTGCAGTTTACAAAAATTAAATATTAACTATGATTCTCGAATTTGTCTTATGTGAAATCTTTATTCGAATGATCTGTCCTGACTCCTGTTGTTACCAATTTAATTACAGTTTGAAATTCAAGAACTTACAGAATTAAGATCTATTCCTATTAAATGCAAAAATATAAGAATCCTGCAATAATGCCTTGTAATGCAAGCGTAGAGCCTGCAGTTACTCCATACAATCACGCGGGCCATATGTTTCTTTGTAATCTGTAAACAAAAGTATATATAAAATGATGATATAATTACATTATACAGTACATGAATAACATATTGTTAATAATGAAACCGTCAGTGGCTAGTAAAATGCTTCGTCCAGTGTCACAACAAGGCTGCCAGTTATGGAAACAATTGTGAATAATTTTCCTTGTTCCTCAACGGAAAACCTTGCGCATCGCGGAGGTCACATCTCGCCAACCAAACGTAGTACCTACGTAAATAGTTACTTCATAATAAATATTAGTTTTTTGTGTAATTAATAGAAACATACATCTTCTTTTACGTAGTTGTTACGTGGATTTTACATAATCTATACTCGTATATTATAAATTTTTTATTGAGTCGAATATGTACATTAAATATTATTTGAAAAATCTTATAGAAATAGTCTTATTTATCGATACAGAGGCCGAATCTATAGTTTTTTTGAATTTCGTCTGTCTGTATGACTTTTCCCGCATTACGAGAAAAATCATTGGACGGCTAGGGATACTTCTTACTGCGGGAAAATGTTTCATCTCCGAGAAATGTATAGGTACCGGCAAATTAAGGTAGGTAGTGACGAACCCGAGCGATTCAAGAGTGAGTGTCTAGTATCATTTTATAAAGATTGAGCTTAATTTATGACTTTACATTAAACCATCAAAGCCGTATGTAAAAATAACAGCTGTATAACATAATTGGCACAAGGGTATAAAGCACCTATTAACAAAATTATCAGTCTCAGCAGATTTTTTGTTTACATCCATTATACTTATCAAAACACAAACCTAACCGATTAACCATATGACATTTTTTGTTAGCTGTTTAAGATGCAAGGTCTTTGCGTCCTTTTAAGAATGTATGTATTTACAATATACGTATATATTATTATTCTACTTGAAAAAAGTTGAAGATCCTTAATTCGGATTTCGGTCGTTTTTTGTGTGCATATAACAAGATACTTTAGCTAATTGTGCAAGGATTTTATAGCCCCTTTTGTTTAAAGTATACGATATTGAGGGTAGTTTTATGTTAATTACAAAAGATTTTTTTAGCTGATTTAAAAAACTTTTAATTGATTTTGTATTCAAAATCAAATTATAAAATATTCAAAACTTTATGTTTAAAATAATTAGTATCTAATTTATTTAATTCTATCATGAAATAATAAATTAGGTAATAAAATATTTCCACACGAGAAAAATACACTTTATACAAAGTATAGCGTAAAGACTAAGTTGTGACTTAACCTTGGTGTGGGCAAACTATTCAATAATTTGAATTTTATATAATGCTTACGTTCTCCTGGAAAGGAAAAGAAAAACAAAAGAAATATAAGAAACAATAAAAATATCTAGATATGATTTTGTTGACACAGCAAAAAAAATGTATAATAAATTTATCATATAAACTTGCGAGAGCCCTTAGACCTCCTTAGTCTAGCCCTGTCGCAAAATCCGTTCTAAGCGGACGATTACTAACTATTCTACTACCTCCCTGAAAACATCTTCATATGATTACACATTTCGTGGTGATTGAGTACTTAAGTGGCCTTTCGCTTTTATATATTTAGATTAAAATTAATAATGTAAATAAAATTATGGCACTGGGCACTTTGAAAAAAACAGTAGTGAGTTAAATTTCATATAATTTGCTTGAAAAAGCTTGCTAAGAGCTTTTTTACTTGCAAGATTGTACTGAGAACCAAGACATACGCGTGCCAATACCGCGCTTCCGCGATAGTCAATGCAACGGCCTGTTTAGTATGTCAAAAGAAAATATAAACAAGGGCTGGTACAATAAAATCTTTAATTTTTTAATTTAATCTTTGTAAATTGAACGAGAAAAGGCATTTTTTTTATAAAATTAGTAGTGTTCTCATTTGCTTGAACAGTACCTACTATGGTGAATATGTAACACGGTAACGATTTCCTAACTCCGAAGTAATCTAGTAATGAGCAATCTCAGGGACTCTCTCTCGTTTCACATGGTGAAAGTGTATTGCATAAGATGCTGTATCTACCACAAATCATAGAAAATTCTTGTTCATGTAACTGCTCATGTAAATACTTCGTTCGCCCTTTCTTGTGTGAATAATTATTACCTTTAGAATTCATCACATGTTTATTTTATGATCATTATAAAATAAATCAAACTAATTGCATGCCATTTCGAGAAATCGATGTTGAATTGATGTTTTAATGATGAAAGGATAAATTTCTTACATTTAAACTTATCGTTTGAGTTATGTTGTCGCCTGTTGACGAGAATCGTCATAAGAAGATCATAAGGACATATACATAACTCAGTTAACTCTCTCAACGACTTTAAGGTGCAAAGAATCAGAAAAAAACTAAGTTATTTTATGTATTTTTTATGTTCTTATATTTATTTATGGTCATCAAATACATTTGATATAAACATTATTATGTGCAAAGATGCAGTATTTTACTTGGTGTTAACCTATATATTCATAATATATAACTTAATTTAATTTAATATTTCACACAAAAACTGATATATATCAAGAAATAATTATCAAAATAAAGACTTAAATTTACAGCAGAATGCGTGAAGAGTTAATCTGTGATAACAAAACATTCGGAAATTTAAAGGCGATCATGAATAATCGGTTTGACGTATTATTCGATTACAAGCTGAGATTCCATCGACTGTAAACAATGTGAAACATATCGAAGGGTTTAAGCTTGTAAAAGAAACATGGCTATTATTGAAAAACATGTAGGTAAGTAGTGAGTCAATGAGACAAACGGGTTGGGACGTTTCTCAGAACTCCTCTGTTGCTTTGCTGCATATCATTGTCATTGCCCAATATAAATTTTGATAAATATTAACGTTAAGCAACCGCGGATACTATTGAATTATTTTTGTTAAATGTGGTATTTTCGTTTTATATATTGAAAAATAGCAAAGACGAAACAGTTCTGTACTTAATTCTCATCTGTTCATAACCCAATTTCCTTTTTTTTAATAGTTAGTGCTATCGATCAAAAAAAAAAATTAAAACCAAATAATGGGAGTTCTCTCCTAAGCCGTCCTTTAATAAGCTTTAATGATCTTATACTTGAGTAACCGTAACGTATTACTTGTGTATACTATTGATAAATAAATAAACATAAAAACGTCAAAACTTTATTCGCCAAGTTAATAAGAAGTAAAAAAATAGCTGACATTGTAATTTAATACTTTGAAAATAAACAACTTTTCACAGCGGTTCAAAACGGCAATGTGAAAGGCTGTTGATGTGACGCGTCGGCGATCCTGCCAGCTTCAGTCCTGTAGGTCGCCAGCGGCAGGTAACGACACAAAACGACACGCGTCGTTCTATATTAGGAATACGACTCTTTATTATATCCGATACGGTATTACATTCATTATAAATGATCGTATGTTTTTGATTAAGTATTTAAGTAAGTATTATAGTTTTAAGTACTTGTAAGGACTTGTTTTTTTTTATATTCTGTATAACTCATTGAATTTAGAAGTAGAAGAATAATATACTCGTACCTAATATTGTCTAACAGTAACCATTTTAAAATTATGTACTAAACATCAAAATCCGACATCTGAAAGAATAATAGTTTTATAAAAGCTTAAAGATAATCACTTACATGACTAAATCTTATTTTATCATTTATATGTGAGGATTATCTATAGTAGTATAGGTATCTGTTAAACTAAAGGTCTTTCTGAATCTTCGTTGATAACAAAGCGATTCGAATGCATTCCGAGAGATGGCGGACGAGTTTACTGATGAATTAGTGTACACTAAGTATTGGTCATTAGGCCGACTAATATTTACCAGATTCTTATCAACAACTTTGTAATAATTAATAGGAAACTAAAGCTGAAAAATAGTAAAAAGTTAATTTTTACAGACGTTTATAAAGAAAAATAATTTATTTATCCTTAAATGTGGTAACATCGAGAAGCTAGTCTACACCTTAAATCCAGATTATAACTTAAAGCAATGTCCATTCGGACTTCAAGTATTAAATCCGTTGAGCAGTACGCTTAGCAACAGACATGCTCACTCAGTCAAAACTTTGACATTTATTATATTTTATTGGTGATAATATTAGTTCCTTATTTATATTATTATAGGACAAATACAAATTAAATTTATGATATTTAATATTAATCTCAAATACTTAAGAATACTGCTTGTCTGCTTTAATAATATGTTCGCTTAAACGATTGATTTAATGCGCTAGATGACCTTTATAGCACCTTGTCTACAAACATGACATCACTGCGAAGTAATTAACTTAGTCTAGATTTTATTAATTATTATCATTTTTGTTACCGTAGAATATATCGTAAGATGGCGTAGGTAGGTAGATACAATAAAAAGTGTATCGCAATTAGCCGGCCGGCCATCACCGACGTGGGTGTAGCGGTCAGACGCAATTCTCAATCAGACAACAATTACCTATATTAAAACAACCAATACCGTCGAGTGGATCCCAAGGCCTTTATCCTTGTTTGGGAGAACATTGTATCTCTGCATTATTGAGACTCCTTTGTTACGTGGAACCACCGTTTATTGTTCCACGTCAAAATGAATGTAAATAAGCAAGATAACATCTGAGTATTAAGATATGGCCCCGTTGCGCTAGTCACCCGCTCGCCGATAATAATTGCAAGTGAAGCATGAAACTGGAAAATTTAATCACTTCAGATCACTCGATGACATCAATGTGTAACACGAAACCATAAGTTGCTATGACAAAGAGTCAATTATTGTGAAACAAATACGCATTGTGGGTGCGGAGGTATGGATTTAAATGTAAATACATATATTTATCATTTACTTTTACAAAATATGAATACGTTATAACTTGAAAATTGTTTCACTGTAGTAATTTACATCGACGTAATAACAATACTACCAAATAATAATGTTAAAACGGTTGACGTTTATTAAGTACTGTCAGTGGCTCAAGCTACTTGCCATATTTTACACGATTTTATCGGAAATATATACATATATACTTTTGCAAGCATATAAAAATATAATTTTATATACTTTTTTGAATTATTTCGTTTAGTTTACATTATTGTTCGCAATGATTTTCAATGTCAATGAAATACTTATGTTATTGGCTATTAGGTGATATGCTAGTTAATTCAAACCTAAAAGTTCTCAGAAATTAAATTGAAAATTATAAGTTACATTATAAGTTTAATAAATAAAATCCTCTTTCACATGATTTCAGTCATCCACATGTTAGGTACCTTACGTATAAAATGTTTATTCTATTCTTCTACTATATAGAGAGAATAGAATAATACTAATCTAATCGCTCTTTAAGCTCATTTATATTTTTTAAACGACTCACGTAAGGATTCAATATGCAAGATATATAATATATTCGAGAAAATATCAGCAATCAGTACATTTTACGGCAAATACTGCAATACGTAGTGAAACAAAGAATCGTAAAACAAAAGTGGACCAAAACTCGCCCACATACCTATTTGCATGTAGTTTATAGATACTGTTGAAATTAACTTCGAAAAAACTCGTATCGCCATTTAAAGTAATAAGACAATGTAGTTCATTAGTGTAGTTAACCTCACCTACGCTTGAGTAACACCTTCATATATTTACGTATAACGCTCTCAAAACTTTGACGTCTTTATCTAAGAGGTGCTTCAAGGACAATGTACTGCTAGTAATAAAGTAATATCTATATAATAAAAAAACAGTGGGTAGATCAAAGTTTTATTTGACGATGTTTAAATGTAAAATAATATTTTATTTATGTTATATTTGTACATAGTTATGAAGACACAGTCTTTAGGACTGTGGCCTGAGCAGTGAGATCAATCTTAGCATCTCAGGAGTGAAAGACACTAAAAACTGAAATGTAAACATTTTTTTAGTTAAAACAATATAATATAGTCACATAGTGTTTTTGAATACTTATAATTCACGGACTACATAGTGTAGTGTAGCCCCGTGTAGTCGGTGTTACGAGTTATTAGCATAGGTAATACCGCTTAGAATTTTGGTTACATGGACATATACTATGTAGATTGTAAATGTAGATTAACATTCCCGATAAGATGTTTTATATATGTAATATGATTACACCATCACTGATTAATATATATACTAACTTTTCCTGCTAGAGTCTGTTCGGTAGGTTGATGGTCGTGGCATAAAATGGAACTAATATTATGATTTTAAGTGGTAGTGCCATGCTTGTTACCTTCGGGTAGCAGCCGAATGGGCCGGCACGTCCCCTATAGTACCACTCTCTCACAGAAGACCGGCGTGAAGTGGCGGCTATGCTGTCGCGTTTCGTCCGGTGAGTGAGAGTCCGGGAGGTCCACTCCCTATCCCTACTCCCGTCCTTCTCCCTCCTCCTCCCTCCCTTTCCTGAAAGGCCGGCAACGCATCTGCAAGCCCTGTGGTGTTGCCGATGTCCATGGGCGGAGGTGATCACTTACCATCAGGTGAGCCTCCTGCCCGTTTGCCCCCTTTGTCCCATAAAAAAAAAAAAAGATTTTTATATGACTATCCAACCTGACTGAATCTGTCAAATTTGTCGTGTTGTTTAATTGAGATTTTTATTTTTTATTGTAAAATCATGTCGAAAAGGGGTAAATCTTTACACCATTCAACAAGGAAAATAATAATTATATATTATACGGTTCTGCCAAAAGGACAAAGTAGCAAAACATAACAACAACAAAACAGTAAATAACGCAGCGCCTTCCAATCTAACGACAATCATCCTACCGAACAGACTCTATTAAGCTCGCAGTCCATGTATACGTATGTAATTGTTTCGATCCTAGTAATCCTAGATCAAAGTCCGAGCGTGGCATAACCCCCTATATAAGTATATTATTCAACAAAATTATAAATAAATAAATACAATAGATATTAGATAGATTATATAGATTTAAAATACAATAGATGATTACAATCAAAAAACATTTTTCATATACGACTGGGAGTCGTTGAGATTTGCCAGTTAACCCATAGGCCCTACTTCCTAGTACTTACTTTAAACAGTTCCCGTAGATACTCTAAATATCCATCCAATAGTATGCAAGCGAGTTATTTATGCGCAATAACTTTTAACCGCGGTAGTCCTGTAACAACAATTGATACAGTAAATGACTGAGAGTGTGTGATAGTGTAAATAATAATGAATTCATAAATACAGCGTGTACATCTGAATTTTACATTAACCTGCCGCGTCAAATGAATACACTCAGAGTTGCAGACAATGAATTATGAACCGCGGCTGTTATTGAATTAAATAAACGATAAAGCCATATTTTATTTAGACCGCTTTAATGTGATGAATTAAATTTATGTTATCTTTGACATTTTAACGTGTAAATTGTAACAGTTAAAGTTTTTAAATGTGTATGTATTATGTAAACTAAATTCTAATTACTCGTTAGTACCTAATACGATTAATTATTTGTATAATACCTGTAGGTCAACTTTTTTCCAAGTAACAATTAACAATTGTCTATTTGTTTTTTATTTTTATTTATTTACCTAATTAAATTCAAAAGAACTTTGACTTTCGACGAAAATGTTGACGAAATTGAGTGAAGACTACTTTTATCCAGGAAGAATAGGCGCTGGACAAACGGAAATGAGCATAGGAGACCGCTTTAATTGACTTAACAAGAATGTAAATGGCTAATAGACGATTAGGGTCAAAGTGCCATAGACTGATATTGACCATAGCCGTAGGTATATGTGATCGATCCAATGGCAAAATTTAATATCTTTACCAATATCATAAAAAGGTTTAATTTGTTTGTTTGTTCTTTCGTAATCGATAATACTTGAAACTAATATAGTGATTCTTATATTATACAATTAATTATTCTTCGATTGGGAAATATTATCCAAAACAACATGGGCTGTAAAAAAAGTAGGCCTAGGTTAGGCTTAAAATGCACATGCGTAGCTTAACGTATAAGCTTGAATATAGCACAGCCCACTATTTGTTACCAGATATGAAATAGTCAAGCTAAATGTCAATGATATCACCTGTGTTATTACTTTAACCGGCAATCTATTATTATAATATTGGGCTCAATTATTTCTCTACCACATTGTATAGTGTTGACCAATACTCTTAGACACAAATGTCAGTCACATCACACTTGACGCAATATTGTAAGTTAAATGCCATCGGATTTGCTTATTTACCTATCATAATAACAGTCGGCGCCAATTGATGTACGACTATGATTTGCAATAAGTAATAGAGATAGATAAATACATATCGTCCATACAATGTTACTGAAGATGTTTTAAAATTACAATTGACAATTGTAATATATTTGTACTATTATTTTACATTTTATGTGTAACAAATACTATTTTAATT
This sequence comes from Boloria euphrosyne, assembly GCA_951802675.2. NCBI lineage: Eukaryota > Metazoa > Arthropoda > Insecta > Lepidoptera > Nymphalidae > Boloria > Boloria euphrosyne. The sequence continues at coordinate 6,368,376 of OX637877.1, forward strand.
ATTTATTTTCTAGTTCTGGTTATTGATGTGAAACATCCTTTAGCGCATCTTGGCGGTAAAACCGACCAACAGTGTGACGGCAAACGGCGGCGTGACGCTGTGTATGCCATTTTGCCACTTCTACGTACTTATACGTTGTTATTATTATATTAATTAAAAATTAAGAAAAATATATTTGTTTTTATTAAGGTAACGGTTTTTCTTTTAATTTAAATCCCTATTTGGCTTCAGGTTTTATAGTAATTATTAATTCTAATAGATATTTTACATGTGCCGGGCGTCACGTGACGGTCAAAATTTTTGTTTAAAAAAATGCTATCTTATTTACACAGTTATAAGTGAGCAATAGACATTATTACATTATATTATTATTTTCACAAATTATCGCCTTCTTCCGCAATACATTTTAGTAGAATAAAAAATTCACAAGTAATCAGAAGAAGTTTCGTAGTAAATACGTAATGAGCTGGGAACTTGGTATAGCGGCCATTGTCCGGAGTCAAGCGCCTTCCGCTAAACGAACCGCCACCCAACAGACCTATCCACTGAGTTGCGTCTTTTACTTAAATACTTATATTAACCTAACTCTATTTATCTATCGCTTCTCCATTTAGTACAGGAAAGTATTGAATGGCAAAACGATCGATTGCGATCGAAAAATAGGAACTGTATGCATAGATAATGTGATAGTCTATACTTACATGTACATTAAATATTTCATGAAAAATGAGTCATTATTACCTGTGACCTCTTCACGAGAAAACAACTGGACAGATTTTGTTAAAAAATGGTATAGTAATAGCTTATTTTCCGGGTCCAGGTGTAAGATACTTTTTACTGCAAGAAAATATCACACTTCTGAGAAAACTACACTAGACCTTTAAACGTACCTCGAATACGTGTATAATACAATATAATAATTACAGTAATTGTATAAAATAAATACAACCTATGCGGCCAAAGCCTCTACGGCTATAGCGGTAGCAACTAGCAACCCCGAAATTTGAAGAACGTTTTATTAATAAAGACAGAATGGAGAGCTCATGCTGTATTTTAATGTACTCTTTAGCTTCTAGACATTTCTACGATCCTGGGGTTCGTACACAACAGTCTATTTTTTTTCTTTCGATTCAATATCGATTCTAAAAGATCTCCGCTGTAACACGACGCAGTCTTCATCTGATTCTGTTTTGTTGAAAATATCTAGCACGTGTAGATTTACGCATGCTTCCATGATACAAATAAAAGCACAATAGCGGAGTACCATAAATAGGAAATCGTCGCTCCAGTGGCTCGAATAATTCACTAAGAATCTCAGTTTCACGTGAAAATCGTTGTTCTGTATGCAAATTGACCCCACTGAAGTAATAAACACAATTTTCATCTATGCAAATATTAAATAAATTATACGTTGCATATAATGACATGATAATGAGCAGTTTTCTCTCATTACTATTTACTAGTTATATAATATTTTAATAATTGCATATTTTGTGTTACTACATTCGAATGGCGAGTACTTTATGAAACTTAGGCTCGAAAATTATGGTACATACTCGTACATAAAAAATATATACACTAGCTTTCCCGCGGCTCTGCCCGCGTTCCGTAAAGTTTACGCAATTTCTTAGATTTACTTAGTATTATACCATGGTCCATGTGATGTTAAATAGCCTATAGCTTTTCTCGATACATAGGCTATCCAACACAAAGATTTTTCAATACGAACCGGTAGTTCCTGAGATTAGGGCGTAACCAACCAATATTTCATCTTTATAATATTAGTATAGGTAATACTTATAAATAATTATGTTCTCCGACCGATTCCGGCTATGGCGGCCAAACTCATTGAGACTGGCCAACTACGCAGGAGATATTTTATTGCACAAGTGTACGCGCAGACACAAGTGCACTCTCTATTCCTATCACTCTCATACTCCGGTAGGACGACTACTCGGACCGACGGCTTTTACGTGCTCTCCGAGGCACGGTGAACCACCGCCGAACTTCTCAACTCTGGACTGTTACTGAGGCTAACGAAACAGAAAGACTCAATAACTAAACTTGGCCCGACCCAGGACTCGAACCTAGGACCTCCCGGTGTGTGACCGTACATGCTAGCCACTACTCCACCCGCCACCGAGGCATTAGTATAGTTATAAATCTAATAAATAACCAACGTTAGTCTAAAGAATAAAAATGTAAAACCGAGAGAGATTTTTAAACGTTTTTATAATAACTTATTTAAAATTTTAAGTTAGTTTAATTAGGTATTCTAATCGATATGCCAGTGTCTACCTCTGACCTTGTATTCTTAAGTTTGATTTCCGCTAAACACAGATCTACCTATTTGTCACTGTCCACGTTTAACGTTGTTTGATATGTATTGTGTACCTACAATGATTCATTAAATAATTATGTGACAGGGCTGCCAATATAACGTCTATTTAAGATGCAGTAATGATAATACGAACAATTTGTTGGACATTTGACACCTCTTGGGCAAGTTGGTGTAAGTTATATACTTAAAATAAATTATAATATTTATGTAAAATCACTTTTTAGAAGATTTAAGAGTATATCTAGAATATTTTAATGACATCAAGCGATGATTTAGCAATTCTTACTATTCTCTAAGTATATTAAAAATTCTACACAAGTCGTTTATATTTGAGAAAAAAACTGCTGTTAATACAAATAAAAATTAAGAGATTAAAACGATAATTTAAATAAGCACATATATTTTAGCATATTTTTCAAGTTGTTTTTGCCTTTGTTTTATGATTTATACCATACCTACCGGTTAGCGGTTAGAAGTCAGGCGTCAAATCAGAGTGAATGATACGAAGCCGTCCTTCACAGATGAACGCCGTCACGAAACATGTTGCCATACGACTTTGAATAAAACTGGCACATTGTGCTAATTTATACCATCAGTACTACTACAAACTATGTATTTCAATAAAAAATGTCGTTCAAAAGATACCTAGTATTCCTACTTCTACCAAACGAAGCGAAGCCATCTAAAATAAGTATAATTTTGCGAAATACAGCATAAAAAATAATATTATTAAAATGAAAAAAAAATGCTCTATTACATTCAACTACATTTGAATAATCAGGTTCTTATCACTGTTCATACAATATATGTTAACCGCCACGCAATCATGCATTTCTAGATAAAACGTAATCAATGGAAAAACATTTTTTCCCTGTAAATTTCTAATAACGATACCTACATACACTTTGTTATTGATAAAGAGCGGTATATTAAGTAACCGTTTCATGTTATGTTATGTATTTATTTTTAGCGTAGACTTTATCTATATAAACTTCGAGAATATCTGTTACCTAATAGTATGTATTGTTACCTGACGTAGGGACATTAAAAACAAGGAAGATGTTTATTTAAATTCACATTGATTTTGATCTGTTCATGTTGGCATTGTTTTTTAGAGAAGGTCGTATATTCGATTCTGTTAGGCCCAATATTTAAACTATCTAAACGACACTCATCCTAATACGTAATAAATCCTTAAAATCACCGTAAGCTGATTATGGACAAGTTAGGTTTGCTTTTTCGACAATCGACCTACGACCGACCTTAAAACAGTGTAGAAAACAACAAATTAATAGAACTGAAGAATGAAATATTTACTTAGGATACTTATTAATTATTATTATAGTAATCTATACTATTACGTTTTACATTAAATGCTCTTTATTCGCGTGCGATATCACAATAAGTAACGTCATTAATAGTTTTTATTATAAATATGTTAAAGAAAGTTTAGATATACTTATCGTATACATTTTTAAATACCTTGCTAGAGATATTTTATAAATACATTTGATTATAATTTAGATTGGCTGTAGCATATTTTATAAGAAATTCACTTAACTAAGGAGAATTAGTAGGTATGCTTGTCATGAGATTTTTAAGTCCAACATAGAGCCATCTATTTATTCAGAAGTATTATCTGACAATAGTTGTATTATTCAATTTAATGCTATAAATAGAATTCATTAACACCCTAATTGCAACGCTACCTATTGTAGCACAATAAAGCTATGAAATATTATCTCGACAAAACAAATATACGTGAATGTGACCTCAATCGTTGAGATCTTTCATAACCTACACGATGACTTACCAAGATTATATTATATACTAGCAACATACCCTCGCTTCGCTCCGGTGCATCAGTAATTTTAAATTTACAATATAAAAAACAGAAAACGCCACCTTTTAATTTCTAACAGTAGTCTATGTTAATTCAGGCCATTGTCTATTAAATTGTATCCTAATTTTAGAGCCGTTTCAATGTGAAATGAACACACATGTACCTAAACAAAGTTTCTCGATTGAAATAGTAGTGTGATAAATAAAAAAAAAATTTAAAACGCATTTCATTAGCAAACAAGTTTTCAGTATGCAATTCAAAATATATCGAATAAGGATCAAAATTCTAGTGCAGTTGCACATAGACTCGAAAGTACTCATAAAAGTGCTACTTACGTATTCCTTGTCTTACTCGCATATTATAAGATTTTACATGAATATAGCCTTAACTTTAAAAATACGTGTAAATAATAAAATTATTTTTATTTTTCTTGTGGCTAATAGTTATGTAGGTATTAAGAGAATGACACGTCTTAAGAGATTAATGATACATATAATATGAGTTTCTTATTGCTATTGTCTGTAAATATAAAAATTTAAAATATATTGAAGTTCACAACAATAATAATATTGTTTACTTTAAATTTACTAGATTTTACCAGATTAAAGGAAATTGTATAATGTTGTATTTGTTGAAAACATAATTATTAGAAATAGATATCTGAAACTTTAAGAATTAATGTTTTATTATATTTTTATTAAAAGTAGATCGTTCTAGAAAACCTCAAATAGTGTAAGACCTTTTTCGTTGTGTGTGATCCAGGAAGCGAAAGGTCTTTGGCTCCCACCGGAATGCGCGCTGCGTGGGCGCAGCTCCCATGAACCCGACTTTCCATTGATTTAACTAGCGCTATCTTATCTTGCCCAATAACCGTATTATCTACTGTTTAAACTGTTTCTTTAAAGTGTCTCATTTGTTAAATTGTTTTACATTTTTTATTATACTTAATCAAAGATGATATGATTAAAACTAATATTTTGTTTTTCCCATGCCCAAACTCTATGGAGTACCTATTTACAACTCGCGTTACGTTTTGATGTAGGTATACGAACCAATAAGTTGTATGTACATAACTATGTTTCTCAGAAGTGATGACATATTTTGCCGCTGTCAAAATAATTCCATAAGTAGAATCGGATAACCAGTTCATCATCATATTTTAAATCTTATCAGTCAGTCAATAATCTAAGTCAGTCCAGTAGTTTTCTTGTAATGCGGTTACATACAAACAGACAAAAATTGTAAAAATTATAGACTCGGATTCTTTATCGATAATAATGACTATTTATATAAGTATAAAATATCAGTGAGATTTTCCAAAAAAATTTTTAAGGTACAGATTCGACTTTGAATTTTATTATATGTATATATATGTATATATATAATATAATAATCTTTTGTTTATTTTTACACTGTTGTATATATGGCTATAAATAATAGGCTTATTATTTTGTTGGAAAAATTAATTACTTACGTATAAGTTTTTCCTTTTTTTTTAATTTTTTTTTCTATGAAAAGTAGATATAATTTTTAATGTAACTGATCATAAATTTTGTCACACAACACTTCCGAAAACATCGATAAAGGAATGTCAAAAATCACGGAAACGCACTCGCATTGTATTAATAATCATAATGAAGAAATTCTGGCAATATCCTTGCATTTTATAACACTTGTGTAATTATTGTTATAAAATGACACGTGTAAAAACTATTTAAAATATATAGTGTCTATAAAAATGTAAAATAATAGTTCTATCGATAAGAGCCTCACCTCATGCCTTGATCCTCATGCCTTGATGCCATGCCGCGGCCGCGCCGGTGCCCTACTAGATGGCGTTGGTTAAATTTGTTCTACACAACATGTGGCAATGCTATTGCTTGACTCTTTTTTAAATACTTAAATGAACTATATATATTTAATATTTATACATATTCTAGCAACACTCTTTAAAAAAATTACTGTTATGAAAACTTGTTTTTAATTTACAACCATTAATCTTGACCCTTCTTTAAAAGTGAGTGAATGTATAGTAAGTACGATTTACGTACGACGTACTTCGTCCTTGGGTGCTTCCTGCCAAATTTAAAGTTTGTAGCACAAAAATCCGTCCCATAATTAAAATAACTGAAATAAAAGTCGCCAAGTTAACAACTCCTTATAACTTTAGCTATCGGCGAACGAAAGTCCCGTCAAAATCGGTCCAGTAAACCGATAAAAAGACAAAAATTTTTTAGTGAAAAGCAGTTAATATGAAATTAAAAACAGACACTTCAATTTTATTTATATATGTTATTGATTACATCTACTGAACGAATTCAAATAAAACCTAGAAATTTTCAAATCGAGCTCGTTAAATATTTTTTGTTTTAATTGGAAATGCCTAATAATTCTTATATATTTTTAAAACAGCGATTTTGATTTTATTGTCGATAAAAATTCAACCGTAACGAGTGAGCCAAATTAAAATCCTGTTAACATAATTTGTACCTTTTTATTACTCCTTTATGTAGAGTAAGTAATAATACAAAATTGTGTAGCGTGTTTAAACATAATGCATGAAGCATTCAACGGCGATTTAAAAACAATTAATACTTTATGTCTTCATTGAAGATGTGATTACTGCAAATTCCATGATAAATAACCTGTAACCAAAAATTACTAAGCTACATGTATGAGTAAACACAACATTATAACTACAAATATGAAATATGGTTATACTAGCGATTAACCCTCTCTGCGCTTGCGTCATTAGGTGCTTAACAGTGACCTACTTGAATGATACTCGGAGTATAATCTATCAGTCAAGTAAATTCCATCTAAATCCGTTCAGTCTTTTCCGCATGAAGATGTTATAAACATAGATACTAAACTTTTCGCATATAATAATAGTCTGATTAATGGGATAAGAAAACAAAAGAATTATTTTAAAAAATCATTCAATAAACTAAAGTTGAAAGTATTACGTAATAGGTAACTTGTAAGTATTACGTAACAATATAAACATTCTGGGTAAAAACGGTAGATATTTACAATCCGCACGTAAATACCCTATGAACCAATTTATCGATAACGCTGTGATATTCCGAGTTTTCCGATATTTATATAATACAACTAGATTATACAATAAATAGATTTACCATGAGTTCCACTATTTATATTCCAAAACCTTTCTCGAAACCCTCTCTATCTATTGGTGAAAACAGTATGAAAATCGGTGCAGTCGTTTTTGAGTTTATCGTGAACAGACAGACAGACGACTTTGTTTTATAATAATATGTAGTGATACTCATTCTTATTGCTCTTATTTATTTTTGATTTTGTTCAAAGCGTTTTACAAAGGGCTATGTAATAGATAAGAATTTTTAGTTGATATGTACATCATTATTGTAAACTCATGAAATTAAATAAATAAATATGTTGGGACATTATTACAACAGCGCCATCTAGTTCCGCAGTAAGCTACTTAACGTGCTTGTGTTGCGGATACCAGATAGTTGATATTCTACACATATAAATTTTAAATACATACATATTATAAATATAAACACCCATGACTGGAGTACAAACATTCGTGATTAGCAAATGAAAGCCCCCAGCGGGACTCGATCCCGCGACCGATGGCGCAGAAAGTAGAAGGGTCACTACCAACTGAGCCAAACGAGTCGCAAATGTGTAATAAAGCAATATTTGGTAACTTTGTATATTCACCGATATAAGATACTACTGATAAACTATCAGTGATACTTATAGATTCTAAGATGCGAGCTCAGTATCATACATCTTAAGCAAAATGAAAGTTATATCTGTGTTATTATTGTTGTTAGGTAAGTTTATTTGAGAATTCTTTTGAGTTTAATATTATTTTATTTTTTTAATACATGTAGACAAGCATTTATACTTAAATATTGAACAACACGTTACGCGACGTATTTGGTAATTCCAATAGTGAAGCGATTATGATAATTATATGTTTTAATGAATACATAGTATACTAAAAATGAGAATAAGTAATGTTTAATTATTTTGAAGTCGATGTATAAACTATAATGCAAAGAAAACAGTATTAATACACAAAGATATTATATATTTATATAAATAATGTATGATACTTGCAAAATGTACCTATATCTCGTTTTATATTTTAGGTCATCTAACTGTACTAAATATATTAAGGAAATGTGGTCGCTAAATACAAAAATAATTTTTGCGATGTTTCCTTGTTTCAGCTTTAACAATTACAGGATCTACATATTCACTTCCAGTCAGTTTGTCAGATCAAACCAGTAGAATTGTAAATGGATTTTCAATCGACATTTCACAAATTCCATATCATGCAGCGATTGGTAAAAAAACAACTTCAGGTTTGGGGTATTTGTGTGGAGCCTCCATTATTTCGAACAGGGCATTACTTACAGCTACGCACTGCTTTAAAATGTAAGATAACACACAATTACTTAATATTTTGGTAAAATAATATAACACATTATATTATAACACTATTATTATAAACTAGCGACTCATCTCGACCCGCGCGCCTTCGTCCCTAGATACGGTTTATTAATTAGTATAGATTTTTCAAAAATGAGTTATTTTCCGGGCTTTTTCTTTATATACATAAAATAAAATAAAAATAAAATAAAATAAGCCTTTATTACTGCAAATGGTATAATACAATATTAAGTTCGGCAAACGTCATTCTTCTGTGGCAGCTTGTCTCCCGACATAGGCCTCCTCTAAAGAGTTCCATTTTTCCCTATCCTTAGCTATCCGGATCCATTCTGAGCCAGCTATCTTTTTAACATCATCTTCCCACCGTTTCAACTGTCTACCTCTCTTTCTTATGCCATCTCGTGGGTACCATTCTGTTACAGTCCTTGTCCATTTATCTTTCTTCTCTCTTAACATATGACCTATCCATTTCCATTTTAAAATTTTCGATACTGTTTGTACATTTTTAAATTCAGTTTTTCTTTTGATTTCCTGTAGTCTTATTCTGTCTCTTCTCCGAACTCCAATAACACTCCTTTCCATCCCGTTTTGGCATACATTTATTTTTCTGAGTATCCGATCTGTAAATACCCATGTTTGGCAACCATATGTCAAACATGGTAGAATGCACGTGTTATATATTCTTCTTTTATTTTCCATAGGTATTTCTTTATTTTTCATAACTTCACTTAGAGACCAGTATCTTTTCCAGGTATTTGTTACTCTTCTGTCTATTTCTTTTTGCATAGAATTTGATGTAGATATCAGTTGCCCTAAGTAGACATATTCGTTTACATATTCTATTTTATCATTATTTATTTTTATTATATACGTTTGTGTTGAATTTGTCATTATTTTGGTTTTAGATGTATTTATTGATAACCCGGCTTTAGCACTCTTGTCAGACAACTGTTGCAACATTTGTTCTAAATTTCTTGGACACTCGGAGAATAAGATCAAGTCGTCCGCAAAACGAAGATGGTTAAGCTTCTCGCCGTTGATATTCAGTCCGTTTTGCGACCACTCCAGTTCCCTGAATATCATCTCCAATACAGCTGAAAACAATTTTGGAGAGATCGGGTCGCCCTGGCGAACCCCTCTGCCTATCGAAAATTCCTTTCCCGTTGTTTCCAACCTTACGAATGCAGTGCTCTTTGCGTAGATATTCTCCAAAAGTCTAATCCATCCATACTTTGGCTGAACTCCTTGCTGCTCCAGGGCATCCCACATATATTGGTGTTCCAAACAATCAAAAGCCTTGTTAAAATCAACGAATCCTAAATAATAATGTTTATTGTATTCCTGGTATTTTTGTATTACTTGCCTTAATACATAGATGTGGTCTATAGTGGAATAGCCACTTCGAAAACCCGCCTGCTCTTTTGGTTGGTTCTCATCAAGTGTCGTGGTGATTCTAGATAATAGTATTTTAGAAAATACCTTATAGATACTCGAAATCAAACTTATCGGCCTATAATTTGCAATATCTTCTTTATTTCCTTTTTTGTGTAACAGTATAATTATTGATTTTGTCCAGTCATGTGGGATGTACTCGGTTCTCATGATTTCATTAAACAACTCTGTCAAAGGAGGAGCAATAATTGACACTGTATTTTTAAGAATTTCGTTGGGAATTTGGTCTGGGCCAGTAGCTTTTTCAAGCTTCAACGAATTAATAGCTCTCCTTGTCTCTTCATTTAATATATCTGGTGTGACCTCTTGATCGATGATTGTTCTTTCAGTCTTGTATGCCTTCGAATTCTTACTATGATACAAATCTCGATAATAATCTGTAGCTATTTTTAATATTTCTGGTCTTTTGGCAGTGCGTTTCCCGTCCTTTCTTGTCATATTTGGCATCCATGTTTTTGTTTGGTCTAATTCTTTCAGGGCTTTTTTAATACCGCCCGTCTTTTGAATATACTTCTTCATTGTGTTTGTCCTCCTTAACTTTCTGTCTTTTCTTATTTGTTCATTAATTTTCTTACTTATTTGTATTATTTTCTGACGATTTGTATTTGATTTGTTTTCCCTTATAAGTTCTTTTCTTTCGTGAAGCAATTTTTTTGTTTCTATCGATATTTCATTTTTATTCGTCGCGTTTATATGTCTTATTTCATTCTTGAGTATATTTAGAAAGTTGTCATATTTTTCTTGTGTTGACATATTGTCTTTTCCTTTTTTACTCAATGAATTTTTTAGATTATCCAGAAACGTACTGTTTATATTGCCAGTGCAAGCAGGAGCTGTATATTTGTTGTGAAATCTCCTACTTTTCTTTATATTCCCACCTGTAAGTGTTGCACGAACCATTCTGTGATCTGAGTTAAAGTTTAAATTTTGAACCACAGTAACATCTTCAAAAAAGTTCTGTCTATTCGACAAAATGAAGTCAATTTCATTTCTGTAAAGTCCATTGGGAGAAACCCATGTCCATTTTTTTGCAGGTTTTTTCTTAAAAAAACTATTTAATATACTTAATTTGTTTTCCATACAAAAAGTAATCAATCTGGTGCCATTATTGCTCCTTTTCCCATATCCGTATTTACCGATAATGTACTCTTCTCCCACGTTGCATACTCCGACCTGACCATTAAAGTCACCCATTAAGATAATATTCTTGTAAGCATTATTTAAGGTGGCTTGCAAATCTTTATAGAAATCCTCAATTTTTCCAATGTCTTCTGGTTTGTTAGATTCTGTTGGTGAGTACGCTTGTATGATGGTCCACGATGTATTATCTGTCTGTGTGGGTAGTTTTATATTAAGAACAGCTATTCTTTCTGAGATCCCTTTAAATTCTTCTATTTTATCCGCCATGTGTTTTTTAACTAGAAAACCTACCCCGTACATTCCCGGTGTTTCACCTTTATAGTATAATATGTATTGTCCGTTGTCTACTATTTCTTCTCCGAGCTTTCTCACTTCACTGATACCCAGAATATCCCAATTAATATTTTCTACTGCAATTTCAAGCTCTAATAGTTTTTCTGGGGTTCTTAATGATCTAGCATTAAAGGTAGCTATGTGAATATTTGTTTTTTTGCTGTGTGTGTTGCAATTATTCCTTAGAGGGTCGCGGTCGTTTTCCCCCACGATGACCAGTCGGCTTGGGGGAGGGTTGTTGTTTGTCATTACTTCGTTTTTTATTTGTTTCTTTTTTTGAATTTTCCGTTTGCCGAATTTTAGTTGCTATTGGTTGTTTCCTATTGAGTTTGAGAATGAGTTGGATCTGGCTCGCATCAAATCGAATGCATTTGTGCGATTTACTTTAGATGAAGGAAATGTTTGTTGTTTTCTTGGCTGGCTTATAGGTTGAGGCGACATCGATACTTCCCTTTTCCTTTTGTCTTTGTTTATGGTATTTTCTTTGATAATCAACTTATCATAATTTATGTATGCTGTGTGCCCTTTATTTCTTTCCTCTGTTAATTTATTTCTTCTATTATTTCTTTATATACATGCAACTTTAAACATTCTTTTTAAATCACTCTGTCTACGATTAAAACCACATTAAAATCCATTACTTAGCTTAAAAGATTTAAGCGTAAAGACGGCGTGAAGTACTTTTGTTTTATACTATGTAGAGATGCAAAATTTGTAAGTGTGTACGTTTTTTAATCTATGCGTTAAATTGGCTGAATGGATAGATATTGTTTACTATGAGCTGGAGCAAAATATTTAAGGATTTGTAACAAAAATATTTTGCCAAAAGGCAAGGTATTTAATGTCTTAAAAAGATAATAGTTACCTAATATATGATATGCTATGATTATAAGTACTTACTCATAATTTTTTTATTGACTTATATTTCTATGTGCAGGTCGGAATTAGATCCATCATTGTACAGAGTCGTAGTAGGCTCCTCTTACCGGCTTTTAGGGGGAGATACTTATGAACTCTCCAGACTCTACGTCCACGAAAGTTATTCTTCTGTTACGCTTGTTAATGATATAGCAATGCTTGTAACTAGTAAAGTAATAAATTTCGGTCCAAATGTGCAGGCAGTGTTTTTCGCTCCATCTACTCTGAACGTACCAGATGGCAATACTGCTTTAGTATCTGGATTTGGAAAGACAGCGGTAAGTAATATTGATCGGTAAGCTTGAAATAAAAACATTGATGTTTTTTTCTCACACTAACAAGTACTTTATACAAAATTGTGCTATAATTATTTCAGTATGATGGAAAGCTATCTTCAATGCTCTTAGCCGCAAATGTAGAAGTCGTTTCTCAAAAATCTTGCGCTCGCGCTTACCGGAAAATTGCAACTATTTCCACTGGCATGATATGCGCCTCAGCCAATAACCCACCAAGAGATGCTTGTCAAGGAGATTCTGGAGGTCCTTTAGTTATGAATAATATCTTAATAGGCATTGTGTCTTGGGGTGAAGAATGTGCCAATGTGTCCTATCCCGGAGTATATACACGAGTTTCAGAATATTATCCATGGATAATAAGTAAATTGGCGTTAGAGTAAATAAAAATATTTATAATTTTATTAAAAATATACCAAAGGGAATAAAAGCTTTTACTCTTAAGTACTGATTAATTATTTAATAATTAATAATAAATTAATAAATGTACTTTTTTTCATCATCATCATCAGCCCTTTTTTTTTAACGTCCCACTGCTGGGCACGGGCCTCCCTCAGTACGAGGATGATCAGGCCATAGTCCACCGCGCTGGCCCAGTGCGTGTTGGTGGACTTCACATGTCTTACGAAAACTTGCTAGGTTTTCTCAGACATGTAGGTTTCCTCACGATGTTTTCCTTCACCGTAAGACAAGTGGTAATCATGATAGAAATGATTCGCACATGAAAATATCAGAGGTGCGAGACCCGGATTCGAACCCGCATCACTCGGTTATACAAGCGACGCGTTACCGCTGGGCTACCACTGCTTTGCAAATGTACTTTAATAATTTGTAATTGTACAAGTGTTTTCAAGTCAGTTTTAAATAGAACAGAAATTAAAAAAAAACTAATATTTTTTTATGTTATCATGAGCCTAGATAACACTACTAACAATGAAATAAAGGTTCAAAAATAATTATTAACTTTTATAGTGTTGATAAAATGTACTACATTACGATTATTAAAAATAAAGTAATTATTAAATCTTCTTAAAGTATTTAAATTATTTTAGTATTATGGATATTGCTTTACCTATTATTCCTAGTAGAGTTTCGTCTATTTATTACATATTTTATATGTTAAAATTATTTTTCTATTGGTGAAAAAATCGCATAACACTCTGATAAAGAAATAAGGACAAAAGCATCCCCCTCTTATTTTATTAATTATCTTATTTAATATTTTTGTTTAGTTTAGATTAATAAAACGGTAAACATATTTAGTTAACACTATGTTTTTAAATATAATTCAATCTCTAGATATTAAAATTATGATATTTGCATTGAGAAAAACTTCGGTGTTAGTGTAAATTATCGTCAGTCGATTCTTTTAATCCCCCTGTCACCGAGCACTGACGCCCTGATTGATAGCCTTATTTAAATTTGAAGAAGATTTGGTTATGATTAACAGAGTTTTATAGCTGTGAATGATGCTTTAATAAGGAATAAGGATCCAAGTAAAATACTAAAGATTATATTAAAATATGCAATAATAATTAAAATCATTATTTTTCTTACGTCATAATAATTGTAGAAAGTACATACCTACATTGTTTGTAACCAAGTAAATTAGCACACGTTTGTTGATAAGTAACTATTCTTTAACCGACTGATACTATATAGCGCATACAAATTCGTTTATAGTTAACGGCTTAAGCGATAAGATAAGAACGAAATAATTAGCTTTGACGCATTTAACATTTTTAATAGTCTAAAATGTTACCTGTAGGTACCCATTACAGTCGCAATATACTAAGGTCATTGAACTTATAAAGTAAATAAGTTCTTTAGTTTAGGCTTTCACTCAAGGTAGGTATATTTTGATTTCGTATTACTGCAATATCATTTGTTTTTAATTAAGTATCACTTTTTAAATTATACTATTTAAATTATACTATTTAAATTATACTATATAACTAAGTCTGACTTACCTGAAGAAGTGATAACTGAATTAGTTTAGTACTATGTTATAAAGGTAGCACGATGAGAACTAACCACATTTTATTATGACGTTATTACTAGAGTACGAATGTTACGAAATCTTATCGCTACAAAGTTCGACATCAACATTCTTATTGTAAGAAGCCTCGGACAAGGTATGAGATGAGATTTTCTTGAACATTTCATTGGTGTGGCATGAACAGAAACCACTGGTCAAAATAGATTGGTCGTAAAAAAAGGCGTAAAGAAATAATACGGCCGAGTAGTTTAATTCGTAATCAAGGTATGATAACAAATGTTATGTGTCTTACGTGTGACAAGCCTCGCCAGTGGCCACGTCGCAAAATCACCCAAGAGAATAGATGCTGGTGCTGCGAGGTAGGAGATCAATAGGTGTGAGTGGCGAACGTGGAGAGGTACTTTAGAAATATCATTCGGTGAGCAAATTCTTTGTCTATTTTATAGTAAATCTGTCTATTCCCTTTTAAAAGAGATTTGCGTGTAAACGTTTAATTTAATATCTCACTGGTGTTGGAAGTAATAAAGCTAAATGCACTACTCAGATTCTAAATACAATTAAAATTACAAATACTGTGAAAAGCTTGCTTGCATGCGAATGATAATGTAATTTCTAACCAAGTAAAAAAAAGCAAGTGGCAATATTATACGGCTACTTATTTGCTTCGGCGGTGTTGCAGCTAGCCTATACGATTGTACATCGGCAAGTCCTGGGTTCGAGTCCCGGGTCAGGCTTCGATAAACTTATATTTGATATTAGAGTAACGACTAACTTTTGCGAAGCTTAAAAAAAAAAACAACATGTCCTCGAATGATATAGAGTTAAATAAAGAGGATAAATCAATTCTTCTAAACTTACTAAGTAAATATTATAATTACGGCATACCTAGTAGAAAGGTTATTATAGACAAGTTAGAGAATAATTTGGTAAATCATTAATTTGTAAATAATAATAAATATGGAACGAACTGAATAATATTCAGTTAGCACTTTACAATAAAAAATCGGCTGTTATTAATTACGCGCGGAATAATTGCTACTCGAGCGCATTACTCGGGAATTTTTAAGGATTTAATAAAATATAACGTTTTTTGATATCAGTAATATGCAATACGGTTTAGTATTTTTCTAAAGGACTTTATGCCTTTTTTTTATTATATTACAAATAGCGAGCGGAATCAAACTATTATTTCTTCTCTATTTAAAAGTGTTAGTTATATGTTTGAACCCTTTATCTCTGGAGCCTATATCTCTCTGATAGAATAAATTTATAACGACATTAGCACAAAATTTTGTAGCCCTGCAGGTGTGAGTGAACCGTTTCTAGTGAGGTTTTGAGTGCATCAGACATCCGTTTGAGCCCGAATTTAATAATGAACTACCATATAACCTGAAGATTCCACAAGGATATACCATGGAATATTCTATATGCATAAGACATTGTATTGATAGAGCAAAGTAATTCAGAACTCCAGCAAAGCTTTCAGTGTGGATGACGGAGGTTGAAAGATACGGTTTACATATCAGTCAAACGAAAACAGAATACATGGAGTGCGACTTGGTAGGATCTGTGGAGGTAGGTTGCGACATCAATATCAACGGCACTGTTACACCGAAGGAGGCGGTTTCCGATATCTTGGATCAATACTAACTGTTGACTCTCGCATTGATGATGAAGTGAATCACAGAGTTAGTCTGAGGTGATTGAAGTGGAGATCTCTGTCTGGTATTCTGTACCCTGTGTGACCCTATAATGCCTACCAAAACCAAAAGCAAGTGATACAAGACAGTTGTGAGACCTACCATGTTGTATGAATCTGAACTGGAACTGGGCAACTTTGGAAAAGTATGAACTACAACTGCATACAGTGAAGATGAAGATGCTCCGCTGGGCAAGCGTCGTGACGCGTCTATATAGAGTGCAAAACGAATATGTGAAGGGATCCTTCAACGTGTCCCCGGTAACAGAGGAACTCAGAGAGGGTAAGCCCAGGTGGTACGACTTTGTGATGAGGCGGAACTGCTCTGTAAAAAACGTGCTAAAAATTGGTACCAGAAAAGAGGTAGAGGCAGACTAACAGCCTCGTGGCATGATAGTGTAGATGCACAAGAAGGCCCGACCGCAAGTAAAGTCGGGAATGAGGTAGAATGAACCGTAAGTACCGCAGAGAAACGATGATTTGCTTACAAGCTACTACCAACAATGATAAGGAAACCGTGACGGCGACTAAAGATTATGAAGAATTGTGGTCGAAGAGTGCAAACTTTACATACAAGTATACACTACGAGATTGAAATCAACACTGTTCATTCGTGGTTACAAAATGATTGGTAGTAGATTCATGACGTTCAGTAGTAAAAAATTGTAATAGTTTCATGCTGAATAAAATATTTTAAATTTGAATTTGAATTTGAATTTAGAGGTCGGTGTCATCCGGTCCACGCCTTTGTACAAGGCTGGTCGAAGGGACACATCTGCCCGATTTGTGTTTTAGTGGTGGAGCTGGTCGAAGGGACAGTGTCGTCCGGTCTATGCCCATGTTTTGGGATAGTCGAAGGGACACACTCGTCCGGTCCACGCTCATGGTTTGGAGCTGGTCGAAGGGACAGTGTCGTCCGGCCTATGCCCATGTTTTGGGATAGTCGAAGGGACACACTCGTCCGGTCCACGCTCACGGTTTGGAGGTGGTCGAAGGGACAGTGTCGTCCGGTCTATGCCCATGTTTTGGGATACTCGAAGGGACACACTCGTCCGGTCCACGCTCACGGTTTGGAGGTGGTCGAAGGGACAGTGTCGTCCGGTCTATGCCCATGTTTTGGGATAGTCGAAGGGACACACTCGTCCGGTCCACGCTCACGGTTTGGAGGTGGTCGAAGGGACAGTGTCGTCCGGTCTATGCCCATGTTTTGGGATAGTCGAAGGGACACACTCGTCCGGTCCACGCTCACGGTTTGGAGGTGGTCGAAGGGACAGTGTCGTCCGGTCTATGCCCATGTTTTGGGATAGTCGAAGGGACACACTCGTCCGGTCCACGCTCACGGTTTGGAGGTGGTCGAAGGGACAGTGTCGTCCGGTCTATGCCCATGTTTTGGGATAGTCGAAGGGACACACTCGTCCGGTCCACGCTCACGGTTTGGAGGTGGTCGAAGGGACAGTGTCGTCCGGTCTATGCCCATGTTTTGGGATAGTCGAAGGGACACACTCGTCCGGTCCACGCTCACGGTTTGGAAAGATGTCATCCGGTCCATAAGTTGAGATGGTCGAAAGGATACATGCTTTCATAATAAATTTGTATTTACGTACGGTACGAATATAACAGAGAGTTAGATTGTTCCTGAGTGACAGGATGGGCGAGCGTCGTTCCTGCTTTCGTCGTCGAATGTCAGTCCGGCCGTGACGGCGCACTCAGTGCGCCATCTGGAGATGTTGGGTAAGCTTATCGGATAAGAGTGTGAAATCAAGCTTTGACAGCGCACTCTTGTAAAGCGTCGAAGCGATAGTAGCAAGGTGATACAAACTGGCATGTTTTAAAAAGAAATTAAATTAGAGAACTATTTGAAAGACAAAAAGGGGAATGTCAGATTTGGACCGCCGATGCACCACGTATCATCGACGAATTACTTATATCCGAATAATGGAACTATTATTGATAATATAATGTTTTAATGTGTTTACGTTGTACTTAGTTATGAGTGTGTTAAGTTAAATTAAGTAATTTATGCACTGTGTTTCCCAAAAGACACTAACGATCACGCCCACATCTACGACCTACTTCTGATATTAGCCGTCTTGCGCTTATATATATATATATATGTAGTTGTACTACATATTGCCCTCGACTTCTTTCGTATATGACAAATCACGTTCTCCACTATGTTCACGTCATAATTTCTAAACTTTTCTATAAAAAAGTGTACAACAGACAGATCACAAAGTTTCTTTCGCTTGTATATTAATATAAATTATGACAATGAGTTGTTCCTCTCATCACCTTCATGGATTCAATGGATTCAAGCAATTTTCTTCTTACATGAAGTTTTAAAGGCGATTTTCCTTCACGCTGTTATAAAATTCATGATCATGAAGTCATAAAATATAGGCCGATTTCGATCACAGCGACTGACGTAGGTAAATGACTGAGTACACATATTTAGCTTGGAAAATAAAAATGTTTTTGTCCCTTTCATGCATTCTCTTAGCTTGTGTATCCGATTGTGTTACTCAAGAAGGTACGATCACATTTTATTTTGGGCATATTTTTATATTTACAAAAAACAATAAAGAACGTTCGTGCAGCTGTTGTGGTCTGTTCTGGTCTCATCATCGGATGTCCAATATTAAACATTTATCAGACTAGTGATACGAAATCTGTCGAGTATGCATATACTCGTATGTATGTAATATATGCTTCGCATATGTGATCCAGGTGTGCAGCATTTAGTTTTTATGGTAATAAAATCTTCAGTAGTAATTCCTCTAGCACCTACCCACTATTCTATTTATCTCTGGATCTAAATAGCACCTTGAGGCTTGATGTCATATGCTTACTACTAATGCTTAAACTTTCAACCTTTTTTGGAATCTACCAGTACTTATAGCAGAAGCAATATTATTAGTAACATATACAATAAAAGTGTCTTCCTTTTTTTAGATGGTACTAAAACTTGTGCCACAATAAGCAAGCAAGGCCTTTGTATTCAAAGGAATACACCTGGTATTCTATACACTTTAGTATTTCAGTTTCTTTGCACCAATGACGTTCCACTTTTGACACTAACAGTTGTACTGTACAAGTTGTACAAATCCTACGCCAGAATCTGTGTGAACCTTACTCAAGATATTTATTGTTACCACAAACACTTCTCTTCTTTTGTTTTAAAAAAAAACTTTCCTTTTCGAAGCGGTTTTGACTGCCTTGACTTAGGTAAGTTTGTGAACTGTAACGATTTTTCTAGCATAATACTTTAACTAACTAGAAAGAGTGTAAAAGTAGAGAAATACTATTCTTCGCCATAAGTTTTCATGAAATGATCAAACCTTTGACCTTTGAAGGGCAAGGTAGTGTTTTTTATAAAAATTTATCAGGACCATAAACAGACTTACAATATGATTTATTACAAACTTATAAGGTATATAAAGAGATAGTTAAATGCACATAGCAATATTATTTAATTTCATTTTTATAAAGTCAATTTCAATCATTTTTCAAAATCAATTTTTTAATTAATTCGAATGATATACGTCTTATTTGCTGTCCGTAGAAGTGTTTATATCTATCTGAGATGTTTGCAATATACTTATGACTAATCGTCTATGCTTGCCTTAGACAATTCTTAGGGCGGGTGCAAACTGCAATGATACTGACCGCCGCCTGTGTTGCAAAACAAATTCTCAATATTGTGCTCTAATAAATATTATATTTTCTGAGTTAATAATTAATGTTCTCAACTTCTCTTTCGGTGGATACTTTTACTAACATTCAATAAACAAATACTTCATCATTGTGAAAGGCTTCGGGTGAACTTGTCCAACCCTTGTAATATGTAGTTAAGATTAACATAATATTTAATCTCAGCAATTATAAATTAATCTTTCCCATTAATTTGTAAGTCAACGCGGCAATGTGTCGCCAATATTCAATTCGATTAGGCCGTTGAGCGCCTAAACCCACCAATAAGTATGTGTAATGCTATAGTCCCTCGGCCTATTACCTGGCAATTTCACAGAACAATCTACGTCGGATCGTGTCGACAGCACACAATCATGTGACACACACCGGCTTTGTAACCGAGAGGGACGGCACTTACTCCTGCGATTTGTTTACACAGTGTAGCTTTCCCTTTCGCGGCGTGCGTGTGTGCGACCATCTGGCGGGCGGTGGCGGCTCTGCGAGTGTAGTGGTGTCGCCCCCACAGCGATGCACCCCCTTCGGGGTAGCGCGGCGCTAGTGTGCGTGACCCAGTCGAATAAATCTAATCTAATACACACAAACATATTGGCGGCCCGGCGTGTCATTTTTACGCTTGTGTTGTCGCTACTTGGGGTTCTTTATGCGGTGCGATGATATTATTATTCTGACGATTACGGCATCCTTTATGCCTACAATCAAATAATTAATAAGGGATGAAGTGTATTGTTGCGCGGCAGTTAGTGATCGGTATCAGACCACTTACCTCATTCACGCTTTAGAAAGGTTACTATGAAGTTTATTATAACGCGTTTATTGTGATTTTGGCTCTATTGTTTAAAGCCAAGCTGCTGTATTATGATCTGCAAAAACAGTTGCTAATAACGGAACTGTTTAATAAAATTTTGTTTTACTAACCCTTACCGTAGATACTATTTTTAAACATTCACATTTTCCTTAGTCGTAGTAGCTAAATTGTCCACGATGATACCATTGAATAATAGTGACGTCAACAATGAAGTTATCGATAACCTAAACCGCCAGTCATCCTTACTATTCTATACCTATATTAGTTATTATATGAAGTGAAATAATTCTAGTAAAATCTATAAAATAATACTTAGTTATATTTATTTTTCTAATTTACAGAAATATAGTCACTATTTCATACTTTAATTTTAAAAGTAGCGGGTTTTTTTGTAAGTTTATTGCATACAACAGTTGACAAGTCGTTCAACCCTCGTAAAGTTTAACAATTATGCGGCCGGCTCATTTCGATGTGACCCTCTCCACCCATTGTAGACACCAATACACTATAACCAGCTTTAACTGATCCCTCAATTCTTATACAAAATTCATGTTTTATCGCTTTTAATATAGAGGAGAACGGCAAGAAGGATCAGGTTAAAATGGAAAATTATACACAAATATTATTATCCAGCCCGTTCAGAAATATCAATAACGTATTACCGGCCTCCGGACAGATTTAAAAAGTTAATAACGAATGTTTTGAATTATGACTTAATGTCTAGAAATAAATAAGCTTGTTAGGCAGTTGATATTTTGATATCGTTATATCGACTGTTGAACCTTTTGTATTTAGATAACTGCGCGTAAATAACTTTGGTGTTTTTATGCATCTTTAAGAAAAATAACTCAATAGTGTACCTATTAAATTAAATAAAATTAATCATTATTTTAATGATATTGTATGCACTGGTATCTAAATTTTCTCACGTAATATTATTACTACTGGTCAATTCAGGTACATTTTAGTTTTTAAGTTCTATTTAATTTAAAAGTTAAACTCTTAACTTGAAATCAATACAACATTACTACAATACTAAATTACTATTTGGTGTCCATAATATTATAAGCACAATTAAAAACATAATATTCAAAGCGCGCTTGTGCATAAAATTAATATAAAAATACTTGGATTAATAAGCTATTATAAAGATTGAGGCCGATAAAAGCTTAGAGGTTTCACCGCAAGTCTTACTTATACTGGAGTAAATACAGATCTAACTAAAGAGACAATATCTCCGGCGTTAAAAGGCCAGCCCGAGTGGATCGGTGGATGGGGCGCCACCCTCCTTGCGAAATTACTACATTTGAAGGGAACAACTTTTTATGAGAAATAAGCCGCCGCTATGAATCTGGAATTATAAGCGAATCGAGTGGTGTGAGTACATTGCCCGACTGTATTGATTTAACAAGAGCAAATAATGGAATCCGCTGCATCCATTGCGTTCCTATTATTGAGTAATAGATTGCTAACAATCGCGTTAGAAACATTTTCAAATGAATATTTTTTAACGCAACGCATTTATTGAATTTGATTCGATAAGAAATCAAGAATTTTAGTCTGTGATTCTTTTTTCCGATATTGTCACGATGCAATCGATTTTTTGTGAAATCATATTATACATAAAGCAGGAGATTATCCTTTATCCTAATTATCCTTTATAAAACTGTATTTATAAAATTTATAATGTAATCGAAAAATATTATTTATATAACTAAGTTTATTCACGTATGATAAACGGTCATATTTAATATTTTTTGTAAATAAAATGTCTTGTAATGTAATTTACCAAACAAAAATCATTCTTATTCATCTTAATTAGAAATCTCCATTGATATAATGAAACGAACAGGTGAATCAAGTAAGTCAATCGTAACCGAATCCCCACGAAACATTACATAATACAAGCGTGAGATATTCCTCAGTGGGCGTCGGGAACGGAATGCCGGAGGAAAGCAGACGGCCTTGACACCACAATATTTGGTGCGGTAAGCTAAACTTCCCCATACAAGCCGACTTCCTCGACTTCGCTTCGAGAACAAGCGGTATCACAACTATCCGAAACCTGTTATGCACACTCTGTGGACTTTAATAGCGGGGTAATGTGCGCGTTTATTGAGCCTTCACGCCCCGTGCGCCAGCGCCTGCTATCTATCTACGGTAATTAAGATCTCACTGTATCATTTGAATAAGTTCAATGTTAAACATTTTTTAGCAGTAGTTGTGAAAGTATGATTTAAAATATTGTTTTCACAAGCGCAGACATTTGCTTGTGAAGCGAAAAAAGAGAAAGCGGACAGGCGATTAAAAATGACCCACGTGAATGTATTCGTGCGGACAATATTTTAAAACAAAATGTCACACGCTTTCTACGGGTGCCTGCGCCCCCTTGTCTGGGAGGCGGGCGAAGCGAGGGCGGATGGAGATCCCCTCAGCCGGCGGGGTGTCATTGTGGACTGTGGTGTCGTAACTCCGCGAACTTTTTAATTTACAATTAGGTAGCTTCCCATTTCTCTGCCCTATTTAGACTTCGTTTTACCGGTAGCCACAAGCGAAGCCTGTGAAAATTGCTATCATGATATTATGCGCTCATTGAAAGAGTCAAAGTCGGCCAATCTTCATTGTTCATGCAAAAACTTTTTACTTTTTTATTGTGTTTAATTTTAATTTGTTATCGAAGACTCTTGGTAACGAAGTTTACATAACAAAAAAACATAATTTTCATTAAAAGGCATCCCATGTTTTGTTTATTAACTGTTTGTATAACATTGTTTTCGAAGTTTACGAAGCGTTAAATGGCAATAATAATCTCCTACTTTCCAGTAGATGAAGTAGTTGCTTCGCAAACACAACGAATAAATCAAACCGGTTCACGCTTAGCGGGTGACATCGCTGTCTGCTTATTGTCACAACGGGCCGGCTAATTAACTTGTTTTACAACAATTCACTGAGTTTTTAACACAATACAAAACGTCACTTGTAATTTAGACACAAAGCAATTGTTAAAACTATTAGTGAGTAGATAGGTAGGTACATCCGAAATATTCTTACGATAGGTGCGTAACAAGTGTTTTAAAAGCAATAAAAATCCTTCACTAAGATCTTTTATATGATATTAATTGTGTAATGAGAAAATTAAAGAAAAAAAATGTTTTATTATTTTTAGCGCATTTAAAAATAAGCTTATTTTTAAAAGAACTATTTTTTAACTAAGCTTATAATCTTTAATTTACTTAATAATTTTAATTACAATATGAGGTTCAATAAGAAGTTTGTCGATATTGAAATAATTAACTATACTTTACTAAATTAACAAACAATTTTTTTATTAATTTTCAAAATCGTCGTTCTAATGAAGCTCTAATTTATTATTTTATTTATAAATTATAGCGACCTACCCTAGCTTTTTTTGGGATTATCCGTTAGTACATTTTTGTAGAGCGGAACTTTAATTCTTTTTCTAAACTAAAAGTAGCCTATATTATTGCTTATATAAATAACATCAGTTGATATCAGCCAGTAAAATTTCCGTCAAAATTCAGCCAGCCTCCTAGATAAGACGGAACAAACAGATAGACAGACAAAAAAATATCAAAAAATTTGTAATTCTTATAATTACCGTACATATTTCCATATACGTTTAGTAAAAAGCTATTATAAACAGACACTTTAATTTAATTTATCTGTATCTAGATGTAAACATAATGAATTAGGTATTAAAATATCTTTAGAGTCTGTAATCTATACTATTATATATGTGAATGTAAGTTTGTTTGTTACGCTTTCACGCAAAAACTACTTAACCGATCATCATGAAACTTTGTACACTTATTATTTGAGGTATTAGAAGTAACATAGGATCCTTTTTTTTTACTTTTTTCCTAGCTTGAAACCATGAACGCGGGCGAAGCCGCGGGTACTGCTAGTTGTTAAATAAAGTACTTAAGTCCCTTACCTTTCCGTAAGTAGTATAAAATTTTAATGTTCAACATAACACATTATCGGTTCAGTATATATATGATATTATGATATAAATGCGCTCTTCGTATGAATTTCAGTGTAAAATTAACTCGTATAAGATTTGATTGCCAATTTTCTCAATAACGTCGCAAGTCGCAGACTGACCCTGCATGACACTATATAAAACTGTGGTTCATTGTACGTTTTTATACTAGCACAATGTTGAATCGATGCAAACGCGCCGTTGCATAGATGTATCCATGAAACATTGAATGCAAGGTTTAAACTTTAAAGCAATATCGTTTTGCACATTCGTAATGATGTTAATATTTTTGCTAAAGAATAAAATTAGTGCGTAAGTATATTATTTATCAAAATAATACCCGACGGTCTTTGACTGCAATCTAAGAAAGTATTACTTACTTAATTTTTTTTTTTTGGGAAACAAATAAAGCTTATTAATAACATATTACACGGACCAGTAAAATTTTCACTAATGAAAACGTAGGCTACCTTAAACGTAGGGTGGACAGCAACAATAATATAAAAGAATATAAAAATTAAAGAAAAAAGCTCTCCTCCCTCCCCCATGACTCTCTCTCTCTTTCTCTACCACACCTCCCCATCCCCTCCCTATCCTAACAATATTTCAGAAATACCTATTTATTATCTTTGTTATTTTATTATCATTTTAATGATCAAAACAGATTAAGTCTACATTTGGAATACAAAGTTATACCTAATTACAACTTATATCAAAGAGCGAGCGAGTTATATCAAAATTTAACATGATTGAAAATGTATCAACGCAAAAATTCTATAACCTCTCCTTCTGATTCTAATCAAATTTGTATGCTTACATTCCCTAAACAAGAGAAAGCAGGCGCTTGAAATAAATACAGAAGGGCAATCACTTCAGGCTATTTGTGAAGCATGCTACTATTTTCAGAGTTCCGATTTACCACAACCAATGAAGCATTTCCTAAAAACTATTAAATTACGGGCTACGGCTGATGTAACGAAAAAATATTTGTTTATTATATAAGTTTGTATGACTACAATTACAAAATGATAGGTACATACTACATTGGTATACACGATAGATAAAACTTATTAATCTAAAAATTTAAAAATAAATTATTTTTAACAAAAAAACAAAAACCGACTTCCAAACTTAATAAATCTAAACTAAAAAGTAGAAAATAATACTTTTAAGGACTTTGTTAATTTTGGAGTCGGTGCCAGCCAGGTATTTTGATTATGTTTACAAATTGATAGATTAATCGAATATGTATCTATTTAGGGTTATTTTGCTTTGGCTGGCACCGACTTCAAAATTAACAAAGTCCTTAAAAGTATTATTTTCTACTTTTTAGTTTAGATTTATTAAGTTTGGAAGTCGGTTTTTGTTTTTTTGTTAAAAATAATTTATTTTTAAATTTTTAGCGAAAGTAGATACGTATTGTGTTAATGACTATAAAAATTTACCTTCTATTATGAGGTAAACCTAATAGCCTGAAAGTATACAACTATCGGTCCAAAATTGCGTATTAAATTGGAAGAATTTTCTTTAAACTGCTAACCGTTGAGGAGTTGTACCTTCCATCATCAGTTACGGTACGTGACTCAAATATCCATATAGCCTATAAAAGATTCGGCCGAGCATCGTTACTTTGCTCCTAAGAATTGAAGAGTTCCGATACTCTGTCATGGATCCCATCATCAGAACCTTACCAAACTCTCATCAAACTACCCATTAAAAAAGAATCATCGAAATCGGTTTGCGTGATATTGAGTTATTCGTTCATTTGTCGCGCAAATACTTAATGCAAATTTAAGACTTTTATGGTTTTCTCATGGATGCCATTGTCAAAACTGGAAAATATTAAAATGGGACCACATGGGAAGCACTACCTTTCAAATAAAAAAAGAATCATCAAAATCGGTTCACCCAGTTCAAAGTTATGAGCTAACAAACATAAAAAAAAAAAAAAAATACAGACGAATTGATAACCTCCTCCTTTTGGAAGTCGGTTGAAAATAAAAGATTTTGGAAACAGAGGCGACGATACAGAAGCCGAATGTATAATTTTTAGAATTTTTGTCGGACTGACTGCAATACGAGAAAATCGGTGGATAGATTTGGATGAAATTTGTTATGACGATAGCTGCTCATCCGGGTCATAAGTCTAGTAGTAAATACATCGGAATTCTTTGCTACTGGAACTCAAGATTCATATCACAACAGCCTTCACTGGTAGTTGATTATTGTGCCATCGTAAAATTGTAAGAACCATGTCCCGTTAGGTTGTCTTATATTGAAAGGATGTACAAAAACTATCTACAAAACGTACCGCCACCCTTAACTGTCAACAAAAAACAGGAGCAGATAGAAAGGTCTTCAAATTATGGTGTTCATCATTGGAATGTTGCAATCGCACTACTTTAAAATAATGTAAAGGAAATAAAAATATAAATATGACAAATAATAAAATTAATTATATCTTACTACGAATAAAAATAATGTAAATATATTATAATAATTAATTGTGTATTTTTATAATTTATTTATAATTACCTAATGTCTACATTTATACGTCGGTAAGTATAATATAATACTTGTATACAGTGATAGAATCAACAAAATTATGTAGTGTTTCGTATGATCTTTAGTTAATTAATACAAAGTAGAGTATGTTATACTTAATCTTTTAATTAGTTTATAATTTAACATGATTAAATTAATTATAATATAACTGGAAAAGAGTAACAATGAATAAATAAACATTAAGTAGAATGGAGAATAACATAAGAACAGATTATCTGTACAGATAAATAAAATTGTTTGCGTGTAATGTTAAAATAACAGCTTTTTACTAAACACACTTTATGAGTATTTACGATACTTTACAAAAAACATAATTATTAAAAATGTTGTAAGTATGTCTGTCTGTCTGTTTGTTTGAGCAAATCTCGGAAAACGGCTTAAAAGCGGGATACATGGCGAATGTAAGATTTAAATTAATAATAGCTTTATCCAAATCAGTTTAACAATCTGTGCGTGATAAAGTCACAAACAACCATTTACAAATTAATAAACTAAAAGGTTCATATTCTTTGATAGCCATTTTAAAATTCGTAAGCATTGGAAATGAATAAGCTTCACCATGACCGATACATTTCTAGAATATCCATTTATAATTCGGTGGTAAAAAATGTTACCTGATGTTAATAACGGAAAGGCCCATTGCCACGTGCGACGCCTGCAGCTTGTGTGTCGTCATTAGAACATATTTTTTTAATACTGGCGGTTCCCGAACTCGAGCTTTCAAACTATCAAAGTTTTATTATAGGGCTATAAAAATATTATATGAAGGTATTTCTTTTATTATTTTTAAGTAAAAATACAAGAAATAATTTGCCGGAACAAATATATGTAAATACTATATATTATTATCATTAATATTATGTGAACTTTACATCTATTTTAAATGCGATGTGAATGCGAAAGTACGTACGTATATTTATTACGTCTTCCCTACTGAATAAGGTTTAGTAACTATAGGCTAATGTTACAGATAAAATTGGCCAATTAGTGGCTCTATTTGTATGTATTATTTAATATTATAAGTACCAAATGCAGCACCACACTTGAACTTGTAACTTATTCATAAGATTACCAAAAATCGTACTTTTTTATTCTTGGTTTTACAAACTGTTGCTGTACGACGATAGTATGTATATTATGTTAATTACAGTTTATAAATAAAACGTTTGCAATCAGGCGAACCAGTAGCTCTCAGCCATCAATCAAATTGTGCGTACAAATTAATGAACTCGTTTTGAATGTGTTTTTTTGTTCATTTCCCAGATAAGTGATTTAACAAGTAGCAAGTGTTGACGTTAAGCCGCGCAATAGGTGTCATGGTAATTTATTGCGTTATTGCTCTACGCTTACTGATTTTCAAGGTTCCTGTAGTATCGATCATATACTTAATACCTTTTTGACAGCATATTAATAATATACACAATAATTTTAAACAAAATCCAAGTATTTTCTAATCTGTAGATACAATAAATGGATAAATTATATATCACGATATTATAATAAAATAAAAAACATAATTTTATTTTATACCTAATCTAAAATTGACATTTTAACTTTTTTGTTAACATGAAAGTGTACATAATATAAAAAACTCGTCAAGTGCGAGACGGACTCGCGTACGAAGGGTTCCGTACCATTATCTATAACAATTAAGCTAGTCCTCTAAATTGTATGAGCGCCCATACAACTCAGGAGGTCGTCTTAACTGGCGTCAACTATGTAATATGTATGGGGACGATTAAAATTAAGGAAATTTTCAACTTTCATTATTATTTGAATTTTTTCCTTTATTTGTGATGACCTTGCTTTTTGCCAAATTTCGTGATTCTAGGTCAACGGGAACTACCATAAAACAAATACCAAAAGCCTTTAGGGTACTTCAAGTTGACCTAGAATTGTCAATTTTGGTTAAAAGTAAGGTATTATGTACAGCACAAGCAAAAGGAGAAATTCCGGAAAATAAAAAAGTTGAAAATTAAGGTAAATTTTGATACTTACAATTTTCGGCGAAAATCTAAATTTGCCCATATCCTTTTATCGTGTTGACTCAGGACCTTGATTTTTATACGCCAAAAAAGGACTATAGACTTCAGTATCTGACATACATTTCAACTTACAAGGTCCACCCGTTCCAGAGAAAATCAGTGGTGACACACGGACAGACAGACAGACGGACAAACAGATGGACAAGATAGTGATCTTATAAGAATTCCTTTTTTTACATTTTGAGATACGGAACCCTAAAAATGTGAATTACGCTCAATTGAATAAGAAGCATGCCTTAAGGTTATTACTTATTAATAAATAGCATACAGTGTGTGCAGAGAAAATAATTTAGTCAAAAGCTAGAAAAAGAGAAAAATAATGCATAAATATTGAATTGATCCATATATACCTATAGGTATAGTTTATACCTTAATCACCACAACAGCGTAAAAATTGTACAAAGTAGAAGACAAACTTATATAATTATTTTAATAGAAATAGAATTATATCACATCCAATAATTGCAAGTTGTTTACGAGAATTATCGTCAATTTCTTTGAGAAAAGCATTAAAGTGAAAGGAAAAATATCTTGAAACGTAGATAGTCCTGGGCGGCAAAATGAGTTGCCCTTAGCGTGCAAGGGTGTGAGACGTTCGAAGTTCATGTGGGGTAAAAGTTAAAGACGAGTCTTCGATTAAAAGAAATTATATTTTTTATAAGTTAACCAGACATTTTCAAGTGCATATACGTTTTAGTCAAACTAATTGTAAGTAGTTATATCAAAGCCTAACATATACCAGTTAAATATAATATTAAACATGCACATTGCACAACATGTATGCAAAAATTGATTTAATTCAAATACAGTCTTCTTTTATATATAGTTTTTCTAAAGTCTGAAAAACTAGCTATAGATACTACTAATTTAATTACATACTAATTTAATTATACTATACTAATTTAATTTACATATCCTGGGATAAACTAAATTTTAAATATTTACATCTACTTCTTTGGTTAGGTTCGATTTACAAAATAAGTTTTCTCACAGTTTATATTAATAAAAAAGATATCCTAATATATTTAAGATCAAAGTTGCTTATATTTGTACCACAAGTTAAAGGAAGCCCAGTTAGATGGGTCTCTCCCGCTCCGCCATAAATCTTGAGACCCTCGACCGCCACCCGGTTTCACTCCGAATATCTATAAATACTTGTAGGTATTTCAAATAATAAACCGAAGATGGCCGGAGTCGAGTAACAAAGTCAGATGTCTCATAGATCTGGTAACAGGTACAGGCATTTATACCTATATCAATGTATATCTATTTATAATGTAGTTAATTACTCAATAAAAACAATTAATTTAATTTAAAATTAATGATTAAACAGGAAACTCTTTTCTTAGAAATCGTAAGTCGAAACGCTTCTCAATCATAAATAAATTAATATTCTTGTGCGTATAATAATTTGTAACAAGCTAAATCTTTTAAGCCCAGCAACGTTATTTAAAAGGGTAACAGTGTTTAAAAATCAAATCTCCCCTAGACGCTATACAGCTAGGCGATCCGCCCCACCCGCCACCCACTGCTCCCGCTTTAAAAACCACCGAAAGCTACCAACTTCACTCTTTGTCACAACAATTTATTAGATAACTTACTTATATAAGGTTAGGATAATCGATTTTACTAGAAATATGCGGGAGACAGGAATTAGTCAAAAAACTTATGTATGTACTATGTTTATATTTCTTTGCATTTTTATCTAGTTTTGATTAAAATAAAATGTATTATAACAATTATAATAATTGTATTGAGTTTTACACAAATAATTTAAATAAGTACTTTATTATTATTATAGTTCTATATATTGATTAAAAAACTGTATAAAACTAAGTATTTATTAAAATTAATGCGAAATTAGAAAGCTAAACCTGGTATCACGTAACGTACACTAGAATTTGCTAAGCGATAAATTTAAGAATCGTAAACGACATATAAAAGATCCAAAAACAAAGTCTGTTCATAAGATTTGCGTCGGGGTTAAAAATATCGTACTGACTTTCCAAAGACGTTCGTTCAGGTGCACTGTAGAGTCGGCAGAGCGATTTGTATACCTAGCCTTGGTCTATTCCGCGACGGCCGCTCTGACACGGTTACCAATAACGTTGTTGTCATACAAGCGATACAAGCGCGTACAGTCGTTTAAACCTAACGTATAAATATATTATTATGTCATAATCGACATATCAACATCGCGTGGTGTAATGATCATTTTTAAATATCATTATATGTATATATTGTACTAATATGTTTAGCGTTCGTGTGGCCGTAGCGTTAACAAGCTATGACTCAATCTTACACGTGACGGATCGCCATCCTTGATACACTTTGTCGAGTGTTTATTGACTTTGTCAAATATTGATGTCCGAAATACTTTTGTGGTTAAGGACGTGACGTAAACAAGAGGTCTAATTTATATCCATCTCTATCTTTCATCTCTTTTTAAAGATCTTAAAAAAAATTAAATTCTAATTGTTAAAAAGCATTTATTATAATAACTACTTAGTGTAAAACATGAGACTTAACAAACATGATAATATTTGTTAAGTTTAGTTATTAAAAAAATACTTGAATTTGTTTTTTTTATACTTATACTTCTTTTGGCGCTTTAGGGAAAAATGATGAGAGTAAATATTTACGGTGCGCGCGCACACCGTCACGAAAAACCGACACCCTGAAGTTAGTTATAGTCAACATTTTAGTTTTTCAAAAAAAAATTACTAATAATATAAAAATAAAAAAATAACTAATATGCATGAGAACTGACAACTGTATTCCCGATATTTATTTATTTGTGATATTTAAACTTTATTTAACTAGATAATGCATTATAATAAAACTTTCAATGTATTAAATACCTTTTTGCTATTGTTAGTGTCGTTTGTTCTACAAACGTCTTCTACGTTAGGCAAAAGATAAAATTTTTGAAAAGATTTTTATCTTGTTACGCCAAAGAAGTGTAACTTCTAACGCGTGTACAATGTACATAAGTACAAACACACTTTTTTTTTATTTTGAGAGATATTTCTAATTCTATTCTAATTCTTCCTGTTTATTCTATAACCGACTTCAAGAAAAGGAGGAGGTTCTCAATTCGTCGGCGACTTTTTTTTTTTATATGTATGTTCCCGTTTCGTTTACTCGACGATGGCTGGACCGATTTGGAAAATTCTTTTTTTGTTTGAAAGGGTTTAGTTTCTAGTTGGTCCCATAGTCACCAAGTCACGATCTGATGATGGGATTCCAGGGAAATCGAAGGCAACTTTCAAATTTTATAGGCACTTATTACGTTTTTCATATATTTCCTAAAGCTGTTCAAGTATTTGCGTCTGATAATCATCATCTCCTGTGGTTGAGCTAATGATGGAAGGTACAACTCCTCAACGGTTAGGAGTTAAAAGAAAATTCTTTCAATATTATACGTAATTATAGACCGATAGTTAAATTATTTCAGGCTCTTATTAACCGACTTCAAAAAAGGAGGAGGTTCTCAATTCATTGGGGACTTTTTTTATGTATGTTCCCCATTACTCGAAGATGGCTGGACCGATTTGGAAAATTCTTTTTTTTACATAAACAAAAGAAGTAACTACTTTTCGCTAAAAATTTTAAAATAAATTATTTTTAACAAAAAACAAAAACCGACTTCAAAACTAAACAAATCTAAACTAAAAAGTAGAAAATAATACTTTTAAGAACTTCGTTAATTTTGAAGTCGGTGCCAGCCAAAGCAAAATAACCTTAAATAGACACATATTCGATTAAACTATAAATTTGTAAACATAATCAAAATACCGTTCGAAAGTCCATTGCAAAGGCAAGATAAATGTGTCCTGGCTGACACCGACTTCAAAATTAATGAAGTTCTTAAAAGTATTATTTTCTACTTTTTAGTTTAGATTTGTTTTAATTCAGCATTTTTAATGAACAACTTATTTTAAATACATTCTACAATTACTTGTACAATCGTGTGAATTATCCCGCTCATAAAGTTAAACTGGTCCAACCAATATAATCACGTATATTTTTTTCTTTAAAATTAATAAATTAACATTATTTTTACATCTGTACGATTTTAATAATATTGTCCCTGAAACATTTAGCATTGTCAAAGTAAGACACTTGCATGCGACCTCCTTACTGACTAGTTAGAATTGAAAGAAAATATAATTAAGTGGTCATTTTCCGACTGTTAACTTTAGTAAAAATTACTTAAGTATTAACAACACATTAATTAGACGACACGAAGTAAAAATCTTTGTTTACACGATTTATTAATTAGTTATTTGTAAAAAAAAGTAAAAATAAGAAAGTGAACAATCTTCAATTGTAATAATTCGAGATTTCAAGCCGCCCCAGTTTCTTTATCACTATCAGTTGCGTACGCGCAAGTGACCAATAGCGGAAACAATCTCGCCGGCGACAGTTGCCATGACACCGGAAGTAGGATCCACTCATACAGGTCAAGGACCCCGAAAATCATGATTATGCGAAGATTGAATTTGCAAACTGTTACAATACAATATGAATAACAATGAATACACGCCTAGGATTGAATTAACAAGTAGACCTTACTATTGCAACATGTCCTATTTTACGACATTGCATAATACTCTTATTTCTTTCAATAATATACTACTAGCAAAGCCTATGAAACATATAGTCGGCCAAAGGAAGTGCAGCTCAAGCTGCAATACACTAATGTCCCAAGCGAGTGTATGGCAACTTGGGCTGGCTGTCACGTCCGTTTTTATTTTCATTTAAATACTCGTACTTGCGCATAAAACGGTTTGCTTAATCGGATCGATGTTGGATAAATGTCGGTATTAAACTATACTCATTCATACAAAACGCTGTTAAAGTGTTATTTTACAAAAAAGATATAAAATATCAAAAGAATAAAATATATGTATTTATACTATTTGCAAACGATGTTTGTCAGATTTCCTTATAGGGAGATCACGTACACGTAAAGGGGACAGAAACCTCATGCGTAGTCTGCTACTTCGCGTGGGTAGTAGGCTTTACCTTTAGAATATATTCCTAATGATTTCATATACGTACGAGTACGTACACTATATTTACAATATGTATAATAAGGATTATTAACGTCATAGAAAGTGCATTAAACTAAACATAAAAATAAAATCAAATTAAATTAACAGCTTTTCACTAAATATAAGCACCTACATATGAATGTATACGGTACTTACATCAAAAACATATTTTTTTTGTTCTGGCTACTCTTTGAAACGGCTAGACCGATTTTGACGGGACTTTCACTTGCATATAGCTAACTCAAAAATAACTAATAACTCAAAAATGATTAAAAACTAACTTGATTTCGATAATATACATAACAACTAAATGTAGGTACTTTGTTTTCTATGTTATCTATACTAATATCTTTGCTAATATTATAGAGCAAAGATGCCTGAAACGTAGGGGGACGCAACGTACCTACTCATAAGTCATATGTAAGAGAATGTGCATATTCTTTGATCACTTAAACTTATTATATCTATTGATAAAATTTTAAGTAAATAATAGTCATCGTTTATCCAGATAGTGATAAGGGGCGTCGTCCCTCGGGCGCGGGCGCTGGAGGCGCCGTGCCGCCGCGTCCGCGACCTTATTACGCGCCTATGCCGACTGTCGAGCCCACGGCACTGACTGCTCCTAGCTCATCGATTTACATAATATCATTTTACCTATTTTATATTTATTCTATTTTTATATTATTATCAAATAAGGTTATACCTAACAATTCACGTACAATATTATTAACAGACTAGCGACTCGCTGCCATCAGATGTCCCTACATAGTGTAGTGTACATTTCTCAGAGATGTGATATTTTCCCGCAGTATAAATAGTATCTCTATATGTTGACCTATCCTATAGAGTCGGCCTCGATAATATTGACTATTTCAATTAGACTTTTTTCAAAATATTTAATGTACAGCTTTTACTAAATTTGACAAAATAAATTCTAATGATATAGGAGTAAGTATATAACAAAATAGCCATTTTCATCGGGAAGAATTACGTCGAACGACATATTTGTATCGAATTAAGAGAGTAGACCTTCGTTTGTGATAATAGTGAAGTATGAAGATCACCTACGGACACTTTATTTTATACCAATACATTTTAGAGGTGAAAACATTTTGAGACAGAGATCGGCAAGCAAGTGATCCTGAATAAAATGTTTGCCAAAGATCATTATCTAATTATAAATGAGTGAACGCAAAAAATCGTTTACATTGCTACGAGTTTAAAAAAAGATATGTATCACATAAACAACCGATCCAATGAGATCTCATGATCACTCAATTTGAAGGAATGACACCGAATTGCGGCATACAGGTAAACATTTAGTGCGAGGCGCGTTCTTGAGAGCGTGCCAATTATTGTTGGACTTCAATCGACCGAGAGACCTCCATTACTCTAATTTATTTTACGTATTCGCCGGATCATTATTTTGTCTTAATTTAATTAAAGGTAGTACATCAACATGGCGGTATAAATAAAGTCCATGACTGTTTTGTTTTCTCTTTAAACTGTAACGAAATTGTCTTCGAAATGTACATAAAATCTAGTTGTATGCGCACTCAACGATTTCCAAGCCTATAACCGATTTAAATTAGTAGGTTAACAATCAAACAATTAGTGATGCGATGGACGAGAGTTAAGAAAGCGACAATACATTAACCTACACTGTTGTAGGGAAAACCGTCACACGAGTTTTGTTCAATTATAGAGAATACACAGATATACGTTTACTGAATCGACAATTAAATTAAAAAGTAAAATAATTACCTTGTGACTTTTTTGTTTTTTTATTAAATCCCTTTTTATTCATACTCTTAATAATTATATTTATAGGTCATGAAGCTTTTGTAATACTAAAGGTTATTTAGCTGATAACTAATAAATGAAAATAATACCTATACATAATTTGATTTTTAGAATTAATTTCATATTTAAAAATAAATACCAATGCACAATTTTTAAAGAAACTGTAATTTAGTGGGAGCTACATTTTTCCTATTTACCTTCAAACTATATAATTTTTGCACGAGGTAAGTACTTATATAATATAGTACACACAACTTTTACACAATTAGACACTTCCAGAACAACAATATCTTTCTTCTTGTAAAGGCAAAGCGGTAAGAAAGTGTACTTTCACTCTGTAAGTTGATGCTTTACTCCTTATTCTATCACACCTCATTTGATTCCAAGGGCCAACTTTATTGCGCCATAAACTATAGAAAACTTTGTGATCTCGGAATTCTCATATTCTCAAAAATTACCAATTGAGAGTATTATTTGAAACGTTTAAAATATTAAGCTCATTTTTTAATTACCCCTTATTTTTTGATAAGTATAAAATATTTGTTCAGATCAGCTTTTGTATTTGCATTTAGTATAGGTATATAAGATTAAAATGTTTATTCCTGTAACCTTTACTGACATAATAAAAGAAACCTAGACTCTGAATAAAAAAACTCGCACTTAACTATTAGCATAGAATTAAGTTACCATATATAGCATATCTAGCATAGAAATAGAGGGAAGAATCCACGATGTGGGAGATGTAGTTTATTAAACTTAAAGATGTGCACTTTGAATTTCCTGAGTAGAGTTAACAGGGGATGATAATGGTTAAGTGAATTCTTTTTTATTAATGTTACAGATAATTTAGTTTTGTAACCGTTAATATATGAAAATTAATTGAAAGAATTGATTATTTTGTATAGGTAATATTAAAACATCATACAAATGTTCACACTTCAATACTTTATGTTATTTTTCATGATACTTAACCCTTGTCTCTTAAGGTAACGTTTGTGCTCATATTTTTATTGCCTGTTTTCTTAATATTTATGTGACAAAAGCAAATTAGTAAATCACACACAAATTGCCCTGGTTTTCTGCAGAAACTAAGTAGATGGCAACGATCTTACAAAGTTAGAGCTTTTTATACCAATTCATTATAGTTAAATATTTTTATAAAAAACTTTAACAATACATGAACTATAGCTTAGGTTCCAATAGATTCTTAATAGGGGTAATGGCATTATAATATTGTTAATATTAATATTAGATGATTATTTTCTTGTACCCAAAATACTGTTGCCAAAAAAGTTTGTTTATTTTCTTCTTATTACACATGTCCCAGATCACGGCCTAATTCTTGAACACTCCACGCGCAATATCTGTTAGTAGGCTTTATAAATAGGACAAATCATGATACCAATTTTGCCTTCGGTATTGTTTTGGCGGGTCCCATTTATCTCATTTTTTAAGATTGAGGTTAAAAGTCTAGATTTTCTTGGTCGGTACGAGACGTTACAAGTTTGAACCTAATGTAAAATAATAGAATTAAAGAAACATCATTATATATTGTTGATGTAGGTACCTCCGTTAAATCTATTCCATTTAATAACAATTAACCTTACACGATTAATGTACAATGTACATACATATGTATAAGCACTCTATGAATTTCCAAGTAGTGGGTAGTAAGAAGTTACAAAATACAAGCCTCAAAATGTATTATTACACTGAATAAGTTAGCTAAGTTTTATTCCAAAGGTCATTTTGCCTATTTCGTTAATAACACTAATACAAATAAGAGTACAATTTATATACTAGGCCTAAAGCTATGTATGTAGGTTAATAAATAATAGAATAATAGCAATTGCGCGATTTAATACGGAATTTTATTTAACGGAATTTTATGTATAAATTTTTGTTAATATTTATAATGTAAGAAATAGCCTAGTGATAATAATTAATAAGCTCGCTTCGGTAACCTAAGCTCCCTCACACTGAACCTCTGATATTTTCATGAGCGAATAATTGCTAACAGCGTGAGGAAATCTGCATATCTGATAGAACCTAGCAAGTTTCCGTTAGACATATGATGTCTGCCATCCCGCAATTGGCCAACGTGGTAAACGTGGCCTGATCAGGGGAATCAGGGTTTTAAAGGGTGGCCCGTGCACAGCAGTAGAACGTTAAAAAAAACTGAATAAATGTAAAATGTAATAAGGGGTCATTACATTTTCAAATGTTATTACTTATTGCCATTTAAATGAATTAAAATCTCGTAAGAAGGTATTTTAATTACCACAAATGACAGTTATGTAGTCGATGAGACAAAGTGGAATTGTTACTTCGTAGCGTAATGCACGTTCTTCGGTCGGAAGGTGAAAGGCGTATCGCTTTCGAATTAGATCGCGTTAAATCGGCAACAGTGAAAACATAAGACAACGACTCTCTCGACGTTTATGTAAACACCGAGTTATGTGAATGAGATTAAAAAACATCTGCACTTTAAAAAGTAATGAGATACTGAATAATACAGAATAGTAAACTTCAAAATTTATTTCCTAATTTAACTTCTCATACAAGGTTAGGTAGGTAGGTACCTACTCGCCTTAACATACGAACCAGCGTAGGCGTTCTTTAAATTATAAATAACGCATACCTATTTAAAAGGAATTTTATTGTACGATGATTTAAAATCTGCAATTTAAGAATAAAAAAAGTTTGATAATTTAGTCCCTCTTTTAACATCGAGATTTGCACTTAAGTAGTTCAAAGGGTAATGAATAATGATTCAGTCTACGTCGAATGTCAGTTTATCAGGAACCATATATTACTGTACATATACATATATAAATTACATACATATATAAATTTTCTTGAGTAAAGTGTCAGGAAGAAGAAACTAGGACTATATAGGACAGGGCACTAAAAGCAAAGCAGTGCCGAGTGGTAGTTTGTTGTAAACGTGATCGCTTGGAAACCTAATGAAGCGGATTCAAATCCCAGCTCGCGAATCTCGGTCAATTAACTTACTTACTCTTTTACTGTCTTATCTCATGGTAAAGGAAAACATAATTATTACATACTGCACGTCTAAAAGAACCAACCAAGTAATATGAAGTTCGCCATAACGAACTTAGCCAGCTTGGTGGATTCTAATCCCCGTCGTATTGAGTAAAGGTAAATGCTCAGCTGAGTTACAAAATGGCCGCATAAAATATAGAAAAGCAATGTCCATTCTAATCAAGATATTGTTCATTTCACTCACACGTCCTAAATAACGAAGGTTTCTTAATTATAGACGTGAAACAGTTAGTTGATAATTTTAATCCAGAACTCGGCATTGAATACAAATGCGTCATTAACGACGATAGTGATCTCGATATCTCGAGTGTATGATCGACCTATTTTTAATTTACTCACATACTCACAATACAGCAAGTATTGCACGCAAGTTAAACGAACTAAAGCGATAGTTCGTAATGTCAATTTATTCATTTATTGTGTTTACAACAAGTTATTATTTATGTTAAAATAATAAATGTTTAATTTACAACATTGTATTCTAGAATTTTTAAGTAATAAAAATGCTACTTCCTAATACTCTACATTGACTCTAACTTCTCTTCTCCTCCCATATCTTTATATCTTATCAATACTCATGTATTTATATTATCATTAACATTGAATAAATTTGTTAAATTTCTAGAATTCTCTATAAAAATTATAATATTCTTTAAGCATTTTTTTAAAAACTTAAATTATTACATATAATTAGGTATGTACTTTATATACAATATATTTTTCATATAAATTGAAGAATATAAGAAAGATATGTTCGAAATTATCATCCAAGATTTATCAACCTAGATTAATCCAACTTTTGTAGACGGAATGTTGGGTCAACTTAGGCATTAATAAGTTTGGTGTCGTACTATTTTTCTGTAATATAAACGAATATTGTGATATATACAGGCTATGGAGCAATAAAAGGGGACTTAATAATAAAAGTTATGACTCATCCCGTAATATTGCTTTCATCAGCTCGCTCAGGTCAATGTAAACAGTAAACACTCGTTTATTTTTCTCACCAGTTATTTACATTAATATGTAGGTATAATATGCTAATTAAAAATATCATATAAAATTTAATATAAGGACCTAGGTATTTGAATTTTTTAGTCAATAGTGCCAATCACTGAGGGGGTGCCAACAATAGTGTGGTTTACCCTATATACTAAATAGATTTAGTTCCCTTTTTGTTGAGTTTTCTTAACTCTATCATTAAACTATCTCGTAATAAATATTAGCAAGGTACCTACGAGTGTAAATGTTTAGGGAAGCCATTTTGTACATATATGTTTTTTCCCATGCAGCCACGAAGGCATGATTTTATACTTACATAAAAATAATTATTAAAAGAGTGACATGAGCATTGAGCATGGCATAGCAAGTTGTTTCGGTGACTTGTTATTTACATTACAAAAAGTTAGTATTCATTGAATTTTAAATAAAATTTGTGGTAATTATACAAAGTGAGCGAAGGTCACACAAAACAAATAGTTTAATATTGAAAACTGAAATGTTGAAATTATCATCAAATTGAACTAACTTAAAACTTTTACATAAATGCTTTCATCAATTTAATTGCAGGTTCATTGTAGTTATCCATAAGGAAGCTACCGTCGCGTCGGCTGGGAATGCTGATCTGCTGTGACAATACGGCGAGAAACTCAACAGTTGCTTTTTTAAATGTCGAGTCACAGTATCTTAATATCTGTAA
Organism: Boloria euphrosyne; assembly: GCA_951802675.2. Taxonomy (NCBI): domain Eukaryota; kingdom Metazoa; phylum Arthropoda; class Insecta; order Lepidoptera; family Nymphalidae; genus Boloria; species Boloria euphrosyne. Next base: position 6,409,603 of record OX637877.1, read on the forward strand.
TAAGTATTTGTATATTCATTAACGTTTAAATATATTTGCTAGTCTATAAATGTCGTCAAATGCGCATCCGGCGCCGGTAACTACAAAATGTCAGCCACGTCGTAAATCTACTGCAGAAATTTTTGTCATAACTGTCTAAGACTTGGATGTGGCAAATAAATTGGATTTGCAATTTAAACATAATTATACCCAGTACAAGTTCTTTAAATGAAACTCTTTTGGGATTTTGTCGCGATTTATTTTGATTTTTGGTTGCCGACGATTCGAATGCTTTATAACAATCACGGTCACGGGAGAGACTCATTTATAATGTAGAAAGTATTATGGTTCAAGTTTATTAATAATAAACAGTAGGTATATACACGGGCTTGTACCGGCTCTGCTTATTTAATAATTGTAGGCAACTTAATTATAATTCAGTTAATAAAACTGCACACCATTGTTATTAACCATTCATAATCATAGGATCATTAAACGATGTCAGTTTAATATTCTATCGGATTTACCACATCCAGTCTTAGGTAAATTATCATCATTCACTCTAATCCTTCCTTGAACGACGCGTTGGGCCATCATCTAAAATAATCATAAATTTATTTAAAGCGTCTATAGAGCAAGTACATTGGCGAGTCGCTCAATGCCAATCATGAGGAATGGCAATAGCAACCATATGCAAAATTCTTCCATTCTAATTTAACGTTAATGTACTTGGAATATGGTTCACATTATTTTGCATCAATTAAGCTGAAGTAAATTTGCAGTATTTAAACACTCGCGTCTCGCAGCTTCATACGGCAAGAGATGTAACGGTGCAAGACTTGGCCCAGGCACTGGTGATGTAATTGAGATGCATTTGTATACACAAAATCAATCATTACATAAAAGTTCAACACCTCGCCCTACAACTATACTTCACCAAATCCTTTAAATTTTTTCCTACTCCAACTTGCTAATAAAATGAATACGAAAAAATAATGTAATATTAATGTAATTATACTTAGGTTCAGTTACTGTAACCATGAACTTAGGCTACTGTTTAGCTATTTATAAATATTAGGACATAAATTTATTTACCTTAGGTAATTAATAAGTGTAATTTATACTATTTGGGCGAATATTTTGATTTAGTAATTTTTTTTGTAAATTACTTTCAATTTCTCTTTATATTTTGTATTTTTCATTACTTTAATATGCATTAGTTAGTTATTTTCTGAAGATATCGATTCAGAAGATACTGACGCGGACGGGGAAATCTTTACTTTAGTCTAAATACAAGTTCAATTACCTATTTTGTTAATGGTTTCAAAGCGTACCTACCAATAGAGCATAGAATGCTTTGTGAATATCACGTGGAATGGAGAAAAAATGAAGGAGTTTGGCTGATTTCCGACCTAACCTCAAATGTAATATGGTGTACTAGCAATTAGCGTCCTTCCTTCATCATCAATATTTTGTAAATCCTTAGTCATTAATATTTTGTAAATAATTGTAGTTCTAACTTCTAAGTTTATATGTGCTTCCACGCATCCCGATCACATCGAGCCAGACGCTGCGTCATACACAATCCAACGGTCTACATGAGGAAAGTCTCGGTTATTTTCCATTTGTCGGACACTAAGGACTGTTTATATACGTACCAACGTATTATATGTAATTTCTGATGCTCTAGGATATAATATGTAAGTCTATAAATAAGGATCGGTGTATTTAACTTAAAAATAAGATCAATCGAAAAGTTAACTTATTGTTAAAAAGAAACATTATTTTTTTTATTTTATTTTAAAAATTTTAATTTTAATTTTAATAAATTTCACAAAACACACTTAGTTATTTATGTTAAATGTTTTTTTCTACATACTTATTACATTTTTACCCACTAAACCTAGCAAATTCAGTGTAAGATACATGTAACATTCGATTCACACAAAATAATATATATATATATATATATATATATATATATATATATATATATATATATATATATATATATATATATATATATATATATATATATATATATATATATATATATATATATATATATATATATATATATATATATGTATAGTTTTAATTAAAGAGTGTTCGTTAATTCGGAACATTATTCTCTTTAAGGTTGACAAACAATGGTCTCAAAGCAAAAGATATCGAAACCTCTGAGGAATTTGCATTTTGCTCAAAGTCAAAATAATGTAAATATATTTCTGGAAACTAAAAGAGCATCAGCGGACATTATTCTTACAAGTATGCGCTTTTAATTCTCCTGAATGTAATTAATGCAGCCATCTACGTCCATCAAAGCTCTGACTGCGCAATCAACTAATTATATCGGCAGTTTCCTTATGTAATCGTAATTAAATATATTGCATCGATATATGTAACTTAAAAAGGAACTCTACCAAGATTTTTAGGACAAGAGACTGGATGTCTGATTTTATTCTCGAACTGAACAAGGGAAGCGTACCCTATTTTTCATATTATTATGTACCTATATATTATGTAGATATATGAATAATTATAACGAATAGGTATAATTTGTATATTACGCTTATTTATTTCATTACAAAAGACGTAAATTACTTTTAGTATAAAAACAATTAATTCCAACTGAAAAAAAATTGTATAAATTCGCATTGTTTATCGAAACGTCGCGGGCGCACAGAAACAAATGAAAATGTGTCGGTTCGCCCCACGTGAAGTCAATGACCTCAATGATAATTTTTAAATTTGGATACAAATAACAAACAAGTTTATTAGGTAGGTTGGTATGTATGTGCGGGAGACATCGTAAGTATATATGTGACCATTACCGAGCAGGACAAATGCGGTTCCACATCGGTGTCCTTGCTCGACTTACAAGTAAGTGATAAGGTGCACACAGAACGATAAACACAGCGGTCTGCTTCACGTAATTTTTAATTTGCTTATCACTTGTTTTGATAAGAGAAAGGCATTGTGAGCTAAATATAATGAAATGATATTTATGCTAGCCGTAAATATTACCGTAGGAGTGTATAGAACTATATATTTATCTGTAACTAGGAGAAATCTATACTAGGAGGCATATATTATGATCATTATGAAAATCAAGCTCACAACATTTGGTCAAAGATGAAAGAAAACAGATCGACATGTTCCCATTAAAATGTATTGTAGTGGAATGAGATTGAAAATGGCGCGGAGGCAGCAAGCGCAGCTCGCAGGCGCGTGGCGAAGACGGCCGGACACTCAGCGCCAATTAACACGGCGCGTTCACACACGAATGCCGGCGCGATACCAATACGACGGCGCGGCGTGCCACCCGCATGTTTAAGCAACTAGCAGACAATAAGACTAACTAGATGACATTCCATCATAGATATTATTATAGCAAACTAAGAAACATCACAATCATAATATATCCTAACGTTTTCTATTAACGTAATTAAATGTAGAGAGCCAACTCGTCCAAGGCTTAACACGCGTCACTAGCCTGGCTTCATAAGGACTCGCACTGTATACTCGTTTTGAAAATAGAGAATCTCAACCATTCGCCTGATTATCGGGATCGTTGTCGATGGCCGGTCAGTGCGCCGCGGTCGACTTGCCTCGCCTCGCACTATTTATATCGAAGATCATTTCAACACGCCTTGTATGTATTTGGCTTAATTTTATTTCCATTTATAACCGGTTTACTACTAGATTCATTTCATCTCTTAAATAAAACACCTGTTATCTAGATTACTGTTAAACTATTGCGTTAAAACATAATATGTTATAATATGCATATGATAAATGAATTGTAAGCGAAGAAAGTAAGCCTTATTTGTCCCTTTCTTTAGAGTTAACACATCCGTATAAAGTTCATCCGCTATCTGCAATGACTATACCTACCTAGCTTTCTATAATTATGTTTACGTATATAGTTCGATGACTTCTTTTGTAAAATGATAAATATTTTTATTTATAACATGTTTTTCGAAAAATGTTAACTATGATACCTGGAGACTATTAAATATCAATATTAGTCTGTCAATCGTTCTTCAATGTTAGTCAATGTTGTTAATATATCGAAATATTTAAATTCTTTTGGTACTAATTTTTCTACTTCCTTAAAAAAAGAATTCTAAAACCACAATTTTAATACATGTTTTTTTAAAATTCTTATAAGGTTATGACTTTTACTTCACCGAGAAGAGAAGAAAAATATCTACAATCTACCTATTAAAAAAAAGAAACAAATTATATTAAATAATTATTCAAATGAATACAGCTACCTAAAAAACTAAGTTCTTAAACTTTCGTAGACATATGACGATATTACTCAAGCCGGCATGAGCCAAAGTCTGTAAATCATGTTTAAGAAATTAGGCAAACAAAAGATCCTAATACATAACACAACTATATTGAGATATTTCAAAAAATGTGTCGTGGGAGTAGATGCCACGTTTGATGCGCCGACGCGGCACGGCCAAGACGACTTTTTATTACCTACTACTACCTGCTCTTTTATGCAGAATTAAATTATTAAGTAGTTATAAAAGAAACCGCTCTTGATCTGAGTAAGCTAACAAAAATTTAATTTTACATCATAATTAAAGTATTTACAATAGATTACCTATTAGACATAAGATGTTAAAGCTTACCAGTCAAACATTATTGTTTGTAATCATGTTGACTTACAACAACTTAGCAATACTAAGATTTCGTAGTAAAAACTCTATATATTAAAATAATTTAATCCTTTCCAACATCCTCCTACTGCAAAGGCAAGGGCTTCTCTTTATGCGAAAATGGAATCAGCCGAAGTCCATCTAAATCTAGATCGAAAGATCGGTCCGTTCTCACATTTATTTCGAAAAACGTTAGGTTCCGTGAGAAACACAAGTTTCTTCATAATTTTCTCTTTTACATATTTCGTACATCAAAATATTAATTTCGCAACCCTTATTTCCCATCCAGTGTTAATACTTCCTTTACTTTGTTATTGAAGTGAACGCTACCTCTACCACTTTAAATATAACTAACTTGAACCTTAACGAATTCCGGTATGTGGCCCATTAATCAAAACTGTACCATCAAGGTTGTCAGGTCAATCGCGACGTGTTTACCTGCGTCCCGTGTGTGGTCCCATTTCTTAGTTCTGTGAGATGTTTCCTATATGTTTATGTAAGAAATTACAATAAATAATATGAATCTAAAGTTGTGTACTTAATAATTTATCTATGCGCCATTGACCATAAACAAGTGTTTAATTTGTTTTGTTTGTTTATTATATAGTATCGTCTAGTGAGACCTATTTTAGAAATTGTCTTAAAGATGGAGAGCGACCCTTTCCTCCAACTTAACTCCAACAAAAAATATTAGGTACTTACGAGTAGGTACCTATTTCACAAGATAGCTTAGGCAAAAAACATTCGGAAAATGTTGGTTTCAGTTCATAAAATAATAAAATAAATTTGAAAATAAAATTCAGTTTTCAGTTTTTTTTAATCTGTTTTAAAACACCACGAAATAGTAGACACCACTTTATTACGTCATACCGCCGTGTATACAAAAAATAAATAATTTGTTCGGTGTTTTTACACTAGTATTCTTGCTTTCAGGAACAGCACACCAACAATAAGTAGAATAATAACTCATTTAAAAATTAAATTATAAACAATTATAAATTTCATACAAACATTTGTTTACAAAATCCACTGACGTGCTGACGTCTGAGTTCTGACACAGAGTAATAATGGTGTCCACTGTGTTCAGCGTTCTCGACCAATGAGGCGCGAAATTTGAAAATGTAAAAATTTAAATGCATTTTTATAACACCTATCGGATTGAATAAAAATTTGGCATTTTTTTAGTGGTGTATTATCGCTACAGAATCTAATTGTGACGATTTTCAAAAATTGATGTAATGTAATTACCTGAACTTTATACATGAACACAATGGTGTGTCACACACACAATCAGTAAAACTTATGTGTACATAAGTTTTATTTTAACGAGTAGCACGATCCCTAAATAGATGATGAATAGTACCTACCTATAATGTTAACTTTAACATTCCATTAGAGATGATTTTATACATTTCTAAATTCAATTCTATCTGTTCCTTAGGTGCTACTAATAATATTTTAACGTTGGTATCTTATAAATAGTTAATAAAACCTTCAAGAATATTACAATAAGTTAACTTTGATCCCTGTTGCTTAAATGAATGAACAATTACAGAAGATTAATCTACAATATGTTCAAATCAAACAGACGAATGAAATCAAATATTTAAATAGATAGATAAAGAAGACCTAACAATAGTGTGAACTAAGGCCTCTAAATCGTGTTGCCTACTATATTTAGTAGTACCTACTTCATTTGGTATGCCGCGAGCGAAGCAGGATGTTGATAAGATATTCGCATTGCCCTATGAGTTGCGTTTGCACCTAGCCAGCGTTCATATTACTACGTAAAATATTTGACACGTGAGTATTACCATATAAAGTAACGATCCTTTTGAGTAAGTTTAACATATATCTATTAGCTATAAGTAAATGCTTGTTTTAAGAACCTAGGATGACACATCAGTGCTTTAAGCTTAACATCCATTTTAAATCTAGTGACTCACCCTCGCTCCGCTTGGTTCGTCCCTACTCCCTAGGTACGCTAGCATAGATTTCTCAATGATGAGAAAATTTCCAGCTGCACAAAGTACTTATACTGTATATAACCCGGAATAACCAACTATTATCATACCCATCAAAAACTGTCTAGTGGTTTTCTGTGATGTGGTCACTAAAAACTATATATGCAGCCTATATATCGATAATAATTCCTATTTCAATTAGATTCTCCCAAAAATATTCCATCATCCATGTACCTACAGATTCGACTCAATAAGTTTTTTTTTACATTTAAATATAAAAAAAATGTTAGCATTTAGCTTATATTAATTATTTAACTTTTTAATTATTTCAAACTAGGCAGTGACGGACTGTAATTGTAATTTAATACGGAAGCTTTAAACAACCCTTACTAACATAGCGTTGCGTAAGATGTCAAATTGTATATTAGTATTCTTAGTCCCATAATAATCTATAATAATTTATTATGGATTACGGCAATCCCATAAGCTACATCTATAAAAATCATGTTGATCCAGCCCAGTGGTAACGCGCTCGCTTGGAAAACCAAAAGAAGGAGGTTCAAATCCTAGGTTTTCATTCTGTTACTCTCAGATCTTTCAGTTTTTCAGGAAAACTTCTCAGATTTAGCCGAATACTTGAAAAATTTAATATAACTAGGTGTACGAGTATATTTGGATGTTAAGTTAGCAAGTGTGCAGGTCCCCGGAGGAACTAATTTTTAAGGGTTTCAAAAGTAATAATAAAGTTGCTGCTGACAGTATGTACCCAAAAACTATAGAATAATTTGTAGCAAATAAAAAAGTAATCGCTCAAAGTAGGTATTTTAAAAATACTTTAACATAGTAAAATAATGATTATGATTGAATATTAAATAATATGTAACATTATATTGTTATAACTATAATTACACAAAAGTTTAAAAAGTGTATTATACGGACTCACAATACTCGTTATCTATACGTTTATATTGCAAAGATAATTATCTTATCGTGACGTTGTGAACGATGACGCAATGTTATCATAGTTACGATATTACGCAGACGGCAGAAAATAATCAATAAGTATCGCTAGTGTAAAACAATTCTTTTTGCGTGATAAATATTTTTTTTTGCATATCAAACTGAATAAATACGTTTATGGTAGGTATATATGAATATAATTTTCATATGTTTTTGGCGTATTTCGTATCAACTATAGGTAAGTACTTACACCTATCTACTCAATGCTTAAGGAATGCTTACAAACATTTCCATTAAAATAACAACACAAAAGTACTGCATATGTATTTTTTGTTACTAAATTTACTTTTTTTAGGTTTTTCAATGATTTACCATCCCGCATGTTTTTCCATTACATTGTTTTTAACAATCATGCGATTATGATATTTAAAGTTTCTTATCACCGGTATCGTTTAAAGAAACTGTATTATATCAAAATAATATAACTCTATATAAAAACTCAGTATTTTATATAATAAATACATCAACCGCGATAGTGCTAAATGTATAAAAAAAACTTTATGTTGTATATTATATACATATCCATTTCATCTGTACATAAAATTAACGACTATACCTCACTTCGCTCGGGTGCTATTTGAGAAATGAGATAATTCTCGGTTTTTTCTACTATAATATGCATATATTATACATGTAAACCATCCTCTACTGCCAATTTATAAAAGCAAAATTAAAATCCTGTAGTACTAAAGGGCACTGAAGAAATATCGAACATCTACTTATCGTACACAATCTTGTGCATACCTGGGTCAAAATCACCAAGGTGGCAAATTCCGAATTCTGTTTTATGATGAAAATACCTAGCAGCTATCACTTTGATGATCGGTTTCAATGATCACTAAACTTATGTTTAATCAATATGTAGGTTGGCAGAGCATAGAATTAAGTACAATTCTTGTAATTTAATTTTTAAACTGAGCTTTCGCTGAAAGCAATCATTCCGGGAACGTTTTTGTGAGGTTTATAATAAAATTATAATATAACTTAAGTATTTCTTTTTGACCGTGTATAATAGCGGAAGTATGCGATTATTAATAAGAAATTAAAAAACTGTAAAGAGACTGCAAATAAAAACGTTTAGAAGCAAAATATCGCTACAAATGGAGCTAGTTGACTATTTCTATGTATTAAATTAACTAAATATGCCAATATTTCTGACTTATATATATATATATATATATATATATATATATATATATATATATATACGACAACGAGACTTCCCAGGTACAACAATAGGAAATGACGGGATCGTATATGGCCGCCTAAAACACCACAAAAGGTTTCGTGGGACTGGTCGAAGCTTGTGAAACCATACTGTTAAAATTCGCGATGTCCGCTTCTTCACGGGTTGGGTGTCATTGCCTACGCTGATGACACCCTCGTCACAGCCCGGGGTTGTACCTACGACGAGGCGGCACGCACCTTGTCGTCGACCGAATAGGGATGTTGGGCCTGAGGGTCTCCGTCTCCAAAACGGAGGCCATCCTTTTTCATGGCCCACGGAAGGGTGCCCCATGCAACGCCTGTCTGCGTGTCCAGGGTAGGATGGTGGAGGTTCGGGCCCAGATGAAATATCTGGGCCTGACCCTGGACAGTCACTGGACGTTCCGTGTCCACTTCGCCCAGCTCACCCCGAGACTGATCAGCGCCGCCTCGGCCCTCGGCAGGCTTCTGCCGAATGTCGGGGGCCATGGATCTTCTTGCCGGCGGCTTTATGCCGGCATCGTGAGGTTCATGGCACTGTACGGTGCCCCCGTTTGGTTTGACGCCCTCTCCGCACCTAACAAGGTTCAATTGCGCAGATCGCAGCGGGTCCTGGCGGTGTGGATGATACGGGGATACCTTTGTGACGAGGCTCTGATCCAGCGATGGGAGGAGCAACTGGGGGACCCAGTGGCTGGGCTGGCGACGGTGGGTGCGATTCGTCCGCACCTGTCTCGCTGGGTCAGGAGGCCACACGGCGGCCTGACGTACAGACTGACGCAGGTGCTTACCGGGCATGATTGCTTCGGTAGGTATCTGTGTCGGGTTGCGCGTCGGGAACCGTTGCCCGTATGCCACGAGTGTGGTGCGCCCGAGGACACCTCGCACCACACCCTCGAGGTATGCGCCGCTTGGTCACACCAGCGCCATGTCCTGATGGCGGTAGTGGGTGGAGACCTTTCGTTGGGCAGTGTGGTGAGGGCCATACTGCGTGACGAGAGGTCCTGGTCGACGATGGTCTCCTTCAGTGAGACCGTCATCTCACTGAAGGAGACGGCGGAGAGGGAACGCGAGGGTAACTCTTTGCACCCTCTTCGTCGTCGTCGGCTAGGGGAGAAGAGAGCGCCGCTATGCGCACCTTCTCCCGCCACCCTAGAGGAGCTACGGTGAGGGGGTCGCTCACCTGACCCCCCTGCACGTTATCGGGACGGTCGGGATGCCCTGCGAACAGAGGGCATCCTGATTTAGGCGAGGTGGCCCGCGTGTTTCGGGCCGTCAGCAATCCCGTAACGTCCCATTGCACTGGGGCGACGTGTTCCGCTGGAGGTTTTAGTGAGTAGGAGTCTCACAGTCCCCACCGGTTGACGGACCGGTGGGGCCTCATTATGAGTTTCCTCCAGCGTTACCAAAAAAAAAGGGCCCAAAACTTAGCGGGTTAGACAAATTAGTCAAAGTAATAAAAAAAAACAAAAAAAAATATAAAAAAAAGAAAAAATAAAAAAACAGTGTCGGGCCACTTCCTCTGTGATTTTTAAGAAGTAGTTTATAGTACTCTTGTCTTGAGTTATTATTATAAAATTGTCAACGCCTTCTACAAATAAATAAACGATGGTTATAACAGATATCACTTTGGTATAATACCCGGCAATAAATATTGCACATCGACCTTTGGAAAGAAACCATCGACATATTTCGGTTCCGTAGAGCGTTATTTCTGTGTCACAATATCAATGTGACGTTTGTCACTCGTTATTTAACTGCGGTGGAGTACAGATGCGTTCAGTCAGAAATAAATAATATAGAGTTGTTAAAACCCCCAACTTTTAATAATTTAAAGTAATACTATGGCATTTCGAGGAAAAAGAGGTAACCTTTACGAAACAGTCACGCGAAACTATCTTCACTGCTTTAAAATATTTTGTAACCAACAGTGACAAAATGTAGGTAATTATTTTAAGAAGGTTTAAGAGCGAGTTGCAAATGCGACTGAAATTTCAAGAAGAACTTTGAACAATATACTAAACGAATTTGTCAGGTCTCCGAAAAAAGGTAGACCCAAAAAAGGTAGACCCATAATCAAAATCGTTCAAAGTTAAACTTGTCGTTTAAATATGGACGATTTTGATTATGATGCTATTCGAAGAATGGTGTACGATTTTCACTTACGATTTAATGAACTGCCGACTGTAAAATGATTAAAAGCTAAATTATCTGAGGCTATTAATTACAATTGGTCTGAAAAGACGTTGATAAAAATACTTCATGAGTTTGTATTTCGATTCACTAAAATTAAAAACAATCGAAAACTTCTTATGGAAAAGCACGATAGAATTCTCAAACGAATTGAATACTTCAACAATATATGCAAATTTTGACGAAAAAAGTAGATAAACATGATCTTTTTATTTTATTTTTATACAACTTAAAGACAGCACTTATAGGAAAAAAATTATGTATTTAAATAAATTCAATTACACAGAAAATTATAATTGTTTTACAGCTCCTAATACATACCGAACTGACAGATTCTCGTGCGAATTAAATAACGCTCTACGAAGGCGAAATTAGCCGACGGTTTCTTTCCAAAGGTCGATGTGCAATATTGATTGCCGGATACTATATTAAATAGTCATCTCAGGAATGTCGTCATTATTTGGAGAACGTTCCGTCAAGTACGGGAACGTTCCCGAAATGACCGTTCCTGAATTGACTTTTTCAAACAAACTCGCTTTTTTTAGACGGGTCCTGGCGGTGTGGATGATACGGGGATACCTTTGTGACGAGGCTCTGATCCAGCGATGGGAGGAGCAACTGGGGGACCCAGTGGCTGGGCTGGCGACGGTGGGTGCGATTCGTCCGCACCTGTCTCGCTGGGTCAGGAGGCCACACGGCGGCCTGACGTACAGACTGACGCAGGTGCTTACCGGGCATGATTGCTTCGGTAGGTATCTGTGTCGGGTTGCGCGTCGGGAACCGTTGCCCGTATGCCACGAGTGTGGTGCGCCCGAGGACACCTCGCACCACACCCTCGAGGTATGCGCCGCTTGGTCACACCAGCGCCATGTCCTGATGGCGGTAGTGGGTGGAGACCTTTCGTTGGGCAGTGTGGTGAGGGCCATACTGCGTGACGAGAGGTCCTGGTCGACGATGGTCTCCTTCAGTGAGACCGTCATCTCACTGAAGGAGACGGCGGAGAGGGAACGCGAGGGTAACTCTTTGCACCCTCTTCGTCGTCGTCGGCTAGGGGAGAAGAGAGCGCCGCTATGCGCACCTTCTCCCGCCACCCTAGAGGAGCTACGGTGAGGGGGTCGCTCACCTGACCCCCCTGCACGTTATCGGGACGGTCGGGATGCCCTGCGAACAGAGGGCATCCTGATTTAGGCGAGGTGGCCCGCGTGTTTCGGGCCGTCAGCAATCCCGTAACGTCCCATTGCACTGGGGCGACGTGTTCCGCTGGAGGTTTTAGTGAGTAGGAGTCTCACAGTCCCCACCGGTTGACGGACCGGTGGGGCCTCATTATGAGTTTCCTCCAGCGTTACCAAAAAAAAAGGGCCCAAAACTTAGCGGGTTAGACAAATTAGTCAAAGTAATAAAAAAAAACAAAAAAAAATATAAAAAAAAGAAAAAATAAAAAAACAGTGTCGGGCCACTTCCTCTGTGATTTTTAAGAAGTAGTTTATAGTACTCTTGTCTTGAGTTATTATTATAAAATTGTCAACGCCTTCTACAAATAAATAAACGATGGTTATAACAGATATCACTTTGGTATAATACCCGGCAATAAATATTGCACATCGACCTTTGGAAAGAAACCATCGACATATTTCGGTTCCGTAGAGCGTTATTTCTGTGTCACAATATCAATGTGACGTTTGTCACTCGTTATTTAACTGCGGTGGAGTACAGATGCGTTCAGTCAGAAATAAATAATATAGAGTTGTTAAAACCCCCAACTTTTAATAATTTAAAGTAATACTATGGCATTTCGAGGAAAAAGAGGTAACCTTTACGAAACAGTCACGCGAAACTATCTTCACTGCTTTAAAATATTTTGTAACCAACAGTGACAAAATGTAGGTAATTATTTTAAGAAGGTTTAAGAGCGAGTTGCAAATGCGACTGAAATTTCAAGAAGAACTTTGAACAATATACTAAACGAATTTGTCAGGTCTCCGAAAAAAGGTAGACCCAAAAAAGGTAGACCCATAATCAAAATCGTTCAAAGTTAAACTTGTCGTTTAAATATGGACGATTTTGATTATGATGCTATTCGAAGAATGGTGTACGATTTTCACTTACGATTTAATGAACTGCCGACTGTAAAATGATTAAAAGCTAAATTATCTGAGGCTATTAATTACAATTGGTCTGAAAAGACGTTGATAAAAATACTTCATGAGTTTGTATTTCGATTCACTAAAATTAAAAACAATCGAAAACTTCTTATGGAAAAGCACGATAGAATTCTCAAACGAATTGAATACTTCAACAATATATGCAAATTTTGACGAAAAAAGTAGATAAACATGATCTTTTTATTTTATTTTTATACAACTTAAAGACAGCACTTATAGGAAAAAAATTATGTATTTAAATAAATTCAATTACACAGAAAATTATAATTGTTTTACAGCTCCTAATACATACCGAACTGACAGATTCTCGTGCGAATTAAATAACGCTCTACGAAGGCGAAATTAGCCGACGGTTTCTTTCCAAAGGTCGATGTGCAATATTGATTGCCGGATACTATATTAAATAGTCATCTCAGGAATGTCGTCATTATTTGGAGAACGTTCCGTCAAGTACGGGAACGTTCCCGAAATGACCGTTCCTGAATTGACTTTTTCAAACAAACTCGCTTTTTTTAGACGGCAGCCATCTTTGACCTCATATTTGACTTGGTTGATGTAAAATACTTGAGATTACTGTTCGTTATAAGCACTATAAAACGTATTTTTTTTATATTCCGAATTAAAAAACGCATTCCCGGTATGATGACCTATTGATGTACGCTCTGTAAATACTAAATAGAAAAGTACTTACCACTTATTTTTAATTATTTTGGCTAGAAAATTTCTTGACAGCCGCTTTGTTTACATCTTCCTCTGTACTGTACTAGAGACATCTACAGGCCACGTCCAGAAACATATTTTTTGCAGGCAATCAAAACTGCGTTCACTGAATTGACGCTCACATTGTCGGACATAACATTTTGACTTGATTTTCTTTAGTTTTATTTTGTTTTATAATAATGCATATAATAACGTGATATTAGATAATATTGAAGGCCAATAAGTAAGAAGAACCTTTAAATTAACTTTATTTTATGTATGTTTCCGGTGTTAGTTTCTAGAGATTGTTACTTAGGACGCGTTCTTGAAATGATTTTTTATAGTTATTTCTCCAAATAATTATGAATCTGTTTTACTTTTGAATTATAATATATTAAGTATAGTCAATATGAACCCTGTTTAGTATTTACATATGATAACTTATTTAAAAAAAACTAAACTTAGGTATTTATTTGCTAGCAAAGCTGATTTTCCACCTTGGTGATTTTGACCTACCTACTCTTTGTAGAAGTCAGCCTGGTTATTTTCCATTATATATATAATATATATTCTGTAGACAAAGAATTATGTAGGTTCGTAATCCTTACTAATATTATAAATGCGAAAGAAAGTAAGTCTGCTGTCTGTCTATCTGTTGCGCTTTCACGCCAAAACTACTGAACCGATTTAAGTGAAATTTTGTACACAAATGGTCTCTAGACTACTCTCTTTTCTCTTTTGTAACAATTTTATCCTAAAGGAGGTGGGTACCTAGGGATGAACCCGAGCGAAGCGAAGGTGAGTCGCTATTAAAATTTATTTTTAATACTTATACTAGTCTATGTTTACCTAAAATTAGTTATTAAATCTCAAATACGTTATATAACAGTATTAGCTGAAACTATCGCCATAACAACTCGCTACTAATAAAATATAGTAATACAGTTAATAGTGTCGCCTTGTACCTTGTCCACGTGTAACACTTATCACGTGGAGTATACGAACGTCACAATTTGCCATCATTAAATCTAATCTTACAGGAAAATGCTATTTGTTGAGCGTTCAAACTGGTTCGCCTAAAAGTTAAAATTAGCGTTTTACATAAGTGCCTAGTAATAATTCATTATGTATCAATATTGGGATAGTATATGCTTCTACGAATAAAATCTAGTAAGTCGTAGTCTACCTATATTCCTAATAATAAATTATGAAGAAATTAATTTCATCTAATTCAAATACGATTTCAACGTTTTGTTCAACGAATTATAAATTGTATTAAAAATCCATATTTTAATATAATATATATTCTGATTTTCGTATGAATCTTCATATTGATATTTACTTTATTTGTTAAAAAATTAATCTTTTATATTTTATAGCAGAATAACATACGAAATACATATAAAGATTGCAAGATGTAGATAACGAATGTCGCAGGTGAATTGCAAAATGTTATTTTGAAACGAGCATTGCGTTTGAAAACATGCATTATTACAATTTCCTATAAACCTACATACGCTACTTCATGTAAATTAATTGACAATAAGTATATAAAAATACCAACATCTTATATATTTAAACGAGCAATTCTTGTAAATATATAATCTCAATCTCGGAAACGGCTCCAACGATTTTCATAAAATTTTGTAAACAGGGGATTTCGGGGGCGGTAAATCGATCTAGCTAGGATTCATTTTCAGAAAATGTTGTTTTATTCGTTTTTCAATAATCAACTTTATCGATAATCAACTTAAACATAAACTTATTTTTTCTATTGTAAGAAAATAACACAAAGGTGGCGTTTGGGTAGCACAATATTGCCACTTAAACAGAAAAATATCACTCTTCCCGACATCTATTAGCGAATAATAATAACATTTTTCTTAAAAATACCGAGCAAAGCTCGGTCATCCAGGTGCTATGAATATATACTATATACTATTGAAATTATTTAAATAAATTAAATTTTAATACGAATACATCATACTTATAAAAAACAAATATAATTTAATAAGTGTTCATACATACTTTTTACGTACATTACCTAATTGAGTCGTACCTTTGTTCGCTTCTGGAAGCCGAGTCAAGGAGTTGCCGAGATGGTTTTATTTACCTCGTAGATGTCAATACAACCGAAAACGAAGGTTTCAGGGAGGTCACCTACATACTTCCACTTGCGAGTATCGGTCATGGTCGCAGAGACCTCATGTTTGCTAAATTTATAAGCAACTTACTAACTGGTAGCGATTATTGTTTTGTGAAAATACTAAATTGTGAATAATATAATCATATAATTAATTAAAATTTAACAAAATTATATTTTAATTAAATTATTCATAAAGGTATTTTTTTAATTTACTACTCTCACCGTCTTATAATAAAGTAATTATAAAAAAATTATATTATAATTGTATACAAAAAGACGGCATGGTTGTTTGTTATATAAATGTACCTAGATAATATGTTAATGTGTAAACGTGATAAGGATATCTTAATATTAAATAGATATTTTTGTAAAGGTATCTTTTCCATATTATAAAATAAACTACATACTTATCTCTTGCACAAGCGAATATCATAACAAATTACGTACTAAGTATACCTACGTGTTCGCATAACTATGTTACATCTACCTATTTATTATGTTTACTGAGTGGGTACAATATATGTAAATAAGTTATATATAAACAAATATGATGAGACATTTAAAGTACGAGCCATGTGTTTTGAATACCAGATAGTTGATATACTACACATATTATATAATTATAAATACATACATATTATAAATATAAACATTCATGACTGGAGTACAAACATTCGTGCTCAATGAATGAATGCCCCCAGCGGGACTCGAAAGCGCGACCGCTGGCGCAACAAGTAGGGTCACTACAAACTGTGCCACACGTGTCGTCAAGATATATCTACATATTAGTTAATAATTAAGTTATTAATTAGAATAATCATAAATATGTATTTAAAATAAGCTTAATCGCTCTAAACTTATAACCTATGCCTCGCGGTTCGCGCTACGTGTATTGCAGATGAGCATGAGCCCGGCGTTCTGTAAACAGCCAGTCAAGCATACAGACGTGAACCATCCGTACATTACACGGACTGGTTGCGTAATGATGTACAGCGGTATGAAATAACTGGTTCTTATTTCGTAGTATCACGTACAATTCAACAAATATCGCGTTTTGATAAAAAAAAATCTTAATATTTTTGTTCAATTTTTATTACTGAAAATATATATTTTAGTAGGTACTTTACATACTTTGATAATTTTTCTTTGACAATACAATTACTGAACACTGTAGAAGAGTCAAATTATAAATTAAATTCATTGTACGAGTATACTTATGTGTGGCTGCTCCTTCCTATAGAACTGAATGCATGTTGAATCTTAATTAACGTAAAATAATAACAATAAAGCATTAGTTTATAGCACCTATCTAGTCTAGTAATATAAATTGAAAGAAGGGTATGAACACAACTTTAATAAATTAATAAAATAAATTGTTTTTTTTTATTTAAAAATAATCAATACTTATACCTATTTAATTTATAGAATAATAATTAATAACTATCAAAAGGTGCTCTACAAGCGTATTATTTATAGTGTTGTAAGTCGAAACTTAAATCGCACCAGACAGGAAGAATATTACACTTTTGTATACAGTAGCTGTCGGAAATGTATAAATACAGTTAACTTATTGTTTAAATAACGTCAGTTTAGAGTCAAAGACCGATAGGTTTAATTAGTAGGCAAAAAGGCGCCGGTGTAGGCGTGAAGAACTGAGACCGTCGTCCATTTTACGTAGACTTGTAGAACAATTTATAGAGAACAGCTCAGTGAAGAGTCATAATCGAATAGGGTTCATTTAGCGTTGGCTGTACTCGTAGCGTAGGTGGCTCGAGACGTACGCAAGCGGTCACGGTCATAGTAACTAGCAATGACCACTGTCACAATACTTGAAATTCGAGTAGGCGCATATGTCACTAAATAATTATTTTACAAGCCCTTTAAATAGGATTTCACAAAAGGCAAATAAAACAATGCGTTTTTAGTTTTATCTATTGTTAACGTTTCAATTAGGTAATTAAGTAGAATGTTTAGAAAAAAGATTTGTCATAGGTTCCTTCTAGTCGCAAATAAAAATAGAAAAATAAAATATATCTGCATATACTTACTAAGCAAATCTGAACTCACAGACTATTCAATATTGTAATATAGTTAAACTGAAGTTAGCAAAGTTCATTTCAAATAGCAAAATTGTCTGCAGTTAGAGTTCTCAGTAGAATGTACATATTTCATTTACAGCCGAGGTTACAATTGTCTCGTGTTTAACACAATTTAAAGATGTACACACGCAAATGTAAGTTTATAATATCATAATATTGATACAAATGTTTATATGAATTTCAGAAGTATCCAGTTTTCCAACCTATAAAGGGACGTAATAGCTTATTAAATAAATAATATCAAGCTTAAAATAAATGTAATAATATAAATAGAATAATTTGAAATCTATCTATTAATTATATATTAGACGCTGATGAATCGATATCTATATCGATTGCTGAGGGTTCTATAGAACAATGGCAAATTCTCACGCGCGTCCGCTCCCACACTACAGGCTGATTGATCATAACGGCTCTTGCCTTGTCAATTCTTTGCATCGGTCCATCTTTGCGTTTAGCAGATATTTATCATATACATGTAATTAATTGATAATAATTACTGTACATTGTAACATCTTAATTTAGTAGATATAAAAATACGAATACAAAACTGATTGAGTAGGTAGTGTAGTTTAACAGTAAAGATTACTATTAATTTACATATTGATTATATGAATTATGTTCTTAATTTATTATATATGTAAATAAGATGCCAATATAGTATCATGCTGTTAGTAGCGCAATTTGTAATTAACAATAGTTTTTGATTTCAACAGCATTTTTTCGTCATATTTCAAAATTCCTTACTAGACGTAAGCAATTTTAATGACAATATAATAGTTTTGCACCATTAAGTTGATCTGATGGTAGAGATCTATAGCTTGTTGGGAACATGTTAAAAAAAATATACAAATATTATTTTATTACATGGATATCATTATTTCTTTACTCGACTTTAAGTTAAGGGATTAAACAATTTTTTTTTCAAGAAATATTTTTCCAATTTATAGTCTACAATTTTTGACATTTTACAATAGAAATTCAAGTAAATAGCTAAACAAACTATATTGGAATAGTAAAACTTAGTGATCCACCGCACAATTTTCCACTCAACAAAACAATGATACAATATGTTGAGTGGAGATTTCCAACGTCAGGTTTTGTGAGGCCAATAACTGTTGTACGAAAAGTATTTTTTGTACAGAGTTGTCATTGAGGTCATAAGATCATCTTTCACTGACGATTTGTCAAGCAGGTTTATTGTTTTCAATTTAATGATGTGACATTTTATAATTGTGTGAGCATGACTCTTTTGAGTGAATACTCTTGTACGTGTTTAAATGCATCCGACCTATCATCATTGAAGACAATTAAACCTCTTCGCTACACTAGAAATAAGTGTTGAAGTAATTAAGTAAAATGTTGCTCATAAGTATGACCCATTATCAAACTCATCTTGATTAACTTTAAAATCGATATGTACAAAATAGGATTATTATAAATTATAGAGTAATTATTAATAATTAAAGTAAAATAGTCTCTTGATCTTCGAAATTCACAAATAATTAATTTTATTAATGGAAGTAAGCGATGATTTATTTATAGATCTGTTTTTGATACAACTTATGAAAATAAATATTGTGATAAATACGATTTACTCCAAAGCAATGAGAATCATAATTAGTTATTCCGTGTACATCGCTCAGCTAATTCGCAAGGTTGAAACAAGCACGAGCCACCTTGACCGTTAATAGTTTACAACCATCTCTGCGTATTTCGTTGCAATCCGAACGGTTATGCTATTATTTTGCGTCATCTCAATATATGAATCTTCAACTCATAATAACTAACGTTTTAAAAAGTCGACCAATATAATAGCGAAGTGAAACAAATAATATAAGCAATCTTCTTTGTATTCAGCCCTTTTTAGTGTCCTACTGTTATGCATGCCTCCTTTCAATACGGGAAGGATCACTTCACGACGCTGGACAAGTGCGGATTTACGGACTTCACATGTAGGTATGTGCTACGAAAACTTGATAGTTTCTTTGAGACATGAAGGTTTATTGGCGATGTTTTCTTTCAATATAAGAGAAAATGAAATCGATAAAAGGGATTAAAGGGATTTTAATTCGATTTAATCGGTTTTCGGGCTACCACTACTATTTCAAAAAAGATAGACAAAATAACATTATATGTATAGGTCACTACTCATCTATTCTTTTATATTTAAGCTACCATAATGCGAGTATATCATAGAAAATAAATACTAATAGCTAAACTACATCCTTTTTATAATCTTTATTTCCACGGTGTGTAATTTATATGTGGTAGAGGTTTACACGTGCCTACTGCCCTAGCGTATCGACAATAAACGACTTATCAAATAATCGATGCCTCGAGTATATCGCTACCAATACAAACTAACGCACCATCGCATACGATAATTAGATTCTGAACACGTTTTCAAACCGTATGTATACCTAGTTTATTACAATGGGCCTAAAGAAGAAGTTGCGTTTGAATTATAATCTGTCAATCACATCTATAACACATAAACTTTAACAAATGACTCTATGTGTCCATGTACTAATACTTAATATTATTACATAATGATATGATTTAATAATATCATACTGGATGACATCAATAATAATGCTTGTTGAATACAAACACTTAGTACCCAATTGTTCTTTGCTTCTTATATTTATAACGAGCTGAATGTATACACTAATATACATATTTCTCTACGTACGAAAAAACGCTAGACAAAATCAAATTTAAGACAGTGTTGTCTTAATATTTCGATTTTATTAAATAATATCGTTTGAAGCAACAAACTTAAAAGTAAGAATAACATATTTGAATATTTGTGGAAAAACGGAAAATAGGTCAAAAGGAAAAATGTAAGGGTGTATAATATTCATTGCACGATGTTTCTTGTCAAGGTTATTTTATTGAGGTCAAAAAAGAAATCAGCTTGTTATAGGCAATACGTACACAGTTAATATTATATAAGTAACAGTATTGTTTCATCTAATATTTCATAATAGCTGCGCTACAAATTTAAAATACTAAGTGCCTACTAAAAATGTCTTAAATATATATAGAACATTTTATTGTTACACTAATCCATAGTAGTTTTTTAATGTTTAATTTAATAAACAAAACGAGACTGGACCTATTTTTTTTCAAATCGGGTAACTTTGTTCATCTTTAATTATAGCGAGCGACTCATGTTCTTAAGTGCGTTAGAACTTTAATAACCCAAAATTCAATATTAGGAGTGATCTAATGTAATAAATAACATCTTATGTACAAATACGGGGCGCGTTGCGAAAATTAAGGCAGTAAGTAATTTACCAGTCGAGTTGATCAGTGAGTGGATAGTTACCATGACATGACATACCGTTTCACAGTACTTTTTCCAAGTAAACGTAATAAGTATGTAATAAAAATATTTTTAGTTTTAATTTTCATTACGCAATATGTATGATATATGATTTTGGTCACTGCAGATACTAAGTAATGTATATAAAACAGAGGAAAAGGGTCAGTTTAGGTCATGGGTTACCGCAAACTTAGTAAATTGCGGTTAAGTCGGCGTCTTGGCAAAGATCGTGGCGTAATACTAGGATGGTCGATTAATTGCGCGCTCTGTTTTCGTGACAGATCGAGAGAACGTCTGAAAGTTTATAAAACAAATATTTCTGGGTTGTTGCAGCAACTGAGTGGTGTTGAAACTGATAGCGAATCATGCATTGCTAGTTGATATCATTGTTATTCAAATTTATTTAAATTCTTACATAATATGTCACAGTTACCTAACACTGATTGAAATCAGTCAAAACAGATGCTTTCTATAAATAATTAATAATTGAACAAAAAGTTCGGCTAACTACTATTTCTAGAAACAGCTAAATTACCACGAAAATATGGTGAAAAATTTTACAAACTATGTCAATAAACCTAATAATTAGTCTATTTTATCGCTTAACTTCACAATGACTAAGAGCTCAAAAATTTTTCTTACCACGTTATAAAAAATCTATATGTATATACAAATAATAAAAAATATACACTACGAATGAAATCTCTTACAATAAAAAAGCAGTAGGTACATATTAAGCATAACTCTTTATAACACATGTGTGTGACTCAAGTGATAAAAGACACGCGAATTAATTAATTCTAACTATTTTTAATTAATTATATTGTTAAATAACATAAGAATTAATTAAGAGACAAACTTGAAAGGCAAATTTAGTAATTCATGTACGTAAGTAGTAATTTCTATACTTCGTAACGTACTCCGTACATATTATGTAACTTACTTTAGGTATATCTAATAATGATTGATCGAGTAAGGCAAATTTATTGTCTTCATTTTATCCTGATTGGTATCCTAAACTGTAGGTACCTCTAAACTTCCATTTTAATTGCCATGTTAGCCAATACACCTGCTGGATAGCTGCTGTGCACATTTTTTTTATCATAAATTGCAAAGGTGACATAAATTTAACATAACATTATTGTGTATAAACATTTTTTATTAAACCACGAAAAATATAATAAATAATAAATATGTTGGGACACTATTATAACAGCACCATCTAGTTCCGTGGTAAGCTACGTTACGTGCTCGTGTTACGGATAGTTGATATACTACAATTTTAAATGTAATAGTGTAATACATATAATAAATATTGTTATCAACCTTACTATACAGAATAAACCAGAAAAAAAATCGCTACTACTTCATACTTAGACCATATAACCTTTGTAACGTAACAATTACATAAAAATGGCGTTCACATCAGACCATCGCGGCCGTGTTTCCTCTTCGATCGTGTAAACTTTCACGAAATCAAACAAAGAAATAGCTAAGCGACTCATTTGCATCATTCCCACGCGGACAAAAGAATGACCCAATCTGTTGGCAAAGAGTAATGTGTTACCCGAAATTCAATGGTCACGGTCCGTCTGCCACAGTTCATTCGATCGGACTAGAAGAGTTAGTAAACGACGCGACCTTTCCCACATTTTATTTAATCAAGCAAAAAAATAGACCATTCAATGCTAAAAATTTAGTTTTCCTATAAATATAAACGCACACGTTTCATTATATTATTATTATATGAAAAATACTGGACTCAAAATTAGTGTTCGTTCAAAAACAATTTGCTTCTTTCATTTCAGTCGCGAACAGGTTTCATTTGCATAAAAAATGCAATAAGGCAAGTTGAAATGACGGCTGATAAATAAGTGTCGTAATGAAGAAAACAATGGTAGAAGTACTTTCTACTCGCGCGTGCGACAGCGTTCCATAACCCCCCACTTTCTAGCCCCTTCCCCCTTCAATGGAGAGTATATACCTGCCTACAGAGAAAGCCTTTGACCTCACCCACAGGGCTGGCTTATTACATATCATACTCGATTTAATTTTACATACCAATACAAATATTTAGAAATGGCCCATGGTCTCCTTATTCGAACATTCGAGTCGAAAATTTGTAGAACAAAACTGTGGCATATTGATGTAAAGGTCAAGGTTATACCCAAATTTATGTTAATATTCTACGTTCCAGATTCCAGATAAAAGTAATTTTACATTAACTACAAATAGCTTTACATAACACCTAGGTAAGTATTTGTATTTTGTATATTTATTGTATAGGTAGTGTAACATTTATATGTAGTGTATATGAAAATTATTGTTTGTTTGTAAGACAGTTTCAAATTCTAAGCTATTATTTACTAATTGACAGTTATACGGTACACATAAATATTAATAATAATAAGACTTGTGAGCTATTTATTGAATAATAATGATTAGGATTTGATATCAAGAGACTTTCAAACTATATAAAAATCAAGACAACAAAAAATGAATTTTGGGTTAAAATTATCAAATACTTAATTTAACTATTTATTAAGTTTAGGTATGTATGATTGACCCTTTCAATAAAATAGCAGAACGAGCGCGATTAAGACGCGCAGTCCGAGGTCGTCCGATCCCGTTGAGCGAGAGACGGGTCGGGGTAACGGGCGGCTAATGAGAACGAAGCGGTTAAGCTATGCAGATGCCGATTGTGCACGAGCCGAGTTAAGACGGATTCACATCGCTGATTCGAAATTTGTTCATTTTTATACATATATGTTCTAGAAATTTTTACCAAAATAAGAAAATCTATTACACGAAGAAGCTAAACAGCCAGTCTGTCTATTCTTAGGATAGACTAGAAACGTTTAAGAATTCCCGAAAAATAGTTTTAAACACATACTTATTTTGAAATAGCAACATTAATATACTTGGCATTTTTACAAAAATTGAAATTATGACATCTCACTCATATACAAATTTTAGAGAAACTTTGACGCTTTGTTGACATGTCTATTGTGAATATGTTAACGGTATGAGACCGGTAATAAATCATACATCTGCGCAGGCGCCGGGCGACGCGATGCATTGTGCAACGCGGTGCAATGTGTCCCCGCCTTCACGGCCTGCTGCTCCGACCGTCGCCTATCGATAACCAACGCAATTGTTTACTACGCGCACTTTGATGCATTTTATGAACTCTTATCAAAATACTGAAATTGATTGCATATGAAACGTAGATAATTATTATCAAATTAATATCATCAAACAAATATTTTAATTATCAATTAGTATAATAAGTGTGTACCGCAGTACAAGTTCTTTGTCATTTAGAAATGAAATCGGATAATAATTAAATAAAGAGCACTTTATAAATGTCCTTAACGAAACAGGCACTTGTTCCTTACTTTGGTATGACCAAGCAGTGATCTGCAGAGGATCGGCACGCAGGGAATGTTTCAGTGACTAATGGAGCAACCGCGGGCAGTTCAACGGTTACCGTCACAGTGAAAAAAGATCAGAAATGGCATCGGACTAAGTCATGTTCAAAATATATTTAAAAATATTTAATCTACATATTAGCCCCAATTGTTTAATATTATAATTTTTACTTATTTTTAATATAACAATTATTTGATTAGTTAAAGTATGTTATAATATATTTAAAATGTATCGATTTTTAATTTCCAAAATTACTACCGTTTATACCACTTCTAAAGAATTCTTTACTTTGGGTAACTACAGACCTACAGTACTGCGACTTGCATCGCCGTATTTCATGCCACACTTACGAGCTCCAGACAGATTGTGACGTTTTAACAGAACAAAGATTTAATGTTCGTGTGTAAACCACAGTGCTTTATAAGTAACTGTTTGTCATCCGCAGTTAGTAATAAAGACCGTCTTGTACAAATATTTAAATCGGCGACATTGTAATAGGGAGTTCCATTTGCAATAATTTACCTATAACTTTTATTTATTATGATAAAATAAGTTTAAGAAATTTTTTAGAACCTTTTTACTCGATGTAGGGAAATACTTAAGTATATAACCACGAAAAACATTTTTTAAATTATTAACTACGTCATAAATTTTATCTGCGTATACTTACAGTGATACTTAATGTATTTTCAAGCTTTAATGTAACATTAAACATGACTTTATGACAAAACAGTAGTCCATTAATAAAAAGAATAATTAAGTGGTAGAACTACCTATTACCTGCCTACCTATTGGATAATCAAATAATTTCGTATAGCTGTCCTTGAAGAAATCGACGCAAATATGCCGTTTTGTATTGGCAACCATGACTAATGACAAATTAATTTATAAACAATAACTGAAGCTCGGATATACTGTATGGGACCGACAGAGCTAGAGTAGCCCCTACTATCGCAATATTTAAAAAAATCTGAATTACCATCAATGAAGACTAATACTGTAAAGAATGCGTATTTATACCAGCAAACTAAATAATATTTGGTTATGACGTTAGTATACTTTATACATATTTAATAAAGAATTCATTCGTATTTCTATCGTTTAGTTTCTTAAGCATTGTCGCACGAAACATGCCTATTATAACCGCAACGATTCTCAATCACGTCACGCGATGTGACGGTGATTCGATAAAATTCCATCGCCTTTCGATAAATATGCCATAAATCTTTACGCCAATTATTCGTTTTATGTTTTAAAGCGAAGGATAAATGTTAAAATTCTAACAAAGTGTAATTGAAGATAAGAGACCTGTGGTAGTGGTTAATATGCACCAATTGTACTGGAATGAAAGTAACTATGAATGTTTTATGAAATCTCTTGCTAGAAGGTAATCTAATTTGTTGACCGGCGCTGTTACACAATGAAGCCGAAACTAATACGAGTTAGTACACAAATCACTGTTCTAATTTTACTATTTATGAATAATCTACAACGTAATTAAATACTGATATCACTAACGTAATTAAACTGAAAGTATATCAAAATTATAAATTGTTTAGTCATGATAATGATATAATAATAATAATTCATTATTCAGCCCTAGTAACGTCTATTACTTGTATGATCCTACCTTGAAAGCTGAAAGAGATAGGCGACGAATTTCACACTTGTTTTGAAAATATAGAGGTTCTGTTATATTTTGATTTTTATTTCACCTTTATATAAGTCAGTATGCATATTAAACTCTTAGATGTGCTAGATCCAGGTTTTAGAACCATATCATTTTGTTGCTAAGCTTGCATGTTTTTTTTTTAATGGAGCCACAATAAAAATATGTAACTAAGTAAAGAAGCTTAGATTTTTCCAAGCAAAGTGAATATTATACATACTCAGTCATATTCATTAAATATGAATAAATAAGAATATACCGTAATTAAATATAACTATTTGCTTTGTATTAAGCTAAAATAGTTTATTAAATAGTTCTTTTAAAAAGGAAATGGGAAACGCTTCATTGTGGATTACATATAGGTCCACATAAAACAGCTAAACTTTCTCCGTTTGTTTTGTTGTAACGGGGCCGATGTGCCGGCGCAAGTAACAATACAATAGAAACAGATTGCGTACATCATTTTCATGTAACAGAATTACAAAAATAAATTTAATATTTATATACCAAAATCTAAAAAAATAAAGGTACCTATATAATTTAAGATTTTTTAAACAAAATTCACATATGTTTTTATTATTCAATTATAATAATTTGGTATTAATCAATATTGTGAGGAGATTACTAAGTACATACTTATTTCTACTATTTAGTTTATTTAAAATAGAAACACTAGTAATAATTAATTACTAATGTTACTTTCATGATCGAACATAATATGTAGCGGTGGTAAGTACCTACTTACTCTATTGAAATATTTTTTTTTTTTGCTTGACCATAGATAGCTAGAAAAGTACGACTATAAACCATATCCTATTTATTATTCCTGTTTACAAGCCATCATCATTCTAAGTTTACTGAAATACAGCGCATAGAAGTAAATAGGTAAAAAGTATACACGCAAACCTACTCACATACAAGCTTTCGTGCATAGTAAAGCAGAATATACTTTACCGTTAAAATATCGTTAGAAAATTGAAGAATCAATTGTTTAAATTCGTATTATAAGCTAAATTATTGTAATTTGCACCATCGTTAAGAATCGTATTCATTCGGATACCATTAAACGTTTCACAACAAACATCATCAATGGACCTTCACTAAGACAGTTGAATGGTTTTTAAAATCCACACTTTGCTGTGCTCTCCGATAACTCCCCCAATAACAACGGTAGGTGACCTCGTTACAGTTACACTCGTAAAATGTCATGTACGCATTTTCAAACTACTCTAACTGGTTAGAAGCTGTCGTAAACAAAATGTATTTGCAGTGACCGGAACACGTATCACAGCGGGTGCCATATTTGAACTACAAAACTATTACTTATTATATTATTATGAAGAGCAACAAGTTAAACTTTTATGTAGCAATAAGCTCGCTACACAGAAAAAAGCTTTAAGTATTCGTTTTGTTTATAGTTATAGAGGATCGTGGATTGTCCATCATACTTAGGTCGTTTATTTATGTCAATGTCTTTAAATGTTGCTACTGATGAACCTACATTCGTTACGTTAGAATTTAGTCAGTAAGAAGCACGAAGACGACGTTAAAAGAGCCTTGAATAAATATATAATATATAAATTTCCAGAAGTATTTTTTTTATATACTTACCTACTCAGGTACGTTTTACGGATCTGATTCAACAGACAAACGTAAGCTAAAAACGCAGTAAATATTCTAATATACGCATAACTTAACGAATGCTCGAAACTAAATATTTTTATCAATAATTATCCGATTAAAATTATCTATAGGTAAGTAGGAATATTTTATTTAAAGTACGAATATTTTAATTTATGCAAAACGATCCTACCTATGATATGAACTATGAAGTGTAACAAAGTCATTATTGTTATACCTAGTTCTTAAATTGCGATCAATACAAATATGCATGTTAGTTATATAGAGACGCATACATTGCAATTTAAAATTAAATTAAAACCAGTAGAACTGGTCAACTGTGGCTAAACTAGGTACACTCGTAGAACTTTCTTAGGGCAGGTCACGCAAACAACAGCATGCAACTACTTTGCCCCGCGAAGTAAAATACTTTCTATATTTTACAGTATTCATTCTATACTAAACATTTATGTTATATTTTTTTTAATTTAACAATTAATATAAAATTAGAAAGACATGTTCATTTTGAAATTTGTTTTAATACATTTGAGTAAGCATAGCAACGGCATATTACAGCTAAACTAGCCTAAAATAAGTCATAAATTGAACAATGAATGCCGCGACACGAGCCCGAAAAGAAAATTAATTTAGGTATTGGTGTCGGTCGGCGAACCCGCGATTGTGAAACGCTGAGTGATTGCGCTCAGCATAGTTTGTGTAATCCAACAACGGCACAATGCTGCCAACCACCTCGGTGGCCCTCGAAAATCTTCAATTGCGACAAAACCTTCGCAACAATATTACCTATGACTAAAAGTTTGCCACGAATAAAATAAAACATAGAATATATAATTTTAAGAATAAACAAAAATCGAAATTTGTTTAAATATAATATGAAGAAAATTTTATTAAATTTAACGATACTTTACTTTCATACAAAATCTAAACTAAATCTAAAAAACTAAAGTTATAGCTATAGCAGTTAAATCATAAATCGTCGATTTAACACTTTATATAAATACGGTATCAGAAAACAATTACAAAAATCACTGAGCAGACCATACAGTCAGTAATTGGGAGATGAGATCTCGTAAGGAACATAGCCCGAGGCGGCATGAATGAAAGCCACTCTCTGGCATCGCGCTACACACACTGCTGCCGTGTCCTGACTACAAACAAAAATATCACTGTTTATTTTTACTTGTGCACTGTGCATTGCCGCATGAATAGAGATGTTTTAGGTCTTTCGTCTCAATAGTTTACAATGTATGATTACAATGAATAAGTAATGTTTAACAATAAACGCCGTCGCGTAAGCCTTTAAGGATATCGACATCCGCCAAACGAGTTTTTCCAGTCTGTATCATCGCAATATCACGGTTATTATTGAAACGCGCTGCGGTCGCGACAGATAAGTAAAACATTTATCATGATATGTTTACTTAATGAAGTGTATTTAGTGTGGCTAAGATTAGGTGCGAAATAATGTGTAAATGTCATCTTGATTTTTGGAGGTTAATAACGATGCTAGTGTATATTTCTAGAAATAGACACTTTAAATGCTGTGTTGATTAAATTATCTTTCTATACATGACAGGTTTTTTTTTATAGTTTAAGGTAGCGCAATATTAAATATCATAATATCGATAATTTAAATATAAAATAACAGTTTCGTAACTTTGTAAATTTACCATTACCCGTTAATAGAAAAAAAAACTTAATTTCAGTGTTTTAAAAATCTAATTAACTCAAAATTTAATTTTCAGAGCATATTGATTGATTAATAAAATTACTAAACCTACCTGTCTGTGCCGTAGCTCCGTAGCGAACGTAGGGCCTTGACGTCACTATTCAACGCCTACGATGTCTACACAACATGGGCCTATAACTTAAATCAGTCTTTTTTTCATCTCCTATATTTATTCGCCAAAGGAAATCTAAAAGGTTATTTAAATTTAATGTATATTTAAACGATAGCATATTGAAATGTAACGATAGCTTGAAATTGAATTGACAAGACGAACGCACAGCTTAATTAATGACTTTTTAGATTTCCATAATTGAAAATTTTAACAAATCCCAACGAGATGTGGTATCCACTGGAATTTAATAAAAGTATGTAATGTAAATGTCTTGATGTATTAAACAAAATGTTAGTGTAATGTGACACAAAAAATCTATTTAGGCCTTAGCAGACAAGAAGTGTGATTGAACCAGAAAATTTAAATGCAAAACTATTGAGGCCAAAATAATACAATGAATAATGATAATGGAATATCGAATCCGAAAATCTTCATAAAAGACAAAAAAATATTTATGACAAACCAAAACAAAAAGTAATAAAGTAGCAAGCAAGTGTGCGCTTTATTAAACTCGGCCGTATGCCACGGCGCACATTCCGGTCTTAAAACCTGTCCGAACGGGTGAAATCAAACACTGAAATGTGAAGTAGGGACCGTCTTCTTAGCATTGTCTCACACATTATCAGCAATTTAATTCGACCGTATAATATTCGTTTGAATCTGGGCAAAAATCAGCGTATAGTGTAAGTGCCCGCGATCTATGTAAATTGTAGAATGCCTACACGCACTGTGGTCTGTACGCTTTCGAGATGATATCAACAATGATGTAAATATTGTCTCGAGTAATAAATGACAACCTTGTAGCCTTATAATTTAAATGTAATTAACAATATTAAGTGAATTACGTCCAATTCAGTTACGATTCATCGATTAAAATATTGTTCTAATATTTTTTTATTATATAAGATACTCATATACATAATATTATAATTAACGTACCTACATATTTCTAAATTACTAATAGGTTATTATTTATTTTGGAGCTTGTAGATATCAAAAATATGAACCGATAACTACTCGCGATCAGCTCTATCTTTACTAAGCCTCCACTATACTTCATGTTTTATTTACTTTTATTTATTTAAAAGAAATGTATTCTGAGTAACCATTTAAACTCATATAACTCTACAATACACACACTATTGCTATGCAACAAAACAAGAAGGAACAGGTAACTCAACATTTTATTCCGTTCGTAACAAAAAAAATAGTAGGGATGTCATCGTCGCCACAATTTTTTAAAATCATCCATTAAACTTCAAATAGCCTAGACTTAAGGTTAGAAACTTATCATTATCTAAAATATATTGAATTATAATACAAAACCAGAAGCGTGTCATTTAGTTCGATTTCACCGCAGCGCGTTTCGATGTCAGTGACTAACGATGCAGTCTACTTTGCAAACGGCGGCTCGCAAACAACTAAACACACTCGTAAGTAGTGTAATCTACATATGAACGTAGAAATGTGCGCATATTTCTACTGACGCTCGTGTGGATATGACCAGATCCAAACACCTTTCTCGTCATGTGCATGTAAATTGCAAAGCTTTTAACGAAGTGCTGGACAATTATTCGCTCATTGAGATATTTAACATTTTAAATCGTCATAAACTTTTATAAAATTTTACTTTTGTAATGATAATTAAATAATTTAATTAATGATAATAATAATAATTTGTTCGTCCTAATTTTTTAAGCTCAATCTTAAAAAGCTTAGTAACAAGAGTTAAAACATTATATCTAGATACTGCTTTACATAAATTTTAACAAAGATAATAAATTATTATAATAATTGATACAAATATGTGTAAAACAATTTAAGAATTAATTTTAGTAAATTCCACAAGAACTTGTAACTTACCGAGCTTATTTTCGGCCATTGACCCATCACTGACCCGGACATAAATCTTCGTATACTCATAATAATAACTAGGTATTTAAATAAAATTTTGTCAGTTTTGTTTATACCTATAAATTGTTATTTTGTCATAAGTATAACTATGAATAAGATTAATTCAAATCTTTTCAAAACCGGTAGCCGTAATGTAAAAGGAAAACAATAGAATATTTGTTGAAAAATTAGACGCTTCATGTAAAACACACTGTGAACAGTTTTGTATTTAAAGTTAATACATGTAATGATAATAATGTGCGAATTTATTATGATACTATTACAATTTATTTGTATTATATATTCCATGCCCATTTGTAAGTAACTCTAGGTACACTAGCAGTTCCCGCGGCTCCGTCCGCGTTTAAATTATTTTTTGATGGCAAATCATAGAACAATATAAAATAAAAAATTGGGCTAAAAGCCTACGACTTATTCTCAGGCCTATCAAATATACACAAAAAAATCATAAAAATCGGTCAAGCCATTTCGGAGGAGTTCGATAACAAACACTGATACGAGATTTTTATATAGGTACATATAACATGTTCAATTTTGTTCGGCGATATAATTTTCATATTTAATTACATATTTAATGTATTTTAGTTTAGTCGTGGTAATCGACTTTTGTCTTTTAATCATCGATTATGATTATTGCGAGTTTGTCACTAGAACATCGTTTGTACAGGAAGATTTATAGGCTTTAAAAATTTAATGACTGCGCCTGAGCCAGCTTAGCTCAGAATGCGATAGTCGGCGGTGGTCTGGTCTATAGATAAATTAGCATTAAATCAATAACTAGTTGAATAAAACTAATATAAATTGTTTTTTTTTTTAATATTACTGACTTTATTACCGTCAAAACATGATATGCCTGCGTACATATTTAAGAGTAATCTTTTGATAATAAGATATTTATACTATGATATAAAATTAAACTTTAATGAAACTTCGACACCAATGCCTTCTCATTGTATCCTGCTTGTAGACTGTAAGTATGTAGGTGCTTTTGCAAGTTGGTACTTGTGGAGTTTAAGTTTACTCTTCCTTATATAGTGGGATGTCAACGCGGTAGCTTTTTCACTTTAAAATAATAAATACATCATTACCAAAATTGGTATGATGCATTACGGATTCACTTAACGTCACCCTTGGACCGTACACGTTCGGATCCGGTTCTGTGTCGAAATGAGAACATTAAGAGGAATAAGATCGCGCATTTCGACGGGTATATAATCAAAGTAAAGCCGTACGATGTAACTGTGAAGCAGGCATTTGTCGAGCTTGCCGTGTCAATAAACTTGATTCGAAAGTTGAAGACGCTCCGACTTACATAAGCAAGTAACAATGTGAGCCGCGACCGAGTACGCATAGATTATACTACGTAGATGCGATGTTAAGTAAATTGTAAATTATTCTCGGAATAGGTAAATTATAAATCAAGAGAACAAAAAATGAAGGTATGCGTAATACAGCCAAGTCTTAAATAAACTTAAGTCATACCTAAACCTAAACAGATTATACTAATTTACTATAGTTTTATACAAAGGACGACTACGTTTAATTATTACTTTAAAAAATAAGTAAATATTCATTTATTTATAGATGGAATTGAAGAGACATCACTATTTATGATGTAGCTAAGCATGGATATTCAAAAAATCATTATAAAATTAGACATTTTGTTGTCAAGTAGATAGAGATTGTTACTATTACATAATATATAAGAGTAAAGAATGCAATTGGCATCTTCTAGCATTTCTGCAGCTCGAAATCTAGGCGAATCGACTCAACAGTCAACGCGGCCACGGATCGTGGCGGTAGTCCAGTTATTTGTAAACCGCTAGTTATAGCAATCCCATAAGCGAGCAAGTATTAGACACATTTATTCTAAAATATATTCATTTACGAGTATACAAAGCTTGTTAAACCAAATTCTATAGGTTAAATAAACTCAATATGAAACTTTGACCGTTTAACATTCACGTCTTTTTTAAAAGTGGACGATTGCGCCTACTTTGTATTTATTCAACAATTTATTTATTATAAGATTAATTGCTTTAGTCTTGTCATAACAATAAAAAGCATAATATTTGATAAAAATCAACGGCTAATCATTAAACATTTTAAGATATTATATCCAGTAATTTGAATTTTTATTCATTATATTTCAGCAAAAAATATGAGTGTAATTAGTTATGAGCAAGGTTGCAAGAAATTTGGCGTGGATATGACGATAAAAAAATATGTGACATTCATAAACTGTTGAATACTCTGTTTGCAATAACACGAAGATAAATTATCGTAATTTTTTAGTATGAATATAAATACGATTTAGGTATTTAAACTTCCTCTAGAGCTGTAACTATGTTTTAGTGTTGAATAAAGTAATCGAACAACGTTACATAATATAGTAGAGCTACAAGTTACAAGCAAACGTCAATTCACTGGCAATTAAAAATATGTCACCTTATTAAATATTGTTTATGGTTATATTACCAACAAAATAGTTTTTTCATTATCTTTTATTCACGTTGGAAGAATATCATAAAAAAGATGTTTGATATGTTTTATTAGAACTCTACAATTTAATCAAATATAATAAAATTTGTAATAGATAAATAAGAACATAAAATGCGTTTTTATTTGAACTTTACGAGAGAACTAGTATTTCCAAGGCCATATAATATCGAACACCCCACCGCAGGTGCTAATTGGTGATGATGACAGCTTGCTGTCAGGTGAACAATTTGCAACAAAACACGTTTTTATGAACGACTTTTTCATACTTATGACGGATAGTAGGTATTGACGGCACGTGGCACACATTAATAAGGGATTACGGCGGCGTAAAGTTTGAAAATTTGCGCCAAAAGATTTACATACATAAATATTATAAATGTTATTCATCTTTAAGTATCTTAAGATATGATTTTGCTGTCTGTGTAGCCGTACGCGTATTGTCGGCTTGCTTATACTCAATGAAGTAGATATACTATCGTTAATATTGATAACAATAGCTGATAACATATCTCTCACACATTCCGCTATTGTAAACATTCTTTAATGTATAAAATTATGGCTAGAAGCACTGTAAAAGATGTAACGAAATATAAATTAAATAATTGGGGCTGTGTAATTACAAAATATATAGATTTAGATATCAGAAATGTTTATAATATTAAACAAATAGGTACTTACCTAAGCTTGATAAATATGTAGTGACTACGTGCCTATAATGTTATAATTACTTAATAGTTTAATGGTACTAAAAGGAGGTACTAATTAATTTAAACCTTAAGGAGGGGAAATCCATAGTACCTACCTAAATAAATAGATTTTTTCTGGTTTACTTGTCAGTGGTTTTCACGTTTGTTGTAAAAAGTTAGATGATGCTTATAATACCTGTAAGGAGTAACTCACTCTGTATATTATAAATACGTAGGTACATATTATAATAACAATTATGAATTATTAATAAAGTGCAAATTTGGAAATTGTTAAATTATTTTTCCACGCCTATTATACATATAAATGTAAATGCACAAATTCTTTGCACGATTTCTTTGATATTAAAGAGGTTATTTTTGATCTCCGACACTCCGATCGGTGAACTTATTTAAATTAATCTATTAATTTGTAAACATAATCAAAGTTCTTAAAAGTATTATTTTCTACTTTTTAGTTTAGATTTATTTAGTTTGGAAGTCGGTTTTTGTTTTTTGTTAAAAATAATTTATTTTTAAATTTTTTGCGGAAAGTAGATACGTATTGTGCTATTTATTAATTATAAAAATTTACCTTCTGTAAACCTAATAGCCTGAAAGTATACAACTATCATCTATCCATAAGTGCGTATTATACTGCTAACCGTTCAGGAGTTGTACCTTCCATCATCAGTTACGGTGCGTGACTCAAATATCCGAATAGCCTATAAAAGATTCGGCCAAGTATCGTTAATGTGCTCCTAACAATTGAAGAGTTCCGTTACTCTGTCATGGATCCCATCATCAGAACCTAACCTAACTCTCATCAAACTACCCTTGAAGTATATCCTTTCTAATAAAAAATAATCATCGAAATCAGTTGGTGTGATATTGAGTTATTCG
Source organism: Boloria euphrosyne (assembly GCA_951802675.2). Lineage (NCBI taxonomy): Eukaryota > Metazoa > Arthropoda > Insecta > Lepidoptera > Nymphalidae > Boloria > Boloria euphrosyne. The sequence continues at coordinate 6,445,663 of OX637877.1, forward strand.
TCCATTTGTCGAGCACACACTTAATGCAAATTTAAGACTTTTATGGTTTTCTCATGGTAGCCATTGTCGGAACTGGAAAATATTAAAATGGGACCACACGGGAAGCACTACATTTCAAATAAAAAAAGAATCATCAAAATCGGTTCACAAACATAAAAAAAAACATACAGACGAATTGATAACACCTCCTTTTGGAAGTCGGTTGAAAAAGCTTAGGTTGGTCGCGCTAGGCAGTCTTCCCCTCAAATAATAAGACAAGTTGACTTACTATTAAAGTGCTTAAGTACTAATAATATGTTTGTGATTAAAATATTTTTAAACAATCTTATTTGAAAGCTATAGAGTATTTTCTGTTTTAAGTTTATATATTTAAAAAAATCAAATTACAAAATTTTCTTGACGATCTATTCGAAAAAGCCTTTACTTCGGGTCAATAATTAGACAAAGGCTTGTAAAGATTGTAGTAGTCTCCGGTCAGGTCGAGTCAAATACTTTACGGTGAGTTTATTAATTAAGGCAGCCGACCTTGCGGGCGGCACTTGCAAGGAGGTCGGGTGCGTGCGAGTGAGACGACAATCGATTGCGCAGCTCACACCTCGAACACCGCCGTTGGAATTGAGATTCGCCGTTTACGAAGGATGCGTCATGCTAAAATTACATTGAACGCTGAAAATGGGATTCGAGCAACGAGTTCAGTATGACGAGCAGCGATAGATTAGAAAGCACTAAATATAATTGCCACGCCGCCCACTTGTCGTTTGACGCGGCGCGTCATTAAGCCGCCATGCGATCGACTCTCCTCATTGACCTTCCGTTATCTGCAGATTATCGGAGTTATAAACACTTTATTTGTATCGTTTCCTGAGACGCTAAAAAATCGATAGGTACATGATATGAAACCTTGCGATTTAACAGCTAATATTTATTCTTATTTATTAAAGGTTAAACCTAAATACGATAAAAATTGTAATGATATAAAAAAAATTACGATCACGTGGGTAATTACGTTTCTGCATATTTTTTCAAACCTAAATATCGTAAAATAATGCTTACAAAATAATTAGTAACAAGAACTTTAAAACTATATAAATCAACGCGAAACTAATGAACAAAGAGCTTTAAAAGTAGCTCGAACGCAAAGCAATTATGGATGCTAAGAGGCGAATCTACAGTAAGCCGGTACACAATGACGTATCATACCAACACAAACACGAGCCGAGTAGCGGAGAGAACAATCACAGAAGAGCGCGAGCCGGCCGCCCGGAGATCACTCGAAACCGCACCTTAAGCTCATTGTCAAACCGATTACAATAAACAAACAGGGACAGACGCGGTTGGAATCCTGTCAAACAGGCGACTTCGAGCGTTGACTTATTATCGGTAGAGCGTTTCTGTCGCGCTCCAACTCAGTCTAATAATACAGTTATTTCAACTGGATACAGTCGACATTTGCACAACGCAATCATCGTACAGGTAAGACACGGGCGCCGTCGCTTACTGCCCACGCACACTAATGCAACCCCGCGCTGCCATAAATAAAAGATTCCTACAGAAACAATTGTTGCGTGGAGGCGAGTTGAGGTCTCAGTGAATGTACATAGTCGGCTAATCGCCGTCAGTCGAACGCGAAAGTAGGTGACCGCTCGTGATTGACGTTCTTATGAAACCCCGTTCGATGACATTTAAACTAGGATGGCCAAAGCTGTGCAACTCTCATTAAAAAATTTTTTCATATTTAACCATACTTCAATATTTTATTCATAATAACTATTTGAAAAATAGTGATAATTTTGCATTTTCCCTTTGAACTTTGAACTAATAAGATTATATTACCGTCATAATACGAATCATCATGACCAGCAACATTATCCAATAGACAATCAAAAATAGTCAATTCAAAAATTAAAACAAAATTTATGTAAATAAAAAAATTATATACATATTTGTTTAATTAATCCGAACTCTATGGAAATCTTTGTTCCGAGATAAAGCCGCTCTACTTAACCTCACAGCACAGAGACGCGTAAACATGAAACAATACGGTACAATAGCACAACTTTAGCCGTGCGTCTGACCTTTCTTCTTTAATAGTATGCTAGACTTTGTTGCTATTAACATAAGATCTAAGAGAATTTTGCCGCTACTGGTTTTGTAATAGATGTATGACTACGTGCACTCAAACAGCCGCGGACTGCTACGACGGTGCCCGCACACATGGGAGGGTAAGGTTTGCTTGCGTAGGAACGCAATGACGTTTATGTGTGGGAATGGTAGGGAAATTTATACGCGCTGTTCATTTCGTTCAGCATCACACGCTCCACGTAATTCACACATTTGTATCACTTTATAAAACATTTATACCTGATTATGTTAACAGTAATTCAACAGACATTAATAGGAAATTAATTATAATATTATAGTTATAACTAAAAAATATTATAATTAAATGTAAATAAAACTTTGATAATGTTAAGAGTTTACTTTAGTGTAACGTTCAGTATACTGATTAATAAAATTATATATAAATACCTATTGATATAATTTCTTAGACATTGTTGCCTGCTGTGTAAACAACTTTGCAATAAATTATTGAGATTCCATACAATGAACTATCATAGATTTGAAATCGATAGTCTTAATCAAATATCTATCAACCAATATCGAGGATATTACTTTCACAAGAACAAATCCGTATACACAATTTGAAAAAACAAAGCCAACCCGAAGGAACCAATTAAGGTGATGAAGACTGAAACTTTATGATCCGATTTAATCTATAAAAGTCTATGAATCAAAGAGAGTAACCAACAACCTTAGGCCATACCAAGTAAATACTCATCCAATCTAAAATCCTTTATGCCATAAGTATTATTCGGAACTACTAAATTCTTACATTTTGTTTAGTCAATAAATCTGTACATCAAATTATTTCATGGAATTACATTATTTCGTGGAAAATATTTAATCATCACTAATAATATTATAAATACGAAAGTAACTCTGTCTGTCTGTCTGTCACGCTTTCACGCCAAAACTACTGAACCGATTTGAATAAAATTTGTACACAGATAGGCTACTTTTTAAGGCGAAAAAGGGCTGCAAAGGGTTGAAATAGGGGATGACAGTTTGTATGGAAATTACGTCATTTTTAAAGCTAGAAGCTTGAAACTTATTATTTGGCCTTTTGATTAGATATAAATAAGTAAGACATTTAAAGTTTGTAAAAATTGTACGCTAAAAGGGGGTAAGGTAAAGGGGGTACGAGCTAGGGACGAACCCGAGCGAAGCGAGGGTGAGTCACTAGTTATACGTATAAATAAATAAATAAATGGTCGAACATATAATCTCTCCTTCTAGTCGAATTTTAAAATTGAGTAAAAATTCAAAATTAGATAATACAAAAATGGGTCAAAAAATTTAATTAATTATAAAGAGGAAAGATTTGAATTTTTGTATGTAACGAATAAACTCAAAAACCTGGACCGATTTTAATGAAATTTGGTACATATGTAGTCTAGAGATACATATGTAGTCTGAGAAAGAACATAGGCTACTTTAAATCATAATAAAGTTATCAATATACATGATTTATCACTCTCCCTAGATTATAATTTAGTGTTACTTAGTTTGTATCGATTCACAGATGTCAATAGTTTTCAGCTGAACTACTATCATACGCGATATAAGTATTGATTTATTAATTCGCACACATGCCTAGACACTAGCGGTCATTGAAACAAGACGCAGATACAAGTACGTCCAGCTTGCATACATATATATGTATGTGCATAACCTCATTAAGTGATAAGATTAACAAAACATAATACAACTTTTATTATTTTATGAACTGTTAGAATGGTACATAAAGTCAGTGTTAAAACTACAAAGTTAAGTTTCTAGAGAAACTTGTAATCACACGTATACTAATCAATCATATTTAAATAATTCAATACCTAAAGCACGAGTCCAATACGAATAATTACTGAAAAACGTAGATTTTTAAGCAATTGTGTATTTAAAATGCATATATGTACCTAATTAAATATACTTAATAATGTTATTTATCCCCAATTTCGCAATAAATCTTATCGTTTTTTTATTTGTTAAAATACAGTACGATTCTACAATCTACTATATACTATAGATACATAATATTATATAAGTAAGTAAAAGTCTATTACGTATATATAAACATTCAGTTTTACAAAAATAAAACACTTTCTTTAATTCGAGTACCAAAAATGACACCAATTGTTCTCTATTCACTAAATGTCGTAATTTAGTATAACTTGTTCACCTTATACGTCACACTTTAATGTTCATATTGTGTAGTGACACGTGATATGTCATACGTTAGCATTCTATCTTTACATATAACGCAATTGCCATTAGATGAGGTAAATATATAATTACCTTCGAAATAATTAGGAATTGTTGATAAATATGCTACACGAACCATTTCTATGAGTAGGTATATAAAATATAAAAAGAAGTTCATAACAATAAAATAAAGTAATTTGCATTAGTCTTGAATCGAAAATGTACGGATAATTTTATTCAATAAATTCTCAGGGATAATTTGGTTGGAATTTTTATTTTAGCTATTATAGAGTAGTTAACTCTATCGTATCTAACAACGTATCTAACAACACCGTACTAGAATGTAAGCTCTTTCTCTAATAAAAGCATTTCTACATAACATAATTGTTTCCATTTGATGGAAGAGTATTTGAAGGTTTAACCAAAGCCTATGAAACATATAGTCGGCCACAGACGTAACAGCCAGCCCAAGCTGCCATACACTCGCTTGGGACATTAGTGTATAGCAGCTTGGGCTGTCACGTCCGTTGGCCGACTATGTTTCATAGGCTTTGGTTTAACTACGTTATATACCTAATAATTTCCATGTCACATTTGTTACCCCTTTTGCATCTGTTTCAGATATTGAATTAAAAAAATCCTTCGCACTACATCTATAGTTAGAAACTTGAATCTTAAAACAGATGTTGAAAAAATTACATTAAAAAATAAAATTATAGGTACACTTAACACGTACGCTAATTGATTTCCATTTTTAAAGTGATAATGATGTATCGATTTCAACGGTTTTCACGGTCAGGTCGATTACAAACAGGTAATTTTAGTGAAATCAATAGATAGTTATTTTTTATAAAACTTTTAAATCCTGTAGAATTGACAAACACTTTCTAACATACACACGTGGATATGTAGATACATGTTTATGGAATTTAAGCATAATATTAATGCGTTCATATGGAGAAATAAAAAAGTTAGTCACAAATTGATATAATATATATATATATATATATATATATATATATATATATATATATATATATATATATATATATATATATATATATATATATATATATATATATATATATATATATATATATGTATATATATAAAAAACTAGCGACTCACCCTCGCTTCGCTCGGGTTCGTCCCTATGTACCCACTTTAGCATACATTTTTTACAAACTTCGTATGTTTTACTTATTTATATCTAATCAAAAGCCTAAAAAATAAAAGCTTCTAGCTTTAAAAATGACGTAATTTCCAAACTTTTATCCCCTATTTCAACCCAGCCTTTTTCTCGCCTTGAAAGTAGCCTTAGATGTTCTTTCTCAGGCTCTAGACTATCTGTGTATCAAATTTCATTAAAATCGGTCCAGTAGTTTTGGAGTTTAATCGTTATATACAAAAATACAAATCTTTCCTCCTTATAATATTATTATATTAATTATTATATTATATTAGTAGATTAACTAGTATAGATAGGGTGTTGAAAATGTGGAGAATAATAAGAATATTTCCTATCAAGTTTTATAATAATAATCAGTTTCGCTACCTCTACAAGGCCTCGTCTTATTGTGACATCATACGTCCGCGTCCAAGATTACAATCGCGACGATTTACATTATTGTCGTATTGATTTAGTGTCGCCATATATGTTTTTCTTATAGATGTAGTATATTCGACTCGTAACGAATTAATTGGAGGCACAAATTTGAAAGTATCATATTCCCAATTTCTTCGACACTAAAGAAAAGTAGTAATATTTATTTATACTTCAGTCAAATTAGTCGACGTCGTTTTCACTGACGATTGGAATCAAAATAACATTTTTTCGATATACTTAGGCAATGACGCTAATGAATTATAATATGAACATTCGTCGCATAGTATCTACTGTATTCTATCTGCCTAGTTTTATTTTGATTCTATTTTGTTTACACACACCTACACTTATTTTTCATTACTTTTTGAAAAATACAAATGAAGCAAGTGTGTGTCGGCAGTCGGGCCACGCACAAACTAGTATATAGTTTCGTAGTTGCCTAATACAAAATACGTACTACACAACTAACAACGTAATACAAGTAATTTTCAAGGGAATTTGTTTACTTCTCCAATTTCAGAAGTTGGTCGTCTATTACCCGTAAACTTGCAGAGCTTACTTAGATGTGATAGTTGTCCTTCTAGATTCGTTTTATGTACTACCGTAATTTTTTTCTCTTATCCATTTAACTGTCGGCGGGAGGGGGCTTGGGGGTTGTGAATTATTTACGAACTGATTATTCATTTGAAATTGTTTTAACCCAATACAACGTAGGCTAGCCTTATATTTTATGATAATATGTTTGGTATATGCAAATTTCTATTAAAGATCTGCTGTTACTGTTACTTATAACATTTAATGGTAAATTCCCACGTCAAGGTCCACAATTACTTAAATCACATTTAATGATAGCATTTTATTATTAACGTTATAGGTACTTATTGGAAAATTTTACTTTGTAACGTCATTGAGAAAATCCCTTAATACGTATACTTTTCAGAAGTATAACTTAAGTTACAATTACCATTATCATCGTAATATAATATACAATAATTTCTAAAAGGCTATAACTTTATTAGTCCTTAAACATTCTAGGAAACTATGCGCAAGCTCACGAGGCAACATTGTTATTAATTACGGATAACAGTCCCAGAATAATGGACGATAAGTTAACAATGCTAGAATGAGACAGAGGACAACCTCGCGACTCATCTGCCGTGCTTAATCGGGTCGAGCGTTCAATGTCACATTCGTCATCGTGCTTCAAGGGAGGAGGATGGTGACGATATCGACGCGATGATACGATAACAATAATATCTTTATCCAAATACATACTTTAAATACAACTTTTTTCCCGGTATATTTGACTCTTATTTTTTTTTTTGGTTTCAGACGTCATTTCCTGTTAAGCATTGGAATTACGAAGGAAGTCAAAGAAGATAAACGTGAAAAAATTAAAATAATTTTATTTAAAACTAGTGACTCACCCTCGCTCCATTCGGGCTTCGTTACTAAGCTACCTTTTTACGGTTATTATCTGTAGATTTCTTACGATTGTCATATTTTCCTGTAGTAAAACGTAGCTTAACCTGGATAACAAGCTTTCCTTATACCAAATATTATTAAAAAACTTTCCACTTGTTTTCTCTAAATTCTAATAAAAACGAAAGATCAATCTCTGTATGGATAATAATGACTAAGTACTTTAATAGCATTTACAAAATATTCAATGTACAGATTCGACCAGTTAGAATTTTATTAAATGTATAGATGAAAAATATTGTCATAAATCTAAAAAGTTGTATCCATATATATACATAAAATGGTATTTAAAGGTTCTCTTACTGTATACACTTAATAAAAAATCTTGATTACAAATGAAGATTCTTCGAATTTTTACTTAAATAAGCGAAAACAGTAAAGCCGACTACAAATATTTTTAAATAACAACAAATGCACCCTAACAAAAATAACATCATAATTTAATACACGATTGTCTGTATATTATTTTGACTCCAGTGACCAAAGGTAATTCCCTGACTTGCGCCAATAATCTACGTTCTGGGTTATTCCCTGAACTCATTGCACTGAACAAATCTGGAAAACCCAAAGTATACAAACGAGAGTTTTTTTTAAATAAATGATGTGTAAGAATTCATTACGCCGATTTTAACCGATAAATCGTTAAAATCGTCGTTTAGTAAATTTGATTTTGAAAATAGTAGGCACAGTTAGAAAAGTTAGTAGGTTTTAATCTAACGGAGATAAAATTATGATCGCAGAATTATACCATGCTAGCAGTAGCACAAAATTATTGTTATATGGATGGGATTAAGAATCGTGACGTCAAATTTTGTTTTGTTTATTTTTAACAGACTTCAAAAAAGGATTTCACCGTTACACCGATTTCTCCGTCAACTGTGGGCCAATTTTAAAAATTTTTCTTTTGTTCGGTAGGGTATAGTTCTGAGGGGGTCCCATTATCACAAAATCAGGATCTGATGATGGGATCCCAGGGAAATCCAGGGCAACTTTCAAAATTTATAGGCACCTATTATGTTTTTTATATATTTTCTTAAGCTGTTCAATCATTTGCGTCTGAAAATCGTCATCTCATGTGATGAGCTGATGATGGAAGGTAGAATTCTTCAAATGTTATTTTTTATCTGTGTTCACCGACTTATGCGTCAATTGTGGGCCGATTTCAAAAATTTATTTTTTGTTTGGTAGGGTATACTTCCAAGATATTCCCATTGTCACCAAATTAGGATCTGATAATGGGATCCTAGGGAAATCGATAGCAACTCTTAAATTTTATAGGCACTTAGTACATTTTTCATATATTTTCTAAGCTGATGATGGAAGATACAACTCCTCAACGGCTAGGAGTTGAAAGGAAATTCCTTTAAAATTATACATACATATAGATTAATAGTTGTGTTCTTCCAGGCTATTACGTATATATGATAATAGAAGGTAAATCTCATTAACCTCTAGGAGTTAGGTGGAATAATGGACGTGGTTTATTTAAGCTATTAAACTATTTCGTATGGGGAATGTAAACATAAAGATGAGCTCGTAGTTTAGTTACAGCTACAGTAGTCGTAGATCGAGTACTCTTTGGACACCAACACCCCCCCCCCCCCCTTTCGGCAGACCCGATAATTAATTACTATTTTCGTTAATGGGTATACTCGTTGTTTAATATAAAGCTTAAACAGATTTTAAATTAGTGACCTATAGTATCAGCTAATTTATCAGCTAAATAAAAGGCACACTAAAAATGTAAAAATAAGTTATTTTTTAAAAAAAATTAAACCGACTTCAAAAAATCTGCACTAAAAAGAGAAAATCTAAACTAAAAAGTAGAAAATAATACTTTAAAGAACTTTGTTAATTTTGGAGCCAAAGCAAAATAACCGTATATTCGATTAATCTATCAATTTGTAAACATAATCAAAATACCTGGCTGGTATATGGTATATATATATGTATATATACTCATAAATTATATAAAAAAGGCGATGTGTGCATGTATGTTTTCTATAGACGTCTGGACCGATTTCCATAAAATTTTCAGGAAAACTTCAGATTACCCCAGCGGGCGATCCTGTAAAGTTTGTAGCGATCGGAAGTTTGAGTGCGGGCAGTGCTAGTTTAAAATAAAGCTATTGGAGCTTTCTCGAACATTTAATTCACCTTGAATACTTAAAACATTATTACACATTAAAACATAACGTGACAATATTTATTATTAGACATTTATATGTACTTTACGATAAAAATCATTTTTTTATTACATAATTACTAAAACTACTAACCAAATGTAATGAAATTATCTATTTATAGATAGAAAAACTACCTAATGTTATATTTAAAATTCAACCGTTTTGTATAACTATAGGTAGGTACATACGTATTAAAAATCACGTTATGAATAAACATGATAATAATAATTAAACGGTGCGTTTTGACATTATCAATCATCGTTAACAAATTTTATAACTTGTTCGCTGACCACAACCAAACTACCGTGTTAGAAAAATTGTTTTTGTTAATATAATTAGGAATATTTTATTTTTATTACGTTTTGTAAACTTCAGTCGAGGATAAAACTGAATAAATACATAGCAATGTACAAATTATAGAATATGTAGGGTAAGTTATTGACGAGGCTCGCGCAAAACTTGTCGAATTAGGCATATGTTGCACAAAATTTGTGTCTTAACCGATACAACATTCCATGCATCGTTGTATTTTAACGCTTCTAGACTGTATTGAGGACAAGTCCGACCTAGGAAAGGTAAATGCCTCAATGCTAGTTGTTATAAAACGAACGCGGGCGGAGAGGTCGGCCGCTCTAACGCGGCCCCGAAACAAATACGCACTATTTGCCAATATACTAATACTTGCAGCCATATGGGGATCTATACGAGAAGAGGTCTACAATCTAACCATAGTATTTTTCAAATTATTTATATTAATTTTATATTTTGGTCATGTAGCTTTATCCGCAGACGCGATTTTATTAGCGAGAACATTCGAATAGTTACGTTCTTACTGTGTATAAGTAGTTATTAAGAAATTGAATTATACTCAAAATAAGTAAAGTATTTCTTATATGTACTTACTATAAAGTGTAACATTCATATATTTATTTGACAAAAAACCTAAAGATGGATTACAAGTAATGAAATGCTTAGAAATATGATGAGAAGATAAGATTCTAGAACGATTTAATCTTAGTGTGGATGTTTAACTGCAGTGGCGATCGCATATGATTTGTCCTCGAGTACACGTGACTCTTTGCGCTAGATTAAAACAACAATAAGCAACGCTGCGTCAGCACTGGTTCAAAACTACATACGTTAGCGAATAGTGCTTATTAACAAACTAAATTATGTAACTAACTGTGACATTATAAAATAAACCTCTTTATACATTAAAAAAATGTAGTACCTAATAGCTTTTATTTTCAGAGAATTTTAATTTGTAAGGCTTTATAACAGTTGCATAATTATTCTTAAGTAGGTACTTGTTTAACAAGTATGGTCCATAGTTAGGGCTCTCGCAGCATAGACTATGGCGACTCAAGCAAAAAAACGTTTCAAGGTAAGTAGTGCAATGGATGCGACGCAGCGGTGCGCGTTCGTATATGGCAAGGTCGGCGGGTGCGCCCGCGCACGCGACATCAACGCAATCACTTTCACTACGCGTCTTACCAAATGCACAGATCCAAACAAGCTGGAACAGGTACGCGTAGCATAAAAACTAAACACACTTTTCCATCATATGAAACGCGTTTGCCGTTTTTATATGGTAGGTAAATTTTACGCCAATTATGTAAGCGATAAGATGCTTTAGATAAGTTTCAAGTTTCAAAGGTTTTGTATTATTTTTCATTTGCTTAGATGTTTATAATACATTTTATATACATTATAGAATGCAATGTATGTCTACATACATTACGCATTACTTTTATCTAAACATTTCATTAGAAACACATTGTTTATTATAATAAGTTTCTTTTTCAGCAATTGACACTTCTAGTAAACTTACGTCAAAGTCATATCAGCTTTGCTTCCTCTTCACAGTGCGCTAAATTCATTTCAGTGCGAACTGTATTGTGCTTTCGTAACTTGACTAAGCTCACGTAATCGTTGTTACAAAGCACAAACAACATACGATACCCACACCCTTCAGCCTTTCTTAAAATATAATGCTCGTACATATACTGAATATGGAACCTTACAAAAATATTTTTTAAAATATTATGTATAAAGAAATAATTTTCACTTTAATATAATAACTATCTGATATAGGAATTTTATCGTACTCTGTCTTTGATAAGCCAGTAAATTTTTATATATAGCAAAATAGACTTCACCTAGAATGAACACATCAAGTACCAATTTTGGAAGAAAAACAGTTTATAAAATGGTAAAAATTTTTCAGCCTTATTTACAAACATAGTTAAAAGTGTTACATTATTATAATCAACATGTATAGTATAACAAATATTAATAAAACATTCCTAATATTGGCGTATTTATTAATCATAGAACAAATACCATGGTAGAAAATATCAGTTCAATAGCACATATGAATCCGATTTATCGGATCGAAATTGGAGATAATAATTGCTTCATAAAATTTAAAACAAGTTATTAATTGTGGTATTTTGTATTTCATTTGCATGTTATGATTTCACGTACAATGAGCGTGGAAAAATTGCCCGAGTGGCGTGTTCATAAAACCAACCGATAACAGCGACTTCAACTACAACATTAAAGCCCACGCGCAGTGGTACGTGCATTAAAAATGGGCCGATTAAAAAAACCTATGTCGATTGATAAAAAATACACAGCACCGCTTCTTTTTTGGAAGTCAGGTAAAATATTATATTAAAAATACTTATTTAAATTACCTTAATTTAATTACTTATTTAGAAGTGAATTAAAATTATCTTTATGTACTTATTATAAAGATAATTTCAATTTAGTTATGATTAAAATTAATATGTATTGTTTATTGAATGGAAAATGTATGAGATATCGCCAAAAAATTAACTGCAGCAAACGTCAAACTTATTTTTTACATATTAAAATCTATATTTCAAAAGGTGAATTTTACAATTTCTTAGTAATCCCATTTACTCTGAACTTTATTGCTCACAGAATATTCAACGTGCGATGGCATCTTCTAATATGACTTACCTTTTAGCAAAAGTTTTTAATTAAAATAAACGACTTTAACTTCATTTTATTGCAATTAATATTTAAATCCAAACTCTAATCCAAAGGACATAGCGTATGACATTTAAAATGTTAAATTGTTATCTGGATTAAAAGGTCAGTTACTAGGTGAATGATGTAAGTATTTTCAAACGTTCTGACTTGTTCGACAGCTCACCCTGAACAAAATACTGCTATCGATATATTGTAATGTAATATTATACTTTATTTTCGAATGTTCAATCTTCAAAAGGCCTCAAAATTCAATGTCATTTTTTACTAGAACTTACCACCTTTAAGACTTAATTTTAGTGTCACAGACATGACATCCATTATGTCAAATACATATGGAATTCTCCATACTTTTTATCGCATTTTTTACATACTTGGAAAATGTAAAGGCAATCGCATATTTACCTACTTGTTATTTAATTAAAGTTTTTACCTTTTAGCCTAATCTAAGAGAAGCTTTGAAAATGTTAAGTTATGACAATCACTTATTTTAGACCATTATATAGTACAACTATATTAATATTTATTCAGTATGTGTAATAATGTAAAAGACTGTATTTTCTTATTAATTTTTTAATTTTGAATTAGTTAGTGTAAAAATTTAAGTATTTTTTTAATTAGTGTAAAAATTTAAGTATTTTTTTAGACACCACAAGATTTTTCAAAATCGTTCTTTTTAGTTTGTAGCTTGTTTAATCTTCTTTCCAAAATTCAAGTAGGTACCTACTAAAGTGAGAAAACAAATTAAAGGGCTATTAAAACTTAAAAATTCGAGTCAGACCAGCCAAATATCAATCCATTCCTTTATTACCAATTTAAATAAGAAAATAAAGGAAACATACAATCTAGTGACATGAACTAATAGGGGCGTTAATGCTTGTTTAAGGATGAGCTTATAAATCGGCCTTTAAAATAAATAAACAAAATATGAGGCTTACTTAATTTTTTGAACTAATAAGAAAAAAATACAAAAGTCTTTCCCAGTTTTTCCCCTTATTTTTAAAAAAATAAAATTATTTTCCTGTATTGTAATAAATTCTTGTTTATAGTTCGTAAAGTGAGTTTACGATTTTCTGGTCAGTGCTATTTTTGTTGTTTTTATTGATGTTTATAATTTAAAAGTGGGAAACTGGCAGATACTAGGACTTGGTCATCGTGATGTATCCCCATAGAGACGTTATCCATAATAGTCGTTCATAATATTGTTGTTAAAATCAAGTACTCGTAGTAAAACTTCACTAATTAACCCAATTTTTTTTGTAATCCGTATAAAAATGAGTAATTTTGATATTTGATTTATGTTAATTTTAATGATAACACAGTTATCCTAGAACATGTTGTCAAACAAGTTCTAGGTAATAAAGACTATCTATATTAATAATTCCGTGAAGGGGTACGGTAGACTCGATCGAAACCTTAGCTGAATAATAAAACATGAAAAAATAAACATTTCCAGTCGACAACATATATCCGCAAAATTCGGATTGTCGAGTATTTCGTTTAATTCTAATGGTGATAACAGACAAATCGCAGTCGCCATATTGGCCACTCAAGCGAAACGTCACTGACATCGGATGACAGTCCTGTGTTGCCAGAAGGTTACATTTCTTACATTTTACGTAATTTTTAATAAACTAATAAAGTGCAGGTCACATATTTTAATAAAAATATTTAGAATTTAACTTAATACATTTTATGTAATAATTAATAATGTAATAATTCAGTTTGTTTTTCATGTTTATTATTCCTTAATTTGTGTTTCAAGTGAAATTATGCTTAAGTTATTTTAAAAGCGTAATTTGAAATATAATAAATAAACCCCCCATATCTACATATTTTACGTTTAATTTAGTAGTTCACTTGATAAATAAATAATAAATCAATCTCTTCAGTAAGATGAAGTCGTTCAAACAGATGTTAGCAGATGGCGGTATTTTATATATAAAAAATCCTTAAAACGTACTTCGTTTGTAAAATATACTGTTAAAAATAATAATATTTTTATTATTCAATTTGAGTAAGTGTTAATTGTATTTTGCTATAATATTTTATATATTATATAGGTATATTTAAAAAATAACGATAATTGGCTTAATATGAAAAGGAAAAATTATCACGATTACGTTCTTTATTTTTGTGAATTGTTTTATAAAACTGTAGGTTAAACTGTAGGCCTCTGCTAAAATTTCATTCTTCGCCACTGATACACAATACTTATTATTATTTGAATATTTATATAATATTTTTGGTGGATAAAGAAGGGTTAAAGCATAACCAAGTTTTGTTATATTATTATTATGAATACAATCTGAGGCATATATAATGAGTATACGCTGTAACATTTTATATAATTAAATTTTAAATAAATAAAATGTGTTTAATTATACACTGCAGCCCACTGACCTCTATATTACCACTGGACTAAGCGTTTGACAGCTATTTTTTTGTGTCCATTTGAAGCGCCACTAGCGAGAGGGTCGAGAACTAATTTTGACGTATATTGCAAATGACAGCGAGAAGTGTTTGTTTACTGTAAAGTAATTTTGCATTTTCGTTGTTAATATAACATAAGTAGTAATTATGATGATACGGTTATTGATTAATAAAAATAAAAAAATAAAAATCTTTTTATCGACATCATTAGTTTTAGTACCACGAACTCTCGCTACGTCCGACAGCGGCGGACAGCGCCAAAATGGCGAATATCAAGCAGCCACAAAAGCACGTTGACAACAGCCAGTCCAATGGTATTATAGAGGTCAGTGCTGCAGCCCCTGTTAAATATTTTGTACTAGCGACTCACCCTCGCTTCGCTTGGGTTCATTCCTAGATTTAGCGCGAGCGAAGCCGCGGGTTCCGCTAGTGATCTAAAATGACGCGTCATCCAGACCGTTCCGAGGATGAATCAATGATCTGCATTTATGTCAGTAGGTATGTATCCGTGTAGTCATCACGTCCTGCACTATATTACCATGAATACAAAGGACAGGCTAATTAATTGATGCGTCTAATATACGAGGAATGTACGATATGTGTGCAGCTTCTCAATGTTACCAACTAAATAAGGATAACATCAGATTTATTGTTAATATAACTTACATTAAGCATAATCTGTAAGAATTTATATTAGTAAGTAAATACGAAAAATCGTCTATTAATGTTTTAAAAACTATCTTACCTACTTCAAATTTTACTACAAAAACGACATTATAATTTATACCTATATAGCACGTAAAGTCATCGGTCGGTCCTGCGCCTTAGCTCTCACTGGTCGTGTCGAGTAGTCGTCCCACCGGAGTATGAGAGTGATAGGAATAGGGAGTGCACTTGTGTCTGCGCGTACGCTTGTGTACTATAACTCCTGCGCAATTAGCCAGTCTCAATGAGATTGGCCGCCATGGTCAAACTCGGTCGAAGAACATTATTATTATAGATAGGTACATATTTAGCATGATAATGATACTAGGACTTAGCAATTTGGAAAAGACTAGGTCTCCATAAAAAATATGGAAGCAAAATATATTTTGCGAAAGTACTACCCTAATAATGACTTGTAAATGAGAAAACAAGATGTCAATATAATACTTACGATAAATAGGTATGTCGGCTGGCCGATGACGGAAGGCAAAGCAAATAACATCATTATCCGGGTACAGTACATGTTACGAACGACATTCATTCACAGCTATTGTTGTAATCGCATGTTTTGTTCAATGTCGCGCAAACTACACTTTACAACTGAATAATAGTTATTCCTGTTTATTATGACTGGAAATTTAAATATATTTTATCTCTCTCTCTTTCTCTGTTTATTATAATTATTTGTGATTTATATTAGATGAATAATTATCATTTAAGAAAAGTAATATCTAAAATTGACCCAGTGTTACCCGACGTAATTTTTATAATAAATGTAAATAACCCATAATATAGTGATCATTAAAAAAGTATAAAACAATATGTCAATTGATTTTCCTAATAAAACTTATGAATGGAATATGTAATAAAATATATATAATCTCACGTACAATAATATAAGCATTATACAGTACGTACAAAATGCTTATTAAGAATTATATAATAATATTTGTTTGTAATACAAACTAATTTTGGATATTTAATGATGGAAAATTGTTTCATTGGCAACATAACTAATCAACATCGCTACGCAGATAACATGAGTAATTCCATTTGTAATAAAAAGTTTTCCGTTGAATGGAAAACGAAAATCCCATAAACTTGCCCTTCATTTTGTTATTTTAACTTAGATTTGATAGCATCAATTTTACTTTCATAAGTATATCGTCAGTGACTACCTACTGTAAGTAGGTACTGATTATAGACCTGTGATAGTCTGATGGGAACAAGTCAAATATCTTATATTTTTGCTAAATAGGGTAAACGACCCAAATGTTGGCATTCACCCAATTATTGGCACTTATGCATTTAAACTATAATAATAAGGTTCCTTTTGGCCCAAGATAATGTTTACAACAACAATATTATAGTAGTAATATTGCATTATTAAATTGCCAACACTGAATCTTTGATGCCGTTGTACTTCATTCAAAAGTAGCCGCTTAAAATTTCGCTGTGAATGAAAACCGATTTTGTTATTGTTTTCATAAGGTAAGTCAATTTGATTATACATTTCTAATTATGCTCGTTTAATTAGAGACCAAATGAGTGTACTTGCTTAATATTGTATGATGCTTAAAGCATAGTATGGTAACGATTTTAAGTGATAAAAATTTATGTTTTCGCTATTAATCGGGGGTGCCAATTACTGGATGTCAAATAGCTCATAGTCCCATTCTTGGCACACTATGCCAATAATTAGTCGTTTTATAAATATTTTATTCCCGTTCTTTTTTATTCATTACCTTTTAACATTATTAACTTTACATTTCCTCTGAATGAATAACAATAAATTATTTGGTTATCCTATAATTGGCACAGTGCCAATGAGTCTAATACCCATTATGGACACTACGCCAATAATTGGGTCGATAATATGCCAATAAATGGTTTATTAAATATATACGAATAAAGACGAAAATGAAGACCAAAAGTAAAGCGAAGCCTAAAGAAAAGAGAATGAATAATGATGATGAGAATTTAAAAAAGGCCTTAAATGCAGTCAAATTTGGAATGAGCAAGAAACAAGCTGCAAGAGAGTTTCAGGTACCCAGATCCAACACAGAAAAGAAAAAGGCAAAAGAGTTAAAAGAAGAAGGTGTTAAAAAAAGAAAATTAGAATGAGAAGAAAAAAATACTTACACAGACAAACAAAATACAAAACACAGCTGGTAAGGGCAAAGGGAAGAGAAAAAGAAGTAATGCACATGATGTAAAGAAAAACTTACTAAATATTCAAGAAGCGGAAAAAGATAATGTTTTTGAAAATGTCGAAAAAGTAGTAGAGCTAGAATCAAATGAAGAAGAAAATGTGTACGAAACAGGATGATGATGTTGTGCCTTCTACTTTAAGAAGGGTAGTTAGAAAAGCCTACAGTGCATCAGAAATTTTAAAATGCTTGCAGATTCAAACGATGATGAAATGTAAAAATCTGTTAGAGATGGATGAGCTGAGCCTTGAGAAAGAACTCTTTTTTTTAACTGTTTTAAGAGAACTATTCCTTGTATATAACCTACGATAGTTATATTTAAAGACAAAGTAGAATTAGTAAACGAATTAGAAGTGCCAATAATTAGCATTAACTGTGTCAATGATTAGGATTATAGGTGCCAATAATTGGTTTTTCCAAAAAAAATACACAATCTTATTTTTTTATTTTATACGACAAAATAGATTTGTTTTAGCGTATGATCTTAAAAGTAGATTATATTGGAAATACTAGAACATAATAAACATCGACATAAATAGTTTAAAGACAATTCTACATTCATTTGATTAATAGCCATGTCTTAAAGTGCCAATATTTGGGTCACTTCCCCTATATAAGAACTATAAATATAAAAGGGTATTTAATATATAATAGTGTAACAAACTATCGATTTTTTAATTTAATATGACAATATGACTACGTGTAAATCTAAGAATATTTAATAGGCTAACGAATCGTTGAAAAGTCGGCGATAGGTATGTTAATTTTTATGTACTCGTTTTATATGAAGTATTTAAACATGTAGAAAAGTTATGTTCTCAAAGATATTATTTGCCCAATAAGTCTTATATAAATAAAAATGAATGTTGGTAAGCGCATAACTCAAGAATGGCTGGACCAATTCGGCTGATTATTTTTTTTTATATGTTCCTTAAGGTCCACGGAAGGTTTTAAATAAAAAAAACTAAATAAATAAGATATTAAAAGTTTGTGAAAATTTTATCCTAAAGGGGGTACCTAGGGACGAACACGAGCGAAGCGAGGGTGAGTCGCTAGTTGATGGGAATAAAACTTTGCACCGAAAATGATTTAGCAGAAGTTTATCAAGTAAATTAATTTAAAATGTACTAAAACAACACATTACTGATATAAAAGGTACATAGCTTTTGAGTTTTCGATGCTGGCTTGCGGACAGAAACAAAGAATTGCCAATTATTCCACCTGCCCCCGCCACACCTGGACCGGCTGCTCTTTTTATTTATTTCAACGCGCGTCGTCGATATTTTTATTGGTCACCTTATGACACTGTTCAAATATTTAAGAATGCACAACATTTCGCATTTACATTTAGAACTGTAACAAATACCTACTTATATTTATTATTAAAGTAGACTGACACTGAAACTTGACCCTGAGTATGTTTAATAATTTTTATATTATGTATAAGTATAAATTTTAAAGTGATTACAAAAAAAATTTATGTTTACATAAGCACTAAAACTAACATTTTAGATACGTTATAAATAATTAATTTAGTAACTAGCAAGCATCTATGACTATATTTTTAAGAGAACGCAGTATCTAAGAAGCGGAAGTTTTCTTAGCAATGTTTTGTAAGGTTTGTCACAAAATGTCGCAATAAGTGTGGAGCACTTGCTGTTGCTTGCGTAACCCTCGAACTATCATTAATCTCAATTAGACTACAATGCTGTTTCAATCGTTAGTTTTCCAAAACGAAAGAACTTATACCATGGCAGCTTAAAGCTGACCTAAATCAAACGAGAAAACTTAAAGAAAAATTACCTATATTATAAGTAGAAACTTTCCTTGCTTGCCTCATTTATGTTTCTTCTGTTTGCGGTTAGAGTTTTTATAAAGTTCATTACACTTCATAATATTTCAGCTGTAAATGAGCATTAAAAATCCATCCCTTCTATGAATATACAAAAAATTTAAGCGAGTCGCGAACAAGATGCGTCGATATGGTTCATCGACCCTACGGATATTTCTCGAAATTCGTCGCGGATTCTGTGCTCTTTTCGCTTTTTAATTGTAAGTACTCAGGCTACTCAAGGTGATACATTTCCAGCGCATAAAATACATTTTTATTCTCGCACATAATTGGTTAATCTCTGAGGCCAATATCAATATTTGAATTTTTTAAGCATTTTATGTTTAAAACGTTACGTTGAGGGGAAACCTACAAGCTCTTAGCAATTTCAACATGTTTTATGTAAAAATGCATTATAGTAAGAAATGATTTTTCCTTTAAAAATATGTATTTGGCCTGATTAAGGAATTTTAAGTATTTTACTCTTTTGTTATGGTTGTATTATTGTAATACAAATAAAACTTATTAATACATACTATTATTATTTTATTTGAAGGCCGCATGACAAAAAAATTAAATCTGTGACAGATATGATAAAAACATACCTATGTAGGTATAATAATGTTCTATACACAGAACAAAACGCTTATTCCACAATCGCAGACGCAGCTACATTAGGGTTGAACGCAAAGTTGATGAAGAATGAAATTGAAATTTAATAAGCTTTATAGTCGTTATTTTAAGAATATTTTGTTAAATTTAAAATAAATAGATAGGTGGACACTGGACATACAAAAATATAATTTGTGTATAGTATAAATATAGTGAATGAGAGTGTCAATTTTTTACTTTTCACTATTTTAGTTATAATTGTATAATAATAATAAATGTGGAATGGACTAAAATAAAACATAAAAAAACAGATAAGAAGCTCTGTAGCTTAGGCCTGAATTGCTTATTTCAAAATAAACATTGAAATACATATTTTCATTGGATGTAGGTACATGTTCGAATACAGGAATATCAATAGATTGCTTGCCCGTTGTGTGCTTAAAGTAGAAAGTTAGAATAGAAAAAAGTATTTAAAAATACACTTCCGAGGTGCGACCCTAACTTACGAACACTCGATGATGTTTAGTCGATTATAATTAGCCGCGCTCCCGACTCGCTCGGTAAATGGTATAAGTTACAAGCGTTTACTTAAGGCAAAAAAATAAAAATTGTTTTAAATATTAAGCAAACTTGGCTGAAGTACCAACAATAAGTAATTTAAAAGTTTGTACGTGTGCACGTTTGGTACTTCACACTGATACGGCTGGACCATTTTGGATGCAATTTAGTATTCAGACAGACAGATCTGGAATTCAACATAGGTTGGTTTCGCGAAGACGCTAGTAGTGCCTATTAGCATAAATATTAATAAATATGTAACCAAGTCTTTAAAAAATACATAATTGAATTATGCACTTCTGATTGCAGCATCAAATCACTTATAACTTAAGCTGCCGGCTGCACACTGCACAGCCAGCGCGTGCGCCCGCGCGGGTATCGGCAGATGTGCGCATACGACGTATATGCGCGCTCTCATACACCTTTGCATAACTCAGTCCTATTTGCCTACTGATACACTAACATCTTGGCGAAAAATAAACAAAAAAACAGGAATTTAAGGACAAATACGTTAAAAGAAAATAAAAGTTGTAGAACAGGTGAACCAACCTAACATTGTGCATCTTATAAACAACGTCCATTTTTGTTATTGAACAGAATTATTTCGTAACACATATACAATAATATGTTTTAGGTATAGTATAGTATTATACCTATATGTTTTCATAATATTTAAGTTAAAATATTTAAGTCTTTGCTGAGGTTTTCATTCACCAAGTTATAAAACGTGACATACAGTAAGTATATAAGGTAGGTACTCATCGAATATCAAAATAATTCGCTGACCTTAATCCAAAAGTAAACACGAAAACAATAATAAGGAAGCTAGTATGGAAAAAAACTATTTCCACGGAAATTACGTATTTATTGTTATTTTATAAATGGAACCACTAACTTCTTGAGTCAGACGTAAGAAATAATGAGAAATCGGAACTATATTTAGTTCATTTTGTACCATGAATAGACGCGCCCACGATACATACCTACATATGTAGCTGCGTAAATCAACGCCCGACTAATATATTACAAACTCGATACAACCGTGTTTTAAAAACTGAGACGGTAAAAATACATACTACAGTAACACTATGTTTCATAAAAATACTATTATTAATATCACTACCTAAACAAAGTACGCGACTTTGTGTCTGTAGTCTAAAAAGCACTGAACGGATTTTCATGTGGTTTTCAACAATAGGTGGAGTAATTCACGAAAAAGCTTTAGGTGTATAATTTATCAAATTCATCATCATTTATAATTCGCTGAAATATGAAGATGTCGAAAAAAAATCATGTCGACATGGAACTTTAATGGCGTGCGCCGCGTTAACCAATAAAGTTAAACCGAACAATGTATTACAGAATTTTTACACTTAAAAATATCTTATTAAACACCTGAACGAAGCGTGGGTAAGACACAAGTGAATAATATACTATTCTTACTCGTATAAATGTTAATTGAAAAAATATTTTTAGTTTGAAGTGGAAAGCAAAATGTGCATTCAACGCATAATTATATAAACTATCATTAACTAAAAACTATTAAATAAATTAAAAACCTTTATTCATTCTACGATTTAGAAAAGTTTGCGTTCAAAGTTACTTGATAAACTTTTACTATTTTTAATATTATGAACACATGAATGTACATAATATCTAAATGCGCCAGTAAAGGGCAGAAGCGATATGTCGACACATGCCGGCACACCGCAATGCGGCAACGTTACTCCTCTGTACATACATATTACGAGCTCCTCTCCACTCCCTAATACTGTTACTTTATTTATAAACACGTAAAGCGTTAGAAATATACAAAGACATATTAATATGTGTAACAGAAAATAATTGCATAAATTATATACACAGATATCTGAAGTATAATTTAGAATAATTCATTGAGGCAAAATCTGCTTAATATTTGTTTGTCAACATCAAATCGGTACAGTTCAGTGAATAAACGCAAAATGAATTTAATTACCTACTTATAATTTTAATAAATCCTATGTATGTATGACGCCGACTTTACATTTTTTATGGTTTGATTTTTACTACTATGTTTGGAATCGATGAGTGTTTCATTGAGCGAGCTACACAAACCACAGATGATTACGTTAAGATTCTTTCTGGATGCGGTTTAGTTGAAGCGTTCGCGAGCGATTGAGTTGAGGTGCTGGACGGATGCGTGCGATTATAATTAGGATTGTATTTCTGATTCCGACGAAGCTCGGTATGGCGGACACCAGTGAATTCCATCTGAGTCATTGTGCCCGTTCTGTAGCCTTTATTTTCGTAAAACACTTAAGCCTTTCACGTGCATCATTGTTTAACATTATCTTTGTAAGTTTTGCCCCTATTAGCAGTAGTTTTTTGAAGTTAAGTTACTTTTAGTGTCTAATAAAATATAAAATATTTCATTAGATAGTCAAATTGTTTACATTACAGCCGATGTTGTTTAATAAGTATACTTAATAGTAAGAAGGTATACCTAGCACATAAATGTATTCAAATACTATAAGTATTTAAAAAACAATTAAGAAGCGAAGAAAATATTAAAACTTCACTAGTTGAAAGCTAATCGTAGTCTCTGTACAATATTATATTCGTAAGTACCTTTCGTAATATTTATCCATTCAATGTCGACTAATAAATCAAAACTTTATAAGGTGACAAAAAAGAATAAGGAGAATAATTAATTTTTCATTCTGGCATACAATTACAATTGTTGACAAGTTGATTATGTAATATGAAGGTTTATCATGTTACGGAAGCTAAAAAATTATGTCTATCCTTCGGAACTTTAGATTAATGATAAAAGTAAAATTTATACAAAAAAGCAACAATTATCCTAGTCCTAAAACTCATAACGGAAATCTAGAGTAAATTAAATTTAAAAAAAGGTTAATAAATGAAAGCTGAAATAACGTACACAGGTTTAGGGTTGCATAATGCTATATACCCACCAGGAAAAGCTTAACTTAACTAAACAATTTAAATACTTTACGCAATTATTAAATTAAGCACATCTCACGCACACAAACGGAATCATTGCGAAAAAATACAAATAATTAGCTGTAATGTAGTGTGATGGAAACAAGCCGGTTGCCACGCGCGATTGGCGACATATTTTCCGAGCGAAGCGCAGAACAGGTTTGTGCATAAGGGAGGTGCATGTTGCTGCTCGCGAGTTGCGATACCGCATACCCGCTTGCTACACTACATTATGTGCCACTTAGGACGCGTCTAATATGTATGCTATAATTAAAGAATTATAAAACATAGCAAATAAATAGGATTTTTTCTTATCTTATCTGCTCGAAACGTCTGTTTGTCTGTGTCGTTACAAATAATTGTAGTGATGATTTTCAAAGACGGTTTTTTTTTCATCTTTATTTTATGGTGAAAATTAATATTTATTTTTGATTTTTATATTTAGGTAGTTAATATTGCTAGTTATAAACGACCGTATAGGTAGTACTTATTCTCCCCCAATGTGCGTTCACCTTGTCGGGGTGGAGGGGCTCAGTAGCGTCCAACAATCCGGGCGGGCGCGGTGATGCTAAAAAACCCACAAGGAGGTGGTCCACTTCGTTAAGCGGTGTGGCATTCGGGTTACTGCAGGCTCTTCTCTGATACCAGAGTGGACTGTGGTGCAATCTCTTGGTTATGTGGTCTGCCTTAGCAGACCTGACGTCACGGGTTTTTTTGGGTTTTAGTGGGTAGTGCCTACTTGCTTCTTTTTAACCAGTGATCCTCACATATCCACCTGATGGTACGCGTAGGTAAATGCATTTCTTAACGTTAAAAGAGATTCAATAGTCGCTTTAAGTTATTTTAGAGTTAGGTAGGTACCTGCTCTGTAATCATAATTTATTCTAAAGTAAATCAAGATTTAAATTGCCAATACTAATTTTAAAATAGACATTAGATATAACGTAGCTATAACAAGTCACACGTCGAAAAGAATGTAAAAATATAAATAACAATACTTTTAATGAGTTTAATAAATAGGTTCATTAAGTTTTTGTACCTTTCAAATTCTTTATATGAAACTTGTCGATGTAGAATAGGATCAGTAAAAAACGTAACTAAGCACAGCTAAAATTTTCAAAACAATTAAAATATGGGAAATAGAGACATATATTTTTTTAAAGACAAGTATAGTTAGTAGACGAGAAAATAAATAAATACTTACATATATATGTATACAAAAATGTCAATAGGATATTAGTTATTACTTATTACATATTTAAGAATACATACATGGGTGTGCTTTTTCGTTTTGCGACTATAACTTGTGTGTTGTTATGTATACTGTAAAAAAGGAATTTATTTAAATATTTTCTCCACTTTAAAAAAGAAATAATTTCTCATTTAATAACTTATATTTTCTGTCTAATGTCTATATCAGATAACGGTGTAAGGTGTAAAATGACAGCATATTTCAATGTCATTGGTAATTGCTAAGATAAGATTTTAAACAAACAGTTATTTTTACCGACTCTTTAAGTTGTCTTTTAGCTATTAAGGAAAACCCCTTTCGTAGTAGACTAAGATATTCCATAACTTTGAAGATTCGCGAAGCTTTGTGCTCATGCTATCAAAAGGGTTTAGCTGTCTCACTAGTTTGGATTCCTGGCCATTCCGGGATTCCTGGAAATGAAACGGCTGACTCCTGTGCCAAAGCTGCTGTGCAGTGCGGGTCACTGGAGTATTTTTCTAACTCAGCGCAGGATCTTTTATCTATTGCAAAATCTCGCTTAGATAAATCGTGGGAAATCATCTGGAATACATCAAAATCTTTTAAAGGTAAACACTATGCGGCTATACAACCTGAGATCCCAAAACGTCCTTGGTTTTCCCGTTGCAAACAGGTGGAACGCTGGGTTATTTCTACCATTTGTCGTCTACGTCTAGGACACGCAAGTACTCCTGTGCACTTGGCAAAGATCAGAGTCAGGGACCACTCCCTGTGTGAATGTGGCCTGGACGAAGGCTCCTCTTCCCATATCCTTTTCAACTGTCCCAAACTTCTGTATCCTCTCTATGACATCCTTCCTTGTAAAGTCCCCCGTCCTATTAATGTTAATTGTTTATTAATGTTTGTGTTTAGTCCATTATGTAGATTTCTGTGTACATATATTAGAAATAACAAAATTAAAGTATAGATATATTGTAAATATGTTATTTGTAACTCTAATTAATATAATTATTATTTTTATAGTTTTGTATATATTGTGTTGTCTGTTGTAGGTTCTAATTTTACAACGAGTCGCTCCGTTTCTACATGTAATCAGTCTTAGTGTTTGTTTTTTTCATATTCACCGATCAGTTTATATGTAACGTGTATTCTCCATTCTACGCGACATTGGCGAAGTCAACTGTGCCCAATCGGCACTCATGGAAGCCATTAAAAGAAATAATTGAATTGAATTAAGATTTTTTTAATACAATGCCTAATCTAACGCTGCGTCATAAAGGGTATTTATTAGAATTAAAGAACTATCTATACTAATATTAATATAGAGAGTGTTTGTTGGAACGCGGTAAACTCGGAAACTTCAAACTGCTAATTCGTTTTGAAACATTCTTTTTGTTTTTGTTGTTTTGATTGAATTGCTAGTCTTATTATAATGAATTGGTAAATTGATAAACGTCTTGTACATTTTTTTTTCTACAAAGTTTTGTTTATATTTCGGGTAATTTTACGACTAAAACGCTCGGCACTGGGCGTAAGGCACGTAGTTCCCAAATCCTACGACATGCCGCGGTGCGAGAGCCGAAATGACGATTACCTATAACTCGGTTCTATATGAAACAGACCAGTGTACTTAACAATCATAATCTATAAGGAAAATGTTTGTTACTATTCGCACTCAGTACCACGACAATAAACTATTTAAAATCCGACTGAACATTTTATTGAAGGAAGATAACTAACCTTAATTAACTAACCACAAAATATATTTTGCTTTAAATCTACATAATTCCCTTTTATCACGTACTGTAGCAATATTTTCATGGTCATTTCAAGTAACTGTAGGTACAAAATTACGTGCTTTTTATTTGGTTAACTCGTTATCAGATACGATTCAGCGCTACATCGTTATCTTCTCTGATAAGATTCCGACATAGAAAAAGGAAGTCTGACTAAATATATAGACTATATTAATTAATGAGATGAAATTAAAATATTTGTTTCTAGTTTTAGATTCAGTCGTTTATATACATACTATGACTTTTATAGTCATCGATTTGATTGGTGTAGAAAGGTGTTAACATAATTTTAAAATTAGGCAATTGCATTGCATGGCATCTTACTTATGATTTTATGTTTCAACTAGTAATACCCGCGGCTCCGCCCGCGTTCTAAAGACGTAAATGCAAGTGTGGTTTTATTTCTAGTCTTCTTTTTGTATTTTTCTCAGAGATGAGTTATTTTCGCGCACTAAAAATATCCCATATATTGACCTAACATTATGCTAAATTTCATCCAAATCCGTCCAGTGGTTTTCTTGTGATGCTGACACATACAGACAGACAGAAATTTTAAATATTGAATTGTAAAACGTACGCACGCGCACACAAACACAAACGCACGCACGCACGCACGCACGTACGCACGCACGCACGCGCGCACACACACACACACATACACACAACAGTCAACAATTGAATACCAATTTTTATAAAGATCAGTTCAACCGTTCTTGAGTTATAGCGGGACATACAGACACACAGACAGACAAAAATTTCAAAAATGGTAGAACTGACGTCAGTGAGTCATGAAATACTACGTATATATACATAATATATATTTTAACAGTTACGATAAAATTTTATTTTATAAATAAAATACAAATCTTCTCATTATTTGGTCGGATTACGTGTAGGGAGGCGCATCGGAACGCGGACAAATTCGCGTGCGCCGCTTTCCTGACTTTCCAGTCGAAAGACTGCAGGCTGTCGGTCGAAAATTATAGCGTATCAATAAACAATTTCATCGATAGCTCGGTTCACGCGCACGCATTATTGTACGTATATAAATTCTGTAAATAACTTAATTACAAAATGTACATTATATAATTACAAATGGCAATAGTAGGTAATTAAATTATGCCTGCTTTACCAAAAGTGTTTCTGCATTGCACATTGTTATTAAAAAACAAAATTATTATTTTTTATTAAAAGATAAGTAAAATGTTTGAAACATTTCAAACGATGACGGCAAGGCAAGGACATCGCAGGACGAGTCACTTGTCCTCTAATGTCATGCTCAGGTAGTGACCAGAGGACGATATTATGCCCATTGTTTAACTTCGTTAACATTATAGGTACTTATTATTATACTTTAAACATGACAAAGTTACAATGTAGATAGACAGTTCCATTGCCTTCAATACTAGACTCTTAATTAAATAATTAGTAACTAGTAATAATCTTAATTGCAAGTTTTTTATGTGGGACTAATATATTTTTATAATGGAATTTTCCAATAACGCATAACCATTCATTGGGCTATAATAAATTCATACATGAATAGTACTAAGAGCAAATCATAATATCATTTAGTGAAAGATCACAGCGACTATCATACTCGCAGTATCGCGCTCGATTGGGGACCGTTACGTGAAATGAAACATCGAGTACGCGGGGTGGGGCAGGGAGTCGACTTGATGACGATGGCGCCCGAGCTCGGCCGAGTACAGAATGCCGAGACGTCGACGTACGGGGGGACGCGGGGGTGCGCCACTTTATCGCGGCGAGCTGGCAACATCGCGCGGGGTGGGAGCGCCCCGCAACGCAACCTCTCACTCACCGTCGCCGGTTTGCCAGCCAGTGTTACCTTTGACGGTCGAACGTGTGGTTGTTTAATGTCAGTGACGTCGGCGTCAGCACTCGTGCAACACGTCTATAATGTTTCGTTAAATTCAAAGTCTGTTTGAGAACGATAACAAGTATTCTACTGTCGAATGCTTTAATTTAGTGACAATTGCGAGCCATATTGGATTTGGATGCTTACGTTAAACTGTGCAGTGACATCTGGATTTTTGAGACATCGAAAAAGTGCAGTGAACCACTAAAAGGATTGCCAAGTGTTATAAAATTTTGGATTTTTGAAGAAGATATTGGAAGTGACAATTATTGCTATTTAAGTGCTAATGAGTAAAAACGGAAAAATTGGTGAATTAAAGTAAACTTTAAAGGTGCGTGAATAAGTTTGCAAATGATTTATAGTATTTAAATATTCGACTTGCAACATTTCCGAAATATATATAAATACAGTGCAAAAATATTATTGTACAACTAACATATTGAAAAAATATTACCGCTACGTTCGTAGAGTTTTGCTACGCTAAATACGCTCCAGCTGATCGTACACAGAAAACACGCTTGGACCGTTATTTAGATTTAAAAAATAATAATTTTGAAAGTTTAAATTATAATTTTCGTACCAAATTCTATGTTTTTGAACATTTTGAGAAAGTGATTTTCCAGAAATAAACTATATATCTATCACCAATTGGCATTTATACGATACTATATTAAATATTTAAATAATTGTTTATGAGCGTCTGTATAATAGAGACATTGTCTAATTCATTAGTATTGTGTGCGGTCGATTGAAAGTGACACGAATGCACAAAAGTTAAGCAAATGGAATATTTTTTACATTGACAACAAGGTCGAAATGCATCATGAAGGTTATCTACAGTGAAGTGCATCGTGTTTCAGGGGGTGCGGTGAATCGACAGGACGGCGAACTCTGGTAATACGGCAGGATACGCGGGAACAAGCATAAGTTACGTGGGAGCACACGCTCCCGACACTGAAAAGCATCATAATTACCACGATAACATAGGCTACAGAGTAAACGCGCCAAGGTGAGTAAACTAATATAACTGCCATCAAAATTATGACGGTCTATTTTTATTACATTTGTATAGTAAAATTTAATTCTAAAAGAGGGTATCAGATATTTTAATTAAAAGTTTAAATTACAATTTTTTAACCACATAGGTACGTAGTTATACATATTGTGTTTTTATCTTATCCGAAACAAGTTTGTTTACATTTCAAACAAAACGCTGAAACGTGACTAGCTTACCTTTGCTTACCTTATCGTAGTTAACAAGTAATAAAAACAAAAATAGCATTTACGTATATTATCGCAGCTGTTAATCCTCTAACTAAAAGCAATTGAAAGAAATTTTAAAAAGTCAAGAATCTATTTCTCATACGGAAGCCCTTTATTAGCGAAGGGTTACTTACACACGGCATTAATGTAACGATGTGAATCGCGCGATGCACATCGCTGCAATTATAATGAAAGAAATGAAAATGTGTTCTTCCATTCACACGCGCAAACGCTTTCGGCACCCAGTTTACGCATACATTCAAACGTACGCGCACACTACACTATCTTACGCACACATAGGGCTTTACACACACACTCATACGAAGGGAATGCAAGCGGTGACTGCACTTTAGCTTTTACAATAAATACAAACAAACAATACATTAATAATACACAGAGCGCATCGAATAGTTAAGACTCATTTAAGTATGTGTTGATATTATAATATTTTAAAATCGTTATTTTTTTTTAGTTTCATTTAATAATGTTAAATTAAAAAGAAACTAAATGTTTTTAACACTAAGACATTAGCAAAAATAGAAATTATTTTAGCTCTTACAATAAAATATCATAAACAAGTTTTAAAAAACTTTAATTAAGCATTAATAATTACATATGTAGTTTACAGGTCATTTACAAGACTCATATCATTGTTTAATTTTTGACCATTTTATGTATCACTAAAATCAATGCCTTTGTTTAGAATTTTGATTTGCGAAATTTTAAATCTAATAATAATTGTTTTAAAATCATTGCAAATTAAGAACATGAATATGCTGCAAGAAATATAATAGAAAAGAATGTGCCATACGTAATAACTTAGAATACAAAAAACTCGATGTAATGCTTAAAATAGTCAAAAGATTAATGATTGAAGTTAGAATACCAAGAAATCTTGATCTCTTAATTTTTCAGTCAGTCTTAGCAACGATGCAATATATAATCTTTATTTTAAACGCATCTAAAAACATGATTCTTAAAACATTTTTGTTTTCCATGTGTTAAATTAAATTTATCTTATACAGGAAAACAAATTGTTATCGCAGCGTTGTAATAAAGCTCCATATTGACGTGAGCGGGCCCACTTACCCTAAGCGGGCGACTCGGGCTAGTCGACCCTTCCCGCTCATTGTGTCGTATTCACCCCAAACGCTCGCCTCCATTTGTTACCCCCGGAATTTGCTCCTTGAAGCATGATTCATTCGCTTCCAACTCAGGCGTCAATTCATGAGAATAAGATAAAAATAGGTGCAATAACAATATTTCAAAAAGCTTCATTATATAAGAAACACCAAAGTTTTTATAAAAAATCAAAGAACATTTTAAGCAAAATATAAAAGTATATTTTGTTATATTATATAATTTATATTTATTAAAAAAATAAAATATAAAATGTAAAACACATTTTATTGTTTATATCATTTGCAATGCCATTGATTCCACAATTATAAAACGTTAATACCATTATGTGTTAGCAATGTGCGCACAAGCCAGAATTGAAGAGGCATTTAAATGGGGGTGACCAACTGTCGATGAACTTGGGGTCGGAACATGCCACGGTTTCACGCTACCTCGATAATAATCTATACAAAAATTAAAGTTGTTAATTATTTATTTACATTGCCTTCCATATCTATACATACTTTTGGCAACTGGTAACTGTTAAAGATACAAACGCTTATTACCTATTAAGTATGTCCCTAATACTGCCGAACTTAATGTAAACAGTTTACTATAGTACACTTCCCAGGATATAACGTAGCTCTAGTCAAGAAATCAATCTAACACGTGATTATTACTTCTGCCAATTAGCGAAGAATTCACCACGTCTGCGCAACAATCTAAAATTAACTGCAGCCTATGTATCAAAATACCTACACGTTACTCGCCCATCTCTCAATAGTATGCCAAACACCTTCCAGTCTTTGAAAATAGCAGCACATTCATTGAAAATTATTTATTTAGTTGTGATACTTTCAATAAGAAATAACTCCGTTTTTAAAAATGTTTTAGGTGATCTACGTTTCTAATATGTTTAAAAAATATCAATGCAATCGCAGTGTAGATAACATTTGAAGTTATGAGTTAACGAAACGTAGACATTTTGACGAAGCGTTTCTGTATGTAGGTACCTTTGTAAAAGCTTTGTTAACGAATGTTCCACGAATTGTCTCAATAGAAATGCCGTTGCCAACCGCTTGCATTCAAGACCCCAAATATTTTGAACGGAGCGTAAATGATTATTCGGATGTGGTACCACAAAAAAAATCAGGATGCAGAACACTCTTGATTTTTTGTCAGGCGGCGCTGTATTCAACAAAAAGAAAACGTCTCAGACAAATTTATAAAAAGAATACACTTCTTTTTATATGTCGGCCTGAGTTTACCTAAGAAAGGACCCTTGTAAATCATCTGCAGTCTCAATTGTATATACGTCGAGTTGAGCGTTGTTGACTTGTGTTTATTGGCTGTCGACGCTACTAAGTATCTGTTAAGCTATTTATTTATTCAAAAGTGTTTCGAAGTGATATAAGCTTAAATTATCGTAAATTATCATTTAACTGTGATATCTCACTGAACACACAGTGGTTCATGTGTGTTTTATTAATATGTAATAATAAGTTTTTTTCATTTATCGAACAAAGTTTAGTTCCCATATTGTTTTTATATACGTTAATAATATTCATTAAAAAACCCATAACACAATAGACCACATTGTTGCACTACTACAGAAGCGCTAGTAACAATAAGCCCGTGCGAGTGTTTGTCGGCCATTTGTCGAATGGGAATTATTAGAAAGGGCTCCGGGAAGGCTCGGGAATTCGCCCCAAAAGCAGTTCACATGAATCGTTCTCCCACTCCGGTACTATAGAAAAAATCAAACACATCCCGATTGAAACACAGGGGTAACAACGCGTCACTCAATATAAACGACCATATTGATTTTTTCTTTCATTGTTCATAAAATAATAAATCTTCAGAACATATTAAAGAATATCCTATGTCGATATTTTTTGGGTTCAATATTGAGTCTAAGTTTATTAATAAAATCGATGCGTTAACGTGAGGAATGTAAAATGTAAGACTGCAAGGCCACTTGCAATGGAATAGAAACTATTCATATCGTAGGTGAAATAAAATTAACTAGAATGATTTCACGTTCCAGTATTTACTAGACGTGTATAACAAAAGTATGTTACTCGTCAATTTTTATATTAGAATGTTTTCAAATATGGAAATATTATACAAGACGTGTGAAGACGTAATCTTTATTATTTATACGCAAGATTACTTATCAATAATGACAAAATTTATATCAGTATCACAATTATTATATCTTCCTCAAAAAAACAATATTTTATATTGACATAACATCTTATTCTTATTTTATTTTCACGTAGTTCAGTATTTTTATGGGAATATTTTAGTAGCAACAATGTTTTATTTATCAGCGGCTATGGGTGCGCCGGCGGTCCGGGCGCGATGAGCGGCGGGGGCGAGAACGCGCAGTTCGGCGCCACCGCCGCGATGGTCGCCGCGGCCACGACGGCCGCGATGCAGGACTCGCAGCCCTTCTCGCAGGTAAGAGTTCTTTTTTATATTTATATGATAAAAAATGTGACTAAATCGCGAACCTACCACAGACATCTTAGGATGTATTTTTATTTCTATATGTTCCGATTTACAGATGCAAAACAACATGACGATGGGAAATCCTCAATATAGTGCGATGAACGGCTACGGTCAGCAACGCAGCCATAATCCCGGGATGACGGGAATGGGAATGGCTGGTAATGGGGGCATGAATGGTATGACTGGCATGAGCCAAATGGGAAATGCTATGAATGGTATGAATCCCATGGCACAGATGGCCAACATGGGGATGCATGGAAACATGATGTCTTCTCAAATGGGACCAGGACAAATGAGTAGCTCAGCTAAAATGGGCCCAGGATATCAAAGGCGGCATACACCGTATCCTTCAGGAACAATGCTAATGGGGTCAAGAAAAACCCAATATATGGGTGCGCAGCCAGGATTCGGTCCAGGTCCTGCTCAATATCCTACAGGATACGGTGGCAGACCGAGTTTTCAAGGCCAATATCCACCACAACAGGCACTCGGACCAAGCAGTAATTTTGGTACTGGGATGAGAAGTAATATGAGACAGTCAACGCCTCCTTATTCAAACCAAGGGCAATATTTTAATGGTGGAGTTCCAAACCAATTTCCTCAGCATCAGGGAGGAAATGGGCAATACGGTGGGCAGTATGGTGGGCAATTTGCGCAAGAAGTCGCGATGCGATCTAACATGAGCTACCAGCACAGTCCTGTGCCTGGAAATCCTACACCACCCCTTACGCCTGCAAGCAGTATGCCACCATACATCAGCCCAAATGCTGATGTAAAGCCTCACTTCAACGAGCTCAAACCACCGATGGGCATGCAAAGTAAGGCATTTGTGCAATATTGATAATATAAATTAGGTAAAGGTGAAAATTTGTGACTAATTATAGCATTTTTAATTTTCAGACGACGAGCTCCGGTTAACATTCCCCGTAAGAGATGGTATTATATTGCCACCTTTTAGATTAGAACATAATTTAGCAGTTAGCAATCATGTATTCCAATTAAAACCTACGGTGCACTCGACATTAATTTGGAGGTAAATAAATATGTGTTTCATTATTCTATATCTAGAAAAATGAGTATTTATGAATGAAAGATCCAAATTATAGCGTAATTGCATTTTTATAATGTTGTAATGTTATTTTTAGATCAGATTTAGAGCTGCAGCTTAAGTGTTTTCACCATGAGGATCGTCAAATGAATACTAACTGGCCGGCAAGCGTGCAGGTATCAGTTAATGCAACACCGTTAGTCATTGACAGAGGCGAAAACAAAACATCACACAAACCATTGTACCTGAAAGAAGTTTGCCAACCCGGCAGGAATACAATACAGATCACTGTATCTGCTTGTTGTTGTGTAAGTTTTTTTTTATATTACCGCTGACCAACACTTTCAGTTATCATTGATGGAATTATAATTCTTTGTCTTTTCTTTTTAGTCGCACCTGTTCGTGTTACAATTAGTACATCGGCCGAGTGTTCGGAGCGTATTACAAGGATTACTACGAAAGCGGTTGCTTACAGCGGACCACTGCATTGCTAAAATAAAGATGAACTTTAATCAAACGACAGCTAATGCTAACAATAACTCCAACCCCGCTAGCGACAGAGATAGTGTTGAACAAACAGCTCTAAAAGTGTCGCTAAAATGTCCTATTACTTTTAAGAAAATAACATTACCTGCACGAGGACATGAATGTAAACATATACAATGTTTTGACTTAGAATCATATTTACAACTTAATTGTGAAAGAGGATCGTGGCGATGTCCAGTTTGCAAGTAAGTTTGCAATTTCCCAAAGCACATTTATTTTATAATGAAATAAAATTAAAACTGTTCAGAACATTTAAAAATATTTTACTTTATTACAGTAAACCAGCGCAGCTAGAAGGCTTAGAGGTAGATCAATATATGTGGGGCATCCTGAACACATTGAACACCTCCGATGTAGATGAAGTAACGATCGATAGTGGGGCAAATTGGAAAGCAACGAAGATCAACACTAATGCTGGCATAAAGGTAAATAGTTTAGTTATATCGATTTTAAATACTTCTTTAAAGATTATTTTAGTATGAAGTATGAATTGTATATAAAAATTACATTATTTGCAGCAGGAAGAAGATAGTAGCGATGGCACTGGGAAGAGAAGCAAAGCAGTATCACCGGGATCAATGAACATGCCAACTATGAATAATTGGGATATGAATCAAGCTCTTTCCCCTTACCTACCTCCTGATATGAATACTATTGCCAGTGGCTCTATGATATCATCCTATAATCAAGGAGGTCAAAATAGAAATTCTGGATCAAGTAATCAGAACTATGATTTTGGCATGAACAATGGTCCGGGTAGCAACGAATTCGCAGGCAACGGACCTCTATCACACTTGAATGAGAGTGTTAACTCATTGGATCCACTGAATGCAATGGAGAAAAGTCTGAATGAACAGGTAAGTAGTGTACAACCGTCGAAACTTTAAAATATTATAATACAAATATTTACTTATATTGTTCACTATAAAACTCAAAAATTAAATACATAATATTAAAAAAATATGATAATAGATTTTGGAATTTCTTTGGATGAATTGTTAATTTAAACTTAGTAATGGAGGATAGGAATCTAGTTAAATATAATTATTAGTTTATTAATGTCAAGTTACCTGTACAGATGCCGCACACGCCGCACACTCCTCACACGCCGGGTTCAGCCCATACTCCGGGCGGCGGCGGCGCACACACGCCTGGCTCGAGTCACACACCGGGCCCTCCCTCTGTGGACCACCATCCTCTCACAGATGTTGACATTCCAGCAGACCTAAACTTTGACCCCGCAGCCGTGATAGACGGCGAGGGCACTGATAACTTAAATGTAAGTAGAGACAATTATATGTTGTTAATAATATTATATCTGAAAGTTTATTGTTGATATGCACAAATTTATAAAAAATCAAAAAACTGCTGAACTTACCGGCAACGTAACTAACACCAGTAGGCAGTCTCATATCATACTACTGAGCTTATTAGTAAATATGTAGTTACAATTAAATTTTATCCCAAAATATATTATTTAATTATGTTACAGTTACTTCCTGAGACAAGCGTCGATCCGATGGAACTGCTCTCATACTTGGATGCGCCAGCGCTAGGAGAGCTGTTGGCAACACCGCCTTCGTCATCTTCTTCGGCAGGCTCGCACCCGCCAAGAGCACCATCCTCTGACGACCTGTTAGCCCTGTTTGATTGAACTATAAATATTAAATTAGGGCAAACTAAACCCAACGAATGAAAACTATTGTGAGGTGATGCGATCTCTTTAGTCATTCAGCTTCCGCGTGTGTGCCGTGACGGCGAAAATCCAGCTCTTCGTAAAGGGAGCCCGACATTGTGATACTAGATTTTAGTTCCTTCTCCTATTGTGAAAACGTTGAGTGTCGCATACCTTTGCCAGGCGACTACCGAGTAGAGACAGCGGCATTCGACATAGTCACAAAAGTGTGTCTTGTTAAAACAACGGCGCAGGAGAAAATTTAATAGATATAATATTATAGGTAATTAATTGTATTGAGGCGAGATGTGGGCCGCGCATGCCAGGCACTGCGGTGTTGTGCATGTATAGTTCCTCGCACTGCCGCACTTACGGTGGCGCACCTAAACTCCCTATATTCTAAACTGTAGTTTAAAATGTAACACAAATTAATGATATATTAATTCAACTTCTTATTCGATTTGATAATATTATTATCAATTAAAAAGTCTTTGATTTGTGTCCATATTTTGTGAATAGTTCACCACGTGTAAATAAAAGAATATATTTTATTCATAGTCGTTATTTCGGTAACAAACAGGACGTCGCACCGCCTGTACATATAAAGCATCGCGACGGTCGCGGG
Organism: Boloria euphrosyne; assembly: GCA_951802675.2. Classification (NCBI taxonomy): domain Eukaryota; kingdom Metazoa; phylum Arthropoda; class Insecta; order Lepidoptera; family Nymphalidae; genus Boloria; species Boloria euphrosyne. The sequence goes on from OX637877.1 coordinate 6,483,287, forward strand.
AGGCAGCATGAATCTTATAGTTCCTATTTAATGCGAGCGAACTATAATGTTCAATTGCCGTTTAATGTAAGATATTCATTGACGTTTTCGCATATTCTGCATTTTTAAATGGTAAGGTATAGAATACGTGAGTATAGCGCTACTCGCTTTTTGGGTGATATATTCTAAATGAATTGTTTCAAATCAACAAATTGTAACGAATTAGTTGTTACAAATCTATATTGTAAATGTGAGTGCAAAATTGAACTCTGTTAAATTATTTTGCGTTATGTGAATCGAAGAATGATAGAAATATATTTTAATTTCTATAAAAGAGTAATGAACTGTATTATTTGTAAATAAGAATCTAGTTAAGAATATTATATTATCTAGTTTTATCTAGAAAAACATGGCAGATACTTATATGATGGCCAGTTTTAGTGTAGTATTAATAAATTAAAAATCTACACATGGTTTTACATGTACATACAAATTACAAGTACCATATACATGTCTTCATGCGTTCAGAGTGCAAGACACTTAAATATTTGTAGTGGCCTCAAAGTATTAAATAAAATAATAGTATTTATTAGAAAAATTGGAAGGCTCAATATTAGATTTTTTATTGTTTTAGCGTACAATACACAATCTGATAAATTATTATTTACAAAAACCCTTTTTACATAATTACTAATTAGTTACCTATTTAATTCAGCTTACTTGTTCTGTACTCTGAAACGCTTCTTTTATAGTTCTGAATCTAAGCTATTAGTAGATCTTCTCAATCTTTGCTCATCTTAATTCTATATTGTCAATAAATTTTTGATGCATGATCCATGATACATAACTGAAAGCAATAATCAGATAGATACAAACATATATATATACACATATATATAATTATCTCTAGATGTTATTTTAAAATATATAGTTTTATTCACTGTTGAGTAACTGATATTTGATAAGAAAATTGTGATGAGCATAGTATTGATGATATACTTAATTCACATATTTTCAAATGTTTGGTTCTACTTAGGTATTTTGTTTGGAAAAATGTCCTTTTGTAATGTTAATTTTAAATAAAAAAATCATGACTAATTTATTATAATTTCAAAATCTAAATGGAATTAAGTTCCCATAAAATAATCATTTTGGATATACATTATATTCATAAACAGTTAAAATAAAGGGTCAATATGTATTATTGAATAACATCATTTACCTTCTCACACCTAACAATGATACATTTATTTTTAAATTTGAAGAGCAGTTTATATATATTCTGTAACTTAGAAGTTGTATGTTAAACTACTCACTAACTTTGTAAAAATTGGTGATTTGTGCATCTTTTACTTCATGCTATGAATATGGACGCCTCTTTAGAGTTAGTCAAATATTATGAAAACCAATATAATAAGTCTTGTATAAAGCCGTGGTCAATTATTCAATAAAATAAAAAGCTTCATTACATACAAAGAGATTCAGTAAAGTTGATAAGTCTAGTTGATCACAGCTTTTTAACTTTAAATTACATACTTTTAAGGGACCTTCAATTCCAGTTAGCTAGTTCTATTTATTGTAGTGAATAATGCCATTGGATGGATTAACACATTGATTTTTGTGTGACCAAACCATACTTTTTTACACATTTACCTCTCTAGGGTAAATATTTAATTTGTTTATACAAAATCAAAAATATCATAAAAATGTATAGCATATCACATGAACAGAAAAACAAAAATCAAATGGTAAGATTCATCCAAGAGTGTAAATTATTACAATATATTTTGTTAAATATTGTAATTAACTACTGTCAAGTAAAGTAGATTTTGTGCTCATACAATCTAAAGAAGCAGCATTTGGAAATAAGTGAAGAAGAATCATTCTGGTACAGAACCATGTTTACATAGTTCATGAAAAGCCAAACTGTACTTTAGTAGTAAAACTTAATCTTACATGATCATTTTAAATCAGGTTGGTATCCACTGGAATTCATTTTGAAATGTGTAAAATGGGAAAATATAACATTTTTATGTTATTGAAAATAAAATGAATCTAAAACATTAATCAACAGATCTTTTATTGTTTTATGCCAGGCTTAATTAAACACTGCGCTGTAATAACATCATAAAACACTATTTCTTAATTAATTATATACGAATTATAAACAAATCAGAAATAATTTAAATAAAAAATCTTTATAATATTGATATCAAGTCAGTTTATATTTGTACACAAATCATTTATCTTAATTCTTTGTCTTGTTATTTTCGACTTACTGGCCTACGTAAATTATTATAATCAAATCTAAAGTTGCGGGAAGGTCTTCAATGCTTTCATTAAATTAAATTGAGAGCATTACTAAAAATTATCAATTAAAAGAACAGTCAAATTTACTAAAATCATGTTTACAAATAGGTATATTATGAATTACCTTGCCTTCCTGCGTTAGATGATAAATCACAACTGAAGTTTGAACTCTGAACACATCTATAGAGTATAGACTATAACACAATAATTTTGAATTTTGATTACCGGTACAAGTACACGATAACGGAAGCAATTTAGTTGAGAAGAAGAATTGGGTTGGGTTTAGAATCGTTTGGCAGGAGTTGGTGGTTGAAATTTATATATTTGATAGAGGTATATTCACTGATCACAATAATAATAATCACAACAGAAGGTAATTCATATTTTTAGAGAAAATTAAATAAAAATTTAACGGCCATTTTAACCTCATAAACGTATTATATATTATCACCAAAGAGTATAGATAATATACTGGATTATCACTGTTAGAGTAGGATAACAAATGTGATTTCGTATATGTAATATGTTAGACAAGGACGTACGATTATTATGTCAAAAAAAAATGTTTTATATACCTATGTTAAATGGCGCCAAATTTAGTTTCGCTTTTCTTTCGATTTGTGTGAATGTGTTTTTATTGTAAGATATTAATAGTGTTGTATGATGATTTTTTTCTTTCAATCTGGATAACATAGGTTCAGAAGGTTAATCCTTAGAATTTTTAGTTCTTTCTAGGTGGGTTAGGTTAGGTTAGATATATGACCACAACCAAACGTCGTTACCAAAACGCTAGTAAATACGGCCATTGCCAGCTGACCTCTATAATACCATTGGACTGGCTGTTCCAAGCGTGTGACAGCAATTTTTTTGTGTCCATTTGAAGCGCCACTAGCGAGAGTCCCGAGAATTAATTTTGACGTATATTGCAATTACAGCTAGAAATGTTTGTTTACTGTAAAGTAATTTTGCATTTTCGTTGTTAATATAACATAAGTAGTAATTATGATGATACGGTTATTGATTAATAAAAATAAAAAAATAAAAATCTTTATATCGACATCATTAGTTTTAGTACCACGAACTCTCGCTACGTCCAACAGCGGCGGACAGCGCCAAAATGGCGAATATCAAGCAGCCACAAAAGCGCGTTGACAACAGCCAGTCCAGTGGTATTATAGAGGTCAGTGCCGTAGATATAATATTTCTCACCTCAAAAGGGATATGCAGATTGCAGTGTAGACAACGCTCTATACACAGGTCTTGCAACGCAGCCCAATTTCAGTAGTGAGGCATTAGTGACTCGTGTTACTGTAATTATATCAAACAAGGATTTTATATATTCCATAAACATATGTAAAATCCTTGATATCAAACTTCACGTTGAAATGCCGCTGTACGTTATTGCTATCGACGGGCGCGGTGTGCAGTGTGGGGTCACTGAAATTAGCCCCCCAGGTTTTTTTTTTAACTTTTGATCTTTTTTTTAACATCGTTAGTACGTATTTGTTTTTTGTTCACTATAACCATTTGCTTGTTCTCCATTTATTTATTTCAAAAAAATGTATTAAGAATGTGCCCTTAAGTTAGCCTCCCAATTAAGTTATCGCAATTTTTAATATTTTGTTAGCAAAGTTATTCGTTTATGGAATAAATCGAGATGTTTTTGTAATGAATTTTATCTTAACACCAGAATAAGATTGTATATTATTTTTTTATTCAAATAAAATGATTTATTTAGAATATTCAGGTAATTAAAAATGTTAATCAAACAAAAAATAAACAATGTGAAGTATAAAAGAAACGTCTTTTATACATGAACAATCATAAACAGAGGTTTATTGACCCGTTTTCATTACCAATATATTAAAAATGCGTTACAGAGCTAACTTAAGGGCACATTTTTAATATTTTTTTTTAAATAAATAAATGGAGAACATACAAATATTTATAGTGAACAAAAAAGTATAAAAAAGTCCTGGGGGGCTAACTGCAGTGACCCGGTACTGCGGAGCACTTATCGATAGCAACGACGTACAGTGGCGTTGACGCGAAGCGTGGAAGTTAAGACACAATCGTACTTATCTCTCACTACTAAAATTGGGCTGGTTGCTAGTCTTAACTCTGTCCTGTCCAGAGGCGTATTTACAGATTTGGCGCCCCGGGCCAATTAGCTCTGCCGCCCCATGAAGTGACGACAAAGTACTTATTTTAAAAAAAAAATGTCTTGAACGCAAATGTTATTTACTTGTTAGTATGGATGTTATGTTATGTTAGTAAACTTCCTCGAGGCACCTGGAAAATGCCCTTGGTTTTTACGATTCCAGAAAAGGCCTTATATGAATAGGACCTGATAAACGCCCCGATAATACTACAAAAAACGAAATCGACACCATTATATCGAACAATCGCCACATTAACAATCGCCACAATCGCCACAATATTCTGTCTCAGTGATTAACAGGATTAAAATCGGCAGTGATCACCGACTTGTAAGGGGATCTTTGAATATGAGCATCAAAATTGAACGTGCGCGGTTAATGAAGTCTACTAGTCTTAGACTAACATAGTGATGTAGAAGCAAGCTGGCTGCGAAAGTAACGCGTAAACGCTCGATTGTAAATACCACCCAGTCTAAGCGTCAGGTAATTGACAGGAATGTGAGAAACCTAATAAGGCGTAATCTAAGACAAGCGAATACCCAAAGTATTGAGGATGCTATAGAACCCAATATGGGCTCGAAAATTTTTTGCCAATTCTCACAGTTGCCGTTGTCACCTGACAAAGCCTAGAACCTCACAAGGTACAACCGTCACCTCGAAATCTTTACTCCTTACATATATTTCCAACTGAGTCCCACCACGTGGAGGATCCAGAATGGTATGCCATTGAACGAAAAACAGAAAATTGAACGAAGTTGAGCTTCCCGACATCGACGTAGGCGAGATTAGCTCTTGGACACCAAGGAAACAACTAAGCTCCGGGTGAGGACGGAATTACTGCAGAATTCTTCATTGCGGCAGAACAAAGGTTCTATCAGAGCTCTCAAAGTTCTTTAATTCAGTTCTTTACAATGGCACTACACAGGAGTAGAGGCAAAGTAGTACTGTTCTTAAAGAAGGAAATTATTATTTTATTATTGAAGAACTACTGACCTGTGACTCTTCTTGTTTATAAGTTGATTTCAAGGGTTATATGACGAATCGTCTCGCCCAAAAATTTGATGACTTTTCTAATCAGCATCTATCAGTTAGCCTAGCGTTTGTGGACTACGAGGAATATTATTATTTTTTATTTATTAAATAAGGCTTACTAACTACAATAAATACACACAAAATAGTAACTAAAACTTTAAAAAAAATATTATTTTAAGCTACAAATATTATACAAAGTTAGTTACATACATTCGTTCCACTTAAATGATAACTAATATAAAAACAAAAAAACAATCCATGCAGAGATATATAACCAAGTACTACGGTGCTTTAAATACCAGTCTGCAACGATGACCATCCAAGTACAAAGTTAAAGGACAAGACCAATCCAATTACACCGCGGGGTAAGAAAGGGGGATGTTATCTACTCGAACCTGTGCATTGGAGGACGTCATTAAAACGCTCGATTAGAACGGATACGGCATCAATGTTGATGGAGAGGATGGAGAGTATAACACACCTGCGATTTGCCATTATCATAGACATCATGGCAGATACTCTGCTGAATTTGAAATAAATGCTAAACGATCTAAGTGATTCTTCAAGACGAGTGAATATGGACGACCAAAATCATGTTGAAAGGTCGTGTATCCCCGAGACCAGTGATCGTGAATGGTGCTGTTCTTGAAGTTGTACAGGAGTAAATATACTTGGCCAAACTATACAACTCGGCCGGCATAACTTTGAGAAAGAGACCACCCGAAGAATATGCTTGGGTTGGGCAGCTTTTGGGAAGCTACATCATTTTCTAGAGTCATCGATCCCACAATCCCGTAAGATCAGGGTATTTAATCAGTGCATGCTATCAGTAATGACATAAGGAGCCTAAACGCAAATTCAAGATTCAGCGAGCAATGGAACGCGCAATGCTTGGTGTTTCTCTAGCAGACAGAATTCGATATTAAGTTATTCGCCATGGAACTAAAGTAACCGAAATCGCGTGCAAAATTAGCTCTCTGTAGTGGAAGTGTTCTGGTCATGTGTGCGCACTGATGGTCGATGGAGTCGAAACATGTTAGAGTGAAGACCGCGTGTTGGTAAGCTTAGTGCAGGACGCCCTGTAGCACGATGGACCGATGACTTAAGAAAGGTGGCGGGCAGTGGATGGATGCGGATTGCAAAGACTGGTTGGCGCTCATTGGGGTCCGAGCCCTTTGTTCAGCAGTCCTCTGGTACTTCTCTGAGAGCAGATTGTGGAGCATCACTTTTGGCTGGGTGGTCTGCTTCGGCAGACTGCTGGGCCATTGGGGCGTCGTGGTTAAATGCGCAAGCAATCCTGCGCCGCCCCATTATAACAGTTGAGGTCTGTTGGGCTTTAGTGGATAGTACTGTTTTTTCTGGTTAATGAGTCTCACATAACCACTTGTGTATACGTTAATGCTAAAATCTCATAAATAAATAAAAAAGGTCTTTGTTTAACAGTGAATGGCGACAGGATGATACATGATTGATAGTATGGATGGTAGTTGACCTATTATAAACAATTTGTAGGCTTTGAAGCTTTTGTTTTTTTTATTTAAATGTTTCAATGTCATTCAAAATAAAAAAAATGTTTTGTCTTTGCCGCCCCTCGGACCCTGCCGCCCCGGGCCATGGCCCCCTTGGCCCTAGGGTAAATACGCCCCTGGTCCTGTCTTTCTAGACCGTGCACTGCACACCCATTTATCGTCATGCCTCTAGCGGCCATAAATTGAAAAGAAAAACAGTAAAACCATTAAGTCGACGTTGTACCCTTTACTGTTGTTGCATGACCTGTGTATAAATAAGACCATGATATAGACTGCAGAGTTATAAGAAGAAGAATTTTATATAAAAAGTAGGTATCCATCAGCAAGCGGTAAATAACAGTTCAAGAACCCACCAAAATGGCGCTGGCGCACGAAAAACTACAATATGAGCATCGTTGTTGTAGACAGAGTAGAGTGTGCTGAGTTTAAAAAATTATAATTATACATATATATCATAACTAGCAACTCACGCTCGCTTCGTTCGGGTTCGTCAACAAATTTAGCGCGAGCGCTAAATTTAGTGATTAACCCGAGCCGTGGGTTTTGCTACTTAAAATAAATAAAATATCTAATAAAACGTGTAAATTGGTCCAGCTGTTTCAGAGAGAAGCCGAAACAAACAGACAGACAGACAAAAAATTTTTAAATTGTTTTTTTGACGTTAGTACCATCAATACTTTCATATTATGCAGTTGATGAAAAGCTGTTAATTTGAAAATAAAAACAGACACTTCAATTTTATTTATAGTATGTATAAGTATGAGAGGTAAGGACAAAGGAGTACCATCTGTGTATGAAAGTGTCAGTCAAAAAGCATCCAATTATGTTAATCTTTCTAAGTTCTATAACAATAAAGACTATAAAATCACGAAAGACTAATATTAATAATAATTAATAAATAACTTATATTAAAAAGTAAATCACCTAAATGTACTCTTCGCAGTTTTATACGTTATATTTACTATATTATTTTGTACTATGTAAATAGGGCGTAAGGCTTAGACTTCTACAGGCTGTTCTAAAACCAATGAAGAAAAAAAATATAAATATAAAAAATATAAAGAAGAAGAAAAATATAAATCTACAAAATTATATTATGGGAATAACATTATAATGAATTGACGCAATAATATATTTTTATGGATACAAGAATATGATTTTAGACGAAAAGTAAGTATAGATTTAAGAAGAGGAATGTCATAAAGATGAAGATAAATTCGAATAAAACTGTTAATTTGAAACACATTATTACAGCGCGGTGCACAAATAAGAATGCGTACAAACAACAGCTGTGTGTGTGCGTGTGTTGGTCATGCTTGAGACACAGTGTAAAGAATAGACCCAGTGGTCCAACGCCTTTGAAATCACGCGAAATGCCGCTTTTGTGTAGGCATTTGTTTTTGCTGCAGGGTTGTCACAATATATAAATAAACAAATATATTTTATATCATCAGTTCTACATTTTTGTATTCGTAGTATGAGTATATAGAAGGGTGCCAGGAATAAAATGAAAAAATATCGAATGGCGAAATATATAAATATTACATATAATATAAAAAAATATAAAATAATCAAATTAGTTAGCTAGGTTAGTAAGAAAAATACTGAGATACACTGATTCTATTAAAATCCAGAAATGCGAAACTGAATGGTATTTTAAATATTTGGATTTACGAGTTTTCAGATTGCGATTGTTGAATTTGACGATATAGTAAATTCTCATACGTAGAAACAATTTTAATAAAAAGACAGACGGGAAGCAGGTGCATAGTTTTGAGTCCCACATAACCAACCACTCGTGGTTTGCGTCAATGCATTTCCAAACATTTAAAAAAATGGAAACGATAATCAAATCGATTTTACAAAAAATTTCACATCCGACATATTGAATCTGAACAAAAATCTAGTAATATGTAATATTCATAATCGGCACCCACAAAAACCATGGAAAAGATATCCATATAGATTTTATGAAAGTATTAGAGTCCGCCATCTTCAATATAGACAAAAATCTAGTAATATGTCATATTCGTAATCGGCACCCCCAAAAACCATGGAAACGATACCCATATTGTTTTTATGAAAAAATTCGCGTCCGCTATATTGAATCTAGACAAAAATCTAATAATATGTCATATTCGTAATCGGCACCCCAAAAAACCATGGAAACGATACCCATATTGTTTTTATGAAAAAATTCGCGTCCGCCATTTTGAATCTAGAAAAAAATCTAGTAATATGTCATATTCGTAATCGGCACCCACAAAAACCATGAAAACGATATACATATTGATTACGCCATCTTGAACTTTGAAATATATTGTCATATTCATTTCGTAATCGGCCCAAAAACCGTTCTAAGAAAAGACAAAAATCTAGTAAACAATAATATGAATAATTTAAAGCCTAATATCGCTGGACTAATATTTTTTACCTTTCTTAAGTGTGTGTGGAAACTGATGAAATTTTAAATTCTTATCTAAACGAGATAATGACATGCAGATTCCCACAGTACATGTATTACAAAACATTATAGATAAGTACAAGTCAAACGAAACACTTAGAACAATCAAATTAAAAAGCGTCAACCCTAGCTAACGCGTACCGAGCGGAATGTATGGCAACTCGGTACGGCTACCCCCTCCGCAAGCCCCGCACGATTGCTCTGTCTAGACACGTCCGTTGGCTCACTTTATGTTTTATTCACTTTGCTTGAGAGGTCATATTATACTATATACACACAATATCCTAATGAAACAGATACTTAGTGGAGTATGTTAGAATAATATATTATAATTTCAATAATATATAAATGGTTTGAGCGAGGCAATGGCAGCCCAGTGGTTCCGCACTCGCTTAGATAACCGAGTAAAACGGGTTCAAATTCGCTTCTCTGACATTTTCATGTGCGAATTATTTCTAACGTCATTACAAATTGTCCTACGGTGAAAGAAACATATCGCTGGACTAATATTTTTTACCTTTCTTAAGTGTGTGTGGAAACTGATGAAATTTTAAATTCTTATCTAAACGAGATAATGACATGCAGATTCCCACAGTACATGTATTACGAAACATTATAGATAAGTACAAGTCAAACGAAACACTTAGAACAATCAAATTAAAAAGCGTCAACCCTAGCTAACGCGTACCGAGCGGAATGTATGGCAACTCGGTACGGCTACCCCCCCCCGCAAGCCCCGCACGATTGCTCTGTCTAGACACGTCCGTTGGCTCACTTTATGTTTTATTCACTTTGCTTGAGAGGTCATATTATACTATATACACACAATATCCTAATGAAACAGATACTTAGTGGAGTATGTTAGAATAATATATTATAATTTCAATAATATATAAATGGTTTGAGCGAGGCAATGGCAGCCCAGTGGTTCCGCACTCGCTTAGATAACCGAGTAAAACGGGTTCAAATTCGCTTCTCTGACATTTTCATGTGCGAATTATTTCTAACGTCATTACAAATTGTCCTACGGTGAAAGAAACATCCTGACTCCTGAGGAAACCTGCATACCAAACGAAATACCAGCGTTGTAGACTAATCCCCTAGCGAATGTCACTTTCTTTTGAATTTTGATTAGACCTATTCCCACCTTCTCAATTCCCACCTTTCGGCATGCTCTAATCGAATCTATCACCTAGCTCTACATAGCACATACATAGCAATGTATGTTTTAACCTAGACAGATATCATAAAAAGAACTAAAATCAAAGTATTAAAAAGTGTTTCTGTAATTCTGACTCGTCCACCGAGGATTCCGAATAAATTAAAAAATGTTCAGATTTATCTTTTCTATACTAATTGGTAAAAGTTTAAAAGATCATCAAAAACATTTGGTCACCCATACAATTATGATTGTGCATACCGTTGCTTAACCTCGATTACTGATTAACGATTTTTCCCTGGACAGCATAATCGTTTACTTGCCAAATTTCATAGTTCTAGGTCAACGGAAAGTATCCCATAAATTTTAATTCCCTTGAGAGTTTCGAAACACGTCTTTACGGCATAAACAAACGTAGTAAAATGTGCCATGGGTTTCACGTGTAAAGTTGGATACAATTTCATCTTCTTTTATTCGCTTAGCAGGTGTTGAAGACGGACCTAATACCTAATATAGTCGAATATTAAATAGTTTAAGCAAATGATTACCGCAAACAGAAAACGAATGTTACAAAATATTATGACATCACATTTTTTATATACAATTACAGTGTATATTTCATATACCTACTAACAAACCACGATACGACTATGTACTTTAAATAGGTTTTTTATTTTTTACAAATTGGTCATTTTGTGTGCACCGTTAAAAGATAAATCATAAAATATATTATGTAGTTAGGTACATACATATTTTAACTGTACATTTACGAGTTGTGTTTGCGCCATCTTGTGAATAGCCTGAACACTACAACTTTTGTGATTTTTCGATGCTACCACGAGATGGCCTATATTTTATGTCCAATAAAATATATTTTGAAATAGTGCAGTCTAAAGTCTTCAGCGAAAAATGTAGCCGTATCTAAAAAGGCGTATCTATTCAAATTTCATACATTTCTTTTATTAATTAAGATGGCTCTATATTGTTCATAGGTCTTACCAATGATCCTTCGTCATTCGTGATTTCCGTCAAAAAGATCTTGCTTGATACACGCGGTAAGAAAGTTCATATCAGGGTCGTCCGTCTGTTATTATAATATGTAATTTCAAAACTCAATGTATTTTATATTATACTTAATAAATAAATGCTCAACATAGAAACATTTAATTTTGCTTACGTATAATACCTATATTCTAGTAAGCTAAAACGCTTATCGTATTAGTAGTATTATAGAATAAAATATAATATAGCATAATCGTTGTATAGTATGTATAATGTATATAGGTTTTAAATAACATTATACTTATTGATTTTTTATCCTTAGATTGTATCACTTACGCAGTTTTGTAGAGAAAGTGTAATTCATCGCAATTAATTACAGAAGTTAAAAATTATATTATTCTTCACTCTGTCATCAACCTAAACATTTTTTTTTATGTATTACAACCACATAAAACTAAATACACTACCTAATAGCCACTGTATTTGAATACAAGCCGTAAAACTTAGAAGTACTCGTAAGTATAATTTAATTGGCGTTTATACTAAAAATAATGTAAATATATGTAAATTAATTAAGTAAAAAAAGAAACTGTGTATCATCTTCATTACATTTATTAAAAGAATGGGCTTATATAATAAGATAGAAATATATTTACTAAGTATTTTTGCTTAGACAACTTGATCTCATTACGAACGTTAAAGGAGTTGTTTTTATAGATGCAGGCTGCCACCAACGTACCTAATTTACATAGGTACATAATAATCCTTCGTAATTATTAATTAATAATTATTAATAAATAACAATAACTAGCTCGCTTTACTCATGAAACAAAGAAATGCTCTCATTCGTGTTAGTGCTATTCAATTCTATGTAAAACTGAAATTATTATTATTATTTTACCAGGATTATGTAAATTGTAATCTGTAGCAAAACTAAAAGAACCTATTCATGAAAAGAAGAAATAATGAATTGCATGACAAACAGAATACTTATTTAATTTTAATGGATTAAGTCTTGTTTAATTTAATTAGTACCTATTAGGTTTAAAGAGTTCAGTATAAAAAGCAATATAATAATATACAATCTTCTATACATACAAATTAAATTGAAGTGTCTGTTTTTATTTTCAAATTAACAGCTTTTCACTAAATGCATATGAAAGTATACACGATACTAACAAAAAACAATTTTTATAATTTTTGTCTGTCTGTTTGTTCCGGGTAATCTCTGAAACGGCTGGACCGATTTTGACGTGACTTTCTCTGGCAGATAGCTAATGATGTAAGGGGTAACTTAGACTACTTTTTAACCGACTTAAAAAAAGCAGGAGGATATATTTTAGAAATTTATTTTAACTAGCGGAACCCGTGGCTTCGCTGACGTTAAACCTAGGGACGAACCCGAGCAAAGCGAGGGTGAGTCGCTAGTACATAATATATTAACACCATACAAATTAGTATAGACTTGAATTATTTTTACGAATATTTATAATAATAATGATAAACATTCAGTTAAATTTTTTTAGCGTTAGCTATATATTAGCACCTCTTAGTATAAAAGTTACACTTAATTTACTATACAGATATACAAAATTTGACAACTTCGCTGTATAGTACCTAACTACCTACTACTGTTGCAATACCAGCGGCAGTAAACTTCGATCGCTGTCCCGCTCACACTCGTACAAATCGTCAACAATTTATGTGCTGTCCTCTACATTTGTAATAGAGGCTTTGGTTAATGGTGATTGGACAGTACACAACACGACGGGTCCTAAGCAGGTATCGTACCTTGCCTTACCGGTTGAACGACACGAAACGATCGAACGAACGTCACTATTATAATATTTTAATTATTTATAAAAAACACTTCTTATAGTTTAAATACAGAAATTAAAATGATATAGTTAAATAACTTACAATATGTGAAGTGATATAGGTTATTGGCACTTATATTCACGTAAAAAATGTTTATTTATTAAGTTTGTGATGTGGACTTCGTTTGTACTTTGGATATTATAGCGGTATGTATCGATTCGAATTAATAAAACGTTAACATATTTAGAACTTAAAGTACCTAATCGTGTAGTATTTTTGTTTTAAAATATAATAAAATTAATTTAAGCTCTATGTGTTGGAAGACTGAATTCTGAGTTCTGACGACTGGAACTAAGACGAGAATGTCAAGTGCTACTTACGTAGTATGTATGTATATAAGTACATTTCATTGTAAGACGAAGATATTTTGCTGATGCATAATACTCTGTTGAATTTTAAAAACTAAGTAGGTACCTTGATAAAGCTCTACATAGGTTCATGTATTTCTTGCAGTAGTCACATTGACTGAGTATCAGATGATAAGTGAGCTTAGCTTTTAGCTGTGTAACGAATAGTAAAATTTACTATAATATTAAGAACTACTTACTATTTTGTAATTAAAAATATACATAATTCAATTATGACACGTGCCATTTTCTAAGTAACTGGTAGGTAATAATAATAATTAATACGTGAAAGGGACGCTAGTTCTTTTATGACTAAGCTCTACCTCTAATCATTAGAAAATAGATGCTTCGAAGAATAAATACCCACAGGTATAGATACACATATGTACCTATAGGTATGGATGATAGTAGTACGCATTTCTGGAATAATGTAGACAATCAATTCAAAACATATGCGTATATAGGTTTATATCTTTATCATTTAATAAATGTATTTTTCACATCTCACACAGAAGAATGTCTTGATTGCCGTTTTCTCTACATCCTAAAGAATGCAGACGCTTATAATTATTAAACCTTGCAGTTGTACTACGAGTATTTTGTTATAGGTGTTAATAAAACCTACATTCTGTAGAACAGAATCGCAGCGGAATATTTTAAGGATTTTTTTTATTTTAAAAAGTTTCCGAAATATTCCGCTGCACTGAAATATTATGTCTGATGTTATTTACTAAATTACGTAACGAATAACAAGGGTCTTTATAATTACTATAGATATGTATCTCGAAAACAGTTATGTAAAATATAAAATAAAAATTATTTAGCAATTGTTTAATAATAAATCGTAACTGCTTTAAAATTCCCACTCATGCAGGGCATAACCACAGTAAAAAAATTTACTGTGGCATAACTAAAAGCGAAAAATTCATTTTTTACGCGATTAATTCAATTCTTTCAAGTTTTCTCAATAAATATTGCAAATAAAAAATACTTCCTACATATTTATATAAGTGAAAGCAATTAAACAATTTATAAATATTAAAAAATGTACTGAAAGTGTTATTTTATACGTAACATACATAAACTGCACATAATTACCTACTTAGCCAATTATTAAATAAAATAGGTATGTAAAATATAAGGCATTGATTCGCGAATAAATTGTTTTTTTTATAATGTGGCATTTAATTCAATGCAGTTTAAGCTCGTAGGTAACGCTACATAGTTGCATACTGCATAAAATCTTAGGCTTTACGGTGATTGTTTATTTTTTATCATAGATAAAATATCTCCTTAATATTTTTATAAGAATACTTCGAATCCGGAATACTAGCTGTATTTTTGCTAGTTGTACATACCGTTATGAAGGATCATGTTTATGGCTAAAGACTACCTTATAAAGGATCTGATAGCATATAGGAAAGACGCTCGCCGATGTCATGATTCAAATATGACGCATCGTTTCATTGGAAACAAACGTAATGTACCTAGTTATATTTCTTTTATTTAACAAAAGTATATACATAAGTTAGAATGTAGGTATTATATAGGCAACATCATTTAAGTAATTTTAATAAGACTGATCTGATGTCATGAGTATGCAGTATGCTGACTAGATACTCCTAGTACGTAGGTATACCTACTAAATATTGAATTTAAATTCTAAATTTATCGCATTCTGCAAATATTGTATTTTTGCTGTTTTCGTAAAATTTATTACGTGTCTCGCATTTATCCTTATCAGAAAAATATGTGCTGCTAAAAAATTTAAATGTCGTAAAATGTAATTAAGCAACTACTTAGTTTAAATATGAAAATTAACAACGGTCTAGATTCTAATTCTTCATTAATTATAATATGTTCTCTCCGACCGATTCCGGCCATGGCGGCCAATCTCATTGAGACTGGCCAAGTACGCAGGAGATATTATAGTGCACAAGTGTACGCGCAGACACAAGTGCACTCTCTATTCCTATCACTCTCATACTCCGGTGGGACGACTACTCGACACGACCAGTGAGAGATAAGGCGATAAGGCTTTACGACTTACGTGCTCTCCGAGGCACGGGGGTGAACCACCACCAACTTCCCAACTCCGGGCTGTTACTGAGGCTAACGAAACAGAAAGATTAAATAACTAAACTTGGCCCGACCCGGGACTCGAACCCAGGACCTCTCGGTGTGTGACCGTACATGCTAGCCACTACATCACCGAGGCAGTCATAATTAATTATATATGAATACTACAACATGTATGTAATAGCTTAAACTTTAAAGTGACATTCACTTGCTAAAGCCTATCTGTCATCTTCCAGTTATGTTGTTGGGAATTTCCGCTACCTATCGCTCTAAACCGTTGCTGTATACCCATAACCCAACGAGCTTCCCGTATACGTTCAAGAACCCGTTATAAGTATACGCTATATTAGTCTAAAGAATTGTAAACATCTAATGTCAACGAAGAGCTAATCTATAGAGTCTAAAATAATATTACCTGTTTGAAGTTTAAAATATGACACAAATATTTTTAAATGAACTATAAAAAAGATATTAACGAGATTTTTTATACTATTATACAAAACTCAAGGTAGCTCATTAAAAGTATACATTTATTACCAACCAACAACAAATATGTATAATATAAATTGCTTCCTTTGTGAAATCATTTTGTCAGAGAAATAATTAACATAATCTTCACAATCCCTGAAGCAATCGTGATCTCACGACACTGCTTTATACAATTATTTATTTAAATTTAAATCTTGGTCCGTGTGACTTGTTAATTCAATCCATACAAATATCATAAACACATAGGTAATTAATTTAATCAATACAAAACTTAAAAAAATATATGTATAACCAAATCATAGCAACAGACATATAAAACACATCTAATGCATATATGTATACTGTATAGGCATAAGCATATATTAAATAGAATCTGTAAATACCCGAACCCGAAATACCCGACATTGAGCAGATGTAGTTGTAAGATAACAGAATTAAGAACAGAACATATTTTCATTAACATTGTTGTCCTACGGAGGCTAGACATATCCACTAAAATATCATAGTGCATAATATGTGAGCGGACACAGATATCATAATATTCCTTTCACTCGATTTTATACCGATAGTGCGACACGACCAGTACAAGATGAAGGCAAGAGCGGGTTTAGAGTTGCTACCGGGAATTTCTTGATAGAAAAAGTCTAGTAATCTAGAGCAACACAGTAGTCCCAATTTGCTCTAAGAAAAATTTTGCGTTTTTAGTTTTAGGTGAAAATCTACTATGAGTACCTATATCAAGTAGGCAGGTACATCAAGCCATAAAGTGTCCATTGAAAATATAGTATTAATAATAATTTGTGCTGTAAAATGTAACGTAAAATTAGCAAATACTAAATCTGACTTTTAATATAATTAGAAAAAAATAATAAAGTAATAATGATTATAAATCGCTCAGTGTAAGCATAATAACAATAGAGTTTGTAAATTCATTGAACAGTACGAGTGTCAAACAAAATTTTATCACACCACTAGTGAATATATTCGCGATATATTCACACGATGCTTAAGGAAGATAGCATTGTTCCTCCCTCGTCTCTATCTTTCGTACTTACATAAATGGTCAACATCAGTTAAGTTTTTACTCGTAGGTAAATAATTGTAATGCTTGGACAAAATTACGTATGCACCGCAGCATAGTACGGCCCAGGACGTTGCCCCCGACCGCCTTCGCTCCCACTGGCCTATCGTAACACAAATCCATAAAATATGAAACGAATGGGTACTCTAAAAATAATATATAAGGAGAATTATTTTTATAAATAAAGATTATTCATTTATTAACAAATAATTTGTATGTTGTATGATTTTTAAGCAAAAATGTTTTTCATTGCCACCCACTTGTTATAATATGACATTCATAAATTAAGACACAATATGTTTTTAATAAATATTTCGTAGTTTGTACACTTCATTAGTTAATTTAAGCATAGTTTTTGTAGTAACTTAAATTGTATGAAAATTTTATATAATACTTGCAACATATTTCAAATCCATGCGTGCAATGTAAGATGCAGAGAGGAGAAATCCTCATAATATTGAAATCAGTCAACAATTTCACCTTTTGATAATAGCCAACCAGCTCTATTGTTTACGTGAAAGTATTTGGGCTTCAGTTATACAATTTTGATTGATTTCAATCAATAGTTATAAGACACAAGAATGTTAGAGAATGGATTTACATAGATGGTAGAGTAAGTAGGTACATTAGTTAATTTTTAAAGGTTATGGCGTAACCTTAGTAAAATTAATAATGCCGCAGTAATTTGCTAATTTATGAGCACTCGCTTCTCCCTAATTTCATGAACTATAGAAATTACTCAAATCTCCACAGTAAGCACATTTACTATATTACAGAAAAAAATAAGCTCCGATACATAATCATTTTATTTATTTTCTATGGTCTTTCCTTTAGTTCATTTTATATTAAAACTATAATAATATGCGTTCTGAAAAAATGCAACAACCTTGTATTGCCCGCGATTTAAAATGACATGCAGTTGTAGTATGTATTGGTTTCGAAGGCCTTATAAATTATGGATATGACAATTTCATATTCAATTAGATACTACTTATATTTAGGTATGTCTCTCTTTATCCGTGTAAAAAAATTACAATATTCTTCTCCATTATACGTGACACTGGCAATTGGCATAGTAATCTGTGCTCAACTGGCACGCTTGAATCCATTAACAAGAGAATTGAAATTACAATATTGAAGTTGCTTGTCAGACATAGGTAATGTTGTCGTGGAGACTGTACAAGGGGTTTCAATAAAACACTTTTTGCTTGCTTTTTCGTTTATTCCTTACTATTGCCTATTCGGTGGCTGTCTGGAGAATGACAATCTTTAACCGTTGTGTGTGTTTTGTGTCGTTATAATGACTACTGTTTATTTTTTTTTAATAACATGTATACCAGAGGTAAGCAAACTTTTATAAAACATAAGTATGACTTGGTTAAAATTTTTTATTTTATTTAATACTTGTAAATAACCCTAACCTGTGAATCCGTATCACTGTGCTAGTGTTTTGGTAGATATTTAATAGGTTTTATTATTATCCCAAGGTTTAGACTAGACTTAGTTAGTTAGAGATTTTTCGGTGTTAATACTGTTATAGTTCAGGCAATTTGTACAAGATATTTACAAATTATATACACAAACCTACCTCGTATGTTGCTCTTTTTATTGTTGTAAATCCGTTGCATGGGTTAAAATAACTAAGCGGAGCAACTAGCATGGTGTCAGTGTTAGTTGCTAAAATGTCACCTTCACAAGTACACAATGACTCACTGAAGTTTTAAACCATTGAATAAACCTACAGATAGACTGAAAACCAAACTTAAAAAACATACGTTTATTTCTATACATTTTTTATATCGATATACATGTTAGTACATATTTAGTATCTGTGACACAAATATGTATATGCGTTTTACATCACGTATTCAGGTCGTTGCAATAAATAAATAATATTTGGGACAGTGTATGCCCTAAAGTTGGAGGCTAGTAGGTATAATGAAGAACATGCTAATGTAATAACAAAAGACTCTCTCGGTGTGACGTTAAAGTGTTTTATTTAAAAATAATAAATAATAAGGCGCCTCTTTATAAATTAATTGAGTACTGTGTTATGAAAATATTATAAATCCTTAAAATGTTACAGTTTTACGTTGGTTTGTTAGTCGGGCTGCTGTTTAAAATGGCTCAATTACCCGCCGTATAGGGATGCTTGATAGATAATGTTATTCCTACCGATACCTTACCTACGACGAAAATATACCAGAATAATGTGTTCATGAAATCAATAATAAAAAAGTCAATTTTTATGACACAGTTTTATTTGAAATTTCTTTTAAATAAGAAGAGAGATACAAAATATCCATACATCCAGACGTAACCAAGTCATAAAAAGACATTTAAAAGTAACAGAAAACCATTATATAGCATCCATAAATAGATATATTAGATAAAGATAGTACACTGGTCTGTTCCGTTATTTCTACAAATCGGCACGCATGCTAACATATTTTCAATGCACTGCTTCTTCACACAGAAATGTCACCCTTTTACCACTAATCTCGACAGGTGATATTTCCACAACTCAACCGAAAATATGCTACTTTAAAAGTAATCTTAATGCGAGGTTCGCTGCACAATGCACATATTATACTAAATCTTATAATAATATAAATGACAATTAATTAGAACAATAATAAAAGTCTAAAAATAAATAGTTTCCTGAACTTTACCTCCATAAAGTAAGTTAATTAAATTTTTATATGTTAACATGATAATCATGTAGAAAATACTATTAGCGAATTTTCGCGTACCTATCCTTATAGATATTACAACAAAATATAAAAACTTAAACTGAAGTACCTACTCTAAAAACATTTTAGTTTTCTTGGCAAATATATTTAAATCATTGACATGACCTAGCAATATGAATAGTTTGGTAGAGATCATAATTGCTAATTTTAATAAAGTTATGACCTTGTAATATGTGTTCGGAGAGAGGCAATAATCAAGGTGACAAACTAGAAAACAATGCATGTGGGCAATATACACTTCATTATGGTTAACAGAAGGTCATAGCGTGAAATTGTTTAAAGATAAGTTGCCAAGTGTAAGTATATGTTAAGTTACTAGAACTATGAAAGTACTAAGCAAATATATTTTGACTTTTAGAGTATGTTTAAAAAATATAGAAAATTTTAAGCGGATGCTATTGATAATAATTAATGTTTGATGGAAGTCTTTTAGCAGTCAGTGGTGGTAAAACGAACACGATAGAGTATAATATCGCACTTTAGTTATTAGAATATTGCAAAATGCAATCAGTTTCTGTTAATTAACTAAGATTATAGTTTACTTACTATATATATATAATTATATATATATATATATATATATATATATATATATATATATATATATATATATATATATATATATATATATATATATATATAGATATATATATATATATATATATATATATATATATATATATATATATATAATCTCGGAAACGGCTCAACGATTTTCATAAAATTTTGTATACAGGGATTTCAACTTAAACATAAAATAACAAAAAGGTGGCGTTTGGGTAGCCCAATATTGCCACAGGCCACTTAAATAGAAAAATATCACTCTTCCCGACATCTATTGGCGAATAATAACATTTTTTTTAATCTCGGTCATCCAGGTACTAATAACAAAATTTTATATAGACGAAATACAATAGAGCTTTTTAAATTAATTTCTACATCTGCGTCAAATCTTCAAACCGACCGAGTGATCATTCACAATAAATTAATCGTCAATATTATATTACAATATTTTATACTGTATGGTTTATAGTTTTATAAATAAAGTAACTGTTGCGTGACGTTACATGTTCACAGGTATGAACGTCTCATAATAATATCACCATCTTGATATTAGGTTTACTTACTATAAAGATTATGTAAAAGTATCTTCCTACTTTCTTTACATTACGAACGTATTCGAAGCTCTCAATGTAGGGTCACTTGTGGTTGAAGTTGCAAATATTGGTATTTAAAATCGACCATGCTTTGTAAAGAAGAATGAAATAAAGTATTTAATACTAGAGTAGATATATTATTAGGTTAGTGTGCTTGATAATATATGAAAAAATAATTCGTTGCAAGCAAGTCTCAATGAACGTATAAAGTACCTGCTTAAATAAACATGTAAATTATCAAATATAAAAAGCAGTTGTTAACAGAATTGCTGTGCAATTTTATTTTAAGGAAATAAAGTCTAGATGAAATCATTGTGCGTGACGGAAGACGTAATCCAGTAAAAACTACTGATCGTTCTACATCACTACAATTTAGTTATCAACTATTGTATACGATCTTCACACTACGTTAACTCATTCAATGTCACAAAAATTAAAATAAATGCGAGGTAATTTGTAATTAATTAAGCTAACGTAATATATATTGTTATGTCCATCAGTTTTTATCGAATCATTGGTTAATGATATACCTTTACTCGTAGGTACGATGCCTATGACGAGACTGTAACCATAGAACATAATATGGAAATGAAATGAAAAATGTCAAATTAACAGTTTTTTACTAAATGCATATTATTATGAAAATTTATACGGTGCTTTTCTTAAACTTTTTGTCTGTCTGTCTGTTTGTTCCGGCTAATCTCTGAATCGGCTGTACCGATTTTGACGGGACTTTTACTCGCAGATAGCTAATGTTATAAGGAGTAACTTAGACTATTTTTATTTTAGACTTTTTTTATATTTTAATTACGCAACGGATTTTTGTGCTACAAATTTTAAGTTTCACAGGAAGCACCTAGGGACGAACCCGAGCGAGGTGAGGGTGAGTCGCTAGTTAAATATACTAAATGTGTCTTAAAGCTTCAATATTCACTAATATATAATAGGAAGTATTATAACAAGTTCATATTTAATTTTTGCATATAATGCAGCTATTGCAATGTACTTGTCCTAGATATCTAGTCAAGTCACCTTACCACTAATAGTATGTTGAGTAAGAATTGTCACATCCTGTCATATAGTGCAAAGCTGTATGACATAAAATATTTTAATTAGACAAGTGCCAGCTGGGACGAAAATTGTAAAACTCTAGGGTATAAATGTATTTTACATAAATAGGATATTTAACACAATATTTATGCAACGACTTAACATTATAATATTAGTATAAGTTGAATTGAAAAGGATTTTTTTGTTTTTATAATTGTTTATATAATTTGACTTTAATTTAAATAAATATACTAGCATATTTAAAAAAATAAAATTAAATGTTGCAATATCGTTATAACTCGTAACTCTATAGTCTATAATATTAGGCATTAGTTCGTTATGCTGAGAGTATATAGGTAAACTAAAGACTTTTTAACTTACTAATTTTCCAGTGTTCGACAATTTTGCAGTAGAATTAAGAATATTCATATATTATGTAGTTTACATTTTGTAAGAAGAACAATGTTTCATTTAAATAACATAACGAACGTCGAGTCATTTTTGTTAATTATTTAATCTAACGGATGTTTTACTGAACAATATGGTTTTCTAAGAGAAATTGGAGAAGATGTAAAGATTTTATAAAAATTGACTATAAAATATGGTATGTCAGTCGAATAGAATGGACGTTATACGTTGTCCAAATCTGGTATAACTCGTCTTTAAAACAAAATAATTTAATCGATATCACTCTACAAAGCTCTTTATACTAATTTAAATAATAGTAAACTATTATTAATTTGTTGCGTCGTTCATTCTGCTTGTGTACACCCGACTTAAACAGAAAAGTTTGACTTTTCATATTGGTAGTATGTAGGTAATAAAGTATCAAATTGTCACCGACCTGAATATTACATGAATACGAATATTACATGTTAATATCTAACGGACAACCCAATTTATATATTTTTTTAAGATTTTTAAAAGGCCACGTCTACATAATTAAAAGTACTAGTAAATCATATTAATAAAAACGGAAATTGATAAAATAAGATTATTAATAGGTAAGTATATCTCTGAAAGTATTTTGTTGTAAATACCGGATAATTTGATAATATTACCTACGTATGTAATTTATACATTCCTAATTATTTCTTATGCCTAGTCTTCTATAACTTCAATACCTATTGTATTGACTATTATATGTACTTATGTGCGTAACAAAATAACTGTTACTTATATAATAGATTATTTTCATTTAAAAGTTTTCCTTACAAGAGAAAAAATAGAAAGTCAGTCTTGATTACCAAAACCAAAATTTATATATTATTATCTTTATTTAGTGTTAGTACATTATTTTGAATTTTTTAAACGTCCTATAATATAGAGTATTTACAGATAGCCCATAGTACATGCTGGTATTTATATGTACATTTAATTAATTGACTTGCAATTATTGAATAAATAGCTACTCATGCGCACAAGTAAAGTACATACTGCATTATAGACACTTCTGTCACTACGATAATTAATATGTACATATGTCGGTAACTTTGCATAATATTTAGCATTTAGCGCATAATAAGAAAATTATGTTTTATAAGTATTTTATCGAAAAATGTGCGTTTGCCCTAAGATAGATTTGTTTTTGTTTTTCACCTAGGAATACTAATAACATTTTTCATATTATTAATTAATAATTATACAAAAATACGGAAAAATCATTGAAGTTCATTTCAATTATTAAATTAATCTAATGGATATAATAGGTCATCCAAGAATTTTACAAAGAGCCTTTGAATACATTGTGTGAGGGCATGGGAAAATAGCAACTGCAATTCATTTTTATGGGAACTTGAACTTGTCATATAATAATACATAGGTAGTTAATATGGTCTATAACGGTTGTAAAATTATAGTACAGTTAATGTGAAGATTTGAAACAGCCATGTTTTATAGAAAAAACCTTTTTTGGTTTGTTACAAATTGTAACTTTTCAGTAGTACAGTACATATATATTTATTATCTATGCATATCGTATTATCACAGATATTATGTACACTAACGATTTACGGGTATCATTAAACTGCTAGATATCAAACATATACGTTTAATGTATGTGTTACAAGACTAATTCAGGTTAACCGATGCTCTCCGGTCGATTCAGGTTAACATGGTTCCGTTAATTGGTTTCTAAACGCGAATATCCATTCACATTCGCGCTACAAAGAATGTCAATTGACAATGATAAATCCATGTTACAAAAACTAACACTAAAAGAAGAATCGCTTTACAACAATCCAATATAACAATGCAAGGGCGCTAATGGGCCTGCCAGGATATTGCAGTGCATCAGGCATGTTCACTGAAGTGAATGTGTATGTTCGCGGAATAACACATATCTACTGTCTGGACACATCCAAGAACCGAAGCGAGAAAAGGCGATACCTAAATTCATTTAGATGCCTGATACAGTCCTCATAATATATTAATGAAATATCATATTTAAAATAAAGAAATGAAGAAAACAATGGGCCATGAAATGCTGTATAAAATTAGTTTATCTTTTTATCTTATCACTTTTTCACTGCCAAATAGGTAGGTACGTCACACTGTTTATTTTCATATTTTCGTCGAGCATCTATTTGACTTAAAATATTATAAAAACCAAGTTATAATAAATACTTACAATGCCTAGGTATTCATTTTACTGTCGATACCTTATTTTTGAAGTACAATCAGTTTATGGTGTTACGTCGTGAATATTGTAAGCTGTTTATACAGCCAGTTGAATGTACAGAACAGTTCGCTGTAGACGCGTCGTATCGCTAAAGAGCATATCGCGGCCTTTGACGGTTAAATCTATTATCATATTTTAATTTAAAGTATTTAATTTAATTTTTAAGTGCTACATAATTATTTATTACCTGAATACTTAAAAAGTAGTTTAGTTATAAATTAAGGTTCATAAATAAAGTCCTAATGACGTATATTGGTTCAGTGAAATTAAAGTGATAGGATGCAGTGTAGATAATATTAAATTTCTTCGGTTTGCGGTTATTATACACAAAGAAAGGTACTTATTTTCATTGTTTTCTCGTAGTATTGCATATAGTTTTTGTGAAGACAGTGAACGTATCGCGGTAATTATAATTTGATAATGTATTATGTGAGTGTACACAATGCCAGGGGAGCTCTTTCGCAAAGGTCAGAGAAACAAGTAATCCGGAACGAATTATGTGCATCAATAAAAAATTATAAACATGTTTTAAATATCACTTGAAGTAAACACTAAAATATAACCATTCTTAATAGAATTGTGTTTAAAAATTGTGAGTTGCGATGTTAGAAATATATGACAACATTAAAGCAAAGTAGAGTGCACTGCTTAGATATAATAAAACGTTCAAGTTTTATAGGAGTTATTTAATATATAATATTAATTTGTAGCTCTACCCGGAACTGCACCAACCTGAACGACTCTCTTTTATATGAGGCCATGGGCCAGGAAACCTGTTACATAATCATAAATGTACTCAACCGATTAAAATATCTTTAACTTTAATACAAAGTAAAAAAAACTAAAACTAGAATGTACGAATATATAGCATTTATTATCATAATAAACCTACTTAAATGAAATTATGACTATAATAGAACTAGCAAAAAGCTGAGCTTTGTTGTTGAGGGCTCGCTTAGTTTTTGTAACGGGTAATAATGTTCCAGCGATTTTAACTCTTTGGTTTTCTAACAGATGGCTGTAGTAGTACAATAATGTTATTGTATCCAATGAACACAAAATTGTTAATGTTATTAGTTTTAATAGTTTTTTTTTACTGATAACACATCTAGATATGAAGTTAAATTACTATGCTAAAGCACAAATCTATAGGCTTGATAGTTTTTCAGTAACGTGTACCACAAAATGCTCAAGTTTTGGGTTGGTTTTGTTTTTCCTAATAATAATAATTTTAACATAAAACAGTATAAAATATGTATACAAAATATGTATTAGCGTCTTCCGCAGTTTTTGCTCAGAGAATGATTTAACTTTATTAATTTCCCAGCTGGTTTTTGAGCTTTCCCTATTACTACCAAGTACCAACGTCCCTACACAAATGAAGACGTTTTTAAGTTTAAGAGAGAGAAAAAGAAATTGAAGAAATCTATAGATATAGTTTTTTACAACAAATTACCTAAATTTACAATCTAGAGTAAGCATTGTTACTCTACGTTATAAAGGGTATACTGTTTTTAAATATTATAAGATACATTTTGATGAATTATAATGGTTTAATATATTTTATCTATTTTGTTGTAATACATAAGTATATAGATAAACATATCATTTAATACTTACATTTCCAGGTGGCGCCAATGATACAATGCAGGCCCCAAGAGATTCAAGCAGACAAAAGCGGAGTACGAAAAGAAGAAATTCTAGAAAAAAATCATTGTCGCCATCAGATTTAAAATGTGTTCGTGGGGACTCGAAATGCGAGAACAAATTGAACGGTACAAGATCATTATCCGAGGGGTCAGTGAAAGTGAAACAGAAGAAAAGTAATATACAAAGGACTTTGACCTACCCAATTTCGTGTGCCGATTTTGAAGATGTTTCTGTAGATGAGATGTTTAGAATGAAAGGTGAACTCGGGCCTCCTGAGAGTGACGAATCGAATTTGCCTCCAACGAGTAGCGATAGAGACACGGAAGATGACGTACGCGTTATAGCTAAACCTGTGCCTCAAAGAGCAAGATGGGATTCTGGCAGCGAGATGGACTCATTGGTCACTATAGCCGTCAAGAAAGCATCGGCCCGACGACGTCGAACGCCCGCTAACCTTGGTAAGGTTCTTTATTTTTCACATTTGCTTTAAAATAGGTTCTTAAAAAGATAAAGTTGGACATTGTTTATGATACTCAAAGAGAATTCAAAGCACTTATTTGTCACAAACCATTTCTGTTGTGTATATTTATCTAATTCTAATAACACCTGCCCGTAGTAAACTAGTTTTCAGCTTAGACCAGATTGACAAGATTATAAATCGAGAATGTAATGACCGACGGAACGAAAAAATATTTAAGTAATATTATACTTCATTTAAACCAATATTGCAACGATTGTATGGAATAAACTTACGACTTATTGCTCTGAGAACATGTGGATTTTAAGGTTTTTTTCATGAACAATACTTATTTTTATATACGTTCAAATGACTTTCTCTATTTTGTGTATTTTTATAACATATATTTTTTAATTATAGAAATTAGCGAACGCCATTATTAAATTACGTTAATTATCAGTAACTAAATAAGTAATATTATTGAAGATTATAAATGTCTTCTTCAAAATATAAACCAGAATAATTAAGTTTTCCCTGAACTAGTTAGGCAAGGGTCTTCGGTGAATATACGCGTTGTTTCACACGTACTTTTTATTTGTTAATCCATGTATATAATAAAACAGTATTTAAAAAAACCTTACCTGAAATATTTTTTTAAAAACAATGACTCTAACGTATAATATATTGAATTTTGACCCCAAAACAATTATTATTAAAAATTTGTATGTTTGTATATTATCGTTTAACACTGAACCGATTTTTACCAAATTTTCTGTAGTGATAACTTAATAATCGGGTCCTCACTTAGAATACTTTTTATTGCAGAAAAGTATTTCGTTTTCACAGGAAAATAAAATATATAATAGGAACTCTTACGGTGGCTAAATCTTAAGAGATACATCAAAACAATGTTTACAAGGAAATTGTGTGTCTTTAAAAGGCCTACAGCAAAGTCTACGATATCAACCATCTATTTCCTAGGTTACATTGGAAATACCTATTTTCAATTTACCATTTATCAGTGCGTATAAAAACCAGTAACTTAGCGAATCCCACAAAAAGTAGTCAACCAATTTCAACTAAACTTTATGCAGGGATAGATTATTACTAGGGTCAATATTAAGGATACCCTTCAATACAGGAAAATATTTTTTTCTCACAGGAATATACAATAACTAGTTCTATAGAGTAGATTATATTTAAAGTAGATTATATTCTTTTATATTCATTAGGTATATGTATATGTAAATATAATATGTTACATACATAATAATTAATATACATATTTGTCTATATCTAAATGACCATTAAAGACTATAAACACTCGATAAAAAGGGTTTAGGATCAAAGACAAGCAGTATTCCTATTACCTACGACTTTTTTTTGTCGCAGTCACAAAGGAGTTATAATTTATTCTGAAATAAAAAGGTACAAAAATTCAAATGTTAACACACAAACATTCTAAAGGTCCTTCTAAGAATTTCTGATAAACAAGTATCCATTATTTTGCTTCTAAGTAAGAAATTCCTATAACAAAAGATCGTTTTACCATTCGCTAATAGATTTTATTAATTATTTCTTACATATTGGACGAATAGGATGATTTATATTAGCTAAGCAAAAAGGTGGCATTTTATGACAACGCTTTCTGAAAAAATATGATAGTCATTCGATTCACACTCAAACAGTAGGTATGGTCAAGAAATTCTATAGCTATATTGTAATGATTATTTGAGTAGATGCGGTTAACATTTTGCATTATTTAAATGCTATATTGGGACTGCTAATGCTTTATTGAGGTAAAGTAAGTGGTGTAAGTTGTACGTAGTAGTGTGATTTGTGTTAAAGTAAATATGTTGGTACTAAAGAATTTAATCATCTGAATAAAAAAAAATATGCTAAAAATTATAGTATTTTAACTTTTTTTCCGAGATGCGTACTAATTAACGGCAAACAACAATGGCTGAGAATGAAAAGTTATAGTTTAAATAATATTACATAAAATTTATTGATTCAAACGAAAATATCTGTTACTTATTCATAAGTCCTATGTATATTATAAATGCAAAATTTTGGATGAATGGATGTTTGTTAATAACGCCAACATCTGAACGAAATTCGGCACAGACATAGATTATTATTTATAAGTAGCCTGAAATAACACATGGTAACATGTTTTTTTGAATTTCCTATGAGTATGCAGTTTATTCAACCTATATTGCCTGCATTTTTTAAAAAAATATTCCAAGCGAGTCTTGTGTAAATTGCTTGTAAATTAAATTTACGTAATTTTACTAGTAACTTTACTAATAATAGTTACTATATATTATAATAGTTGCGGTGCTTCCTGCTATATTTAATACTTATGACACAAAAATCAATAAAATTTCTAAAATAAAAATAGTCTAAGTTGCTCTTTATAAAATTGGCTATCTGCGAGTGAAAGTCCCGCCAATATCGATCCAACCGTGTTAGAGATTAGCCGGAGCAAACAGACACACAGACAAACACATAAAAAAAATATTTTTTTTTGATGTAAGTACCGTATATATGTTCATGTGCATTTAGTGAAAAGCTGTTAATTTGAAATTGTAAACAGACACTTCAATAATCAATTTTATTTATATGCATAGATTTATGTCTAGACTAGATTGGATAATAAAGAATCAGGTAAGTAATAGAATTCTAACACATAATCACAGATGGCGTTTTTACATTTTATGAGTTATTTATCACGGGTAAAAACATTTAATGTCTAAATAAATAACCTATGAATTTTGTGATTGTTAATAGGTACTTATATTTTAATTAAGACATATAGAACGACATCTATTATCTTTTCAGGCAAACAAATATAGCCCGAAGAATAACTCGAATAAGCTCTGTCAAATATCTTTGTATTGGATGCTTTTAACTGTAAAAGTATTTGTTTTTACATACTGGCCCATATTTACATATTTCTCTATTTTAACAATAATAACAATGTCAATCAGTTAAACGAACTAATACAAAATAGCGCCATCTAAATGAAATAAAGAAAAGTACTGTTGATAGAGAGCAATATGTTGTAAAGTATAAATACGATAACAGATGGCGCTTTTATCGAGGCTCTAGGTAGAGTTGCTCCATAAGAAACAATCAAACTAATCTGACAACAAATTAGAATAGGTTACGTAGTTTTGTAACATGTATTTTAGTTAAAAATAATTTATATTCGTACTTATTAATTAAAATGTATGTACATATGCCCCTGGACACCTTTATAACCTTGTCTCCTACACACTTGCTCTCCTACATGCTTTGTGTTGTTGACATTCAAATAAGTGTTTGAGAAATATGTCATGGAATAGAAAGGTATAACGCCGATTACGATATATTATACAAATTTTATTCATGTTAAAGTTTCCAGTGTTGTTCATATATTTGAAATTATTCTGTAACAAACTATTTGCTCTGCATTATATGTCTTTATAAACAAATAAATTACACTTGTAGAGCACGAACGTATTACATGACTGTCAAAAACATGAATTCAAAATATAAATGTATTTACATTCTCAGTAACCAACGCAGAGGAAGTGTCGGCATCCTGTAGGCACTAATGGTACGTGGGATGCCCTTGGGTAATAGGCCAATGCTGTTTTGATTTCAACGTAGGCAGGCCTTATGGCACATCAACGCAAATAATATATAAGCTATTAAAATTATATAACATGAAATTGAAATATACATGCCATGGCCCGGGTGTTAAAATAACACAAACATTTTTATTCTACTGTTTTATCGTTTTTCATTTGTTAATATTATGGTTTATGAAATATTAGCTTATTGTTATTAATACCGATAAAATATAATAATATTATACTTATACATAAACATTTTGCCTATATAAATACGAATGAAGCGATATTCGTTCTTAAATCCCTAATTTAAATTTAGACTGATTCCGCTGGTAATAATGTAAGAATGGAATAAAATGTACATAGAAATAGTTTCCGAAAATAAGAAAATTTTTAATTGAAAAGAATTACAACTATTAATTTATCATAAAAATATAGTCAGACCGCTAGGAACCCTGAAGGTATCGTTGATGTCTTTTATACGCCACCAAATACCAGGATAATGTGTGAGTAAAAAGGGAACTATCATTTATATTTATTACTAAGTTGTATAAATATTAGTTATTATATCTTATTATACTTTATTTAATTTTATTTTTTTTTCCTTTACTTGGCCTTCAAATCACGTTTGATAAAAACGCGATTATTTCCTAATTACGATGTCTTCAAAGAACAATAGATGAATCTGCCACAGAAGTTACGGTGTGACTATTTCTAAGCTGTAACGCGTTTAATTGTAAAATATTACCTAATTATTTCGCGTTCCTTACTTAACTTACCAAAATAACCATATTCTGTTAAATTAACTGTTACAATACTGTTAAATACACCCTATTCTGTTTTCGCTAAGCAAAATTATTTCTTGTAGTCATTTTTACATACAGACATTATAAGTATTATAACTGTTAACGGTAAATGTACGATACATTTACCCCATAAAAGTAACTCTTTGTAACAAACGCATTATGGGTTTACGCAAGTGAGTGTGGGCGGTGGTCCCGTGCTATACCTACAACAAGTAAATCATTTTATTTTCGAAGCAGTCTACACAAAACGGTTTTACTTCGCAGGCTGTTTGGTCTAGTTCGCCATTGCAAGTTCATTGTTCCGCTAGTGCGGGGAACTTGTTGAAGTCGTAACCGCCTATAATTTTGTAAGTATTTTTTTGCGTCAAACTTTGGCCCTCGATGGAGGTAAAGCGTTTTTGTGAAGTCATCTCAGGTCACTTACGACATTTTACTATTTAGTTCTGTTTTGTTGTTGGCGTTAAGACGCCAGTGAGTCACGACGTTAGTAGTTTCAAAGTTCGATAAATCTTTATCGATAAAATATTTATATCTCTATCTTCATGTTTATGTCTCATATGACTAAAACGATAAAGACAAAACATAACTTATAACTTACCTGGTAAGATCAACAAGCTTATTTCTGACATACTTTACTTATACATATACCTGTACCAACTAAGTAGTGGTTTTTCCGTGGCTCCATTTTTTATATAATATGTAGAGTTAGTCTGCTTCTAAGATCGCAATAGAATGTTTAACAGCATATAACGTTCCTTAATTACTGTGTTTTAAAGTGAAAAAAGTTTTTTCCAAACGAGACAAGTAGTTGCAGAGATTAATCCGGACAAACTCTGTGTCTCCTTAACAGAGTGCATAACACGTTTATCTAAAAATAAAAAACCATAATTTGACTTTAATTGTTAAATAAAATATGCAATAAAATATGCAAAAAATAAATCAATATCGATTACGACTTGATCGTTGGACGGCACTAGTCGTGGTGAGCGCAGCAGTCGGCCGGCTCCCTGCGCACATCCGCTTGCGCGCTCAGACCCGCGCTCGTTCGAAGCCCTACTCACGCCATAACATAACAGACGCTTGAAACTTAAATTAAACATACAAACTTTTAATATTATTACTTATAGTTACTTTAAAAGTGCTGTGTGTGAGTAAAGTGTATCTTAAAAATGTACCGTAGTGTGTTTAATAGTTATAGTTTTGTGGTAACCAAATAATTATTATTGTTTTAACGTTTAATTATATATTATGACTTTGTGTTAGCTTTAAGTGGATTTTAAACAAGCTGTAAAAAAGAAAATTGTAACTTGTGGAAAGTAAGTATAACTATCGAATATCAGGTAATTGGATAGATAATATAAGCGTAGTGAAATTCTATCTTACGTCGCCTTTGTAAGTAAATTAGAAAAGAAACCCTTCACGTTCAATTTAAACGGATTAACAGGCCCGTACAAAAGGTGTGTTGGTAGCACGTATGTATGAATGTAAACCAATATCCCTTAACCGCATTGCCCTATATTCCGGTACGATATTGTAACATAAGTGATAAGTTTCTTACTTGTCAATTTCATAGTGCTTATTTATATAGGACGTAGTAATGTTAGAAGAGAGAAAAGTCTTCACTCTGTTACTTATTTGTTGATTTTAACAAATATATTTAACAGTAGATTAAATGTTTTAACATCGCTAGGTAGGTACGTGCTTATTGCCAACTTGCCTAATCCCGTGAAAGCTCACCATAGCTATAAATACATGAAATCAATTTGGTATGGACTTTAGATGACGTAAGGTACTCGTAGTCAGTATCATTTTGTTACTATGGAACAGATTCTGTTGAAGATGGCCTGGTAAAAAAAACTTCGTATGTCTGACTATGTATTTCGTGACTACTATAAAAAAGAATCACACGATTTGAAATAAGTTCTAATAGTAACGACTCTACAATAATGAAGTCATTATTAAACATTAGTGGCTTCGCCTTTTTGATTTGAATTAAAATAATAATATGCTTACATAGATATACCTATTTTTATAAATGTACGTAAGAGTAAATTTTTTAAGTAAACATTAATTTTTTTTTCATTTTATTAACGTATATAATTATTAATTTTTTTTTGTCTAGTCACCGTTTTTGTAATATTATAGTAATAAGTTAACTAAATCAAATTATACCTATGATGATAAGACGCAATAAAGTTATTATATTGCACGCACATAGCAAATTACTACTCAAAGTTTGTAGCTTAATCTCATTGGAACAGAACTATCGGTTCCATCGAACCGTTAGCATAAACTGACATAATATAATCTAAAGTAGAAAGTATAGATATATTAGAACCATATACCTATAATGTGTTTGTAAAACAAAATATTATAATATTTTTATGCATATTATGTTAAAATTGTAAAAGTTACTTAATTCATACTTTCATTATGCAAATGTAGTATGTTTTTTTTCTAATTTAAATTGCTCTGTCACCTACATAACTATTTTTATTTAAAACGGAATGAAAAAAAAAATGAAATTATGTTATGACAATATTTGATTATCTATACGAATGTAAAATAACGTCTTTTTTAAAATAGTTATGAATGGTATTTTATACGGTACTTATAAGAACTCTATTTTTAAAATGTTTTATTTGTCTCCTCCGACCGATTTTAGCGGGACTTTTACTATTAACTAGGATACTTTTATTAGGTTGAAAAAAGTAAACGAAACCGAGCAAACCAAGTTGCCCGATATGTTAAAACATGTATAAATAAGATCTAGCTCTATATTAAGAAAGGACAGGCTAATATGTCCTGGCCTCGCTACCTCCTTTCGACCCACGCTCGAGCCTTGGCCAGCGCCAACATCCAAAACTTACTTTCATTGTTTAGGTGTACCTTTGATATTTATACCTACTTTATTTTAAAAAACATGTGTAGGTACTAATTTTTTAAAACGTAATGTGTAAAAGCTATAATGCTTATTAGCTATTTATATAATGATTCTGGTAATCGATTAAAAACGTACGTACCTACCAGAAACTATAATCTGACTCTTACACCGAATATATTTGTAGTAAAAATTAGGTTTTCTCTATTTAGGCATCTTTGTTTTACGTTATTATTAAATTCATGTAACCTCGTAAGTATATTAAAGAATCAAATAATATATTCGTGCCTTTTATCACGTAATACATCTATTGATGTCTGTACTGCGTAAATGCGCGCTTAATTCATTCTATATGTGTCAGTTACCTACGTACCATCTTGTAGTTATACTTGGGAATGTGACGTTACTTGTATGAATTTTACGTTGACTTTGCATACTAATCTAATATCCATTGTTCAATCATCAAATTAATAAGCAAATTGAGGCATATACCGGGTCATTTTTTCATGTCGCCAAGATGCCT
The DNA here is from genome assembly GCA_951802675.2 of Boloria euphrosyne. Classification (NCBI taxonomy): domain Eukaryota; kingdom Metazoa; phylum Arthropoda; class Insecta; order Lepidoptera; family Nymphalidae; genus Boloria; species Boloria euphrosyne. The sequence goes on from OX637877.1 coordinate 6,518,372, forward strand.
TTTGACTAAAGTATTGTTTGGTTAAATGATTCTCATCAGGTCCTCCCATGTTTATTCTGATATTTATTTATGAGCATGATTTTATAGTATCTAATGATATTATGAAAAAATATGCCTATATTACTTAGCCATTACGTAAAAATTAATAATAATTTCCCAGATTCATTACATTTTAAACGACAATACACGTATACCTATAAATTTTCGGATATTGTTTAAACTGAAAACTTAAGTATGTTAAAGTACATATTTTTCTTTATAACATGGGTTCTTTGCTATTGGATTAGATTAATTATAGATCGTGCTTCACTTCGCTTTCGACTCACGAAGCGAGCGCCACCCATCCGTGGTACTTTCTACAGATGGGCAGATGAGCACACTCCATGAGCATATTTTACTATGGGAAATTAATGTTAGATTGCAAATAAGCCAATACTTGCGCAAATTTCAACATGGCATAAATTACAAATAACACTTATCACAAATATTTTAAGATAATGAAAGAAGTTTTTTATATAAAATACAAATACTTTTTTATAGTATTATTTTCGTGAATTAATATAACGTTTTAATTTGATACGCCTTATAAATAAAATAGCTATTGATAACTAAATACTTTTTGCTTAGTCACATTTTGTAGGAGTTGACCTATGTTACATTATATTATAAATTATAAACTATAAACTACTTATCTAATTGAATAAAGTATAAATAAGTATACTATTACAAAATTAGTTTTATTTAAATATATAGAACAGTTACACCCGTATAATAACATATAAATAAATTGTTTACAGATTGGGGCGTCCATACTGAGCAAAGCGAAGTGAGTGAGCCCGAAGCCGGTCGCATGCGTCCCGAAGACTATCGTCTCGTGTTTCTAAGTTCAGACTCGTCCTGTCGCGAGGACACGGAGGACTCGGCTTCGACTGCGTCCTCTGCCGCGCCGCCCGCGCCCGACGATTGCGATTGGGACTACTTCGAGCCGGGCGCGGCGGCAGCACCTCTCCCAACACCCCCACCGACGAAGCACATACCACCAGTGTGTCCACGTGCTTGTTCCTGTGGCGCCGAACCACGAATAGTCGCCGTACCTGTGCCAGTACCCGTGCCGGTTCCAGCTGCGCTTTGGCCGGCACTTCTCGCTTTCCCCACACAGACGCCACCCACCCCGCATTGGAGTACGTATCCGGGATTCCCACCTCTCGATGCAGCGGCTCTCGCACGCCTCACGACGGCCGCCGCCGTCGCAGTTACCGCCGCCGCTACCGCGTCCGCTCTACCGCAAAATAGACTCGAAATGACCATAGAAAGGACTGATAAAGCGATACAGTCCGAGCTACAAGTGCCCGGGACCGATAACGATAAGGAAGATAAAAATATTGAACGCTCAGTCGAACGTGAAACATTGGACGGCATTAAGGTGATTGCCGAGAATACAATTCCAGTGCTATCTGAAGCCGTGGTAGCGATGCCCGACCATCTGGAAGCGGAGAAAGCATTTCCGTCTTCGAACGAATCTGCCGATTCAAGTGATTCTGAGGCCGGTATCGCTCGGCGAAGCTATGACTTGCGTAGCGGCGCCCCGGAGGAGCCGGCTACGACAGACGAAGACTCCGACGACTCAGGGGGAGGTGGGGGACAATTTTCTCGAGTCTTCGTAGTCAACCCTGCGGACTCCTCTTCTGACATGGAGGATAATGCCGATAGCAGCGGTATCGACTGTGACGACTCCTACGATAAAAAGTCAGATAGTTTAGAGATAATTGCCGCGGAAATACCTTTGCAAAATAACATAAACATTGAACCGGAAATAAATGAAAATGTTCCTCAAAATAACGATAATGTGGTCTTTTTGGAGTCCGTTCACTTTTCACAAGATTTTCCGATTCAATATAGTGGTGAAATAAGTGAAAATGCTTCCAAAAAATCGAATTGTGTTCAGTTTTGTGACGAAAGTATGTTACAAAGTGAAGTTTGTGAAAAATATAATAGTTTTAATAATATTAGTGACGCCTATTCGAGTTCAAGCTGGGATTATCAAAATAGTGTAGAAAATAACTGTAATAGTAGTATTTTAGAAAATATTGAGTGTGACTCTTTAGATAATTCATTTAACTCTGACAATAACATAAAAGTCTCCGTACAATTGCCGTTATGTGACAATAACAACGAAAAAATATTTTCAAAAGACTTAAGACATGAACAATTAAGAAAATTATCACCCTCACCGGAACTAAAACACGAGGAAACGAGTTTGCCGACTTTACCAACACCGACAGAAGAAAAAATAGACCTGTTTAAAGGTATTGAACGCACGCTTAGTGAGTTATTGAAGAAAGAATTAATGGAGGACCAAGGGGAGGAGAAAATGCACGGTTCGCGGCCGGTTTGCGCCGAGGGGGAGGGGAGCGCGGGCGCACCTGTAGCGACAACAGTTTGCCGTTCGCGCCCGGCGAGTGCGGATGGGTCCGCGCGTTTCACTAGCCGCGTTATGATAACGCACGATCGCGTCTCCGTAGTCACGTCAGACACGACGCGACTCATGCGTGACATTACAGTGCATCACACTAACTTGCAAAACGAACCGGAACCGGACACTGGTGATCAAAACGAAATAAACGAACGATCTGACGACGAATCGGCGCAACCTTCAGGTGGAGTGACTGTTGTTAGTAATGCCAACACTCTCTCAGCCGTCGTGTGTCTCGAGGAGGGGTTGGCGGATGACGACTCGTGGGTCGAGGACGTCAGCCACGACGATGTCACTTCACCATCGGACACGGATTCGGGGGACGAAGCGACCTTACCCACGCGTGGGAAAGACTTTGCTTACTGTAGGCGGTCTTTAGATTTTACGTTACATACGATAGTTGAAGAAAGTTGTGAAGAAAGTGAAACCGAACACATTAATAAAAAACAGCGTCCTATTTCGGCAACTGAGCTCGAAAAATATTTTTTCTTCGGCTTGGGGGAGGGAAGGATTGTTCGCGATGACGAAGACGTGGTGTCAGAAACTTCAAGTGTATGCAGTGAGGGTGCAGAATCGTTTGTTGACACAGAGCAACCACGAAAGAGTGGTGATAGTGACGAACTTGTATCTTCGCGTTTAGAAAATTATTTCTTGTCAGGCTTTATGGGTTTTAATCAAGAAAGGCGTGAGTCTGATGGATCTGGAAGTGTTGGTAGTGATAGTGAAGGGAAACAAAGTCCCGAACAAAGGCGGAAAAGGTTAGTTCGAGCTCGAGGTACGCCTCGATCCCATTCATCCTCCTTAGATAACTTATTAACCGGTGACGAACCTTCTCAAGATAATCAAGAAATATCAGATGGTTCAAGTACGGAAACGGAAGACCGCCATGAGTCTCTAGAAAGGCTCGATGTACAAGGTGAAATAAAACGAAAAAAGACCAAAAAACCACGAGGTTCGCCAGCTGACGAAAGACGACAGTCTGTTGAATTTCCCGAAGAAACACGTGATGATACGCGATCTGTATCAGAGGGTGAGGATGGGAGGTTGTCACCTCGTACTGAATTTCCACCCTTAGGGTCTGAACTTTCAGAGTCTAAAAAACAAACAAGTAGAGATAGTGGGTTCGTAGGTAGTTGCGACGATTTATTAAGAAACAATGACAGCAGCTCTGAGTTCACCAGATCTCATGAGCCTAAAACAGAACTAGAAGAAATTATAGAGGAAGTGAGGCCTGATGTGGATGAACGCGTTGAGCGTCCACCTACATCTCGGCCGCCAACAAGTCCGCTCTCGAGAAAAGATAGCTTTAATAATTGGTCATCTGACGAAGAAACAAACCTTATGATGACAAAAATGCGTCAATTTTTCAAGCAGATGATTCACACGGCAAACGTGCGAACATCGACTCCAGCATCTTCAAATTCAGAGAGTCCACGTCCGCCTAAACCACCGCAATTACTTTATTTTGAAAGTGAACTGACTAGATTAATGAAAACAGTTCCGGGCATTCGAGACGAGGAAGTTCGAGAAATCGTAGAATATTTATCTAGTGAAGATACATGGAGTGATTCGTATGATTCTTCAGATTACGCTGGTTCCGATTTAGAAGGTACAGCAAATCGGTCTGCGTTAAGACGGCAAATCTCAGAGAGCTGCCGAGAGATAATAGACGAATTTGACCGTGGTAATAGCGAAGCTGGTTCTTTAGAACGAGACGCGGTAGGTGCATATCAAAGGTTGGCAGCGACGCTTGGTCGAGCTGGAGATGGATCCCCACCCTTATTTGGGAAAGTGATGCGGCATATAGGCGGTAGATTAGTTGCACTGATGCATGAGGTATCAGCAGGTGCTTCGCCGAGCACAGATGACGATAGCGCCTCAGAACCTGGAGCATTAGCGCGTAGTCGATCTCATGATATTCTAGAGGCCACAGCGAGTAGAGGTAGTGTCGCTAGTGACTGTGAGAGATTTTCGTGGCGAGGTAGTTTCGAATCTGCTCTACTTGCCGCTGATTCTCGAGGAACTCTTGGTGGTGGTGCTGAAGCGAGGAGATCCCCCGCAGGAGCTGATCTCGCGGCTCAAAAATCTCATTCGAGGAGCTGCGGTGCTATTAGCGGCAGTGAGGATCGGCTGTGGCGAGGAAGGCGGCGAGCCTCGGCGCCAGATGCAGAGGTAGGAAATATAAACATTAACAATTATTTATTTTCCTATAGCTAATTTAACGATATAATAAGTCTAAAGATATTTACACTACACTCATTATTTTTCTAAATTCATTTAGGTATGTAACTTATATATACGTATTGCACTCTATTTAATATCATATACTGAAATATAATGAATATTTATAAAAGTAGCTAAAAGTAATAAATAAAATTAAATTAAATCAATCGACAAAATAGAACCCAAAATAACGATGACCTTATTCAAATAATTAAGTACCTGAAACATATTACGATAGCCTAAGTCAGAAATTATAGGTTTAGTCCTGCCCTATGATACAATCTATAATAAATTTCTTCAAAATTTATTTGAGTAATTTAACATTACCTCAAAAGTAACGAACAAACATACTTTATGTTCCTTCATTACTGTTACATTTATAAATTTGTATGGATGTAAACCTTAATTACTTATTATTGTTAAAAATACTCTTCAATATATAATATATCACTCATGAGTTTTATCAGATCTCACCATTTCTAGATAAGATTTTCCGATAAAATTATTATAATCTACGCATATTTTGTTTATATTTTGTAACACGCCTGTGTTTTAAATGTTAAATGTTAATATAGGTAACTCAAATAAGTAATAGCTTATATTTTTTTATTAATTCTAATTAATTATAATACTTAAGAAATTAAAATAATATTTCATTATTCATTATGATTATTGTATAAGTTTTTAAATAAACTTTTATTACATACGTGTGTATAAAATAAATGGTCTAAAATAAATAGGTACTAGGCGGGTACTTAATATCGAAGATGCGTTGAATACACACTACAAATTGATTTTCTTTCATTATGTAATTAAGGTAGGTACCTGTCAAAGTGAAAAGTCTGACAAAATAGCATATTACGCGTAAATTACTGAGAATTTCTAATTTATTCATTTGCTTATGAAGTCGTAATTAACGATGATTGAACAAAATTAAATTAGTTTCGCGATAAATCTGACTAATATTGAATTATAATATTGCTTTTACTAAAAATACTTAAATGTAATATATAATTCAAAACCTTAATATATGTAATATTTAAAATTTCTGACTACTTTTCGGGTATAATAGAAAATTAAGTATATAATATACAAAAGAAAAATAAAACTAGACCAAATATTACTTAAATCCTTTTGGCACTACACGAAGGAATCTCATATTGGATTAAATTCATATTATATGATCACGTTACACAACATGATTCGCGTGTTAGAATAATTTTTTATTAATATGTGTGTCTGTTAACACGTTCACAAAACTAAACTTTGCTAAAATGTTAGAAAGCTTTTATTGTGTCTACTTTACTATATTTACTAACACACGTGCTTACTTTTTCTTAAAATTTTTAACAAAACGTTTAAGATGAAAATCGTTGTCAATTTTTACACACTTATTGATTTATGATTACATATCAATAATATCATATTGCTACAGTCTGAAGAAGAGCAACGCGCCGGGTCATTACCGCGCCTCCCATCCGTCACCGGCACAAACACAGTACCGGCGGGCCCGGTGAAGTCTGCTCGGTATCGCGCGCCGGGCTTCAGGACTGCGACCAGGGCGGCTTCAGCCCCAGGCCTTCACGTTCCTAGAAGACGTAGGGCTCCGCCCACGCCTCAACCGACGGCACCCTCTGCGCCCGCATCCGCCCCTAGCTTACAGGGTATGTATAATATCTATATTATTATAAATTAATATTGAGTTTCCTTTTGTTAAGGATAATCTCAGAAAACAATGTACGAATTTTCATACTGTTTCCACCAACGGAAAGATAAATTATCGCATCATGCTGCGAATAGGTCACTGCTATCAAATTATAGATCTATATTGTATACATAATATAGTTGTCTTAATCTTTACTTATGTTGGGGTTAACAGATGCAATAACCGTTGTTGTTGGAATATATTCTAAAATAAAAAGCATATTTGTAACTACCATTAGCGAGCACCATTCTCAACTTATTTTCACATGTTTAAACGAAAGTACATAACTTCTCAAGTCTTCTTATAAATCTTGCTAAAACATATTTTAAATAAACTAAATTAGACTAAATTTTCATGGTACTCCTCTTATATTATGTGTTATGTTATTTACATAGAGGTTGATATTTATTTTTCGGGCAAAATTTAGTAGGTACATAGATAGCACGTTTTTTGCGTCTGATGGAAGCGAGGGTATCTCGTTAGTAGCGCTAATAAGCACCCTATCATTAATCCTGAAGGCTGTTCTACTAGTATATATAATATGTACCTAGTATATATATATTTTTACGTACAATGTATATATTATAGATTATAATAATAATATTGTTATGAAACAATCGACATTTGCTTGACAAATATGTGATATTTGTGGTTCGAATACATTACGGCAAGTTTGCAATACCAAGTTAGTCGAAGGTTTCGCGAGGCTGTTTGCGATAAGGTGTATGTTACATTTTTCTTGTCGTATTGTGTTACAATTTCTTTAAAATCCACAAAAAATAAATTTAACGTTGGTGAAATATTAATCCAGGCTACATTCATTTTGATTATTTACTTTTTTGAATACTATTTCTATTTGAAACTTGATTTTTATATATCTTATCAGAATTTTGTTGATACCATCAAGAGTAATTCTAAAAAAAGTCCATTACGCTACGCCTTTTACTTTCGACAAATGTCAGAGATATTAACACGCCCTAGTCTTTGATACAAAGCCGGTATAATCATTATTACTCTCACAGTAATCTTAAACATTCTACTTACGTAATCAGTTTTGCCTAGCTACGGCTACCCACGAAATAGTTTATACGTATAACTAAGAAAAGTTGTAAATATACTCTCAACTTCTTCAATTAATTTGTGTTATTACTTATTATATGTTAGGTACCGAGTAGGTAGTACCGTTATACAATAAATAACGACAGACATTGTAATTTAACAACACGTATTTTTATACTTATCAAAGGAAAGTGTATGAATTTTTGTTAATTTTTATTATATTTCAAATACGAACAATCTACATTGTACAACGTTGTAAATGGGGCATAGTGCACGTTTGCACGTACTCGTATACTGCGTACTGTAATTTTAAAATAACAACATCAATTTTGTATTATTTTTAAAGATTTTAGTTACTCTAATAATACTGGTACTAGAAACTGAAGACATACCTTATATGTAAATCTTTAGTCCAAAAATATATGGTTCGATGATAAAAAGCGTGTTGGTGTATAAACTAGGTTAGGATATTTTGAATATTTGGTGATTTCTAATATTATTAAACATTTAAACTTTATATTAATTAATGTCAATTATAGGTATATTCATGGTTTCGGAGCGCGCGCTAAAGTTAGCCCATGTCCGCCTCATGTTACAATCTACGAAGTACGAACATACTTGTATGTACTATATAATATTTATCGATATAATTGAAGCAGTTTGAGCGTTTAAAGATAACTAACAAATATCAAATTTAAAATATTAAAAATAGATTTGTTATTTATGATCTGCATTTCAAATTTAAATTCATCTATGAGATCCCATTTATGCGTCCCGTTTTATATATTTTAACAATCTTTGTTCTAATTCTGTCAACAATCAAGTAATATTTTGCATAAAATCTTCTTACAAATGAGAAATAGTGAATACGGTATTGTTATACTGATATAATTTACTCCGCGGTTATATTAATGGTAAATACCTACAATGAATGAGTGTATTCAAGTTAAGTTTTCTAACTTCAGGTCAGCGAACTCTTAAATCGAAATGCTCTCCACGCGCCAATTAGCGGTCACAGATTGTGGTTCCATCAACTAGAAAAATTTAATTCTTTAACAATTTTTAGTAAATTTTCTCTTTTTTCCCCGCGTAACAAAGACGCTATCAAAAGTGCGTACACACCTAATAAAACAACGGCTTCCTTTTAAAGCTTCTGTGCTATTCTGTAAGAACATAATTTATGCATTCGTAATTTGACAGAACATAACTTCAAGCTTACTTTGTAAATCATTTAAAATGTATGAAGTATGACAGTGGATTGAGTTTTCAATTTATATAAAGTTTTTACATAATAGCATGAGTAGACGTACTTATATATTAAGATATTACTCTGCTATCTATTGATAGGGATTTTCTGAATATACTTTTGTGAGCACCAGCTTTTCTTTTAATATAGATGAATAATTTATATACGTGATATACTACTACTGTTTGTATTGCTCTAAAGCAACTATTTTGTGCGCTTTTCAAATATTGTTACATCCATACAGAAAACCATCATCTTTTGCTTCTTTTTGTATTGCAAATGGTTACATAGATATGTAGTGTATGAAAACATAAAACGCATGCAAAATTTGAACAAAGCAAGTATTTCCTGAGTCGTCACGCCGTTTTGATATACTTGACCAGGTTAAAAAGTAGACCTAACTGTAGTATAACTATTTTCTGTGTTCGTGACTCGATTTCTTTGTTTAAAGTTGCGGGATAGCTCTAATATATTTTTTATAATTTAAAATTCTTCATATAAATAACCAAAAAAAAATATGTTTTTGACCATTACATACATACGTACAGAATAAAGTACAATATTTCAGAGTCCGCAATGTGAAGTACAAGACTTGAATCTTGATGTAATAGAAGAAGTAGGTTACGCACCCACGAGAACGTAGGTTTTATCATGTTTGGGTTTAAGTATCAAAAACGAGGGAAGACCCTAACTAAAAACCGCTGGAAAATCGAAAAGTTTAGAAATGATTACTTTGTATGGGAATCACTAACTGCTAAAGCATACCTAGTACAGAGAAAAATAAAAAAAAATACATATGACAATATTTTATAGTAATTTCTCTAAATACAATTTAGTACTCTGGCAAAGGACTATGTATTTATACTTATTTACAACACTTGCTGGTGTTGTTGCACATAGCGTAATACCTTTCAAAAAGTCCCAATACCGGTTCACTGATAACGTTTCCGGTTTATCAGATGTAACCGTACTTGCTCGACTACATACGCAATGTGATTCGGCATCTCGTTGGGTTCTCGTTTTAGTATCTACGCTGTATTAGCTGACCTTACTGAAGTAAGCCAAAAATGTTACTCAACGTCTACGCGATTTGACCCGGATCCAAATACCTAGTATTGTTTCTGTTACTTCACTAATGTTCACAGCAATTATATTTAAGTATTATAAGTATATAAGTAGTTCATATAAGAATATATCGGGATTCGATTCTTTATGCAATGAATTTATATCTAAGGTAGGTATATAACATCAAAAAATACATTATAACACGAAATGAAAGACATTAATCATCAATTTTTGCTCTTCAATTATCACTAAGTACAGTAATTCACGAAAAAATTATCATTTAACTCTCATTTACTCTTTAAAAAATATAAGATAATATTACGATATCATATCTTCTATATCAAACTGGCTATTGTTTAGAGTACCTATAAGGCGTTACCTGTAGCTGTATACTCATTGGTATCGTGTCATAATATGGCGGCTGATCGGAATACTGAATGAGTTACTTATTAAATCTTCTTTAGTAATAAAACTTTAGTTTATTTATATACTAATAAATAAATTATTATTAATTATGTAATCAGATTATGCATTTCACTCATTTTAAATTTAAGCTATGAATAGAAAGTTAATTCGTATAAATTAATGTACATTTTTTTATAAAATTTAATTCTATTCATTCATGAAACTCGATAACAAATCTGCTAAAATATTTTATGGTAAGACTCGAATGTCGTATCTCACGATCTAGCTGTTGCCTAATTTCACGCTTTAGTGACCACTGTTTATACTATCCGGTTACAATTTATCTGTATTTTAATAATTATGGCATAATATTATTGTAATAGTCTACCAAAATCATAAGTTTGGTTGATATTTTTGTCATCTGTCAATCTGTTTGTCATTGAAACTGTTTAGGATTCATAGTAGATCAATGATATTATAAGTAAATAGTATATCAATGTAGTAGATACATTTACGAACATTATGTATTAACAAATAATATTTTTCTGACTCTATTTCTTAACATATTATTGCGTCCGATTACTTTATTCGCCCAATGCAAGTTGAAAGCTCAATGAATCATTTGCTAGTTGATCAGTTTCCTTCATGTATGGTTACAAAGAAAAAACTCGGAAAGCATTGTTTATGACGTTCATTCTTAACGTGAACATATAACCAATTGTGCCAGTAATTACAATATCGACTTGTTATTAATGCTTTCACTCTACTGTTTCACACAGACGCTCTGTTTTTATTGATTTATTATTATTGAACACTTGTGATGTTTGAAAATATCAAATGAAATAATTAAGTCTACCTATATCTTATTTGCAGTTCGTGTTTCATGGCTATTGACAATCAAATATTAGTCCTTCACCGCGTTCACACAGGGTTATTTTATATGGGCAATTCAATAATCATTAATCAGTGTTGCCTATTATTTATGTAAATTTGAACACAATATTTCTAGTTCCTTCTGTGCATTATTCTGTAATGCACGTTGCAGTGATATTACTCGTAATCATATTAAGAAATGTTACATACCATTTTGTTCGGTGACATATCAGATATTTTATTTTTTGCATTTAACAAAATATAGATATAGCTAAAATGTTATCTACTTTTGGTACACATATTAGTTCTTACATAAGCGTAGTAGAATCATTTAAATTGCGTCATATTCGAAACCTTTTTTTATATCTTAGTTGTATAAAACTAAAATTGCATAACATATTTTCGAGGCGCTGACAAATTGAATATACTAATTTACGTTATACTAGCGACTCACCCTCGTTCCGCTCGGATTCTCTAGATATAGTTTTAGCAATTAGTCATAGATTTTTCTGAATGATCGATTCTTCTGACCTGGCGGTCAATTAATTGAAATCTCTTGCTCATAATTAATTAATAATTATTCGAGTAGTTCACAAGTGTACAGTGTACACATAGACACAACTCACAAGTATCTCTCAAGTGTTGTCACTCTCATAGTCACAGTCCAAAGGGACGAAACCTGGACACAGCAGGTATGGGGGTGATACACCAACTTTCTCAACACCGGGCGGCTATTGAGAATTTTTGACAGAAAACTCTGTTTGAAGTTGACCCTACCCGGGATTCGAACCCAGGACCGACGGGCTTATGGCCCTACATACTAGCCACTAGACCACCTCGGCAATTACACACGTGAGTACGTTAAAACTCAAATTTAAACATTCACATTTATAATAATAGCATAAGTAAAAATTTTTATAACATAATTCATGACTTATTCCTTTATTTATTTTTTTTAATCTTAGCCTAACGCGCTTCGAAAATGTATTTTCCTTTCGCTAATTCTTATCTTCTTATAATATTCTATAATATTATAGTCCATAAATTAAACAGGTTTGATACTTCTATGATATGGTGCAATAAGTATAGACAGTTGTCGTGACCGCCTAACTAAAGGCTTATACTCGTATAACGTATTACGATGAAGTAACCATGCAAATAGCATGAAGTCCACCCAACACTGCGAGCAATCTTAGTACGCTCTAAATGTCACACTGATTATTTCATTGATTAGCTAGCAACCCTCGAGCAAAACTTGGTCAAATGTACTTTAATAGTAACACTTAATTCCTTTGTTGCGTATACAGCTATTATGGCTGTATTTTTAAAGGTTTTATTACTTATCATGTAAAGAATAGGCATAACGTACGAAGTGTAACGTTTAGCCTAAAGTCTTAGATTATATACATGTATATAATCTAAGCGTTTTGTTTACTGTTTCTTACTTACTAGAATGATCTAATATTCTAATAAAACGAAACTTTAATTACTAATCTAAATTTACTTTTTATTATTTTTTCTCTATCTATCGCTCGTGTCGTTGATAAATTATAATATAGGTAATCAAAAGAAAAAATTAATTATTTATAATTATTATTAGTAGTTATTTATTTTGAATTTTACCTAAATAAATATAATTCTGCTAGTACTGTCCTATGTTATTAATACTTATAAAAGAACTTATGCTAATGTTTAGAACAAAAAATGGTTATTAAATATTGTGTGCAATATACTACTTGAAGAAGGTAAAACTTGAATCTTAGATCAAACCGAGGTCAACTTGTTCAGTGACGTAACTCAGATGAGTTAATATTTAGATAATAAAAAAACTACACACAGTTTCCTTCAACTCGCTTTGATTTAATCGTTTGAGAAATTAAGCTATCAAGATTAAAATACTATTCTGACATGTAAATATTCAATTAATAATAGGTATGTTAAATGTTTTCAATTTCTGGTGTGCCATACCTACTTAGTCTTTAGTATGAAAACGTGTTCTTCGTACGGGTTTAATTTCCATTTGTATTGACGAAACAAATTTTTAACCTGGTCTTTATGAAACAAAAAGCGGCATTCGGCTGCGCTTATTGATTTCGATATTTATGAAAATTATAGTATTCTTGTGAATTTAGACCAGAAGTGAGCTTTTTTAAAAAAAAACAAGCTTACTAAATCGACCTCAATTTATTTTAAGAATCTGATTACGCTAAAACACAATTAAACTAACCAAAAAGACAACTAAGCTACTACAACTAAGCAACTAACAATGCTATAAACGATAAGTGTCAAGACACAATTACCCCCCCGAATCCCGATACCGGTTATGCATCGACTTTTATAGTTTTCTCCCCGATCCAACATCCTCTTTTCTGTTCATCTTCCACAGTACCTATGTTAGATATTATAAAATTATAAAATAATATCCAACGCCCAACGGCGCGGGAGATATTATAGTGCACGAGTGAGAGCTAAGCCGCAGGACCGACGGCTTTACGTGCTCTCCGAGGCACGGGGGTAACACCGCCAATTTCCCAACTCCGGGCTGTTACTGAGACCCGGGACTCGATCCCAAGACCTCCCAGTGTGAACCGTACATGCTAGCCACTATACCTTTTAAAAATAAGTTTAAAAACAATGACGATGACGATGTACACAAATTGTTTAATTACTACAATTTCCTTTTGTATCCTGACCATATCACTATTATTTTTTCATATTCCAAATATAATGTGATTCAATTATTACTACTGCTATATTTGGTAATAGGTACAGATGTGTGCACTGTGCAGCCATAACGTGCACGAATTGTTCGTTTAAACATTACGACACAGAGTCGTTTAATGTTTACCTACAGTATGTTCCCTGCTATGAGTTTACGCACCTCATAAGTCGTTGACCTAATCTCAGAGTAAAGTTCTTAGATAAAACGCTTTGTTTCACCTAAAATATATCTAGATAGCCCTTGTCATATAAAATATCTCATTAATACTTAATAATTTCGAGTTAAGGCATTATAAACAATGCAATTTTTTTTAGTTTGCTTAATTTTTTCCATCCTCAAAATGGCGGTTTATTATTTGTATTCGCATGTTATTCCTAGCGATATGTATGTACTTATAAATAATTTATTGAAACTCAAACTCGTTTTAATAAAACCGAAAGGTCATCGTCAACTACGCCAGAGCGACCAGTGAAAAAGGAACCACGAAAGGTTGTGTCCAAGGCTCCATCGGAGGACCAACCTTCTGGAACCTAATCCTGGACTCCCTACTCCACAAAATGGCAGAAATGGGGGTGTATTGTCAAGCCTTCGCGGATGACGTGGTCCTCATATTCTCAAGTCATCTCACCAGCAACTTACAAACTTCAGCCGAATCCACCTTAGCTGTCGTACAAGAATGGGGTGCTACTAACAAATTGAGCTTTGCAGCGCACAAGACCAATGCGATGCTAATAACTAAAAAGTACAAATATGACACCCCGACAATTCACATGTCCGGCACTCGGCTAAATCTGGTAACAGAAATTAAGTTGCTGGGTCTCATAATAGACTCCAAACTAACCTTTAACGCACACGTATCTGCAACATGTAAAAAGGCAGCAGATATCTATAAACAATTAGCGTGTGCAGCAAAGGTGAACTGGGGTCTCAACAGAGAAACAGTGAGGACTATCTACGTGGCGGTGGTAGAGCCTATCGTCCTGTATGCCGCAAGCGTATGGTCTCCGGCAGTAGAGAAGTTGATGATAAAAAAACAACTAAACTCTCTGCAAAGAGGCTTTGCTCAAAAAATCTGCAAGGCTTACAGGACGGTGTCTCTGACATCGGCACTCATCCTATCGGGCCTACTACCCCTTGACCTTCGCGTGCAAGAGGCGGCGATGCTTTACAAAACCAAAAAAGGGCACTGCGAGGACCTCTTACCACCAGGTCGTGAATTAGAGCGCAGGGTGGGACCTCTACAAAATCCCCACCCCTCACAACTCATAACAACCGAGTATGAGTGCTTAGAAAACCTGGACCCTAAAACCCTAGAAGACCACCAGATAGTCGGTCCCCTAATATTTACCGACGGCAGCAAAATAGAAGGGAAAGTCGGAGCTGCCCTGACGTGGTGGAACGAGGGAAGGGAGACTAGGTACTCAACATTCCGACTAGAACAACACAACACTGTCTTCCAATCGGAAATGTATGCACTTCTCAGGGCAGTCAAGATGGCGAGGAAATCGAAAGCCGGTTCAATTAACATCCTGAGCGACTCAAGATCTTCGCTCGATCTTCTGAAGAGCCCATCGGTAACTCATTATCTAGCCTTTGAGATGAAGCAGTGCGTACGAGAGATACGAGAGGAAGGCAGAATTGTGAGGTTCTTCTGGTTAAGAGCCCACGTAGGTACCCCAGGCAATGAAAGAGCGGACGAGTTAGCAAAAAAAGCAGCCCTAACCAAAAAGACGGCTCCAGACTACGATAAAGTCCCAATATCGTATGTCAGAAGGCAGATACGTGAGGAATCGGTGAGACGCTGGCAGCTGCGCTACGACACCTCCACAACTGGCTCGGTCACAAAGGCGTTCATCCCTGATGTAAAGATCGCCAAAAAGATCATTAAAAGCACGATACTAACACCAGTCGATGTTCAAATGTTGACCGGCTACGGAGGGTTCGCGGCGTATCTACACCGCTTCAACCTTAAGGACAGCCCCTCTTGTGTCTGCGACCCCGCATGTGAGGAAACAATATTCCACATCCTACTGGAATGTCCAAGGTTCTGCCAAGAAAGGCTGGAACTAAGAACCAGCCTAAAATTGGAACTGGACCAGCCCTCTCTACCAAATATAATGGAGAATGAGGCTACCAGAACGCCTTTCCTCACATTCGCAAGAAAAGTCGTCCAAGTGGCAGCTATAAGGAATGGCTCAACCGCCATACCATCTGCTACAACCACAACCACTTCCACAACCATAACACAAATGATATCACAAATCACAACCACAACCACTTCCACAACCACTTCCACAACCACTTCTACACAAACAACACCACACACCACACATAACACAAAACCAAGACAAGTCACACAAAACATACACAACACGGACACCACACAGACATCACCATCGGCAAACCCGCCAACATTTTCACAAACCACTCTGAGGCAGCGACTCTGCGCCATTCCAAACACCTTACGGAATCTTGTCACGAGGAGAACCACAACCACCATACCACCACCAACAACTCTCCCCACAACTCTACCTGAGCTACTGCTCGAAAAGGGAGAGACAGGCGATCGGGGCATAAGGTTAAAAGGTGTGGCACCCTTCATGAGCTGCGAACAGGAAAGAGTGGGAATAAGCTTCTACTGCCCAGAGGGCCCAGACAAAGTGACAGTGTCACCGGGGCTTGCCCTACTGATAAAAGGGAGCATAACAAAAACGAGCATAAAGTGCACGAAAATCGACGCACTCACAGTGCAGAGGGAGGACAACCAACCCTACCGGCTAGTGTGGTTGCAAAATAAAGCAATCGCACTCTTCGAATGGGGAAGGGAATCCCCCTTCTCGCGAGCATGCTCAGTGCTCTCAAGACTCAGTGGGCACAGTACCGACACATCCCCACGAAAACTCAGCGTTGACGCCATGAGGGTTGGCTCTGTAAGAGGAGACGTAGCTGATCACTACGGCTGCCTATTGGCCTCATCGAAACACGAGGTCATTGTCTACGAAGACAGAGGGGAAGACCTGACCTTCTTGAAAGGTGAGGTAAAACGAAACCCCCAATCTACGGAGCTACCCCCCATGAGGCCCCCGCGCAGTGGGTCCGAAACCCTTCAAAGGCAGATAGACGCTCAACGTGAAGCCTCAAGCCTAAAGACCTGTCGGGAGGAACGGTCTAGCCGGGACTCCCGACTGCAGGCAGTAGAAAGAACCATCCACCAACTGGTCTCACCAAAACAGCTAACAAACGAAGACAGGCAGGCCGCGGCGATAAAGGAATTCTTCAGAGTTAAACGCTCAGAGAAACCCGAGTCGCCAAACACCAGCCGCACTCGAGCTGACATGGGACAAGTAACACCACCAAAGCTAAAACCAGCATTAAACCCACAAGACCATGCCATTAATGCGTTTGTTGAGTTCCTGGCAATAATCAAAGGTACGCGAGAGGTAAACCTGGCCACCTGCCAAATGATCATGCAGGACTACCAGCGAGGAAGCGAGAAGATGCTGGAAGTGGAACTTAACAAAGCTGAAGCGGCCATATACGACAACGACACTTCTCAGGTAATACAAGGAGAAATGTCTGGGTCGTATATGACCGCCTATAACACCACTAAAGGCTTCGTGGGACTGGTTGAAGCGGAGGAGTGTGAACACCAACCCCCAAAATTTGAAACACCCCCAGGAGACCCAGTAGTCGTAGTAGCCAAGTGCACGAGGATAATGCTGGACGACAGGATGCTCGAAATGGCTAAAACCATATCGGGCGAAGGTGATGCTGGCGTAATTCTCGCGAACTGGAAACTACCAAAACTAAGGTGGACAAACGGGGTACCCGGATGCGGCAAGACAACTCACATCATCAGGCACTTCGATGAAGACAACGAAGTAGTTGCCACCACCACAGTCGAGGGAGCTAAGGACCTTAGGGAGAAGCTCGTGGAGCGCTTTGGCGAAAAAGCCAAATCCAAAGTGCGTACCATGGCCTCCATACTGGCCAATGGCTTCAAAGAGGGCACTAGGTGCAACCGTTTAACGGTCGACGAAGCCCTCATGAACCACTTTGGAGCCATAGTCATGGCAGCTCGACTGTCAGGAGCAGAAGAAGTGGCACTCATCGGAGACATTAACCAGCTTCCTTATATCGACAGAGAAAATCTGTTCGAGCTAAGGTATTGCTGGCCAACTATGGTGACCAACATCACATGTGAGTTGTCTTGTACGCATAGGAACCCCAAGGACGTTGCATATGCCATCAGCGACGTCTATGGTAACATCTACTCCTCTAGTCATACCATCCACTCCCTGAGCTTGAAAAGGTTTACTGACGCGCAAATACCATCTACCCAACAAGGAACCCTATATTTGGTCCACACTCAGGAAGAAAAGAAGTTCCTGATGAACCAAGGATATGGATCCGGCGAAGGGTCGCGTGTCATGACCATCCATGAAGCACAGGGCCAAACCTACAGAGAGGTCATAATCGTCCGGACAACGAGCAAAAGACTCCGCATTCACGACAGCGTGCCGCACGCTGTTGTAGCGGTGACTAGACACACGAAGACCTGTGTCTATTACTCCGATGACGGTGACGACGCGATCGGCAGGTTTATTCGTCGAGCGGAGGGGGCCTCAGCAAAGACCATCCTGGAACACAGCCTCAAAATGTCCATCCAAAAACGCGACACGAAAATCGCGGAGGCTGTGTTTTCCCAACTGCGGAATGGGGCGGGGTCCTAAAGTCCCAATATAGTGTATAATAATTTTTAATTTTACTTTATTAATAATGAATTTTATTAAATTAAACAAATATATATGTCAGTCTCGGACCACGTTTCCTTTAGTATAAGTTCGTAGCATGTATCGCTAGTTTTAAGTCTTTGCAAATGTAATACGCCAAATCAAATTTAAATTTAAAAAAAAAGGCACGGGCGCTTAACGCCTGTGGATGTTTTCATTATAATAAAAAAAAAAAAAAAAAAAAAACTCGTTTTAATATGACAATTTTCTTTAAAAAAAAATAAACAATAGTAGGTAATTGCTCATAAAAATTTTAGGATTAATAAAAGTACAGTACGGTAATAAAGGTTCTCGCTTAACCACTTTCTAGCGTCATCATGGGAAAACAGCATTCGAATGTTCAGCCGTGTTTACGTCTAGATGAGAACTTTCTCTATGTCCACAGTGATAATATAGTGCGCACTCGATAAAACTTACACTTACGTTTTTACTAATTTTTGCCTGTTACTTCACTCGCGTTGTATTTAAAAAGATTGAAAAAAAGCTTTTCTGATAATTAAAATCACAAACTTTGCTGTTGTCCATTGACACGATACAAGTGAAGAACCAAAAAACACTCGCTTTGTTACTCATTCACTCTCAACCATTTGCATTTAAATATTAGTATGATAATGGCGTGATGTAATTGGACTCCTAGAATTCTTATGTAAAGTTATTAAAACTTGAGAACATCAAGATTTTAACATACCTTTACGATTGTTGTAAATGATGTTACTGAAGTTCATTTCATTTTTATAAACACATTTCTCGGAAATATGTATAAATATCTCGTCAAATGAAATTATTACAATTTAAGCCCACAAACATTATACCTATACCTAATATAATATTAGGTGTACCTACTAATGAATTACCCTCATTTCGCTCAAGGGAGTCCCTAGGTGCGAGTACGTACACATTGCATTGTTACAGTTTAATAAGAAAAGCTTTTTTAATAAAAATAATGATAAATTGTTTTTACATACCTAACTTTATCTGTTAAAGCTCCATGTCGGCATGATTTTTCCAACATCTTCAACAATCATCTTGATATTTCAGGAAATTAACGAAAAACCCTAATTAATTATAAACCTAAACGTTCGACATGAATCACTTCATCTATGAAAACCGCATGAAAATTCGTTCAGTAGACACACGTGGCGTGGGAGTGCGGTGGAACTGTGTTTTAATATTAGGTACTCACATAATAATGTAGTACTTCCGTATGTAAAGAAAAACGCGCATATAAAGCACCTATAAGATAACTAACTAACCTTGTCCAAAATGCGGGTAGCATTTCAAAATAATAATTGTGTTTGAAACTGGATTCGGAACAGCTTACAAACGAAGTAAACAATACGTAAGTATAATATCGTGTTACACAATGTATAAAGCGAAATAGAATGAAAAAACTATTTCAAAGTCACTAGAGTAGGTGTGAGAGTATATTTTGTAATATAGAGAATATAAAACCATAAAACACCATTATTACCTATAAAAAGGGGTGAATTATCGTACTGCCCGGATACACGGATAGTAAGCACCAACTGTTTCTATGACACTGTTACATTGATGATTCATGAGTGAATTTGTTACTTTATATTTTAATTTTTATTATAGGTAAATGAACATGATTCTTTACTATTAAAAATAATAATAATAAAATACAAAAGATAAATAGTATTATTTCAAATTATTTATTAATAAAACATGAATATACAACTATTATATTATGATCAGAAGCGAAGTAATTTTATAATATAATATGGACTCTAAACTTAATTATTGTAATGTCGTATTTATATTATAAATTTCACGTGTAATACTAACGTGAAGCCGTTTTACTACATTAAAAACTGTTGATCAACACACGTATGGATTCAATATCAGGGTAAACATACTCGTATTATTCAACAGAGCTTATTCTAGAATCAACAAAAGATTGATGATGTTTCACGCAATTAATTCTTATAATTTTCATATTTACTCAAAGTATTAAGTAGGTAGGTATATAACTAAGTTTTAAAGTAAAAAGGTGGTGAGTAACTTGAGATAATATAGACTATTGCATAGGTATTAGGTACATTATTTAGCTAGTGTACTCTGTGTAGGTACATGTTCGGGCTAACATTTTGTAAAATAATGTACCTGTATGATGATACATACATTTGTAAATTAAGATGAAAAAAGTCTTTCGCGCACTGGAGCGGATCGAGTGTGAACTACTTATAGTAATTATAAAAAGTAGGCACATGTATATTTTGGAGTCGGTGCCAGCCAAAAGTCCTTAAAAGTATTATTTTCTACTTTTTAGTTTAGATTTATTAAGTTTGGAAGTCGGTTTTTGTTTTTTTGTTAAAAATAATTTATTTTTAAATTTTTTGCGGAAAGAAGATACGTATTGTGTTTATGACTATAAAAATTTACCTTCTATGAAAAGAAAAGTATACAAGTATCGGTTCATAATTGCGTATTATATTGAAAGAATTTTCCTTAAACTGCTAACCGTTGAGGAGTTGTACCTTCCTGCTTCCATCATCAGTTACGGTACGTGACTCAAATATCTATATAGCCTATAAAAGATTCGGCCGAGCATCGTTAATTTGCTCCTAAGAATTGAAGAGTTCCGATACTTTGTCTTTTTTTTTATGGGACAAAGGGGGCAAACGGGCAGGAGGCTCACCTGATAGTAAGTGATCACCTCCGCCCATGGACATCTGCAACATCACAGGGCTTGCAGATGCGTTGCCGGCCTTTCAGGAAAGGGAGGGAGGGAGGAGGGAGAAGGACGGGAGTAGGGATGGGGAGTGGGCCTCCCGAACTCTCACTTACCGGACGAAACGCGACAGCATAGCTGCCACTTCACGCCGGTCTTCTGTGAGAGAGTGGTACTGTACGGGGCGTGCCGGCCCATTCGGCTGTTACCCGAAGGTAACAAGCATGGCACTACCACTTTAACTGTCATGGATCCCATCATCAGAACCTTACTAAACTCTCATCAAACTACCCTTTCTATTAAAAAAAGTATCATCGAAATCGGTTGGCGTGATATTGAGTTATTCGTCCATTTGTCGCGCAAATACTTAATGCAAATTAAAGACTTTTATGGTTTTCTTATGGATGCCATTATCAGAACTGGAAAATATTAAAATGGGACCACATGGGAAGCACTACCTTTCAAATAAAAAAAGAATCATCAAAATTGGTTCACCCAGCTCAAAGTTATGAGATAACAAACATAAAAAAAAACAAAAAAGAAATGTATTTCTTTTTTTCAGACGAATTGATAACCTCCTCCTTTTGGAAGTCGGTTGATAAAATATAGCCTACGATCTATTCTCAGACCTACCAAATATACACAAAAAATTTCATAAAAATCAGTCCAGCCATTTCGGAGAACTTTGATACGAGTAACAAACAGTGTAATACGAGATTTTTATATAATTGTATTATGTATTAGAAGATTAACGATATTGGACAGGTTCTGTTAATTGATTAAATTTATCTTTTTTGTTATTTTAATTATAAAACAGGCAATAAACAACAATAATAAAAACTAAGATCAACATCTATGTCCTATTTATATTAAAGCTTTCAAGCTATGCATGATATAGATCCTAATTATTTAGTCACTGCTCAACACTACGAGTTGCCTAACGCGCTTGACCAATATGCGCAGGCGCCACTTGAATATACAGTACACTTCTTACTACCGGCAATGGGAGCAAGTATTGGCTATATTTGGAAATCAGTATTCATTACACATTGGAAAACTTTTGCACATATCAATTTACTAAAAGATTGTTTCTTTGCTATTAATGCTTTTATTAATTATTATAATCTTGAGAATATTCATTATTTGGTTGCGGTTTAGAATCGTTTGGCAGGACGATGGTGGTGGTAGGTGGGGGAGGTAAAGAGGGGATGCTCCCTATTATCCCTATATAACTCCCATTACAAGGTAATTCATAGTTCCTGAGAAAATAGATTTTGAAAATAGCACTCGCCGGCCGCTGCCGCGGCACGCTTCGCTCGGCTCGTGCGATGTGGTCATATATCTAACCTAACCTAACCCACCTAGAAATAACAAAAAATTCTTTAGATTAACCCGCAAAACCTATGTTATCCAAGTCGAAAGAAAGAAAGTCGGACTATGGCACTCGCCGGCCGCTGCCGCGGCACGCTTCGCTCGGCTCGTGCGTTGTAGTCATATATCTAACCTAACCTAATCCACCTAGAAAGAACTAAAAATTCTAAGGATTAACCTTCTGAACCTATGTTATCCAGATTGAAAGAAAAAAATCATCATACAACACTATTAATATCTTACAATAAAAACACATTCACACAAATCGAAAGAAAAGCGGAACTAAATTTGGCGCCATTTAACATAGATAAAACATTTTTTTTGACATAATAATCGTACGTCCTTGTCTAACATATACGAAATCACATTTGTTATCCTACTCTAACAGTGATAATATTACGTTAATTTTCTCTAAAAATATGAATTACCTTCTGTTGTGATTATTATTATTGTGATCAGTGAATATACCTCTATCAAATATATAAATTTCAACCACCAACTCCTGCCAAACGATTCTAAACCCAACCCCATTATTTTTTTGCAGTTTTATTATAAAAATATTATTATTATTCATAATTTATTTCACTTTTAATTGATATTTATTTAGTAATAAATAGCTGTGTCAGGCTAATTGCTCTTGGCCTAATTCTTAATACTCCAGTACAGTAACAGTATCAGTATCTAGGTACTACTAAGCTGATAATAAGGCAATCTTGTTGTCACAGACATTGCAGTCAGATTGGGCATTATTTTTCCTGATTTTAATAATATTTCATAACATTGCATAACAATTCTCAACAAATATGAAACATTAGCCCGTGAGGCCGTGTGAATAGGAAAATGAAATATGTCAATAATGTTTAAAGTCAATATCTGTTATCTTAATTGCTTACTTGCATGGAATAAAGAAATCAAGGTTTTATGCGTATAGGGTATTATCTCTGTTAGAGCAGAATTCTTGCAAAATCAAGGATTATTTTATATTTTTGAATGAAAACTCTTTATTATTATCTAGATTGTAGAAGTTCCTGTTTGTAACATCAATGTTGTTATTTTTTTACTAAATAATTACTATACGACAAACAATTTTTTTATCATTTTTGTATGCTTGTTTTATAAATTGCTCCGGCTAATCTCTGACGGAAACGGCTGTACAGATTTAGACGGGACTTCCAGTAACAGATACCTCATTTTATAAGGAGCAACTTAGATTACTTTTATTTAGGAATTAGGATTATCACTCTCTCTTTCTTAAAAAACGTATCTACGTAAGAAAGAACAGGAACGTTGCGAGGGTGATTCGCTTGTTTTATTAATAAAATGCCCAATTATTGTTTTAATTGTTTCAAGACAAATTATTATGTATCCATTATTAAGCGCTACGTAAAAGTCTGTTAAACCTTTCTTTTTATTTTGCAATTAAAGAACGATAAGCTGTAATTACCATTGTACCTTATCTGTCAGAGAGAGCAGACTACGATCGTAGTAGAAATGCGACAATAGCATTCTTTTCGTTTTTGGTCGTCATGAACAATGCCACTTTATAGACTACTGTTTTCATTCTTGCCCTCGCAAATATCTTACACGAATAGCTTGCTATGACGTATCAAACTACGTTCCTCGAATACGTGACCATTGTAGCAATAACATAATATGCACACATATGCACACTATATTCTTAGTTCTTTTTTATTGTAAATTGTGGTAAAAATGAAATAAATGACCTTGTTATAAAATATTTTATATGAAAATACACTTGGGTATTTTATAATAGAAGTCATCAATTGGTTACCAAAAAAATAAATACATATATTGAAACATATTATTATGTAAATATAAACTCAGTAAACTCTGTAAGATGTTTCTTTTGGTAATTAATATCAAGATTCAAGTAACGTTGGTATTGATGGTTATGATTGTGAATACAAATCTATGGTTGTCGTGTACAATAAGTAGTTCTGTGTCCGTGACACACATACCCACAAAGACGAATGAAAGCTGAGTGTTTTAAGTGACAAGAGTTGTCTACCTTTCGGCATGCTTGTTAAATTTTGTATAACCTTAAAAAATTATGTAGTATCTATTACGTTATCAACTGTTAGTAATTTTTATCAATTTAATGATTTGTCGGAATAATTTCGAATAGATTAGAACGAACAGCTAATAGGTTATGTACAGTTAAAACAGTGCTTTAAATCGATAGAGACACAAAAGTGTTAAAGTAAAGTCCAAAATTTACTATGATGATAAATTTTGGACGGTTGAAGGTTTCTGCAAATAAAAACTTAATGAAAAATAATATTGAACAAATATACCTACTTACTAAATTCTAATAGTCAAATCATATAGGTAAAATAAATATAGGTAAAGCAAAATCTTATTTAAATTATTATTATTGATACAGAGGCCGAATCTATAACTTTTGGAATTTTTCGTCTGTCGTGTTTGTGATCACATCACGAAAAAACTACTGGACTACTAATACTAAACTACAGATTTTGATAAAATCAGTACAACAATGACTTATTTCTACCACGAGAAAATATCTCATTTCTGACAAGTCTCTACTAATCATTGAAACGTTTATTGGTTTATACTACACAAATACAAATACTAGAATTTATGTGTATTAAATTGATCACTTGTTATCATGTGCGTTTCGCTGGTAGGGACATAAGTAATCGCATACTGAGACATCTCACATAGAACATAAAAAAGTGAGTTAAAAAAAGTTATCAAAAAAAATATATTCCTCGCAATATTTATGTATGTTTTTGAATAAATCCTATAAATTTACACTTTTATCTATACTATTAAAAAAATAGAAGTAGGTATCTGTTTATGTATTACAAATCTATAAACATGTTACTTTAATAAAATAACATGATTATAAAATCGTGTATTATTTTAATCATGATAGCTACACGAAAGTGATATACAAGTTCAGACCAGTTTTAAAAAACCTTAAAACATAAATTGGAAGTTGAATGTCTTCCGTATAAAATTAGACAGAAATACCTAGGTCGAAAAGAAAAAGGGGTCTGCCAGATTATTCCATATATATATGTAATTTTCGATGGCTATAGTATTATGTTGCATGAAAAATATAAATAATAATAAATTAAGCAATAATTTATTAATTAAATGTGATTAAATTAATTAAATTAATAAAAAGATACCACAAAGATGTAATAAAAATATTTAAAGAAAACCTTCAACAAATATGATATAAATAATTTAGGATAGTTTTTTATTATTGCGCAACCTTTTCATCGAGAACATTTAAAGATCATGAATATTTACGTCATTTAAAATACATTATTATATATATCGTATCTGGCTTATTTAATGTCTTGTCGCCTCAAAGGAGGTTTAGTTGCGTTCGGATCGAATGACTTGAAAGGTCGTTTGTGATCTTTGTTCAGTTAATAATTGTGTTTAAAATGAGTGATTCAAAATTGAATGCGAGTAAAAACAAAAGTAAAACAAAAAAAAGTGCCAAAGAAGAAGAAGTAACTTGTTGGAATTGTTTTTCGGGTGAAGACAGTGATAAAGATTTGGAACCTGTTCCTTTACCAAAAGTGCGTGAGAAACACAGGGAAAAGTTAAAAGTATATTCTTTTTTGGCTTCTGAATTATCAAAACCAAAAGCTGTTCCTCTTAAACAAAAAGTAAGTGAACATTATGAAATTGGAAAGAAGATCGATGAAAAAATTTCGTCCAAAGTAAGTGCCGATTGTGTATCGGCTAATAATTTTGATACGTCATCAAATGATAAAAATGACATTAGAAATGAGAGTGAAACTGAAAAATATGTAAGCAATGAAAACGTAGGTAATAACGAAAATAATCAATTAAGTTATCAAAATCAAATTAACAAGGAATATTCTTCTTGTGACAATATTAGGTATTCAGAAATTATTAAAAACAATATAGAGGAAAAAGATAGCACACTTTTAAGTACTGATGATGAAAACATATCTCGATTCCAAGAACATATAGATAAAGTGGAATCATTACATAAAGAAAATGTGTTTGAAAACTCAACAATACAAGCTAATGACCATAGTAATATGAAAACAACGCTTATTATAAATACTAAGCTTGGGGATCTAGATAAAAAAGTCTCTGACGAAATAAGTATTAAAGTAAAATACGAGGACTGCGTCACAACCAAACTATCAAAAACAAAATTGCCAGAATTAATGTCATTACATGCACCTACAAATGAAGATAAAACTGAACATAACTCAACTGAAAAGTCGCCAGAACTTATTGCGCACAAATCAAGCGAACGAGAAAAATCTTTTGAAAGTAATATTTCTTCAAATAAAATCGAAACACAACCTTTGGATAAAACGGAACAGGAAATTTACGAGAGCGTGTTAGAGAAGTTGTCTATGTTAAGTATTTCGAATTCAATTGATTCTAAGGAAAACAAATCACCTCTTAAAACAGACCTAATTATACAACGACACATTTCGCCTTCAACAGAAGTTGTGTGCAAAAATAAATCTTCAGCTATTAAAAACGCACATAAAGAAGGAATAAATAAAATAAAACAAAGTGACGAAATTAAAACAATGTTTGACAATGTTATGGATATTAAAAGAAATTCAAAAATTTCCATTGGAACATCATCGCCGCCGCTGACATCTCAGAAAAAAATAAAAAAGTTTTCTAATAGGTCTCTAAGTATCCAAAGTCCGATAGTCTGTGACGGTAAGCAAGACACAATTTGTCCATCTAAATTAGAATCGCCAATGACAATAAAAGTTCTTAAAACTAGAGAAATAACGAAACTAAGTCCACCTTTAGTAACGAAAGCAATTGAGCGTAAATCAATTGAAAAAAGAAGTAGTCAAAAATTAAGTTCCTACTGCGATGTTGAAAAAGATGAAAATAATGTTAAAAGTACGTTCGATAATGTTGTGGTACAAAAACATAAAACAACAAGCATTTTTCCAGTTAATAAAAAGGAAGATGATAAATTAACTTCTATTCAAGCAAATAAGACAAATTTATGTCCTTCATTTGAAAAAAAATCTATTGCATTAAGCACCTCTACAAGAGCAGAATCTATGAATACAAAAATTCCTATTTGGCAAAAACCAGTTAGTAGTAAATATTCGCCCGTTCAAATATTAAGGAATAAAGCTAAACATTACTTAACAAGAAATTCTAGTAGCGATAGCGATAAATTATCGCCTACTTTTATTAGGTCTTTATCGATAAAAAATTATGTAAATCAAGAAAATAAACAAACTTCAAGCTCTTTGAAAGGCGAACTAGAATATTCAGCGTGCGAAAATATTGAAAACGCGGATATTTTATTTAAAGTTCCCATAAACACATCTACTCCTAAGGAAAAATGTTCTAAAACTCATGATACTCTTTCAGAGAGTGAGAGTAATCAAACTTCATTGGAGATTGCCAGTAATGCCAAAAACGACAACGCCAGCTCCAATGGTTCCGAATCAGGATATGCGGGTTCATCAGCAACCGTGCAAGATCTCCCTAGTGAGGAAAATAATAGTAAAAACTTCAATGAAGACCCAAAAGTTACAGATGAAACTGATAACAATGACTTACCTCACCTTTTAAACATAGGACATTTTAAATCTTCTATTACTTCACTTAATATTATAAATAATAAAAAACCCTTACAAACTTCTACAATGTCTTTGAACACTACTTCAAAGAAATCACCAGTGAAATCTTTGCGATGGAGCACTTTATCAATAGCTCCACGATCAATCACTTTTGAAGGTATATTAATACATTTTATTAATTTTATATTTTACTCTCGCTAAATATTTAAAAAAACACGAATGGAACTTATATATATCTGTCTACCTTTGTTGCGTCTTTACTTAGAAACAATTGTACGGATTTGGGCGATCTTTGGTACAAAACTGGTATATATATATATGTCCTAGAGTATTCTTTAACAAATTATTAGTAATAAAATTTTCAAAAAGGTGATGTTGCCTGTATCTGAAATAAATACAAAATACATCCATCTAGGGACGTCCCAGAGTAAAGTGGGCAAAGTTACTAGTACTTAAAATAATTAATTCTAACATAATTTTATTTTAAAGATAAATAGAAACAAACCGTATAATTACAGCTATTATTTTTAGCTATAGGTAATTTGTACTAAGACGTTCTAAATATTAATGTCTGGTAAGTGGGCATCGCTTAATAAAGGTATACTCTTATAATTGGCCTCTGGACAGAATTAATTCACTTTGCTATATGACGCATTGCAGGAAACAATCATACCACGCAGGATGCGATAAAAGTGGGATTTGTTATTCAGTTACGGGACACTTATGTTAGTTGTTGTGTTATTAATTAATTATGGCGGCTTTAATAAATTATGGATCGGACCAACGTTATCGTACTGTTGAAAATTATAGTTTCAGTGTGCTTAATGAATCAGTGCAACCTCAAACACAGTTTGAACCAGTAAATATATACTCAATGAATTCAAGTGTCATGGAAAATAATCAAAAAAAATCGTGTATTAGTGATTTCTTTCTTCGATACTGTTCTTGTTGTTGTAGTTCTTCGTCTAATGACAATTATGATTCTCCATTGAATGGCTCTAATGCCGCTCTGGTGGGGCATGTTGGTCGTAGTTACACCTTAAATACAGAAGCAAACAATCCAGTGGTACATAGCGCAGTTCCAACCGTTACTATTACTAAAATAATAGATAACGATTGTATAAAATCTACACAACTCTTATTAGCCAGTGAAAATGAAGCAAGTATTAATTTTGCTAAAATTAATGTGAAAAAAGACAAAGGAAGTCAAAGTGAAAGTTTATACGATTCAGGGCACAATAGTAGAAGCAGCACCCTTAAAACTGGTGAGAAAGCGTCATTCATTCGCGAAATTTTGAACTGTCGGGATTCGTTTATTAGGTCTTTAGAATTGTGCGACAATTCCCTCACGAGAGGCAAAAAGTATCGTTTCATAAAGCGCGACGATTGGGTAGACGAAGAAAACAATGGTACTCAGAAATATGTTGCGATTTTACGGAAGCACATATGAAATTGCCTCTTGCACTACTCACGTTCAAATAAAAATTAATAATAACCACACGCATGAAGTGCAGCACTCTGTTTAAAAAACTACGACGCACTTTCAGAGCCAAGAGCATCGTTACTATATTTTTATAAATTATTGTTAAATTTTATTAAAACTTTATTAAGCACATTATTACTTTGATTAACAGATGAAGTTTACATGTCAGAAGCAATGTCATCCCCTGGTCACGCCACGCTCCCAAGACGCTCTAACTCACCGCTGCCTAATGAACGAGACTTGGACAGAGATAGGTTTCCTATCAACAGAAGCGGCTTACAAGTAAGTCAATAATTAAAAAACACTTAAAATCATATTTTACTAATAAATAATATTTCTTAATAATATGAGTAAAGTAATTTTCTATGTTTAAAAGTCATTATTTTGTTCTCTGTTGTGACAGTCATAACAGTGCCAATGGGCAAGTAGGTAAATGTGTTGCTAACATAAGACCTGTCTTCATATATGTTGCCCAGATATTATTATATAATTATCGCTTGGATTTTTAACAAACATTCAAAAACGATTAACGTTATATACATAATATCTACCTATATA
Source organism: Boloria euphrosyne (assembly GCA_951802675.2). Lineage (NCBI taxonomy): Eukaryota > Metazoa > Arthropoda > Insecta > Lepidoptera > Nymphalidae > Boloria > Boloria euphrosyne. Next base: position 6,548,655 of record OX637877.1, read on the forward strand.
ATTTTAATAAAGAGGCTGGTACATCAAATAAAGTGAACCTTTTATAGTACTTTGAAATAAGGAAACAGAGTGGAAAGATGGATAAGTTAAATGTTTTATCGACGCTATGGAGTTAATTTGTATAACTGTAAAGTTAGAAACAAGTATTGTTTCGGAGGCCGCATTTGCAATTGTATTATGTTACCAGCACATTGTCATACCTTGCGACATGCCCTGCGAACAACTGGACTTACAAAATATTTACTCGTACTACCAGTTTTTAATGAAACAATATATACCTAGATGTGTTTAAAATCGAAATATAAAACTTAATTTTTAATATTGTTTTTAAAAAACATATAACGTTTTGCTTTATTTTGATTACAATATTAATAAATACTTTTTAATATCAAGGCTGAGCTATATTTATATATTCTATAGCCATTTAACGTTTATTTTCGAAATATGAAAGTAGAATTTACCTACACAGAAATTTAAAAAAAACATGTTAAAGAACGATAAAAATATTCGAGAACCATCTAATTAAATTAAAATACTTTTTGAGATAAGATTCAAAAGATTCATTAAATAATGATTACTGTTTATTACTGACAACACAATATAGTCAATGGTCATGTCTGTGGTTTAATTGATAATTCTACAGTAATTATAATTTATAATGTTCCCGTGACTATATAGATTCATGTGGGCAGAAACGATAAAATGTTGTTAGTCGTTACTCAATGCCATGTGTGGTCTGCTGACCCGCTCCAAATCTGCTCGCGAGTCTCGTTGCACAAAAAGATATCGGATCGAAACGATTGAAATCATGTACTTGTAAATTATGGTCATCATCAACATTCAACATGTATGTAAATTATAGTAAAAATACATTTTACATCTTAAAATAACTTATGACTGCAAAATAATGTTAATTCTTATCGTTAAGGTAAAACAAGGACAAAACCTAAGCAAGAAATTTATCGTATTTTTATTTCAAACCAAGCGTGGTATTTAATTTTAATATAAATTCTTTCTGAATCTGAAATCTTAGTAAATATATTCGAAGACTTGAGAGCTACCTAATCCAAAACCAGTTTGAGGTCGGATTTAAGAGAATATAAATACCTACATTGTTGATTTTAGAGTTGCCTTAAAAATAAAAAACTAAAATATATAGTAATTAATTACCTAATATGTATAATATACATGAATTATTATGCTTATAATAAAGAAAAATGTAGTAAAATTAATAAAATAATATTCTAATATTAAAAATAATTCTCATAAGCTCTTAAAAAGACATTCGCATTTTTTACAAATATTACATTATTTTAATTGCTTTAACGTGAATATTAGCAATAATTTATTATATGAATTGATTTAGATTTGGACAACCGAATGATGCGGGTTCAAACCCGGGTCTCGCACCTCTGATATTTTCATGTGCGAATCATTTTCTATCACGATTATCTATCAAGTTTTCCAAAGACATGTGAAGTCCGCCAACACGCACTAGGCCAGCGCGGTGGACTATGGCCTGATCCCCTTGGTACTTACTGAGGGAGGCCCTTGCCCAGCAGTGGGATGTTAAAAAGGGCCGAAGAAGATATAGTATAATAATAAAATATGATTGTTGATACATTACAAATACATATATAATAAGTAATAACTATACAAATTATAAATGTAAATACCTATGACCGAAGTACCAACAATCAACATTCTTGCTAATCCTACAAAGGTATGCTGTCATTGGGATTGGATCATTGGATTCGAACCCGTTACATTGGCGCAGCAAGTTGGCTCATTACAAACTGATCCATACATGTGGTCAAACAACAATTTCATTGCTGAATTTTCCAGTATTCTAAGATTTCAAGATGCCGTGATAAATATTTGCATTAAATCTTGCTATAATAAATAAAGCTATATAGGTACTTATAATTAACAGGATCTTTCGTAACATTCGAGACAGCTTGTATTATATGTATTAAAAAAGAAAAAAAAAACAGTAATTCTGCACATAACATTACATTATCATCGGCCATAGTTAAATAAATATGGCAACATGTGAGTTGCATTACATATACATATGTTATATGTACCTACGTATTACATATAGTTATATAAGGATATACATACCTACGTACGTCGAACAAAAGTGTTGTCATTGTAGTAAACGTTAACGTATCACATGGCGGTAGATAATGAGCGTAAACAAAAACAATTCATTCTCGCCAGCAAACGCTTGCGACATGTTTATTGTATACAAAGACTTATCTGTTTTATTCTACTTTTAATCTGTGTGAAAAATCCTTTTAATATTTAGTAATAACGGTTTAAAAAACGCCCTGATTTGTTGCAACGTTCTTAAACATTTTTATTTTTACGGTAAATTAAAATAATTTTATAATTTTTAATAGCGAAAGTGTTAATCACTATTTAAATATATTCATTTATTTAATTATTTAATTCCAGGCGCGATCTGAGTCCATGGCATCAGTTTATTCAGGAGCCGGCGAGGGCTTGCGAGGGAGCGTGACCGTGCGGGGAGAAGTGCAGTTTTCACTTGTGTATAACTATAGACTTGGGGCTCTGGAAGTGGGAGTCAAACGCTGCAGAGATCTGGCTCCTATTGATGTCAAGCGAAACCGCTCGGATCCTTATGTCAAGGTAAAAACTTCCACATTATTTTATTGAAATAAGTACATATTTTTATTCTACGATTAATGATACTTAAAAGTTAAAACTACTACTACTAAAGATAAGAATAATACATTAGACGGGCTATGCTTGAATGGCATAGGCTTTACAGGTAAGGCTACATTACACATATAATTTAGAATTTAAAACAAACAAAATCTCTTCGTGTTATACGATTTACTAGAAGTATAAGGTTTATTATGCAATCGAATGTATTTGGCTTGTTTATCGCTGATATCTAAAATCTGTTTAACTAAGTGGGCGGTGCTGTGCTTCTATTATTATTAAGATTGTGCTTGTTCACCACTAACAGTCACATACACTAATGTTTCAGTAAGAATTACAATAAATTTAAATAAACTCTAATTTAATATAAACTTATTGGGAAAGAAATCAGTTTTTCAGTTTATCATGTTTCAATTCCCGCCAAAGTGAAATACTATTTTGTTATTTTTTACTAAAGAGTTGCCTTTGACTCCTCCTAATTGCCATAAATAGGTCTAGCAAGAGGAATAAACGTTTAATGCTAGTTTTATAAATAAATGTGATCATCTCGAAGAGTAAATTAATATTCTTTGACATATCTGGTATAGGTGTACTTGTTACCCGACAAGTCCAAGGCTGGCAAACGCAAGACCAAGGTGAAGAAGAACACATTGAGCCCCGTGTTCGAGGAGACGTTGACCTTCTCGCAGCCGCTGAGCTCCCTGTCCTCGCGCACACTGTGGCTGAGCGTGTGGCACGCGGACATGTTCGGCCGCAACGACTTCCTCGGAGAGGTGACCCTGCCGCTAGCCGACGTCGTTTTTGACGACCCCGCGCCTATGTGGTATAAGCTTCACGAGAGGGTTAGTATTATTTCTAATACATTGATTTTATTATCTAGCGCGATGTGACTTATGTAACTAGACTAGGTGTCTAATAGTAATTATTATGTACTATTTCAGGTCACTTGTGTACTAAATTTCATCTACATACATGATTACAGCGTGAAGGAGTTAAAAACATTTAGGTGCACATATACTGACTTTCAGATTTATAAAAGTAGTTTGACAATCAAAATGAGAAAATTTATAGAGTGTGATTACAACTTTGGTTTACATGTGAAAACATTCAAAGGCGTTTTCATATTTTCATATTATAAGCCTATAATTTTTGTTTATTGGATCGTCAATTATTGTTTCTTTATTCTTCTTTAACATTTTTAAGATATAGATAGTATAGAAAGTTTAAAACTAAATATAGCAAAAATCTACGTACATTAGTAAGTACTTAAGTAGTAAAACTAAAATTTTACGCAGCCGGTAGGATTCGAACCTACGCTCCCAGAGGGAATCTGATTTCGAGTCAGACGCCTTAACCACTCGGCCACGACTGCTTTTAATAGCAGGCTACATTTGTGACTTGCTAGCGAAAATATTATAGACACTTTCCGGATCTATACCGGATTTCTAGAAATAAAATAAATTATTTATCTAATTATTATGACATTCATGAGGCCATTCACCTTGTAAATATCCATTCGGAAAAAGTTTATGGCTTACTTATAAAAGCCTCATATCAGATTATAAAGAAAAATTAAAGAATTTGCTTTTGTAACGATTTACTACTGAAAAAGTAAAAAAAAACGCTTCATATTAAGTACTCTGTATACATAAAACTCGTTTACTATTTAATAAAAACTGAACTCATCAACTTTATCCAAGACATTAAAATGAAAGTAAAACACTTATAAATATTTAAATATTTAATAAATAAATAAATATTTATGTTCAGACGGAGCAGTTCGACGAGCAACAAGGCTCTCGCGGAGACCTAATCATAGGTCTGAAGTTCGAGTTGCAAGACGCGGCGCGTGGCAAAGGCACGCTCCACGTACTTGTGAAGGAAGCCAAGAATCTCGTCGCTACTAAACCTAACGGACTTGCTGACGTGTTTTGTAAAAGGTTGGTTGGGTTTTATGTTATAATTAATATATATACTTTTAATATTTAAACCTCGTCGCGTTCGTTTATGGTAGTTGTTGCCTAAGAGAAAACATTTTATCAAATCCGTTCAGCCGATATATAAGATTATTATACAAGTTTATGTCAAATAACACATTGTCACATTAAATAACAAACATGTATTATTAATTTGTTATTATTAACTTTCATTTAAATATGTTTACGTTCAACAATTCCTAGGATGTTGTTTTACGTTATAATTTAAATGAAGCTTAAAATTTTATGTAAGTAGTTGTTTAAAACGACCTGCAAACCTATTTATTTTTGTTGATTGTTCACTAACATGATAATAATATTTTAAGCAGCCAGAGAAAATTCACAATATTTTTTTAAATCGTACAATTTGTATGCTAAACAAACGCGATATTAGAAAACATTAGGTAGGTACAAAGTAGTTTGAAGGTCATTGTGATAAATATGGATCGATAATAAATTCCATTTGTTTATAGAAAATGGTTTTGTTGTAGAATAGTTATACTTTATGAAACTTGTTACATTTTCGAAAACGAAAAAAATACCTACTATACGCAAATTTTGTAACTGACACTCGTTATAACCGTTTATAACGAACATGCAAAAACGAAACGTTTATATTAGTTTGACCGGTATTTTATTTTGTTTGCTTAACTTAATGGGACACAAGGTTTTTTCAATATCATTTTGAATGAAATAGAATCATTTAGTTATATTTTACTCTACATCCGGATAGTATTAGTTGTGTCTGATCTTCTTATATGTATAAAATTTCCGTGTAAGTTCGATGCTGCTTTTGAGGCTCTTTACTTCATCGTAATATGTTATTTTTGGGAATAACAAGAGACTAATATTACATTATTAGGTAACGCATTTTACATATTGTAACCTAATAGTTGTTAGGTAATCTAGTAGTTGACTGTACTGTTATTTTAGGTCATAGTTCATAATTACATGGCTTTAATTAATGCAAACTCTATTTTTTCTAAAATAAAAGTGGGTACCCTTAGTTATAGTTACTCTCTCTAACATGAACCTGCAAGAAAAAGTCTCTTCCATATCTTTTCGGAGATTAGCCTGAACAAACAGACAGACAAAAACTTAAAACAATTTTATGTTTATATTCAAAATATATTGTTGTAATATATTTTGAACAGAAAGCTTCAATGTTGTTTATTGTATAGATAATATTTACAAACGAATACTTGTACAGCTACTTGTTGCCGGAGCGCGGCCGCCTCACGAAGCAGAAGACGAGCGTGTGCCGCCGCACGCTGCACCCGCGCTGGGAGCACACCTTCACGTACCGCGGCGTGGGCGCGCGCGAGCTCGCCACGCGCGCGCTCGAGCTCAGCCTGTGGGACCGCGACCGTATCGCCTCCAACGACTTCATGGGCGCTGTACGACTCTCTCTTGGCACTGGTTAGTATCATGTGGCCAGGGCCGGCGTTAGGAATGAATGAAGGGCGCCGCTGGTGTGTTTAGTACATTTGCTAAATGTAATAATGTATTGAACAGAAACAGTTGAGTTCAAAGAAACTATTGCGGTCAAGATACGCAGTTCGGGGATCTCGCCCACCGCAAGTCAGTGATTTTTAATGTGACGTTGTGTGTAGCAAAAGTATTACAATATATATCCTAACAGCTAACTTATGACGTGGCTGCTCATGCTGGTAATTGTGAGGAATTGTTTTTGAAGTGTAATTACAATATCACTAGTATTTATATTTTATACAGTGTGTAAACAGTGAGTTAAATTTATAAATAAAGAATTTTCACTTCTGACATGTGTACTTTGTACGCACGCACTTTTTTTTTATTAGTAGTCGGTAAGTTATTGATACAGGGGCGACTCAGAAATCGCGGCAGGGGCGCAGGTAGTGCTTCACCGGCTCTGCATGTGGCAGCCCAGTGGTAACGCGCTTGCTTGGATAATTGAGTGATGCGTTATCAAAATAATATATTTTTTTACTATAAGTATAATCATTATTATCCTTATAATTTTTAACTACTAATTCATGTGTTGTTGAGACTTCTATTACAACCTTCAGTAATCGTTTTATCCGACCCTACTTAAAATTCTTTCATACCTCTTCTATTCATTTAAACTTACAAACACTTTATTATGTTATTGATTATTATAAATATTTTTTTTGTATATCAGGTACATACATGGGTGCAAGCGTGAACTGGATGGACAGCGTGGGCAAAGAGGTATCGCTGTGGCAGACCATGATGCAACGACCAAACTTCTGGGTAGAAGGCTCTCTGCCTTTACGACCTCAGCTCAATAACTGAATTTATTTACATTTTCAGTACTTTACAAACAACGATTATTCAATATAATTTTATTATATAAATCTGCGCAATTTTTGCCACATCACAATTATTAAATCTATAGTAGTTTCATGACAAAGATATTGTCAAGACATGGATATCTCAGTGGAGAATACAGTATGTAATACTCTTTTCTTAATGGTGACGTTAAGTACTCAAACTGTAATATTTGTCGTATTTTTTATCCTGTAACATTATATCGTGTGCCAATCATGTTATAAGGGTAATTTTTACATTAATTGTATAAGATGGTTGATGTTTTATTACTAAACGGTTATAACTGCTAACTATATAAATTTATGTCTTTAAAATAAGTTGTAAACTTTTTCTGTAACTTTGTTTACATTCCGGTATGAAATGTAAATACTTTATTTTTAAGGTATATTTCTAATGACAATAACAATCTTTAAACTGCCTATTAGGTAAGAATTAGAGATTTATATTTAAGTTACGCATTTAAAATAGGATTTAAATGTACAAATTAAGTTCTCATGGGTCCGTAAGTTTCTGCTCATGCATATTGTGATTTAAAAATATACTATAAGGAAGTGAAGAAATAGGTAAATTGATTGAAATATATTTCAAAATATTATATAACTATATATTGCATCGAATTTTTTACAGAAACGTCCATAATTTTTATAAAATTGTTATAAATAACACTTAATAAGTTAACTGTAAGAGTAGGAAGTACATTATTTTGTAATAAATATTTTTATATAAAATATTATTGTAAGAACATTTGAAACATTGAATAAATAAATTTAAATGATTGCGTTTTTTACTATTAGGATTCCATGTTGTTAGAAACTTGAAAACAAGTTGTCCCAAGTATAATGTTGTGTTATACTAGTACCGATGCTCTATTCAAAATACAAAGAAATTGAACAGTGCTAATTCGGGTTAGCCAGAGGTAGAGATGTCGCTAATCTGCTATAGTGACATTAGTCAGAACGTGTGATGGATTTACATTCGTTTGGCAGAAGATGGTGGGTGAAATTTGTATATACGGTAGGGGTTTATTCACATATCATAATAATTACACTCACAAAACAAGGTAATTCGTATTTTAGGAGTAAATTAATAAAACTTAACGTGAGAGAGCAGTATGACAAATAACATTTTGTATATGTGAGACAGAGATGTATGATCATTACGTCAAAAATGTGTTAATTTACTGAAATGTTATTGTCAAATATCCAAACACCGCCATATTTAGTTCCGCGTTACTACTATCAAAGTGATATCATCATAAATTACTATTTTTTTAGTACTTGGATAACATAGGTTCAGAAGGATTTTCTTTCTAGGTTGGTTAGGTCAAAACTCGGAACAGTTCATCAGCTCGTGCGAACGTGGACGCACGAGCTGAGCGAGTGAAGCGAGCACACCGCGGCAGTGGCCGGTGAGTGCCATAGTTAAGCTATTTTCTCAAGAAATATGTATTACCTTGTAATGGGAGTAGTATCTAAGGGATAATAGGGAGCATCCCCCTTCCCATTACCATCGTCCTGCCAAACGATTGTAAACCGGGCGGTTCAAAACATAATAATAAGAGGGCCATTTGTGCATATGTTACAAACGGATTGTCATTATATTTGAGAAAGTATCATACCGTATATATCATGTTGACATATTTCAAATATTTTATCTTTGTTCCTTATGGAGGCCCATGGTAAAACACATGTATAAATAATAAAGACATCACACCATAGATAGGTATTAAAGGGAGATTTTTTATACAAGAAATCAATTGCTGTCTATTGATCTCTTAAACTCAAACACATGTTTGTTTATCGTTTTGGCTAAGCTAACGACACGCCCTCGATTCGCTCAGGCTCGTCCCTAGATTTAACGCAAGCGAAGCAGCGGGTTCCGCTAGTAAATGTATACAAAAACTTGACAAATTCGCTGTGCTTAGCAGAAAAAAGCGCTAGGCAGCGCTTGTAAGCAAAATGGCGATCGCTAGCGGTAAGCGCTGTCAAATGGTAAATAGCTGTTGTTAGGACGCTAAGTTAGCTTTAACCGGCGAACCTAACCTATTTTAAATATATGTTTGTAAAGTATTCATAATAAAAATATTTATTAGACTGACATTATTATTTATTTTAATATTATTTGAAATTAATTGCACAAAACATTAAACAACTTATAAACTCTACTTCAAAACAAACAAAATAAATAAGCAAAATGGCGGATTGGGTCAGCGCTACTGAAGTTAGCAAACGTGTCTGGCCGAAAACTCTATATAGATAGACATATTATGCTATCGCGGATTTTTCTGTAAACCAATATACCACCATACATCATTTTGTTATATCTTGAAGGGCAGCGTTTTCGTTGCAAGCTCCCAGATGGATTATTTTTTTCCTAAATTTCCAACAAATATATAATGATATTTTCCAATGTATACAAAAACTTGACAAATTAATATACGAAAACCTTCCTCGAGAACATAATATATTGAGGTAAAAAACACTCTTTCTATTGGTGAAAACATCATGAAAATCGGTGCAGTAGTTTTTGAGTTTTGTGAGAACAGACAGACAGACAGACGCGGCGGAGTACTTTGTTTCATAATATGTATAAAATAAAAAACAGAAAAAAATATAATAGAAACATATATGAATTTATGGTGCTTTTATTCGTTTTATTGTTCATATACAATTATAATATTAAAATTTCATAAAAATTACTTGACCGGTCCACTTATTAATAAATAGAAAATAAATTAAGAATAGAATAAAAATAAATAAAAAATTAAAAGTAAAAGCAAGTATCTCGATGTGCAATCTCCGTTTCTGTATTTCTATACTCGTGTGTTATACTTGTAGTTGTGTAACATTCTAAATTCAGACTTGTAATTTTAAATAGCAATATATATAGAGGTAAAAAACATGGATCTTATAGATAGATAATATTTGACTTGATTATTATATGAACACAGACAATTCAATTGTATGTGTATATGAATTACCATTGCATAATATGTTATCCTTAAAAGATAGACATAAGCCATCGCGGACTTTTTTGTAGACCTATATAAGATACACAATTCCACCATACATCATTTTGTTATATCTCAAAGGGTTTAGTTAGGCAGCATTTTCGTTGAAAGCCCCCTGACGGATTTCTTTTCCGACACCTCCAACAGATATTATTATATTTTAGCATTGAGTTATTATTACTAGAGTAGACGCCGCGAACAAAATCTGTTCGCCACAAGCGGCCGCCCGGGGCGCGGGGGAGGAGGCGACCGCGACACTTTGTTTATATTCTGCCTAATGAGCATACAACTAATTATTTTAATTACAATTACTTTTTAAGCTATTGCATAGATTCTATCGCGGGCTTTGAGCGCGGCGACCGAATCGAGAAATTCCGTAACGAAAAAACCTACTACTACTACTACTACAAAATTATTAAATTAAGCGTGATTAAACGAAAATGCAGTAAACTTACGCGTGAAAAGTCACTCCTTGACTTTTATTTGATTTTCCTGAACGGTTTGTACAGTACCTCACTACACATGACGGCATATTTAGACGTAATAAATAATAATTTTTACTCCAATGCGTCAAGCTACCGCAGCCGCTCGGCACAGACTAAACGCGTATATGCCGATCGGCTTATACAGGTGTTTGAATAAATCTAGTTGAGGCGCCCACTCTATACGTAGTAATAATAACTCAATGTATTTTAGCCAGTGTATACAAAAACTTGACAAATTATATTCTAAAACCTTCCTGGAGAATTATTCTATCCATTGGTGAAAACTGCATGAAAATCGGGGCAGTTATAGTTTTTGAGTTTATCGCGAACAGACAGACGCGGCGTACCTGACTTTGTTTTATACAAATTGAAACAGTCTCACCATTGCACTTTGCAAAAAATCCGTGGTAAACAACAGTTCAAAAAACCACCAGAATGGTAATAGCCCTCTAGCTATGATACGAACTTAGCGTTATAAAAGCCGAGAGTGTGATATTTTTAAGACCTTGTAATAATAACTTTTAGCGGTTTTTTTTCAACGCTGTTGCTACCATATGACATATTAAATATTAGTTACTGGCATACATTTGTGTAATATTTTAATACACTGTGGTCTTTAATATTTGAAATACTATGGAGGGTAGAGAAAAGGAGAACCAACTCATATGGGGGGAAAGTTGAAAACGTGTCCAGCTGTATGCTGAAAATAAAGTTTCCATTACCTACCACAATAACAATAGCGCTGGCGTGCGAATAGTTTCAATATGAACATAGCTGTTATAAATGGAGTGAAGTTAGCAGAGTCCAAATATTTAAAAATTTTAATGACTCAAGTAGTTAGTAAAATGCTAGTATACAAAACCTCAACTATTTACGTAGTCTTTATTTTTCATCTATGGTCTAAAAAATGTTTTAGTAAATATAAACAAAATACTGCAGAAAGAAAGCGTAATTTTTTTCTAATTACGTTTGGCGCTTTCTTTAAAATTTATCGACTGCTACTGCAGCGCCACTCTTACTGGACGCGTTTTTACTGCCACTTGTTCGTGTACGAGTTGGTCCTCCTTATCTCTACCCTCCATTATATTATCTAATATGTTGCCAACGTGGGCGATTTTTCGCCATTTAGGCTACTCGGAATAGAAATCGGCGACAAAAAGATATAAAAGGCGACTGGTCGCCTTTTAGGCTACTTGAAATGAAACATGCGTTCTCGCTCTCTTTCTTTCGTGTCTATACTCACACGAACAGCGAAGATGAAAATGTTAACCAGTTTTCAAATTACTTTGATTCTTTGTCACACTATTATTATTAAAAAAGTTGAAAATAATTTGGCCAATGCATGTAATTAGATACTGTTTCATTAGGATCGTATTATTCGTTCTCGCTCACTTTCTATCGTGTCTATACTTACACATTGAAGAATGCGCTGCAAAAAATAATCAGTCAGGAAAGGAAATATATATATTTTTTTTATGTTGGGACATTATTACAACAGCGCCATCTAGTTCCGCACTAAGCTACTTAACGTGCTCGTGTTGCAGATACCAGATAGTTGATATACTACATATATAAATTTTAAATACATACATATTATAAATATAAATATAAATACCCATGACTGGAGTACAAACATTCGTGATTAGCAAATGAATGCCCCCAGCGGGACTCGAACCCGCGACCGCTGGCGCAGAAAGTAGGGTCACTACCAACTAAGCCAAACGAGTCGTCTAATTTAATAAAATAAATTTTAAAATCCAATGTTATATGTACCCTTTCTCCTTATTTATTTTATTAATATTTTTTTAATTACTTTTACTATTATTAATTAATAAAAAATAATAATTTATAACAAAAAAGTCAATAAAAAAATAAAAATCAAAGTTTGATTGAATAAGTACCCGCCGCCATTTTTAAATTTATTTTCTATCTGCGCGGCTTATATCCACGCAAAATAATAGGTGTGGAAATATCAAGATAAAAAGATGACCACACCCGTTAGTTTCGGGGAATACCCCGTATTTGTCGTACTTCGTACTTATGTATCCAAACTTAAAATGCAACTATTATGAAATGTTCATTGTTCAATGTTCGTTCGTCGTCTGATTTAAAAAGCTTTAGTGAACTTCCCATTTTTTTGTCACAACTCACAATAGTTGTGACAAAAAAATGGGAAAGCACGGAAAATATACAAAGCATTATCGTGATGAATGGGAAAAACTTCCTACCCTTATATATAAGTTACTCTACGCTTCTAGCATTCAAAGAGAATGTAAACCCTACGGAGCTAGCATTTAAAAGTAAACTTAGGTACCTAGGTCACGTGATATACAGGTTAAAAATTACGACTTTTAATTTTAATATAATAAATCAATAATGAGCTTTTATGACTCAAAATCAGAATATTTAAGTATGTTTCTACATAATCTTTTATTTTTATCAAATTTCAAAATTTATTTTTACCACCGAAAGTACCCTATTATACTACTTTTTTAGGCTACTTCACATGGAGGTTAGATACAGGAGAACCAAGGCCCTAGAATGTAGTGTCTCAGAAATATTGTCAAACCAAGGAGGCGCTGCGATCGCTATGTTGTCTCAATGCCTAACTTCACGTTGTCACAATAGTGACAGTACTCATAAATAGCTAACTTCACAGATACTACTTATTGACGGCAGCGCGCTATAAATTCTACAAATTTTCAGAGACAGGCGGGTAATGCTTTAGTATGAAGCGATGGTTCTCCTGTATCTAACCTCCATGCTACTTCAGCTCAAATTCGGCTACTTTAGGCTACTTAAGCTTCGAAAAATGGCGACACCTGGTCCTGAGTTGTTGGCAACACTGCTGAGTGATGTCTATTATCTATACTCTTTGCTCCATATGAAATACAAATAGTTTTTTTTTATCTGCATTCCTGCTGTAATTATATAGTTACGACCAAAGAGTATAGATCGTTCTCTTGGTAGTCTGTGGTATAAATAATATACTGGGGTTACGACTTACGTTTCTCATAACCATAGATGAAAAATAAAGCTCATAACTATAAATTTAGTCTCCTTAATCTGTGACTATAAAGAAAGTAAATTGTCTAAGAGAACATTTTTTAGGATATTTTTTCTTTAATTATAATTAATGCTTTTATTACTAGTTGTATAATAATGTCTTCTACTACTACAAGTGGTAAAGAATCTTTCGAAGATTTCTATACAGAGGTAACCTATATTTAAGTTAATTATTAAAAAAAAATGTGAATCCCAAGTATAATTCGTATTAAAACTAATATTATAATGATTTCAGGTTAAAGAAATCGAGAAAAGAGATTCAGTATTGACTCCTAAGCAACAAATAGACAGATTACTTCGACCAGGTTCTACGTATTTCAATTTAAATCCGTTTGAAGTGTTACAAGTTGACCCCGAATCTGGCTTAGATGAAATTAAGAAGAAATACAGACGGCTTTCAATATTGGTTCATCCTGATAAAAACATTGTAAGTAACTACCACGTTATATGTAGAATATATTATACCGTTTAGTTATAAAACAATTCTCATTACACTCAAAATATGTTATATATAAACAATAACATTTTTAGATATGTAACATATTTCGTCATTTTAGAATTCATTATAGTCTCTATTACCTTATATAATTTGGATTCAAAATTATTTTTATCAAAATGGCTCATATTTAGTGTTATTATTGTCAATTAATAGTTACTTTCAATTATAAGTTGGTTTATCTTTCAAGTAAAATATTATATGTAGTTATAACCCGGTGAACCTAGATTTTTTCGTTGAGACGGTGTATCCGTCAACATTTGGTTTTTATCCACAGATGTGACGTTTGGAAAACCTGAGCCAACCTGTGCAGTTCATGTGTAGGTAAGGAATGGTTAATAATGATGTTTGATAGACTTAATCAAAGTCAAACATCAAGAGAAAAAAATAACTAATATATTCAATTTTTTAACTAGCTATTTATTTTACTGTATAATAAATGAAATATTTAACTATGAAATTTTAATTCTATGCTATCAATATGTAACTAAGTACAATTTTCATAAATATACATTTTATTTACAAATTACTTATATTATCAAGGCAGCCTCTCTGAATGATTTAAATCTAATAAACATATTTTATTAAACTTATCGTAGCTATATAATATTTTTATGAATATCAGTAAAATGAAATGGTTGAATATTGACATAATTAACCTTGAGGACAAACATTATTCTAATATTTAGTACTTTCTTTTTCTCTCAGGATGATTCAGAGCGAGCCCAGCAAGCATTTGAAATAATTAACAGAGCATGGAAAACACTGGAAAATGAAGAAACTAGGAAAAAATGTCTCAATATATACGAAGAGGCAAAAGAGCGTACTGAACATATGGTAGGGTTGGTTTTTTTACTAGTTTTGATAATAGGCTTACTTTCATGAAGTGCTGTTTAAAATTTTGAAATACACACAGGAAAGTCAATCTAAATATTGTGTTTTATTCAAATCTTTCTATAGATTATGACTATAACTTAAATATTATGAAATTTGTATCAATGCGTAAAAGTGGTAACATGTTAGCTTGGGAAACTGGATATTTCTACAGTTCAGGGTTGCCATGGTTGATCGAGTGTTGTTGCTTGCTTTTTCTGCTAATGATAATTTAGTGATTTTCTTTTACAGATAGATCAAAAACGAAAAAAACAAAGAAAGGAAGGGCGTATAGAAGAAGGTATTCCTGAGGATGACCCTGACAAGTATAAACATGCTATTTATGTTATGACAATGAAGGTTAGTTTTAAAATAGTTGCATATTTCTGTATACTTCTTGGATAAATCACTTAATCCTAACTACTACTACTCCGAAACTAACTTGTGTTTGCGCATACACTCGTGCACTATAATATGTCCCGAGCAGATGGCTAGTCTCAAAGAGATTAGCCGCCATGGCCGGAATCGGTCAGGAGGATATCATCATCACATATGTATAATATATTTTATTTCCCAGTTGTTTGCTGACATGGAGCGGAAAAGACAACACCTAGAGACTAGAGATATGGAAGAGAGGAAACGGAAACGTGAAGCTGAGATTGAACAAGAAGAGCAAATGTCATTTGAAAAAGAATGGGCTAAAAATTTTGAAGTAAGTGACTAATATTTGTCTAATCTATTTATTATAGAACTATTTTTTTTAATTCCAGTAAGTATACTGTATTATTCACTATGTAGGTTTGATACCTAGTTAATACAACAATTTTATTAAAGCTTCTTTGTTTGTTTTTATTGAAAATGCTGTTGCTCCATACTCTGACTGGGAAAAGCAAATCTAAAGAATTCAAATCATTTTGTTCTCACTTATACTTTAAAAAAAATCTTAAGCACTTTCAAATCTGTTTATAAATATATATTTATATATGTTTCAGGAATCACGACAAAACCGTGTAGATAGCTGGAAAAATTTCCAATCTGGCAGCAAAGTGGGCAAAGAAAAGAAAAAGAAAAAAATTATGGGCTTCAAACCTCCAAAACCCAAGCCTGAGAGTAGATAACTTATGACCAATATCAAAATTCTACTATAGTTTATTAGATTTAAGAAACCTACATCAACTGAGGTCAATAAATAAGTATATTATGTACCCTTACAGAGGGTAAGGACTGTAAGTATGCCTTATTATCACGTCAAGGTCGGGGTCAAGAATTTACATCTGTAACAAACTCATGATGTAGGCTTTGGTTGGTCTATTTTTGTAAAATTTTTATTTTATTAAGATGATCCTTCGATTGAATTCAATATGATTTTCTAAATAACAACAAGTTTTTTTTTTGTCTTATATTATCCGCGATCAGTAATAGTACTATAAGCGGATGAGCGATGAGATGTGATATGTAACAACAAGTTTATTGAAAAATTCTTGAGGGACAATCTATCAAAAAACTATATCTTAAAGGGATTTTGTGGTAACTAAAAAGGTATACCAATTTCAGTGTAATTTTTAAGGTAATTACAATGAAGATGAATGATACCTTTCTTGAAGCTTGTATAAAATTTAACTAAAGAAATTATACAAAAAATGTCTGATGTATCTCAAAATAAGTAATATGAGAGTTAACCCCCTCCTAAAGTCTTTAAATAATTAAAGGTCATCTCATTTCTTTATCTTATCTTAATTTTTTATGTATAAACATAGTAATATTTACTTAACATGCATCTTACCAGCATGTTAATCTAAGTTTTGGGCTATAAGTCAATACATATAAATGTAGAAAGGTTCTCAAAAAGTGAAGTGTTGACAAAATTATCTACCGCTGATTAGTTTTTTTTTTCACTTCAAAAACGAAAACATACTACAGGAATTATACATATACCAAAAGCTATTTGCTTAAAGCTGCCTGACTTTAAGTTGGTTGTTACATTTGACTTTAATTTTCTTTATATTTTATTATAAAACTGGATTAATTAATGATAAATAAAGTTTTGTGTTTTTGCATGACTTGCTACTAGCTACCATGATTGCCTACTACTTTATATTTAAAGTTCTGCCATTAGATCTCTCGAAGGGATTCAAATACATTAAAAAAGAAACAATGTGTACATACTTTCTAGTGACATTCTATGGGTTAAAAACTGAGTTATTTTTATGAAAAGTTGTTTCAGTATTAAAAAGAGGAATTTTTAAATTGCGAAAAATTGGATTTCGGACGCATGTGAAACAAAAAATCGCATCCTTTTCTCATTAATTCAGAATATTTTTAAAAACAATAATAAAGATTTTTGTATGTAATTTTTCGTCTCTTGTTAATGTAACAATCGATTCATGCACCATCATCTGTTGATATTTTTGTAGAAAAATTTGTGAAAATAAATCCTTAAAGCAATATTATTATTATGACGAACAAAGATCTCCCTTTTACGAACTCTTCTAATATCTTGATTGACAAAGTAAAATTAGTTCAAATAAATGTCGATAGGCATATCGGTTGCTTTTATGATAATGTTAAATAAAAGAAAGAAAAATGAAGATGCTTACAGGTTTATTTAGATTATTTAAACAAAATTAAATAAAAAATAATTGGATATTGCAAAGTAAATATGTATTTTGTGTGTCATTGTAATAGCAAAATATTGAAAATCAAGACATTATTGGTCGTAATTATTACGTCTATGGCGCTGTTTACTTGTTCGAGCATCTTCTAATAGATTAAACATCTTGAAAAACGAAATTTCTGCTTTTGTCTATTGTTATGGTGTTTTTATCGATGATGGCGAGTTACCAATGGATATGAGGATCATATATACTACATAACTTGACCCAAAATGGCGCTATATATTTTGGTTTTGATACTATTCAGAGATAGGTATTACTAAAAAGCAAAAATGCAGCTAACTAGACCTCGTGCTGTATATTCGATAAGCAATTTATTTAAATGTTTATTTGAATTAGAAATTGTTTGTTCATCTGAACAAACATTCAGGTGTAATTACATCTGTAATTCAACATTCAACAGGTGTAATTACATCTGTAATTACACCTGTTGGTTCCTCTTAATGAAAATTCAAAATTCAGAATCTAGTAGTACCTAGGCGTAGGTAGACATTGTAAATTAAGACCTTAATAAAAATCTGATTAAACCTCTGATGTTTTATTTTCCTTCGTATCGTTTTTAATGTTTTTATATTTATGTAAATTATTTCTATTATATTTACGTATTTTTTTTATTTTGTAAAGTAATTCTGAAAATGAATATTTGAATATCTATGTAATACAGATAAAAATAAAGTTTTATAATGTTAAAAGTTAAAACATTCATACAATAGAATACTGGCACAAATCGACAAAATGTCATGTCTTTTAAAATCAATTTTTAAGATGTCTACTGTCTAGTTTTTGGACTGACAAATGACGTAAAAATAACGACGACACATTATGCGATCTAGGATAATAGCTATTCAAAAAGGATTTTCTAAGCTTTTAGAAAGTAGAAAATTTGCAACAAAACCGCGTAAGTTTGCAAATTTTATTAAAGTTTATGTGATATATCATATAACATATACTCTACATTCATGAATAAAATGCACGACCAGAGTGATACAAAAAATATTTTTGCAAATTTTGTTTTCCTTTCCCAAGTCGAACGTTTTCATATTTACATACTAGTGGTCCTCGGTGGTCGAGATTGGATTGAATTTAACGGCTAATACTAGCAGAAGGCCGAGCTATACGAGTATTGCAACAGCCATGTTAACACTTTGGTTAGGTTGGGTTTACAATCGTTTGGCAGGAGTTGGTAGTTGAAACTTATGTATATTATAAAGGTTTATTCACTGATCACAATAATAATACTCACATCACAAGGTAATTCATATTTTTGGAGAAAATGCCGCGGAAGCGGCCGGCTAGTGCCATAACAAGATTTTCTTTCTTTCGACTTCGATAAAATAGGTTCAGAAGGTTAATCATAAGAATTTTTCGTTCTTTGTAGCTAGGTTAGGCTAAGTTAGATAGATGACCACATCGCATGAGCCGAACGAGCGGAGCGAGCGTGCCGCGATAGCGGCCGGCGAGTGCTATTTTCAAAGTTTATTTTCTCAGAAACTATGTATTACCTTGTAATGGGAGTAGTATAGGGATAATAGGGAGCATCCCCCTTCCTCTCCCACACTAACTACCTTTCTTACCAGCAAGATGTCAACCTCATATGAATGAACTACCCGTCCCGTGCGGTCCTTGGGACCCATGGTACAGGCAGAAGCAAAGCTTTTACATGAAGCATTTATTGGGTGGATTGGCATGGTAAGATTTTTCAATAATTTAACAATTTAAAGTCATAATATTGTATAGTAAATAAAATTAGTTTCAAAATAATGTCAATAGGTAACGCAACATGTAGGAATTTCACTACATATAAAACAAAGTCCTCCGCTGCGTCTGTCTGTCTGTCTGTCTGTTCGCGATAAACTCAAAAACTCAGTATCATCATCCCTTCTTAACTGCTGGGCACGGGCCTCTCCAGTACAAGGGATGATCAGGCCATTGTCCACCGCGCTGGCCAAGTGCGCGTTGGCGCACTTCACATGTCTTACGAAAACTTACTAGGTTTTCTTAGACATGAAGGTTTCCTCACGATGTTTTCCTTCACCGTAAGACAAGTGGTAATCAAGGTAGAAATGATTTGCACATAAAAAATATCAGAGGTACGAGACCCGGATTTGAACCCGCGTCACTCGGTTATACAAGCGAGCACGTTACCGCTGGGCTGCCACTGCCAGTCAAAAACTACTGCACTGCATAATTTCATGCTGTTTCCACCAATTGATATAATGGTTGTTCAGGAAGGTTTTAGTATATAATTTGTTAAGTTTTTGTATACATTGCCTATAATATAATGACATCTGTTGGAAGTGTTGGAAAAAAATAAGCCGTCTGGGAACTTTCAAAGAAAACGCTGCCTAAACCCTTTGAGATATATCTATGGTATGGTGGAATTGTGTATATTATATAGGTCTACAGAAAAGTCCGCGATGGCATATGGATATCTCTAGGATAAAATTCTACATAATATATACATTTTAATACTTTGAAAAATGGCGATAATATTTGAAAACTTATTATTTATATAATATTTGTTTATACAAAATATAAAAATTAGATCTGAAAATGGTGATTTGAAGTAATATAACTTTTGAGCGACTTTTATGAATCTATCTCCGAAGCTCTATTACGGAGTAGTCTATTTCACAGCCTCTGCCTTCGCGTAGACAGCACACTTCAACTGTGTGCTGATAGTCTATAAGATGTACTAATAGCCGAACCGATACATTATAAGATAGAGACTCATTCAGGCATACGAAATGGACGAAGGTTTACATAATACCATTATAATGGACGAAGGTTGAAGGCGAACTTCCTATATCCTATGCAGTACCTAATATTTTAAAAATACTTTTTGTTTCTCTGTTATAATTTTAATCGATATTTTGTGATTTCTAGGTGGCTGTTTTCTTTTGGCTTGGCCATTTATACGGAAAGTTTATATCTGAACTGGGGTCCTCCAGATTTTCCGGGACCTCCTAGCGATATGGACGATGACTGCGATGATTCAAACTAGTAATATGTACAGAATTTAAGTTTCGAATACTTACGAGTTTTATATTTTATATCCAATTTTGTACTATTATGTTTATATAATGTAATTGAGGGTCGTACCTACTATAGTCTCATAGTACGAAGACTAAGAGTATAGCGTATATTCGATTCGGCGCTTTCCGTTGACTTAATTTAAATATATTAATTATACAATATATTAGTTATTTAGAAGGATTTTTAATCTGTTTTTACACATAACTAGCAAATTATAACCGAATCTCTTAACTTTGCGCCGAATTAAATATAGGTATTAATATAATAGTAAAGGCATAACTATCATCTAATTATTAGATCGGGCACAGTTTGCAGTATTTGTCAGAATGTAATGGTGAATGTCATCCCTCATCTCTTTAAGGATGCATAGGGATTGTGTTTCTTTTTAAAATGTTTTTTTTTTCTGTAGGCGCAATCGTGAGGTAATTTATGAGAAAGTTTTAATTTTGTAACATAAATTAACGAACTGTGGCAAGTTTGGCAAAAGAAAAACATTTTATGATATGGTTTTAAAATTTTTAGTACTTATCGCAGGGTTATAAAGTATGTACTTATTACCTATAAAAGATTTTCTTTTTCAAACAAACTAAAAATTGTCCTTTTTCCACAACTATCACTTGTATATAAAACATCATCTTGTTTTTATTTAAGTATGCTATGTACTTAGGTACATCCATAAACTTTATACTTATAAACAAAAAATAGAAATATACGTAACTACTGTTTTTTTAAATATTGTTTTATTTTATGAGTTTATCCAATTATTGACAGACTTCCAAAAAGGTTGTTCGTCTGTATACCTAAGTATGTTTATGTATATATTCACCGATTTCTCAGAGATCATTCTTGACCGATTTGCAATTGTATTAAGGTAGGTTGCGTCCCGTTCGTTTCCGTTGTGTTTCGTAGTTTTTCCGTTTTATAATGTTGTTTGAGGTGTTACTTTGAATCTGTATAAAATTGGTGTACCTGACCAATTTCTGAAATACTCTCATAATAAACTATAATAAAATTAGTTATTAAAGTGTTTAGGTAATTTTATTTATTATTAAAAAGTTAGGTAGCTTTATTAATTATTAGTGTTTAGGTATCTTATGGTTTAGTAACGGATACTTTTTCTCGAAGAATTCGATGTCGATCGAAGCTAAACCATGCATTATAAGTACATAATATTTTAATTAGAATAATTAAGTAAAGTTCAGACTATTACACATTTACCTATTTGATATTCATATTTCAAAACAATATTGGCTAATGGCTATTCTCAGTTGGTAGTGACCCTAATTTATGCGCCAGCGGTCGCGGGTTTGAGTCCCGCTGGGGGCAATCATTTGTTGAGCACGAATGCTTGTACTCCAGTCATGGGTGTTTATATTTATAATATGTATGTATTTAAAATTATATATGTGTAGTATATCAACTATATGGTATCCGTAGCACAAGCCTCATAGCTTACCACGGAACTAGATGGCGCTGTTGTAAAAATGACCCAACATATTTATTTTATTATTTATTTATTTATTTATTATTAATTTTTTGTAGCACCACTATAGGTTTAAACGTGATTCTTAATAAGTACCTAGTTTTTCAGGATTCCAAAATAAAGTATGTACTCATGTTTATATATTTATAACCTTATTACACTGAAACGGCTGAAATGGTTAAAATCTTAGAATAATAACGCATAGAAGGTGAGTAGGCCCAAGCGAATAGAAGACATTTCAATTCGGCCTTAAGGCCGAATACGTTTCTCGTTACGAGTCTTGTTACAACTTGGCTGTATGTATATGTGTGTGTCTTCGGTTGTAATTACGTGACACTTATGCATGTAACATTCATTTTAATGTTGCTTCAATATTGAGCGGAATTATGTATGAAACTATCGTTCTGTGCGTTATTATTCTCAGGTTAGAATTATTAAACTTTGTTTACGTAACATAACCGCGCCAGTTTTTTAAAATAAATATCTCAAAATTTATGACAGGGAATTGAAATAATACAACAAATGAAATTTTGAAAACAATATCAAATTTAATACATAAATAAGATTTATGTATTTCTACATACATACATGTTTTCGTCTATATATTTACATTTAAACACATTTTTCTAACTTACCTATTTCTTGACATTCTGTCTTAAAACTGGTACATTAAAAATAAGCAACCAAAAAGAAAAATTGTTACGTCATTATAATAAAATTTAACATTTTACAAATTTCTAGATGTCTGTGGGTTTTCCCAGTTCCAAGGTAATGTACATACAAGCTGTGCCAGTTCCGTACAAGCAAGGTACGCCATACGATTGGAATGGTCTAACTCGAGTTACAATGTACTGATGCAGATCATTTACTTAGGTGTCCAATAATAATATGCTAAAATTATTGTAAAATTTTCCTTTATTATGTTCAAATTTAATAAAAACTAACAAAACAATAACTTAAAATAAAAAATTTACCGTTTATAACAACTATGTCCTGATATTTTGATGACATTAAAACAAAAACAAAATAAAATAGATCAATTTTGAAACTTAAAACTTCATTAACGTTTGAATTTTTACATAGATATAAAACAAGTATAAATAATAAAAAATGCTATACATTTGTATTTTGAATTTAAATAATTACATTCGAATTTCAAATTTAGAAGCGGCTACCGGCGGTTATTGAGAAACAGTATTGAAAGTTGAAACCGAATTCAAAAAATATTTTAACGGAAAATCATTCGCAAGTGACATATAACTTAACTATAACAGTTGTGCTGATATTATTCACTACTTTGAACACAAATATATTTTGTTACCATCGCAGATCAAAATTAGGGCACCTGCACTAATTTTGTAACTCAAAATATATTTTGAACTACGCACAGATTTAATCCTTATCCTGATTATTACTATAAATAAAAAATCAAGTATTATCTACAAAATGCCCGACGTTTTAATGTGGCTTTGCAACCAGCATGACGTGCAGAGTTATGTATGTAAAATAACGAACATTAGTTCTACGTTCTCTCGCAAACCTTACATTTAAAAGCACATTACAACCATAGTGCATCTTCGATAGCTTTTCGTATCCTCGTAAATAAAATCGCATTAAAAAGGTGAATTTAAAAAGGTTGACATAAATTTTGTTTATTAAAATATAATTTTGTTTACATCAAACTTCTCAACTTCTTCATCCTCATTCGTCTCTCTTTCAGATACGACTCTATTTCACGGAGCATTCGTACAACTGGACCAGATTTAAATTCGGTCCACATAATTGACCACACGGATTGACATCAATAGCTTAATATATACCTAAACTAACATTAAACATATCAACAACCATATGATATACATAATTAACTAACATTCTTTCTATGAGACACCGCCAAAACCGGCAAGTCATCCTTTATACTTATATTTTAAAATTCTTAAATCAACTAATATTAGTATAATAATGGTTACACATTGTTACACACTTACATGTTTTGGCAATGGTTACTACGAATTATAAAATAACAAAACAAATAATACATAGCAAAAAATATCAATTGACTTTAAGTCAAATCAGTGAGTTATACCTACCTATTAATTTTCTACCTATGTTAAGCTCTTATTTCTAAAGAATGACACATTCAATTCATTTTAAATTAAAATTTCCATAGAAAAAACGTTTTAGAATCCGTTCCGTCCCGATTAAAAGAAATATTATACGCAAAGCTTTTTATTACAGCGTACCACGTCACTACTTTTGAATTGGCCACTAGTATATATAAATATAACATAAAAACGAGCTTTATAGAGGCGGTATTAAAATATTATCTATAGCACCAATGTCAGCTGCATGTGATTGTTACTATGTATCAAGCAGTGCATTTTGCAGATTTCGCGTTGTATAAAAATGAGTATATTATATTTTATACATAATATATAACACGTGTAAAGAAGGCGATGATGCTTTGTGGACTCACGGCCGTAAGCCCGAGAAACGCCTTTCCCGTAGCGAAACCAATTAGTGCTGTTAAATACATGAATATGGACGACCAGTTTTACAGGAATTGACTTACAATACAATTACTAGATTGAACACTTATTGGATAAAACTATCACAAACAATCCACTGAGGTTATTTACTGAGTGAACTCGCTTTGTTCTAGAGCTGGGCGATTGTGAATGACTAAATACGAAATTAGGCTTTCTTGAAATAACCCGTTTGTACTGACACCTTTGGCTGCGTAAAAAGAAAAAGTATTGTTTTTTATTTACAATAGGTAATATACTTAATAATCATAAAAAATATCATAAATTACGTTATAAAAATAATATTCTTATAGCTTCTGTTCAATGAGGTTAAATGGCGTTTTAGATTTACAATAATAATAAAAATATATTTATAATCGATTAAATTAAAGAGTTGATCATTCGTAATCGCACATCTCTATTCGCTCGCGTAACTTTACCCGAAGGTATTTGACGAAGTAGCTTATTTGAAATATTTAATATCTGGGACTAGAGTTCTGACTACAAGTGCTTTTGTGTTCTATTATTAATGTAGTTCTTAACTATAGGCACAAACCAGTACAAATCGCATGTAAAGTTATTTGTGCATAATATAAAAAGGTCAAAAGATTATGTTGAGCAATTGAAATCATTTTATTTGTAAAATAAATCGCTGCTACGATATGTTTAAAATTAACTTACTGGAATTATACGACATATTGTAATTCTCTATTTGTATTATTTCGCGTTTTGAACTATTTAGTCAGTACTTTATGAGATCAGCAATCAGTATTCAAATTTTAAATAAAAAATGTACAATTTAATAAAATTATTCTTGTTATTTAAAATTAAAATACTGAATCGAGCTCCACAGTGAATTCTTGCCAAAGTGCAAGTTCTATTTAATTTCTTCCATTACAAATAACATTTATCCTATAAATGATATACTTAAGTATAAATAACATTGGCCCGCACAAAATCGGTTAGAGGCAATTCATTTCACTGATCTCTAAAAATTCAAAAATGATAGTAACATTTATTGCCTTTATAGGCTGATGTAAATTAATTGCATATAATGATTACAAAAGCGAAACTTAGATATTCCAAAATGCGTGATAACTGCATTTTTATTTATACCGTTTTCTTATAAATAACACATATCTACGCGAGGTCACATATCTTTGATAATAATAATTAATTACAAAGTTCTCTCCTTTGCACACTGCAACTCATACGTATCAGACCCAAACATCAATCGATTGACAAAATTTAATTTTGGTTGTTATTCAAAAATTAAAGATTTCAATATTCTTTATATAAGCCACTTGAATATCTTCACAGAAGCTATAGACGAAATTTCTGAAACAAACAAATAAACATAGTTAAGATAATAATAATCAAATTTTACAAAGAAATATACATCGGCCTGGATATCTCTTAAAAGCAAATAAAATCGACCCTTAAGGATAGGTTTCTTTAAGGGACCAACCTTAATATACATAAGTATATATATACACCTATAACTAATTCGTTAAAATATTTAACATGCAAATAAATAAATTGTAAATATCTTTAATATAATATAATAAAAACTGTATTTTTTCTATTTTTTTATTATTATTTATTAAATAATATTTACCTCTAAAATAGTAATTAAAACGCCAATTAAAATAATTCTATTGTTACATACATATGTATAAGCTTTAAGATAATATTGTCTATTATGTTTAACATTTATAGTACAGCGGTTCCCAAATAGTGGTTCCAAAGGGTCAAAGAGGTTTCGAGTTCCGTCCGACAGTTAATAAAATGGTGTCACAGATTAAAGCTTAATTTTAGTGGAAATAAATATTAAAAAAAATCATAGGTTATTTAGGTTATTTAATCATAGGTTAAATATTATATTACTATAAGTACATTATATTATTTAATATTTATATTATTTTGTATATAACTTATTCATTTAAGTCTAGACAGACAGTATTCTAAAAACAACACATCCAAATTAGTTAATATCAAAATGATGATGCCCTAAAAAATTACAATCAAATAAGGGTAAAATATTTCAGAAGGAGAACCGCTGTTTCATAAGATAAGTACATACCTAGAATCGAATACGAACGTAAATTGCATAATCAAAAAAAAATATTCTAATAATAATATACCAAATAATTTGTATTTATATATGAAATATTTAAACAAGTTAATAAATACATACAAAATATATCCATAGTACAAAGTAGAACTTCGTTATAAGTAGGTACTAATAAAAGACGACATAATTAATCGGGCCACTTTGTTACGTCAGCAGCGTCATAGTAATCTCGATTTAATTCGCACGCAGCGTCTGGATATGGATTATCAGCGCTTTTCTCGGGCAGAGTTTCTGCTGAGTTGGTTGAGTGTAAATCGTAACCTGCCCGCCAAACTGACGCCGTCTGCGTCCCGCGCCCCGCGTCCCAGGTGACGACCTTATAGTGATGCTGGGTATATCGACTTTGCTCTAATTTGAATACAGTTTTATTATTGTTATTGTTAGTGAGATAGTTTAACAGAACCGTATTTTCTAACTAAATTTAATTAATCTATGGATTGTTATTATATTTTGAGCCGACAGATTGCTAGTTTTGCGACTAGTCCTATAACAATTTTCAAATGAAGTGTAATTTCATTATTTTTATATAAAAAGAACATATATTAGAATTTTGATACCATGATAAGTATGTAACTTATATTACTGTAGACATTATTCATAATAACGAATAACATTGAAAAGAAAAGAGCGAAAATACTGGAACACCTCACAACTACCCAATTTAACATAAATAGTACCGTATAATATAAAATAAATAAATAAATAAAATAATAGTCCTTTTATCGGTGTATGTGTAAAAGGCACATCACTAGCACGCTACGATAAATCTGTCGCATATTCAGCAATGTAACGGACTTTCTCTCCGTTCATTGCTCAGAATAAAGTGAGCCGTTCTTAATATGTGATATAGATAATTGGCTTTCCCGAAATAAAACGGATACACACCACGTTTAAGCAAAAGCTTAAGTAAGACACAAGTCATTGAAGCGTTATAATATTATCTAGAGACAGTGGTAGCCCAGTGGTAAAGCCCTCGCTTGGATAACCGAGTGATGCGGGTTCAAATCCGGGTCTCACACCTCTGATATTTTCATGTGCGAAGCTTTTCTAACATGATTACCACTTGGCTTACGGTGAAGTGAAGCATCGTGTGGAAAACTGCATGTCTGAGAGAACCTCGCAAGTCTTTAATAGACATGTGCAGTCCGTAAATCCGCACTAGGCCAGTATGGTAGACTATGGCCTGATCCCCCTCATATTGAAGGGAGTGTCCAGTAGTGGTATTATATATGAATAATAATCTGTGCAAAATATTATATAAGTACTAAAATATGTTATTCTTAAAAACATCAAAAGTTAAGGCTCAATGCAATACTACTAGTCACAATCGACAACTTTCTCTAAAAAAAAAATAGCTGAAAGGAAAATAATGTATTGCTAATTACTC
The DNA here is from genome assembly GCA_951802675.2 of Boloria euphrosyne. NCBI lineage: Eukaryota > Metazoa > Arthropoda > Insecta > Lepidoptera > Nymphalidae > Boloria > Boloria euphrosyne. Next base: position 6,576,820 of record OX637877.1, read on the forward strand.
GGTGTACATTTTTGTAGATGTTTAAATTTGCTTTTTCTTTAAATTTTACATATTCCTATCAATAATTAGATCTAATTTAGTGATTTTAGCGATAACTTTTATGATTACCGGTAGACAAGTTAATTGCTGATACATTAAGCGTTATAATATTTAAACGTTTCTATATTAAGTCTCTGAACTGAGTGTATCTTTAGGCAATAAGTTCATCTATGGGTTTGCGTGTGTTTTAGCAGTAAAACATATATATCGGAGACGTTTCAGACTTTAATGAGCCGAGAGGTACATATTTCTTTTTTTAATTGACGTTTAGGCTTTGGTATATTACAAATAAGTACACGTTATGAAGTATGAAATGAATTGAAGGTGCCTATTTTAATGACAGGCGGATATTTCAATTTTGTTTTTTAAGGACCTATGTAACAGGTGTATGAAAGGTAATGTAAAAGCTAAAGTTTTAAGGGCTTTTAAGGAAGTGTGTGAGAAAATTGTAAAAAAAAAAATAATTCTATGACCTTTTACAGAAGGAAGGCATAGATTCGATTCATTTTTTATAGTTCGTGTGATAATAAATCTATTTTCGGATGTCACGGGTTATAAAGCATAGGCGCCGTTGGTTATCGAGTAATTCCGGTGAGGGGGCGGGAGCGCAAATTTATTCATACTGAAACCGACCTCTTAACTCTCGTGCTATTTAGGGCGCGCTTCCTTTACTGCGCGACGATTTCGAAAGGATTTGGATTATATGGAGCGAAAATGATTGTTTGAGGCTTTTTACTTCATTTATAAATAGTTGATAGTATTCATATTTAATGTTCTTATTTGGATATTTTTTTTAATGAAAATAATGAATTTTATAAGCACTAAGACTTAATTCGTTTTAATTATGAATTTACGAGAATAATTTGAGATTAATGAGTTCTAGTTATCAATGAATTATACCTATTTGATAAAACCGTCTTGTTTATATTTATCTAGTGAATGAAACATCGTGATTTATTTTGTTTTTTGGTTTCCGACATTTCGAATGCTTTACAGCAATCATGATCACGGGAGAGAGTAGAGACTCAGAGGTCGGGAGATAGTAGTTAAAGAAGCTAGTAGAAAAGTTAAAGAGTGAGCCGTAATTAATCTGGCATAACTCAGAAATTGTTTTATTATATATATTAAACATTTTTTTTAATATTACTACTTTAAACATATTTTTCAAATACATATAAACATTTTAGGTAACTTTCTAGGTATCTAAAAAGATGTCATAAAGAACAATAGCAATTCACAAACAGTTAGAAGACTGTATTGCCACAACTCAAATGTAGCAGCAAAGAAGTATTTATTTACCAAATGTAATTTATTGTTTTACCATTAACTTCCGATTCGAACTGGCAATAATGTCTCAGAAGGCGTAAACAATGCTGTGATTTTTTATAGATATTGTCTATTACGACTATCGAAAAAACATTCCTACGAGTAGATATACTTAAAATATCGCAAATTTATGCAATAGAATTATTTAAGGAGCTCAGATTTGTCGTTTATTTAGTTAGATAATAATTAAGGTAAATCAATTTATTTAGTCAGTTATTAATGAGTCGTTCAAGTAGTAAACAGCTGCTGTTCTTAAGGAAAAATTGCCTGTTCTATATTAGGGTATAATAAGTTATTTAATAGGCACCCACATATAAATATCGATTGTTTTTTTTTGAATATGTATAACAAAAATACAGTTTAAGGAAAAAATGGAATTTTCAGCTAAGTAAGTACTTTTATAAGCGCTTTGTGCTAGAAGGCGTGTAAGAACCTGTTGCATGAGGGCGGGGCGACGACGCCCACCGCCCTCGCCACGTGCTCGGGAAACGCGGATGCACTTCATTCATATCTCCTACCGCAGTAATCTCGAGTGTTTCTGTTTTTCGTATACTTACTCAAATGAAAATATTGTATGTCATTTTCTAGAGTTGGTATCAGAAAATATGTTGTTATCAGAACTTTCTTTTTTCTTTAAGTCGGTCAAGTGTGAGTAAGTTGAAAAAAATGAAATGAAAATCTCAAAAATTAAGTGTGCAAATTCAAATAACGCTTTTCTAGTGAACATAGAGAAAAAAATAGGAAACACTTTTATTTTTAAATTTAATAGTTCATCTACCATCTACTATTCATTATAAATAATAATATGAATTATTTATAATGTCGAATATTCGCGTAAATCTAAGAAAGTATTATGAATTATTTATTAAATAAATATGAATTATTTATTTACATGCGTTTTACTTAGGTATCATCATTATGGGGGATTATATGGTATAGGGAGGGCTATGATTAGGGTTCTGTTTTTAAGTGTAAAAATCCGATAAGTTATTTAAATAAATAAGAAATACTATTCGATTTTGCCTCTACATCAATATTTTTTATAAACTCCTATGAATTACCTCCATGATACATCGTACCTACACATGTACCAAACTAAATAAGTGTGCGAATAACTTAAGACCCCGGACGCTGGGCATGTTACTCTACATAAATATACATCAACTCGTCCGCTAGCATATTCTTACTTCATAAGGCAATTTATGTTATTAACAAATTATTATATCAAATCCATTAAAATGACAGTACAAACAGCTTTCATTTTTTTAGATAAAATATCGAGAATTTTTTTCATATAGGTACCTACGGTTAAACTGAGCTGAAATAACATAAAGACCTCACCAAGGCATCTTCAAATTAACCCAAGTGAAGTTAGGGTAGTTGTAGTAATAAGAAATATACTTAGCTTAACGAAATATTAGTTCTAAAACACTGTTTTAGAGGACGCCGCTACTAATAAAAGTCTAATTCACTTTGTTCAAAATTGATTATTAATTTGTTCATAATCTCTACATTTGGCGTTCCGCAACAAAATCATAAAATCGTTAGCAGTACACAGCCGTCATAGTCGACGCGTAATCCAATTTACTGACGGCCCACTTCAACGGAAGAATTCTAAAGCCGCCTTTACTAGATTACTTCCAACGCCCTTCGGCATCTTACCATTTGTTCCGACACAAAACACAAATTGCTTAAGTAGAAACAACAGTCATTTCATTCTATAAATAGAATTTTTCAAGTTCATGTTTTTGGATAAAAATTAATAAAATAACAAACTCTTATACAGCGAATAACAATCACTTCTATTTATTTTTCAGTGAAGAGATTTCAGCAGTAAAATATTTATTTATAAAAGTGAACCGCCGCTTAAAAGTCCTTTTTTAAGCAATAACAGCCTGTAAGGAATGGATTATGGATTTATCACTTCAGGAATTTAACTTTAAGAACTTTAAGAAATTTTACATTCATTATTTAATTGTTAATAAAAGCTAACAGTATATTACTTTAGAACAAAAATATAAAATATACGTAGGTTATTTATAGAAAAAGTCTTTTCAAGAAGTTTAAGGCTATGTGCATAATATAAAGCTTTATAAAATTGACAGCGTTAACTGGGTTGCCTTTATTTAAATAACCGATCAAAGTCGCCTAAGCTGTCAAACAATAAAGAGACTTGTTGGATATGCCGCTTTCATCCAGCAGACTTGCTTTGAATGCGAATCGTGAACATAACTTTTAAAATTGACGTTATAGCATCAACATGTAAATTGAGTATAGGACGTCGGCACTAGTCCTTAAATATATGCACCAAGATTTGGATTATAAAACTTTTAATAAGAGTATTATGAATAAGGGAGGGTGTAGAGGAAAATCTGCGGTTATGAGCGATGACAATAATGTGATTTACGGTAGTGGCACTTAATCAAAGCAGGCCGTTCCCCGTTATTGTGCTTAGTGGTGTCTTATTTTAGCTGACATGGAAACCATAATAGGGGATATTTCTTGCCACTACGTAATTTATGTTGCGTTATGCTTTGGTTCATGGTTGTATAAAAATATAAAAAAGGTAGCCTAAAAAAAGTTACGTTAACAAAAATACTCTGTGAATGTTGTTATTTGTGATGAACACAATAATCATTCGCATGATGTGTAGTAGAAAAAGCCATATATGTATGTACATATATGTCGTAGGAGAGAAATGTAGAAAAATAAATGAAAATGTATTATCACATCACTCATTTGAGAGGCCATGCGGCAAATATTTAAAATACTTAAGTATAAGGGGACATTAAGGGAAGAGGAAATAAAAAGAGAGCAAAGAAGCGTTTTATTAAGTAGGGGGTGGTGGGTAGAGAATATAATGAATAAATTCCGTGTAAAGACCCCCTCGTAACGCAATTGAAAACTTTTAACAAGTGCCGTGAAATCGTGTGTAAAGGTGGGCCCGTACCTAATTACGTCGCTAGCCGACCGGAATACGGGATGAGTTCAGAAATTTAAACGACTCTTTATGAAAATCAGCTTGTTAATATAAAAAATCGAGTGTTGACCGACGACGTTACAATTCTCCTCAGTTTTTCTGGCTACATTAGAATTCTAATCAGCCAAAAACCAAGCGATTTAGTACCTACCTACTAGGTATTTATAAAAAAAAATTATTAAAATATTCCTTAATATCGCAAACCAGCTCCTATTTGCTTTTTGCTTCTAGCGTAAAAGTATTAAAAAATTAACAAAACCTTGCCTGATAAAGACGTATTCTTTAAAACCCTAAAAAACAAGTCATTACCGAAGCGGGTTTAATCTAGCGTCGTATTCTACGGATTTTTTCGTAATATTCCATTATTTGAAGGCGATCGCTCGACGCTAAGCGGCGGGCACCGCTTACGCTAAAAATGATATGATTAATTACTGACTTCGGTCGCCCTCATTAGCGCGTAAATAGGAGCATTCAGTGGTGAAATTGAATCACGAGTGCTCCCGAGGCACGTTCAATTCCGATCTAATTATAATTATTATTCATTCTAGTAAGCAAATGACAAATGGTCTCTATGGTATGTAGGAACGAGTAGGTATGACACCAATGCAATGTTTTGTTTAGGCGATGAAATCATCTGGTTTAAAATTATTTTACGGTTTAATGTTTACGTAAATCAAATTTATGAAAAATTTCACTTTAAACTGTATACGTAATTAATGATAACTATCGAGTCTATTTAAAAATGGTGATACCAGATTCTTATAAATATTCTTTCACATTACATGTGTATATTCTACGCTTGCGTATTTTCTAGCGTGTCTTGTTCACCCTAAGTATTTATTCATAAGCCAATATAATTTACACACAAACGTCTCAAGAGCTAAAGGTCAGAACTGACAGGCGTACTCGCTACTAACAAAAAACGTATTGAAACTTTGCTATATACTTTCAAATAACATCCAATAAAAAAGTTATCTAGCATAAAAATATAGAGTGTAGGTACTAGTATTTTAATATTAACTAAGTAGTAATTTATAATAAGTAATTATTGTTGTTTTATAATAACAATTTTTTTTATAAAAATTCACTTGATTTTAACAAAAAATAATAATATGTTATTAATACTTTTCTTTGAATTATACCTACTATTCTATTTAGTATTCGTGTGCACTACGCTTTACTGTATTATATTGGCCGGTTCATATCACTTGCCAGCACCCAGCATTCGCGTCCCGTCAATTTTTTTCTTGTTCCCTACATTCTTTCATAAATAAAGTAGATCACGTGTCATAATCCACGTACAAAGAGATGGAACATAAAATTACGTAAAGTTTTTGTTATATCTATGAAACGTAAAATAGAGCGTTGTATTTTCTAATATCATTTCTTATATAGTTAAGTTATAAATATTTTTTGTGTAAATCATCGTAAGAAGAACTAATATATTCATAATCAACACTTTAATTATTAGTTAACTTCCTTTTCTTTATCAGCATAGAAGTTGTCTTCTCAGTTATGAGTATATTATTTTGAAATAGAATCGAAAATAAAATAAAATAGGTACAGCGATAGTCAGTCAATAATTAAATATAAGACGAATTATGATACGCCTGAGTTCAAAAGGGAAAATGACTAAAAAAACACAAGCAGAAAGCTTATTTTTGACAAATACATAGTTAAACAGACACATTTTTCTCAAAAAGTTGTAATAAAAGAAAAAAATTAAGTAAGTATTGTTTGGTGCTACAAATTACAACATAATCCCAGTGTGCCATTAAATCGATGGACGAATATTTAAGTATTAGATATTCTAATAGGTACTTTTGGAGACCGTTATATTAGCTTCTAAGTTATTTTACGAAGCCTGTATTACTACTTATTTCAAAATGTTACACCTACATAAAATTCAGGCTAAAGTGTCTTTAGACACTTATACTTCTGAAAGTATAATTTCTGAAAACTTTGAAAGGTTATATCGTATAGACGACCCGTAATAATAAACCATCGTGTTGGTATCTCACAAAAGCAATGCTTAAACAGCTACGAAAGTGCAGAGCAAATGTTGAAACTTGTGATGTGTGTATCTCAGTCTTAAATACTAGAAAATGAGGTCAGATTACCGTCCGTTGTTTTCACGAAACAATAAAGTTATAGTTTTGTAACGAGCGATACTGACTGAGTTATTGGACACTCAGCTAGAAAGTTTTTGGTGAATTAACGCTGATATTGCGAGGATTTATTGTATTTGAACGTCTTATAATTTACTTATGAATTATTATTTATTAGTGATGTTTAAATAATAAACACGTCATTATTCATTAATAATTAATAGCAAGCGCTATTTTTAAACGAATACGTAACAATTAAAGAGTTTTGGTTTGCATCAATAAATCTATTTACAGTTTAAATTGAGAAAAATTCGAGTTAACTTTAGTTAACTGTAGCAAGGCTCTGTACCTAAAGAAACAACATTATAAAGTAAAGTCCTTAATTATGCCAGATTCAGCCCAGCTTTGAGCTTTTGGGAACTCTATAGAATTGAATAATAACTGCCAACTAAGTTTGTAAGAGATTGATTAAATCATGGCAATACTCTCGAAAAATAATACAATATCCTATAATGATTATTTTAGAACATCTGATTTGTTTCTTATGAGCAGAGCATATATGTACAGTTTACGCTTGTCTATCTAGTAAAATAAATTTTATCTACTAAAATATACTTATAATCAAAACTACTTATGTATGTATGTATGTATGTACCTATTTGGTTCAGAAAAAAATAACAAGTAACTAAAATATCCCATATAGCGTAATAACAAGCTTGAAGTGGTTGTAAAAGTATTGTGTATTCAATTAAAAATTAAAAAAATTACCTTCGTTAATCACTGAACAGGGTCCCATTGTATGCCCCCTCTCGGCCCTAACCAACTACTCATATCACAAGCTTCCACCTAGCTTATAACTAACTATATGCTAACACAATTGACACATTAACAACGATCGGTAACATTACGCTAAATAAAATTATAACATTAGTTAACATAAATCTCGACTAACATGCAAAAGTACCTCGAACAGAAACTGTGTGCGTCATATTTACATTATATAATTAAACATCCATCCAGCGGTTTCGTAAGTTTAACTATGTGATTTTTTTGAGATGAACATAACCTATGCAATCCTAACTAACCTAGCACGATAAATAGACGAACAAATTCATTATCAGTTGTCTCATTCACTCACACGAGTTAAAAAAGAAATAGCAATATTTATTTACAGATTAGTGATAGAGATAACATTTGTATCATGCTATGGCAGGATTTATTTTGTACAAATCCAAACCCGTCTGTGTTTACTATTGAGCAACAAACATCAAATTGACTCTAATAAATAGAATAATTGTGTTGGTAACTTCAATGGACCCAAGAGGGGGCAACAGTATATGGGGCATGAGAGGCACCCCCGCCTGAAAGAGTTGTAGGGACTGGGGCCGATGGGGCTTTAAACTGACTTTCAGCTTCTGCTGCCATTGCAGTATTTTGTTGTGAAAAGTTGAAGTCCAGTGAACCATCCATGCTTAACTCGTGTCTTATGACCTGGTGAATTATATATTAAATAAATATATACATATTTTAGGAAGATAGATTTAAAAAAAATTAAACTAAGTAGTATTACTATTATGTACAAACTAGACGCCTCACTTAAGTCTCGTCCAAAACAAAAAAAAATCGACTTTTTCTCGTCAGGCTGCTGCGTTGACACTTTCAAAATGTTATTCCATGGACTTTGTTGAATAGTAATATGTATCATCTATTTTTACAGTGATCAATATAAACTAGGCGTTATAAGAATATAAGAAAAGTTATTTCAATTGTAATTAAATTGCTTTTGACCCCTTGCATTTAATAGTTAATTTAAATGCTAAACAATAGATAGCTTTACGAATCAAATTTTAAAAGTGTTTTAATTAGATCCTACAGCTTACTTTCAATTGGTCAGAGCAAGGATCTTGAATAGAGCGGCGAAAAATATTCTTTTCATTTACAATATACGAGATGTTCTATGTTCTAAAGAACTGTGTATAGGCGTGCCATTTGGGCACAGCTTGCTTTGCCAGTGTCGTGTAAAATGGAGAAGAAATTTACAATATAGGTGATAAGAATAATTTTTTTTATTTAAATTTATATTACTATGACAACTGTCAAAACTGTTGCGGACATCCGGATCCTGCATCCAAATTTGAATTTTTTTGTGCTCGCGCCTTGAAAGATTTATTTTCAGCCGATAGCTCAGACCATAACAATCAAAGATTTTGTTATATTTTTTTAATATTATTTAACTTAGTCATAATTTTATGTTATATCAAGTTCGTCATGAACTACTTACTTATATATGTCGTAGGATAATTTGATAAACAGAGTTTTTGCAAAAACCCTAGGGATATCGCAAAAATACGGATAATTAGACAATGTCTATGATATTTCTCAATGTTACTGAAAAAGGGATAGGGTTTTTGCGAAAACACTAGTTGCTTTAGTAACTTTGAATATACTTATCTCTGATTGGCTTGATTTTGGTTTATAGGCCAACTCTTTTTGTGATCCCTAGGGTTTTTGCAAAAACTCTGTTTATCAAATTATCCTACGACATATACAATTTTTATTTTTGAATAGAAAATTAATTTTTTTTTTTCTTATAAGTCATTCTTCCTAAAGGAAGTTGTGAACTCTATTAAAAAAGAAAATCTATGTGTACGAAATCTTTGGCCATATATTTCAAAAAATAAAAGTTAAGGAACATCATGATTATATGATATGTTTAAACTATTTTTATCAACTGAAAATAATGTAAATATCTCGTACCTCGTCAACATTGCAATCGAAACTGTGTTCCAATGCTTCAATATTTAAATCTTCAGAGAGTCCCGTATTGAGTGCACCCATGATCTGCCCCATCACCGTCGTGGGACCCATTGGACCCGCTTGTACCATTATACCTCCGTTCATCAAGGCTGGGTCTGATGTTTGCACCATTTGTGTTTGGCTATTTTCTTATGATAAAAAATAATGTGAGTATTACTAATTTAGGTAATATATATCGCACATAAAACATGACATAATAAAAATAAAACAGAAGGTAGGTGTATGATAATATCAAAACACGTTTACTTATAAATAATATTATTTTATTAAATAATTGTAAGAAAACCGGAATCATGTTCGAAACGAAAAATTAAAATGAACATGCTAGAATATACCTATCTACTGTGAAACGAATAAATTAATAGGTATAAATGGAACACGTTTCATAATATTTTTTTATTTACTTATGCAAAATTATGCAATTTTATCGGCAACAAAATTTAAAAAAAAAGCATTTAATTGACTGTTTCCTGTTAACAATTTTGCAATATAGGTACTAATGTGTATAACCATAAAAAACAGTGTAGTTATTCTGTAAATAGAATATCAAAAAATAGCAATAAAACTTAATTTGGCCGATGCTACTTTATTAATTTTATATCGTAAAAATATGTGCGCAAAAATCAAAGTTCAAATAAGTTTTGAAAATTAAAACTATTTTCTATATAAACTTTGTCACGAATAAACGTAGATATGACTGACATAAGTTATATTTTGGTCGAATTTTACCTAAACATAAACATAGTTATAAAAGCTGTTTGTTTGATAATATCAACATTAACGCACATTTATTTTTAATACAAACCTGTTTGCATAATATCAGCTGGATCAGCAGGTGGAGGAGGTCTTACAAAGTGCTCGAGGTGTTGATGAGAATGTGTGGGGTGTGCGGGGTGAGCGGGGTAAAGAGGTGCGCACGCGCAGCCCCCGTGAGGATGCCGGGGACATGCGCCGTATGCGAAGCGGTAGCTCCCACCTGACGAGGACGACGATGTCGTTGGCACGTACCTGCATGGAAGCACATACTTTACATCTGCCGTCTAATAAACAATTATTAATTCTTCGTTTTTATTCAGTGGAGAATTTATTCGACTCTTTTTGTAATAATTACATGAAGCACTGAGTAATCAATTATAGCCAATTTTGTTGCATATTTGATATAGTATGATATGATTAACAAAAAATGAATATTATAAAATTTCAATAATTTTTTTAAAGTTACAATAATCTAAAAATTAACTATGCAGCATTTATTTTCTAAAATAGCATAATGTAGTTTCTAATTATAAATAAACTTATCATGGCTCCAGCGTAAAAGGCACAAAATCTTACGTATTTAGAAATGGATCAGTCCCATGAAGCTTCATGGAGTCCGCGAGCGACCCCGCTAGATCTTGGTCTTGAGTGTAATCAGCTGGGGAGAAATCACTGGTCGATGCAAAGTCTCCTGAGGGAGTATAATCCGTCGCCCACTCTGGCTCCGAGGGCATTAAGGAAGGGATCGGTGACAGCCGGCTGCACGACGATGCGTTTGAAGAAGCCCTCTGACGAAAGTCCGGCGACAGCTGAAAACTGTTGCTACGCCAAAGCGAACAAGCGTCAAAAATAAATCGGGCCTCGAAATCGATAAAAGAGACCATGAAAATCTAAAGGATGAATTTATATGGGTCATGGTCAAATTTAACGATATAATCGAGCAGCAAATAATCGAAATTCTTAGCAAAACTAAATCTATACTAGAATAATTTTATAAATTAAGTATAATGGAATACATGCAAATCTAATGCCTCCATCAAGGTTCGCTAACATGAATGCCAAATGAAGCCGTCATCGTTATGGGTAGAATAGTCAGAAAAGACACATTTTATTAGTGCAAACTATAACAGAAAATAATTTAATAAGAATCGTTATGGACAATGATCTCAAACGAGGACATTGAGTACGAAAAACGTCCGATATAAATGTCAATTACATTCGTAATTTTGACAGATATTCGGCAATAAAAATATTAAATATTGGAGAGAATGACGAGATTCAGCATCGGCATAACTCATCATCTAATGGTCGTGTATGATTTAAAACCTTTTATCATAAAGTAACAGTGTTCCTATAACTCAATTTTATTAGCGTGGTCAACGCCACGTTATGTCGACCGGTTCGATTTTTATTGTTGAGTGGATTTCACATGCGACCCGTAAATTGTATCCGCTGACGTAAACACTAGATGCAGTGGGATACTTGGCAGGATACGCAATTGTATTTCTCATGTGGGTAAATTATTATCCCTTTAAAGTCAAATTAGTATTGCCGTCCACGACGGTTATGTCTGTTAACATAATTGGCCGGGTGCCATCTATCCCCCTTACTTTTACACATCTGTGGAGGTGAACTTATACTTGAAGCAACTAGTCTATTCTCTAAAAAATAAATATCTAAGATATAATATGAGGAAATTGTACCTAATGCTCATTTACTTATTAAACTTACTAAGTATCAGGAATATTTTACACCTATTTTCTTTACCTGTGTATTGGAGAATCTGGAAATATGTCGAGACTTTCTGATATTGAACTACTTGGACTCGGTGTGGCGTCAGCTGTGACTCCGTTCCTTAATGTGTCGGGCTGTTAATAATTATATTTGCTCAATTAATTTATAAAGTAGTATATTTTATTTTCGAAACCTTCTAAAATAGTTATGTTATTAAATCCTAATAATCTATGTAAAAAGATTAATAAATTTTTGCAGTATCTTTAGTAGGAACAAATTCATTATGATTAGATGAAGGGAAATTACTTTTTATTTTAAACTATATTATACTATATTATATATAGTATATAGGTTGCGAACCTCTTTAGGATAACCTCTTTGTTTGTAAAATCTTCTCTTCTTGTAAGAGCTATTAGCTAAACAGTGGGCAAGACGGTGCGGGGTAGGGTCGGCGATTGCATCAAGCGAAGCGGCTCTTAAAACAGCGCTTGCATTTTATTCTCGAGTCCGTATTTTTTTGCGATTATGTACTCCTAAGATATTCGTTTAAATTATATAGCGTGAAAGAGTAAAAAAATGTGCATGAATGCTTAAATCCTCTAACTTATTACCGCTTTATAATTACCCATTTTTTAAACTTAAAATGAAATTAAAATGCATAAGTATAGTATGTTATACTTAAGAGATAGACATATGCCATCGCGGACTTTTTTGTAGATACACAATCCCACTATACATCATTTTGTTATATCCCAAAGAGTTTAGGCAGCGTTTTCGTTGAAAGCTTCCAGACGGCCTATTTTTTCCGACATTTTAGCCAATGTATACAAAATAAATTAACATAGTTGACAAATTAAATATTAAAACCTTCCTCGAGAACCACTCTTTCCATTGGTGAACACAGAATGAAAATCGGTGAAGTAATTTTTGAGTTTTGCGCGAACAGGCAGTCCGACAGACAGATATATGTATAGATAGATGTTTTGTCTAATTGATTTGCAAAACCAAATTTTAATCTGAGTAACTATTTATATAAAAATATACATATTTTTTTTTTCTATTTTAGTAGGTAAGTACCGTATTTCATGTATTATGAAAAATGTAATTATATTAGATTACCTTCTTTTTAACTCTGCCTCTTCTCTTCTCTGTCTTGGATGTCTCCATTGAGAGCGCTCGCCTACGAACTGATTTGCCAGGTTTCGCATCCGGGTTGATCATCCACCACGACGACTTGCCTGTACCCTCGTTTTGTACCCGCATAAACCGGTTGTGGAGAGAGAGGTTGTGCCGGATCGAGTTCTGCAACAGAGCCACAACTATTGTTACCCATAACGAAACATTATTCGTTCCACTTACAAGTATGGTATGCGAAATTAACAGATAATAAACTTTATATAGTATAATAAATCCATTTGTCATATCTGTTTACATAATAGTAATAAGTGACCGCAAAAATCTATTTTAATTCCAACGCAAAGTTAGTGCAATAACGTGTCCTATCTCACACCGGTAATAAAATCTCTCAACTTTTTCCGTTGAAGGAATAAAAGCAACCACAGCAACGAATGAAGTTTAGCAATAAAGCAGGCCATAAATAATTTCTGCGTGCCCTGTGAGAACTGCCACTTTCTCGTATCGTTCTTCTCGTTGTAAATAGGATTTTTAGCTAAATCGTAAAATCAGTAAAAAATTGCTCTGTAAAACATGGAATATTTTACCGCTTTTCACACACAATTTAACATGAATTATCTATCAGAGCACTCGGTAGAGTTTTGCGATGTTTACATTTTTCCTACTCTGTCTTATTTTATAATTCCTATATCAAATGCATGTTTTTACATTTACATTAAAAAGTAGTGAAGCCTAGTTCAAAACTTGTCTTACTCGTTTAGTATACTTGCATATATCATGTTTCTTAGAATATGGAAATTTTATATTCAAGCCAATCATAATGCGACTTTCAAACTAGGCCCCAAACTTCTAGTAATAATCTAAAAATAAATTAATATTGACTGGCTGTATTTAAATTTTTCTGATAGCATTTATATTTCTACAGTATTTAAGCTTGAACCGTTATTCGGAATGTAAAATACCTATATTTATATCTATCTACATTCAATTACGTATAATGTACAACAATTGGAGATTCACATAAATCCGCTAAATGTGGACAAGTTACGCGATTTATCAAGCGTGAAAACACGCGCAACAAATGGCCTGTCGACTTTCAGATGGATTTGTCGCCAGAAGCCCTTACCAAGAATTTCCACTATAATAATTGGGACGTATGAATAAAAGTAATTACATTGCAAATGGCTTGTGAAAAGGACAATAAATATAAAATTAATGGTTTTAATGATAAAACTTATAAGAATTTGAAATTAAATTTTAAATATTTTAGGTAAAATTTAGTTTTTCTGTAAGTTGATGTCATATTATACTAAAGTTATATTTTGTCAATGGAATACTATCATAAGAATAATATACATAGGTATAATGCTGTAATGTGCATTGTATTTATAGTATTATAATTATATAAGTATCAGTAGCATTATGAAATTACATAGCTATTATGAACATATAATTCATATAATTATAAAGATACAATACTGTGCTATACATAATACATTATATAATATCATAAACTTGCAAGCAGCAGCTTGCGTTTTCGCACGTGTGCACTATTTGATTTGTAAAAAAATATTTAAAACTTAAGTATATTTTATTAATTTAGAGAATACCTGTAAGTATCCGAAGGTTCTCGAGAAATATATTAAAAACTTTAGATTTAGCATTTATTAAATCTCGAAAAATAGATGATAAGAGTATGCAAGTATTAAAAATATTTATTGTAAGACTTTAATACTCTTATAATTTTATTAAATTAATAATTAATGGATGCATCGATGGATTATCGATGCATCCATTAATATATATATATATCAAATCATAATACCGAATCCTACGACTGTAGCTGTTATAGGCTACGGTCTTAAATGTGCGGGCTAACCTAATCCTAATTGTACCATTGTGTATATTTTTTAATATATATTGTACTTTTTAATTACTATAAAAATTATATTTCGTCAATAGAATATACACTACACAGTAATGTTCGAAGACGCAGACAAGATTCTTGGGAGTGCGAGATCATACTTAGAATTTTGTGTACGGTAGGATTCTTGGCGCCACAGCGACCCTTATGGGGTGAATTAACCGTCTCCGTCGACGTCCCCTTTAATGCTCCAGCGACTTAAATTTTGTCGAATTTCCATGCTATAATATCGTGTTACGCAATCTTCGAAATCAATGGCTTATGATTTCCGAAGTTTATAGCGTTTCGGTTTAAACGTTGAAAGTTTATTTGAAATTAAAGGAAAATAAAAATGTTTAAATTCAATTCGAAAATGAGCTTTGGTTAGTGTTTATCTTTTTCTAAATAAAACAGTCTTAATTTTATCACCCAGGTGTCAAAGTTTTTGTTATATTAAATTAAAAAATACATTATACAATGCACAATATATAGTAATGTAAGGAAATGAAAATATGAATCACAGAATTTCAAGGTCCCTCGTCCATTACAAGTAGTAGATGTAACCTTCGAGCAAGGAATATTTTATGAAAGAAACGTGGAAACAGAATGGCCTAAACGACTGTACACCTACTGAATTATTCAATACTACGCAACACTGTGAGTGCACGGATTATAGACCTTCAAAATGCATTTTAATAAATCTAGTGCGCAGCAAATTTTATTATTTTAAGATTTATAAACTGAGCAGTGTTAAGATACTGCTTATGTCTTGAATTCGAAGTTGTATTATTTTTTGTCACACATAATAATAAATAGATTCAACATGCGTATTAGGTCCATACATATGAAATTGGTGATTTGTCGAAATTGATTGATCACAAATATCTGGCGTTTGCTTAGACTTCCAAATTCTAAATTTCAAATTCAAACTTGTGTATTTTTGTTTCAGTGATTCATTTGTTTTCGTGCCATTTGATTTTTCTTTGACATCATTCTGTTCACAGTATGGAAAATTACAAAATATCGTGTTATTAACGAATACCAGTTCCAACAGCGTTGCAGAAAGAGCTCGACGGATTTGTATTAGAAAGCTACTGTAAAAGAAAATACAGTAGTTACGGATCTAACGTTTAGAAGAGGAGGAGGGCAGACTTTTAAATTGTATCGTTACTTGTGATAGAAAATAGATCCCTTACGATAATCTGAAACGCTCATCACATCATATCATATTTGAACCCTGGAGAACCAGATAAATCCTTTTTTTAATATTGGGAAATGCATTTATGCATACCTACCACCTGAGGGTAGAAATAGGGTAGGGTGATTACCTATACCAGCTATCATCATACCAAATTTCATCAAGATCTGTCCATTAGTTTTGTCGTGATGCGGCCACAGACAGACAGAGAGACTCAGATTATATAAAGAGATATAATCTGAGCAGAGAGATAAAAATTCTTTAAACAATAGATTCGGCCTCCGTACCGATTATAATGACTATTTTAATAAGATTTTCTAAAAATAATAATGTACAGATTAGACTCAGTTAGAATTTTATTACATGTATGTGTAAATAAAGATTGCATAATACAAGTCAGAATTCAGGACTAAATATTCAATCTAACTTGTTTACAAAGATGTTCCTGATATAAAGTCAGACTGAGTCATGTTTTTATATTTAGTGCCACACTGCGCCTCCATCATAATACAAAACCACTTAGATAACCTAAAAAAAGTCTAACTGGTTTTGTATTACATAACATAACAAGGCTGACTACTTATTGCGGATGTGACAATAATTCCACAACATTCACTGCGTACTTCGGGCTAAAACTAAGATTTACCAAGTGAATCCTTATAGAAATCTAGGAAACATTATGTACTTCAACATAATATAATAAACTTTAATCTTAGATATTAAAGTAAAAAATAAAAATAAATTCCTTCTTCAAATTTATCCTCGTGCAAAAGAAAAATAGATAAAAGCCTTAAAAGCATTTTTTTCCCATGTGCATTGTCCTTGCGGACAGTTAATAGTAGGTATTAGGTAATTGTATACAGTCACGTCCAATATGTCATTATTATATATAAATTACATAAACTTTAGCGAATGATAACATTCATAATATACAACGATAGGAATACGTTTCCCGAAAATGCGTCACATTCAAATGTATGCGCATACAAAAATTGAATGCCTTTATAAGAAGAATAGAAAATAAATTCTTCAAGGTTTTATTCCATTGCCTTGTTTTATTCCACTATTACATACATGTAGGTATAATTTTTTTTTAATATTAGTATGTTAAAAACAGAGCGATGTTGCTGAAAAATATTGATGTTATCACTTAAAATTTAAGTGTCCCTTACAAAGATACTAGCGGAAAACGATGAAGACACTGACTTCAACACGAACTATCCGTCTTCAATATGCAGAATTAAGATCAGTGCACACTGGCGCTTTTAAAAAATTCTTGCAATATACTTACTCGTATGACACGGTAACCAATGAGATTTGAGATTCCTATTAGTGATAAAATCAAAATGAAAAGCTCCGAAGCTACGGTGTTAAGATTTAGTTTTCTTTTATTAATTTTCCTTTTTCATGTATTTGGAAATTCTGACATAAAATTAATAGAATACGCTTCATGGATATTACATAAAAATATTAACTTGAAGCTCAGTTCAAATTGAAGCTCAACCAGGAATAATCATGATGTAAGAATTGAAACAATAAATAATTCAAATCGAAGAATCACGATAACACAATAGAATAAGGAGGTACGGCAAAGAAGAGGGAGTCAGACGTGACAGCATTGAAAATTCGGAAGAAAATCCACAGGCGTGTCAACCGAGACTGACAAATTTAATTATTTAACTTACCGAAACGTTAGCTAGATGACTTTTCCAAAGGCGATAACTAAGTATAAATAAATTCACTTACAGCTACCGCAGCAAAGTTTAACTTAATAAAACATTGAAATTTTCGTAATTTGATTGAATTGAGGTCGGAATCTTTGGCGACCTGATTTGAATACGTCATTACAATTCATTTCGCATTTTATTTTTAAACGACTATTTAGGAGGTAGGTGACAATTATATTAGGTACTTCCAATCTAAAACAAAATTATTTATCGACTTCTTTTGAAAAGATAGTTAGATAAGGTGGGTGGACCATGGCATGCAACCTTAACAAATAAACAGTTATAATTTGTTTATTTACTGGATAAATGAAACAAACTTATTTTTTAATCACACTTTTTTTTATTATGTAACATATTAAACACTTTTTTTAATTGCAAAGTTAATCTATCACTATCTAATAAACGTAGGTTTTATAAAGCTCTTCTAAATGGCCTTACCAGGAACAGGGCTCCATATAAGGCCAATATTATAATTCAGTCATTGAACTGAAAACTAACGTTTTGATTATCAAAATATCTGCTTATACTTAAACTACATTATAACGGAATATTAAGCGCTCAACATAATATATCCATTTATAAAATACTCAACGAAAATAACTTGATTGTAAGTATGACCTAGTACAGTATTATGTGTTCTGTGGTATAACTAAGAATCTATGAATAAAATGAAATTAGAAATGTTTTTAAAAATAATACTAACGAGTAACGAGTTTTATATTGATAAAAAATAAGTAGTTAATGACCTTACTAGTAAAATTATAAAAAAATTAACTGACCTAGTTTGATTAGCCTTACAAGGAACTATTGGCTTTTCTAGGAAAACTACCGATATTTTGACTGAAATCCTATAAAGTGGTAACTTTTTTTATTAATATAGCCAACCCTTATTATTAAATCAGAGTAACAAAAATCAAAGAAAATAATAGGTTATTTAGTATTTACTTAAAAACTTAAGTTTTTCTATGAGCGCGACTTCGAAGGAACATGGCTTCCATGGTCCACCCACCTTATGTAAATTTATTATTTCATACATAATAGTATGCATGTAGTTCAGTGAAATTACAGAGACTTGGGCACTCTCGTTTTAGAAAAAGAATCTAATATTATAAAAAAAATAAGGTCCCATTCAAAACGATTAAGAAGTACTTATTAAATATATTCTTACTTCAAAAATATTTATTAAAAGGCTCAATATTTGAAAAAAAAAATCGTTACGTGGTTTTGTTTACTAAACAGAAAAGAACGTGTACGGCCGCACGTTCCACGTAATACATTATATTTTGGCGAAAATGATTCATTGTTCTATACGATTATTTTTGGATATTTAAAATTTTCATTATGGAATGCCTTCATTGTTATCATAAATGCTACATTTTGATTTTGATGAAATTTGCGTTATTAAAATGTAGGTACCCGTTTGGTCTGGATTTTCTTGGGCAGTAAGTATGTATATTAAGGAATTTTAAAAATCAAATGTCACATGTTTTTCCGTCTTGTAAAATGTATCCTACTCGCATATGTTGACCCGGATAAGCTTCAAAATTATTCCAAATTTAATCAAAATCTGTCGAATGGTTCTGTCACTTTGCGTTCCCAGACTGACAGGCAAAAATTCTAAAGATTAAATTTTAAGATTAGAAAGACTAAAGATTCGGCCTTAGTTGAAGTTTTATTTAGTACATTTAGGTACGAGATGACTGATGAATGACGCATGATTTGTTTACCTCCGGTTTTGGGGCTTTACATTTTAGATTTGTATTTTTTATTGTTTTCTTATGTAATTGTGAAATGTAAAGTTGTTGGTGTTTTGATTTTAGCTGGTGGTGGTTTAATAAAAGAAAGAAAAATATGCATCTAAAATATTAAATATTGATTAACAGATATCGAAAGGGACATGAAAACTATACTTTAAGGTACCTTACATATATATTTTTAGAAACAACGATGGAAATTTATAACTTTAATATTAATTCGACATGTCATAAACACAAGTGTGACCGCTAATTCCTTATCATTTTGGCACATTGGCACATTTACAATCTAATCATGAGCAAAAAAAATGATTTTAAAACTATATCAACTCAGATATATTTATGTATATATAATATATTAAACACCACAGTGATCAAGGTAATATTATTATACATATTTATAAGATCTTTATATTGTATTATAATAAGAATGACCTAACACGTGGAAATAGTTAATTGTAGTTTATTTTTGTTATATTTAATAAAACGTATTGAACAAAATTTGTTACTGTGCTACAAATGTTCTTGGCAGTCATAAATAAAACATTAATCAGGGGGCCAAAATTTTATGAAATTATCTGATGGGAAATGGCAATTAACGTTATGTAAAACTTATTAAAATGTCATGTTTGAACTGTAACAAAATTAATTTTTTTTATTTAGTTCGTTATATCATAAAAAATCATTAATAACTGAATTATATGCCTTATATTTAAAGTAAGAACAAGCAAAACTAGTTTACTGAACACTCCCCTGCGACAGTTTTAAAGCCTAGTACTGGCTTTTCTTAAATCGGTGAGGCCCAAATAAAAAGAGTATCTCTAGATACCTAAGTGATACTAGTTACTACCTACCTATGGGTTTTTGGCATTATTATTAGTAGCCCGATAAAAACATAAACTAAATGTCAATAAGAAAAATGATCCGCGGACAAGGGTGTTGTACCTGTTTACGATATAAAATTTTAAGTCATATGTGGTCCACAGCTATAAAAATTTTATCCGCCTTATTAAAAGTAACAGGATCCCCTAAAACTCCTGAATTTGTAAACATTAGGACATTTTCTACATTTTAATAAAATATTATTATGCAACTTTGATCCCGTTACATATTAATAGATGTGTAGATTGATATTTTTGGTAATTGATGTAGTCATCAATATTTATTTAAAAATGTTATAAATATGTTGACAAAAACATTTTCACGTGTTACTTTCATGTGCTTTACATTCTCATTGAACAAACATAAAATTGGTTATTTGTCTTATAAAAGTCTCTCTCGAGTCACGAGATTAGGTTTTCTTATCACTCACTGGTCCTTGGCTCTTTATCAAATACATACATGCTTTGTCTACAAATTATACAAAAGTTTGAACTCTATTTACCTATAAAATAATTTATAATTGATACACAAATATGAATTGAGGGCATCAAATTTTTGTTTTTCAAATTTTTTTCTAAAAATCCCTTAGACCCCACAATATACGATATTATATTCGTAAAATTCTTCAGGTAAAATTAAACCTAATATTGTTAAAGCAAGCAAAATCTGTCCATTGGTTTTCTCATGATGCGGTCAAAGACAGACAGACAAACAGACAAAAATTCTAAACACTACTGGACGGTATTTAGGACGCGGGCGAAGCCGCGGGAAATGCTATTCGTTAATAATGACTATTTCAATAAGATTTTGGAAAAAATATTCAAAGTACGGAGTCCACTAATGTAGAATTTTATTGTATGTATTTTATATTATTTTTTTTAATTCCTCAATAATGAAATATTGATATTTGTAACACTGACATGATAAATAGGTAGGTAAATTCGAATTAAATATAGCAGCAGAACAAATCGAGGCTGATATTAAAATTTTATCTTAATATTTCTGAAATGAGTAATACTAATTGCTTAATGCTTAACAGAAAAAAGAGAATTAAGTCCATGAGCGAGTATGGTCGCGATGTTGGCGTGTGCCCAGATCTAAATCCGACAGTCCGCTCTTGACCCCACCTAAGATTCTTTAGAGTGTGCCAATACGTTTTACGATAAAAAATATTCAATTTTTTTATCTATTTCCTGAATATCGAATGGCATAATTATTCTACTATTGTCGTTTAAAGTATATTTGGATTGACGTAATTTAATGGTTAAAAATTGTTTTCTTTTCTGCAGTTTTTTGCAAATTATACATAAACGTATGCATCTTGCTCTTACGAAAAGGATAAAGAAGGCTCCTTTCATTCATTGAACAAAGAATGACTATAAATTTCTCCTTAGTAAGATTCATTGCTACTGAATGACGATGGAGAATTAAAACATTTCATTTTCGCCTTAATAACTATCGAAACCTAAGTGATGACGAAATTTTTTAAATCCAAGGGGAGATCTATTTTTCTTGAAGCGAAACGCAAACACCTATTCAATCCTTCAATAGGCCCGACAAGGCGGTGGGAAGAGCACGACCAACTAGCGGTAGCAGTTTCCTAATGGTATTGTGTAAGACTGAAAATTTATCCAGATCGTCGTACAAAGGCGGTGCGAATGGTGTTTGCATAGAACAAGATTAATCATCCGTTCAGAAGTATTCGCGGCCGACACCTTCGGTCTCATACAAATTAATCATTTTAACTTAGTATTGTCGCTTCCTTCTGCGAGAAAATTGCTCCCTAATTATATTACAATTAAAAAAAACGTTTGAAAGATTACCTTTAATTTTTCTTAATATTTATTTATACGTACCTTTATGTTATTTGAGTTATATATTTCTTCTATAAGGACTCTGACGTGCTCTTTGATCATTGATAATTTAGATTTTTCGAAATTTCGACATAACCAAGTCATCCATGGTAAAATGTACCAAAACCTAATTTTTTCCCATTTAGTTTGGCCCGAAATGTCGTGCATTTTTTTTAAAAACTGACACTTGTTATTAATTTATATTTGTAGATCAGCAGATTCATATGTGAAACTTTAGCTTTACTTTGGTAAAGCGGGTTTTTCGTATCACATCTTCGAATTAAAATTCTTATTTAGATGTTTTATTACTACCTATCAAGCATGACAAACCATAAAAAGAATTACGCAAAGCTTTCAGAAAGTGCGATGTAATCTCGGTTGTCGTTTCCATAAACTTAATGGCGAAGTATCACAAAACTTACATATCGCTATTATAACAACCTAACTTGGCATATTTGTTACTCCCTCAGTCAGCATATTCGCGTCGAATGACCGCCAATTTATGAGAAAACTTCCACACCGGTCGGAGCATGACCTATCTATAAGTTTTTACTCGTCAAAGAGCTCGCGCTATCTGTACTGAAGAATTCCTAAGGTAAATATGCCAGGTTAAAGTTTTCGCGTGAAAGTTTATGGTTTCGAAAAGCTATGTGTCAATTCAGCGATTGAAATATGGCGACAGATTTCGTAGTATGGGTGGCAGGCGACGCCACTGTTTCCGCATTCGGTGACGTGATGCATCGTGTGAGCTCGCATTTAAATTCAGGGGTGTTCGTATTTCAGACGTCAGTTTTGTCCTATTCTGAAACGTTCACTAAATTTTATCTGGACAAAATCGGTGCACCTTGACATATGCCGAAGTGCGTAATGATAGTGGGTCGATCAACTCGACATTTCTATAAGAAAAGAGGTGGACTTGAAAAATAAGCGTATAATAAATCTCAATAAATAATGAAAGGTAGACGTGCCGTACGATACAACAGGAGGATAAGTAAAATAATCCACTTAGTGAATTGAGGCCCGTGAATGGCCACAATTATCATACTGCTACAAAGGTATTTTGGCTAAAGATACATCTATGGATGAAATATGTTGTTGTTTATATATTTTTATAGTAAACCATATTTAATAAGAAAATTCATACAATATTAATAAATAAAAATTGAATACGTTAACTCATTACTTGGTACAATACAATAAGGTTTCAACGAAATAATTTTACAAAACTGAAATGTTACGTTTTCATACGTATGTATTTACTTTTTTGTTAACGCATAAAATACCAAAGATTGCTTCAATTCATATGTACCTACCTTCTAGATATTTACTAACTGATAGCATACATTGATAAAGGGCAAATTAAAGGACAGTAAGTTATCGTTTCATTTTACTAATTTACTTTGTAACAAACAATAAAAATGTATAGGTATAATATTACGAGTATACCTACACGAGATACAAAATAATATTATTAAAACTACCCTTACATTTTTTACTTTCTTGCTTGTTTAGAAACAGAATTATTTAGAAACAACTGTGAGAAAAATCATATTATACATATATTAGGTATAATTCACATCATATTCAGGGGAAGCCAATCCTTAGAATTGCATCCGGGTACCGGATCCACGGTTCGTGCAAACGCCACCGTAATATGGAGTTCTATTACGGAGTGGGAATAGTATCTATTATGGATAAGTATATAACGGAATACTATTTTTTATTCGATAATGTAAAGATTTTTCATCACGAAGTGGAAAATAAAATACGATATAGTTGGAAAAATATGCATATTGCATAAGCCAAGAGTGTTTATTATTGAAGTGTGTCAAGCTGCATTGATTTACAAAGTTAATAATTTCATATATATTTGCACATGTTGAAATGTACGATCTGTGTCGTTAGGTAGGCGTCCGCGCGTCGCGTCGGCAGGTATGTCGGTGGCGCCACATGGGCTTCTGCCAGATTAATGGATCATTGCCCCCCTCCACACACCCCACCACCCGGAGATGCGAAACTACTGTTCGACGACATACCTCCTTCCTCCGCGAGATATATGCTCTCCCACTTAACACTCAGATAGCAAATCTACATTTGGAGCGAATTGATAATAAAACATTGACCCACTAAAACGATAACGAATCGGATCCGACCTTCAATCTCAACAAGTAGCGAACTCATATTTATGCTCGATAAAACACTCGAGAACGACGCCTCGTAAATCACAAAGACATCGAAAGTTAGCCGCCGAGCACTTAAACTTTAACGGACAATAATAACGGCCGATGAAAAAAAGATACGGGCGTTGAGGAAGAGTGAAGAATAAAAAGTAATGTGGCAATAGTGTACGAAGGGCTAGGTTAGTGAGTTTTGAGGGATGCCGTAATGAGGCTCGCGGGACAATCGATAAATTTGAATGTTCTCCGGCGCCGCCTAGCAACTTGCAACTTTTTTCGGTAGCAGGGGAAAGCGCGCCACTACGACGCCACGCCGGTAAAGCTAGACCAGTACGAAAAACCAGAAGCTACGCTATATAGTATGAAGCTTTCGTATAAGTACTCACTATTATACTGCACTCGCCCAAATACAATTAGTAGCACTAAAATACATCTATATGGTGTATTGATATTTCAGTATTGTTTTTATATTGACCGCCTAAATTTTCAAACACATTACATAAAAAATCTTCGCTTAAATGGAAAATAAATTAAAATTTAAGACAACTAGCGGAAAAACCTCAATTCAAAATCTACGAGTAAACTATCAAAACATAATAAGTACATCAAATTATCAAAATATAAAAAAAACATAAAAATTACAAATGTAAGCTTTAAAAATATAAGCAGATTTTTAATACGATGAATTTAAGGTGGTTAAGAGAAAACTGTCAAACCTAAAGCAGTAAAATATGAATTTAGTGTAAAGCAGTCTGAAGCAGGTAGAAGAAGGTAAACGTGGAAACAAAAATCTTATAAGTTAGATTGACTCACCTACATATATTCCACATATAAAACGCGTACAAAGTTTCAATATTCTATCAAATTATGAATAATAGTAATAGTAATTCGTTAGACCATTTCAAGTTACGAGTACAAATGTTAGGAATAAGGAAAATTAAATTTCCTTCCAAATGTTTCCTATAACTAGTATATAGTTCTAGGAAACTTTTCCATGACTTAAACCACAATTATTATTGTAATAGGTGAATGGATTACTAAAATATTGATGCTTCATTTGCTCTTTTGATGAAAATACTTATATAAATGTTTACTTATTTTCAAAATATTTCATTATAAAATATGTATTAATCCACATTTTCATTAAATATGAAGAACAAGCGTAAAACTTTGCGAAATTTCCTAAAGATAACACTTTTAAAACTTTATGGATATTTTTTGTTAAGCAAGCAATGAAAGATCAATAGCCTGCCCTTTACAAGGCTGTTTAAATCTATAAATTTGAAATTTCATTTTTGCCTTTCTCTTCGCCAGGCACTGAACCTACAACTACTAACTAAATTATTTTTAAGTTCTTATGAATGGCATTAGTTAGATCAAATAACTTAGTAATAAAAACAATTTACATCTAACATAATACTCGTATATGTAAGTAATCGCTTTAGAAGTAAATGGTTACATCAGCGTAGATGAATAAGGGTAAACTGAACATAGGTAGATATCTAGAGTAGTCGTAGAAAACTTAGCACTCACAATAAATTAAAAGTTCCTTGCAAAGGAGAATGGATTAAAAGTAGTTCGTAAAGTGCGGACGGGGAACGGGAAAACTTTCAATTTTTATGATAAATTCAATTAGGAAAAGATCTGTGTGTCCCTATCGCACATTTGATACCGATTTGGGGCTGAGAGAGTCGTAACTATCATTTCATAGCAAAGTTTTGGCTGTAATTTGTAAATGCATCAGGCTAATCAAAGTCGCATTAGTTTCTAGTCTACTCGATTTCTATGAATTATAAAGTATTAGTAAATTGTGTTAGTAAAAGTTATAATGCCTCAACAACTTATTGATTTATTTATGAAAAATTATGGAATTAATTTATTCATGAAAATTAGGTTCTTCAAGAATTATTTTGAATAATGAACTTTTTAATTATTATAGGTCCAGTGAAAAAAAATGAAAAGTATTCAAATGCTTTTATCGAATGGGAGTTTACTTATGCCATTGTTATGTTTCTTCAATTTTAATGTTTAATATGAAAATATACCTACTTAACATAAGCTAAGCTTAAGTTTTAAAATGTAGCACACTACTGGTTATATATAAACAATCGTACACTACACTACACACTAACAGATTAATATTGTAGGGACTATTTGAAAGATCAAAAAGAATAGCCACGGCCAGTACTGAAACACCAAATCCCATTATCGATAGAGATCTCGCGACATCGGTGGACAATAAAACGGTACCATCATATCTAAAACTTTGTCTCATAATGAAGCGTATGGGGCGAATGGTTTACGACAGACGCCGGCGGATCTTTATTGGTAGCACACCAATTTAGATAAAAGGAAAGAGCTTTCTCTCTGAAACATCAGAGATAGTAGTCTTAACTATCGCCAAGTTAGCGGTAGTTAATCCGCTGGGTTCGCAGATAAATCAACAGTCGAAAGCGATAAATTCGGACCGCTCGCGGTAATAGGTGAAAACTATTAGGTCCGAGGGTAATTTAGGTGCTACTCCCAAAAAAAATATGAAGGAAGCACAGGTAGAGATCGAGGTGCGAACTGTATTCGTTTTCCGAGTAATTGGTAGGGCTAGAATTAATTAAACATTTTCCTTATTATTTAAGTCGAGTCCAACTTTGTTATACTTTTCAAAAGGTGTATATCGTATAATATATAATCTGTAATACTGTAATCCGTATGATTACACTATATTAATTTTGTAATTTAACTTTATACTTTTGATGATAAAATGAAATATTTTTAAATTACAAATGTTATGCTGTTTCTCATATTATTATCATTGCTGGGAGTATAGCGGCATGGACTTTGGAACAATCGCAAATTATTATAATTCTATAATTTTTAATTAGTTGCAGAATATTCTTAATATAATATTATAACTGACATAATTCATTTAATAAATCAATAAGTCGTATTTAAATTTCCATAGACTTTCTAAATTATGTTTACTTAAATAAGAAATCTCATGTATATTTAATATATCAACAAAACTTTTTTCTATTACATCAAATAATAAAAGAGCACCAATAATAATTCAATTGCTCAAATGTTCGGAAGAATGAAGAAAATTAATTCGTCAAAGACAATGAGGGATGGAAGTGAGAGTAACTATGCCGGGAAGAAATTTGTGTTTCCGCATAAGATATTCGTTTTCCGAGCAATAATTTACGAATAATACGAAGATTAAGCATTTATTTAGCCTAAATCACTACTTTGAAGACAACATTTTTTCAGTAACTTTTATTTATAATGGAAATTAAATATAATTATTTAAAAATTTATTCTTACGCGAAACCAAAGGTTTAGTATGTTATCATCAGTTTTTCGGATATAGCGGACCTCGTGTATGTTTTGCGTTATTCGAGTAAATTCCTTTCATTCAAACCGATAACACAGATCGAGGCGGACAAGTTTAATAAATAGTGCTCTAGTGAGGAAATTTCCATAGTTATTGCTCCTTTGTAATATTCCAAGCTATATAATTTATTAAATATAAATGTACCTTCAATGAAAATATCAATTTATAGTCATTTTATACGTTTCTTCGGCCGATCGGCCGTACGGCCTAGTCTATATTACATTATTTTAACTAACGACATTTTAATACTGTTAACGATATAGCTATGATATTTTATAGATAACACATCAATTAAATCACTGAATTAGATTTTAAGTAGAATATTACAAAATCTATTGATCATGATAAAAAATAAAATACAATGCAATATTAATAACGAAGGGCTCTACGAAAAAAGAAATAAGTTTTGACTTGTGCAAGGAAGTTTAAGTTAGATACTAAAGTGGACTTAGCCAAATCGACGTCTCCTTTCTTAGCTTGTTATCTCATATCTTAAAAGTTTAAAACGCAGGAGCCATCGAAACGGGAACTTATTAACTCGATGCGATTGCCGCGTGGAAAATGTTCCACGGTAAAATGTTACAGGGAGGTAAAACTTTGGCAAACTACAAAAAGACCCGAGTAAAGTTTAAAAAGAACGCTAAATGCAGACAGTACTTAACAACGATAAAGGTTCTATCACACGAATTTGCGATGCTTATTTTTAAAAATCTTTTCAGCATTTTCGATTCAACTTTTTATCAACTTAAAGAATATCCTACTCGCTTCATGATTTCAACTTTTCTTATGTGCAAGATTGAACTTTGAATACTATTGTATTGATAAGTTTTTATTAAATGAATTTTATACTTATAAATGAAACTACCTTTTCAGATTTTGTCGCGGATTTATTTTGATTTTTAGTTCCCGACGTTTCGAATGCTTTACAGCAATCTCTCCCGGGAACTAAAACTCAAAATAAATCCGCGACAAAATCCGAAAAGGTAGTTTCATTTATAATGTCGAATATTCGCGTAAATCTAAGAAAGTATTATGAATTTGACTTATTTTTATGTACATTATAATATATTCTTATTATATTTTATACTATTATTTGAATTTTACAGAATTATACTGAATAGTGAATAGGCATATCATCTCTGTGCGTGGATTCATCTAGGATTAGAGAGTTAACATCGCCAGGCAAAAAAAAAACAATTTAAAATAATGTAAATAATAATAAATAATGATTCGGAATTATCGTTCCGTTGTGCGTATCAAAGAAATCTCATTAATGATCAAAGACGTTTTATATGTTTAAAATAACGCTATCTCTCTAATACACTGAAAAAAAAGATTTTCTACAATACTACAAGAACGTTTGGTAAAAAAAAAACCTGTTGTATCTACGAAAAACGGGTTCAGATAAATAAAAATATCGTATCATGAAATAAGTGACTTGTAAACATTGTCATAGGATTCTAGTTAAATATGATATTGTAACAATTACTGTTAAATCGTTTTGATTAACCACGAAACATAAATAATACAAATAGTTTTGTAAAAATTATAATGCATCTGTAACAATGAAAATATACATTGTAATCTGTACCTGACAAATAGACAAAATGCGGTACAAGGTCAAGGTAGCGGCATGAGCGCTAACGGTTCTTGTTCCCAGTATATTATCTATACTCTTTGGGTTCTTGCGCAGAAGTCGAAAATAAGGTATCTCGGGGGGGGGGTGAAAAAGACGCGTGCGGGCGTGCGTAAGCGCTTTATTATTGCGTCATATTATATTTTGTATGGACTATCGGTAGTGCACGTGCAGTTGCCGGCTAGTGAGTGGTTTAATAAATAAAAGAATTGGGCCGGGTGGTGATTTATTATATTATTGATTGCGGTGTAATATATGCATAATGGAGGAAGATATAAAAGCACTATTGGAGGCGTGGCATTTAGAAGGCTACGTAGAGTTATTTGCAAGTACAATTGTCACAAGTAGTCATTTTTATTTTATAAGTAGTAAACGTTCTTTCAATAAATATTACAGATATTTTAGATGTAAATCTCTTCTCTTTTATCTATGTTATTAAACATTGGTCTGCTTTAGAACTTAAAAAGTTAAATCAATTGGTCGCCCTAGTTGGCTACTGTAAGCCCCTTAAAGTGATTTTTACTATTAAATCCTAAGCATACTTTGAAGGATAAGAAATTTTAATAATTAAATAGGTTTTAGTTCCTCGCACGAAATTAAAAGAAAGGTAGTTTTAAACTACTGAAATCGGTTTGGTTTTTCATGTTATGTGAGTCAGTACAGTAATTATAAAAAGGTCAAATTCTGTGGTACTAATTTAAAAATATTGTATATTCATTTTACACAAATGAAAATAGGAACCAAATTATTTAAACATTTTCTAATTTAAATTGTTTCTTTTTTCTTTCTTCAATAATTGCTACTTATAAATAATATGTTCAGAGATATATGATTACGAAGTGTAATTGATATAATGCAAAACCTCTTGCGGCTGATTTTGATGATGAAAAGTTGTTGGATTCTTGATTAAAAAATAAATGTTACAATTATGTTCTAATAAATGATTTGAAAACTAAAAATTTTATTTTTTGAATTCACAATAATTCTAATTTATTATCCCACTAGAGGCAGTTATTTTTTTAAAGTGTAAATATTGCCCTTGGCATAAGTAATATATTTTACTTATCTAATTTTGTAACTTTTGTTACTAAGTTCATCAGCCGGTTGAAGTTTGTTCTCTGTGCTTTGGTGGTCATGAATATAATCTTTTCAACTCGTTTTCTTTTATATGTAGCCATACATAACATAAAAATAGACTAATATTATACTTAGTTAAGAAATGACATTTTATTTATAATTTTTAAGACCAGATGACTTAAGGGTGAGTTTTAATTCAAGTAGAAGTGCATTTTATAAATATTTGCTACTTTGTAACATAGCTCGCTCACGTAACAAATGAGTGAGAATAATATTATCCATTTGCAACGAAAACGCACCAAGGGAACTAATTTTAACGCCTATAAAAGATGACAAATGTTACAATAGAATACAGTCCCCATTACAAGAACTACACTGCAATCATTGCATTTATGCACTGTTAGGTGAAATATATTAATCAGCACTATTAAACAATATTACTGCAATAATAACAATGCATTTACTGTATAGATAACTTTTTAAATAGTACTTCATACAAGAACCATAAAGTGTAGATTACTAAAGGCTTGTAAGCACTAGTAAATGACTTGTATATGCTTCCCTGATACGTGTTATTTTTAACAATATACATAGTAGATCGTAATAATGAAATCGTAAGATAAACATTCCGAATCGTGTAGCTATTACAATACACTTCTTCATATTTACATTAAAAATTTAACGAGAATGGCCTGGTAATATTAACAAAGTGTTTTGTCGTCACATATAGAACAAAACAGTATTGTACGAGAAACCATATTCTGGTTATCTATACGAGAATGTTTATTCAGTGTAGTTAACAAGGTTTGGTTCTTCAACACGGAGAGTATTTACATTGTTCATTATGTCTAAAGTTGACGTTTTTATAATATTCCGTAGCCTATAAATATGAGGAGTCCAAAGGTATCTAAGTTTTATATTTCGATCTATTTGACACACTTATACCATATCTTCAAGAAACGGATTTATTAAATCTGAGAAATTCCTTTAGTAATTATTTAATATTTAAAACAAAATAAAAAGTTAACTTTATAGTGTTTTATTAATCGATTTGAAAAAAAAAACTAAAAAGAATTAAAGTTTTAGTCGTGAATGTGTGATATAAATTACATTCAGTCCACACGTTGCATGTGGCATGAGTGCATCAGTAACAACGTCTTTATGTTAATTGAAGAGATTATCCGTATTGGTCGGTCATTTTCAAAGCTTTTTGCATTATCATCATGAATTATTCAAACGTTCGAATGTCATGCATCATTCCTTAGACACCCGGTTAAACCACCTCAATAGAAAATGACTTACATTAAACTTTAATGCTCATGGTTAACAATTAATTACGTTACGTTTTTAACAAATTTTATAATATAACAAGGTATGTTTTATCAAAATAACAAATAACAGCGTATTACTGTTGATTGTTACTTCAGAGTTCAGACACCTTTGCCATTGTCATAAACTAGTACTTAATTATATTTATTTTATAGTACCTATACATTTTTTTGGATTATATACTAATCGAATAATGGTACATTTATAATTTTATTTTGTTTTTTATCTTTACAGTATTAAACAAATATTTATTGCGTATTTTAAAAACAGTAGCTACAAGTCATCGAGTTCAGTCGGTTTTAAATATTTCGGTTCGCCAAGGTCACTTGGCGAATCCCTAAAAAAGATCAGGCGCAAAATTAAAACTTTATTAAAGTTAGAATTAAATAGGTAATTAAATAATGGTACTAGCTTTAACACGTATATAATTATAGCATAAAAATATAAAGTTTTTTTAATATTCGTATAATTCGTATAATTTTAAAATATTCTAATTACTTGACATGATGAATACGACAAAGCAGTAAGTACTTAGTTTAATTTAAAAAATTTACTATACCCAGCGGTAACCCTTGAGCCACCCCACCAGTAGGCTTAAACTACATAAATTTTGCTATAAGAGTTGTTTGATATTACAAGTTATGTTAGGATATGTAATATAAATCTATTTATTTAATATCATCGATCATCATGGTATTCATATAACGGTACGGGCCTAACTTTATAGTTCAGAAAATAAAATATCGTAATGGCGATTACTGCCTTCTTAGAAACTTGTTTGACAACCGGTATTTTAATTGACCAATTATTCTTTCAAGGTAACATGAGGCGCCTAATCAAATGCCTTAGGTAAGTATTCTAATAAAATTGAAACGTTTCATATGTTAGTGGATTTGCCGCATAATTATTTGAATGTTTTAAATGCGTTATACTTAATTATATTGATAAAGTTTTTATTATATGTTTTATGTCACGTAAATGATATGCATTCAGATCAGATGAAGAGGGATCAAGAACTCATTTGAAGAAGTCAGGATTTTATTAATGCGTACATATTTTATGTACGTTTCTAGGTTACTTAACTTTTACTTATTTATTCTTTTAAAAAAGAGTACTTTTTGTAATTTGTACCAAATCGAAAAAAAAATAGTTAAATAAGCACGGTAGTCCTGTAATTCGTTGACGCCGTTCATATTGTACGGATGTGAAAGAAAGGAAAATATTAATTATATATTTTTATTCCCTTAGGTGATAAGGGTCTCCAGACTTTTTTATGTTTTTTATGATTTCGTATCAAAAATACTTATAACCCTAAATTTTCATCTTTCTACTCAATTTTTTTAAAGTGATTAGAACGCGGGCAGAGCCGCGGAAATTGGTAGTATTTTGTAATTGTAAGTTTTACCGTAAGATGCTAATGGCATTTTAATTTTAACAAAACATTTAAGCCTCGGAAGAATGACAAAGCATGGAACCCGGGCTAAAATAAGGAATGAAATGCATATATTTAACTTTTTTTTACTTACGATGTTAATAGTGCGTAGGAAAGAGACATATAATGCCGTTCTTTTTCGTTATTGTGCAGGTTGTCACAAGCTAATTTTTGGATAGCGATGAGCTCATTATCGACATTGTCGTGTCTATGTCTATGAAAAACATGTATTTAATTATATTAGAAAATACAAATACCCGGCGAACCATCATATGTGTTGCATTATGTCGTATGAAGATAGATTGATAAACCATTTTTTGCAAAACAATTTTATTTTTATAATTTATAATTATTTTTATAATTATTTTAATATTTTTGTAATTTTTTATTGTCATTTGGCACAAAACAGTCTTCTGTAAAATGCTTCAAACAAATTCTGCGGTGCTTTTTTGAAGTCCAGTTGAACCTATTGATGCAGTGAATCCATTTAATTTTCATTTCATCATTGTTAGCAAATCTGCAACAGTATTAAAATGATTATCGACAACCATTTTTACATCACTAGTATCCTATACTTACCGCAATTTATTTTTCAGAAAGATCATAAAATAAAGCAAATACGTTTATTCTTTTGAGTATATAGACATACTGTACCTACTATTTTATCTTACCGTTTATCACTTTTATATTTCCAATATTGAACAATGTATCTCTAAACTAACCGATGATATATTAACGATTCGTCCAGAGCACTGTACACCTCACGAATAAACTTTCTGGCCACGTTTTTTAGACAGAAAATAATAATTTTATCCCTTTTTTCACTCGGTGAATTCGACTAACTCCTGACATGTATCAACAAAACATAATACTAAAAAATTTGGTTGATAGCCGACTAAAGCTTTTGACGTTTTTGTATTTGTATTTGTTAGCATTATATGGTGACCAAAGGTGACCATTTGACATTTCGCATTTTTTGCTTTGCGACACGTTCAAAAATAATATAAACAAACAGACATGTTTTATTTCACTCACATCTCATGACATGCTAACTGACCTAAATGAGTAAACTATAGATTACATGGTTTTTTACTTTAGCCTGGCTTCTATGCTTTGTTATTATTCTGAGATTTCATTTTAATTTTTAAGGAGCAGGACATCGATCAGTTGGTCAATCACCTTTATAAAAATAAAAAAACAGTGAATCTGACAACTTCAAGGTGACTTTGGTAATGATAGCGCTGTTTAGGCGACAGTTAGATACATAATGTTACATCATATTATATGAAGGTGCACATCATATGTATATAATAGTATGAAATGCTTAAAGTAAGAAGATAATGTAAGATATTCTATTACAAAAAATGATGCATTATAATAATATTTAAGGAAATATTTAGTTAGCTATACATGTAGGTATATTTTATAAAAGCTAATTACTTTTCAATATTTTTTCATGACACAGGAACTTCGTTAAGATAACTATAATTATGCGGTGATTATTATAATTTAGACGTATTACGAGCCCAATTTTACAATTTAAAACTACTACCAAGAATCAGCGCCGTGTCAACAATATTCGTATTAATAGGTTAGTTTTTATTTTCCAAATATTTTTCAAACTGGTTTATATCATTACTTGTTTAATACAAACTATTAAACCGATAACTTATATGAGCCGTCCTGTTTTGAATCTTTGGCGTTCATTTCAATGAAAGTCAAACAAAGGAAATCCTAGTAATAATAGAAATCTAATAAAAATGAGGCGTCATAAAATTTACGGAGGAAAAAAAATGAAATAAAAAGTTTTTTATATCTTACCTAGTATAATTTATGGCTTTTATGACTTAAGTTATGTTTATCTGTACTTCTATCGTAAATATGTAAATAGAGATTGTAGAAATATTCTAAGTTACCTAAACTCGAAGGGTAAGACGTAATGTGATGTTAGTGCTGAAGTGATAAACAGTAGGTTGCGGTGCTGGCGTGATATAAGACGTGTGCCTGTAAGTCTCCTGAACATCAAAGGATTGGTTTTATGACTTTTGAAGTATAATGTGTGAGCGTATTATATTTGAAGATTTGCCTGATGTATTGAAAATCCCTAAGTGAATATTATCGACTCTACATTTTGACTAGTTGAATTCAATATGGAATATTTATTGATGTTGATATTATTTAAGAATAATTAGGCTATTAACCAAAACTTCACTCTGTGACTTTGATTTACCGTCAGCATTTAATTTACTCGATTTCCTCATAACGTAAATAGCCCTCAATTTTGCATTTATTAGGTAACTCCGATGTAATTATTCTCCGCGAGACTACTTTAAGGGCCTTTATATACCTAGCTGATACTGGACAACCTTCAGTGGTTTTTATCCACTTCAAAAAGGTTTCCGCCTTGGCCATTCTTTAAATCTTTTTGAAGGTAATTCCGTCTTTTTTCTAAAATTAGCAACTTTAAAATATAGACAAGGTTTCAAAGATCAGATCTCGATGAATAATTTTTTTAATGTATAACTGTCTTCATTTTCCATACCAAATAAGTTATAAATAATTTAACGTTAATACATAATTAAGAGCAGAAAATTGTTATCAACTCATTAAAATGCTACGTTCGTAATGCTTAACGATTTCCTATAAGCGATGGAGTTAATCCGATTTTTTAAAATCGCCGGCTTACGTGTAACCCTCGGTCTGGATCCCAGAAAAATGGATATAACTTTTTCCGAGTATCCTTTTTTCACCTCCCAACGTTGAAGGCAAATTGAATTTTTTACTACCCTTCACTGCACTAATTCGACTAATGCATTTAGGAATATGCATGCTCTTGGGATTTACGGGAGAGCTCGAGACATATCTTAAATTGAAAATCATGTATAGATAAAAGAATGGACTAAGCGAAAATTGATAATTAATTATTTCTATCAATCCTTACTAATCCTTACTAATATTGTAAATGCGAAAGTAACTCTGTCTGTCTGTCTGTCTGTCTGTCTATCGCGCTTTCACGTCAAAACTATGGAACCGATTTAAATGAACTTTGGTAGACATATAGTCTAGAGCCTTAGAAAGGACATAGGCTACTTTTCAAGACCAAAAAAGGGCTGTAAGGAGTTATTTGTAAAGGTTGAAGCTCGAAACTTATTTTTTAGGCTTTTGATTAGATATAAATAAGTAAGACATTCAAAGTTTGTGAAATTTTTATACTAAAGGGCGTACCTAGGGACGAGCCCAAGCGAAGCGAGGGTGAGTCGTTAGTTAGGCGTTATATATAGATTCTTATTAGTTTCTCCTAAAAAAAGAACTTTTACAAAAAATATGCGTCAGTATTTTAATACCGTAGGCTCGATTACCAACTTACGATAAAAAGAATAATCGTTCTTAATAATGGGTTTAATAATACTTTCCTATCATCGATAAAGCGCGATCTATACACCTGTTGGATCACATGCTACATAAATCATAGTACCTACCTACTAAAAAGGGAAAATATACTTATGTATATCATACAAGAATAGTACATAATATAATAAAAGCCCTTTATAATAACGAATATCTTTATATAAAAGTACAAAATTAATATTTATTAAATTAATTAACTGTTTTCGTAAAAATTAATTATCTTAATTTTTTAATTAAAAATTAAAAAATCTACACATTTATTAATTAACGAACAAGTTATACGTACATGTACCAAAATAAATATTTTCAAAACCAAATAACTATTGATACATTTTTATCGTAAAACTATGTAAAATCAAGAGTCCTTTATCATGTTATTCGAAAACCATATATCCAGAAGAGGAAAATGCTATATAATATAAAAATTACGTAAGGTTAATAATACCTATCTACAGGCAAAAATAGGACAAAAATAGACAAATTAGGTAAATGACAGTAATAATATAATCAAAATATATAGTATTTTTACATTTTAGAGCAACATCTACGTACTATAAAGAACTACGTGAAGAATTAATTCTTTAGAGTTATATTTTATACCCAACCATAGAATTTTAATTTGTACAACAAAAAATATATCAAAAAGTAAAATTTCATAAAGTAAAATTATTATCTGTTATATTTAACAGTACGTTAAAGTCATAATATTTTTTGAAAAAATATATTTACTACGTAATTGCCTGTTTAATGTTTCCAAAAACAAACAAAGTAAGAAGGTTAAGTTTTTTAATGTTCATTTTTAAATTAAATTACGAAAATTAAAAACGACATTTATGACCTTAAAAAATTGAAACAAAAAGGTAATACTTTCAGCAGTGTGATATTTACTTGGGCTTACGCGAATATTCGACATTATAAATGAAAATATCTTTTCGGATTTTGTCGCGGATTCATTTTGATTTTTGGTTCCCGACGTTTAGAATGCTTTACAACAATCATGGTCACGGGAGAGAGTTTCATTTACAGTGTGATAATATGACTTGTAAACTAAAGGAAATACGAGAACATTAACATTAAAATATAGAATCATTAGAGAAAAATGAAAGATAAATGTGGGCTTATCTTTAACAAAGATCTCACCCAGTCAACCTATGGTTAGAATGATTGTCACTTAGCAGAGAACGCATAAGGTATAAAAAAACACAGTTACATTTACTAAAGGTATTATACTTGTTGTATATTTTCATCAAACCCTTTACGTTTTATATTTGATCTGTGAAAACCAACACAAATTTGCGTTTTTATACAATTAATAAGAATATATCTATGAAATTGTTTAACTACATAAGCGAAGTGATTTAAAATAAAACTTAGTACATTTCTCAGTCGCGGCCAGTGAAGGCCACGAGACGTTAATGACTTCCGTGTTGCCTCCCATCTACATATACCTAATGCACACCGTGATTACAGTCCAACATACGTCTACGCACTATAAAGTATTTTGCATACAATTTATAATTAGCTTGGAGAATCTGAACGTCAAAACTCAGTAGTCCCACTACTTAATGAATATTTACGAAATGAAATCTTGTGATTATATAATATCAAAGTCTGATTTAAATTGATCAAGAGCTCGGCAATTTGTTGATAATGTATATTTTTTACCAGAATTTTGTGTGGAATTAAACGCATGATCTCAACGACGACACATTAAATTATAATAATTATTATTGAATTTCACATTTATTATACTCATTTGAAAAAAATAATATATTATTGCAAAAATAAATTTGGGAGGGCTTATTGTAGATTCTAGCTAATATCTATAGAAGAATATTATACTGTGTATATAAAACTTCTCAACAATCTTTTCTAATTTATCTTTATGAAAAATGATTTTCGTATATTACAAGTATACAAAAACATTAATATACTCGTAATATAATAATATACTTATTAAAAAATATATACTTCACTTGAGAAATGATTGTTTCCCCGTTTAAGCTTACAGCACCCGAATTTCCAAACGTTTTACAGTTTCATGTCAAATTTCTAATATTTTTAAGTTGAGTGAAACTAACCCTTGCAAGTCGTTAAGAAAAATATTTTAAAGAAGTAATTCGTCGATGTGGACGAAAGTATATTTTTGTAAGTAGATGAAATAAAATATGATTTTAATCCATTAAGGACTAGGGGTATGATAAAATGAGATAACGAGATAATAGATATGCAAAAAATCATACGACACATTTTATCAATTTGACACAGCGTTTATTATATCTATAATAACTGTGCTAATATTATAATATAGAGTCGGGTCAGCCCAGTGGCAACGTGCTCGCTTGGGTAACCGAGTGGAGCGGGTCCAAGTCCGAGTCTCGCAAATCTGATATTTTCACATGCGAATCGTATACGAAAACAGTTTTCTATTCAAATTTAAACAGTATTAGTTTAACCACTTTGTTAAGAATATTTACAAATTATAATGTAAAGGCTGAATAAATGTACACAAGTATTCCTCAGTTACTGTTCTTCCTATTAATGAAAATCGTATGAAAATCCTATTGCGTAATTTAGAAGAAGTAAGGGATGAAACAGGAAAAAATTAAACGGTGACTTTGTTATAAAGAATTGCAAATGAGATATTTTACGTCCTAAATTATTTAATATGCTCATTTATAGCCGTGCTACTGATAGACTTTGAATGATAAGCATAGATTTTTTTATGATTACTCGACTAAACCAGTTAATTTGTGGGAATGGGAATGAGATATTTCCTTTAGAAAAAGTTATGCTAAATTTTAATTCACAATGGTAAAAGTCATTAGAGTTAGCTACCAATCTAATAAGGCGCGAACAGTGGCAAGGCCGCAAAGCACGTGGAGGCGCCTGTTGCTAGCCGCCCCCCGCGCCCTCACGCCGCCACTCGACCCGGCTTCATTACGCGACGTTGCCGCACTTACATACATACTTCAGTGCAATCGAGCATAAACTTCAAAAATGTTCATAAATAATTATAAGCATAAATAATTAAGCATATCTCATATATCCTTAGGCGCCGGTAAAGCCATTTACTTTAAAATTATATTTTAATCTTTATCAATTCAATTTTCTCATTATTTGCTTTGGAAAACTGCGATCGAGTTAAAGTTGTAGCGCGTTCCAGCAACGGCAGTAGTCATCAAGGAATCTTCATAGTTTCGCCATGTACGTTAATCTCTCCGCAGCTAAGCTCAGAGACTCTTAATATTCGGAAATTGTAATTCGGCATAAATAATGAATATATATACATTATACATATTGATATTAGTTACACCGACAAAGTTGTAAAATAAAATCTTGGGTTTGAGAAAACAATATTTCGATAATCTGATTGTGAAATTTTAAACTTTAAAATACTAATTTTTGTATGAGTCGAGTGTCAACGAATTAAAAAAAAGAAAACTATCGTAATCAACTCTTAGTTTTAGTATTGGTGGGCAACTATGGAACTCTACATTGTGTGTCGCCTGCAACATACTCCTACTTGGTTAATTCATTTTACTGTGTAATGGAAATTGGTTTCTCTACATAGATAGATAGATAGATAAATACTTTATTGCACACACAGAAGAAGAGTACAGAAAATGAAGAGAGTAATACAAAAAGGCATGCAAAGGCGGTCTTATTGCTATAAGCAATCTCTTACAGACAACCTTTGGAGAAAGGATTAGTGGAAACGTACACGGGACGGTACAATTAAATAGTACAAGCGATTATGCATAGGAGAAGAATATATACTTATATAATATATATGTATAAATATACATAGATACATACATACGCATAGATACATAAATAAACTTAAAAACCTATTTACATACAATATAAATATATATATATATATATATACTATATATAATAAAGACTAAATAGAGAGATAGTAATTAGTTAGACGACGTTTGAAAATGCCTAGTGATTCTGAATGGCGAATATCACGGGGGAGCATGTTCCATAGTTTTGCAGCTTTTACAGTAAAAGAGTTACCATAGTGATTTGTTGTGCTAGTTGGAAGTTTTAATCTGTTGTCGCTCTGAGACCTAAGTTGTAAATCAGATACGTCCGAACCAAGAAACATAAAGCGTTCCTTTAAGTAAGAAGGAGTGGTTGGGTTATAGAGGATGGAGAAAAGGAGGGAAAGAATGTGCAAATTGCGCCTATATCTAATTGGAAGCCACTTTAATTTTGTACGGTACTCGGAGATGTGGTCGAATTTACGTAAGCCGAATATAAATCTAATGCACAAATTTTGCAAACGTTCAAGCTTGTTAAGCTGTTCCTCTGAAATGTCAGGGTAGCAGCAATCAGCATAATCTAAAATTGGTAGCAGTAGTGAGTGAGCTAGTGCAGTTTTAGTTTTAATGGGCAACAGGTTTTTCCATCGTCTCAAGGAACTTATAGCAGCGAACATCTTTCTACTTACCATTGCAATTTGCCCAGTCCAGGAGAAGGAGTTGTCGAGGTAAAGTCCAAGATTTCTTACCGCGTTACTATATACTAGGTCGGAATTGCCAAATCTAACAGGGGACAGAGTATTAAAGTTGATTTTGTTGATCATTTTTTGGCTACCAATAATAACGACTTGTGACTTAATAGGATTAACACGAAGCCCATACGTCGTACTCCAGGAATAAATTTTGTCAAGATCACTGTTTAGCCGTTCAATAGTATTATTGAGGTCACTGGAGGGACCCGCAGCATATACCTGTAAGTCGTCGGCATAAAGGTGATAAGGACATGAAAGAAGTGTGGATATCGTATTAATAAATATAGAGAATAGAAGAGGTGACAGGACACCACCTTGTGGGACCCCAGCTGAAAGGGGATAGTAGGAGGAGGATTTATTATCGACATGGACACACTGCCGACGACCATACAGATAACTGCTAAACCAACTAATGGCGGGGTTTGAGACATTAATAGATTCAAGAACAGCTAACAGGAGTTTAAAGTCAACTGTGTTGAAAGCGTTACTGAAGTCTAGCAGGGCTACAATGCTTATTAATTTCTCATTCATATTAAATCGAATATCATCGGTTACCTTGAGTAAGGCTGTCACCGTGCTATGACCTTTTCGGAAACCAGATTGGTATGGAGAGAGTATATTATGCTGGTCTAAAAAGTGACTGAGTTGATCAAACACAATTCTTTCCAACACTTTTGACAAAAATGGGAGAATGGAAATAGGACGGTAGTGGGA
The DNA here is from genome assembly GCA_951802675.2 of Boloria euphrosyne. Classification (NCBI taxonomy): domain Eukaryota; kingdom Metazoa; phylum Arthropoda; class Insecta; order Lepidoptera; family Nymphalidae; genus Boloria; species Boloria euphrosyne. The sequence continues at coordinate 6,618,717 of OX637877.1, forward strand.
GAAGCAAGAAGGATTTTTGGTCTTAGGAATAGGAATAATACGAGCAGTTTGCCAGGTAGAGGGGAATTCATTGGAGGAAAGAGAGTAGTTAAAAATATGGGAAAGTACAGGAGTAATGGTATCAAGAAGTAAGAGGATCATTTTGCGGTTTATACCATCACTTCCAGTAGCATCAGATTTAATTGCTAGGATGTGTTTCTTAACATCGGGAGTGCTAACGGGGGTAAAATTAAACATGGGATGATTAGGAGGTGGAGTTGAATGGAGTTGGCTCAGTGTGCGAAGTCTTACGTTATTATCCATAGGTGTGACAGAGGCAAAAAATCTAACATGAAAAATGTAACATACATATCTAACATGTAGTGTTCATAATATAAAATAAAATAATTCGCCGCATTCTTTTAACGTTATAATATTGATACGCCGATGAGTTTAATAACATGACCTCTATTTGTATGCATTATTTTTTACCATGACTACTTTACATGAACAGTAAAAAAACGTAACTTAATTAAAATATTTATCTGTGAATAATTATTAATTACATTATCGTCATAGCAATACAATAGGCAATTAAATTAAAACTAGTGTCTGCTAAGCGCCTAGTTGAAATTCGACTGAATCGAAAAATAATTACTAAAAATTTGGAAAAAACATAAAAAATAGACCTTACTTCCGCATATAATAATTATTTCTAATTCTTTTATACATAAAATAATATTTTAAAACTCATACTCGCGCAAACAAAAAAATACAGAAAATCGGTTAACGAACACAGAAAAAAGTAGGATAAATAAGATTTTTGTAGATAGGGACGTGAACCTAAAGATTTTTGAAGATAGAATTATACGTCACTTTTAAAATGAAATGTAGAAACTCTTAATTTATAATATACATCCTAAATTCATAGACTTTTAAGTGTCTTAGACACTCAAGCCATTTTATTCACTATTTTAATCTACTTCATAAATTCATAGTCGTAAAAGGTGATAAATTTTATTTCATTATTATTTACTGTTATTCGTGACTATTTATTTTAATTATATTCATTACGTCATGTTCTTTAACTGACATGGGTCGAAACGTTTTTGTGTTTTATTTAGGTATATAGATTTTCTAGCTTCTCTGTATTTCTTTATAGTAATAAAAATAAATACGAGTATAAATATTTATTTGTGTGGTTTTTTACCAATACTTATAACAATAAATATTTATAATAATATATTTTCTTGGAGAAAATTACATGCACTTAAACAACGGATGATTCATGGATTTTGGTTTTAAATACAATAACAACACCTATTTATTATGTATTATATTTTATTGTGTTGAATAAATACAAACTATTGTTATAATAAATATGTAATATTGGAAAAATCCTATTTGCTAAGACCTTTTATCACAATACAGTGAAAAGGCGAATGACTGAGTCAATGCTCACAAAAATATTGCCATCATATATTTTCAGAATACGTTTTCCTAGTATTTTTGTTTGCATTTAAAGTTTAGTGTTATGGTTATTGAAACAAATTACATCGTTAGTTCGGAATCAACCGAAAATAAAGTAATAATTTCTAGATTTTTTGTAGGGTAACTATTCACCGTTAGTTTTCTTAAAGCAATAAAGTAAAAACCCAATGTTTTAAAACTACATAATATAGCATAACACGATTCCATGTATAAATTGTCACGAGCCTGAGTCTTATACATTTTTTAGCGTGTGTTAGAACATGTTTACAATATATTTAAGGCCTGGATTTTAAAATAACCGTTAATTCGTGTAAAGCTTTTAGTTATTTACCGCTTTTACTACGTGGACCATGTAAAGTAGAGTCAGAGTAAGATATATTATATTTATTGTATATGTTATGAAAATTAAGGCGGGAAATGAGCCTTTGTCTATGTTTACCATTTTCAATGTGTATTTAGATTTATTATCTTATCTTTAGGCGTACATTCTTATTATAACACCTTATCTACGCAATATCTTATTAATATTATTGTACTTTAATATTGACTTTCTCGTGCACTAAAAAAAATATAGGATATTTTTCATTTAAATCAAATATGGTTCGCAAAAACTGTGAAGTAAGCATTATATATATCACATTCGTAATTTATTGCTATTTTAATATTGACAGTAAAATGATGATTAAATCGCGTGAGCGACGACGGTTTAGATGAAATTATTGATATGCGGCGAACTATCGCTGCCCCATTCGGTGACCCTGATTGGGTGTTAATGGCGACTAGGAATCAACTTTACTCGATCGAATGAAAGGAAAATTCCACAGTGGACAAACGGTGAAGGCCTCCAATCTCCATAAGTATCTACTCAAAAGTATAAGTTAAGCAGAATCCAGTGGAAGATTTGCTACTGTTGTACATTTTAATTTCACGCCATATTTTGTTTGAAACTATTACCAAATGTAATAGGCAATTAAAATTGTTATAGGAAAAATAATGTGTCATTATAATGTTAAGTTATCAAGGTCAGGGACTCGACATCAAGTTATCTTAAAATAATTAATGATTGTTGTTTCTAAATATATTTTAAATATTTTTAAACTAATAGTTTGAAAGGCTATTCGTAATATTGATGAGCTTCTAAAATTACAAACATTTCAGTAATTTTAATTTTTAGATCTTATAAGTCTACAGGTGCTTTGCTGAATACTATAGCCCAGTATAAGTTCGTTGAAACTTGTAGATGGAGATATTATTGTCAAAGAATGCTATTACAATTTCTCGATTAGGTAGTTTTCATTTAATTTTACGTATGCTATGGTTCATGGCTGATTATTTGAATATGCGTACTAAACATGGCTCTGGTGTTATTGCCTAGCCTGTCTAAATAATATTGAATATAACTAACCTAAGGAATGAAATTTAAATATCGAAATCACCCACGGATAAAAATTCTATTCTTTATAATTACGTATGTCGTGGAGTCGGCACATTGATGCATATTAAGAATTTCAATATAAAAATTCAGACTTCATAATATGTCACTAGTACCTAGTAGTTAGTACCTACACAACTACGGACTATCTTATAAGTTACCCTTTTTTTGCCTCTAATGATCCATATACATACATAGCTAATTTATATGTAACATGTAGAAAGTCCCTCGTAAATAAAATAAAAATAGAAACAAATTTCAATGTGATCCAGATACTTGATTTGTTTTTTTTTACAAAAACATATGTTAAATGTTTGCTCAGATAGTCTTGTGTCAATGGTAAACCTATTATCACTACATATTATCGCGTCTATCTGTCTGTTCGCGATAAACTGAAAAACAACTGCACCGATTTTCATGTGATTATCACCAATGGATAGAGTGCTTCTCCAGGAAGGTTTTAGTATATAATTTGTCAAGTTCTTGCATACATTTACTAGCCAAACCCGCGCACTCTTGTGCTAAATCGCTAGTCGATAGTAAAACTATTATTTTGATTCAAGTCCTTCAGGGAACAGTGACCGTGAAGTATCTTTAGACGCCTCTTATGTTATAATATGTAACATGACTTATTATCAAAGAACTTATTATCAAAATTTACAGCCACGACGCACACGTGGAGATGAAAGTGTATAGGTATACTTATTCATAGTTATTTTCGTCGATGAAATTAGGTATTAAGAGCCAAATTTTGTAAACACAAATACCTGCTTGGTTATGTGACTAGAGACACGCCATTGCAGTTACACAACATGTAAAGAATTTTCAAACCTCAATAACAAACCTTCCTCAATAATAATTAAATTACTTACGAGTATATACAAAAAAAGTCTGAACAACAACATAATACATGATAAGCGAATAACAGAATAGAACAACATATTGATAATATTTACTTTTAGTAAAACTTATCTCTTATTTTTATTTGTCAACTAGCGACTCGCCCCCACTCTCCTCGGGTGCGTCCCTAAGTCTAACGCGAGCGACGCCGCGGGTTCCTTTAGTAAATGTATACAAAAACTAGATAAATTATATACTAAAACCTTCCTGAAGAACCATTCTATCCATTGGTGAAAACAGCATGAAAATCGGTGCAGTATTTTTCGAGTTTATCGCGAATAGATAGACAGATAGACGCGGCGGAGGACTTTGTTCTTAAATATGTAGTGATAAATATTAGCAATTTATAAAAATACTCAATAAATATAGCGTACGTGGGTCTAGCTCGATCAAAACGATTTTTTGCTTAATATTACTTTAACTTTACGTAATCAGCGCTTAATTGCACGGAGGCTGATCCTTATTACGCTTTAAACAAGTTTAAAATGAAATTTAGAAGAATTATGTTAATTTTAATAAATAACTTTTTCTTCGTAATAAATTATATCTGAATGGAATTTAAATATTTTAGAAGAGTATTTAAGAAGATATAAAAGAAGTCAATGCATCTTTCTATGTATCAAACATTATATCTGAATTTTAACTCAATAAAAAGTAATAAGCATTTTACTTAAGTTAACCTCAAAATTATGAAAGTAAATGTTGCAATACAGTAGTTTAAAAAGTAAAAATTGTTCTACCGTTACCATATATGTATGTAAGGTCTGCAAAATAAGTTTAAAGACAGAAAATAATTACCAACAAACTGTAGGCCGGTCGATACTGACGTAAATAATACGAAAGTAAAGTCTTTTATTTATTGTTATTTAAAAAAAAAACATTTTTACCATAGTAATTGTCACAATAGTTTAGTCAGGCTTACGCTACAAAAGGTCAAAGGGTAGAGTTCTCCTACTCCTCCTGTCATACATACAGGTGTCGTTATTATCTTCTTCATCCCCTAACCTACCGTTGACTAAGGCTTTGATTCATTTAAATTTTAAGTATTTCTACCTTCTTATATGTCATTAAAATCTCTGAGAAATTTATTGTTTTTGTTTACAAATAATATTAGTCATGAAAATAAATGCTATTGTAACAATAATAGAAATAAACGTATGTAATAATTATGTTATAATAATTAAATAATATTCTTGTTTACTTTTCATACATTTCATAAGGAAGTTTAAAATAGGGATTTTGTATTTGAAAAGTACGTAGCGGGTAAGTTACCCAGAGCGATAGAGCGGGGTAAAACGCATGCGTACACAAAACACTTGTTGATTTCACGTTGACACTGATTACTCTATACAGAAATATGAAAGATTGCTATAAATTATTAAAATTAATCGATGCAACGAATTTATAATTAAAATCGTAGTTTCGCAAGACTAAATATGTAATTTTTAGTTTTATATGTCTTCAAATCACTTTGTAACAAAAGATAATTACTTGCCTTGCTTTAAATTTCTAAAAATAAATATTATGAAGGATATGCTAGATTCCAAATATTTTTAACAAAAATTAATTTTCCTTAGCAGTCACTAACGCACTAAGTAGTGCTTGACCGCAGCTGTTCAGTTCAACGACCTCTCTATGCGAGTGCGTCAGCTAGCTTTTTATAAAGAGCAAAACCGAGAAAATATTGCGCGATAACCGCATCCCTGCTCTTCACCAAGTATGTAACGGTTAACGAACCACGTTAAATAGACCGTAAACCGGTCAGGAGTGTCATTTTTCAAGGGTAACGTGACATAGCATAATAATTTAAGTTGCACTGAAGCAATCAATCTTCAGTGGAATTTTATGAATAAAAAATATTTTAAATTATCATATAGGTATGCACATTGTACATAAATATATACCTAAATAATTCTCTACGTACTAAACTGAAGTTTTCTAAAATGTACAATTATAAGCAGTAATTACATATGTATATATGTATATGTAATTTATGGAACAATTTTCCCTGTTATAGCAAGCTCTGTACAAGGTTATTGTACGCTACAAATGTCAGACAAGCAATAGACGGGCAATGTGAATAAAATGTCATAGTTTACGACGAAATGCTCTTGCGCAGTTTTAGTAATCTCTTTTGTTAATACTTAATGAGCAGGAATTTATGCTAAAAATGGTTCTCCTTGCATAAAATAAAAAAAAAAAACGGTTATGTGAGGACTCATAAAAATATTCATAGAACATTTCAGAGTTTGTATGACCTATATTATATAGTATATATATCACAAATAAAATCCTTTGTGACATTTAATGTTAATCAGCTCAGCATTTTCTTAATGTAAACTACATATTTAATTAAAATAATATTATGTATGTACTTTGGTCATTCGTTCATTAATTCATTAACTAAGTATCGACTAAAGTGTCAAATGGTTATTGCAAATAATAAACTCATTTTATTCGTAAAAAAACTAACCAAATTATGATAGGTGTTGACAGGTTTCAACTATTATTTATCAAATGTTCTCGTCATACGTACCATAATAAACTATTTTAATAGTACGTCAGTGGAATTATTACTTGTTTTATACAAGTAATAATTCCAAAGACTGAAAATTAGATAAGCCTAACGTTTTGCGGTTTTCCTTTCGTATTGTGTAGTAATGTTCATATATAACTATGTCATTGTTATAGGTTTGTATGTGTGTGATATTAACTATATATATATATATATATATATATATATATATATATATATATATATATATATATATATATATATATATATATATATATATATATATATATATATATATATATATATATATATATATATATATATATATATATATATATATTATGTAATACAATTAACTATTAACGTTAAATAGTTTAGACAAGTACATGCTTCTTCATGAGTCTATAGAAGTAAGCACTTGAATTCATATTGATAAGTAAATCGCCGGGGACAAGCGGCGCCTTTCAAGGCCGACAGCCTTTCGCAGCAGCTCGCAGCTAAATTAACATAATATAACAAATTATGCATACTTACATCTACATACGACATATACATAATACAATAGTGCGTAAGTTCTGTGGTATCGCATACCTTGTGTAAATTGAAAAGATAAGTTGATGAAACTTCTTATAATTCAATATACACAATATATTTCCACTACAGACAGATGTTAGCCCTATATTATATATTTTGTTCTGTTGCTTCATTCGTTTAGGAAAATCGATGACGACTTCCTTAAGTTATGGAATATCTATTTATAGCTCGAGCGCTTGAATGTCATAACAATGTCATTGTACGTTGGATTTAATTCTTATGTAATATTATTAGGTACTATTGAATATAATAATATTATTGAAACACCATGTATGGCTGTTAAGTGCCAAGTAATACTTAAAGGATCTTTACCTGATTATTTCAAGTGCACTTGAACTCATACAGTTACGTAGGTACTTTCGGAAGTACGCGTCAATAACGCTTTAAACGTACGTCTAATTTCTGCCACTGTTTAAATTTTATTGAACTATTTGAACCAGCTATCGCTAATATCTATAGAACATTAAATATGTATTGAAAATAAGTGTTACCGTGGAATATTTGGGATATATCATATAATTGAGTGGAACATTTTTTTGCCTCGTATTGTGAAATTAGCTACTTTTTTCTTCATTCGGTATAGTGAAATTCAAAAATGAACATCTCTGATACCGGATTGCGGGATATGTTCTAAGAGAACATATCACGTTTTATAGTTGTGGATGAAATAGAAACAAATGCGGGCGAAAGTACAGGCAGTGCTCATCAAATTATATTAAATTTAGCCACCATTTGTCTAGATTTTTTTAGATTTTCTTTTTCTTCTACCCCACCATTGTTAATGAAATAATCCATTCTGTTAATTCTTACTATACAAGGGAGTCCTATAAGTTTGTAAAAATAAATCTTTCCCGATTTAACTTGGCTTAAACCGACCAATTGATTACTTCTTCGTTCTAAATTCCTTTTTTAATTACTTAATGACCTATTTTGCTAATTCAATGTATGCAATGGATGCATTACCTGTTCGATGGGAAAAGAAAGCTACGAAATCGTACAACCCAGTAGAAAGTTTTATGTGGTAGAATCAATAAGCATGACATTTTTTCTAATTTAAATAGAAAAAACAATAGAAAAAGAATGAATACGTATTACGCAGTATACATAAGAAATAAAGACGTCGACTTCAGGACCTCCTCCTTTTGTCGGTCGGTTAAAAAATAGTCTAGGTGAAACTATCGGTCATTCGTAGGGGTTTCATGTGTTAAAATTTGACTTTAGTTTTTTCAAGGTTAATGAGTATATACAAACGCGTTTATAAAATATTTAACTAATAATTAGTATAAGGCAACAATTAAACAATCATGTAACTGCTATTAGATAATAAGTAATAGTACTAAGTTATTTTAAAATATAAGCATTCGTTTGAGTTTATAAGAATATACCTAAATGAGACAGTATTTATTCGTGTTTCTTCATAGTTATGTTTTCGGTACTTCAAATTAAACCTAAGTTGTTGTAAATAAGGCGATAATATTAAGTCAAAGGCGAAAATTAAAATGACTTATGACATTGAATCAAATATGCGTTTGATACTGCTAATCAAAATAAATTACGTTCTTAAACATTACAACGTCTTGTTTTTAAATATTGCAAATGCTTCTTTAAAAGGTGATAAATTTTGTAGGAATAAATTAGGCATCGTTCCGATCCGTACATCGGTCGTAGTTTGCGTTCAGCTTGTCGTGGTGGGTAAGCCACATGACGTCCTAATAAGATAGGAGTTTTACTGGCTAGTACTGACTTTGCCGCTGAGTACCTCATAATGACCTGTTCGTATGCAGATGGTATGCCTAAATGCATTTGAGGGCGTCAATCCGAAAAATCGACAATATTGTCTGTCGTAATTAATGGATGTCCCCTTTCTCAGAGTTTAAAAAAACGATGAGTAGGTAAGTAACTCTATGACGTATTAAGAGCCTATGTAATAATAGAGGTCATATCTATCTCGTCTGTGTTAAATGCGTGCAGCGTAAGTGATCATGCGACGCCTAATTAAATGAGTTTGAGTAAGTTTGTAGCATTGGTTTTTATAGACTGCGAGTCTCCCGTCTATAAAAACACGGGTGGCATGCGTAGATGCCGATATCGACACATATACGACAGATGTCACTAAATTTCATAAAAAACTATGCAGCCATACTAAGTAAGATGAGAAATATGAAGTAAGAAGGGCCCTAACCTTGAAAAACGTGGCAAAACTATATTTCTCTGTAAGTAAAATACTTATAAGAAACATCGATACAAAGTACACTTCATCTAAATGTATTTATTGTATCAAAATTATCACACACGAATAAGATAAATGAATAAGAGTTATGAAGTTAATCATTTAAACTTTAGTGGTTCAATGTGAAAAGGCAGATGCACCCCCCTGGAAATAAATCTGCCGCCACCTAGCAGAAACTGGAAATAAAATATTTTAGAAGTGAGAAGCGTTTGATATAGATCTTGGATTTTAGAAGAACGATATATGTAAATATCATTTGTAGTATTTGTAGTTATGCGCTTGCGCTTAGACGTAACAACATCGCATAACGTTTATAATTATTATTGTTGATTTATCGTTTTGTTGTCTATGCCGCAATTACAATTCACAATATTTTATAAGACGCAATAGAACAGGATTGGGCGGCGGCTAAGCCCGAGAAGGCGGTCATGACGCAGCTGTGACGCCGGGTGACGCTTCTACTTGGTTCGCGTTGTCAGCCGAGTAAACAATATACTGTTTGTAAACACCGTGCCCGTTCACAACGTAAACAGAGCCACGCTTTCATAGATGTCAATGGTTATGCGAGTTACTAAATGCAGATTAATTGTTTAAACTACCAGCAAAGACAACTTCAAGATAAATAATTTTGGAAAGATGAGTTAAATTCCAACGTGACATTAATATAATTAGTGTAAGTGTAAATAAACGTGACATTAAAAAATAATATAAGTACTATAATTTCAGGTTTTCAGTATTATATATCGATCATAAAAGTGCTTAAGTATTAAATATAATTGGGAAATCTGCATTTCACAATACACAAAAGTTTTATCAATCTACATAATAGGTATATAATATTATACATATCCATCATACGTAATCGTAAGTTATATTTGTTTTAATTATTATTATAACATTACTATATTTTTGTTTATGTCACACAAACAAAAAAAATGTCGAGAAGTTTATAAACAAACGCAGAAATAAACACCCTAACAAAAAACGAATTTAACACCTTTACTCTTTACCAATATTTTAATGTAATTAAATAACAAATATACATCGCATGTTATTTGTGTATATAGATGAAGTTTTTATACATCATTTGCATTGTCTTTAGATACACTATGTAATACATGAGTCTCAGATAAGATATTATAGGAAGCTACGTCGTACCTACGAGAGCTCTACATTTTAGTTGTTCTTATTTCCCTTAGGGCATATATCAAAGAGAAATATAACTCGGAAATCGTTCATCTTCATATTCGTAATTTTATAATTAAGGTAATTACTGTGGCTTATTGTTAATTGAGGTCGCTGCCTTTAATTATAATCCAGAGATCTAACTGTAACAGAGATGGGACTTAGCTACACTGTCATAGATAAACAATTTTTAATATATTAAATAAGGCAATTTCCTTAATTTCTTTGATGACACGTTTGGCTCAGTTTGTAGAGACCCCACTTGCTGCGTCAGCGGTCGCGGGTTAGAGTCCCGCTGGGGGCATTCATTTGTTGAGCACGAATGTTTGTACTCCAGTCATGGGTGCTCATAACATATATATTTATCAACTATCTGGTATCCGTAACGCAAGCCTCGTAGCTTATTACGGAACTACGTGGTGCTGTGTGTAATAGTGACCCAATATATTTATTTATTTATTAATTTTATAACTTTACTGCCGAGGCGTACAATAGAACAAGTTTAATCTATCTAAACATTTTTCAGTCTAAATAAATGATACTTATAAAGATGTTTTGGTTACCAAGTTTTACTTTTACCTAGAAGTAATTATAAAGTAATTCAGGTAAGTAATAACGCATATCCGCGTTAATTGTTAAACAATAAATTATCCGATCTATACAAGTATAGATAGTGTCTGAGCCTAGAGCCTTTACTTTTTCCTATGTACTGTACGTACCTAGTACATACCTATTAATTAATAACCCCTAGGAACTACTTGGTCCCAGAAATAATGTCAAGGATAATTCTAAGTGATAATTTTTAAAAATCAAATCAGCAGTTCCTGATTACTTCCTATATCCAAGTTTTATCACGTAATAATATTAGAGTTAGTTATAATTAATTCTAATAGATATAAATGTTACAAGAATTACTTTGTCTGTAAAAAGGTGTAAAAAAATCCTACGTACATATTATATATCCAAAATACTAATATAATGTAATAATATAGTGAAATTAACTGATTTAATTTTACGCTCTAATTTAAAATAATTAAATAAGTACATTTCACCTTTTAATTTCATATAAAATATGTTTTCATTACACGGTCGTAGAATCTAACATTTCATGTGTTGGTTTAATATTTGTGAATGGCTTCATAACAGGAAGAGGTACTCAATTGAATGTATTTTGTGAACCGATTTTGAATATTGTTTTTTATACGTACGTCAATGGCAGTCCCCTTTTACTCGTAATTTTATGATAAAAGTAAATGTCGCTCTTTAGGTTTATTAACTCTAATATGTAGTCGGTGTACATGTTATATTAAATGTACCTAATTAATAAATGATAATTATCCTTTAAAAATAAGCTAATTCATTTTTTTACCTTCAATTCGTAATCCTTTTGAAAATGCTGTAATGTATACTAAGTACAATTACTTAAAAACAGTGAAATGAAACAAGAGATTTTTTATTTGTCAAAAGAAAATGACTTTTATCAATTTAAATTTGTTTAAGTATTAGAAAAAAAGCTAGCTAGCAGCAAAGCTAAAATATTTAAGTTAAAGTAGCAGGTTCATATTATAACTCTTATATTCATACATAGTGTTCGGTCATAACAATCAAGAAGAGACTTCTCAAGCCGCTAGCCTTTTATAAATAATATTTCCGCTATCACTGATCCGGAATTCCCGACCACAGAACCGCGGAGATCGCGCGAGTCATTCCACTAAATCCAATACATTTTTTATTCATGAAACGATTGACGTTTGTATGTTAATTCAGAGTAGGTCTCGGGCCGATAGATGAAATATTGAATTATTGCCCCAAGCAGGGATGGATATAGAGGAGGTCTGCTTGATATTAATCCGGCGGATGCCAGAAATTCAAATAAATCGACCGTGACAAACAAGAGGTATAAATCAATCTAGGCAAGGTGGTGTACCTTGCAGCATCTATTGCAGCAGTCGCCCCTTTCAAATTTTTCTCTGTATATCAAAAGTAGAACAAATTTGTATCGGCAAATTTATGGCCAAGGTTAACTAAACTCGTTACAGCTTCCAGGTGGAACAATATTTTATTTACAAGACACTTTTGATTTATACTTTTCCTAACTTTCGTTAAATCACCATAGAAAAGTAAATTTTTTGTACATTTTTATTTTAGTTATTTAATACAATAACATCAGTTTTTATTACATTTTATACGAGTATAATTAATTTTTATATCGGTCTGTGTTATGAATTTTACACAAATTAAGTCGGAGCTTTATTGGAGCTATTAAAAACTATTATCTATACTCTTATATTTCAGATAGGTAGATACCATAGGGTATGCAATGATGAGGCTACTTTATTACATGAACACAATAATATTTACAAAAATCCAATCATTAAATATTCGGCTTCATTCAAGTTCAGCAGGAACTTGATAAAAGCGTACAAATATTTATGTTCGCAGTTTTTTATTTTTAAGTTTCTAGTTATTTATATAATTATTTAAAGGTAATTCGGGTTATCTTAAAACATTAAGATATATCTCATTTTATTTATTAATCTATAAACACACATTATCAACATATATTTAAATCGTAGAAAAACAAAGTTTTTTTGTACTGTAATTACTTAAAATATTAATTTAATTCCACAAACAACATGACTAACAAGAAAAGAATTGCCTAGAATTATGCAAGTCTAAGAAGGTATTGATTTATTGTCTAACTAGTAGTTAGTACGGGATTTTAATACATAAGAACTAAAGCAACAACCCCAATGTGTCAATTGTATTACTCATTATTTATTTATTATTGTTACAGTTTTACGTCATCATACGCCGATACTAAATTTACATTGAAACCTTTAATATTTGACTTATATACATTGAAAACTATTCATTTGGGAAATTCTAGAGTAGATCATTTTTTTGTGTATCTAAGGGGTAAATATGACATTCGATAGGTAACAATACCGTGTTAATGATAAGATTATTTTAGCTTTATAGATTTATAACATTTTTTTTTATTTTAAACTGGAGTAAATTAGGTACAAAGTTATTGTTACGAGTATGATATAATTTGGTATATTTATTTGTTTAATATTTAAATTATAAACAGATGTGTATATAGAAAAAATGTTTATATATTATAAATTTGTGAAATTTTATACTGGCCTATTTAAATTATATGTGCGAAATGACATAAGCAAAACTTTCCACAGCTCCGAAGTCAATTGGGTCGATATCGTTTGAACAAACGATATCAAGGCCAGTGATCCACGCGGTCATACCTCCTGCTACATCAAATCAAATTATTATGCGCGATGAAGTCGCTATTAACGTGACCATCAAGAATGCTATATAATATACTTGTACCAGTAAATTAGCTATTGAATAAGTGTAAATGAATTTTAAAAAAACATTTGAGAAGTGTCTTCACTATCATAGTAATGCTAGCGCTCCCAAGACCTCGATAAGATAATATTACTTGCAGTGTTAGAATTTATTATTAATACGACATTATAATTATTAATATAGAGTTCAAAATTTATAAACGTAGACTTTTCTAGATAACGCAAATGACAATTAGTTACCCCGAGCACTCCACTCGTACAGATATTGTACATGTATTAACCAATTGAAATCACTCTCAGCTCATTTTATAAATCCTTTTTTAAAAGTGTACCTAATTTGTTGACTGTACCTCTTAAAGAGTTGAAAGTAGAAGTGACAAAGACAATTTTTTTTACAAGAAAATATTTTTAATCGCAATAAATGGTTTCTGTGAAATATAACAAGATATTGAAGGGCGTATAGGGTGTCGTAAGGGCTTATGTGAACCGAAGGTGGGGCGGTTTCTTAAAATAATGAGATATTTTTGATATATTAACTCCATAATATTTATATTGACATACATTCACATATTTCAGAGTTTTTATGTTTACGTGAAACCTTATGATATATGCTTTCATAGCAGTAAGTATATATACGTGTACTAATAATAATGTTCTCCGACCGATTCCGGCCATGGCGGCCATTCTCATTGAGACTGGCCAAGTACGCAGGAGATATTATAGTGCACAAGCGAACGCGCAAACACAAGTGCACTCTCTCTTCCTATCACTCTCATACTCCGGTGGGACGACTTCTCGACACGACCAGTGAGAGCTAAGGCGCAGGACCGACGGCTTTACGTGCTCTCCGAGGCACGAGGGTGAACCACCGCCAACTTCCCAACTCCGGGCTGTTACTGAGGCTTACGAAACAGAAAGACCCAATAACTATACTTGGCCCGACCTGGGACTCGAACCCAGGACCTCTCGGTGTATGACCTTACATGCTAGCCACTACACCACCGAGGCAGTTATACGTGTACTATACTTATAGGTACATTTGTTTTATTTTATAAACTTTTTTGCTTTACAGTTGGATCTTGTTAAAGAATGCAATAACGAATGCAATAATAATTGATAATGTTAGTAATTTTAGACACTGACAAAGCAATTGTAGTACACTGTATATGACGAAGATATTCAGAATTAAGTGTTTTTAATGGAATAGAAAACTTATTACTGCAGGGAAAGTATATACTTATAAATAAAAATAAAGTGTCTGTTTCAAACTTCAAATTAACAGCTTTTCACTAAATGTATATGAAAATACGGTGCTTACATCAAAAAAACAATTTATAATTTAAATTTTTGTCTGTCTGTTTGTTCCGGCTAATCTATGAAACGCTCTTTCACTCGCAGATAGCTAATTATAAGGAGTAACGTCGGCTATTTTTATTTTAGAAAATTTATTTATTTCAACTAGCGGAACCTCTAATAAATCTATACTAATCTTTAAAACGTATATTTAATGTAAATATTTTTATTTAAGAGTGGATTCTAATTTTAAACCTTATCTCTTATCAGTAATAAGCAAATGCATGTCTATCGACGGTACAAACCGATGACCTCTAGTGCAGATGTGCAAGCAGGTGAAAAATACGCCAGACAGTTGATAAAAAACTCATACAGAAATATCTATTTATATAGAGCACACATTTATCTCTTACAAGGCAAGTACAAATAAACAATGGGGCATATCACTACAATCTATTTGTATTCATTTGAAAATATATAATTTCGTCTATTCATATCAAAATCCACTGAAATCATATTTATAAATAAAATAAATCACTACATATTATAAAACAAAGGCCTACGTCGCATCTGTCTGTCTGTTCGCGATAAACTCAAAAACTACTGCACCGATTTTCAAGTCGTTTTCACTAATGGGTAGAGTTGTTCTCGAGGAAGGTTTTAGTATATAATTTGTCAAGTTTTGTATACATTTACTACGGGAACCCGCAGATTCGCTCGCGCTAAATCCAGGGACGAACCCGAGCGAAGCGAGGGTGAGTCGCTAGTAAATAATACATATGATAGGACACTTAACACACGGCACCATTTAGTTACTCGGTAAGCACGAGGTTTGTGTTATGAATACCAGATAGTTACATACAGTTAACTTTAATATAGTACAAATATTTCTGCTTAAAATTATGAATGCCCCAGCGGGCTCGAATCCACGACCGCTGGCACAGTAAGTAGGGTGGATCAAACATGTCATCAAATCCTTAAGAATAGTCAAAGTCACAGAATAATTAAAGATGCGGCTAAATCATTTATCTGGTCACAATGAGTGAGTGCGTATTAGCAATATTATTTTGTTATCACACACGTATATGACTATGCAAATATAAGACAAATGTTGTCATTATTAGAGTAAGATGATGTGCTTGTAATTCAATGTAACCTCAATTGCTTATTAAAAACGTCTCGCTTGGAAATTTCCTTTACACTGTTTCTAGATAGGCATTTGAAAGATAAAGTAGGCTAATCAAAAATCATTGTAAACTATGTTTAGTTTATAACGTTATATACCTACTCGTATTTATCATAATAATAATTGTTATTTAAGAGAACGTGTATATTGAAGCATATTTAATTATATTTTAGTGCGTATATAAGTTTTTATGATATTTTTTGAAAGTGATTTTAATTAAATGATTATTGCATTTTCACGTTTTGGTGTTAAGGACAAAAAATACGAGGAAGCGTCTTTGACTCTTATACGCGCAAGGATACGAGTTTCTGCGAAGGTGTATAGTGTAACGGTCTCGATTAACGGTAAAATGAATTTGCCATTCAATGGGATCACATGCGATTACAAAAAGCCGAATATCAATTTTGTCAATTGTGTGGCTAGCCATATAATACCATGTAATATACCCGCTTAATAACTCGTTGTCTTTCGAACTTTTAAATAGATACGTAATATGTAATTGAAACTTCTCATTAAAATAACTTCTAACTTAGTTGAATCTCAATATCAATATTTTTTAGAGAATTTTATTGAATTATTATTTGTAAATATATTCAGAAATTTCGTCTGTCTGTGACTGAATCACCAGAAAAGCACTGGACAGATTTTGATGAAATTTGGTATGATGATAGCCGATTACCGCGTAAACTTATAGAATACTTTTATTGCGGGAAAATATCTCATTTCTATAGTAACTGCTAGAGCCTATCTAGGGACGAACCTGAGTGGAACCATGCTGAGTCGCTAGTACTCTTATATATGTATATAAAATACTTATTTGATTACGTAGATCATTGCGAATCCCTATGGTTTTAAAACAATATAAGACTTCTTTAATAACTTTCGCAATTAACTTTTAACAAAAAAGGTACGGATAAGTAAGGATTCACGATTGGCGAGGATATCGCGTAATATCTAAGAAAAGATTTTAATCCCCTTTCGTGTCTCATACCTCTTCAAGGTTAGTATAGCGTTTTGTGAGATTCACTCGGTGTCTAAGAAGTAGGTAATAAATATAATAATTTTTACACATTTGTGGAAGATGAACAGGAAAGAGGATGTTGGGGAGAAAACTATAAAAGTCGATGCATAACCGGCAATGGGGGGGTAGTTGTGTCTTGATACTTATCGTGATGGCATTGTTAGGTCGTTACTCTGTTGGTTTATTTTTTTAAATATCATTGTTGGTAGCCTAATTGTTTTTTTTTTGTTTTTTTATTGTGTTTTAGAGTTTTCAGATTCTTAAAATAAATTAAGGTCGATTTAGTAAGCTTGTTTTTAAAAAAAAGCTCACTTCTGGTCTAAATTCACAAGATCAGAAGTGGGATAGGTCCTGTTTCGCCCACTACTTTTGTTAGCGTGTGGTATTTGTTGGTTGTTTTTGTTTAAACGTTTTTATCGGAGGGTATAGTGATTTTGGTGTATTTTCGTTGATTTTGGTGATTTGTGCTGTCTTTTGGTCGCTGTGCACAATTTTGTTTTGGTCGTATTTTTATTTTGTCAGACAACCAGCGAGATCGTAGTGAGTAGTAGGTGCCGCGCCTTTTGCCGGGCCTGTATAGAAATGTTAACTGTAAAATTTTTATTTTATTCTTTACTGTGTATGTAAAAGATGCTTATTTTGTGTTTTCTCATTGGGTTTGACACGTTCAAGGGAAGATGCATCTTGCGGCCGGGGATAGCTTGTCTCGGAGGTCCTTGTACTCGGATATGCTGTCCTGGCCGACAGATACGCTTCAAGTGGGGTAAGTTTTCATATTATTGGATGCTGTCTTGGAGTGCGCTCAGACATACGATCCTAGTATATGGAACATACCTTGTGTAGCTTAAGAATTAAGATTAATTTTTGTAAGCGCGGACAGTGTCTTGGAGTTACTCAGACATGTCGTCCTGGAGCGGTGATCATACTACGAGTTGGTCATTGACCGTTGTATATGTTCGTGTAGCAAACATCAAATTTATATAAGTGGTAAGTTTTGGTTGAAACATGCTTTTGATTTATACACACACTACTGATTTATACACGTAAAGCTCGCATGGTTCTCTGGCGAGTCGTGAGGGCGCACTCCCCCGACGGGTCCTGCCCCGGGTAATTGGTACACATATCTGTTTGTTTCATATCCATTGTGTTTAGGTTATGCTAGGTGAGCTTAGCACACGAATGTATCAAATTGAAAACTTTATATATAGACACGCAAGTTTTGGAAATGCACTTAGTGTTTTTTTTGTCCGGTGATTTTATTGTTTATACGGTAGCAGATAATGAGAGTGTGATGTCTATAGCTCCTGGCGTCACTCTGCTTTTCGATGTCGAGGTTCTGACTGAACCTTAAGGTTAGAAGATGAAGAAGCCCGAGGACGGTCTCCTGTCATGAAAGGCCGTGTGGAAGATGAACAGGAAAGAGGATGTTGGAGTGGGGAGAAAACTATGAAAGTCGATGCATAGCCGGCATTGGGGGGTAGTTGTGTCTTAACACTTATCGATGTAGCATTGTTAGGTCGTTACTCTGTTGGTTTATTTTTTTAAATATCATTGTTGGTAGCTTAGTTGTCTTTTTGGTTTTTTTAATTGTATTTTAGCTTTTTCAGATTCTTAAAATAAATTGAGGTCGATTTAGTAAGCTTATTTTTAAAAAAAAGCTCACTTCTGGTCTAAATTCACAAGACATTATAATTTAAAGGAAATAAGTGTTATAAACGAAGATACAAATTATTATTTATCACTATAATTTTTTAAATTATTTTTTATTAATAATAAAAACCGACTTCAAAACCTTACAAGCCGAAATTAATAAGAAAAAATAATAATAATTTTAATAACTGTGTTAGTTTTGGAGTCAGTGTTTTAAAGTCGGTTAAAAAGGGCAAAAGCGTAACGTAAAGTTACTCTAACGTAGAAAAGTTAATTAAAGTCTTAAATTCATGACGATTTTGAAAGAATTTTCCTTCATCTCCTAGGGCTCATTTTCATTAGTCGTTAGAGCACGCATTCGGGGTGCGGGAGATTACTGTTCACGCATGCCATAGGGACCGCATGCTGTAATCGTTTTCATTAGTCGATAGGGCTCGCATACGAGGTACGGGAGATTTCTAGTTAAGCATGCGATAGGGCCAGCATGCGTTAACCGTTTTCATTAGTCGATAGGGCCCGCTTGCGGATTGTTTGATATTCTTCATTGCACATTTATTTTGAAAGAGTGGGACTGAGTAGAGTAGGTACCTGCTATGGATCATCTGTTTGTGATTTACTGAAGAAGAAATTATTAACTTCACTGAAGTTAGACAATTGCATTCGTAAACTGAGTCCCCGCACGGCGCACCACGCATGCTTTAAACCAACCGACGAATTTCATTGGTTGTTAGGCCACGTACAGGGAATACCCGCATGCCGTGTAACGACTGAGATATAGATAGCCTATTTTCATTAGTCGACAGCCCGAATTTGGGGACTCCCCGCTTGCGGTGTAACGACTGAGTTAACGACTAATGAAAATGAGCCCTAACTGTTGAGGATTTGTACCTTCCGTCATCAACTCATTCTCATGAGATGGTAATTACCTGACGCAAATTCTTGAACAGCTTTAGAATATATATGAAAAATGTAATAAGTACTACCTATAAAAATTGAGAGTTGCCCTCTACTTCCCTGAAATCCCATCATAAGATCCTGACTTGGTGAAATTGGGATCATCTTGGAAGTATACCCTACCGAATAAATGAGAAAATTTTGAAATATGCCAACGGAGAAATCGGCGAACACATAAAAAATAACCGTTGAGGATTACACCTTCCATCATCAGCTCATCCACATAAGATGATGATTTTCAGTTGTAAATGTTTAAACAGCTTTAGAAAATATATAAAAACATAATCGGTGCCTATAAATTAGAGAGCTGCTTTCCATTTCCCTGGGATCCCATCATTAGGTCCTGACTTGGTGACAACGGTGACAATTGGGGTTAGTGGTGACCTCTGAACTATACCCTATCGAGCAAAAGAAAAACTTTTGAAATCGGCCCACAGTTGGCGGATTAATCGGTGAATATACATAAAAATATATAAATACTCGTATATACAGTGGAACATAATATAACCACCTCCTATTTTGAAGTCCGCTGAAAATGTCTTATTTTAAAAATAATAACGAAACCTTAATCTTTGCTAGGAAACTATTTTTATTATTATTCTTAAAATACTGTTATACTAATTACTGTGATTTGATCTTATTATATATTCAGCAGTTTTGTAATTAATATTTAACTTACATAAAATAGGCAATCACGCATGTTAACTTACACAGCCTAAGCATTTTGTTCGTCAGTGATAACTCAAATTACTTATATAATATTACGAAATATCAAAAGTAATTGCAATTAAAATTTTACGAAACAAGTGTAACAAATGTCATTTCGCTCTGGCGAGTCCCCAGGTATGTATATGAAAATAGTTATTTGCTATCGTAAGCCATGTTTTTTTTCCTAAAATTTTCCGTTGTTTTAATAGTTTTTCTACTATTCTAAATTCAACAAATCTGCAAAGATCAAAAATTCAGTTACAGCATTCTCTAGTAAATGTTGAACATGAGTAACCTTACTTTGTTCTATGTAATATGTATAGAGTTTGACAATTGCATTTTTCAATATCTGAAACACGTGTCATAATACATACTTGTACCATAATAATAATAATAATAACTTTATTTCTTAAAAAGGTTACACATACAAATATATATTAGGTCAAATTATGGTTTTACATAACAGTGCATTATATATCAGTTGGATGCCTCTGCTGCCGTACTAGGATAACCTGTGTTACGGCAAACAGCGCCCACCCCTCAAACATGGGCAAGAATGATAATGTAAAACTTAATTATATTTTTATAGAGAAAAAAAAAATACAGAGATATAAAGTAAATGTGTGTTGTGTGTGTGTGTGTGTGTGTGTGTGTGTGTGTGTGTGTGTGTGTGTGTGTGTGTGTGTGTGTGTGTGTGTGTGTGTGTGTGTGTGCGTGTGTGTGTGTGTGCGTGTGTGTGTTTGTGTGTGTGCGCGCGCGCGCGTGTGTGTGTGTGTGTGTTGTGGTTGTCATAGCAATGTAGAAAGTGAATTATATCAATTGCAGATGTCTAAGAGGTTTTCAGTTTCATGGTATGATAGGTTCAAAAAGAAGTTAACAAGTTTCATCTTACATATATTACTATTGACAGAGAAAATATCTAATTTTTTATTAATTTTATTATAAATAAACGGTCCCAAATAACAGTAAAACTTATTAATAAACATAGTTCGGAAAGCTTTACTCTCGACGCAAGCTGTTTGATTTCTACGTTTATTTAATAAATTTGGCATATATTTCAACTCGGCATGTTGTTTTAGAACAATATTTTGTAAAAAAAGTTGGCGTACCGTTAGAACTTCACAATACTTATATAGTTCATGAGTTGGATAAGCAAGCGGCATATGTGTGCAGACTTTCAGAACTATTCGTTGAGCAATCTCAAGACATTTCAGTGTAGTTTTCGGTGCTCCACCCCATGAGGATATGCAATACGAGATGAGTGATTGACATAATGCAAAGTAAACACGTTTTAAAATAAGGGGTTCAACGATATTCCGTAGGTTTCTAAAAATACTGGATAATTTACGGATTCGATTTGCTAAATTAGAAATATGCATTTTAAAGTTGAGATGACTGTCTATAATAACACCTAAATATTTAATGGTTTCGACTCGTTCTATAGATTGACAGGAACAATTTGAACTTTTTCTACAAGAATGGGATATCAGTTGATATTCTACACTTGGTCTTCTTATATTACGAATAGAATGAGCTATATACTTGGTCTTTTCTGTGTTTATTGTCAGAGTATTGTTCCATAACCACTCATTAACCACATCAAGACCATATTGTGCAGCAGCGAAAACATCGGACCAGGTATTTGCAACAAAAATTAAAGCAGTATCGTCTGCATAAGAGATTAATTTTCCTTGAGGGAAAACTAACGAAGCTAAATTGTTAATATAAATCAAGAATAAAGTTGGCCCTAATATACTGCCCTGGGGCACTCCATGATTAACCGCAAGACTATCGCTAACGTAATCACCAATGCGTATAGATTGTGAACGTTCAAAAAGGTAACTTTCAAATAGTTTTAATTGAGTTCCCCTTATTCCCAGATTCTCAAGTTTGTAAATTAGCTTAGTTATAGAGATCGTGTCAAAAGCTTTTGCTAGGTCCAAAAATATTGAAATTACTTTTTTACCCTTATCTAAATTCTGACTCACAAAATCAGTCAGTGTAAACACTGCATCATCTGTGGATTTACTTTTGCGAAAACCGAATTGATTCATTGAAAGTAGATTATTAGTTTCCAAAAATTGAATGAGCCTATTATTTATTATCTTTTCTAATATTTTTGATAGAGACGGTAAGATAGATATGGGTCTATAATTACAAGGTAGTTTTTTATCGCCACTTTTATGTATAGGGTGAATCTCCGATTTTTTGAGAATTGTAGGGAATATTCCTGTGTTAAGACATAAATTAAAAATATGTGTTAGAGGCAGGCTAAAAAAGCCAATATGATCCTTAAGAAACCTATTTGAAATAAGGTCCCATCCAACTGTTGAAGAATTTTTTAAACCCCTTATCAATTGTCTAACTTCTTCTTCTGTCGTATCGAGTAAGACAAAAGATTTAGAATTTGAGTTTCTGTCATGCTCAGAATAATATTTATTATAACTTTGCTTATCAATGAGGTGTTTTTCTGCTAGATTCTTGCCAACATTGATAAAATAATTATTAACTGAATTAAGTGAATTTTTAGGAGACGAGGATATATTAAGCAATTCATTTGAGGTAAAACTATTTTTATTTGATGTATTTATTTTAGATTTTAATATTTTCCATAATTTTTTATTATCGTGTTTAGCATTATTAATTTCGTTTGTTTCATAGTTATTTTTTATCTTCCTTAAAAGGGTGTTGCAAAAATTTCTATACCGGGTATATATTAGTTTAAGTGTTAAATTATTTGGAAAAGTTTTCGAATTTTTATGTAATTTATCTCTATTTTTAATGCAACGTAGTAAACCTGGTGTGATCCATGGTTTTAGTATTTTCTTTCTAGACGATAGTGTAATAATGGTAGTGTTATCTGATATTAATTTAGTAATAGCATTCGTCAAAAATTCAATTGCATAGTTAGGGTCCTTTGTTTCAAAGACCGGGGTAAGATCAATTTTTTTCAAGTTAGATATGATATTTTGAATGTTAATCTTCTTATAATTAGTACTAACATACGATCGATCCAATTTTAGATTAACTGATATAAGAACAGGATTATGATCAGTTATTTTTACTTTTGGAATTATAGTTATAAAAGAAAAATCGGTTTTAATTAAAACATGATCCAAACACGAATCGCTAGCTTCACGAGTTGAGAGTGTGTGACTCGGTAAAAGTCCATGAAAAGCTGCTACTGTAAGATAACGATCACTAATTAAGTCTTTCTTTTTAATGTCTATATTGATATCTCCAATCAAAATAATATTCCTGAAAGGAGCCAGCTTTTGAAGAACTGAATCTAGTGATGTGAGAAATAAATCGATGTTATAATAAGATGGAGATCTATAGATGCAAATGATGGCTATGTTGTTTTCTTGTGTAGCTATTAAACAGTTACCTTCCCGAAACATAGGTTCTTCTACTGAGAGCGAGAGATTCTCTTTAGTGTATAGTGCAACTCCATCATTTTGTTTACTGTAAGATTTGGTATAGAATGAGTTATAGCCTTTTAGTTGTGGTACAAAAGGAGAGTTTCCGATCCAACATTCCGTAAGTACAATTATTTCCAAATCAATTTTTAGCCTTTCAATTAGAATTTCGAATTCAGGCATGTTTCGATAAACACTACGTATGTTTTGTGTAAGAATATTTAAGCAATTAGAGGACCTAGGAATCGCCTTATGACATTCATCGATATCACAGTTTATTACCTTTGAATTATACATATCCTCAATGTCATCGGAAAATTTAATTATATTATCGAACTTTGATATGATTTATATATATGCTCCTTTAATTGATTAAGTGAATTCCTGACTGACTCATATAAAAAATTATTACTATGATAACTGCAATTAAAAAATATGGAAAGCTGATTTTGTATAGTGTAAATGTGTATAAAGTGCAATGTGTGTAGTGTATATATGTATAAAGGATGTATTCATTCAGCTTACAAGATTACATTAACTATCTCTCTCTATCGTTATAGAAATAGTAGTTGCAAGAACGTGACGCACGATAATAATTATTTAAGCATATAACGACGCAATTTGTGTGTATTGAATTATAAGCACTATTTTGTAGGCAGCATTTACTAGAATCTTTTAGCAGAGTTATGGCGCCTGAATGAGTATTGTACCTATGCGTAAACATTAATCAATGCCACGGATACCTTTTCGAAGGTCACCAAGTTTCAATCCTAATGATGATTATAATTATATTAGGATTCATATTATGTTATATTATAAATATAACAATACCTACTATGAAGTTTGAAACAGAATGCTTATGATCTACAAAAATTCTTTCGACGAAGTAACGAATCGGAACAACTTATTTATTTCGTATAGGTTCTAACTTCTAACGGAGGCGTTTTTTCCACCGTCATGTATAATTTGTAAACATTATAAGGCTATTTCACCGTCATTTAAATGCCCATTGCTGGCTTATACAGATTGAATTTCAACTTGGCTCTACTAAAGCAGCGAGTGGTGCGCATAACGTGGTTACGTCGATATCGCTGGCTTGGATTGAGCGTGTAGTAGTGTTTTTATTATCATTTATATCGGTCGTGTCGCAGCTTAGATTGAGATTTAAACGTATGCCACTGCGCAGTTTGACCAAATTTGAAATCACTACTGTGAGAAATAAACATACTTAAAACATTTTTGCTGATATTCATCCTGTTCGAAATTTGACTAGTGCAAATAAATTAATAGGCTTTTTGCAATAGGCTATTTCTAAACTGTAATAGAATACTGATAAAAAGCGGGTAATCGTTATATATTTGTAATCTGTATCCCGTCCGTTTTCTATTGATAGAGCTGTTAACTTCGCACTACTTCCAATAATCACTACTGCAATATATTATGTACTCACATAATAGTTCGTTCTAGTCGACTTATAACCTTTGAAAATGAACCGCTAGAAGATGTAACGAATACACGATAAGCTGGATGTTAGAAATTTTAGTGATACAGCGCACCAGCTCTTTTTACTACCTATTTAAAAGTGATTTAATTTTATGCATTACAATAGTTGGCAACAATGTACACGGAAATCACTGATGGCTTCTGTACAATTGTTGATGACAAGCCAGAGCTTTTATTGTTTAATTAGGTATATATTATTGTCGCGAATAAGCAATTCTTCAATAAATTGAGAAAGAAAAATCTTTATATAAAGTATCGTATATTTCTGATAATGATTAGTCTACATTAGTCTACATACCAATTGCTAACGTTTCGTAGTATTTTATTTACTTTAAATTAATTTTATTTACTATAAATACATTTCTTTAATGCTAAAATTTCATAAAATATTGCATTTTAAAGTAGTCAGTAGGTATATAACTTGATTTTAAATAAGAATAAACAATTTTTTGTTATCCTAGTAGAAAAATATTGCATAAGTATAATTTTATGTTGTAATTTCGTATGCTTATTTAAAAACCCAACCAAAAATATACTTGAGATGCATAATATTTGTACATATGTATTTAAAAATAAATAAAGACTACGTTATTAGTGATAAAAGATGGAATTTTTTATATCAGCCCGTCCGCGTCAGTTACGTCAGTTGTTATTGAAGCCGTTTAATATTGTAAGGAAGTTATATCAACGCAGGTGACGCCGAGGGTTACCTAGCTAGCTAGATTTAGTATAAAATGTGTGTGGAGATTAATAATTTTAATTTATGCACGACATTGGTCTATTTTGTTAAAACATCGCAGAACTGAAGTTGAATTGTGACGATTTTAATAAAATTGGAAAATGGGTGGTAGGATCGTAGCATACTTTAAAAGAGTGAAATGCATTATAGTCAACTCAGGAGAATCAATGGCTCACAGCCAAGACATTTAACAAAGCCTTTAAAAGTTTTCAACCAGTTTTATCGTACTTTTAGTGAGACACCGCTATTATGATATCACCTGATAGCCTATATTTTGATACCTTTTTTGTGAATTAAGTTCTTTACATTTATGTCGAGTTTTTGATGTAATAAAATATATTAATGCCTATTATTATCATCGGTACATGAAAGAATACTGTGATACCTCTAATGACTACATCTTAGGTTTATCTTATCAACTCACCTTCCATCCAGCAGATGAATTGCTGTCTCCTTTGTCCTTAAAGTATGGCACGTTCTGAACCATCCATTCATAAATCTGAGACAGAGTTAGTCTTTTTTCTAGCGAGGAGGTTATGGCTTGAGTAATAAGATCAGCGTAGGAAAGATTGCCCCAAGCATTACGTCGGGATGAGTTTTTTTTCGTAGTTGAAGGCAATGGTGGAGCACCTGTAACCAAAAGTATTATTTTAATAAATGTACTTGCTATATTTTCTTTTTTAATAATATTAAATTTCCCGTATTTTATTAAGACCTATCAACTAGTTTTCCAACATATTCGTTTATTTACATGGCTTTTCCCTTTTGGGGCTTAGACAAGATGTCATTCTACAATCACTGAAAAGGTAATAAAGATTTTAAGATTGTTTTGATTTGACTTATGTAGTACAAAAATATTTCATTCTCATATTTTTTTTGATTTCTATTTCACAATGATTGAAGAACATCTGAGCTAAGTCTTTAATTTATATTAAAAACTTATACTTATTAAGAGAAGTTTACATAACACTTTAAAGTAATATATTTATGCCCATTACGCCTAGAAAAAAAAATTAAAATATAATTTTTAGAATATACATGTAATAATTATTCGTTGTATGTTAGGTCAGTAACCTGCTCTAATCAATAATAATTAGGTTCTTGAAAGAAAAAATAACGTCACGTACGTACATGGAAACTAGAGGTCTCAGAACGAAACAGCAGCTGGCAGAATTGTTTATAAACACCTGTTTCGTTTGCATTTTTATCAAATAACCTTTAAATGTCATACATATTGAAGTCCAAATCATAAGTACTCACTTGAGCGATTTATTGAATTTTAAACGCATAATATAAATATTTAATTTTATTTCAATAAATATTTAATTACAATAAATAATTACTTTTAAAAATAGTGATTGCTGGTAGAAGTTAAAAATTTAGGCTTTTAAATAAGTAATTTTTTATGCCAAATCATAAAAAAAAAAATTTTGGTCAAAATCAAAACTTTGGAGAGAGTCACCCTTATCACCTAGCGAAATAAAAAATAGGCTACGACCTACTCTCAGACCTACCAAATGTACACAAAAAATCAAAAAAATCGGTCAAGCCGTTTCGCAGGAGTTCGATAACAAACACTGTGACAAGAGATTTTTATATGTACATATTAGATAAAATTAAAATTATATACGTATTTACGTGAATAACACATTCTTTAAATGTTTTGTCTGTCTGTTTGTTCCGGAAAATCTCCGAAACGGAAGGACTGATTTTAACGGACATTCGCTGGCTGATAGCTTTTACGAGGTGTAGGTCGAGCTACTGTAGCTTCAGAAATAAAATACTTAAAACTTAGCCAGGGACGCACCCGAGAGAAACGTGGGTAAACCGCTAGTATAAAGTAAATTTATATATGAACTTTGTAATAAGCATTGTGCAATTGCATATTTTATAACGTAGGGAGGTATCATGCCCTTTTAAGTAGGAAATTATAGCAGCTTCTCAAAGTTATTAGAATTCAATAAAAAAGAGTACAAAACTTCATTATTGTACCCACTTCATAACAACAGTATTTTGTTTACGAGGAAATTACATAAGGATAATTAAGTCACGAGAGACTAATACATTAATTTATATTAGGTAGGTATTCCATTCAAAACAATACCACCAATTCAAAATAATAACCATTTGCTTCAAAATATTGCAAAAATTTTAGTTTATTTTTATCTGTTCGTTTGCATGTTTGATGTTTTTTAATAAAATATAAAAATATGGTTAAATAATAATTACCAGATAGATTCTGATTAGAATTTTTCTTAGAGCCAGGGTCTTCAACATCGATATAGTTTTCTGGTCTCGGTTGTGGCCACGTGTTCGATCGAGCACGGGTCTGTGGTTCGAAGCCGACCTCTGTCAATTCACCTACAGGCTCGAATTCTCCCATCGCTCCATCTAGCTCCGAAAGAGCCGTCTGAGACGACCATGGGCTCTGATAACTACCTCCTCTAGGCAAAGACATTTTATTTGCTAATATCACTCAACTGTGGAATTTTTTGGTGGGTGTGTCTTACGCCGTATTTACCGGCATAAACTTATTTGTGTTTTTATCATCACAGTCCTCAGTGTTAACTGATTTTCAACAGATTTTTTCTATTTCCAGAATATGATAGGACCCAGTCCGCGATCCGCAAAGGTTATCTAACTTCTTATCGCCCTGTTACACGAAGCCGATAACATGTGGCGTCGTGCTAACGTTCATAAACAGAGATGAGCGTTTACGTATCTGCCGTCGGGCCGCTCCCTAGAGGCGATTTTCGCTAAATATAAGCGCGGTGCGAAGCGGGGGCGGGGCGTGCACCACGTGAGCGACTACGCGCCGATTTTCCAATTCATCTCTGGTGGGCTCTAGCCGCGTTAACCTTGTACTGTGTCTAAAAATCGTACTAGTCCGTACATATCACAAACACAAATAAGTCATAGGTTCCGAATTTACAAACACAAAGATCGAGTTTTTAGAGGCCGTTCGCGGCCGGTGGAAACTTTTTCGCGTCGATAAGTGTTATCACTGAATATTGCACGTTGAAATTCGTGAAAAATACACGATTATCTGCAAATATGGCCTGGGGTTCGACTTAAAAAGCCCACGAGGTTTTCGAGACTCGTAACTGCGTAATAAGTGCGGTCCGCGTCGAAGTTCGAACGACGATTCGTCTTCGAGCGTAAGCGGTCGCTAGTACACTGAGTGAGTAGTGTCGACGTCGCTGGTCGCGGCAGTGCAAATTCCGTTGGCGGGCGGAGGGACGGAGGAGGGCGCTGATAGAGAAGTGGCATCGCGTCGTGTGACCGGGTCGCCATCTCGGCCGCACTTGCTTCTCCACGCTAACGAAGCGATAATTCGCCAACTACTATTGCGTGGTTACTATTATAGAGGAATTTTGAAAATTTTATACCTACCACGATTTTTCATTGAGATTTTATTTTTTTGTTTTTTTTCCAATCTGTTAGGCTGTTGCGTAGATATAATGCAATCGTTATATTGATTATTTATTTTTGCTATTCTTTATACCTACTTGATATATTTTTTTATATCCCGTGTACTTATATTCTTATAATTTGTCACATTTTATTAAAATCGCCTAGTGGAATAATATAATAAAATTGATAGAAAACCAATGTTAGGGACTTTAAAAATAATAGTGTTAATTGAACACAAAATATATTCCGAAACGCGATCATAAAAAAAACTACCATCAGTTCAGAAAAAATGTTTCAGTCTCGAAATGAATCACTAAATGAGACTTAGCCCTTTGATCATTATCATTTTATTGATTCTGTTGAAGGTAAAATAAAAAAAAACAACATAATATGTACATTAAATAAAGAATTAGAGAAGAATTCTGATGGTGAGCACATTATACTCATTTTCTAGAAAATCATGTTTTCTTATAGCCTGAAACAAACGTTAAATTTGTTTTTAAACAAAGCAATAAAAACTTTTCCAACGTCCTCTAGGATCAGTTTGTAAAAACGTAACATGATATAAACAATTAACGTAAGATTTATTTTATTATGGAAGAAGACAGTGGTAGCGCAGTGGTAATACGCTCGCTTGGGTAATCGAGTGAAGCAGGTTCAAATTCGGGCCTCACGCCTCTGATGTTTTACAAGTGCGAATCATTTCTGACATGATAACCACTTGTCTTACGGTAAAAGAAAACGTGGCAAAACCTGCATGTCCGCCAACCCGTTCGTGGCAAGCGTGGTGGACTATGGCCTTTTCCCCTTGTATTGAAGTGACGCACGTGCCCAGCAGTGGACGTTTAAGGGCTGAATAAATAGTAATTTTAAAGGTAAACAACAATGTTTATAGTATTTAAATTTAATACAACTTAGGTAATATACTATTTAAAAAGCTTCTCCGTCTTTAATTACCCCATAAGCTTTTGAAAAAATTGCATTTTACACTTACAAAACATTAATTGTATCTTGTTCTTCTTCTAGTAGCCGTTGCAAATTAATGTTAAAGCCACAACTAAAGCTTCAGTGACCGATATTGACGATGATTATTATTTACGGAGTAACTAAGGCTAGTTTTTTTTTATTAGAAAATGAAAAAACTGAAAAGCTTATTTTAACTTACGCCATGCGAAGCGGGCCGGTTTCGCTAGTCGTTATATACTTATGTAAAGTTCGCTAATCTATACTACTATATAACTCTGTAGACTTAGAGTCTGTCTGTACACTCAATTTTTTTGTCGAATTTCGTCGTAAATATACTTTTCATGACTCACTGACATCAGTTTTACCATTTTTGACATTTTTGTCTGTCTGTCTGTATGTCCCGCTATAACTCAAGAACGGTTAAACCGATTTTTGTAAAAATTTGTATACAGTAAAAACATGTGATTGCGCAAATGATAAACTATATATAATGCCGGTGCGTGTGTGCGTATGTGCGTGTTTGCGCGCGTTTTACGATTCAATAGGTTATGTATACCTGTCATTTTATCTATTGAGTATTGTCATTTGTTTAAAAAGAAAATGTTACATTCATTTATTACCTGCAATAATTATATTCAAACTAACAAAGTATGGCTTCCATTTATAATAATAATTATTATTATTTATTGTCATAAAAAACTAATTTTACACAAATTTTAAAACGCCAAGCGAAGCGGGCAGGTAACAGCTAGTTTTTAAATAAAATTAATATGGGTATCGTTATCATGGTTTTTGGGGGTGCTGATTACGAATATGACACATTACTAGATTTTTGTCTAGATTAAATATAGCGGACGCGAAAATTTTCATAAAATCGATATGGTTATCCTTTCCATGGTTTCCGGGGGTGCCGATTACGAATATGGAGTAGTGATATCTTTGCACGACCTTTTCTTTAATGTTGGGATATGCATTGATGCCTGCTTGCCGTTTAATTGTTTTTTAAATTTGTTTCTACCTACCTATTTTACTATATCGTCAAATTCAACAATCACACTCTGAAAACTACTTTTTCTCCTTTTTTTTACTAACCTAGCTGACTAATTTGTATTTTTTTTATTTGTTTATAATAAAACTCGTCATATATACTTCAATATTCTCAGTATTTTATTTACTAACCCAGTAACTAATTGTTTTTTTATATGTTTATAAAAAACTCGTCATATATACTTCAATATTTTTTTCATTTTATTCCTGGTACTCTTTTTTTTTTTTTATTATAATGAAAACATCCACAGGCGTTAAGCGCCCGTGCCTTTTTTTTTTAAATTTAAATTTGATTTGGCGTATTACATTTGCAAAGACTTAAAACTACAATAAAACAAACTACATGCTACGAACTTATACTAAAGGAAACGTGGTCCGAGACTGACATATATATTTGTTTAATTTAATAAATTCATTATTAATAAAATAAAATTAAAAATTATTTTACACTATATTGGGACTTTAGGACCCCGCCCCATTCCGCAGTTGGGAAAACACAGCCTCCGCGATTTTCGTGTCGCGTTTTTGGATGGACATTTTGAGGCTGTGTTCCAGGATGGTCTTTGCTGAGGCCCCCTCCGCTCGACGAATAAACCTGCCGATCGCGTCGTCACCGTCATCGGAGTAATAGACACAGGTCTTCGTGTGTCTAGTCACCGCTACAACAGCGTGCGGCACGCTGTCGTGAATGCGGAGTCTTTTGCTCGTTGTCCGGACGATTATGACCTCTCTGTAGGTTTGGCCCTGTGCTTCATGGATGGTCATGACACGCGACCCTTCGCCGGATCCATATCCTTGGTTCATCAGGAACTTCTTTTCTTCCTGAGTGTGGACCAAATATAGGGTTCCTTGTTGGGTAGATGGTATTTGCGCGTCAGTAAACCTTTTCAAGCTCAGGGAGTGGATGGTATGACTAGAGGAGTAGATGTTACCATAGACGTCGCTGATGGCATATGCAACGTCCTTGGGGTTCCTATGCGTACAAGACAACTCACATGTGATGTTGGTCACCATAGTTGGCCAGCAATACCTTAGCTCGAACAGATTTTCTCTGTCGATATAAGGAAGCTGGTTAATGTCTCCGATGAGTGCCACTTCTTCTGCTCCTGACAGTCGAGCTGCCATGACTATGGCTCCAAAGTGGTTCATGAGGGCTTCGTCGACCGTTAAACGGTTGCACCTAGTGCCCTCTTTGAAGCCATTGGCCAGTATGGAGGCCATGGTACGCACTTTGGATTTGGCTTTTTCGCCAAAGCGCTCCACGAGCTTCTCCCTAAGGTCCTTAGCTCCCTCGACTGTGGTGGTGGCAACTACTTCGTTGTCTTCATCGAAGTGCCTGATGATGTGAGTTGTCTTGCCGCATCCGGGTACCCCATTTGTCCACCTTAGTTTTGGTAGTTTCCAGTTCGCGAGAATTACGCCAGCATCACCTTCGCCCGATATGGTTTTAGCCATTTCGAGCATCCTGTCGTCCAGCATTATCCTCGTGCACTTGGCTACTACGACTACTGGGTCTCCTGGGGGTGTTTCAAATTTTGGGGGTTGGTGTTCACACTCCTCCGCTTCAACCAGTCCCACGAAGCCTTTAGTGGTGTTATAGGCGGTCATATACGACCCAGACATTTCTCCTTGTATTACCTGAGAAGTGTCGTTGTCGTATATGGCCGCTTCAGCTTTGTTAAGTTCCACTTCCAGCATCTTCTCGCTGGTACTCTACATACTCATACTACGAGTACACAAATGTAAAACGAATGATATAATGTTATATTTATTATTTTTTTTATTTATAATGTATATATTTATTAAGTGCAGTGGTAGCCCAGCGGTAACGCACTCGCTCGTATAACCCAGTGATGTGGGTTCAAATCCGGGTCTCGCCCTCTGATATTTTCATGTGCGAATCATGTCGATCGTGATAACCACTTGTCTTACGGTGAAGAAAAACATCGTGAGAAAACCAGCATGTCTGAGAAAACCTAGAAAGTTTTCGTACGACATGTGAAGTCCGCCAACACGCACTAGGTCAGCGCGGTGGACTATGGCCTGATCCCCCTCGTACTGAGGGAGGCCCGTGCCCAGCAGTGGGACGTTAAAAAAGGGCTGATGACATGACATATATTTATTTATTTATTTATATATTGTGATTTGTGACAAACCTGCAGTAATGACGAATGCCTACACAAAAGCGGCATTTCGCGTGCTTCAAACGCGATGGCCCACTGGTTCTTTCTTTCTTTTCGCTGTGCTAATAGCTTGAAAGAATAAAACTATTTTTTTACATATTTTATTTATATTATACTAGCGACTCACCCTCGCTTCGCTCGGGTTCGTCCCTAGCTCGTACCCCCTTTACCTTACCCCCTTTTAGCGTACGATTTTTACAAACTTTAAATCTCTTACTTATTTATATCTAATCAAAAGGCCAAATAATAAGTTTCAAGCTTCTAGCTTTAAAAATGACGTAATTTCCATACAAACTGTCATCCCCTATTTCAAACTCTTACAGCCTTTTTTCGCCTTTAATTTTATGTCCATCTCCTGGCTCTAAGCTACTTCCCCACCAATTTTCAGCCAAATCGGTTCAACCGTTGTTGAGTTATAAATAGTGTAACTAACACGACTTTCTTTTATATATATAGATATTACTAAACATTTTTTTTAAATCCAATCCAGAAATCGGTAAAAAATTAAAGTTAGAAAACTACGTTTTTTTTATAAAACTTTTTTCGTATCGTCCGAATACTTGAAGAAGTGGTAGCTAAGTAATAGGTTAAAGATATGCGATAAATAAGCATCGTCATCGCAAGTAATTACGTTCATATTACTTGGGTTGGCTGTTCTTACGGAATAAATACCTTGCCACATAAGTTATGAATTTTTACATACCAAATTTGATAATCACCTGTCCAAGAGTTATCGAGCCCCTGAAGGAAGTAATCATTAAACCGAGAAAATTATGAAAGTTATCATTGAATACTCCGGTCTTTTATCATTTACATACGCTTAATATCTATTAGCATAAATTAAAGCATTTAAATAGAGCCTTAAATTATAATGATACTAAGCCGATAAAAATATTTTTTATAAATAATTAATAATTATAATAAATATTTTTTTTTTGGAAAATCTTACTGAAATATTATTATTATTCATTGTAAAGTAATCTTTATTACCTATAGATTTAAGATTTTTTGTTTGTCTGTCTAGAAATACATCAGAAGGAACCCACTGAACTGATGTTGATGAAATTTTGTAAAATTACAGCTGGTTTTTTGGGTCAACATATACTTTCAATTGCAACAAAATATCTCATCCGTTAGTTCTTACTACTAGTACTTAGGTATACAGTATACTAAGCGTTAAAACGTTGGGTGAGTAACTAGTTCTTTATAAAAACATTATTTATTCCATTATCAATTATTATATCATTTCTCATGTTTTTATAAAGCCATACTTGGTAATTTTAAATGCTAATATGACACTCATTTAATACAAACAACCACCACTTTTGAAATGTTTGTGTATTCTTATTTTTACCCTACTGCTCTTTACAACGGTTAAACTTACTTGACAAGGCTTAAAAAAAGGATCAGTGATGATATTTTTTGCTATTTACCGGAAAAAGAAAAAAAAATTATTTGTATCGGATTAGTAAAATTATTATACAGGATAGAGGTTTATAAAGAAGTTTTGCTATTATGAAAATGGAATCATATAATATACTAGCAAACCCGTTAAAATAAATTAAATGGTTTTTATAATTTTCTAATAAAATAAAAGCTGCCTGCGAGTAGTAGTAGTAACTTAGGTTAAGTTACTACTACTACTCGCAGGCAGCTAATAAGCTTTTGATTTTGTTGACATTTAACATTTAATGTCATACTTCTCAATCGCAAAACGCATTATTTTCGAGATACTTTTAATGGTTTGGAATCATTGAAGCAGACTTTTGAATGCCATCTACGCGATCCTGTATAAAGCTTTTTTTTATTTGTCTCCTGATTTTACCAGACTTTTTTCGATGTAAAATTGGATAACCAAAAGACATGTACGAATATTATGAGTTAGAATAAATATTCCCGTTTTATTTACTATTTTAAAAAATAAAGTCCATGTCGCGTTTATCTTTCTACAGTCTGTCTGTTCGTGATAAGCTCAAAACCTACGGAACGGATTTTCAAAAGATTTTCACCAAAAAATGGACTGATTCATGAGGAAAGTTTAGGTTGATGATTCATCACAGGTTTGTGTTAATTTGTGATGATGCCTGATGAAGAAAAGAAGATGGAAAAATTATACCGATTTGGTTTTTTTTGGTATGTGCCTCGTGTTGTAAAGGTGTTAGATGTGACACGGGAGTTGAAGTAATATGCATGATAAATAAATACATATATTTTTTGCCAGTATAAACTGTAGCAATACTTTCGAAATATTAAAGCAACACGCTTAATATACCAACTTTAAATAAAAGTAATCGAAATGAAAATTGATATTTTATCTTTTAATTAAATTACAAGTAAAACAATAATATTGCTTAATTAACACTTAATTATTATTATAATACCAGCAAAAAATGAAATAAATAAGATTGACATACATATTTGATACTAATACTTATTAATAAAATTAAAACAATTGCGAGCCGGATTCGCCCATGAAGGATTCCGTAGCAGCAAGTAACAAATATAAAAGTTCTTGTAATTCGTTGTAGATTGAATGAAAGGAAAATTGCGGTTTACGATTAATGACGTATTAAAAAAACTACTTCAAGATTTCGTTCAAACCAATTTTCGGTGGAAGTTTGCATGGTAATGTACATCATTTTTTTTTAGTTTTATCATTCGCTTATTTTAGAAGTTACAGGGGGGGGGGAGCACATATTTTACCACTTTGGAAGTGTCTCTCGCGCAAACTATCCAGTTTAGAAATAAATGATATTAAAAACCTCAATATCATTTTTAAAGATTTATCCATTGATACCCCACACGTATGGGTTTTCTAGTTTTCTATTTTTGTGTGAAAATCTTAAAGCAGTTCACAGATTACATTTACTTACCAAGTTTCAACAGTATAGTTCTTATAGTTTCAGAAAAAAGTGGCTGTTACATACGGACGAACAGACAGACACACATGACGAATCCATAGAGGTTCCATTTTTTGCCATTTGGCTACGGAACCCAAAAAAAAGTATTTACCTTTGAGTTTAAAACCTTACTCTCCTCCTTGACCATGATTGCTGTAAGGCATTCGAAACGTTTTAACTTAATAGAATTGTATTTAATAAAACTGAAAATTAAAACATAATAAATCAACAATAGATAGTTAAATATGCACTAAGTACACTTATCAGTATACAGTATCAACCAGGTGCGGGTGCGCTTCGGAAATATTATGTGCATGTGCATTATGAAGAATACAACGTTTTCAACTTTTAGAACCGCGATATCTAGTCTGGTTGTATTCAGCTCTTTTTAACGTGCCACTGCTGGGCATGGGCCTCCCGTAAGTACTAGGGGGATCATGCCATAGTGCACTACACTGGCCTAGTGCGCGTTAGCGGACTGCTCACTGCACATGCCTATCGAAAACTTGCTAAGTTCTCTCAGACGTGCAGGTTTCCTCACGATATTTTCCTTAACCGTAAGACAAGTGGTAATCATGTTAGAAATAACTTGCAAATGAAAATATCGGAGTTGCGAGACCCGGATTTGAACCCGCATCGCTCAGCTATCCGCGCGCGTTACCACTGGGTTATCACTGTCTAGACTGGTTATTTTTATATAAAAATGTATTAAAACGATTTTTGTACATAAAACACTTTCCGTTTACCTTTCTAACCTTGATACATTTTTAGTATATGTATAGTATGGATAATTTGTAATAATCTACCTAAGACCTGTAGCAATTTTTAGCTCTAGACTAAAAATAGTATGGCAAAGTAAAACCTACTCGAAGCAAAAACAAGCGCTACTAGCTACTAAATATTTTACTTTACTCCGAGACGAATATGATATTCTTAAAGAAGGCAAATGGCAATATCAAATGGTCAATTTATAACTTAGTGATTTACAATAAACTTACATACACATATTAGACAGTTCAAAAGGTATAGAATTGAAAATGGTCTGTATGACTCAATATCATAATATTATTCAGCTTCCTAGCACCATCTGGTGTAAGCCTATGATAATAAATAAGTCCATAAATTGACTGATGAATCTGACACTACCTATTTAAACTAACCTGCCTAATATAATAAAATGAAAGGTCATATAGAAGAATTTTATTTACATCGTAACCAGTATGAAAAGACGTTATTCTTATGTTTCAGAATAGAACTGAAAACATTCTTACTAGACTTATATCGCCATCTATTGTTGAATTAATGTACTACTTCAGTTGTTAAGTAAATCGTGGAGAGCGAACGAGGAAAAGCTATAAGCGCCATCTATTGTACAATAGAATCAGCTTGTAAGGAAAAATGAAAAGGGTACTTATGCGCAATAGCTTTGAATAAAATTCTATAAATTCATCATAGATGGCAATGTTAAGAAAATATGAATTGCGCGCGCTACGAGGGGTATGTAAAAGCAACACAGTCGGGTGAAAGTGGGAAAATCCACCCCGGATAAGGTTCAGTCGTTTCGGGACACTCATAGCGTGTACTTCCTTCTGAAACTTCACTATTTCCTCTTCTCTTTAAGCTACCGCTTATAGATTAGGCTTCTAAAATAATTGCGCATATATAATTTTCATCTATTAATTAGAATCTTATGTTATTTTTTTACTTTGGTAAAAGTGATAAAACTTTGAAACTATTATATAAGCACAACAGTGGTTTTCGGAAGTCGCTAGACAGATAGAATGATAGGTGAGTAAAACTTTTTTATATTAAGGAGAAACTTTCCTTTTAAAAAATCTTTTCTTGTTAATTTTACTTGCGCCTACTTCTGTAGAAATTATAAATACCTACTACCTACCCAATACTGTTAAGATTTGTTTCCTTTTTTAATTTATAAATACATCTTTGTCCAAATGTACATTTACAGAATAAACAATAGGGATTATATCGAGATATTTGGCAGAACCTTTAAGTTTATATTTTATATAGATGCCTCTTAGATATTAAAGCTACAAAAATTTTAAAAATAATTGAGCGTAATCAGATAAAAATATTATGTGTTAATAATTATGTTTTTTTTATTAATCAAGCTATAATACTGCTTATTAATTTTATATACTGTCCAGTGAGCATAGTTTAATCAAGATCTATCGACAGTTTATTTAGATTGTTATACTGTATACCTTCTACCTACCTGTAGTTTTGTTTTTTAGTGAATGTAAACTTCAGTACCTATGTTAGTAATCTGACGTCATACTGAATTGCTGCTCCTGACTTAATGTATCTTCATGTATCACCTTTGGCAATGAGAAATAAACGTTAACTATATATTTTCAGTACTACGTAGGAAGGTAGTAAGCGACAGATGGCTATACCCCGCCCCAGTATTTCAGTCTCAACACTGGAATCGAATCTTAGAATTCAACAGATTAATTTGTTCCTTTTTAAATTTATGAATAGTTTCAAACGTAATTTTTATTTAAATCCGCATTAGTCATCAAAATTTGATAATCATACTATGCGTTTTAACGTGAATTGGGAGCTCAGTTGTGTCCGGCAAGCCGGCCGGGTGCAAAGCCTGCAAGGAAACAGGGGCCCACTTCTGTGGGCGTTGTGTCAGGTGGTGTGATGGTGGTATGCGTCAATGCATTTTCCAACGATAAAATAAAAGGAGTTCCTGTAAGTACCTACATAAGGATAGGCGATTTCTATGTGCGCGTAAAAGATTACGTCTAGTCTGACCAGGTGCTATTTAGGTATAAAAGAAATATCCTATTCAGTTCCTTCGCTGAGCCCGGGCTTCCATTTTCTTCCAGGGGGATAGGGCCATACTCCACCACGCAAGCTGTTCGGGTTAAAGGACTTCAGATATCTTTCTAAAACTAACTACGTTGTTTAAAGCATAAAACTTTTCTCCTGATGATTTAATTATTTATCAGCCTTCACCGTAGGACAAATGGTATTCACTTATGTTTTGATTCAGGATGTGAGTCCGCTTCACTCAGTTTCCCAAGTGAGCCTGTTACTACTGGTCTACCACTGCCCGTCGTGTGTAAAGAAATATAATAAGAAATAATGATTACTATTTAGCTTAAGCTCGGGTTCGTTTTTAGGTGCTCCTTCCTTATTAATTTAAAGGACTTTTATACAAAATTACGAGTACCCTTAAACCTCCTTATCTGGCCCTGTTGCAATATCGGTTCTTAGCGGATGACTAATAAGTAATAACTAAGTATAAAAATACCTCCCTTACGAATTCCATCGTCTAGCGGTTTTCGATATTTCAAGATGAGTAAAGAAGCGAGTGAGTAACCTTTTGCTTTCATATAAGTATGTAACATAACGTTGAAGAATTTTTATTACATCTTACCTTGTTCAAATGATAAATTCCAAAATGTCAAAGTTGAAATTCATAAAATTAATTATATTGATTAAAAACAATAATATCTCAAATTATCAATTAAGTCGACGATGTTAAGTTAACTTTACGTCAGTAAGCTCTTTAGGGTAATTTCGCGGGAATAGGGTATTTTACTCCATATGACAAAATATCTAAATCTATATTATTGAGATAGCTTAGAAAAAAAGCAGTCGGAAAATGTTACTTTTAGTTCATAAAATAACAAAAAATAAATTTTAAAATTTATTTACATGTTTTAGTTTTTTAATCTGTTTTTTATTATAAACAATTATCAATTTCATACAAATTATCGGCGCCTTTGTTTACAAAGCCAACTGACGTCATGACCACACAGCAATATAGCGTCCACTGCGTTCAGCATTTTCGTCAAATGTAAAATTTAATAGCATTTTTATGACACTTATCTATTGAAAAAAAGGTGTTTTTTGTAGTGGTAAACCACTAATAAACTAGCACTACAGAATCTAATTGAGACATTTTAAAAAATTGATGTAATCCCTTATTTCATGAGCATCTCGAATAATCGATAAAAGTATTGAAATAATGTAAATAATCGAACCATTCTTAGGCGGCAATTCAATAAAAACTAAGAATCTAACATTTTATTTTCATTCATATTTTAGAAAGCAACAACCAGTTATATTTTGGTAGGTAGTATATTGTTCTCTTTTGTGTGATTTAGTTAAAATAAAACCCATTCTTACAGAAGCTTTGAATAAATTTAATTACGGATCAGATGTTGGAATTTGGTTCCTTTGGAACGCGTAAAGACGTTTAATTAAGAAAATGTCTCTACTTTTGTATAAGCTATTAATTTGTTCGGGTAATAATGAATAACTGTATTTTGTTTTGAGAGCTTTTGCTCACTTTTAAGGTTACCTTAATTTATGTCAATTTAATTTGAAATGAAATTTACGTGAAAAATGACTGTTATTTGTTATAAAAATATTACTTTTTTAACACACAGTGGACTGTCCTTTGCACGCAAATTTATCAAGCTTATAGCCCAATGAACGACAAATCCTACAGAGGAGACAACTTATTCTTATGATTTTACACTCTCATAATACAATCACTTATATAACAATGTTTACTTTATCCGTTCTTATTTGCCCGGCATGGAATATTGGCATTATATTCGAAATTCGAATACTCTTATATAGAGTAAGACATAGGATTTACAGGGTCGGACATGCATACATACATATAGTACAGGTCAATCACATAAACCTCCTTTGAACTTCGCCGAAGTCGGGTTAAAAGAAAATGGACTATTCTATCTTGGGTTTTTTTACAAATAAATCTAATATTAAAGTTATTATTTTTTACAAAGTTGCCTAAGTAAAATCGAATAATGCTTTCCCAAAAGCTATAGCGCGGCAACTTTACTGATGATTGAAAAAGTAACTTTTATTTATTAAATTTGTTCTGTTTCATAGATAATATTATTTGAATTTTCCGCCTCACGAAATCTATGCACATCAAATTCGCACAAACTTGCGTTTTATATTAAATAGTTACAACAAAATTTTACTAACGTTTTGATTTAAGAGAGGTAAATTGGAGTACTAGGTATCTTTTGAATTTGGGACTATTTTGGTTTTTATGAATACATATAAGTGGATTTCATACAAGCAACAAAGAAATACTGGATGATATTAGGTAAACTTTTAGTATAGAGCTTTAAAAGGAAAGCAGAACTTATGTTCCTGTGTTTTCTCATTAGTCTAAAATAGAGACACGTAACTTTGTTCTCCTTGTCTTTTATATAGGGATGAATAAGAAAAATTCTTGGCTTGTTAATCACTTTTTTGTTTTATTTTTATCTTATAGGTACGTATACTTATGTTGCCTGTAAGTCTGCTTGAAAATTTTATTATTAATTATTATATACTTTCAATTCTTTTCAAAATATCTCCGTGACTTTTTTATCATTATTATCTATGTCATCAATATATCACCATTATTTGTACTCTTATCTGTAACTTAAAAGTTCACCAATCACCTCTACTTTGACAATTCGCCTTGAATATTATTATGTATTATATTTCCAAGAAGATGAATTATCCTTACAATGGAATAAATCATTTTTTATAACAGTCTCAGTACAGTCTCAGCTACAGCTGCTAGTTATTTTTTGTGAAATATCGTAAACACTCAGAACAAACCGTTAAAACATTATCAAAAATTGAATTAATCTATTTTTATCTATACTGATTTATAAAGAGGAAAGATTTGTATTTTTGTATGTTTGTGATGAATAAACTCAAAAATTTTCTGGACCGATTTCTGAAGAATTCTAACACCATTAGAATTGTTAATTTTCCCTGAGTATCATAGGCCTTATTTATTACTAAAAAAGGGATCCCTACTAAAACTTCATTAATGTAAACGAAGATGTGAAAAATTAGCCATAAAATGTCTTCCATCGCATGCGCTGTAGAGACTATTTATGGTAGAACAAAAAAAATGTTCTACAATATTCAAAGAACATATCTACAAGAAACTTTGCGGTACCATAAGTCCAAGCATTAGTTATGTCACTAATCACTATAACTACTTTTTCACATTTTAAAAGTTGAGAGAAATGCCGACAAAAATCTGATATTGTTACCGTACCGAATACTTTTAAAGTTTTTAATTTATCTTAATTTTGTGCACGAGCGGGAAGTGCACATCTGTGAAATAGGCAGTAGCGCGGCTCAAGAGTATATTTTGGATAGGTTCTGAAAGGACTGGAGTGATTTTGATAAAATTTTCTGGCAATCTACAGATTAGCTCCGTAAGTGTCTGTAAAGAAAACACATTTTTTCGGCTGCGTGATACAAAAATGGAACTTAGTAGCTAGCAAAATGGCTTGCTTCATTGTATTTAATTATTTTTACTACTTACTACAAATTTAGAAAAAATATATATAATAGTATAGGTACAATACTAATTTCTTGTAACGTTTAGATACATAAGCCGTAATTAACTCGGATCGATTTTGCGTGCGTGTTACAGGCGAAGGAAGCGCATGACAGGACAGGCAATTTGTAGTGATTGGCTTAATTGTCCCTCAACTTCGACAACGTAACGTGTTGTTAGTATCGAGGTATATAACAGTGGAACATATGTTCTTTTAAAGCAATTAGGGCAGTTATTAATAATATGTTTCAGCATAGAATAAGTATATATTTATAAATAATAATAAAGAGTTTGTCTGTACTTTAAAAAGTAGCTCTACATTGTAGTCGTATAGTTTTTACACAATCAAGGCCTTACAACTGTTAAAAAAACTATTTTTCTAGCTATTTGTATCCAATGATCCCTGTTGCGGGTAAGCCGATTTTAACGAGATTTCCACTTGCAGATAAAAGATTCGGCTCAGAATGACATTGACAATCTCGTACAACTTTTTTTTTTCATAGGGTAGAAAAAAAGCTTAACTGATTTTACCAATATTTCCAGTGAGAACATACTCGTAGAGAGCTCAGACCAGGCTTTGTCGTTTTAACACTTACGCGAAAATTAGGTTATATTTTTTGTAAGGTTCCTAGTAACTACACTTAATATTGCTGTTACGAGCCAAAATGTTTCTGATTCTTAAATAAATGATATGCAGGAAATTATGTGTCCTAAGAATGTAACGCAGCTTTATAGCATCGTGTTTTTAAGCTTCTCATCAGGCAGTCTTCGACTAAACTTATATGATCAGCTTATGTCATTCGGCATAAGTCATTAGGCTTTATTATTTTGTAGGTACCTATTGATGCGTCATATGCACAGAAGTGGTACAGATTAATTTTGTCATCATCATCATCAGCCCTTTTTAACGTCCCACTGCTGGGCATGGGCCTCCCTTAGTATCAGGGGGATCAAGCCATAGTTCACCGCAATGGCCTAGTGTG
Source organism: Boloria euphrosyne (assembly GCA_951802675.2). NCBI lineage: Eukaryota > Metazoa > Arthropoda > Insecta > Lepidoptera > Nymphalidae > Boloria > Boloria euphrosyne. Next base: position 6,662,705 of record OX637877.1, read on the forward strand.
TGTTGGCGGTCTTCACATGTCTTGCGAAAATTTGTTAGGATTCCTCAGACATGCAGTTTTCCTCACGATGTTTTTCTTCACTGTAAGACAAGTGGTAATCAGGATAGAAATGATTCGCACATGAAAATATCAGAGGTGCGAGACCCAAATTAGAACCCGCAGCACTCGGTTATATAAACGAGCGCGCTACCGCTGGGCTACCACTGCCTTTAACTATTTCTCACATCCATTAAAATATTATAGCATCAATATGATTCGCATGAAACTTATTAATAAATTATTAATAAACTCGTTCTAAGAAAACTGCATCTCCCTATACCTAAATCGTGCATACGAGTAATATACTCGGGTATAGAGAGTATCAACGTTGGAAATTGGATAAAAAACAAGGTACTTGCCGTTGGGTTGTTTTTCTGAAAATAATGTTAGAATAAACATAATGATTAAACTAACTGCAAATATTTACAGCAATTTAATGAGTATGCTCTTAACAATTTTTTTCCAAGTTCCAAAAAAAAGTTGTTGTTAATTTTAGCAGAAAAGAAAAGAATTTAAAATTTTGATTTAACACTATATTAAAGTAACTAGATATAAAGAAATACTAGATATTTCAGTATTTCTTTGTTAAAATCGATGGTTTTTTGGATAATCTCGGACCTATATATGCCTATATAATCTGGTCTTTAATTTCATATTAATGCCATAATGAGAGTAAGTCAGTTTATTAATAAAGCACTAATCCGCCTCATGTCTAACGCGTAATTGCAAATCGCGTAACTGTCACAAGTTTTCCACCGTCGCGCTTTATTTCTCCTCAAGCGTTGGCTGTCCCAGATTTGTGCATGCACCGGCATACACGACACTTTAATGCTCATGAATAAACAGTGAGGGGATTAACTTTAGATATGTACATAATTAGAGCACCGCTTTTCCTAGTGTGATAGTAAAATAATTTTAAACAAACTTTACTTTTAAACTGTACTTCGTTCAGTAACTTTAATTTGTGAAAAAGCTAAAAGCTGATTCGGATATATCTGCTCTATTAATTTTGTTTACTACTCTATTACACTCGTAAATTGCCATTGTAAATTTTATACGAAATTTCCTTTTTTTTATCAAAGACTGTTCTTCTTAACACCATATTATTATAATCTTTTTGTTTTCTCAACATACCTGATCCTAAATATTACATTATTATTCATCATACCTGTATTTATTTTAATTAGATTATTATAGGTATTACACGTAAAACCAACAACCTGGATGAAACTGATGTTCCGAAATTCAATTACAAAAACACTTTACCAATTTGGCCGTGAAACCTCATCAAGTAAAAAGGTAGACAGAATTTCGAATTAACAATATTAATTAAGATTTATGATCATCGTTGAATTCATCTACTTCATAATTTTATTGCTTGGAGGCAGTATGAAACACCGAGTAGGTAAACGATAATTGTGCTCGTGTCTGGCTGGTAATTGCACATCGCGTAAGCGTCACAACAGTTTACTGCGTCGCTCTTTGTTCCCGGCGGCACTAAGCTTGCTCTAGATTGGTGTATGCACGGACGAACCCGAAACTTTGATGGCACTCATTAATAATACCAGGCCTGGTACTTCAAGTATAGGTGTATCACATCTATACTTGAACTTATTGTTTTTTTAAGCTGTACTTTTTAAGTTTTTTTGTTGTTAAGTTTTTTTGGGAAATGCAAACCTCTTTGATTATATACATGTCTATAATCAAAGGCAAACCTATATAATTATTGCATAGTTCATAGCGTCAGGCGTTATTTTTATATTTTTATGTAAAAATTTATGTATAATTATTTCTATGTAAAAATTTCTATTATATGGTAGCGATATCTTTATGTACCGATATCAACTTTTTTATTTTTTTTTATAATACAAACTACAAAGGCATTTTTACACACTAGCTCGCTGTTTCGCTCGGGATTTTTCTAGTGAAGAACAAATATATCCCACGGGAACTGTTCTTTTTGGTACAAAAAGTTACCGTGTGCTATTTTTTCCCATTGAAAATATTTATTACTAATATAGTACTATTTTATCATGATTAAATTGTACCGTTCATTAACGGGATGTGTTTTGAACATGATGAGATCAAACAGAAAAAATGGCGGAAACAAGTTGTATCGATAAGTATCGATGTGACGCTTCTTCTTTTTCGTTACACCGTCGTTCGTCGAGCCGTAATATCTGCCTATCAGTCTAGTTAAGACGAAAGCTCAAAATTGTGTAATACTAAACCTAAAATCTCATTGAGTTCTTTACCCCCTTAAAAAAATACGAGTAGTATTCAAATATTCAATATTTTTTATAATATTACGTTAATACATCATCGAATTATCGGTACGATCTGAGAAACGTATCCTTTTATTATTTAATTTAGCCACATTTCAGGTACTCCCTTTAGGACAACATTTGTACAAACTTTGAATGTCTTACTCATTTATAATATCTAATCAAAAGCCAAAAAAATAAGTTTCAAGGTTATAGCTTTAAAAATGACATAATTTCCATACAAACTTTCATCCCCTATTTAAACCCCTTACAGCCCTTTCTTAGTCTTGAGCTCTTTGACCTATTCTTGAAAAACAATTTTGTGAAAATCGTTGATAATAGATCAATGAATCAACATACATATTTTATTATTATACTCGTAAGTATATTACGCAGCGCGAACGATGGAAGATTTATCATACTGTTTTGTATTTATAATATTGGTAAAATATATTATACCAAAGTTAAACATTTTCAAGACTATCTTACAACACCAAATTAACAAATAAAATGAAGTCACTGAGTGGAAATGGAACCATTTGCATTTTAATAACTCCAAATGCAATTTGTGAACTCATTACCCAGCGCAGCTGCTCTTAGGCTTCTATTACATTGGAGGAAGGCGAGTACAGATAATAATCGAACACTTAGTTGGCACAGAAACTGCAAATGAACCATTCATATGGACCATGTAATATGGCAAAGCATTGCCGTAAATGAAGTTTAGAAGTCTAGCTTTATGCCTATTGCCGACTTCTATACTACGTAGTTTTAAGTCTGTTTTATGTATAAAGATAATACTCGAAGAATCAGTATTAACACAAGAAATAAATGAAGCACTTATCAATTAATGTTAAAAGTCGACCCGTTTATTTCATTATTTCTTAAGCACCTTGTTCTAGGAATTTTGTTATCGGTTAGTGCTAGAGACGTTGAATGAATACTTATTATATTTTCCAAAAGGGCTCTTCCGGCAAAATCGGATATTTATCGAAAATATAAAAATATTTTATATTTAAAATCTATCATAATAAAATCCATTATAGGAACAACCACTTCGTTTTTCTATGAAATAACGTAATTTAAAGAAAAATGTATACGTATATTACATAATATGTATGACAATTGTACCATAACAAAGCTCGTCATCTTAAAGGAAAAGATGACGAATACGATAAAAAGACACGAAAATGCTGTGTTTTGTTGAATTGGCAAAATAACTGAATATTTCAGAATTCGAATAAGATAAATCTTATGAATACGAATACGTTACGAAGAGCAAGTCGTTGATGTTTGAAATATAAATCATTTTGTTAAATGAAATAATACATAGTTTCAGTTCAGTATACAGTTTTCATTTTTAGTAGTGCTACGAGTACGTGTACCACCTATTACAGCTCAACAACGTATTTAAATGTCTGCACTATAATTTAATCGATTATGCACATGCCTGCATATTATACCTACGTTTACAAAAGCCAAGTAAAATATATTGGCTGTTACACAAAAGTAAACTTAACTTAAATTTAAATGGCTATTAATCCTTAATCATACCAATTATTGCTTTTCGATATTCTGCAACGAGAGCCGGTCACAAATTTAACTCTCTTTTACACTTCGTCGAGCGTAAAATTTTTCAGTTCTTTTTCACGAGCGTCTGCTTTATACAAGGAAATGAGCTTTCGTATTTTCAGCTTTACGATATCGGAAATGTGTAATAGTTTTCGAATTACATTCCATAGTTTGAACAGCAGTGACTATAAATTGTAAGGTTTTGAGTTCAATTCCCAGTTTGAGTTATCTTTCTAATAAAATATAAGCAAATATATTCAAAAAGAATATTTAAATATATAACGAGCATGAGTTAGTTATAAGGATATTAATTTGTAACTAAATTTGTTTTGAATGTCGCAATGCTTCGTTGACGGCTACACCGCATGAATGAACTGTTGGCTTCAGTTTGCCGTATAAATTACTTCGTAGGGTAACGATGTGCCCTTAAATACCAGGGTTAATGAATATGGAGTATGGAAATAAAGGATTATTTCAAAGATACAATGTTGAGAACACTCATTAATGTCATACCTAAATGTACATTTTAGGTAATACAAATATGTTTTATAAAAGAAGTTAAAAAACAGTTTAGATATTATTATAATTTATATCTTAAACTGCTTCGGTGGTGTAGCTGCCATCAAGTACAGCTACACATCCGGAGGTCTTGGGTTCGATTATTTGTTATAAAAGTCCAAGTAACTGTATTGGAAGACTTTTTTTAGGATTAGGAAAATCACTGCGTGCCTCGGAGATCACGCAGTGATTTTCCTAATGTGGGCCCCACTTTAGCCCATATTCAACAGACCGAACTATCTATCAACATTGATGGTGCTTATTAACATGTCAAATATTAAAGTTTATTGCGTGTTAAGTTCATATCACAATAAAGTATTTATTACATAAATTATAATACTCATGAGCCATTCCTTAATGGTTATGGTTCTTACAATACCAAGATTATAATATAATGCAATTCAAGCATAATATTTCTTTCATATGACTAATAAAGTTGATTGTTAAATTTTACTTTCATAAGCTTGTAGATATAATCAAGTCAGAAATTTAAAGCACATTATTTAAAAAGCTGGAGTAAAGTCGCTCTGAAAAATGCTCTCATTTCAACTATGTAATTATGCTATAGAGATTCAGAAGAAATTAAAATTCTTGATTGCGGCTCGACTACAGTTGCCGTCCGCCGGCAGCTCCGCCTCGACACCTCTTAGTGCCGACAAATTATTTATTAGCCATTTAAGATTCATTGCAACAAAATTAAGGGCGGTCAAACTGAATTGTTAACATATCGATGTTTTTGAAATGAGAGATTATGTTTATAAGTTACATTACTCTATAAAAATTATGTATTTTTTAATATTTTTTATATTATTTACAATATTTTGATGTATATATATATATATATATATATATATATATATATATATATATATATACTGCTAGAAGCTTTGTAAAAACATGCCTTTAATAATTATTAATGAATGTAGATATGCAAAATCACAAACAAATAGTTTCTATATAAATTTTACGTAAAAAGTAGAACATAAAACTGAATAATACATTGAAACATATAAAGGTGTGATAAACCCACTAACTAATGTTCCGTCCTGAGACCCGCCTAGGTTATTTATCATTCACCAAGAGCCACCGACCGTGGTCATTGCCATGACCGACACGTAGCTTTACTGCTAGTGTATACACTGACCCTCAGTTAATTAAGGTTGCTCTTGAATTAAATTATATTTTGTAATATTAACTATGTCAAGAACATAACACTTTTCTGCTCCTCTTCTTCATAGATAAAGTATTTCCACTTTTTTCATACGAAACACTCTTAGTGGCCCAAATTTACTTAATGTTTTTTATTTTTTATTGATAGCTTAAGCGGTTTTTCACTCAAATCTCATCAATAAAAAATTATATCAAATAAACTCGATGTTTAAGTTTAAAAAAGGAAGCGTTGTTTCTAAAAATGTGTATAGGTATATTATATACTAGATACCTTCAATTCGAAAATATCTCAATAAGCAAGCTCCGTTTTCAAAGATTGTGTTGTTTGCATTTTAAAGGTTGTTTGTTTAATTCGAAATTCATCATATTTTTAATATAATTGCATTTTACTATATTGAAAATATTAAAAAAAATGAAATGAAAGCTTTCGGGTGGTAGCCATAAGAATATATTTAGGCCAATAAATCAACTACAAGGCTTGTGTTACGGATTTCAGATGATTGATGTACTCGTACTATAAATATACAACTAATAGACATATATTACAAATATAAACGCCTATGACTGGAGTAAACAAATTCGTGCTAATCACATTAATTAATTCTCTCGAACACGCGATCACATGTATACTACTAAAGAATTATATCATCTGTAGTTTTTAACAATAGCGTTGTCTGTAAGGGCTCGTCCATGAAATGTCTGGAATCTGAAGATGGCAATGTCATTACTGTGAAAGCGAGTGAGTGTGTGATACGAAGCTTGAAATGTGCCAAAGTTGTGGGAAGAGGATGCTGAGATGATCAAATATAATTAATACTTGTACACCTGTCTTCTATAAGTATTTGTGTTGGAAGATGGAAAAGTTTTCTTTGTAAATTGTATGAAAGCTGTGTATGGAAGCTTGACTGCATGGATGTTTCACTATCATATTGTTGTATCCAAAAATAAAAAAGAAGCAATGCCGAAAGCTAACTCGCTGATAAATTGTTTGTGTTTCCTTCGCTGGTTTGCTTGAGCTTATTATTAAAAAAAAACACTATGGTTCTACGTATCTCGTTAAGTAAAAAAAACAGTGTAAAGATTAGAAATAGATATGATTTACTTTGTCATCATATGTAGTTATTTTCAGTCGGTTCCATTCAGTTTGATTTAGATACGTATTAAAACCCGCAATGCAATGTTAAGTCGCTATAAGCTTCAGCTGCTAATTATTTTTCTTCTACCGACCTTCTCTGTCTGCTTAATTACCTCGAATAAATCATTAAGTGCCTGCAATTAATAAGTTCCTTTTTCACCTTAAATTTACTTATTCCCAAACACTTATATACTTAATACCTAGGCGATTAAAACAATATTTTCTTTGATTTTAATGTTACTTATTATTATCTGGACTAAAAATATCAGTAAAATTAGTTGTAAGTTAACAGTGCAATTTATAAACACGTTTGATTATTAAACATTAACGCAAATACGCATTTTTTTTGAAATAATTGATGTGCAACTAGGATTTAGTAGAATAATTAAGTGCTTTCATCTAAATTAAAATTTAATACTACAATTATCACTAAAATGCTTTATAAAAATTCTTTTGATAACATTTTAAGATTCCAATTTAAAATAAAGCTGGTAAAATTGCAAAAGTTACAGTTATAAACTAACTTTGAGTCGTTTCCACCTCGTTTTCTCTGACAATTTCTTCATTCAAACATCTCGTTTCACCCGGAGATTTTTCTTTTAACCTTTTCATAGCCAAAGAGGTCACTTATTTTTACAATAGACGTTTTATAAGCGCGCTACTGACCCATCTGGACTAACACGCCTTTCTTATATTTCATGTAAAAGCTCAATAAGATTAAAAATGATTTTCAATATTTTAGAACCACTGTCGAGTGTTGAAATTTGAATTGAATTTGAAACTAATTTTAAATCATTATTTTAACTTTTGTAAATATTTTTTTTAAACTTCATACTTTAAGTAAAAATTTTTCCTTTGGTTTCAAGTTAGTAAAAGATTTTTTTTGCAACGAAAGACAAAGAAGTATCTTACGTACATATAAATACACACATACTTTTTTTTCATTAGTAATGACATTAAAGATAAAAATATTACACCCATACTTACTTATAATTAGTTTTGATACGCCCCACTGCTGCTAACAATAATAGAACAAAAGAACTTTCTGTCAAAAGCTCTCCGTTTGAACGTTAAAGAGATAAACCGTTGAACAATGTCTATGAATATTGATAAAATAGGTTGCCTCGATCTTTGTTACCGATTGCTATGAGAAATGATTTACATTATAAAAGCTAAGCTAAGGTCAAATTAAGGTAAAAGTTCCTAAATACATTTGAAAATAAATCTCTTACTTAAAGTTTTATATTGTATATTATATTGAAAAATATGTACACTGCGGAACAAATAATCTACAAAGATTCATTCAAATTCAAAATATTTTATTCAGCATGAAATTATTACAATTTTTTACTGAACGTCATGAGTCTACTACCAGTTCGGAAGGAAGAAACCACTGACCTGAGAAGAACTGGCGAAAGAAACTCAGCGGATGTACATATACTCTCTATACTCATATCTCTTAAGTCTTATAGTCGCATCAATGTTGAAAGCTATCGTCGTCAAAGGTCACAAAAATAGGTTTATATGAATATCCCGTATCCTTTCCTTGAAATGAGATTAGGTAGGTAGGATTTAGGTTGCTGTGAGTCCACCTGAGTTTATAAGATACGACATTATGTTGAGGTAGCTGATGTTATAACGAGTTACTTAGGCTACTTTTATTTTACAAAAAGTTTAGGTTACTACCTTTAACTAATACGAACATGGATAGTGGTATTATTATTATTTATATTATTCTAATCAATATTAAAAATAGGGATTGGTGGTAAAAGGATGAAAATTTAGTATTATAAGTACTTTTGATGCCAAATCATAAAAAAAATAAAAATGTGGTCAAAAAATTAAAAATAAAGAATCTGGTAAAGGCCTCCCTTATCACCTAGAAGAATAAAAAATAGCCTACGACCTATTGTCAGACCTACCAAATATACACAAAAATTTCATAAAAATAGGTCAAGCCGTTTCAGAGGAAGGAAACACTGTGCCCCGAGATTTTTATATATTAGGGATCAAAACAGTTCTCTTTTTCTCCTCTGCTTGCTAACCGATTATCTTTGTTGTATTGAGCTTTAGTGTTATCATTATAAAAATATGTTAAAAAGGGCGGAATACAAGTATGTTCATTTAGAAACATCACCATATTTTATCATAATAATAAATAAATAATAATAATCCAATGTAAAAAACTTTGTTATTACTTACATTAGTTAGTATTAGGCCGACTTTACACCTGTAAGTTACTTTCGTAATATTTATGTAACTTACTTATGGTTGCATTTACACTGAAAATAAACTTACAGTAAATAATGCTTATTATATACTTACTTACATACTCTTTATATGGTAGCACAAACCAATTCTACTAGCACATCAATATATCTACATCGTTGTTTGTAGAGTATAGTCACAATTTGTTGAAGAGACGCTTGGCTGCTGCTGCCTTGATAAGATAACACTGATCGATGTTCTTGCACTTAAGCTCCCAAGCAAGTACGAGTAATGATTCTTACGATATGATGGTATTTTTCTGAAATATTGTTGTGAGCTTTAACACTGTACGGAATAAAACATGAATAAAATAATAAAGTTGTAAGAAATTCTACTGCGCAGTAAAAGATTTGATTTCAGTTTTAACTCAAAACGATGACATTCATATGTAATAATTCTTTCAGTTAGATTTTTATTTTAATTTTTCGTAACTACGTCGCTGGTTTAGTGGTTCGAGTCATTGAAGGTTTAGTTTATAATTGGAATTCTCTGTAAAAAAGCTTAGCATTAAAGTTCAGAAATTATTCGGAAATCTAACAACTTCCTGGAAGAGCACGCATATCTGTCAGTATTGCCTCTAATCTCCTATTGATTGTATCGAATCGTCATTTTTGAGTTTTCAGATTAAGTTCTCCGTCGAACTTCAAAAGTGCACGGAATAATGTGTCTGTGTTATAATACTTTTAATGCGGTCCTGTCTAAGCTTAAAAATGTAGTAAAAATGTCGAGTTCTTGCAGTATAAAGTTGTGTTTAAGGTTAATTTGAATCATAGTTAATAAAATTTTTTGTACTTTTTGTATATTTTTTTCTAATTAAAAAAATAATTAAAGTAATTTTAAAAAATAATAAAATACAGAATCAGTTACTACTATGCTTCTTTTAAATTTATGGTTAGAATATACTTAGAATTATTTTATAAAGATATATTTATGAATTGCCCATAAATTCATTAATTCCCATAAATTAACTAATTATACTTTTCACACAATGAACATAAACACTTGTTATAATATTATAATAATATTCAAATTTGATAAGTAGCTTAATAACAACAGCATTGTAAAGCTCGTGCAGCACATGTTAACTAAAATGTTTTGCTCTCGTTATGTGGTTAATTTAACCTTTGTAAACTATTCAGGCTTTACTAGCAATTGATAGGAATTATGTAGCTTCATTAGTACTGAATTATTGATTTAGTTCAAACAGCTATCCTAAAATTTTAAAGTAATGTTAGTATAATATGTTACAGGGAGTTTAATCAAATTCCTAGTTTTACCTTCAACTATAACTATGAAAAACCTTGCGTAAAATAAGCATAAGCGAACATATTAATAAACATAATTAAAAATATTATAAAACAAAATGGCTATGCGTATCCAAATTCTTAAGCTGTGTAACAAATTTCTATGCGGCAATTAGTCATTTGGTGAATTTTTCCCGAAACATTTGTCTTTTATATCATACACACTTGTTTTTATACACACATATCTACTTAAATATGTATAGATAGCATTGAAACGGAAATTTAATCCCGTAGGAAGTCTCCAAAGCGGCAGTGTATACTAACTAATATACGAGTAACTTTCATTTGACATTCGTGAGCGCTCTATCGTGTTATATCTCGTCTCCTATAGCCCTGTCGAGATCTTTCCTTTTGTTATCAATTTAATTCTAATAGATAGATATTTAATATACAAAACAATTTTTATATGTGTATTCTAAAGCAGTAAACCATTGGGGTAATAAAGGAAAATGTCAGTTAAAGTTACAAATGGTTCATTACTTTTTATGACTACCACAGAAGGTTTATTGTACAAGTGCGGGCGATATAAATTGTATGAATGAAGCTTGTTTTGTAAAAGTGTACGTTGCTATTACATTTAAGTCAAAAACTATTTTTTTAAGTAATATGTTCACTTTCACTTATACCCTTTGAGGAGAACTCCGCTTATAGAAATTTACGTTTCAAGGCTGATTTTAATTAATTCGATTAATTTCCATTATTTAATGTAGCCTATATAAAAGGTAATTATAATGTTGTTATATGTGAGAACAAAGTTTTGCATTTTATTTTAAATTTTTTGATGAATTTAACAAAATCGATGTGTAAGTCTAAAAAATAAAAAATGATCAATAAAGACAAGAAAATGCGCTTTTGCACTTATAAATATATAGCACGTATGACATGATTTACATACTTAGATTCATATATTTAAATGTAATATCTTTGTATAGAAAGCCATCGATTTAACGATAATCCCTTAGATCTCCTGTCCTCTGGATCTAAGCCAAGTAAAGTGAGCATGGCAGACTGCCTTCACTTACTGCGAGCTACTGTATTGAGACTAACACAAAGTGTTCAAGATACTCGTTTGTATTTAGATTTTAAATGTCTATTAGAATTTGATCATTTTTATACTCTTCAGTAAAACAATATACAGAAGATTTTTCCTAAAAAGCAGCTTTTCGAATGCTTTTACTAACAATTTTAAAGCCCCTCTGTCCTCCAATGTAAATGTTTTAATTATTTATTTTTAATCCTTTTTTACACAAAAAATACAAATTTAGAAATGATACAAAGATTTACAAATTAATATTTCTGTGTAAAGGCGGCCGTTTTACTTAAGTAATGTAATTTTTTTCAGGCAACCTCTAGCCAGATCAATTTTCATATGACATATTTTAAATTTTCTTACGATAGACTACGATAACATGTACATATTATGTAATATATTTAGTTTCATTATTTTGATTAATAACCTAGTTTTCCAATAATGTTTATCTCAATTTGGAGAAGCATCAGCGCTTAGTCAGCTGGTACAGCACCATTTATGTAATGGGCTCTAAATTGCTTTGATCGTTTTTCCGGAAGGTTAATGAATTTTCTCGCTCCAATAAACATAACGGTTCAGTGATGTCACGAACTCTTTACTGTTATGATTTTAAACTTAAATTTATATTAAGCGAAATTGATAACAGTAAATATCTGTCTGTAATTAATTAATTATATATAATCAACTATAGGTACCTGGTAAATACTAAAGTTACTTAACCTAATACCAACTTATTGTTGATAAATAAAACAGGGAGCACTTTACCCTGTTATTAGGCTAGCGAAGGTATTAGCTAGACGATACTGTTTAAGGTTAATCGTGTTTTTATTCAGCAGGGATAGAATACAGAGTTTAACATAAACATTGGTCTTATTATTGTGCATTAAGTAAGACAATTTTGTAGACTTACGCTAAAAAGTAAAAATTCATTTATTAAAGAACTTTTATGTGTACTTCGTCAAATATTTTTTTAGTCAAATTAAAATAATACCTACAATATATTCAAATACAAGTCAACAATAGCTCCTCATATCAAGTAACACTGCTTTCTGATAAGAAGTAAAGAAATGGTTCTTTACTCGCACTCGCATTTTAGTCGAAGCTTTCCGCTGTTAAACATTAACCGATATAACTATATTGTTTAGTGATTTAGTATCTTTTTTCCATTTTCAGCAGATTAACATCATGTGTATAATATTAGAAATAGCGTCATCCGTCACTTTTCGGAGCTTTAATAACTATACTAAAACTTAATTAGGTCAATTTGTCAATATAACTCTCAGTGGTAACTAATTAGATCACAGCACAGCTAGGCTACAACTATGTTCTAACACAAGCGTTCAAAATTGTTGTGCGGTATGTTTATATCCACACGACCCACCGAACTAAACGTTTTAGTTCGGTGCACACGACCGTATTGAAGAGGAAGTTGTTGATAGATTCTCGCTACCATATTATAATATTATATACTAGAAGCAAGCTTCTAAGTATTTAGCATGCCTGAAATAATATATGCAAGGAAAAATACAATATTATCTATTAAAATATGCCTGTTTAATAACCCTTGCTTAGATGCCTTCGTCCATAATAGTCAAAGTAATAACGAAATTAAAAAATGATTCGGTTCAATTAGATAAATAACAAGCAATGTTTTATTCTTTCATCTTTCAAAGTGGTCACAAACTCGACAGTTCTCTTTGCTGAAGTGGATAGGAGTCATCCTTGTATATTATATCCTTTTGTGGCCTTTACCTTACCATATATGTGTGACATTTACCTTAAGCATGTGATTTCTAAGATTGCATACTTAGTTATAAAATCTCATTACATATGAACGCGGATGGTCGAATTGGAATGTTGTCAGACGCACTTTACGAATTTTATGTTCGTTCGTGTCTCGTTCTTATACTTTAGAATGATAAAATAAGTTACAGTCGATACAATATGATCTGAACGACTGTTAAATACATTTTTAGATGAATAGAGATAAACCCCAATACGATACAACTTCTACGCTCTATAATAATTATCAAGGATACAGAAAAATCTCTTTAATTTAACGAAGTACTTGTAAAATTGTCGTTAAGCACTACACGTCTATACGTGTACTATATTATTTATATATATTATGATATTTTATTTTTTATTATATAGGTCACATATCAAAGAATATTATAAGCCATTGTCGCCATTAAATGCTATTCAATTCTTATGTTTCAGGCATTTGGCATAATCACGAGAACACAGTGGCAATGAGCGGGGGTCCCCGTCGTGGACGATAGTACAGCGCGCGCCCGCGCCGGCTCCCGTCCCCACACTCGCGCCCGCGTCCCCCCTTAGCCATGGTGCGTGATAAGAAGTCCCCGCACAAATCAGACTCCCAGAAGTGTAAGTTTTTTTATTACTAATAGTTATTTTAGATCTTATAGATTTCCTTTTATTATTTTTAAAGAAACACAAAAATACATACTTGAAGATTGTACAATATAGATTGAAGAGGATATAATAAATAAAATATGTTTATGAGCTTCTTCTGCATTACTATTAATTGTCCCATAAAAAATAAATTCACTGCAATGACACCATCAAAATAATATTGCGCCATTGATATAAAATTATGAAGGAAGATATTGTCAACATCAAATAAGACATGGCATCTATCGGTTGAGCGGGATATTGTATAAATGTAAGATTTACCGTACATAAATATGTATGTCGAAAATGTCAATCTACGCTCATGGATCCTATATGGTAATATCGAATCGTTGTTTATTCTGATTCTGTATTATTCTGAAATAAAACGATCCTACAATATAATCGTAACAGCTTTACGACTTACTTAGGTACACATCCTTTTGTAATTTTCTATAAAATGGCCAGACCGGCTATGAAAATTAAAAAAAAAAAAGTTTTGAAATAAATATTTTATCTTTTTAGATAGATTTAATTTGGTATGTGCAACGAAAGGATATTCCTTCTGTAAAAAATAGAAAATTAAAAGCCATTAAGATTATATGGAAATGTATAAGAAATGAAACTTCTTAAATTTATTTAATTAAATAATAAAAACTAAATATTACACTCAAATCATAGGTGATCAGACCGTCAACCACGGCTAAATGCGCGCTAGTGGATATGGTATATTCTAAATATTCAAAATAATTAATTAGTAATATTAAAATTGGTAAAAAAGATTATAAAAAAATTTTGTAAGCGTTACAAGAATAAAAATCGAAAACCAGTACCTAATAACTCGAAAAAATTTAGATAAACCAGCATTTTGATAGCTTTAAAATATCTAGAGTCTCTTAGGTATTCCATGCAGATAAGCTGCTTTCGAAATCTAGTTGATATATTTCCTACAGTGAGTTTTGCTCGTACATAGCGAAATAATTCTTACATTACAGAGGGCGCAGTGCCATATTTTTGACGATTTTGATGTAAATTATTTCAGGATGAAGCGATAAAACATATCTAACATAAATGGAATAGAACAAGATCGTCAATGTATACACTTTACGTTATACCTAATTAATCATGTAGTGTAAATCTTCTTAATCAACATATAATAAATTATGTAGTGTAAATAGCAATTAATTATGTAGTAAATACGTCACAATTGACGAGTGACGAAAATTGACTATTAAATTAATAACGAATGTCTTAAATGGGTACTTAATATAAAATAGCCGAATATGAAACTGAGTTCGTAATTTAATTCTGGTTATTAACTTGCGAGTCGGAAAATTTCGTAATAATAATTCCCACTTAAGCTCAACTTCTCGAACTTTGTTGAAATTGAGATGTCAGTCGATACAATTGACGCAATTTGGCTGGAATCGCTCTGGGAATTGAGTCCAGTTGCCAAGCGCGGCAGGCAATATGTTTCAATAAATCCCTAACAACACTTGTAACTACTCGAATTTAACAGTATCGGCATGTATTATTTCATTATAATATTTTAATATTCAATACTTTTTGAATATAAAACAAGTGTTTGTTTTAATATGTTATATTTATAACGTATATACATCGGTATTTTACAGTTCCTATTAACGTAATCGTCATCAAATTATTATCATAGTATTTCTATAGTAAACAAAATCGTTGGGTTAAAATTAAAATGGATTTAACTTCTTCTTGATTTAACGTCTTTTTTGGAAAATATGGACAAGTTTCGAAGACGTTAAAAATTGTACCGAATGCGACTCTGTTTAAAAAAAATTACACGCTTGGAGATCTGTTATAAACAATAGATAGTTATAAAACTTTGCTTATTTACTTTATACTATAAATTATTATATTTTATAGTATGCTTGCGGGACAATTCCTTCCAATAGGGGACAGTTGCCTGTCTTGTTCATAATTATTTGAAGGGATTTATCGTATTTCTTATTGTTTGTTAGCGACAAACTCCTAAGTCCAATAAACAGTGAATCCTCGCTGAAGACGCGAAATCTCGTAACTTCATAATTCGGAATAACTTTGCTTTATCACAATTTAGTGAAGGAATGAAAAGATAAATTTGATAATTTGAGCGCCTTTCGTTTCTTGGAAACGGCAAATACATACATTGTAGGCTAAATACCCAAAAAGCGTAATTAGGGTAAGCGAAGCGAGACCTTATCTCACAACCTGAGCATTTTGCGGTACATTTTACTGAAAAACTATCACGCCTATATATTTGTGCTTTAACATAGTAATTTAACTTCATATGTAGATGTGTTATCTGTAAAAGAATATAATCTTATAACCATTAAAAAAATGAACATTAACAATTTTGTGTTCATTGAATAGAATGTTATTAATGCCATCTGTTAGAAAACCAAAGAGTTAACATCGCTGTAACATTATAACCCGTTAGAAAAACTACGCGAGCCCTCACAAAGCTCAGGTTTATGCTAGTGTTATATGCCTTCACATATTTTTATCATACACCTAATTTAGGTAAATAATATTGAGAATTTTATAATGTCTGGTCTGTACATGTATTGTGTATATACATTAGTTTGAACATTAATCTAAATGATGACATGTATTGCATTTATAGTATCTCAATCACGTTAAGTATCTTATTACAAGCAATTAGTTCATGTGTGATTGCATAAATTATGCAGTGAAACATAGGAATTCATTGTTTTATATAGTTGCAAGCTATAAACGTTTACAAATTATTTAAAATAGGATCCTATCGAAACCGTATTCTTTAAAGCATACCTGCAAATTGCAATATACTACTACTAATATAATGATATTGGTCAAACAAACACTAACTAACAAAGTTAAATAAAATTATTTTTAATTCGTAGTTGCTGATTTAAGCTACTTCGGTAGAATTCGGTTCTGATTTCAAACGTATTCGAAAACGGAGCTTAGGCTGCTTTTGTGCTTTAAAATTAATTAAGTAAGAAGTACACAAGAATTTACTTTACTCATTTATTTTCCAAGCTACAATCTTCAGTACACATTTTATAAAGAGAAATACATAATCCGTGTTTCGGTTACATTTTGTAATTTAAGGTCCTTCAATTTCGTCTTACCTATAAAATTACTTGCTACATGTGACCCTTATATTAAATAAAGGTTCGAAATTCTCAAATAAGTGCTGTTACTGAGGCTTACTAAACAGAAAGACTCAATAACGAAACTTGGCCTCAACCGGAACTCGCTTTCGAATCGATTGTAGAAAAAAGCTAATGTTTATCAGTTAAATAGATTAAGACGACTAAATACTAACTGACTAAGACTATAATAAAATTAATATTACAATGAAAAAAGTATATTCTGATAAATAAAAAAACATCTCTTATCGAGGTGTTTGTTATGTTATGAACTCCTCCGAAACGGCTTGACCGATTTTTATGATATTTCTTGTGTTTATTTGGTAGGTCTAAGAATAGTTATAAGGATATTTTATATTCTTCCACAGGTTACATAATTATATACTAGATTTTACTAAGTTATAAGGGCGGCCCTTTCCAGATTTTTCATTTTTTTATATTTAGATCACATTTTTGTTTATTACATTTTTTATGATTTGGCATTGAAAAATAATTATAACCCTAAATTTTCAACCTTATACCACCAATATTATAATAATAGTAATTAGAACGTCAGCGGAGCCGCGGGAATTGCTGGTTTTGGTATGTAAATGAAACTGTTTGATAAAAACTATTATTTTTTTTGTCAGAATTTATTACCTTTTATATTGTTTTGTTGGAGATGTGGCAGGGGCTTAAGTATAAAATAATAGAAAAACCCAAAAAAACAGTTCAAAGATCAATTTATCTTGTTGAAAATAGATAATATTAATGATAATTTTATTTGATAGCGTTAATTTGTAATTGGTTCTTAACAAGCTTTTATTATTATTTTATTATTTTTTGTACATTATTTTTCTGAAAGAAAATACACTTTTCAATACCTACAGCGTTATCGCGTCTTTAACGAAGTAAGATCAGTTTATTTTTTTTTCTCTAATATGTTGTAATTGATATTAATTATTAAAAGGTAGAGTCGATACACTTTCGGATAATTTATTAAATATTCTCCATTTTTTAAGTCAGGCAAATCCAATAACATGTTCATATTTTGTTCATATTAGCAGAAGTGTCAAAGAATACAAAGCTTTTAGTCGTATTCCATTACTGTATGATGCCAATTCCTCACTTGATATAGCTCTCCTGAAGTACGAGTACATTGGATTCTGTAAGAGGAGACTAAATATATAGTTTCTACTCTCTCCAGTTAGGTAAAGTAATTATCGTGTAGTGCAATAAGGACATCTAGAATTCATGTGTTTATTTCTAAGTAGTTCTGAAATCACATTTACTGACACTGTACACTACTACAAATTAGATGCTCTATGCCGTAACACAAATTATAATGTCACTCACTAGAGAGGTGGACTATCTGATTATTATTCTCCCTCATATTGAAGAGACCCCGTTTTCTCACGGCGGGAGATTAAAACAAACATTTATTATTATTTTAAAAATGTAAATTAGATGTTTTTGTATTTCGTAATTTGATTTGTACGATGCAATAAAATACTCTTATAAATGAAAAAATAATAATGTATCATTGCAATTATTAAATATTCAGTAAAATTTTACATAATTAGCTCTTTAAAATGCATTTAATACAGGTATAGGCGAAGACGTACATCAGTAATCAATAATCCTCGTCTTAGAAGAGCTTTTAGCTTACTTCAGGAGAGCGTTATCAACTTCCGCGGGATGTTACAACTTTCATTTCCGCTATAGAACTGGTATTTGAGGAAACGGGATGTGGTATGCATTAGAAATAACTTCAATGCATTCACTTGTACGCTGTACAATATATGTACATAACGGCATAGAATAGAATGAAATAAAATAAATACTTATAAATATTATATATTTTTTATACGTAAAATTAGTTTTAACATTTTTGTTTTGAAATAATTAAGAAAGTATAAAAAAATATGTAAACGAAGTAGTTACATATCTGTTAAAAAATAATATTTTAACCGAGTTCAAAAAAGGGGTTCCTTATTTTAAAAAGTGGCTGTTATAAAAATATAATTTACTTTTGAACCCTAATATTTAAAACTAGGTGATAAGAGGTACGCCCAGTACAAAACTTAATGCAAATTCGTAAGTCGGAGAACTGTTCTAGAACAGAAATACCCATGATGCATTACATTACGCGTATTATTGGTATACTACGTGTAGAATATCGTTTACTACGAGTTTATAGATATGAGTGCGCCGCCTATATTTTTTCTATACGTGGAAAAACCAATGTAGCGTATCTGAGTAACATCCGCAACAAATCCTAGTTCCAACAGAGATAACTTTTTATAGCAAAAATATATTTAGTATCTCTGAATAAAGCTATTAAAATGTATTTCAGTTTTAATGTTATGTGTCAACAGTAATTTTCTTATTGGTGATTGATGTTTTATAAATAACGTACGTGACTATAAACCACGGTCATGCATATAGTATGGGCCATATACCACGCAATAGAACATGGCTTTAAATCTCAAACGGCGTAATAATGCTATCTATAAGTTGTAAAATTATATGCTTCACTTGACTGTATGAATGTTGAACGTGCTTTATACCAATATTTAATGTTCAATATGCCCTAACTAAAGCAGCATGACGTATTTCTATACAAGAATCTTCTCCGTTTTGAATTTAATTTAAAATTATAATTTTAAATGCAGATTTGGTTATAATTTCTAATATAGGTACTATTACTATTAGAACTGAAGTACCTGTCGTAAGCAACGCATGTTTTGCTTACGACAATTAAAAGACACGTTAAGCCACCATATTTACATTCGGTCAGTACAGCCTAAAATGTATAAAGCTTACTTACCTATATTATAGATATTTTCTTTCAGCCAAGAGCAATTTTCCGTGTTGGGACTGATAAACATACACACGGCAGGTTACTGTTATTCATGTGTAATATTGCAAGCGTGAAGTGGTGTGTAATAACAAAGACTGCGACAGGGGAACCATACTCATTAATGCACCGCCATTCACGGACTTCATTTGCTTACAAAACGATATTAATTTAACTTATTCTGAACAGAGAAGGAAGTAGATGATAATATTACCATCAGCCACATTATTTAATTACTTTTACATAATTATTTTAATTTTACGAAGAATTATTTATTATTATTGGTCATTTATTTGGTTAAACGACTATTTTAAAATAGACTCGGAGTTTCAGAGAGATTCACTCACTCTCGAGAGGGAGGGAGAGTGAGAGATGGCTAAGCAAAGAAATATTGAAATAAGTTGATAAAGGAATACCACAGGCAGTGGTAGCCCAGCGGTAACGCGTCGCTTGTATAACCGAGTGATGCGGGTTCAAATCCGGGTCTCGCACCTCTGATATTTTCATGTGCGAATCATTTCTATCATGATTACCACTTGTCTTACGGTGAAGGAAAACATCGTGAGGAAACCTGCATGTCTGAGAGAACCTAGCAACTTTTCGAAAGACATGTGAAGTCCGCCAACACGCACTAGGCCAGCGCGGTGGACTATGGCCTGATCCCCCTCGTACTGAGGGAGGCCCGTGCTCAGCAGTGGGCCGTTAAAAAGGGCTGATGATGATGATGATGATGATGGTAAAGGAATATAGTATAATATCATACGAATAAATGGTATTGTAGTTGTTTCACATCTTCTAAAGTCGCGTTCATCGTTTTATTTTTTGCAATTTGAGGTTCTAAATTATTTTGAACATATAAATTCTATATTTTTTCTGACCACCGTCTCGATAGGTTTAAAAAACATATTGACCCAAATTTTCACATGAAAATAGCAATTTTGATTTTAATTATATCGCTGTAACTTTTGCGTTATCAAGACAAATCTAAGGATGCGGGAAGTGATGTTATTAGTATATTGAAATATTTAGTTCATTTATGATAAACAATTTTAGATTTTTTTTTTAATATTTATTATCTTCTTGAAAATGAATTTCTGAATAAGTAATTATTGTACTCTTTCTGATTATAATATTGATCTCTCGTCTGTCGCTTCGCTCGGGTTCGTTTCTAGGTACGTATACAATTTAAGTTTTCGATTTTCTTAGTTGTTAGTTGCGTTTAATCTATTTTTAATATACTTAAGCCACTGCTGTGAAGAATTATTCTAATAGCTCCAGCCCTTTTTGGGTCTTAGCGAGACACTAAAATGTTCAACCACAATCTTGAAAAGTAGCGTTGCCAAATACTTGAGGGAATAGCTTATTGTTACATAAACTTTCACGGCGCTTAAGCTGTATTTTGGTTACGTTTTCCAAACAATTTGCAAATGCCAAAATGCAAAATTTTACCTACTTTTGATGCTTGGGCAAAGTTATTTCATTATTAAGTACATTAATTTTGTTAATGTACGTAATAATGAAATATACGAACGTAATAATGAATATACTCGTATATAAACTCACGTCCATCTTTGATTCTTTTTCTGTATTTTCGGTTTTAGAATGGAGACTCTATGTAAATAACCAATTGTTAATTTTAATTTATATGAATTAATTAAATAAAGAACAAATATATGAAGCAGCTGCTAACCCAATAGAGTTAACAAAATGTGAAATCCTTTTTAACATAGATTCGTTCTTATTGGAATCTTATAAGTGTAACAATTCGTTTTTCTCTCAAATCAAATTGAATATATGTATTAAGCTTCTGAGTTTCAGGAATGAGAATTTTCTGTAATATTACGTCTATAAAAGCTTAAATTAGTTAATGTTATTGTATTCATATATACTTTAGTATATTAAATTTTAGCGTATAGCTTTTTAAAGTCCCTAAATATTTCATTAATTTTGTAGGTTAATTCCTTTTATTTTCATTATCAATAAAGTTGCTGTTGGAATTTGTTAACAATTATAATACGAGTATAATGATCGATTAAGTAGCGTCAAAATTGACTTTACAGTTATATTACGGTCTTATGATAAGACACTTTCTATTCAAATGGGATTTTATGTATGCCATAAAAACGCACTGCAGCCTGTAAACATGAAGTATTTTATAGACCTATAAAGAACTCCCAGGTGCATCATGAAAATGGCTTTTATTAGGTCAAGATAATAGAAAAGACATTGCTTGGTTTTATTTACACGATGACTCGAATATTATTATTGAGATATATTCCATGATCCATGCTCTTGATCATGAAATAAATAAATATATAATACCTGTATCTGAAGTAATTATAATTATTTACAGCTAAAAAGTTATTATAATTTAATCATTCTAGTTTTTTACACCTTAATTATTATCTACATACTCTGACATATTATATTTAATTTGTTTTTTAATAAAGATATTTTTTTAGAAAAACAAAGGAATAAAAGGTTTTATTTATAAATAAATAATATATTCATTTTTTTATAAATTTACAAAGAAATTCTAAGTATACGAATATTACACTGCATGACAGAATTTAATTTTTTTTAATATAATTTGAATTTATATAGCGCCATATATTGGTTATCGAAAATATTATAAAATTACAATAAATCGTTGTGTCACATTTACTTCCTCGTGGCATATGCATATATGCATCAAGTTATTATATTTGCTTAAAAACACAATAATGCGCTTCAAATTACTTAAAAATGCCATCTATCGCACATCAAACTATACACACAATCCTTCACGAGCACACAAAATTTCACTAATTTTTTATCAAAATAAATCGAATTAAATGCTATAATTAAACTTTCACTTGTTTCTTACGGCTAAAGCATCTCATTTTGTACAATTTCAGGACACTTTACAAAATGTAATAATTTACCGAAGTTTTATCGCAATTACATTAATGATGTACAAAAAAAGTATATTAATAATTTAAAATAAATATTATAAATTTTAAATCAATATACTCTAAGAACTTATTTTTTCAACAGGCCGGGTACAGCCGATACATGTATAATTTTAAAGATACAATATGCATAGTTGTCTCATGTAACGGAGTCACTCAGGGAAACAGGCATTCATTAAGATTCCTTTCAAATTTATTTATATCTATAATATTTCCTCACTTGTTGCCTGAATTGGCAGCCCGCCAGGGCTTCTGACCCTTGTATGGCATTATTCAGGCAAGATCGTTCTGTTTCTTACTTACTTTAGGACTAGCGTACACAAGCTGAATCGCATGATTAGATTAAGTTTCCTATGTGTTGAAAAATGATCTATGTAAAATATGCATTCTACGATTGACTAGACATAAAAGTTATATATTAATTATAAAATAATATGATAATTGGTAACGTAATGTTTTAATAATATAACCTAAAAAAATCGTGAAGTGGCGTGGTGGTGGCGGTTGGAACGAAGTTCCTTTGAAGAAATATGACTCTATTTTGATGATTTCGTCATCTCGCCATACACCACGTATGCCTAGTATATAAGTAATATTGTAGGATAATGAACGTCATCCCAATGACATAGATTGTAAATGTATATACTTTTTTTACAAATTACTATTTAATTTATGTATGTATGCAGGTAACTTATTTGTGTCATTGAAAAGAATCTCATTAATTAGAATTTATAGAGGAACACATTCTTTACTAAAATGTATACGTTACATAAATGACTCAGAATTGTAGAGCTATACATTGTAACTCCGAATTATAGAGTATTACTAGAGAAAAGTAAATTAATTTTAATTATAATTACTTTTAGCGTATATTATTTTCCTTAGAAATACAAAAACTGGTAAGACAACCTCTAAAACGATCCTATAAATATGTTTAGCTCTATTAAATACATATATGTGGCTTTCTGTGTGAATCATAAGTGCAATGCTTATTATATTTACTCTCATCCACTTTACAAACCCTTGAGACTATTCGTCCCTTATTTCCCTTATATTGTTTCATTTGGATTCTTTAGACCTACATTTGTATTGAATTGGTCGTAAAACGATCTGGCTGCTTCCAAAGCTTCTAATATAAATTTTTCATCACATGGATTATTATCAAAGAAATATGATCCACAATGAAGTGCTTCAGAGCAATTTTCATTGATAATTTTGTCTTTGCAGCATCCTAATATGGCTCGCGCGCATGGCGTTAGATGTTTTGGACGTGCACTGTCTATTCCGCGCTTCGTTTGCAGGATATAAAGTAGCTCCTCATAAGTTACGTACGTAGAATTTTTGACGGGATCTCCTAATGGCACAATTGTTGACTTGATATTACGAGCATGATTCATTTGAGCCACGATCGAGAAGATGACTGCAAAAGCAATGTACTTATTCATGATTGATTCTGAAATAGAAGTAGATTAATTTTGTTAAATAATGGTCTAAAATTAGTTAAGTAAAACAAAATTCAACAATTGTCAAAAGTTTCACTGCACCGTGGGATTCTAACTTATATGAATGGAGGGAAACCATACGTAAAAAAAAAACAATATATATGTTGTCATATCGAATTTGTAATCTTACGCGTATAATAATGTTATTACTTAAAGGCGGAGTCAAAGGTTATCTGTATTCGAGGAATACATGTATCACAACTAACAGTCACAGCAAGTAACGCAAAAATTGGGGGAAAGCACGGAGAATGAAAATTTTAGGTGTACATAACATCCTTTAAAAATGACGTAGTTGTTAAGCTGTTAGTATATTAGTAAACTGTATGATTTATTATTGTAGTTGCTTCTTCTTATTTTGTAAAGATGATGTCGAAAATTTGCAAAAATAAAGGTAGTAGAAGTTGCTAAATACTTTAATCGAATTGATTTGAAGTATATACGTCTTTTCAAATATAAATTATTTTCCATAATATTTTTATAAGGAAAAATACGAAAAGCGAATTTATTTTGCAAATAATTGAGTGTGTATTTCAAAAACGTAAATATTTTACTATTGCAAATATGTAGTTAAAAAAACAATAATCGGCAGTGCGGAACCTTCAATGCGCGAGTCAAAATCATGCTCATTCACAGTCATGTACTATTGAAAATCATTACATCCGTTAAATTACAACAAAAAACGTAATGCCAAATAGCGTTTTTTGTAGTCATAGCGCGAGTGAAGTCGCGGGTTCTGCTAGTATGAATAATATATACGAACTCCAAGTGCACATAATCACATAAAATGTCAATGTGAGTCAGAGGTTATGTTGTTGGGTTTACCCAGTTTGGATAAAACGCGTCACAAATGTTCTCTTTTAGCAATAATAAGCTTATTATACACGTGCCACATAATTTATACGTCTGTCAGTATACGTTTTTGAACCATCATGCTCTAATATGTACATACATTTTTATATTATCACACACAAATTTTAATATAGCTAATTAATGTCTCGAGACTTCCGTAAAGAGATTAATTAGGAATAAATTAACAAATCAACCTTTTTATTTAAACATAAACATAAATAAACGCTATATTAATTGGAATATCTAGTACATACAGAATACAAGTGAACAACGAATATAAATGATATACTTACTATTATTTCAGTTCCAATTAAAATCTTGTATTATAAAATACTATAAGCAGCTTGCTTCAATGTTCACAAGAAACGACCGATCGCTTTCAAGAGCGTCAACTATCTGGTTTGGTTCGAATCGCAGGCCGCAGCAGTAATATGATGTAGAGTGTAGACTTCGCTGCGTAAACGATTACCATAAAACGGGATATTCATTTACATATATGTAGGTTGGGGTGTTATCTATATCTATACATACTTATATGATAAAATTCTGTGTCGAATCTGTAAATTAAATGTTTTTTTTGAAAATTCTTAACGAAATAGTCATTATTATCGATACAGAGGCCGAATTTAAAGTTTTTTAATTTTTCTTTTGTCTGTCTGTAACTACATAACGAGAAAACCACTGGACAGACTTTGTTGCATTTTGTTGCCATTTTCTATGACGATAGCTGGTTATTTTTTTTAACGTTGGGAAATGTCAGAAAAAAGCCAATATTACCCACTAACAGCCAGAAACCCACCTCCATCTCAATTGGGCGTTGCAGGTTCACTTACGTATTCAACCACGACGCCCCGACGGCAGGTCTGCAGAAGCAGTCCACACAGCGAAGATGTTGAACAGTCCATTCTGCTGTTAGATAAGTACGTGGAACAACCGCATGGCTGGGGGGGGGGGGGGGGGGGGATATATCTCATTTCTAAGAAATCTGAATTAACCGTTAATATGTATCTAGGGATGAACACAAATAGTGAGAGGTGAGAGTATCACCTAATACACGTCGTATTATAAAACAAAGTCTTCCGCCGCGTCTGTCTCACTGTCGCTGTTCGCGATAAACTCAAAAACTGCTTCACCGATTTTCATGCTGCTTTCACCAATGGATAAAGTGGTTAGAGGAAGATTTTAGTATATAATTTGTCATGTTTTATATACATTTATTACTAGCGGAACCCGTGGCTTCGCTCGCGCTATATCTAGGGATGAATCCGAAGCGTGAGGCTAGTGTACTATAAATACTGTGTTTGTAAAACAAATACCTACGCTATTTTTGACTGATTTTCATAGGTACCATTTGTTTATTTCTACGTACAAATTTTGTGAAACATACGTGACGCAACCTTTTCTCAGATTTTTTTCTTTTTTTTCTTTTTTTAATGAATACGTTGTAATGCTTTTTTAACCGACTTCCAAAAAGGAGGAGGTTATATGTTCCGATGTATGTATTTTTTTTTTTTTTATGTATGTTCACCGATTTCTCCGTCAACTGTGGGCCGATTTCAGAAATTTTTCTTTTGTTCGGTAGGGTATAGTTCTGAGGGGGTCCCATTATCACAAAATCAGGATCTGATGATGGGATCTCAGGGAAATCCGGGGCAACTTTCAAAATTTATAGGCACCTATTATGTTTTTTATATATTTTCTTAAGCTGTTCAAGCATTTGCGTCTGAAAATCGTCATCTCATGTGATGAGCTGATGATGGAAGGTAGAATTCTTCAAATGTTATTTTTTATCTGTGTTCACCGATTTATGCGTCAATTGTGGGCCGATTTCAAAAATTTATTTTTTGTTTGGTAGGGTATACTTCCAAGATGTTCCCATTGTCACCAAGTTAGGATCTGATAATGGGATCCTAGGGAAATCGATGGCAACTCTTAAATTTTATAGGCACTTAGTACATTTTTCATATATTTTCTAAAGTTTTTTAAGGATTTGCATTTGATAATTACCATCTCATGTGGATAAGCTGATGATGGAAGGTACAACTCCTCAACGGCTAGGAGTTGAAAGGAAATTCCTTTAAAATTATACATACATATAGATTGATAGTTGTGTTCTTCCAGGCTATTACGTTAATATGAGATAATAGAAGGTAAATCTCATTAACTTCTAGGAGTTAGGTGG
This sequence comes from Boloria euphrosyne, assembly GCA_951802675.2. NCBI lineage: Eukaryota > Metazoa > Arthropoda > Insecta > Lepidoptera > Nymphalidae > Boloria > Boloria euphrosyne. The sequence goes on from OX637877.1 coordinate 6,689,929, forward strand.
AATAATGGACGTGGTTTATTTAAACTATTTCGTATGGGGAATGTAAACATAAAGATGAGCTCGTAGTTTAGTTACAGCTACAGTAGTCGTAGATCGAGTACTCTTTGGACACCAACACCCCCCCCCCCCCTTTCGGCAGACCCGATAATTAATTACTATTTTCGTCGTTAATGGGTATGCTCGTTGTTTAATATAAAGCTTAAACAGATTTTAAATTAGTGACATATAGTAAGTCACTATCATTAAATCAGCTAAATAAAAGGCACACTAAAAATGTAAAAATAAGTTATTTTTAAAAAAAAAATTAAACCGACTTCAAAAAATATGCACTAAAAAGAGAAAAATAAAAAGTAGAAAATAATACTTTAAAGAACTATGTTAATTTTGGAGTCGGTGCCAGCCAAAGAAAAATAACCGTATATTCGATTAATCTATCAATTTGTAAACATAATCAAAATACCTGGCTGGCACCGACTCCAAAATTAACATAGTTCTTTAAAGTATTATTTTCTACTTTTTATTTTTCTCTTTTTAGTGCATATTTTTTGAAGTCGGTTTAATTTTTTTTTTAATTACGAGTTGTTCTTTGACATAAGTAGGTACGCAACGGATTTCGATATATGTAGGAATTTCTTTCTTAAAAGTTTTGAATACGAGCATATTATATTATATTTATATTTATTAAGTAAATAAAGCAAAGTTGCTATTTTGTAAGTCCTCCAGACGAGGAGAAAGCGAGGTTTTAATATTTATAATAGCTCTTTCTTACTTTAAATATTATTGAAATTCAAAAATAAAATGTCAATTAATTTTATTCAAGTGAAGAAGCTTTATTAAGTAGTCTATATATAAAAATATTTAATATATCGGCCCCCTTGACAATGTGCAGTGCCCAAGAAAGAGCGTCGACAAATTTGGTGAATTTAGTGAGAATATGAAATAGGAGTCCCCCTGTCAATGACGGCCGGCATATGTGTTTCCCTGGCGTCATAACGACTTGATAATTCTTAACCAATTGCTATTTTTAAATAACAATATATAGATATATTTTATCAGGAGTTTACAAGGGATTTACTCTGGTACGTTGGTGAAGTAATATGCAGTAACTTGGGCTGTTTAATAAAAAAAATTAAACGGTTTATATAATTTTCTAATAAAATAAGAGTAGCCAAGTTACTCCTTATAACTTTAGCTATCTGCGAGTTCGAATCCCGTCAAAATCGGTCCAGCCGTTTTAGAGATTACCTGGAAAAAACAGACAGACAGACAAAAAATAAAAAAAAAGATTTTTGATGAAATACCGTATATACTTTCATATGCATTCAAAGCTGTTATTTTAAAATTAAAAACAGGCACTATAATTTTATTGATATGTACAAATTGTGCTAATGAGATTGCGAAATTAATTTCCTCCTGGTATAATTTAGAGTACTTCTGGCAATAACATATATTGTTTTATGATAAAATTCAATATGTAATTTAGTATTAAAACATTTAGGGTATCAAGCTGTGGGAAAACCTCATGCGTATTTAAAACATCGTGCGCAATTTAGTTATGTAATTTTAGCATGAAAGCATAATTTATATTTTTACGACTGTTATTTTAGCATTTTTCAGAATTAGATGACGAATTAAAAATCTTACGTGTCTTTACGACTGGATTGGACATTTCTCTCGGACGTTATCTGAGACAAGAGTCATTTTACTCGTAGTACATAAAATAATTTTAAGCAAGTCCTTGTTGAGCGATGCACAATGTAGAGTTCCGTAGTTACTCATCACAATAATGCTAATAATTCATACTATGAACAGCGAATATTTAATGCTCATTGTTTCGGCGGCTCATGGTAACAAGTACAATTTTAAGTTGGTCTGTGACCGTAAAATATAGTGGTTTTCTGTTTTGATGTTATTATTTATTTTCCTACTATATTTGAGGTAAATAATAATATCGTGCAATAATAATTAATAATTAACAAACAATAATTTATTATTATCTTTATTTATTTAAATAATTTAATATTATTGTTAAAAATAATCACAGCAGACGTAATTTCAAGTTTAAATATTTAAAATTCATTTCATTTTTTTTCACTAACTCACTTGATGGAACATCCAGGAGATGCGTTAACATTTTTAGTTTCGATTTGCTTAAAAAAACAGTAACCGAAAAAAATTATGACAGGGTAATTATTTCTTCGGCTTTGGTATATTTATTGGCCTACTATAAAATGAATCATCTTCTTCAGATACATAAGATCCGTTGATCAATATTCCCCAGTTTTGGTTAGGATCCTCTAACTCAAGAAATTTTCTTCGATTCATTTCATGTACAGGTACGTCTCCATGGTTTTTAACGTTTTGATGATTATTGATAAGATTTTTTTTATTGCCTCCTCTTACTACTTTTGGCACTTTCAAGATTGGTTCACGTTTGTTAAAAGTTTTATGTGCGACTGGTGTAAAGACCCTCTCCTCGACGTTGTCTTCTTTAAAGAAAATATTTGTATTGATATTCTCTGTTCTAGTAATGGAAGCAAATTCGCATCTCATGATGTTTTGAAAGAGTGCGGCAAAAATTAATAATATTATTCTCATCTAAAACAAAAAAAAACATCTTATAATCAAACAATCACGTACCTGCTTTATGAAAAAAAAAATATTCATGTCTCTTATGTCTAACGAACATGCACAAAGAACATAATGTGATAAGAACTAAATGAATATCTAAACAAATTAAACGAAACGAAATAAATTAAACGGCTTTTATAATTTTCTAATAAAATAAAAGTAGCTTAAGTTACTCCTTAAAACATCAGCTAACTGCGAGTGAAAATCCTGTTAAAATCGGTACAGCCGTTTCAGAGATCAGTCGGAACAAACAGACAGACAGATAATAATAAAAATTGATTTTTTATGGATGAAATAACAAACTGATTAAAGTTAATAAAACCGAACCAGGCAGACAGATTTATCTTGCCTTTGCGATGGACGTTCGATGGTATTTTGATTATGTATCTATTTAAGGTTATTTTGCTTTGGCGGGCACCGACTTCAAAATTAACTAAGTTCTTAAAAGTTTCTTTTATTTTTTACTTTTTAGTTTAGATTTGTTTAGTTTTGAAGACGGTTTTGTTAAAAATAATTTATTTATTTCTAGCGGAAAGTAGATACGTATTTTGTTTATTTAAATATAAAATGGGTATAGGGTAGGCCAACTAAACCACTGCTCTAATAAGTCAGCGAGGTTTAGGAATAAGCGTTATTAGGCAATCGAAATTTATCCACGTCCAGTTTTCCGCCTAACTCCCAGACGTTAATGATTATAAAAATTTACCTTCTGTTATCAGGTAAACCTAATAGCCTGAAAGAATATAATTATCGGTCCATAAGTGCGTATAATGTTGAAAAAGTTTTCAACTCCTAACCATTGTCTAGTCGTACCTTCCATCATCAACTCATTGACATGATAACGTCTTTTCGGTAGGTGACTCAAATATACGGATAGCCTATAAAAGATCCCGCCGAGTATTGTTAATTTGCTCCTAAGAATTGAAGAGTTCCGTTTCTTTGTCATAGATTTCATGATCAGAACCTTACCAAACTCTTATCGAACTATCCTTGAAATACATCCTTTCCAATAAAAAAAGAGCATCAAAATGGGTTAGCGTGATATTGAGTTATTCGTCCATTTGTCGCGCACATATTTAATGCAAAGACTTATATGGTTTTCTCATGGACGCCATTTTCAGACCTGGATAATAATAAAATGGGACCACACGGGAAGCACCACCTTTCAAATAAACAAAAATCATCAAAATCCGTTCACCCAGTCGAAAGTTCGGAGGTAACAAACATAAAAAAAAACCAGACGAATTGAGAAACTCCTCTTTTTTGGAAGTCGGTTGAAAATAGCATTTCTTTTCTCGCAATACTGAGGCAAAATCGTTTGTTTGTCTTCCAATCGGTTACGATAAAAAAGAAGTGCTAGGAATGAAACCTCATAGAGCCAGTAGGCACAACTAAATATAAAAAAACTAACAAACCGGTTTTCATCGTCGAAGATTTATTTTGTAAATGATTATTTAATAATTGGGTTTGGTTATATAATTATATGAATCGCAAGTATAGGTATGTTTATTAAAATATGTTATTTGATTAGTGTAAAACATGATTATAACTAAAAATATCAAAACAAAAAATAAAATTCTGAGTCGAACATTAAATATTTTTTTTGTAAATCTTATTGTAATAGCCCATATCGATATAGAGGTAGAATCTGTAGCTTATAGAATTTTAGGATATCCCGTTACATAGATTCATGAGATTTGGTATGATGATTACAGGTTGTACGGGACAACACGTAGAATAACTTTTAGTGCGGGAAAATAAAAATATCATCACTAAGGAATAATATATATGCACGAACTGTTAAAATGTAGGTACGTAAGGACGAAACCGTGCGAGTGAGGGCGAGTAGTTAGTTTTAGATATTGTTTAGGAACAAGTATTTCTTTAATATGAAAGTAATTTATTTACAATACCGCAAATTACAAGTAAACTAAACAATACAAACAAAGCAAAAGTATATTCGATTATAATTGTACAAATCGTGTTCTCGTGGAATCGTGGCAAGAATGCTAGCCGCATTGCCCCGCAAATAAAAGTTATTATATTTTTTTGATTTTTGGTTTCCGACGTTTCGAATGCTTTACAGCAATCATATTCACGGGAGAGTATCTATCCCGAAGATAGTTTCATTTATAACAACACTAAAGTTCAATTTCCTATGATCTATTCAATAAAAATATAACATGCTTATATCGCGTAAATGCATCATTTATAAATTTTACTTAAAGCTTGTACTCGAATGAAGAAGATAAATTAAGTTTTATATACCTACTTAAACTATATATAATAACTATATATACTTATTAAACTATATATACCAACTATCAAGCATTCAATTTATTTTTTGCTGATACTAAAATATATTATAAAAAAATGTTTGGTAAATAGTATGAAGATAACAGCATGAATTAAAAACATATTCAAGAAAAGTAATGTGAAGTACGACTTACATTTATTTTATTTTTTCCTTAGTGTTTAATAAACAGTGAAGTAATATAAGTTTATTGGAGACCGATCAAAAGGATGACTAGAGAGAAACTGACTTTATGTATGTATAAGGTATATGCTGTGGTCAGTGTTTAAATACATTACAAATGAAATGCGTCATAAAACCAGCTTACGTCGTCGAACAATTTATTGATGCTCGCAATACTCCTTCACGTTCCAATGCTGGGCACAGGCTTCCCTTCAATTGTGCTTAGTGGTTAGTGGTAGGTAGTTAGTATTTTTTTTCTGTACATATAAATAAAATTGAAATGTCTGTTTTTAATTTCAAATTAACAGTTTCTCATCAAATGCATGTGAAAGTATTTACGGTACTTACATCAAAAATCAATTAAAATGTTTCAACCGACTTTCAAAAAGGAGCAGGTTCTCAGTTCATCTGTATTTTTTTATGTTTGTTATCTCAGAACTTTTGACTGGCTGGACGGATTTTGATGATTTTTTTTTATACGAAAGGTGGTGCTTCCCGTGTGGTCCCATTTTAATATCGTCCAGTTCTGACAATGGCATCCATGTGAAAACCATATAAGTCTTAAATAAATTAACAATACTTGGCGGAATCTTTTATAGGCTATCCGTACATTTGAGTCACCTACCGTAACGTCGTTATCATGTTAACGAGATGATGATGGAAGGTACAACTCCATAACGGTTAGGAGTTGAAAGAATTTTTTTTTCAACATTATACGCACTTATGGACCGATAGTTGTATTCTTTCAGGTTATAAGCTTACTTGATAATAGAAGGTAAATTTATACCCATTTTATATTTAAAGATATATTTTTAAGAACTTAGTTAATATTGAAATAGATGCCAGCCAAAGCAAAATAACCTTAAATAGATACATATTCAATTAATCTATCAATATGTAAACATAATCAAAATACCGTTCGAAAGTCCATTGCAAAGGCAATACAAATCTGTCCTTCCTGGCTGGCATCGACTACAAAATTAACTAAGTTCTTAAAAGTATTATTTTCTACTTTTTAGTTTAGATTTGTTTAGTTTTGAAGTCAGTTTTTTGTTTGTCAGTGTGTTTGTTTCGGCTAATCTCTGAAACGACTTGAACGATTTTGACATGACTTTCACTAGCAGATAGCTAATGTTATATGAAGTAACTTAAGCTACTTTTATTTTATTAGAAAAGAAACGTTATTAAGTATATTAAAATTAGTAAATTTGGTGCTTATTTTATTGTCTTTGAGGTCCTAGATTGTAGCTTCGAATTTCATTGTAGTTTCTCTGTCTCTCTGGATAGTTTATTCATATACTCGTATATTGCTTGGTTACTAAGGGTCATAATAGTATAGTATAGTGATAGCCTATCCTGCCTTAATAAATAACAAATAAAACAAAAATACTATGCAATTATATATTGTATATTAGTAAGGATCGTATCGTCACGTAAGACCGAATCGCACCTATTGTGTATTATATTTCTTGAAACACATTTTCCACTGCCCTATTGAAGATACACAAACAGTGACGACTCAAAATGACGCATCATTTACAGTAATTATGTATAATATAAGTTTATACATTATTGAAAATACGTATTACGTAGCTAATTTACAGTAAGAGGGTTATTTTATTCCTCGTTATATATAAATATATCTTTTGTTATATCAGTTCGTCAGACAATTTCCGTAAAAAATCATTCGTAAAAAATATTTAATCTAAAAGTTAAAGATGAAAATTAAATTACCAAAGTTGTCAGTACATATTATTACGACTTCTAAATATTTAATTATATTAATTTTGTTAGGACTTTTAGAAGATTCTGACATACTTACATTAGTTTAAACAAGGGTTTATAAGACTGCTTTATAAAAAGTAATATATATAGTAGATAGTTATTTTTAGTATGCGTATTCTATTTTTATTTTACTATATCTGCATATTAATCTTGTTTAAATTATAATAGTCTTGCAAATAATGTTATTAATGTGGACTTAAAAATATGGCTGTAAAAATAATTCTGCAACTAAAAAAATCTTTACATTGTTTTGAGATACGGACCTACGATTTTTTTAATTATTTTAAACTAGTTCACGTTTTATTTAATATTTTGAACTGATTCGGTTTAGGCTATTAATAAATAATAAGTCACTTTAATGAAAATAAAATGAATGAATTTACGATGTTGAGTTTTTATGTACAACATGAATAATATTATAGTTTATAAGTAATTATTTAAACCCCATTTCTCTTGTTATTTAAACCTTTCGTCTTCGTCATATCATAGAAAAAAAATCACCGAAATGTAATCAACATGACATCAATGGTTGCCACTTGCCAGTACGAGTGGGGAGTTTGGTGTTATTCTGATAGCGTCACTAGTGGTGATGATTAGTTATTTCCCTAGTAGCGTTTTTGGAACTGACGTCAATTTGAGATCTAATAACTTTCTAATATATAAATAATGCTTTATATCTTACAGGCAGCCATACCAAATAATTGAAATAAATAAAATTGTATTATATAATAACAAATGAGTTATGCGGACAGTTCCCTCCTTACTTAACACAAAAAATAACTTGATTTTATAAAGTTCGGTACCATCGCCTGCGGCTCCGCCCACGTTTAGACCACCAAAAACCAAATTCTAGGTTTAAGATACACACAATTCAAATTCAAATTCAAAATATTTCATTCAGCATGAAATTATTATATTTTTTTACTGAACATCATGAGTCTACTAACAGTTCGGAAGGAAGAAACCGCTGATCTGAGAAGAACTGGCAAAAGTAACTCAGCGGGACTAATATTTTTTTTTGTATTAATCTGGTTTTCTTTTTTTAATTCAATTGAAATTAACAATAATTCTTTAGGTTGAAACAGCCTAGAGGCGATCACATCATTCCCAAGGCGTACTGTCTTCTAAAAAATCATATACATAAACGTTCTTTCTTTTTTTAAATTTGGCAACAGGAGCTTTTTGAACGTTTTCTGGGATCCTGTTGCATAAGCGTATCCGCTGGGTGCGTGACTCTAGCGCCATCTAACGATACAACTCACGGTGGCTCTTTTGAGAAAATATACATGTATTGTATGCTTAATAGCAATTGAAAAAATAAAATAAACTTGAAAAAAATTTTTTTCAATGTTAAATGTGATATATTACACAGAGTGTACATTAAATTAATTTTTTTCCGTGGGTCAGCTGAAAACAGTAAGTAAAATAAATACAACAACTAAAACAAGTCTCAATAAGTGAATTAGGTTGGCCCAACTTTTTTTGATTTACGGATTTTTGTTATTTTTAATTATTTGTTCGTCGTTTGTTCGTTTATGTTCGAATGTAGAAATTGTTTGTACGTCTTTTATTTATTTATAATTAATTAAACAAATGTTCACCCTTAAGTTGGCCCCCTTTACTAGATATCTTTATTTTTATCGCTCAGATTAATTAATTTTGATCAATTATCGTTGGTTCGACGACTATTGGTGATTGTTCGATCATAAAAACAATTAAATTCCCAATTATTAAATATTTTATATCTAATAAGCAAACCATCACTTCATTGTCTGGCAACCGGAAACTTATAAAATTTACAATTACTATTTCTACTAGTATTTTTGCAATCGACTACACAACAACTCTGATGACCATTTTATTTTATTTATTTAATTTAACTGACACACGTTATTTTTATGGTCATAAATAATAAAGAGCCACTCGTAGTTCTGTTTTGGTCCGCAGCGGGCGCTGACATCACTTTTGTTTCCCCCACCATGCCTTACGCACCCAGCGGATACATTGTCCATAAAAAGAATTACTGACTCGGCGTAAGCGAGTCACAGGCATTACAAGTTTATGTACACAAATGTGTACAATGGGCGCATCTATACTATAATATAACTATTTTATAGGAATTATGAAAATTCTGTAATGGCATGTCATCGTGTTTTTTCAAGTGAAAATAATTTTTCCAAACTTGAAGAAGCTCTTGAGGCAGTCTTGGCAGATGAAAATGATGATGTAGAGTACGATTTAATATTACTGTCACCAGATCCTGCAATTGTGAGTGATGAAGAAGAACGCAATGACGATGATTTAGTTTTATCAAACTTCCCTAAGGATGTGCCAGGTACTATTGAGATGATTTCGCGGCGTTCTGATCACGATGTGTCTGATTCAAATGACGAGTTTTCCACGAAAATGTATATGTAGATGAATCGATGTTCGATCGACTTTGGTCGTCGCGTCGGGTCGTCGGCAAAACCTGTAAGATTTGGCTACAGAAATTAGACAGCGACTAGTTCCGATGGGCATTGCTATTCTTTCGACATTTACTACGGAAAATCTACTAACGTTTCTACTAATACACTTGGTGCAAAAGTAGTAAAGTCGTTGCTAGCAAAAATACCCACAATACTAAAGGAACATATAGTCATCATATTTACATACTTGGTGGACATGCCCGTATAGAATGCCTGGTGACTTCATGTTTTGTTGAGTAAGACAGAACCGTAACCCGGAGCGCATCGAGAAACCATTGCGTTGTGTTATTTGCCACAGTCGAGGTCGCTGGCGTTGTCAACTTTGCCTTAAAACACTATGTGTTGAGCAACCTTGCTTCGGGCAATTTCAGACCTAATCCGCCCAATGTACACAGTTGTGTATACCCCCATAAAATCCCCCTTTTAATATTTTTTCTTATTTTTTCTTTATTAACTTTTTATTACTTCCTTTTTTATAAATAAATACCGAATTTAAAGATATTGTATGGGTAGTTTCAGTTTGGACGTTAATGGGCTAAAGTATACTACGCGAGCTGTATCTACGTCAGTTATAAGTCTAATTTTTTAACCACGAACATTAGCCCCTCAATTTGTATATCCCACTGTAATTTCGAATCTATCATAATCTCTAGAAATTTAGGAGACTCTACTGGTTTTAACATTTCCCCACCTAATACTACACCATTATCAACAAGTTTAACATTAGGTGTTGTGAATTTTATTAATTTTGTTCTTTTGTTATTTAACAATAAATTATTCGAATCAAACCAATAGACAACCTTTGAGAGAGCATCGTTTACATCGTCGTACATAAGTAAATTACGTTTTACCTTAAAAATAGTGAAATGTCTGTGTTTGTCCTGCACAAAAAATTGCAAATCATTTATGTAAACTAGGAAGAGAAATGGGCCAAGAATAGAGCCTTGTGGAACCCCCATATCTAACGGAGCCCCAGGGGATCTCTTACCATTTACATCAACCCTCTGTATTCTTTTACTCAAATAGGAATTCAGGAGGTTAAGTGCCTTATTTCTAATCCCATAATGATGCAGTTTCCTGATCAACGTCATGTGATGCACACAATCAAAGGCCTTGTATAAGTCACAAAATATCCCAAGAGTATCCTGCGACCTCTCCCATGCCTCAAAAATATTTTTAACTAGCTCAACACTAGCATCTACTGTGGAGCGACCTTTTGTAAAACTAAACTGTTTCTTATGAAGTATTGTGCATTAAAATGCGATAACATTTGCCCGAGTAAGTTTTTTTTTCAAAAATTTTACTAAATGTTAGGAATATTGAAATTGGTTTTTAATTATTAGAGTCTAGGGTATTTCCTGATTTAAAAATTGGAATAATTTTACTGTGTTTCATTATATCAGGAAACACACCATGTTCTATACAGCCATTAAATTATAAATATATATGAATGAGGTGCAACAACATCAATTACCGAACTAATCTACTAGCTGTTTTCTTGACATTCAGGCTTCTGAAGGCAACCATTATATCTTTGCGGTTTACAGGTTTAAATTTAAATATTATATTCTTTAACGTTTTCCTGTAGCAAAAATTCAGCAATGCCGGGAGACGAAATAAGTGATTGCGTTGTTAAAAGTGGAATGTCAGTGAAAAGTATTTCAAACTCAGATGCAACTTCTCGGTCTGAGGAAATAAAATTATCATTATTATTCAACTTAAAATCGAAGCTGCGACCTGCAACTCTTCCACTTTCACAAGCAATTATGTTCCATATCATTTTGATTTTATTATGCGCATTTCTTATTTTGTCTTCAATATACAAGGATTTTGCCATGGAACATACTCTTCTAAACATTTTTGAGTAGTTACAAAAGAAGCAAACGATACGCTATAATTATAGGCTCTTTCACTGTACAATTCGTAAAGTCTTTGCCTGCTCTTGCATATACTAGGAGTTGCCCATTCACAAAATGTCAAGAGATCCCCTGAAATGACGGTTTTAGAAGTGAATATTGTAGAAAATTCAGTTTTTACTAATTTAAATAGATAGTTATTGAAGTTTTGCCACAACATTACCTCTGAACTTCTCCATACATGTAGTATTTCAGGTACAAAAGTCTTTTTTAAATATTTTTGTTGGCATTTAAAGAGTAAGAAAAAATAGCTTAAACTGGCCACAATGGTCTTAGCTTAATTTATTAATAATAGCTTTAAAATATGGTTTACAGTTTGTAAATATTTTATCAATACATGTAGCAATGGTAGCAGTGATTCTAGTTGATTCAGTAAATAAGTTATATAGGTCAATACACATAGCAAGACACACAGCTAATTCAAAAACTATTTATAACCAGCAGGCCCGCTTTGCTGGGAGTAAGTTAAAATAAATTAAAAGGTTTTTATAATTTTCTAATAAAATAAGAGTAGCTAAGTTACTCCTTATAACATTAGCTATCTGCGAGTGAAAGCCCTGTCAAAATCGGTCCAGTAGTAATCGGTAGACAATTTTTAAAAAAAATAAATAAATAAAATAAATTAAAATCTTTTATTTTCAAGCAACCTAGGCTCATAGTTTGTTAGTACAATATATTTTTAACCGACTTCAAAAAAAAGAGGAGGTTCTCAATTCGTCGGGGACTTTTTTTTTTTTTTTCTATGTATGTTCCCCGATTACTCGACGATGGCTGGACCGATTTGGAAAATTCTTTTTTTGTTTGAAAGGGTATAGTTTCTAGTTGGTCCCATAGTCACCAAGTCACGATCTGATGATGGGATCCCAGGGAAATCGAAGACAACTCTCAAATTTTATAGGCACTTATTACGTTTTTCATATATTTTCTAAAGCTGTTCAAGTATTTGCGTCTGATAATCATCATCTCCTGTGGTTGAGCTAATGATGGAAGGTACAACTCCTCAACGGTTAGGAGTTAAAAGAAAATTCTTTCAATATTATACGTAATTATAGACCGATAGTTAAATTCTTTCAGGCTCTTATTAACCGACTCTAAAAAAAGGAGGAGGTTCTCAATTCGTTGGGGACTTTTTTTATGTATGTTCCCCATTACTCGAAGATGGCTGGACCGATTTGGAAAATTCTTATTTGTACATAAACAAAATAAGTATCTACTTTCCGTTAAAAATTTGAAAATAAATTATTTTTAACAAAAAACAAAAACCGACTTCAAAACTAAACAAATCTAAACTAAAAAGTAGAAAATAATACTTTTAAGAACTTAGTTAATTTAGAAGTCGGTGCCAGCCAAAGCAAAATAACCTTAAATAGACACATATTCGATTAATCTATATCTATAATATTTGTAAACATAATCAAAATACCGTTCGAAAGTTCCTTGCAAAGGCAAGATAAGTCTATCCGTCTTGGCTGGCGCCGACTTCAAAATTAACGAAGTTCTTAAAAGTATTATTTTCTACTTTTTAGTTTAGATTTGTTTAGTTTTGAAGTCGGTTTTTGTTTTTTGTTAAAAATAATTTATCTTAAGAACTATGTTAGTAAGACAAAGTAATATAAATAAACAAAATAAATAAATTATTAAAAATTGAATTTCTGACGTATATTTAAAAATTGAATTTCTGATGTACTCGTAAGTACCGTATAATATATACTTTCGTATGCATTTAGTGAAAAGCTGTTAATTTGAAATTATAAACAGACACTTCAATTTTATTTATATGTACCTACTGATGGCTCGCTGTGTTGTGCTTGTGGGGCTCGGTTCAATTATTTGGTTAAAATTAAATAGTTAAAATATATTTAGTTAAAATTCATTTGAATGTGACAACCACACCATGTTGAACTGTAAGCAATAATTTATAGTCAATGAAAATACTCAAGGAAATTTATGGCACATCTCAGGTCAATGTTTAGATACGTACGTTTAACGATTTGGTAATGATTCTAGAGTATTTTTTAATGTATTTTTTTCTAAGATGTACAGGTTAAACTACTATGTATTTGAAGTTGCTCGTCGGATTTACTAGAGGAGCGTATAACATATATTTTACTTTATTTAGAAACTTAAAAAAGCATTTGGATTTTACTCGCCATAATTTTTGTTAGCCAAGTTATGTTATAATAATTATTCATTTAACTCATTATGTATAATATTATAGTATCCATTCGAAACGTCGGGAACTAAAAATCAAAACAAATCTGCGACAAAATTCGAAAAGGTAGTTTCATTTATAATGTCGAATATTCTCGTAAACCTAAGAAAGTATCATTATACTATGTTGAGTAAAAAATAAATAGAATAGTCTCTAATAAGTACTTAATAAAAGTAATATTTTTAAATATGAAGTAATATTTATATATTTTTAACATTTTTTTACAATTTCTACAAACATGCTAGATTTCCTTCTAAAATTGCTTAATTTTTTTCATTGCTTCAAATTGAATGAAAAATTATTATTACATACTATATTGTAGTGCTATGTTACATTTCAGTATCAGTATTTAAATCACTGAAAATAAAATGAAAATAAAAAAAATACAAATTTAAAATAATTTAATATTATATAATTTTGTACTCTACATATTGTACAAATAAACAAGAAAGCTTTTCGAATCGATGATCGAGGACAATTTTTTTATTAGGTATGTTGGATAAAAGACCCCGATGATTAAATCTCTATATTCGTGTGCTATAGAATAAATGAAGACTATATTTAAGCGTTAAATACAAACGAATTACATGAGTATTTACTACACATTTTAACGCTTCGAAAATAAAAGTTTGTGAACGTTAGGTACGAGTTGAATGCATATTTACATTACATTATCGAAGCGGTTGATAAAAATACAGTATCAAATGATATACCTATAGTATAGGAACAAAGTATCACATATTGTAGCGGGATTAAAACCAAGCAGTAAAGCACTATTTATTTTGTATATTATTGATTATATTCTAAAATTCTTAAAACAACAGAAATAACATTTACGTATTCCTTAAATAAATATCAGTGATGTATATGGGTTAGCCAACATTTTATTTCACAAGCCTTAAAGAGGAGTCACTGGGGTATGTTAACTTATATGCTAGTTAGTTGGCGCTTAGTTTGCAGAAAATTCAGCTCAAAAATGTTATTTAGGATCTTCTTGTCATTGAGTTTTTGTTTATCATACAAAAATCATCAAGTCATGGATCTGAAAAATTGGTTCTCCGAAAAAGGTGAAGATCAAAGTTGTAGTAATTTTAATTCAAGACAACTTTGCTGTACATTTCGGTCCTTAAATCAATAATTAACGACATAATTCAACAACAAATTTCTTCAGTTTTTTGTCTTTAATGGAATCGACTTTTGAAATGAAGGGCATATGATTTTTTCAATTTCTTGAAAAACGCTGGAATATTGAGGAAAAACGATAACCCCTTAAAATTATGTTTAACATGGCGGTCAAAGCCCTACTCGAATTTGGTCGCGATTTTAAATTTACACACATCCCTTAAGGCTGGTATAATAACATTTTGGCTGGGCTCACAGAAAAAGAAATTTTGAATGTATTTTTAGAAAAATCTGCATTTTAAAATACACAAATTTAGGATATTTGAAGTTTGTTAAATAAAATGTTTGAATTTAAAAAAAACATATACTATTTCTCAACCATTTCGTTGTTTTACATGGGTATAGACTTTCTCCAATGTTTGTCTAAATTTTTGAGGTTCACATGGATCACCATAAATTAAAGGATCTGTGCAGCCCTGTTGTTCGAAACATTTTTCCGTTATTTGAGGTTTTAGACAACAAAGTAGTATTGCTGCATCACAAAGGCCAGGTGCTTCTGTATTGATAGGGCTTGGAAAAGTTGGACTATTTAAAGGCGTTTTTTTTGTGGTCTGTACCTTTCGTGGCGGCTCAGCTCCGGCTTGTACACTTCCATGCTCTACGGGTGGTACAGGGACATCTAATGGCGATGAAGGTTCAATAGGATCCAATGAAATGGGTCTGTTACCATCCTCATCATTATCATCATCGCCTATTCTATCATTAAAGTCTGGTGTACCTGTTTCTTGATTAGTGGGAGCTTTTGTTGTTCCTTCATTGTTATTATTATTTGTTGGCGTCGGTGGGTTATTGTTATTATTATTTGTTGGTGACGGTGGGTTGTTGTTAGAAACGCAACTGCAGTCCACTTGTGGTATGTAAAACAATGGTATATACGTCGGAGTACTTATTGGAGCATATGATGCGGTTGATTGCTGTCTGATATCACGAACAATTTTTTGCAGATATCTCAAAACATACCTTAATATGTAATCTGTGCCATATCCACCAATGTTTTGAGATTGGTCTCTCTTGTTGTAATTGAAACGGTTTTGATAATGAACGTTATAACCAAAATTATATTCTGGATACTCAAGTTCCATGTTATAATCGTAATACCTTTTTTGCCGTTCGGTGTTTTCGTCTTTACTATCAACGTGTATAGTATCAGTCACACCATATGGTTCATTATCGAGCTTAGGACCTTCCTCTACACCCTTATTAACCAAAACATTTGGTGCAGCTCTTGAGGTTGTCTGAAGGACTAAAATGCAGAGGAGTATTGGAAGTAATATCGCCATCTGCAAACAAAACACAAATAATTCCAATTATTTTTTATAACAGATATAAACATTTTAAAATATGTGACGATTTATAGCGTAATATTATGTATATTACTAACAGTAACACCCTAGCACGTATTGACTAATCTTCTACACAGTCAAAAATAACACTTAAGTTGAAAGCCTTAAATTTTAAATTAATTAGAAATATTTGCTAAACCTTTACGTTTTACAAGTTGGTGTAAATCAGATTTGCAAATGACCTTAGATGACAAGTACATTAAATCGGTTATTTTAAAAGTTGCAATCTTTAATCATTAACACAGTCACAGACCGACAGATGCAAAATGAGAAAGATATATAGAAAATTCTTTGAAGAATTAAGAGAAATCTCAATATTTCATATATACCTAATAGTTTAACTTTTGGTGCCACTGCCTTTTATTATTAACTATTTAGATTCGTTTGAAAAAATAAAACAAAAATGTTGCCAAGACACTTTGTTGTTACTAAGATCGACACAAGTATACTACAGTAATTATGTTTATGCCGTCAAATTATATTTATCTCACGCAGACCTACAACGTAAGCATACAAAATTAATAACGTTTTTATTCTCTACATCAAATTAATTTTTCGGAGGAAATTCATTAACGGGTTAAAAAAGTAACTTAAAGCATTACTTATTAGAAATACCTAATACTTTACATGAAGGCCAGTGGATCCGTTGGTACTTGTAGTGATATTTGGTACTATTTTATTTAGGTATATTTTTATTTATTTATTTTATTTAAACACTTTATTGCACATAACAGTAAGAAAAGAGGTAGATAATAACAATAATGAATTATGTGCAAAGGCGGCCTTATCACTAACAGTTCGACCGTTTGGAATAAAAGGGTTCCATCCAACATTTTTCTATATTTTGATTTTTTAACTTAAAAATGTTTCATGTGACCATAACTTTGTTCTCTAAACCTTTGAACGTCATCTATTGACCCTTAATGAATTAGCTGCATAAAAAAGTTCTATTTGTGAAATTAATGATTCAAAAAGTTCCATCTGAATCATGAATGTTAAAATCCAGATGGAACCATCTTATTCCAAGCGGTCGAGTTATCTATAATTTTTCAGATAAATAAATGAATAAGGTCGTTTCAAAATAGACTCAATGTAAGTTCATTTTTTGTTTAAAGCTACTCATGTAACACATAAGTAGTTATTAAGAATTTCGGAACTATTCATTGTTATAAATACCAGTTAACTGACCTGAATATCGCGTTGCGGTGCGGATTAAAGCATCTAAGTATCAAGGTACTTTTTAACAATGCGTTTCGTAGTTAGTTGCGTTTTTACGTGTATTAAGAAGAAGAAGAATTAAGAGTTCGAAATAAGGATAAGTTCACAATAAAAAAAATAAGGATATGAGAAGTTTGCACTCAAGTGAAACCGCAACAACTAGTCTTATGATATTCCTTATTGGGCTTTTATAGTAATATAGTAGGTAAGGAAAATATTTACTTACGTTAAGTTACTAAAATTAAAATAAAAATTTAAATGAAAATATGTTACATAAAGGACATTCTCAATTCAAACCTTTTGTATTACTTATGTGTTATTTGATATTTTTTTTGATAAACCAAGAGAACCTGTTAGCTAATAACAAAATGGCGTCGTTTATAAAAAGCCTAGAGAGATCATGATCTAGTGACATTAAATATCGGATTTATGCACGAAGCCACTTAATATAAAACTCGGAGTGTTCGTACTAGTCTGACTCGTACGTAGAGGTTTCCATGCAAGGTCATGAACTTCATATGTAAGTGTTCCTTTTTAACTATCTACATAATATGAATTAGATTATCATTTTACCGCGTCGAATTCTTTTTATTGACATTTGCTATTTCTTTAATATGTAATGATGAACCTTAGACTACATTAAATAAAGGCAGACACCGCGCGCCGAACAACCGAGTGAAGCCAAGTTCAGTGCTACTAAATGCATGAGTAATACGTTTCCGAGTTCAGTGCGCAACCAAATGTCAGTCGTGTCATACGTCTCCGTGATAGTACTTCGCTGTGTAGATTTTGTACTCATCATGCCGTATTGTGTCTTCAAGGACTGCAAAAACAATTCTCAAAAACAAAAAAGTAATGATGGAATATCTTTTCACAGGTAAATTTTGTTATTTTGTATAATTTTCGTCGAAAACATCTTGTAATCACGACTTGGAACGCAAAACCTAAACATATTCGGTCAGTGCTGCAAGTATGCGTCTAATATATTTTTCCCAATTTTGGGGTAATTTATAATCAGTTTTTTTTGGCGACATTTTGAAATAATAAAATTTTATTACAATTCCTTCACTAATGTTTTATGAAAAAAAAAAATGAAATAAAAAATATTGTAGATTTGTGTTTTTAGTTTAGTTTGCTTACTAGTTTATACTTTTAAAATATTATGATTAGTTATTATTTGGTTGAACTCGGGTTAAAAATACGAGAAATTTATTGATAGTCAGAAATTATGTATTACCTAAGTATCGGGGTCAAGCATACCTAACTTCATCGAAACCTTTTCAGTAGGTAGTTTTGCAAAGAGGTCCGATAAGAATTTTCTTCAAGAATCACCATACAGGTAAAAGGTATTGTTTTATGCATTAAATGCATAACTATTTTATAATATATTGCAATTTTGATAGGGAGCCTTAATTAAAAAAAAGTACCATAGAAAAATTAATAGTTTTTTTTATTGGTATTTCATTATCTGATACTAGCAACATTACACGCCTACAAACAAACGTATTGCTACAGCGTAAGCAGCGCGTGGCTATGTGTGTCACGCACACATATATAACCAATCGCAGTCACTCGATTGCTTAGCGCGCTGTGTCTGCCTTTATTTAATGTAGTCTGAGTGATGAACAATATGCACAAATTAACCAAGTCTATGTACATTTTTTTATTCCTTAGTTACTCGAATGGCACTCCGCCACGCGTAATTTTTAAAATTATATCTGTTATATTGTATTCCACAAAGGGCCTTAAAACTCATAATGATAACCATATTCCGCCGCCCCCGGAGAATAAAATGATAACTGATATTACCATAGTATTAGTGTTATCCCATATTTTAAATCTAAGGTGCCTAATACATCTACCTAATTTATTTCGTGAATTTCCTGTTATTATTTAAAAAGTTATAGAATAATGCAATAATATTCGTCACTCAAGGCTTCGTGAAAAAAATAATAATATGAAGTTAGTCAAAAAGTTTCTTCATTAAAGATTCAATAAAAACTTTTGCAATAATATTCTCGAAAAACAAATCGGCAAAATAGTTGTGAACGCTATATTGTCATTTTGTTGAGAGGATTTGATGAGGATAAAATGCTAAGCGTTATTAGTTAATAAAATCAACAACTGGATTTTAGTAGGTAACTTTTTAAATTCTAAATGTCTTCAATCCGGATAATCTTAATATCATAATATATTTTAAACCATTATAAGAGTTAAAAAATTAGTTATCATTAAGCTATTTTTTATCCCTCTACATCTATTAGTCAAAAATAGGTTTTTATTTTTCCTGAAAAATCGTGTTTTTGCAGTTATCATTTTATTCTCCGGGGACGGCGATTTCTAAACATAATAAAAGCTATAGGTTTTGAGTAAATTGAATATTATGATAACGGATGTGAAGAAATTACCTTTTTTGACCACGAAACCCTAAAATTCAGAATAACAAATTATGTTTTACTAAAATTTATCTTTCACGAGTACATGCTAAAATGATAGCCAATTTAAAAAGATACGTTTAATTTATTTATAAAATAAAATGATAAAGTTGGCATTAGCCTTTGCCCGACCACGAATTCTTCGGCATTTAACGTTTATAAGATTTAATGTACCTTGCTTTCAAACTTATAAATAAATAGGAGAACGCATTAGCAGGTGACTTCCGTTGTCTTTTCACAGCTTACTTGTGAAGTCCAATAATTTCGTAAATAAAAATTATAGTTTAAAAAAACTAAAAACACGCTTTTTATAGAAAACCAAACTAAAAAATAGAAAATAAATTTTAATAATGAATTTAAATTAATTATTTGATTTTAAAAAAAGCGTGGGGTGCATGGTTTCAATAGTTATAAATATTTTATTGACAGATATGAGTAGAGTGATTATAATTTATTTTCTATTTTTTAGTTTGGTTTTCTATAAAAAGCGTGTTTTTAGTTTTTTTAAACTATTATTTATTTGGTACATTTTAGTTTCTAAAAAGCGCCATCTATTGAACACAATATGTAATCTATATACAATACTAGAGGGAGCTGTTTGTAAATTAGTTTTTTTAAACTATTATTTATTTTCTACTTTTTAGTTTGGTTTATATATCAAATTAGTGTATTGTCATCGGTCCTCGATAAATCTACAAAGTTTGAACGAAATCTGGCCGTTTAAAGTGGGTCAAAATCGCGCCCAAACGGTTACAAACATACAAACAAACATAGAGGCGAAGCTAATAAAAAGAGTGTAAAAATATATTTTAATTTTCAAAGATATCGATTTTATTTAAGACCAACAGTAGGTACACAATATTTGCGTCTGTAGAATAATAGTTACTTATATTGATCGAGGTCAGCTATGAGCAAAATTAATACCACCTCTTAATTACTTAATTGATAACTTATGTAAAACAAGTTTATTTTGAATTAAAATTTTATTGTATTTCTTATATTATATAGGTGCTAGAAGCTAGAATAGATTGAATTTATTGAAAGTGAAATAAATTATAAATTAATATCAAATTTTCATTAATTAATGAATGTCAAATATTCGCGTAAACCTTAGAAAGTATTAAATGAACTAAATATTAAAATTGTATCATATGTTCAAATGAAGTCATAATTATAATACATATTAAACTATTAATAGTAACCTGAAAATATTACATTAAATCAGTCTAGTTTAATTTATACTACAATTTTTATTCATTGCACGTAACTTTGCATTTTATATTGTAGGTATATATTATAATTGAGAAATTAATAATATTCAAGGAAATGTTGCATCTTTTAATATCAAATATTAAATTTATTGAGGTAATGGATTTATATACGTTATGCTAAATTAAAACGGATATACGGTTTTAATTTTTTATAACTACCTACAATCTACGTAAATAAAAATAAATAAAATAATTATTTTAGGGATATTTTTATCCTAAAACGCAAAACCTCCAAATTGGACGAAAAGTAAAGGATGTCGAGCAAGTATGACCAACATTAACATAAATATTATAAATCTGTATTATAATTGTTTACGTCAGTATTTAATGTAGTTTTTTTCCCCAAAACCCAGAATGCTCACCGCATTAGGGGATAAATTGCTATGAAAACTGTTTTCGTGTCGGAACACAATATAAATATTATAATAATCGTTATTTATATGTGTTAGCGTCTTTCCAACCATATCTAAGTTATATTGATTTTCGTTTAAGAAAATTGTGTTTTTTTTTGTTAGAAAAAAACTTTTTTGTTAAAAAAAATTTTAGAGTTCCACGTCTAAACTAAAAAATGAACCCATATAGCACACTTAGTTACCTGTATATCTGTCAAGACAGACAGACGATGAACTGCCTGTTTCTCAATATTGAAGGAGTACTGACTTCAATTGCTAACTATGTAATTCTACGTGCCATTGGCGAAGTAATCGGTGCTCAACAGTGATACGCTCTAAAGCAAAATTCACAAGTTTGAATTGAATTAAGAACAATTTAAAAACTTGTTCCAAATCCATACAACTATACATTCATTCTTTTGAAGAAAAATATTAAAATACAACAGCATGTTTGTAAGTTTTTTATAGGAACATGGCATTTACTTTAAAATTTTAAACAAAAACAATTCAAACTTGTTTTAGCAAGTTACTCACAGGCAAGAATTAGATTAACTTTACTCACACTCTAATTTTGAAATATATTCATATTGAATTTTACAAATACTTTTGAGACAATTTCACACTTGAATTACTTATCAGTTACAGTTTTTTAGGAAGTTACTACCAACGAAAAGTATTTTTGTTCAGAAGCGACTACAGATACTCCGTTAAAAATAATATTAGTTAATATTACTAAAGTACTATATGATATACTTATTTGTCATATCACATATAATAAAATTTATATTTAAACATTTTTTAGATCGACTCAGAAACTGACTCTATAGTTTTAGATTTTTTGTCTGTCTGACTGCAAAACCACTCGACACATTTTGAAGAAATTTGGTATGATGATAGATGATATGATGGTTAACACATACGATACTTTTTATTGGGGAAAAAATAACTCATCTCTTTCTAGGACCGAACCAGAGCAGAGCGAAGACTATCTAAGTCCGATAATACATGAATTGTGTATTCCTGGCTCATAAAAAAAACTAGTTATCACTTTCTCCAATACAAATTCTTTATTCAATATTTCATAAATATGGTGCTTATTGTCAAAAAGTTTAAAGAATTTCGTACATCCATCATAAATTATTTTTGAAGTGCTAAATTAATTCAGCCTACATATATTTAAAATATTTATTATACTTTCGATTTTATTTAAAATTAATTAGTCTACGGTGCTACACAGGTTATTTACGTATTTATATAGTTGTAAAGCTAACTAATGTTGTATTTCTTTACAACCCGCATAATTAATGTTGCATAATAAGCGTAATATGTTATTTCTGTTGTTTAACCAATAACCATACAATATTTAATAATTTTACAATAAAACCTTAATTTTTTATTCGAAATTTAATTTGTCTAAACTTATTTAAATTTATTAGGAATGTTGATGATAAAGGAAATATGTCAAAAGTATTGTTAAACCAAGGACATTTAGTCGTTAGGTAAATAACCTGTACAACCGTTAAAAATATAATTGGTTTTACCCACTAAAAGTATTGGTTTATAATAATTTAACTGCTTTATGCTTGTTTTATTGTTATTTTTATTCCTTGGGCAACACACACCGGTCAAACTACGATCTGACGTAACTTGTACAATATTGTAGTGATAAATTTTCACAATCTATGATTTCAACATATAAGTATCAAATGAGGAATTTAATAGAATTTAATAACTTACACACAGCAAAGCGGCCCCGGCCTATAGACAACCGGCATTCGTTATGAAGCGACTCGATTTCTACAATCGTCATCGCTTAAACGCAGCGTATGCATCTTGAACTTTAAATCACTAATAATTGAAGTGAATGTACATTGTCTACCATTATCTACTCGTTGACAACAGATCACGTGACATATCTAAGTCATATGTCAAACCCATACATTTTGGACCCATACATTGTTACATTGTCTAGGCCCCAGGTTTGCTAGTACTTAACATAATTTAAATATTTTGACATTAAACTGACTCTAGGTGTTAACAATATTCGGGTATATATGCCAATGTTATATGACGCTACTTAACGGCATTGAAGGTGATTAAGGTTTGTAAATATTTATGACACGAGTTTAATTTAATATTCAGCGCCCATATTTTAGTGAAGAATTTGCCAACGTTTAACATGTGGTAACTTGGTGTAGAAATAAATTTCCTATTTTTAACAGTTGTGAATTATTATATGTGATGTAAATAATTTACGTACCAATGTATAAAAATATAAGAATGATTGATTTAAAATTCAGGTTATAGCTATCATATGTATACATCTTGCACACACGTGTACTTTTTTTGAAATAATATTGTAGAATTTGATTCGCTACTAAATGGATCTTATTTACATATTAATTGCAGATCACAAGATTTGTATGAAATTATGTTACTGAATAGTGAATAGATAAGATCTTCTAGTTCGGTTTCTTCCCTAGATTTAGCGCAAGCGAAGCCGCTTCCTAAAATATTTCGAAGTGAAAGTCCCGTCAAAATTGGTCCGGCCCTTTGAGATATGACCCGGAACAAACAGACAGACAGACAAATAAAATCATTGTTTGATGGTACCGTACCTATATACTTTCTACCTATGCATTTAGTGAAAAGCTGTAATTTGAAATTAAAAACAGACACTTGAATTTTATTATTAAGTAAGTAAAATTAAAATAAAGAAGGATATAAAAATAAGGCCACTTTTTAAAATTTTACAGTTCATTTTTTAAAGGAAAGCGAGTAAATCATTGTGACTGTAGTATGAATTCAAAAGTACAAAATAAAAACAATCTAAAAACGATTTTAATATAAGCTTCTTCTAAAAATCTAAATTACGCGGCGGTATCTTTCATTGCCTAAGTCAGAATCGCCCTTGGCCATTTTTTGTTGTAAGTGTAAAATAATAGAGGTACCTATTACGTGTGCGATAAAAAATTACAGTCGGAACAACGGATACCAGTAATATAACACTTCGTTCATCAATAGCAGCTTTGTTCTAGAGGTTGATACTTTTTTTAAAATGCTAATATCTAAGCGTAACAATTTGTAATTGTTCCCAGAACCTATTTAATGTTGAATTATATTTTTTAATTATGAGAAAACGCATTGCATTTTTTTTAATTAGCACCATTCTTTATTGTATTTTATATGTACCTGCAGTACGTATGATTTATTATAATATACTCATATTTCTTGCGTGCATTATTTTTATTATTTCTAAATTTATTTTAACAGTTTTAATTTTATTTATAAAGCTTATCTGTGATAATAAGAATGGGTTTAAAGTAAAATATGAGTTATGAATAATATTTGGTTAGGCGGCAAGCCTGCGAAAATAGAGTGCAGATACTAGGTATAATCTCGTCATCCTTGTTTTTGGTATTTTCAATTCTCTTGCTTCAAAGCGTACCAGACGCCAGTTGCACAGATTATTTCGCCAATGTTATGTAGAATTTTTTTATTTTCATTTGGTAATTCTACTTATTTGATGGCTCATAACTTTCTCTTTGTTCACATAACCACTACTATATAAAAACTAAAGTATAGTAGTAGTAATAGTAGATGAAAAAAACAAATCTTATATTGTTATCACTTCATTTAAAAACTGGACTTATTAATGTTCTCAAGCCTTATAGGGAACTATGATGCCTAAGAGGTTTTGATGTACGTACACGTATTGATATTAACCGGTTCGCATCCGTTGTAATATATATTCTGTTGTAAATATGTGTACTACTATACTATAATATAATATTGTATACTAGAATATTTGTCGAAATTTACTATTCACAAGTTTTTAACATGTTTTTTGACACGTTCATGACTACTAAAGACCAGTCAACAAAACGATGGATTATATAAGGAAAATACAAAAACAAAACGGACATTAAAATACTTATATAAGCGTTTTTACAACTTTTTTCTTAAAATATTAATATAACACTATCAAGCTTCATAAAATTAATTGAAGTATTCAAATTTCAATTCAATTCAGTTATTTCCTTTAATGGCTTCTAGGAGTGCCAGTTGGGCACAGTTGACTTCGCCAATGTCGCGTAGAATAATTGAAGTATAATCTGTGCTGACTCTTTATTATTGGAGTACCTGATAGGACATTTTGAATGTCATGGAAGCATGTATGAAAATTGAAACCGGTTTTCGTTAAGTTTGTATTCTAATCAAGACACGATAGCCATTCTATACGGGTATGGTCGGTATTTAATTTGAGCAAATTATAATAACAACTTTAGATATTTCATAAAATTGATCTATGAATTCGTAAAAATATCAATTTTTGAAATCAGTGTATTAGAAAATGTAACCCAACTATCAATTAGCCCAGTTTTGGCTCGAGTTCGTCCCTAGCTATGCATGTATACATATAAATAAAATTTAAGCGTCTGTTTTTAATTTCAAATTAACAGCTTTTAACGAAATGCATTTGAAAGTATGTATATTGTATATATAAGGTACTAACATAAAAAAAAAAATTAAACAAATTATTGTCTGTCTGTCTGTTTGTTCCGGCTAATCTCTGAAACGGCTGGATAGATTTTGATGGGAATTTCACTCGCAGATAGCTTATTTTATAAGGAGTAACCTTGGGCTACTTTATTTTAGAAATTTTATTTATTTTACCTAATCTAGGGATGAACTAGAACGAAGCGAGGGTGTGTCGCTAGTGGAAAAATAAATGTATCCCAAGGGAACCGTACATTTTTACTCGGTGCTATTCCAGACTATAATACATCTGTGTTAAATTTCAGGTGGGGTGTAATTTGTACTATCAAAATTATCACATTTATAATATTAATGGATTTTTTTATTAACTATCACTACGAATATCTATCAGTTTAAAAAATAATAGTTTAGTGTTTTGTTTATATTTACAGCAATTTATCTTCATTCTATGTAATAAACAAGTATCCGCAATTTTTATTTACACATTATTTTTATTCAATTTCAATTTAATAAAAATATATATATTTTAAAAAATTAAGCTGTTCCTTGACTAACTTTCGTTAATAATTTAAAAAACACTTTTAGTTTTCACACTAATGTCGTACTAGCAGTCATCGAAGATTGTGGATGCTCATCTAATAATTCAGTATACTGCTTACCTTTAAACAAAGCGAAAATCCTGATGTGTTAGTATAACTGGTCACATTCACTTAGCCTAAAAATTGTTATACTTTAAATTTTCCTAACAATGAGTCCTTGTCATTTTTAATGGAAAAAAGGCGCAGAGAAAACGCTTGTTCTGTTCGAGATTAGATATACAACTGGCTGCGCAATGGCATACACAGTACGCTACCAGTCCGTTTATACCCGAACGTGCAACGGCATCGATCGTTAGTCCAGACAAGAATACCACACAACTACATATCATTGAGAACGCTTCGTTCGAAAACATCACTTTAGAAGCATCTTTATAATGGTAAACGTCTTTATAGTCTTAATTTCATAGTTCATTAATTTAAATTAGTTCGATTATTTTTAAATACCAGTATCTAAGTAGATAGAAAGTACATATCATTTAAGTGGTAAGTTTGATATGAAATCTATTACTGAATATAGGTATAATATGTATTATGATCATCAGATAAGATAAAGGGAAGCGCTTACTTACTTAAGACGTAAATAGAACAAACACTAAGTAGGTATCTGCGTAATGAGTAACATACTCGTAGCATCGCTATTTTTAGATTTGTCACTTACTAGTTACTAGCAACTGCCTTTCGCTTTGCCCGGGTGCATTTTAAGTACGTTTTAAATAGGTAAAAATAGGTTTCGAGTGAGTGACATTCAGGAGATGATATTCCAGACTTTCTTGAAGGCCTTTTTAAGACTATTACATTGTTTTGATGTATCTCTTAAGGCTTAGCTAGGATAAGCACGTATGAGTACAAAAATAAATGTTTTTATAAAACACCGTTCAGCTGTTTTGGATAAAATATTTACACACTTTCCCATCTTATAGTTTTTTCTATTATTGAAAAACCGTGTTATTTTCATTGTAATAATTTTACGTTGAAGCGACGTTTAAAATAAGTAAACGAAGAAACAGAATTCAGGCAGAAATTATATATAATATGTATATAAGAGTACCTATCTTGAGTTCCAATCTATTTTTTACTTTTACTTGATCACATCTTACTCTATTAATAAATCAGCTTCTAACCTAGGCTAGGTACTATTTACTAATAGTTTGCATGTAATAAATCTAAAATTTTTGTATATGAAGTACAAATCGACCGAACCAGTGGATATATAATCGTATAACACACAACATTGTGTTTCCTCGCAGGAATTAATGATTTTCCTCTAATAAAAGGAATACCAAATGTTCTCCTGAAAAATTAGGTATCACTAAGTAGGTACCTACATCAAACTTAGGATAAAAAAAACAATTATTGCTTTGGAGTTCATATTCTGTACACAATACAAAACAGTCACTGATTTTACTAAGAAGTACTTCATGTACCTAGATATCGCTTTATTACTAATTTATTATTTTTGTTAACTGCCTCGTTAGCGTAGTGGCTAGCAAGTATGGCCACTCATCGAGTCCTGGGTTCGAGTCCTGGGTCGACCCAGATTTAGTTATTGAGTCTTTCTGTATAGTAAGCCTCAGTAACAGCCCACAGTGAGGAAGTTGGTGGTATGTCGTCCTCATGCCTCGGAGAGCACGTAAAGCCGTCGGTCCTGTGCCTTAACTCTCACTGGTGGTGTCGAGTAGTCGTCCCACCGGAGTATGAGAGTGATAGAAATAGAGAGTGCACTTATGTCTGTGCGTGCACTTGTGCACTATAATGTCTCCGGCGCAGTTGGCTAGTCTCATTGAGATTGGCCGCCATGGCCGAAGTCAGTCAGAGAACATTATTATTAAAAAATTTACGTAGTGATACTTATGTACGTATACGTATATAAATAGGCAGACAAATATACCACTAAAAGTAGCCGTTCTTTTTTGGTCAACCTCGCATTAAATTCTAATATTTTAAGAGTTATCGAATGAGATAGAAAAACCGGTTCATTAAATGGGCCATAAATCGTAAACGGTAAGTTTAACATTTTTTTATAGGCCACAAAAGATGCGAAATTTTATTATCTACAATAATGGTTTCAATGACTATTGCCCTAAATGGGGTATTACACCCGTTTTTGAAAAGTGTTTCAATTAGGTACATTCTGTAGTGCTAATAAACCACTAAAAAAAACAACATTTTATTTAATCGGCAAGTGTCATAAAAATTAAAATAAATTTTTACATTTTCGAACACGCGTAATTTGCCAAAAACGCTGAACACAAGGTCCCATTTTGCTCTATAATCATGTTGCCTGTTGGCTTTGTAAACACGCTGATAAAGTTTGTATGAAATTGAAATCTGTTTAAAATTATAAAACCAACTAAGGTGGGTGGACCATAGAAGCCACCTTAACAAATAAACAGTTATAATTTGTTTATTTACTGGAAAAATGAAACAAACTTATTTTTTAATAAGAATTTGTCTAATTATGTAGCATATTAAACACTTTTTTTTATTGCAAAGTTAATCACCATCTAATAAACGTAGGTTTTGGAAAGCTCTTTTAAATGGCGTTACTAGGAACAGGGCTCCATATAAGGGCAATATTATAAATTAGTAATTGAACTGAAAGCTAACGTTATGATTATCAAAATATCTGCTTATACTTAAACTACATTCAAAGGTCTTTCATTATAACGTAACATTAAACGCTCAACATTATATATCCATTTATAAAATACTCAACGAAAATAACTTGATCACAATTGCATAAGCTAGTATAGTAATATATAGTATAACTAAGAATCTTTTAGAAATTATAATAAAGAAATGTTCTTAAAAGTAATGCTAATGAGTTTTATATTGATAAAAAATAAGTTTTCAAGGACCTTAATACCTCGTAGTAAAATTATAAAAAAAATATCTGACCTAGTTTGATTGGCCTTACAAGAAACCATTGACTTTTCTAGGAAAACTACCGATATTTTGACTGAAATCATAATAAAGTGGTAACTTTTTTTTTATTACTATAGCCAACCCTTGTTCCTAATTCAGAGTAACAAAATATTAATGAAAATAATAGGTTATTTACTTAAAAACTTTACTTAAAAACTACTTTACTTTTCTCTGTGAGCGCGACTTACGATTTTAGCATCGATAAGAGAAGTCAATATATCGATGGACCGCATTTACATAATATCGACGTGAGGGACTTGCCGCCGCGTCTATGTCCTTAAGATACTCGTAGTTAAGTATTAGTGTAAGTAAAAGGAATTTGTTATCACGTGGCAATAACTATGATTTTTTGATAATTGGCCTTAAAAGGAACATGGCTTCCATGGTCCACCCACCTTATTATTCTACTTATCTTTCGTGTGCTATTCCTGAATGCAATAATAGGTACTAGGGTTAAAACATCGAACAATTTATGGATTCATTTTTGTTGACACAGCCGTATGATATAATGAAATAGCGGCTACTATTTCATCTTGTTCAAAAAGAGGTTAAAAAACTGTAAACTTTTAATTTAATTTTTAAAAAATTGTTATTTTATGAACTAAAACTAACATTTTCCGACTGCTTTTTGCTTAGGCAATCTCATTAATATATTTTTGGATTACTTTTCATATGGAGCAAAATACACTATTGCATAAATTCCGAGGTATCGGCCAAAAACGTTTTTTCAAGACGGTGCCTGAAGTTCCACCGAAATCTGTCAACATTTCGTGATTATACCTACTCAATAAGTGATCATAAACCTTATAAAAAGAATTGATCGGAGTGTGACGTCTAATACTACTGGTCTAAAAACAGATCCCTACCTTTTTTCCTCTGTTAACTCAGATTTTGTATTGTTATAAAATATTTAGGAAATAATTTTAGTAGTTTATTTACATAGGCAAATTCTAGTCATGTATAATATATACCTATACTTATATATTATGATTTCCCTATAATAATCAATTATGATTATGATTGAATATATATATATATATATATATATATATATATATATATATATATATATATATATATATATATATATATATATATATATGATACGGTAAAATTCGATTATTTAAAAAATACTATAATACATAAAAGTATAAAAATAACTGTACAAGTTCGATCGCAATGCATTACGCAAAGTGCATTGCACTCTGTACAAGAAGAAACGCTCAGAGCTATTTTGATACCCGGCCATAGAAAGTTGATAATATTTTGCATTGCACGTTTTTCAACCGACTTCCAAAAAGGAGGAGGTTATCAATTCGTATGTATGTTTTTTTTCAGCCAAAGTTTCAGTTTGTTATTCAGCCAAAGCAAAATAACCTTAAATTGATACCTTCTATTAATTTGTAAGCATAAGGCAAATAAATCTGTCCGTCCTGGCTGGCACCGACTTCAAAATTAACTAAGTTCTTAAAAGTATTATTTTCTACTTTTTAGTTTAGATTTGTTTAGTTTGCAAGTCGGTTTTTGTTTCTTTGTTATTATTATTATGCTTTTGGACATAGGTTTGATTCATTTTGTTGGACGTTTCATTTAAGCGTTGGTGATAATAATCATAACGCTGATCAAAGTGTGGACGTAATGTGTCATTGTGTCGAGTTATTGTTTGTTATGGTTTTTTGTAACCTTGTATTTTTTACATTAGCAAACTGCTTCGCCGAAATGGGTGTGTTCAATAATTTGATACCCGTATATTTTCTGGAATACAAGCTTTGCTCTCTAGCTTTAGTCCTTTAGTGTTTAATAAAAAAAAAACATTTTAGTTACTTTAAGTACTTATTACACGTATAAAAACAGGTTCTTTCATGATTTCTTTTAATTGGTCTCGACTCTCGATAAACATGTCGTACGATGAACGTAAAAATAAAGTTTACTTATAATAATAATTTCAATAAAATTGATAAGTTTCACTACACATGTAAAAATCCGTATATAGAAAATAAAGGTGATTTAAAATGATAGTTAAAAGTGCTTTAGAAAGACTCGTACAATCATTGATTTAACCCTCTTTCTGCAAATTACGAAACAAAACCACCCAAGACGACCATTCTAACTAACGAGGCTCGAGAAACCCAAACCCTAAGTATGAACATAGCAAAAAAAGGATTGGGATAGCATCTTTTGTGTAAGTATGATATTTGCCTACCTATTGCTTACTTTTATGTTTATTTTTAAGCGTCCTTTTAAAGTGTGTCATCATCATTTAGCTTGCATATGACTTTCACCAATATATATTTCCGGTTTAAGTGTTATAACCACTTTCTTATCTAAATAGGTGTATACCTATTTACGTAGATATAATGACTTTGAAATCTACATACTTAATAATGTTATAAAAATATATAATTCCGAAAAATTTCGTTTATTATATTTTGCAAATATCATTTTATTTTTATTTTTTCAAATAGCGTCGTATAAAAAAATGTTGATTCAGAAATTTCAAAATACCAGACTTATTATATATAGTACTAATCTCGTCGTAATAGGCCTTGCTTCAAATATTTACAAGCGGCCATGATAAATTATACATGTAGCGACTAGCGATGTACACTAAAAGAGCTTTTGATTAATTATATGCACGAATAATTTAATTTTTGATTTTGATTTGTCCTAAAAGCATTTGGTTTTTTTTTCTACTTGTTGGTTAGATTATTGTGAATTGTGACGCTATTTATAGAGTATAATAAATATAATATCGTTATATTCCTTATAGAATGTTATAATGAAATGTTTTGATTTTGTGATAATATATGTATGTTATTCAACTAAAATGAGCAACACATAATATTAACCTATAGATTCACATCTAATGAATAGTTTTAAAATACAAGGTTGTTGAATACCATCACCGTATCACAATTCACAAATCACAAAATAACGAACAAAGAACCCTTAATCATACATCAAGGTTATAAAATGGTTGCATTAAATAAACCTGAAATATATTGAACATATATAATTGCACTAGCGACTCACCCTCGCTTCGCTCGTGTTCTTCCCTAGATTTAGCGCGAGCGAAGCCGCGGGTTCCGCTTATAAATATATACAAAATCTTGACAAATTATATACGAAAACCTTCCTCGAGAACAAGTCTATCCATTGGTGAAAAAAGCATGAAAAAAGGTGCAGTAGTATTTGAGTTTACCGCGAACAGACAGGCAGATAGACACGGCGGAGAACTTTGTCTTATAATATGTAGTGATACTCTAAACCAGTCAATTAAAAATTGTGTAATTTTTCTAATAAGAAGAATCGTGCAAAGAATATATATATACGCACATATAGCGCACGAATATTTTATAGGAGGCTCCTCTGACATATAATTATCGGATATCTCTCATTATAATGAGTACTACCAATCGACTTGATTTGGAAAAGTTGTCATTTTCTTATTTAAGAATAAGCTTATAATATTCTTCTCTGTAATATTAAACAATTCTTATTGAGGTATTAATCTTGATTTTTTTCTCTAATTAGGGTTTCGTCCTCGAAATGGCATTATGAAGTAACACACAGATTTTACTATATATTTGAGCATGTATATATATGTACACTGTACAAATTCATTTTAGATTAAACGGTAGGTTAACCTTACCCATTTTCCTCAATTTTATGTTGTGCTTCCTTATACCGCATGTACCTACTTCTAAATACAGTTTTAATTACAAAGCGGAAACTATTGGTAATAAATTTATTTTAGCGCTATTACGATTGTCA
This sequence comes from Boloria euphrosyne, assembly GCA_951802675.2. NCBI lineage: Eukaryota > Metazoa > Arthropoda > Insecta > Lepidoptera > Nymphalidae > Boloria > Boloria euphrosyne. Next base: position 6,723,056 of record OX637877.1, read on the forward strand.
ATTATCGGCCTTATACATATATTATATATATGTATATACGAGTATATAGTGTTAGTGTTAAAACTCGAAAGATGCTTTTTCCGTTCCTTTTACTCAGCAGATTCGACGTGTATTCAAGAGAGAAAGATAAATCAGTTCCAGAGGCGCGGGGGTTAATCATCGTTTACTTTCCTACTCTAAAGTTGGGAAAGCTGTTACTAAGCTTTTGGTATTTTAAACAAAAATTGTTGAGCTTTTTAGGCCACATTAGAGGTTTTTTCTACATTAATAAATCGTGAGAAGAATATATTTCTGCAGGATGGTATTATAATTAAATTACGTTCAATTTTTTTAACCCCGACAAAAGTTAGGGTTTTTAGTAATATAAAAACTTTGTGAACGTTTGAAATAATTAAAAGAATAAATTGTTTAAAGGAATTTAATGGATGTTTTAATAATAGTGTTTAAAATAAAATTATTAGTAAAAGGTGATACGAAATAAAGGGAGACGCCATAAGATACATACCAGCTTAGATAGATATATAGTATAGATACTACCAAAAGCTTACCAGCTTTAACCCAACAAAATAACTTTCAGATCAAACGGCAATAGATAATAACTGTAATTTTGATTCAGCTTATCATTTTGTAATTTTGATCAGCAAGGCCTTTTGTTTACAATCTCTTTTTAATCTCGAAATTAAAAAAGGTAATAAATAATTTAACACCTTTAAATTCAATTCGATATCATCGTACTCGGCTTGTGAGGACTGTGTTATGAGATCACGAGTGCTTGGAAGTCAGATCAAGAGCTAAAGCTAAGAAAAGCTACCAAAAACTCAACAGTTCTTCTTTTCAATAATAATGACAAAAGAAAAAACAATTCCGAAGATGCACAACGAGGTTAAAAGAATCTTGGTCCTAAATTTTTGAGGATCAATGAACCTTTAAAATGGCGAAGGTACCTACTAAAAAAATGGTACATTATTGTGTTATTTTTTATTGTAAGTCTTTATTCTATTTTTTTTTCGTTTTGATTTTGTTTTATATAACGTTTCCATAAAGTAAAGTGCTAATTAAAGCTAATCAGTCGATACTTTGTAGAACGGAATTTTATCATTCGTGGTCATAAACATGTTATAAGATTCTCGAGAAAAGCTGGATTTTTCTGCTCAAATTGAAACCTAATTTTTACTGCTTACTTTTATTACTTAGACTCAATAAACACATGCGCATTTAGGTACTTCCATATAGCATTAGCATTTATATAAAAAAAAAGTTATGCGAATCAAAAATGCACGCGGATTTTGGAAGCCCCACCTCGAAAGTTTTATGCAAGTTATAAAATTAAAAAATATGATTTAATTCTTATGTTAAAGAAATTTTAAAAGTGAAATAACTACCTTGTAAGTTGTCCTCGGATGAGTACATCTTTATGTAAGATAGTGCTGGTAGAAAAGAAAAGCATATTTTATAAATTTAAATGAACATATTTGTTGTCTTATAGTATAGCATTTCTAGAAGATCAGGTTTCAGAGCCTCATAAAATTTCTTGAGCTGCCCTAACTAATATAATACAATTTTACAGACCATTTAATGTGTATTATATTACAAATGGCACTTACATTCCTCATATAATACAGATATAATAAGTTGTCTTAAGCATGCTTCTAAATTATGCATTAGAATATTTTATTACTTCTCAAATACATTATCTCTTATTATTTTAGTTTGATCAAAACAAAGTAATAATTTAGTCGAAAATACATTGATTTTTTTTCAATAACTGGTTATTAACTAGAATCAAAAGAGAAAAGGATGTGATTATTAGCACAATTTATATTTTTAGAAAATCGTATGTATGTTCTTATGTAGAAATGAAAACCAAATATATTTATACGTAAGTACATAGACATTAATCTACATAAAAAAATTATACAAACAAACACAAAGTCTCTTCCCGCCGACTGTACACTTAGATCTTTTAAACTATGTAATGGATTTTAATGAAGTTTTTATGTACCTACATAGTGAATTTAAGACAGACTTTATAGAGCAAGAGCCTTTCAATGTGTCCGGCAAGATGTAAAAACCATTAAAACTGTCCGTCTATTGAGGTAACATCTTTTTAAGGGTCCTCAAGTAACATATTATATAAAATTTAGTTATTATACTATTACGAAATTATAATTATATATAACTTATTAAAGTTTAGGGGTGTCTGGCAGGGGGTAGCAACTGTCATAAGTGTCGGGCAATAGATGACGAGATTTCTAAAGGTATCCCGAAGAAAATATAAAAAAATTGAGCTTTATACTTTAACAAATTTTAGGTATTATTTTATACACCTTTACTACCTGTTACCTGCCCAGGTAACCACAACCCAAACTCTATAGTCGCTGGTCGTTCTTACCTATATAGGGGACATGTACAGAGAAACTTTTAGCTTTTATAAAATAACGAAGGTCTGGCCGTCGTGGAATCTTGGGATATTATAATATGTATAGGTATTAGCGGAACCCGTATCGCTTGTGCCAAAAGTACATAAGTATAAATATTTTTAGCTTTATGCTAAACTACTTATGATGTACCAACGCTTAAATATCTATTTAGGTTAGTAGTTTAGTTTAATTCCACGCCACTCAAAATTTTGAGTTTTATGCGAACCCTACAGATGCAGTTACTGGATATTCCTGTGAGAATAAAATATTTTCCTGCAGTAAAGGGTATCCTAAACATTAACCCTAGTAATAATCCATACTTGCACTATTACGCCAAGTTTCTTTTTTTATACGAACTGATAAATATAAGAATTGCGATTGTAGCTTACGAGATAGATATTTGATGTTTTTGACTATACCGTAGGCCTTTTTAAGACCTACAATTTTCTTCTAAATTGTTTTGATGTATCTCTGAAGTCTGAAGACTTAATAAAACCAATTATTTTGTTTTCCTGTGAAAATGAAATGTTTTTCGGAAATAAATAGTATCTTAAGTCATGATCAGAGTAATAAGTTACCACTACACAAAATTTCGTTAAAATCGATCCTGTTTTTTTTTGTGTTATACCTACTATAGTATTATGTTATCTGTGGTTAAACGATAACATACAAATAGACAAACAGACAAATCTATTTAAAAAAAATATATTTAATGTACGGATGGATTACGTTACTGTCTTTTTATACGTATGGATTGCATGCATATTATAATAAAAAAAAGCCGAGAGTAAATCTCATTTTTGAGAAATCTATACGGATGATTAAACCATACGTAGAAATTTTGTACATGTTTAATTCACAAGCTTTCTCTATGTTACTACAAATAAAAATACTGACTTTAATCGATCTACTTATTGCTCTAATAATTTATATCAACATTTATATGCTTCCATTTAATTGACAAAGTGAAGAATATAAATGAATGTTTACAAAGATTTTAGGTACAGGCAGCGAATTTTAGAAGTGAATCAGTGCACCGGGAAGTCTCTATTACCCTCTTTATTTTTCTGGCTGTGTAATACGATATAACTATGAACTGGTTAAAACAGAAGCGCAACGACTTTTTAGGTTAGTAGTTAATATTAAAAAGAACTTTTAAAGCAGTAATAAGTATTTAACCTAAATCTCGAAAGATTTTAACTAATTAAATGAAAAGCGCTGTTAATTTATTTACAGTAAAGGAAATTACAAGTAAACTTAACTATATATACAAAGCAAATGTACACTTAATTATTACTGTACAAGTCGTGTCCGCGTGGAATAGTGGCAAGAATGCTAGCTGCATTCCCCCGTTAATTTAATTAAATTAAAAAAATATATTTTAAGAACTGAGTTTCATCTTCATCTTTAATCAGACAATAAGGTACTTTATAAATATTTTTATAAACTCATTTTTTAAAATTTTTTTAGTAAAATTAATTTGTTTTTGTGAATGAAAAAAGATTGCAAAGATGGAGAGAAGGAACCTGTTAATACCTATTTCAGTTTTCTTTATAATTTATAATGAATATAGATAAGATTTTATACTTTGAATTTTGTGAACCTACCAAGACAAAGTTTTTGAACTACCTTAAACGGATACTTCTAAAACCCTTACTCAAACTAATCGGAGAGATATATGTAAATGATTTATTAGTTTACACTTGTTTAAACTGTATGTATATGCAGCCTAATCTTAGTAGGCAACACAGTTAAAAGTATAATATCGTTACTGGGCCCCTTTATAACTGATATTCAAGTACGTCATTCTGACTTTTAATTCTTGTACGAAATGAATAATTTCCTGTAGTATATTGAGTCATAGGAGGACTATTGTAAAGTGTTATCACTGATAAAAATGAACCGGATACCGATGCAAATTCTGGAGGGTAATAATGGAGGGTTATTTCTTGAACTATTTTACTGCGAATTGCCTTGATTTTTTTTTATCTTCATTTACCTGTATGTAGGTATATTAATTTCATAATTTTTGTGTAAAGCTTTAAATTCTAGTCTAGATCAAGCAAGGCATAACAAATGCCACTCTTCAAATTTATTATATTTTATGCTATGCTGCTTAAACATAATAATAAGAACTTATAACCAAACCTTTTCAAACTTCGAAACTTCAAGTGAGAAAAGTAAATAATATTTATTTTGTACATATGCACATGCTTTTGTTATACTAGTACTTATTAAAAACGTCTTTTTGGTGTACTAGCATAATTACCTATAAGGATAAAAACTATCATATTTTTAAAGTCAAGGCAAGATCCTTTTAGCAGCTTCGTAGTTGCCCGCGACCAACATCGTGACACTGGAATTTTATACAATAAGATTAATATAAAGATTAAGAGCACACTTTTTTATACCATTGGCATTTACGATGTCTATAAGTATTTATAATATCTAAGCCTTACAAAATTTACAATTATTGTATTTTAAATTTTAAAAATAATATAATGTATTTATATATAAGAAATAGTTTTTCCTGATACTTGAGGTTGGTGAGGAGTTTGCTTATGCACTTAGAATGATATTGTCACTGTCACGAATCCGGTGCATCATGGAGGCACAGCACTTCCTCATGATTGTACTAAAGCTGTCTTGTGTGAGCTTTAGCGGACATGCAATACCCGAAATGCATTGTTGTTGTACGTCCACTTCTAGTCCACAAGTGTACGTGTAGAAGTTTAACGATACGCCTTAAAGAGTGCAATGTTGATCTTGTCAGTACAGCGTGCGAACCTCCGAACCAACACATTACATTGAACTGCGTTTGCTCTCAATATCAATGTTATCCTTGAGATCGTCAGTGACCTAGTGACCCACATAATTAACTGTTTTAACAATTTTCAAAGGCATTGTGTTAAGAAAAAACTCGCGGTGTATTACGATTATGGCTTATTCCCAGGCTTAAAAACTATAAATGTATAATTATTTATTATTTCTTTTTTTTTTCGCCTTATCATCCACGTAGCTGATAGTTAATGCGAACGCAAATGCATCAAACTAAATCGAAATGAACCTACCCGTATGAAACGGGTTATCTGATTAGCATACCATCGTCTAAGCAAGATATAAATTCCACAAAAACACCAGTATTCCTAAATTTATTTCAAAGTATGTCAAATAAAGGGTGATTTTTTAAGCGTTTGGTTTTTCATTTGAAAAAAAAAATACCATAATATGGTGTTAAATATAATATTTACATTGGGAAGTTAAAAATCATTACTTGCCATTTATGTTTTAAAAATTATTTCGTGCAAATGTTGGCCTCCACTACGTTTTAAATGATCCATACGCGAAGTCCAATTGTGAGGTACTTTTTCAAACATATCGGCTGGAATATCAGGGATAACACGTTAATTTTGTTTTCTAGTGCTCGAATTGATGCTCAGAGTTTTTACGAGAGTTTTTACGTATCCCCACAAAAATAGTCCAAGAGCATTAAATCGCACTATCTAGGTGGCCTACTAACTGATTTGAAACGAGTTATTCAAGCAGTTGTGACCAAATTTCGCACCAATTTTACACTATTCGATATTAAACCATCCACTACTCATAGGGTGCGTACATAAGAGAATATTTAAGCTGAATCCGGATGCCAGCCGATATGCTTGAAAAATTATCTCATAATTGGACTTTGCGTATGGACCATTTAAAACCTAGTTGAGGCCAACATTTGCATGAAATAATTTTGAAACAATAAATGGCAAGTGATGCTTTTTAACTTCCCAATGTAAATTTTATATTTAACACTATATTATGGTATTTTTTTTTTAAATGAAAAACCAAACGCTTAAAAAATCACCCGTTACAAATGATTTTGACAAATCTAAAAAACAGGAATATGCTGTATAGTGAATAAAGGAACATATGTATATAATTCTTCTTCTTCTTGGTTGGTACAGTCTTGACAGACTGGTCGTGGTCATCATGTAGGTCTTATGACCCGCTCAACTATACGCCTCCATTCCTCTCTAGAGGATGCCAATCGTGTACATTAACGCTGTGGTACCTCTACTGCTGTTCTGACTTGGTCCGTCCATCTCATTGCCGATCTTCCACGCGCTCTAGTACCTTCTACCTTTCCTTGCACCACGAAGCGCTCTATGGCTACATTTTTGCGTCTAGAAACGTGACCAAAGAAAGCTAAAATTCGAGCCTGAACTGTAGTGGAAAGGAGCTGTTTGATGCAGATATATAATAGTGTCTTGCTAAAAGTGTTATATTGCACAGTACCTATTAGTGAAATAGTGCTTGTATACCAGACATAAGAAAGGTAACAACCAAATTACTCACCATTGAACGTCAAGTGCTCTTTCATCTGCAGATCAAGCAGCTTGTCCTATATTTTAGTTAAAGTTGCTAACGAGATTGGCCCTTAATTGCTTGCATCTAATGAGTTACCAAATTTATTTTTAATAATAGGTACTTCCATGGTATTCATTAATTTAATGATTGTTTTAACGGACATTAGACCAATTAAGCGTGATGTCATTTCTCACTAATTGAATTGAAAAGGGTTAATGTGTTTACAAAATGAGTCAAACGTGTATCAGATCGTTTAATTATTTAAGTGCAAACAGTACATATGTATATACTGAATAGTGCTAGTGAGTATTTAGAGGTTTTTCCGATGTAAAGATAACTGATAAGTATAAATTCCTCGTGTTGCAAGTGTGCCTAATATTATATTATGCGCAATAAGTGGTTAATGTAAAGAACGATTAAAACGTATATTATGATGGTTAATTTAACAGGAGTGTTTATTTAAATTAACTAATTCTCAATTCATTTCGTTATTTCAGTAGATTTATACATTATTATTCTCTTGTAATAGTCTAAGATCCCACTGCTCGATTCAGCAACTATTTTATTTTTATTATAAAACTAATTTTAAATAAATGATCATTGATCAGGTAGTATGCAATTTATTAGCGAGTGGTTTCCTATAATACATTGGTTTCGCGCTAGGCTGGAAATTGGAATGCCGGACGTAAGTTAACCCGGCGTAACTTAAAAGTGTTTAACTTTAATGTCTTTTACTACCTTGTATTTAACTTGCAATATTCGTTCAGCTTAAACTCTTGTAACTAAGTTGTAAGCAATTATCCTCAACCGATTGAGTTCAAATATTGCACCACGTTTTGTTTCAATAACAATGGATGCTTAGCTAAGTGACACCCATATGGCAGACCCTCAAAGATAAATAAAAGGAAAAAAATTGTGACATACATCAATATTTTATATATTATTTTCACTTGTAAACTCATCAATAGAAAGCAATTGATAAGGAATATCAAAACAATTTTTTTAAATATAATATTTGAAATATATTCGATAATATCTTATTAAGTCATTACAAGCGAATTATACTTTTTTATATATAAGTAATAAGTATACCTACATACAAAGAATATACCTATGTAGGTACCTTAAATAAGTATATTGATGATAATATGATTTAGTCATATAGGTAAAATATAATATATCGAAGAACACTTGAAGATATAAGGAAGAACATTTAATCTATGCAATTTATTATAAATGTTTGATATATATGTTTATGCAAAAGTAATAACAAAAAAAAAGTAATGTCAAGAAATAAATAGGAAGCAAAGCAAAATGTAATGTCTAAGTAAATGGTTGGGTCTTCCCCGTAAAAAAAATATTAAATGAATATCTTTATTGGAAACGTTATTAATAGAGTCAAGATGACAATGATCGTAGGTAAATGAATATTAATGACGAGTTTCTTAATCTGTATTTTTACTATAAGTACACATTATATTTGTTCTTAAATGGCTTTAAGGGTTCCGTGCCGTGAGGAGACCTACCCGATCATACACACGTAAAACGTCAATCTCTTCATCCATCTCATCACATACGAGGCGTCATAGGCCGTGTTTACTTTTTGTTAACACATAAACCTTAGGAAGCATTATATCAATCAAGTAATTTAACAGAACATAATATATCACGAAAATTTCTGCCAAGAAAGTCGACCTTCGAAACCCAAAACGATCCCGTTGAGCAAGACATGTCAAACTCATTTAATAAGAATACACATGCAGTGCACATATAGTCTATTAAAATATGTATATTGCTAACACAAAACATTTTTACTATATTTGATTTATTAAAAAGCTGGCTGCATTGATCGTCACACTGAGAAGCGTATGCGGCACAGAAAATCAATAATTTATTCTCTACTTACATGTAAACTAAGCTAAAAATAGGTTTTCTAAGCAATAGGAAACATTTTTTTAACAGCACGAATTGTGTATTTCAAGATGTACCTATTGAACAAGTGTTTTTTTACGCATTTACCGCATTCACATAGCATCGTCATGGTGGGTGCACTTTGAACGGTGTTTGGGGTTTGTACGGAAAACTGAATTATGTTATAGGAAAAAGGAAGGTGATGAAATGAATACAATTATTACTACTATAGTGACGTTTATTTTATATTAAATCAAGGAAATGACCCATATTTTAATCAGGTCTATGCTAAATTTCGCACGTCGTAAGTGGGTTTAATAAAAGCATAAGGATATTAGACTCTTTCGCTGTATGATTGGTTGAGGTTTGACCTCATTGATTACAAGAAAGCGTACTTATTTCAACATAATATATAAAAATAAATAAAATTAAAATTGATGATACTAATGTCAAAATAACAGTTTTTTAGTTATTATAGGTACTTGCATATCAAAGTATAAACGGTAGGTATTTACTTAAAAGCAAAAACATTTTTTTCATTTTTTTTAAATTTTAATTTTCAGCCAGTCTATTTGTTCCGGCTGGGCCAATTTTAACATTTTCCGTAAGCTTCACTGGCAGATAGCTCATGTTATACGGATTAATAGTATTTGTACCTATTTCAGGAATTAGAGTTACGGTTTTGGGATATAGAACTAATGAAATTGTAAACAAAATCGGCGTAGGCTAACCTAACCTAACCTAACGAGGCATCCAAGCGGATACTGAGGAAGTTGTTAGGTTTCCTTCCTGATTTGATGTAAAGCCCAAGTAAACCATTGTGTATAAAATTATATCAAAATTCAAAAACATGGTCAACGCCTAAACAGGAAGGTAAAGGTTTATTATGACGGAAAAATTATTTTATAATCGAATGAAGTGTTTGTAGTCTAGATTCGAGGTGCAGTTTTAAGTGAATTTATTTAGTTGTAAAAGTCTCTATATATTTTTCTAACATTACAACATTAGCATTGCATTCTAACATTATGGAAGTTCTTTGAAGAGATGATATTTTTAAGCTTAATCAACAAATTAACCGAAATTAACTTTAAATTTTAATGTATAATATTTATAGTAATACAATGAATAAACGACCCACACAATAACAGATGAAAGCCCTTCACAAATGTAAATGTAGATTTAGATTGTAGTCATTAAACCTATGCCAATTATTGCTAAACTCTACTTTTAAAGGCATAACAATGGAGATGTTCAGAGATTCGTGACGGACTCCACGTTTACATTGACTTGCAAAACACAAAGCGACCTTCCGATCACTTTAAGAACTAACTTTTAGTCATTTAGTTGTCGGATTTTAATCAGTCCTTCTTCATTTAGCAATTATCGCATTGACAATATTTAAGATAATTATTGTTTTACAACTTACTTGTATATACTACTTTCATTCTATGTTCCTGGGTCATCTGATCATCTATTGAAAGTTTCCGGTTTTTTGCAGTGAATACTTACTTTTTTTTAATTCTTAATATAAATTATTTAGTAACAATGTTTTTTTTTACTTTGGGCTTTTAAGATAGACTTACTAATATATCCTTTATATAAGACGTTATACCATTTCAATGTGAGTAAGGCTTTATTGATAGATGATTCCCTCAAGCTAAAAGAAACTTTAAAACCGCGAATTTTGATTCAAAGGTGTGGCCGAGTCAGATTTTTTAAAATAGAGCCGAAAGTATACGAATTTTAAGCCAAAACTTTATTTCGCTATTTAAAATTTTAGTAGTAGGTAATTTATAGTATAAAAAACTTAAATAAAGGAAGCTTAAAACATTTAGGGTTAAAGTGATATCTAAATGATAAGAAATGTATATATTTTCTTATTATTAGTGTACAAATATGAGTCATTATTTTGCACAACCGTAATCTTTATCTTTATGTTTTTTACAAAAGTGAATCACCGCTTATATTAAAAAAAGAAGGCGGATGTTTTAGTGGGTCATCTACTGCTATCACTTGAAGATGTTTCCTTTCAAGAATGGGAAACGTATTACGCATACCACCTGCGTAAATTGTAGTTATATACTAAAAACTAATGAACCTTTCTATACATAAATGGGTTGTCGTGTGATCGCTTTCCCATTCAACCACAGCGAGCTTATCAAAGCAGATTCACACCAATACAATATTTCTCAACTAACCTCACCTTGCTCTGCAATTACTAAGGGGTTGTTCTAAGGCCTTTTTATCAAAGAAGGATTAAGATCTTTCCGCGTGTATGTTGATTTTACTATAGATTTCACAACATATCAGGTAATATTGCATACTTTACCTATTTCAATAATGATGCTAAATTTTGTTTTTACTTTATAATAATAACCATTAACCATAGCAAGAAACAATATTAGTCGTCGTTTATATTTTTGTAAATATTCATTGATTACATCTTATCATAGAGTCCATAGCAATATGAATTTATTTATTCAAACATATCAATATATAATGAATTTTACTAGTCATCAATGTACCAACATGGTTCCGATATATGTGTGTGTGTCATATTTAGTCAACTTCCTAAGTCTATAAATAGAACAGTGACATAATTAAAAAATAAATTGTACCTATTATGAACTGAACGAAGCAGACTTTGAACATGCAAATAAGATATTATAATAATTAAATTTTTAATGATGTAATAAAATACATCATGTTATAAAATTAGAGCATGCAAATGATTAATTAAATCGACGTTTTAGGTATTGCAGTTACCCTTACAAAATGAGTAATACTTATTATAACGCCAGACATTGATAATGCGTACTGACTAAACAGCAACAAATACTAAAAAAAAGAGTAAAACATGTTTTTACTTTTTTGCCGTTTTTATGGATAATGGTACGGAACCTTTCGTGCGCGAGTCCGACTCGCACTTGGCCGTTTTTTAAATGCTTATTTCTCTATTCAGGTATAAAAATACCTGAATTTTAAATATAAATCAGTTAGTCATTCGGATAAAACCTAATGTAGTCCACATTAAAGTGAAAAAGTTTTGCAGTCACACAGAATTGATGAAAATTTAATTCAAACTACCTACCTACTATTAAAACCTGCGTTAACCTGTAAGCTCTATTTTGTGCGAAACTTAAATCTGATACCTAATATATATGTTATTATTAAATATTGGTTTTAGATCGGTCGGTCCAAATATTTGTCTAGAATGCCTACAACAAATGTTACACATACAATAAAACAAATAATTGTTATTTGTTCCATTCAACTACGACGCCATAAATAGGTGCTTAAATTAAATTACAAAAAATAATGAATAACATGTGTGGGCGATCGTTTCTCGTGAATGTTATAAACAGAGCATCGGGATATAAACAGAGCATCTGGGTTTTTGGATAGTATACAACTTCATAACGTTCAGTAAAAAATAGTAATAATTTAATGCAAAATGGAAGATTTTGAATAAACCTATATAGAATAAGTTAGCGCTAAACTGCATCGTAAGGTCACCGATTGTTTCGAGACACATAAATATTTTTGTAAAAGGCTAGGTTTTGAATTAGAACCCTGTGTTATTCTTTGCAACAAATTAATAAATAGTCCTGCTATGCATTAACATCTGTAAACTAAGGTTTATAATAGCATTCTTATTTACATTTATTATTATAGAGAACATTAACACAAAAAAAGTAAAATGCGTTTTAATACCGTCATTTAAACCACAATATCATACTTATTTTTTATTGACATAAATAAAGCTAATTGTACATACGTCAGTGCATATAAATAAAGTTGAAGAAATTTTTGTCAGTCTGTTTGTCTGTTTCCGCCGGCTAATCTATGGCTGGACCGATTTTGACGGGACTTTCACTTGCAGGTAGCTAATGTTAAAAGGAGTAAGTTAGGCTACTCTTATTTTATTAGAAAGTTATAAAAATCGTTTAATTTATTTTAACTTAAACCCAGTGAAGCGAGCCGGGTTTGCTAGGAAAAAAATAAAAGCAGCGAGGGTTGTTACTAATAATTTACTTTTATTGGGTCTGTCTCGTCCAAACGGCTCATGTAATATTAACGGCTCAATCTTGATTAGTCTGACTTTTAATTTAAAATGGCCACCAGTCAGCAGTCTTAATTGAACTAATTAAATCACATGTTGTTCATTCATTTTATATTACATTATCTCATTAGAAAATTCCTCTTATATCTTTAACAATAATTTGTTTGTAACTATATATTTTTATATTTTTAACGATTTAACTTTACTGCATTTGTATCAGATATAAACTGTTTTTTTAAGAAAGATATGATAAAATAATATACAGTTTGCTAATTGTAATATTTAATCGCTGGAAAGCCAAGTAAAACTCTGCAAGGATACATCTTTGAGATTTTTAACAATTTTCATAATGCTTACAAGTTGGCATTTTAATGTAAGTAGACAAATATTATAAAGAAATCGGAACTAGAATTTTTCAAAACTTTATTAATATTCATAAGGTATGCAGTCCCCAAACCCGCATAGTGGAATAGAGCTAGAAGGTTGCATCGCATCGCATTGAGTGTAGGGCCGTGCCCCATTACGTCGGTGCGACGTTTAAATAGGACAAAAAATATTTATTTAATTTATATGTAAATATTCCAATTACTTCAAAATGCAAACGGTTCAATAAATAGGTATCCTACAAGTACCGAGGTTTATATACATCGTTGAATGTTGTTGTTTCATATTGAACAATTTATTTGTCAAGGTGTTTTGGGGCCAGTTTATTGTTTTTCTATTAGGGTCTTTTTTTATTTCCCATTATGAATAATACGTAAATGTAAATCTCATAGCATAAAACAAAGTCGCTTCCCGCTACTTAGAACACTTAGATCTTTTCATCAGTGGTTTTTAAAACAAAAAATAGAGGCCTACTCTAAAAACAAATCTAATTACAGTGTGAATGTCAAAATAAAAAATATGATTTTGACAATTGTAAAATGTCATTAGTATAATCTCTTTTAATTAATATTGACTTTGAGGTTACTTTGATCTTACTCAGGAAACGCTAGCTTAAGATTTCTCCATTAATAATTCTCAATTGAAAAATTCAGTCTGAACAGCTATAAAAATTATGAGCTCATATTTTACGGTTTCTTACTTTTTTACTGATATATTCTTAAAAAGAAGATTCGAAAATATAAATTACGGAATAATATTAATGATTTTCATGATGGACATTTTGTTTGATTTATGCACTCTATAATGAGGTACATAACGGGTTTTAATCGTACGGATGCTACAGGCTCGGTCATAACACATTTTATTTCTTGAATCTTCCGGTTATCTGCAAGGATAGCAAGTCATTTCAATCAAAAATTGAACTTTAAGAATCAATCTAAAAGTATAGACAGACGGTGTGTCTATAATGATTATAAATGACATATTTGCGTCTGAACATGACCACCTACCTACTGCGGAAATGGTCCTACTATATACAGAAACGAAAATTAAAGAATTACCGTTTTACTCCCATATAAGAAAAAAGGTTTTCAAGTTTCCGGTTTTTTAACTTAATAATTTAATACTTCTTCGGGTACTAAAAACACCCTTAACACAACACCAATATGACAATATAAGATTGTGTTACGTTATGATGAAAACATCTGTATTAAGCTTTTATTTCACAAAACAAAATTAAATTAAATTATTGGATAAATTAACAAGCGAAAAGTATTATTTTTTAAACATTTAAAATAGTAATAGTAGGTACAGATATTAGCATATTATGAAGAGGATAAATTAAAATCATATTTATTTGAGGGTTATATATTTTAATATAATAAACATACAACATAGTAATTTAAGAAAATATTCTTAAGTAAATTTTTTGCAATCTTTATCTGCGGTCGATTTGACTGCTCTCACCATTTAGTCTAAGATCCTCTACGATACCTCGGACGATTACAAATTTTTAATGGTATTGTCAACAAAAAAATTCTGGCTTTTGGGTGGTTTTTTATTTTTTTATAGCTTTAAAATATAATTCGCCTAGAAAAGGATCTAATACTAATATGGTACGTTATACAAAGTATCGCACGTAGTAAAGTCATAGACTAGAAACAAATACATAATTCGAAGCTTACTATATTTTTATATTAAATGCCAATAACTATTAAATAAGATTAAACATAATATAAATATTATTGTTCCTTAAAAAGGAAAATTAAAAAATACTACTTGAAATGATTAACATTATTTGTCACTTTATTTTGATTATGTTTCAACGTATACTTAGTATACACTTTACAACGTTACATGAATCATAAAAATAATAATTGTTAGTAAAAAATGGTTCAAAAATTTTAAAAATAATAAAAATTACCTACATGAACTGTTTTTATGTACTACGTATTGTATTGTTCATGTATACCTAAATAAAATTGTCAAAGTCAAGTTTGACTAACTAGAATTACTCCTTATTTTATAAGAATAAAAGGAACTGTTAAAAACTTAACGTTTAGTTATAAATAATTTAAAAAAACACATATTACATAAAGAAATAAAGAAAACTCATTACAATGTATACGTTAGTCAGATAATAATACTAAAAATAGTAAATATATGCATGACTATTTATTTAGTATCTCTATTATTATTAAGATTAATAATACTTTCTGGTATAGCACTAATTATAAAATTTTACTTTTATTATATAACGCTAATATTAACCTTTTTATTTGAGATAGTGACTAATAAAAATGGGGCTCATTTTGTTGATATGTATGTGTCGATTATTGATGTTTGTTCAATGAAAGTTCTATTAATAACTATTGTACCATCTCGAGGAAAGTGTTTTCCTGAAAATAACCTGACAAAGGTTTTATTTAAAGAAAATCTTGAGACCTATGTAGTACTTCGTGAACTAATTCTCTTAAAGGAGGATATTCATTGATTCATTGAGATTTTGAAAATTTTAATTTTCGTTATGAAATCAAGCAATTAAATTAATATATTTTTTATGTGTTCAGTACATTAACGGGGGGGACCATAAGCATTAATGAATTCTTCTAAGGCTTTATCGATAACCACTTTTTGACAAGAAATACCAGTGAAATATGTCCTCAAACAATCAAATTCATAGAAGCATTGTTTCCTATCTTCCTGTTCAGGGTAATCGCAACATATTAATATAGCAGCTTGACAAGTTCGCGATTTCAGTTCAGGGGCTTTTGTAGTCGGAGATGGTGTTGTCGTAGTTTTTATCTGTAACAAAAATACAATTTCAGATAAATAAAACGGCGCTCAAAATTATTTACAATTATTTTATAGAAGTGAAGTTAAATAGCGCTAACTAATCGTCAATTTCAAAATTATATTTTTAATATAACGATATTGATTTTTTTACAAAAAAGTACTAGAATATAAAAAAAAAGAAAGACACGTTACCCCCGCTTGATGGCTGCCATGCTCAACAGGTGGCATCTCTGGAAATTTATCTGACGGTTCAATAGGGTTCAAAGATATGGGTCTAGAGCCATCGCCTTCACTTTCTTTATTTTGTCCCTTATTACCACTACCTATATTTATTCCCCAATTCATATTATCATCTGCTAGGATTGGAAATCTAGTCGTTAAATTTATGTTTTCCTGGTTACAAGGGTATGGAACTGGATAAGGAACATAAATAATTTGCGGAGGAATCGGAGGGGTAGGTGGTCGATTAACGTATGAAGATATTTCCTGAAGTAAATGTTTTATTTCAGTAATCGAATCATCGCGATAGTCTTTATAATCGTAATAATTACGGTCATAGTCGTATCTATAGAATGGCTCTCTGGATCTTCGACGGTGTCTGTGTTTTTCGTTGTCACCATTCTGTAATGTTCTTGCGTTGACGAGATAGAGTATTGCCAGCATTACTACACAGAGTTTCATCTACGATATAAAATAACACACTTTAGTAAATAATAAGTAGAAATACATATTTACTTATAAAAGTAATATATAATGTTACATAGTGCAAAAGTCATAAAGTGATAATAGTGGTTTGAGTTTGGCGCGTTTTAAGCGAGCGGCTCGAATAGCTTCCTATTGGTGCCTTAATAGCAAGTGATTGTTTCTGCATTCATTATAATAATAAAACATCTTATAATTATATTATAATATGTTATATGAACATAAATATAATGTTTTATATTTATACAACCGGCCTACTCTCTTTCTCTCCCTCTCTCTACTAGATTTAGTCTAGTGAAACGACATATCACGGGCACTTTATGAGTATTTTGTCATATCCCTAAACATTTTTAGTAAAAAGACGTAATTAACAATAATATTCGTCATCTTCCGTGATTTCGTGGTATCTTTAGGGATTTCGTGAAATTCCTTATATCCTCATTCTCTAAGACACAAACATAACGAATACTGAAATAGCTAGGCATGCACCAGATTCGCATCTACTTAGCCATGAACTTTATTCGTGTCAGAGTTCACACAACAATACAAATAAGCATAATAAAAATGACGTTCACGACGTATCATCCTAATTTATTAGGTTCTTTTTATAAACAATATTTTTGTCCACTTAGATATTACACTTATACTTGATAATTGTCTTTATAATTTACTATCATATACCTATTTATTTTAATGTAATATTATATGTAGGTATTTACGTAAAATTAATGCGTAGAGCTCTAACCACTTTTAGTCCCACTTTGCTGAAGTTGACTTTAAAACTATAAAACATACTGTACAACCTTCACATTCTTAATTCTTACCTTGATAAAATTCACTTTTTAATAGTTAATATACAAATAGTTTTTCGCCGCAATACTTTTAACAATATGATTATGGTAAATCAAGTATATTTATTTTTAAGTTCTTTCGATCTGTTATTTTAATATAGCTCACACAACTCATGCGCACGAGCGAACACAACGGTGTTCGGGTCACTACTGAGTAGTGAGTGATATAATTTATACTTTCCACGATAGTATACAGATTACAGAGTAAACCTAATGGCTATGCTATGACGTATATGATATCACATCTAAAAGCAAACTTCAATGTTTTTGACGTGGTTCTAAAATTTTTATGGACTATGTATTTTTATGTTAATACTACTTAATAGTACCCAAAAGATAAATCTAGCAATAATATAAAAACTATACAAAATTGTGAAATGAATCGGTTCATTTAATATTGTTTGAAAAATCTTACTGAACTATTTATTATTGTGAATACAAAGTCCGAATATAAAGTTTCTAGAATTTATGTATGTGTGTATAAAACAATATACCTGAGCTAATTCTATGCTGTTCCATTTTTGATTCAGCTTTTCCGTCATATTTTACCACGACATATCGCTGATTAAATATTAACAAATTCAACATACTAGCAGGAACCTGTATATGTTTTATTTGTACTAATACTTTCTTAGGTTTACGCGAATATTCGACATTATAAACGAAACTACCTTTGCGGATTTTGTCGCGGATTTATTTTGTAGAGACTCAGTCTCTCCCGTGACCATGATTGCTGTAAAGTAAAATAAAAGCATTCGAAACGTCGGGAACTAAAAATCAAATTAAATCCGCGAGAAACTCCGAAAAGGTAGTTTCATTCATTTTGTACTATTAAGTCACAGCCTTTTTCTCACTGAAAGATAATATCAAAAATCCAGGTTTGAAATTATAAATCAAACGCGACACGCTGTTCTCGAGTTTTGAGCTTGGCAAACGTAGCCATTGATTTTTATATACCTAAGCTTTACACTTTTTAATTGTTGTTCTCCACAAGGAAGAAAATGCATAGGACATGTATGTGATTTTAATTGTATAGAGGAAAATAGGGGACACGTGATACCTTTTTTGTTAGAATCTATAAATACTACACAAAAAATATGTAAACAAGTAATAAACACAACAAAACTAAATTAAAAATTCTGAAATATTTAAATGAGAAAGTTAATTACATGTGTTTCAAATATATAGGTATAATTTAACCTTTTAAGCGGTAGGGTTCGATGAAAAGCAAGATTAATAGGGGCATCCTCATAAACAATAGAATAGTAATAAAAAGGATTGCCTACATAAAACATACGTTTGTACAATGAAGTTGGTTCACGTACTGGAAATCTAAATAGGTCAAAAGCTGCCTTCGTAAACGGCACATTAATCTGATTTCAATTGTAGTAATTCGTAAAGTTCAAATAAAAAATGTGCGACAAAATACTTAAAAGTTTAAAAGTCGACAACGTTTCATTGTGAGAACTCGGTACTAATAGCGGCTTGTTCTGCTGAATTCTATAATATATCGAAACAAAAGTATGTAGTATGTATTTAAATAATATTTTGAGATAACACATATGTCATCTTAATTTAATAGGTATGTACTTTTACGATATTTTTTTGTTCCGGTCTGCTAGCGCCGGAATGCGTGGGTTGCGGTGGGATTTCTGCTTTCATTGTTTTGTCAGAGTTCAATAAAACTGCGGCAAGCTATACCTTGAAGAAAGAAATGAGATTCTTTTTACTCTGTTTATTGGTATCCACACATGTATATGTTCTATTAAATTATTATAGTATTACCGGATGGTATTATTTCACCGTTTTATAAAGTTTCGATTTTGATAACTTTAGAACTACAAATACAATAAAAATGTAATATACAGGTACAGTTAAATTAAAGTCTATCTATATAATGTGTCATTGAAATTTATTCAACCCTTCGCGAAGGCCTTTTCTTAGAAATAGGAATATATATCTGGCAATAAATCGAAATATGCTAAGGTGAAATAAAGAAGCAAAGCACCCGCTTGAATAGTTGTTACCTCGCGCTCGCACATACAGCAGACTTTCAATGTGTCTGGCAAGATGTAAAAACCATTAAAACTGTCCGTCTATTGAGGTAACATCTTTTTAAGGGTCCCCAAGTAACATATATAAAATTTAGTTATAGTTATTATACTATTACGAAATTATAATTATATATAACTTATTAAAGTTTAGGGGTGTCTGGCAGGGGGTAGCAACTGTCATAAGTGTCCGGCAATGGATGACGAGATTTCTAAAGATATCCCGAAGAAAATATAAAAAAATTGAGCTTTATACTTTAACAAATTTTAGGTATAATTTTATACACCTTTACTACCTGTTAACTGCCCAGGTAATCACAACCCAAACTCTATAGTCGCTGGTCGTTCTTACCTATATAGGGGACATGTACAGAGAAACTTTCAGCTTTTATATAATAACGAAGGTCTGGCCGTCGTGGGTTCTTGCTCTAATATAAATAAAATTCAAGCTATATAAGGAATAACTAAGGCTACTTTTATTTTAGAAATTTTATTTATTTTAAGTAGCGGAACCCGTGGCTTTCGTTGCGCGGGTGAGTCACTAGTCATCATCAGCTCTTTTTAACGTCCCACTGCTGGGCACGGGCCTCCCTCAGTACGAGGGGGATCAGGCCATAGTCCACCGCGCTGGCCCAGTGCGTGTTGGCGGACTTCGCATGTCTTACGAAAACTTGCTAGATTTTCTCAGACATGCAGGTTTCCTCACGATGTTTTCCTTCACCGTACGACAAGTGGTAATCATGATAGAAATGATTCGCACATGAAAATATCAGAGGTGCGAGACCCGGATTTGAACCCGCATCACTCGGTTATACAAGCGACGCGTTACCGCTGGGCTACCACTGCCGAGTCACTAGTCAGTACAATAAAATTGAAGGACTGTTTTTAATTTCGAATTAAAAAAAAAGCTTTTCAATAACTGCTTATGAAAGTATTCAGGTACTTACATAAAAAATCATTTACTAAAATGTTTGTCTCTGTCTGTCTGTTCGTTCCGGCTAATTTCTGAAACGGCTGGATCGATTTTGACGGGAATTTCACTCGCAGGTAGCTAATGCTATAAAGAGTAACTTGGCTACTTTTATTAGAAAATTATAAAAATCGTTTTATGTCTTTTAACTACGCCCAGCAAAGCGGGCCGGGTTTGCTAGAAGTATAATATTTGTATAAATTTTAATTTATAACATGTCAGGTTTCTTTGATTATTATGTACCTACGTACATTTCAATATACGTGATGGTGACAAAAAATGTACAAAAGTCTTAAAAGCTTTTTACTGCGCAGTGAATACATGGGACCAGGTAATATTTTGCATACTTTTGTTTTTGCGGTAAACCGCAGAAACTTAGCTATAGCTAAGTTTTAAAGCACATGTGAGTTTTATCTTTCACATGGCCGTCTTTTAGATTTCTTTCTAAAATGTGTTGTCATATTTATTCGTAAAAGATGTTAGAAATACCACAAATACATAGATTTTTGTTAAAGTGCTTTTTTCTTATGAAGTAGAGTAAAGGAAAATGTTGTGATTAATCACTCACAAACAATTCAAGATCATTAATATTACATAGAGGAAAAAGAAAATATTTTTTTATTTTAACCTAATAGTTTTGTAATATCTTGATGAACTTTAGTTCTCCTTTTGAAAATAAAAATCGGACTTGTTTCAGGAGAACATAACGCAATTTTTTTTAAGAAAATATTTATCATTTCACATTTTTTTAGTAAGTCCATTATTTTTGTACACCCTCCTCCACCCCTTGCCTCTGTGTTTCGAGTTTTACTCATTTATTTTCAAAGTCTTTAAATTTTTCAGTAGGTATCTATAGCTATTTTTTGATATTTTCAATATTCCCTTTGGGGGCACGGCGTGCCCCCGCGTGCCCCCAAAAATGCCTTGCCTATAACTATAGAAAAATCTTTTATTCTCACGAATAAATACTATTGTATTTTCTGGTTAGTTGTATAGAGTCACGATCAGAAAAGTTAGGTGGAATATGGAGGTAATCTATATAAACACACTCTACTCTATACTAGCAGTTAAAACATAGCTAGGATCGGTTGAATCAAAGCGAACCCATGGTAAAGTCGCTATCAATATGACTATTACAATAAAATTTTTCATGTTTGCTTAGTTACATTTTTATTATATGTATATTGTATACGTATACAAAATATACTAATAAGTTTTTCGGATGAGATAATACACCAAATAATACATATTAATTATTATTATAGGTATGCAATAATTATAATTAAACGAGGAAAACCTAACATTCTCTTATTGGCATATCCAAAAATATGTTTGTTCTTGTTGTAGAGACTGCGAGCCAAAGCATGTTTTTAAATATATATTTTAAGCCGATCACGTCACAAGAGATTGTTATGCGTTTAAAATAGATCAATGGGAAACCCATTTCTCAATCTTTATTTTAAGATTACTTCTACTTAGCAAAAAGTACTAAATAATTCAATTTCAAAATAATGTGGGTATCTTACAGAATTCGTTTTTGATTTGAAGCAAGTGCTTTGTAAGATAATAATAATAAGAGTAATAAACCATTAAATCTAAATAAAATTCACACGTCTTGTTGTTTTCTTGTAGATTTAAACAAAAATATCTAAAAATTCAAAGATTTTCTCCAATAGGTTACATTATTGAAACAAGAGAGCGATTTTTTTTTGTTTTCAGTTTTGCACTTTAGTGATAAAGAATGTTAATAACTTTTCATAATTTTTATAATAATTACATTTTTATAATATATTGATGACAAAATTCTAATATTCAAAAGTCATACATATAATTAGTGGATTCAGTTCAACATAAACAGACCACGGTGAAAGATATTCATTACTAAGCTCGGTAAACGATGCACTATATTCACTAAAGGCTGATATTCTGATTAATGTTTTATTGAACTCTGGCTCTCGCTGTAAAATACATTGAAGCCACAAAAGCCTTATTATTTAGAAGGTACCTTATTTTTGCTATAAGTAAAAATAATTTACTTTATAATTATATTAATTATACCGGCTTTTCTAGCTAATGAGTCCCACATAACAACACAATTGCATGCAAATAGTATGCATAACTGAATTTCCCAACGTTAAAAAAGAGTTTATTATAGAAAATATATCAATTTAGGCTTAGTGTATATTATTCTCAATCTACCACTAAAAATAACTTGATACATTTTAATTTGAGCTCTTTCCTGTTAGAGGTACGAGTATTCCTGTATCTGAGTCGAGGACATAGCTTATATCTACGAGTATATCTTTATTTCAATTGCTTGAGTAAATCAAATGATCCCAGCAGGAGAAATATTGTGAATTGAAAAAAAAATTGAAAAACATTGTATTAATATCATCAGGACTTTTTAAAACACTTGCTTTTTAACATTTAAAATTTTAAGTAAATAACTCTTTCTAGTAAAAACGTATTGAAACTCAAAGCTCTGGAACCCTTTCTTTCTTACTAGGTTAGTTAGATTAAGTTAGAACATGCACACAATGCTACAAGAATTCTCACACTTTGACGTCTTCACTTTGATAGAAATAATGTACCGAAAAATAATGCGCTAAATTGTAAGCAGTTGTTACGGTTCACTGTTTTTCGACAGTTTACAATATCGCGAGGTAGATTATAACCAAAGAACTGTAGGTACATGGGGTATTGATTCTTATATTCATATAGTATAAACCATACAGCAATCCATAAAAAAAGATATAGCGAGCCTTCATTGTTACTTATATACGTATTATGTACATTCGGTTTGGTTCTCGAATATATACATTGTGTATATATATAAAGTATATTGTTACAAGCTCTGCTCAAAGATTCCAAAAGCTTTGCATCACGTATTCATCGTAACTCGTCATGCTTTATAAATTATTATGAGCTCATTGTTATAGCCCTATAAACCTATAGGCTTACAATGATCTCATTTTAGGATTTTTCTGTTCCTGCGGAAAATAAATGTTTTAATGATTTACTAGCAAGCCCCGGTCCCTTCACTGGGCGTAAGTCAAAATAAATTAAACGGTTTTTATAATTTTCTAATACATCAAAAGTAGCCTAAGTTACTCCTTATAACTTTAGCTATACGCAGTTTCAGAGTTTTCAGACAGACAGCATTTAGTGAAAGTTGTAATTTGAAATTAAAAACAGACACTTCTTATTATATTTATATGAACTAATTCATGTTTTCCATTATTATACCATAACTTTGTTTTTCAATTTTCCGGTTAATTCCGAAAGAATAAGTGCTGAATAGCAGTTAGAGTTAGTTTAAGCAAAATGGATAAAAACTAACAGGTGTTTAATGTATGAATTATACTAAGCACACAAGGCGAGGTCCAACAAAATAAAACACGGCTATACAACCGTCGTCAATGTCAAAAAATATAAAAAAATATCTCATTATTATTGTATAGTGAAGTCGAGTCCAGAAATAAACAAGTTTTCACAATAATATGATTAATTAATATTTAATGGAAAGGAATCAGCGAGTATGTCAGATACATCTGGTTTTTGATTTATACTTACTAATTTAACATGATACACATAGGCGGTTTATACTCGAATTTTTTGGTTAAGTCATACCTACTACCTATACGAACACTACCTGCTTAATGTATTATAATATATGTTTTATATGAATTCATATAAGATTTTTTATTTCAATTACTTTTCCTAACAATTTGCTACAACCATATATACTTAGAGAGTACTGTACGATGCTACAATTATTTCCTATAAAGTACAATCTAGTGTACGCACGTCGTACATGCAGCTGATTATAAAATCTACTAAACTAATTTTAGTGTAAAATGTAGGTGTTACAATTAAGAACAATGCCTAACAGTGTAGCATAATTAGAATAGTTGAATTTACAAGGCCGCGGAGCTAAAAGTGTTAAAATGGTACATAAACAAATCATTCATAAGTTATTGAACATAACACGACATGTAATAAACCTAGACTTTATTATGACGTACCTCGCACATTTTGGGCGGTACGGTGGGCGGGCGACGCATGCTTTTATTCGGTACTTATACATAAAATCAAAGTATCTATTGGTTATATAAAATAAAATATACTTTACTTAATTTTTATGTTTGTGATAAATGTTATGAAAAATGCTATACGTAAGGCATACATATAACATACTAGCGGTGCCCGCGGCTTCGCTCGCGCTAAGAGTGAATAAAATAAAAATTTTTGCTTATATATTATTACTTATAATGTACCAAGGACTGATTCCCCATTTAAAGTTCTGGCCCTCTTTTCTGAAAACTACTGTGTAGCATCCTGCCGTGCCGCCACTGCTGCGCTTTCTAAAACTTATTTCCTATTTTTCACCAATTTTGCTACTATGTGTATCATAATTTCTTTGTGTGTTTTTCGTTAATGATAAACTGATGTACGTGGTTCATTGTTATGGACTTATGGTAAAAATTACTGTTAAATATTTCTCCTACGCAAATTGTGCCACCCCCGTTAACCCCCATAGGGGTTGATTTTCAAAAAACGCTTAGATATGTCTCTCATAATTTGTATTGCAGAGCATTATTTCAGTTTCACGCAAAATATTTCAATAGAATTAAATTTCCCATACAAACTTAGCCACCCCATTTAACCCCCAATGGGGGTGAATTTCGAAAAACCCTGAAATACGTGTTTCATCATTTGTACTAAAAAGCATTAATTCAAAGTTTCATGCAAAAATGTGCAATGAAAATATTATTCTCATACAAACTTTGCCACCCCTTTTAACCCTTTTAGGGGTTGAATTTCCAAAAAATAATATGCCTATTTCCTTCTCATAAATGCAAACTATCTACATACCAAATTTCAGCAAAATCGGTTGGTTGGTTTAGGCGTGAAAAGGTAACAGACAGACAGACAGACAGACAGAGTTACTTTCGCATTTATAATATTAGTATGGATGAATGAAAGAAAAAACACTTGTATGAAATAAAAACGAACCTCTAAGGCTCTAATGGTATAAAACTATTAACCGGTTAGTAAAAAATATATATTTTTAGTTATTATATTAAAAGAAAAATCCATGACGAAAAATGTAAGCACTCATTCAATAATCATATCCATTGATAGTATAGGTAATAAGTGATTTAGCATTTTCTGAATGACGCACTGGTTTCTTGAATGACGTTAGCATCGATCTTATTCTTGGTACTTAGAAATTATTAATAGTCATCAGCAACAGGTGTGGTTAAAAAATTATTCACTCACGCAGATAGGCACTTTCACGTTACTCAGGCAGGTAATGTATAGTTGTCAAAATGAAGCATAAAACTTTAGGCATTAGGTATTTATTTCTAGTATATATGATACCTGCACCTCTACATAGAGGTGGTTACGAACTGTATCAATTTTAGAAATATTTTTGGCCCATTTTTATGTTAAGTATAATTACTTTCAAACAAAAAGGAAACAACGAAAGCGAATCTCTTATATTGGCGGAGATATGATGTAGCTCCCTTTTTGCCCCTTTCTTGACGAAGTACCCCAAACAACAGAAATCTACAAAGCTGTAAAACCAGTTACAAAGCAGCAACAAATTGATAGTTCCTTTTAAATCCACCTTACAGTTATCGAGTGGATCTGTTCAGTTGGCTTAAATATCTACCACAGTAAAATGAATGTAAATTGAACCCGTTGTAGTTTGAATATTATATGTGATTCATATCATTATGATAGCAGTAAAGCTATTACAATTCCAGAAATCATCAGCAGTTTATAAATGTTTTTTTCCACGTTAACATGAGCTTTAATTAAAATTTGAAAAACAAAAATTCGAGCTCAAAGGGACTTCGACGAGATTGAGTATAGGCCGTAATTAAAATCGCTGACGCAATACACAATTGTTTGACAATGTTGACCAAATATTAATATTGCCTAGAGGCCACAGCAAGAATTTTTATATAAATTTCAATCAACTTCACGCTTCAACGATATTCTATGTTAAATTGTATAGAATTTTATTTAAAGTATTAAATTATTTTATTTTAATATTTATTTACACACATACCCAAGCTAAGTAATATTCCTAACTTTTGGTTGGAGCTTAACCATTATCAGGAAGTCATAATTTTTTTTATTATATAGGTAGTTTATGTTCCTACTTTCTTGTATTTTCGCAACTTATATGGTACCCTTGGAATAATTACTTAGACATCTTATTTGCTAGTACTAGCCAGATGTATTTAGGATCTGAAAGAAGCAAGGTCAGCGACTTTTAATAATACTTATATTTATTTGATAAATATTCAGTATCTACATTATGAATGCTACTAATATCGCAAAGTTAACGTCGTTGCTTTTA
Organism: Boloria euphrosyne; assembly: GCA_951802675.2. Classification (NCBI taxonomy): domain Eukaryota; kingdom Metazoa; phylum Arthropoda; class Insecta; order Lepidoptera; family Nymphalidae; genus Boloria; species Boloria euphrosyne. Next base: position 6,749,936 of record OX637877.1, read on the forward strand.
GGTGAATGAATGTACCAATCATGAAGCAGTTATATGTAATTATTTATATGTAAAAATAATTTAAATGCCATTATTTTCCATTTAAAAAATTAAATAAATGTTACGCAGAATTTCCATTGATTCAAGATAAAATATTTTAATAGAGCTAATTACACCAATCACATAATTTCTTATGCGTACTATAAGGTTAAATCTGCTTAACAAACATGCGGGTCTATGTACTAGTTACGATACAGTTAAGTATTTAACATATATAATGAAAATGACGACTAAATTTTTAAGAAAATATACATTCATACTATATTTTAGAGTGGTAGACGATAGTGGTAGCCCAGTGGTAATGCGGTCGCTTGGATCACCGAGTGATGCGGGTTCAAATCCAGATCTCGTACCTGTGATATTTTCCTGTGCAAAACATAATTAACATGATTTTTATTTGTCTTACGCTCCACGCTGGCCAAATGCGGGTTGTCGGCGAGAACAATGGTCTGACCCGCTCGGATTAAAGAGGAGGCGCGCCGTGCCCGTCAGTGGGACGTTTAATATTGTTACGTACTACGGGTTCGAGATCGGAAATTAATAGCGTTCTTGCACTAAGGATGTTTTATTACACTATGTACACACGCACAGTCTGTACACAACACTAGTCTCTGAACACTGTATTTCTCTTCTCAGTACTCCTTTTCAATGCTACTTCAATAATACTTCAACCAACTCTTCACCTTTCCACTATTTCGTTTCGCTTCTTAGTCTTCACTCAACTTCGACTCGATGTCAACTGATCTCTCGACACACTGCCGGCCTTTTTATATGCATAAATATTAGAACATTCTAGTATCGAAAATTCAAAATGTTTCTAGTAATTTCGAATCCTTTCCCGAAAGTGTTTTGTCCCTCTCTAACACATTAGAATTTGTAATAAGCTGTCCCTGTCATCTAATTGACATAAGTTAAAAATTGACATTCGCCGTTCTAAGGCATGGTACAGGCGTGCTATTATGACGAGTTCACACTATATTACGCGACACTACCCCCTCCTTAGTTATGCTCGTCTCGAGCATCCTTGTTGCCATGGTACTTAGCCAACCGGTCCACATGTACGATCTTAGCTGGACTTCTAGATGTTCGTTGAATTCGGAAAGTGACGTCGTTAATTTTCGTTACAACCTTATAAGGCCCCTCCCAGCTGGGTTGTAGTTTTGGCGATTTACCCTTTCGTCTCACCGGGTTATGCAGCCATACCAATGAGCCTTCCTCGAAGTTCGTTTCTGTCACCTTGCGGTCGTAACGCGTTTTCATGCGTTCACTTGCTTGTAGCCCTGCATCTCGTATCTGCTCATGAACATCAATCATCTTCGCTCTTAGTTCACTGGCATATTCAGTGATGCAACTGGGTGTATTTGGCGGGCAACCACTTAACAGATCCGCTGGTAACCGTAACTCTCTTCCGAAATTGGCAAAGGCAGGTGTCATGGCAATGCTTTCATGTAGTGCGGTCCGATAAGAAAGGAGAAACAGTGATAAATACTCGTCCCAATCTTTTTGATGACTATCTACAACCTTGGCTAGATGTCGTTCCAAAGTCTGATTGAATCTCTCCACCATTCCATCGGACTGTGGGTGACAAGGCGTAGTTCTAGTTTTATGCACTCCCATAATTTTGCACACTTCTTGAAATACCTGTGATTCGAAGTTTCTTCCCTGATCGCTGTGCATTTCTAATGGAATGCCAAATCTGCAAAATACATCTTTTACCAATTTATTTGCAACAGTAACAGCTTCTTGATTTGGTATGGCAAATGCTTCGGGCCATTTTGTGAAATAGTCCATTACAACTAAAATGTATCGGTTCCCAGAATTAGTAATAGGAAATGGTCCTGCCACGTCTAATGCGATTCTCTCCCAAGGTGCCCCAACGTTGTATACTTTCATTGCTCCTCGGCTTCTGGTTTGCGGGCCTTTGACGGAGGCACACTGTTCGCATTTCCGACACCAGTCTTCTACATCATCTCGACAGTGCAACCAGTAAAATCGTGCCCTGATCTTGGTTAACGTTCTTCTCACCCCTAAATGTCCACCAGAGGAACCATCATGGTAGGCGCGAAGTACCTCGGATACTTTTATTTTAGGTACAACTAGTTGGAGATGGCTATCATTTCCACGTGTTGTTTCCCATTTGCGGCACAATACCCCATTGTGTAACAACAAACTGTTCCATTGTGCCCACAAACTCTTCGTAGCGGTACTGTATTGTGCTATATCAGTCCACTTAGGTTTTGGCCTACCACTCCTTAACCATTCTAGAATGGGTCGTATATCTCGATCTTCTTCTTGTGCTCTCTTCATAGCATCATCGCTCCAACGTTCATCTATCGAATCTGTTCTAATGATTTTAATAGATTCTAGTTCCTTTGCTTCTTTTCTTTGACAATGCTTGCAGTGTTCTTCGCATGGTCTTCTAGATAGAGCATCGGCGTTACTGTGTGTTTTACCCCCACGATGTTCTATTTCAAACTGAAACTCTTGCAGCTGCTCGATCCACCGCGCGACCTGTCCTTCGGGGTCCTTGAATTCCAATAACCATTTCAGAGCAGCATGATCGGTTCTTACCAAAAATTTGCGTCCTATTAAGTATTTCTTGAAATGCTGTAAGGTTTTTACTACAGCAAGTAGCTCTCTTCGAGTAACACAATAATTCTTCTCTGGTTTAGAAAGTGACTTACTAAAATATGCGATAACCACCTCTTGATCACCCTTCCGCTGGGACAATACACCTCCAATACCGATATTACTGGCATCAGTATCGACAATAAACTCTCCCTTTGTGTCTGGATACCCAAGGATCGGTGTTTGGCAAAGATGTTTCTTCAGTTCTTGAAAGGCCGATTCGCAATTATAGTCCCATACGAAAGGTCTCTTCTCTTCGGTCAGTTTATGAAGTGGTTTGGCGATGTCAGAAAAGCCTTTCACAAACCGTCGATAGTAAGAGCACAATCCTAGGAATGCTCTCACTTGTGTCTTGTCCTTAGGGGTTGGCCAATCTTTCACAGCAGTGATTTTGTTGGGGTCCGTTTCTACTCCGTTTTCCGAAACAACGTGTCCAAGGTAATTTACTTGCTTCCTGAAAAATGAGCACTTCTTCGGACTTAACTTTAAATTAGCTTCCCTTAGTTTATCGAATACTTTTTCTAGTTTCTGAAGATGGTCTTCGAAATCACGTCCCACAATAATTATGTCGTCCAGATAAACAAGGCAGGCTTCTCCTAGTAATCCAGCAAGAACACGTTCCATCAATCTCTCGAATGTGGCTGGTGCATTGCATAACCCGAACGGCATAACCTTAAACTGCCACAACCCTTTTCCAGTTGAAAACGCAGTTTTCTCCTTATCCACGGGGTCCATATCCACTTGCCAGTAGCCACTCTTCAAATCGAGAGTCGAAAACCATTTCATACCGCTGAGAGTGTCTAGGGTGTCATCGATTCGAGGCAGGGGATAACTATCCTTTTTGGTTACATCGTTGAGCCTACGGTAATCGATGCAAAACCTTGTAGATCCATCCTTCTTCCTTACTAGTACCACTGGCGAACACCAAGGACTAGTGGAGTGTTCGATGATGTTATTCTTTCTCATGTCTTGGATCATGTCGTCAACTTCCTTTTCCTTAGCCCAAGGAATTCGTCTAGGTCGTTGTCGAATAGGCGCTACGTCCCCAGTATTAATTTTATGCTTAACTATTCCGGTTCTTCCTATATCGCCATCATGTTTGGAGAATAAATCTGAATATCGGTACAATAAATTTCCAGCTTTCGCCTTCTGTGAACTTGTGAGATCTTCCTTACAATCTTCCAAAAGTTTCATCGCTTGCTCTTTATCCTTGTTCAACACCTTTTCTTTCGGTTGACATCTGCTTAACCAGGCTATCTCTTCACAAGTCCCCACAACTTCGCCTCTTCGAATGGTTTGAGTAGAATTACTGGTATTCAGAACCGGAACCATAGATGTCGAAGCTTTACCTACAACAACTCTTGCCGGGATCCATGAGCTCTCATCTTCCATCTTCTCTATAATAGCACATGACCATGGACGGTCTGACTTGTTCTGAGGTAAAGCGACAGGTACTAGAGTCTGCGATCTTGGTGGAAGAGCGGTGTCTTTCAAGCAACAAACTTTTCCGTGAATTCCACCACTTATCGGCACTTCTCTATTTCTGCATCGTAAAACTCCATGTTTCATGTCAATCGTACACTGGTAATTTTGAAGAAAGTCCAATCCAATGATGCAATCATCAACGATATCTGCTACTATAGCGTTATGCCAATAGATGTTGTCCCCAATTTTGATAGCAATTTTTCGTTCTCCCCAAACAGGTATGCGCTGGCCGGTGGCTGTCATGAGAGTGATATGCTTTCTGTCCTGCAAATTATTGTCCGCAATGTGTTTCAGCAATCGGTTGTTAATATCGGTTCGTGATGCTCCGGTGTCCAGCGTCAGTTTACATGCTACTCCATTAATAGCGCCATGTATAACCAAAGTGTTTCCATCTACAGTCTGCTTCACTTCTATTTGTGGGGTTGTAGATCCCCCGGCCAGCGCCCACCCCGCAGCCCTGGCTGGAATTAGTTTTCCTACAGCCACATCTGTCTGTCTCCGAACGTTCATTATCTTAGGGCAGTTACTTCGAAGATGGCCCCGCTCACCACACTCGTAGCACCTTGGGTTGAAAAGACGCTTCCGGGTGGATAAACTTTCCGTAGTGACCACTTCCCTCACCCTCCAAGCTCTTGTGTCATGGCGTACAGCTTCAACCTCTAGAGCATGAGCGACAGCTTCCTTAAGACTTGTATGGTGTCTTAGGCGCACAGTGGTACGTACCTCCGGGTCGCGAATCCCATCCACGAAAGCCTGCAGAAGAATAGTTTCTACGGTGGAGGGCGAAGATTGATACGCCTTCCGCACGAGCCTCTCTATTTCCACGGACCATTGCTGCAGGGTTTCATTAGCTCGTTGAGAACGATCTTTAATTTGAGCCCTGTACACGTGCTCCAGATGACTATCACCATACCGCGACTCTAAAGCGTTCAGTAGCTCAGTATAAGTAATCTCACTGTTGGGGTCACTACCACAAAGAGCCTCCAAAACAGTCAAAGCCTCCTCTCGAAGTGCGACGGTAAGGGCAGGTCGGGCTTCTTCATCCGTCCATCCACTCGTCTTCTTAACAGTCTCAAACTGGATCTTGAAGGCGGCCCAGGAAGACTTGCCGTCGTAGTAAGGGACCTTAAAGCTCTTTGATGATGGGCTTATGTCGACACTACGCGGTAATTTGTGAGTTTCGAAGTAATCCATCCTCTTCTCCATTTTAGAGAGTTTTGAGTCGTACTCCTCTAAAGCCTCACCGAGTGTCGTCTTTATGCCCTCAACTTCTTTCTCAACGGCTTCCACCCTTTCCACATTTTGTTGGAGAGCAGCTATGACATCCTTGTGAATGCCCTCTTGGAGTGTGCGAAGCTGCTGAGACTGTTCCTCTTTGAGTGCGTGCAGCTGTTCCTCCTGACGACGCGCGTGCTCCTCTTCGCGGCGAGCCTGCTCCTCTTGGAGTACGCGCAGCTGCTCCTCCTGACGACGCGCGTGCTCCTCTTCGCGGCGAGCCTGCTCCTCTTGGAGTATACGTAGCTGCTCCTCCTGACGACGCGCGTGCTCCTCTTCGCGGCGAGCCTGCTCCTCTTGGAGTATACGTATGAACGCCATTTGTTGTAGAAGGGCGTTCATGTCTGGCGCAGTGCTTTGTTGAGCAGCGGACTTTCCACTTACAGAACTAGCACCAGAATCTTTCCTGTGTTGTTCTGCCATTGCGCGTGTAGTAACGCCTTCCTTCTCGTGCCTCGGTACTAACGGCATTTCCGATCCCACTTCTGACACCAATTGTTACGTACTACGGGTTCGAGATCGGAAATTAATAGCGTTCTTGCACTAAGGATGTTTTATTACACTATGTACACACGCACAGTCTGTACACAACACTAGTCTCTGAACACTGTATTTCTCTTCTCAGTACTCCTTTTCAATGCTACTTCAATAATACTTCAACCAACTCTTCACCTTTCCACTATTTCGTTTCGCTTCTTAGTCTTCACTCAACTTCGACTCGATGTCAACTGATCTCTCGACACACTGCCGGCCTTTTTATATGCATAAATATTAGAACATTCTAGTATCGAAAATTCAAAATGTTTCTAGTAATTTCGAATCCTTTCCCGAAAGTGTTTTGTCCCTCTCTAACACATTAGAATTTGTAATAAGCTGTCCCTGTCATCTAATTGACATAAGTTAAAAATTGACATTCGCCGTTCTAAGGCATGGTACAGGCGTGCTATTATGACGAGTTCACACTATATTACGCGACAATATGTTTAATACGTTTAATAGTCTATATTGCTTTGGTTTTAAAATTATAAATGTGAAAGTTTGTGAGGACGGAAGATAAATCCACATGATCACTAGGCTAAACGTAGTAGGTCTATGACCATAACTCCACTGTACATTAAGATGAGGTTAAAGGAAGTTCTTTTTTGGAAGACTCCTTTTGAAAAGAGTTATTTTATAAATTGATTTCGCTTTGTATTAAAAAGTCGCCGTGTCGTGCGCTTTGGGCCCTAATTTACTTAAATATATGCGTTCCCATTCACTATTTCGAAGATATTTTCTCAACCAAAGCAAATTATGCTAAAGTCAGATTCATCACTTTAAAAGTAGTGTCACCAGAAAAGTAAATTTAAAATGCTTGTTTAGGACTCACTGTCGTTTGAATAATCTTACTATGAGCTTGAAAAGATACAAGAGACATCAAAAATTCTTCGTAAGTCGTAAAATTCTTGGAATTGAAATATCGACCAAATCGCTAAATCGAACCCAATTCGTTTAAATACCTTGGACGCTTGGGCCATACATTTCTTACCATATACCTCCGAGTACATTGAACATGCTGATACATTTTCTGGGAAAAACAACAATATCCTTTTGTTACAGTAATTTTCTCACAGATTATTGGTACTACATTCATGCCGATCATGTGGTAGCTGCCTCGTTCTACTTGCAAAAGGGCGTGTTTAGATTTGTTTAAGCCACTAGTTACCAAGTTATTATACTCAATTTAACATTTCTATTTTCATAATTATTTTGATCAAAATAATTGAGTCGTTTTTGACATACGGGACATTTTGGATACGATCATTTTAAGCTCTACATTTTCATGTATTTGTTAAACTTTTCTTTCAAGCCGACAAATTATGTAAGTTAAAATTTAGGATCAAAATGTTTATACTAGGAAACGGAAGTGTTTAATGACTATATATTATTATTGCGCCCGTTCGACAAATGTAAGATGTAGTTTATAAGTTAGTTGCCGATTAAACGCAGTACTGGACACTCGCTTCTTTTATTTATCTCTCATCGCAAATCTATTCATGCAATAATACACCTTAACGCAATATACATATGGTCCAAACGAGCCGGATTCGTTATTGCATTGAATAGATCGCCGCGCCGTTGCATCGAAGAACAAAGGACTGCGATAAGAAGCTAGTTTTTTGCAACTTAAGAAACGATTTTATTTTTAATGTAATACGCGCATAACTTATATGAAGATTTATATACAATTTACTGCTGTTTGAAGAAATAAGGTGAAATAATATTGAAAAATTTTGAATAATGACTAATGAAACTCAAGAACAAGTTAAATATTTAAATATTTTGGAAGATATTGCTACTACTTTGAAGAAAACTCAAACAAACTTGAAAAAATGTCCAAACGCAAGATTAACAGAGGGTTATATACAATCTCGGTTGAAATGTTTAGAAGATCACTGGGACACATTTAAAAAGACTCATTATAACCTAGCAGCGTGTACACCACGGGAACAAAGAGGTTTATTGCCGTACTTCCTTAATGAAGAATTTTTTATTTACGAAGACCTGTATTTATTAATGAAGTCGGATTTGTTAGAATACCTAAAAACCTATGAACGTGATTCCGGAGCTAGTGGAACAAATGGTAATTCAGCCAGTGCTCAATCCGATGATAGAATATCCAGCATTCAACTTCCTCGCATACAACTACCATGTTTTTCTGGGAAATATGAAGAATTCCCAACGTTTCAAGATTTATTTACATCAATGGTTCACAGCAGTACATCTTTATCAAATGTGCAGAAATTACATTATTTAAAATCAAGTATCAGTGGAGAGGCAGAATTATTATTACGACATATTAATATAACTGAAAATAATTATACGCAAGCTTGGGATTTATTAAAAAATCGCTATGGTAATAAAAGGCTTATAGTTTCATCTTTATTGAAGAGGTTATGTAATCAAAAAAGGTTAACACATCAAACTTCGCAGCAAGTTAAGTCACTTTTAGATACGACAGTGGAGTGTCTTCAAAGTTTAAAAAACTTAGATATATGTACAGATTCGTGGGATCCTTTAATTGTGTTTTTGTTGGTGCAAAAACTTGACGTGCAGACACATAAAGAGTGGGAAGAGACTGCGTACCGCACAGAGAGGCTCGACGAGTTACCTACATGGGAGCAGCTACATAAGTTTTTAGAATCTAAATTTCGCACTCTTGAATTGATATCTCCATTATCGTCTACCACTAGAGACAGAATACACACTCACACTGCTATTCATGAAAAAGGTGTCAAAGGTAATTATTATAAAAAACAGATTTTATGTTCATTCTGTAATGGTGATCATTATATACATAACTGTAAAGAATTTTCAAAATTAGTTACTGAAGAACGTCAGAATTTTATACAGAAGAATAAGTTATGTTTTAACTGCCTCATACCCAATCACAATGTTTTTCAATGCCGGCAACGCACATCATGTAAAATATGTAAGAGAAAACATCACACGCTATTACATCAAACAAAGAAGAATCAAGAAGATTACGCGGCAACCAGTAATAGCAAAACAGAGAATAAAGAAGAAGTAGAGAGATTAATAGCTACGCACTACTCGAGAGAAGAAGAGATTGGTCAAGAAGTATTACTCGCAACTGCATTGGTAGATGTTTTATCAAGCTCTGGAGAATCACACACCTTCCGTGCACTCATTGACCAAGGCTCAGAGGCATCATTTGTTACATCGAGAGTAGTAGATTTGTTGGGACTAAAGAAGACAAAGGTTAGTGGCTTAGTTACAGGAGTTGGAGAGTGCACTAAGCTACCAATTAAGCATGCTGTAAATTTATCAATAAATTCTAGATGCAACGCCGCCTCAACATTTCAAGTTAGAGCATTTGTTATGAAAACTATATCGACGGTTCCTTCGAGAGAATTTGTAACAAACAAGATACATCTCAACAAATTAACACTGGCCGATCCCACATTTGCTATGCCAAGAAAGATAGATATTTTGCTTGGAGCCGACGTCTATCCTGAAATAATAGAAGTTGGATTACAAAGGATGCCAGATGGGTTGATAGCACAGCAGACATCTTTAGGATGGATTTTATCTGGAAAGAAAAATATACAATCGCCTAAAGAAAAGAGAATTACAAGTTTACATATCACTAGGATGGTTGAAGAAGATAATGATTTGTTGAGAAGATTTTGGGAGATAGAAACTGAAACTTACGCAAAGAAACGAATATTTACAAAAGAAGAACAAGCCTGTGAAGAAATATACGCTAAAACTACCAAAAGAGATGAAAGTGGAAGATATATCGTAGAATTACCTTTGAAGCAAAATCTAGAAGAAACAGTAAAGATATGTGGAGATACGAAAGAACAAGCTGTGACTAGATTTAAATATTTAGAACGAAAGTTTAAGAAGAATCCGAATCTGAAAGAAGAATATACGAAGGTTATACAAGAATACTTAGATATGAAACATTTACAGAAAAGGAACACTGAAGAAGATTATAGTATTTACTTACCTCATCATGCGGTTATTCGCGAAGACAAAGATACGACAAAGGTTCGAGTTGTATATGATGCATCTGCAAAGGGTACAAACGGCTACTCGTTGAATGATATGATGATGGTGGGACCTGTCCTACAGCCTGATCTCCGAAGTCTTATAATTTGTTGGCGAAAATATAAAATATGCATTGTGGGTGACATAGTTAAAATGTATAGAATGATAAAAATGAACGAAGAACACTCAAATTTACAATGCATTGTATGGCGTGATGATCCTAACAAACCTATTGAGAGTTACAAGCTAAAAACAGTTACATTTGGAACAGCAGCAGCCCCTTATTTAGCAGTTAGAACATTAAAACAACTCACAATTGACGAAGAATTATCGAAGCAAAATCCAAGGGCATCATATATCATAAATAATTGTTTTTACATGGATGATCTTATGGTGAGCCTAAATGAGATAGATGAAGCGAAGGAGACCTGTAAAATAATAGAGAAAATATTAGATAAAGGAGGATTTAAAATGCAAAAATGGTCAAGTAATAATGAAGAATTATTAGAATATTTACAAAATGGAAAAGAGAATTTAATGGAGAATATAGAAATAAAACTAGATAAAATAATAAAAATATTAGGATTATCATGGGATAGAAAAGATGACAAATTTAAATTTACGGTAAACTTACCTGAATTGAAGATTCCAATCACGAAGAGATCCATTCTGTCCGATGTAGCTCGCCTGTTTGATCCGTTTGGGTGGTTGTCACCTGTAATTATATCTGCAAAAATCATGATACAAAAGCTGTGGCTGTGTGACCTTGGTTGGGATGATGAATTACCTAATGACCTGAAAGAAAATTGGATAGAGTATAGAAAGGGACTTACTTACCTGCAAAGAATATCCATTCCACGGTGGTTAAAGCTGTCACCAAACAACGCTGATGTCCAACTTCATGGGTTTTCTGACGCCTCTTCTACATCCTATGCAGCAATGGTATACCTAAGGGTTAAGGATAAAGATAATCAAATATACATTACCTTGATTGCGTGCAGAACAAGGGTGGCATCTCTGAAACAATTAACTATTCCGAGATTAGAGCTTTGTGGTGCAGTTCTGTTAGCTGAATTAATAAATGATATTGCTGGCTTATTCAATTTATCCAAGGAAAAAATATTCGCTTACACTGATTCAATGGTGGTTTTATCATGGCTGCAACAACAACCTAACAGGTGGCGAATATTTGTTGCAAATAGAGTAGCTGAGATCTTGCGACTTTTAGAGAGTAATAGATGGAGTCACGTCCAATCCAGCGAAAATCCCGCAGATCTTGCTACTAGAGGTATTCACGCAAGTGATTTATATAACAATGATCTATGGTGGCAAGGTCCAAAATGGTTGAAGGAAGAAGAAGTTATAGTAAAAAGAATGCCGATCCCATGCACTAATTTAGAAACAAAAACATTATGTCACACTCATGTATCGGAAAAACCAATTTGGGAAAGATTTTCGTCTTTGTCGAGGATGAAGAGAGTTTTAGCTTATTGTAAGAGATGGAAGAAACAGAAGCTTATAGAAAAGAGATCAGATATTTTAACGTATTTTGAAATGGAGGAAATTTTATATATTTGTATTAAATATTATCAAGATGAAATTTATCACAATGAATTTGAAGATTTAAAAAGAATTAAAAGAGTTAAGAAGGGAAGTTTACTAGTCTCACTCTCACCATTTTTAGATGAAAATGGTTTAATGAGAGTTGGGGGACGATTACATAACGCTGAGATATCTGAATACACAAAGCATCCTATCATTATACCTGATAAAGTTCATATAAAGCAACTTATAATAAAGGAAGCGCATATTAAAACACTGCATGGTGGAATACAATTGATGACATCATACATCCGAAGTAGATACTGGGTATTTGGTTTAACATCTTCTATAAAAAAAATACATACGAGCGTGTAAGATATGTGTAATTGACAAAGCCAAAGTTAAATATCAACTTATGGGACAACTTCCAGCAGAGCGAGTAACACCTCATCGCCCTTTTTTAAATAGTGGAGTCGATTTTGCAGGTCCTGTATTCATACGCACATCGAAGGGCCGTGGTAACCATTGCACCAAAGGTTATATATGTTTATTTGTATGCATGGCCACTCGCGCTGTTCACCTAGAAGCAGTAACCGACTTGACTACTCAGGCTTTTATTGCAGCATTTCGACGTTTTGTTGCACGCCGAGGCCATTGCGCTCACATTTGGAGTGACAATGGGACCAATTTCGTTGGAGCCGCTAAGGAACTTAGTGTATTGTTTGAAAGAAGCAAACGAAAGGACACAACAAATATCCCAGAAATCTTAGCCAATGATGGAACAACTTGGCATTTTATACCGCCGAAAATGCCAAGTTACGGTGGGTTATGGGAAGCTGGCATTCGATCTGTAAAGCGTCATCTTACACGAGTCAATAGTAACACTAAATTAACTTATGAAGAGATGTCCACCTTACTCACACAAATTGAAGCATGTCTCAATTCACGTCCTCTCTGTAAGCTCGATAATACAGTGGAGACTTTGACACCACTAACACCATCTCATTTTCTCATTGGAGAGCCTTTAATCAGTGTCCCAGATGAGGTATATGTAAGCAAGAAAATCAGCCTATTGACGCGTTGGCAGGTAATACAAAAAATGACACAAGACTTTTGGAAACGCTGGCATGTTGAATATCTCAATACTTTACAACAAAGATATAAATGGCAAGTACCTGTGGACACACCTAATATAGGAGATATTGTTATTGTTAAGGAAACTGATATGCCCCCAACGAAATGGCTGCTCGGAAGAATAACAGCACTCCATCCAGGCCCTGATAAATTAGTAAGAGTCGTAACATTACAGTGCAGGGGCAACAAGGAAATCAAGAGACCGCTTTCTAAACTTATAGCATTGCCAATAATTGATGATTCTTAAGGATATACTTAATGGTGGGCGGCTCATATATATTTGTTAATGTTATTTGTTTATATAGATTTCATAGAGATATACATATTTATTTACATATACATTTATAAACTGTGTTTTTAAACTTATACAAGTTTAATATATGCATGTAGTAATATCAATTTGTAGAAATTATTTTATTTTGTATTATATAAAGTTATTTACATAACACAATGTTAATGTTGTTTAGAGAAACTTTAAAGTTTATTATATACTTATTCTTTGAAACTTATTTATGTTTGAAGTACTACTACTAGGGATGAGATTAGAGTGGTTTATACATTTGCATTTCTTTAACTTGTCATGATTTATTGTTGATTTGAAAACTGTTAGTTTTGGTGGGCGGTATGTTTAATGACTATATATTATTATTGCGCCCGTTCGACAAATGTAAGATGTAGTTTATAAGTTAGTTGCCGATTAAACGCAGTACTGGACACTCGCTTCTTTTATTTATCTCTCATCGCAAATCTATTCATGCAATAATACACCTTAACGCAATATACAGGAAGTTCCACATTTTATCCCCTAACAGCAAACATTTCGGAAGCAAACAATTATAGGTCAGCCATGATCTAGTAAACAATAAACATATCAAGGCACCTTTCGTGAACATTAAATATTTTTATCTAAAATATATATATACCTAGTACCTACATATTGTTTAATCATCAAAAAATTAGAACAAACAACATGACACACTTGAAATTTTCCAGATAATTTTCATTTAAACAGCTGATTAGCTTGGCCTCACTGAAAATGCTTACATGACATCATTCATTGGTGGCCTTCGTTTGATATTGCGCGTTTTAAAGTCAGTTGGGAGTCATTCACCTCGATTTAGTTCTATTCTAATTCGTATTATGTTCTATGGTAAAATGTTTATTTATTAGCTCTTAACCTCGGCATATATTATGTATACGTGGTTTATTGATGTTTTTAGGTTACTCCTATTTAACATCCCAAAGTGTTTAGAGCATACTAATATTTGCATAATATAAATAAAATTGAAGTGTCTGCTTTTATTTCCACAATATCATTGAGGAGTTTTGTGTGTATAAAATAAAAACAGTAACTTAGCGAATTGACATACGCGTTTCATGCAAAAAGTACAGAACCAATTTAAACCAAATTATGTGTAGGCAACGAGGCAACATTTAAAATACTTTTTATTGAAGAAAAATTTTCATTCCTACTGGAAAACAGAAATTTCGGTTCCATGGCTTACTGTTTCTAGAACATAAGAGATATTTTAAAATTACGAACTGGAAAATAATTATAGATCTTCACAAGGTCTACAGAAAAGTTTGCAATGTATATATGACTAGCAGTACCCGCGACTTCGCCCGCGTTAAATTTTTTAAATATTAATCATCAAGTCAATCCCGCAGGAACTCCGGGATAAAAAGTAGCCTATATGTTATTCTGGATCTTCAGCTACCTACATACCAAATTTCATCGTAATCGGTTCAGTAGTATTTGTGTGAAAGAGTAACAAACATCCATACTCACAAAACATATTAGTAGGATTCTTAAGGTACACTCGTAATAACTATTTTTATCTACATAATCACAGTAACTACATATTAACAGTAACTTAAATGATCTATTTGCGCGTTCACACAAAAAGTACCTACCTACTAAACCGATTTTAACTAAAGTTTGTGTAGTGATAGATTATATTACTAGAATCAATATTTAGGATACCTTTTACTTCAGGTAAATCTTTTAGTCTCACAAGAATACACAATAATCGGTCCTATAAAGTAGTTCTCTTAAAAGAGGGGTGGAACTATAAATGAGGCATCAATCTTTAATACATTATAAGTAATGTGATGTATATGACAACAACAAAAAATATTTTTTGTAATTTTAACGCGAGCGAAACCGCGGGTCCCACTAGTTCGTAATACTTATTTACTTTATCACATAAAAAGAACCTAAATCTGGAAAAAATGGTAGTGTCGTATTCAATACAGATGAATGTTTAAAGCATGTACATTAAATTATGTACGTTAAATATTAGTATGTACCTACTATTATTTATCTTGCTACTGTAGTAGGTACATGTATATAACATAGGTACATAGTTTCAATAATGTGTAAGTTTTTAGTGAAAATAAATTTTGGTATAGAGTAAAAATCTAAGACCTAATCATCGATGTATGTATAGAACATATTATACAGTATACGTAGTGTATGTGAAAACATGTAAAATTAATTTGAATATATGAAAATATAATGTAAAATTAATCTTATATTGATAGTGATTTCTACACATTTTGTTGATTTTTTTTCAAATTAAGATTTCAAATAACTTTATAATGACATAAAAGGCAGCGTCGAATAATACATGATCAATTATTGAAAAATAATCAACGTGTCAGTCACATCAACCAGCCAGCTTTATTAGGTGCCAGATACCTCGCTCAGTGCGTCGTGTACGGTACTTAATTAATTTATCTCCTTATCCTATTCTACAATTTTTATGGTGATTTTAATATATATTAAGCTCTATTTTGTGGTATAATAAATTAAAAATTAAAATTGTCAAAGCTACTAATTTATTATTTGAAATATTTACTTCCATTTAACACTAGAAAAAATATTCGAATTTAATATCTGATTAGAAATAAAAAAGAAAAGTTAATAAACAAAACCCTACCTTTATTATTTTATTACTAGACTGAAATATGAAAAAATAATTCAAAAAAAATGCAATGAAATGTAGGGGACATATCCGGAACGGAAAGTTATAATATACTCGTAGGTTCTTGGTATCGCTACGTAAGAGCTTTCTATAAGCCGGGTCCCACGGCCCGTTTTCTCACAGATCAGTCCGCGCCGCGCCGGACCGACGGGTCGTGGGAACCGATGCATCCGTTGAAGCCCGTGGTGGCCTCTTGTCGTCCGTCCGATCCATCGGGAGTCGGTAAGTTCAAAGGCGCGGCGCGGCGCGGCGCGTTGGCGCCCGTCGCGGCCTGTATGGGCGCGTCTACGTTGCTTGTTAACCCTTAACTAACATAGTGAAGTAAATTATTACCCCAGTCGTATATTTTTGATTATATTTCCTTAACCTTTTGTATTAGCGACTTCCGCGGCCAGGTATTCTCAGTCGAGCACATGCGCTAGGAACAGGAACAGGTGGATGCGCAGCACGCAACGTTGGATGGTTTTCGTGCTATTTACTATTACATTATATTTACTATTTACAGCCTTTGGGGTAAGTTTTTACCCCACTATGTTATTAGTGTAACATATTTTTTTTCGAGCAAGTTCTTGTTTTTTTAATATTTTTAACATATTTTTGGCACAAAATGTTAAAATATTTAAATGAAGAACAAATAATGACCATGTTCAATGATTCAGAGGAAGATGAGCTTACAAATCTGCCACTAAATCAATTTGAGAGTGATTATGAAGATGGCGTAACTGCTGAAAGTGATCATGACACAGAAAGTGAGATGGAAATTGAAAGCGATGCAGAAGCATCATCAGATGAATATTTCAACAGTAATCAGTTTTCATATTCAGAGCTTGCAAACTTGAATCAAAAATGAAACGGCGAATCTTCATCAAAGATCTTGGTCCTTCTTTGATTAAACTTCATGTTAAAAAGAGAAAACATGATGCTTTCAGGTATCCGAAAGAGCTAAGAGAACAAATTTATAATTTTCTTGGATGTTGATTAGCGATGGCGAACCACCAGCAAAGAGAGTGAAATCTGGACACTGTTACCTCTGTACGTAAAGATGATCGAAAGTGAACAAAAACGAATAAGTAACATTTATAGTCCTGAAAAAAAACTAAAACCAAAGTCAAAGTAAAATTGTCCTTTTTTGTATATATTTAAATAAAAATGATGAAATTAACTACAAAAAGTTATCAAGCAATGATATGAATATTATTTTGTAATATATATAGCTCTGAAATTGGGGTGGATTTTTACCCCACGATGTTGGTTATGTAACAAAAAGTCACTATATTAGTTAGGGGTTAATCGTTCATTTCGCCTGCGGCGGCGCATGCGCGTACACGCACTTGATGGAGTGGAGAATGTCAGACAACAGACCGCACCAGGCGGGCACGGGCCGTGGGAACGCTCAAAACGGGCCGCGACGGGCCTACACGGGCGGAGCAACGCCTGGTGCGGCCCGTCGCCCGGCGCGCCGTGGGACCGCACCGTATCAATCGAAGTACCGGGAAAACAGAGTACCTGTGTGTGTTCACGTAAACACCTTTTTATTTAGGTATATTTTTATAAATTTCAAAAAAATGACTCATAAACGAGTTACTCATAAGCTACCATGGAAATTAAATGAGGAACTGTTTTTTTTAATCCATTTATTGATCCCAAATAACTACTTGCGTTATACCACGTTCAAGACACAAATACGTGATCGCTATAACTTTACAAAGTCTGAGTAAGATTTGGTGACTATCTGTCCTACTCATAAAACAAATACCCGTAGCCGTCACTTTTTTAACAACACTGTTTTTAAAAATATTGGGAAATTTCATTCATGCCGTATTTACCCAACCTATCTAACCTACCTAAGTATTAATATACGGTTAACTAATCTGATGAATCACAATAAGCAGGTAATAACTTGAAATGTCTTTGGTAAAATGTAATAAAAATACATTTTAAGCACATAAAAATATTTTTAAATAAATATACGAATTATTTTTTTCCATAATTTCTCAGACAATATCTTTATCCAAGACTAGCGGTGCCCGCGGCTTCGCTCGCGCTAAGAGTGAATAAAATAAAAATTTTTGCTTATATACTGTTACTTATAATGTACCAAGGACTGATTCCCCATTTAAAGTTCTGGCCCTCTTTTCTGAAAACTACTGTGTAGTATCCTGCCGTGCCGCCACTGCTGCGCTTTCTAAAACTTATTTCCTATTTTTAACCAATTTTACTACTATGTGTATCATAATTTCTTTGTGTGTTTTTCGTTAATGATAAACTGATGTACGTGGTTCATTGTTATGGACTTATGGTAAAAATTACTGTTAAATATTTCTCCTACGCAAATTGTGCCACCCCCGTTAACCCCCATAGGGGTTGATTTTCAAAAAACGCTTAGATATGTATCTCATAATTTGTATTGCAGAGCATTATTTCAGTTTCACGCAAAATATTTCAATAGAATTAAATTTCCCATACAAACTTAGCCACCCCCTTTAACCCCCAATGGGGGTGAATTTTGAAAAACCCTGAAATAAGTGTTTCATCATTTGTACTAAAAAGCATTAATTCAAAGTTTCATGCAAAAATGTGCAATAAAAATAAATTTCTCATACAAACTTTGCCACCCCTTTTAACCCTTTTAGGGGTTGAATTTCCAAAAAATAATATGCCTATTTCCTTCTCATGAATGCAAACTATCTACATACCAAATTTCAGCAAAATCGGTTGGGTGGTTTAAGCGTGAAAAGGTAACAGACAGACAGACAGACAGACAGAAAGACAGAGTTACTTTCGCATTTATAATATTAGTATGGATAAAGAAATGTTTGTCACCAAATTATACTATACTGTTTCACATTAAACATGTAATATTTAGACAATGGTGATATAATTCACATTACGAGTATTGTGTAAAATTGAAAACATCGTCTGAATATTCTATTTTCAGGCCAAAACTACAGATAAAGGATAGATATGTACGGTGTACCTATAACGTAAGTATAATAATCAGTAAATTAATGTTGATTCGATAATCTAATTTTAACTATTTTCAAGCCACGAGGTACTCGTTATTGCTTCAATTAATCGAAATTGGCAACAACAGCGAATCATTGCTCTAATAAAGAATGAAATTAAAATCTATTTAGCTCAATAAAAGTCACAATAAACATGACAGCCATAATAGATAACAATATATTACCTATTTAAAGTAGTAGGTTATATGAAATTTGACGGCTCGTTTGGCGCATTCGGTAGTGATCCTACTTTCTGCGCCAGCGGTCGCGGGTTCGACTCCCGCTGGGGGCATTCATTTGTTGAGCACGAATGTTTGTACTCCAGTCATGGGTGTTTATATTTATAATATGTATGTATTTCAAAATTTATATGTGTAGTATATCAACTATCTGGTATCCGTAACACAAGCTTTGCTTACCACGGAACTAGATGGCGCTGTTTGTAATAATGTCCCAACATATTATGAAATATAAATGAAAGATTAATAAAGTTCACGACATATGAAATCACAAGAGAAAATAGATGAATTCTTCAGACAATTTGGGCTTAATCAAATACTGTAGTGACTGTATAAAGCTAAGTAACTGTATAGTAATAATTCATTCATTTTATCTGCAGAAATTAATGTTTAGTCATTTTGGGGCTAAGGTTATGGTTTGTCATATATACTAAGTAGTTAAAGTTTTTGCTTGTTAAAATGTCATTCTTCATTGTCACTTAAGATCTATGAGCTGAAACCTATAGAGGTACGAAAGAAAATACCCATTGTTTAATTCTAATAATTTGATGTTTTTGTTTGATTTGTTAATAGTACAGTGACACAAAATGTTATGGTATTATAATGATATTTTTGTTATATTATTATTTTTTGCGGAATATGTTATTCCACACAGTAAAAAGAGAGGTGATATTACCGAGAGTCATTATTTAAAAAAAAACCGTTCAGCCTTTTACAAGCTATGTGATATCCCATTACCTTCGCAATTATATTATAGTTACTAAAATATGGTCTTGCACTTCTCCTGCAACCTGCAATATATATAATATCAATATACATAAACAATGTATACTTATAATAAAATATAATAAAGAGATATTATACATGTTTTATTAAAAAAATCCTGCTGGTTGTTTTGTACAAAACATAGACTATAAAAACAATGTTTAGGTACCCTTTTTCTGTGAATAAATTACTAGTTCTATCGAGTCATACTGACAAATTGATAAGATGAGCGGTGGCTGTTGTCTTTTCCATTCTATGCGACATTGGCGAAGTAAATTGTGCTAAGAACATAATTGAATTGAATTGAACCTTGATAAAAACAGGCGGAAGAGATCGTACCTGTTTGTCAAATTCACTTATTTGGAGATATAAACTATTATATACTTAGATTATTAACTCTACAACTAATTCCTCTATTACTTCACCCACTTATATATAAAATATGTGTGAGTTTTCAAGTGGTAGTGCCATGCTTGTTACCTTCGGGTAGCAGCCGAATGGGCAGCCACGCCCCGTATGGTACCACTCTCTCACAGAAGACCGGCGTGAAGTGGCAGCTATGCTGTCTGTCGCGTTTCGTCCGGTAAGTGAGAGTCCGGGAGGCCCACTCCCTATCCCTACTCCTGTCCTTCTCCCTCCTCCCTCCCTCCCTTTCCTGAAAGGCCGGCAACGCATCTGCAAGCCCTGTGGTGTTGCAGATGTCCATGGGCGGAGGTGATCACTTACCATCAGGTGAGCCTCCTGCCCGTTTGCCCCCTTTGTCCCATAAAAAAAAAAAAAAAAAGAGTAAAGCTATAGGATTAGCCCATAATTAAGAAATTAGGCCTAGAAAATAAAATCTGAATTTTAGCGAGCGAGAAAAGTATAAATCTCAAAATTGGCAGAGACTTGAATACAACGAATAAAGAGATAAATAAACACTAAAAGTTATTATTTAGTCATATTTGCGGCTATTTTTAAATACAAGGTTTACCCTACGTATTTAATAATGAAAGGATTTTGTATATTAGGTGTAAACCCATAAGATATTAGATATCATACTTGAGAAACTTATCTTATGAAGTCAGGTAATTGTGTAGTGTTTTTAATGCACTTTCAATGTTATAATTTTTCACCTAATTACAGACAACCTTTAAAGAGATTATGTTAAGACGCTTTAAATGTCGATTCGATCTTCTAGCCACTGTTTAGTTCCTTTGACATTTCGTTTGATCTTTATGAATTAAATGTTATCATTCAACTCGTTTAAAAAGGGTAAAGTTATTTATTATAATACCATCAATAATATATGATATGCTAGACAGCTAAAACTATTCAAGGTGAGCTGGAAAACAACGGAATATTGCAAATGCAAGTGACACACTTATTATAAGAACTCATTATAATAACTAATGAGAGGTATTCAAACGACTATGATAACAGCCATTTAAATTTAAATATTTGTGTGACGTTAAAGTTAGAACAATATTGTAATAATTAATAATTATAAAATTTTCATTGCATACTTGAATAGTAAAACGATATTTGCATAGAACGGGTATCTCTGGAGATTAAATTGATAATTGTATGCATTTAAATCTTATATGATCCTTATATGATTATAAATTCAGAAACATTTTAACATGTCTAAATTTTTAATTAATCAAAACAGTTAAGCCCCCAAGCAAATGGATTCGCAAGAATATCGCAGGTAGCACTTAGGTTATTTTTATGTTCAAATCTAAGAATAAACTTCATAAATATAAGTATTTAAAAGTAGCAATTACAATAATATTTAGAAACGAAATTTACTTTTTTGTTATTCTAAATTTTAATTTCTTCTAAACACAAATAAGTTACAATATCTTTGAAAAACTTCTATTCATTCGTCAAAATGATTGAGTGTCAAGGGAGTGGGATCACAATCTATAAATGTGGTCTTTTAAGAAAATGCCGGCTGAAATTTATGAATTTTTCATATAAAAGTGACAGTGATTTCCTTAACGCTACGAGTCTGTCAAAATTCTATAATAGAAACGTGTTGACTATAATGTGAACGCGCAAAAGTTTTTTTAATATCATTTAAAGGTGTCCTTAATTTGTCACGATTATGCCAAACATTCCAAAAGTATGTTTTGAGTTAAAGGGATAAAATCTAAAGGGCCTAAACCTTTCAATCTGCCCTTGTAGACATTCACAATTCAAGCTCTACGAAATCTAATTTTACAGTCGTAGGCACCAAACTTTTGGACTACGAAATTGACTTTACTGCTTTGGAAGTTTAAACTCTGTAAAGAAAATTCAAAATAGCAAACGACTATCTAAAAGAACTTATAATTCCATTTCCGTTTTAAAAAAATAAAAAAAGATCACATAACATACGGTGTTTAGAATTAAATAGAATATATTTCGTAACATGTTTTTAACACAATATTATGTTCGTCTAATCTGGCCACCAAAGCAATTTTAAAATTAAACCAACAGATCGTATTAAATTTTAACGTGTAAGCATCGTGGTGTAAGCATAACTCGAAAATAAAAAAATGTTTCAGCTATTTAAGGTCAACTTAATAACCTAATAGAAGTATTAAATTAACTTTTTTTACATAATAAATAATAACACAGACAGTTCAACTAGGATAATGATCAACTTGCACACTAAACATTTTCCCATGATAAACAAAAATCATCAAAATCCGTTCACCCAGTCCAAAGTTCTGAGGTAACAAACAAAAAAAATACAGACGAATTGAGAACCTTTATTTTTTGGATGTTGGTTGAAAATAAACGAATTTAGCGCTAAATTGTATATTAAGTGGTAAAATAGTTAATAATAATGTTGCATAACATATCTTTGTTTATTTTAAATAAGATTCGGCTGAACTAGTTAAAATGTTTAACCGAGGGTTTTTACTAAATGTTTACCCGAGCCATTAGTTATCGCTACAGTACATTTGATAAAATCCGTTCAGAGCTTAAATAATGTAAACAAGGGTACTAAAAAAAAAAGATTCAATTATGATTTTTTATCTACATATATACACATTTTTATATTTTTGAATCAATTTTGTTGTTCCCAGGGAAAAAAACATGTTATTACGCTATCTTCACAATATTTTGTGATTGCTTCACAAATCACACGAAAACCATTTCTTGTTATTTATCTATTCAGTGAATGATTTTGGTTTCAAAACATTTTATTCTATTCTAAAAAAATAAAAATAGTACTTTAATGTAACTAAAAGCAAATCTTGTCAAAAACGTTTTTAAGACCCGTTAATCGAACGGAGTTAAATGATTCATCTATAGCCTAATTTAGAATATGCTTAGCCACAAGTCAGTTTGTTGTAAACGTTTTCTTGTGATTCATAAAGTTACCATATCCAAATATAATTGTGCTTGCGACTCCCTTCCATATTTTGTTAGTAGCACAAAAAATGCAGGACGTTCATACAAACTTGAGATATCCCTTAGACCTCCATAATCCGGCCCTGTCGCAAAATCCGTTCTAACTCTGTTCTGACCGGGACAGAGCGTTTAACTGTTAAGGTACAGTTACACATGCTCATAAAATGTCATGCTTATTAGCATGCTTAAAACAAGCATGCTCTTCAAACTGACACATTTGCTTTTGTTTAGCAAGCTTTTATTAAGCATGCTTCTAAATAAGCGTGCTTAAAGCAATAAATTGAACACACATGCTTAAGCACGGGCTGGTTCTTTGGTATTCGACATTCTAGCAAGTTCTCTGCCAGTGTACAAGTGAAAAATAGAAAACCAAGTGACTTTTTCCAGTAGACTTTGACAGTAGCATGCCCAAAAATCGCACGACTGTCGAAATTTGAGCATACGCGAAATAAGCATGTTCATTATTAGCAATGTTTCGACACACATGTTACTAAGTAGCAATTGCTCAATAGTGGCATGCTTTCGTGCTAGTTATGAGCATGTGTAACTGTACCCTTACTGTTAGTATGAATGCACACAATACGAGATTTTTTACTTGATAATATTTCATCAGACCGATATCGGACCGAGAACGAACAATGAACAGCAATATATTAAGTACCGGCCCTAAATACTTTATGTATGGTGTCTTAGTATAGATATGTATTGTATGTACCTATGAGTATGAGTACCTTTTACTTTTAAGTATACCAAAAAACTGATAAACTGCACAAGAGTCTTTCGTTTTTGTTATATTTTTATTTTTTAATAATAAACTTGATACAAAAAATTGTCGTTGCGTCATATTTCAAGGCCAATTCTTAATATTGACGAAAGAACTTTAGCATTTTATCATATTTGCAAGTACAAAAACATGTCACAATGTATATACGAGTATGTACTTCATACATGTATACTATCATCTGTATAATGTAGAGTGATCTGATGAACTTTTTGACGTGGTGCCACCGTCGCCCTTCGCCGTCGAGTTGGATGTTATCTTCATATATTAAATGCCTGCAATCCCAAAAATATACGTGCATCTCGCTCCTTTCTACCCCGCACGTGCAAAATTTGGAATAATATTCCCCCTGAGGTTTTCCCTGAGCGCTACAATATGGGGCTGTTTAAGTTCTTTAAAGGTCGGCAACGCACTCACCACTTTTTGTAATATGTTGCAGGTGTCAATGGGCGACGATAACCACTTACTCAGGTGAATCGTTTGCTCCTTTGCCCCTTTTTGAAAATAAAAAAAACATATACACGTAAGGTCTCATTCGCCTACAGACATTTACGCTGTGCGTGCGTAGGTTCGCACGCCTAAAATGCTTATCTAAACTGTCAAAGAAACCGTTTGCTTCACCTCGCTAACTTGTTTGAATTCTACATCTAAAAAATATTAAAAAATAATATTACAACGTGAATGACTCTCAGATATGAATCCAATAACATAATATCAATAAAATAATCGCATTGCCATATGAATTCATCTTTTCCAAATATTATTTTTAGACATCGAGACAAATTAGGATCATTAGTTGAATCACAGTTTCATATGCCAACATGGAAGGTTTAAAACTCACACAAGACCTCAGCAAAATAATTATATTTTGCTGATATTTAAAGAAAAACGTGACAACAAGCCGGACAAACTAAGTTCATACCTTCATTTGAATTTTGTTAAAAAATGGTGGTTATTTGTAAATAAATGCATATTCTTTAATTATATAAATTAATTAAATTAACTCTAAATATAATCTATGTATATTATTGGTTCTTCCTCTGAAATTTTAAAACTTTATTGATATAACAATTTACTTGATAGTGATTGGCATTTAAATATAGCTTGGCCAAACCCTTATCTGATAAAAATGAATTATCTAGTAAAGCTATTTGGTTATAAAAGTGTAAATTTCTTATGTTAAGCATACTCAGACTTCCTATCTATAGATCAAACAGACATTCTCATATATTTTTTATTTGCTTTAGAGGCTTCTAGAACTCTTAAGATGCGAGAACCAATCAAAAATGCTAATATTGCACTTTAAATTTGCGAACATGTATCCACTCAGAAATAGTAGATCTACGATCTCTGTATCCACTCGTATGTTTTAAGGATATAGAATATGAAACAATACATTAGTTATTAGGCTCTGCACGCACTGCGATTAAACGCAAGCGGTTTACGAATAGCTGGCGTTTTGCTTAATTTTCAGTTTCAACGTTTCACATTTTCAAACCGCGGTCAAAACGTAGCAAGTGGCGTTTTTAAAAATCAGTCACTGAAAAAAGTCGCTAATGCGTGTGCTTGTATAGAAAGCTGTGTGTTACATTTTTTTGAGGTTTCAGGTCTGCGGTAAAACACAGGCGTTTAATCGCAGTGCGTGCTAAGCCTTATACCTAATTATATTTATGTTATGGGTACTATATTTTAGTGACTCGCTCGTGTTCGTCCTTAATAGGTTAAATGTTGTTATGTTTTTAAAAATAAATGCTATTTTTACCCAACTGCGAACCCAACTTACTTATGTATGTATAATATTGCTTAGCACGCTCTGCGGCCTGAAGCCTGTGCTCAGTAAGGCGAGACAGTACTTCACGTCGGGTCAGCGTCTTAATCTCTATAAGGCGCAAATCCGGCCCCACATGGAATACTGTTCTCATCTCTGGGCGGGAGCTCCCCAGTACCAGCTACTTCCATTTGACCGCATTCAACATAGGGCGGTTCGAATTATCAACGATCAAGCTCTTTCCGATCGGCTTGATCCTTTAGCTCTGCGTAGAAATGTTGGATCACTCTGCATCTTCTACCGCATTTATCACGGGGAGTGTTCTGAGGAATTGTTCGGACTGATCCCGGCCGCAGAATTTCATCATCGGACATCGCGCCAAAACCGAAAATTCCATCCTCACCACCTCGATGTCCAGCGTTCCACAACAGTGCGATTTCTAAGACATTTTTTGCCCCGCACAACCACTCTGTGGAACCAGCTGTCGCCTGCGGTCTTTCCGAACCGTTACGACCTGGCAACCTTTAAGAAGAGAGCGTATTCTTTCTTGAAAGGCCGGCAACGCATCTGCAAGCCCTGTGGTGTTGCAGTTGTCCATGGGCGGCGGTGATCACTTACCATCAGGTGAGCCTCCTGCCCGTTTGCCCCCTTTGTCCCATAAAAAAAAAGCTCGATGGATTTTAGCTTGAGTGGTGTCGTTAGATTCGTATTTATTGTGAAAGTGACACTGGGTATATCAAAATAAAAAAATAAATAAAATGGCGGATTTTTCGCGCCAAATTTAAATTTTTGGCTTGCTCTGCAGCCTAAACGGCTCGATCGATTTTAGTTTCAAAGGTATCGTTAGATTTTTATTAATTGTGAAAGTGACATCGGGTATTAATTTTGAATCAGAACACAACATATTTTAGGGTTTTTTCATTTCTAAATTACACAGAAACGCAATCGGGTTATCAATTTTTTTAATTACACTGACTTGTTTTAAGCGACTCAGTTTTCCGTCGCAAACTTCTGTCAGGTCTGTAGCAGGACATGTGGCTCTCGCATCGGTCTATGAAGCCACCCGAAGCGACGCATCTTCAACATTACACCATAAATGGTCTAGAATTGGAAATGTATGTACATACGTATATAACTATAAAAAGAAATGTGGTGTCGTGGGACACCGGATAGGAACGAAGTTCCTTATTATAAAAATATTAATTTTAAGTTGTATTCGAATTATAAATAAAATAATTATTCGGGTATACATTTTTATTATGATTTTTTTATTGATAAAAATAAAAAAAAATAAAAAAAACTACTTTACTAAGTTATTAACTTTATTTTATTTACAAACTATACGGTGTAATTATCGAATGAAATAATAATAACTGTCATCACGTAGACTATACATAAATAATAAAAATCTCACGTTACGGACGTTTTTTCCCGGTTAGGGTACCCCTCCGCATTGTCCCATAAGGAACTTCGTTCCAATAATATTTATATCAAAAGAACAAAATAATTTAATAATAATATTCATATCAAAAGAACAAAGTAATTTAAAAATTATTTTATCATCGGGTTTTAGTTGACTTTCCTCAAACGTTAACTTGAAGTTTAAGTAGCAAAGGAATAGCTAACAAGTGTTCCTCTCAGGTTGTTGAAATCCGTTCGGAAATAGAGCCCGTGGCATTGATTATTACGAATCACAGTTCCTTTCAGAACTGTTCGCAACTAAGATACATATCTAAGAAAGTGAACAATTAATCTGAATTTAATAAAACGTTTTCACGATATTTTCATTAACTTCCTAACGCCACTTGAGATCTTAAAACGTTTTAATTTTAATAAGCTTGTTTACTTAATAAAGAAAAGTGAGATTGCTGAAAACATCGATTTTGATAACCTAATAAAAGAGTTAGCCAATAGAAAAAAGTAAAAAAATATTAGTTTTGCTTAAAAAATTGATATTACTTATAATGAATGGTTATTTGATTATATATATCTTTTGCCTTTTCGCGGATGTGGGTTGCATTTAGGGGCGTCGTAGAAATCTCGCCCAGGGCGCTGGTATAGCTAAAAGTAGTACTACTATATACTGCAATAAAAATGTTAATATTGAACGACATTACAAACAAAAGATGTACATACTCGTACTTCTATTTTTGATACACGCGTCGTTGTAATATTTAATTTTTCTCCGCCCATAAAAGGAACCGAGTTATTGTCTTCCATATAAGTATTCGAATATACTCTACAAGTCTTTAATTCGAGTACAACAATGTTTAAAGTTATTTTAATTTATACAAAAACATGTGACACTGAGTCATCTTTTTCAGTAATGTTAAAATTTTTGGCTACATTACTGTGGTGTAGCATAAATAATATATAGATACTAAAGAATATGTAGATACTAAATTCGAAGGTCGATAAAACGTTTGATAAACGATTCGACTTAGGGAATTGAATGTAATGTGTCAGATATAGTGTAAATATTGATATATGTATCTTATCTAAGTATTTGTTGTCAGACTGGTCGTGGCCATTTAGATGTTGGTTCTAAGTTCTAACCCGCTTGACAATTAGCCTTCTCTCTAGTATTCGACTTTCTCGCACATACCTGCTGTGGGATGTCTGTTATCTTTCTGACTTGGTTTTCTTATCTACATTTTTATAAAATAATGTAAGATTGTTGAGCAGATTTTTTGAATTGTATACAACCTTTGTTTTTATTGCATCTATATATATAAAAATGAATTGCTGTTCGTTAGTCTCGCTAAAACTCGAGAACAGCTGGACTGATTTGGCTAATTTTGGTCTTGAATAATTTGTGGAAGTCCAGAGAAGGTTTAAATGGTGAATAAATACAAAAGTTGTTAACTATCTTTCAGATTATTTTTATTCATTAAGGGCCTGTTTCACAATGTCCAAGTAAAGTATTGGATAACTAATTAACAAATAAATTATTTGACACATAAAACTGTCAAGTAACATAACAACCGAATAACTTCTTTATTTGGCAGATGATATGACCTATAATTTACTTGACACTTTATTTACCCGTTAAGCTTTTTTGAAGATTGTGAAACGCCAACGATGACTTTATAGGTCAGATAAGTGGCAAGTAGCTTATTTAGGATTTTACTTGGACATTGTGAAACAGGCCCTAATTATTATAAAATGTACATATAGTTGATTGTCAAATGTCAAATATTATGGTTGCGTTCGGAAATTTAATTTGTGACAAAACTTAAGATTTATCAATGTACATAAACAAAAGTGCAGGTCGTTTATTAATCGATTGAGGCAGTACGAAGTCTGCCGGGTCAGCTAGTTAGTAATAAAGAGCAGGTGGTGCTGTGTGTTAACAGCACCACCTAGTCCAAGCCTTGTGTTATGAATACCAGATACTCAATGTGCGTTCACCTCGTCGTGGGGGGCTCAGTAGCGTCGCAGCAAGTAGGGTCACTACAAACAGCCAAATTTTTCGTCAATGAATTTCTTTTCTTACATTGTACTCGTAAAAGGTCAAAGAGAAGAAAATCAAACTTTCCATTCTTTAGGGATATCTACGAGGTAGTAAATATAATTAACCAAAAGGTGCCTACTTAAAGACGGTATTTAAAAATGTATTTTTAATACTAAAATTTCATCTTGTTTTACTTTTTAACTACCGAAAGGCATATTAATAATTTACTTTTCTTGATTTAGTGAAGAGTAAATATGCTCAGCCTCGACATTAGGAAGTAAAAAATATACAATTTTTCTGCTTTTAAGGAAAGGATATATTTCTGAGTCTGAGTATCTATATTTAAGAATTATAGTATATATTAAAGTTTTATACTGGAGACCGCTATTTAAAACGTAAACTTAAATGGTTAATTAACTATATATACATTTTTTTGTTACAGATATTCATACTACCTTTCATATACTATAGTCTTTTGTCATATGTAATCCTATTGTTGGATCTCGGTTGCTTCAGACAAGGCGTTTCAATCTTATCCGTTTCACATGAATTAGGTGGAAACAATGGACATTGACCTCGAAATATAATCTTTATTCCATAACAGTTGACAAGAATCAAAGAAAGAACAGCCCATTTTTTATTTTATTTTTTGTAAAAGTTGTCAAACCCGTCGAGGACAATAATGTAAAAACTCGTTCTTTTGGTTAACCGCAGGTCCTTATATGGCCGTAGTCGTTAAAAAAATACTGTAATACCTTTTTACTTAATTAAGACACTACTTAAAGACTATTTTAAAACTTTTATCGGATTCCATAAAACTGGAAACTTCAAATATAGTTCTAGTTGGTATAAATTGGATAAAGCAAAACGTAATTAAGCTGTATTTTTATATAAAAAAACTATTATTTAGCCCTTTGTTTCGTTGTTGTAGTCAAATTACTTCAAAAATCTCCCATCTCAAATTACTGATATAATATTCAATGTTAAAGAATAATTTTATGAATATTTAACTTAAATATACAAGGTAGATTTCAGTATTCATATAAACGTAAAAGTGTGTACGTTCGTATATTTGTTACTCTTTCACACTGAAACTGCTAAACGGATTGTTGAATGTTAATGTAACATAGTATAAGTACTCATAGTTATAGTTTAATATTACTCATGTGAATAAAAATGGGTACGCACTTACTACGCCGGATATTATAGGCTTCTAACGAGAATTTTATGATATTCATACATATATTTGTCTTCGTCCAGTAAACAAAGCATTAGCGAATGTCACTGAATACATTGTTCGACGTGAAATCGACGGTGCGTAGAGAACTAACTCGTGAGTCACTGCGTGCTCTCCATTCAGTACTATGTACTCGTAAGAGAAATGGTAAATATGTAATATGTTTAGTAGTACTTTTTATAGTATAAGGTAATAGTATGTATATTGGTATGAATAGTTATATACACACAGTCACACACTGTTGTTAAAAACTGTTTTCGTATTATACTAAAGCTCCTGCCTCGGTGGTGTAGTGGCTAGTATGTACGGTCATACATCAAGAGGTCCTGGATTCAAGTCTCGGGATAGGCCACAGTAACAGCCCGGAGTTGGGAAGTAGGCGGTGTTACCCCCGTGCTTCGGAGAGCACGTAAAGCCGTCGGTCCTGCGCCTTAGCTCTCACTGGTCGTGTCGAGTAGTCGACCCATCGAAGTAATAGAGTGATAGGAATAGAGAGTGCACTTGTGTCTGCGCGTACACTCGTGTACTATAATATCTCCTGCGCAGTTGGCTAGTCTAAACGAAATTGGCCGTCATGGAATCAGTCGGAGAACATTATTATTATTAATAGTAAAGCTCCGGTAACGGACTATATTTTTGGCGGTTTTTATTCTATCTAAGAATGTAAATCCAATATCAAATAAATAAAAAAATATTTTAGGACGTTATTACTCATCATTATAACTTTAACTACATACAAATTATAAATATAAACACCCGTGACTGTAATAAAAGCATTCATACACAAAAAATGAATGTCCCCAGTGTTACTCGAACCCGCGACCGCTGGCACTGAAAGTAGGGACACTAGTCACTACAAACAGAGCTAAATGTGGCGTCAATTGTATAGTCGTGTACAATGATGGTACTTGTTTTATTCCGTTTGTAAATATATTTATCAAGGGGTACCTAGAAAATAGCAGTTTGGAATGTCGTGTGACGGGTTGAGGGTTCTACCTCACGCTCGATGAGAGAGCTATTCAATGATCAAGAGACTCTTAGCCTTTAGCAATTCACCTTTTTCTGTTTAAAGAGACCTCTCTTCATTTTCTTTGGAAAACTTTCATTTGTAAAATATATTTTTTGAAAAGAATTTTTGGGATGTTATTATTGAAGTTACTGAACGTCTTTTATATATTTCTTTATAAAAAATATAAACTTTACAACCTTCTATTAGTCTACTGCAAGTGACCGCTAAATATTGTCACCTTTTTTTAAAGAACGACCAATCCAACTTGTCAACGCGCAAAATGGCAAATCAACAACTCGCATCTTCGCATGTTCTCAATTTTAATTAACATAGATTATTTCAATGTAACTATAATAATACGTCCCAATAAAGTGTATATAAATATTAAATAACATGCGTCATTTTTTGTTTGTCCAAGTGCCTGAAGACTGAACTCGATTTCTTCTTTTCTCTTTATTTAACAGCTTTGTCGTTAACACGGACACGGCTTACTAATATTATATTTATTTTAAACTAAAAAGCTTCTTAGCCACTTTAGAATCAGGTCTCGCAAGTACACTGTTATTAAATAAACATCGTCTCAATGGCCCATTCTGAGCACATTCAATCAAAACATAAAACACATCATCTACTGGCAAGTAGGTCAATCTGGACTTTCTGTTTTTTTTTATTAAAAAAGTGAATTTATTTGAGGAAATGTGACCAGATTGAGTTGTAAACAAGTCACGTTATATTTCCTGTTGAGACGAACACCGTCAATACAAGCTCTTATCAATTAAGGTTCTCGTTGGATTGTTTAATACCAAATACCCTCGGTTTGAGATCGTTCATCAAAATGATGTTTTCAAAAACGTAAATACTTACAAATATACATATAATCCGACAATACCGGCTTAATTCCTCTTTAGCATGTGCATCAGCTATTTCGTTTCCTAAATATTAATGTGATCCAAATTATGACTAATTGATAAAATATCTAATAAGCTTCACAAATTTTAATTCATAATGAAAATGTTTTTGTCAATTTTTAACTTAATAAATTCTGAAGTTTCAACGTCAAAAAATGCTGCTCCCAAATTATCACCATCATTAGACCCGTCCGTAACTATCGATGTCGAAGATTCGAGATCTCTATTTTTAGAAATCAATTTAATTAACACACTAAATAAAAATCCCTTGTAGCAAGTGTAGCCTAATATACGTTGTAGTTATTAGGGCAACTTATCTTGTAGTTAGCTTTAAAAGTTAGTGAGCCCAAACGTGACTTAACTGTAATTGCATTTAGCCGCCCTTAGTGAGTGTTGTTTCACGAATTGCTGTGCTACCTTCCTATGTATTTTGACTTTAGTTAAGATAATTTGATATACGAGTATTCTACGTGTAAAACTAAATTCACTAAACATTTCAGTCTTATGTTTTAATATTATAAGAAACAAACCAAATAAAACCCGTAATGATTTAACTATACATTTTTTTCAACCTTTTATATTAACTTAGATACAGCTTTAAAAGTTATAGAAATTACATATTACAATTTAATCGTTAATCGCTTATTTACTTTTTTAAAAATGTCCTTGTATATTTTAACTAGTGATAATCATATTTGTAATACAGATATTTTATTTTATCAATATACACATATCAAATCTACAAAAATAAGTGTATATATTTCCACATACTCGTACATATGTATGAGTCAAATAGCAAAGGTGCTGCGAAGATACTTCCTATTTAATCAAAAATCGTGAATTTGATTTCCGCAGCTGATAAGTTGCTTTAGTAGGTGTGGGCCGCATTCTGGTTAAACGCAAAGTGCGTCATTGGAATCTACAAATACAATAAATGAATAAACTATAAAGTAAACCTGAATTGACGTAATGGTGACTTATTATAAACTTAGAAATACACTTGCGATTTTTTGTGGGCAAAGAACTAGAAAATGACACTAATACATTTTTCTTAATAACATTTTATTCCATTATATAATCGTTATCACTCATTAAAACTCTTAAGGAAAAAGCGAAGTATCATAAAAAATACAAAATTTACGGAAATGAAATGGACAATTTAAGTTATTTAATCTTAAAAGAACGATGTGAGCTATTAGTAAAAGAATGCTACACTAATTTCAAGAGTAACGTTCCTAACGAATTACGGCGAAATCCACAATACTTTTGGAAGTTTTTTAAAAATCGAAGGAGTAATTGTACTTCAATACCTAATGAGATGACACTTGGTGATGAAAAAGCAATAGGAGGGCAAGAAATATGCAATCTTTTCTCTAAGCATTTCCAAAGTATATATTCTCTAAGACAAGCTAATTCTACACCGATGCAAATGTCTAATACTACACATAATCATTTATCTTTTGGTACATTAATTATAGATGAAAGTGATGTTCTAAAACACCTCCAATCCTTAAACACAAATAAATGTCCAGGTCCTGATAGTTTGCCTTGTTTATTTTTAAAAAACTGTGCTTTTAATTTATATAAGCCGTTATGTAAAATTTATAATAAGTCATTAGAAATTGGAATATTTCCATCCGAATGGAAAAAAGCTTACCTTTCACCTATTCATAAGGGTGGAGATGTGAGTGATGTTGCTGTTTATCGTCCTATTTCGTTACTGTCAAATTGTGGAAAAATATTAGAATCAATAGTTAATAAAAATATATTAAATCATGTACGTCGGTACCTAAACTGCAACCAACATGGATTTTTACCTGGTAAGTCCACAGCATCTAACCTAGTTTCTTATGTATCAGATATTGCAGAAGGTCTAGATAAACAGAAAGAAGTCCATTCCATATATACTGATTTTAAAAAAGCATTTGATCTAGTGAATCATAATTTGTTATTAAAAAAGATTGAGAACATGGGTATCCACGGCAGTTTGTTAAGATGGATTGAGTCATACTTAAAGAATCGTTCTCAGTTAGTAAATATTCGTGGATTTAAATCAGAAGAGAGTGAAGTAAGTTCTGGAGTTCCTCAAGGGTCACATCTGGGCCCATTGCTATTTTTGATATTTATTAATGATTTATGCGATAGTATTAAATCAAATTTTAAATTTTTCGCCGATGACTTAAAAGTATATCGAGTTATTAATGACGAATCCGATAAGCAAATTTTACAAACAGACATAAACTTTATTGTTGATTGGTGTAATTTAAATCAAATGTATCTCAATCCTTCAAAGTGTTTCTTTTTAAAATTCTCGCGAAAAATTAATTCAGAATTAGTAACATATAATATTGATAATTTACCTATCCAAGAAGTAACAAGTATGCGAGACCTTGGTGTTATATTCGATAACTCGTTGAGTTTTAGGAAGCATTATGACAATATAATAAAGAAAACTTCAAAATTATCTGGTTTTATTAACAGACAGTTAAAATTATTCAAGGAACCAAATATCACTATTCTTATATTCAATACATTAGTGCGTAGCTTACTAGAATACTGCAGTACAGTTTGGAGCCCGTGCTATCAAGTTCATATAAATAGATTAGAATGTGTCCAAAAAAGATTTTTATATCACGTTTCTTATACAAATAACAAGTGCCAAGAATTAAATTCTTATATACAAAGATTAAATTATTACAAAGTAGCATCGCTGTCTACACGAAGGAAAATACTTGATATAATGTTTTTATACAAGCTAATTCATGGGTCTATTGATTCACCTGATCTGTTACAACGACTAAACTTTTGTATACCACGTAGTAGTCGTCTTCAAAATCGTAAGACATTCTATCTTCCAAACGCGAGAACTAACGTAATGAGCCACTCGCCTTTATTCCGCATGTGTTCAGTGTACAATGATATTCGCTTTCAATTAGATATTTTTAATGAAATCTCTATAGCCTCTCTACGTAAAAAATTAAAGCAAATTGTTTAGTTTAATATTGTTAGTAATTAATTATATGTTACATTTTGTTATTACATAAAATCAGCTTCTCATTGTTACCGTAGGTTTAATTTCCTTTTGTTTTTCGTAAAATAGTATATGCATGCTGTGTCTGCATCTAGAAAAATGCAATCTCTTGTATTAGTTTTATAAGCATTTACTATTTTGTACATGTGTTTAGATTGTCATTTGTTTTGTGGACCAATAAACAATAAAAAAAAAAAAAAAAAAAATTATATATACCTACTTAATTAGCTCAAGGAAGTGCTCAAGAATACCAACCACGTATTTCCAGCTATAAGAATCAAACGCTAAAAGAATACTGAATTTATACTGTTTGGCGGCAAAACTTTTAACTGAGAATCAGACTTGCAAGATCAGTAATAAAATAATCATAATATAACATATCGGATTATTCCCTACTAAAGGTAACATAGGAAAAATGATTCTGTTATGCTAAAAGTAGAGTAATATTAATATAGATTTTTTAAAAAGCATCTGTGATTTAATAATAAATTGAAATTAAATAAATTTATTCCACTTTGCAATACAATAGGCCGCTAAGATATTAAACTCGAAGCGGTAGAGAAATGCTCGGAGTTGTAGCGCGTAATTGGTTTTGCCGGGATGCTGGTCTGCAATATTGACAGACCAGTCACGGTCACGGCTTCATAAGATTTATTATTCTTCTAATAATATCGATTTATGTACATAGCATATTATAGTAGCTTATTTCACTATTTAAATAAAGCCGCTTCCACACGATACAATTTTACGCCGAATTTGATCAGATTGGCAATCAAATGTGTAATGTGTCGTGTGGATAGGAATATGAAATTGAAAGTCACCTGGTTGTGTAGACGCTAGTTGGACAATTTATTGACGTAGGTATATACTGTGCATGTCGCGTGAGGGGTTTATGCAGTGTGTTTTGTATTTTCTTGTGCAGCTTATAATTGCTCACTTAATGGAATAATATTGACAAAAATATCACTCTGGAGGGAGTGAAAAAAAATATAGAAAATATGAGAACTACTAGTTGCTTTCTTTACAACAACCATTGTTTTGTACAATATAGTCTTCTATTTCGTTTTTTATTACCTACATTAACTGTAATTACTGCTTATATTAACCCTAATATTTGCTTAGTGTAAATTAAAGCTATGAATTGGCGTAGCCAAATCTATTGGCCAATCTCTATCTAAGCTGATATTAGGCGGGTCATTTTTTGTTCACTTTTCATTTTTCACGCGAAGTGACACATCTGATCATAAAATGAAACATTAGTGCCAAATGAATTCATTAGTGAACCGATCCAACAAGGAGTTCCTTTATCATGACTCCTACTTTCCGAAATGTGCCTCTGGAATACACTGACTGAGCTCCAAATTGAACTATGGGCGGTTCATCGAGTCTAAAGCTAATGTAGCAGCGAGGAAAGTTGGTTTCCTTTCAAAGGTCCAACAGTATTTCACACAGCTTCTTGATTTATATAAAGTTCAAGTCCGGTCGTGTGTGGAATACTGCAGTCACATATGGGCTGGTGCTGCCATCTGTCAGCCTTGGACTCCATTGAGAGGCGTGCCCAGAGACTTATAGGTGACCCTACCCTGGTAAAAGCCAACCTACACAGCCTCGATCAACGACGTAGGGTTGTTAGCCTCTGTGTATTCTATAGGTTACATTTCGGAGAGTGTGCGCAGGAATTACACAATTTAATTCCCCCATCCGCCTTCCATCATCGGACAACCCGACGAACGGCTGGTCTCTATTCTTACGTCGTTGATATTCCACCCGTCCGGACGATCGTCAATTATACGTGCAGCAAAGGATTGGAACAATCTGCCTGCGTCAGTGTTTTCGTCCGGTTATAATATTCAAGGCAAGAGTGAATAGGGGGCTACTGAATTAGTGCGACTAAACATCTGCGACTACGTTACCACTTACTATCTGGTGGAACGTAGTCAAGTACTAATTCAGAAGTAAATAAAAAAAATCGATATTAACGGAGCAACAAGAAGTAGAAGTTCTTCAAATTTACTTTGATCCATTCGAAGATGATTATTTCAACGGCTAATTCCCTCAACAAATTTAAAGCTTATACATAAATTTCTTATAAAAAATAAATTAAAATACTTAACAAATTATATACTTAAATCTTCCTCGAGAACCACTCTTTCCTTTGGTGAAACAGCATGAAAATCGGTGCAGTAGCTTTTGAGTTTTGCGCGAACAGACAGACAGACGGTGGAGGACTTTGTTTTATATTTATAATATGTATAGATGTTTTGCAATTGAAATTCAACTAAAGCGTTCTCGTTGATAAAATCTCAAGGTATAATTTATTTTTAAGTTTTAAACTTTAAATTATTATCAATTGATTAAAGTCAATAAGGAATCTTAAATTATGGAATAAAGGTTATAATATAGGTGATAGTAATATTAGTAAATTACGAATGAAGCCTAAAATTGGTTCTAGTTAAGTGGAATGAATGCAAACGGGATAGCGAATTGTTCAAACAACTTCTGAAAATTAGGATTTGAATTTGCATAAATTTGCATGCCAACAACGGTCTACCAGCGACTATTATCTTTGAAATAAAATTACTCTGAAGTTGAGCGTTTTATCAAGAAACGTTAATAACTGCATTGCTTCAAATTATAATTTTTTTTATATGTTAATTTTAAGCGTGCAATGGTCCACATTTTGATTAAATTACAAATGTCTTTACTCATTTTATTATTCTCTATAAATTCCAAACTATAACAAATGATATGTAATAATCGTCTTTTCTACTAATCTCCCTTTAATATTGTGAAGGAAATCAAGCCACACATACACAACCACAAGTATAGGTACAATTTCTGTCCATACCTTGTCTGATCTATATGATCTATAGCTATGATAACACTTACCGTTTACCAGAAAAATACAGTAAACCGATAATTCTTAACTTTGCCCTTGAATTATTTTTTTCGGGTTAAAAACGATTCGTGAAAATCTTAATATTTCATTTGTAATAGACTTAGATCTGTATCAATTTTTAGCTCTCCAAGAATATTTAAATTGTTAACCTAGATGTAGGTAGGTTTTTGTCTATTTTGACTAAATATTATATTTGAATTTGAATTTAAATAGAGGGTCATGTACCACGCTGGCCTCGTGTGGGTTTGTAGATTAACTTGCTAGGTTCGCTAACACATTCCTCACGATGCTTTCTTTCATCATAAGACAAGTGATAATCATGTTAGAAATGATTCGCACACGAAAAATCAGAGGTGCGAGACCCGGATTTGAACCCGCATCACTCGGTTATCCATGCGAGCGCCTTACCACTATCACATGACGATTTTATGCTATATCCGAACTATTTGGTAAATAATTTATTATTCTTCCGGTTCTCAGACCTCTGGTATTTTTACGTGCGTATAATTACTCACCTATCAAATTTTTGTCAGACATGTGAAGTCTGCAAACCTGCACTTGGACGAATGATGGACTTGCTATAAATTAATGGTCCTTGTAATAAAGATATGGCTGTGCTCAGTAGTGGACAGTATGTACGGCTGCAGTTCATCAAGTCACGAGTTCGAGTTACGCGTTTTGCCAAGATACCATAAGCTAGGCAGTCAGCGATGTTCCGACCCCGTAACTTTCTAGGCACGGGGCGTATCATATTGTAAAACTTTTGGTCCAGTGCCTTACCTCTATGAATCGAAGTAGTATATACGATGAATGGTGTAGTAGTAATGTACACTACCAACAAGCAGACTTTCGTTATGACTCGTAACATATATACATTTAGTTACAGTTTATATATAAACTCCACAGGGGAGCAGTGCAAAGGTGATGAAAATGAACACTATATGAGTCGTAGTACCACACCTAGCGTTACCTAGCATATATGTGTATAACAAGGGGGTCAACCTGCGACTCGCGAGCCACATGCGGCTCTTTGAATGATTATTTGTTGCCAACATTTTAAAGAACTACTGAAAAGTGCTGTCATCAATTATTCACCAAATTTTTAAGAATTATTAAGAGACGTAAAATAATGTGTTTAATTTTTGATATTAACATTTATAATATAAAAATAAAAATCATGTATACTTTTATTTGTTTTCAATAAATATAATCTCATTTAAAAAAAATTTAATACCATTTAAATACGTATTAAATTGCGGCTCGCAAGGAACAAGGAACTTGGCCACCCCTGTTATATAGTATGTGTAGGCCACCTTAACAAAGAAAATGACGTCAGCTTAATCTGTAGTCAATGATAATCCATTCTCAATTATTCCTCCGACACGACGACACGAAAATTTGTTTATTTAAAAATTTCAGGCTTATGTAGCTAATCATTAAAAATAAATATACTAACTCGGAAAATAATAATTCGGTTTTAGTTTATTATTTACCTTATAATAGCTATAATTGACGTAACACAGTAGTTTACGAGGTAATTTTTAACGCATGCTTTTCGCGCTACCTCGATTTGATTAACACAAAGTGTATTTAACACAATATTTATTATATCTATGTATGTATGTATGTATAAATTATAACAATAAAAAGTTCGTTGAGAAACAAAATTCATAAAATTCATTTTTTTGTGATCCTTCTTTGTAAGTCAGCATCGATATTCAGTATTGACAAAGGCACGCGTCTCAACTACAATGTATTTATTGTTCCTATATACCTTACGTCATGCATTGTCTTCTAATATAAGCAAAAAAAATGTAGGAACTAGCGATATTCGAAACAACATCTTTGAATCTAGTAAGCAGGATCGTATAAAAGCTTCTTATGAAAACTATATCACAAAAAATCTATAAAATGGAAAATATGACAGATACGTTGATGATTTTATAACTTAAATACAACGGGAATATTGTATAACTTGTATTGTTCTAACCAGAGCGAGCCTTATTAAAAATACCTTACTAAATTATCTTACATATTAAAACACGTACATAAATGAAATTGAAGTTGTTTGCAATGTTAAAGAAACAGCTTTTTACTAAATGCATAGGTATGGAATGTGTCTGTTTCTTTCGGCTCTTCTCGAAAACAGCTGGACCTGAAAACATACAAACGTTCGAGAATGTCTTATATATAAAAATCTGGTGTCACAGCGTTTGTTATCGCATTGCTTCTTCTTATAACCCTAAATTTTCATTCGAGCGCGGGCGAAGCAGCGGGAATTGCTAGTTATTATATAATTATCTAGCTACGCGCCCAAATTGGTTAAAAATTACAAGAATTTGAATGAAATCTGCAAAATTTACAATTACAAATTTACATTATAAAAATCAAAAACATAGATGAATAACGAAAAGTTCTATTTCCTGGTTAACTTGTGCAAATTCGCGACCACTCTTCGTTGAGATATCGATTTCCTAACCTTAGCTTCCTATGAAAAGAAAAAAACGAAGTCTACATCTACACATTTACGGATGTTCTCGCTGTCTTACTTCCTTAGATGAAAAGTAAGAAAGATAACAAAAGTCACCGCAGTCAACGTAAAGTAATTGTTTTTGAAACATTTTGTTTATGTTCAACTTAAATATGTATCGAAATAATACGCTAATAAAAAAAATGAAATAAAATAAATAATAATAGATCCTTGATTATTTTTTACAACAGACTTATTGTAAACATAATCTTTTGAGATCCGTATCTATTTTTAGTCACGACAATAGTGAGGCGCAATGCAAGAGTGGGTTGAAAACTTATAAGCCCTCTACAATTCATTCTCACGGTCGAGTATCTATACAATCAATTTAGCGCTTAGCCTAATTTAATAACTTCATTCCCTCTACAATAGATTTTTTAAGAAATACTATATAGTGTAGACAAAATATTATTGGGTAACACACAAAACTCATGATTATTATAAATAAATAATTAAATGAGCCCGATATATTACTAAGCGTCTTGGTACACCAGGATGAAATTCAGCCAACGATAGATGAATAAAAATAAGTCTTAAATTGGCTTCATCACTTTAATTATATTGCAATGCTATTTTTTGTATGATAAAATGCGAAATGGAAGAATGTTGTTAAACGTAATGACTAAGTTAAGTATTTTTATATAGACCAAAGAATGCCTAGTTAAAGAATTTTATCTGTTTTTTACTTTAACAGAACCGGTTTCCTGAATACAGTTACTGTAACAAGCGGTACGTTGAACTTGTTTCTTGTCACGCGATGAGCTCACTAAACTTCCCTTAATGTGCGCAAATTAACTAAGTTAAGTATAAGAGCTTAAATATATTTTGTGATAAGTGAAGATAAAAGTTTTTAAATTAATCCTTCCTTGCTGCTTATCTTTTATAATCAAAAGGATTTATTGACTTACAATGAATAAAATAAATATACTTAATTATATATACAAATGTATATATAATTAAGTATATTTATTTTTGTACTGAGGGAGGCCCGTGCCCAGCAGTGGGACGTTAAAAAGGGCTGATGATGATATATACAAAGCAAATGTACACTTAATTACTGTATAAGTCGTATCCGCGTGGAATAGTAACAAGAATTCTAGCCGCACTTCCCCTCTCCAATGGCAATGAAAAGTGAGCCAGCTCTCCTATCACAAATAGGGCCAAGGGTTTTTTCAGCAAATGCCATATATCCTTTTTACTAATTAATTAATAGTATTTATATGATTAGTCCGTTTTTATATTGTCTAGCTAATAAAAAATAAATTCATTAAATATTAGATTTATCTTGATAAGCTTATGAATTTACTCTTAGACCAAATCATATAGGTACTTATTCTAATATAGACGTAACGATTGAACTTAAGATACAATCGATTTAAATGAAAAGGTTAGTTACAAGGTCTCCACCTTTAGTTCTTAGATGAATTATAAAATTTATTACCTATCTATTAACATTTATAAGTAAAGTTTTTTTACTTCGCTCAAGCTACAAATACTTCCTGCATAGTCTTTGTTAATTTTTCTTTGCACATAAATATTATATAATACATATAATAAAAAGAATGTAAACACCACCAGTATTTCATCTACGTGCTGTTTTTTTCTTAACAGAAGCACTCACTAAAATACTGACTAAACTCAATATTCAACAACGAAATTAAAGCCTTTGCATCGATCTTTGAGGTCGTCACAACACGAAATTAAATTTCGTATATAAGTATAATGATATTTCCAATATGGCTTAAATTCCCATTTATGATTAAAGGCTCGAGTTATAGGATTCTGCTTTAGAATCAGCACGTATTGCCAACTCGTCATTTTAAAATCTCCGCCAGCCATTTATCCCATGAGATAAATAAATACGTGCAGAAATATATTATGTGATTGAAAGGAGCTTTTAGACGTGTTATCAGAATGAGTTAAGAAAGGCATTAAACGCATACTGTATACCTACATACCTTCACTGCAACAATGTGAATCGAAAATGTGAAATATAGCCTTTTTGAGTTATGCTACATGTTTCTTTATTTGCAGATGGGCCTCAAATTATAATATTTTAAAAAGAAGCGTTGTAAATACTATAAAAAGTTTTTTTATTCGAGTAGTTATAAAAATAGCTACTAATAGTGATCTATTATAAATTAATTTAGATCAAAACCAAAAATAATCGATCAAAATACAAATCCACCGATAAATTAAAAATCTAATAATATAATATATTAGATAAAAAAACAATTAGTTGGCAGCTTCTGTCTTCTACGTTCACAGCGTCGTGGTTGAATGCGCAAGCGATCCTGTGATGTTCCCTTAAAACGGCAGATGGGTGCTTAAGTTTTAGTGGGTATATTGAAGCTCCACATAGCCACCTCTTTCTTTCAGGTGGTATCCTTTTCCTGAGGATAAAAAAATCTACATTTTCAGACAAACATACAAATTTTTGTTATAGAAGGAGATAAAAATTAGTATATTATACTAGCAATTCCCGCGGCTCCTCCCGTATTCTAATCACTAATAAAAATAGGGATTGGTGAAGAAGCATGAAAATTTAGGCTTATAAATATTTTTTGATGATTTTTAAAATTATAAAAAAAATAAAAATTGTCTAAAAATTAAAAATCCACCCTTATCACCTAGGGTAATAAAAATTGCCTATGACCTATATTCAGACGTACGAAATACACAAAAATATTAATATGGGTCAAGCCGTTTCGGACGAGTTCGATTACAAACACTGTGACACGAGATTTTTATAAATTGGAATATTTATTCTATATAGTATATTTATTATATATAGTCTTTTATTCCCCTAGATGATAAGAGAGACCCTCTCTAAATTTTTTTAATTATT
Organism: Boloria euphrosyne; assembly: GCA_951802675.2. Classification (NCBI taxonomy): domain Eukaryota; kingdom Metazoa; phylum Arthropoda; class Insecta; order Lepidoptera; family Nymphalidae; genus Boloria; species Boloria euphrosyne. Next base: position 6,793,444 of record OX637877.1, read on the forward strand.
ATTTTTAGACCTAATCTTTGCTTTTTATTTTTAATAATATATAGTATTAATCCTATCAACTATCACTGTCAACATAATGTATTTTGGTCTCTCTTTTACGTAATTTGCATATGTACAGCTTATAACTTTCAAGGTTACAACAGTTCAACTACTTTTAAAGCCTTTGTTCTTAAGTAGTTAAATATAACGGTCAAAATTAACTTTTGTTCATTTAATGATGAAAATATATAAACATAAATATAGCTTAAAAATGTACCTAAATAATATGTAGTCGGGACGTAGGTAATAACGTAGGTAAATATGTACTCGTAGATGAATCTGTGAGCGGCTTTGCGTTTATCTCCAGAATCAAATTTCACACCATATTCTCCACAATGTTAGCCCCTAATTACGATTTAATTATTACGTGAATATAAATACGTAAAAGAAATATCATTTCTAGAGAAAAGCTAATGAAGTAATAGCGTAATTAAAATTATATAGAGGCGAAGCACCTCATTAGAGTCGCTTATAAATTTCTTCTAAACGTCAGATAATAAATTCTATCATAAAATATAGGAGCTTTCTAAGAATTTGAAATTTAAATGAACTTTGTATTATTTTTGAGCTCGTTAGGGGTAGTATTAAATTAACTGTCATAACAATACTTCGTTACGGCTAGAGTAGTCTAAGATATTTTTGTAGCATAACAAATGAATGACAAGTACATCTTTAGAAGATGAACAAACGACATCATACTGGGTGAGTTATTATATTTATTGGTAGTTTCCATCACGAAAATATTTTTGCGGGAAAACCATGTCAAAATTTTTAGTGAATAGTCTTCAGTACTGTTATATTACTGTTACAACAAAGTAATATTAATCTTGACACCATCTGTTGAAACGAGGCTAAAAGGCCCTCTGTATTATTGTTTATTCGTTCCTATAACGTCACTCTCAATCCCAACGACATCATTTCAAGCGTAAATAACTCCCCATAAAAGCTATAATTACATTTTGGACGCTAAAATATGACAGATTTTATCGCTCAAGCGTAGGAATTGGTCCATCACAAGGAGTGTAATTTTACAACTGGTTACTTTTAGGTTATTTAAGTATAATATTTTAATTCTTTTTGTCACTAAAATCTATACTTTATATTATAAATTAAAAGACAAAAGGCATATTGATTTGTTATTGCGTACTTCATTCATATAGCAACATATGTTGGGACATTATTACAACAGCGCCATCTAGTTCCGTGGTAAGCTACGAGACTTGTGTTACGGATTCCAGATAGTTGATACACTACACATAATATATAAATTTTAAATACATTCATACTATAAATATTAACACCCATGACCTGAGTACAAACATTCGTGCTCAACAAATGAAGGCCTCCAGCGGGACTCGAACCCGCGATCGCTGGCGCAGAAAGTAGGGTCACTACCAACTGAACCAAACGTGTCGTCAAATATCAACGAATAACAGACAGACATAAACACAGGCACATAAACTCAAGTGCAAAAGCAAAAAGTTTATCAAGGAGCAGTATAAATTATAATATGCAGAGCAGTAAAATGTAGTAAGTAAAACTTAAGATTTTAAATTCAGGTGAGAATCGTTTTACTTGCTCAATACATCCAAATGCAATTGCTATCGGTTTCAATTATATTTGTTGGTATAACCAGTTTAATAGATTGTATTCAAAATGAATAACTTACATATTAATATATTAATATAGGATAAAAATAAAATTACGCACCTACTTTATAAATACTCATTGTTACTGTATTTCATACTTGATGTTATTTGTGATAAAATTGTATATTTGTATCTCGCTATGAGAATTAATAATAATTAAAAAGTAACACCTTTTAATATTATGTTTCTGTCATGTACATCATGTAGACTGTTGAGTTTTTACGTACCAACATTGAATGAAGTTTTGACCATCTATTAAAAGAAAAAACAAGATAACGTTTGTGGTCTAAAAGTCAATTAATGATTTTATAAAGGATTTTATCATTCATTTCAAAACATTAAGTTATAAAATAATGATAACATATGTGCACCATTCATCGTTCATCGTTTAGTAGTTCGTTCGATGGCAAGCTTAGTGAAGCGTCTGAGTGCACATCCATGTAACTAACATGTAACATGATCGACCGGATTTATCCTCAACCAAACAAACATGAACAATTGTCTTCTTAAGCCCATAGGGCCTTGACTTGTTTTTATTTGCAATGAATTGTACTAAAAAAGAATAAAAATAAGTATTTTTTTTACAGCCAGCACAAATCTAGTTGGAAAATTTACTCAAAGCGTACGAAGAATTGTTCAAGATGTGAAAGACGAGGGCACTTCTAGTAAGTCTAGTTTTGATACATAAAATATTTTTTGCATGTTATGATCTACTCAAAACATTTAGACGCACGATCATTTGGTCAAAATTGTATTCTACAACAGATTTTAAAATATAAGCTACCTATATTCTATTAATTGCTATTTATTTATTTATTAATAAAATTTTAACAGGCGGGCAAACTAAAGAGGAGGTGATCGAAACAAATGAGCGTCTCCGAATGGTTCGTGTGCGACTTGATGAAAACTACGATACGGCTAAAAAAGCTCTGGTCAATCTCATGGCGAGATACAACGATTCCAAGGCTGAGAGGAACGTGTTCACGCGCTATGCTATGCTCAAAGCTATGATCAAGGTTAGTTTGAAATCTGTTTTTACGCTATGATCAAGGTCACTTTGAAAAAAACAAGTGTTATATTTGTAAACTTGCCAAAAGCTTCCTATGTAAACTTTTTTTAAACATTCAAAATTCAAGTGTTTATAAGCCAGATGGCCAGGTAAGAACTATGTATTTATAAAACAGTGATTTTGTAAGAAATCTGTTAATCATCAATTAGTTCGCAGCCATTAAACACTCTACCCACTCTATGAAATACCAGTAAAAAAGACTTGTATACTTACTGTGCTTACCAATTAAAGTCACAATGGAATTAGCATACTTTATTCAATAACCTCTAGCAAATAGCTGAAAAACAAAATCATTAAGAAAAAAAATGAAACTTTATCACGGTAATTAAAATTATTAATTTTAATTCTTAGTATGTAAGTATGCATGTAAGTACACACAATACACACATTAAATGAATTAATAATAGAACAATTCTAGCTACATAATACCTTGAACTTTAATATTTTATCTCAGGAACATGATTTTATAAGTTTTTAATTAAGTTTGTAAAATAGTCTTTTAATTCAAATTTTATTATTATAATTAAAAACAGGATGTTTAAAATATTAATCCAATTTATTGAATACTTTTTTAAATACAAGCGTAATGGCCTCATTTAAATAAGCGATTGCGAAAATTTAACAATAAAAACTTTCGTAAATACGATTCGCTACCGGAAAATGTGTTGCAACGAGACCGAGATACTAGTATGTGTAAATCATGAAACAATTTATAGGTCGTGCACTCCAACACCGTGATACGTTTGGCTCGTTTAACCAAATAAATAATCTAGCTTCAATCGATATTAAAATTAACGTGTATTTAGTTTATTTTTCATACAAAACACAATACAAAATTGCTAATTTCTAAAACCTCTTTAATATTCGCCACGAGCTTCTAATTGTCCTTGTTAATATCTTCGAACTTTAAGTAAACTGAACGTGACTACTGATTTTGTCTTGAAAGTTGAGCTGAAGCTTGTAAGTCGATTAACTAATTTAAGTCAAAACGGTTTATTCAAGAATTCTTTTAATAATTTAATCTACTAGATTTAACTAGATTTGTTCAAAATATATTCCAAATCATCTTAGTCTCTACATATTATGATAGTACAGTATTCGCTAGTACACATATAATAATTCAAATCTTTTTGATGTATTGCAAAAATTTTCGACGCAGGTTTATTCTTATAGTAAAGGAACGTCCCCCGTCCCCCCACTTTATTTTAAAACTAGATATTTTTGACTTTCGAAGTTCTATAATATGTACGTATTAAGGCATAACAAAATTAATATTATGAATGTTTGTACTCCAGTCATGGGTATTTATGTTTATGATATGTATGTATTTAAAAGTTATGTATGTGTAGTGTATCAACTATCTGGTATCCATCACACAAGCTACGAGAGCTTACCACGGAGCTAGATGACGTTGTAATAATGTCCCAACATGTTTATTTATTTAATTAATATCGTACCGTTTATACATACAAGTCTGTATGTAAAAATGTATACCCGTAGATTTAAAAAATCAACACTCATTTCAATCTTTGACCCCAATCTTTTCAGCCGGTTAGGAGACAATAACACAATTCACGTTGAAAAATCACGTTCATCCGGAAAATAGTGTCAAAATCATAAAATATTAATGAACTCGGAATGTTTCTTATTCACACCTACTCTAAGCGGGTGCATAATTTGCCTTGTAAAAGCTATAGCTTACAACGTTTCATTATAAACAAAAACAGTGATACTGCATCTTTCGTGCTGTAAAGTATTTTTTGATAAGGTTCAAGTACTGAAAGTATCATAAAAATAATATGACTTTACATTAGAAATGTAGATGAACGAAGATATGGACACACACAAAAACATAATCGTACCATGTATCCTACTGCTAGGCCTAGCTGGCCCATCCCTTCAACTAAAATCTGACCATAGTCCGCTAAACTTGCTAAGTGCAGTTTGGCGGACTTCTCATATCTTAAATAAACACGAGGGCCAAGTCGCTCGTGTAATATATTTTAATTTATTATCAATTTTCTTTAGATAATATTATTTAGTTATAACATAGTCGCAGCCCAGATGGATCTAATTGTTTTTACACATTCAGAAATAACAGAATTTTTTTTTACTAATTTAATAAAAGTATTTTTATAAACACTATTATCTGCTTCTTTGCAATGTTTTACGCTCAAATTTTTATCGTAATATAAAAAGTTAGTGCACTGACACCGCAAACAATAGTAATTATGTGAATTTACAATCAAAATTATGAAAGTACATAGTCGTTTCCGTTATACCAAAAACGAATACGAAAAAAGAATAAAATGTCATGGGAACCTTTATAATAATACGAAAGTCGTACATATATTATATAAGCTGCTATACCTATAATATATAAACTAGATATTAAAAATTAAAATAAAAGAATAAATCGGTATAACATTAGGTTGTTTTGCACACAGAAATTTACTTACCGTACAAGATTTTTGAAATTTAAAAAATGAGATTTATGAAATGCTGCAAACATTTCTTACAAGAATTCTTAACAGTTATTTGAGGTAGGTGCACGCTAAACACGAAATGAGAGAAAGATCGTGTTGCACTGTGGAGTTTTGTTTCGAACTGATTCCCGCATCGCTGTATATTGTTACAATTAAAAGATATTATATACGTTAACAATTATTTTATTTTAATAAGAGTGTCCAACAAAAGATACACACGTTACATTTAATAAAATACAATGGAAATTATAAAATACAATATGTGTGTTCCTTCATTTATAGGAGACCACAGCTTGCTTATTTATCTATTGTGACAAAGTAAATTAATTTTGAATGAATGATATGAATGAAAAAAAATATTTGTTGTAATAACAAATATTTTTTTCAAGGTATATTGCGAATGAAACCGAAATGTAAACTAATAATATACGAAAATATTATTTCAAAGGTCTGTTTCAATTTAATACAAAAGCACTGGCTGAATTATTATTTTTTCATTATTTAATTAAAACATTTTTTCTTTTAATTCTGTTAAAAAAATTGTAATAAAAAGTCGTATAAAATTTGAGACACCTAAAATCTTAGTCTTTCTTAGTCTAGCCTTAAGGCACTTTGCAAGAACTTGTTTGCTATGGAATGTTCCCTTCGGTGCCCTTAGTATTAGCGGATTAACTATAGTAGAAAGAGCAGCAATTGCTACGGGCCCCCCGCATAAGGATGGCCCCAGCCATCTCTGCCAGAGCGTCATTTTTTGAGTGAAACTTATTACGCGTGGTATATGGAATTTACTTGGTGTAACATAAACGTGAAAAATTACACTTTTTCCTACTAACTCAATCCACGTCAAATAATCGGTAACCGATTACTTCCAATTCTTGGTGAAACTGAAACACATAATTTATACGGTAACAAATTCTACGAAAAATCGCTCGTATGTAAAATGTGTAGAATTCAGGTCGACCCGATTCATAGTGAAAAAAATCCAATTACTTGCAACATACGTTATTTTTTTATAATTTAGTATCCATATACCACAAATCAAATATAGGTTAGTTTGTTAAACTCCCTTGCCTTCTCTATGATCTGACGAACAATAGGATCTGCTCACGTGTATCCGTACCCCTAACAAAACCAGCTTGTTCTGGAGCTATCTCCGTTGACAGGAAGGTCTGAAGTCGTTCATTTAGAATATGTACAAGATTTTGCTAGCATGAGATATAAATACAATAAGACGGTAGTTGCTTCATTTTTTTGGCTGCACCCTTTTATGTAGAGGAATGAAAACTGTATGAGTCTATTCTGTTCCCGATTGCCATTGTCTTGTTGCAGATGGTATGTAAAATATTCACACCCTTTATCGTCTAAAGCTCTATGTGTCTCAATTGGGATTGCATTTCTACCGGTAGCTTGCCCATTTTTAAGGTGCATGACAGCAGATCTGACTTCAGACTTGAGTATCTAGGCTTTCCAATTCCGGTTCTGTATTAGAAAAGTTGTTTGACTGACTACTTGAACAGAGACTGGCAATAACTTTTCCAAGCTTCAGTTATGTGTTCCAACTCAGTAACTACAAAAACCTACCTTAAAACATTTTTTTAAATGGCCCAGGTCTGGGAAGTATGTGATTTGGTGATGGATCTTATTTTATGATGGAGATCCCTGAACTCGTATCTGTTAGCGTGAACTTCGATTTCTTCAAATGTTATGCACAGATATGCATATATGTACTACATTAAATATTTTTTTGGAATATCTTATTATGGGTACAACACCCGAAGAATATCTGCTTTTCAATAATAGTCTGTCTGTATGAATAGGAAAGCATCACGGAAAACCACTTTATGGATTGTGACTTTATGTTGTATATATGGTCATCCGGTTCAACATAAAGGACAGTTTAAACTACTGCAGGAAAAAATCCCATCTCTGAGAAAAAATACACAAATATTGTTAAAGTATTTTTTAGACGAGAACTATGTCAATAGCGATTCTTTGTACATGAAAATGATCGATAAATATTTAACTAGGTAAATGCGACCGAAGAGGACTGTGATCATTTTTACTTCAACTACGAAAAGATAATATCTCGGAAAAAATCGAACATTATCTTTTTGTCTTATTAACGATCATAACATAATTTAATAAACATTTCAAATATGAAATAACTTCTCAAATCGTACTTTATAGTCGTAAATATGTGCGAAAAAAATGAAATTAAAACAATTATACGAGTAAATTGGAAAACAAAGTTTCCAAAGGAAAGTAATAGAAATTATTTTATACGAATACGTATTGATATTTTTGTTTCAATTCCCCGGACCCGTATTCGACAGCAGTAATTGTGAAAACAATCCAAGTAAGTTTAACAGTTCCCGAGGACGATGTTAAACTAATTTCACTTCTATGTCATACAGGTCACGTTCTGCAGACCTCTGTGTTAGACGTTTTCGCAGAATTCCCGCTTACTATTATATTTGTGTGTCCTGAATTTATAACAAGGACAATATAAACATGATATTGAATTGAACGAGTATTTTACATGTTAATCTAAATTAATAACTATGTTTGCCGGGGCTAAATAAAAATCGTATGAATATATTACATACGAATACTTGAATAGACTTATTTAATATGAATATCATACTTGAAAGAATGATTATAATAACATGATGAAGATTACAATTCAGAAATCATAAAAAAGAGTTAAATTCAAAATATATTTCGTCTCCGCAAAAGATCATGTCAAGCAAACGCTGCATTACAAGTAATCTTACAAACACAACATAGGTACTCGTATTACCTATATATTGTTTACAATTATATATTAGTACATCGCATTTATATTTATATTTTGCTCTATTTTATTTGTGTCACCTTCGTACTTCTTCCTTTAGTAGGTACGTTTTAATTTTTCCTTATTTTCCCTATTTCTTGCTACGAAACGATTGTAAATATTTCTTTTAATGATTGGAAATTTTAGGTTTTAAAGCAAGTTCGCATTATATTACACGTTTCATATAAACAACTTTACGCTCTGGCTGCACTAGTTATTTTTTATTTGGCCAAGTTTTGCTTACGTAGCTGAATAAAATCTCATTGAATATAATATGCTGTTATTGCAAAATCCTTGATGTTGATATAACATTACACAGAATCTCTCTATAATCAATTATCAAGGTTAATTAGAACGTCAAATAAACAAAAAATATATATTTTATATCATATTAATGACTTATTAATTAGACTTATCAAGTTTAAAATCTTTTTTCGAGGACAGCTATCTAAACACGCTCAGGGTACAGGTACCCGTAATAGTTGATAGTGGTTTCGACATTGTTTATAATGTAATTTAAAGCTTCATAATGCTTTTCCAAAGCACTAGATTGTCCGTATTTCATAAATATTGTCATTAGAAAGATATGAGTCCATAAATCCGAATCAATGTCCGCATAAATGGAAAATTGTTTATGGCGATTCGTAAAACGATTTTGAAGTTGAGATGAAAAAGAAAATGTAGTTTTACTATAGCAAAATGGATAACATATGCAATATACATACATTTAAAACCTTCTCCATGTGAAGTATATGAGTCCACATTTGCATCTTCATTCAATCAATCAAATCAAGTAAAATACTTTGAAATATGTCGCTTTGCACAATCGAAAATTTTTGTTTTATTTACATGTATTACTTAATATATATTTATATTTTACTTAAAAAGTTCTAAAGCTTTAATTTATCTAATAATTAGATATGTAAACCGCCAAAACAAACAATATTTGAAATTCCTTTCTGGAATCCCATATGCTCCTTTAGGGTTACATTTACTGGAACCAACAGACAAAGGTACAATGTTGAAATACTTACCTGCTCTAGTTGCCCAAGAGCAAATAAGCAAATATTTGCTTTGGCAGTGTGACTGATATTTTCACGTTTGTATTTCACGTTCCCAACACAATATTTCTAGTAAATCTATTTTCTCTACTAAATACTATCCATTTTGAATCTGCGACAAATTAATAATTTGTGGTGCAATTACGGTACACGAAATTTAATCAAATTTAGACCGGCTTAACTACGCCATCACATTTTGATAACCACGTGTTATATGCTGGTAGTATTGGTAAAGTATTTACGAGTATGTATAATACTATTATTGTATGTCTGTCACAAACATATATGTATACTTATATTAAAAATGCAGTGCTTTATGTGCAAAAAAAAATAATAAAACTAAAACCTACTTAAGTATATACAAAACAATATTTTTAATGTTATTATTGTATAGTCATGTCGAGTCGTGAATTGAATCTGTAACTAGATTTTGTATTGCCACGGCATTTTAATGGCATGATTGATGATTCCTGATTACATTATAGGTACCTATAGATATTCTATACTCAGGTAATAGCAAACCAAAACTAGTTAAGTGACTATTCTACAATCAATGCTGTTAACGACAACAATATTATCTGAATAATTTCCACGAAATTTACGATAGATATTACCCATATGTTACTACTAATAAATAAGTAATAAATAAGTTATCTTTAGGTATTTTAAAATCAACTTTTGGTAACTCTTCTTCTATTAAGAACCCCAAAAGAACGCAAACAGCGAACTTCGATCGGCCAATAATTTGGTCAGGTAAGCGCGCACACTGGCCCGACTAAACAGTTGGGTTCGTTGGGTGCGAATACTAGACAAACTATCGGCCGACAGCTCTAGGCCTATAAATATTATTATAAATAGGTTGCCATTTAAAATTTGGCAACTAGTATTTTTAATTAAAATGATGTTATAAATAAAAGATAGATTTCAATCACGAACGCGATGAACGTTATAATCTTGCGGTGGGTTCCTAGGCTATAAGCTTGACATTCCGGTGTCAAAACTCAAGACATAACTTAAATATTATGAGTACCTACTCATACAAATTAAAGGAATATACTTAATTGAATGCCAGTTGACATAAAATCAGCTGTTCGATTGTATAAATGTAACAATAAAACTTTCAAAATAAGCACAACCAAAAGTTTAAAACAATTATGGTTTAACACATACTTTATTAGCAAATTTTCAACATTTATTAATATTTCAGATACTAAATCCATATCATACATTTGAACTAAGTAAAAGCAAATCATTTGATAGAATTATTTTCAATTAAAAGTTAGATTAGTTAACAAACTCTTCCATTTGCTTTTACCGAGTTAACTAACTACTTACTACACGATCAATAGTTGTGAGTTATAAGCACATAAAGTAATACGTCGTTAAGTGTTCAATTAATTATTATATATAAAGGAACAATTTGTTTATTCAAAACAAATTAGACCATAAGAGGATCAAAAACAACTAAAAGTAAAAAGTAAAATATATATTATGATACCTCATAAGATATTATTGAAGTCGGTGCCAGCTGGTAATTCTTTAGGATATCAATATATAATATTAAATAAATATGACAATATATGAACTTTAACTATGTTTCGAAATATAATGTATAAGTATGAAGTAAAGCTTACATCCATTTGTGTAGTAAGCCTTGTGCGTGTAAGATTTGCTTAGACTGACACCGATTTCGAAAATATGCGATTAGATATCTGTAGTGAATAAAAATTACCATTCAGTATTTTTTACTATTTAGTGAACTTTTTCCCCAAATAAATTTTGTCAATGAAATCAAAATACACTACACTTAATCGATTTCTGAACATTTACCCTATCTCTATACTCGAAATTACACTACTTAACATTTTATTAACGCCTAAAATGATAATTTATCTGGACCAACATGTTTTACAATAATAAAAAAAATCTTTTCAAGCTTTTTTGAACTGTAAAACCTCTTCGAATTCATGGAAGCTTTTACAATGTAAGTATGTATTGACCTTAATGTAGTTGTAATTTCCCAGAGACATAATTGCATAAAGATGCGCCGGAACGAATGCTTTATAAGAGATGTAGAAGGTCAAGAAACCTATGCAATTTATTAACTATTCTCCCTTTTAATATTTTTTTTATTTTTTAAGTTATTATTGGCTAACATGGGTATACATTTGTTACTCTGAGTACACCATACTACATACTTAAATATATATAATTTTCATCAACATAAGTAAAAATATATAAAATAAGAATAAATAGCTAACCGCAGTAAGAAATTTTCTTACAGTTAAATACCTTGCTGTATTTTCTGAACTAACGGTATTCAATTAAAACAAAACATAATGGTTGATAAGTCTGAGAATTGTCTCAGGAATTACATTACTAGGTACCTACATGTTATACTCATAAGCTTTTGTTTTGTCGAAAATATGCGGAGCATTTCATTGTTATTGAATCTTGATCATGCTTCTGAAACAATTGCGCGTATGTATTTTTTACTATGAGCCTGTACGTAGGAATAAGCTTACGGATGTACGCAGAGGATAAATAATAATTATTTAATATACACACTCGTATTTTGTAATATCTAAATTTTCACATTTCTTATTAATTAAATCTTTAATTTTAAAAACCAAGTTCAAAAATAAGCTGTGTAGACTGTCTTAAAAAATAATCACCAACCAGTAGTTGATAACACCAGGAAAAAACCTTCTTATTTGTTGTTAATTGATTGAGGAAGTTGTAATAATTTCCTTGGATTAACATCTTACAGATTATTATATAAGTAAAGTATTTTATTCTACAAGTAAATATTAATAAAGATGTAAACCTAGAAATTTGGTACAAGAAATGTTACTAAAATATGTAGATGAACTTTAGAATTTTGACTATTTTAATTTGAAACCATAAAAAAATATTTTTTACGCTGAACTGGCTCAATAGATATGAGGAAAGTTCAATACGAAATTATGTTTTGTTGAACACTTGCAATGTACTTAGTACAAGTGCCTAGCTACTATAAATAAATATAAACTAAAAATAATAAAATACGCGGAAGTGACAAATAATATTTAGAACTTTTGGACCTATGTCCAATGTTACTTAATTTATTTTCTTTTTTATTTATATAATTTTTATTGAAATAGAATAAATATGTTTAAAAATATCTTTTTACAATAAAGCCCATTTAAAATCTAATGTCTAATATATAATTTCCCTCTGGAATAGAAAATCCAAGCTATTTGCCAGCGAGGCTACACCATTTGCTTTTGGAATTCATAAAATAGTTCACTTGAAATGAATGCCGTTTTTTATGCTATAGAAAATAAAACTTTTTTAAATTGTAAAGAAATATGTATGGATCTCGTTATCTAGCACATCTAGCTGTTAAATAAGATTTTTTTTATACAAAATATCTATTTACTAGAGACTCACTATTTACTCGTCCCTCGGTACCCCCTTTAGGATGAATTTTTTACAAACTTTGAATGTGTTTTTATTTATATCTAATCAAAACCTTAAAATATAAAGTTTCAAGCTTCGAGCTATACTTAATTAATAAACTTTCAGCCACTTACAGCCTTTTATTCGCCTTGAAAAGTTGCCTATGTCCTTTCTCAGGCTCTAGATTATCTGTGTACCAAATTTCATTTAAATCGGTTCAGTTGTTTTGGCGTGAAAGCGCGACAGGCAGACAGACAGAGTTACTTTCGCATTTATAATATTAGTAAGGATTTATTCGAAACCGACAATTCCTCGAGAAAACTTAAAGAATACAAACAACGCTTATACGCTGTCAAGATCATCTCTACAATGAATGAATCTTGTATTCATTTGATTGAGAGCACTTGGTATTTCATCCGCACGCCACACATGTTCCCTTAACGCATGAGGTAATTTAAAAAAATAAAGGCCTTTATAGTTTATACTCACTTTGTACATTAATATACTAGTAATAACTGAAAAATATCCCAGCTTCTTGCTGATATGTTAAGATTTGTATCCTACAAATTATGTACACTAAAAAGTTTGGAAAGAAAGATGTTTGGTACTCGTATACGCAAAAAATATTAAACGGTTTTGATGAAACTATAGAGTAATATAGCGTAAACGTGAAGTAGAATATAATATTTAAAGACACACATACCAAATTGAAGTAGTCGAGCTCATTAAAATATTCAGTTTCTAATGTTAGGTATAACTAGCGTAATGTTTTTTTTTGATGTTCCAAATATTACATTTAAAAATAACAATTGCAGCTCGAATTTGTATTTGTAATAAAAAAAGAGTTACGACTACTTTTTCTCTATTTTAATGTTTTCCTTCGAAAATCGGATTAGAATATAACTGTATAAATATGACGGACGTCTGGTGCCAGCACTTTGGCAGGTTGGTATATAAACGGATTGGAATTGAAAAAGAAAATAAATACTTATAATTCCCCATAATATAGCTGTTTTTTTTTTCAGAAAGTAAATACAAATTTAAAATAGGTTTTTTAAAATACATTTATTACTCTTCTGAATTCATTGAATATTTAACAAGTGCGTGATGAACCACGCGTAGTACTTATAGGATATGGTAATTTTCCTTTACACAAATGCGGACTAAGAATAGGGTTTTTGTGAGGATATTTTCGTTTTACCTACTTAATGAAATTTGTACGAAAGGTTTACTTCTCCAAGTACTCATGAAATACTTATAAGTGGATTGACTATTTCTCGTAAACTCGTAAAGCTTAGTTATAATTTTCCTTTTATTTTGTTATATGTACCTACTACAACTGAGATTTATCTCACTTTTCCAAAAACATTACGAACTAGAACTATAGTCTATTTACAGCCCTAATATTTCACATCGGATCCCTTTATCGCAATATTGTTGTAAAAACCGTACAGTATTTTTGAAAGACCTATACTACGACACCCCACAACATGGGGTAGTCAAGAGAAAAATACTATCACATTTTTTCAAGATATTATTTTATCGCTTTGTCGACGAGACTAATATATATTTTAGAAATTCTACTAATTTTTCACTAGCGGAACCCGTGGCTTCGTTGACGTTAAACCTAGAGACGAACCCGAGCGAAGCGAGGGTGAGCCGCTAGTTATAAAATAAATTATAATGATGTCCTTGTTGATTACAGTATCTTAAAAGTTAAAGTCCTAATTAACTAAATGACCTTATCTATAAGTTTTTTTAATTAGATAAGACGTAATTTAACCCAAAATAATTATATTTATTAATAGTAATTATTTGTATTTACCTTCCTCTGCTGGAAATATTTCATGAATCAGCCTAGGTATATGTAAAGAGGAAATTAAAGTGCATTTGTTTGAAATTAGCCGATAGCACAACATTAATATACTTCGTACTGAGAAAAAATATTATTATTACAAAACTGCGAAATTATTTGCTAGTTTAGATAGAATGAAATTTATTTTAAAGTTTTAAAGCGTGAATTATCCGGCACTAAATGTTGTGGTTACAAAAGCAAGATAGTCGATATCAGCCGCAGCTGGAAAGGTTCCAGTGCAAACTTATCCACTTTAAGCCCTGATTGCACTTCAGTAATACTTGTTCTTTTACAGTCACCCCCAATACCAGATTCCTATCTCACAATTCGAAACTATTGAACTGAAGTTTGTTTTAAGATGTGGTAACGTTTTCTTTCTCCAAGCTGATAATTCTTATTTTTAAGGTAGCATATTAAATACGTACATTTCAAAGTTCATACAATAAAAAGTAATAGCTTTTATAAATCAAATACTGTACAATGTAATGTTTATATCTCGTTTTTCCGTTTCGTTGCAAGTAATATAGCCTTTTTAATATATTTTAATATATTATTAGCAATAGAATGAAGTTATCAATCAGCCTAATGCCGTGAATCCTTAACGAAGGCATACACCAAAGAGGGCCAACTATTTCGGTCCTGGCAGCTCTGGCATACGCTGCCTATTTTCTTAGGTCTTCGGTCCATGATGCAGCAGGGCATCTTACACCACATATGCTACTGTAGCACATGTTGGCTCCATTTACCAGTTCATCTGAAGCCATGTCCAGCCCATTTTCACTTCAACAAGCTGCGGGTGATATCGATTACTTATATATCTGGTGGATGATTAATTCCAATACTGTCTGCCGTAAGATCTTTTATTTTAACTAAGTAGAATTTTAAATGGTTTTCTGTGGTTGCAGAAATACATATTAAAAGTATAAGAATGGTTATGAAAGTAGTTCAACGGAATTTTACGGATTAGAAGCATTAAAACTTTTCTTGTTACTAAGCAATTGCTTTTATTCTAGGAAAGTCTTAATGTTCTATCCCCTAGAACTAAGTTTGTCGACTTCTGGGGCAGTTGGTACCTACATCTAAATACATAGTATTCTTAGTATCTAAATACATAGTATAGTTTCTGCTTCTGAACGTCTGGAATGTGTACATACTTATACTTCAGTTATAAATACATACATAATAATGTAGAAAAAGCCGAAATATATCTAATTTAAAAAAAAACTATACTTATCGTTAAAATGTATCTAGGTGTAGCGGAGCGAGGATAAATTAATAAATAAAAAATAAATATTTTGGGACATTATTACTCACACCATCTAGTTCCGTGGTAAGCTACGAGGCTCGAGTTACGGCTACCAGATAGTTGATACGCTACACATATATAATTTTATTTCATACATATTATAAACGCAAACACCCACAACTGAAGTATTAACATTTGTGCTCGCCACGCCTTCATCACAGAGATGGACTTCCACATCCTCAACACCAGCCAAATACCAACCTTCGAGACCTACAGAGGAGATAGACTGTACAGCAGCTGTGTAGACGTGACGGTTTCTAGTCACTCACTAATCGGCAAAATGGAGAACTGGAAAGTGGATAGAAGTCTTATAACATCGGACCACAATGCCATCACCTTTGCACTGCGCATAGAGAAAGCTCTAGAACCACTAAAGCCCATCTCAACACGCATGTACAACACAAAGAAGGCTAAATGGTCAGACTTCACCACAAACTTTAGCACCAAACTCGCCGATCACAGCATCACGCTGAGCAGAATATTAAACCTCTCAAGGCCAGAGGAATTGGAAGAGATGTTAAACATCTATACGTCAGCCATCCATGAATCGTGCGAAAGCGAGATTCCTAAAAAGAAGGCATGGAAAGGCAATCCTAGACCACCTTGGTGGTCAGCCGTCCTAGAAGATTTAAAAAGGGACGTGCTCAGAAAGAAACGCCGAATCCGCAACGCTGCACCCAGTCGGAGACAACATACCGTCGACGAATATATACTGGCAAGGGAAACCTACCAACTTAGAGCAAACGAAGCAGCCACTCAGAGCTGGAAAGAGTTTTGTAGCACCCAAGATCGCGAGAGTCTCTGGGACCAATCAGGGAAATCAACCGTCTCCTCGAGGATAAGTCGGTAGTGTTATGATATGATTATAAAAAAATTATTGACCTCATTGACTTACCAAAATTATATCCTATTTATTTATTGCTAATATACAGATTGTTTTGAAAGCGAAAAAAGTAATCCATTTTAAAAGTATTATCAGTTACAGTCTTAAAATGTCGTGTAGAAGTTACATTTCCGTCAGTATTACATTTTCTGATTGTTGTACTCGTATCATCAATGTTAATCAACCGTGAGTGAAATGAAATTGTGATATATAATAATAATGAAGATGGCATAGCTTTTTCTTTAGAATTTCTGAACCAGAAAAAACATATTTAACACTTATTTTACATGTATTCCACAATCCTTAATTATGAAAAAGTTTAAAAAATCAATTGTGTTATATTCTAATTGTAATGACTACTATGTACCTACTTCAAATAATTCAATAATTTTCGCATTGAACATCATGACTTGCTTAAATTCACATTCAGTCAGTTCAGTTAAGAATATTCTGGATTCATCCATAGCTACAATGTACATAAATTAAAATTAATCACGACTAAAACTTTAATTATGAACAGAGGCAGCGATTAATCTTCTTTAAAAAACAACCATAACGTCTTGGCGCCGCATTCTGGCGACGTGGGTCACGGGTCGTATATAGCTAGTGAGGGGATCCATTATTATCATACGAAGGGAATATTTATATATCATTAAAAGTGTAGTGAAGTTGCCATACTCTGCTAGGTTTCCTTTAGCAGTTATTCTGAAAGCTCAGATATTTTCTGTCTGTAATATGTTTGGAGTAATAAATTTTCTGCAAAATATAATGTTTAAGATAAATATTTTGATTAAATATATACAGTCGATATAAGCAAATTAATTTTATTCAATATTGAATAACACAGCAAAATAAATGCAGCTGAAAAAAATATATTTAACCTGTTATTTCAGGATGTGATCCGTTTAGAGACACAATACTGGTCTCTAGTAGAAATACCAAAACAAGAAAAGGCAGAAACTGTACCAGCGTTTGTGCTGCGAGCCTGTGCCATCATGGAAAAAACACAAAAGTCCGGAGAAGGTGTCAAGACGTCTTCCAAGCTCGCAGAAGAAGCGGCTGATAGAAGAGAACGGATAGAACGACTCAATGGTAATTTACTTAGTTATTAAAATTATTTTTCATTTTGTATTATTAGCCAAACATTTCTGATAAAATATCACGCTAAAAGCAAAGAGAGTTACAGAACATTTTTTTTGTTACTGATATGGTACTTTAGTAAAATAAAATAAGCTGAAATTCTTAAATCCTCATCCACATTGATACATATCTAAGAAATATTATTGTTTTAATGCGACTGCTTATTAAGTGGGTATACCCCTATGCACATTCCCAAATACTTACGCGAACTACTCGCCATACGTCACGTACTCACCGGAATTAAATATCGTGATCGCCTATTTAACTGTCGTGGTCAACTGTAAGAAGTGCTGTAAAAGTTTATTCATATTATAAACATCTTTACTTGTTGCCTGTTTGTATGTAATGATCTGAATTGTTATTAATCATAATAACATTATTAGAAAATCGACTATTTTCATGACATGAGGAAACTATCTTTATTACAGTACATCTGGCCCAACAAAATTCAATGTGTAATTTCCACGTCAATCATAATATTTTGTAGCCAGAACTCATTCAAAGCCCATTTAAATATATCACTGACTCAAATTACAAATAACGAGCCGAGGCGACTATAGACATGGGAATTCCCAGCCCGCTCTAGATTTATTTATAGGGGATCTTAGAAAATATGTTTCTACTTTCTAGTTTAAATTTTAAAAAATCTTCCGTAGCACAGTTATACACTAAGCTCAATTAATTTTAAATTATATTTAATAGTATAGGATTCTGACTTGCATGTCCGTTGTTAAAAAAATAACATGCAAGAGGCCCTCAAATTTGTCTCGATCACTAAGAATAGATAAAAGTGGAAATAGGATAGACGAAAAAGAAAGTTGAATTAGGAGATTAAGAACTCGTATATTGAAATAATATTAATAAATAATAACTAAACTAAAAATGATAGCAAAAGAATACTGTACAGAATAGATCTTAATATTTTTTAAAATAAGATAATGACTTTAACTAACAGGCTTTAACTAACATTATTCATTTTATTATTCTTTATAACAAAAATAATTTTAAGCGTTCTCTCGATAATTGCTTTCTTTATCATATGTATGTACTTAATCACTTTTGTAAACTAAGCGCTATGAACCAATGATGTCAGCATCTTGTAATGTGTAAGAGTTATCATCGGCCAAAAGCCGTACTTCTTGACTTCTATATCACTGTAAAAGACTTTGACTGTACGTTAATCTTTATGGTGTCAAAAGTAACGAAGCTGCTATGTAATGTATTAATAAAAAAGTACTAAAATAAATTTGTCATAAATCTGATATTTTCCTGAAGTAAAATTAAACTAAATAATACAGTTATGTTAATAATCTAAGATATCATCATACCTTTCTTGTCACAATGAGATAGGCCACCGAGGCTGAAATTGGATGTGAGGACATTGTATTCAGACCTTTATAATATCACACAGCTGGGCACGGGCCTCCCTTCAATACAAGGGGGAACAGGCCATAGTGCACCATGCTGGCCTAGTGCGGGTTGGCGGACTTTACATACCTTTTGAACTTGCTAGGTTTTCTCAGACATGCAGGTTTCCTCACGATGTTTTCCTTCACCGTAAGACAAGTGGTAATCATATTAGAAAAGATTCGCACATAAATATATCAGAGGTGCAAGACCGGAATTTGAAACCGTTAACTGCATCACTCGGTTATCCAAGCGAGCGCGTTACCACTGCCGGGAGGACATTATTATTATTTAAATTTTCCAAAAAATATTTTAGGTCCAGATTCGACTCACTTGAAACTTTAATATAATATGTTAAGATAAATATATTTTGTTACGGGTAATTTATCAACCTTTGCGCTTACCCAACAAGGTCCAATGAGCTTTTACACATGCTCATGTTTCATGATTTTAAACATGCTCTAATGATGGATGCACTCAAGTAATAGGTAACTTACTTAAAGATACAATACTTTCAAATGTAGCTTAAATGTAGTAGTTTATTTGAAATAATTTTTAAAACACTACATTTTAGAATGTGTGAAAATTAATGAAAGAAATTTCAAACAAAAGTTTCATACTTCGTTATAAATAGTTACTTATCGTATCAACCGTTCATTATTTAAGTAGATGTTCAAGTTATATCTAGTGGCAATATTTCAATCCATAAGCCATTAGTTTTTCTTATCTTGCATGCTCATTCATTTTGGTAAATATTTTCAGACATGACCACATCTCAGATAGAAACAGAGAACACGCAGATGACTAATGATTTATATCGTCTGCTGAAAAAGTATACGGGCTTAAGAAATCTCATTAGAGAACTTAAGGTAAGGAAGTTACATAGTTAAAAATATTATATTTATAATATATTTTTGTCTAAAGACAGTATAATTTCATTTCAAATGAAAAGAAAACATTTTAATAGACTAAACCAGTAATTGATCTATTTCTAAGATACCCAAACTCGAAAAATTACGTGTCTTTGGAATTTATAACCGATAAATTATAATTTGTTCACTCATGAGACAAATACTTATAAATATTTTTACTCGTCGCTTCGCTCGGGTTCGTCCCTAGGTTTAACGTCAGCGAAGCCACGGGTTTCGCTAGCTAAAATAAATATAATTTCTAAAATATAACCTCCTCATTCTTTGAAGTTGGTTCAAAAGTAGGTAGCCTAAGTAACTCCTTACATCATCATCTGCCAGTGAAAGTCCCGTCAATATCGGTCCAGCCGTTTCAGAGATTACCCGGAACAAACAGACAGACAAACAGACAGACAAAACTTTTAAAAAATTGTTTTTTGTTGTTAGAATCGTATATATTATACTTTCATATGCATTTAGTGAAAAGCTGTTAATTTGAAATTAAAAGAACACACTTCAATTTTATTTATATGTATAGATTTGTTTATATTTTTTCCTTGTGTCATGTGTTTTAAAAAAACCCGAACACTGGAGTACAATAGGGAAACTTTTTACTTTATGCCACGCCAAAAAACAACTCTACACAATAATTAATTGCTTTGCAGACATAATATGCATTAATTTCATAGTATACTCGTATTAGACATAAAAGAGTTATACCTAGATAGTTAAATAATAAAGGTAATGTAATTATTGCAATTATTTAGGCTAAGAATTTAGCATGACTACATATTTTTGTATGTTAATGTTGCGACCGAAAATTTACAATGTTTATCTAAGCTCAAGGAATAATATTATTAACAAATTACAGTTTTTTAATATCTACTCGCATATATTTCAGCCTACTCAACTGCATTACAAATAAGTAAATACGTAGGATCGTATATGTTATTGGCATTATTACTAACCATGGATGTCATTTTGCTATAAATAATGACCTAAACACTAATTTTATACATACTCGTACTAGGGCTTATAGTAACATAAATTAAGTATTAATAATTGTTATTGTGATTAATACTATATTAGTATTATTAGTAAATGAAATAGTTTCTATACATTTTTATGGATAACGTGTTTCCAATCCAAAAGAAACACATGTAATCAGAGCTGAACCCATTAACCACCTACGCTTCATATATTATGATATAAAACAGAAGTTCGTTTGAATGAAGCATTCGATAGAGGTAATTTATTAATACTTCAATACTTAATTACCTACTTAAAATAAAATCACGTAGCATACTACTAACTTTTATTGCTATTATAAAACTGAAGAAATTTTTTAATTGATTTTATTGCTCTAATCTTTAAAACTACCAAACCAATTTAAAAATATAATTTCATGTGTTTTTCAGTCTGACTACGTAAGCTCGAAAATCTACCCGATGTTTCCGCGATACACAATGTTGAAGGACATGATAAAGGATATCATGCACGATCCTGATTACATGGAGGTGTGCCACGAGGTGGACCCATAGCGCGGAGTGCGCAAATAAATGAGGGCTTCCTTCACCGACCGCTCGCGGTCCAGACGTCGCTAGCCGAGACCACCTAAACGTATAAGGATATTTATTGGTTTGACATAAGTTTCAGCTTGTATGTATGTTTCAGCTTGTGAAAGAGATGAACTTTTAAGTATTTTCAAATAACGATATTTAAATTTCATAAATATATTTTATTTTATTTTACCTTAAAGTTTTTAAGAAGATATATACTTAATCATAACAGATACTCAACATTGAGAGTATTTAAAAGACATGACATGCAAACTGCGAGAATTTACGTTTATACAAATGAAGTATTTTTTTTTCTATTTTGTTTCATAATTCTGCTACCTTTAATATATGTAAATTAATTCTTACTTTAAAATGTGACGACAAATTTACAATTAAAGTCACATAGATAAAAGATGATGTTTATCTTGAAGCTATTCTACATACATTGTGTATTGTATGTCTTATTTTTTTTAAATTTTGTATGTGTATCTACTAAATATACGTATGATAGATTTTATTTTAAGTGTGACAATATTTCTCAAGCTGAAGATTTGAAACATCGTTGGATATGAAAAGTAGTGACTCGGGAAAATCGGATTGTGTTGCTAGCGTCGTGTAGTGTGACGAGTACTCGTTTGTTTTGCGCTACTTTGTGTATTGACTATTGGACCTTTATTCATTAGTAATAATTGTGTTTACTATAAGATAGTTTAGAATTTAAGTACTCGTCCTCAATTTTTGTTTCTGTAATTATTCGAAATATGATTTCCTAAATCTTACTTCCCGAATACTCTCTGTAATAATACTTCAAGACATATCCGACTGGAACAAAATTAAGACAAGGAAAATGTACGCAAAGATATATTTTTAGGACTTTTCAATTACTATACAGAATATAAATCATTTTATAATTACATACAGGCATCCTTTATACGTATGTATACCTACCTTATAGCTATTTAAATATTAGTAGAATTTAGAAACACATTATGTATGACATATAAAACTTTCTGGATTGCGTATAGGGTATTGATAAGTATTGCTAACTCTCTATTTACCTATACGAAGCTGTTCAAAATATTGTAAAGTAGAGATCTTTTATAAGTGGTGTTAAAATACACATACCATTTTGGTATTTTAATATTTTGTTGTAATGACCCTTATCACCCATGGGAATAGAAGATAGCCTACGACCTATTCTCAGACCTACCAAATATATACAGAAAATTTCATAAAAATCGGCCAAGCCGTCTCGGAGGAGTTCGATAACAAACACTGTGACACGAGATTTTTATATATTATACACGAGTAACCCCTGTATGTGAATACCTACACCATTTATCTATTGTCTATTGCTTATTAAGTAATAAATTTGTATTGTATTGCAAATATTTGCTATAGAAATATAAAAGAGGCCGATAGCCTTACTGAATAGTTACAAGTTTACAAATAATTATATTAAACTAACGACTCATCCTGGCTTCGCTTCGGTTCGTCCCTAAATTCCCATTTAGTTTAAGTTTTTTACAAACTTTGAATTTTTAATTTTATTTTTATTATTAAAACCTTAAGGTACAAAAACACACAAAAATAGCCGAATCGGTTGAGCCATTCTCGAGTTTTGCGCTTAGCAACATGTATTTTTATTTTAAATATAGATTATTGATATCCTAATGAGCATATCTTTTTATACTTTCGCAACGACATTGCAAAGAGCAGGCACACATATCATAACATATCAAAAAAAAGCGTTTTGGTCTTATCTGATTTTATTCCAACTAAATATATCTATAACTTAAAAATATTGGGTATTAAAAGGCGAACATAATATAATATGTATACCTATTGTGTATAGGTACATATAATAAAAACAGAAATATGTAGGTATATGACATATTAGATTGCCTCTTTTTTTGTTTTTTTAAGTACTTAATTTATTATTATATTTTAAATTCACGTATTGTTTAATGTTATCAATACCAGGTGTTATTAATGTTATTAAAATCTTAATATTTAGTCAAGTGAATAATCTTATAAAACTAGATAGATTTTTGTGGGTTACTTTTAACTGTAATATTATGTGTTTATAGGAGAAACTGCTAGCATACAAGCATAGAGAACATTACGTGTGATGCTTCACATATAAAAAAACAATGCCATTGTATGTGTTCAATGTTAAACTTAGAATTATTAGTACATACTTATATTGTAAATGTTAGTTATAATGTATGGTTAATATAATTTCCATATACCACAGATAACATAATACTATACTAGCATATACTGAAAATATTCCATAAGATGATTTTACACGGTCCCCGATATAGAGAATCAAATGATGCCGTAGGCCTGAAACAACTTTTTCTGGTCAAATAATTGCACGTATGTTGTGGACGTACTACTAGATAGTTATAACATTATCTTAATTAAGCCAGATGGTCGAACCCAAATCTCTGTGGCGTCAGGACCGACGGATTACTGTAGAGGTAGACACTATATCCACTTTAGTACCAATGGCAACGACACGAGTGCTGCCATTTCCATCGCATCGCTAAGTAGGCTTAGATTTGAAGACACCTTAATGGGGACCGTAAAATGTATAGCGTTATTATATATTTGTTAAAGCATTTTAAAGCTCAGTAGTATTATTTATAACCGTCATAATAGCAATGCTTAACTAAGCATGATATTTAAAATAGTTTCACATATTCTGTTTTCTAAGTAATTAAGTATCTTAGATACTAGTTTTATAATAAGCATATAAATAATAAATATGTATGTATTTATCGCCAAATTATAAAAATATATCGACGGGTTCCGGGCTATTTGTATTAACCGACATTTTTGAAACTTTACACCAGAGCAGTTTAAAGTTTCGATTTTTAGAAAAAAAAAATAACTTTAGCAAAACGCATTATTTCTTTAAAAAGAAAGATATTACTGTTTTTATAACATATTCTCCATAATCAGATTAATTTTTTATCAAATATTCCTATTTTTAACGAAAATAAATGTCGCTTAATACAAAATGATCCATATTTTACTTTTTTTTGTTCCAGGCTAAATGACTTAACCGCCTATGATTATTGTTTCTTATTCCAGGCTAAATGACTAAACCGCCTAGGTTTATTATTTCTTGTTCCAAGCTAAATGACTTAACCACCTAGGCATGCAAATAATGGCTCTAAGCTAAGTGCTTTAATCAAAGAGTTGGTCATATTTCAAAACTAAGCTAATTGATTTAAATACCATATCTTAAACTTATTAATGTATGGCTAATTAGTTTATGCGACTGATTTTTTTTTAATAAATTGTTTGTAATCATACTTGAATAATGAAGTATGCAGAAATTGGCGGTTAAAACATTGATAAATTAAAAGGTACATACATAGGGTGCTCCTACCTATCTTGTTAATAATTATGAAATGAGAAATAAAACACACATTATAAATTGTTTAAAGATAAGTTTTTTATGTAAAATGTCAATCACCTAGGAACAGCAGTAACTTCTTAGCTTACCAAGGTAACAACTAAAGTTTTTATCACAATTGTATAGGAATCAAAAGTTAAAACAGTCTTTTTATTACGTAGCCTACAGTCTTATTACCTGAAATAATTATTATCATTCTTCTTCATTCCTAAACTTTAACATTTAAGTATATAAAAAGTAAAAACTTCTTTTTTGAGATTTTTCTTTTGTTTTTTAAAAAGTAGGTACTCCTTTTTAAAAAACAAATAAAAAATCTCTTCAATTACAAAAAAAGGTTTAACTATAAAATAATTTCTTTTAAAAATAATCACATAAAAAATTAAAATATTTACGAGCGTTTCTTTGGTTTTCATTTCTTTACTTATTTTCTTTTAAACTTTTTCTAACTTTCTCAGTAATCAAAATCAAAAACATCTCTCGTTAAAAAAAGCTTAGAAGTTTTCTTACCTATTATATTATACTTTAGATACTATCCCTAGTTTCTCTTCAATAGCAAAAATAATTTTTATCTCTTAAGACAATAATAAATTGTAGTTCACTACAGCAACAAAAAATAATAATCAAAATTATAAAAAATAACATGTTAGTTTAAAATTCAACCAATCTTTTCCTTCTTACTTTCTAATTTATTTTTCTTCTTCTTTATACTTAAACACTTGCTATTTTCCCATCAGACATAATGAAAATTGCTTAATTTGGCAGGTCTGTTTCGTCTTCAATATCAGTATCGATCAGTGTATCTTTGCCAGTATTGCTGGATGGTAGGTTGATATATTCTGAATGAATATAAATATCATAATAGTCAATCCATATAAAATTTTGATTGTATTAATGTGTATACTATTCTTATTCCGATTAAAAAAAACTGTTTGAAGTACTAGAACTTTACTTTTGTTATAACTGAAACGACACTGCAAATCAAATATTGAATAAAAAAATAGGTTTAACCATAATCTTTAAATGTTTACTGTTGAAATACTAAATAGTTCATGCGACCGACATATCATTATCTATTGCAAGTTAAATGGTTGAAGTGACAACATCTAACATTTCATGTTAGAGCTAAATGTATGGATCGACACTGGGTATGAATTTGACAAAGAGGCTAAATGTATTAAACGACACTGGATAAGAATTTAACAAAGAGGCTAATTGTATTAAGGGACATTTCTATATATTTATAAAGTCAGGCTAAATGCTTTAACGTACGTTGCCTGTAAATTGTTGCTCCATGAAAAAACGTTTAAACGACTGCCTGGTATTTGGTAGTCAGCTTAAGTACACAGTTCCTAAATTTGTCAATATTTTGTATCGCTTCATACATTGCAATCCAAAATGGGCCCAAAAATGCGGTTGTATTAAGCGACAAAAAAGTGCTTCGATCGTCACCAAACCCAGCTCAAATGACGCAGAAAAATTAGCTGATTCCAAATATGTATAAAAGTCTATATCGCTCAGAGTGTCGCTTAATACAATTAGCCCGGAACCCGTCGATATGCATATGAATATTGAGTATAAATACTCAATATTCATATGCACCGCAATATAATAACATTTTAGTCCTAAGAGTTTTGTTATCAGTATTTCAATAATACTTTTCAAAATATGAAAGCATATAGTGAGGCTAAATATATAAGGTATTACTAATAGTACTTTCTTAGGTTTACGCGAATATACGACATTATAGATGATCTTTTCGGATTTTGTCGCGGATTTTTTCGCGAGAGAGAATCTCTCCCGTGACCATGATTGCTGTAAAGCATTCCAAATATCGGGAACCAAAATCAAAATAAATCCGCAACAAATTTCGAAAAGATAGTTTCATTTATAAGGTATTACTAACTTTTAAGTATTCTCTTCTATAATAGAAAACTGAAAATATTATAATTATTAAACGCTTATTAATAAGAAATAGCGATGACGCAAATAAATAGCAATTTTTGTTTTCTCCTTAGAATAATAACGGTTTTCTTAAAAGTAATGAATAAATAAAAAATACCAAAATCAATAAAAGTTTTGAAAATATTTTTTAGTTTCAGTACTATGTAGGTAACATAGTACTGAATGTTTTTTCATCATTATAAAGTATGAAGGCTATTATTTTAAAAATATTTTACATTTAAGATACTGTAAAATCTATAAGTTACGTATACTGCCATTAATTAAGACAATCTATAGCAATAGGAGATCGTATTTGAATTGGTAATTCATAAAGAAGCTTCTATTTCTTAGTAGAAAGTGTTTCAAATATACATAAATGTTGCTTTTATTCTGTACGTCATATGCATTAAAAATTATCATACACAAATATCTCACTGCTACACTGCTATTAATTTACTTATGTTATTTTTATTAGCTAATCACCACATCTATAATTATATAGGGTCAATCTTTTTTCAATTATTGTGACTTAGTTATTGTTAGAACCCAGCCAGGTCATTACGATATTTAATATCATCAATCATTTGTGGTGAACGTAGACATGTATTAAAAAGCACTTAATCGTTACTAAAACGTTAAACGTTTTAAAAATTTATAAACGAGTATGTATCTGTAATCTTAATTTTTTTAATCTTAATTTTATCAAATATTTATTCAATATACGTATACAATATAATGTGTATATTAGTAGATACTTGCTAGGTATTGTTTTCTTTAAATGTTATTTTTTTCTACATTTAAGTTATAGCGTCGTATTTATTTGTAGGACATGTTTATCAAAACTAAAATATTATGTAGACACTAAACTTGTTATTACTTAGTAGGTATATAGGCATACACAAATACATTTTATCATTATAATAGCCTATAACTACTTGATGCATGCAAACTATGTACATTAATATGTTTTTGTACATATTATATAAACATACTTTCAACATTTTTATGGAAAATCTTGATTAATTGCTTATAATAAACATTTAAAAATACCTAAATGTTATAGCTATTTGTTTTTATGTAATTGAACTCATGGCAGTGGCTTGTAAGTACTTATTTGGTTTTATACTCAATCATATAGGTAGGTACTAGAACTAAAGAAAGAAATTGCGGCTACGACTAAAATATTTGAAACCGTACTAAAATGATATTTCTCATTTTCTAGATCATAATATGTATCGTCTCATAAATACCACTAAGTAAACTGAAAATAAATAATATAGCCGCAGATAGTTTCTAATAGAGATGAAACGGATAGTGGTTTGACCGGATACCGGATACCGGATATCCGGCAAGCCACAAGGCCGGAGCCCCTGATATCTGGCCGCCGGATATCTGGCCGTTTATATAATAGAGTTTTTTTGATAGCTGCATTGGAAAGTCGTTTTAAATCCTTAGGAGAGAATCCAAACTACTTAATTATTACCTTTAAGACCCAAGATTCAAGTTAGACTATGTAGGAGTTCTTGAGACTGAAAAAGCCCGATAGAAAATCATCACAAAGTATATAAATTACTCTTACGACAAATTTTCTTCTGACAGTAACAGATCATTGCCATCTTTTACACCTGCTAAACGAATGAATGAAGGTGAATCTGGATCCAACTTCACACGTGACGCTCATCATCATGACACTTTTTGTAACTGTTTCAAGGAAGTGGCAAAGGACAATAGTAGTGGTTGTCGCGACCAAGAAAAACAAAATCCAATTGCTAACAAGGTTGACTTTTTTAAAAGGCATCTCGAATCGATCGCAATCACGACACATATATTTGGTGGTCAATTAATTTAAATCAGTACCCGCACTTGTCAAGGTTTGCTAGAATTTATCTTTCAGCACCTCACACCTGGCAGTATTATTTACAGCAAAAGGTTATTTTCAGAACTTGGTCTGGTACATGAAGCCAAGCGGAGTTGCTTCTCAACGAACCAATGCGGATTTAGTATTCATTCATCACAATTTGCCACTTGTTAATTTTGAGTACTAAGCTAATTAATAAAACAAACATTTTTGACGGGCGATTACAAAAATAAACGGTATCCAAAACCTAGTGTGCTTAGTGCTATGATTATCCACGTGTAAAATAATGAGTTTTTTTTTCTATCCGGTATCCGGCCCGGCCGGATACTGACTTACTGTCCGGTATCCGGCCGGATAGTGAAAACAAGGTCGGATAGGCCGGATACCGGATAGTTGCCGGATATCCGTTTCATCTCTAGTTTCTAAGTAGTAAAACTAAGTAAGTGTACTTAGTATTATATTGCAAACACATTTTAAATGTCGGAATATACTTATTGTTAGTGTATTAAATATCTTTGTGAAGACGCTTTGTTATAAACTAAAATATATTATTTTTTGTGCAAATAAAGCGTTTTATTTGTCTAAAAATAAATAGAAACCAGTAGTTCGTAGTTCGTACTTAGTAGGGGAGCCCAAGAGGGAAATTTGGGAATACTCGAGAGCGTCAGATTAATATTAATATCGTCAAGTACCTCTAACTAGTATCAGCTCTCAATATCAGATTGGTAAAAAAATGATGATCTAAAATACTCGAGCACGTCTGATTAAGATAAGAGGGGTTAATTACAAACTAAAAAGTGTCAAATGTGTTAATCTGACGTTTTAGCTTAACCTAAGGGAATAGGGAGGGAGGGAGTAGGTATAACAAGGTTGTAAAAAAACGATGCCTTGACTTACTCGAGCGCAGTAGATTTTTTTATATTGTAAGGGTAATACAAAGTATGAATAAAGTTGTTTTGCAAATCAAATTTGGTGTATTTATTGTTATTTAATAACATAAGTGAATGATATGAAATGTTTTCTGAGAAGAAGATCTTTTATTATTTTATTAGGTTTTAAGGTCATTCCTCATGGTTTAAATTTTTTTTCAAGTTGTCAGATTACCTATACCTCTCAAAATATTCGTCAGATTTGTAGTCAATTTGGCTGGGACATCATGATGAACCTACAATACGCTAATCTGACGTGCGTCAAAATGTCGGTTTTATTATTTATATTTTGCTGCGCAAACTTGCGTCACTTCCAAATCGTCAGTTTAAGAAATGGAAACATATTCTGTAGGGTTCATTTAACGCCCCCTCTTATAATCTGACGCGTTCGAATAAATTCATTTTTTTTTTATTTTTCACCCCTTCTGCCTGGCCACCCCCACCTCGCAAATCGGGAGATTATTATATATTTCATATCAGAGACATTTAAGAATATGAAAAATATCAATATCTGATACGCTTGAGTACTTCCATATCATTGACTTTTTTACAATTTTGAAAGTCTATAGACGCTTCCCCCACCGCTGAAATTGGAAATATTATAAGACCATTTATTCTTCCAATTATCTAATATACAATATCTTATTAAGCATCATAGGCTCCTCTACCACTATTGCAGCTATCCCATGGCATCCCACAAATAGGATATGAACAATAATTGGACACCGCTAACTCAGGTAATTTTTAGATAGTATACCTACCTATCGAACTACTTTTTTTATTTTATTAATAATTGTGAAATTAAAATAAGTTTAATATGCAAAAGTCATTCTTAATTTTTTGAAATTTTAATGTAGTAAAAAAGTTAAATACTTTTTGATATTAACCGTGGTAAATAAATCATAAAAATAAACAACGACATCTGTGAATATGCATCACCTAGTTGCTTACTGTTGAATAAGGTAATTCCTTTTTTCTTTACTGACTAACTGCCTGGTGTTCGAAGTTATTATGGAGTGTAATTATAAGGCGTAGAATCTTATCTGGGAGACAAGTTGACGAGACGGAGTGAAGTGTGCCGAGTTCAAATACTCCAGTGCTCCAACTATACATTTTGTTAGAAAAGCGCATCAAAACTACGTGGAAATTGGTTGGTCCTAACTTATTTACTATTAAAGCGCCAACCTTCTAAAAAGCGTTTTTTCGGACACTTATTCATACATTGATAGTTCTTACCTCTACGCTCCATGATCCATCACTATTCACTACATACATATTATAATAAAACAAAGTCCTCCACCGCGTCTGTATGTCTGTTCGCGTCAAACTCAAAAACTACTGCACCGATTTTCATGCTGTTTTCACCAATGGATAGTGTACTAGCGGAACTAGCGGCTTCGCTCGAGTTAAAACTAGGGACGAGCCCGAGCGGAAGAAGGGCAAGTCTCTAGTAACATCACTACATAGTATAAAAAAGTCGCTTCCCGCTGTCTGTCCCTATGGCCTATGTACGCTTAGATCTTTAAAACTACGCAACGGATTTTGATGCGGTTTTTTAAATAGATAAAGTGATTCAAGAGGAAAGTTTATATGTATAATACATGCATAATATTGTAGAGAAACACTGATAATTTTGGAGGTTTTTAATGTGATGTCGTAAACAAACGAATGTACAAGTTACTACAGTATTGTACACCTCAAAAATTTTGGTCTACAAAAAAAGTCCGCGATGGTATGTTATGCCAATCTCTGAGGGATAAGTGATAACCCAAAATAACCATTTTTTATCCACCGCCGACTAGAAGTTGTCTATTAAGGCTATTTTGCTTTGGCTAACACCGACTTCAAAAATAACTAAGTAATCAAAAGTATTTTTTTTTTTACTTTAAAGTTTAGGTTTGTATAGTATTGATTTTTTTATTTTTTTATAGGCTACTGACAACTCACTCCTAAATACATTAACATTTTAATTGAGTATAGTGCCCTCTATTGAGAACTTATAGAAGCTAATTCTTACTTTTACTCACAGCAAATGACGGTTGCGTTTTACTTCAAATAACACATCCTAGATGGCGCATTAAATACAAAGCAATGTTACCTTTTAATAAAATAAAAAATATAATACCATTTTATAATTTAAATAATTATGAAAAATAACGAAACGATTACAATTTTACGATAATACTATTAAAATAATTCATTATCACCTGTATTTGAAGAATATGCACGAACTTTAGAATGTTCCATATAATCGATATGAAACCTTTACACGTAACTATAGTTTTTAATAACTTTTAATACCTTTTTTGAATTAATATAATATCTTTTACATAATAATTAAATAAATAAAGAATTTAAAGTTAAGTTTCTTCAGTAAAATGGAATATGGCAGCACGCGCGCGATTCATTCATGATTCTTGTATAATTTTCATTCGGCCGGCAGGCCGGCAGACACGGTCACTGTTTGATGTCGTTAGTGTGTGAATTAAAAATGGCGGGATTTCGTCAATATAAAAACTTTATATCAAACTTTTGTACTTTTTTTTAATAAACAAAAATCTTCTTTTATGTTAACAATTTCACATTAAATTGTATGTTATAGTTGCTAAAATGTATTATTTGTGAAAGTTTGCTGATTACGATGTCGGTTGATTTAAAGTGGCAGTTACCTGACATTTTTTGTGTTGTGTGTTGAATGGAAGACGGAATAAGTTTAAATTGCCGCGCGGGAATGGATGAATAAGCTGCTAGTAGTGTTTTGGAACTTCAATTGAGATGCCTTTCGTGCAGCGTGTGGTGGAACCGAAATTTCTCTCACGAACGAGTTTGCGAGATGAAAATGGAAAACCGAGGGTTACGGATGAGGAACTTCAAGCGGTCACCAACTGTACACTGAGCAATGCGCTCCGTCAACTCGCCTCCTTAGTTCTCCTGGCTGAAGATATCTTCAGTGAGCTCACAACACAGCTTGAAGGAATAACTGAGAGGTCAAAAATAGCGCGAACGAAGATTGAAAGGATTAATGAAATAGTTGAAAATTATGACCCTAAGAAAGTTCCAGTTCGTAAGTACATATTTTCTAGTGTTTCTTTTTTTATTTTTATTTTTACCTACTTTATACTTATAATACTTTAGAGCCCGTTATAGTGATTACGGTTTTTATTATATATTTTTTAAATATATTTATAGTTTTAAGTTTATAGCCTTTAGTACTAACATTAGGCAATTGAATTTGAAGTGAGAATAAACGAAGTACATTTTAATATAATAACGCATATTTATATAATTACAACTTTCGAATTACATGTCATAAAATAATTTAAATTTTAAACGCTTACCTTCAGTTTTACTGTAACCAACAACTTTACATTATAATTATATTAATTTAAGAGGAAAATATGAACATTCGAAAATCTCATTACATCGCACTCCTTAAACAGGCCGCCTTTATAAAAAGTTCCAGCTTGATGCATTACTGAGCGCTATCTAAAAACCTGTTTGGGCGTTCGAGCGGCCCGCAATGGGAAAAAACATCCAGATTCCGATGCAGACCATAAAAACTTTGAGATAATTTCAAGACCATCCAATGATAAAAGCTATGCCGCACACGATCTTGACCGTTTAACTATTTATGTTACACTTCAAAGCTGAATTAAACGATCATCTATTTGTCGGTATATAAGGCGTACCAAGTATCTACCTTCTTGAGCTTTACCACACCCATTGCTATGTATGTTCCAATTCGGTAAATATAAACACTGCAACAAACCTTATTATACGAATAGCAATTCCGAACCGTTTCGCTGGGCGTAGGTTAAAATAAATTTAACTGTTTTTCTAATAAAATAAAAGTAAACTAATTTACTCCTTATAACATTAGCTATGTGCGAGTGAAAGTCCCGTCAAAATCGGTAAAGACAAATATTTATAAATATATTTTTCATGTAAGTAGGTACCGTATTTACTTTTATGTAACGCATTTAGTGAAAAGCAGTTAATTTGAAATTACATACAGACACTTCAATTTTACTTATATGTACCATATTATATGTATGTATATGATAAGTATTTTCTCGGCTACATACATACTCTCCTCGGCTATGTGTCGCATGTACCTGTATAAGCAAGTAACTATCATCATTGAAGTAATAAAATATCAATTTTATGTTATTACTTTTACCTTTTAAAACTTACCTTCCCAAGAAAACCAACTTCCCAACTACACTTGTTATACCTACGGTACTTAAATATCCAACCGACAGATACTTATTCTAACTACTACGATGAACTTGAAAAGCACAGATAGAATACATAACTCGTAATGTAAATTTAATAAAATAAACTTAAGCTTTTTACTAATGACAGGCATTAGTTTCACACCGTGTATAATGTAATGTAAACGTTTATTTGACTATTCTAAAACCAATATGGTTTTTAAGAGCTGTTTTAGCTTTTCGCGTATGTTCAAATAATTATTGTGACCTCTAAGAGCATCGTACCGACCTATAACATTTTTCGTATTATGGGGATAAAATGTTATCTTTCTAAGAAAGATTAGTAATCTTTGAACAAAACACGTATGAATTAGAATTAGAATTTGACTGAATTTTCCTTAATCTTAGTCAAATTTTATAGAGGTATCATTTACCATTACCATTATACACAATACTATACCATTTATTTGTTTAAGAAACTATTAGCAAGTCTTACTAAAATTACAGTAAAAATAAAAAATTACCTTGGAAGTATAAATTTTACGGGAACACGTCCAACATAGCCACATCCCTCTGATTTTGAAGAATTTAGTACTATAACCAAGTATATAGACCTAAATAAACACCTACGAGTCGACTATTACATAATACAATGTGATTGAAGTTTACTGACCGATAAAGCCTTTATCGACTTTTTTGGCTTAGAAACTAGTTCATGAGGTAAGAATTAATGAGGCGTTCGCAATCAGATATGAGAGAATCTGATTATGTGTTATTTTCAAATTTCAATTAAACTCTTATATATACATAGTACCTAAATACATATATCTAGTATAATATAATATAATGCATCTAGTATTGTACATTTTGTATAATTGTCTTTTTTTCCCGGAACAACCGAGCAATGAATTGACGTATTTTTTGCTCAAAGATGTATATGAGCCGGAAAGTGCCGTAAAGTACTTTTATATTCCTTTACATGAAATTGTTTCTTTGAGATATTTTATTGCCAAATGTTCAGCGAAGTATGCCGCTAGAAGACTGAAAATAAAATATAGAGCGTAAATAGTTGACTCTACAACTAAGCCTGTGTCTTGACCCATGTTTAAAAGTAGTTTTTACTTTTATCATTCTATAAAATATATTACGTACATATTTATTTTTAATGATATCATTAACTCGCGTTATATTTCATAACACAAGTCAAAATACAACATTAAACAATAGTGTGCCTTGAAGTTCACACGCTTGATTTACCTTGTAAATACCTTGATATCTTTGGCCTATATACGGTATAATGTAATTTAAATGTAATCGAGATACTGTTAAAACAAATTTAAAACTCAAGCATCAATAATAAAAATGTGTATCTATTTAAGGTAACATATTGCTGTGTAGCTCAAGAACTAGTTAATTTAATACTAGTGAAAAGTAATTCAGAAGCTTATGATAAGCTAATGATAGAAAATGGGACCGTGTCATATAAATCGTGATTGTCCTACTTCGTATGGATTAAATTATAGTTTCCGTGGCCCGCATCTAAGATGCCGACACAACTCCTCGATAAGTTTCAATATAATCGGATATTTTATTTACCTCTACATGTAAAATATAAACACCAATTTAAAAAACTAAATTGATTTCATACATTTATTACCTAAATGCTTAAATCTTTAAAAATCTATTTAGAAATTGTAAATAAATAAATAAAGTTTTCAAATAATTACAACTAAAATTAATTTAAAAATATGTATATATTAACTAGCACTTTACCTACCTTCTTATGATATACAATTTATCGAACCATGTAAATAATAATGCCTTTACCTACCTACCTACTTATATACGTGAATACAATATATTATTTATGTTTCCCGCTATAGGTATATTTGTCCTTTCCCACGAAAATCTACTCAAAGTTGATTCAGCCATTCCTGAGAATCCCCAGGGACTATAGGACAATATAACGTTCATAAAACCTGTTTAGATACCCTCTACATAATATTATGAGTACATCAAATTAGGGAAGGTCGTTAGGCGTTTATTTAGAAATCACATAGGTACATACACAATATTTTATAAAGATTATAAAGGATAAAAATTTATTTTTTATTGAAATTGAATAGAAAATGTTCATAATTATAGGTTCTTGCTTCCCTTACACATGAAGCCTTATCTAAAGCGCCGACCATTTCCCTGTATACATTCCAACTGTGTTATTGATTTTATATCGATTGTAATTAAAACCGATTGATCGCTTGATGCCACAGTCTTCGGTGTCACCTTACATACCCAATAGTGCCTTTCCTCGTAGCGGTGTAATTTTGCAAGCTATAGAATAACTAAAGTCGCTCCGTATTAAGCAAGTCTTCGTCATGTAATCTGAACCCCAGCTTAAATCTAACGGC
Source organism: Boloria euphrosyne (assembly GCA_951802675.2). NCBI lineage: Eukaryota > Metazoa > Arthropoda > Insecta > Lepidoptera > Nymphalidae > Boloria > Boloria euphrosyne. The sequence goes on from OX637877.1 coordinate 6,829,860, forward strand.
TTTATACTTACCTAATGTATTTATAACCAAGTAAGTTGCGAAAGTTATACCTTAGGAACAGATTACTATACGGAGTGTGGTAATGATATTGAGAATTGAGTGTAGTTAGGTAGTCTTATATCATTTATTTAATGAATAATAATTCATGTTATACTTTGTGCATATTTAAAAATCTATTTCTTCTTTAGGCACTTCATACTTGTATTATTTTAAGAGTTCGTTTATTTTTAACTACTCGAACTCCATATAATCTAACATTGGTAGAATTTGTTTTATGAAGGGTCTCTATTTTAGTGTTCTATTATCAGCCTTAAGAAATACAAGTGGAGATAAAAACTACACTTGAGATATTCACCCCTCTCATCCGTCAATGTGGGAACCGCTAAAAGAAAAGAGGACTTTTTGCTTGAGATATTCCAAGAAATATGTTGGCCAGGTAGCCATTAATAATGACAGCTTTTGTATTCAAAACCAATAGATTTTGCATTGAACACTGAATAAAAATGTAGTCTTATTAATCGGTTCCCTTTGAAGTTTAGATAGTAGGTTATCTCAGTAGTTAGCTTTTTACTTAGATTAGGTAAGATATTATATCTGCTCTAGACTACCACATAAATTAATTGCATTTGTAATAGTTGTGCCATAATGTGAAATAACTTTCATATTTTTAATTTTTACCATTTTTTTCTTTAAATATTAAGGTGTTTTATCCTAATATTTCATTTTCCTATATGATTAACGATACGTATTGGCATGAAAAAAACGTTATCAACTAGGTTTCTCTGATAATATTATAATTAACATAGGTATCTACTTTAGATATAAATTACTAAGGAACTACATGACTACTTTTGTATACATAAGTAGTATATGATACAATACGTATATGGTAATGGGAATCATAACATTCGTGTGGTTTCGTAATATAGATAATGAAAATATTTAAAGGTAGAAAACAATAGGCCCGTTTTATTTCAATCTGTCTTTGTAACGAGGCTGTGACAATGACCTTTGAAAACCCACGCTAATTATACTCTCGCGCTTAAACGGCGACCGACTGGTTACTGGTATGTGTCAACATTACTAAATCGTAAAATACTTAAAAGTCGTTCGTAAGAAATTTTCTTATGAATGAATGAACGAGAAATTAATTTTACTACGTTTGTAAGTAATGCTCGAAAATCTCTTACCAGTACCTTGGTATTCTAATAACGCATGTTCGCTTATTATAGAATAAATTTCTTGTAAAACGAATATAAAATTCAAGAGTGCCGTAAATATATGTATTTTATAGAAATCATTTGCTGTTTAATGAAATGAAATTTAATAGTGATATAAGTATATCCATGGGTTTAATTTTTTGACCCAAAAGATTGCTTTCACGATATTAATCCAGATTGACTATTTACTTGAATTTCTCTCTGCACAAGTAGGTACACGCACAAGTTATGCCACTTAACTACCACCACCCTACGCTCCAGTAGAAAATAATATTAATGTATAATTTTGGAAATCAAAGAAGGAAGTCAAACAAGCGGGCGGTGCCGGTCAAATACTTGTGATATTAATTATTATTATTTACATATAAACATGATAGATGATATTTCTTTATAACCCTAAACTTTATTACTTATTATTTTCGTTACACGTAACCTACTAATCAGACAAAATATGTTCCAGTTCATCCTAAATCAGACTAAAAGTATATTTTTGTTATTGAAAACTGCTAGCGTCGCGTTGGTTTATTACTAATTAATGGTATAATCAATAATTAATATAGTAACGATAGCTTCACTAAGGCGTAAAGAATCCAATAAAGTGTGCACCATCGCTTATGATGATAAAATAATTTAGCGATTCGCCTGTAATAAATTTAAGCTACCCTCATGTTATCACTACCATATGTTGCGACCTAATCTGCAATCCATTTGGGTGCTCAAAAACTTTTTTTTAAAGGTCAGAATTACATAAATTTTACTCAGTATAATGAAATAAAGAAAGTAGTGTAGTATATGATATGTACATATGAATTTATAATCTTATTATCCATAAGATTAAAATAAAATTATATATAATAACAAAATATCGCACCTTGGCAGCAGCGTGACTTATAAATACAAGAAGCCCTATAAAAATTGGGGTGCGTGGCAGCTGATCGGAAGTCCTGTCTTTTGTGGAACTTACCACTTCACCTCGCTGTTAGCTAAGCAAGGAAATACGGTCATGAGGTGCCACTTTTTCACTCTTCATCATTTAAAATATATTGGTCTTCCTTTAAATTGACTTGGTACTGAACGTCTAATTATTTTTATTTAATTTGAGGTTTTTCTAATCAATTTTAAAGTGATTTGATGTAGTCTATTAATTTGATTGCTCTTGTATTCCAGAATAAAATCGCGATATTTCATCATGGTCCATTGTCCTTTACCAAAAAACCTTTTTATTAAAAGCAGGAAAGCTCCATTTAAATTTTAAAGCACAATGGTTGGCGCAACGGTGCACGCGCAGCGTGTGACTGTCAAAGATTACATAAGCACAATTGTTCAGAATTTTGCCTTTGTCATATTATAGAATAACGTAAAAATAGTTTTAAACACAAATGCCCAGTAGGTAAAAATGTTAGTTGCGCTTGGCATATATTAATTATTTCCTGACCCTCCCGAATCTATTTCCGTTCTTCCTATTTAAGGTTTTACTAGGAACAATTTGAAAAAGTGTTGTACGTTATACGTAAATAGATAAAACTACTTATCTATAATGTTTCACCTACTTGATTTTACACAGTTCCGAAAAATTACTCATTACTTACATTTTTCCGTTTGGGTATTTTTACTTAACCATCTTTTGATTCCACAATTTAATCCTCAAAGAAACGAGAAAACCAATATTCCTTAAGTAAAGATAAAAACATCAATAGCTCCTTGTTTAAGTTCCTAATTATTTAATTACATTATGACAAAAATTGCGAATTAATAAGCGATATTGATATTTTGAAATTCTAGAACTAGCTACACGTTACAGTCATAATAAATTATTGCCTTACGTAAGTCTATATCTTTTATATCATGTTTCTTAACTTATATTATGTTACTCTGGAATGTAAGATAAAGCACGAGCAAACATTTTGAGATCATAAGGAGAGAGTTTATGTTCTATTGAAACTTCTATAAAACCGTTATTCATATTAAAATCATCTTGGTATTAAACCAAAAATTATTATTATAAAACCAAAAAAATGTAAAATGCATATTCACAAATGAATACAATGAGTGATCAAAGTTCAAATACAAAAAACTATCTAACCATAGGAAATGGAATATAAAAGATAGTAACCGTAATGTACTTACCTATTGATTATAGATATTATAATTCATTTCTCATACAGATGAAATAGATGAACAGATATCATTTATCAAACTTACTTAATGTACGTGTTAAAGAAACTTGATTGTAATTTTTTCTACGACATCCTTGAGACGATGACGTTATTAGACATGGGAATCCGATTGAAAAAGACGTGCAGGATATTATTCTCCTACTCGTACATTCGAGCACGACGGTATCCTGTCCTATAAAAACTAAGCATTGCTAGCAATAGAATTGTAATAAATTTCATTTGCATAAAATATAGTAGTGTTTTCCTTAACCCATCCTCGTTATAGTCTTACTAATTAATCTATTAATGAAAAAGATAACGAACAGTTTATGTCATATTTTTATATCGTGTGAAATAATTATTCTATTCATAATTTCATTTAAAATAACACAAATCCTGATATATTGGTTGTTGTCATTTATTTAATATTAAAAAGTAAAAATGATCCTATTATAGCCATATGCATTCTAGTATCAAAGCTAACCGATATAATTGTTGCATGACTGGTGCACATCACATTTTGCTTTAAATTTTTTACGATAATGTTACAGCGCATGTGAATCATTGTTGGCCTGTTGACAACATAAAGGTGAAAATACCGATTGCAAATGTATGTTTTAGATAAGAGTCAGTGCACGTCGTTATAATGGCGCTCGTAAATAGCGAAATGCGTGTATATAATTATGTACGTACTACGTAGGACTACAATACGTATTATATATGTAGGTAAATTATGTGTGTAGTTCGAACACATCGTGCGTTTTATAAAATGATATAAAACCAATTTAACTTTTATACATCTACTATCGCACTTTGAGATAAGGCTTATCATATCACAATAAAAGTGACAGTGCTAAGAATTAAATATAAATACATAACTGCAAATAGTACCTAGCTCATTAAAATATATTTTTTTTAAATGACATAATATTAAAATTTTACGTAGAATAACGACGCATTGTTTTTATCTTTCTAGTTTGAGCTTTAGTTAAATACAGTTACGGGGTGTTTAAATATTGCGTTATTTATAAAATTACATAGTTTTCGCGCGTAAATAAGCTATTTGTCTTAGCCAATTAAGTTACATCAGCACTTCCCACTTCAGGTAACATGATTTATTCGTGGTAGTCGTCGGACTACTACGGTGAACGAACCCTGTCACTTGCAAGTCGCCATTACTGGTTTCGGCAGACGATTTATGATACAGTGCATATTGGCCAATTATTATTAGTATCAAACTTTTCGTTCAAGAAGCTTGCAAAACCACTGTAATATTTAACTTAATATACAATCGTCAAAGTTACACGGTTACGCATTTGAATTTCAAATCTTAAACCTTATCATTTGATTATTCCTTAGGAACACTTAAGCTTTATCTCAAGTCGTTACAAGCCTGTAGTAAAGTCTTAATATTTTTACATACCTACGTTTATAAATATTTCTTATAATTTTACATTTGCATTGCACATTTCTTTATTGAAACTTTTCTTGTACATAGTAATAATTAGCCTTAACGATAAAATTCACGTCCGTCCATTAAAGTTATACATGTATCTTTGGAGACCATAAAAAATACTTTATTGTACTTAATCTATACTACGAGCAGCTGCAGCTTAACAATCAGTGCAACGTACACCAAATTATTAAAAGCCGTAAAACGAGTCCCGCACATAAGGGTGAACCATACCACCCTACCTACTGTCGATTTCGTGTCTAAAAATTGCATGATCGTTTTTATATGAAAGACAAACGATCGTTATCTATATATAATTTACTAATCGTCATTGATTTTTTTATGTTTAAAAATAGAAATTATAATGCTGGTAATATATGTATTGAGAGAAATAGTTAAAGTTTCAAACGTCGAAGTTGCTCGTTTTATTACTATAAAATGCAAAAAATATTCAAAATTCTAATTTGCTAGTCATGACTTTTCGTGATGTGATACTATCGCACGTTCACTGACTTCTTGGCAATTGAATTCACGTGCAGTTAGAATAATATTATAGTAACAATTTTAAAGGTTATCTATCTACTTAGTTTTTATAGTTTAATTTCTTCAAAATATGTAATTACTTTTATTTTCATATTATTAAGTGTAGGTACTTCATTTTTTTCTTCTTATACTTAGATGTTTCGGTATGATAATTACAAACTTTCTCTTTTACAAATGATATGAAACTTCTGGCGTGCGTAGTCAACCAAGACATACTTTGAGGGTGCGTCTAAACACAGCTACATACATTAATCAATATATTTACTTTAATGGTGCTAATTAGACTTTAAGTAGAATTATCAGGATTCTTATTATGTACCTGTGTATCTTTAAGTATGTATACATACTTAATATGTATGTATGAAACATAACATACGAATAAGGATGTTTACTACTTAATAATTTTCAACTTTCGGAACAGTTTCTAACAGGAGGAACACCTTTTTCTTCAATTGCATTCAATCCTCTTGATAATGACTTCAAAGAGTGCCTGTCGACACCATTTTCTTTGTTTATGCTTAAGTTAATTTAAAAGATTGTGTTTGTTCAGATGTACTCAAGCTATTCAAGCTTATTTCCCTAGCGTAATATAAGATGCCATAAGACCGTTAAGACGTCGCAAATGTCCGTGTCCCCTAGCCGCAACTCCGCAAGCAACCGGCTTCATTGTGAGGAACGACCGTTAGTCCGCCACCTGCGCTATGCCACTGCCCACTGAACCGAGAGCGACGCGCGTCCAGACACGCGTGCGATATAGTTTTTACAAAACCTATTTAAACTTGCATAATTCACTTTTTTATTCTTGTATTCTAACAGTTAGTATTGATTTCTCAGAGATATATATCTTCCCGCAGTATCAAGAATCCCAAATGTTGCTCCAGATAAGCTTTTATACCAAACTTCACCAAAATCAGATCTGTTGTTTTTTCGACAGACGGACAGACAAAAATTCTAAAAACTGTTTAATATGTTATGCTATAAGCAACGGATTTGTACTACATACACTCTTGTAAATTAATGAGACTAATCTACTATCTCTAAGACATTTATAATTAGCGATCTAATAAGAGGTATTAAAGTCATAATTAATTATTACGACTTAGCAATCGCCGTATTATGCAATTTGAATGTGTTAGTTATATGTATGTTTCATAATATTTTGCTATTTCTTACGCATAATATTTCCGCCATTAGGGATCGTTTCATACGCTTAAATTAGCGCCGTACGCTATAAAATTACTTGAGAGAGGAAATCTCTATGATGAATTACTTTTAAGGATCATGCAGCGAGTTTAATGTTCCCTGAAAATCAAAATTATTCTACTTCCAAAAAAATAACAATAAAATAAGTTAGCTTGTGTATTAAAGGTTGTTTTTATATGATCTGATTTGATAACTTACTTTACCACGAGTATTTTCTAAAATATGAAGTAAGTGTAAGTTTGAAGGCGTTTATGGATTTTTTTTTGGGTATGACGTGAAGCAATATTCTTTCAAGAGTGCAAGAATTGATAGAGCTTTGAAAAGTACTTTTGGTGAATATTGAGGGCATGGCGCTAAGCCAAGCCGAGTATTGTGATGGAAATAAGGTTTGAACACGTACAATAAAAAGTGGGCGAAAGGGAGTGGGCAGGGCGGTTTACAACAATATAAGCAACCCTGTCGAACTCTACCACATGCATCGACTTGATGATATGATGAATTCTTTCTAAAATTCTTTTATTGATATAGAACAGCATTAATGAACATGCCGTAATTTAATTAGAAATAAAGTAAAAACATTTATACAATATTAAAATCAACCCGTTAAGCTCCATTCGGGTTCGTCACTATGCACCTATATTTTAACTGTAAAAATTACCCTATAGGGTGACCGGATAAAGAGCTATTTATCTATCAGATAGCCTTCTGTACCAAATTTCGTCAAAGTCTATCCAGTGGATTTCTCGTGATGTGGTAACAGACAGACAGGCAAGAAACATTATAAAAATTAGATTTGGACCTTGTATCGCTAGTAATAACTATTTCAATAAGATATCCTAAAAAATATTTAATATACCAATACAATAAGTATTGGTACCTCTATCTTCATGTTAATCCACTAATATTTATTTTATAATTCGTATCAGGATTGTAGAAATTCCTGTACGCCATTTTATAAATAAATTGCGCTAAGCCTTCACTTTTTTTATTGTTCACCGTATGCAATCGGCCTATTTCATCGCGTGTTTATCCTGGCCACAGACGTGGGTGTAGTGTTTCGAGCATTCACACAAGCAGTGAAAGCAAACATTCAGTCAGCGTTCCTGGCTCCATATTATGCTTTGTAGGGAACGTCACTTGACACCTTGGCCTTCGTTACGGGATACTTTAGAATTGGACCACAGCTTAAAAAGATTTCAAATAATTGTTGTATCTTCCACTATATTAATTTGCTATTTAAATTCAAATAAAATATTCACCGATTCACAACAACAAATTTATATTTACTTGTATTATGTCAAGGATAAAAGTTTGGCCACACCGCCACAGTCATAAAAGTAAAAATAACGTACAGTCAATCAACTTGATGATAACTAAGAATCGATCAAGATATTGAAAGGCAATAAATTGAAGAATGGACTGAAGTATAAAAGAAGTATTGCTATTGGTACATCGACGTCTTTGAATGAACGTACGTAAGAAGAATATCAATAAATAGACTGTATCTCGTCTGTATATTGTAATATCATAGTCCATTGTTTGTAGACCGGTTATTATTTTAGTTTTCATTGGCATGTAGAAAATATGTGTTTATTTATAAAGTATGTACTTTTAAATTAAATATAGGTGAACATCGTGATATCTTATCAAAACCATACACCTTCGGATTATCTATAGTACACAAATTGAAAACTGATTAGATAATAATTAGTAACTACATCTTGATATGTTTATTGTATTTTTACCTTTTTTTTTGTTTTTAGCTACCACCTGTTTTGTTAATATTATATAGTTACCTTTTTCTTTTGTAATTATACTTTTTGTTATTATAATTATGTAGTACTTACCACGGCAAAAATATAAGACCAATATTTAGTAAAAACATGACCACGATATAGTGAGACTTAAATATTTTTACAGACTTTAAAACAGTCACGTTGCTGATGAAGTATAATTGTAAATGTAGGTTAACATTTATATAGCGCATATTTTTTGAGTAACTATAATCGTGCTGATTTTATAAAGCCACAGTTTCTACTGGAGTAATTTTTAAAATTATGGAGCCTTAGAAATATATCCTTTGAAATACGAACAGCATAGTATTTGACGAATGCATTCAATTACATAGACTATTAACTTTGCTTGCCTGCCTTTGAGAATTATACATGAATAAAAATATTAACGTATTCAACGTTGATGTATTAAAGTTTTACATAAAAACTGTATCTTACACCATTAAGAGAGCTTTTTCATAAATAAAAAATAACAATCGTACGTTATACGTATTAGGTACGTATCGCAAGTTAATTTTATTTTATTTCAATTATTTATCATTAGATTAGGTATACTGTGCAGAATGACGTGGTTAAAGTTTGAGAAAGCGATCCTGCGACGCGCATTAAAATGGAGGAGGTTCCGTTGGATTTTAGTGGGTTGTAATGACTTTCTAACCGGTGATTCCCCCACATAAGCATCTTTATTTATACAGGTAGTATTATGCATTTTAAAATAATAGACTAGCCCCATATTGTTAGACTAGAGAAAAGAATTTATTTAGCTTGAAAAATGCAATTATTATTTTGAAGGCTTTTTGATATTTACAGGAAATAGTAAGAAAAGTACAATAAGATATACCTACCTATAAGTAAGTGTACATTTGCTTTGTATATATAGTTAAGATTACTTGTAATTTCCTACTTATATGTAATAAAAAATATAGTATATAATAAGAAATATATAAGAAATATATACGTATAGTAATAAAAATGTACAAGTATAGTTTGTGACAGCTTTTTTTATTAGTATAATCCACTTCATTCATGAAACCTGTCGCATTCTTTCGAATTGCGTAACATTGACAAAGTTACTGTTAGATGAGTGGGCGAGCACCGTATATTCTTCATTGTAAATATTTAGGCAACTCTTAACACTTTTGCTAGCCCTATTTTACAAAAATAGATAAAATTGTAATTTGTCGGAAACCTATCTAGACATACGAGTATAACTAATACCTATTTTAAATTGATCATAATACTTTTAAACTCATCACGTACAATATTAAAAAAAACCTAAAACTAAAATTATGCAAAAACCTAGTTTTGTGATTTTGTTACTTTTTCACGTTAAAATACAATAATTGATTACCTAATTAAAGGCAATTTTTAATACGTAATACTTTCTGACCTCAAATAAAATCTAGTAATTTTAGTAATATTCAACATATTTTGTTAGTAGCAAAACTAAGTTATTTAGGTATATAGTGCCTATCATACTGGTCATAGCGCAATTTTAAAGCAAGATTTATAAATTTTGTGCAAAGGGCAAGAATGGTTTACGTTTAAATTAAAATTCCAATGAGAGCTTACCATATTATTTAAACAGCGCAGAGCCTGCAGAATTCTATACAAATGGGACATATTTATGCTATTAAGTATTAAGGTTTTTGACGTACAATAGTGATCGTCAACTATTGGTGAGGACTAAACTAAAAATTTAGTTTATGTTTGACAAAATCGGTAACTACAGGTGATAGCAAAACGATCGACGAATATAATCGACGAATATAAAATAAATTATGTATAAAAAATATATACTTGTGGGCATTTTGGCAGCCCGCTATAGCAACTTGTTAGATTAGATTTTTGGAAAAAAAATGCAGTCTAAGAGAGGTTGTTGATTTCAACATTTACAATTAATGCCGATTCACAGTCTTGAAGTATTACGTATTCTGTTTTTATTGCAGGCAATAATTATAATTACTTATTTTTATTAAAGATTTGTCGGTATTATTACGTCAACAGTTCAGAAATAAACTCCGGTTTTTCGAGGGTAAAGTACATGACATTAACCGTGCTAAGTGTAAAGTGATAGGAAACACACTTCTCGCCCTTCATTACTTTATTTTACGCTGTAACCTACCTATAAACATTATATACAAATACGTCCGCACTTACTAATGATGTGTCCTAAACATGAACATGAGGCGGGTTTGCCTCGATAACAGATTATTTATGAAACGATTTCACGAAGCAGAACAGTATAAAAAATATGTAATTATTTTTCAATTGTATTAAATTTTGAAGATATAAAAGTGTTCATTTCTTCACGGCGTGTACTTGTGGGAGATAATTTCTGATATAAACCAATGCAATGGGCAAATTACCTATTGAGAATTGAGATTTATGTTTCTTATCATACACTGAACAGCTCTGTTTCTAAAGTCGCAAGTAATTCAAAGTGATTCTGTTTTAAATGTAGAACAATATTAACACTTTAGTTTTATTATTAAATACCTTGAAAAGATTGTGACTTGTGATATATGATACATCTTATGATGAACGTTTCACAATACAAAACAACAATACTACTGGTATTAAGAAACTTGAATCGTTCACATTTTATGACGACTAACAAGGTACTAATCAACGTTTTATGACACAAAATTAAACTTTGTACCAAAATGGAATTGCTGTTACCAGTAGGTACAATTATGTTTGACTGATATTCTTGTATTAATTTGTTGTTTATTACATAGGTATATGTATAAGCTCCAATAAAGTTTGTGTAAAAATAAATAATAAATAAACAAAAACAAAATCCTTATACATTCTAATCTAATTTAACAAATTTAAATCTGATCATAAAAGAATAAATATATTCATTTATCATTACTAAATAGTTTAATACTATGAGCTTATCAAGTTGCTCTAACACTTAAAGTAAACGTAGTTATAGCTAGATTAAATCTTTTGTGGTTTACTTAATAAATAACCTCGCAGGCGTCAAATTTCAACCAGTGCAACTGGCCAACCGCCATGTATGTAGCTATCTTAGCACGGTCATTAACCTCGCGAATACTAGAATAAACAGCATAATACGATATTACACCTCATAGATAATTCTTCATTGCCTCTATTTATTTTACTACACCATATTCATCGTGCTAATAAACGGTTAAACTTCATATCACTTTTCATTTCTCTATCTTTCTGATAAGACTGTGATTTTATCTCGCAGTGTCGTAATCTCATATAGTCATAGGCATAGACTAGGTTTAGTATATGTATATAATCTGTAAATATTTAGCAAATCCGCATATTCAAGTACAAATCGGAAACCAACCAGAAAATAAAAATACATTTACGATTAGGGGGATTGCTCCCGCTATCAAATTGGCAGATTTTTCGCTAAATCTCTTAGAATCAAATTTTTGTGAAATATCATAGAATTGATCATGTTTTTCAAATTTAATGATGTGCGTGCATGCAAACTTTATCAATATTCACAAAAAGTAAATATTTATTAAAATATAAAGTAAGGTTATACTTTAGAATAATACTAGCCTTTCCCGCGGCTACGCTCGCGTTCTAAAGACTGGAAACCAAATTCTTACGTATGTTGCTAAGTTATGTTAAAACTGTGATATCTCGTAAGATATTTATTGAAATCAAATGATGCCAAGAGCAATTTTGTTCAAAATTAAATACTTGAGATGAATAACTTTTTTATTTGGATAAGGATTAATATCATATTAATTAAACCCCTTCGCAAATAATTCATTATCTTAAAACAAATTTTATTACCATAAAAAAGGTTAAAGCAAGTCAAATTTAAAATATAGACATATGCTCGACGACTCGTTTGGCTCAGTTGGTAGTGACCCTACTTTCTGCGCCAGCGGTCGCGGGTTCGAGTCCCGCTGGGGGCATTCATTTGCTAATCACGAATGTTTGTACTCCAGTCATGGGTGTTTATATTTATAATATGTATGTATTTAAAATTTATATGTGTAGTATATCAACTATCTGGTATCCGCAACACAAGCACTATAAGTAGCTTAGTGCGGAACTAGATGGCGCTGTTGTAATAATGTCCCAACATATTATATTATTATTATTATGCTATCGCGGACTTTTTTTTAGAACTTTTAAAAGGGAACAATTCCGTCATACATTATTTTTGCATAATTTTAACCGTTTACGTAGCGCACGCAACGGAAGCTCTCAAAAGGAATATTTTTCTCCGGTTTTTGCAACATTTTTCATTGATGCTCCGCTCCTATAGGTCGTAACGTGATGTTATATAGCCTATAACCTTCCTCGATGAACGGACTATCCAACACAAAAAATAATTTTTCAAATCGAACTAGTAGTTCCTGAGGTAAGCGCGTTCAAACAAACAAACAAACTCTTCAGCTTTATAAATAGTATATATAGAATAGAACACGTAACGTCCAAAAAGCTTTATTGTTATGTGGAAGTGACGCCCAAAAATGCACACGGTTTCTACATGTTTTTTCCAATCATAATTGCCAGATGTTGCAATGTCAATTGAGCTTCATTCATGTATGACGCACACATATGGCTGACTATTCGTAAAATTATCACATACTCAGCTTTCAGATAACAGTTTGTTTATGACGGTAAAGAAAAACATAGATAATAGAAATAACCTAAATGCAATACGTCTGCGGCGGGCCAATCGATTTACTTATCAATTCGTAAAGCTATCTTGACCTTTTATTCGGTACTAAAGTATTCTTGCGTTATTCAGGTCATATAAAACTATTACTTTACTGAATTACTGCGATCAAAATGTAGGTTTATCAACTTAATTTATGTAATTTTTCTTTGTTGGTCTTACTTATTTACTTTGAAAATCACCATATATTATTTATTTTTTTATCATGTTTTTTGTAATGAAATTAGAATTATGTAGCATTTAAAAAAATACACGATATAAGTGGATTAGATATTAAGCTTTATTTGGCCGCTATGCGAGCCGAAGAATATTTGATATCCCAAAAATGGCAGTATAAGTCAGATCAGTATTACGAGAAACCTCTTTGGGCAATTTTAATTGGTTATCATTTAAATTTATTTTAAACGTATATTTAAAAAATACATAAAAACACACAAAAGCATATAATAATAGAGGCGTCACCTAACAGTATCATGAAAACATCCCAATGTAAGGGTCATGTGTTTGAAAGGCCGATGTTCGCAGCCTCTATAGAAAGCAAATAATAAATGATAGAATATGTGCATGAATAATAATAGACGTATCAGCCGCCTCAGTGCCGTCTGTATTTAATAGTTTTTTACCGCAACAGCTGGACGGGCACGTGTCCGGAATAAAGTATATTTAAAAGGTACATTGTCCTGATATAAATTAAATTTTTGAATTTGTTTGTAATACACGTTAATAAATATTAAAAATATTAAAAAAGTTTGATAATACATAAAATTTTAGATGGCTGACTTATGAACAAATTAGCTTTTATAAACGGTAAAATTAATAATGTATGATATTACATTTGTTCTACTTGGGCGGTCCTGATAAAGTTGCGACTGCATGTTACGATAGTCACTTTATGGAATTCCACATGGCTTAGAAAGGTCAATTGAAAATATTTGAAATGACAATTTCAATGTAATCTTTTATCGTCTAAAGAGTTTTAGGTATATTCAACACCTTTAAAATTAAATGTTCTCGTACTAAACGTTCTTTGAAGCTGTTGCTAATAACATGGAAATATAATCAGACTTAAAAGGGGACGGCAGTAATTACGTTTATTGTTATAGAGTGGGACCTTATCATAAAAACTGAATTTTTCTTTCCGTTCATGACCATATAAAAGCAAAACACTAAGTGCTGTTAATAGTTTGCTTCATCTGATGGCAATTAAATCGCGTTCTTAGTTCTTTTATTATCGTGTTTTGCTTTGAACACGTGCCGCCTCTAACCATACAAAAGACCTGTCAAGAATTAATGATTATTTTATAAAGTGGTCCCCTTCCGTTGAAAATTGTTATGAGTGTATAAAACTCAGTCGTCGTAATGTTAACTTAAATGCAATTTAATCACTGGACTTGAACGACGTATTAGCGGTCATCCACAACAAAACTAAATTTTATGGCTTCGTATCCAAAGCTCGCACTCGAAGTAGGTACATGTTTTTTTTATATATTTAGAGTACATCTTTTAAATTATAAAGTAATGTGTAAAAAAATTTTGTAAAAATTGGCACATATGATAATATTAATTAAAAATAAAAATTAAATATGTTTAATTAAGTAGGTACATTAGATGATTGTTAAGAATCATCCATCTGACAAATACAAGTAGTACCTACATATACAAACAAAATTGAAAATACTTATCAATCCGTGATAAAGCAGTGAAAAGGAACAAAATTGATTGAGTAAAAAGAAATAATTTAAATAAATCTGTCTATTATAAAATTTACAAATCGCAAACATCTGCCTGCAACATGTGAATAAACATCTGTGAGTCCATCATTTGAGTGCCCTAGAGTAGTGACTGATACCGCGTTTATCTGCCCCTTGATTTTAATTAGGCCCTATTCACTTACCATTGAATTCCTATTTGGAACGGTTAAAATTTTCATGCTTGGGTGTGCAGGCACCGTGCTATAGAGCCCCGTTGATCGATGATTAAAGCTTACTTTTCAACTCTACAATAATATATTGTGACTGTACAACATGCACTTTTAGTTCATTTGTTTTTTAGCTAAAAAATAATTTAAATTTAAATTATAGTATGTACCTATATCTAAATATTTTTGTTCATCCAAGTCATGATAATGTTAAGTAATAACTCATAAACGAGTAGGTACTTTAATACAGTGTAGTACTCGTATAACCAAACGTACTGATAACTAAATAATTAATCTTAGTCGTAGTTAGATTAAAAAACACGTACAACATTGAACATAAGTGATTATAATATTACGCTAAAATAATTAAAAAAAAAACAATTTAATTAAACTGCCATTTATTTTTAATGCCAATGTTTCTGAATTCCAAAATTAAAGCCACTTTTCTTCATGGAGTTAGTTCAATAAAATAACGATTTTGCTCAGTTTAATTGAGGTCTATCTACTGACCCTTCATTTATGCTGATGAGGCACGACGACCTCATTGCAAAACAAATTGCTCTCGGCCGCTTCTTAGCTGCCGGAAGTAAAAGTTCTCTTAATAATTTCATTATTTCACACTCTTATTTCCTAATATTGCCGACATTGAATATGACTATCAACTATTATTTATCGTTTTTACTATACTTTTCTCGCGTAATTAAGAAAAAGAATCATACATTCTATCTATATTATCTGAATTGCTGGTATACTAATATAATCAATACTGCTGCATTGTATTAACGACAATACCAATATAATTCGTATACGTATGTAACTTTAACAATAAGAATTTACAAGCAGATTAATGTTTTTATTTTAATACATTACTACATGCTGCGTTTTACTCTACAAAACCTATAAATTAACACGTAAAATCTTTTAATATGCTCGCTATTCTTATCCGTAATTTAGTCAATTATATTTTGACCATTATGGGTTTATATAATGTATCTTGTTTATCTGGAGGCTACATCGATATCAGTCACGAGTGGCGGCGAGACAGAAAGGGTACCTATAGAGGAAGCGTCCGTTTGTCTGTTTGTATGCATAGAAGTGCCACGTAAATAACCACTCCGGTCTAAGCACCGCGATAAGAATTGTTTATAGTTTATTCAATGAGATAAATATCTCTATAGTTTAATAGCGACAGAAATAGCTTTCTAAAAAATTTTACACTTCTTTAACGACATTCTGGTAACTGTAGGCAGTCTACACGATAGAGATGTTTGTATAAAAATTATTTAAAACAATAATTACCTACTATCCGCATATTTTTTTCAAAATCTCTTGTCTATATTTTTAAACCGTCTTTGCTCTACGCTCAACAAGACCTTGAACTTTAAAAATCTGTGGTTTAGTCGTTTTGGCACACTAAATTCAACCATGTAGTATTTTTATGTGCGAAAAATATTTCGTATTTTAGAATTATAGTTCTATTATATTTGAAATGAATTGGAAACGCAGTCGATACACAGACGCTTATGTTTCTAAAACATAATCTTACTCTACAAAAATGTACAAGTGTAAACAGCAAGATCTAAACTCGTAATAGGTGTTTAACTATTACACAGGATATGTTCATTCACCGCCTCCTATTTAACTTCCGTTTCAAGAAATCTACGCATAAAGGTCACGCTTATTTTTAACGCTAAACATAAGAACCCAGACCTACTTCAATTCTATTTATAAAAAAATAAACATATTAAAACCATATAAAATATATTTTGGCTCTAATATTTAAGAGGGTACTGCTTATAATAGCTATTGCTATTGCTTTTATCCCAACTTAAGAGCCTAATAAGTACAAAAGTAATATAATTTTCATACATCTTAAATCAAGGACCTGGTTAAACTTTCTATCTTACACCTAGAACTCTTTCTATTCCTTAAAAGCTATGGTTGTGAATATCTCTTCAAAATTGATTTACTCGTACCTCTTTAAAAATTAGGCCAAACTAATAGGGATGTCCATTGTCCAGATACGAGAGTATTAAGTATTTTTACTGATGTTGTTAAGCGGCCTCCAGTGAGGTTTGAACATCGGCGTATGACCTCGTCACGTCGACCAGAAGGCTTTTAATGCGTATGTATATGTTAATAGCTACGTATGTATATGATTTTAAAGATTTGAAATCTGCGCATAAAATACAGCCACAAATGGCTCGAGAGATAGAAAACAATAAATGGAAACTAAAATGTTTCTTTCTTTTTTATAATTGAGTGCACTAAAGCAACATTTTAATTATTCGTCTACATTGTTGTAGTTAAAAAATATTCCTCCCATATAACATGATTCTATTATTAGTCAAATACATTGTAACTATTATTTAATTGAATATAACATTACGATTTTATTTTTTTAAGTACCTACTCTTAGCTTGAAAATCCATTTTTATAAACTTATTAATTTTCTTTTGGTGAGATTTTTCAAACTTCATACGAATAATGTCGTAAGTTTAAAGATTTGAAACAAAAATATTGCTTATGCTTAATATTCAATGTACATAATGTAATTTATGTACTAACCACAACATGTACTTTATTTTGGTTAAAGCAAACCAAACAACGTTTAAAACCGTGTAAACGTGACTTCTACCACAAGTCTGTAATATTTTAGGTGAACTTTCTAAATGACTTTTTGATTTTAGTTCTATTTATTATTAAAACAATCACTGTTAAATCTTTTAGTTCCAGCAGTTTTAGACTGGTAAAATAAACATAAAATGATCGTGCTTGTTACCTTGAGTGCTACACTTACTAGCTATTGCAAATCACTATCTTATATTACTTAATTGTGGGTCGCATACCGCTTCCTTTTCATATAAACGTATAATAGTATTAAGCATATTGATCTAATGAAAGCATTTGCCTTATGTACCAAATCGCTAGAGTACACAGACGGTTTCTCCTTTGTTATACGTAGGAAACTTGAAATAATGCTGAAATTTATAAATCTATAGCTGCTACCATTTCTCTATACACAACACTGTCGCAAACTATAATTATTTATCGTCATCAAAATCGACCGGGAAGGGCGTATATTGTAGCATGTAGACCGTTACATAAATTATTTTTACTGAATGTACTGATAGAGGTGATATCTGTAATTACTTTTATAGTTTATATTATATCTTGCCATAAAAAATCTTTTTCTGGTATTTTAATTTATGTATATGACGGCGCGTTTGAATAACTAAGAGTATATGGCCACATAAGCTGTCAATATTAAAAAGTGTCATCGATGAGAAAAATGCGTGGCTGTCAGATATACTCTTGATACAACACCAAATGCTAGCGTGGCGAGAGATTGTAGCTGGTAGCCTGGTATCAAGATTAAAGTCGGCAAGCGGTTAACATCTCTTTGTAACGCGTTACGTGTGTGGTGGAGTATCTTTTGATAAAGGAAGTTGTTGTTGAATGTGATTGACTCTCGTACAAAGCATTGTAGAACTATCATTGTCAAATCCATGCATAAGAATGTTGTAATTATATCTTGTAATGTAAAGTAACATGTGATATTCCTCTCCCGAATACCCACGTCCATTCAAAGTTGGAATATGGAAGTAAATGATAAAGTGGACCATACCTGACGTCCCTTTATATATTTACATTTTATACCTATTTTGTAGTAAAATTTGTGTGATACGAATCTGATTTGCACTCCAAAAGTTCTATATTTTTAAAACTAAAAAGTTTAAGACATAATGTTAGTTGAGAAGTAGCAAAGTTTAGTAGTAAAAGGCAAAATGAAACGCTTATGATTTGCATAAGCTTGCCAACAAATGTTTCCTATATTCTGCATTTCCTATGCCACAAGATTTACATTGAAAATTTCATTCCGAAGATAAATTTTCATTTACGTTAAATTACATAAGGAGGCCATAATTTATTGCCTACGTTGGCTTCTGTAATTCCTGATTTATGTTGCTGCTCTATCAAATTTACTTGAAAATAAGTATATTATGTTAAGAACATTATATAAAATATATAGTAAGTATAAGTAAAATTCACATTTCTCTAGTTCGTTTAAATATTTAATTAAAATGTAATTCCTTATAGGAAACCGTTCAAAACGTGAATATTCGTTTTATTATTTATGCAAATTATTATTAAATATGCGCAAGGGAAATGAAATCTAATTTAAGATGGAGCTAAATCAGGTTTCCTTTTAGATGTACAACTTAGTAGATTGACCTTGCTGTAACTACGCCAAATGTTACTGGAGTGGCCTTGTTTAGCAGCTATTGGTTTCAGTCACGCTATTCCTCATGGCGCAAATGTCAAATTAGTTAATAATATAAAATCTTATTTGTTAAATTAGTTAATATTTTTTTTTTAAATATACTCATAGTACTCGTTAGTAAAAGCACGTCAATCTTAGCAAAAAAAGGCACGTTTATTTATTAACTCGATTTGTACTTTCTCATAACTCTGCAAATCTTAACACGCGCGGATTAAGATCCTTAAAAATTCAATGAATATGGTACTGAGTTTTTGAAATCTCCAGAAATTGGACGCTTCAGAAATTGGAGGTATTTTTTTTGTGCCCTCGATTCGCTCGTGTTCGTCCCTAGATTTAGCGAGCGAAGCCGCGGATTCCGCTAAAAAAAATCTAAAATAAAAGTAGCCTAAGTTACTCATTATAACATTAGCTATTTGCGAGTGAAAGTTGCGTCAAAATCGGTCCAGTCGTTACAGAAATTAGTCGGAACAAACAGACAGATAAAAATAAAAAAAAATGATCTTTTAATGTGTATTCTTATGCATGATGATGATACATGTGAATGATTATGATTTGAAATACTTTCATATGCATATAGTAAATAGCTGTTAATTTGAAATTAAAAACAGACTCAATTTTATTTATAATATAAGATTACATCGCTTAAAAGACAGCTTAATTTTATAGTAAAAAGGTTGCTGCATGGAGTATAATTATTAATAGAAACTGAGTGTGCGCAGGCGTGCACTTGTAACGCCTACGCGCATGAGTCACGTTCACGTGTTGTAGATAGACATTAGACGCTTCGCAGACAAGCAAACAAGAAGACATCGCTAATGTACTTGCGAATAACTCACTACCTTAGTCTACCGAACATGGGTTTTCGATTAACAAATATCTATTAACTTTCATCTTCTCCTTGGATGAATAAAAGTTATGTAGCTGTTTCATTAAATAACTTAAAAAAATAAGCTCGTGTATTCAAGTTTTTTTCTGTACTTAGAAGTTATATTTTTATAACTCGCATATGGAAGTAAATCTCTATAATCGTCATCCTAGGGGCACTACCGGGGTGGTCCCAAATAAATTATATTATCAAGTTCCAATCTGTTATAGGGTACAGCGACAGCCTCGAGGAGTCTCTAAAACGTCTCAACATAAATTTATATAAAAGAGAAAGTTAAAATACAGTATATATATTCTTACATTTTTGCTGCAGATGATGATTCTTAATAATTGCTGGTAGGATTGGGCAAAATAATTACTGTTCTAATTATTATGAAGATCGTTTACCTAGCTACTTGATATTTTTTAATACTTATCTAAGAACCTAATATAAGACATATTTTTAAGTGATAAGTATAATATTTTTTAAAAAGTTGTTAAAGTACCTCTATAAGATATAAGTTCTTCCATTTCTTCTATCGCAATATAAGTACGCGTAATTTCAAACTACATACCTAATATAATATTATGCAACAAGTAGTAATTCTTCCCGCATTCTAAATGTTAGAACCTCACCTTTGCTATCTAAGATCGGAGAACTTCCGCGATTAAGAAACAATTAAAACGTCTTGGGAATCTAAACAAGATTTCCATTTGCAAAATCATATAGATGTTTAGATATACTATATTATGTTATGAGATGAAAAATTAATGTAATTTTAATTATAAACTTACGGTAATTAGGACCTTATACTTCTAAAGTTTGAACAACTGTCGTCAATTGTCATATGCTGAGAACTCGGTAGATTGCCCTAGTTGCGTAATGCTTTTAATTTCCTGCTCAAACAATTATCTCCTTGACTTTTGACCGCTTTCACCGTACAATGAAATACTGTTGCACAATATCCCGCTTATTTCCTTATATGGTCTCTTAGATCTAACTTTCAGATCACTTATCTTGTTTTAATAATTGATTTTGAATAATAATAATCTTGCAATCGTATATCTATTTTAGTATTTTTAAGATAATATTACGTACATTATAATGTTATAACATACATACAGTATTATAATGTAATTTGGCATCCTAACTAAACTGACGAAGATTATGTACATTACTTATTTAGATTAATAAAATTATGCTCAAGAATTATAAATTATTACAACAGGCATAGAAAATAAAATATGTACTTTGTTTTCTTATAAGTTGTAACATAAACTTTACACCATTTATCGAGAATAAAATAAAATCTGCTCTTGCATGTCGCAATATAAAATTTGAGAGCAATAAGACTTTGTGCTGCTTGAAATTCAATTCTGAGCTCAATT
Organism: Boloria euphrosyne; assembly: GCA_951802675.2. NCBI lineage: Eukaryota > Metazoa > Arthropoda > Insecta > Lepidoptera > Nymphalidae > Boloria > Boloria euphrosyne. The sequence continues at coordinate 6,851,371 of OX637877.1, forward strand.
CTGTTTTCCTTCAATTTAGACTTCAATAAAATGCGTGCGTTTGGAATATTTTATACGTTGAACAATCACCTATTTAATAAATTGAGTTGGGAATATTATATAAAATTTCCATTGCTTAATGTCTATTTTACAAATAAAAAGAATTATACAACCTTAGTCTTATATGTCTACTATAATAATTAAAAATCAGTATAAAAATGTAATATTTCTTGAATAAACCTTAAAACACAAAGAAATACGAATCATGTAGAGAGGTAGTATAGTATATAAATAAAATCACTCGGAGTGAACTCGAAGTAAAACTGTGGGCTTTGTTAATAGTCACCGCCATACGATTACATTGAATTCCTCCATTATAGAAGGTGTATAGAGAACTGCCACACTGCTTGCGCTGTTCCTTTATCCACACGTCTAAGAATGAACAATGCGGTTTCCCCATCGACAGCTCTTGACAAGAAAAAGCTTTTTTTCTTTGCGATAAGGAATAAGTGAAAGGAGTATAACTAGGTCTGCCAAGATTTTGACCGCAAAAGTATTCTCGTCTTTTTTCTCACCTTTGTGAGCTTTTTACAAACAAATACGATTTCATACAGCTATCTACGTATTTTATTTCTGAACGATCAAACGAACGCGTATTTGATACTTAAAATCGGAATGGAAAACTTATTAAATAATCTTCTTTGCTCATGAAGATCATAAAATCGATAAAGCAGGTTTGATTGATTGAAAACTAAAAAGTGTACTTGTTCTATTTATTGTTTTGTATATTTCTCAAGAACATTACCATTATAGAAAATTATCTACGACTACCCTAAGATCTAGATCTCGACCTCAATAGAGTAGAATTTTAAGTAAACATAATATTCTTCATTATGTAATAACACTTCCAAATCAAATCTTCGTCGACTCGTAAAACAATTGTTGTCACCAACCACTACCTGCATCCGTGCAGTGCTTTATTAGTTCAGGTCAAGAGATCTCTCGCTTTTTAGGCCGAACAAAATTTTTGCAGCAGTTAAAAACATACTTAGCATCTTGATATTTGATCACTTTACTAAATTTACCACAAAATTGGCTTTATTTCTATTATTCAAAATAAATTTATACATTGAATGAAATTCTGAGTAAAATCGGATCATTAATAAATATTTTTAGAAAATGTTGTGAGTAATTTGAACAATAGCTTTTTAGACATTTCGTCTGTGTGCCTAAGAACGTATGAAGAGAAAACCACATAATGAAACAACAAATAACACAAATGATATAAATTTTGATCCAATTTGGTATGTTGATATCTTTTATCCGGGTTAAATATAGGACACTTTTGAGAGTGTAGAGTCAAACCCTAGCGAAGCTTCGGTGACTTGCTAGTATATTATAAACTATATAAAATAAAAATATGTAAACGCTATCTATTATTGAATTTCAAAATCTTGTAAGGTGTCAGATCTTAATATAAAAGTGGACCACACATTCGAATACTGGACCTAGCTAGTCGTGAACTATAAGTCATCGGCCGCTCCGCTTCAATTAAGTCGGTTTGCCGAGAAACCAATCTTCTATGAAGCCATAAACCAATTTTATTTCCATTTTACTTCTATTGTTTATATGAAAGTTATTAAAAAGCAGCCAGTCATGAATCATGGAGGACATTATAAGCTATACTAAGTACATATTTAATATTTATGTATATTCCGCACGGGATTCAAACCTAGCCATGTGGAGATTGTCTGACATAAAAGTAGGTTGTCCATATCGCACAGAACAGAATATTATAAGGTTACAGAATTATTTTTTTCCTTTGAAATACCCTTATTGGATAGGTTTAACTCATGTAGAGTTTCATACATATTAATTATAATACTTATTTCGCTCGCTCTATCAATAGATAGACAAAAAATAAGTAAGGATTGTTTACCTACTTAGAATTAAATTTTTTAAATTAAAAGTTCTAAAATGTGTACTACTTGCTCTGTGCTTTATGCATATATTTTTGTAAAGCAATGCTAAAACAAGCAATATCTTCTAAGTTCTAATATATAAAAATCTCGTGTTTGTTATCGAAATCCTCCGAAACGGCTTGATCGATTTTTATGATTTTTTGTGTATATTCGGTAGGTCTGAAAATAGGTCGTAGGCTATTTTTTATTCCCCTAGGTGATGAGGGTGCTCCTCTCCAGATTGTTTTTTTTTTTAATTTTTAGAACAAATTTTTATTTTTTTATGATTTGGCATCAAAAAATACTTCTAACTCTAAATTGTTATCCTTCTACCAACGCGGACGTAGCCAAGGGAATTACTAGTTTTTATATAAGTCACAGACTTCGTGACTTGGCACGATGCAAATAGTCCTCAAGGGTGCTTCGGCAATCTTGACAATGTAACAATTCGAAAGTCACTCCCTGGTGACGTCCGCGTATTGCTTTGCATTACGTTATTGGGGCTTTTCAATTGGGAGTTATGAATAACTATGCCGATTTCTCATTTAATACACCATTCTTAAAAAATAATATTACCTTTGCAGATTAAAAATAACACGTTAATTCTAAAGTATATATATGGCATCGTAAATTATAACAGAAGTAATTTAATATGTTAGTATTTACTATTTAGTAATCTAACAATTTCAAAGTCATCTTAATTTTTAAATTAATTTATTGGCAACCTGTTAGTGAACCCAGTTTACTACTTCGTAGAAGCAGTAATAAACGAAGCAAGAAGTAAATTAGCTTGTTGATAAACTAACATCCTAAGTCCTGACACTGCTTAATAAAATATAATACTTAATATCAACATTAATTTTGTAAGAGAGAAACTGACGATGCATATTCAGATAAATCGAATGCTGGATCTTCTATTTATTGTATATAAAATATAAATTACTTGGATGTTTCATTTATTCTTTATTTTTATAATCCTTAAATAAATGAGGTACTTACTAGTCCTAGATATAGACTTACAGACAGTTTAATTTTTGTGGATTTCTTAATCCACGGCGTAAATTTTATAAAAAAAATCATCTACTTCCTATCGGTAGATACTTTATACAAAAAATAGTCTACCAATATAGGTAGAGTAAAATAAAACTTACTTATTTTATGAGAACTTTACACTTAGATAGGCCTTATATGATCCTAACAATATAAAATTAAATAGAGCAGTTCTAAGTTTTATTATCCTGGTATCTTGTAGCTTTTTAGCCTTTTTAATAGGTATTTTAAAATTTTTCTAGTGATTTACAATGTAAAAACTTTGCAAGCTTGTCATTACGTTAACGTTTTTAGGTGCGTTTTTATAGTTTTCTAACTAATTTAAGGTTGTGAGCCTCTACATATCATCGAAATATACGAATACTTTGTACATTAGACATAATTGTTTTTAACGTATATTTCCTGTCAACTCTAAGCAAAAAGAAACAAATTATTACATACTTTATTATATAACAATGCTTCCACAAAAAAGAATTAACTTACTTATTTTTTACTGTTTACCAGTGTAACAATACAAATATTCTTAAAAGATTTCTCGTAATACAAGTGGTTCTTTACAAAACATATAAGACATAATAATCATTTATAATAACCCTGTTCCATTTCTTTTATTGCGTACACGGGAACGGGAGATTTGCGATGTCTTTCAAAGAAATAAATCGCTCCTCATTCCTTTATCCCGATTTGGTGAAACGACTTCTGAACCTTTGCGTACTGATTTATTTAACACCGTACATGGAACTATCGACCGTAAGAATGTGAGCTACCGTTGTCGGACCTATCTATTTGCTGCTTAGCAGGCAACCCATTCTATTCCTTTTCTGTAGGCAAGTGCTAATTATTTAGTATCTTTTTTACTTTACCCTTCCTGCCTTCTATAAAAACCGTTATTCGCATGACATTCATTAATGTAAAATAAAGTATTTTTAAAAAATATCAAGAATGTTATCGTTTTGTTTTTCATTACTTGATAACACCTACTATCCTCGTAAGAGACGTAAAATTTTATGTAAATGCAAACTTTTAAATAGAACATTTAAGAAATGCCTGTCTTAATAATTAACTTAGTATACAAACTCACTATATTTTTTTTATATATGCATTGTAAAATGTTGTTAAAGTTTTTGCGGTCCGTGAAATAACAAAACTTTAAAAATGTAATCAGTATAACGTAACCGACATTTCCCACCATTTGCAAATAACTAAAATACAAAACAGAGCGAAATCCAACGGAATTGGTATCAGACCGTAACAGTAGAGCGAATGGGTTAATAACCTTGATTCCTCTTTCACGGTTTATGATTTCTAAACAAACTCAAAATGAAAATTTTTGTATCAGTTATATCATAAGGGCACACAGTGTATTATACAAATAGCAAAAAAATGTTTTTAAAATATTATATTGAGCCAATATACCTACGTAACATTTAATTGGGTACATTTTATGTCAATTCAAAGGAAAATAATTAATATTTATATATTACATAATATGTATAAAACATAAACTACTATTTAAAATTTAACAGATAGCTTATAGCGCAAATGCTTATTACGACCTACTGCATTCATTTAAATTGTAAATTTTTAACCTAATAACAAAATTATTAAAGATACTGGTTAACCAACGACAGGTGCGCAATAATGAGTAACGCATACATACGACTTTTCTAACTTCTATTTTTACTTTAAAACGAGATATTTTTTTTCAAAACTTTCTAATATAAAATCGAACTTTTAGTCGGTATTAACTACATACATACTAAATATGCCAGTAAAACCGCGGAAGATGTTAAAAAGCGAAGGTGTTGAGTACATGAAGACCCATTGTTTGAGCTAAAGTCAAACAACCACGGCCATCGGTACTTCAAAGAGAACGCGTTTGAGCCATGTTTAAACACTGAATAGCACCAATGCACTGCGCTGGCCCTGTTCCGTTTCCTGCACTATTTACTACAGGGCAAGTGAAATGCTCAAACTTGACTATAGTCTTAGGAAAAATATTATTTATTATAAAATGTTTGTTTTGTTAGCTATATTGCATAGCTGTTATAGATTGCCTTAAAACACAGAAAAAAGAACAGCTGTTCTTTTAGATTTTTGGAACATGGCCATGACAAACACACATAATGTGAATAATTTATGAAAAAATTAAACGTTTCAAAATATTTGTCCTAAAAAAAGGCCAAAAAGTAGGCTATGAATAAAGATGGGTATTGATGGTAAATAGACTAACATAAAATTTATATACAATTGAAAACGTTTTAATAACGGTAAATGTGAGCGCGCAAAATCTTCGTTTGCTCTTCAATACCATAACACAGTTCAATACTGACGTAAAAATGAATATTTGAATAAGTGAGAATTTTGAAACCGTTCTCACATCACTATTGATTACACACGCTAATAAATATGTCGATTGACCAATGCTTTCTTCATAATAAGTCTTAGTAAATACGGTTAGCCTTTAAAATATTTATATTTGTATTGACTTAACATGTGATGAAGTTTACAAATTATGTCTGTTATAAAGGAAAAAGTTAATCTATACTTACAAATAAAACACTAACTGAGCAAAATCTGGTTATATGATATATTTTTAAAAACATTCACTGAACTCACTAGAATATTGTGTTCAGAATATAGATCCGAAAACAATAGTTATTATTTTTTTATCTGTTTGTCTGTATGTTGTATTTTTATATGTTCGCATTCCACACAAAAAGTAGTGAATTGATTTTGGCTAAATTTTGTGTGATAACTTATGACCGGGGTCAACCTTTAGGGCTTTTTCACTATAGAAAAATCTTTAATTTCCAAGGGGTATCTATAACAACTGGTCGTCCTTAGACATTTATGTATTATATGGATGTTAGCCAGCAACTTATTATTATAGAATTATTACTTTTACAAATACATATTTTCCTACTCGTATTAAACTGTAGTAACTCTATGTACCTATCTAGGGAAGCATCCGAGCGAAGCTAGAGTAAGTCACTAGTACAAAATAAGCAATTATATTTTTTTACAATTTATCTTCACCTTAGCAGAGAACTATCTTTATCGCAAAGGTCGAGTAGTTCAACGGCATATAGTAGTAGCAACATGCACATTTTTTTCATGTTGTGAAACACATCTGCTTGCATATGTCGTTGGAAATATAACAGGTGTATGGAACACTTATAACTGCAAAGAGTAAGTTCACGGTTAAAATTTAACATTTTTATTATTAAAGTAGGTATTATTATTTGTTATGGAAAAAATGTAAATACTAAATAAATATTTACTTTTATAGGTGTAACTTATAAGTAAATTTGTATGTCAGATAATATATTATGTACGTCAGATTTACGCGCCGCAAATGTAATACGAAATAAGTTATTTTTAAAAAAAAAATTAAACCGACTTCAAAAAATCTGCACTAAAAAGAGAAAAATAAAAAGTAGAAAATATTACTTTAAAGAACTATGTTAATTTTGGAGTCGGTGCCAGCCAGGTATTTTGATTATGTTTACAAATTGATAGATTAATCGAATAAGTATACAGTTATTATTCTTTGGCTGGCACCGACTCCAAAATTAACATAGTTCTTTAAAGTAATATTTTCTACTTTTTATTTTTCTCTTTTTAGTGCAGATTTTTTGAAGTCGGTTTAATTTTTTTTTTAAAAATAACTTATTTTTACATTTTTAGTGTGCCTTTTATTTAGCTGATTTAATTATAGTGACTTACTATATGTCACTAATTTAAAATCTGTTTAAGCTTTATATTAAACAACGAGCATACCCATTAACGACGAAAATAGTAATTATCGGGTCTGCCGAAAGGGGGGGGGGGGAGTGTTGGTGTCCAAAGAGTACTCGATCTACGACTACTGTAGCTGTAACTAAACTACGAGCTCATCTTTATGTTTACATTCCCCATACGAAATACTTTAAATAAACCACGTCCATTATTCCACCTAACTCCTAGAGGTTAATGAGATTTACCTTCTATTATCATATTAACGTAATAGCCTGGAAGAACACAACTATCAATCTATATGTATGTATAATTTTAAAGGAATTTCCTTTCAACTCCTAGCCGTTGAGGAGTTGTACCTTCCATCATTAGCTTATCCACATGAGATGGTAATTATCAAATGCAAATCCTTAAAAAACTTTAGAAAATATATGAAAAATGTACTAAGTGCCTATAAAATTTAAGAGGTGCCATCGATTTCCCTAGGATCCCATTATCAGATCCTAACTTGGTGACAATGGGAATATCTTGGAAGTATACCCTACCAAACAAAAAATAAATTTTTGAAATCGGCTCACAATTGACGCATAAATCGGTGAACACAGATAAAAAATAACATTTGAAGAATTCTACCTTCCATCATCAGCTCATCACATGAGATGACGATTTTCAGACGCAAATGCTTGAACAGCTTAAGAAAATATATAAAAAACATAATAGGTGCCTATTAATTTTGAAAGTTGCCCTGGATTTCCCTGAGATCCCATCATCAGATCCTGATTTTGTGATAATGGGACCCCCTCAGAACTATACCCTACAGAACAAAAGAAAAATTTTTGAAATCGGCCCACAGTTGACGGAGAAATCGGTGAACATACATAAAAAAAAAAAAAATACATACATCGAAACATATAACCTCCTCCTTTTTGGAAGTCGGTTAATAAGGGCACGTCACACGATACCACGCCGTGCCGCTAAGAAAGCAAAGTAGCGTAAAACTTTTAACGTCAGTGCTATATTAAACTTACAACCTCAACTCTTAAGTCATACGAATAGAGCTCAGAATTTTTTACGAGTTTGGAAATTATGATTTTCACACCACTAACTTTATCGGCGAAGCACCTGGTCATTCACGCCTTTCGATTTTAAAAGTTCAGATAACATAAAATTCTTCTGACAATCTTCCCCCAATTTTAATATGTTAGTTAATTAATTATGTATACATATTACTTAGGTATAATGGCATGTAATAAAATATTAAATTATCTGATAACTTGTCGCTAGTAATTCACTATACAGTTATAATAAAGACTAAATACATATATTATACAAATTAAATTACAATTAGATAAAAGATCGGCTACAGAACGAAGCTCCTCAATTACCCCAGTTTAAACCCCATGATTGCCACGCCCACCATTGTTTCTACCTTAAAATTTATAAGATTGTAGGTGTTAACGAGTATCGGATATTATGAGTACTTCCGCCACAGTTTGCTGTTTATAATTATGTACTTTAATTCAATATAGTCTTATTTGGCAATAAATATTATAACGTATTTTTGTTTCTTTACTTTCTTCCAGCGCTTTGCTTATAACTCCTTCTCTATACAAATAATAAATGTTTGTATTTTGTAAGATTGTATGATTTGAAAGAAATTTCGTGTGGCAATCGAAAACGATAGTAGTTCTAAGTGGACATTGCAGTAGGTCGTCTTTTTTGATATCTTTTTAACGTAAAATTTATTTCATGTATCACTGATTATTTGGTAATGTTTTATTGCAAAGTTCACGTCATTTGAATTTGCCTAATGTTCGCCGTAGTCATTAGGGCGCGATGGGGCCTCTTCCCGAGGCGTAGGTAATTATAATTTATTACGTTATTTTGTTGGAAATAAATTTTATCTTAGTATAAATAAGAAATAATTATTAATGCTTTAATATCCAAATAAATATAAGATTTATTACAATTTGAAAGAAAGTTTTACATAGGTAACATCAGCTCTTAGTATCAAAATAATAATTGAAGTCGTAGTTATTACACAAGACTGCTATATTATATACTAATATGCCTTTTAAAGTTATATTGTATATCTTTTAAAATGAATTTAACTCTTGTTATTTTTATAGGAGTGAAGTATGTATCTATGAAACCGCATATTTTATTTTATGGAAGCTATTCTGGAACCCGCTCCTTTGTTTCACAAATTTTATTGCCATTCGTAAAGCTGTCGGCTTAATGTGATGCGGGTTTGCACTGTCATAAGTCTACAGTACAAATAAGACCCTTTCAAGTGTTCAATTTGCACTTATTTTATGTACGACGTACCGGAAAATTCCCGATATGTTAGTATAGATAGGTACTTAAGATTTTTATACCTTCTTTGCCAAAGTCCAGTTATTCCAATGTAACCTACTACATTATCTTCTACTAAGCCGTGTGTAAAACTTGAGATGTGAGTTGTTAGAAGTTAGAACCTGTGAGTATGTTTCCTGTATATCCTTTAAAGGCACCAATTAACTCTTTACGGATAATTAATACTGTTCCACTTTTTATCACACTTTGTGGTGTACGCGAGAAAATACTGTTTGTTATGACCAAGCCTTCACTTGAAGGCACTGGTCATTGAACCAGCAAACAGTTTTAATTGTTTTAGTTATAGTTAAACGTGGACTAACATATTTTTTCACAATTATAATATTTGCAAGAATATAATAAAAATAAGTATAACAACAATAGGCTATTTTAAGGAATAAGTAACCAATGAATTTTCGGGCCTATTTCTTATAGCATTTCAGATAAAAAAATAGTATGAAATATATTTTTTGTAATAAAGAGGTAAATTCACACAGCATGTATTTAAAGACCAATAATAATTTATAAAGGTCAAACTGAACGTGCTGAAGGTATAATTAAAACGTAAAAGATAGCTCTAACACGGTAAGGCATAAAGCAAAAACTGCCACCGCAGACGGAAATCCTACTCGGTACGTGTAGTTAAGATAATAATCTTTACGAGTAGGTATTAATCCCCTTTGATTGAGAAAGTTAACAAGTAAATATCTACTTTCAGCCACATAACTGTGTTGCTGTACGTACGCGTAGCATAAAATATAAGTTGTCAAAAACATCCGCATGTTCTCACTTAGACCTCACAGGAATTATGTTTGTTGTGTTAAAACATTTATTATAAGCACAAGCCGTATTTATTTACGTAACGTCATGTCACTCGTGTAAATTGAAGTAACCAATCAAGTTACATTTATAATAATTATAAAATAACTCTGATTTGTATAATATATTACTTACATAATATACGTAGCAAATTTTTCATAAACAAAATTTTATACCTGCCCAAGCATGTGTTATTAAACGAAGAGGAAAAGAAGTATCTTACACGCAGTTCCCAAGTAGGTAAACTAGGACACGTAACTGTGTTAACTTCATATCATGCATTGTGCTTAAATTTTTACAGCAGCTGAATCGCAGCCAGAAAACGTAATACTTTATCATTTATGTTTGGGATGAATAAACTAATAAAGCTATGCACGTGAATACTTTTTATTTTCATATCATAATTTACTTTCGAATCGTATTATTGCCATTATACTCGTAGTTAATTTAAATAAATAGCCTAAGGTTCGAGTTTGATTCTGTAAAATGTTCGAGCGCTATTGCTCTATTTTCAATTGTTTGGCCTGTGAACACTCACAGATTTACTGTCTTCAAACTTGTCGATACTGTCCCTTACTAAATCCTTGCAGCAATAAAAACTACACTTTTATTGCCGTACTGTAATTTGTACATATTTTACAAGCGATAAAACTGATTTAATAGAAAAATTACGTGCATTAAACCCATTTAAGAACTAAGAATAATTTAAAAGAGTAATTAACACATTTTTAATTATTAAATACCCTATTTATTCCATCTGATTATGGTAATAGTGCTATAATCTGTAGGGTTCCCGTATATCATAAAGAGCAGGCCTCAAAAGGGTACCCATAGAGATAATTTTACTGCATTTATTCTACTATATGCGTAACAATCCTCTTGACCCACACTCATAATATTTATATTTATGGTGAAGTGGTCTAAGAAAATTCGTTGACCTACATTTTTGCTTATGTTTACTGGAATTATAATTTTATATTATAGATTTTTTAATAGTTAAAACAGATTTAACATGTGTATTTAAACGGTAACGTTAAACCTGAAAATAAAATAAAAATATTATAAATACAATGCAAATCTTTCTTCGGTTATAGACTACTTGACTCAATTTTAGCTTCTGAGACAGCACTTGTAAGTTGTAATGATGCGCAGACGATCCAGGAATACCCGCCGACGAATGAGTCACATATTTTGTTGTGTCCTTTTGCAAGAATCAATTTAACGTCCACCGACAAAGCCTGCATAGCAAAGCTTATTTATAAATCGGAAATCACATGCTTGACAACTTTAATTTTATAATATATGAAGGACGGGCAAAAGGGATATGTTAATTTAAAAATAAAATTAAAAATATCTATTATAATCATATTTATTCTTAGTTTTGGCAAATACTTCTTTGCGTAATTGACGTTTATAATTAAAGTTAAATAGAAATAAAAATAAAGAAATTCTTCTACAAAATTGAAAAAAAAAAATAGTCCATATTATCCGTTTTGCCCTACCAGGGCGGGCAAAACGAATACTCAGGTCGGGCAAAACGAATACTGATTAGAAAACGCTATTAATCAAAACAATCGTCGCAAAAATATGAACCACGTCCCGAATATGAAGAACAGGCTTCATGTGTCCATTCTTGGCAGGTCCCACATTGAATCCAATCTTCTCTCGGCGGGTCAACATATTTTTCTTTGCATACGGTGCACAGGTACGATTACATAGATTTTCCCGAGGCTTTTTTTGTTTGTTATTGTCTTTTGACACCGGATGGACCTGGAGCATCGATTGGAGCTTTTCTTTTTGGAGCTGCAGTATCTTTTTTTGTCTTTGAGTGGTCATTATAGAAGAGCTAGTTAAGATTTCTGACTCTTGAGATTTACGTCCTCGTGTACTCTTTCGAACTGAATACTGAATTTACTCTCAGCATTTTTCCCTAACTCGCCAAAAGAAGTATAACTTCAAAAACAGAAAGTATCCGTTTTGCCCGGTTCCGTTTTGCCCGTCTGGTAGTTTTATAACATAACCTTAAATTATTACAAACTACAGCGATAAAAATAAAAAAATAACTTGATTATTTCATGTTCATTAGTTATATATTCCATTTTAAAAAAAATATTTGCCTCGTCCTTACCAAATTAAAATAATCTCTGTATACTTACGGTTAAAAATTTGAATTTTTTTCCTAAATTTCAATATTTATAAAAAAAAATGCCACAAGTATGTGAGGCCGATGTATGTATGGTATGGTGCGAGTAGTTATATAATGGAATGATAGATGGTAGTCTAAAGTATTTCTACCGATCGACCAGCGATTTGAAACGATTATTCATTTTGCCCGCCCTCTCCGTCTTGCCCGTCCGTCCCCTACCGTCTAATTATGCTGCTTATTATATTATTTAATTGATTTCATATGAGCAAGTATATAATACAAGTGGTAGTGCCATGCTTGTTACCTTCGGGTAGCAGCCGAATGGGCCGGCACGTCCCGTATAGTACCACTCTCTCACAGGAGACCGGCGTGAAGTGGCAGCTATGCTGTCGCGTTTCGTCCGGTAAGTGAGAGTCCGGGAGGCCCACTCCCCATCCCTCTTCCCGTCCCTCTCACTCCTCCTTCCCTCCCTCCCTTTTCTGAAAGGCCGGCAACGCATCTGCAAGCCCTGTGGTGTTGCAGATGTCCATGGGCGGAGGTGATCACTTACCATCAGGTGAGCCTCCTGCCCGTTTGCCCCCTTTGTCCCATAAAAAAAAAAAAGCCGGCCTTTTCTGCGCAGATGTACCTATTAATAAGGTACCCAATACTCTTAGAATATTATATGAAAAAATCATAATATCCCAAATTACATAGAGGTCTTATTTTTCATTTATCTTATGATTACATTATACCCCCTTAATAATACATATAAAATAATTAAATTGGAGTCATAGAATCTACTAAACCTAACTTTTTTAAAGGAAATTGTAGTAAACAGTGAAAAGAAAACTGAGTACTTTTAGTACATTAAAATATATATTTAGGCTCTGTTGCAAATGTTAATTTTACAAAATATACATTATATATTTAACTGATCCATGTAATATGATAGTGTGTATTATTTTGGCTTCTGCTCATTAATAAGTTGCCTGCCGAACAAGCCAGAATAACCGCGCTAGGTAAATGTAAAGCCACTCAAGAAGCCTGTTAGATTGCAATTTAATTGGATATACTGAGTAAATTGTGGCAGGATAATTGAAAACTGGTAGTAAAATTTCTAATGTTTTGATTTTTGTTTGGTGTAATACTCTAAAAAGTTGAATCCGACTCTATATTTTTCTAATTTTTAGCCAACGTTCAAAGTATGCCGTTTTAGTCTAGTGCGGCAGATAAATTATCAAACTTATCTTTAGTCTAAAATATTATTTGTAACAGATGTGTAGAAATAGATATTTTAAATTTAAACAATCTGAAAAAAAATTTGAATTTTATTAAAAATTCAGCGTTGTTTGTTGTAAGAGATATTTGACAAATTATCTTTTAGAATATAATAAATATTCAGAGAAGGAAGAGTATTCTGACTGCTACCAAACATTGGAGGTTTACTCACTGGGCTGAAGATTGCCTGAAAGTTTTGTAATCCAAGCACAGTAATGTGTAAACACGACGATTGCATAAATAAGAATACAGCACCACTTATTGGTATCCACTATATATATATATATATATATATATATATATACATTTTCGGATTCGGTATTATAGATAGCTTTTTAAGCTGACCTATTTTGTTGCAACTTTAATAAAGTTACAGAATTTTACTTAATAATCTGTTTATACATATACATTGTAAGCTCTATATGTAACGTAACTCGATTTAACGACAAACTCCCCAAAGCGTTAAAATCACATTGCTTTGGCTGCTTTACCTTGTTTTCCATACAATGATACACTATTTAGCATTACACCCACTCTCAATAACGACAGCAATAAAATAAAAAATAGTACTTTTTAAGTTGTCAAATTAGTAAAAATTCCGCCGTGCATTAAAGAAGCTCTGGAAGCAGCAAAATTATTGACAAAGTACTTTCTTTATCACCAGGATGCCTCAATATTGCAAAATATGAATAAAATAAGTAAAAAATATCAAAATTACTGGTGCAGCACTTATGCTGTCTTTATATCAGACGAAATTAACAAACTATACGCAATAGCGTTTTAATAAGAATTGTTTTTATGTATGTAATTACTAGCACTAGTCTGAAATAAGCATTTTCTTTCTCAGATTTTTATTTTTATACAGATTTTTCTTCTCTCTATTAATTTTAACGACAACTCTATAACGTCAAAATATGCACGGTCCCTTGAGTGAGCGTGTGTTATATAGAGTTTACACTGTAATTAAATTCTAACTCAGTTGAATTTGTTCATTTAAATATTGTATGGAACATTTTATTGAAATAGTCATTGCAACAGATACAAAATAGCCTATACTCAGAATTATTAGTAATGAAATTGTTTATAGGTACCTTGAACGTCCAAAGTTATATAACAGCATGTGCAAATGTCTCGATTGGTTTCTAACGCAATCACTAAGGTATAACAATCTACTTTGTTTATCGTAGTAAGAAAACCGGTTAGAATAGTAAGCCATATACCTACCTTCTTAAAGTCGTGATCACACGTAAAATAGGTACCTAGCGAACGACTATAAATACAAGTTGCAATATCTGTAACAGGTCTGTTTTTATTTGGCCTTATATATAATTAATTATTATTTAATATGTATCCTATTACTTTATATAACTTTACATTTGATTACCAATTATTAATATAATGTTTATAAACTATCGCTCACCCACAGAAGCCGAAGAAGATAGATAATATGTAATAGGTATTTGTATGACTACATTCATATGACTACAAAGGTAGCCTAGAGGTAACGCGCTCGCTTTATATCCGAGTGATGCGGGTTAAAATCCGGGTCTCGTGCCTCTGATATTTTCACGTGCGAATCATTTCTAACATGATTACAACTTTGTCTTACAATGAAGGAACTCATCTTGAGAAAACCTGCATGCCTCAGGGAACCTAACAGGTTTTCGAAAGACACGTGAAGTCCGCCAACCTGCACTAGGCCAGCGTGGTTGACTATGGCCTGACTCCAAATTCCTTATAAAAAAATGTTATTAAATGATAATATTAGTCACAGAACAACAATTTAAATACCAAAGTTAGGAATTTTAAAGTATAACGATACATACAGTTCTGTATGAATTTAAGACATTTAACTCGCGCAGACTTCATAATATTTAATTTTTCAGTTAACGCAACTAACAGGATTTATGAATATTGAATATACTGATTTTAAATAGTCTATGATATCTGTTTGGTATGAAACCCACCCACGGCGACGCGTGCATCGGCCTGGTCCGCAGGGAACCAAGGCCGTCTCTGACAATGGGATCCACTTGCGCATTTCTTATTGCGGTGTAATATTATTCAATCTCACTATCTGTTTTATATGGAACTAGTTTCCTGCGGCCATTCTGCACTCAGAAGGCCATTCACTGAGGAATTGAATTTCCAACTTATTATTATATCCTTTCACAGTTCATTTTATCATTTATGTTAGATTTTCTATGTATTGTAATTTTGAAGAAGAAATAAATGTTGTATTACTTATATAATTGCTAACATTTTTTTCTGATACTTATATATACCATCATCTATAACTTACTTATCTTTTTTTTTTTTTTTTTTTTTAAAAAAATCTATAACTTACATATTACCATCATCGCTTCTATATCTGTAGCGTAAGTCGTAACCTACCTCTAGATTGAGTAATTTTTTATCATTAATTGTCTACTGTGTTATGAATGTTATAATATTACGTTTATTGTACTCTATGTAAATGTTTACTTATTCTTGTTACAGCGGAGGGCAGCCTGTGTGATTTTGCAAAGCGCAAAGTTCATTACACGGCAAGTAATCCCCTTAAAAAGGAACTATTTACTGCAGACACCAGGTATAAGATACATTTTATTTTTTATAATTAAATAAATAATAAATTAATAAATTATAAAAAATTTATTTACCTCAATATACGTTGGATTTATTTAAAATTAAAGATCTTTCACGGTTTTAAGATAACATTGAAATATTTCAGACCCGCAAGCTTGAGAAACCTGTACGAAAAAGCAACCACCGATCGACTTTCAGCATCAATACTTGACCAATTAAGAAGAGATTCTCAATATTCCCAGTATCTTCTATGTACACCCGTACTAAGCTCAAAAAGAAGAAGGATAAATCAAAAGGTCGACGTCGACATCGAGACTCATATTGTAAGCCAATTTATCATTCCTTTATATTTAAAGTACATATAATATAACAATTTAGATTGACGTTACAATAAAATAAAGAGAACACTAATATTGCTGTTAATAGATAAACTATTATCACATATGACATAAAGGCCATATAAAACATAATTAATGAAAAAATAATCAATAAATATTTAAATCACATTGATACTGAATAGACTTTTGTTATATATACATTATACAGTATACACTATAAGAGCCTCCGAACCTTATGGTATTATTAATATTAAATTTTGATTTATCGTTATTTAACGGTTATTACATTAAATTAAATAAATTAACATGTTTATTTATTATTCATATACATATTTAACCGTAATTGCTTACAACTTAACGTTCCGATATATATCTAAAATGTAATTTATATAATATCAACATCAACAATCACTTTGCGAATTGCTTTGTAAACAAAGTCTATTAACAGATCGATATTATAAATGAAATCTCATTATTCTGTTAATTATAGCCGTCAGTGGTGGAACGATTACGGAAATGGACGTCAAAGGAAGCCGTGGGAGATGTGACAGCTATGCCGGACGCGTCGATGCGAATCGCGAGCAGCGTTACTTTGACGCCAGATGAACTTTCCGAGTGTGGGTCCGGTGATGATGAGCCCATCGATCATCGGCTACCAAGTCCTGAAGAACAATTGCGTGTTATTGCCTCTAAGTAAGTAAAATAATAAAAAAAAATAGTACTTAGCACGCATATTTCTAAATATATTGCAATGTTTTTTTTTTGGAAAAATTATGAGCGCTTAGTAAAATGATCAATTTTTTTCAGGATGACATCTCATAAATTTCAAAATTATAGTACTAACATACTTAGTGAGATTAACAAATTGGACTAGATATTACCTGAAAAATATATTTTATTTACAAATTTTCATACTTCCTTCATAGCTAACTATTTAACTTTTTCAGATTCCCACCAGAAGTAGTAGCAATAGATACGTCTGGTAAATTCTTCGATAGAATGTGCAGTTCGCGAAAATCTCTACACGTAGATACTATAAGTGGTGAAACGGACACGGTGAAGCGACGCACGCGCACGAGGAAACCTCGGGGTAAAAGACGAAACACCATTTCGGGCACTGATCAGAAAGAGCTTAGAGAGGCTATAGCTGGGTAAGCTTATAGAATGCACAGTACACTTAAGATTACATTGTCTATTAAACTATAGGTAATAATAGTATATAGAAAGTTTTCGAATAATAGATAATGAAATCTCAAGTAAATGAATTAACGTTAGTAACCAAAAAACACAGTATCGTGTGGCTTTAAAATCGTTTAATATTCAGCACATTTTTTAACCTGTCGATGATATCGTGCTTCTGTGAATAAAAGATTTTTTATTTGTTCCTGGTTGTCGTTATTCACTTACGCTTCTTAATAACGAAGTAAAGATCGAGATTATAAACATCTTTTGCACTTAAACACTAATAGTGTCATTCTCATTAGCTTTAAAAGTAATGAAATCTTTGAAAAATTTCACTGTTACGAGACTAAGTGAGATTTTTCGGGGATTCATATGCCTCTAGCGTGTGACTAATGCTTTGCTTGGTTTGTTTTATCATAGTGATACAACAAATGCTGTGGCATCTGAAGAGATTGAAGATAATACAGTCGTCCGTTCCCGATCCAGTGACTTGCTTAAGAAAAGCCCCTCTGATAACAATGCTAAGAAAAGTCATTTTAATAGTTTAAAACAATGGGGAAAGAACAGATTAAAAATGATTGGTAGATCGCCAAGTGCTAGTAGAGACAGTTTTAAGGAATCTAAACTAGACAAAAGTAACGAATCGAAGTTATCTGGACGATTAGACGATGAAGTGATTCAGGAGACGGTAGTAATGCGCAAGAAACGTCCAGATGACGAGGACAGGAGAACACATTTGAGGTGTGCTTCTTATTCTTCGTCCGAAAAGAGTATTGGAGTTCCGAGCAGTATTCAAAATACAGCGACAATAAGCGCCGGTGTGCGATTGCGTGGGTCTTCAACACAAAGAAGGTCAAGAAGATCTGGTGTTGGGAAAGATGAACCACACTCGTCCAGCGGTAATTGGTCTGCGAGTTCGGAATCAGGACGAACAAGTATAGGTTCCGAAATAACTACTACAACTGTTCCACCTAAAAGTACAACGTCCGCTGCCACGTCTAACAATTCCCTTAATTTCCATCATGGCCCACCGAGCTCGATCATAAGTAGAAGAAGATTCTTGAATACTTCAGGATCAGGAAGCGTGACTAGTGAAGGCACTCTTACACCAGATATAATTCATGACTTACATGAGGACTTAGAAACTAGTTCAGAGTTTTCTTGCGACACGGAAGGGTATTATACTTCGTTCCATATGGATTCCGGTCTTAAAACGTTAAAGGAAGAAGAAATTTCGCCCAGCACCCCTTTGCACACAACTATTGCTTTATCTAATTCATCAAATAGTCAAAGTTTATCAGCGGAAAATGAATACGAACTTTTCGGTAAAGGCTCAACAAGCACGACTACGAGTTCGGCCGGTACAGTTTGCACGACTCTTATGGCAGCTGATAGCGACAGGTCCTTAGTGATTGGTCCAACTGTACCTGAACGTAAAAGTTCATTGGCAATGATAAATCGCAGTCGTGGAAGTATTAATTCTAATTTAGAACGCACAACATCATTTCCAAAATCACCTTTTAATAGTTTAAGATATAATAACTTGAGGGCATATACAGATAAACCAGTATCAAACTTTTCTATATCTGACACGAATACATCAACCACAATAACCATATCAAAGAATGTTGGAACTCAAAGAGAAATCACTGCCGTTGTAGAAGTACACACAGAGACTGATATCGAAAGTGCTAAAAAGAGTACAGGCACGAGTTCACCAGACTCAGGACATAACACTTCTAGCTCTCCGATAGAAGACTCGGTTTCAAGTGCTCATGGAAAAAATAGTCTTTCTGAACAAGACTATTCAGAATCCTCCGATCTAGAAGGAACTGACCGAATAGAAAGAATAAGATACAAAACAACTATAAACAGTTCCCGAATACCTTCTATGTGTGTCATCACTCCTACAAACTCTGACGATGAAAGTGTTACTAGCAACAAGAGTGTACATAAAAGAAACGCTGATAAAATCGATCAACCTTTAGCAAAGTCAGAGAGCCGACCAAAGCTAGATTTACCAAACGAAGAAAGACAAAAAGATACCAGAACCTCTGATGCAGGAAAATCTTATAGAACACAGAATCATATAAAAGCTTCGTTACATCCATTTAACAACTTAATGTGTCGACTTAAAGGAGTACTTCCAAATAAACTATCTAATAAGAAATCGCCAGCTCCAAAAGATGTTGATATGTTAGAAGATTTTTATGATTCAGGGGATTATGTGACTATTGCAGATGTTAAGAATAATAATCAAAAAGTATCATTAAATCATGGAACTTACGCCAACAATGATATCGTGAAAAAAAATTTACAAGCTGTTTTGTCTGGCAAACTACCTGAAACGGAATACGTTTCTTTAAATGAACTACCTAATTGCTTAAATGAAAGCAAAGATTGCTTGGAACTTGATGCCAATGAAAGACAAACAGCCGCATTGGAGAACATACAGAGAAAAGGAGCAAAGGTTACTCTAGATTCCCAAGGCCAAGTTATTTACTCATCTGATACGTTGAAAAGAAGAAAAGGAGCTCATACTACATTTGAACCGGGTCCATTCGTGCAAGAAATATGTCCTACCACTTCCGTTATCCAACGAGAAAGTGCAGATGTAGTGAAAATCACAGATGAAACTGATTTCCCGTATGCACCTCCAAGCAAACCAACATCACCTCAGTTAGGAAAAATGATAATCAAAGCACCAATTGACCCCCGAGGTGCTATAACTACGGAATTTGTGACCTTCCCCATTAAGCCTAGTACTATCATATCCGCCACTCCTGTTACTGCGGCACCTGTTTTAACTAGCACAAAATCTGGAACAGTTACTAAAACAAGTCAAGACCTACCTAGAGTAGTTGAAGCTATAACGAGAACGGGTGCATACGTTAACATTCATGATGCAGAAGGTGTCAGCTTATCCCCAACGAAAGATGATATTGCAGGTAAGAATATTCCCAAAATCTCGAAAACCATCAATGACTCACATTTCGAAAATTCGAATAAATCTCTCGAAGAAATTATTCCTTTTGTACCTAATTTTCAAACGTCAATTATGTTAAAAAAATGCAAGGACTTTAATAAGTCAAGTAATAAAGTAGCAGAAGTTATGAAAATGTTTAAAAGTAATGTCGAAGAAAATGTAGACGCAAAATTTTATGTCGAAAGCGACAAATCTCTTAACTCAAAAATTAAGCGTAGCGATAGTTATAAACTGGCCAACTCACCATTAATGCCCATAAAAAAGCTCCTTAAACTTGATACTTTCGCAAATAACGCAAAAAAAGTAAATTCATTTGAAATGATCCAAGCTGAAATCGCAGCAGACTTACTTCGCGAGCAAATCAATTATCCACCAACAGTGTCTCCTAAATTAGGTCACAAGGACACTTTTGAAGATTTTAGTAAATGTGAATACATGAATGAGGAGAGTTGCGATAACAATAAATTTGAATCAGAATTATCTGCCTTAACTTTGAGTCCTCTAAGTACTCCTTTTCCTAAGCGACATACGATCGCTTTAGTTCCAGACAATAGGGATAGGGCTATAGATATGTTATCAGCTATACTAGACTCTGACCCTGACACCGTCTGCGTGTTGCACTCGCCGCCCGCCTGCCCTTTGCCACCCAGCAAAGTTACTGTTCCTTTTGACGGATCTATGCATAGGGCCCGAATACTATCAATCTCAGAATCAGAATATGGCACTGAAATTTGGTAATATTTATCTGTTATTACTATTTTAATAGACTAGTCTACATCTGAAAAGCGATTACTTTTACTTTAAATAATTGTATATAATATTATGTGCGGTATGTAGAGGAAAGTAGTAATCGTTCATCAGATGAGTCTTTGCTATAATATTAAATAGTATTTGTTTTACCTTACCGATTTTACGTATTGAATTCAAATATCTTTTTAAGCTGTTACCTTCTTTCTATTACGCTTATTTAATAAATCTCGTAAATAAATAAAATTATTTTGCAATTGAATTTTAAAATATATGAAATGTTTGAAAGAATTGTTGATGTTTACTTATGAATAATGAAGTTATGAATTTAGTTAATATTTAAGGATAAAAATAGTGTGGTTAAAAGTTTTTTATGAAACTTATACGTCCGTCCGTGTTAGAGTTTAGTCGTCTTCCTTGCCTTAGCTATTTATCTCTGTGATAGATTTTATTTTAAATTATTATCATTTTTAATTCCATGCTCGACTTATGTTTTTCGTTTGAAATTTTAGAAGCAGTTTTGTATTATGACAAGAATGCATGGTGGCTTATTTCACCTAAGTGTGCACAGCTTACGATTAGTTTATGATTTTGTATGAAGTGCATGGTGTGATATTCTTTTGTCCATATGTGTTTGTAAATAATATTATACAAATATTGTCAATTAACGCACTTATTTCATTTGTTTCACTCCTATGTTCTCACCTTTCACCTCACCTCATAGACCACCGAGCACCGTTTAACAGTTTGCGAATAAAGTTCTATTGTTAGTTGTACTTCAGGCAAACATAAAGCTCATTAACACACAAATCCTTTGAACCTAGAACCAGCAATAGAACTTGATTCCTATTTAAACATATAAACAACTTAAAAAATAAATGTACAGGCATAAAAAAATAAGAAAGGTTCAACGATCTAGTGTCTATATAATACCTAATATTAACTCCTGTCTCATTCATAACCACAAACACACTAATTTATAATTAAATATATACTTGCACTGAAATAATCAAAGGAGTAATTCCCGTTGACCGTAAATTATTTTTTAAAAATTACCGATCATAACATCGCTTTGCACAACGGTCGAGATTGCTTCCAATGGTTGCGACTTTGTTAAGGCAAAGTTCTTCAAAGGTAAAGTTATTATTGCTTTTTGGCATGATGTTTCGTTGCATGTACACTTATTATTAAAATACTAACAATAACCAAAACCAGTAGTCATACTTCTTATTCTATCATTTTATTAATTAATAATATTTATATATTTGCTTATACTATGCTTATAAAATGGTGGGTTCATTTTAATTATATTTTCGATACTCATACTTATTAGTTTACTTATAATTGCGGCATTGGAAGCACATCTGTTTATAGTAACACCATAATACAAGAATATCATGTTTATAGTAGCACCAAGTACCAACCATATTTTCGTTATTAGTTTTTTTTTTATTTTTTTTTAAATATAAACCTTGTGTATCTCAGACATTATTTTATTCCATCATCTTTGAAAATAGAAGCTGTCGCAGGAAAAAATCAGTCAAACTATTATTTATCTATGTGGATTTAAATTCCTACTAAAATCGCCATCTTGAATAGAGAATAAAATACCATGCACTTACTATCATAACATACATATTATAGATTTCTTTAATATATTTTTAAATTTAAGAATTTACCTGAGTTAATCGTAGTAGCGGCTTAATAGTTAATCGTTGTACATGCTTCGTTTGCATGCACTTATTTTTAAGACAATTTTGATTCATATTATGTATTGTTTAGCGTCTTATTTGATAAAGGGCAGGGCGTTATTTAACTTTATTTATGCAACATAAATATTATAAAAGGTGTACTGAAGGAGTAAGAGAAATAAGCACTTTAAATGCAGCTTCTACCATACATATATTATGCAAATAAATTATATTGCCTGTTTAGATAATGTTATGCTAGCCTGCATATTATACTCTTAAAAAATTTAATCTTTTAAGAAGAAAGTAAATTGAAAACCATTATTTGTTCATATTATAATGTTTATACATGAATTATTATTTACGATACAATATATAATGTTTTTCAGACTATCGACTATCCAACGCTGACAAGCCTTCCAATCACCAACCTCGGGTTCGAGCGCCGACAGTTGATTTAAACCCTTTCAATCCAACAGTCCATCGTTACCATACGGCCCATCTTCGCGGCAGACATGGAGTTATAAATTACGATAATGAAACAGAAAACATACACTTAAAATTTTGGACATTACCTAAAGCCTCGTCCTCAGTGTATACTGATAAACAAGTAGTAATAGAAGAAAAACCTGTACATAGCCCAACAACTACGCATTTTAATTCACAGCCTACCAATCAAGACTATACCACACATGCCGAAGAATCTATAAGAATATCACCAATTGATCCCCGTACGTCAGCAACGTTCAAATCATCTACACCAACAAACAAAGAAACGATGATTAATTTAAATTCTAAGCTTTTATCGCCAGTTAAATCGTCCATGACGAATGAAGAATTATACGCCGTTATTCATAAAAGTAAAAAGAAACTCAACATTAAAGAGACTCCTGAAAGAGCTGAATCTCCAGCGCTAAGTTCAATAAATATGTCGCCGGTCATACCTGAACCTTCGCTTTCTAAGAGAAGTCAACGCTACCCAGAAACTGGTTACTTAGACGGTAAGAATAGGCCAATGATGCAGGATAAACAAACAACAAGCCCTCTAGGAGTCTCAATCGTTAAAAAACAAGAAACATGTGCCGACCGATATGGGCCGGTTCCACAAACTTCTAGATTAGATTTCAAAAAATTACTACTACAACATAGTGTTAAGCTTAATACGCTTAATGTTCAAAATAAATCAACAAAGCTGTCTGCCGTAGAACAACTTAAACTTTCTAAAGAAAAAAATCAAATCCCTCAGACACCACCAGGAAATAGGTCACAAATTAATATACTAGACTTAAGTGGATCACCAAAAACTTACAATCAGAGAAAAATTGCAAAGTCCAATAATCAACCGCTGTCACCGGGACGAACCAGCGGGATGAAAGATCAAAAGACCACAACTAAAATACTTCTATCACCTAAATCACAATGGCGTTTTGCAAGCCCCAGGTCTGATGTTCTCTCTACTCCTATACCCGAAGCGAACAACGAAGATGAAATATCGAACAGCTCTGGAGAAAAATGCGAAATATCTCCTAAAAGCCCACCGTCGAATACAGTTCCTATTATGACTAATCAACATTTCGGAGCACGAAGATCTCTTATACCACTATATGAGCACAAACTGGATGAAGAGCGCAACACTTCTTCCTTAGATCAAGGTGTTTTTCCTATTAATTCGGATTTCTCAAACTCACATAGTTTATCTAGATCAGAAATCACTCAAGCAAAAAGAGCCGAGTTTTTCAAAAGCTCCCACGAGACGCCACCAAACCTTTCATCATTTAAAAATTCTTCGAATTTAGGTTTAGGTTTAAGAAATAGAACATCTCCAGAAAAAGAGAAATCTTCGCCTAGTGCTTTAGAAACGGCCTTATGATAGCGTCTAAATAGCGATTACTAAATATTAACATTGAGATGAGTTAAAGCCGGTGCTTTTTGCGTTTGTTCATTTGTAAATAATGGTATGAAATTAAAGAAGCTTTAATCTAGTCTTTTCTTGCTTAGCGTGCCATTGATTTGGCAACAATAATGTACATCCAGTGTTCAAATTACTTATGGTCTGTTTTTGTTTTACATCTATTTTGTATTAATTTTAACTGCTCTTTGGGGCCAATCTTAGTTTTAAAAATTAAGATAAGCGTAGTTACAAGTAATATGTAAGTATTTATTATATTATACACTTAGTAGTTTTGATTTTTGGGTTTTTAAGTTATTGAAAAATTTAATTAAATGTTTTGAAGAACCACGAAGCATTTGTATTATTTTTTCTGTATATCAAATGAGTGCACAAGAAAAATATTTACATACAGGTTATTTTAAAGTACAATTATATAGTATAATAGGGAACGTGCACGAACTATAGGTGGCAGCACTAAATCGACAAAAGAGACACTATGCGGACAGTAGAGGAAACTTATCACACCCTGTCATCGTGCTTTCAATTATTTAAACAAAATTATCCCGTGAATTATATTAATTTTGAATACGATAAAAGTTTTAAAATATAGCTTCCGGTCTATCAATAATGATCGTCAGCTTTACCAAAATACCAAAGGTCAAAAGCTCATCGAGGCCCGCCATGTATTGGAGGTTGAAGAGATAGTAAATTAAGAAAATGAGGCGGTGGTAACGGGCAAAATTGTCGCACAAATTAAAATATACAATGTTTACGACGTGAAAATAATGGGAAATAATTTTCTGAATTATTGCGTTGATCATTTTTTGCGTTTTTCACATAACCAAGGCATGAGAGTACTATTATGTGGAAAGTAATAAAATTATACGCTATTTAATTTATTTTCGTTTTTAGTGGATGAATCGGTCATCCTACTATATCCAGAAATCCTACTAATATTATAAACACGAAAGTTTTTAAGTATGGATGGATGGATGTTTGTTACTCTTTCACGTAAAAACTACTGAATGGATTTTAATGAAACTTTACAATAATATAGCTTATACATCAGAATAACACATGGGCTACAATTTCTAAAGATATTGTGTGAATTGTACAAAATCCAAAATATGAAATAAGTAAGACATTAAAAGTTTGTATGCTAAAGGGGTTACCTAGGGACGAACCCGAGCGAAGCGAGGGTGAATCGCTAGTGCAACAATGTATTATGATTAGCTAGAATAATAATTTTCACTCATAAAATTACTCGTTTACTTGTTATAAATGTCAATGACAACTATTAATACAGTACAAGATTCGTATTGGTGACGCCAGGCGGCAGCGCCTTCGTTGTGCACGTTCCCTATAGGTTTTAATGTATTTTCAACTTGTGTTCATTTAATAACAAGTCGATAAGTGTTACATGATAAAAACAGCTGCTCCAAGAAGCTGTAACTGAGTGGCCACGACTACGCGCGGCAAGCGGCAGCGGCAGCGGCAAGCGGCGAGCGGTAAAAACAATCGTATAGCTGTATAAAAGACGTGCCACGGCGCTGCCGCTCGCGCTTCTTGCGGCGCGGGCTGCTCCGAGCGGCGGGCGGCGGCGGCGAGCGGGCCGCGGCATACGGGAAACAACGATACGCGCGAAAGGAAGAATGCCACGACTTCATTGCGGCGCGACGAGCGTTATTGACGGAAAGTCTCGGGCGGTAAAACGACAAATAAAATTTTTTAGACGATTCGCGCGCGGAAAATGAATGCAGAACTACTTATAGCAGAAGTAATGAATAGGCCCGCTATATGGCTATCAAAACATCCTCAACATAAGTTGAGGCATGTTATTAAACGATTATGGGAAGAAATAAAACAAAATTATGCTTAAATTAATATAGTAAACACGAATTATAGGTATGTTTATTAATTACTAAATTAAACAAAACTAAACAAATCTAAACTAAAAAGTAGAAAATAATACTTTTAAGAACTTCGTTAATTTTGAAGTCGGTGCCAGCCAAGACGGATAGATTTATCTTGCCTTTGCAAGGAACTTTCGAACGGTATATTGATTATGTTTACAAATATTATAGATATAGATTAATCGAATATGTGTCTATTTAAGGTTATTTTGCTTTGGCTGGCACCGACTTCTAAATTAACGAAGTTCTTAAAAGTATTATTTTCTACTTTTTAGTTTAGATTTGTTTAGTTTTGAAGTCGGTTTTTGTTTTTTGTTAAAAATAATTTATTTTCAAATTTTTAGCGGAAAGTAGATACTTATTTTGTTTATGTACAAAAAAGAATTTTCCAAATCGGTCCAGCCATCTTCGAGTAATGGGGAACATACATAAAAAAAAGTCCCCAATGAATTGAGAACCTCCTCCTTTTTTTAGAGTCGGTTAATAAGAGCCTGAAAGAATTTAACTATATTACGTATAATATTGAAAGAATTTTGTTTTAACTCCTAACCGTTGAGGAGTTGTACCTTCCATCATTAGCTCAACCACAGGAGATGATGATTATCAGACGCAAATACTTGAACAGCTTTAGAAAATATATGAAAAACGTAATAAGTGCCTATAAAATTTGAGAGTTGTCTTCGATTTCCCTGGGATCCCATCATCAGATCGTGACTTGGTGACTATGGGACCAACTAGAAACTATACCCTTTCAAACAAACAAAGAATTTTCCAAATCGGTCCAGCCATCGTCGAGTAATCGGGGAACATACATAGAAAAAAAAAAGTCCCCGACGAATTGAGAACCTCCTCCTTTTTTTGAAGTCGGTTAAAAATAAGAAAACAAAAATATTTGTAATAATTTTACTTAAATTAAAACTCGATAAATAAATATTGTGATTGTTAAGTGTATAAAAATCCAGAGCTGTGAGTAAGTTAATAAAAATGAATTAATTTACTAAATTTACTAATGTAAACACGAATTATAGTTATAGGTATGTTGATTAATTACTAAGTTAAAATAATATAAAAAAGACTCAATATGTATTATTTTTTTTACTTACCTTAACGTGACAAATAGTTTTTCCGGATTGGTCAAAACCCGTTTTGATTTCAATTTAGGCGGGCGTAAGCATATTTCTAAATGTTGGAGTAGGTATATAATCAAACGTTTCAACACTCATTCTAGTGTACTTGTAAAACTTTTCGGGGTGTTTTCTGTATTCTTGATATAAAGTGAAGAATTCCCCATATGTACGACGACGTCTATTTATGTCGTGCACTCCATCTCTCGAAAATAAAATGTCCTGCCAGAAATATGCGCTACTTCCAAGACATTCGAGAGCAATTTTGGATAACGCCATTTTATATACCTACGCCTCCTGCGCACGAAACCCAGTATATAAGTGTATAATCTATGCACGAAACCGCTGACGCGACTGCGGTCTGCGACGCAGTCCGTGGCATGCGCGCCGCTCCGCTCTGTTTCGCCGCGCCGCCCGCCGCGCCGCTCGCCGCAAAAACAGAAGTCGTGGCCGCACAGTAAGTTTTCCTCCGTGGGGCATCGATTCCATAACAACTTTTCCTCCCGGTGAAATGTTTTATTACGCATTCGCAAAACAACATTTACTTCGCACCTCCCAGTATGTATTCGCTGATTTAATTACCATTGCACGCACCATGGCAACGGTAATAACATGATACGTCAAACGCCATTAATGTTATAAAGATTATTTTTTTTATTTCCTTTTTTTCCGCACAACTTTCATATTTATTCACCTTTAAAACCTTCCCTGGACTTCCACAAATAATTCAAGACCAAAATTAGCCAAATCGGTCAAGCCGTTTTCATGCTATGTCGTGACAACGGAAAACGGGTTTCATTTTTATATATATAAGATAAGAACATCAATTGCAACATGGAGGGTAGAACTAAGTAGAACTATCTGAGAACTGTTGAGTTAAACTAAGGTGGTGTTACTAGCAATAGGGTACATTATGAAAAAAAAGAGTTTGAAGTATTTATATCGCCGCTATTAATACAATTCTACGTTTATATCGCCACAGTTCATTCGCTTAAATATTTTGGACTCCGTAAATAGTTTCAATAACTATTCCGTATTCGAGTCCCCTTCACTCTGCAAATTCTAATTCATAAATTATAATGTTTTACTCTCTTGTTACGCTAGCGCCATTCTTGTGAGTTATCGAACTTTTATTTACCGCTTACAGAAGGACACCAAAGAATGTAATCACTACGTTTTAAGGACATTTTCAGGCTGATTCAGCTAGTCCCTCATAATGTAAGATAGTTCTCTTTACTTCTACCCCCCATAAATTGCAAAAGTGAAAAGTATTTGGAAGGGAAAGGCACCGGGCTTGATGTAGTGCGAGTGTTGGTTTAGTGGTTAAATAAAATCCTCGAATAAGTAAATTACGTTGTATTTCCTTCCATTAACAATATTAACCAATTTTTATATTTTTTATTATATTTTTTACAAATCAACTGCCATATATACCAATCTCTGACACATGACATATAACAAACTCCTTCCATACTTAAACTATATTTTTTTATACAGTACGTGTACACGCCACACCACCCCCCCACGGAGAGAGACAAGTTAGTCTCTAAAAACCTTAAATCTTAACACTTCTACCAGACCGTGTGGTATATGGCGGAACATTAGAACTGTTTGGAGGAAGAGGGAGAACAGAAGGCGGCGTAGGCGCAGTTTTTCGAACCGGCTGAGTAGTAGGAACGGTAGTTGGCTGAGTAATAAGTGATGGAGGTTCTGCAGTTAAGGTTGGCGCAGTCGGTAAGACTACATCACGAACATTCTCTGACCGTTCAATGAACGCAGGCTTTACGCGATCAACACTAACAGCAGTTTTCCTGCCTCGAATGTTAAGGGTCAAGGTTTTGCCATCAGAGGCCCTCTCAATGATTTGATACGGACCAGAATATGGCGGTTGCAAGGTACGGCGGACAGCATCTTCCCGCAGATAGACATGGGACGATGTTGCGAGATCCTTAAAAATGAAGGTGTTTAGATCGCCATGTCGAGAAGGAGGGACAGGTCGAATATTAGACATATGTCGCTTCAACGATACGACAAAATCGGCAGGGCTAGTATTTGGCCCCGATGAAAGCGAGGGAACCAAAAGTTCGCCAGGGAGACGCAAAGTTTCACCATAAAGCATCTCAGCAACCGAAGATTTGAGATCTTCCTTAAAACAGGAACGCATACCCAAAAGTACAAGAGGCAGAGCACTAAGCCACTCGCCACCATGGCACATGATGGATGCTTTTAGCTGGCGATGAACGCGCTCAATCATGCCATTAGCTTGAGGGTGGTAAGATGTGGTTCTGATGCGCTTCGTGGCGAAACTCTGCATCAACCGTCTGAACAGGTCGGACTCGAATTGAGTACCCTGATCGGTGGTAATAATGGATGGTACGCCGAAGCGAGAGATCCACTCTCTTACTAAAGTTTCGGCAACCTCCTCAGCCGTAATAGTTTGCATGGGCCAAACTTCAGGCCACCTGGACATCCTATCGATTGCAGTTAAGCAATATCGATATCCTTTGCAGGGAGGCAGGGGACCAATGATGTCAATATGGACATGCATGAAACGACCTGAGGGGGTTGAGAAATTGCCAAGAGGAACAGTATTATGCCTCGTGACCTTTGCGCGCTGACATGCGTCACAGGTACGGGTCCACTCTCTGCAATCCTTGTTCATGGACGGCCAAACGTAGCGTTCAGCTACAAGACGCGTCGTGGCTTGAATGCCAGGATGGCTCAAACTATGCAGCTTATTGAAAATAATGCGTCGCAGATCGAATGGGACCAAGGGACGAGGCTTGCCAGTCGAGAAGTCGCAGAACAAGGAAACTCCAGTACCAGGTACGCTTACTTTGGAAAGCTTCAGGCTGGAATTGCCACGCAGTAATTGCGTCAATTCCTTGTCTTCCTCTTGAGACTTGGCAAGAGCTTCATATTCCTGCTCAAGTGAGATTGCGTCAACACGGGACATCGTGTCTGCGACTACGTTGTCCTCCCCTTTGATGTATTTAATATCAGTTGTAAATTGACTAATAAAAGACAGCTGATTAAGCTGTGCGGGAGGCAGCTTTTCACGACGCTGTACGAAAGCGTAGAGCAATGGTTTATGGTCGGTAAAGATGGTAGAATGTTGGACCTCAAGAATATACCGAAAATGCTGTACACTTTCGTACACAGCCAAAAGCTCGCGATAGTATGCAGGCCACTCAGACTGCTTGGGTGTTAGCTTTTTACTAAAAAATGCAATAGGGAACCATTTGCCATCGATGCACTGCTGAAGGCATGAACCAATATGTACGCTCGATGCGTCAGTAAACAAACCGAGGGGGACATCGGCGATAGCGTGGTGTAGCAATGTTGCATCGGACAAACTTCTCTTGCATTCCTCGAATTTTTGTACGAGCTCAGGCGTCCACGGGTATGGTTTTGAGCCTTTGCTTTTAGTAGAAACCAGAGCGTCAATGAGTGGAGCCTGGAACTGGGCAGCATGGGGAATGAACCGGCGGTAGTAATTGAACATGCCAAGGAATCTCCTCATGCCTTGGACAGTTTCCGGGGGTGGAAAATCCTGGAGTGCTCGGATACGGTCCTGAGGAGGACGCGTACCTTCAGCACTTATATGGTAACCTAAAAATGTAACCTCACTAGCACCCAGGACGCACTTAGACGGGTTGATAACAACACCATACTCCTGGAGGCGCTTGAAAAGGGTTCGAAGGTGTTCTTGGTGCAGAGACTCGTTCTGTGAGAAAACCAAAATGTCATCAATATACGGAAAACAGAAATCGAGACCCCGTGTGACCTCATCGATAAAGCGTTGGAAGGTTTGACCAGCATTACGCAAACCGAAGGTCATGAAAGGAAATTCGAAGAGGCCAAACGGGGTAACGATAGCCGTCTTCGGAATATCGTCCTCAAACACGGGAATTTGATGATAGGCTTTGACAAGGTCTAGAGTAGAGAAGACCTTTGCACCGGACAAGTTGTTCGCGAAATCATTAATATGACGAACTGGGTATTTGTCCGGCACAGTCCTGGCGTTCAGTGCGCGATAATCGCCGCAGGGACGCCAGGTGTTGTCTTTTTTAGGGGTCATGTGAAGCGGAGAAGACCATGCACTTTTAGATGGTCTTGCAGTGCCACAGCGTACCATGTCCTCGAACTCCTTCTTAGCAGAAGATAATTTCTGAGGTGCTAAACGGCGAGGGCGGCACGACACTGGAGGACCGTCTGTGGTTTTAATATAGTGCACAGTGCTGTGCTTGACAACCCTGGGTAGGCCAGGTGGTCGAGTGATATCAGGGAACTCAGTTAAAATTGATGCGTAAATAGAGCTTCCAGCGACCACAGCCTTCACACTCGGTTGCTCAACCATAGCCGAGGTAGCCATGGAGCATAATCCGGTTTTATTGTCTATAAGCTTTTTTCTATGGCAGTCGGGCAAGAGATGATAATGTGCCAAAAAATCGGCTCCTATTATCGCCTTCTGGACGTCGGCAACGACGAACTGCCAGATAAAATCGCGACGCAGCCCCAAATTTAGACGTAGGTTAACCATACCGTATGTTTTGATTTTGCTACCGTTAGCAGCACTGAGCTCATAGTCTGAGTTTTCTCGACGACGCGGGAGCCAGCTGATCGGATAGCAACACAAATCGGAACCTGTGTCAATAAGAAATTGACGTTTGGTCACCTGGTCGGTGACAAAGAGGCGGCGGCTGACATTGTAGCAATCGGTTGCCGCCGCTACTGATTGCTTCTCGGGTTTTCCGAAGCCCAATTGCAAGGCGGAATGCACTTAGAAGCGCAGGTCCCGAAGCGTTTATGATACCAGCAATGCTTGCCAGCGGCTGGTGAGGGTGCTTGTGATGATCGCCTTCTAGAGCTGGCACGACTACGAGAACGACTGCGACCTCTGGTGGAAAGAGCGTGAACTTGCTTTGTAAGTTCAGATACCTTAGAAGCCAAATCGGCGATTAGATCCAGTGGAGGCGCAGCTGTAGAGTGAACAGCACGTGACCGGCCAGTAAGGTCAATGACCTTGTCCGCCAGGTCAGCCAACTTCTCTAAACTCAAGTCGTCCGCTTGCGAAACTAATAGTACCTGAATATCCTGAGGAAGGCGACTGATCCACAGCTGCCGTAAAATATTTTGATCCAATGGTGAAGAACCAGCTAACGATTTTAAATGGCGGAGAAACTGGGACGGTTTTCTGTCGCCGAGCTCCTCATTGCCAAGCAGCTGACGGACCTTCTGCTCCTGGGGTATAGAGAACCTATTAATGAGTGCGTTTTTTAATGTAATGTATTGTTTGCCTTTTTCTATGGGTTGAGTAATTATGTCTTCGATTTCGCCTGCAAGTCGATAATCAATCTGACCAACAACATAATTATATTTAGTGATGTCGGCCAAAATACCGGCAATTTGGAATTGAGCCTCAACTTGGGCAAACCATACCGCAGGTTTATCGGGCCAAAATGGAGGAAGTTTGATGGAAGCAGCGTTAACTTCAGCTTCTCTTTGAGGAAACTGGTTAAGCTTTTCCTCAAGAACAGCTTTCTCAGCCATTACACGCTCTAACTGCTCCTTAACCTCGGCAAAAGCTTCCGTCATAATAAAGAAAATATATACCACACGACCGGTACCACACAGTAAAAACACAGTGTAAAATAAATTAAATTAGAATGCACAATAAAAATCACACAATATACAATGGACACACATAAAA
This sequence comes from Boloria euphrosyne, assembly GCA_951802675.2. NCBI lineage: Eukaryota > Metazoa > Arthropoda > Insecta > Lepidoptera > Nymphalidae > Boloria > Boloria euphrosyne. Next base: position 6,884,847 of record OX637877.1, read on the forward strand.
TGTAAAAATTTAATAATAATAAAACAAGCGCAAAAATAAAATGTATGGAATAATAATGTACAATTACCAGAATAAGGCTCTTTTGTATGAAATTACCAGAATACTCCCTCCGTGGGAAATTGTAGTAAAATTCACAACAAAAATATTTAAATATTCTGAAACTATCCTCTAAATTTAACTCATTATTATTATTTAACTTATTAACAAACAAACTTGCCCAGTCATAATAACTAACAGGCAACTATTGTTATTAGATTACAAAAATGAGTTATGCAATTGAACAAAATATAAGGTTATTCTTCTTAAAAATTACAAAACAATGTCCAATAAATCCACATGTAATTGATGGAGAAAGCACTGGGGTGTTAATTAGTATGATCACAAACAGTTTTTTATATGTGAGTCAACACTAGGCAGATAACACTCTGGGGTTTGGGCACTGTCTAAGCAACTTTTGCATAAAATGTTCTAAATACGGGATGAATTTGGTATGTATCGACGATGCGCTTCCAGCGAAGTCGTAGGGAGTTAACGAACAGCGAGTACCTCGTTATGCGTAGCTCCACGCCTCAGTAGCACGTCAAACGCCTTACCGGCAGGATTATGGTAAGTATGAACCCAACACCACTAGAGTCAATAAGCGGGTGAAGAACGTCACAACATATCCTGCAACATCCAGGCGACACGATGGCACATCAATACTCATGCAGACAATGTGGAAACCAACACCAGGGCCCGATGTAAGCACGTGGCGATCACGTCGGGGTCACCAATTGGGAAGGGAAAGGCACCGGGCTTGATGTAGTGCGAGTGTTGGTTTAGTGGTTAAATAAAATTCTCGAATAAGTAAATTACGTTGTATTTCCTTCCATTAACAATATTAACCAATTTTTATATTTTTTATTATATTTTTTACAAATCAACTGCCATATATACCAATCTCTGACACATGACATATAACAAACTCCTTCCATACTTAAACTATATTTTTTTATACAGTACGTGTACACGCCACAAGTACTTTATAAAATGAAGTAACAAAACATTGCAAACAATATTATGCATCGGTAATTTTAAGTGAATAAAAACTTTTTTACTCAAGCATTACTCGCTGACATTATAGGTGTAATATAGTGAGTGACATCTTTCCTAAAAGCTCCGACAATTAGAAATTACTAACTCTTTGGAGTTTGGACCTTTTCTCTATGGTGTGGACGTATGTCTATTGTCTAATGTCTACTTAATTGTTTACTTAGAGAAAATCATCGTCCGAAAATAACTTATGATAAGTAATACTTATCCATGAAGTGTGGCTCAATAAGTTCTACTAGTTCAATGAGCGCTAAGGGCTGCTCAATAAAACTACGAATTCTTATTTTGGTAGTAAATACAGCAAATCTAATAAATGAACGAGCCACACCAACATTGGGAATATCTCATGCCTTAATCGGACCAACAGCCATATTTACAACGTATATTTTTATAGGCATCTTTGTCATTGGAGCTATACGTAATCATTATGCTTCTTGGTTTCTTCAGATTTATGCCCTTGTTGCCTGCTGCACTGTGGAAATGTGTCTTGCTTTCATCGTCTTTAGCGAATTAAAAACCATTACTATAATAGCCAAGGAAAATGGAGCTCTTGTACTAGATGGAGTACTACCAATGATATGTTCATTACTACTGCTCGTAGACCTCGCGGCGATTATATTTTCTAATCGACCAGAAATAACACCTCCTACATCATCTACACAACATTCAGAATTGTCACAGATAGAAATTGAACAAAGGTCTTAGTTGTTATTTCTTAAATATAAAACCTAATTCATAATACATTTTTGCTACGTCCATTAAATAAAATTATTTCATACCTACCAAGAAATGCTTTATATTTTATTTTGTTTATTTTTAAATAAAAAAAGTCTTCAGACATCAATATCATTGTAACAAATTTTTTTGGTGTAGGTACATACATGATGTACCTTATCTAGAATACAAGAGAGCTTTAGTGTTTAGGCCCAATTTTAGAAATAAAACTTATTGGTAATTGTTCTAAATCACAGAAGTCATGAGTTAGGCAGTAAATTTGATTTTGTCCTTATCCAATCAATCCTATTTTAAAATAACATTATCTTTTTAATATAAAATTTCAAATTTTACTTAGGTATGACTTTTCAATATCAAATTTTGATAAATGAAATATTATTAGGGGCCTCCACTCATTGCTTGCTTCCTGTCAATGTTATCTTTTTAATTACAGGGGTTTAAACATAATATTATTTGTACCTATTAGAGCTGGCACAAGTAATTTATTTTCTTTGGCATACTATTGTCTATCATACTAATGATATTGAAACAAAAATACATTTAATGTGATTAATATGAAGGTGTAATTGTTTGTCTTTATTTCATGTTTAATTTTATTATCACATTCTCATAGGAAAACAATTTATAATACAATCTACAACAACTAATTATATTTTGGTATAATAAAAAATCATATATCTTAATCTGCAATTACAGTTATATTATTTTTAATGATTATACGTGAATTACAGAAATATGACATTAGAATATCATACCGATAATTGAAAACATTAATGGATGAATGAAAAATGATGTTGCAAAATTCTAATTTTAACAAAATTGAGTTTATGTTTTGTGCGATTTTAAGCATATGTAAATAAAACAGATGACAAATGGCATGTATAAAACTATAATAAGTCATAAGTATGGCTGTTAATTATTTAAAACCATTTGTGCAGCCATAACACTGACATATATTATGCATAAAAGAGCAAAAATTCATAAATGCAACATATCACTTACTTTTAAATCTCTGTATGATTTTCTTAATATGGATAAATGAGACAATCTAAGTACAATTTACATTTTTATTAATTCATGAAAATGCACTTCACATTCATATAAAACTATTTAACCTATACTTATGTATCAGTCACTTATTTAACTTATGCACTGTATAGTACTACTATTTATTCATAGGTGGTCCATTCATCAAGGGTGGTCGCATTTGACCCATGGGGCCCATAGGTCCCATTGGACCCATCAGGGGACCCATCATTGGTGGTCTCATTCCCATCATAGGAGGCATTGGTCCATGCGGTCCCATCATCATAGGTGGAGCCATAGGTCCCCCAGGACCCATCGACGGTGGTGGAATCATACCAGGTGGTCCACCAGGAGTAGGAACTGGTGGTCTAGGCCCACCTGGGCCCATTACAGAGGGATCCCATGGAGGAGGTATTGCTGCTCCTTTATTTCCGAATGGGTTTTGTGCAATTTTACCGGCTTTAAACGCAGCCGTTGTAGCATCAATGAGATGTTGAGCTTGTTCCTCCATCCATTTTTGATAGTAAAATTTAACATTGTCTTTATGTTTTCTTCCAGTACAATGAGTCTTTCTCACACTAGGAGAATCATGAGTTAAATATGTGTCACAATAATCGCAGTAATATTTAGGCATATTGAATTTTTTTATAACGCTATGGAAAAACGGCAACTATCACAAAAACACACGCATCACGAATCAAATGTCACTGTCAAGTGTCAACCACAGATTTTTTTTTTTTAACGTAGATGGCATGGAGATTAGAAACCAGGAGAACCAAGGCCCTAGAATGTAGTGTCTCAGAAATATTGTCAAACCAAGGAGGCGCTGCAATCGCTATGTTGTCTCAATGCCTAACTTCACGTTGTCACAATAGTGACAGTACTCATAAATAGCTAACTTCACAGATACTACTTATTGACGGCAGCGCGCTATAAACTCTACAAATTTTCAGAGACAGACGGGTAATGCTTTAGTATGAAGCGTTGGTTCTCCTGTATCTAACCTCCATGGTAGATGGCTTGGGATTGCTCAACCACAGATTAAGGTGAGTGTCAACACTAGTCGCCAGTCGGTGCTGTCAACAATCAACTGTCAAATCAATCATACCACGGTCTAGAAAGACAGGTCTAGCAACAAGCCCAATTTCAGTAGTGACACCATAGAGAAAAATAATATAGGGGAAGTGACCCAAATATTGGCACTTTAAGACATGGCTATTAATCAAATGAATGTAATATTGTCTTTAAACTATTTATGTTGATGTTTATTATGTTCTAGTATTCTAAATATAATCTAATTTTAAGATCATATGCTGAAACGAATCTATTTTGTCGTATAAAATAAAAAAATAAGATTGTGTATGTTTTTTTGGAAATACCAATTATTGGCACCTATAATCCTAATCATTGACACAGTTATTGCTAATTATTGGCACTTCTAATTTGTTTATTAATTCTACTTTGTCTTTTAATATAACTATAGGTATTTTCGTAAATTATAATTTAATAAGTAAGTAGGTTTCTTGTACAAGGAATAGTTCTCCTAAAACAGCTAAAAAATAGGCTCATTTTCAAAGCTCAGCTCATCCATCTCTAACGAATTTTTACATTTCATCATCTTCTGAATCTGCAAGCATTTTAAAAATTTCTGATGCTGTGTAAGCTTTTCTTAACGACCCTACTTGAAGTAGAACATCATCATCATCCTGATATGTTTCGTAAACAGTTACTTCTTCATTTGAATCTAGCTCTACTACTTTTTCGACATTTTCAAAAACATTATCGTTTTCCGCTTCTTGAATATTTACGAGTAAGTTTTTCTTAACTTCATGTGCATTACTTCTTTTTCCCTTCCATTTGCCCTTACCCGTGTTTTGTTTTTTGTTAGACTGTGTAAGATTTTTTTTTTCTTCTCGTTCTAATTTTCTTTTTTTAACAGCTTCTTCTTTTAACTCTTTTTCCTTTTTCTTTTCGGTGTTGATTCGTTTCCATTCTTCTGAGGTTAAAATAAATGGTGTATTTTCGGGATTTTTGGAACTTTTTCGTTTTGGTGTTTTGGGCAGTAGTAGAATATCTTTAAGATTAACAGGTGTTAAATTTTGCTTATTAATATCTAATTTTTATTTCATTAGGACAAAAAAAAACCCCAAAGATTCTGAAGAAGTTTTGTTGCATTTTCTATCGTGCCTAGGTCTTTTCGCTTTAATATCTCTATATTTTCTGGGCCAACAACATTAATAAAATCAGTCTCAGTCATTCGTCGATCGTTGACGTCATTTTCTGATTGAAATTGGCTAGTATCTTTTCTTTGGGAACAGCTTAAGCATTTGGTATAGTCCAATGCATCGGCATTCCATGGTTGGAGACCGCAAGCCCTAAAACCATTTTTAATGGTATCTGGTTTCAAAGAAACCTCTATCGCGGATTTGAGAATTGGTACAAATTCTGCTTTAGTAAGTGCTTGTGCTGGATGTTCTCGCCTCCATCGAAGAACACTATGCTTCCATGCGCATTTTAATGGAAAAAATGCTGCTACATCAGCAGGTTGTAAAATTCTTGTGCAATTAGGGTAGAGGGCAATAAGAATAATTTTCAAATTAGAGCACAGTTCACTGACTTGCAGTGTTAGATGAGTCTTGTGTCCATCAACAAACAATATAACAGGAAATAATTTACCCTGCTTTATAAGGTATGGATGCAGGACATTTCTTATATATTCATAAAACACATCAGCCTTCATCCAGCCATTATCACTTAATCCAATGCCCCATTCTTCAGGGACTTTGGATGCAATTTCTCCAGGAAGACGCTTATAGGGAAGAATGATCATAGGGGGTGTTAACTCACCATCGGCACAAAAAGTGAACATAACTGTAATAGCAGATTTTGATTGGCCTCTGTCTATTTCATATACGTTTTTGTCGCCCTTTAATGCTAAGACCACACCTGTCTTAGGACACAACAAAAAATTGGTTTCATCCCCATTAAAAACTCTACTAGGGTCTGAAAGAATGTCAAATAGTTCATTATCTTTCAAATAATTTTCTATTCCATTAAACCACCCTCTAATATCATTTTCTGATACCATTGAGCTAGCAGATGTGACAGATTCGGGAGTACGAACAGAAATCTCAGGATGCCTATTCAAAAATAGTTTTAACCATTTATCCTATCCTATCCATTCAAAAATATCCTATCCTATCCATTCAAAAATAACCTGGAAGGTTATTTTTGAAAGGATTTGGCCTGTTACTCTTTTTTAAAAATTCAGAGACACTACATTGTATATCTTCTTTCCGGCGAGGAAATCCTTTTTTAGAACTTTGTAATATCCAATTGACCAGAATGGTTTCTTCAGCGTCTGTTAGTACTGTGGAAGGTCCAGGACGAAGGTTTGTTTTGTCAGGGTTCTTCAACCTAAATTGTATGGTGGATCTGGGTACCTGAAACTCTCTCGCAGCTTGTTTCTTGCTCATTCCAAATTTGACTGCATTTAAAGCCTTTCTTAAATTCTCATCATCATATTTTATTTTCTTTTCTTTAGGCTTCGCTTTACTTTTGGTCTTCATTTTCGTCTTTATTCGTATATCTGTAATAAACCATTTATTGGCATATAATCGACCCAATTATTGGCGTAGTGTCCATAATGGGTATTAGAGTCATTGGCACTGTGCCAATTATAGGATAACCAAATAATTTAATGTTATTCCTTCAGAGGAAATGTAAAGTTAATAATGTTAAAAGGTGATGAAATAAAAAAAAACAGGAATACAATATTTATAAAAAGACTAATTATTGGCATATTGTGCCAATAATAGGACTATGAGCTATTTGGCATCCAGTAATTGGCACCCCCGAATAATAGCGAAAACATAACTTTTTATCACTTAAAATCGTTACCATACTATGCTTTAAGCATCATACAATATTGAGCAAGTACACTCATTTGGTCTCTTATTAAACGAGCATGATTAGAAATGCAAAATCAATTGACTTACCTTATGAAATAAATAGCAAAATCGGTTTTAATTCACAGCGAAATTTTAAGCGGCAACTTTTGAATGAAATACAATGACATGAAAGATTCAGTGTTGCCAATTTAATAATGCAATATTACTACTAAAATATTGTTGTTGTTAACATTACCTTGGGCCAAAAGGCACCTTATTATTATAGTTTAAATGCAAAGTGCCAATAATTGGGTGAATGCCAACATTTGGGTCGTTTACCCTATATACCTAGTGAGACATTAGTACGATTTTGTCATAACTTCCAAGCTTCAACACAACTTTTCAAGTATTTAATTCAATTGGTAGTGCCATGCCAATAATTCAAGTGGTAGTGCCATGCTTGTTACCTTCGGGTAGCAGCCGAATGGACCGGCACGCCCCGTATAGTACCACTCTCTCACAGAAGACCGGCGTGAAGTGGCAGCTATGCTGTCGCGTTTCGTCCGGTAAGTGAGAGTCCAGGAGGCCCACTCCCCATCCCTACTCCCAAAACTTGACGCTGGCAGCTGCACAAAAGTGCTAGCCAAGTTCTCCTGATTTGGGAGAAAAAAAAAACTTCCAAGCTTCGCGTCACACCGCTACGTCATTTAATTTTTAGTATATCACGAATCGTACTAATCTCTAACTACTGAAATTGGGCTTGTTGCTAGATCTCTCTTTCTAGACCGTGATACTAAAGCATTGTAAAGGAACGAGATAGGCATATGTAAGTGGCTAAGGAAGAAGTAGGTTAACATTATTATGTTCCATCCCTTTTTGCGTGCACAAAATTAAAATTGCTTATCATCGGATTGGTGACATTTATTATATTGGAGTCGCATTCTAATTGCTCATTTAGACTCTCGCCTCGAAGCTCGTATCGCACCTCGCCTCGCAGCTCGTGTGATTTTTGCGAGATATTGTGTGTCTGTTCACACTCTCGCGAGGCGTTCAGTTTACTTTAAGCCAGCAATGATGGAAGACGTTGAATTATTAGCAGCATTCAATATTTCCTTACTTAGTTTTTACAACTAAGTGACTTATTTACAAATGAGAGCGCGAGTGTAAGCACGACGTTCGCGTCGGTCGCGAGGCCCTTTGACTCGTGCCTAAAAAACCGCCCTCGACGCGAGCGCTGCGAGGAACGCGACGAGGCTCTGCGAGGCGAGTCGCAAACACACCATTCATACACTCGACTCGTGCCTCGCCTCGCGGCTTGTCTCGTCACTCGCGCGAGAGTGTAAACCTAGCATAACAATGTGCATAACATTTGTAACAGCTCATTTAGACTCTCGCCTCGAAGCTCGTATCGCACCTCGCCTCGCAGCTCGTGTGATTTTTGCGAGATATTGTGTGTCTCTTCACACTCTCGCGAGGCGTTCAGTTCACTTTAAGCCAGCAATGATGGAAGACGTTGAATTATTAACAGCATCCACTATTTCCTTACTTAGTTTTTACAACTACGTGACTTATTTACAAATGAGAGTGCGAGTGTAAACACGACGTTCGCGTCGGTCGCGAGGCCCTTTGACTCGTGCCTTAAAAACCGCCCTCGACGCGAGCGCTGCGAGGAGCGAGACGAGCTGCGAGGCGAGTCGCAAACACACCATTCACACACTCGATTCGTGCCTCGCCTCGCGGCTTGTCTCGTCACTTGCGCGAGAGTGTAAACCTATTATCAGAGTTGTAATGAGTTATAATGTTGCCAGTGATGAAAAAAAAATCATATAAATATTAATAATGGTAATTTGGTTATTCGTATCGTGAACTACTTTTTTTTTTTTACGTCAGGAAATGCATTTATCGCACTGACCCCCTGACCCCCAGGAGGCACTGCGTGGGACTCACAGGCCTAACACCCTTGTGAGAACAAGAGGCGGCCCGTACTACCCACTAAAACCTGACCCCAACCCTCATCCGCCATAGTGGGACGCCACGGGATCGCGTTAGCATACAACAGCGACGCCCCGGCGGCAGGCCAGATGGTCGGCCCGTCTGGTGAGGGAGCTGCTGAGAAACAGCCCCCTCTGTCCACCGAAGTGGACCCCTCAGAAAAGTGAGGCTGCTCGCAAGTCCACTCTGCTGATCAGAGAAGTACCCGGAGCAGCCCCACACGACTCGAACACCGCCAACCAAAGTGGGCAACCTGCATCGTGAACTACTACATTGCGATACTTAAACGTTCATAACATATTTTTTTAGGATTCTGATAAAGAACATATTATAAATTATTTACTGGAGCCAATGCTAACAACATCAGTCAAATCACTTACAGTTAACCACTATAACCGTACTTGTTTGTTATTGTACATGTCATACTCAAAGGCTGTGAATACTGAATAATGTTGAGGCACCAAAATAATAATAAATACTCAATAAACTCAATTTTATGATATAAGTAAAAAAAATGAATAATCTGTCTAGGTATATAAGGCAGTATACAATAATGATAAATTACTGAAGACTGTCAATACAATGTTAACCATATGTAAACAGTATGTCAATAGATAGTTACTGAATGTATAAAAATTGTCTATATTATTATATAAGGGCAATGATATTTTAACTATAGATATGTTATACGCTCACTAAACAACCGAAAAAAGTGTTCCGCGCTGCACACATACACACTTTTCATTCAATGTACATTTCACTACAAGTCAAAATGATAGAAAGGGGATAGTCGATAAAATCAATAAGAAAAAAAGAGACAGCTAGTGTTGTCAATTGCGCGTCAATGTAAACAAACATTAGTCTAGCGACCGATGACATATCAGAATATTAGGCAAATAATTGAAATATATTAATAAATCGAAGTATACTGCGTTCTTACATGCGGTATGAGATCCCTTGTGTTTTATTAACTTTGGTATCATAATTGGTGATTTCCTAAATACACAGGATGGCATTTTTTTTAATTTTGTAGCAGCGTACCACTCGTCGCCATGCGGTGACACAGACTAAAGGCAATACGTCCTAATTAGGACGTTTTCGAGTTTTCACGATTGCGCGCTCATAACATATCTATAGTTAAAATATCATTGGTTACGACTTAGGGTTCGTGACAATTGAAACAGCCGATTAAACTTACAAAAAAACAGACACTTTAATTATCCAACACCAAAGACAAAATAACACACTAAATTATAAAACACAATCGCACTAAGATCACTTTAAATCGCACTCGTAGATCGCTTCGATATTATCGCTTGTATCGCTGATTCCAAACCAAAGAGTATAGATAATATACTGGGTTCCAAACTGTTAACTGACTAGTCGCGGCTCATACCCGGCCTCGGATGGTTCTAGAACCTTCGACTGTAGGTCAGGGGAAATAGCTTGGACGAATCTGTCAACCCCAGATTTATATATGTACGTAAATCCGTGATATGTGGTAGTTTATTATAGGTAGTTTTTACTTTTTACTTATACTCGGTCTACGGAGTACAGTAAATGGTAATTTATTATTCATCTATGATTTTAATACTTTATTTAGTTAAAAGGTTGTCTGTGGAACCTGGAAAGATCACTGACCTCTATAATACCACTGGACTGGCTGTTGTCAACGTGCTTTTGTGGCTGCTTGACATTCGCCATTTTGGCGCTGTCCGCCGCTGTCGGACGTAGCGAGAGTTCGTGGTACTAAAACGAATGATGTCGATATAAAGATTTTTATTTTTATTAATCAATAACCGTATCATCATAATTACTACTTATGTTATATTAAGAACGAAAATGCAAAATTACTTTACAGTAAACAAACACTTCTCACTGTCATTTGCAATATACGTAAAAATTTGTTCTTGGGACTCTCGCTAGTGGCGCTTCAAATGGACACAAAAAATTACTATCAAACGCTTGGAACAGCCAGTCCAGTGGTATTATAGAGGTCAGTGGGAAAGATGAATGGTATTGGTCATAGAGTATATAATATATTCAATATTGCTAGTTGCTACTAGGGATGATCCTTATTAGAAAAACATCGATGCTTACATCGATGTCAACATCGAACCAAAAGTATCGATGTACGATATATATCGATTGAAAAACATCGGTGTATTTAAAACATAGATGTTTTTGGTAACAAGCAAATAAAACTGTCTAAATTTTTTATGAAATATGTTTTTATTTATAAAAATATTTGAAACAAAAAATAAGAAACAAAAAGTCTCACAGTCGTTTAAGCACACTCTGTAAAAAAACTAATTTCGACAGGTGTTTACCTTTAAGCCTGTCACGCTGCTGGTACAGCAGTTCTTCAGCTTTGGAAAAAAGTATTTCTGAATCTGAAGATGTCGCTGCGCGATACAAATACTTAAGAGCTATTTTTTTTAATTCGGGTAGATGGATTCTAGCAATTCCCATAAAAGTATAGGGTCTTGTTTTAACTCAGCTACCAGGCTGTTGAACGTAATGGTCATCTAATGATTATCGAACTGATAAAGTTGAACCTAGTTACTAGTACATTCAATGTACGCTACATGATGCTCTAAAGAATTATTTACTTTTCAATATTTTATTCTTTTTACATCGATGTGTCGATGTTATCGAAGTCAAAACATCGATGTAAAAACATTGATGTTTTTCAGCTGAACATCGATGTGTATGAAACATAGATGATAGATGAATATCGATCATCCCTAGTTGCTACTTGCTTTATAAATAAAAAAATTAAATTGGTTGATGCGCCGCAAAGAGTATAGATAATATACTGGATGCGCCGTGCGGCGTGCGCATGTTATTATTATTGCAGTGTTTTTTGGTTATGATAAATGCGTATTTTCTTTTCTGATTTTTTGGATTAATTTGTACAACCGTTTGGTCAAAATAATAAGAAAACTAAAAGACAAAGATGCCGGATATGAAATACATTTTAGTTACGGGCGGTGTCATTAGTGGCGTTGGAAAAGGTGTCATTGCAAGTTCTTTTGGCACGATATTAAAAAGCTGTGGAATTGATGTTACTTCTATTAAAATCGATCCTTATATTAATATAGACGCTGGCACGTTCTCACCGTATGAACATGGTAAGATTTTTCTCCATCGCTCTCGAATTTATTCATTAATATATTAATTTATGTGTCGTCTATTTTTAATTTCTAGGTGAAGTTTATGTACTTGATGACGGTGGAGAAGTAGACCTTGATCTTGGCAACTACGAACGATTTTTAGATATAACTCTCCATAGGGATAATAATATTACAACAGGCAAAATATATCAACAAGTCATTGAACGAGAGCGACGTGGGGACTACCTGGGGAAAACAGTACAAGGCATGTGTTAAATATTATTTAAATTAAGGGTACAAATGTTGTTTTTGTGTTTGTTTTATGTTTTATTTTTATTCTTTTAGTGATTCCACATATTACTGATGCTATTCAAGAATGGGTACAGAGAGTTGCACATATACCAGTAACTCCAGACAATGCTCCACCAAGAGTTTGTATAGTAGAGTTGGGTGGCACCATCGGCGATATAGAAGGAATGTCATTTGTTGAAGCATTTAGACAATTTCAATTTAGGGTTAAAAGAGAAAACTTTTGCTGTGCTCATGTATCTTTAATACCAATGGTATGTAATGTTTATTAAAATGAATTATAAATAACTAAGGAGTTATATAAACTTTACATCACCTGAGTGGGTGTTTTGTTGATATTTTCTCAAAATTGGTTTACAATGAGGATCCGTAACGTTTTTAGTTGAGAATGCAGATTTATGGAGCTATTAATTCATAATGAAAATGGTTTTCCATTGTAAAAAGAGATGATGAAACTCCACCAGAGGGTGAAAAATATCTTGTAGCCTGGGCCTCTGCCCAGGCTGTAAGACGTTGCTGTGAATATAATTTGAATGTACGTACCAGGTACCTACATAACTATACCTTTTAAATGATAGGTATATGTAGGTACTCAAATCAACTTAAATAGTTGATATAAGTTTGTACCTACTTTATGTGTAGGTATGTGTATTTATGTATTCTCTTATTTTAAACCGTGTTATAAAAACAAACAATACTATTGCACATACTGGTACTTTTTTGACAGATCCAAGATTATGTTTTCGCAGGGGCTTGACCTAACCTAGACTTATTTTTTTTAACGCTAGGAAATGCATTAACGCATACTACAAAACACTAAGCATCCTAAGGATTCAACCACAACGCCCTGACGGCCTGCCAAGTCTGCTGAAGCAGAACACATAGCCAAGGGATTCGGGTTGCCGGACGCTACTAAGCCCCTCCACCTCTACAAGGTGATCGCACGTTTTGACTTTTTTTATACTACTAGGAAAATCCTCATGGGGTCCTGCCAGTTCATCAACCGGCAGTGACTGTGAGACTCTTATTCACTAAAATTCATAGTGGACTCTTGTTTTGGCACATCACGGAATCGCTTGCACCCGTGCCCGGTAAGCATCTGCGTCAGATTGAACGTCAGGACGCCGTGTGGTCTCCTGACTCAGTCAGACAGGTACATACGAACCGCGCCCACCGTCGCCAGGCAAGCAGCCGGAGTCCACAGGTCTTCTCCAATCGCCGGAACAGGACTTCGTTAGCTAGGTACCTGATACGAGCGATACCCTTTCTGGACGTTTCCCGCGCGCACGCTCACTCGCCTGAAATTGAAACACCTCGGCGAGTGTGAGTTATGCGCTGAACTAGGTGAAATGGATACTGAACGTTCAGCAACACTCCAGGGTCAGGCTGTATCTCATATGGGCCGGTGCATCCACAATCCTTCCTTGGACGCACAGGCAGGCGTTGCGGGATGGTCCCTTGCGTGGTCCGTGGAAGAGGATGGCCTTCGTTTTTTTCCTTTCGTTGGAAATGGATACCCTCAGACTCAGCCTACCGACCCGGCCGACGACTTATTGGTGCCGACAGTGGCCAAGTCAGGGAAGCCCGAGAAGAAGTGGACACCGAAGGAGCCAGTCATAGTCGAGATTCCACAAGGCCGATCCTAGAACCGCTCTTTGTGAAACCCAGCAGTCGAAGCGTCGTTGTCGTGATTGACCCCATTGACCCCCTTCTTGCCTGTCTGTCGCAGAGGTACGCGTCCAATACCCGCCGGAGATAGAGAGGCACCTCATGATAATAAAGTGCCTCTCGTAACGTCTCGAACACCCTGGTGTTAAGGGCGTTGGCTACATCTAATGAGACGACTAAAAGCACGCTTCCCTCTTCCACTGCGGTCAAGGACCAACGGATGTCCTCGGTCGACCGACCCTGTTAAGGGCTAGCCCGAACTGAGCCTCTGAAAGGCCCACCCTTACCTCCACAAGATGCTGAGTGATACGGGCAGCAAGAACGTTAAAAGCGATTGCCCATCTTACTCAGCATCACGATTGGCCAGTAAAAAGAAGGAGAGTAAAGAGGATGAAGACATGCGTTGAATAGGTACTTCAGGGCTGGGATACCATCCAGTCTTGGAGCCCAAAGTCCTGGGCGGGATACCGAGAGAATACCATCCACTACTAGCTTACTAGCTTCACGATCAGCAAGTCAAACTCAAGTGACATTACTCGTTCTTTTGGTGTTAATGCTAGTGATTACGAGTCAAATGATTTGGTAATATGTGACAAAAACGATGAACAAAAATATGTTCAATGAGCATAATGTGCAAAAGAGCGCTCTAATGAAACATGGGAATATCATATTTTTAAATCCTAATGAGTTTACGAAAAATCCGATGGCATGAACCTAACTCAATATGCTTGGAATACATTTCGGCCTGAGAGTTCTGTACTTAAATATAAAAAAAAATGTGATTTTATTTAAATATCACAAATTTATACTAAATAAAGAACACTAAAGATAATTGCTAAATATAGTCGCCAACAGCGTCGCGCAGTACCAGGGCGGCGGGCCGTCTGCGTTCGGACCGTCACAGTGACGTCACACGCACCCACGTTGCCGGCGAAACGGCGCAATGTTAAGAGCTAGCAACGTTTTCGAGAGACTATTTTAGTAAGGCCAGTGCTTAGATATGCTATTTCTCACACTCTCCCGGACATCATACGGGGTATCTGGCTGGCGTAATGGTTGCGTTTACCATTGCGCATCGTACTTGGATAGGTAAAATATCAATTTTTCAAATAATTTTAAGAAGGTTCCTTTTGTATCTATGTATATATGTATGGTCTTAATTATATTAATTGCACTTTTTGCAACATGAATCTATAATTTCCAGACAGTTTAATTGTTATTTTAACGGTGCCAGACGCTAATTTTGAATAATTTTTGTTAAGGCTGAACTTCAAATAGCAATATTTTGTTTAAAACCAGTAATTGCTTCATTTTTCTATATCTATAGACAAATGTAATCGTCCCGACGTTATCTTCGTAAGTTATGGTCTGATTTGGATAATTCAAAAAGATATATCATTCTTATGTCAAAATAAATAACGTGCATAGTACTGCGTGTACTGATCCTCATTGGTAAATATGTTACATAAGTATTATACAAATAATACCTATTTTATGTTGATGAGTCATTACTACTAAAGAAGTTATGAAAAAGTAAACATTTTTAATATATTTCATTTGAAACAAAAATAACAGGCTCATTGTATAAGTTTAAATAATTTGTTTATTAAAATATAATTATGTTTTAGCCTAAATCAACTGGTGAACCTAAAACTAAGCCAACACAATCATCTGTACGTGAACTACGGGGATTAGGCTTATCACCTGACTTGATACTGTGCCGTTCTGAGAAACCAATTAACCATAATGTTAAGGAGAAAATTTCTAATTTCTGTCATGTCGCACCAGAGCAGGTAAACCCAAAAATAGCTGTAAAATTTAAAGATGTACTTTATCCGCTGGGTGCGTAAGGCATAGTGGGGGACACAAAAGTGATGTCAGCGCCCGCTGCGGACCAATACAGAACCACGGGTGGCTCTTTATTATTGATGACCATAAAAATAACACATGTGTCAGTTTAATTAAATAAATAAAATAAAACGGGTCATCAGAGTTGTTGTGTAGTCGATTGCAAAAATACTAGTAGAATTAGTAATTGTAAATTTTATAAGTTTCCAGTTGCCAGACAATGAAGTGATGGTTTGCTTATTAGATATAAAATAATTAATAATTGGGAATTTAATTGTTTTTATGTTCGAACAATCACCAATAGTCGTCGAACAAACGATAATTGATCAAAATTAATTAATCTGAGCGATAAAAATAAAGATATCTAGTAAAGGGGGCCAACTT
Source organism: Boloria euphrosyne (assembly GCA_951802675.2). NCBI lineage: Eukaryota > Metazoa > Arthropoda > Insecta > Lepidoptera > Nymphalidae > Boloria > Boloria euphrosyne. The sequence continues at coordinate 6,900,907 of OX637877.1, forward strand.
AAGGGTGAACATTTGTTTAATTAATTATAAATAAATAAAAGACGTACAAACAATTTCTACATTCGAACATTAACGAACAAACGACGAACAAATAATTAAAAATAAAAAAAATCCGTAAATCAAAAAAAGTTGGGCCAACCTAATTCACTTATTGAGACTTGTTTTAGTTGTTGTATTTATTTTACTTACTGTTTTCAGCTGACCCACGGAAAAAAATTTAATTTAATGTACACTGTGCAATATATCACATTTAACATTGAAAAAAAAAAATTTTTCAAGTTTATTTTATTTTTTCAATAGCTATTTGGCATACAATACATGTATATTTTCTCGAAAGAGCCACCGTGAGTTGTATCGTTAGATGGCGCTAGAGTCACGCACCCAGCGGATATTAAATCCACAGTTTTCATCTGTGGCTCCCCTGGTGTGGAGTTAGCAACAAGGTTAAAAGGTGCTCTAGTCCATCTCCATATTTTAATTTCCCAAACTTATGTACCTTAATATTATATGAAAATATAAATAAATAAATGTGTTAGGACTTTTACAACAGCGCCATCTAGTTAGTACGCCATGGTAAGCGTACAAAGTTTGTATTGTTGTATTATGTTTACTAGATAGTTGATATACTACACATATAAATTTTAAATACATACATATTATAAATATAAACACCCATGACTGGAATACAAACATTCGTGCTCAACAAATGAATGCCCACCAGAGGGACTTGAACCCGCGATCGCTGGCGGAGAGTAGAGTCACTACCAACTGAGCCAAATGTGTCATCAAGTCATCTTTAATGAGATGTGAATGAGGATTAGTCATATTACATATCATTATATAGAAATTAATTGAGAGGACAAATTACTGTGCTTCTGGGCGGAGATGAGCTGGCTAATTGGCATTGGCATTTAAGATACACAACAGACCAAATCAGAGTTTAAGTGCAGAGAGTTACATACAGCCGACATCACGCTGCATATGATAAATTAAAATAAATTTATGATATCAAATAAGTTGTATGACAAAACCAAAACAAACATCCTGCATATACTAAAATATTATCAGCAAGATGTTCTTAATTCACAAATTGTCAAACTATTTTATTATATAAATAAATATGTATGTACTACGTAGTAAAAATAATTTTAGACTTGTTAAAAAATGGAGGTATTATACAAATTATTCTAAAAATAAAGCCTATCTAGCCTATAGTTTTCATAAGGAATGTGATTCCACTAACATGCAGTTACGGATAAATGCTCAGAGAAAGATTTGTGTAATGCAATAATATAATCTTTTTTTAAAGGTAATATGTATACATGATCTGACTTCCTTGTACCACGTGCCCCTGCTGATGGAGGCCGAAGGTGTGACGCAGTACTTAAATGATAGGCTTCAGCTAAACATTGCCATGCCACGTCCATCTAGGTATTTATTGTTCTTATACATGCTTTACTTTTCAGTGCTTTATTATTTATACAAAATACAGATTTAACTAAATATTTTCTTTTATTATTATAATACTCTAGAGACCGAAGTATCACTTGAATATCTTAACCTTTTTCTAACATATTACATACATTGGCACTGACCTGACTAGATCAAATGAGGAAGTATCAGAGTTCCTTATTGATTATTTCTTGTCATATTTTAAATTTATTAATAAATGCTATTATATATAAATATGTACATACCATTAGTACCAATGTTTTATCAATATTAGTGAAGTTTTTAACAGACTCAAAAATATTACTTCATAGGTATTAAATATTTAGGTACTTTTAAATGTTATGCAAACGCCTGATGTAAAAGTATGACTACTATAAAACTATGTAAAAAGTCTTCATCGTCTTAAATATTATGTGCAATGTACATGTTATCAAAATTTCAATATTTATCAGGTTTATGCAAAAATGGCGTAATTTGGCCAAACGAGTTGATAATTTACGAAAAGAAGTGAATATAGCCCTCGTTGGTAAGTATACCAAGTTAGAAGACAGCTATGCGAGTGTCACAAAGGCGCTACAACACGCATGTATTGCGGCCGGCTGTAAACTGAATTTAACTTTCATTGAAGCAGTTAATTTAGAGAAACAAACAAAAATCGACGATCCAGTTGGATACCATAAAGCGTGGCAAGACCTTTGTAAAAGCGAGTATGTATTACGTAAATATTTTACAAATATCATATGTTCTAAATATTATAATAACAAATTATTTTATCTTTAATCATTCATCTAATAAGTACTATATCATGTTATTTTTTGTTTTTAAGTGAAGTCTACTGACATAATACAGTTGTATAACTAATGCAGTTATTGAAACTGTTTGTTATTATATGCTAAAATCATATTTTTAAGTAAAATAACTCCTTTTCTTTTTATTGAATTTTTCTAAAATGAACATGACAACTTCATTATAGTGCGAAATGTAGAATTTAGTGCCTAAGGCTTTACTTATATTTTTCAGTTATATTATGAAACAAAAAGTGAAAAATGAAATGATATCTTCTGTATTTGTAACATTATTGTTACTTATTTATTTTTTTACTTATAAGTATTGTTAGATGATGTATGAGACTATTTCAGGGGTGTTATAGTCCCTGGCGGATTTGGCCAGCGTGGCATGGAAGGCAAGATAGAAGCGTGCCAGTGGTGTAGAGAGACTCAAAAACCTATGCTGGGGATATGTCTTGGCCTTCAAGCAGCTGTTATAGAGTTTGCAAGGAATGTGCTCGGCTTAAAAGGAGCTAATTCTACAGAAGTGAACCCAGACTGTGAGGATAAATTAGTAATTGATATGCCAGAACACCATCCCGGCAATCTTGGGGGTACCATGCGATTGGGCAAAAGGAAGACGTATTTGGAACCTAGTATTGTATGTAAGTATACTTGTATAACTGTAACATCCTCATAATTTTGAATACTTTTTATCTTTCATTATAATGGATAATAATGTATGCCCAAGATGCTTTATTTTTAATTCTCTTTATAAAATAGACCGTGACCGTTTCTCGAAAAAACCATTAAATAGATTTTGACGAAATTTGGTATCATAATATTTAGTTATCTGAGTTAAAACTCGTTATCTAGGCGCCAAAACGTAGGTACGTTTTAACAGCTACGTATTGCTAGTTAACTTATATAACACTCCACAGCCAAGCTGTACAAGAAGGAGGTGATAGAAGAGCGCCACCGACACCGGTACGAGGTGAACCCGGAGTACATCGCGCGGCTGGAGGCGGGCGGCCTGCGCTTCGTGGGCCGCGACGACTCGCGCGCGCGCATGGAGGTGGCGCTGGTCGACGCGCACCCCTACTACGTGTCCGTGCAGTTCCACCCCGAGTACCTCTCGCGCCCGCTCTCCCCCAGCCCGCCCTTCCTGGGGTCAGTAATCACTATACACGTTTATATAATTATGCTCTCTGACCGATTACGGTTGAGACTAGCCAACTTTGCAGGAGATATTATAGTTGTTGCGCGACACAAGTGAACTCTCTATTTCTATCACTCTTATACTCCGGTGGGACATCTACTCTACACGACCAGTGAAAGCTAAGGCGCAGGACCGACAGCTTTACGTGCTATCCGAGGCACGAAGGTGACACCGCCAACTTTCCAACTCCGGGCTGTTTGTTACTGAGGCTCACTAAACAGAAAGACTCGATGACTAAACTTGGCCCGACCCGGGACTCAAGCCCAAGACATCTCGATGTGTAACACGATGAACATGATAGTGTGTACCGTGGCTATCCCTGAACTATAAATATATGTCAAAACTTCTACGTTTTTAAATTATTTTGTGAATTATTTTTTGCAGACTCGTCTTAGCTTCTCTAGGAAAATTGAAGAGTTACATGTCTAAAGGGTGTCGATTGAGCCCCAGGACTCAGTCGGATGTGAGCTCAGGTAAATGCGAAAACATAAAAGTTTGTCATGTTTTTATTAAATATACCTACTTATATTATGTAATTATTACCATATTTAATGTGACGTACATATTAATTTTTAACATGTGTGAAACAAATACACTTACATATCATTTTTTACGATACCTACGATGGTTATGAGTTTGTCTCATTACTTTGTGTTTATAATTAATTTCGATTTTAATTTACCTAATAATTTTTAATAACTAGTTTTCCAACTACAAAATTTCATCAAAAGCCTTGAATTGGAATTGTGAAATTGACAACATATAATTTTTAGGTTTAACAATTGTGCTTTAAAATATTTCAGATGAAGAGGATGTATCTGAAGAGATATCTCACCTCACTTTAATTGATGAAAAATGTGTATCCGAGAATGGAAGTACTATTAATGGAGTGCATTAAGAATATCGCAACTATATTAGGAATATAATAACTGTATAGGATATAAGTATTGTTTTAGCTTAGTATTGTACCAGTCTACATCTGATATGAAATTATTCATTCTACTTCCAGAGAAAACACATTTTAAGCAAAAGTAGTGTAATTCGAAATATACAATAACAATGTATATTGGAATATTTATTTAGTAAATTTTTTTGTGTTTAACTTTTGTTAAATATGTATTACAATTTATGATGGGTGAACTTTTATTTATCATTTAAAATTTCTTTGATGAAGAAATGTATTCAATTTCAAATTCCAATAAATTGATTTTATTTATTACAACTAAATAAAACAAATCTTTTCACATGTACAAATAATTGTAAATTATAAATGATAAAATCTTGCGAGCGCCAACTTCAGGGCGGTCAAAAAGTTTGGTTAGAACTATATATTAGGATAGAACAAAAATAAAGTATATATGTCACGGGCAACTTAACTGGGCAGTATTAATATTATGGATAATTTAAATACCAGAATATGACAATATTGATTTTATAATGATAATGGCTGGCCCAAAAATAAAACCCCACATATATTCAGCACACAATATTTTAGTAAATACTTTTTTTTATAATTCTGCCCATTAAATAATCGCCAAAAACATTGCAATTCATGTGTTAATTAATTATTTGCAGTTACTGAACCTCAAGATACCTGTAACATATATATCAGGATAGAATTTCTGTTACTTTTTATATTTGATGAAATTACTTCAGCAAACTAATTCGAATCCCATAATGTCACTTCTAAGTAAGTTTTTTGAAGTGTTAATATCTATTTAAGTTTTTTCATTTTCTGATAGATCAGAAGTTTAATTTACATATAAATGAATTTTGTTCTCATAAAAATACACAACTAAGCATGTATGGATTTAATTGTTAGCTAAAAAATAGTTTGATTTCTTTAACTCTTTTATATAAGCATTTTAGTAGTTTTTTTTTAATAATTATAAGTAAAAAAAATTAAACATACTTAAATGAAATCGGTACCAGTTTCACTGATGTACATAAATGAATTTAAAATCAGAAACTTATATAGACCTAGTCAACCTATAGTAAAATACTCCTACAGCATAATACACGTTCATTTTAAATATTAATGTATAAATTTTGTTTCACTCTAATGCACTGTAACAAAATTAGTTATACACAAATGTTTTATATTAAGTACATAATATTATATGTAAATAATTATAAATTCCTAGCAAAATAGTTGAAATAAACTACTTGTTTTCTAAAATACGAGATGTCAGTGTAAAAGAATCGAATTTGAATGTTACTTTTTTATATATTTCGTTGTTTGCATCACCAATATAGTTTTATGTTTATTTAAAGCCACTTTATACATAAAAAACGGAAAAGTGAGGAGACTATGCAACTGATGAAGTCATACTTTTATTAATGTATTATATTCTTTCAATTCTTAGTGTAGTGGTTAAATATTATACAAGGAGTATATTTTTTATTAGTTGTTGTGTAACAACAAAACTTGCATGAAAGTGTCCTTATAGTTTGTAGAATATTGATTGCTTTGGTTTATTAAATAGCATGTGATACTTATTTCTTGAGATAAAATATATATTATACATAAAAAATACTTTATTATATTTATCGATTCAATTAGATTTGAAAAAATCTATTTCTATGATACAAAATAAAAAGGTATGACAGTAAAGTACAAATAGAAGTGGGTCATCATATTATCCTTCAAGTTAAGACAAGAGATGTCTTGTGGGCAAAGCTTCCTGTTTAACTGAAGTCACCAATATTTCAGGGATACCTAAAATTTTTCAATTAGTAAGGGAGGCCCAACTAGGCCACTAGTGAATTAGCTATTGCTTTGATTTTTGTAGGATTTCCCTTTTGTTTGTGGAGTGAAAAAAGGGGGTGTCACTGATATGTATGTGATATAAATCTGTATGTCAGAATCTTGGAAACATGACACATGACGTGCCAATGCCTCAGTAGGAGCGTATAATTTAGAAAAAATAGAGCGAAATGTTTAGGTATAACGATTATTTTATAAGCTTAAATGATATAATATGAAATGTAAGTTATTCTTTCTGTAATAATTAATGGTTTAGCATTTCTTATGTGATAATTGAAAGTATACCATCTTTTTATAACATAAATAGTCTTTTCAAATGTCAATATGTACTCGGTCTCTTAAAATTAGCACAATTTTTTTAATGTTTGTAAATTCTCATCGCAGCTTACTCTTTACTTATAGTTACAGTTTTGTAAAACTGTGTACTATATATCATAATGAACTTTTAACTGGTTACTACAACTACTTAATAGCTACTTAGTTTCAATCAAATATAATAACTGTTAAGACTGTGACGTTTAATAATATATTTATAACATATTATAATATAACTTAGAACCTGCATAATGTGTGTAATAAACATATAACTTTTACAACTTGTCATTCCAATCTCAAATATGTGAAATATTTCTAAAGAGAATCTATTATTGTAACTAGCTTGTAAAACAAATTAAAATAAAACATAGTTTTTGGAATTGTGTATTTAATTATACTAAAACAAAATCCTTTCGTCGCGATATATTATGATTATTACTAGGGATGACTGCTACAAGTTTTAACTCAAATAGTTTTCCTGCATCTAGAAAATCATATTACGTAACTGTCCAGTGGTGCGGTCACACCAGAAAAAAGTCTTAAAGGTATAGACTGCATTTGTTTCAATTATAATGAATATTTCAATAAGATTTTGCAAAAAATATTTGATGTACAGATACAAATAAGTTATATTTTATTATATGAATGGACTAGCGTCTGACCCTCGCTCCGCTCGAATTCGTCTGTTTTGCAAGTTAGGTATAAAATGAAAGAAAGAGTAAGAGGATTTAGTATGCTTGCATTAAGTGATAAAAAAGAGAGAATAGTATTTTATCTTAGTTGCACAACACCCCTGTCTATCGTCACGCTACGGCCGTAAATGGAAACTAGTGTCACCATAAGCCGACGTACGAAATGGCGGCCCGGAAGCTAGCTGCGAGTGCAGGTACGCGCATGTATGTACAGTCAAATCGACGTCCCGCTGATTGGCTTACCTAAAAATTGCGATCTGCGCATCGGAACGTATGATGTTCGGAACCGCCATTAAGTTTGAATCGTACTATACCTACTGTTGATGCTTCTTTCTAAACTCGAGACCGTGATATTTATTAAATTGAAGAGAAATGTCATTAGAGCAGCCCCGGTCGATAGCAACAACGTATAACGCGGCGTTGACGAGAAGCTTGGAATTTATGACACAAATCCTACAAATCTTTTACTTAGTATATCAGAGGCCCTAGACTTAAGTAAATCTGTGGTATTATGATACAGACAGGAAATGGAGACTATAAATTTATCGTAGATGTAGAAGATGAGCTATGAAACTAAAGAATTGTGAAGGAACGAGTAACGTGTTGTAAGTAGACAAAGGAAGAAGAAGAACAACATTATGATGGCCTACCTCTGTCAGCGTATCATATGATTATTGTTTATCCTTGGCGAATTGAGACTAAGTAACTGTTTACGTTTTCTTGTTGATTATCCGCGTAACGTAAAAAACTATTGTGCTAATAAACAGGATTTTGACAGGATAATATTATGTTATTCATATGCTAATATACGCTAATACCACGTCTTACGTAGCAATATACTCTATGCTATACTCTTTAGATGTAATCCTAATTGATATTACTTATCTGTGATTTAGAACTGTCATCTTAGCAAATTATTAACTCTCAAGTGTCAAGTGTCAAGTCTCAACTCGCACGGCAGTACATGCGAATTGTGAACATATTTTTAAATTTGCGCAATTTCTGAATAACTTTACTATAAGGAATCTAGAAAATTTAATATAAATTTAACTAGAAACTTGATTAAAAATGGTTTTTTTGAGTTTTTTAAAGTGTTTAGGTGTTACTCTTATCACTTAAAAATAATCAAAAAATACAAACAAATAAATCGATAGTATTTATAAAAATATTTCAAAATGGTATTTGAATCAATCGTTGTGGATGTGCTGAACAGGTTTCTTGGCGATTACGTCGAAAATTTAAACAGGTCACAGCTAAAACTTGGAATTTGGGGAGGTAAGTTTTTATAGATCAATGTATGATGTCATACTACTCCCTATAACTAACTGCGATTGTTTATGTCTGATTATTTTTTTCAGGTGATGTGGTACTCGAAAATCTGATATTAAAACAAAATGCCTTGGAAGAGCTTAATATACCTGTTCAAACTGTATATGGACATTTAGGTTTGTTATTTTTCCCATATATTTTATATATTATTATACCTCACAAACATTTTATAGTAAAACATTCAATAACATTATAATACATAATCTTATCATTTACTATAACATCTTACACCAAAAATCAATGAACTGAACATATAACTTTTTAAAATATGCTATTCCAGATGGCATTGAGATTGCCAAATTGGGTTGTAATTGATTGATTGATGAACAAATATCATTCATCTCAACTATTGCATTTATAATATTAGGAAATATGTTACAACTTGTTAATGTTCATATTTTTTTATTATTTCACAATAATACTAAATCAATAATTAATATTAAGATCAAATATGTAAAAAAAAATATTTTTTAACAAAATATAGAACATTGGATTTTAACTACAGCTAACTATCTTAAATAAGTAGATCATTTTATATACAAGGTAACATTACTTAACATGCTATACACAATACTTACTATTTGTTATGTAGCAACAAACTATAAATGACATCATGTACTTAATTAGTACTCTTTGATTGTGCTAGTGATTCACACAACTGAATTATAATTTAGAGGTCAATGAACAGATTGTGCTTAATTTTATATCAAATTAATTTGACCTCTATGACATAAAGTACCTGTTTGGTTATCATTATACTATAAATGTATTGATATTTATTAATATTTATTAATTATTAATAATGATTTTAAAATATCAGGTCAGATATAAATAACATAATTTTAAATTATAAGTATTAAGTTTATGACATTAATAGACATTTATCACATTTAATCTACAAAGTGCAAAGCTATAGATAACAGTTAGTGTTTTAATAAAAATTGTATCTTGCAATAGGAAAGCTGGTACTTAAAATACCATGGAAAAATCTCTATGGTGCTTCTGTAGAAGCAACAATAGAAAGACTATTTCTTATTGTAAATCCCATTGCTGAAATTAAGTATGATCCAGAAAAGGAAGAAAAAATGGCACTGGCTGCCAAGCAAGCCGAACTTGCTAGAGTCGAAGAAGCTAAGAAAAAAGAAGCTGAAAAGGGTATGATTTTCAACTTTATCTGTGTTCTGTTTATTTTTGATATCAAATGTTTTTTAATGTTGTTATATTGTTAGAAGATAACTCAATGATTCTTATCAATTTTATTATGATAGTAAAATTACTCATAGTTTAATAATATAAAACAATCTTCATTACATACTTTATGGTAATTTGAGCATGCTAACTTATTTTTAAAATTATTATAGATGAAAATAAATTAGATGAAACATTTGTCGAGAAATTAGTGACACAAATAATAAAGAATGTGCAGTTAAAAATAACAGATATACATATTAGATATGAAGACAGTATAACCAATCCTAAAACACCTTTCTCGTTTGGCATTACCCTCCATAATCTCTCCGTCCATACTACTGACGAGAACTGGAAACAGACTGTTATACAGGAAGCTGTTACTAAGATTTTCAAAGTGAGTTAAATTGTTTATACTACTGTATTGTGTATGGTGTATTAATAAGTTTTGTAAAAAATATAAGTAAACACACAAAACAAAGGACATCATTTAGTATAAAAAATAATCTTGACCAATTTTGGCTACTGTGACCAATCTACTCTAGTGTTGCAAGAGATATTTTACATCACAAGTATTGAAAAGGTATATTTATTACTATTTCGTGATATTATCAATCTCGGGTGGGAGAAAAATTCGACCAACGAGGTGTGAGACTGACAAGACACGTGCTCTCCGAGGCACGAGACAGCTGTACATGCTAGCCATTAGACTACAGGGTCTGTTATAAAAATAAAATTAGAGGATCTTTAATAAAAGAGGAACAATTTAGATCGATTCCGAAAGTCAAGGGGGTGGTTGTATATACCTGAAACTCAATTAAACTTTAATAAAATACATCGTGGTGTAGTATTTTTAGGATAACTATTTCTTAGAAATGGCGATTCTTTGGAAAAAGTGTATATGGACAATTTTTGTCTGAGCTAATTTGATTAAAAATTAACCTTAAACCTCTTTGAAGTGTGGAAACCTAAAAAAAAATATGTAAATTTTCAGCTTCTAAGGACATTATGCCAGGGGACCTCTATTTTTAGGCTAATTCGGACGGACTAGTATTATTTTATGCAGATGGTATTAAAATTGTCAAAAGTAAAGGCAGAATTTGCGTCTCCTTTCAGTTTCAATCGATATTTTAATACTATCTATTTACGAAACTTTATGATACAAAAACGTGATATTTAAAATCATCAAGGTTTTGTATTTTTTAAGATGTTAAAATTAATGACATTCATTTTAACAGATACTCGATTTAGAAGGATTGGCTTTGTATTGGAATCCAACTACTGAGCTATATTCAAAAACAAATGTAGATGATATTAAATCCCGTTTACAAAAAGAGATAGCGACAAAATCGGAACAACCATCATTCTATCAATATGGTAATAAATATGCATTTTATTTCTTTCTGCTGCATCAATCTCGTTACACTGAAATTTCCTTTACCTCTGGCTTCTGAGACTATCTATTTGATTTTTAACAACTATCATCATCTATATATTAATAGAAAGGCAAAAAAGTTTAATAAAATAATACTCTATTATTTTCTTACTTCTACAGTACTGGGTCCAATAAATGCAACCGCCAAATTGAAGCTTAATCCTAAACCAGAAGGCGACACGCCTAAGTTTAGTATACCGAAAGTGATATTAAGCTTGCACATGGAGCAACTGTCCGTCAGTTTGACTAAATCTCAGTACCAAGACATGATGTTGTTGGCTGACTCTATGGATAGAATGAGTAAAGGTGCTCCGTACAGGTAAATGTATTATGTCATCGTTATTATCCTTACAGGTTGAATTATTATGTATATTATTAGAGAAGAAGAATGAATTGCAGAATATAAGAAAAGATTAATAAATAAGTTTTTTTTTGCACTTTCACGATAAGTTTCAATTTTTATAACTTATTGCGACTTTTACAACCGTATTATAATATAAATGTGATAAGGCACTAATGTAAACACATAAAACTAGGTTGAATAATCAAAAATGGAAAAATATGTCAAGGGCGGGCGTTTTGTATTAAATTATGTAGATTAGCTTATATTTCTCAATAAGTAGGAAATTAAAATATTTATTTTAATAAATAAATATGTTAAAGAGTGATGCTTATAAAATGACAATTACATTATGTATCTATTCGTTTATTACTAAGTATCCACAAACAAAACTTTATAAGTTAATATATAAATATATTTTCACCTTACGATATTTATTTTTTATATTCACCATCAGAAAATACCGGCCAGATCTGAAAAAATATAAAGGACACTACAAGGACTGGTGGCGTTTTGCATACAAATGTATCCTCGAGGAAGAAGTGCGTCGGCGCAGGCGGAACTGGACCTGGGAGCACATGATGGCTCACAGGAACCTGTGCAAGGACTATGCGACGGCGTACCAGAACAAGCTCAGCTGCAAGGGCAAGGTGGCCAAGGAACAGCAGTGTGTGCTAGACGAGGCGGAGAAGTCTCTAGATTTGTTCAACTTGGTTGTTATCAGACAACGCATTGAAATGGAGGTAGGCAAATTTTTTTTGTTTTTGTCATTAATGATGAATGATGATGATGATAATGGGAAGAAAACAATAACAAGTGTTTATGTAGCAGATGTGAATATTATGTACTTTAAGTCAAAGCAATTTCGCTACTTTAAGGAAGCAATCATAGTAATTACCTACTAAATACGTACAAGTATACACATATGTGTATACTAGGTAAAATAATATCAAACTATTACCACATGATAAATCGATTGATACTGATGTATGGAATATTTTAATATTTACCTGCAATAATGAAAGACGTAGTCATTAGATCATCATTTTCATTTTTAATTAAATGATTCATTTTTTAATAAGATAACTATAAAATATACGATGTGATTCTAATATGTTTATTTTTCAAAATAATTTCCTTGTTCAGTAACAGATTATATGTAAACGGGTACTATGTACCTAAGTACCTATCCGTTTATTATAAACAGACGCTTCAAATATTTCTTACATGTTATCTTCATACATCGGTATCAGTATCATATATCAATATCTTGTACATACTAAAGCTCTAATACTGCAATTTTAAAGTGTTTAGTGTTATCTTAACTTTATCACATGTTATCCACATTGTAAAAATAAATTGCAATGTAAACCAACAAATTGATTATGTTTACAGAAACCTTATCAAAATAATTCAATTCTATGACGTATTTCTTAGTTTAATATAAAATTATATTAACACGTTTAAAGTTGTCAAAACACTGATGCTTGACCTTAATGCTTCATTAATATCCTATTATAAATGCAACGCAAACGCGATCAATATTAGAATCGGTTTCGGGTAATGACCCTGAACCGAAAGGCTTTTCTGCTTAAGGTTTCGGTTAAGTTTTTTAACATGGTTTATTTCGGTACCAAAACCGAAATCCAACCTTGTTTTAAGAATTAAACTATTACCTATTAAACCGTTCCTTTTCGTTAACCGGTAAAAGAAGCAGCGATTAAATATTATACTATGCCAGTTTCAAGCCCCGCATAAGTTACTTAAGTTCGTTGGCAAATGTTATAGTACCTAGTTTTTTTCTAACATCATAGCTCAACCCATTATTCAACGGTCTTTCAGAAAATTTAAATCGAATCGAAAATAGTGGAAGTTTGCAGAAGATTTTTCTATTTACGAATGAACTGAGGAGAATTGGGCCGAAAAAGTTTTCATTGAGTTTTAGTAACCCACTTAAGAAAACTCATTTCATATATTAGCGTCAATCGGATTCCCGAATTAAAAAAGAATAGTAAATTATCTCTATTTATGTAAAGACGAAATATTCAAACAAAATAATATTATGTATTTACAAATAAGTGGCAGTGGTGGCCCAGTGGTAACGCGCTCGCTTGGATAACCGAGTGATGCGGGTTCAAATCCGTGTCTCGCACCTCTGATATTTTCATGTGCGAATCATTTTCTAACATGATCACCACTTGCCTTACGGTGAAGGAAAACATCGTGAGGAAACCTGCATGTCTGAGAAAAACCTAACAAGTTTTCGAAAGACATGTGAAGTCCGCCAACACGCACTAGGGCAGCGCAGTGGACTATGGCCTGATCCCCTCGTGTTAGAGGGAGGCCCGTGCCCAGCAGTGGGACGTTAAAAAAAAAGGGCTGATTATTATTATTTACAAATATTTGTGAGTAAAATGTTAGTATACACACAATATATGTAGAATCGTAAATTTATTTATTTTGTGCGTCATTCATAAGGGTTATTTTGCATAATATTATATTTTAATTTTGATCATTAATTATTAATTATAATTGTAAAGGTGGAAAGATTGGGCAAATTGGAGGAAGAAGCGAAAAAGTCACGTGGTTGGTTCGGTGGCTGGTGGTCTGGTGCTTCCAAAGATGAAGAGCTCACTGAGGGCGTTGCTATCAGTAAGTTATTATTATACGTCATTACGATTTTTTTGACATTTTTGTCAAATTTACTGTATTTGTCTCTTGACTGTAGATTTAACAAGTTCATACATTTCAGTGTTTGTTACATAAACATTACATGACGGAAACTTAAATATGTATTAGGGTCAATTATAATAATATCCTCTTGTCGTATTTTGTAAAAAAATAAAATGCTTGTTGTGTTATACCTACTATAGGGACCAAAAAAAAAATGTATCCTTGTATTAAAAATAAAGGGTCTAGCCGGATAAGCATAACGAATCTGCCCCCAAATGGGAACCTTTATCGAACCTTATGTTTTAATATCTACTTGATTTATAAATACGATTGATGTACATATCGGGACCAGATTCCGTTTTGAACCTGAGATATGAGAAAAAATAACCTTTCGCATGACTATTTTTCAAAGTAATATATCTCAAAAACTGATTACGTTAGAGAAGTGAGACTAATGCGAGGCTTTAGGTTACATTGCATACTATATCATATATTTTTTATGAATTTTTAGAACCATTTTTTTCTAAAAAAAATGAAAAAATAAACAAAAAATATTTTTTATTTTTGTGTTTTCTGAGACTTACAATCACAGAAATAATATATGTTGTGCTTCTTTATGTGCACTATTACTCATAAAAATTACGTACGAAAAAAGTTGGTGTAACACTTCGAAAAAAAATTAAATATGATGTACGCCTTATAGTATACCGTTGTAGTATAAGGCCCACAACAATGCACAAGGCACCAACTTATTTTAGAACATAGGTAATCATTTTTAAAAGATAGAATAATTGTTCAGAAAGAGAAGAAAAGACAACCAGTATACATTTTTAGTATTAACACCACTTTTATTCCATTACGTGTATAATCAAAATATAAGAAACAAAAAATGTAAACAATCGTCATTGTTGTATTTAATTTCAACTCGAATAATACTTTTAGTTGCAAATAATTTGGGTAGACCTCACCAGAACGCACAATTTAGGACAAAGTTCGTCCTTATGACAAATAATAATAGCTGCTGTATGAGAACAGCGTCCTACTAAGCTGTTGTCATTGGGGCAGTAACAGCAATAACGGAGAATATTGTTGTAATCACATGCCTTGATTTTACTTCACATTGAAATGGAATTTCAATATAATCACCATTCATATGTACTCGTAAAATCACTATCACTAAGTACAATTATGCAAAGTCTATCGTATTTACATTCACTATATCTCTGATGGTAATAATTACAACAATATTATGTTATTGCTGTTATTGCCCCAATGACAACTGCTGCTGTTCTCATATAGCAGCTATTAATATTTATTACTAGCAATTCCCGCGACTCCGCCCGCGTTCTAATAATTATTAAACTTGGTCTAAAAATTAAGAAGGGTTCCGTTTTTTTCCTTTTTAGGTACAGAACCCTAAAAACCAAAAAGATATGGAGAAGGCCACCCATATCACCTGGGGGATTAAAAAATAGTCTAAGACTTATCCTGAGACCTACCAAATATACACAGACAATTTCATTAAAATCGTCCAAGCTGTTTAGGAGGAGTTCGATAACAAACACTGTGACACTATAAGATATTTATATATTAGAAAAAAATTTGTCATAAGGACGAACTTTATCCAAAATTGTGCATTCTGGTAAGGTCTACCTAAATTATTTGTTTTTAAAAGTATTCGGGTTGAAATTAATTACAACAATGACGATTGTTTATATTTTTTGTTTCTTATATTTTGATTATACACGTAAAGAAATAAAAGTGGTGTTAATAATAAAAAATGAATACTTGTTGTCTTTTCTTCTCTTTATGAACAATTATTCCATCTTTTAAAAATTACTAAATTTAAAATTACCTATGTTCTTAAATAAGTTGGTGCCTTGTGCATTGTTGTGGGCCTTATACTACAACGGTATACTATAAGGCGTACATCATATTTAATTTTTTTTCGAAGTGTTACACCAACTTTTTTCGTACGTGATTTTTATGAGTAATAGTGCACATAAAGGAGTACAACATATATTATTTCTGTGATTGTAAGTCTCAGAAAACACAAAAATAAAAAATATTTTTTGTTTATTTTTTCATTTTTTTTAGAAAAAAATGGTACTAAAAATTCACAAAAAATATATGATATAGTATGCAATGTAACCTAAAGCCTCGCATTAGTCTCACTTCTCTAACGTAATCAGTTTTTGAGATATATTACTTTGAAAAATAGTCATGCGAAAGGTTATTTTTTCTCATATCTCAGGTTCAAAACGGAATCTGGTCCCGATATGTACATCAATCGTATTTATAAATCAAGTAGATATTAAAACATAAGGTTCGATAAAGGTTCCCATTTGGGGGCAGATTCGTTATGCTTATCCGGCTAGACCCTTTATATTTGTATCAAAAAGACAGGTATTTCTCTTATCATAACATTTGAATAAAAAGTCAATGATTGCAAATATCAACAGTAAAACAGTTCGAGAAGGCGATGACGTCAGACGAGAAGGAGAAGCTGTTCCGCGCGATCGACTACCAGGAGAACAGCGCGCCGCTGCACCTGCCGGCGGAGTACGTGGCGGTGGAGAGCCACTTCGTGCTGGACCGCCTGCAGCTGGCCGTCACCGACGCGGCCGAGGTGCTGCGCGCGCGCGTCGACACCGTGAGCGTGGCCCTGCTGCAGCGCCCCAGCGCTAACGCTCTCAGGTGACCGACATCACTTCACCGATAATATTTTATTTATTTTAATATTTTTCGAGTAATGTCCGTCATAAAATAATGGTAATATTTTGCCCTTTCTTTGATTAATTCTGTGGATCACGGAACTCCTTTTAATGCGAAATGGATTTGGGCCATAGAAATTAATATTTTTCACAGTATGGTCCTTCGTCATATTGGCAAGTTTTAAAATTGGGACTGCCATATGAAAATCTTACAAGCCCAAGATATGATTTGTTGAAAATTTGTTCCTGCTTCAATTAGTTTATTCTATTTCCAAATCTCCAGATTAATACACTGCAGTCGGTACAACTTTCAGCATCGCTCCTACAATCGAGGAGCATGCAGAGAGTATGCAAGCGTATCACAAGGGCAACTACTGTTATGTTATAATAACATGAGAATGGAGTCTAAGTAAATTTATTCTAATCTGTAACGTTATAATTTTACAGGGTGGATGTTCAAATGCGTGCTTTCACAGTAACAGGAAAATGTCAAGGCGATTTTGAACCACAATTGGTGACTTCTGTGGAAGTCTCTAATGATGTGAATTTACTGAATGTTATGTTTGAAACCAATCCGTTAGGTAATAAACAAAACATTTGTTTAAAATTTCTTTTATACATAAAGCATACTTTACATATTTATTAAATTTTATTTTCAAACCCCCATTACATAGCAAAACCTAGTACAATGTCGTTATAATATTATGTTTAAAAGATTATATTGTATAGGAAATGCCCGTGTTTGATATCAACTATATTATACTTGTATTTATAAATGTTATTATTTGTCCAGATGGAGGGTGCGATCAACGAGTGAAGGTGCAAGCGCAGCCGCTGCAGATGGTTTACGACGCACAAACAGTCATAGAGATCGTAAATGTGTTCAAACCACCTACGGAATCTACTGCTCTAACAACGTACGTAATTTTAAAATATTATCTCCACTAAACATGTTATACTTTTATTAGTAATATTAATAATATAATATACATATATTTGATAATAATAATTATTCTATGATAGTTTACAGTATAACATATATGCAGATATATATGAATTATTTTTAAAATATAGTTTTTTTGTCATCAATTTATCATGTATGATGCAATAAATAAGATGGAATTAAGTGAATTTGAGAATGTACACATTGGAACTGAATTGTAACGGAGATGATTACTGGCTACAAGCATTTATTTTAAGTTTGATTTTATTTTAAAAGTGGATATTATTCGTACTTTAAGAGTGAGAAAGAGAGGTCTCTGTCTTTCTTCCTCTCATTTTATTTTCCATCTTCATAGAGATGGACTTCGAGAGATGTATTTATCTTGTCTGAAAAATATATTGTTACATTATAAATAATTTTATTAATTAATAGATTGCAAGCAGCCGCTGAAAATAAATTATCGGATTTAAAAGAAAAATCAGCTCTGGGCATGCAGTACGCGGTACAACATCATGCGTTTATTGATCTGGACATTGACATTGCTGCCTCTTACATCATTGTACCGCAGACTGGCAAGTATAAAGGGTGAGATATAGTTTGTGTTATCTACTGATTAATGTAGAAATAAAACTGTTTTCTAAGACATATATTCATAAAATGAGTTTAATTAAAGTTTATACCATGAGTTATTCATATATGAACTTCATATGTGAACATTAATTGCTGGGCAATGAACAGTGTGCCATTTTAAAAATATCGCTGTACATCACTTATTCTTTAAGCTACGTTATAGTAATCGTTATGGTAAGGGCATACTACTCATTGATCGGTTTTTATAGAGCCACTAATTAAGTGGCAGGAGCCCAGTGCTCAAAATTTTTTTGGAACTGGTCATGTTTAGATGATGATGAACTAGTGCATATTGTATTAGCCCATCATCATCATTGTTACTTACTCTTTTTATGCGTTCTGTTTTTCTTTAAATGAGTGTTTGCATTATATGCTATTCTTTGAAGTTTTGAATGTTGCGGGATATATATAATAGGTTTACATAGATTCGGTCGATTAACATATATCATAGATTCGGTTTCGACCAAAAACGCCTGTTTTAGTCAGACATGAACAATAGGGTATTTTACTCCATATTAATATCAATCTAAAAATATATGATTAAGATAGCTTATTCAAGTAGCATTCGGAAAATGTTGGGTTTAGTTCATAAAATAACAAAACAAATTTTAAAATTAAATTTAAAAATTTGCCGTTTTTTTAATCTGTTTTAAAACACCACGAAATAGTAGACGCCACTTTATTACGTCATACCGCCGTATACACAAAAATAAATAATTTGTTTGGTGTTTTTACACTATTATACTTGCATTTAGGAACAGCATATCAACAATAAGTAGAATAATAACTCATTTTTAAACTATAAACAATTATCAATTTCATACAAATCATCAGCGCATGTGTTTACAAAATTCACTGACGTACTGACACACAGAGTAATAATAGCGTTCACTGTCATTTTTTTTGACCAATGAGGCGCGAAATTTGAAAATGTAAAAATTTAAATCCATTTTTATAACACTTATCGATTCAATAAAAATTTGGTATTTTTAGTGGTGTAATATCACTACAGAATCTTATTGAGACGATTCAAAAATTGATGTAATACCCCATTAAAAAGACGCTCGTTTGGCAGGTCGGAAGCGTGCGCGGTGGTGAAGCTCGGAGCGATCAAGGTGCAGTCGGAGG
This sequence comes from Boloria euphrosyne, assembly GCA_951802675.2. Classification (NCBI taxonomy): domain Eukaryota; kingdom Metazoa; phylum Arthropoda; class Insecta; order Lepidoptera; family Nymphalidae; genus Boloria; species Boloria euphrosyne. The sequence goes on from OX637877.1 coordinate 6,920,499, forward strand.
CGCGCGGCGAGGCGCTGGACGTGCACGCGCTGCACCGCCGCGGCCTGGCCGAGGCCGACATCCTGCGCGAGGTGCTGGCGCACAGCTACGACCGCATGGCGCTGCGCCTCACGCACATGCAGGTGGGTGCTGTGAGCTGTCTACTCGTCTTCTGCTGTACATCTAAATTATTAGTAGAACTATGTTTCAGATTCCATTTCATGGCAAATCGACCAATAGTTGAAATCGACCACTTTCGATTTAAACGAATTTTGGTCTCGTTTTCTTTTATCGTGTAACGAAGTAAAGTGACGCAAAATTCCAAATTTTACTATTTCTACAGTTTTTCAAAGTATTTTTTTTAAATATCTCGAAAACTATTGTTGTTGGTCTTTTATAAAAAGAGTACTTTGGGCTATCAAAATAAAAACCGAGAAAAAGTTTTTAAGTGTCCTGTCCTGTCCTGTGTATTCGTGAAATTTAGAATTTTTAAAATCGTGAAATTGACAAATTGACATTAATTTTTCGCTTAATTCTTAAAAATTGATAAAACTTGTAAGTATAAAAACTGCATGCAAAATACATGTGACACGCTATAAATCCAAATGGGTACTCATGAATGGTGAACAGATCGTGGTAGCGTCTCCCAACGAGGACTGGCACGCCGCCATCGCGTCCAACGTGGCCACGCCGCTGCACCTGCTGCAGCCCACCGACCTCGTCATACAGATACACAAGTGCCTCATCACGGATGACCCCCGCCTGCCCAAGATCAAGGTTATGGGGGAGTTGCAGAAGATTGCTATTAGCGTCTCTGAAGACAGGTGTTTTATTGTTTCCTCATTATATTATCCATTTTAAAACGATGATTAATTAATTAAATTAATTAAAATAAGAAAATAAGATAGGGAAATTGTAGGTGAACTACTTAGAGTGACGTTAGACTAATAAATTAGACGTGTTCTTTAAAGTAAATGATCTAGTAATCCTAATAAATGGTCTGATTAAACAAACTTCAATTTTTTTGAGATTGAGTCTAGAAAGAATGTAATGACCTAGAGATTACTTAGAAATATAGTAAACTTAAGGCTTGTAAATACGAGTATGTATGTTATATGCGATATTATTTTTTCAGGTTACTTACTCTTTGTGAAATATTAGTCAGCATGCCATTGCCAAAATCTGAAGAGGCTACGCAACTAAAGGTAATGATTTAACTAAATGTATTCATAATAAAGAATAAACATAATATGCATACTGTAAATTCATTGGTTATTTATTTCTTAATTTAAAGATAATTTGCTACGAATTTGCATACGCTATATCTGGCCGTGTTATCGAAAGTACTATTATAATCCAAGATGGCGCTGGTGTGGTAAATATTTGTAAGATAGAGAAATTAGAAGTGATTAACTCACTAGTATGTAGATATTTAAACCAGTATTAATACTATATTTTCGTCTTAAATATAGCGGTATATAATTCCATTCTAATTTCTTTTTTAATATATTTCCTTTTAGTTAAATTGAGCTCTTAAAACTATTCCATAAATTATTTAAAATATAATATTAAAAGTTTTATAATGTTCAAATTGGTTCTTCGGACCTGAAGTAACATTCGATAATATATTTTAAACGTTACAATTTATTAAAGGTATGTAATAGGTAATTTATAATGTTTATGAGCACAAATTGTTAAATTATATTTGTTAAAAAAAGCATAATATTAAATAAAATTTTATAGATTTGGTTAAAACTTATGTGTTGTATTTTTGTTTATAAATAAGTGAATAAATATGTTGGACATTAACGTACGGACACGTTAAAAAGCGCTGAATACATACATCCCTACAAATATATGTTCTAATATTACAGGCAAGTGAATCGAAAGCATCAAGTCTATCACTTTTGAGATATCTGGATCCAGCAGAAAAACAAAGGAGAGACATTGCGCGCTCCAAACAGCGGAAGGCTGATGAACATTCCGTGCAGCTGACAGAAGTTGAGGCATTCTTTATTATGAAAGGTTACATTTTTTATGAATAATTTTGTGTTCTCGTTCTTATAAAATGACTATACAGATAGATAGATAGATAGATACATTTAGAAAGAACAAGGGTTTTCTGCCAGCCCTTCTTTGCAGAACTGCCTTCCGAGCCGGTGGAGCTTCCTGACAGACATACACTGAATTGAAATAAATAAGAATTGAATCACAAGTGCTCGCAAACTCTTTTGAACTGATTGTTTGACTTAAAATTATTTCCTTGCAGAATTAATACTAAGCGTTAACAGAGAAATCAAACAAGGTTCTCAAGATTATGATAGATTCTTGGTGTTCTCGCTAAATCTGCTTGAATTGAAAGCGACTCAAAAGACATTTACTGTGGAGGCGACGGTGCGGCTCGGCTCCGTGCACATGCAGCACCACCGCGCCGGCCGTGACGTCATCAACATGGTGGAAACACCGGAACTGGTCACATCTGGCCCCGAGACAGAGGAGCAAGGCGGTGTCAACCAGTACTTGTTCACTGTGACTTATAGTAATGTGAGTTAATGTGTAATAGAATTTATAGATACTATATGTAACGAAAATATTCGTTTTAACTTTTACAGTGGTATTATTAGTAGACAGTAGTATAACATAGCTTTTTAGTTTTATACAATAGCTTGAAAAATGATACAATTTGTCATCTATATATTTTGTTTAAATAAATAGACAAATAAAAATTAATACATTATTATATCATTTTGCCTTTTCAGGTTGACAAAAAATGTCCAGAGTTCCGTAGTCACTATGGCTCTGTGGAACAGATGATTGAGCTAGACTTTGCTAGACTTAAAGTTTTGTTACATCTTCAAGGACTTCAAGAGATTTTGGTGATTGTTAACGAGTATCAGGTATTTATAAATATATCACAGTAGTTTCTCATTATAATTATTATTTTAATACTAATAAATCTTAATGTTAACAGACGCGACTACAAGCTATTCAAAGTACCGTAGACAGATATGCGAATGCGGGCCCGTTGGAAACAATTGCAGAGGATGAGGAACTGGCTATTGTCAAATCTAGAGGTATGATAATTTCGTAGTATTGCCATTATAATTTTAGCATATAAGTATTCCAAGAATTGCAATACACTTTGCAGTTCTCATTTTACATCAACGTAAATAGGAATAGTATACATAAGGGCTATGTGTTACTCTTGCTTTCAATTCTTCACTGTACGAAAACCTTTACAAATTCATAACATACCTAAATATTAATAGAGTAACGATTTATACACAATTTAAATGAAACCATTTTTTTTATTTCATTGCAGTTTTATTTTGATTTTTAATTCCCGTCTAGCAGTACAGTTGAATCCAATCATTATCACGTGATAAAATTTTTGCATAAGTAATTAACTATAGTAAACGTAAATCAGCAAATGTATTCGAAAAATAGTTTTATTTAAGATATAAAATATTCAAGTTAATCTAAGAAAGTTTAACACAATTGTTCAAACCAGTGAACGCAGCGAAGCCGTCCCGCCGCAAGCAAGTGGAGAGCATCCATCTAAAAGTGAACGTTAAGATCGGGGCCATAGAGATCGGTTTCGCGACGGACGCGCGGCCGCTGTCGCTGATGACGCTGCAGGGCGCCGCCGCCGGCCTCATGCTCAAGGCCTCCTACACGCAGCTGGACTGCGCCATCGCATCCATCAAAGTGGAGGATCTCAACCCAGTCACTGTGCACAAGGAGGTACTACTTGTTTTAATTTACTATGTATTGCAAAGTAATCTGAGAAACTGTTTAAACTGTTTAAACAATTTGGCACACTACAGAATATGTGGGGTGTTCATGATGTATGTATATTGTATGTTGGGAAATGGTCAATATTTTTATTTCTGTCAAAGTATGTAAGTAAGTAATAAAAAGTAAGCACCAATGTTGACTAAATTGTGATAATATTCTTTGGAAATAAATAAAAACCTCTTTTTAGAACATTTACATTATAAAATTTCATGAGATTATAAGTTTAAAACTATGTCAAAGCCATTAACACCCAAATCTAGTAATACATTAATAAGACATTTTGTTCCAAATTATGATTATTATAATTATATTATGTATGTAATGCCAATATTTATTTCTTATATTGTAGATATTGAAAGTGCTGGGCGGTGACGTTGTCAATGTGCAAATAGTAATGTACAATGTAGACCAGTTCCCGAACGTAAGTGACGTCAACATGTCGATAGACGCTCAGATCAACTGTCTTCGCATTATATTCCTCAACTGGTTCCTCACATCCATGCTGGTGAGTTTAATAAAACTGTATTTTTAATAATTGATTTTGATTATGATGAAAGCCAGGAAAAGAAATGAAAGACCGAATGTAGTAGTTATGATTACAGATGTATATATTTTTTTTTATTTTATAAAATAGCATGTATGTACTTACTATGAAGGAGCTTATACTTACAACACAGCATTTACATTTCAATATAGTCAAAATATTCTTTAACTTTAATATTTATTTCTTATATATAATGTAATGTCAAGAAATATATGTATATGTAATATTTAAATGTTTACAGGAATTTCTAAATAACTTCCAAACAGCGCAAGAAGCGCTGATCGAGGCGTCGTCGCAAGCGGCGGACGCGGCGCGCGCCAACGTGCAGAGCGCGTATCAAAACTCCACGAAGCTATCCCTGCGCGTGCGCCTCGCAGCACCTATCATTATAGTTCCAGAAAATTCTACCAGCAAAAATGCAGTCTTAGTCGATTTAGGTCGAATGAACTTGAACAATAAATTCGTGGATGTGCCTACAACGGTAACTATACAGATGTTTTTTATTGTTTAAGTAGCGAACCCTCGTTTCGCTCAGATTCCTATATATAGTGTGAGCGAAACCGCGGGTTCCGCTAGTTATATACTAAAACCTTCCTCGAAAATAATTTAGTGCTTAAAAGCAGTCAACTTGTAAACTCTCAAATACTAATTTAATCATATTGAAAATATATTATTGTATGATATATGTTATGTTGTATTTTAACAGGACGTGAGTAATAAAGTGACAGTAGACGAATTAATGTTAGAACTAGAAGATATGAAAGTATCGTGCGTGACTCTTACCGACGACTATCAAGAGCTATCGCAAGAACGTAAACTGTTACGTCCTACAAGCTTTAAATTGTTCGTTAAAAGAAGCCTGTCTTCGTGGTACGAAACATTGCCCGATTTGGATATTTCAGGAAGGATGAATACCATCGCCGTAAGTAACTTATTTACGAATGCCAAATCTTAATTTAATATATTTTTGATTAATAATAAAGTTGTAGTCGAAATAGAGACGACAAATAAAATTAATAAAATAATGAAATATAAAAGTAAATAAAGTTTTTTTATGTAATATGTATTCATTTTTTTAATTGTTACAAAACAGATAACTGTGGGTCACAGTGATTACAAAAGCATAATGAAGATCTTGAATCAAAATCTCCAAGAAGGCCAACTAGCTAAGGAAGAAGTCAAACCGCCACCTAACGCATCTAAAGTTACGGCTAAGCCAATTCTGAAAAGTCAAACAAGTAGAACGCAGACCAAAACAGTAGCCGTGGTCACGCCCACGGAAAGCAAAGCACCAAGAACCACAATAAAATTCTCATTCACCATGGACAGTTTTGTCATCGATCTTATGAATACTAATGGTGTAAGTGTTTATTTATGACATTATTATTCGCTCGGGTTTGTCCCTGGGTGTTTCCTGCCAAAAAAGTTTGTAGCACAAGATTGCAAGGACTTTCATATAAACTTGCGAGAGCCCTTAGACCTTATTCCGGCCCTGTCGCAAATTCCGTTCTTAGCGGACGTCTACTAACTATAGATTACCTCCCTAACAAATCATAATCTTTATTCGTCAAGCGGTTTTCGTGATGAGTGAATTTCGCTTTTTTATATATAGATGTGTAATATTCAAGTAAATTTAAGAAAGTGTAATGTTTTCATTTTGAAGTTTCTTCACACTATAACAGATTTAAATTAAACTCTAAATTAAAATTACGATATATAAATTACTCACGTGATTGTGCTGTCTAGCTACTAAGTAAGCAGAATATGTGTACAGTACCGTTCGTCCGAATCGCGTATTGCCGTTCACGACTGCTCGTTTTCGTGTTTCTTCGACCGCAACATGCAGCATCATCAATCAAATATCATATTAAGATGTAATGATAATTGTAATTCTATAAATGTTCCTAATATAAAAATGACATTGGCAGTCGGCGCAGTCGTCGTCCGTGCAGGACGTGGAGCTGGCGCGCTTCTGCCTGGCGCTGCTGTCGGTGAAGGGGCGCATGTTCTCGGACGGCGCGCTGCACACGTCCGTGCTGCTCGTGGACTGCACGCTGGACGACACGCGCCCCGGACGCGGCGCCAAGATCACCAGGTCACTGTCATATATATATATGTTACAGTTAAAACACGTTCTCAGTTACAACGCGTTTTAACTAGTCAAAACTAGTTTACACGAAACTCCTTAGTGAAAACTAGAATTGATTGTTGTACATGTTGGTACGAATCCTGAGCACGGATAGACAGCAAGTTCTAAATAGCCTAAATACCTTTACTTTTCCCTATTACAGTTAGATTTAGCAAGCTCTTAAAGGTTAATTTGTCTTTGTTACATAATCAACTTGCAAGATTTTTTCTTGGGACTTGTAAAATTCTGACCTAAAGAAACACAATGAATTAGCTTATTTAAGTACATAAAATAACTGTATATAACCGATTACATAAAAAGTAACTGAGATTTTTAATATTTACTAAAAAAAATTTAAGAATACCATATTTTGATCCGATTGTACTTAGACGAATCTGTACATTGAATATTTCTTGAAAATCTTATTGAAATTATCATTAAATCGATACAGAGCGAATCTATAGTTTATAGAATTCTTGTCTGTGTCTGTGACCGTGTCGCCAGAAAACCACTGAACAGATGTTGATGGGTATGATGATAGCTGGTTATATCCGGGTCAACATAATATAAAATATTTTTACTGCCGTTAAATATCTAATTTCTGAGAAATCTATACTGACAATTGAAACGTATTCTTGTGTAATATATAAAAAGATTTTGGTTTCCAGTCTTTAAAACTTTTTAGATTGATTTAGATAAAAATCAATCTTTGTATGTTTGTCGTCTACACAATTTTAAACCGTTGATCCGCTAATTATAAAATATAAGTGAAAGTTTCTAAACGAAAAACTCACTTAGCGGTAATGAGTCACTCTCCCTCTCTAGTTCTTACTTTCCCTATGTCTGTAAGAATGGTATTGTTTTGCTTTTTGGTTTGGGAAAGTTATAGCTATAAAGTGTAAATATATTTTTACCTTTATGGTAATTAATGTATTTATAATAATTAATAAATGTCCTAAATCCTTTAAATAAATCTAATAGGTAATGTAATAAACGTCTAGGTACCTAGAAAGACGACGTGATAAACAGGATAACAAATTTAGCCTTGATGAATCCTCCGCTGTTGTGGAAACACAAGAAAAAATAAGGAGTATGATCGACATCACTTACACCATGAAGAATGGCGATACATTTAGTAAGTATAAAGTCACAATTCTTGCCGTTATAAACTATACCGTACATGTATAACATTATGAAATTCTATAATTAACTGTTATACAATGGAACTTTAGTCTATAATAGTGAATCTATTTTCAAGCAAATATAGTTTTTATATTGAATTTAAGACTACTATATTATTTAAGTAATTAATTAATTTTTAATTTTTACAGTCGATATGAGGATCTTCAGTTTTAATCTGATCCTTGCAATGGATTTCTTGATTAAGATAGCCGAGTTCGCGACCACCGGCCTCGCTCTCGACGACGCCGACACGCCCAAAGAAGAAGTTAAAGTTATCAAATCATATGCTGAAAAGTCAGCTGATAACACTGTACGTAGTTATTATTTCCCTTTTAATTTATTGATTCTAAATTACTTTTTTTTTTTTTATTTATTTAAATAGTTCACAAATTACAATACTAAAAGGATTGGAATTTAAAGGTGCAATCATAAACTCATTCGAGTTTTACCGTGCACCAGTGTCGTCGAGAATGGACAAACATTAAGTAACTACAAAATCACTATGTTTACAATTTTATAAAGATTTAATGTTACAAACATTATTACGCAATAGTTTGTTGACTACAATCAAGTAATATTAAATAAGATGAAGGTAGATTTAATTTTACATTTACAAAGTAAAGATTTTGTTGACGGAGTTCGAGTACCTTGCTGCGGTCATTAGTTAATTACACTAATTGTTTCTGCACTATAGGGTGATTCGATTCGTATATATTGCGTTTTATTTTATTATTTTAATTTTCATTTTAATTTGATTTTTATTATTTATTTATTTTTTATTTATTTTTATTATTGATGTACTTTGATAATACGCAGTTAGTTAATTATGCATTATTGAGTAGGCCAATATAGACTTCAACCATATTGTGAATTTACTCGTTCATGATAATATTGCTTTAATTTAGATTTTAGATTTTTTTGTGTGATTGTGTTTTTTACTGATATTGGTAATTCGTTTATAAGTTTAGGTATAATATATCTTAATGATCTTTTTCCGTACATGTTACAATATTCCGGTAATAAAAGATTTGGAATGACCATGCTACAAGTAGTTAGGTTTAGGTTTGGATCTCGGTATTTAATTTTTTTTAAATTGTCATTAAAAAAGTGTTCTTTCAGAAGTGTTAGTTCAGTTTTTTCATGTATTGGTAAAATCTTACAGAATGTAAATAATTTTTGATAATTGTTGTGAAATGTCTTTTTTAAATTATCCGGGACTATTTCTTTAAGAATTCTTAATTGAAGATAGTATATTTGATCCAAGTGTGTTTTATATGTTCTTCCATAACTTGAAAGTCCGTAAGATATTACTGATTCAGCCAAGGAGTTATAAAGTAGTAGAAGTGTCTTATACGGTATTTTTGCTTTTACTAAATGAAATTTTGCTAATATCCCCCTTAGTTTGTCACAAACGTGCAATTTATGTGCATTTTCCAATTTAATCTACTGTCTATAACCAGTCCTAGATATGTATATTTGCTCACTAGCTCTATTACGTCACAGTCACAAGATGTCGTCACATTACTGTAACTATTTTGATGAAGGCAGTCGTGCGTATGTACTAAAAGTTTTGGTTGGAAGGGGCTTCTGTTTTGACTAGTGCTGATATACATTAGTTTGGTTTTACTTGCGTTAAGTACTAATCCGACATCGTGTGACCATTTTGCTAGAGTATCAAAGTCATCTTGCAGTTGAGTAAGAGTATTTTTTATATTACGTCCTGCAGCTACTATACAGGTGTCATCTGCAAATTGGTACATTTCGCTTTTTTTAATTAAACTAGAAAGACTGTTAACATACGTGATATAGTGCAGGGGACCTAGCACCGATCCCTGAGCCGTGCCTTCTGTAACCTGTACAGTGTAACTGTCCGTATCATATACCTTGACGACGTATTTTCGATCACGTAGGTAGTTTTCGCACCATGCTAGTAGTTTCCCTCTGATTCCGCTATCGTGCAACGCTTGTAACAATTTATCGTGTCTAAGTGTGTCAAAAGCCTTACTGTAATCGATAAATACGACCAAAACGTGTTCTTTGTTGTCTAAATGTCTGTATATACTATCAGTGAATTCAGATAGCAGTTGTGTGGTGCTCTTGTTTGGTTGAAATCCATATTGCTTATTTGATATTATACTGTTATTCTCATAAAATTTGTATATTTGGTTACATATGTGTTTTTCGGCAATTTTATTAATAGTAGGTAAAATAGTAATGGGTCTGTAGTTTAAGTAGTCTTCTCGATTGCCTTTCTTATGAATTGGTCTAACAATCCCGGTTTTTAATACAGATGGATATATACCTGTTGAAACGCTTGCATTGATTAAATTAGCTAGAACCGCTTTAATTTTGTCACATATCTTTTTAACATCTATAGCTCTTATTTTGTCTACACCTGGAGACTTGTTAGTACCTAATGACATAATAATTTTTTCTATCGAATTTGGATTTGCTTTTTTGTAGCGCATAGTCATATTTGCTGTAGGGCTATAAGTTTTATGAAGCAATAGCTTAGAGCACTTAGGAATTATCTGTTTCACACTATTTTTAAATGTATTTGCAAAGTTATCTGCTATGTCTTTGCAAGTGGTACTATGTTTCTCAAAAGCATTGCGAACAACATCGTCGATGGAGCATTTTATTCTACCAGTGACTCGGTTAAGTATCTGCCACAAATTATTATGATTGCTTTTATTGTTTATTATATCTGATTTTAAATTGTTATTTTTAGTTTTTTGAATTAATGTATTAGCATAATTTCTTGCTTTATTGTATTTTTGTTTTAATATTTTATCATTTGTATTTTTTGTCCACTGTAAAAAAAGTTCATCCCTATAATTACAAGCATTTGTAATTTTTTTATTTAGCCAAAAATTATTCTTACGTTTTGAGTTAGACTTAATTTTTATTTTTGTTTCAGATTTTTTGTAACACTCTGTAAATTTATTGTGTATATAGTCGTGTATAGTTATTGGGCATGACGTGCTATCCAGTTTTGTCCAATCAATCGCATTTAGATATTCAAGAACTTTTTGATTTTTTAAATAAGTTTTGTATTTTGGATCAACCTGTGTTTTTAAACCTGTGCATGCCAGCATTACTGCACGGTGATCGGCCAGTGTTGTTCCGATGACCGCTGTGTATAGGTCTTGTGTGCGGGATCTCGCGTATATGTGATCAATACAGGACTTATTTAGATTGCCATTACAAATTTCGATTCTAGTGTGTTCTGTTATCCCGCATAGAAGACCCATACTGTATAAAGTGTTGTTGTAAATATGTTTTGCAGGGTTATCTATTTTTAGATTTATGTTTATGTCCCCTATCAAGTATAGATCGCTATTTTTGGAATATTTTTCGATTGTTTCTTGAAGTTCGTCAACAAAAAGTTTTTTACTTAAACTAGGAGGATGGTATACAGCAAGAAACATTGCAGAATAGTTTGTTACGGTTGTAATTGTACACATTATACTTTCAAAATTTTTTGTTTTAATACTTTGAATCTTACATTTATGTTTTTCCCTTACATATAATATTACACCACCACCTCTACGCGCCTTTCGCAATGCTGTAAACATTTGGTAACCATGAATATTGTATAAACAACTAATTTTGTCTGAGATATTAACCTCTGTAAGTATAATGACATCAATGCATTTTTTAGAAGAAAATATGCACTGTTCAAGTGCTGAAAAGTTTTTAATTATAGATCGAATATTAAAATGAATACATAACAGGTTTACTTGGTTGTTAGGTAAAAATGTTAAAAAATCATTTATATTTATACATTCTCTAATCTCGTTGATATCATCCGACAAACAAGCCATCTTAATATTTTTTAAATATATTATAAAGAAAATACCTACATTTTTGAGTTACCCTTAGGCCTTACTGTTTATTAACGCGTGTATATCATCCATAGTTTTTAATACGTATGTTTTTTCATTTTCGTCTTTTCGTGCTCTTACATACCCTTTTTTGAACCACACGTATTTAAATTTATGATTGTTTTTTTAACTCCTGCTTTTAAATAGTTATATACCATGGAGTACAACTGATTTTATGAGGGAATGCTAAATACGCATTATTGAATTTGTAATAAATACTTCAGTACTGTAACCGAATTGCCTTATTTATTTTTTTCTTTATTTGTAGAAGAAAAAGGTGTCAGTAGCATCAACACCAACAACTGCAGAGCCACCGCAGTTATCCATGATGACTGTTAATATTAAGATCGAACAGCCTGATATTATATTAGTAGAGTCACTGGAACAAAAAGAATGTGATGCTTTAGTGCTCAATGTAAGTACTAAATGTTTAACATTTTATAAATTTAAATTATATACATAATATATGCGACATTATAAATATAGGTTTACATGTTACATTTTTCTTATTTAATGACTTCAAAAACTTTCAAAGCGATTATCATTTAACAAATAATAAAAAATCATAAAAAAATATATACATATTTTTCAGATGAGAAGGGTATCATAGAAATAGATGGTCTTACTTTTATTTTGAAAGGAGCTTTATGCTAACGTTCACCTTTCTCCAATTTTATTTTTTTCGAAATTAATGTTCGACGATAATCATTAATAATTAACGTAGTACGTTTAAATATACGTATTTTTTTCAAATATTCGAATTAGGCGGCCTTTTTTTTCAAATATATCGTTAATGTGACATTTTAGCGCAGTAAAATGTTTATATTTTTTAATTTGATGTGTAGTGTATCCGTAACGCAATCCTCGTAGCGTACCACGGAATTAGAAGGCGCTGTGTGTTAATGTGCCAACATATGTATGTCCAGATGGAGATGCGGCTGAAGCTGCGGCGCAGCGCGGAGCGGCTGGTGGCGGAGGGCGGCGTGTCGCGGCTGCAGCTGGCGGCGCGGCGGCTGGGCGGCGGCCGCGCGCGCCCGCTGCTGGCGCCCGCCGACCTGTCGCTGGCGCTGGCGCAGCCCGCCGGCCGCGGCGCGCACGTCGACGTCGCGCTCACCGACATCAAGATCACTGTGTCTCCCGGTAACTATACGCATACTGTGGTTTGGTTTTAGGAAACGCTATTTAAATAAATCTAGATCTATAGTATTTTTAGGAGCCAGAAGTGCATTTTATAAAAAAAAAAACAACTAGAACATTTTAAAGTAATCTTCGATTTTAAAAGAATTGGTTTAAGTCAAATCTTAAAAAAAATTCTTTTGGTCATAGACAAACAAAATTCTAAAAACTAGATTCGCCTTCTGTATCGTTAACAAAGAAAAATATTCAATGCGCAGATTCGACTCAGAATATTATAATAGATAAATTTACCTATACTCTTTAACTTTATTTTTTACTTTCAGAAATTATGGCCTTGCTAAATCGCGTTCTAGCAACAGTGACCAGTCGAGAGGAAGATAACCAAGAACAGGAGAACAAACCTATAACTTATAAGAAACTATGGGACATACAACCATTCAAAGCCAGCTCCTATTGGTTCCTAAAAACTGGTAAGAACTTTTAAGTTTTTCATATAAAAATAATCCTCATCCAAATTTTATTTATTTATACACCAAAAAAATTATAAAAATTATACATTTTATGCATTTTAGTGTTAGGGCGGCCTTATCACTTAGAGTGATCTCTTCCAGACAAGATAAAGTATAAAGATACTTTAAAATTATTATTAATTTAATAAAAGGGAGTTTAATAATTTATTAATTTAATTGTAGAAGAAGCGCAAGAAGCGATAGATGCCGAGGAAAATAAGGTTGAAGGACAAAGCAAACACCCAATAGGCGAGATATGCTTTTTATCCAGCCCGTCTATTGTATTGGCTTTGGAAATGGAGATAGGTAATGAGACCATCCCAGTGCTTGTCATGCAAGCGTCCCTCACCGGGCAAGTCAAAGATTGGAGTTCTGACGTAAGTTTTACATTCCTATGAGGATGAAAAGTATTTTACGCTTAGAACAAATTTAAGTATTAACCCGTCAACGCGAACAAACGAGACACAATAGATTTTCAATTGTTTTAAATCTATATTGACCGCGCGCCCGTTGATAGGTTAAAATAATAATAATCTATTCTATTCTGCGATTATGTTCAGAGTAAGCAATAAAGGCTATAGCTTTGTAATAACTGTTACAAATAAGATTTTTGGTGACTTATCATTGTTTTATATTGTCTTAGAATCATATATTTAATATATATCTATACACAAGGCAGTGTAATCTGATAATTACTTATCCTTATAGTTCTATATGGAATCAACGTGGGCTATGCAAGTGTCGTACTACAACATCGGTCGCGCGATGTGGGAGCCTCTCATAGAACCCGTCGAGATACTAAAGGACTCGCAGTACAAGCATGTGCCTTGGGAACTTAAAATGGAGGTACGTAAATGTTCACATTATGATGTATTTTTATACTTTAGAAAATGTTTATAATTTGACTTGTATATGTATAATTATATAAATGTAATGTAAATGTATATTATTTTTTTATAGTTTTAAAAGTATGTAGTTTAAAGTTTTTTAAACTTTTATAGTTGCATTAGAGTATGATAGTGACGTTGTGATCTCCAGCACACATGGCTAGTCTTAGTAATAATTGGTTATCCAAGATGATAGGATAGGACTTTCGAAGTATCATAAATGTAATGAAACAAAATGCTTTACTAGAAGCGGTAACTGATCTTTCTTATAGCTCCATAATCAGACCAACTCCAAACTATCAAATTATTTAATAATCTTTTAATGATGACATATGTCTTAACAATATAAGTCAATGAAATAGTATTGAAAATACGTCACAGGTGGTAATGCGTCCGCAAGAGGCTGCGCCCAGCATCGACACGACGGACGAGGCGGCCAACTACCAGGCGGCGGCGCAGCGCCTCGCCGCGCGCAGCGTCACCGTGTCCAGCGCGGAGCCGCTCGAGCTCACTCTCACACGCAGCGGCATTGAGGTATAAACGTTATTCATTATTGTATTTTTTACTTCTTTATATTTAATATACCTGGATGGTTGAAGATGTGGCTAAAGATGCAATGTGAGGAATATTTTTCGTCGAGTTTTTATTATTCAGCCTACCTAAACGTAAGTGTCGAAATGTTAGGAAGATGCTGCAAGGAATTTCAAAACATTAAAAAGCGCTTGTAAGTAAAAGAAAAAGTCAACCTTCTTTGACAGAATACAGTTCATATAAATGTGATCTAAAAACAAAATAAAGTTATTTATTTAAAACATAATAGAACAAAATCAAAATAAGTTTTTTTGATATAAGCACAATATTTGTAATGTGTGATTTATAATATATTTTCGTGGCCATTAATTGTTTCATGTTAATGTGTTATGTAATATATTTATTTTTCATATATTCATCCACTTTTATTTTTTAGGTTTTGACCCAGTTAGGAAACTCTTTCTCAGCCGCTATAGGAGCAGAGACTGACACAACAACTGTTACTAAATCTAAAGTTGCAGATGTAAGTAAAATATTTTTATGTAAATAAAATATAATTTAATGATAATATGTTATTTTGAATCTATAGTGATATCTAATTTTTTTACAGACGTCAGATAAAAAATACTTAGGTGCGCCGTATGTGCTGCACAACTGTACGGGCTTGACAACTAAGCTTACACTAGAAAATAACAAGGATTTCTCTGTTTTCCCTACTGAAGAATATAATGCCTCTAATTATCGGTGAGATGTTTTTAATTATTTTATCAGTAACATACTTATTTACTATTAGAAATTAGAAATAAATGTCTATCTCCATTTATATAACTTATAATTTATATAATGTATCTGTTATTTGATAAATGATTGATTTCCGTAAGGGATTATTTCCGAGATAGAAACGATCCTATGTCATTCTCTGGACTTTAAACTATCTTCATACGAAATTTAATCTAAATCGATTTAGTAAAGTTTAGTAGCCAAAGTTATTCCCTATAACATCAGCTATCTACATGTGAAAATCTATTTAATCATTTCAAAAATTAGCCAAAATTTAAAAATTGGTTACTATGCTGCTGTTATGTTAATGTTACAAACAGACACCTTTATGTTAAATAAATTGATTGTGTAATATATTGTTATTAGGGAAGTTGTTTTGGAGCCAGGTGCATGCGTACCACTTCAATTGAAACATGGCGGACTTAACATTATGAAATTAAATGAACCTCCACCGCCACTCAAGTTACAAATAAAGGTAAACAGACAAATATAGTATTCTTTTATTTAAACGTTTAATATAAAACTTGAGATATATAATGCCCTCCCGGCCGATTATGGCCGCGGCGGCCAACTCATTGAGGCGACGGAGATATTATAGTGCACGAGTGTACGCGCAAACACAAATGTAATCTCTGTCATCATATCCTTATCATTCATATTCCGGTGGGACGAAAGCTCGACACGACCAGTGAGAGTTAAGGCGCAGGACCGACGGCTCTCCGAGCAGGGGGTGGTACACTGCCAACTTCCAAATTTCGGGCTGTTACTGAGGCTTATGAAACAGAAACACTCAGTAACTAAACTTGGCCCGACCCGGGACTCGAACCCAAGACCTCTGGGTGTGCGACCGTATATGCTAGCCATTACACCACCGAGGCAGTTATAAAATAATATACGAGTAATATAACACTCAAATCTTTTGAGTGGTTACAGCATGAAAGAGTAACATAGTAGTATTTTTAGTCAGTGGTAAATGCAATAGTAGCGTGATTAATACAGATAGCGGAAATGGAGGACGAGATAACAATCCCGGTAGAGAGGGCGGACAAGCGGTACTTCCCCATCGGCGGGCGCACGGCGGGCGAGCCGCGCGGCCTCATCTCCGACGTGGTCATGCAGGACGCCGCGCTGCATATATACTTGAGGAGTATTGTGCAGGTACATATTAATACACATGCTATTTAGTTAAACGATAGTGTAAAATTCGTCTCTAATTTCATCAAAAAGGGTCTTTTTATGTAGTGATAAGAGTAGTCAGAAACAACGTAGTAATGGCGACTAAAAACCTTCTTTTTTGTTTTTGAGTGTTGTTTCAAATATCATATATTTGTGTTAGTTTCATAAACTTATTTAGCACAGTCTTCTCTAGGGTAATCAGACTTCACTACGACGTAGTACAGGGCAGTGTACAAACAATGTGCGTATCCATGCAGGTAACAAACGAGCTGTCGGTGAACGTGTCGGTGTACTACATGACGGCGAGCGGCAACGAGGTGCGGCTGCTGGGCGAGGCGGCGCCGGGCGCCACGCTGCGCCTGCCGCTGCACGCCGTGCACACGCCCACCGCTGAGATATTCTTCTCGGTTGAAGGTTATTGTCGCATTTGTACCTTTCAAATTTAAGTATAGCTAGAAAACTAGTACTATCCATTCTGTAACTATAGGGTGTTTAAGTATGAAGAACGTACTACTATCGTACTGTATTAATGGGACGCAGTAAAATCACCTTTGTTATACAGCACGAAACTAACCAGGCCTACGTAGTAGGGTCTTGACTCTTGACCATATATTTTTTGGCTCCTGTGATTCGGGGATTAGATATAATTATTAAATTTGCTTGCAGTATTGTAATTAATACAGAGTAATAAAATATATTGTTGAAATACTTATTGTATGTATTGTATTTTAAAAGGAATTTTTAAAAAGACGTAATTTTTAAAGTGCATTTTTGTTTCCAATCAATAAAATATTCATTAAATATTCATAAAAAATATTTTTTAGGTTTCACGGTGTCAGTATCGCCATTCATATGGCGTGAACTACAACAGGAAGTCAAAATGTCAAAATTATTGCAATGCGACTCCAAAGATAAAAAAAGTGGAGAAAAATTCTATTTACGGGTAAAATTCTTTATATCTTTTTTTTAACTATAGTTATTTGTACATCACTTATGTACCCCGCTATTGGCTAATGCTCGAAACGATTTGTACAGATGTAACTAATTTTAGATATTATCTGTTTTAAAGTAAAAATCTCATAATGAATGGTATATAATAATGTAATGGTATATAAAGTATATTTCATTTATAATACATAGATTATGTAATAGTGTAAGAGTGTACAACAATACATCATAATAACACAGTATCCTTTGTGCATATAAATTTCAGGTCATAAGTTTTTCAAATAATAAATTTCATTCAAATGCGTTCGAATTCAGTTCAGCCTTTATAATGAGAAGAAGTAAAAAAAAAGTGCGTGCGTACAAAGTACACATGTCAGAAGTGAAACTTCTTTATTTATAAATTTAACTCACTTTTTACACACTGTATAAATACTAATGATATTGTAATTTCACTTCAAAAACAATTCCTCACGATTACCAGCATGAGCAGCCACGTCATAAGTTAGGCTGTATATTGTAATACTTTTGCTACACATAACGTCACATTAAAAATCACCGATTTGCGGTGGGCGAGATCCCCGACCTGCGCATCTTGACCGTCTGAGGGGTGGTGGCGCTAACTCTTCCCCGTCTCTGAGTGCCTGGTACTTGATTTACGTGTACGTTTAACGAACAGTGCTTTCGTACCGCCTCCATGGTAGCGTTAAACGTTTAACGCAACCTTGTTGGAAGTCGCATAAGAAGTTTCACTTCAACAAACACATACATAATATATGCATTATGCATATATGTTTATGCAAGCACACACATAATCTTGCTTGCGCTGTTACAATGGTGGGTGACGTGTTCGCAGGCGGTGGGCACGATGGAGCAGGTGTTCCTGGAGCACAGCACGCGGCACACGTTCGCGTCGGCGTGCTTCGACGTGGCGCTGCGTCCCGCCGTAAAGCTGCAGAACTGCCTGCCCGTGCCCGTGCGCGTGTCGCAGCAGGGCCTGCAGCGCACGCGCAGCTTCTGCCCCGGCGAGATGTTCCACCTCTCGCATCTGGCGCCCTACCGCGCCTCCGTCGTCGTCATGGTGAGTAACACATCTAATGGGAGACATCCTTTCAATTTACAACAATAATGCTCTTACATATTACATACATATATAAGAACGTATGTTTAATAGAATATGTAAATGGAGAGTGACTTATTTTTACTTATCTTTAATTTATGATTTATTTTAAAAGAAAATTTACATTATATTATGGTTTCCCAAATTGTATTGTTTTTGCACATGAAAGTGTTATTTCTTTTGTTTTCAACCTTCATAAGGAAATTATTAAAATAAATTATGTTATTTTAAATAACTAAATTATTGATTTACAATTATGATGTACCAAGATTAAAAATATTGGTTAGCTTTACAAAGTTTTATATAACCAAATTTTTTTTTGTGTTTTTTATTATAAGTAATTCGATATGAGTACTAAGTTTACGTGTCAAATGATTTATTATATTACGGGGCTGATATGCTTGAACGTGTGCCAGATCGAGAACTACCTGGACAAGTGCTGGGTGTGCACGCACGCGCTGCCGGACGCGGACGCGGAGCTGTCGGTGTGGTCGTTCGAGTCGCACGACAGCCCCGCGCTCATGACGCTGGAGCTGGGCGTGCGCAGCGCCGACGAGGACGGCACGCAGATGCTCTCGCTCTACTGCCCCTTCTGGATGCTCAACAAGACCGGCTTCACGCTGTGCTACAGGGTTAGCTAGCTTTTCTTATTTACATGTTTCTTGGATATTTTCGGTTTTTGGATCCTGTTTTGAGTGATGTATGGTAGTCTTAGAGAGAAACGGTAAACGAAATAACCGTTTAAATTAAAAAATAAATTCACAAAATGCGACATGTGGTTATTTAAAATTTAAGGAAAGGTATCGATAATTATGATAAGTAAGTATACTTTATGTATTTCCTGGTCAAGCAAATTGTCTTCTATTATCTATTATAATATATAAAGAAGGGTGAGGCCGGTAATGAGACCTCACCCCTAAAGATACCCTTTCTTTCACTTAAATCTCGGAATGTAACTTAGTAATTAATTCTATGTTTGTGTTATGCTATTTCAGTTCATTTGTAGTAAATTTAACCTAAGACAGATTTACAATTTTGTATAATACTCATCATTATAATGATAATGATATTGGTAAGATGAGTTAAAAGTTTTGCCTTTAAATATCAAAGTAAGTATAGGCTACAATATACAAATATCAAGTTTGTATTTTACTAACAAAGTAGTTAGTATGATTATGTACTTTACGCTAGTAACATCATATAAATCATCGGCCAATAAAAAATTAAGTACCTTGAACTATTAGAAATGCGTTATGAAGTACGATTCTACAAGATAAGATATTAAAATTTAAATAGTTTAATCGCATAAAAATGTGATTAAATTTGGAAATTTTATTTCGTAGTTAAATTATTCCTTATCTCTAAATTCAAACGGCTATATAATGCTTGCAGAAATCAAAGAAAACAGAAAAAGAATCCAGCAGTCCTAATAAGGTACCTTTGAATTGGCTTAGAGCGTTTGCAACTAGTATTTCTACCTTAAAGCCAACATGCTTTCTTCAGTTTTAATGGATTATGTTATTTCATAACAAGTATCGCCTCTTAATAGAAAAATAACAGTTTTTTTCATTTCGTATATTTTTAATGTATGTTGTGACTTATCTTTATTTATTATATCTTGATTTATTCATTATCATTAACTGGACCATCAGTATAATAGCATGATCGGTATGACCCATACATCGTGTTTTTGACATCTTATAAAACCATATAATTTATCAGCTCATCTGTAGAATATGTACATATCTATATTACAGATTAAACATTCTCGTTGCAGTAGATTTATTAGACGTCATACCTCATGTTTGCCGGTGAGTGCAAACAAATCTTAACACCATATTATTTATATTGATACATAAAATTTTAAATTTTCCTTTTTTTATATATAATTAGGGTTAATTATGCATCAAAATGTTCATCTGACAGCATTGACGCTTTTCTGTAATATATGTATGTTTATAAATACATATAATTAATTGCATTTTTGCATGCTATTTTTGGTTTTATGAAGTTATTTACTAATTTGTAAAAAATAACGTAATATAAAATTTTGGAATCGAAGGATAGCACTACTCGCTTTTTGATCACAACAATTTTAATGGTTCCGGTTTCATGCGATTACGTGTGTCAGAAGTAACCCAGGACGCTTTTAAATTACAGAACATAGACGATAACAATGTAATCTTTCATCCGAAAGATTATAAGGAGCCGATATTATTCTCGTTCCGTGCGAAGAACTTCTTCGGTAAGAAGAAAGCCGCGATTCGAGTGGAGTTTGGTGAATGGTCGGACAAGTTTTCTTTAGACGTTCCCGGTAGTTCGGGTGTTGTGATTTGCAAAAACGAAGGCAGAACTTATCAGGTACATTTTATTATATATTAATGACCTTTTATGGCATAACTAATTTTTAAATTACTAATTTCTATTTAATTTCAGTTATATTAACCATTTTATTTCTTTTAGGTGGCAGTGACGAATCAACTGACTTTCAACAGCTTAACTAAAATGGTTATTTTCACGCCATTCTTCCTCATTATAAATGAATGTCCATTCCCAATAGAATATCAAGAGTTACACAGATCAGGAGACCCATGGCGGGAGGTAAGCTAACATATATTAATCATTAATTTATTCTTTAATTAATAATTAAAACCTATTGCGCAAAACTTTAAGAAGATTTTATACTGAGTTTGAGTCCCGGGAGACGCTATATCGTCGTCAACCCGGAGCATGACAGGAATAAAGAGTGTACTTTTGTCTGCTTGCATATTTGTATACTCTACAATTAGAGGTCGAAAATGGAAGATCAGAAAGATTCATTAACTCGTACGTTTGTACGTTTTCATGTATATATTTACCCCTTTTTTTAACATCCAACTGCTAGGCACGGGCCTCACATCTGCTACAACAAAGCAGATCTGTAAACGACAATAGCCACTGGAGTGAATAATTCGCTCTTTTTTCTATAAAAAAAGAACAATAAAATATTCTAACAATCCTGACCTCTATTAAAGTTGGGAAGTTAACAGACGGAAGAAGTGTAAGTTCAACTAACAAAAAGCGATGTCCCAGGTGGAGCAGAGCACGAGCGCGCCGCTGTGGCCGGTGGTGGAGCGCGAGGACAAGCTGCTGGTGCTGCGCGTGGGCGGCTCGCGCCAGCCCGCCGCGCCCTTCCTCTACACGGAGCAGCTGTCCGTCTGCTTGAAGCTCAATAACGAGGTGCTTATGTTTTTATATACATTCATATATTGAAATTCAATTTCTCTTTTAGCAGAACATTATCACAATCTTTAAATGTATCCTTGCTATAATTAATTGTGATTTTTCTCTATCATCATATATCATCACATAGATTGTTATCATTATTATTATCAAACATGGCGTGGTATCTTAGTCTCTCTGCTGTTTTACACCTATAAGTAGTTTGGTTTGTATTTAGGGGTCAGTAACCAGGTGACTAATTTTGATAATATTTCATTTTAACTATTAAGTTTAAATATTATATTTTAAATCACCTTATATTTATAATAACTAACTTTAAATCAATTTCATTAAGAATTATATTTAATGGCACAGAACATAGATGAGAGAACTGAAGGATTAAGCATACCATTTGTTACATGGCTAAAATACCTTCATAAACTCATCGCTGTCATATTTATATAACTTTAATTAATAGCATAATAATAGCAGGAAAGTCTAACAAGATGTATGATCCCCCAGTACGGCGGGTTGCACGTGGAGGTGCAGCTGAGCGAGGGCGGCACGTACGTGACGGTGCGGCAGTACCGCGCCGGGCACGCGCCCGCGCTGCTCGTCAACTGCACGCCGCACGCCGTCCAGGTGCTGGAGAAGGAGAACGTCAACGTTCGGTAAGTATGCCTCTTCCACACGATACAACTTGATTGCCAATCAGATTGGTCAAATGAATTGGCTACAATCTGATTGTCCGTCCACATGTACATTGAATATCGCCTATTTCAGTTTTGTGTTGCTGTCCCTGCTGAACGGACTTGTGTATGCCTCTTAACAAGAAGCAAAAATTAGGGTTTGTTAGATAATAAAAAAGAAATAGAATACAATGTACAAAACGATGGTTGTTAAAGAGAAAGCAACTGCGCCACCTTCATTCATTTCATATTTCTATCCACACTATACAATTCGATTGCCAATCTGGTCAAATTGGTCATAAAATAGTATCGTGTGTAAGGAAATATATAATTTTTCGTGTCTAATGCGAGAGTCTAGGAGGTCTCACTGCGAGTTTTAGCCGTTGGTGGCGCATAACGTAAACAACTTCAAGAATGTATGTAGTGTATGTGGATTTTTTTAATTCAACAATAGTTAAAACACCATATTTTGCCATCTTATATTTGATTTTACCTAGGAACCATGACAGCATGGAACACGGGCTAAAATAAGAAATGAAGTTTATATGTTTATCTTTTTTTTTACTTACGATGTTTATAGTGCGTAGGAAAGAGACATATAATGCCGTTCTTTTTCGTTATTATGCGGGTTGTCACAAGCTAATTTTTGGATAGCGATGAGCTTATCATCGACATTGTCTTATCTATGTCGATGAAAAACATATAAATAATTTTAGTAGAAAATACAAATACCCGGCTAACCATCATATGTGTTGTATTATGACGTAGTATCATCATCATCATCATATGTGTTGTATTATGAGTATAGATTGACAAACCATTCTTTGCAAATTTTTTTTTTATTTTTATCGTCAACTCTTACTGTCATTTGGCACAAAAGAGTCTTCCGTTAAATGCTTCGAACAAATTCTGCTGTGCTTTTTTGAAGTCCAGTTGAACCTATTGATGCACTGAATCCATTTAATTTCATCATCGTTAGGAAATCTGCAACAGTATTGAAATGATTATCGACAAGCATTTTTACATCATTAGTAACCTATACTTACCGCAATTTATTTTTCAGAAAAATCATAAAATAAAGCAAATACGTTTATTCTTTTGAGTATATAGACATACAGTACTATTTTATCTTACCGTTTATCACTTTTATATTTCCAATATTGAACAATATATCTCTAAACTAACCGTGATATGTTAACGATTCGTCCTCATTTTCTTTTCTCGAACTATGGGCTTTATACCCTTCAACTATACAAGACATCTTGTCCAGAGCACTGTACACCTCACGTATAAACTTTCTGGCCACGTTCTGAGACAAAATAATAATTACATCCCATTTTTTTATATAGGTACTTATTTTTTTAATTTTTATATATTTATTTATTGTAAATAGTTTTTGTTTTGTGCATTCAATGCTCACTAACTAGAATTTCTATATTTATTACGTTAATTAAAAAGCAAATTAGAACAACATTTCTTGAATGAATAAATAAATAAATCAAAATATTTATTAATCAATATCATTTATATCATCATTGTCGTCATCATCGTCCACCATTGGATGATAAAGAACACACACACTATCAAATCATGAGGAGGGCACATTTTATCCTCTTCTTTAAATGATATGGTTTAAGCATACTTGCCATTTTTGAGCTGTGATAATATTTATGCTCTCTGATATCAATTGTTTTGCTTTTGCCATCTTAAAAATTTTATTAAGACAATCAACTTCTCGTTTCGTAATAGAGCACCGCGATCCTTCTTCTTGAGAGAGAGAAAGTCAGACTGTCGATAGCCATCCGACGAAACCGATTCCCGTGACAGGCCGGGTTGTTGGTTAATGGTTTTCTATAATTCCTATATAATTTTTATAAATTAATATAATTCATAACTTTAAAAAAATAAAATAACTTCAACAACTCATCAAAAAAGGCGTAACAGCAAATTAAAGCTAAAGAAAACTAACTAAATAACTAAACTAAATCGTAATAAACACCGTGAGCACTTTCGAACATTTGTATTCCGTAGGAGCCGAATAAGGCGCACGACCAGAAACAATATGATGCGGCGTAAATATTTTTGTTATAATATTAGCTCTAACAAAAAAGATTAACGGAGATTTTACAAATGAAGAGATTTTCCTAAAAAATGTTTGCAGCCAATGAATTATGTGACAGGGATTCCTGTAATAGAAAATAATAATTTCCCGAATAGTTATTGTAACTGCTATAATATGATAAAAAATGTAATTAACATTTTACAGTTATAACAAATTTTTCAAGTCTTGGTTTTTCTCATTGAAACTTTAAATTCCAGAACGGTTTATTTTTTATTTTGCTAAAATGCTTTCCGTTTTTATTAAATGTATTGTTTGATTTAGATATAGGTACTATTTAGTAATACTGCCTCGATTTGCAATTTTTATGAAAGCTATGGAAGTTTAATTCACTAATGAATAATCATAGTTAAATCGGCTCGGTATTGTCAATCTCGGCATATGTTCAATATAATTTTTCTATGTTGTTCGGGTGGGATAAAAGTAAACCAATTAGACTCTAAAGATATTTTAACAAAAACGAGTAGGTATGATTCGTGAGATAGTACAAATTGATTTTTTTTTAATTTTCTTTATTATTTAAAAATTTTCTTTAAAGAATTCAGTGTCAACTTTGTCAATTTTCAAAAAAAAAATATGAGCTTCCTTTGTTTTTTTTTGTTTTTTTTTATTCGAGGTGCACATAATATGCATTAAATGCAATAATATTAAATATAATATATTACATCAGAATCAAAAAACTTAGTCACAATCACTTATTGATTAAGAACGTAAGATAATATTTTCGTATGTTATAACTTCACCAATTTTTCTGATTGTTCCCACAATTTTCGAGCTATATGTAAATCTTGAGGTCTTGAACAAAGACTCTTCACGCGACAATCTTTAAAGTAATATCCACTTATTCGTTTCACATCCGGCGATACAGCCAAATAAATTGTTGTTTGAGCCCCTTCCCAAGGTGACTTAAAAAATAAAAACTGTACTGAATCAAACAGTGGTCGCATTATGTACATATTAACTTTACTAGCGATCTGTGTATTAACTGCACCTGGGTGTAAGGCGTTCACGGTTACACCAGTGTCTTTAAGCCTACTTTCTAACTCTGTAGTCATAAGTATAGTACAAAGTTTCGCGTTAAAGTAGACTTTATGTGTAAATATAAGACTATCTCTCTCGTTTTCCATATTCAAATCTTCCAAATTGACTACTCCATACTTGTGAAGCATGGACGAAACGTTGATAATTCTGCTAGGGGCGGTTTTTACTAGTAGTGGCAGGAGAAGAGACGTTAAAAGAAATGGTCCAAAATAGTTAATTTGCATCCCCTGTAATAAACCGTCATCAGTAATTTTTCTCTCTGTGAAATATTGCCCCGCGTTGTTTATGAGGATATCTAACCGATCTATAAATTGTGAAACTTTTGCTACGAATTCTCTTACGGAAGTTAACGATTCCAAATCGAGTTTTAGTACGTATACATTCTCATTAACCAGAGGAAGAGATAATTTTCTCCTTAGCTTTTTCTCCCTTTTCTACATTTCTGCAACCTAAAATAACACAAGCACCTCTTTGCGCTAAATCTTTAGCTGTTTCTAATCCTATTCCGCAATTTGCACCAGTAACTATTACCACCTTTCCCACTAAGTGTCCACTAAATTTACATATTCCACATGTTAGCTTAAAATAAGCCCAAACTGAAATAATTATTAAAAGAATTATTAAAATAATTATTATAACAAATATCGATATTAGAACCAACATGACGTTCGCGCGCGACCGGTCAACGGACATACATGTAAAATGAGCACCTAAGTAGATAACTTACTGTATATATCTTTAAATTTATTATATTTTGTATTTTATATAGTGCTGATAAAATCGTGTTTGTTTTTTTTTATTTGTAAGATATGATAAATTTTATACATTGTTTCAAATGTTTATACTTTACACAAAAAAAATGCTTTATTAAAGACACATAATGATACATCAGTAATTAAAATATAAGTGATATGCAGATGTGTTTTTATAACATCTCGCTCTTATCGCTCGATTATGTTATATGTATATCGCTTATACAACATATATTACGTATTAAAAAAATATTTCATTTCAGAAATGATTAAAATGATAAACGATTCCTTCTTCATTTAAATTTTAAACTTCCACATCTCTTTTCTAAGGACGACTCTATAGAACTAGTTATTGTGTAGCCATGAGGATAAAATAACCTGTAGTAAAAGATATACTACACTTTAATTTTAGAATTCACTTCATTGTAAGAAATGCGCACAATGCACATCGATTCCCTAAGGTTATTTATATTCGGCAGATTCAGAGAATATCTCATACATGTATAGTGTATACTAGGGAATGCAATCCCGATCTCGAGGGATCCCGTGTAATTTTTCGGGATCAATCCCGAGGCATAATATGACGAGATCCCGTTCGAGATTGACAGGATTGGGTGGCAACGGTCAGCAATGCGACACACGTCGCAGCGTTAATGCAGAACATACGTTGCGTTTTTTGTTTTGCGGTCCATTCAGACAAACGCAACTCAAAATTCATCATACATTATAATAACAGGTGTTGTTATAAATAACCTTTAAAATGAAGGTCAACTTTATATAGTCCCAATTATTATATCATTACCTTGAGTAGTAAATTTTTTACTTCATTGCGGCGAAACAAAAGATTATGTTATTGACCCATATTTACTCTTTCCTCCTAACGTACGTGCGAAGCTAAGAGACACATCACATGGCGGTGGCCTACTGCGGTGGGTGTTATGCGGGTTGCTCCTGTTACTTCTCTGATAGCAGAGAGGACTGTAGATCAACCCATTGATGGTCGTATGTTACGGTAGATCTGCCGTCGGAGCTCCGTAGTTGAATGCGTAAGTGATCCGGCGATGCCCCATTAAGACGGGGGAGAGTTGTTTGGTTTTAGTGGGTAGCACTGGCTTCCCGGTGAGTCCCAGATATAAAACTGATATGCATAGAGAAAAGTGATATATACCGAATTAAAGAGAGCCCACTATACCGTTTTTTTTGCTAACACGACATTAACGCCATCTGGAAATCTGAACCCTATACTATTTGACCCAATACTATAAATAGATTTAAAGTCAATCGATTCCAAATTTGTAAATATAGTGATGATAATTATATATGACGGCGCACTCAGTAGTCACTGCGCCATCTGGAGATGTTGGGTAAGCTTATCGGAAAAGAGTGTGAAATCAAGCTTTGACAGCGCACTCTTGTAAAGCGTCGAAGCGATGGTAGCAAGGTGATACAAACTGGCATGTTTTAAAAAGAAATTAAATTAGAGAATAAAGTGAACTATTTGAAAGGCAAAAAGGGGAATGTCAAATTTGGACCGCCGATGCACCACGTATCATCGACGAATTACTTATATCCGAATAATAGAACTATTGTTGATAATATAATGTTTTAATGTGTTTACGTTGTACTTAGTTATGAGTGTGTTAAGTTAAATTGAGTACCTAGATGTACTGTGTTTCTCAAAAGACACTAACGATCACGCCCACATCTACGACCTACTTCTGATATTAGCCGTCCTGCGCTTATATCAGAAGTGGGATAGAAGAACCCAAAGAGTATAGATAATATATGGAAGAACCTTACAATGTAACAATGAAACCGGTTGATGTTCAGACGAAGGTAAACCCAACAGAATTTTAAAATAATTTAACTATTCAAAATAATAATATTGAAACCATAGAAACGTTAAAATGTCAAATCACAAAAATGTCGATAAAACAGTGGTGCATAAATCCAATTCACGCATTTGATTTTTATAATTTTTTTGATGTGCTGTTTAAGTAAAAAATGATAATAACATATATCGATTCAAATATATAAATTGTTATTTTAAGTACGAAACAGCATCATTTATATGTGCAATTATGTATTGTTTTTCTAAAATTAAGTAATTTTTGCATGCAAAGTTATTTGGTATGCGTGTACTGAACTGCTGGATTGCTGATACGACCGTAGCGTCATCTCTTGCTACGACTCATAGTCTCTAATAAATTTAAGCAAATATTTCGGGTGCAAGTTAATGGATGACACTTAATTTTTAACCTGTGGTCGATGTTCTAAGTTTCCAGCCTCTGCTGATATGTTTATTAGTAATTTGGGACAAGAAATTATTAAATAAAATTTCTAAAAATACTATCATGAAATGTAAAAAGTTGTAAATAAAAAACAAAAACAATAATAAAAAAAACATAAACGATGGTAACAAGTTGTACAAATAACATAATATTGTGAAGTCGGAGACAATTTTCTGCAATATTGCCCGGCTAGTCTTATTGTTGCGTCGGTCGCTCTCTATTGTTATGGCATTGTGTGTCCTTTTCTACGCGACTGAAGTTTGCTGGGAGTGATGCCGTGATTAATTTACTACTAACTAGGCGAATTGATTTCAGTTTAGTAAAGTTGCTAAATATTTTTTATCAAAGATATTTTAAACCTATTTAGATAAGGTCGAATCCAAATTCTCTCCTTTGTCTTTTAAATTTTTGTTTTAAAACAATGTAAGCCGCTGCTGCAAGTGTGATTCATTCACCCATTGTTGCCGGTTTGTGTGGCTCGTTTACGAGTCTACATCATGGGCCATACTATTGCAGGCACATTGCCCAGACACATATTGCTCGGCCATAGATGCAATAAAAATATTTACGTGATGGCCTTGCAATTAGTTGGCAATATTGCAGCCACAAATAGCAGAAAAATATTGCCCGTTTAGAGCACCCTAAGTTTTATTTACATAAAACTGCGTTTAATTTACGTCAAGTCAAGGCCTGATAAAACAGATTGATTTGTATTGATTTGATCCTTCGATGTGGACCTATGCACACGACTACTTAACACATTGTCAATGCGCTTTCGACTCGCAGTAAACACGCTGTTGACATGAAATTTTCGCGCGTTTGTATAGTTACACTAGCACGGGTTTTTAAGTTCAGATAAGAATTATGCAGACGACTTACGTTCATAGTGCGTTTTTATGAGACGTGGTGTGTATAATACACTTAGTCACCACAAAAAGCAAATGTCACTAAAAATTAATACACCCAAAATATTTTTGTAAAATCTGAGAATAACAACTAATTGCACTAGAAGTTTACTTTGATTATTTTGATTTCGTACGACTTATAAATTTGAATTTATGTGTATTAAACTATGTTATTAATTTTCAGTGAAATACCTTCTATGCACCAAATGCTCTATACTTGGGAAAACCCCGCCGGACCGCGCATCCTTATTTTCGAAGGGCACAAACGAAAAGAAATCGAAAACGACTTAAGACAAGATGGAATTGGAGATTTTATGTAAGTACCTATAATATGTTACAGATAAAAATTTCACAAATCACAATGTGCATTTTATTTAACATAAAATAATTAGTACTATCATATTATAAAAAATCAAGCAACCAATCGAAAAAATAGTTCTTTTATAGACAAATGTATAGCATTAGTAGACTGTGGTACGATATGTGGTAAGATATACATGATTTTTTTCTCATATTTAATTTTTTATTTCTTACAACTATTCGTTACATCCAGGATAAACGAAACTCAGCGCGTGTGGTGGGTGTCGTTCCTAGATGGGTTGCAGCGCGTGGTCTTATTCACGGATGACGCGATCCTCGCGAGCGGCGCGCACACCATCGGCGAGGCGGAGCCCGTGCACACCGAGCTCGTGCTCGCCATACACGGCCTCGGCCTGTCGCTGGTCAACGATCCTGAGTTCAAGGAGATACTATATGTTAGTATATCGAGGTAAGTTATTATAGAGTAAAATACTGTCTTGTATCTTGTGTTTATGTTACTGTCTTTTATCGTACTAACTAAACGTAAATTTATAGTTCAGGTATAATATGGGAGCAATGCAAATTTGGGGCTCGAAGATATAAGAAAATCGAAGGACCGAAAGCGATCCAACTCGAAGAAGCGTATCAGCGTTATCAAACCGACAAAATGGTTAGCGAAACAGCGATACCACCGCAAGTTAAAATAGACGACAAGACTGAGGTTTGTTGCTATTTTATTTGTATATGTAATTAAATTTCTTGAAAAAAGGTAGTTTTTTTGTTTTAATCAATTGCTTTCTTTTATCCAGGTACAGGTAAATATTTCCTTTAAAGGATGTCCCAACAACAAATTAATGTATCTGATTAACCGGTGTTTATAAATAACGAAATATTAATTTGTTATTTTTTGTCAATTTACCATGACTAAAGCTTATTTTATGGTTGTACGCCAGGTGGATTTCGAGGAGTTGCGCCTTCTTAGACCGCACCAGCGCCTGCTGCGGCGCACGGCGGAGCCGGGCGTGTGGGCGGCGGTGGCGCTGACCACGCACGGGCGGCGCGTGCACGCGCGCCTGCACCGCCTGCAGGTGGACCAGCAGCTGCCGCTGCCCACCTTCCCCGTGGTGCTGGCGCCCGTGCCGCCGCCGCGCTCCGTCGCCAACGACGACCCCTCTGGTCTGTACTACTGGTCTGCTGCTACTACTCAACACGCACTAGCCGATTTCTCGTTATAATGGATGTTTATAAAAAGATTTCATCTAACGATATTGAAGTTAAACTTAACTGTTATTTAAATTATTTAAAAGTAGTTTGACAAGATGACAAGTATTGCCCCTGGCGCGATTGTAAAATCTTCGTCGTCTATTGAAAAATACCACACAGTAAATAATGTCAATTGTCTGTGGATTTATACCCATAAATGTAACTTGCAGAAGATGACAGTGCCACTATAGTGATGGTGCTTTAACTTTGAATCCGTTTGTCCAATCGGTTGATCAAATTCGCAATAAAGACATCTTAACTAAAAAGCTTTACTGTAAAATTTGTAGATACAAAAATATTTTCTGATACGTACTCAATACACGGTCAATACATGATAGTGCTCTCGAATCCGAACCCAGAACTAGTAATTCCATATCAATTTCAGGCATAAAACCATTCATCGAGATATCTATCGTGGAGCGCGTAATGGAGCACACAAGCGTGCGCCAGTACAAGTACTACAAGCTGCTCATCCAGGAGTTCCACGTGAAGGTGGACATGGGGCTCGTCAACGCCATCATGGGCATGTTCCCGCAACGCCAG
Organism: Boloria euphrosyne; assembly: GCA_951802675.2. Taxonomy (NCBI): domain Eukaryota; kingdom Metazoa; phylum Arthropoda; class Insecta; order Lepidoptera; family Nymphalidae; genus Boloria; species Boloria euphrosyne. The sequence continues at coordinate 6,952,206 of OX637877.1, forward strand.
CTTACTGAACAGGAGGCGGTCAGTTCAAACGTTGATTGACATTGATTTTTTTTCTAAAAACCTTGATTTAAAAAGTGTTTTGACTTCAAATGTTTAAGGTTATGACTATCATTGTTTGAAGTGAATAGAAATATTATATCCATGTTATAAACAAAAAAAAACGAATCTTATATGAAAGTAGCACTAAATATTCTTAGAACGTGGGTTTTGCGCTGTTACTGAATTCAAAAAAAAGATCCTAATCATGTAATTTATGATTTTTAATTATTGTCCACTATATATTATGCCTTAATTTATTTTAACATTGAAAAATCATATTTTATTGTTTTAGTTGGATGCATTCGTGTTGGATCTTGAGAAAGCAAGACAACCTCTAGAAGCGATAGCCGCTATAGGTGCGGCTTCGGACACGAAAAATTTCTATGACAATTTGCATTTATCACCACTTAAGGTAACTTATCTATTTCTATATCTTATTGATGTGAGTAAATGAGTGAGCATAGATTTATCAGAAATGAAATATTTTGATGCAGTAAAAAGTATCTTATGTGTTGTCCCGACCACCACTTGTTTATTTTGTTTTTTTAATGTCCAGGTTCACGTGTCGTTTTCGTTGGGTGGTGCTACTCAATTGCCTACATTTGTAGGCACCCTGCTGCAAAGTATTGGTGTTACTTTGACCGATATGAATGACGTTGTTTTTAAGTGAGTGTTTTTTTTTAATATAACTATTTTTAGGGCGAGTAAAGTGAGACCTAACACTATCCCACAACCTGAGAATTTTGTGGTACTTTACTGAAAAACTATCACAACTATAGATTTGTTGCTTTAACATAGTAATTTAACTTCATATCTTGATTTGTTATCTCCCAAAAAAAATTGTAATTTTATAACCATTAAAAAAATTAACATTAACACGAGTTCATTGGGTAGAATGTTATTGTACTACTAATGTCATATGTTAGAAAACCAAAGAGTTAACATCGCTGTAAGATTGTTTCCCGTTAGAAAAACTACGCGAGCCCTCATAAAGTTCAACTTTGTGCTAGTATAAACTTTACTTTTTATTGTATACCTAATAGTGTATTTTTATTGTTTACCTTATAATATTAAAATGTAATTGATTAAGTTTGAAACTTTCTTTTTAAAGTTCAATATGAATTTAAGATAACTTATAATTTTTTTTATTTTTGTTATGATTCTGATAGCATTTGTATAATTTTTTTTATCGTTAAGTAATACTGAATTTTGTGCCAATAAAATCCTAATTTCCTTTACAATAATAACGCAAATTAAACTTAATGCTTCATTAAAATATATTAAATGTATTAACATTTGACGACACATTTGGCTCAGTTGGTAGTGACCCTACTTTCTTCGCCATCGGTCGCGGGTTCGAGTCCCGCTGGGGGCATTCACTTGTTGATCACAAATGTTTGTACTCCAGTCATGGGTGTTAATATTTATAATATGTATGTATTTAAAAATTTTATGTGTAGTATATCAACTATCTGGTATCCATAACACAAGTACGTAACGTAGCTTACTACGGAACTAGATGGCGCTGTTGTAATAATGTCCCAACATATATATTTATTTTTCATTAATCACACAGATTGTCATACTACGAGAGGAACTACGAGTTCCTATCGCAAAAGGAACTGATCAGCCAAGTGCAGAGCCACTACACGGGGCAGGCGCTCAAGCAGCTGTATGTGCTGGTGCTCGGCCTCGACGTCATCGGCAACCCCTACGGCCTCGTCATCGGCCTCAAGAAGGGCGTGGAGGACTTGTTCTATGAACCTTTCCAGGTAAAGCTTCGAATTGTCTTGTAAATCAATTTATTATTGTTTAGTGAATGGCGTTGAGTACATTTTTAATTACAGTCAGAGAATGGTTGTAATAGGACCGTAGAAAAGAATATTTCTTCAATCAAGTCATCTATTTTCTTCATAAAGGGTCTCGATCTATTAAAATTTACAAAATTATGTTTTTTTGCTTGTATTATTTATGTAGAAAATTAAAATTCAATATAAGCGATGTAGTAATGTTACATTGACAAAGGTCTTAAAATTTCAAATATATTTCGTAAGGTAGTCTTTTTAGCATCAAATACCTTAGTATTACGAAAAAAGGAAGTTATAAAGTTATAAAAGGTCTAGAGGAGCTTACATATTTTATTTACCAAATTATGCATAACATGTATATGTGGTGTGCAGGGCGCGATCCAGGGGCCGGGCGAGTTCGCCGAGGGGCTGATGCTGGGCGTGCGCTCGCTGCTGGGGCACACCGTGGGCGGCGCGGCCGGCGCCGTGTCGCGCATCGCCGGCGCCATGGGCCACGGCCTCGCCGCCTTGTCACTGGACAAGGTATGACGATACACTCATCACATATCACAAAGTAAAAATAGTTTGAGGGTTAAAAAAAATATTAAACTTATTTATACCAAAATAATATCGGATTATAAATAATTGACATAGATTCATGGTAATACCACATTTTAAAGTGGATATAACAGTAACTTCGCAAATGATATTTATATGATGCTTCATATATTTTGCTTTTGTACAGGATTATCAGAGACGTCGCAGAGATAATATAAACAAACCGCCCGCAAACTTACAAGAGGGGCTTGCAAGAAGCGGCAAAGGACTTGTTATGGTATGTAATATATGTAATGTTTTACTTTATTTTTTAGTATTTTATTTTTTATTATTTTATTTCTTCTATTTAAAACTAATTGATGTAGGTTCCTTCCAGTAAAAAAATAATGGTGTATCAACAACGGTTATACATAAATAAAATTCTACTAATTCATATTGATGTACAATAATTCCGCATACAATAAGTAACTCGTTTGATAGTTCGAGAGGGATCGAACCTATGTCCTTGATCTCACCAGCAATTTATAAAAAAATAAACAGGGCGTAGTGGACGGCGTGACAGGCGTGTTCACGAAGCCCATAGAGGGCGCCCGCGAGCAGGGCGTGGAAGGGTTCTTCAAGGGGCTGGGCGTGGGCGCGGTGGGGCTGGTGGCGCGCCCCACCGCCGGCGTCGTGGACTTCGCGTCCGGCTCCTTCGACGCTGTCAAGAGGTGACCGCGTTCTGCACATGCATGCTACTCTGTGCACGATGATCGCGCTCTGCACATGCATGCTACTCTGTGCACGGTGATCGCGCTCTGCACATGCATGCTGCTCTGTGCACGGGCTGGCTTTGTGTCGCAATGTAGCTGGGCGTTATGTTAACGAAATTATCATGTTTTTAGCTTTTTCTTTCTGAAGTAAAACTTCTTTAGGTGTGTCTGAGAGGGGGACGTGGAAATTCAAAGAGTAAAATCTGTTATTTAATATCAAAAGAGTATAGTTATTTATAATTTTATAAAAATTACTTATAAAATAAATATATTTAACTAGTAATGATTTTATAAAATTATTAATTTTATATTAATGGTATGTGCTACTGCGCCAAAAAAGTTTTACTTCAACCTTGCTCACTGTTACACAAACTCTTTTTTTTAATCTGGATGTGATTGGGTTGGTTTCCAATTAATCTGGTATAGTGGTGTTTTGTCTAGTATCATATTATATATATTTTACACTTTCTATGAGTTACATTACATTTAGCTTTTGGCTCTAAAATGATAATTTATAACTAAAAATACATATTGATGAATGAAATTATGTGAAAATCACCTTAAATTAATTATCATTCCGTGCTTTAGGTGGTATTTTACCTTATGCTTTGTTCGTATATATAACTCTTGCATTACGATATTAAAAAGTTAGTGCTGATTTCATACTGACATATCTCTATATTACTCAATACGCGGATAGACATACGCATCACGATATACATATAACGCACAGACAAGCTAGTCAATAAATGAATACGAAACGCAAAGAGCTCAGTAAAGAGATATATTTTTTACATAGTCGATTACTACACTCACACAGTTGTCTAACGAAGGTTTCTATACAGGGCTATTATGCGAGGTTTGATGCCAATGAAGCGAAATTACCGTTACGCTTACTTTTCCATTGTATTCGAGTTATATAGTTCTAGGGTAGGCAGATATAAGTACTTCACACAAGATGGCGCTTCAGTGCTTCGAAACCGTTTTTAACCATCGTCACATGTGATGTGTAGGTAATATAATGATGATTTCCTTCTAACCGTTTTTAGGTCACAGCGGTCCATCCCAGACTTGTCGGTTGCGTAGTAAATATAGTTCAGAAGTGTACGTGCTAACATAAGTACTTACACTCTTTATTCTTGTCACTGTTAAATTTTGATGGGATGATAATAGCACACGATCGGTGAGATAGCAGAACTGACGACTTCCCAAGTTTGAGCTGTTACCAAATATTTCTTAAGAAGAAAGACTCAAATAACTAAACTCGGTCAGACCTGGGATTCGAAACCATAACGTCCGGGTTGCCATGCCCATGCCACTAGACCACCGAGACAGTTAAATGAATGGTGAAGTCGGGATTATAAGGTGTAAGGGTAACGTAGGGCGTGGTGGAGGGCGTGCGCGGCGCGGTGACGGGCCCGCTGCGCGGCGCGCGCGCGGGCGGCGCGGGCGGCTTCGTGCGCGGCCTGGCGCGCGGCGGCCTGGGCCTGCTCGTGCGCCCCGCCGGCGGCCTCGCCGACTGCGCCTCGGGCCTGCTCGCCGCCGTGCGGAGGTTCGGTTTGACCAGACGAACAACTTTAGATCGATGCCCACAAGATGCTAGCTCTACACGTCTTAATACAAACATACTAATCTATATACTACCTCATATCTCACTTTTTGGTACTAGGCTTTACGTTATAGTCATAGATCGCGTCTGTGTAAAAGTTCATGATAATCGCCGCTAAAATGGCTAAATATGGACTCGCCCTACCTTTAAAGCTTTAGTGAACTTCATCTTGAGACCCAACGCGTTCGTTTGAAAGTTCATGCGTATCTAAATACTATGATTTGAGGAAGTTACTCGTTCTTAAATAACAATGTGTGTTATACAATGCCCCATTTTATATTTTTGTTACATATAAATTTTTTTATGAAAATTAGCAAGCTAACAATAAAATGCCCTCTAAGATTATATATTAAGGTATCTAAAACGACCACTTCTAATAATCACATTTTTAATACGTAGAATTATTAATGCGAATTCTAATTCGGAAAAGGGGAAATTTACTTTATCCTTTAATTCTTCTCGAAGTTTACAATAAAAAACTGCTTAAAATATTACTTAATAATATTTTTCACTTAACTACATCGACTAGCACAAATTAAGCCAAAATATTAATCTCTTACAACGATTTCTTTGTTGTTAATTATGATTGGAAAAAGAAATACGAATAACATAAAAAGACTAACAGTAAAGTAGAATTATATTGCCCATAACTCATATAGAATACCTTTATTTTATTATTAGTAGTAGTAGTATTAAGTAGTACATTGACTCTGCTTTTATAGCATAGCATTATAAATAGATATAAACGCTTTTTAATTTGTGTTATTGTGCTGATTTATTATGTAATTTTCTTCCCTATGCTTTGCTAAATGCTTCATAGTAAATTTATAGTTTTTTTATACAATCAAATTATCTAAAATAAAGTGTTTTTTTAATATATTTTATATATAAATTACATATTAAATTGAAAAAAAAAATTATATTTGTGTTTGTAGAATTAAATGTAATGTATAGTAATATGTATACAACAGAGCGGCAGATTTTTCTGAGGAAGTGACAAAGCGCAGGGCGGCTCGGTACTTGGCGCCCGACGCGGGGGTCAGACCCTACTCTAGGCTTCAGGCTGAAGGATACAAATTGCTATTCGAACTCGAAAAGGTAGTATGATTATATTCACTATATCTATCTAAATATTTTTGTGTATGAGTAAGCCTGTGTAATATATATTTTTTTATGTGTTGGGACATTATTACACACTAGTTGATACGAAAGAAATCCTCTTCATCTTTCTGAAATGATGAGGATAAAACATGAATTTTACATTAAAGCATTAGTCGCAATCATTTGCAATTCGCTATAATTTTATAAACGACCTGTTATTTCTTATTTATAACTTTACATATTCTTTAATATTTGATCAGTAAATCGTATCGTATCGACTCAAAGCTCAAATCGCTGATTGTGTATCAGAAGAGTATATAACAACAACAATTTTTAGGTCAGTTGAGACGTTGGTTATGTAAATAAATGTCACAAATGAATGTGTAATTTATTTCACAATTTTAATTTAAAGAAAAAAAGCCAAAACTAGGCGCGAACAAAGCTGCGGTCATCATGTTATGTTACTGAAGTATTTCGGTTGCTATTGTTCGCAGGGCAAGTTTGTTAGTACCGACACGTATGAAGCTCACGTGTGGGTGATAGCGGACAAGGAAGTCGTCATGTGCACCGACAAGAGGCTGCTTTACTTGGAAAAGAATAACGTTTTCGGCGGCTGGCAGGTATTATGATAATTATGCCTGCCATTATGATTACATTTTTGTTTGTCTATCAAATTCACTTTTCATTCATTGTAGCAATATCTTTATAATATTTCTTTAATAATTATTACGACCTACTCGATATATTCGGAAATTTGAACTTCACATAACCATTGTTCCTTCTTTATGGTTAATTTTCTTTTTCTATACGAATATTAGCATATTTAATGAAGTTAATTTTAAATATTTTTGTTATTACTTTACATATTTAATTATAACTACTAACATTTCATGTCTTTCGGACAGATTGTATGGACATACCTGTGGTCAGAAATTCCCGATGTGCCGACAGCGGTCGCTAAGGGCGTGTACATACCGACCGCGAAGAAGAAAGTTCTAGGAATGTTCTCTTCATCGGGCTCTGGCAAAGTGATATTCCTGTACGACGAGCAGCAGAAGAAGTATCTCCTCGCGCAGTGCCAGCGGCTGATGGCGCGTTGACATGAGATCGTAGAAAGGACGAGCACGACCGAGTGGTTGGGCGAATTCTTTCTACTTTTTTTCAATTATCGCACCGCGTTGCTTTCTCTCGCATACTACTTTAACCTACACCACTTGAACCCGAAAGGTTAATAATTTGACAGTTGCTCACTTTATTCCAAATATGAGCAGTATGTTATCCCATATCCAATTTTGTACTGTAAGTTTTGTATCAAATATATATTATTTGAAGTTTTTGTATCAACCCTAACGACATGTGTACTCTACTTTATACTTGTAGAATTTTAGATATAGAAACTGAATACATTGCCATAGCTTGTTGCGTTTTATTGCTTACACATGACATGATTTTTTTATTTTTTTATATTATATTTATTTATATATGGTACACAAACATAATAGGCTTTATTTATTTAAAAATAAAACCATTTTGTATGTGTACAAATAAAAAATACTTTACTGTTTTTTTAAATCTCATTATCTTCGAATCTATCGTTTTCGAATAATTCTTCGGTATTTTTACATAATAGTTTATCGTTTGTCAGTATTTTTACATTGATGCGTTTTAGTTTACTAATAAAAAGGATGTATGGACATTTCATTAAAAACACGTTTCACATATAGTTTTAGTTAAAAAATAATATAATATGTTTGAATAATCGTTACACATATTTACTATAGATTTTATATTACGAATCTATATTGTAAGGTATATATAACTTACAATATGATAATGATATTCAACAAATAGTAAATTGAGGTATAAGATATGAAACAAACGTGTTTGTATTATATTTTGTTCTTGTCGACAAATTTACCTTAAATAATAATATTATTTGAGAGAAAAAGAGTACAAAGTTCACCAAGCTTAGTTACAATATTCATATTTCTTAAGATGTACCGGTACCAGTGCCTTATATTATACTTTACCACTCAGCACAGTGACGTGTGAAGTGTTTAAACAGTTCCATTTTATATTTGTTTGTTGTTTGAAAATTTTATATAGCGTTATTTGTTGTTATGATACTCGCTAGGGCTGTTATTCATATTTTTAATCCTGGCTATCGATATTTTAAATTCTTTTAATATTAAATGTATGTATGTATGTATGTATATTAAAAAAATGTCGATGCTTTAATTTAAGTTCGAATACTGTTTATCCAGTTAATTATAAAACACTTAAGTTAAGATCTATGAAAAGCTTGGATTACAACTTTTTGTTTTAAAAAATCATAATATATTGGTACATTTTATTTTCGCTTATTATTTTCATGTATTAAAAATATTCGTTATACCTTTGCATTTTGACTATTACGATTGTTCAGTGTTAAATCTGTTTCAGCGGGTACCAAATACTTTTAAATCTATTTCTCATAGTAAAAGAACATCTGTATAAACTGAGCGTATTTTTAATGACCTTGAAATATTGATTATACCGTCGATAAATAGACTTCAATATTTTCTTATTACTTTATCTGGTATAAGATTATTAATATTTCATGAACAGCCCTAGTGGTCACGTCGGAGGCAGATCTGTATGCGTGAGATGTGAAAGAAACTGTTAACATTTTTCTTGTTTTATATGATGTTTACTTTTTGGAACATTTTTGTGCTTATAAAAGGCGACTCAGATAATATTAAATAATAGCTATTACTCCAGGTTAGCTATCGGTTCTGAGCTCGCTTTTTTTGTGTCTAATATATGAGAAGCAAATTATAATATTTGCTTCGCGCTTTATACTTACTTTATTGTAATATGTTTTTGTCTTGTCCAAGCTTATGTGTTAGCCTTTAAATGGATAATAAATTATTTAAAGGAAACAAACTTTTTTATTTCAATTCCCAATTACATATTTTAAATAAATATAATTAATAGGTTAAAGACATCATAGTCTAATAATCGATTGATTCAAAAATTAATAAAATATTTATGATGTCAGTAAACTTAATTTTACTCACTTCTTTGATTCTTTTTTAATTTTACTGGATTTGAATGACTGATTTTCAAGTGGTAATTACCAAAGAAAAAATAAATCATACAATATTTTATACGTTAATTCTTGATGAGTATTTAAAAAAAAATAATGTTGCTTTACATGCTTTGCCGTCAGTAGGTAACTTTATATCTCTAAAACGCATACTAGTGATTCACTAAATGTTTAAAAACTGCTTAATATGAAGTCGGTCTAAATAACCAATTTTAATAAATAAATAAAAGGTTTTAATATTGCACCCGACAAAAGTATGATTAAAACGAATATCTGACAAAAACTTAATCATATAATTATAAATGATAGAAATTTGCACTTTTTAAAAGCTTTCTAAATAAAGCTTATAAAGATCATACACATAAAAAGATGATAATATTAATTTGTAGGATCATGCAATGGTGTCCTAATAATAACGTTGAAATTTAATGTTTTACCGTCATTTATTTTATCACTTGCTGATCACATAATACTATATCACCTACTGGTGATACCGTCCTATTTTAAGTTTTTTTTTTATTTATTTTTTTTTTTTATATATTGGGACATTATTACAACAGCGCCATCTAGTTCCGCAGTAAGCTACTTAACGTGCTTGTGTTGCGGATACCAGATAGTTGATATACTACACATATAAATTTTAAATACATACATAATATAAATATAAACACCCATGACTGGAGTACAAACATTCGTGATTAGCAAATGAATGCCCCCAGCGGGACTCGAACCCGCGACCGCTGGCGCAGAAAGTAGGGTCACTACCAACTGAGCCAAACGAGTCGTCAAAAAAGAAATGTATGTACCTATAGATATGTTTACGATAATAGAGGTTCACGTTCACTATTTAAGTAGTTGTAAATAGTTGATTTAGTAGTGATTAAGAAGTAGATTTTTATAAATATAAAAGATCTTTGGATTAATATAAATAGCAATTTAACCAATGCAAACTAAAATTAAGAAAATGGAGAGGTAACCGAGAAACACGGCAAATGTACTCGTTTAAAAACGTGACCGACCTATTTCTACAATATAAAATTATTTGTGAAAGTTTAGATTCATTATTAGTTAGGTACTAATTAATACTGATGATGTCCTCCTGACCGATTCTGGCCACGGCGGCCAATCTCATTAAGACTAGCCATCTGCACGGGACATAAGTATTATAGTGCACGACACGAGTGTATGCGCGCAAGCACAAGTTCACTCTCTATTCCTTATTACTCTCATATTGCGGTGGGACGACTACTCGGAACGACCAGTGAGATCTAAGGCGCTGGACTGACGGCTTTACGGCGTACGGCTTTACACCGCCAAATTCCCAACTCCGGAGTGATACTGAGGCTTACGAAACAGAAACACTCAATAACTAAACTTGGCCCGACCCGGGACTCGAACCCAGGACCTCCCGGTGTGCGACCGTACATGCTAGCCACTACGCCAACGAGGTATTAATACTAATAAGTTAATAACTACCTAATAAGTACATAAAATAAGGGCAGAATATAGCTTAAATAGATTAATTCTTTGTGAGTATAGTAATCATGATTATAATTAGAAAGTATAGATTAATTGAAGTTTGACAAAGCTATAGGATCACACTACACAGGTTTAGTATAATATCGACTACATCGACATTCTTAAACACTACTTGGAGTTTGGACCATAGCTAGGGAGAAAAAAAAATTGTTGCTGATCTCCTTTATATGCTACTTTCATACAATGCTTAGTGGATATCGGTAATGAAGCAGTACTTGAACATCCGAAGTCATACTAGTTCCATCAATACTAATAATGATTTACTATGACATTTGCTCGGTCGAAATGGGAAGGCTCATAAACGTTGATAAGACGTCATATCAAGAATAAATAATAATTATGCTATTAAATGGTACCTAGAGGTACTACCTACATAATATAATACATTGCCATGCGTAGATATTCAAGGTACCCAAGACGTAGGCGCTAAATTTCAGGATTACAATAAATAGATAACGATATAAACCAAATTCATATAAACTTACTCTCAGTGTTACAATCAAAGTGAGCTGTAAAGAGCTTTATATCCAAACAATAAAATGGATTCTGGATGATGGCTTACGTCGTCACTGTTACGATTATTTTAAGGACATTAAAATTTAAGACATACTCATTAAACATTGAATATGAAATTGAAGCAACCTCCTTCTTTAATATGTAAGGAATAAATTAAACAAAGACTTTGTTCAAATCTACTATACAACGTGATTGTTAATTATTTCAAAAAACATAATACTTAATAATGTTCATTCAGTAACATTTTAAGCTTATACATGTATTTTAGACGACTTTTATTACAAAAATTCACATGAATCCATTGATTCGAAAAAGAAACGGAAAATTCAAGTTAACGAATTAACGCATTTACATCTGCGCTGATCTAATAAAAAGAATTGACTTAACATCATGATTGAGAGACTTTCGTTAGATTGTGCTCGACGCGTGGGCGATAAAGTAAACGAGGGAAAGTATAATAAAATAAAATAATAAAAGTGTTCTTTTACTACGGGAACTTTTTAATTAGGGAAATTCTAGATACTAATAATAATTACTTAATAAAAGATTATAAAATAGGTTTAAATATTATTTTATAAATATTACTTCTAAGAATTTAAACGGTTCAATTGTTTTAGTTATTTAAAAAGATTTTCATAATACAGTAAGTTAAAAAATATGCATATAGGTTATTAAGGATTTCTCTTCAATATACATTAAATAAAAGGTATACCCTGTGTTAGAAGAAACACATCATTAGTATTGATAGGTGATACTGTGAACAATATTGGAATTACCTATTATATAACCACTTTTCTATAACGAATTTTATGTTGGATCATGAAATGATACTTTCCAATGAAGTAGATAATACAATTTATTTATTATTTGATTTGATAACCTTTTAAGAGACTTGCTTAAAAGCTGGCATTATAAATTATACGTACGCCTACGTGTATATGTATGTTACTTTTAAAGGTAAATGAGAGTACCTATAAACTATAAAATACCAACTAAAAGCTTTGTTTGATCGTTCGTTTCGTCGTTCGTACTTAATTAACCGCTTATTCAATACTATTCACAGTTACTGAGGTTTAAAAAACAATATTATCAAAGAAAAAATATCTTACCGTTATTCGTAACATGTATTCTATTTCTAAAATATAATAATTATAATGACAAAACGCTTTAAGCTTAGTAATAATAATTAATTATATAACGGTAATATTAAAACTGCGTCACATAAGCTTGTTTTCTGTAATAATACTTATTTTCTAATGTTTTTATAATACACAATGTATATCAATTTACAAAGTAATGTAGGATTATATAAGATCGATACTTTCAGAACCTAGTGTTTTTTCATATAATTTTATGTTTGACCATAAGGGTATCACAATTTTGCAGCAGGCGTGCTACAATATCTATACCATAGTCAAAGTCAAAGTCAAAATATACTTTATTCAAATAGACTTTTACAAGCACTTTTGAATCGTCACTTTTACATTATTATACGAATTTAAATCAAGTGTCAGTCTGTAAGTCTGGGACTTGGGAGTAAACTACCACCGACTCGGAATGCTGTTCTGCTGTTATTGCATTACAATATTTATCTATTTATCTTACGTGAGACACAACAAGACATTAATCCCACACATTTACATCTTCTAAGTATTCCGTGATGGTGTAAGCTTTATTCACCAATCTTTGTTGTAGTAATTTAAGTCCTAAAACTTAATTTTACCTTATATTAACAAGAAGCCTTAATTGGATTTCATACTTTACAGATTCTATTACCTCTCAGGTCTAATTTATTTCGATCTTAAAGAAAACGTCTTCCTCGGTCCAGGGGCGCCGCTGCAGTCAGATACTCGTACCTACACTATCTAATTAAAACGAACACACCAATGCAAAATTTATTAAATAGACATTTCTATTTCCACTTATTTTTACAAACAAACTAATGATTTAATCCATAGGAATCAGTGTATAAAAGCTCTTAAAAGAAAAATTATTTTTATGAATATTTATCCTCATTTTTTTCATTTTGTATAATTTTATTTAGCAATTTACGAATATAAAAGCAGGCGTTTCTTTAATTAACTTCTTTAATTCATTTAACGTTAATAAGGTAAGGGCGTCCTTAATAAAAATTCTCGTATACAAACGATATTTCAAATAAGGGCGTCGGCGGATCGTCCTGCTTAGTAGAAGACTCACGCGAGACAATTTTTCATGTCAATGTTCTCTATAATATTATAATGCTATGGCACGGGAGTGCACGATGACGCGTTAGGTTAGGTAGGAAAAATTAGGTTTAAAATTAATATCTTTTTAGCATTGCATGGATATTCCTGTATCGAACTCAAATTAGGACAATCTTGTTTATATACAGACTTCATTTTTTTCTATAAACAGACATAAAATTCTGGAACTTACTACTTCTCTTGTATATTCCATGCATATATATCTATTATCTCTCTCTAAGTATTATTTTACGATTAAGACAACAATTTAATTTGTGAAAAAAATACGATTTTCAATAGAAAAAAAAGAAAAACTTAGGATCAATAGTAGCCAACCTTAACTAGCATTATAGAATATCAAGTACTAAGTACTTTTAAAGTGACAAGTGCAGATGCAGCGTAGCGCCTTGGACGCTTCGTGCGCTAATTGCCTTCTAAAATTATTCTCTAGAGGCGGTGATAGAGAAACTGTCCGTGTTCGTGTCAGGTCGATGTAGAAATCGCTTCAATGAACATAATCTATTATTATAAAAGATAAACAATAATAATAGGCTAGTTACTTTATACAGAAAAATATTCACAAAAAAAATACGTTAGTGTGCGAGTTTAAGATCTTAAATCATTAACCCTATTATAGTACCGGTATATAAAACTATGCTATAAATAATCTAGAATCGTCTCAGTCTGAAAATTATAATTTTCATTTCAAGCAAAATCACTGATTGCATACAGAATTAACAATTTTTACAATATTTTTTCTCATATAACTGGGATTATAGTAAGTAAGCAGGCATTGATAGCGATCGCCGACTTGTACGAGGTATGACACTCTAGGTATCGATTATAAGTTTAACAAGGACTCTTTGATAAAAATTACGCTTCGGCTCAATAAGCTCCAAATTCTAGTAGTAAACCTTTCAGTTTATTTATTGAGCATAATCGAGCTTGTTCAGAAGCTGGGACAAAACTTGCTACCGAAGCTGACAAGAACTAGAGGTGTTAAGTCTTCGTTTCTGGACGCTGGATTCTCAGGGAAGTTTAGGACTTCTATAATCGTCCCGTTCCATGTCCAATAACGAGAATATCAGAGCCACGTAAGCGTGGGGATTATCCCTCCGAAGAAGAAAATACCTAGGTAATAGCTAAAACATATTAAAATTGAAAAAGCCCTTGAAGAGAATGGAATAAAAACGGAGCTTTTTAAAACATATAAACTTCTACACCAAAGATGTAGTAAAGGTGGAGCAATTATATACCTAAAGTAGCTGGCAGCGTTGGATGCGTAAATCTTGAAGATCGAGGTGACTAGCGTGCCGTAGGAGACGCCTTTCAGGAGTGAATACATAAATTACAAATTGAAATTTTATTTCAGGATAAATTGGAGTCTTATTTCGAATCAAAAACAAAATATTTTTAAGGGTTTATTAGGCGCTTAATTTTAATACGTTGTTAATTAAAGTTTGCTCGTGGTCAAAAAATAAATTGGATTCATTTATTATGAAAATACTTATATATGAAATTTTCAGGTGAAACAATTATTTCAAGATTCAAAAAATATTATATTATTAAATAATAATCATTAGTTTCTTTTCTTATTATTTAGAAAAACATTATACTAAACTGCTAAATGATTTTCAAGAGAAAGAAAGACAATATGGAAAATATTATAACTATATTATAAATTGTACCTCAATGGAACTAAATGTACTAAACATTACTAAGTTACGGTTCATTATAATTTACGGATAGTATTAGCCGTTATTTCCATTGGAGTTCCTAATTCCATGCTGTGCCTTTGATTACCCATTTATCACAGTTTGATACCGTAGTTTTCGATATTCGCGTTAATGATACTTTTACCTGGATGTAATGGTATTAGTTCTTCTATAATACAATCTACATACAATATAACTCTTTGAAAAATATTATTTATGACGCTAAGCAATGAATTTTGGCACTTAAGAAGTGTATTAGCTTTCGGTAAAGGTTAGTATACGCTTTAATGGATCTGTGTAATAGAACATTAAATCAATGTTTAATGGAATGTGATTAAGGCGCATCTAAGTATGCCAGTACATAATGTGTCTTGTAAAAATATTTATTTTCTTTGTATTATTATTTCCTCATTCTATATTCCTTGAAACTAGTATTAATTAATATTCAATGTATAATAATAAAATAATCTATTTTTTAATTAATTTACTTTTAGGCAATTTAATATTACGAAAATAATTTATTAATGTTAGGTTTGACAATGTCCTCCCTTACATCTTACTTTCTAATATATCAATTAAAGTTTTACAAAATATAGTAAAAAAATTACCTTAGTCAAAGCTTTCATTATATATTTTTGGGAAAATCCTATTATAATAGTAATTATTATTATCGAAACTGTATATACAACATTAAAAGTACCAAGTAAACGAACCCGAGCGAAGCGAGGATGAGTCACTAGTACACAATAAAATGTGTTTATAATTCAGAAAGAATGAATTATGTAATTAAAAAATGCAACGGCAAGAACTGTACATAATATTTTTTATTATTGTATGTGCTAATTAATAGTCAACGTGTTGTGATCTACAAGTGTCTACGCGTATCTACGTACTCGTAGACACTACGAGATACAGAGCCCCTTAATATAGCCACATACTATTTTGGCAATTTGATCGTAGCAGTACGCCATATAAAATGTTATACCAAAAGGCTGTTTTAAACAAGTTTAAAAATAATGATGAATAAGAACTATTAGTAATAATATTTGTTAGAAATAAAATGTTGTTACAAATAAGAAGTAGAAAATAAATATATATTACGCTTCGGTTGAACTATTTGCGACTCATGTTTCTATTGAGAGATTATTTATTTATAGAAGTATAGTAATCAATATTTTAAAGGCGACGCTAGTAAACTGAAAAATCGAATACATACACTTTGAACTCTTGTGTCTTGCATTAGCTGATAGAAATTGCAAGATTGTCTCACATTTTTCTACCCTATGAGGCTCATTCATCTGTTAACAGAGATAATTTTATTATGTGTGAAGAAACATGCATTTTATATTTAAAGGATTAAAGAATAAAATAGAATAAAAGTCAGGCATTGTCGATAGGTAATTTTACAAAGATAAAAACTGAAACACGTGAAACTTTGAAGGCACTTTAAATATCAGACGCTTTTAATCGGACTAACAAAGATTTATTGAGAAATATATAAAAATAAAAGATTTATGTAGAGTGAATAATAAAAGATAACAGTGCGTATAATTCTTAAAATTTCCAGAGTAAGCCTTATGGCTCAATATCGTACGTGTATATGTGAGCTATTTATCAAATATCTGCTGTTCTTGTGGAAGAAACCCCAAATTGTGTGTTTTGTTATTCCATGATTTATATATATATATATGTGTAACATTAAAATTATTTGCAATAATTATTATAATTTAGGGAAATTCAACGTAAAGGGTTTTTAGTTCTTACTCATAAATTTCATTTGTATGAGCTTTGGTAATTAAGTTATGAGAGATTTTCTTGTAGGAAAATTTATGTTAAATATTTTATTGTTTATGAATAATATTTTAAATGAATTTTTCACATACTGTTTTTGAAACGGAAAGTTTGAAAACTATTGATTGCTATACTATTTTCATTCATTAAAGCTCTGAAATCTAATTTTTCAAAAGATTTTCTAACAATGCAAACATTTTTAAACTATAAATATATTTACTGAGTTTTTTTTTTAAATCTAACTAAGATTGGATGATTGGAGATTTCTTTATAATATGATTATGGCTTCATGCTGTATTAAAATTTACCGTTATGGACAGTTTCAATGTATTCTTTTTTAATTTCATAGCTTATTAGATTTCCAATGCTACAGACATTTTTTATTTAGTACATTGTGTTCAAACTAATTCAGAAAGCGATTATTAATTGCCTTTAAGTAAACAGCCATAAACTCGAGTGGTTTCGCTCTCGTTTGATTTATGAGGGATGTGACGCGAGCGACAATTATGTACAAACGTACATATATCTCAATTAAAGTGCGTGTAACTAGTTTTAGATATACGATTAATTAGTGAAAATGGAATTAACATTTGAAAATGTCATATTTTTAGTATAATAATTTATAGTCGTCTTTTTTCATTTGTAAATATGAATTCTACTCGTAGTTACGCATTTAATAATATAATTTAATTAATAAACACAACTAATTTTAAAAAGCAATACCATACGAAAATAGTCGAACATTTATTTTGTTTGACAGACGATCAAAGGCGATTTCCTATATTGAGAGTAGTTGAATGAAACTCACTTTATCGTAGTTGTTTCATAATGTACGTTTTTTCAAATTCAAATTATTATATTCAGCATCAAATTATTACATTTTTTTACTGAACGTCACGAGTCTACTACCAGTTCGGAAAGAAGAAGCCGCAGACCTGAGGAAGAACTAGCGAAAGAAACTCAGCGAGACTAATATATATTTTTTTTGTCTTAATCTTTTTTGCCATAATTAGAATTTCCAAAGATTTAACGAAAATAATTTAAAATTACTTTCTTTTATTTAACTTTGGTTATTGAAAAGAGATTATAATTTTAATATAATAATATTTGACATCATATAATGATATTTATATTTAACTTCATATTTAGAGTAGACATTTATAAATTCACTACTTGGACTCACGAAATAACCCCTAAGTAGCCTAAATAATTAAGTATACAATTTCACTCTGGAATTTTTTTTTGATTAAAACAAAAAAATCAATTTGAATATCTTATTTGAGAAACAAAATAAATGTTACAGGATATTTATTTTCAATATTATATAATATGACGGTTATGATTGGGAAATACAATATGTCCCCTGAGAGGAACGTCGAAAAAATAAAATAAGATAAAAGAAATCTTACTTCTTGCTTAGAATTTCTCTTATTTGCAATACAAGTGTAGGGATCTTATTTTTTAAATGGTTTTTGTTTTGTTGTATTTGTAATAGGATGTGTAATTCTAAATATGTTTCAATTTATAAACATTTTAAAAATATAAATATTTTATTCATACATTTATTAACATAAAGGACCCAAAATTATTATACTTTAAAAATGGAGCTAAAATAACTTGTTTTGATACAATGGTTACTACAGCAGAGCATATATTTTTGCACAGTGAGAGCTCTCGAAAGAGTTTAAATTCGCTTCAATTATTCAGTTTAACTGTGAAATACAGTCCTTTGACATTTCGACATCTGAATTTATTTAACGTTCAAGTCATAAAATTTTTAGAAATAACATTCTCTAACATTAGTTGTACCTATATCTTTACATTCGTATGTACAATCGTTATTTGATTTTTCAGGATTATACCAATTAAATGTAAATGCATCAATAATAATTTTTATTTGTACCAATAACTAGGTACAAGAAAACTATAGAAAACACTTTAACTTTTAATTAAAATGACCTCGTCCTCTCTTATATAACCTGAGTTAGTTATAAATTGTAAGACTGCAATTATTTAATTAAAGTTAGTTATGAACAATACTATTCATGAAAAGAAAAAGAAACGGCATTCACTTTTACGAAAACTAGGATCTCGTTAAGCACGAAGGTTATAGGAACGCCCCGAGGCGGGAGTGGGCGGGGCGCAGTCCTATATAAGCCGTGCAAGCCTGAAAACATTGTTATTGAATGCGATCGTATCAGCAGAGTGACAACTACCCTCGTGACACTTTCCCGCGCTACGCAACTTCACGCTTGTCAGGTGAGTTCTGAGCTGATAAAAGTTTTGTTTCGCCGCGCGGAAAAATATTCATGAAAACGCTATACTGGTAGCGGTAGGCTTCGGGAATACTTTCGGTGCAGATTTGGATTTGTTATTCGTTCATGATTTAAGACTACTGAAAACGTTATAATTTACATATAGTTTACTTACCAGCGTAATTTTCAATAAATATAACATACGTATATCGTTATTTTTAAAAACTACGGATAAAATTAACATAAATTAACTAAAAATAAATTATATTTTCGTTAAAAATCGAAAAGCTTCCGTAAAGAATTTTTCGATGTAGACACGACTTATTAGATATTCAATAATATTTTACTTAATAATATTGTGCTTCAGGCAGTAGTAGCCCACTTGGAAACCGAGTGAAGCAACTTTAAATGCTGAGTATTGCACCTTCGATATTTTCATGTGCCAATAATTTACAAAATTATTAGCATTTGCCTTACATATAACGAAAAAATCGTGAAGAAACCTACATGTCTGAAGGACACTAATTTTTGAAAGACATGTGTAGCCCTCCGACCGCACTTGGCCAGCGTGGACTACAGCAGGGCAAGTCGTTAAACAAGAGAGTGTTCTTATAAGAGTTCCTTTTTTTACCTTTTGAGGCACGGAACCCTAAAAAGGATGTTAAAGATATTTATTTATTAATTTTGTTTTTGAGTGACTCGTGTTAGTAATGAAGTGAAATTTGTGGATATTTAATGAACATGCCAACACGAGCAAAAAATATCGTTATCAATTTATTATTATTAAAGTAAAAAAAACTAAATTTCATCATTATTAAAGTACTCGTAGGTAAACATAAAAATATTTGAAGTATGAATAATTTTTATTAAATTTATAATATTAAGCCAAACCGTTTAGAAAATAACTTTTTACTTCAAAGGTTACCTTTGAAGTAGAATAGGTTAGCATTATTGAGGAAAAAATAATTAATATTCTTTCGACCAAATTTTTATACGAGTATTTGAGTAAATACATATTTATTAAGTAATGAACAACTGTTTTTTTAATGAAAGGAGTTTTTTTTATTTCTGTTATTTAAAAATATAGAAGGAAATATATTTTTGCCTCGATTTTCTTTAAGTCGGCAATGTACTTAATAAACGTTTTTCAAATACATTTTAAGATGTTGCGTCGTATTAATTTTAAAATTTTATTAACTGTCTTAACTGACTGCTTCTTTCATGTTACTGCTATTTTTAAAATACAGTTTTTAATACAATATGTCTCTAGACCTTCATCCATTGAGCTTCATCGTTAATAATATTTTATCCATGCTATAATCGAAAACAGTTAAGAAAAGCTCTTTAATTTAACAATAACATTATAAGGGTAGGAAATTGTATATGGAAAATAATGTAAAAAATATATTTCATAAAATTCTCCATATAACCTTTTATGAAACCTCTGTATTACGTACTAGAAAATCCTCAAGCAAGCTCAAAGCTTCGTTTTTGTTATAATTTTTCTTTAACAAAATTTGAATAAAGGCAGTATTTCAAACTGAAACGTGTCTAAAATAATAATTTATGTCGACTTTCTTCAATTATATTATAAGCTATCTTTATTATCATGAAACCGTGGCATCCAAGTGGCAGGTAATCACGCTAAGCATAATACAATTAGTGTATGCAGTAGTATATTTGGAATGATAAATCTGACATACTCGAGTTCATACTTCGTAGTTGTCGCGTGCCAAGTCACTCGTGTCTTTTTTGTTTGATTACTAAACTTTCATTTAGTATATCCCTGGAAGTTTTAAGATAATTAAAAATTTCATGAGCTTTTCATTTAGCAGATTATGTTCAGATTCGTTAAATATAATGTAGCCCAGTCACCAGTGATGGCTTACTTTGAAATAATTTGAAGCGAGAATAACCAACAGTTATCGTTACCCAGAGATAGAGATCAGGTTAGAAGCAAATATCAATTGATAGATATTTATCACTTACTAATAAGTTGAAGAAAATAGCTCGAGGAAACCTGTATGTCTGATAGATTTAATTTTCGATAGATAAGGTGCAATCAATACAAAACCGGTGCAAAAACCATGGTTGCGAAAACCAATCCGTTCTGGTTCTTGACTATGGTCTTATGCAATCCACAGTGATGGAAGGACCAACGGAACGTTAATGGGGCTAAATTATTATTATTATGTTAGGATAAATTATGCGTATTGTAAACAATATTATTATAACTTGTTTATAACTATTATTGCAAACTTTAGTTATGTATATGTTAGTATAGATTATGATAACAATTAATCATAATCTATAAAGCTATGTAGTGCCTTCGTGATATAAAGTAAATACGTGTACGTATTCTATACGTAGGAAACTACCGATATACGTATTATGTTAAATTTGTGCGTGGCTACACGCATGTAAGACTAACGAACGCTAAACCTCAAGTAATATATTATCTCTTTGATGTTGATCCGGCTTGGTTTGCTTATTATTCTCGATAAAGTTAAAAGTGCCATTTGGCTAATTATAATGACTAAAGCTGTTTATTTCCTTTGATCCTATCCTTTATTTTAGTTTCGTATTCCCACCTAATTTATTTCGACACAAGCTGTCGTTACCAAATACGAAGCTTAGTATCATGTTGCTGACCTTTATTTAATCTACCTCTGTAGGACACTCAATGCTAAAATGATTTAGGTCCGATTTCACCAATGGTGTCGTTATCGAAGAATAGCTATGCCAGGTATAAAATTATTCGCTGCGTTTATTCTCAGAATAACTTATAGTACGTTTCACCACTTTGTAAGGACAAAAAGTTACTCCTAGTATTACTATTCTTAGATAAGTGAATGCAGAGAAATTAAATAGGCTTGTCATGGTCTAGTACAGTATAGCATAACAGGACATTTCTAATTTAGTCGTCACTTTGAACTTGTGTCAATGCAGTATATTATCTATACTCTTTGTGTCAATGTGTCAGTGCTGTTTTTCAAACAAACTATCTGTAAAGTCACGCTACCTGGTGTTTAAATTTCATTAATATGGTTTGTGTTGTGTTTATTGTTTAAAAAAAATATCTTAAAGGAAACGAAGTGCTAACTTATATGCTTATTTATATTTATTTATTTATGTAATGGTCGCTCAGTAATAATGTACTCTAAGCGCTCAGGTGACATAATTTTGACACCAATTTGATTTTATCTGAGGAATAAGCCGGTTATTCCTTCAAAATTGGTGGTATAAGAGTTACTCTCGTATAACTTTGCTATGCTTAGGATAAGTAGTTGGTGAAATGAAAGTATGGTTATCTGAGAGTAAATAGCAGCTTTACCCTAGGAATAAAATTTATTCTACTTTGGTGAAATCGGACCTAAATCTTTTTTTATATAATTAACTGTTGTTCACACTTAATAGAGTTTTGAAGTTAGAAATTATAAGAAACGCTTATTATTTTCGTTTTGTTTGTGGTGGATGGAGATTTGATTTGAAAATATTTAGTACCAGCTAAATCAGAATAATTTTTGCCACAACGTGAATCTTACAGTTAAGCATATTTTTATAATCTGAAACGGGCATCTTTGAATTCAAATCCTAATTTTCTATGTTACAATAATATTATTTAAGTACGTATGTATGCTTTAACAACTTAATTCAAACAATTTATCCGCTTAGAAATTCGATTTGACCCAACGCTAAGTCCTTAATGCAAGCCCGCGCGCCACTCGCCTCAAAATAAGAACATTTTATTTTTAATGTAATAATCATAAATTAATAGAAAAGTTTTTATAATTTTAAAATCTTATGTATAAAAATCTCGTATCACAATGTTTGTTATTGAACTCTTCCGAAACGGCTTGACCGATTGTTATGAAATTTTTGTGTATATTTGGTAGTTCTGAAAATAAGTCGTAGGTTATTTTTTTCCTTAGGTGATATGGGTGGCCCTCTCCAGATTTTATATTATTCCTTATTTTAGACTAAATGTTTTTTTATCATTTGGCATTAAAATACTTATAAGTTAAAACCCAAAATTTTCATCCATCACCACCCAATCTATTTTTTAATACTGATTAGAACGGCGGGCGAAGCGGCGGGAATTGCTCGTACTATAATAAATAAAAAAAAATATCTTAGGTATAAAAAATTAATCGAGTAATACCTACCTAATACTTTATTATGTTTACATTGAAAGGTCAATCATTATTTTATAATAGACTAGCGGAACTTTATGCTATTGCTTATAATTTACGAACGATTGATCCTCCATTTAAAGTTCAACCCCTCCTTCATGAGGACTATCCTATAGAACCAGTTCTTGTGTTTTCCCATGAGAATAAAAGTTTTCCCTGTAGTATAGTATCCTAAATATTGACTCAAGTAATAATCTATCATTACACAAAGTTTATTTAAAATCGCTGAAGTACTTTTTGTGTAAACGCGCACATCGATTGGATAAGTTACTGTTTTTAAAGATAAAATAGTCACTTTGATTGGAGGACTACATAGATACAGATGAAAGAAAGAAACATTTTACTTTAGTAAAAGGTATTTTAAATGTGGTCTCGTATAATAAAGTATACTACACAAACTTTACTTTAGATCAGTACAGTAATTATTGCGTCTAAAGCGCATATCGATTCGCTCAGTTACGGTTTTTTATACGTTCTTGTGAGTGTAACTTAGGAGATAGATGTTAGTATTGAAGACTTATTTCTAGGTCTTTTTAAGACCTACAATTTCCTAGTACATTATTTTGATGTATATCTTAAGATTTAGCCACCGCTAGCTTTTCAAGGATAGCTCGGCTAGCTCAATAAAACCAGTTATTTTGTTTTCCTATGAAAGTGAAATATTTGTCTCCAATAAAAAGTAATTTACTCGTAAGTATTGAACCAAATAATAAGCTGTACAAAAAATTTGGTTAAAATTGATCCAGTACTATTTTTTAAAAACTATCATTTATTTTCGATACACAATACGATGAGTTGTTAGTTTAATACTTAATACATTATAACATAATGTATGAGTTGAAATTGTTAAATTTATGTATTACATATTACTTACGGAAAGTTAAATTGAATTTAGTAAGATAGGCCTAAGTGTTGTTTGGTATTTTTGAACAAAGTTATGAACACGTAACGTGTATATCATCTAAGCGAATATGAGATATAATAAATATAAAGCATATTATATAGTGATTGCTAGAGTCATTTTCATACAATTTATATTTTCTTTTGTGATTTTTTTTCTAATTTTTTATATAGGTACTATTGCACTATTAAAGTTGTTGTTAATATATATTTTAAAATCGCGTACCTCAGTGTTGAGTGTGCTCAGTTAATTGGATCCCTCTGGACCAAATTCTTAAAAGTGAAATACTGCGTATATGTAAAATAATAATGGAGCTGTAATGTGCTCAGCATAATTTATTTTCAACCTGAAGCATTAATTATAATTATTTATTTTAATTGAAAAATTTTCTACCTTCAGCACAGATTGACGCTATACGGTATACCTACCTAGTAAATTAGTAGTCGGTTTATGTTTTTATTTCAAATATTGTAAAGCTAACAAGAGAACCAAATGAAGCTGGTTCAAAGTTCTGAGTCCTGAGCTGAGTCAACGTCGGTTTTTTTAACATTATTGTTGATATACACTTAAGCAACACAATGCTACGAGAATTACATTGCTACGAATGCTACGACGTTTGTTTGCTACGAAGTACAAGCTGCATAGTTTTATCCGTCGCGTCGTAGCGATTATCAGTACACTTAAATACAATTGAAGTGTCAGTTTTTTTAATTTCAAATTAACAGTTTTGCACTAGACGCAAATGAAAAAAATACATTAAAAAATCCGTTTTTGTCGACTGGACCAATTTAGATCAGACTTTCACTTGCAGATAGCTGATATTATAAGGAGTAACTTGGCTACTTTTATTTTATTAGAAAATCGTTTGGTGTATCACAGCTAATTATTTATGTATTTGTTCTCCCTTCTTATAATTTAATATTTGTCTCAATTGGTGTTTCTTTAAGTAACCTTTTTAGTTAAGTATTTTTTTTTTGTCCTTCTGCTTCTTCTTTGTGTTATTTACAAGTGGAAACTTTATTGGTAAATGTGCTATATTATATTTTTCTATTATTATTGTATATTTGTACTGTTTGTTTCCCAAAATAAAATAAAATAAAATAAAAATAAAAATTATAAAAACCGTTTAATTTATTTTAACTTACGCCCAGCGAAGCGGGCCGGGTTTGCTAGTACATATTTATAATATTTTGGAATGCTATAAATGAAACAGTAAAGTTAGAATTTAATTATCAATTTCGTATATTTAATATTAAAAAAAAGTGTATTTTCAGTATTTTCCCTATGGAGTTAGCATTAAATAAAATTTGAGGCTTTATGTTACAGTTATCATGTTTAAAATATAGTATATACTCGGAAACGCGACTAACGATGAAAATGTGATTTCCTATAACAAATTCTATTTACGGCGTCGTCTCCCAAGTTGTGGCTCTGTCGTCAATCAAATAAAGACCACGTAGAATTTTAAATAATTGAATCGCTTTATTACTAGAATTAAGCTTATACCTTTATAAATAATTAAAAAATAATAAGACGAAGAAAGTATATCAACATTTTTACAACATCAAATATGATTTCCAAAAATATTGATAAAGTCCTTGTAAAAGTATATGTTTATAAATACGAGTATTTATGGGAACCCGCTATTCTAATTATCCTAACTAACAGTCCGTATAATACTTTCAACAGTAGCCCATTAAATCATATCTTACACCTTGAATCTATTTAGTTTTTACTTATAATAAAACACTTTATTTACCTCACAAGTATTTTTTAAGACATATCTGCCCCGACTTGATAAAACACTCTTTTCGTTTATAGACTTTATTTGACCCACAAAGTATTCTTCTTCATAAATAAATATTACGAAGTCTCACACTCAATATTGTCATTTTCGGCCCTTATTTCATCTACACAAGAATCATCAGTGTCAGGAAATTCCAAAAGACTCAACTAATAATTTTCTTTTTACTATCTACTTTTTGTGTTAGCTTTTTTTGATATTAGGCACAAATCTGTGGTTTTCAATGTAAAATAATTATACACTGTACTTCCTGACCACGGTATATGAAGTCTAGTCCAAGGTATATATTTAGTTGGAGGATCAAGAAATATCATTAGAACAATTTATTTTAACAAACTAGAAATATATTTAAAATTGAAATTGTGTTTGAATGTATAGGCATTTTTACCAACATAACATTTGTTACCAACATATATATTTTTATATATGCATATCATAATCTAAAAATAAGCTATAGGCAAAATCCGAAAAAAACTAACCTTTTGAGTAAGGAAATTCTAGCCTTTACATGCACACTAACATTTTATACATTCATTAATTTAAGAAATTGGTCATCTAGCAACAAGACGTTAAACTGTACACTAATATCTACCTGTAAAATGAAAGTAATGAATGAAAGACGCCGGAGTAGGATTTGCTTATCACAGAATTCCACGCCATTCATAAGCCTTTCGACTTAACGGGATCAAAATAATATGAATTGCATAATTTTGGAACAATGCTAACCCTAACACATTCAGAAGTTATTTTTTTAAAAGTTTTTTAAATTTTATACTTGTATCACAGATAACATATTATGTTGGGACGTTATTACAACAGCGCCATCTATGGCTACGAAGCTTGTATTACGGATACCAGATAGTTGATATACTACACATATAAATTTTAAATACATACATATTATAGATATAAAACCCTTGACTGGAGTACAAACATTCGTGCTCAACAAATGAATGCCCCTAACGAGACTCGAGCCCGCGACCGCTGGCGCAGAAAGTAAGGTCACTACCAACTGAGCCATACGTGTCGTCATATACACATAATACTATACTTGTAGTATATTTAAGCTCACTATATATTACACCGTTGTTTAAACTTTAAATATAAGCCTGTCTTCTACCTTGCCTTTCACGTTTGAATAGACTTCACTGCAGGGCTATAATGACCTTTAGTATTCTAGGTGGCTCGCATAAAGAAAAAACCAGATAAAAATAATAATTATTAACTACTTATTTTAAATGATTATCATCATTTTAAAGATATTTTTGAGACTTTCTATTGTTCGTTAACCTGCATTTCAGACGTATCAAATATACATGTTTGTATAAAGAGCAAAAATGATAATGTCATTGTAGTAAGAGCATGGTTGGATTTTCTTTCTCTTTTATTTTATTTGTGATTGTTTTATTCAATTTTACGTTCTTATTTCTTGTCATTATCAGAACACATATTTCATAATATTTTGTTCCCTTGTAAAACAGTTTTTAGACTATTGTATTGGCGTAACGTAATTTCACGTGGAAAATAGATTAACTCCCATGTATAAAAGTAGCCTATGTAGTGACAGAGGCTACTTTGTACCATGGACAGTGGTCCAGGCCTCCAATAATCTCGGTAAAAGGACAAAAAAAATAACACTTTAACATTTATAATAAAAAATATGGATTTAAATTGTTAAGTTTTCTTAGAGAAAGGGTTTGTATTTCATCATTGATAATAAACTTAACTTTTATTACTAAATTATGCGATTCGGCTCCGACTGGACGACCATAAAGCTATTTTATTGTCTCATTGACGCACGGTCCCATTGCATCGGAAATCTGAATATGCACTTAGAAAGCTTCTACGGCGATGATATAACAACGGTCTTAAAATGTCTATTAAGCTTTTTCCCCGTATAATATTTAATACGTATACATGTGTATGAGTGTGTGATATCGCTGTTTTTTTTAATACATTTTGTCGAATTAGGTATAATAGAGTAAAATCAAATCTTAACTTGTTTCAATAAATTTAAATTTTATTAATAAGTTAACTTTCAACTTTCAAGTGGTAGTGCCATGCTTGTTACCTTCGGGTAGCAGCCGAATGGGCCGGCACGCCCCGTATAGTACCACTCTCTCACAGAAGACCGGCGTGAAGTGGCAGCTATGCTGCCGCGTTTCGTCCGGTAAGTGAGAGTCCGGGAGGCCCACTCCCCATCCCTCCTCCCGTCCTTCTCCCTCCTCCCTCCCTACCTTTCCTAAAAGGCCGGCAACGCATCTGCAAGCCCTGTGGTGTTGCAGATGTCCATGGGCGGAGGTGATCACTTACCATCAGGTGAGCCTCCTGCCCGTTTGCCCCCTTTGTCCCATAAAAAAAAAAAAAAAAAACTTTACCTTTAAGTTTTTGAAACGGAAACATCTTAAGATTTGCAAACATATTACAATTTGTTGTCAACTTTCCACTTCCACTTAAGTGAACACATAAGTATATAACGGACTCATCAGTTCTTCTATCATCGGTGGACCGGATCAATTTTTTTTATTAAACATAGAACACATACCAAAAAAAATATAACGCCTTTTTCATCAAATAGTCCACAGGTTCATTTACTAAAATATATAAAATAATGTGTTTATTTTGTATAGGTATATATTTTCATAAAAATGCTTAGTTTATAGTAAGCAACAAGGAATTTTATTAACCTTTTCTATGACTTTCTCCATCACAATCAATAGCACATTATTCTACCCTGTCGCGTATCTGGACTTGTTCCAATTTTTTATCGTCCTTTTGCATCCACACTGACTTTTTCGAGTTACATAATATTCACAACATTACATATATGCACTGTTTTATTTATTTAGAAAACAAGTGTTTGAAATACTAAAAAATAGTGATTATTTTTGAAGTTATACTTGTTTTGGCACGTTAGGGAAAAATTGATTGTGATTTTTTAAGATGCGACACAATTATTAAAATACAGTTTTTACGAGTAGTTAGTCGTTAGGGTAGTATGAAGTTAGCCGTTGAATCTCCCTGTAGTATTTTGATGAACACAAACGTATTTCTCGACGTAGAAAAAGGTTATGCTTTATTAATTGCTAAGAGCATAAGAGCATGAGTGTTAAGGAGATCGATCATGCACACTCTTTGACTCCTTGACATATTTAATAACTACGCCTAAAGGTAAAATAAAATTATTTCTTAAATAGTAATATATTTTTCACACGTTTTTTGTATTTAATATTTATTTATTTTTAATAATTATTTTATTTCTTTACTCTTTAAAGAGAAAGTTAACGATAAATTTTTGAAGTTATTTTTGGTTTGTTATGTTAAATAAGTAAAAATTGTTACGTGCGTAAATAATTCAAATCAAATCGTTATTGCTACATAAAAAATAATGTCAATTCTTTTATTGAAATAAAAAAATAACCCATTATGTGCCCTTTCTTTGAGAAGATTAGAAGTACAAGTAATATTTAAAAATGTATTAGATTTCAGACTTTGACTAGGCACACTCTTTCTAGGTATAAACCTATATATGTTTGAGTAATAAAATTAGTTAACACAAAAGTTGTTTCATATTTAAGTATACAACTTTATCAATTCATTGTAAACAATATAAAGCGAATATTTGGATACTTGTTTCGCTTCATAAGTATTATTTAGCCTTTAGTCTACGAACTACGAATAAAACATAAAATAATATTTTCGTATTTAACAAAGTTTTCTAATACAAATACGGTGGCTCATCCATGAATATGTGAACACTTTAATCTGGACGCTAGAAGTCTAATTTTTTTTGTAAGAAGAGTAAGTATTTTCGAAAGCTTCTGCGTATCGTAAACAGTAGGAATTTTACTAATTATGAACTGATTCTCCACCTTGGATTGACTTCAAGCAGAGCTTTCCTACACAGCTTTTGTACAGATACAAAATTGTAATCGAATATATGAATTTTATATATAAATTCAATTATCCAAGGTCGCTGTAAAGTCTATGATAATTTTGGTGATGAGTCCATGTTTAGTATTAAATAATCATAACCCGTTTTTAGATCTTTCATTTAAATGCTGCATTCATGATGGGCTCGTAACAAAACATCTCCTCCAGAGTTCAACATCATAAGTACGATTTTTATACAAAAACACTATATAATTGTAATAGCTTATCTGAAATTTCACCGTGGCCTGACTGCCGCACCCAGGGTATAAGAGATCTTCTATGCAGTCAACGGCACAGACAAGATTTTTAAAAATATTGTACTGACTATACAGTGTACTGAGTACTATGCACTCATATTTTTAAACATCATGATACGCAAACGAAATAATTAGATAAATACATAACTGTAAAAATATTTTTAAAGAACATTTTAGGGTTATTGCATAGGAAAATTAAATAAAATTAAAAAGAAGGAGAACGCATAAAAGTTTGTTTTTAAAAATGTATTATTATGTATTTAACTTCAATACATAATGATACATTTTTAAATCATACAAGGGTCATAAATATTTTCGCGTAATACTCGTAGTGCATACCGCAGTGAGCACGTTTGTAGCACGTCACATTTTGACAATAACAGGACAAGATCTGTGTGCTTACTCTTCAAACTAATTTCAATTCTAATCTAATGCCAATACGATTCCAATGTCAATTTTGAAGTCACGTGATTCGGTACTCTTGAAAACAATATTGTCAACATTGGATTGAAATTGGGATTGCCCCGCGATTATTTTGTTAAGAGTGAAGTTAGCTATGTTACGGGCCGCAATAGTGTCGTTCTTCTTATTACGATAAACCAGTAATATGGCTTTAAAATGCTTTATCCTTTCAAAAAAAGTACTCTCACTCAAGAGTAGCGTTTACGGTGCGCCAAGCCCGATCCCGATTTCACTTAGTTCCCCAAAATGGACACGCAATTTAAAAACAATGTGGCGCTAGCGTCCAACTCAAGAGTACGAAACGTCACAATTCCAATGTCGATCGATCGGAATTAAATTCAAGAGTAAGCCCCCTGTTTATTGCAAATTTTAAATGTGTAACAAAGCATTTTCAGAAAAGGATTCGAAATTATCGATTAGAATTGCTGTCAAATCTCAAAATTTTCTTATTTATAAAAGAAATATCAGGCGACCGAGCTTCGCTTGGTTTTTTTTGGGAAAAAATAAAAAAAAGAAATAATAATCGGACTGGAAACTCTTGGATTCGATCCGAGGACTTCTGGTTAGAGACCGCTCGGTTTCCGCTATCAATCAATCTGAGTTATTATAATCTTGTCGATGACAGCGAAATTTACCTTCGTATTCTAATTGTATTGTAGCTTTTTTTTCATTGTCTGAAAATATTGATATTTTTAGTTTTCTTATAAAATATTATTTAATCGTAATGTGATAATAAATAATTATAATATATCAGAATACATATATATAAAATTGAAGAATTGAAGATTGTATTTAATTTATAAATCACTAAATGCATATGAAAATGTATATATATATAAACATCAATTTTAAACATATTGTGTATCTGTCTGTCTGTTGGTTTCGGCTAATCCCTGAAACGACTAAAGCTGACCGATTTTGACGGGACTTTCACTCGCAGATAGCCAATGTTATAACTTAGGCTACTTTAATTATAAAAACAGTTTAAATTATTTTTAACCTTAACCCAGCGAAGTGCGCCAGGTATGATAGTGGTAAATATTTATAGGTATGTGTTCCAAATTTATTTAGACACCGTTTTAAATAGACACGCAGATGAACTTTTGTTTTGTTTGCTTATTTTGTGTTAATCGCGTTTTACTTAGCTTAAGAGATAGAGAGAGAGAGATTAGATATTTTAGTCTTTTCTGTAGGCCTTTTTAAGACCAAAAATTTTATGCTCTCTTAATGTTTTCCTGTAAAAATGAAATATTTTTATGCAATAAAAAATATCCATAGTCATGACCCGAGTAATGTTATCACTGTCACACACATTTGGTTATATTTTAGTTATACTTATAAGTCCCTGGTGCTTTTTATGTTAAATGATGACATACAAACGGACAAACATTTAAATAAAATATATCGTTTTGGAGTCTATATTCAATACACAATTCGTTACAGTCACTGTTTTAAAAAATATATATTTAAAGTATAAAATATAAATGTTTAAGTTACTATTTTATTATAATCTTTCTAATAAGTATATAAAAAAATCTCGTCTTTGTTATAGAACTCATCCGAAACGACTTTACCGATTTTATGAATATTTTGTGTATATTTGGTAGGTCTGAGATGAGATTGTAGGCTATTTTTTACTCACGTATGTAGGTGATAACACGTAGGTAGGGTAGCCCTCGCCAGATATTTTATTTTTTGATCAAATTTTTATTTTTCATTTTTTTCTCTCAATCGCCATTATATAATATAATGTGTAAGTTAAAAGATATCTACACGAAACTAACAAAAATGAAAAAAAAAAGTCTATCGAACGTGGGATTTGAACTCGCATCGCAAGCTCACATAGTTTAAGCTACAGCCATACTAACTAGGCTATTACAATTTGACATTAGGTTGTGAATTTACAAAACATTATATTTCTCATAACAAAGCAAACTAAAGAATAATTAAATATTTGACTTTTAGAAATAGATTTTAAGTTGACGTCTTTGTATCGAAACGCAAAAAAGCGACGTTGCCGTTCCGCCGAATATATTTCGTATGTATATTTGACGGAACGGCAACGTTAACATATTAATTTATCTGGACAGTAGTAGCAAAGCCTATGAAACATATTCAGTCGACCAATGGACGTGACAGCTAAAGCTGCCACCATACACTAATGTCCCAAGCGAGTGTATGGCAGCTTAGGGCTAGCTGCTGGCTGTCACGTCCGTTGGACGACTATATGTTTTATAGACTCTGGTACTGGTACGGCAGTAGCCCAGTGGTAACGTGCTCGCTTGGATATTATATTGATGCGGGTTCAAATCTGGTTCCGAGTTAAAAAGGGCTGAATACATATAAATTTATTTGCCAGTTAGTTTATTAGGAAGTTTTATGTTGAAACAGAAAAAATATAACAGCTATAACTATCGCTTATCGACGTGCGCGTTCACACAAAAAGTAGTGAACCGGTTTTTTTTACTTTGTGTAGTGATAGATTATTACC
Source organism: Boloria euphrosyne (assembly GCA_951802675.2). Taxonomy (NCBI): domain Eukaryota; kingdom Metazoa; phylum Arthropoda; class Insecta; order Lepidoptera; family Nymphalidae; genus Boloria; species Boloria euphrosyne. The sequence continues at coordinate 6,985,222 of OX637877.1, forward strand.
TACTATAGTGCATTTTAAGCGCAAGGGAAACCGCGGATTCCGCTAGTATGAGATAAAAATTAAATGTTATAAAAAGAAAATAAAAAATGTTAATGGATGATACAGTATATGTATTAGAAAAACCTTTGTTTAAAATACAAAAACATTATTTTATGCTTTTTGAACACAACACTGTGCACATTTTTGTGCACAGACTTATAGCTACATACTTATAACACGAAACGTGTATACAAATATTCATTTTAAGTTATTTACAATGAATTGATAAAGTTGTATACTTAAATATGAAACAACTAACGTATACTTTATTTTGACACAAAGCTTGTATACTTTCTTTTGCAACGTTTGATGTTTACATATATTTGAAAACTTGTCAACTTGTCAACTTGTATACATTTCATTGCTTACGACTGTACTTGTACGGTAAGTAGTAGGTATGTAAAAATATCCAGAAAAGGTATGACTTCCTATAAAGTTGTCAAAGTAATTTTACAGCTCTATGAGCTCACAGATTTTATTTTATAATTAAAATATACTTTATTTACAATTAATATGGCATACCTTTACAGAAGATACTTGTGTTGAAAAGTAAACGCGCATTCACGTGAACTACTGGCTACAATAGATAAAAGACTACACGAGCTCATTAAAAAATAATTAATGTCGTATATAGATGCGTTAGCAGTGGTTTGCGTTTATTTATTTTAAGTCTACCTAGTATTAGACACATCTATGCTTATTTTAATTATGTTTACTATTATAATATGCTTGTTTGTGAAACCAAGTGCAGGAGGTTTAAATTCTGAGTATAGTGATACATCTGATATATTCATGTTCAAATTTCATAACTAAAATAATAATTTGCAGTTGTCCATTTTGGAAGGTAAAATTTTATAGGTATCTTATTTATTAAAACTAAAATTAATATCCCACACAAATTCGAAATAGAGAATGATGAAAAATACGAGACATAAGAAAAAATCTAGAGATACATGCTTATACCAAGCGTAATTTATGAAGCATCTGTTGAGTCATTGTGAGGCGAGCGTGTGATCGATTTGTGGTCCTGAATGGATTGCATGTCGCACAGTCGGCCGCTGCGGCTTTCATCAGCTGTCAATAAATGATGTGTTATTCTAAGGAAAATTGAACAGCAACTACACTATAATGCTGTAGATCTTATTATACCATAATACGGTACGATCGTGTCGGGGAAATTAGTATACTATTTGCTTTATCGAAAATATATTTCTTATTTTTCGTTTTAAGAATAGCGTATAAATATCAAACGATTATCTCGCCTTTTTATTGAATTGTTATCTATTACTTTAAAACATTCTGTTCTATCTTATTTTATACTGAAACTTCAAGTTAGTCACTATTTATAGCGATATAATGTAGATAAAATCGTCTCTAAATCAATAAGGCTTCATTCGATTCAGTTTCTTACTTTAACTTTACGACGAAGTTGCCAAGTACTAAGATATCGTTCTTTGTTTGTTTTATATTATAGGGGATGTCTAATAAGATCGTGACGTGACTTCTGGTAAATTTGAAGGCCTATGTATTTTGACCGTGATTCCTTTATCGACATGAACGGTTCTATTCTAATTATATTATACATGCTTTTCAAATTAGATATTTATGGAGACTGTATATACACATTACACATAATCTACTTTAGGGATTGAACTTTAATGTCCTTCTACTTGAAACTAAGTTCTTGTAATGTCAACTGATGGGTCAACCATCTTCAGTAGTTACAGACTAATGAGTTTAGTTACATTAAAGGAAATGTTTGAGTTCATATTTTACGAACAATGCCCTTGATCTCCTTCAGTGTGGGCCAGTAACGTTAATGTCACAGCCTAAACGTTAAAATTGTTTAAGTACTTTCAGTGATTACATTCCAAAAAACAAAAAGTAATTGTATATAATTCATCAAAACGTAAGTACTTGTCATGCACATGTACGTGGTCGTTCAGAGTTTTTGTGTTCAATGTTCTTTACCTCAATGCCAGATATTCATATTTAATAGCGGAGGTAGAGCGCGTTTTATAATTTTTTTTTGGGAAACATACAGCGTTATTTTAGTAAACATAAATTAACACTTCAAATTAAAAAAAATATAGGGGACGGACGGGCAAGACGGAGAGGGCGGGCAAAATGAATAATCGTTTCAAATCGCTGGTCGATCGGTAGAAATACTTTAGACTACCATCTATCATTCCATTATATAACTACTCGCACCATACCATACATACATCGGCCTCACATACTTGTGGCATTTTTTTTTTATAAATATTGAAATTTAGGAAAAAAATTCAAATTTTTAACCGTAAGTATACAGAGATTATTTTAATTTGGTAAGGACGAGGCAAATACTTTTTTTTAAATGGAATATATAATTAATGAACATGAAATAATCAAGTTATTTTTTTATTTTTATCGCTGTAGTTTGTAATAATTTAAGGTTATGTTATAAAACTACCAGACGGGCAAAACGGAACCGGGCAAAACGGATACTTTCTGTTTTTGAAGTTATACTTCTTTTGGCGCGTTAGGGAAAAATGCTGAGAGTAAATTCGGTAGTCAGTTCGAAAGAGTACACGAGGACGTAAATCTCAACAGTCAGAAATCTTAACTAGCTCTTCTATAATCACCACTCAAAGACAAAAAAAGATACTGCAGCTCCAAAAAGAAAAGCTCCAATCGATGCTCCAGGTCCATTCGGTGTCAAAAGACAACAACAAACAAAAAAAGCCTCGGGAAAATCTATGACATCGTACCTGTGCACCGTATGCAAAGAAAAATATGTTGACCCGCCGAGAGAAGATTGGATTCAATGTGGGACCTGCCAAGAGTGGACACATGAAGCCTGTTCTTCATATTCGGGACGTGGTTCATATTTTTGCGACGATTGTTTCGATTAATAGCGTTTTCTAATCAGTATTCGTTTTGCCCGACCTGAGTATTCGTTTTGCCCGCCCTGGTAGGGCAAAACGGATAATATGGACTATTTTTTTTTTTTTCAATTTTGTAGAAGAATTTCTTTATTTTTATTTCTATTTAACTTTAATTATAAACGTCAATTAAGCAAAGAAGTATTTGCCAAAACTAAGAATAAATATGATTATAATAGATATTTTTAATTTTATTTTTAAATTAACATATCCCTTTTGCCCGTCCTTCATATATTAAGCCAGCAAAGTTTCCACTAAAAACATAAACATGTGAACTTAAATCTTAATCATCTTCTTAATCATTTTTTACTATCTAAGAATCTTTAAATGTAAGCTTCTTAAAAGAATATTTAATTATTTATTTGTTCATTCCAAGTATTGATCAATTTTAATTCATGTTCAGCTCGTGTTAACAAAGAAACTTGTAATTTAAATCGAGCACAATCATAAAGAAGTTTTTCCTCTATATTTTATAAAAATCTCGTGTCACAGTGTTTGTTATCGAACTCCTCCGAAACAACTAGACCGATTTTTATATATTTTTATTGTGTTTATTTGGTAAGTCTGAGAATGGGTCGTAGGATATCTTTTATTCCCCTAGGTGATAAGGGTGGCCCTCTCCAGATTTTTATTTCTAACTTTAGACCAAATTTTCATTTTTTTTAATAATTTGGCATCAAAAAATACATATATTTTCACCGCCTATCCCTATTTTTAAGTAATTAGAACGCGGGCGGAGTAAGTACAAACATACAAAAAATGTATTTTAGTTATATGAGTATATTATATTACTTTAATAACTAAATAAATATAACATTAATAAAAAGAGATCTATTGGGCATATTCATATACAAACCTATTTTATGGTACTTTTTATTGTTGAATTAATTAAAGATAATATCATAGAGGAGAATATAATATGTATCCTGTAAGTACATCTATTTCTATATAAAACATTGAAAACAAAAGAAAATGTTTAACATATTTTAAACATTAGTTCAAACTCTGCTGAGAACAACTTTAAATATATCTACGCACACGCCTTCACGCCAATAATATTAACAAGAAAGGATATCTAAATAAAATTAACCTCATGGAATAACATAAACTTTATATGAATCTATATTCAGCGCAGTGTCGAATAAAATGTCAAGGTAGAGAAGAGCACGGGCTAAGATAGTTGGTGCAATAAAACGCACGTGGTCGTAAACTGCGATGTTTCATGAAATTGCCTCGTCTGGAGCTAATCAAAGAATTCACACGTTACAAGCCAGACTAATTGAGTGTGCGGTGAACGCTTATGGGGGAAGAATATATCACTTATTATGTACGTCGCCACTTTATTGTCAGCGAGCGATTAGCATTTTATGTAGGATCAAGTATTCGTTAGGGAATATTGATTACTGATTTCAACTCGAAAATCATGCATTCAAATTATTTCCTTTATTAGGTGGATTTATGGCAACCGTTCTTATAGTTAAATTCATAAAAAACAATAAAAAAACTATATTATTCAGGGCTATTTTACTTAGAGCATTCTTTGTCTATTTACTGGGAAAAGAATAACAATTTAAAAATTATAAAGCATATGGCACAATAATAAAAGAAGATATGAAAATAATATAAGATATAGAGAGCAAAAGTATATTAAAAAATCTATCGGAATCTTATTTTCCGCAATATGAATAAATTCCTTTCTAAATTGATAACAACAAAATTATTTCGAAGAGTAGCCCGGGTGCACAAAGTTGCAGGCGGAACGTTTGCAGAACAAATACATTCTCCTGAAATATGTTTGCCGAACGCTTTAACAAATACAACGCGACACAACTAAGCCAGAAATTAGATAAATATACTATTATTATTAGAAACGGATGTAATAATCTGTAACACCAGTAAAATATACTTATTTTTAAAACAATTTACTTAAATACTAATTACCCTGCCATCATTTAAAAACATTTGCTACTAAAGCTTAATGCTTATTATTTTAGAAATGTCCGCATATTTCGTATATTCGTAGAAAACATCTTTTCATCTTCGTTGTAATTACAACAGCGCGTCACATTCATGGCGAGGCAAAACCTCTTTTTAACCGACTTCAAAAAAAGGAGGAGGTTCTCAATTCGTCGGGGACTTTTTTTTTTTTTTTTTTTTTTTTTTTTTTTCTATGTATGTTCCCCGATTACTCGACGATGGCTGGACCGATTTGGAAAATTCTTTTTTTGTTTGAAAGGGTATAGTTTCTAGTTGGTCCCATAGTCACCAAGTTACGATCTGATGATGGGATCCCAGGGAAATCGAAGGCAACTCTCAAATTTTATGGGCACTTATCACGTTTTTCATATATTTCCTAAAGCTGTTTAAGTATTTGCGTCTGATTATCATCATCTCCTGTGGTTGAGCTAATGATGGAAGGTACAACTCCTCAACGGTTAGGAGTTAAAAGAAAATTCTTTCAATATTATACGTAATTATAGACCGATAGTTAAATTCTTTCAGGCTCTTATTAACCGACTTTAAAAAAAGGAGGAGGTTCTCAATTCGTTGGGGACTTTTTTTTATGTATGTTCCCCATTACTCGAAAGTGGCTGGACCGATTTGGAAAATTCTTTTTTGTACATAAACAAAATAAGTATCTACTTTCCGCTAAAAATTTGAAAATAAATTATTTTTAACAAAAAACAAAAACCGACTTCAAAACTAAACAAATCTAAACTAAAAAGTAGAAAATAATACTTTTAAGAACTTCGTTAATTTAGAAGTCGGTGCCAGCCAAAGCAAAATAACCTTAAATAGACACATTCGATTAATCTATATCTATAATATTTGTAAACATAATCAAAATACCGTTCGAAAGTTCCTTGCAAAGGCAAGATAAGTCTATCCGTCTTGGCTGGCACCGATTTCGAAATTAACGAAGTTCTTAAAAGTATTATTTTCTACTTTTTAGTTTAGATTTGTTTAGTTTTGAAGTCGGTTTTTGTTTTTTGTTAAAAATAATTTTAAAATAAATGTATTCGCTGCAGTAATTTTGGACTCTAACATATGTATTATTTTAACAGAAATTTTATTATTAATTATGTACATTTCAAAGTTTACCTTGTACCTATAGATTTTTAATTTTTTTGTATTTAATTGTCAGTACTTACATTTTAAATGTACACTTATAAATAAATATAAATATTTCGCTGTGATTTCGTGTTAGCAAAATTTTCTTCTGCAGGTAGGGGATTTCCTCGTCGTTCGTATCCCACCTGAAGTAGACGTGTTATCCATGTTATAAGTAAAACTCCTTAATAAGTAACTCTCAATAACGACCCTTTTATTTCCTTATATAAAGTTCAATTTCCGTTTCTCTTTATGTTTCAACTTTAAACTGTGAGTAATAAGGCATTGCTATAGTGAGCTGCGCGCGAGTGTCACCAGAAGCTCTCCTCACCCCCTCGGGGGACACGAACAGACTGTTATTTTTCAACTCGCTCATACACCGCGTCGAGTACGCTACGCCGTATCATCAAACTATACAATATTGCTAGTGATACATTGCTGCTTTTTGCCGCGATACGAAATACCTCGGTTAACGCTTGCAAGCAGTGGACTTTGACGCATTAAGTAAGTACCTTCAATGAGTTTATTACGCTCACCAACAAACACTGTAACAGGCGGTGGATCGCAACCGGACTTATCCAAGCTAACTAATATGGAGACGGACCCTGCAATAACTTTTCGAAAACGGAAAAAACCACTTGAGCATGATTGTAAGTGTAGCGATGAATTAAAGGAATTGCGTTTCGAATTAAGCCGCATTACTTTACTGTTGGAAAAATATTCTGAATCTAATGAAAAAATAATGACAAATATGAAAGATAGTATCACAGAGGTCAAATCTCAAATGTCCGAGATGAAAGCTGCTTCCGAAAAATCAAGCAGCTTAATCAGTGAGAGTATCACCGAAATTAAGGAACAGATAAGTGAAATAAAAACATCAGCGCTAACTATTACTATAGAACAAAGTAAAATCAAGGAGCAGGTAGCTTTACTGGAGACCAAGGTAACAGCGAGCGAAAATAAAATTAAAACTATAGAATCTAACATTAACAAGCCCTCAGCAGCACAATCTGGCAGAAATATATCCGAGCCGCAGCTGAATGAAGAGCTGATACGTGAAATTCAGGAGCGCAACGAGAGGGAACGAAATATAATAATTGTAGGTCTTCCTGAACAAACTTCAGGAAGCGCCACAGAGCGAGCATCTAAGGACGTAGCTGATGTAATCCAAGTTACACGCTCAATAGTATTCGATACCCCCCACCCAGTAAAAGTCTTACGCATTGGGAAATACAACGGTTCTAAAACCAGAAGAGTCAAAGTCTGTTATGAAAACAAACACGCCGCAAAACAGCTTCTGCGCAGTAGGAACGAATTACAAGAACCCATAAAAATTTACTCAGACCAAACCCCAGCGCAGCAAAAGTACTTACAGAATTTAAAAAAAGAGATGGCCCGTCGTGTGAGTGATGGGGAAGCAAACTTGACCATAAAATATATAAACGGAATACCTAATATTGTAAAAGCGGAATCAAAAAACTCTCAATAACTACGGCTACGAACATAACAGAAAATAATATAAATTCATTCCAACTACTCAACAACTACGGTGACTTGAAATGTGCTAAATGCCGTCTAACATTTTTCTATTTAAACGCTAGAAGTATACGTAAAAAAGGTAAGTTTGATGAGCTTAAATGCATACTAAAAGCTCTGCCTACCAAAGTTCATGTTATTCTACTTACCGAAACATGGATTAGTAACGAAACACAAGCAATAGAGCTACAGTTACCTAACTATACACATTACTATAATTACAGAATAGACACAATAGGAGGAGGAGTCTCTACTTATGTACACAATAACCTAAGACATTCCCTAACTGAATCTAAATACCTAAACGGAATTAACTACCTGTGGGTACGAATAGAACATTACTCTTTAGATATTGGCATTATATACAACCCAGGTCACACAAATCAGCAAAACTTTTTTGAAACTTTTAACAATCAATTAATGAAGAGAAGTAGGGCGATAGTATTCGGAGATTTTAATATAGACCTACTAACAAATGATAAGAAAACAAAACAATATAAATCACTATTAAGGGAGGCCGGTTTTACAATATTAAACAAGATTACAAAAAAATACAGCACAAGAGACTCCATATCACGGAAATCGATATTGGATCACGTAAGTACCAATCTTAAAAATGATAATTTTCACATGGCAATTATCGAATCACCCATGTCGGACCATAAGCAAATTTGTATCGAATTAAAAAAACACAAACAACTACCAAAAGCCTATTATAAATATGAAGCAATTGACTACAAAAAGTTATACTCTACGGTCAAGGAATTTGGATTAAGTAACTGTGAAGATGACTACACTCTACTTGAAAAATCTATTAAACATCATATAAACATGAGTAAAGTTGTGAAAACTAAAATACTAAACTCACCCCAAAAAGACTGGATATGTAAGAACATCATTGAAGAAATTAATCAAAGGAACCTGCTTTGGAGAGACTTAAAAAATAATCCTAACAATAAAATACTGGAAGAAGACTTTAAAATAAAAAGAAATAACTTAACTAGACTAATCCATGATACTAAAGATAAATTTTATTATAATAAATTTACTCAATTTACCAGAAAACCTCAAAAGATGTGGGAATTAGTTAACACACTGGCTTGTAATAAAATTAAAGAAAGCTGTGCACCTGCAAAACTCATTATTAATACAAAACAAATAACTAATACGAAAGAAATTTGTGAAGAATTTAATAAATATTTCGCATCAATCGGATCTCTCTTAGCAAACGAAATACCTAAACATTACCACGATAATTACAAATTAGCCTTACCTGAAACCGTTGCTAAATCAAAATTAATTACTTTGCAACCATGCAGTTCCGAGGAAGTCCTCAAAATTATCAATAATTTAGATTCAAACTCCAGCGCTGGCCTTGACGGAATTAACACTAAATCAATTAAGTGTATAAAAAATTTCATTTGTGATAGCTTGACCATTTGTTTCAATAAATTATTAGAACAAGGGAAATTCCCAGATTCCTTGAAAATTGCTAAGGTTACGCCAATTTTTAAGACAGGTGCGAAAACTGATCCAGGTAATTACAGGCCAATATCCGTTTTACCTACGATCTCCAAAATTCTCGAAAAAATTTTATATAATCGCTTAGAACAATATCTTAATAGTATCAATTTTATATTTGAACGTCAATATGGATTCAGACCTATGAAGCAACACCCTGACGGCATCAATTGATCTTACAACCAAAATTAGATCTCATATAGACAACAAAAACATAGTTCTTGGCATATTTGTCGATTTAAAAAAAGCTTTCGACACAGTCAGTCACAGTTTGCTCATAAATAAATTAAAACATATTGGTATCGGTGGTACTGCGCTTCAAATGTTCCACTCATATCTCACTAATAGATTTCAAATAGTTAAAATTAATGGCACTCAAAGTTCACGGCGTCTTATTACGTGTGGAATTCCCCAGGGCTCCATAACAGGGCCTTTGCTGTTCTTAGTGTACATCAATAACATTCATGAATTAGGCTTACACGGTCATATATCTTTATATGCGGATGACACATGTTTGTTCTATTTCGGCTCCAATATACAACAAATAATAACAAATGCTCAAGAAGATTTAAACAAATTATTTTCTTGGTTTCAGTATAACCTCCTCACAATTAATATATCTAAAACATGCTACGTTATTTTTAAATCCAAAAACAAAATTATTCCCCCTCATAACCCATTAAAAATAAATAATATTATCTTACAGCAGAAAAATTGTGAAAAATATCTAGGACTAAGAATGGATAGCTGTTTGACATGGAATACTCAGATCGAATACATACGTAATAAATTATCATCTCTCACCGGCTCCCTTCGACGAATTATTCGGTGTATTCCACGCCAGTTACGCTATACCATCTATAATTCTCTTATAAAACCGCATTTACTTTATATGATAGAAGTATGGGGCAACGCGACCAAAACCAAGCTAAACGCTCTTCAAATATTACAAAATAAAATTATTAAAATATTATTTAATTATAACTTTCTGACCCCAACCTCACAAATATTTGAAGAAACTAAATTAATGACGGTTAAACAATTATACATATACAATACGTGCATTTTAGTTCGAAAAATATTAAATAACTCACTCCATACTAACTTATCCTTCATTAAATTAAAAGAAACAGCTAAACGTTCCATGCGCTTGCGTCGTGCAAGTTTATTGGTTTTACCTAAAATTAGAACAAAATTCGGAAAAAAAATGTTTACATACGAGGGTGCACAGTTTTATAACGAATTACCATTTACATTAAAAAATGTAAGCTCATTTAATGTTTTTAGGACTAAGCTATCGGAATATATTTTTCAAAATTACCCACCTTAAATACATTAAATGAGTAACAACAAATATTAATGTTAATACTTAGCTTTACATTACGAACGACACATAATATGTTAAACTTCATTTATGTTTCCATGTAAGTGACATTTGTCTTTGTTTTATGGAAATAAATATCTTTAAACTGAACTGGATTTGGCTTGGCTTTATGGAATTTTACTTATTATGCGTACGTTACCTGATAATTTTAATATAATATAATATTGGCATAAATATTGAAATATAATTTATTGCTCAACAAGAAAATCAAATTTTGTATCTCGAGACGTTATATTTATTAATAATAAAAATATGATAACATATTAAGTGCCCTCTGCCAATTCTAATTAATAATATATACCGAGTTGGCAAAGAAGATGAGTTTGATACTTTATGATGTGACTAACAAAATTTAAGCTTATTATTAATTAAATTTCTTAAACAATATCTAATTATGAAAAAAATTTGGAAATAAATACAAATTTTATTTCCGTGGAGAATAAAAAGGCATGGTAGCTAGCAGAGCTATTAAAAGTTTTTTTAGCTACAAGTATTGTAATACCTAACTATTAGAAAATATGATTTCATAAAAATATTCATATCATCTTTATTTTATCCAAAATACACAATAAAAATTAAAATTGGATATTTCGGAACGTCGTCACAATGGAAAGAGTCTGTTATAGAGAAAATGGGAACAATGATGTAGAAAGAAGTTGAAGTGCGCTATTATGAATGTTTAGCTAAGGCCCGCTCGGTAAACACTTGTACTGGTTCACAATGGCCCCATTCAACGCTAGGAGGGCACTATGTATATGGTACTAAGACCTATCTATTACATGCCTACAACCTGTGACGCTTAGTTGCTATTATCTCATACTTTTTGTAGAAAAGCATATTTGAGAAACCGTTATTCTAAATATGCTACATAAAATTAGTAAAAAAAATCTTAAAAGTGATTAATTTGAAATCTTCTTATGTATAAAAATCTCATGTCACAGTTTTGTTATTTTTAAGTCTTCCCAAACGGCATGACCGATTCTTATGATTTTTTTGTGCATATTTGGTAGGACTGTAGGCTATTTTATATTCGCCTACGTGTTAGGAGTATCTCTCCAGATTTTTTTTTATTTTTATTTTCAGACCAAATATTCTAATTTTTTTTTATTATTTGGCATCATAAATTTTCATCATTCTACCACCAATCCCTATTTATAATAGAATTAAATTAGAACGCGAGCGGAGCCGCGGGTTGCTAGTAAACTATGTAATGAAGTATTTCGATGCGATAGACACTATAACACTAGTGAAGTAAAGCAGATATAACACATGTCGGAAGCGAGAAACTGATTAACGTCCCAACTGCTGAAGACGTTGCACCAACAAATTGATTTAGCCCCAATGCGATTAGCAAGTGCCTGTATACGAACCCAATATAATAAGATTTATGGCTCATGTAACCCGTTCGCCATTTAACCTTTACCTACTTAAGGAGTCTATAGAGTATTTAATATGTTATATTCATTCTGAAGTATACTATTATAATTTTGAAGTAACGCACTTTCGTTTTTTAAGTACATATTTCAGTTCAATACCATTTATTATGCATGAAATAACTAGTAATTATATAAATTATTTTTGTGATACTCTTGGAAATTTTAAGAATTTTTAAGAGAAATCTAATATATTTATAGATCAGCCTATAAATTCTACTGCTCGCATAATATGTCACCGATCCTTATTAAATATGCAAGGGCTTGCATCAAGTCTCGAACTTTTAGATGACATGACATCGCAGCCTTGTCGTTGAAATATTGTGTCAAGCTTCGTACAAACATGCTCGTCTATTTTCTGACTCAAAATCTTTAACACTTGTAACTTTAAAACATATTCTTTCATTTGCCGTTCGGTTCAAAAATCTCTTGTAAGGGCTTTAAACTACGAAATAAAAATAAAAATGTAAGGTCTACATTTAATTATATTATGTAGAGCTTACACTGTAATTGATTTCTAACGAAGTAGGTATACAAAGATCTGTTTACTGTACAGTTATTGAGTGTAATAAAGATGGCATAAATGATAAAACCGTTCAAAAATAATCAAATTTGTTTAACAACAAAAAAAATATTATATATATAATACGTTAGTATTGTAATAAGTAATTAGGTTTTTTAATACATAATAATTATAGTTAGTGTATTTTACAGCTTTTTATGTAAACTGGAAGTAATTTCTACGCTATATATTTTTATATCATAACAAACGACGTTATAAAAAGTTTACACTGTAGCTATGAATAAAGTCTTGTATTAAAGGCGATCATATTAAACTTGCTACATTGCTACGGATGAGGTAGTGAACGGTGAGGACACTACGCGTGTAAAGCTACGCACGGAAGTGAACTCGCCCGCAAACATTCCTTTCGAAGGCTACAGCTCTTACAGGGTTGTGTCGTCGTCATATAATTTATGCGTCCTCACATATTTCTAATCTACGCTTATCTAGGTTTTGTTCAGCATCGGAGTACATCAGTTCATACACTATCATATCATTATACTACAACGTAGGTTAAAATCAAAGTTGTATTAAAGTACTTGTGCAATATAATACATTTTTAACAAAGTTTATGAGTTGTCTGGATTCGAATGTAGTTTTAAAGATAACTGTGCCATGCTGACGGTGGGTATCGCAAAACATGGTTTTATGAATATTCATTAGTGCAGATATTGTCTCCATTCGAACATTGAGATTGACGAATTTCACTTGAATTAAAGGGAATATTAAACAATCCTTACAGTCACTATAGTTTATATTTTACTCACTGTAATTTAAGACACAAAAAGCTATAAAATACTTACTTTCAACATGTCTCATGTTATAAAACCTTTATTGTGCTTAGAAAACTACAACCATTATACTGCAAAAGTATCATAGATACTTTAAAAGTGCGACAGTTATGAAAAGTTTTCTCGTTAATAACTATCTAAAAAAATGAAAGAAGAGAACGTATAATTTTAGAAAATTTGTTTCGTCAGCACATTAGTAAAAATGACAATTTTATTATGATTGTGTAGTTGTTCCTAGGATTATCTTTTTGATTAGTCATTAAAAAATGAATGCATTGTACATATCATTACTTATATTTAGAAAAAATATCTTGACTAACGTACTTTTTAATAATTAGTAGAGTATAAATTTCTAAGTGATGCGATATTGTCTCGCAGTAATATGTGTCTTATAAGTTGACTCGGATAACCAGCTATCAGCATACCAAAATTTAATTAAAATGTGTTCAGTGGCTTTCCAAAAAAATGATGTACTGGTTAAACTCATAATTTTACTATAACTGTAATACTAGTTTTACATAACAGATGATTACATTGAACAAAATTAATTCTCGAAAAAACTTAGTCAAATATTATTTACGTTGAATAATATTGACAAAGTTAGTCCTAGTAAGTAATTATGCATAAGTTAAAAAGGGTGTGACGTAAATTATTTTTCCTTTGAATGTATATTATTCATGAGAGTAACAAGCGGGCTCCGGATGCGTACAGGAAACGAGCCCCACAATCACGGCTGCTTTTAATGAGCACATGGATAAGGTTCAGATTATTTTTTCATAAATTATTTCAGCTAAAATAACTGAAAGAAGATTTAACACTGTAATATTCATTTTTCTTTTCCATTCAATCAATCATTAGTTTCATTCAAATATATTTTAATTAAAAAAACACATCAATTCATTTCACTCATCTTGAATGTCGAAACTATTTTAGAAAATAAATCTTAAGCGAGAACGAAAATAACATTTACGAAACCCTCATTTGAATTAGTATCCTCAAAATCACTCCTCAGAGGACTAGCGAATACATTGCCAATTATAACGAAGGAAAGCGATGGATAAACCTTTTACTTTACGTTAACACGTTATTCTTACATTATTAACAATACTTTTAAAACAGCTGTGTATTTTTATTTATATATTTCATTTTGATGTAAAATCTTAACTAACAGACAGATATATGTAGATTAATTAAAAATGTGCAGATACATTCTACATTTATATGTAGTTAGGCTTCTTGCAAAATTAAGAGTACAAAAACTTATTAATTTTTATTTTGGTAATTCATAATGGATATCATGAAAATTTTAATTAAAACATGTCCTACTTATTCTAAACGAATAGAAAAATGCCAGTAAGATTTGATGCAAATTTAAAATGTCTAAGAATTTCGGCTAAAAAAATCATCCTATGAATTTGATAAATAAATAAACAAGATTTATGATTAAATTTGAATTAAAAACTATAATTAAATCACTAGTTTGTAATGTGCGACGAATATGAGTTACGATGAGTTTCATGGACATTCCAAGTATACATAACACATTTTATATTATTAACAAGTATACACGAATACCCAAAGTTCGATCGTTCATTCGATCGATATTGATGGTGCTGTAGCGGTTATACCTAGTCCTAATTTGATTTTCAGAAGTTTGTTTTACATACTTTAATTATTTTATTTACCTATTTAAGAAAGTCGCTTAAAATTTACCGAAATCAATCAAAAGTGTATTAGTAAGCCAACAGACTTTTCGTAATTAATCTTCATGATTTTACTGAAATCTAACGTTCGTTTCAAAAAGTTTACCCTTAACACAATAAAGCAAAACAATTGCTAATTCATGACTTGAAATAAGTGTTCAGGACTCGAAAAAGCTTTTTGATGCTATATTATGTTGCAAACTTTGTTTGTATATTAGTTAAATAAAATTAAATTGAATGAATGAATGAATCCTTACAATTTGAAATAGTTGTTACTTAATGAATATTTTGTGAAAATAAAAAAAGAATTAAAATAAATAAAATAAAAATCAAAATTAAATTAATCTTTGCAGGCTTATTCTATAATCAAGTATGTACGAGTACATTAATATTATGTACAATTGACATATACTTTTGTAATTTCAAAATACCTAGCATATTTACATTTTACATGATACAAAAACTTAAATATTTTAACGGGAATTGTTGTCTTGTAGACTAGTGAGAGTGGTGTATGGATACAACAAATGGTAGTGGTTTCCGAATTATAACTGCTAAATATTTTACTAACTTTTACTTACAAACAAACACAAGCGATTGTGAAATTATTTTGTTAGAGTATTGAATTGATATCTAACTGCTAGTTTACGAGTACTTTGGCACAATGCCTCACCCGCACACCTGCGTATTTCATTACTAAGGGTCCGTTTCATCTTCAGCTTTTACGTTGAAAATCCTATTACTTTTCTATCAACATCCGCATCACTACAGTCCCGATGTTATGCGATTGACAGCGTAGTTGTTTATTTTTTAGTGCACTCAAATAGAACTTCGATAAGGTTTTTCTTCCGGCCTATTCGATTGCCTACTTTAGAAGTCAATCAATATCGCTTCGTGCAGTTTCATTCAATATTTCCAGGAGAGGAGTTACAATTCACAACGATTCATCAACTAGTAAAGTATAACTTACACGTGAATCCATTTTGCGGGAAGAAAAGTAATATGTAAACTAAACTTTCACATTTTCCTTCTTGAAAATATATCATTATAATATAACTAGCGACTCATCCTCGCACCGTTCGGGTAAAATAAGTAAATTCTAAAATAAAAGTAGCCTTAGTTACTCCTTATAACATTACCTATCTGCGAGTGAAAGTGCCTTCAAAATCGATCCCTCCGTTTCAGATATTAGCCGGAAGTAACAGACAGACAGATAAAAATTTTTAGAAATAATTTTTTGTTGTAAGTACCGTATATACTTTCATATGCATTTAGTGAAAAGCTGATAATTTGAATTTAAAAATAGACACTCCTATTTTATTTATATACATATAGATGTATTGATTATCAATAGTGAATTAAAGGTCTAATAAAATATGATGAGCGAATTCAAATATTGACGTAAGTCATATCAACTATCGTATTAATAAAAAGAAATAGATTTTGCTTTATATTATACTATTTTTCCTTAAATTTATTAAGAAACCAACTTTGAACTTTGAGAGACATGGAATTGGTTCCAACTATTAAGTCGCCTAAACCTGTAGTCTCGAAATCAATTAAACTTGCTGAAAAGAGCTACGCTACTTAAGCTATGACAGACACTGAAAATATCAGAACCTGTTATAAAATATTGATATAATTTTTATGAATAATAATAAAGCACTACATTCTTCTAAGAACAGATTTCTTGCAAAATTATGAATAGATTTCTCAGCTCTCATCTCTTCTTTTCTAACCAACGAACTACGTAACTAGCAATATATTATAAAAACATAATAATAAAACCTCTATAAACATAATGTCGTATAAATATGAAGCAAAGAATCTAGCTAATATCTTTTGCTGTCGAGGGTGCCCTTTGACTGACAGCAATTTATATTTCTTATTTAACTTAGTAATATATTGTAGACGTAGGCAAATCATTTGTTATCAGAATAATAAACGAGAGGTGTTTCTTTATGAAGAGCATGAATATCCCACAATACCATACCATAATCTTTTCTAGTGTTTACTTTTATTTCATAACTTGTTATTACTATACTTAAATATAAGTTTTAGTGAGTGGTAAGCAAAAATTTAATGTTAAGCATAGTGTATACAGGTGGCGCCGAGTCGCATCGTCGACCAATTTGCCGCTTGGCGGATCAAAGACGGGTCTAGTTTACCCCGTTCCATCACCTCCTCCATCATATAGTTATCATTACAAACACTATAGGAACTATATAAATCTTGCTTTATAGAAAATACTTTCGCTAAAATTTTAGAAGTAAATTTCAAGTGAACAGTACAGTATCTATTCTGAGAAAACAGATTTAAAGGAAACTAACTGGAAATCTAATAGATATCGAAGCGTTAATTTGACTCCGATTAATTAAAATTAAACGTTAAATACTTGTAAGAGTAGATAAATAGGAAGAAAATAATACTTGCTGGTATTAAATACTTAACGATGTTCGAAATTATTTAAGATCGCGTACATTTCAGACAATTAAAAATTATAAGTACTTACTTTGTATTTAAATTCACAACTTATTATAATTGATTTCATATATAGACGAGCCAATATTGTACCTTAATATCTAATCGTAATATGTTAATTGGTTTTTAAGTTTTGTAAAACTATGTAAGAGATCTCTTAAAGAGAAAAGCTTTTCCTTGACCACATTGTGTGACTATTTTACAACAAATAACCAAATGAATTAATAAAAATAAATAGCCCCGGCAAATAATTGAAACAAATGAATTTCCACATTTTTATTGTATCAATAAAAGCAATTTTATCAAAGTCAATCTTTGAATAAATACAACTGTGTTTGTGCTCCTCGATGGCATTGCGAACGCCTGTAGTAGGGTAGGAAAGGTCAACACAGTTAGTCTGCCATTTTGTTTACTTTTCTAAAGCAGGTTATTTCATCTAAAATGGAATGCTTATAAAGTATGAAATATAATTCTTAAATTCTGCCGCCGAAAATATAAACAAACCTTAAAAAGCGAATGTTTTTTGGTTGTAATTAAAATATTCTTATTTGAAATGAATCCTATAGCACTGCTGTAGCGACGAATTAGCTTCGTCATGTTATATAAAAGTATCATTTTCGTAGGAATTATATTGAAATATAATATGTTCAGAAGCGGACATGAAAAGATCCCTATCCATATCTGACCACAGAGTCACAGAATTAAAATCTCACGTCATCAATCACGACATCATTTAGTTTCAAAGCTTCAGGATTATATTTCATTACGAAAAATAGAACAAATCTACATTTCGAGTTAGGAAGTTGTTAAGTTAGGAGTTGAAAAGTTATTTTAGGAATATATTATTTTACAGGCTGTAAGTTAATAGGGTGTCGAATAAAGGAGCTTTATTTATTTTTTATATAACCTTTACATTATACATGCAATATAAATGTTTGTAATTTATATAATCACATATCACATACTCAACAATACGCAAGACCAAGGGCCAAGCATTATTAGAAGTTGCCCGACTTTACTCAAACTCTAAGTTCCACACTGTCAGGTTAATACTTACTAAGTCATGTTACGGATCAAAGCTTTGATAATAGGTAGCATATGGCACAAGCTATCCTATTATAGAAGTGAATATTCACATGAGAATTCCATCGCAAGTTTGAATTGAATAACAAAATTAGTACAAGTTTCATCCAATAAGGATGATTGGGGTACATGTGTGATAGTAATAAAGTTACGTTTTACACTTGTGACCTTCTCGTTTTACTACATATTCAATACCTTACTGTATCTTTATAGTAAAATACGAAGAAAGAAAAACAGAGGAAAAGAAGTTTAATTCATGCATTTTATTGAGGCTATAAGTATTATAAAGCTTTATGAAAATAACAAATTAATCTTTTACTTTATATTAAATTATAAGGATACCTTATTTATTACTATTGTGTTACATGTTACACGAAAGAAGTAATAGCTTTATGTGATAAAGTTTAGTACGGTCTTATGTGAAATATATGCACAAGTGCTTGGACTTTTATCATCTCTCATTAGACCGGACCATTTATTCAAATAAAGAATATAAAAAAGTACAAGTAGATTAATAACTTATAACACAACATGCTCGTAAAAAACATAGGCTCGGAAAAACATAGGCTGCTTAGATTGAAATCATATACGAATATACATTTACTTCAATAATATTTTATTTAATCTAATACGTACGCAATGATGCGCGTGGGAGACACGAGCGTACAAAAAAGAAGCAGAAATGCTATATGTGTAATACCAGCTCGACATGAGCGTGATAAGCGTGATTGATGACGTCACGAGTGCCAAGTCTGCAGGAAGGGTGACAGCATGCCCTACTTGTTGAATGTAATAGATATGTTACTTTCACTCAACATGCGCGCGATTTGTATTCCCACGCTCCCTGAATATATTAGAGGAAATGGCTTATTACTCCATTTACTTACAGATTTCATTTATCTACTATGTATCCATATACATAGGTATATAGTAATTCTTAAGAAGGGTGCTATAAGAGCAACAAGGCAAACAAAATTAATTAAATATTAATGGAATTAAAATATTGTGGTATAAGTAAATACTCTTTTCAATTTTAATTGAAACTTATAAATTCTACAATCTTAGATATTACTTAGTTCCATCTTAGCCGCCCTGAATGAAATATAAATAACTTATTTTGTGTAATGTGTAATATTACTATTTTTTATTGTAAATAGTTTTTTACTTGTTACAGATATGTTCCGAAACACAATTGTGGTCTTGGCAATCTTCGGCCTCTCGGCAATTTATATTTTGCCTGCATCATCTGCGCAGGCTCTATCGCAATATGATGGTGAGTGGATATTGTTTAATTTTATAAATTATAATGTATAATTTGTGCACTCAAGAACAAAATTAATAACATGCATATTAATATTTCCTTTGCATGAGACTTTTTCAATTGTTTTATTCATAAGATTATAAATTATGTCAAATTTTAAGAGCTTTAAGGCAAACACAATCAAATTCTTTGACTTTGAGGCGTCAAGTCGTAATAATAATGGGCCATGCAAATGTAAACAAACATTTCTTTGTAAATAAAGCAAACTATAGGTTAATTTGCTAGAGTGTAGAGAGCCTCCGAAACACGTAGGTACTTCATTCACATGGTCGCGTGACGTTGTCCGTAGTAATAAATGTGACAACGAGTAGAAACAGCACAGACCCACCCTAAATTGACACAACCATTATTCTACAAACGCTCCACAAACAGTTCAATTATCCATGTCAAATTTGAGAGCATTTATCTATCTTCTCAAAACAAGAACATTGTCGCCGTACATTATTGAATTGCAGTAGTAGTAATAGTAGTATGTGAGCTATCATCACGCATGTTTTTGCAATGTGCAGAAATGTTTTTTGTAATAAATGGCAATAATGTTAAAATCTATTCTC
This sequence comes from Boloria euphrosyne, assembly GCA_951802675.2. Taxonomy (NCBI): domain Eukaryota; kingdom Metazoa; phylum Arthropoda; class Insecta; order Lepidoptera; family Nymphalidae; genus Boloria; species Boloria euphrosyne. Next base: position 7,005,665 of record OX637877.1, read on the forward strand.
GTTTGTATATAATAAAATAAAAACAAATTATAAATTACATTTTTTTCATTTACATAAGTATTAAGTTACTAAATATATTACGGTTATATTTATCAGGAAAGTAGCTAGATATAGCACACCTCCATACATATACATACATTAGCAACGTCAGAGTTCCGCATTAATAGACTAATTGAATCAGGTGGTTTAACGAAGTATTTGCATATTTTATTGTAATAATACAATGTTAACGAAGAACACAGTTACAATTTCAGAATCCGAATATACGTTCTATATTTTTAATTTTTTAATGATTTACTGAAATATAATTGGGAGTAAAACTGTTTCATTTATTTTTATTAATGTCAGGTTTTTATAAAACGCATAATCAGAAAATATGACCACGTTTTTTAGTTTCGCAAAAATCTCAAGTTGCCCCTGTGTAGAATACACAATGATGTTATACAGAAACTCAATGATTCTACATATTGGCTACTGCGTACTGTTTAATCTTTCAAGTTCTATATACGAGTATTTGTAAGAAAAAGTTGAGTTTCTGGGTGTGTCTCATTCTCGTTTTCTTTACTCTGATCATTATCACCATCTTATGATTTTTGTTTCTACACACATTCTCTAATAATAAAAGCTATTCTTTTATTTTAAATTCTTTCATTTATCTTTAAGTAAAAAATTTGGAAAAAAAATAAGAAAAAGGAAAAAGATAAGATCTTAATTCAAAGAATACTATTCATTTCTTTAGATATCTCTCTTTTATCCTTGTCCTTGTCCTTGCCTTTAATATCTTTCATTAAAATGTCATAATAAATTATTCTTATAGTATTATATAGATTTTTGACTTTTGTGTGATAGTGATATACCTATATGAATCGATTTACAATAATTATTTCATGTGTAGGTATAAAATTTTCGAGTACTTCATTAGTACTAGTATTAGTACCTAGTTTGTTCGCGTGAGCCGTCTTCTGTACATCTTTTCTTTATGTTTTTATGTACCGTATTTTGTTTATATCTCTTTAATGGTGTAAAATAGTCGTAGTAAGATTGATTAAATCATTGAATCATTCTAAAATTTAAGAATTTTTATGTTAAACGAAACGTGTCGTTGTAAATACATTCCTACATATTGGAAATATTTCATATTTCATTTCACAATGGATTTCATCGTCACATAGAAAAATGAAGATACCGGTAAGGAACGGAAATATACAAATTGGACATCGTAAATCGTAATATGCTTATATAGGAAAATCGAGTTATTCACAAGCTCGGCATTGAATTATCACCTTCTCATTTAAGTACAGCTCCCAATGGAAGCAAGACGACGATGATGCTCAGAAATGAACTTGAGATGCAAATCGAACTTTGCAAATTAAACTCGCAAAACTTACTTGCATGGTTTTCAATTGATTAAATAAATTAATTAATGTTCTTTCTAAATTTTTGCCATAGAACAACAGTAGTAGTTACATATATATTGATGAAAATATAATAATAAAATTAATTATATAAATATACTTACTCAGTAAACAAGGCGGTAACTCTACCTTAATTGTAAATGATAAGACAATAATTTATATGAAAGAACTGCCTATTTTTGTTACGATGAAGAAGCGTATCATTGTATATAATATTTACGAGTAATAATGAATATTTATTCCCTACTTATATTTTTTGTGAATTGCGTCTATTTTGTAGTATTATGTAATTTATTTTAGTATAAAAAATACTATCGAGCTGATTTTATATCAAGAGCCACGATGATTTCGAAAAATGGTAATAAAACCTTCAAGATTATATTTAATAGAAATATGAAATATGAATACCGGAGAGGAACGGATAATATATTGTTGAGTGCCATGAATTACAGGCGGTCAAAGCATATTTTTTTAATTTTTGTAAGACTAAAAATAATATCTGTAGATACATATAAATGTATATTTTATCCCTAATTTTTATAACTTATAATGAGTGAAACGGGCTTTAATTCCGGGTATATCGCTTCTGGTTATACGAGCGAAACATTTCAACATGTTTAGTCGTAGTCTCTACCGTAAAGTAAATGAAAACTACTATATGTAAGAGAGGAGCTAGCTAGTTAACAATGGCCTGCCCTCGTATTGAAGAGAAGTGATGTAGGAAGAAGGGAATACGTTCAACACTTCTTGAATACATAAATTGAAAACTGAAGGTGAAATAGCGATGAAAAAACGAGCAAGATAAGCGGGAATTGGCCTTACGTAGGATTCAGTTGCCTTGAATAATAATGGTTACTACAAGTCTACTAAGAAAATGAATATTATCATAAAACTAAATAGTAAGCTTCTTGTCTTTAGTGGAAATCAAAGTACCTCGTTCAAACCAAATCACACTTGTGCGGTTTTCCTTTAAGGCTTAACCTTGAATTAAGATTAAGCTTTGATTACGGGAACGACAATGAATTAACATGTAGAAGCCGGGACAAAATGTTGATTTTACACTGTGTTCTAAGCCAGTGAAATTAACACTATATATTATTTAAGTTATTTTTAAATAACTTTACGCTGCACTCACATAGTTATACTTTCCTGCGTTTTAAATTTTGCATTAATATTCACCTAAAGTTTTTTTAGTTTGACTGTAAGAATTCTATTGGATTATAGCGTGAAAAAGAATAATTTTAGATTCTTTTTACATTCATTTCATGGTCATGGTCAGCTAAAATTTAAATAATAATAATAACAATATTAAATATAATATATATTATTATATTAGGTTATATTATATATATTAGGTTAGTTTAACTGTTATATAAATTTTTAATAAATAAAATTTATACTTATTACCTAAATACATTTTATTTATTATAAAGAAACAGATTTGGTAAGAAAAATGAATGTCCAGTATTTTGTAATTAAAAATAAATATACAAGCAACTCAATTCCAAGGTTTACTTTTCCTCATATACCAAAAGTTACCTTTATCACTAAAAATGTCATGCTTACAAATTGCGTAAAAAACTATAAATATGTGATTGGATTCTTAGTATTTAGTAACTTACGATCTCGTCCGTAGATAATATTATGTGCGAAAGACGTGATTTATTTTCATTTCTATTACTCCTAAACTACATATATGTTTATAATTAAATTACATACACAGTAAAACAGGCAAAATTTATTACTGTTTAATATTTGGAATAATGAAATAATTAATTATATAGGTTAATAATATTATATTTTTTCGAATAATCATCTAAACATTACTTTAAATTTCATAAAAAATATCTTGTATCATGTATTAAAATAATATAGTACATAGTAGTAGTAGTAGTTTCTTGCTACTTGTTCTGGATTATATTCAAGAACTAAAATATTAGAATATATAATAATTAATTGTTTTTTTTTTAATGTTAGCATCGTCATCAGTATCGGATAGTGGAAGCGGGTGGGATGCTTTAGGTGGGCTGTATGCGCTCCTGGCACAGCACGATGCATTGGGCGGCCACGCACTTGCCCGCAAGTCAGTACGCTCGCCCTCTCGCCGCCTGCGCTTCGGTCGCCGCTCAGACCCCGATATGCCACCTCAAGCACCCGTAAGACTTATACGTTAAATTATGATTTATATTTACGAGCACTGTTCGTTTGAGTTAAAATTTTGATTTTAAGTACATACTTATCACAAAGATATATTGATTTTGGCATGATTTAACACACTACATTAACACAGAAAAAATTGGAGTTGATAATACAAAATAAAAGTAAGTAGGTACTATTACTTAAGCACTACTATTAAATTATACTGTTAGAGACACCATTATGGAGCCACCAAAATGCTATCTGTCTGTATTCTTGAGTGGATAATGCATGATAAAGCTCGAGCAAAGTGGATAATGTTACCCACAGTATTACTTACAGTCATCTTAAAACGATCCCTTTTGCCACAATTGCCAAAAGAACGATACAAATAGGACCAGGCTCACCAATCTAAAAGCACTTATTTATTGTAACGTGAATAAATTTCATTGCGCTGAATATAAGAATTTTTCAAGAATGTTCCAACTTCCAACCTACTTGTTTGTATATTATGAATATACATACTCGTAGTTACATTCGCATATCTCGTAGATATGCGTACGTAGGTGGAAGATTTACATATTATTATTTTATATTTATCTTGTTTTATTATTTTAGCGAAAGACATATTTATTTATGGGATGATATAGCGAATCTTTACAATTCTGCTATAATTTGTGAGCCACTGAACTTGATGATTCGATGTTTATTTGAAATTACCGCTACCTCACTGACTTCATACAATAACCTTATCAGTATCCTACTAATTAGAAGAAAATCAATTATAAATACATGTTTGATATTATTTTTAATGTTTTCTACTGGTTGGAATAAATAATAAAATTCAAAGTAATATATTTAAAAACACATTACTTTGTATGTAAAAAGCCCATTACTATGGCAATATTTACAATCAAAAAGTAGTACGAGTATAAGGAAACTATATTTTCACTAACTACGTTAGTGCTTTTTCTTTTATGAACATGGAATTATTATTCTTTATTATATCTAAAACAATGTCCGTGTCACAGTCAATACTTTGATAAAAACTTGTATGGAGGACAATGCAAAGACCTCCGAAATTCCCGAATCAGTATCAGGTTCAGTATCAAGTTCGCGCGTATAGCTTTAATTTATAGCCGCAGGTACTGAAAACTATTACGCTCTCTGGTATTCCAAGAGGCATCTCAATGATGAAAAGAGATCGTCACGGATAGCAAAACCGACATTAGTATGTTGACCCTTTCGTACTCAGAAATGTTGAAAAGTTCCCTGAAGTGCGAATACGGCAGTGTCAAATCTCGTCTTCCTTTCTTCCAGGTTTCCGGGCAGTCCATTTTGCTGCTTATTAATCTTGCGTAAGGGACAAAATTTACAGCACTGACTCTATCGAGTTTTTAATTTGTGTGTCCTCCACCCGACGGTAGGAAGTCAATGCTAGGGAGTAGGGGCGGCCCAGCTAGAACGGACTAAGATAGCGATTGCAGATTGTTCTCCCTACAGATGTTAATTGATGCGAGTGCGACTCAATTTTTAAAATCAAAGAAACAAAAACTTATGTTAAAAACTAAATACCTGTTTAGATCTTGCCGCTCTTAATTCGAATTGATCAGTCCCCAACGTAACACATCAAGCACTTACACACTGCTTAAAATATCTGAAATGTAGAATGCTGAAGATTATAACAAACATAACATTAAAAACCTTGTTAGTGTATACTACACTTTACCTACTATTCATTTATTTTTCCTTAGTCTTTGATTTTCATTAGATACTAAAATAAATAACATTTACAGCTCGATGACATGGAGGAGCTGCTTGCCCTGCGCGAGGTGCGAACCCCAGTGCGTCTACGTTTTGGGCGCCGTTCCGATGAGCGCGCCGTGCCTCACATTTTTCCCCAAGAGGTTTGGTTCAATTGTTTAAAATGAGAACATAAGCTTGGATATATATCAAACACAAATATTGTATTTACTTATATATATACAATGTACATTGTTCACACGGTGCCTATATAGACCTAAACCATCAACATATAGGTACACACATCAAATTAATGCTTATTCTGCTATCTGCAACGCATATTACAGAATGCTTAAGGTGCAACATAGAAACTTACTAATATATTCAATTATATTTGTTAGGGTACACACAGGAAACCACTTAGAACATAACATAATTTATAAGAATTTTAATATAAAATATACTAGATGACTATAAACATATTTCAGAACATTCTTGCTTTCTATTTATATATTATATTGATTGGAGACCGTAAAATTGCCAACACGTTGTAAAAGCGTGAAACGAACTCATTCACCCTAACAAGCCACTATTCGCTGTTACGACATTTGAGCTGTATCATGGCGAATAGCCTCAATTTTACACATCTGAGAGCTTATTATTGTGTAAGATACCTTTAGATAGAATTAAGAAAAATCCATTTTAAGGTCAAATAGGTGAACTGTTTTCCTTATTGCAGATACGTGGAACGCAACCCAATTTTGTTATTACAGTTCTTAGATGTATTTCTTATTTTCATTGTTGTTTGCTTAACTTTCTTTTTTTTTGTTTAGGAACAAGACCGATCTGCTCGAGCCCCTTCTATGCGCCTTCGGTTCGGTCGCCGTTCAGATAACAACATGTTTTTACTACCTTACGAGGTAAGAATTATACTCGTACGATTATAGTGACTCACCCTTGCTTCGCTCGGGTGCGTCCTCAGGTACGTCCATATAGCGTTGCTAAGTTTAATAGAACTTTTAAAGAAAAATCATTCCGTAAGATATTCTTTTCATTTTAGTCAGCAAAATTTTTGACGACATCTTTAACAAATATCGTCATATTTCAGACAATTTACACAAAACCTCAATAAATTATTTTCCTAAACCTCGTCATATATTTTCAAATATCTACTAATGTGTAAAATATTTACAGTCGGCATTACCAAAAGAAGTAAAGGCCAGCTCAGAAGATGACAGACAGCAAATGTAAACTACAAATTCCGCACGTCATAGATAAATTTATAATCTCCAATACAGTTATAATCAGCATTTATCTTTAAGGCAATTTATGTATGGTTAAGTCTCAAATTTTAAATATCAACTTTAGATGGTTTTCACTTCAATCATTATAAGCTGTGTGTACATAATCAAATAGTATATTGTATGTTGTTAAATGTTATTCTAAAAATAACTTAAAATTTACTTTTAAATAAAAATGGAATATAATTTTTTAACGCTTTATCACTTTTTTTTATATTCAGTATGGCTCTGGCGAAGAATTCTACATTTTAAGAGCTGGGTAAATGTACAATTACTTCGCTTTGCTAAAGACAACTATAGTTCTACTTAAGTTTGAAATTGATGTAATTATTTTACACTTTTATGAAACTCTTAACATAAAATGTATGTTTATTTGTGTTTAAATAGTTACATAGTGCAATAAATAATAATTGAAATATAAAAAGCTTCATGAAGTTTTACTCTATTTCCTTTTAAAGTATTTTTTTCAACAAAAATAATTAAAAAAGAACTAATAGTTAAGGATGACGATTTTATGTAAGAATGAATTCTAAAGTTTAAGAGAAAAAATAAAAAATAAATTTGAAATGGAAACATACATTAAATGGGTCAAATAATTTTTAAATCTTAATATTTAATGAACTTAAATGTTATATTCTTAATGGACTTAACATATGAAAATACGTACCTACATAAAGATTTTTTCAGTAACTTGTGCTTTGTTACCAGATAAACTCAACGCGGAAATATTTTACACAGGCTCTAAAATTCTGCAATCCTATCAGAGCAAAACGAGATTATATCCTTCTGCAATGTAGAGATAAGTATTTTGACTAAGTTTCAAAGGAGCGGAGTACGGAGGAGCGGAGTACGGAGGAGCGGAGCAGAGAGGATAGCGACACGCTCTTTTTTATATTCTTAGTTATTTCAACACCAAAGTATGAAGTGGACAGTTTTAATAATGATAATGGCCTCAATAAGACTCAAGCTGTACTCTAGATTTACGCAAATGTAAAGACAGCAAAACGGAAAGATGTTATTGTAATAAAACCCTTGAAGTACCGACAAGTACCTACTGTACATATATTACAATATTTTTAATATCAAAATACATGCCGTTCGATATTTGCAGTTCGATTTCTCCACTATTTTCAAAACTATTTTTCAACAATACCGCAACATAGTACCTAATATTATCTTTACAACGGAAACGAAATACGTATATAAAGTAATAGCTACACACCCTTGCTTAGTTCGGGTTCGTCCCTTAGGTGCGTTTTAACGGTTCGTAGTAATAGATTCGTTAGAGATAAGATATTTTCCAGCAGTAAAAATTATCCTATTATATTTTAATACGATTTCTGTATCCTCAATCTTACCTACTTATGTTGATATGAATAAAACTAAACTCACTGTGGACCTACAGATGAACTACAAAGGTACGGTAATGTTTATCTTAGAAAGATTGCTTATTTTACTGTAAACGAAAACCTTTACGAAAATATATAAAGGAAAAAATAAATTTCAGTAGAGTTTTGCTACCTTTGTTTTATAAGATATGGTTATTTTATGTACATATTTTAAATTATCATAAATTACTTAATAAATATTATATTACATTACTTGTAGCAAATGTATTATTGAATAATAAACAATATCGGAAAAGTAAATATTTATATACAATATTATGAGCTATGCATCGTCTGCAGGTACGACCTGGAACTCCACTGGAAGAAATTGTAGATGTCAATCTGTCACAAGCAAACCTTCTTATTCCTAATCCATTTAAAATACTACAGTTTCAAGACGGTTTTGCCAATACAAATATTTAATATAACATTATAAAGCAAATAGAATAAAAAATAGAAGGTGACATATTTGTTATGTAAAAACTTTACTTGTTATACAAAATTCACTTGAAGTTGATACTAGTACGAGTAGTATTGAGTCATCTTCTATACACAAGAGTAAAAGGTATTGTAACGCGAACTATGGACACAATAATAATAATAATTAATTAAATACCTACCCACTTATTATTTTTTGTAATGAAATGTATATGTAGTAGGTACCTAAATAATATATTTATAGGAGGAAAAGGTCACAAATATTTAATATAAAATTTAATTAATTAAAGCGTCAAATATAATTTAATAAACGAATATCGTATTTGTTACAAATAGAAAATAAAAGGAACAAAACAAGTAAGTATAAATGACAGCATTGACACTGTGTTTTACATATATAACAAGAGAATGTCAGAGACACTTTTGTAGACGTGACCTTTGCGTGAATAATAACTTACGAATATAAATCAATATTATTTTCGATTGTTGTATAACACGTAATATTATGACTTTAAAAACAGGATATTATCCGTTCAATATTCTAAGTTGGCATGATGAGTTGTTGAGGGTTGTATTATAACGTACGCCCGTGGGAATGAGATGAGTAGCTTTTAATGCTCTTCAACTCTCCTCACACAAAAAATCACGCCAACCAGTTATTCTGCTTCTACGTGAAAGAAGGATAAACAAAGAGTATTATTTTTAACAAAAAAACAAAAACCGACTTCCAAACTTAATAAATCTAAACTAAAAAGTAGGAAATAATACTTTTAAGGACTTTGTTAATTTTGGAGTCGGTGCCAGCCAGGTATTTTGATTATGTTTACAAATTGATAGATTAATCGAATATATATCTATTTAGGGTTATTACTTATTTTGCTTTGGCTGGCACCGACTTCAAAATTAACAAAGTCCTGAAAAGTATTATTTCCTACTTTTTAGTTTAGATTTATTAAGTTTGGAAGTCGGTTTTTGTTTTTTTGTTAAAAATAATTTATTTTTAAATTTTTAGCGGAAAGTAGATACGTATTGTGTTAATGACTATAAAAATTTACCTTCTATTATGAGGTAAACCTAATAGCCTAAAAGTATACAACTATCGGTCCATAATTGCGTATTATAATGAAAGAATTTTCTTTAAACTGCTAACCGTTGAGGAGTTGTACCTTCCATCATCAGTTACGGTACGTGACTCAAATATCCATATAGGCTAGCATCGTTAATTTGCTCCTAAAAATTGAAGAGTTCCGATACTTTGTCATGGATCCCATCATCAGAAACTTACCAAACTCTCATCAAACTACCCTTGAAGTATATCCTTTCCATTAAAAAAAGGATCATCGAAATCGGTTGGCGTGATATTGAGTTATTCGTCCATTTGTCGCGCAAATGCTTAATGCAAATTTAAGACTTTTATGGTTTTCTCATGGATACCATTGTCATAACTGGAAAATATTAAAATGGGACCACATGGGAAGCACTACCTTTCAAATAAAAAAATAATTATCAAAATCGGTTCACCCAGTTCAAAGTTATGAGCTAACAAACATAAAAAAAAAATACAGACGAATTGATAACCTCCTCCTTTTGGAAGTCGGTTGAAAAATGCTCGCCTAAACATGACACGGATGTACCGAGCCGTTTTTAGGCAATGTTAGCGTGTTCGCTTGGTAAACCGAGTGATGCGGGTTCAAATCCCGGGTCTCGCACCTCTGATATATACATGTGTTTTCGAAACACATGTGAAGTACCCCAACCCGCACTTGACAAGCGCAAAGGAGGCCCGTGCCCAGTATTAGGAAATAAAAAAGCGTCACTAACAGCCACACTATCTAGTTCCATGGAAAGATACGAGGGTTATACATACATCACTTTAAATGTATATTATTAATATAAACACCCATAACTAGAGTAAAACACTAGTGCTTAACAAACGAATGAATGCCAGCGAAACTTGAAGCCACGACCACCAGCGTAGAGGCTACAAATTCTGCCAAACGTGTCATTAATTCATTTATTATTCTAAGGAAATAATATAATTTTCCGCAGTAAAAAGTACCCTATATGTTCACCCGGATAACCTTATTTCAATAAAATGTAGTGGGTAAAAATTTTAAAAACAGAATATTTTTTGATTATCAAGATTAATAAAAACCTCTCAATAAAAAGAACTACATAATATAATATAGGTACTCCCTGTACTGTAGAAAATTTTGCAAAAAATTCGCTTTCTTATTAATTTTAATAAAAATCATGAATATGCGAAACTTATTTACAATTGAAATAAGCATACAGAGTGGATGAAAAATAATATTCAGACAAAATCTTTGTGAGTTTTTGTTAAATATCGATATATTAGAATTTTTTATACGATAAGATTGTTGCACTCCGAATTAATGTATTTATTTATAGAAAAGTACCTATATCATATTTAAAACAAATTTACTTGGATAAATTAAGGTGGACCTTCATCCTTGACCATGTTTTCATCAGCGTCATAATAGATGCGAGTCACGGTTATTATACTCGCGGCTTTGCCAGAAATTCGCCGTTTCTCTTTGATATGCGTTTGTTGCCTACACGCCACACCTGTTTATCTATTTTTAATGTACTATAAATATATCAATGCCTGATATTTATTATTGAAAGTCTTTTCGAGACAAGTTACTGAAATCAGCAACCTACCTTTAAAGTTAAATATGGTCCTATTTATACTTACTCACTTACCTACTTATTTTTTATATATAATGTTAAACACTTTATATAAAAAATCAAAACTAATGGCGTAATGTGAAACTCTTGTACGTAGAAAAGCTCAAAGAAAAGTTTTTCACAGAATATTTTTGGAAGCAGTCCGTTAGTTTATTACTTTTAATCTCAAAGAAGTTTACGTTTGAAGCCAATTGTACATCTCGAGAATTTGATGTAAAAGTTAGTTATTCATAAAGTCGTACATGAAAATTATGAAAATAAATTTATTATAACTTGATTTTCAACATTCCTGATGTACACATATCATATTCGGATTTATGATCGCATCGGGTTTCGGTATAAATATTTTTGTTTAAATTAATGACAATAACATAAAACAAACAACAATTGCAAGCGATTTTTCATATTGCAAATATTAAGCACGTGGGTATAAAAGCTTGGTAAAAAGTATATTTTTCCGAAGTCGTGGTCAATTCGTGGTAAAGACTAGCTACAGTTTAATTGTAACTAGAAATTAAACTTAAATAAATAAACATAATTATTGTTCATTACATTTCCTACATTTTCCACTTTGATTAAATAATCGGTTTAAAAATTTTTCATCTTGAAATGTAAACTTATTTGGAAAATAAAAAGTATATCATACATTGAAAATAATGAAGATAATAATATTATGTAAGTTGTTTTAGATTTTTTAAACTCTAATTTTTTGCGTTAATACCTATTTACACTCAACATACAGAAGAGATCAATAACCTTGATGTTTATTTGAACAAAATTTGAATAGATAAAATTTATGTATTGTGTGCCGCTTCCATATACTTTGTGTATAAAAATAGTTTCGGGATTGTGAATAAAATTCTCGCTTATTTTGTGATAGAAGGTGCTAGTTCATTCGCAAGAGAAGCCGTCTGTAGCAGAGACGTTTGACTGTCACAGCTCATTACAGTCACTAGTGCATGGCAGTTTAAGTTCAAGGACTGCATTGTTAAGCGGAAACTTTTATTTTACAGGTAAGGAAAACTTTGTCTTGATAGGAAGTTCAAAATAACAATTTTTTTTTATTTTAAATATTAATATTTGTTTTAAATATTATGATAATTATTATATTTGTGCAGACAGTACTTATTAAAATTTATTAAATTAAAGAATGCTATCAAATTAAAACTGCCGCATTGAATTACATTGATTTATATTGAATTAAAGATTCATTTATTAATTTTTAATTTTAATATATTTATGAATGCCTTGAAACATTACAGGTGAAAACGTAAGCTCCCGCGTTCGAGTACGGCGCCGCCTATCCGCCTACCCGCGATCAGTTAGAGTCCGGCATCGTCGCCGCTCGCACGAACCTCTCCGCCGCACAAGGTATCATTGACACTTAAAGCTCCACGCTTCATGTAACATTAGCACTAATAAAAGCTTTAGACGTATGTGTTTTTCATTCGTTTTTCACCTGGCGGCCCCTAAATTCATGACTAACTCAACATTCAAATATTCCGCTACAAAAATAATCACTATTACTTCACGATACTGAAAATAGCGCGACTCATTTTCATGTATATATAATGCGCTTCGGAAGTGTGAACGAAATTTTAGTATGCATGTTATAATACTCTTAAAAGACTCTCTCATTACCTTGGAGCGTGTGACACAAGGCTTATACTCAGGCATGTTAATTACAACAAACTCGCAACATAGAGTGGATGCATACAGAATAAGATGCGCTTTAAAAATAGGGTAAAACTATTCTCGTACATCGCATAGTCTGGATGATACGACCGAAATATTTTCAACCTTGATGACGGTATCGTTGACCTTGTTTTAACCAGCAGATGTATTGGCATTAACCGTTCCAGACGCATTGTTTTATCTGTAGTATATAAAATATTACAAATATCCTTGGTGTTGTTTACTTACTGGCTCTATATATATTTAGGCAGAAATAGAGGAAAAGCACATTGAAAAACAAACTTTAAAAATAAATCAATAGATATTTCTTGCAATGAAAGCTTAAACAGATACTTATTTTTGAATTCCTTATCTTAATGTAGTTGTTTTGATTAAATTATTACGCTGAACGATAAAATAATTTATATTTTAATTTTAATTAATTTATATTGTTGCTGTAAGTTTAAATAATCTCTTGGCGTGTTCTTTAAATAACATATTTTACCGGCAATGCGAGCTTTTTTAGTCGCTCCCACGCATTTTCCGCAACACTCGCCGAGTTATTATCTCAATGGCCCTGTAACTACAAAAATCTTTAACATCAAATTTGCGTTTTCAATTTATAGAAAATGTTTAATTAAATAAGTACTTGTGTCACATTTACTGTCCGAACTATTAATTTATTTTATTAATTAAAATATGTACTGACCTGCATAATATGTAAAAAAAATATGTATATAAAACGTTTTATATAATTAGCCTTACAGAATGTGTAAGAGATTCAAAATCGCAAGCATTTTTTTTTGCTTTGTTTACAACTTCGAAAATTGATACGTTGTAAGAAACATATAACATTAAACATATATACCTATGCGATACACAAAGATGTAGTAGAGGTGCAAGATATAACACAAATAAAGAATGTAGAGAAAGTATTTTTATATTTATAGTTATTAAGATATAAAATAATTCAATAAAAAAAAATTAAACTATTTCAAACATATATTGTTTGTATTGTACATTACTTCTTCAAAGCTACCTGTCTTGTACATTATTCGAAAAAATATTATAGCCGTCGTCGTCGGTGCCAGGGCTAATAAAATCGTAATAAGAAGGCGAGCGTCTCTAACCCGGGGCATGAATCTTACGAGAGTGTAATAAAATTACCTCATGAGAAGGATAAAAATTGACAATCCAATTTTTCTCATGTCAAAAGTATAAACACATTTTTTCAATTAATCAGGATAATATTGTCATAAAACTGTTTCTCTGAAGTTACGTATGAATATCATATTTATTTTTGTCACGACCGAAGCAATCTGTCGGCATTCAACGCAATCCATTTTTTATAAAGAACGCCTAAACACATTGTTATGAAAGGGAATAGAAAACAACTTTCTATTATAAGAAGTATGTTGTATTATATTTTAAATATACCTAATAACTATTGAACCAGCTGAAAGTATTATTTATCTTTTTAAATGCGATGTATATACATATATGTCATAATATGTGCAATATAAGTTATATAAATGTTTTTGCATATTTCCATAATTTCTCCTAATAATATTTTTTTCGCATTCTTTGTTAAATAATTAACTTCAATTTCAGCGCAACGAACGACTTCAAAATGGCCTCCGGTCCGAAGATAGTACACAAGCAGTTCAATTCACCCATCGGTCTCTACTCCCAGCAAAATATTCAAGAGACACTCAATAAGCATCTACAGAACCTCGACAATGGCACAGTGGGGTTCGTAACACAAACAGTACATTGTTCTCACCTCAAACCAGCGGCATGGGCTTCCACCAGTCCAACCTAAACAAATAACCTTTGAAGCGTACTCAAATGCAAAACTTTAAATATTATCCACATTACTGCGTTATACAAAGTGTTAAAAGCAAATAGTGATTTGTGCCAGCTTATTTCACTATGTGCAAATAATGCACTGTTCCTACTTCCTACACTAATTCAATTTATACATATAATAGAATTATAACTTAGTCGAATCCGTACATTGATTATTATATGGAAAAATCTTATTGAAATAGATATTATTATCGTACGGAGGCCGAATCTTTAGTTTTTAGAATTTCTGCCCGTCTGTGACCGCATCACGAGAAAACCACTGAACAGATTTTGATGAAATTTGGTGCGATGATAGCTGGTTATCCGGGTTAGGACATAGGATACTTTTTCCTGCTGGAAAATACCTCATTTCTGAGAAATCAAAATATATAAAAGCGAAAGGTCACTCATTCACTTACTCATCCCGAAATACCGAAATCCGCTTCACGTATAATAAAGATATTCATCTTCGGCAGGCGTTCTCTTGAGGTCTAAGTGTTCTCGCAAGTGTTCTCGCAAGTATATCCTTAATTTTTTGTGCTACAAACTTTAAATTTGGTAGGGAGGTAGTTAATAGTTAGAAGACGTCCGCTAAGAACGGATTTTGCGACAGGGCCGGCTTATGAATTTCAAGATTTCTTTTTGAATTATTCAAAATAATAATAGTGTGAAGTTTAGTAGCGGTAAAAACATGAACGCCGGCGAAGCCGTGGGTACTGCTAGTATATTATAGCGATTGTAAATTGAATATTTGATTTAAAATCTCTCTAATAAACGATGTGTAATATATATAAATGGCCTACGACTAGACAAATTATAAATTCGTGTTCAGAATAATTACTACAAATATCTAACAAAACATAGACCCGCAACCCTTTTCATATGAATTTAAATGGTTTGAACCTTTCGGCTTAATATACGAATTAAGTTTAATCCTATTTCCCTTTATGATAAATTGTAAATGAAAGATTAGTATAATATGTCGGAAGATGTATCGAGGCGTGTAATATTAAAAACTGGCATTGCTGTTAATTGTAATTAATAAATTGAAGTATAGAAATTTTAAAAGAAAAATTAAGTAATTAATTGCATATAATATAATTATAATGATGATATATTTTATATATTAATGATATATTTTAGTTATTATAGTATATTTTTTAAGGTTTTTAGTTTTAGGTTCATTCTTTTAGTATATATTTTTATATTTAGTTGTATTTAGAATTCATAGAAACTTTAATCTTTGCTAGTTTATGTAAATATAATTTTAATTATTTTATAAAAAAAAAAAAAAAAAAAGCCAATTTTCAGTGGAAGAGTCACATTCCGTAAGAATAATAGAATAAGTATTGTTATATGTAGTAGATGATATTTAGTGAGTAGAAGAATAAAAGAAAAATGTTGTTGTTGTTGTTGTCATTATAATGTAATTTATAAGATCTCTGGAAGAGCGGGTTATCGTTTCACAGGTATACGTATGTACTTAGTTTAAAAAAAGTCCCAATAACGGTATAACGTATTATATGAGTAAGCCGTGTTTATTAATAAATCATTTCTCATTATCAATTATATTATTAATTATTATTTGTTTACAAATAAAACAAAATTTCTATTTCCTACTAAATCTACCATACTGTTACCTATAAGGAATGTAGAATAAATAATACGAAAAGTGTTTGTACGAAATTTACTACGATACGAGTTGTAAGAAATCGAATACTAATATTAATAATATTATCGCAGCTTCATAAATTATGAGCATTTCTTTTATTTAAGTAAAAATTAAGTAATACAATTTGTAAAAATTTTAAATTTAAGCTGCTACTGACTACGAAACAAAAGCTTTACATTTTAAAATATAGGACGGAGCGACACAAGTCTGTGGAATTATTGTAGTAAAAGAATAATTATATCTAACTGTTGTGTGTGTGTTTACAGTGATCTATGAAATCTCACTGAATCCCTACTGCACCGAGGGTAGTAGGTTCAATCAATCGATCAATAATATTATCTATTAGAATATTAGGTATGTAATATGTTTGGTGTGTTAGTTGATATAGTATAGTTATCTTGCTACAAGTACAAAAGCTTCTGTATGCAATTAATTTTCCAATCAAAAATAGAATGATTCATTTCAATGAGACGATCGACGCATATGTCATATTAAAAATAAACAATGAGTCATAAAATTTTACAGGTGATGACGATAATTTATTTTCGTAATTGCACGAATATACTTGTGTAGATACACATCATGTACTGTAATGTCTTGTCATATTTAGACAAGAATATGTAATAAATCCGTTGATAAAACGACTTTATTAATTTAACACCTTACAAAATAACATAAATCTATATTGAGGGTGAGTTTTACATGCATGTGTGTGCCTAGTTTAAATGTGAAGCGTTTGTCGAGGGCACTGACATTTGTGTAGACGAAATTTAGCTTCGTGTTGCATTACGCACATTCCAGTAAGGCATAAAGTAGTACTGAAATAAATTATCTCAATTTATATAAATAGCACTGCAGCAATTCAAGTTAGGTATACGCGTATACGTGAACAGCTTGATCTGAACCAACATTTTGTATTGTGATTTACGAGTATTATGAGTACACTCATATAAGTCCTTTTATAATGCCGAGTAACAAACTGAAACGTACATAAATATCATCATATATCGGAATGAGATCGCTGAAAAGCTCTCATAGCAAGCATTTTATTAAAATATCTTAACAAATCAGTTTGTAATTAATTATAGAGTTTAAAGTTTATTCGTGCTCTCCACCGCTTCAAATAATCATAAGGAAAGCTAGTATAAATAAAATTACGAGGCGACGTAATCAAGAAAAAAAATGTTCTTAATTATAAATGAAACTATCTTTTCGGATTTTGTCGCAGATTTATTTTTACTTTTGGTTCACATAGTACCTAGTTAGTTAAAATCATTAAAATTGGTAAATTTGTAGAGTGTAACACTGGTGCCATTTTGAAAATGTTTACAAATTGAACGTATAAAATACTCTCGGTATCAAGTATATGACCTTTGAGACTTATAAAACCTTAGACTCTCCCGTGACTTTGATTACTAACCATGATTGAAAGGCATTAGAATCGTTGGACACCAAAAATCCAAATAAAATCGCGACAAAATCCGAACATTTAAATATGTCAGATATTTGCGTAAAATTTAGGACAGAAAAAAGATACGGAATTTTTAGTTATATCATTGATAATGATCATACTTTGAGTACTTAATATTGGTTGACCTCAGCTTTTACTGTGCAGTCTTTAAAAGAGCCATATTTCGTGAATACCAATTATCTGGTATTCACGAAACACCGCAGACGACGGCGTAAGCGCAGTACACCGCGGCCTCCCGACGAATTGCACTGTGCGTGCACGGAATTTTATTAAGATCTAAGATAAATCTTAAAACCTACTCCACTTCTTGATAGATTTCATAAAAGTGTCACTAAAATTCCTAATTAAATTTACAAAGAAATTGTGAAAATTTTTATATGCTACACTATAATATAAAGTAGAAGCGAAATAAAACTTTCGTCGTATTATAATTTGGCAAATATTCAATCATTGCTTAAAATAACATTTATACTGTAGTGTGTACTGATAACATTATAATAATTAATGTCAAGTTTGCCACAATACATTAAGTGAATAATTTGAAACTATTATTGAGCATTTGTTATTGCGAGATGGCTCTAGTCATAGAATGTAACAGGTAAGAAAATGTTTTAAAAATTTTTTTTCTTCATACCTATTTATTTACTTTTGGTTAGCAAATATTGAGTATATGAATTATTGCAAATATTGATTTCTATGAGCTAATAATGAACTTATATGAATTTTATGAGCTTATAATTTTATAAATTTTTGTGGTCTCTTACAATACTATAGGTATACAATATTAAAAAAATTCAATCCTATATATCCTCATTTTTATAATTCACCATGAAAAATACGTTTATTAAATTTATTCTAAATATGTTAGATGTTGTTTATGTTATAACACCATGTATAAAATTAGCATGACACTGACTCGCGAATCGCGATCTCCTTACCAAAAAAGGAATAGTGAGGTGAACGTAAACCCGATTCTTTATATGGCCTCAATTGTAAATAATGTGAGAATATGTCCGCTGTACACGTGTTTTGTAAACGTAAATCAATTTTAATGGCACAAAATGACAATTTATAATAGCCTTCTATAATAGTAATAGCTATAGAATATCTAGTTCACACATACATCCAAAGGCATGCAGGTATTATAGGTATTATATGCATTATATAAGTTCTACCGTCTCGTATGATGACACTACAGATACTGATAAAAATTAATAGTAGGCAATACGTTGCTAATGCTATATTATGTTTTTAAATAATAAAATTTTTACCGCTACATTTTCTAAAAACAGACACAATGATACACAAAAACTAATTAAATACTTCAACGTTGGTTTATGTAAAGCATTGTTGGCTCAGATAAATTGAATTGAAAACTACGAAATACAATCAACGAGAGTTCTCTTACGCTTTGTCACAAGTTCTTGTGTCGATTTCCCACGCCAGGTTTCCTGTGTGTTACAAAGTTACCTTTTTTGTACGCGACTTTCATACCTCTGGAAATTGATTAGAAATAAGAAAGTTCGAATAGTTTCTTCTCCTTTTCTTTTAATATTTTATCAATGTTGTTAATTAATTGATTCAATGAAATATCGATAAATTTAGATACATCAATATTATATCTATGTTTGTAATGTAGAAATCTATCTACTAAAATTAGAAAAAGTAAGCTTTAAGTATTTCTCTTACACTTTAGTACTTACTACTTCTTATTTTTAATTACTTTCAAAGAATGGTAGCAGATGTCTGTGTAATTAAAATATAATTTCTTTAACAGTATTGACTTCAACAACCCAGTAAGCGACAAGCCGGCGAACCTCGCTAATTCAGCCGTTTTGCGCATGCTCGAGGAAGAAGAGCGTAATCGTAAGGGATATCCGAGTAAGTATCTTTATGATGACTACGATTAATTAGTTTTATAAATATATAATTAACGTATATAGTCTATAGACTACGTATATCTGTACGTATACGTAACACATTATGTACTAGACAGTCGTATGTGCGTACTTGGTAATAAAATAAAAAAATTGAGTAATACAAAAAATTTGAAAATTATTTTTTCATTTACTGCAAGAAGATTCTACTAACGCTCCTAACTCCACTGCTTTGTCAGAATTAGACCCTACCCAAATCCAGGCGATTTTGGAGAATCTTGTTCACACCAAGCGAAGATTTGACCAGATGTGGCCTCCAAAAAAGCCGAAAGTGGATCGTAGTTGGGATGGCCAGATTAACTCCACGGCATATATACATTCTGAGCTTATGAAGGCTACAAAAGGTATCTTTGTTGGTGAAATATCGACTTTAAAACACTCGCTCAGTAGCACATGTAACAAGTAGTATGTGATATAATTTTACTAGATGTACAAGTATGTATAGACCTCATAATAGTCTTGCACATATTTAACATCTCTGAATCACGATTGCTGTCTGCAAAATGCAATAAGATTCAAAATAAACATCATCGTCTAGGAGATAATCCATGAACACTCACAGCTACAACAAATACAATTTATGAGTAGGTAGGTAGATGGCTATTTTCAAGGCAATAATGAAATATATCTTGTTTAAAAGCATGATTTCATTTATTTCAAAGTTAGAGTCAATATACGTAGGACCTTCTACTGTCACAGCGTGTCATCGCGTGACACCTACTTGTTGTGGAAATTGGTCATTGGCATATAAATTTTGGCAAGAATTTAAAAATTATTTCATGAGCTACCTACCTGTAAGTTCCTTTGTTATTGTTAGTACGAGTATATCCTCACGCGCGAACGATCATCTCTAACGAAAATGCCTGACATAGTAGTTATTGGTAATGTAGATACATTTTTAATTTTCTTTACAATTAAGTCCGCACTTAAAAATGATTTACCTATTTTAGAAATATTTTACATATAGAATGCTTGGGAATTATATTAAACTAGCGGTGCCCGCGGCTTCGCTCGCGCTAAGAGTGAATAAAATAAAAATTTTTGCTTATATACTGTTACTTATAATGTACCAAGGACTGATTCCCCATTTAAAGTTCTGGCCCTCTTTTCTGAAAACTACTGTGTAGCATCCTGCCGTGCCGCCACTGCTGCGCTTTCTAAAACTTATTTCCTATTTTTAACCAATTTTGCTACTATGTGTATCATAATTTCTTTGTGTGTTTTTCGTTAATGATAAACTGATGTACGTGGTTCATTGTTATGGACTTATGGTAAAAATTACTGTTAAATATTTCTCCTACGCAAATTGTGCCACCCCCGTTAACCCCCATAGGGGTTGATTTTCAAAAAACGCTTAGATATGTATCTCATAATTTGTATTGCCGAGCATTATTTCAGTTTCACGCAAAATATTTCAATAGAATTAAATTTCCCATACAAACTTAGCCACCCCCTTTAATCCCCAATGGGGGTGAATTTCGAAAAACCCTGAAATATGTGTTTCATCATTTGTACTAAAAAGCATTAATTCAAAGTTTCATGCAAAAATGTGCAATAAAAATATTTTTCTCATACAAACTTTGCCACCCTTTTTAACCCTTTTAGGGGTTGAATTTCCAAAAAATAATATGCCTATTTCCTTCTCATGAATGCAAACTATCTACATACCAAATTTCAGCAAAATCGGTTGAGTGGTTTAGGCGTGAAAAGGTAACAGACAGACAGACAGAGTTACTTTCGCATTTATAATATTAGTATGGATATGCGATAATTTTATGAAAATATTATTTTTCTATTTTGAGCTTTTGCTTACATTAAAGAATTATAATAAAAAAAGCATTGCTTAATACAAATATGATTTGAAAATCAAGAGTGATTGATTTTTATACGTGGATCTTTAATAGTGACGGTAAAAACGAGCTTTAATGATAAAGTAAATACATTTCGCGTACAGTTGTTTGTCAATTTCTCTACTCTAAAAATATTATAATAATGACACGTGCAAAAATATTCAGGATGTAGCACTGTAATTAAATATGAATTATAGAGACATTTGTTGTACCTACTAGAGATATTTGAATAGATTTCTTTACATATTAACTACAGAGTTTTTTGTTTGACGTAACTATTTCTGATGACTCTACTTTCGTGCGCGTTTCATGAATCAACAGCTAATATTAAACCGCGCTGAAAAGATGCAACAACGAATGAGTATCGTTTTCAGTACGAGATCGTTCACACTGCAAAATTATTTAAAATATTTTTTAGTTAAAATGTTTGCGTCTCTATCAGTTGATATTGAGATTGTAGTACAAATGTTTCGGGAATCGAGTCTACTAGTTGGTAACAAATAATCATTTATGCGCTTAAATAGAGCTAAAAATGTTACACTCAAAATGTTCCTTAGAATTATGTATAAGTTTACACTTTTACACAATTCAAATTTTAAAACATTGAATAATTTCAAATTTGATGCTAATATATCTAACCACTAATGTAAATAAATTCTCAATATGCCCTTAAACAGGCTAAAAACATATGTCGTAGTTCTATTAATTTTGTCAGCATAATTTATGTCATTATAAATATTGCATGACAGGATGTGGTTGCCAATTAACTTTGTAATTGCGGTTGCGCCGATACTTTGATTATTATGATTATGGCTGTATGAAATTCAATAGATCACGCAACACCGAATTTTTAATACTAGTTACATTTCATATACTATACGCATGCATTGTGCACATACGCACGTAAAATTAAATTCCTTATTAGTTAGTAAAACTTATCTTTTAAATTAAAACGAATGCATTTTAATATATTTCGATGGAAGTAAACAATACTATCTTTAAACATCGATCGCTTTCAGCCAATTGATGAATCAGGTTCGCGAGTCATATTTTTTTTTTGCCAATTATAATGCCAATGTCAATGAGTCAAGAAGACAACTTCATTAATAAAAATAGTCCCAAGTGACACAATATTGCCTTAAGCCCACTATTTACGTCTAAGAAGCTAGAAGATAACGTAGAGAAAATTGCCTTAATAGCAATTTTGCCCACTGGTATTTGCAATGAGATCATAATTAATATACGTTTCGTAATTCAATGGGCTAGATAATTAAGAATTACGACCATATATCAATAGAATCGCTATGTTATATATCCATTGGTTTAACCAAGTTTTATGGTCGTCGCGTTGGTGTAAGTTACAAATATTAATAAGTTTATTAAGTTCATTCTATTTTCAACACTATTTTTATATGGATAAATTGAAATTAAAAAACGTATTTAACCTAGCCTGTTTTAATATAATATATTCACTTGCATCTACTGTTGTAGGTTGGATTTTAGAGTAGTTATATATAAATAATTGCGCGAATAAAAAGCACGTAGAAATTAATATTTATCAAACTTTAAATATAACCAGATAATCGCAAAGATATAAGGTGTGCGTACCCTAGAGGTGTGATCTCAAAATATATATCTACTTCCTCGCCCACACACCTGGCGAGAGCCAAGCAGTCACAAGTAGTCCTGACCTGAAGCGGCACGCCTGACGCGAATCTTGCCTTTGTGAGTTACCTTATGAAAATTTACTCTTCAGGAATATATCAAATATGATCATTTTCAATTATGATTTTATTAATTGACCTTTAACACTTACACTATAACTTTACGAATTTAAGAGCAAAGCACATTACGTAATTTGTACAGCTACATAACACTCGTGTTTTAATTAGGTAGGTATAACATCCCACATTTAATCATTACAACTTACATATTTGGCGATCATGTAAGTTTATATTTTCCTATATTTTAGTTTTTAGCACTTAAAGATAGATTAATCTCGATTCATTTGTCTTTTTCGTCTCACACCTCAAAAAGTTTGCACTTCCCTTCGTGCAAGTAAATAGATTTGAGGGAGATGAGATGAGAGAGAAGATGTTGCCCGAAAAAGGTCTTACCATACTACGCTAAGATTTGTTACTTTTATTATTCGATCGTACGCCATATTTTGGGTGACTTTATGATTATATTATAAAAAAATCTATATGTCCAGTTTTTATCAAGTACCTTTCTTTATCCTTGGGAAATGCATTAACGCATACCACCTTTAGAAAACAGATGGTTATGTGGGGCTCGCCGACAAGCTAGTGTGTAGTACTACACACTAAAGCCCAAGCACCCATCTTCCGTCTTAATGGGGCGTCGCAGGATCGCTAGCGAATTCAATCACGACAAAGTTAACTTATATTATTCTTCTTCTAACACGTCATCAAATTCTAGCATTTATTTATTTCGTAAAAACTGGAATTTTAGTTCTATTTGCATTTACCTAAGCTTAAGCCATTAATTTTATTACCGTCTTTAATAGCAATCCTTACATGCAATGCGTTCTGATGCTACCTATAATTTTAATAAAAAGCATAGCATAATGTGGATATAGCAAGAATTTTAACTTTAAATGAACAGCTGTCATGGTACAGCCTAGAAGAACAGAAGAAACTAAAAAAACCGAAACTATACATACCGAAACTAAACTTATAACTGCATTATAACATAACTAATAACTAAACAAAATAAAGTGACACATCATATTTTACTCTCATACAGTCTGAGGTGGTCTGCGTAAATTCGACATAATATATTTAAATCAATGTTATACATGTTATTAACATACATTTATTTTCAGATTACTTATATAAAATTAAAATGTTACATGATAATTACCTCAAATTTCTAAAATACCTGCAATATCAAGTTTCTCAAAGGTTGTATATCTTTTCCTCTAAAAAATTCGTTTGGCTGGCATTTACAATTGCAAACTATCAAAAAATGCGTATTACTTGATTTTCTGGCTCAAATCCAAAACACCGTTGGCCAGCTAATTTAAAGCAGAATGTGTCATAAGAAGTGAGAATTCTACATTGAAGTGTGTGTTTTCCAGCTGATAGCATCAAAAGCCACAGCCGAGAAAATATCATGCGCTGATGGATAACGTTCTTTATCACAAGATCTTGAATTCTTCGGAATATTTAAAAAAGTAATTTATAAATAAGTACATTCGTCAGAGTTGTGTTTGAGGTTTAGTTGAGATGAGTTTTTTCGTCGTTTAAATTACGAGCGCTTAAAATAATGTTTTTGTTGCAGGCCAAAAGAAAGTAGTTTGGCCTCCAGCCCCCGAAACCAACGGTTATCACCAGTCGCAACAGGTATTGTATATCTACGTTAACTCTTACTTGTACATAGATAATTATTAAAGCTGCACATAGCCAATGCTTAAGCATCGAAAGCACATAATTTAATTATTGCATGAAGGATATAAAAACAGCAAATTATTCTGTATATACTCGTATCAATAAAATGGCAACAATTTTAAACAGTTATCAATTATCATATACTCATAACAGAGTTATCATGTCGCTAATGTATAGATAAAATGTTTAATAAAAATGTACCAACTGGTGGTTGGTAACAAATAATAGTATGAAATTCCTCAATACTGAAACATAAATAAATTAGAAATTATAGATCCTGATTAATATTATAAATTAATAAAAATAAATTGAGACTAAGTATAAAGAATGAAAGATTTGCGGTCGTCCATATTGGTTCAATTTATGCTCTACAGCAAAGTCCTGCATTCTACAACAACGCACAGCATTCTCCATCCCAACAAAAATACTCCCAACAGCCGCAACAACAATACTCCCCGCAACCACAACAATACCCGTCCCAAGTCCAGCCCCAGGACCAGCACCATCAATCCTATCCTGCTGACCAGTCGCAATCCGCCTACTGTGAGGGACGACGTCAGGAGACCACAGGGCTAAGTAAGCTGATCCCTGTGGGGCCCGGCGTTAGCGCTTCCCCAGTTGCTCCGTCTTACCGCCAAGGCCCGCTATCTCCTAGCGCGCAACCCTACCGACAGCAACAAAGCCGTTGGGCACCCGTACCGGCCCCCACCTCCCCTCAGGTAGAGTGGATGTCGAATTCGAGTGTAAAAATGCACGCGCAAACTCTAAAAATAATTGCATCTATCGTTGTAATTACTATTTTTACTAACCACACTTGAAATTAATTTAAACGACGGTTTGTATTTACATCTTGAATGTTTTAAGCAAAAAATGTGTCTATTGAACAAGCTGCTTTACGAACAACGTTCATAGATTGATATTTATTCTTCTATTTACTGCGCTGGTCATGAAATCATTGTTTGTTACACATACCTATACATTTAACTACACGTTTAGTTGATCATGTTACGTAATATTAATCCTTATTTTCTAATATATTTAATATTTGTACCTATATAGTCAATTCCTTAATTATTAGCTGAAATAATTCATAATTATAATGTTATTAAATAATCACTAATAATTCAACCGAATTAAATTAAAGTGTTAACATTTTTTAAATTAAATGTTTTATTGGCCCTACCAATAACTTAACTTTATTAAATAAATATGTATCGATAGCTTAGTTATAGCTTCAGACATTTTCATGAACTAAATAAAAACAATCTTACAGCCCTCATCGCAAAAGCCTCAGTACTCCCAACCACAGTATTCGCCGCAGGGCCAAGGGCAATACTCGCCACAACCGCAATATACGGAGCCCCTTTACCAGCCCCCCCAGAAAGCTTTCGAGCCACCCCCGACCACCATAACACTGCGCCCTCAGCCCCCGGTCCATCAACAGCCGTCACCTGTATTTGCTAGCCAGCCTGCCACAGCGTCATACAAAGGTAAAATTTTAAAATGTTGGGATTTCTAAGCTTATTTAGCTATAGGTAATATTAATTTATGTAATTATATCTTATTTATAAAAAATATAAAGGATTCTATTTGTCTTATACGCCGGTCATGACTTTCAATAGATACCTACGTGATACGTTATACTCATCAAATAATTTAAAATTTCTAAGAGAGCATTTAAAATACTTATATGTATCTAAATTTACGCTTCTTATATAGCGGTGTTAGCCCAGTGGTAGCGCGCCCGCGTGGAAAACCTGTTGAAGCGGGTTCATATCCCGGGTCTCACACCTCAGATATTTTCATGTGCGAAACATTTCCAATAAGATTATCACTTGTCTCACGGCGGTGAAGGATAAAATCGTTAGGAAATCTACGTCTTAGAGGATATAAAACCTTTCAATCAGTCACCTGAAAAAAGGAAAATTTTTAAGTAATATTTCGTCATCCTAACATAAATACATAAACATACTATAACATGTACGCTCGTATGAAGAATTAGCGAAGCTTTGAGCCATTCAGGCAAAACAAAGGTATACAATATATTATAGTGAATTTTGCCTTTTAAATTTATTGTAAGTTACAACTCACAACAAAGTTTTACCTTTTTATTTGTACCTACCTATAAAATTCTTTGTTATTCGTGCAGTACTGCGTCAATGCTGGTATATTGTTTTTAAAACTACTTTTTATGTCGTCG
The DNA here is from genome assembly GCA_951802675.2 of Boloria euphrosyne. NCBI lineage: Eukaryota > Metazoa > Arthropoda > Insecta > Lepidoptera > Nymphalidae > Boloria > Boloria euphrosyne. The sequence goes on from OX637877.1 coordinate 7,032,860, forward strand.
ACACACTTTAGAAAAGTTACTCGTAACACGTAAAAGCTTTCATATTACACCAGAAAATATCGTTACTAGACTTTATGGTAGTACTATAGTAAATCCAACTTCTTAGGTTACCTACCTTATTCTTAAACAAAATAACAAAGTTATATCCATATCATATTCTATAACTGTTTAATATTTCTAGTCTATCGTGTTGAGAACCTCCTGTTTTTGAAATCCGCTGATGGAAATTTATAAAATACAATGTTTTTTACATGAATAATTAACTCTTACAAGTATTATAAATGCGTGTATTTCTTGGTTTTCTTATTAAATAACCGGAAACGAATAAATCCGTAGACACACATTTTACCACTTTGGAAGTGTCTCTCGCGCAAACTATTCAGTTTAGAAAAAAATGATATTAGAAACCTCAATATCATTTTAGAAGACCTATCAATAGATACACGTATGGGTTTGATGAAAAAAAATTTTTTTTTTTTTTCAGTTCTATGTATGGGGAACTCCCAATTTTTTTTGTTTTTTTTTTCTATTTTTGTGTGAAAATCTTAATGCGGTTCACAGAATACATCTATTTACCAAGTTTCAACAGTATAGTTCTTATAGTTTCGAAAAAAGTGGCTGTGACATACGGACAGACAGACAGACAGAAAACATAAGAGTTCCGTTTTTTTGCCATTTGGCTACAAACAATATCTAATAATTGAATTTTCTAGTATTAAGCACTGCTACTTTATTTATACCTGTATTTTTCATGATAAAATTAGCGATATCATGTTTTTATTTTATTTAGGAGGCCTAAACATGCGTGGGGATCAGAAATGGCCACCACAGTCAGTAAAGGAGGCCGTAGCTGCAGAGAACGAAGCCAGGAGGCAGTTGGCCAAAGGGCCTGCTTGCAGACCACGCAAGGTTTTTGTTTTTTTAATACAAATTTTCGTCACTTACTTTAAACCTAAATTTAAAAAAAAATTTACACATAAAATAGGGGGATTCTGAAAACAACTTACTACGTCATTTATATCCACCATGTTAGCTATTTGTGAAAAATATTCAAAATGGTTTCATGGGCATGTTTAATTAATTTTAAAATTGTCTGTACTTATTTTCTCGGTAACCAAATATATGGGATTTGTAGTTTCTAATCTGTATATAACTTACGAGTAACTTTAAAGTAAAAAAATATATGGTAAGTGTATAAATAGGTAATGATTACTAAGAAGTAAGACCCATAAGTATTTTCCGTAACCTAATACCTTTATGAGAATAAATGTGCTAATGATTAATTGAATATTTAAAGCATATTCCTGTAACATCTGTATCAATTCCCATGAGTGATCAGCATTTAGCCCCATTCCCAGTTATCTTAAAAGTTAAAACATTACTTAACAGGTTTATAGTGAAGGATTAAATTAAGGATAATGAAACACAAACCGACTTCTTAACACAATACCTTGTTCGTTCATTCGAAACCCTATGCTTGTTGTATGTTCTAGCCACGGCAATATTCGCTTGCCGAATTACTTGCCCTGAACGAGGTCTAAGCGTCCGCGTCTATCCGTCCGACACATTCGCTAGTCGGTACATGACGGATTTTTTTATCTACCATTTGTAAGTGATGCTTCGGACATGTGTGACTGTTTTGTCAAAGCACTTCTTTTAACTCATTCAGAATTTCTCTTGTAAGAAGTCGTTCGTTAGTCGTAACACTCTAACTTTAGAATTGGATCAACTAAAGCATTTTATATCTTCAAAATCATATAATTGGCTGATTACACAATATCGTATCGTATTCATCTTTCTATTTTCTGTTAAAAGTTTCATATAGTAGAAAACTTACAATTAAAAAAATGCATGTGCGCTAAGTGTAGTAGTAATAGAATATTATACTAGTACCTACTACGTATATGAGTCAGTCGATGGCCAATCTAAAACTTTGTCTAGATTTAGATTAAGTAATATTACTAATAAGGCTTGGTATATGATTTTTGTTACATTTAAGAATGTAAATTTTCGATTACAGGTACACAAGGACTATACAACGTTTTTCTCACAACACGCTCTCAACCACAGCTACACCAGCTACCGTGTCCCTCCTGGTACACAACACTTTGAATATCAATCGGGCAGATCTTCCTACTAAATAATAAATTAAATATTACATAGTATGGTCACTCAGCATCATCTCTTCCACCTCTACTACTGTTAAGTGTTCATAAATAATAATAATTTCAAGTATATTAATATCCACTCTATTCTTTAAACATGGAAATTCACGTAGCAAATAGAACTTCGACGGACACAAATTCATTTTCATTTTTTACATTACATGGCTGTCCCGAAGTGGACTTTCAAAGTGAAAGTACTTGTAAAGGCTTTTGAACATTAAAGTCTTAGTGCATGTACTAGGTTGGACATAATCTCAATCAGTACATTAGGTATTATTTATTTTACATGAATTTTTATTCATTATATGTAGCTTGTAAGTGTAAATTATAATTAAAAATAACATAAAAATTAATTTCGCATTGAAACTATCATTTTCATATTCATAATATTTATCACAACGATAATAATAATTAATTATCTTAATGTGAGGCTTTAAACTTGCAAAAATATACGCGACTCGCTTTAAGCTTATTTATTTATTAAAAACACGTTTATATTAAAATATTTTTGTAAAATTATTTTGTATTTTTTAATGTTGTTCATTATGTCTCAAACGCGAGAATATATCACTGATATTGGCAAAGCTTAATGTGTCCTATCTAGTCACGATAAAATCGTATCACGCGAATTATTTTGTATATAAAATGTTTTAATAAAGATTTTGTACCGCAAATTATGTTATTTATTTGTTATCTGCATTACACTAATAACTACCTAATACTAAACAGAGCAGAGCCGTGCGGTTGATTTTCTCAACACAATTCAAGTTTTCAAGGGTTCCATAGGCAAAATTGCAAAATGGAAAGCGTATAATTTCGTCATGTCCGTTTGTACATATGTAACAGTAATTTTGTTCAAATACTATTAGAGTTATATGTATTTAGGCTTTCTATCAAGGTGTCTAATTGAACCGTTATACAATTCTGTAGACAAATGATTTAAAAATAAATATAGTACTGATTATGCAAAAACAGAACTACAAATAGAACAAATTGGAGAAGAAAAATAGTACAATACCATATAGGTACCTAGTCAATATAGCTATACCTATTACCTACATATAATAACTAACTTAGTCAAATCTATACACTAAATATTGACACGTTTTGCTCAGTCGGTAGTGACCTTACTTTCTGCGCCAGCGCTCGCAGGTTCGAGTCCCGCTGTGGGCATTCATGTGTTGAGCAACAAACATTCCTATCTTTGTACTCCAATCATAGGTGTTTATATTTATAATATGCAAAGAGAATGTAAACCCTACGGAGATAATATGTATGTATATTTGTAATATGTAAATTTTTAAATTTATATGTGTAGTATATCAACTATCTGGTATCCGTAACACAAGCTTAGCTTACTACGGAACTAGATGGCGGTGTGCGTAATAATGTCCCAACATATTTATTTTTGGAATCTTATCTTATTAAAATAATCAACATTTAGGATACTTTTAATTACAGGAAAATATCTCATATTCGTCTTTAGAACGCGGGCGGAGCCGCGGGACTTGCTAGTTATTTATAATTTTCATATTGTTACACTATATAATGGCTCCAAATGTCGTTTCTATGTAGCCTGGAAAGAAAGCTTATAAAATGAAAACAGCGCGTTCTATTATCATGCAAACTCGTAAATATGCACTGCCAGCTCTAAAGCCAAGATGGCTTCAACAAAAGTAGGCTAGATGCCTTCTTTTATTATTGTCATTTATTTCACTTCTACCTTACTGCTACATCTTTATTAATCGTCGCAGGTAACGATTAATATATCTATATGCTATCTATATAGTTATCGGATCTATATGCTCGTTACGCTACAAAAGCTGGGACACTAAAATTTAAGTAGAAAAACACATTTTTATATAAAAATACTTTATTATCATACATACACCGAGTACAAACCGGACAGAACACCGTTTAAAGAACTGGGTGCCTTGGTAAATGCTTCAAAACAATTCCAACAAAGAAAGCTATCTAGCTACGCTAGCGGGATACTTCACATACAATTTATATATATTTAAAACATAATAATTATTAAACTATTGTCACCAAGATAATGCGATGAAGCTGAATATCACAGAGGTAACAGTATTAGATACATAAATATTGTAACATAATATTTAAGATAATAATCTATTTTATACAGACCTTCTTGGTTAAAAAGGGTCACTTATAATCGATTCGATCGAACGATCGATCGATCGGTTAAAATAAAATAAACATTATTTTATAACTTTTTGATCAACGCATACATAAAAACTTGATATTAAGTATAAACAATAGTGTCGTAAGAACATCCATTTTCTTCATTACCAAGCAATTTGAATCGTTTAACGATGACAGAATTCAACATCTCTATAAGCCATGTAAATTCCATGCAAACGAACTTCGTTATGAAGACATTTTCGAAATGCTATCATGCTGATGGTGTACTCTATAGTAGTTTTGATGATGTTCAAGAAAAACCTAAGTTTGCGAATTATTCCATACAATTACTATTGTGATGCGATAGATACAAAGACGCATTTAATTTATAGATAATATAGTACGAAAACATTCACATTTTTTTCAGTTTTATTTCTGAATATTATAAACAATCCTAATGGTAACATAAGTGAATCAATAAACCTGACACTCAATGTGGTTAGATTTATATACAATAAATAATTAAGAAAACAACAATATCACAATAATTGCAAGATTATTATTTGTAACTAGCAGTCTTTATCGGAAACAAATGCTAAAGTATTAATGAACATAGTCTTACTGGAAGAAAGGAAGATAAATAGTTAACAAACTGATATTTACAATATGTTTTATATATTTTATTATGAATTATCAACCCTTTAACCCATCGACTACCAAACGCGCAAAAAATCAAGTCACCCCTCCATACCGCTTGTTTACATTAACGCGCGCGAAGCACTTGAGATTGAATGTTTACGTTACTCGCGTTACTGAGAACTTTTTGTTTAAGTTATAAGTGCTCGAGTTACATTTCTCGCTAGCGCATAGCGCATTCGCAATGATTTTAATTTAATTCAAAAATGTGGAAATTATTCATTTAGATTTGACGATGAAGGCACCGTATAAATCGTATCGTGTAAAACAAGATTTAAGCCATTTTTTTTAATGATTTTTACAGTAATTACTTTTCGACAAATTTACTGAAGCAATTTTAAATACGAAACTATTGATGGGTATTAATACAGATTTTTCCGCCGCACTCATAGTCACTTAATGAACCATTAAGCTGAGAATCTCCATACTTACGTTTATTTTAAAAGCCGAAAATATAATTTTGTCTTTCCAAATAGAGGAAAATACTTTCCAAATTCAAACACAACAACAAGTAATTTATGTACAAGAAGTATTGGTGGTTTAAGCAAATAAATACTAAGGCGAGGCTAATATAACGTAATATATTTATAAAAAACAATAACCGGAAACCGTTATCAAACTCGTACTCACTATCAGTGATGAGTGACGTATAACGATCTAAGACAGTGTTACAGTGTAGTATAGATCGTGGCATCAAATCCTGTTCATGGAAGTTGTTAAAAAAATTCAAAATAGTAGTGCTATTTCTCCACTGTCATATAGACTGTAAATATGACATTGTATTTATGTATCTTGAGTTCTTCTTCTTCATCTTTTTGGTTATTAATAATGTATTAAAATTACATACCATGAAAACTTTAACTTAAGTACAACATTCTTTATTAAATTATTAATATTTTATTATTTTTAAGGAAATTATACAAATGTAGTGAAGTTTCTGCTAGTGAGGAAGATAACTGCTGTTATATAAAAATAAAACATTTTAGCGCCGTATTTTAAATTAATTTTCAAGCTAGCTTCTACTTTCTTTATATAACGTTTTTGTAATAATACTAGTATTTTTACAAGAACTTAATTTTTTTTTCAGTTTACTTGACTTAATAAAAATACAACTGTCAACATTAGCAACATTAATAATAAATAATTATTATGAATAATTTTCGAGCAATGCTTGTAATAAAAATTATAGTGATATTCCGAGGTAGCATACATTTTACTAATTTGGTATTTGCGTCCGTGTTGAGAAATGCAGGTTCGATTCCCGCTTATTTCCAATTCTATACATTGACTAGTACATAATGAAGTCTCCTCCAATAAAACAGAAAATATTTGAGGCCGTACTAAAAGTTTTTATTTTCATCTTCATAAGATGATAACATATTTGTGTGATTGAGAATTTCTGTACCGAGTTTTCGAAAATAAGATTAATTAATTATCAATAAACATATTATAATATGTGGCCATCGTTAGTCTCTGAAATGTTAAATGAAGTATTTTCGAAAGAAATTTCTAAATTAATATAATTATCAAATGTATTTTACTTAAAAAAGAAACAAATCAAATATTAAAAACATATAAAATACCTGCATTAAAGACATTAAATTATAAATTCAATAATTCCAAGCATCATGTACTTATCCAAGTGTCAAAACCAACTGTTTCACTATACACATTTTAAAACAATGCTAAAAACCTGTTGCTTGTTGTATTTTAAAAAAGCATAACATTGAATACGCGTGGAGACATCACGCTTTATCAATATGAAACATAACTTCAAACACTCAATTTACAAACGCAAAGAGCATTTAAATTTATTATAGAACTTTATATTATAGTGAATATAATCCGTTTTAGAGCAATAACATTTATATGTGAGTACATACAGTATCACACAAGGGAGAAGCCCTGCGTCTGCTGGATGGCCTGCAGCAGGTAGTACTTGAGGCGCTCCTTCGTCTTGTAGCGCGGCAGGTCCAGCAGGTTGAAGCACGTGTGCGCCACGGGGAAGTACCTGTCGTCTGCTACTGCCTGGATTCTTATCTGTGGTAATGTCGTTTTCTTATAAAAATGTGTTTATCTCATAAATATGAGATTAAAATAAATATTTATTCCACAACCTTTTAATTAGAAAAATAATATATTTTATATGAATATTTATTTCTTATAAAAATAATCAAGAAATTCGCTTATCATTTCTTAAATAAATCACGAAGGTATCATTACACAGCACCCAAAAAATAAGGAAATAGCGAAAATGTTAATATATAACTGAGGGAGTGAAAAGAAAAATTGAGAATATGGAAACTATAAACTTATAATGGAAGTTGCCCTTATAATAACGACAAATGTAAATTTGTTCTAGAGATAAATCATGAATAGGAGAAAAACTTACAGGCAGAGCTATTGTACACATCAATATAACGCAGCTCTTCTACCCAATTTATTGTGAAAAATTATTTCTAAAATAACATACATGTCTATAGTCTAGAAATGCACTTACTTTTACATCTCTCATGCCCTGTATAGGCACGCGGTCACTGCCGGTAAGGAAAAGTAGAAACTTTTTCTTGTCTTCGATCGACAGTTCATGGAACACTTCCCAAAACCATCTGAAGACAATATATTTTGTTTATTTAAAGTAATATGTTACAGGTTTAGATTGCTGTTACACATAAATATGTTATATGTATAATATTTTTAGTAACTAACAATAATTTGCTTTCAATACTAATCAGAATATAAAAGAGACAGAGAGTGTTTTTAAAGTGAAGATATATTTATATATTTAATTTACAAACATGTATACAAATATTGACGTAGTCGTATAATGATATGGTACGTACGGGAATACGCTTAAGTTCAATTCACACGAAGACGCAACTGTTTTATCTTTGGTGACCAGGGGCATTCATCTTAGTACTTATAATTTGGAAACTCAAATTTGTGAAAGTTTTCCACCTTACTATGTAGATGGCAGGGTAAACTACAATTGAACGAACTAGATGTCACTACTGAGACCAGATGAGATGAGTTTATATTTTATAATTTTAATTTTTAAATGTCCGCCGTTGATGTGTCGTGTGTGATAGGTACTTTAAAAATTTATAATTTTCCCCAAAGTAAGTGCCAATTATTGTGTTTTATCGTTAGGATGAGCTTAATATGTTCCTCCGATAAATTCATATCTGTGATCTCAATATATCGCAATTTCGTAGTTAGTAGAACTGAGTTCGGACACGTTTCTGCCGTTTTGATCTTTTTATGCAAGATTTTTCTTTATTTTTGGTGTGCTCATCAAGAAGTTCAAGCCCCGATTATGCCATCAGACAAGCAATGCTGCGTTCCTGGATGTAAGGAGACTTTTTTACTCCATATAAATATAACCCAAAATTTAGAACTTCATAAAAGTAATTGCCTTAATTAAATAGTAATAGCTGCCAACTTACTGCACCTACAGCTTATTTTAAATTAATTTAACAAACACATAAATTATTGAATATAACTGTTTTCTTATTCTTGTATTATTAGGTACAAGTCATGATTATGATTGTTAAGGTACGTATTCTATTTTTGTCTTATTTAGTTTATTCATATGCAAATTTTCATAATCCAGTCCATAATAATTGTATATTAAGATATTAAAATCAATTAAAAACACCAAACCTTAACTTGATTGCTGTATAGCATTCGAAACGTCAGGAACCAAAAATCAAGATAAATCAGCAACAGAATATTATAGTCTTAATTCAATACTTTTCATGTGTCTGCTCAAATATCTTTAATATTAAGTTAGAAAAATAGTAGTAAAGAGTTCCAAATTTTAAGCATTTCAACTTTTAGGTGTTCATCAAGTGCTTCATTCATACTTCTTTACTAATATTATTAACAGATTTTTTTTAGTATATCATGTAAACGCTACTCTAAAAATTTAGATCAGGACTCTGGAAAGGTTATAAAATATTTTTTTGTGAGAGAAATCTGAAACTACTGTTGTCACATATTTATACTTTTAACCTTAGAATAATAACACCTAACTAACCATAGTTTAGAAAGTAACTAGTTGAAACCTTTTCATTGTAGAATATATTAAATTATTGTTTCATAATATTATTAGTATTATTATATTATTTATAATAATTTGTTCCTCACATTGTGCTGTTTCTACTAATGTTCTAATAAGTTTTTCTTTTTAGATCCCAACTATCTAACCAATTATTTGCCACATGCATCTATTGCCAAACAAAAAGAAAGTATTGGTAAATATAATATTATACTTCATTATAAAAATAATCCACTAAATAAAATGTGAAGCAGTTTGGAGTTTTGCAGTCAGATTTTAGATTTTCATAATAATATGTTAAAGTAAAAATTATTGTAAATTACATACCTATATATTATTATTTGCAGACCATGGGCTTCATCATCATACAAGCCCCAAAATAATACTAATAGGAACCAGCAAAATCTTGGTAAGCAAGTAAATATTTTTTTATTTTGAGGATAAGTGTTTATGAATGTAGAAACTTGGGTATGGTGCCCAAACAAGGACTATAAGATTTAATAAATAGTTCAATTTTTCAAGATGTCTTGTTTTTATTTCTATAGAAAAACGGAAGACAGCAAGAAAAATTACGTCGTCGAGGAGATCTATGTGGAGGCCTATGTGTAGCAGTGGACGTGTTGTTGCTGAGATGATGATGATGAAGATCATGGTAAGCAAGCAATTAATATTTTCAATCCGACGAGCAATTAATATTTTCATCCATGTAGAAACATAGTTGGGGTTAATACTTCATCATCATCAGCCCTTTTTAACGTCCCACTGCTGGGCACGGGCCTCCCTCAGTACGAGGGGGATCAGGCCATAGTCCACCGCGCTGGCCCAGTGCGTGTTGGCGGACTTCACATGTCTTACGAAAACTTGCTAGGTTTTCTCAGACATGCAGGTTTCCTCACGATGTTTTCCTTCACCGTAAGACAAGTGGTAATCATGATAGAAAATGATTCGCACATGAAAATATCAGAGGTGCGAGACCCGGATTTGAACCCGCATCACTCGGTCATACAAGCAACGCGTGACCGCTGGGCTACCACTGCCTAATACTTACTGTGATAAATTTTTACAGGGGAGCAGAGAGCAGCCGGGACATCGACGCAGAACAGAGAGCAGCCGGCGGGACATCGACGCAGAGCAGAGAGCAGCCGGGACATCGACGCAGAGCAGAGAGCAGCCGGGACATCGACGCAGAGCAGAGAGCAGCCGGGACATCGACGCAGAGCAGAGAGCAGCCGGGACATCGACGCAGAGCAGAGAGCAGCCGGGACATCGACGCAGAGCAGAGAGCAGCCGGGACATCGACGCAGAGCAGAGAGCAGCCGGGACATCGACGCAGAGCAGAGAGCAGCCGGGACATCGACGCAGAGCAGAGAGCAGCCGGGACATCGACGTAAGAATCTTCACTCAAGAACCAAAGGAATAGTAAATATATATGAACCAGCAACAACATCATGGTAAGTAAGCAAATAGGTGTTTATCCATGTACAAACATAGTTGGGGTTAATTACTGTGAATAGTACCTGCATTAAACTAAGTCTTATTTTCACAGGGGAGCACAGACAGCCAGTGTATCAACACAAGAATCTTTATTCTAAAGAACCAGAGGAATAGTCAATGTACCAATAATCAGCAAAATCATGGTAAGTTAATAATATTTTTAATTCCTGTTCATCCATTTAGAAATATAGTCGGGGTAGAAATACACCGTGTTAAGTAGCATAAAAAATACATTTAGATCTAGTGACAAATGTGCTTATAAAAGACAAAAACAACAGCTGCTACATAAAAAGTTTGATTTGGGCACCTATGACCTACATACTATAAGAAGTAGCAGATGGTTTATTTACTAAGTCTTATTTTTATTTTTACAGGAGAGCTGAGAGCAGTGGGGAAAACAACTATAATGAAGACCCTGGCAACCGGGGCAATAGATTAATCCCTAAAGTGTTCATTTAAGGATTAATCTGATGCCCCTGTAACCAACATCAACAAACCACATCAATTCAAAGAAAAGCAAATGTAATAAAAGTAAAATTAATGTCTTTAATATTAAGCCATACTAACATATTATGTTGTGCTCATGAATGAATTCCCTCAGCAGAACTCGAACCCGCGACCGCTGGTATAGTCAGTAGTCACTACAATACTGAGTCGAACTTATCATTATGCAAATGAAAGTTAAATATTTTTTTATATCCTTTATGTTATCAATATACTAATGACTCGACCTCGCTTCGCTCAGGTCATTATATCGTTTATATGTTAATTTATATGTTTACCTTGTTAACCAACTGTCACTATCCCAAAATTTCATCAAAATCTGTCCAGTGGTTTTAGAGTGATTTGGTCACAGACAGACAGGCAAATTGTAAAAAATTCGACCTCTGTATTGTTAAATTGATTTATAAACAAAATATTTAATTTATAGATTCAAATAAGTTAGAATTTTGTTAAATGTAATAGATTCATTTTACTCATTGTTTATCTTATTTTTTAATTAGATGTATAAATATTATCTTTGGTGTAGTTGTTTAATTCTCTTTTACTTTCTTCTGTTTCTTATTTGTTTTTGTTATATGTGAAAACTTGATTGGTTTAATATGTCATTGGTTTATGTAATGTCTTCTTATTATTTATTTAATATTGTGCTATTTGTGGCATATGCCATAAATAAAAAGGAGAACTGTTATCCTCGTACGACAAAAGAGACTACCAGACCTTCTATGTTGACAAAACTATAAAATAAGTAATGTATATACATAATATGTTTGTTTCTGTATTTAATATTGTTTACTGTAAATGTTTTTTTTTGATCATAAAATATTATAATTACCATTATTAGCATGTGTAAAACTAGTGAAACGATTGTAAAGAATTTCCAACTTTGTAAAGTCTACTACTAAGTATATATTTGAATTTTATTGTTATAAGAATTATTAATGTTCAAATAAATTATAATACATCATATATTTTTTTTATTTTTACCCTTTGTGCCTAAGGTAAAATATTAATGAACAATAATATAAATATATAGGTATATATAGCTACGTATATTCTACCCCCCTGCCCCTAGAAGTTTTCGAACTTACTAAATAGATGGCGCTTTTTAAGCATTTCCAGTTTCGACGGCGAAGTTGTACCTCTATTTATATATGTAGCAATATACTCTATGTTGGTGACCAAAAGGATGTCGGTATATAAATAAATATAAAAATAATTTAAAATTTTACTACTATATTACCTGATTTGTGGATCTGAAGAAGTATAGCCCTCTTTATATTCGCAATTGCTTTCAAATACCTCCCAGTCATACTCTTCATTGCCGATGACAACTGACATGAGTTCATGAGACCGGAATAATTTTATAATGCGACCTCCACACACCTGTAAATAAAAACAGTGTAAAGTGTTGAATATATTAATTGAATCTGTTCAACAAAATTTATTGAATAGATTCAATTTATATATTCAACACATTTACACTATTAATAAAGATTTGAAAATTTATTTCTCCTTTGCACTTGTTTTATGTCCGTTAACTCCAATGTTAGCATACTAATTTTATTAATGTCAGTCAGTGTGAATGTTTATTAATTCTTGACTATGGCATATTACACTTAAATGTAAATACAGACAAAATATATGTATTGTATATACGTTTTATTTACAATGTAATTAGCCTCAAGTAGGTTATACCAAATTAAACATGTATCTTTAGCTACAAACAAATGAAGAAGGTTGATTAAAACTATAAATAAAAAGTACCTTTTGAAACCCTTGGTTAAACGCATTAAACTGATTCTCTACAGATTTATTGAGCAAAAAGTCGACATACAAGTCGACGTATTCAGCCTTGTTCTGAGACGTCACAGGAATGTTTTCGCCATTTTCTTTTAACGGATGTACTTGAATTTCATCGAACACCACACTGTTTACGGCGAAACAGAGACTAAATACCTAAAAATAACGAATAATATTTAAGTGGACTAAAACAGCGATGGCTATATAATAGTTATTTGGTAATTTTAGTACAACTTACAACAAATAATACAACTTAAATTGGAAAGGACAGTTTGTGAACTAAACAATATAGTCTGAACTGCATGGAACGCCAAAAAATATCAATTTATACGTGGATTATGGTTTCATTAAAGTTAAAACCGTCAGAACTAGTTATTCCCGACCATCATAATATAAAAGTAAGTATTGCAGTCGCACGTCCACCCTGTCTAGACGCATTTATACAACCATATAGGAATATAGATAGGTAGACTGGTGTATAAGTAGGAATCAACTCACATCCTCCACATCCTCGTCCGGGTACTCCAGCAGGTGTCTGAGGCTGTTAGCCAGCGTGGGGTACAAATCGGAGAGGTCGTCCAACATGACCGACTCGCTGAGCAACTTCTTGTACAGCACTAGCGGGAATGGCACGTAGATAATAATGGAGTTGTATATGGCAAGACCGTAAATTGCACCTGAAACAAATTTAATCGTTACTTTATAGTACTCGTGCCTTAATTTCAGCTTTGCATTTGTGCTCGTGCAGTGTACGGGGAGGTACGGCTTGATGTTTAAACCCGTTTATACTGGGTTTTGAAACGCGGCCATTGACAATCACTCACACAAATGCAAAGCTTAATATATAACCTTATGCTTCGAGAAATATACTTAGGATTATGTTTAATTTTTAGGACTACTTTTATCCGTATACACTTTAGTCACTTCATTTCACGTTTTTAGGAGTTGAATTTGAATTAATCCTTTCTTAGCTGTTACCCATGATATTGTAGGAATACAATCTTGTTCGATTGTTCACATTTTATCCAAATGATCTCATAATTTGCAATCCTTTGACATTGTTCTTCTTGACCCTTTTAATATTATTTATTAATAGTTTAATACTAAAGTATTGAAAAAGCGAAAGTAATTTACATTATTGTTACACATCTAAAACATGTAAGTTTAATGGTTTGCAAGTACTAGTTTTCAATAGTAATGGCTCTACCTAACAGATTTGAGTTAAATAAAATGTAAAAATATTTAGGGTTAAAAAGATATCTGCTTTATTAAAGCAGTGTAATAAATCTCACCTATTAGGTAGTACATGACATCATCTTCAAACGGATTATTAGAGAACCATATCATATTAGTCTCCTCGGACTGTTTGAACATGCCATACACTGGATCAAATATTTCCTTTAGTAATAACAAAAAGAACTCTTTCTTCACACCCCCAGCGTCTTCTGCTTCTTCTCCCACAAACTCCACCTGAAACAAATTGTGTACTTAATTACATATAACAAATTAAATTATATTTAATTTAATTTATGCATATCCAGCCATTGGTTACATTAGTAGATGAGCAAATAAATATTTAAATTTTATAATTACCCTCGTTCACGTTGAGAATGCAGTAAATGACACATTGTTTAACGGCCTAGCAACCCCCTTAACCAATGAAATCTACTTAAATTAGAAAGTCGCGTCCACAGTGACCAGTTGAAGGCATAGACATTTCGAACGCAACATTGTGCCTGTCCTTTGATTGTTAATAAATTAAATTTTTAAACCGAATACCTCACCTATTCGTCAAAATAAATGGTTCGGTAATTCAGCGGAGAAAGAAAACTAATTTACAATGTTTTTAAGTACTTTAAATAGTGTTATTTAAATCCGACTGTGGACAGTATAGTAGTAGTAATTTTGAGACCACTGTAAATGCACGTTTACTCTGTAGTTGCACTGACAACTTACTGCATTCTTAACGCGAACAGACTATAATAAATAATCTAATAAAGTTAACTTAAGCTTACTCTTAACGGCTTCTTCAACTGCGAAGTATCGTGGTTGCTGATCTGCAACATGGTGTCCCGCACGAGGTGGCGCCGCGAGACCGTCAGCAGCAGGAACTGGTCGCGCTGGTACACGTACGTGGGGTCCATGATGAGGCGCGTGAACATCTGCGTGGCCGCCTGCGTGATCGCCATTTGCATTTGCAACTGCTGGTCGATTCTCAATAGCAGGGACTTGCATTGCACGTCGAAGAGGAACGCGTAGTTACATAGATGAGGTCTGATGCACTGAAAGAGCAGTTAGTGATGATAGGTTCCGGCTTTTGTTTGGTATAAATGATTTAAATCACCTTTAAGAACTTAAGTGATTGAAATTCGCTGATATTTTATAATATTACACCTTACAAATCAATAAAATAATGAAATAATTAGAATTCACAAACATTTCTACTTTCTCATACTAAGAAAAAGTAACATTTTCATTTAGTTTGGCTCACTAAAGCCCATCAATGTAAAAAATTGTGGGGGGATCGTTAAATTGATTAGAGCGAGATTATAATTATAATTCTTTATTAATTTTTACAACACACATCTTTATATTTCTTCATCAGTCAAAATCCTTGACATAAAAACCTTGACATCTAACAACATTCTTTAATATAATTTAAATAGTATTTAACTATGTATATATAAATAAAATCAATAGACAAAATATCTGTTGGTATACTTACTTCCTTGTCTGAAAGCCAGCTAATGTAATCTGTCGCGATATCAATATGGCTTGACAATTCCTCTACATAGAAACATTCTGCAGGTATTTTTGGTTTCTTGGGATTTGCAAAGTTGATCTTATTTAACGCCATTAAAGTATTTAATATTTGTATTATACTTTTGGAGAAAGTTAATCTCTGCAAAAAAATATACCTTATATTAACCTTTTCAAATAAGTTATTAGTATGAAATTAACTTCAACCATGTATATTTAACCTCATTTAAATAAAACCCTAACTGAGTCCATTAAGTGTTTTTTGGAAAATCTTATTAAAATAGTACTTAATTATTATTGATACAGAGACCGAATATATACTTTTTTGAATTTTTATCTGTCCGTCTAGGACGTACGTGACAAGAAAGCTAGTGATCAGATTTTGATGAAAATTGGTATAATCATAGCTGATTCTTTTATTCAAACGCATAACAATAAAACTATAAAGGATTTAAAAAGCAACAAACCCTACTAGCCCTAACGGTCGGCTGCATGAGTTCATACACGAAGACGCTCTTGAATATGTCCACCAACATCTCGAAGTAGTCGTGCGACTGCGCCTGCCACCACATCTCCACGATGCGCTGCGGGTGTATGGACAGTTTGTTGAACGCCTCCGCGAATGGGCCCTGTGCACAAACACACAATAAACAAATAAATATATTACTAGTTCCATGATAAGCTACGATACTACGATAATACAAGTACAAACATTCGTGCTCAACATGTCTTCAACAATGTATATTTGACCTCATTTAAATTAATTACACACATCACAGTATATTTAAATACAAAGAAAGACATCAAAGACATATAATAACGATATCACTCTTACAATAGACACATAAATAAGATGGATGGTTCTCTAAAATTACCAACTGTCATGGCAAACGGTTTCAATGTTTAAAGTGCTGGCAAAGTTACAGTTATACTATTGTATTCAGCCCTTTTTACCGTCCTACAGCTGGGCACGGGCCTCCCTTTCAATACGACGGGGATCAGGCCATAGTCCACCACGCTGGCTTAATGCGGGACTTCACATGCCTTTCGAAAACTTGCGAAGTTCTCTCAGACATGCAGGTTTCCTCAGTATATTTTCCTTCGTCGTAAGACAATTGGTAAGCATGTTAGAAATGATTGGCACATGAAAATATCAGAGGTGCGAGACCCGGATTTTCCCACATCATTCGGATATCGAAGCGAGGGCGTTACCATTGGGCTACTACTGTCACTTATAAAACGGTTTATTCCAAAACTATATCCTTTTAAGACGTCACCCATGTATTAATTTTTTTTTTCGTTTTTCAATAATATTATACTGCAAATTTGAGATATTTATACCCCCAACCATATTTTATTTGTACAAAATAAAGGAGTCTTAATGAATGGATTCAAAACATATTTTAAGGTTATTTCTATACCTGCAATTCCGGGTGTCGTCGTGGATTTCTCATTTCATGATACAAGGGTAGTATCAAAAAGACTCTAAGTGCTTCAGCATCAGGTGGAGACACTTTCACTTTCTTTATTATGTGTTCTGTTAAGTGGTTGAATATCTATGTGGAAAAATAATATTTTAAAGTATGCTGCATGACTTTTAATTGCGTTTTAATATAATTTGTTATAAATAAATGCTAAATCTATTGTTTAATTGAAGAAAAAGGTTTTCCCTCAATTTTGTAATACAGATAAAGTAGATTAAGCAAAAATATTTAAACATTTTATATCTCACTATAGTGGATACTTACAAGCTCCTGTATATTTGTATTTTCAAATCGACTTATCATAGTAAAAGCTTCTTCTGCTTTTTTTATATCTACTCCAGGTACTTTAGTGTTGCACCCGAAGTGCGCATTTCGATCCAGTAAGAAAGAGCCATTTATACAAGCGAGAGAACCAAACACGGTTTCCAAATAAACCATGAGATCCTGTAAATAATATTTGTAATTATATGAAACATAATTAGAGCATTAGTTTTGTTTATTTATTGGTTAAAAAGAATCAAAATAATTTTAAAATATCACTAAAATAAAGAAATGACTGTTAGAGAGCAAGATTTCTATATCTTCAAATAGTATTGTTAAAACATAATAGATGCAGGGTTATGATAAAATTCTTAGTTAGTTGTCTGTTCATACAATATTTTATGGAAAAACTTAATAAAATCTTATTGAAATAGTTATTATTAACGATAGCGAGGCCGAATGTATATGTTTTCGAATTTTAGTCTACATCACAAGAAAACCACTGGACAGATTTTGATCCAGGTCATATATTTAATTCATTCATCCAGGTCATTTATTTTTTCAAAATTAATGTGTATATATATATATATATATATATATATATATATATATATATATATATATATATATATATATATATATATATACACACATTAATTTTGAAAAATCTATCAAGTACTAATAATAATAGGATATTTACAAGCCACCTGTTATAGAACTGTCCTTACTTGATTAACAACATCACTGTCCTTGAAGAACTGACAAGCGGTCAATTTGTACATATTCAATGTGAGTATTTGCTTTTTGTTGTCAGGTATTCGCAAATCAGACGTTATTGTATTATCATCGTTAACCACTAGGAAACTGTGGTCGCCGCCCGCAAACACTCGTATGGCGCCGTTGAATATATCCGGCGTAAACTGAAAAAACACACCAATTGTAGGTTTAATTTCATACGGATTCTAGAAAATACGTGGGTTATTTAGGAAAGTGTAATAATATTGATTTAAAAGCCAATTTTTATTCAAAGCATGTAAATTTGTTACATGTAACATATTATATTATATTCACATAATGACCTACATATACACAAAATACAACAAACAACAGAGTTGAGCATGCTTATAGTCTACTCTAACCGAAATTGATTCTGTCAAAGGAAGACAAATAGCAAATAATATTAAGTAATAAAAATACATATGAATGGTAGCTAATACAATACACATAATATATACTATGTATGATAAAATAGACGGTTAATAAGAGAATAACTCAACATTAAGTTTGGAGGGGCCAGCAACACTGTGCTTAGGTCTCGCGGAACTCTCCACCTTCAATTTCTTCGTTGGCTAAGAAGGATAGTCCAATATTAGCATTGTGTTAAAGCAAATATCGTTAAATTGTATTTTATTATCATTATTAACCATCATTCTCTGTATTATTATATGATTTAAGAAAAACTGAAAATAATGTTATATTTATTAAACGTTCTAAATTATAAATATTAAGAGGCAAACATCTATAAAAAATGTAAGCTCAACAACGAACATACAAGTTATTTCATGAAACAAAAATTAGAATAGGCGAAGACGATATATATTGCAAATATAGCTACGAAAATAATGCACAAGAGTAACTACTATATGGAGTAAAAAAGATAACTAAATGTCTCATTATAATAAACAATCTAAAATGATATGTGACAAAATGGTACAGAAGATATAATATTTAATTGATCTAGAATTCTACACTAATAACATTCGGTAATAGGTTAAAAGTATGATATTTACCATATTGTATTGTCCATAATCATCATCATCTGTCTGTTTAATTAAACAAATACATTAGGTAAAGTCTAGTACTATTCAAATTGTTGATAGCAATAATAAGCATACCATAGTGATATACGAAATGTAAATGTATATAAGGTACTATTAAATATAACATACTTGTAGTATGGAATTAATTAAATTCAGTAAAATATTATTATTATAAAAAATGGAAGAATGCTCTTTTTACCCGACTGTGGCGAAGCGCAAAGGAGGGTAAGTCTTAAATTTTAATTGATTGCACAATGCACATAGATATAAATTACGGGCTTCATTGTATTAAAAAGATCAAAAAGATCACAGATTCTGTAATTATTGTAAAGCTTAAAGTACCAAAATAGTTACTATATCTAATAAATTAGGGTTTATTTGAAATAAAACATATACGTCAATATTATTATCTATGAAATAAATTAAATAAATGCATGAAAATGTCATGATTTTATAATGAAAAGTGTTCGAACATTTTTTATTACTACTTTTTAGCATTATTAATTCTAGGGCTCTAATGCATAGTATTATTTGCAAACCAATATACATAATATAGAAAATAAGTAATAGCAGTATTTAATTTCATATACCTATAATTAGAAAGTGTTATTAAAAGTTACGAAAATAATAGATATCCTATATGTATAGGATATCTATTATTTTTTTAAGTTGTGTGTGTAATTGTGACATTGCTACTTTTTATCGCTTTTGACTTTATTAAATATTTCGATAACTTCGCAAAGCCGGAATCAGTCCATCGAAAAATGTACATCAACATAAATCATGTGTTATTTCAATGATATAAAAACTAAAAAGTTATTTGAATCTAGCAAAAAACTTGGCCAAATCCGATACAGTTACCGATACAGACCGATAACAGTTCAATCAAATCAAACTTGAACAGTTTTTACAAATTATTGTTTTTCTATAAGTAAATCACTTTAAAGGTTCTAAAGTGCATTTACGTTTTAGCGATATGGCAAAAACCCTTAAGAATCTGGTTTTAATAAGTATTCGGTCCTTACATAATATAGAAATGGCGTTTAGTTGAACTGACCACTTTGGTCGCAGATATTTGGCGTTTGGTTAGGAAATCCAAATCCAAGTTTATGT
This sequence comes from Boloria euphrosyne, assembly GCA_951802675.2. Taxonomy (NCBI): domain Eukaryota; kingdom Metazoa; phylum Arthropoda; class Insecta; order Lepidoptera; family Nymphalidae; genus Boloria; species Boloria euphrosyne. The sequence continues at coordinate 7,053,162 of OX637877.1, forward strand.
TAAATTATGTTTGTGTATTTGTGTTCGAATTATATAATTCGCGCCATTTGTTATTTTTGGCATTTTTCTAACATCGTTTTATTCCTAATATAGGAAGCTTAAAATATCGCGTTATTTATGAATACGAGTTCTACCGTGGCACCAGCGCTGCAGAAAATAATGATGCTCTATTCTAGACCACTGCTTCCTCAGGACAACACTGGACCACACACTGAACAACACAGAGTCGCTAAATTAGAGGAATCGCATTTGGAATGTCTCCGACACCCTACTCCCGGTTTTCAATTTTTCAGGAATATGGACAATTTCTTGAAAGAAAATAAATCAATTTCGATGAGACAGAACCGTGTTTATTGAGTTTTCAGTAAAGGTATCAATATACTACCTATAAAACGACTACAATGCAAAAATAAAATGGTGCATACTTTGATTGATTAAATACATATATATTTTATTTTTTCGTTTTGCTTTTCCATATAAAAAGTCAATTTCATTAATTAAAAAAATTAACATTATGTAACGACCTTACATACGTCATAATATGTTAAACATCGTAACAAAACATATTCTGCAATGTCATGATGACATACTAGGTGCTAGTTTCAAAGAACACTTCCCAGATCGACGAATAAATAGCTTTGATGTCGACACATATTCAGTACAAAGCCCTATAACCCTAAACATACTCACAGGCGAGTCGTCCGAGGGCGTGAAGGGCACGGGCGTGGGCACGAGCGCGAGGGCCAGGTGCGGGCAGCCGAGCTGTCCGCGCGCGCCGTACCCGCACGCCAGCACGCGCTCGCCCACGCGGCACAGCACGTGGCGGCGCCCGCACGCCACCTGCGTCACTGTGCTGCCCATCAGCTCCAACACCTGAAAGCCATCTCTTTTTAACCCACTTCATTTTATACAGATAATTATATGTTCCACTTTATATATTTTTAATACCATTTTTATAGATGCTATTTTATAATTATTACATTTAAATTGAAATCAAACTTTGTATGTCTATGTTTGAATGACAATACTATAATTTGATATATTGCAACTGATCTGATTATGATTTTGAATAGTTATTAGTAAACACCGAATTTGGGCTCATATGATTAATTTTGCAAATCTGCTGGACTCAAGTTTTATCAATTGTGTCTAAACCAAAATCTGTCTCCTAACTATCAAATGAAAGTATATAATGTATGACAGTCACTACAGCCTTGCCTTATAACAAAGACATAATTGAAACAATATGGAAAAATATAAATTATTAGATTGTAACAAAGTAATTATAATTTATCACTAGACGACATTCAACTCACAAAAAAATATAAGAGAATAACATCTAATAATATATGGAAAACAGACCTTTCTTGGGACCAATTCATCTCTTGTATTTCCATGGCCTGTTTGTCCATACTCTCCTGCTCCACATGTAAACACTCCTCCATCAACAGTTAGAAAAACAGTAAAATCTTCACCACATGCTATATGGCAAACCTTTCAATACAAATACATTCTAAATTTACATAAATCCATTCTTAAATATGAAAGAAATTAAATTACTTTTGATAATATGCAGTTACCTTGACATTTCTAAGTGTTTTTAAATGGGCTGGGTAACATCTATTTTCCCTATCTTGTAAACCCAATTGTCCATGGCTATTTTTGCCCCAACCAAATACAGCACCAGACCTTAAAATAATGTTTTTCATATATTATGTTAACCAAATCAACAGTCACTCAGGAATGATCAAAAGTTACAGCTACAAAAACAAATTACTCTTTAATTTCTCATAACATTTTTATATTGACTGACTAAACAAAGATATTCATTATAATGACATTTATACTTGCTTTGATAATGCAAAAGTGTGGTTACTACCACATGCAATCAGTGCTATAGGTATGCCAAGTAGAGAAGTTATCTGTTGTGGTTTAGTTTCCTTATTTGTTTTGGTTCCCAATCCACATTGTCCATATGTATTGGCACCCCAAGCATAGAGATCACCATCTAAATAAATAAATACATTAAAATTTTCTATCATAATTGAATATTAAATTATATTTTTTTATAACTATACTATCTCATTTCAAAAAATATCCATATAGAATTTTAAGGTATTACAGTAACTTCTACTTCAGAGCAAGTTTTTACAATAATATACTCTTTTAATTACAAAAAAATCATGCAAACTATTGAAAATGTTTTAGTTAAAATAAAATATTGGTCGTATCATATATTATATAATATAAAAGATCACTAAGATCTAAACTTAAACATTTTAATGGCCAAATGTAGTTACGGATATGATCTTACTATTTGTTAAAGCAAGTGAGTGATAAGATCCACAAGCAACTTGAATAACATTTTTTGTAGCTAAAAGTTTAATAATTTTAGGTTTATCTTGAGCTTGAGCACCAAGATCGCTGCCCAGTTGTCCCATGCTATCAGAGCCCCAACTAAATGGTTGTCCCCACTCATCTAAAGCCATAGAATGCTGAAGACCACATGCAATTGATGATAGTGTACATCCTTTAAATGTTTCTACTAATGCTGAAAAATTGTATAAAAATTAAAAACAATTTCAATATAATTATGTGTACAATATATTCATTCATTGGAAACACAATTATAATTTCAAAATAGGAACTTGATTACTTGATGATGTGTAAATTACCTGGAGTTTTCCCTTCATTTGATTCAGTTTGTCTTCCAAGCTGACCAACCTCATTGCTACCACAGGAATACAAATGTCCTACTTTAGTCAAATAAAGTGTATGGAACTCTCCAGCTGCCACAAAATGTATATGACCACTTTCAGCCCATCTTGAGAGTGTTGGTTTAATTACCTGCAATTATTCATGATTATAAAAAAATAAAACATCATAGTCAAATTCAAAAAATGTGATTCTCTATCACAATGAAAAAATGATATTGATGGTATAAATCAATAAATACAATTATAAATGTGGTGAGCCTATATGTGAAGATATAATAAAATAGATGTATTTATTTAATACATGCTTTCTTACCAAGTCGGTATTGTTGGTGCCTTCAATACACAGTTCATGATGAGTAGCATTACCCCAACAAAACATTTTTAGCAATTTCTTTATTAAATCTTTATTTAGATAACCTCTAAATTTACCCTGATAAGTGGCTTAAAAGTACACGTACGACATAAATATGAATGCTGCTATTAAGCAGACACAAGAAGCTAATTTTAAGACATTACTTTTAAATAAAATACATTTGAAACAATTTGAGAGAATCCAGAACAATCCCTGCCTATAGCCACAGTACCTATAATCTTGTCATGTCAAAATCAAAATATCACAATTCACAGACGAAAAATTTATAACACAACTGACAATCTGTTGTTTTTAAAACGTTTATTATTCACCTATGCTTAAAACCTATGAAATTTTAAATTTTTGCCATTATCATGCTAGAAATATTTAACAATTTATTAATTTTATCATGCCAAGATTCTATAGTATATAAGTCAGTAGAATTTGTCACAGTCGACTTAAAACATGTTTTATTGCACTACTTTTATAATAGGTGGAAGCAGGGCTGTAGCTAGAGTCAAATTTGAGGTAGGGCAGCATTGATTACAGGTAGGGCGGAAATAAAATATTTATCATACTTTGTCTGCCCTCGAAGCACGGCTCCTAATTCGATCATGTATATCACTGACCTCTAGGTATTGATGTACATTCAATAGCTATTCGTAAACAAATAATTTCTGTGACAGAGAATGAGCAATGAGCATGGATCTAAGAACTATCAAATACTCAACGATGAACGATGAACAAACGAACAGGATGGTTGAACTTCCAGAGTTGCATGTAGAGATTCATGAGAGAGACAATAATTAATTGTTGTGTGGGGTGATAATAATAATTTTAAAAAATATTTAAAACAGTTGAAGCCTACGATTTGCCATGTTATTAAAAATGCAAAGAAATTCGTTCAGATCAACTGATTTCGTTCTTTTCAACCGACTTCCTAAAAGGAGGAGGTCTGTGTTTTTTTATGTTTGTTACCTCAGAACTTTCGACTGGGTGAACGGATTTTAATGTTTTTTTTTTATCTGAAAGGTGGCGCTTCCCGTGTGGTCCCATTTTAATATTTTCTAGTTCTGACAATGGCATCCATGAGAAAACCATACAAGTCTTAAATTTGCATTAATAATGTGCGCGTCAAATGGACGAATAACTCAATATCACGCTGACCGATTTTGATGATTCTTTGTTTATTGGAAAGGTTGTACTTCAAGGGTAGTTCGAAAATAATTTGGTTAGGTTCCGATCGTGAGATCCATGACAAATAACGGAACTCTTCAATTCTTAGGAACAATTTAACGATACTCGGCCGAATCTTTTATATGTGGACAAATCTCGATTGCCTAATAATGTTTACCCCGAAACTTCGTTGACTTACTAGAGCAGTGGTTTAGTTGCCCTACCCTTACCCCATTTTATATTAAAATAAACAAAATACGTATCTACTTTCCAGTAAAAAGTTGAAAATAAATTATTTTAAACAAAAATACAAAAACCGTCTTAAAACTAAACAAATCTAAACTAAAAAGTAGAAAATAAAACTTTTAAGAACTTAGTTACTTTTGAAGTCGGTGCCAGCCAATGCAAAATAACTTTAAATAGATATGACGGCGTTTCCGTCTGATGTCAGGTTGACAAGCTGTCAACCTAGTAAAGCGTCATTTTGTCGATGGCAGGGCGGGCGCCGGGCAGCCTTTGAACGAAACGGCGCCCGCGCACCACGCTTGTGACGAATCGCTGAATACTGCCGCCATCACACCGCTATTTGATTGTTTAAAGTCGATTTTATTTCGAAGTGTTTCTTAATCGCATATTCATTGTAATATTTCTTTACATACCGAACAAATTACGTTAATTGTATCTCGGACGCGATCTATTATTCTCCCACGCCCATCTACCCGCATTTTAATAATAAAATGAGTTCTGGTGAAGGGGCTCGCGCCCTTTCAGATACATATTCGATTAATCTATCAATTTGTAAACATAATAAAAATACCGTTCGAAAGTCCATTGCAAAGGCAATGTAATCTGTCCGTCTTGGCTCCAAGAAAGAAAATTAAATTAGTTCTTAAAAGTATTATTTTCTACTTTTTGAAGTGAAACTTCTTTATCGGCGTTGGAAAAAAATTTAAGGTCACATTTTTCGGTTACGAGTCACATTTATCCGTTACGCGCCAGCGTAACAGCGCGTCTTTCAGCCGAAGGTACGCATCCATACAGCCAAATAGAGTACTAGTGCTAGTACTAGTGCAAATAAATAAAATAAAAAATTAATAAAATATATACTTTTATTTCAGGCATTTACAAAAAATAAATTTTGTGGAATGTAAACAATATATTTCATATTTCAGTTACCATAAGTCATTAGTAACAAAAATATATAATAACGATAACAATGATAGTAATAATTCTATTACAATTAATGAAATGCTATGCTATGCTGCATTACTGCTAATAATCTTAGCAGTAATAATGTAAACTAAAATAATTGTATTGTTTGTAAATTCATGTCTATGATAATTAAAGCCTTTTGTTAAACTTTATCTAATTTAACTTTATTTAACCAATTTCAATTTCTGTAAAGTTGCATTATATTAGATCATTTTTCGAAATATAAAGTCATAAAGAAGTTTCACTTCTTACTTGTGTACACTAGTACACGCACACATTTTTAGTTAGGACTTGTTTAGTTTTGAAGTCTGTTTTTGTTTTTTCGTTAAAAATAATTTATTAATCAATCTATGGTACGGGGAATCCTCTCTGCATCACAGATATTATAAATAGATCCATCACTTCATGTCAATGGCGATTCAAATGCAAAATAAATGTCAGAAGCTGTGGTATGTTCGGAAATGTTTAGATACCTATCGCTACATTTTTTCATCTCCAATTATGAACAAATATTTTAAATATAATAATTTATGCTAGTTTTTACTTTTTGGTATTTGTAAGGTAGGGCATTGTGATTTCAAGGTAGGGCATTGCCCCACAATGCCCCCCCCTAGCTACGGCCCTGGGTGGAAGTCACAGCAATCAAACTGTGTCTTCTGAAGTTCTGCTGCATTATACTAAGTATTTTTTAAATAACTTGTTCATCTTTTTAGTTCACTTTTTATGCAACCATTTATTTTTTAGAGTTCCGTACCTCAAATGGAAAAACAGAACCCTTATAGGATGACTTTGTTGTCTGTTTGTCTGTCTGTCAAGACCCTTTTTTCAGGAATACGTGGAGAGGTATTAAATACTCAGGTCTACTGTCCCTTGGAGCTTTGAAAAAATGAAACTTCTAAGCCAACGCAATCAAAAGATAGCCGTTTATGCTGCAAATTATCGATATTCGGTAGGGAATCATAACCTACAGAGTCCTCTGAGTTGTATGGGCGCTCATACAATTTAGAGGACTAGTAGCTTATTGTTATAGATAATGGTACCTTTTGTGAGCGAGTACGACTAGCACTTGGGCGAACTTTTATATTTTTTATTAAATTAAAGCTTCTGTTAATCGTTTAAACGTTGTAAACGCCTAAGTTTTTTTTTAATTATTTTTATATATATCTATTGCATGTATTTTTGTAATGGCTGTTTTATTTTAAAATACAGGTTATATTTTAATACTCCTCTCGATTGAATCAGGTAAAACAGAGTAGATATAAGTTGGCACCATTCAAGCACGGTCCATAACAACAAGCCTACTGAATAATGAGAGATTAGTACGATTAATTGTGATATAACTTCCAAGCTTCGCGTCAACGCGATCTGTATGTCGACAGGTTTTTAATTTATTATCCCGAACACTTTTTTTCAAACCCGGATAAAGCAATCGATTGTCACTCAACCCGCACCTGCAGTGCGCACTGCTCAGCACCCATCAACAGCAACAACGTACAGCGGCATTGATGTGAAAAAGAAACGCTATAACACGATCGTGTTATAATGTCTCACTACTGAAATTGGGCTTCCTTGCAAGATCTGTGTACAAAAACGTGGTTTTAAAGATATTCAGCGATGGCGTAATCCGTTTTATTTCTTTTATAGAAACTTAAAATCTTTTGAATTATGATTCGAAGCACTGTGATGTAAAAAAACTGATACAATATACATATTTTGAAATATGATTTATTCAATTTCATTATTATAATAAAGTTAATGTTAATACATAAGAAGCATATATGTATATATTTTAATATTTGATAATTTTAATAAATTATTTCATTTTTATATTCAATATGTCTTATGAAGACTGTTTTTTTTCTACCATACTGCCATCTAGTAGAGTAATAATAATATTACCTATTAATTCAAAAAGCTCATTGCAAGCTTTTAGAGACCGAACTATTCTTCGTGAAAAACTATAATCTATGGTCGAGACGGGACGTTGAAGTTGAACGGCCATATTTGTTATTGTGCCCCATAGGAATTTATTTGGATCACTGAATTTCTGAATAGGAAGTGAAACAATTTACTAAGATTGTGATGTATTTTACTTATATGCATACTGTTTTGAAAAATTTTACTAAGGCCCATAAATTCTTTTATGTCTAAGGGAGCATGCATATATAGCATTGTGGATACCCCCAAGAAATATTAATTCGCTGAGTTCATCCAGCGAATTTTTCTTAAATTATAGTAATTAACGTCAATAAAGTGGCGGGGGCATCAAATAATAATGGTAAAGGGGGTCGACCAGCCGCCCCAGTTGACGTGGGATCTCCTTTACTCGACTGGGAGGAAGGAGATCACTTTAGCTTCGAAGACTCGGAACGATTTGAAGAAGATTCCTTGTGCAGCTGGACTTCGGAACCCGAGAGTCTTTGCAATAACTGGCGAGGATGGAAAAGACCAAACCCCCAAATCGCTTTTGGCACACGCTCTACGAAAAAAAATGTTCAAGGTAAGTTATACAGCTGATCCTTTGTTTCGATGTATAGTAATAGACATATTTGCATAAATAAACAGACTTTGCTTTAATATTAGTAGTAAGTATAGCTCAATATCCATTTTTTTGGACATTATTATAAATAAACACGATTATTTTGCGTTATATCGTTTTTTTAAATAACTTTTCTTTGTGTGTTTGTATGAAGACAGGTGCCATAAAGTCATTTACCTTTGACTGGCTAGAGCAGTTAATAATAATAACCTCTGTTTGAAATTTGCAACAACATGGTTGTTTCTTTTATAACATTTTGGTCTTATTTGTCTATATATCTAATAAAATATTTTATATATTAATAGTTTATTTATGTAACTTTCACAAACTTTCACTAATATTTTTTTTTAAATAGTGAATCTGCTTTTTCTTTCACTTACTTTTTAACAGTATAAACTAAAAAATTGAATTAGAATTTATTTATTATTTCTTTTAAGTAAAAATAATTACAATTTTATAATACTTAAAAATGAATTAAACGTTTTGAGCACTATGTATTATAATCAGCACATCAGGACATATAACTATACTTAATTGAAGTATTATGGTTTTAATTTTAAATTAACAGCTTTTCACTAAATGCATATGAAAGTATATACATACAGTACTTACATCAAAAACACAATTTTTAAAATTTTTGTCTGTCTGTCTATTTGTTCTAACTAATCTCTGAAAGGGCTTGACCGATTCTGGTGGGACTTTGACTCACAGATAGCTAATTTTACAAGAAGTAACTTAGGCTACTTTTATTTGACTAGAAAATTACAAAAACCATTTTATTTATTTTGACTTAGCTCAGTGAATCGGGCCGGGTTTGCTAGTTATTAAATGAAGTCTATAAATCAATATAATTGTAATTAATTCATATGTACATAATATTATACATAAATGATATTTTAATGAAATATTATTATGAATAATTTATATTAACCTGGGTTTTATAGAAAAAACGGTGTCAACCCTAAGTGAATTGGCAGCAAAATGTGTAGCATGTCATATACCATTTGAACTGGTTGAACATGTTTATCCACCTGTGCCTGAACAACTGCAACTTCAAATTGCATTCTGGAGTTTCCCAGACAGTGAAGATGATATTCGCCTATATTCCTGCCTTGCAAATGGATCAGCAGATGAATTTCAAAAAGGAGAGCATCTGTTTAGAGACAGAGCTGTTAAAGATGTTTTACAAATTGGTAAGTCATTAAGAATTTTATAACAAGCCATTGCACATAATACAACTACACACTGACACAATTTAAACCATGTAAACCATGTAAAGGTTATTTTTATAGTCATAAATAAACTTGTAACAATTCAATTTTAATCCATATTTTTTTCCAGCAAAATATTTTTTGACTGATTGCTAATATGCCTATATTTTGTCTATATATGTGTGTTAGTGAATTCTTGCGGATATTGCCAGTAGCGGCACATGAATGTTTTTGAGATAGAGGCAGTAATTACTTATTAGAGTTAATATATTAAAAAGCAGCTAAAGCTTCCTAAATAGTTCATCTTTCTATTGGTTACAATGAATATATGTAATATATTAGACAAACTTACACAGACTCAAGAGTATATACCTATCACATCTACTAAAATAATATATCATATATGTATGTATATTAAAATTATTAGGAGAAAGATAATAAGTAATGTAGTTTATAATTACATTTTTGTAGGTTATAGTAGGTAGGTAAAGTGTACAAAAAGAACATTGAACCAAAGAAATTTCTACAGGTTTCCATTTATCAGCAACAGTTACACTCATCATGAGTAGAACTCAGTGCAATGTGGCAGTAACATTTGACCGGCAGAAAATCTCTTCTTGTAATTGCACCTGTTCATCATCAGCGCATTGGTGTTCTCACATTGTTGCTGTTTGCCTTTACAGAATACATTTAGTAAGTATTGTACTAGTAAATAAGCTGAGTGTGTACTAAGTAGGTTAGCAGTTTCATAATTTCCTAGATTCTCTCAGTCATACATGTTTTCTCACAATGTTTTCCTTTACCATAAGATAAATGGTAATCATGTTAGAAATTATTCTCACATGAAAATAGCAGAGATGCAAGATCAAGGTTTTGAACCCACTTTACTTAGTTATCCAAGCAAGCAAGCATTGCCACTGTCTGTTATGTAATAATTGATATGGGTGTTAAGAAATAGTTTACCATCATAAAATAGCTTATATCTTATGTCTCTTTTGTCTATATCTTGTTATAATAAAATTCTAATTTAGACTAATTTTTACATTGTCATTATTAACGATACAGAGACCAAATGTGTAGTTTTTAAAATTTTTGTCTGTCCGTCTGTGGCCGCATCACGAGACAACCATTGGACAGATTTTAAAGATTCTAGCTGGTTATCCGAGTCAACATATAAGATACCATTATTTATATATTTTTACCATGGGAATATATTTCATTTCTGACAAATCTGCGTAATTTTTAAAATAAACCTAAGAAACAAACGGACTTGAGCGAAGCGAGGATGAGTCACTTGCAAGGGCGCTGGCAGAAATATTTCCAGGGGGTGCATTTGCCTCTTCATATTTCATGTTAAACGACTGACACTTAACTAACTTTAAATGATTAGCTATGTATATTTTTTTTGTTTATATTTTATTTAAATTTTTACTTTAAATATATCTTTTAAACGGAGATTTAGCTTAAATATAATATTTTAGTTTAATTTTTTTTTATATATATTTTTTTCTGGCAGTAGGGCGCAAGAGCACCCCCTAACACCTCACTCCCGGCGCCCATGCACTAGTATACTGTATTATGTGAAATATAAGCGTCAACGGCTACATATATAACTATAATATTATTGTGGGCGATGTTCTGCTGCCCTCATGTTTTGGAGAGTATGATAATTACTTAGTGTCATATTCTATACCTGTTATCGAACTCCTCCGAAATGAGTACATAAGTACATATTGGTCTTATTAAAGGGAAAATCCTTTACTCACCTATTTTAGTGGGAATAATAATTGTGAATTATTAGCATTGCTATACATAATTATTATATTTATTAATATATTTATGTGACTCAGTTAATCATTTTACGTCTTTCAATTTTTATTTAAATTTAATTTAAAGGTCAAATTGTCTTTACAATAGTTTTTTACATTAGTGTTTTAGTTGTAAGTGGAACAAAATTTACTTCTTCAAGATTCAATAAGGAATCAAAGGTTCAATTTATGAAATGAACTACTATTAAAAATAATAAATACTTCGCATTGCATATGTTAAAATATTTTTTGTTTATACTGAGTAACTGCTTATTTCAATAGCCAACACAAGTATGTCTCCGCGCACCAGTCTCAGAGTCACTTCAAAGGTTAAGAAGAGATCAGCTACAGAAATTTGCACAATATCTCATATCGGAATTGCCACGTCAAGTGCTTCCTACTGCTCAAAAAATTCTAGATGAACTTCTGTCTGCTCAGCCAAACCAGATAAACACAACCTGTGGAGCACCGGACCCGACTGCAGGGGCCTCCGTCTTTGAATACACGTCGTGGTTCTTGGACGAGAAGACTTTACATAATAACATCAACAAGATTTTAGTCAAGTTTTGTGTTCCAGCTCCAATTGTATTTAGGTAAGTTTTTACAATGCGTTAGCTTCCAGGTACTGAATGTATGTCTAAATTTTTTTATGAAGAGCGGTTTCATGTATAAATGTAAACCTTCTAAGGAAATCAACTCATCTCTTCTAATAAAAAAGTTTAGTTCAAAACAGAAACAAAAGGTGAATGTAGATTTTGTAAATTTCATTTTCTTAATTCTTAATTTTTTTTTAATGTATAAAATATAAATACTTTAACATTGACCTATTCTTAATTAAACTTTCTAATGTTTCTAAAAGTTTGGTAGTAAAGTAATATTTTCATCAGGACACCAAATTATTAATAAGCCGCCATCTTGATTTATAGGAAAAATGTTGACCGTCTTCAACTTTTGGAGTAAAATCATTACTACAAACTATGTCATTTATGATTATTATAATATAATTGTTGACCTATCTCATCTATTATTTTTCTTGAGGGCCTAGTATAATAAGATATATGAATATCATAAAAATGAAAATGAAAGATCTGATGCGCTGATTATTATTATATCTGGCCTATTGGTACGAGCAATATTAACTTATACGCAGCAATATTGAAATAAATTGTGCCTAGCTTGCACTTCTAGAACCCATTGAACAAAATAATTGAATTAAACGATTTTAACAAGTAACGATCATCATAAAAAGTAGTAAGATCGCATGTATTCGCAAAAAATAAATCGCTTAGTTAACGATTAGGTACTTACCTATATATATATTTATTATTAGCTGTGGGTTAAGGTGAAAGTTTGAAAAAGGTTTCCTTCACTTACAATTTAAAATGACTAATACATAAAAACAGTCTGGGTTTTATAGACACATTAACCTAGAGAATTTTTAAATTTCTAAATTATTTATTCTAAAGAATATTCATGCGATAGTTAATAAAGCGTAACACAAGACGCGTGAATAAACGAAATATTGAAGATGCTAGAGCATTCAATGAGGTCTTGTTACATACCTCTTGCATGCATGACAAAACTTCAGAACAACACCAGGCACATCCGTCATATAAGGACCAGGGATTCTAGCTGAAGTCGAACAGTACACTATGGTGAATTATACCTACTTATTACGAGTATCTCCTCCTGAGTCCCACAGCGTAGATGATCCACGAGCCAGAATAGCGAGGTGATAGGAGACTATCAGTGAAGCGAGAGTAGGTGACCGTAGGCTATCAGAAAATTAAATTTGGGCATTTGGGCGGTTGCGTCATATTCTGAGTGGCCGATCCCTCAGACCCTCAATATCAGAATATAACCTCCCTGCCTATAACGACTTACAGAGCTGACACCCAGGCAAAAGACAGAAGGCATAAATTCAAAAATGACAATAAAATTCCGAACAACACTTTTACACGTTAATATTTTGTTTGTTTCAGTGATGTGAATTACCTTAGCACCAGCGCACCGCCGGCCGCGGCTGAGTGGTCGTCTCTCTTGCGGCCGCTGCGAGGTCGCGAGCCGGAGGGCATGTGGAACTTGCTGTCCATCGTACGGGAGATGTTTAGGAGAAGCGATAGAAACGCTATACCGTTGCTGGAAATAATCACCGAGGAAGTGATGGCTTGTGAACAGGTAATTTTTGATTTTGTTATTATTTAAACGTATGTACATTCCCGTGACATAGTACTATCACTGATCATATTCTTTTCTGATCAACTGATCGTTGTGGATTAATTGTAGTTCTTGGATAATCCAGACTGCATATTCGTTATAGTTTGCAGACTTTAATCTATCTAGTTATCTATTAAATGATTCATGCGCAAAAAATTAAAAATTATTGCGTTCGAACAATCAACTTTAAAAGTAAATAATTTACATATATGGTACATACAATGTATTATATAGTAATGAAATGTATGGCATTTTGCCAAGATAAACTTTCCTCTCCCATACTTCTAATTGCGAACGTCTTTTGTAACGATACTTATATAGCTTCAACCCTGAGGTTTATGGTTATGGATAAATTCCGCTGTCCTCGTATATAAACAAAATCTACACTATGTAAGTTTCTATGCTATAATAGGCTATTTTTTTATTCTGATAAATACAAAATAAAGAACACGCGTTTATCGTGGGATGTTATAATAACTATAATTGAAACCGGAAAAAAATTATGTTGGATTTTGAACCGTATTTGCTCATGATAATTTAAACAGGAACAATTACAACCAGAAGCACTTGTGTGAAGTGTCGGCCATGTCGTTAGATAATTATACCGTGTCTAATTAAAGTGCTATCAGCACTTCATGTTTTTGAATAAATATATGTATATAATTTGGATTTGATTAATTCTTCTATCTAAAATACCTTATATTATGTATTGTGCATAAAAAATAGTAAGGTAAACCTACTATCGTTTTTGTCATCACTCCTAGTCGTCTTTTAACGTCCCTCTGCTGGGCACGGGCCTCCCTCAGTGCGAGGGGGATCAGGCCATAGTCCACCGCGCTGGCCCTATGCGTTTTGGTGGACTTCACATGTCTTATGAAAACTTGCTAGGTTTTGCTTTCGGTAATGTAAATTCCTAATACTCTTTATAAAATTTATTATTTACTGTTACACAGATAATAGTGTGGTGGTACAGCACTAAGGCGGCGCTCGTAGCGTGGGGCGGAGGCGGCAAGCACAACGCGGCTGGCAACTCAGCCGCCCAACACGCCTGCTCCTCGCTCTGCGACGAGGTGCTACGTTGTTTCTTATTCTAACTACGTGAAAATAATTGTTACAACTAAGTAGATTGTATTAGTCACATTAAACTAAATAATGGTTGATTACAAAGTAAATTTTGAGAAATGCTCTAAAGTGTCTTTTAACTAGTCAAAGCAATAAAAGTTATTGCTCTGAGTTATTTAGTTTGTTAATATTATAAAATTTAATAATCTTTAGTTCTATATTATACGTAAAAGTTATGAATGCCTATTTACTTAACTTTTTTAACTTTATCACTTTTTTTAGTTACATTAAGGTCGAAAAACGTTTTTTTACACTTGATTTTAAAAGGAAATCTATAATACTTTCAGCAATGCAGTAAATCTTGTATAGAAAATATTTATAGCTTGGCTGAAGGTAAAAACACTATTATATGAAATATTATTATATAGGTTGTAGTGCTATGGCGCCTTGCAGCATTAAATCCGGGCCTGGCTCCGTACGAACGTGATACGTTACATGAGCAGTTTGCACAGTGGCACATGAAAGTTCTGGATAAGGTAATGTATAGCTGTGTTTGTATTAACATACTAGTTTTCATAATTCATTTTCAGTTTTAAATTACTTATTGTTCAACGCAAGAAGGTTTTTGAAACCACGTGAGACAAAGGCTCGTTAAAATGTATTTACTGAAGCGATTTTATAGATTTTACAATTAAACTGAGAACCTCTACCTTTTTACAGTCTGCTAAAGATGAAAATAAAGTAATCATAATACACGATTTGTGGCTTTAAAATTGCTTTAAATGTACATTTATTACAAGAGACGCGTAATCAATTTGTTTATCAAATGGTATTGTTAAGTAGATGTTCCCATACGCGTTAAAAATATAAACATTAAACATGTATAATATAATTATTATTATTATATTATAATACAATAATAAATATTCATAGATAATATACGAATTTTGACATTTTCTAACCTCTATCTTTCCTGTGATCATAATTGCTTAAAACTCGATTCAAATCATCAGAAAAATTGAAAAATGTTATCAGCAATAAAGGCGTTTTTTTTTTATAATATTAATTTGTTTAAACATAGTAAAACATATTCAACCTTTCAGGTGGCGAAGAACCGCAACAACCATATAAACACATCGTCGTCCCACCCGCGCCACACCCGCACGTACTCGCACCCGCCGTACATCAACGGTATCAGCGAAAACGAAGTCTTCCCCGGCTTCAACCCCGCTATGGAAGCATGCTACTTAGAATGGGATGACTATCAGATACCAGGAGTTACTTATACAAAAGATTTGAACCCGCTATATCACAGTCCATTCACTATATTCCGGCATACGGATAAGAATGATAGTGTTCATCAGGTACGTTTTTTTGTGTAATTGATTTATGTATCCTATTTATTTTTCAACATACCACTGCTGGGCATCAGTTAGCTTCAACTCGGAGTATGTTTGGAAACTATTGACCCACTTCCAATTCAGCTTGTCACGCACAATGGCGGTTATTTTAGTTCTCTGGCGAATGGCTTAAGCCATTATTTTAAATTATTTCTGCTAGAGAAAACCCTAGCGCACTATAATGGATAAATATTTCCAGGACATGTTTGAGTCTATGTGTACATGTATATTTTCTTCTAGTACGATGCATTTTTTTAAAATGCAGCCCTTTAGGTAATTTAATTTCCGTAACTAAATGGCACTAACTACAGCTTCTATTAGATCTTAACACCATACGGCCCTGACTTATTTATGGTTATGTTTAAGGTGAACTCATCAAAAGCGGTATTGAACAACGAGATGTCGCTGAGCTATCGCCTCACCAACCCAGACCCGTCCCACACTGGACACCGCATGATGATACACAGGAACAATCGCGTCACAGTCGACATAGCTGTGCCTGGACCGTCCAATCAGGTAATTGAATGATATATTGATAGTCACATATTCTTCCAAACATTCTAATGTACATACATTTATTTTTAAAAATTGTTTTATGTTTGTAGTTGTATTGCAAAATATTTAAGCGTCAATGTTGCGAATACAATAAAATATGTATAAAGAAATATTTCAAACTGCGTTTTAAAAAATATCACTCTTGATATTTATACTTTTTGTTATATAATTTTTAAATTATATTTTTTTATTCAAAGCCCTGTGGATCTGGTGAGGGTCCAAGTGAAGTACGAGACTCTGGCCCTAGCGATGGAAACCATTCCAGTGTATCATCTGAAGGTAAATAATATTCCATAGTTGGGTTAGGATAATAAAATAAATTTATATTTCTTTTGAACAAGTGTCATTGAACTCCAAAATGGCTTGACCGATTTAATAAAATAATAATGATTTATTCACATTCTCAGCTTTACTCGGTAAACTGCACTCGGGTTGTAGGATTTTATGTGAGACAATTTCCAAAAACGGATTTCCAAAAATGGGTAAAGCCATATTCGGGCATGATAATATCTGACGGTACCGGTAGTTTTATAAAATACAAGCACTAAAATCCGTCCCGTAATTAAAATAAATAAAAAATCTTCAATAAAGTGCTTTGTTACTCCTTATATAATTAACTATCTAAGAGTGAAAACCCGTCAAATCGATTCAGCCTTTTCAGAGATGAACTTGAACAAATAGACAAAATGACTTTAAAAATGTTTTTTTTTCTTTCACTTGAATTTGAACTTTCATCTGTATTTAGTGAAAAGCTCTGAAATTAAAAACAGACATACAATTTTATTTATATAAGTACATATAAAGTCACGGTTAAAAAATAAATAGTACATATATAACTTATAAAATATAGGATTTTGTGAGAACGAAGAAGAGATACTGCAGCAAAGCGGCCTAGACACGGACTCGCAGGAGTCTAGCTCGGCGGGCGCGTCGTCGGACGACGCCGCGCGTCGCGTGTCGCACGACGACTCCGTGTCGGACGACGAGTGCAACCTGTACTACTACGACGCGGCCGCCGCCCGCCGCGTCGCCATCGACACCTCCAGCGCTGGCCAGATGATTGCGGAGACGGTGTGCGCGGTGTGTTTTTTTTTTATTAATAGATTATTTTTTCGAGATATTATATATTTTTATAACATTAAATTAAAGATTAGTTTGATTTTAAAGAGCTTTTTACCCGACTACTGCAAAGCCTTTCGAGTGGCAATTTTAATGAATGAGGTGTCAATAGATTCGTAAGAATGGCCTGACTAAAATATTAAATAGGCTATAATATAAATATCAAAATTTTATATGATGGAATTAAAACCTTATTATTAAAAGTTGTAACGATAATATACGCAAATACATTATTATTATTACTATTAAATAAAATATATGAAAATAACATTGTTTTTCAATAAAATTTCTGGTCACTATTAATTTTTACATATATATGTTATCTTAATAATGTTAATTATAATACTTATTTATTAAAAATAAAACCAGAGTCCAAGCGGCAGCGGGCGTCCGTCGAGCGAACTATCGAACTGGGGCTGCGGGTGGGAGATCTCGTTCGCGCGCGCGGAGGGGCTGCACGCGCACGGACACGCGCGGGAGGCGTGCGCGCTCGGCGCCTGCCTCGCCGCCGACCTGCTGGCTAGCCCGCCGGCGCTGGGTATTTACTGTTATATTATATATATTATTACAAGCAACTCGGTAATCAGTAGTTAATATAGTAGATACGTTTTAACGGTTAATTTAGTTTCATCAGAAACGAGATATTGGACTTTTATTATAAATGCAAATTGTATATAGGTATTATGTGTGAATGTTTTTAGTTACTCTTTCACCCAAAAATGGCTGTTTGAATTTCATTATTTTTACACAGATAAATTATAAGCTGAAGTAACACAGGGTACTGTCAGGCATGTTAGAAATGTTCGACTGTGTTTCTGTATTATAAAAAAAAACTGAGTTAAATATATTTTTTTTGATTTGATTTTATATAATTCCAAATTATATATTTAATTGAATAAACTTATAATCGTGTAGTCAGCTATCACGATCGCGTCAATACAGGTTCATTGGGTGGCGCCAGTGTGGGCTCGTACCTGAGCGCCGCGGCCGAGGCGCGCCGCGCGCGCCGCAGACACGCGCCGTCGCCCCGCCTGTGCGCCGCCAGCCACCGCCTGTCGTGCCTCGCGTCTGCAACGCTCGCGAAGTGTGCCTTCTTGTGCACTGTTAGTATATTCCTCATTTGTTTTACTATGTGTGTTTTAGTAATAGTTTTATTTATTTTGCCTTGATTATGATCTTGGGTTCGAGCACCGGATTGGACAAAGTTTTAATATGTAGTCTTTTCTATTTAATAAACCTATGTAACTGTCTGGGAACATTTCTTCTGAAGAGCATTTAAAGTCGTAAAGGCACAGGGTCTTAAATCTTATTGGCTATAGTATCGGCTTGTCGTACAACCGAACGAAATTATAAATTTTATGGATATTTTCATTAGAGCTTAATAGTGCTATTATTAGTCTTATTGTATGATTTGTCTTTATTTTTGATTTTAAAATTATTATTTTTTTGCGGTATAGGTTTTGGCAGAGTTTAGTGAACATCATGAGCTAGCTTTCCGAGTAGGATTGTACGCTTTAGAAATGGCCCGTCCCCCGGCTAGTACCAAGGCGCTAGAGGTGAAACTTAACAACCAAGAAACGGAATTAGTTGCTCTGTTGAAGAAACTGCCCACTGGTGCAGAACAACTTGAGTTGGCAAGAGAGAAGGCCGAGCAATTACGTGATGGAGTCCTCAGGTAGCACCACAATATGTTAATGTTTTTACTTTAACTGTATAAGTATATGATACATATTAATCTCATAAATCATAATACATACTTTGCGTAATGTACACAGATGAAAAATTAGACAACAAAATTGCAAACTAATTTATAGTAAAAATAAATATTTATTATCCCAAATATAAAAGAAACTAATAATTACTTATAACAGAGAGTATTTTAATTTTGAATAGATCATATACCACACCCAATGCAGACACCATAACAAGAGAGAGTATTGCCAACATAAAAAATACATCCTACGAACCATATCATAAAATGTAATTACATCGCACTTTAATAATATTAATATTTACATTTCATTAATTTATGGAATATAATTTAGGTGTGATGATACATTCAAATTTGGTTCTTCCAGAAATCGTGGTCCGGCTTTGTTGCCGATAGCATTGGCTAGTTATCTGTTTGACGTTCTGGTACTATCTGCCATTGATAAAGAAAATAAACATCCAGTAAGTATTTCCTTCACTTATAATGACTACTGCCTATTGTTTAAAAATTAATATTAAACGCGCAACATATATTGCGCTAAATAATATATTCCAACGGGATTAGTATTATTGTAATTAAAATATTTACAATATTCAAACAAGCTTTTGATTTTTAAATAGCTTTTTTCTATAGAATTTCTTCTTGAAATAATAAATTTACTCTTTTTTACTTTTTTCTATAGGCAAGGTGTCCAACAGACGAGGCATTAGGTTTCGAAGCGGCGGTGGCTGCTCTAGGTTTAAAGGCCAATGTATCAGAAGCTGAACATCCGTTGTTATGTGAAGGAACTCGCAGACAACGCGGGGAATTGGCTCTCACGTTATTGTCTTTCTATAAAGATGACCCGGTCAAGTTAGCCAGGATTATGAATAAGGTTAGCCTAATACAGTTATATTAATGATTTTTAATTGCAATTAAAAAATCAATTAAAAAATATAGAATAATATAGTTTTTTAAATAAAGTTAGTAAAAAATAAAGTTTTTTTTTGTTCTTATGTTTAATCCACAATCAGTTCAATAACTTTAAGCAGATGAGTTCTGTGTCTTGGCGTAGAGAGCGTGCACTCCATTAAGAGCACTGCTCATATTATTCTTAGATACAACTACATTCTCTGCCGTAGTGTCAGTATATCGTGATTCGTGACGTTTCAGGCGGTTCGGATAATTTTTCGCCTGGAGATGGACCGCCAATTCATTTGGATGCTCGGCCAGTCTTTGTTGGTAGCAAATTGTATATTTAGGATTTATTTATTACTGCGAACTATTCATTTAGACACGAATCATAATGTTGCTAATCTAGACAAGTACCCTTTCACCCATATTGATATTATAATAAAATTATGTTATTAGATCTTCGGGATTATTTTGCCTCGAAAAACACATCTCATTGCATCGAGCAATAGCTTCACTGAAAAAAAAAATATGAAACCGTAATTTAATATAGTCACCTGGACAAACATATTTTTTTTTTGTTTTAGGCAAATTAGTAATAATTAAATTAATAATATTTTAATTTCTAGCTATTAGATCGAGACATCCACCAACTAACAAAGGGGCCGATGGTGAGTTTGTACTACACAAACAACCCACGACTGGCCGCGTACCGCGGCGACGCCGCCATGTACAGTCATCAGGTGCACGCAGCGCACGCGCAACACTCTGCGCCTGTGCAGCAATCGGTTAGTCGTTTTATTCTATAGGCAATAGTGTGTTCTAATTTATATAATTTATTTAGTCACATTTGTGTATTTAATTTTTTATTTTAATATTAATTTAATTGGCGATATACTATGTTAAATCTTATATACTGTTGTATATCACATATAAAACATATAATTGTAGTTCAGTATATGCTTAAAAAATAACTCAAAAAGACAGCTGTTCACTTAATTGGTAATAAGTAAAGCTAATTAAAGTGTTCAAATAAAAGCTAAATGTCTTAACGAACCCATCAAGAGAAAAAGCAATGTCACTTAGAAATAAGATAATAACGAAAAACACGTCGTAGGCTTATAATACTTTTTTCTCTTCGAACAGACATCAGCGTGCCCATTAGTTGCTGAAATGGATCGTCTAACAGTGTCTGAAGGCGGACCATCTCCGCCCGCCATAATGCACTTGACGCATCAAACACACCAAACTCATCAAATTCATCAAACCCATCAAGTTCATCAAACTCATCAATTACATCAATCTCATCAGACGGCCCATCAATCACATCAATCACACCAGTCCCATCAATCACATGCATCTGGGCATCAATCTCTGCCAAGGCTCAAAGATTCCAGGTATAAAAATCTATTAAATATTACCATGTCTGCCTTCAATTTGAAAAAATATTTTAGCTAATTTAAAAAAATCTTTCACTTTAGATACAAAGGCAAGCGCTTGTATCCATCAGTACCAAACCAGCCTTCTGAAGCATCGGCGCACTTTATGTTTGAGCTGGCAAAATCAGTATTGTTCAAAGCTGGAGGGTCATCAAGTACAAGTCTCTTCACACAAACATCATGTGCTAGAGAACATCATGGGCCACATAGGTAAAGAAGTGGCCAGTTTTTTCTCTTATATATATTTTTAATTGAGAGTAGATTATTGATAAATAATATAAATATTTTAGAGGATTACACATGGCCGCCTTCCAATTGGGACTCTACGCTCTAGGACTTCATAATTGTGTTAGCGCAAATTGGTTGAGCCGTACTTATTCGTCGCATGTTAGCTGGATCACAGGTAATTTGGAAATTTTTTTTTAACATAAGTTATGTTACATAACTTTCGATATATGTATTTATACCATTTTTTTATAAAAATATAATAAAAAATATTTTATTAAAAAATAAATTTGTATGTGATCATTAGGACAAGCCATGGATATTGGGGCACCAGCAATTTTGTTCCTGATCGATGCTTGGGAAGGTCACCTTACACCACCAGAAGCTGCGGGAATTGCAGATAAGGTACATATTAATTATTTTTTGTCAATTGAATTTGCATTATTGTTTTATTTAATAAATGGTGTTGTTTTATTGGAACATCTAAAAGATAGAAGGATGTTTTAATTTGATTTATTGGTAACTATTAGTTGATTAATTAGTTTTGTTTATCAAATACATTAATTCGTTGTTGGTACATCTTTTTATAAGTAAATATATACGTACCTCTACCACACTGAAAATCTCTTCTCTATACTAATAAATAGCGAGACGTTTGTTTTTGTTCGCTCTAACTGCAAAAAGTACAAATCAGATAGACATGGAACTTTTTTCATAGGATGTATCGTGTTTCGGTAAAGGTTTTAGTAATATTTAAAACATAAGAACTTAGTTTTCGGGTTGCAGAACGCGGCTGGCGCCGCGGGAATTGCTAGTATCTTATAAATTATAAAGTGCGTGCGTACAAAGTACACTGTTTACACACTGTATAAATACTAATGATATTGTAATTTCACTTCAAAAACAATTCCGCACGATTACCAGCATGAGCACCCACGTCATAAGTTAGGCTGTATATTGTAATACTTTTGCTACACATAAGGTCACATTAAAAATCACCGACTTGCGGTGGGCAAGATCGCATCTGCGCATCTTGACCGTCTGAGGGGTGGTGGCGCTAACTCTTCCCCGTCTCTGAGTGCCTGGTACTTGATTTACGTGTACGTTTAACGAACAGTGCTTTCGTACCGCCTCCATGGTAGCGTTAAACGCTTAACGCAACCTTGTTGGAAGTCGCATAAGAAGTTTCACTTCAACAATTTATACATTCCTATTTGCCACCCAGGCCTCGTCGGGCTGCGACGTGCACATGGTGCGCGCGGCCGCCGAGCTGGCGCTGTCGGTGCTGCCGCACGCGCACGCGCTCAACTACAACGAGATACAGCGCGCCGTGCTGCAGTGCAAGGAGCAGAGCGACTCCATGCTTGAGCGCGCCTGCCTCACTGTCGAGGCCGCCGCTAAAGGTCATTAACCTTGTTTTTTGTTATTGCACTACTGTTATAATAATTGTGAAAGTTTGTGTGTTTGTGTGTGCGTTAGTGTTCTTTTCATATAAAAAAAACTTTTGGTTCTATAAAATGATTGCTGTACTTATAACCACTTTAATACAAACACTGAAATTATTTAAACACTGTCGTAAAGTTTAGATATATAAATCTTTAATAAAACTATACATACAGGTGGTGGTGTATACCCCGAAGTGCTGTACACCGTGGCCCGCTACTGGCACGAGCTGTACTTGCGCCAAGCGAGCGAAGAAGGCGAAGGAATACCAGAGGAGACACAATACCGCGCCCCTCCCCCACTCGCCGTACCTTTACCCTACCCTCTGCCCTACCCCTTCGCGTACCACCCCTACCCTCCACCAATATATCAGCTGCAGGTGACGCATTCCACTCAGGTAGGTATTGACGTGTCTTAGGTACACAATACTTAAGTTGATATTATTCAAATATCTGTAAATATAACAAAATGCTAATAAAGATTTGTATTAATATAGAGGTGGCGAGTAAGACTTAGAGTTCGCAATGGTCGAAAGTATCGCGTATTATACATAATAAAAACAACCGAAAAAAGTACAGGAGGTACTCTTTGAATCGTTGTAAAACAATAAACAAACCTCCAAGTACAGTATAATAATGCACACAGTCACACTCATAATTTAGAGAATTATGGCTCCTACTACCTCGCCTTTGGAGACGTTTCTTAGACATGTAAGACTAATTATGTTTTATATATATTTCTTACAGTACGGAGGGGCGGCAACAGCGCACCCGGGCGCGCAGTACGCGCTGCAGCCGTACTTTGTGCGCGGTATAGTGGCGCCCACACACCCTCACCCGCCGCACCCACAGCACCCGCCGCTCGCGCAGCACCCTCCGCTCGCGCAGCACCCACCCCTAGCGCCGCACGTTCCGCACCCGTCGCTCCCGGCTCACCCACAACCCATCGCTGTTAATGTAAGTTTAATTATAATATACTTTATCCACTGAAACTATCGCTATAATAACGATAATGGTTAATTGTATATAATTGGTAAACCACTGGGCACCCCCAGTGAATATATCTTACCATTTTAATCTTGTTCTTATTTTGATATTGATTATAATAAAAACACTGTGATATGTCTTTTATGAACAATGATAATAATATTTCTATGATTCAAGTTCATATAGAGAAAAGAAAGAGAAGCTTCTGAAAGCAAGAGTGTATGTATAATGTAATATAAGTTATATGGATAAAGAGTCCGAATAAAGAGTATATGGATAAAGAGAATCGTATTAACAAAGAATAGGATGTACAGACAAAAATCTGTAAGAGCTATTCTTTGTTAATACGATTCCAGCTGTAAGATATATTCCCCGGGAGATGTTTATATATAAATCCGACATCTCAAATTATGTGTACAGGAAAACATCGTGTTCCAACAACATCCAGCGCCCATCCCGCCTCCCATGCCAGCGACTGTCCCGCAGCCGGGAGTCAACACTGTGGGGGTCGCTGGCGTCAACGCAGTGGGCGCAGTGGGCACAGTGAGCACAGTGAGCGCGGTTAGCGGTGTGGTCAGTACAGTGGGCACGAGCGGCATGGGCACGCCCTCTCTCCCTCAAGCACAACTACGCCGCCTCCTCGCAGCCTACCGCGTGGGCATGCTGGCTCTCGAGACCCAAGCGCGAAGGGTTCATGATGATCGCCCTCAGAATAAATTTGGAAGGTATTTCAGTTTTTTTTTTGGTTAGTATAGAGCAATAAGGTAATGAGTAACAGTTTAAAAAAATAATGAATATAGTAAACATGTTGGTGGGACAAATAATGTCTTGGTTGTCCAAATAATGCTTCCTTGCTTTATTTTGGATAACCAATTATCATCATACCAAATTTTATCAAAATCTGTCCAGTTATTTTCACGTGATGCGGTCAGACAAAATTGTATAATAATAATTATTTCAATAATATTGTCCAAAAATTTTTTATGTACTGATTGATTTCATTCAGTTACAATTTTATTATATTATGTATGTAATTAGCCCTTTTTAACGTCCCACTGCTGGGCACGGGTCTCTATTGAATATGAGGGCGAGGGATATCAGGCTATAGTCCACCACGCTGGCCTAGTGCGGGTTGGCAGACTTCACATGCCTTTCGAAAACTTGCAAAGTTCTCTCAGACATTCAGGTTTACTTACGATGTTTTCCTTTACCGTAAGACAAGTGTTGATCATGTAAGATAATGATTCGCACATAAAAATATCAGAGGTGCGAAACACTGATTTGAGCCCGCATCACTCGGTTATGCAATGTATATATTATATATAAATAAATAAGCAGATGTGAATTTGTATAACTATATAAAGAAAAATGTATAACTATATAAAGAATGTCTCTCAGGAATCCACCATACGGCGAGCACGTGAAGTGGCTGATGCGCATCTCGAAGCGTCTCGGCGCGCAGTACCTGCACCAGTTCTGCGTGTGCGCGGTCAACTCGGTGGTGTCGCCCTTCGTGCTGTACGAGCTGTGCGTGGAGTCCGCGCACTGGCTGGCGCGCGGCGGCCCGCACCACCTGGTCATGCAGCACTTGCGCGGCACCCTGGCGCCGCTCGTGCACAAGTGTCAGCAGATGTGAGTCATGTTCAGCATTCAAGCAACACTTCAATATGATGAGGATCAGGCCATGGTCCTGCTTTATTTAAATACTAGCGGTGCCCGCGGCTTCGCTCGCGCTAAGAGTGAATAAAATAAACATTTTTGCTTATATACTGTTACTTATAATGTACCAAGGACTGATTCCCCATTTAAAGTTCTGGTCCTCTTTTCTGGAAACTACTGTGTAGCATCCTGCCGTGCCGCCACTGCTGCGCTTTCTAAAACTTATTTCCTATTTTTAACCAATTTTGCTACTATGTGTATCATAATTTTTTTTTCGTTAATGATAAACTGATGTACGTGGTTCATTGTTATGGACTTATGTTAAAAATTACTGTTAAATATTTTTCCTACGCAAATTGTGCCACCCCCGTTAACCTCCATAGGGGTTGATTTTCAAAAAACGCTTAGATATGTATCTCATAATTTGTATTGCAGAGCATTATTTCAGTGTCACGCAAAATATTTCAATAGAATTAAATTTCCCATACAAACTTAGCCACTCCCTTTAACCCCCAATGGGGGTGAATTTCGAAAAACCCTCAAATACGTGTTTCATCATTTGTACTAAAAAAGCATTAATTCAAAGTTTCATGCAAAAATGTGCAATAAAAATATTTTTCTCATACAAACTTTGCCACCCCTTTTAACCCTTTTAGGGGTTGAATTTCCAAAAAATAATATGCCTATTTCCTTCTCATGAATGCAAACTATCTACATACCAATTTTCAGCAAAATCGTTTGGGTGGTTTAGGCGTGAAAAGGTAACAGACAGACAGACAGAGTTACTTTCGCATTTATAATATTAGTATGGATGTTTATTTTGGGGTTTATTCATTGGTCTGTCATAGTCATTTAATCACATTTCTATGCGACTTTTCGAAGATTATTTTTTTGGAATTATGCTTCTAGGGGTTTATACTTTATATATCGATGGTTAAAACCTAGTGCTTTGTTTATTGTCTTGACGTACGGGATGATATCTTACTCAATTTTCGGACACGGACTCAAACGGACGTTTGTATAGGCTTACTCTATGTATTGCAAATATTGGCCGTGTGATATTGATATATAGTAAATATTACTTAATTTTCATGATATAATAACAAATGCTACCATTTTGTGTCAGGTACATTCAATGCATACACCAAAAGCTGTATCACTTGACGTCAGTTGAATATGAAGAGTTTGTGGGAATCGTTCTGTCGGCGCGCACCGCCTTCCAGCTCACGCCAGAAGGCAACACGCAATTTAAAGAATGGCTCGCTTCATTACGCAGGTTAGTTAACTTCATAGCTTTTCTATATATAATATGGACCTTACTGTAATTGAAACTTTGTTTTTATATTTATTTATAATGGTTTGTATTATGTATATACATAGCAAAATTTAAATAAAAAAATTGTAATAGAAGCTTGATATGGTGCGTATAATTTTAAACAGCTGTTCTTGTTTCAATAGGGCTTAGTTTCATATAGGTTATAGTAGTGTTATTACCTCGCTGCAGACTCGGCCAAAACTCATTCGAGTGTTTCGCACTCTTTCCCACTCACGGGCCTTATGGCACAGCATTGTGCATTACTGCAGTCGATGAGTGATATCGATAGTTCTTTTTTTTGTATCTTTATAAATTGGTTATAGAAATAAAAACACGTTTATTTGACAAGTAATGATCAAATTTATTTTTGTAGCGATTTAAATATACTCAATAGCACAGCACAACTAAAATAGTTATACTAAATAGGCTAAACATATTTGCTAATTATCCTCTTTAGTTTTTAATAATTAGCTAGTTAAACACATTAGTACCCATTAGTTACCCTGCATACTTAATGAACACAGTATGTTTACGTCGTAACCTTGATGATTCCGTTATCGATAGCGGCCTTGCGCGCGAGCAACTAGCGCACATCCCTAGTCCGATTATGATTTATGGCCAAGTCTGCAGCGAGGTAATAACACTACTATAGTCTAAATTAAATTTTAATCTGGGTCTCCTGTAAATGTATTGTATATATTATATATCAAAACATACAACTTAAGCGTCTCGTTTTACAAGCTTGCGTCATATAAAACCACTCTCAATAGTTGCGAAGTATATGAAAATATTAATACATGCACGTGCGGTCGCAAACCAGAGGCTAATTACGTAATAAGAAAGATAACATTGTTGTATTTATTTATGTGTACACAAAACTAATAATTAAATATATTTTATTGGATGTGTATAGCCTACTCGTAGATCCTGTAAAGTCAGTTTTGGGAAGAAGATATTCGACTCTAAATTATTTTAAACAAAATTGAAAACAAGATGCTCCACGTATTGCATTTTCTATGTCGTAAAGCACGCTTAAAGCAATAATTAGGAAAAAGTGTAATGTTATGTGTATTGTTATTGTTCTAAGTGTAATGTTATAGTGTATTAGATTGTTTGTTAAATATTAAATAGGTATTTGCCGATTTTTTTATAAAAAGTTCGCATGTCGCAAGCGTTAAAAAAATAAATTTTTGATAGTTGGATATTTATAATCTATACATATAACTTTCTCTTTCTTATTATGTCGAATCTGTACATTACACAGGATGAATCAATAGTTTTTAGAATTTTTGTCCGTCTGTCCGCATCACCCGAAAACCACTTGACAGATTTTATTATTCTGATGAACATATTATAATATACTTTTTACTGCAAGAAAATACCACATTGCTGTCTCAACACTATACTGACCATTACAACGTACACAAGGAACGAACCCAAAGTGGAGCAAGGCTGATGCGCTAGCAGCTAACAATATTACATTATCATCATTAATTAATTAACTTAGTACTCATTTCCGAAGTAAATTTCCTATCGATAAGATATCTAGCGGGTTAATGTACAGTGTAAATTTTTATCGTACACTGTATTGCGGCACGTGTTCTTTTTAATAGAAAGATATTAATAAATAATGTCCTCAAGTTTTTCATTAAAACCTTAAAGGTAGGTTTTAAAGGGACGTGAGAAAAAAGTTATAACAACTACATAATTTATTATGTATGTGTTTTTTGTGTTTTTCTCTATCTATTTTTACTATTATATAAATCATTATTACTTATGAACAGATCAAAGTCGTGCAAGAAAGATCTGTGGACGCAACTGAACGCAGCGCTGCAGACGAACGGCAAATGACGCCGGCAGCCGATAGTTTGTAGGATGCGGTGCGCCGCGCGCAAACTGTCACACTCACGACGCTGGCCGCGCTGTCTCCGGTGCCGCTCGCTCCACTTCTCTCTCTAACCCCACCCCCAAACACCACCAACACCCCCCCAAACACCTCCAACACCCCCCCCCCCCAAACACCTCCACACCTCCCAAACATCCTCCCATTTCGACCCCCCAAACGAGACCCTTACAGCTTTACCCGGGCATTGATTTGTCAATGATAAGTTGCTAATTTTCTTCCAGAAATTATTATTACATTTTTACATATACATATCTACCACATAAGTAATGATTTCGATGTTATTTAAAAGTTAGAAATTATGAAAATTGTTTAGAAGTTAATGATTATTATGCGTAGGTATATATGTTTAATTGCGCAACATAAATGCTTATTACGTTCATATAAATGTATTCAACTTTATTTAACTTGCATATTATATGCAATCGCATAAGTTTATGTGCAAAATTCCTTAGTATTATAATCATCACTTAAAAATATCTCTGCATTTTAATATTCAGCAACATGCACTGTTACTTATTTTACCGAGTATCTTCGATTACAACAACCATTTAGCAATATTTCCGGATAAATTTCAATTCTGAAAGACACACTTACTTAACAGCCAATATTTTTCTGAATTTAAACTTGTATAAATGTATTATGGAATCATCGATGTCATCACAAAACATGATTGTTAATCATCTGCAGTCCATTTCCGAAATTACTTGGGATTAGCGCAGTAAGTCTTCCGCTTCCACTTTTTCTTCTCTTCTCTTCATGTCCTCTCACACAATCTCTTACTCTCCATCTATCTAAACTCATTTCCATCACTCTTCTCATGTCGAATGTTCATACATTCTTTGTCATTTACGCTATTCTTGAGCTCCCTCTTATGTACTGTATTTTTATTCCTTATAGAGTTATTTAAAAGTAATTTTTGATGTATTATGTGTTTGATAAGAATTTGATCTTAATGATGATAATGGCTTAGCCATTAAAGAAAGTTAATGTTGTGAGTGCAAGTTTAAACTGAAAAATGTGTATTGACTGTGCGATCCCAGTTTAAATATTTGTAATTTAAGTACAGTCGAGTACACTATAATAATTATTGACATGTTATAATTGTAATAAACTGTGTATTCACAGGTATAACTCTTCAGTACTTTTAATTTGTATCAACTTATTGGAAAACCTTGTTTGCGTTTGTATGTTAGTGTTAAGTAGTTTTTTCATATACTACTCATTTATGGTGTCAGTTATTAGGTATAGAAAAGACTTTTTCCTTATACGCATTATTATATAAAATTAACTTATTATTTTAAAATTTTGCTTAATAGAAAGAAGAATATTTTTCGTAGTGTTCCAGAAGATGTGATAGCATCATATGAATAGTAGATATATTTCGTATTCTTTTGAATAAGATACTAATTATTTTAGAACATTAATAAAGTAATTATTTATTGCTGCGATAGTCACCACATTGGGCTTATTGGAGACCATTATATTGATATCGATGAATTAGTTAACGCGTTTGATGTTTCACGTATATTAGATTTAATCAAATTTTGAAAGTTTAAAATACAGTTATAATTTGAATGAGAAACCGTAAAAATGTTGCTAGCTCGCTACAGTATATTTTTAAAAGCAAGTAACTTTTTATTTTCTGCGTTAAATATTAATTTCATGAAATAGGTTAAATACTTTATATAGTGTAAATTCGCGTGTTACTAATAAGCACTTAATAACTGATTGCATTGGAACATCTAAAGTAACTTTATCTTCCTTTTTGACTAACAAAAAAGCTCAGTTTAAGGTTGTGCATTATGTAGTATGAAATTGTTTTTATTCAAATACGCTTTAAGCTCACATAGAAATGTATTTCGCTTGAAATGGGAGCTCGCAACATTTCGCATGTTAACGTTTTATGCTTAACTCTCCTAATCTCATATTTAAAGCCAGATTGTTTATTGTTTAATGTATGCGTGTCATACTTTGAATTAGCACAAAGTTTATGATTAATTTACGCATTCATCGGTACACGTTTGATACTTAACTAGTCAACTTTTGGAACTCATCAATTAAGCACTCTTTGGAATAAGTTATTTTGAAATTACACTGAGGTATTAAACATGGTAAGTGATGGACGTTTTAATCGATATTTTAATTTATTATTATTTTTTTCGTTTTATTTAAAAATTTAGTTTAAATTTACCGTTAAAATATTATTTGAATGAAAATTGGTGGAAAATTCGGCTTTATATAGTGAATTTTCTATTGATAATGTATTATTGCTCAACAAGTTTTCTTAACAAATGAAGAAACAACGATCGAACGAATTAACAGTAAATAGTATTACAAACACTTATCATGAAACGCAGAGTCGCTTATTTGTTAGATCTCCCATACATTAGGTATAGCTTTTAAAACTTATTGTGTTCGCCCTTTAAACTTATTAGTTTAATTTTAATTTTACTGCTTACACCGTAATTAGAACGCGAGCAAAATGTGTATTTTGAGAGAAGTGAATGTGACAAGTTATATTTTTAAGAATAATAGAAAATTTTGAAAGGCCAATGTCTCATACATTGATCGGTAGTAAGAGTGGTAACGTCGTGTAGTTGAGGTTGAACACATTATATAAAATTGGCGATTTTGTTCTTAAGTTAGATTAGAAATAGTTAATTTATATAATAATAAAAAAAAATAGCTTAATTTAAATGAATCAACACAACATACGTTCGTGAGTGAACAAAATAGATCCTTATATTGCAGGACTATTTCTTTTTAAATTCACTTTGATAGCACGATTAAAAGTTGTTTATATGGCTATCAACGTGTGCATAATATTCATGCGCAAAAATGTTGAAATTTGCAAAATTGTCGTCTTAAGTGGAAGTGAATAAAATTCAAAATTTACAATAGTCCATTTTATATCGAGGATTGGCTTAAAGACGTTTCAAGTGACCTAATATAGTCATTAGACTACAGATTTATTAGACAGATTGTAGATGACAACCGTCGGATTCACTATTTTTGATATGATCTTGTCGAAATTTGCAGTTTCATGAATGATTAATTATTATAAGGTGTTACGAAAATACTCGTAACGGTCGTTTGATTATCTAGAGTAACTTTATTTACAAGTTTATATTATTGTAATAATGTAATAAAACCTTTTATAGAACAAGATCGTATCTGTATACCACTTGTTATGAAGAATGGCATACCGTGAGCCGATTTTATATTATGTACTGAACTAATGAACTGAAATGATATAACATAAAAAGTATCTCTAGTTCATAGAAGTATCTCATAAAAAGCTCATGATTTTGAGGTGTGATTTTGTTCTATAAAAGTTATAACATGTATTATTATATTATCGTAATACAAAGTAGAATCTTGAGAGCCTTTCAAATAAAAGTAAAGGTATATTAAAGATTAGAAAAGTAACCGGCAACAAATTGAGAACTCATTTCAATGTTAGAACTCAAATCATTTACATATAATATCTGTGTTATTAGCATTCGGTGTTTGGGTTCCCGTTTGTGTTCGATGTAAGGTAGTCATTGGGGATTGAAAAACTACCGAGATCTTCCACGCCAAAAGCAATAATAAATATATCATCGTGTTAAAGTAATTATAAGTACAACATACTACGCACTATTTTATAAAGATACATTTTAAAAATTAAGAAATATAGCATATAGCTAGTCTTGATAAGTGGTTATATAAAAAAATCATGTACATTGAAGTAGAGTAAATGCGTACTTATGTGGTGTTTATGACGAGACATACATTTTTTTACCAACAGTATAACAGCATCTACAATATACAGATCGTTAATATTATAGTATGTACTCACACTGCTTTTAATTTTGAATTATGGAAATTATTAAATTTTATTACAAAAATAACCCTCTCAAAGTCATACTAGAAAAACACAAGTCCCAACATAATTGTCCTCATAATATAAATTTAATAAAGATTCATACACATGATATAAAGCTTGGACTTTGGACATTTAATATTTAAAACGTAATGAAGCATTGAAATGAAAATAATTTGTTGCCGGTCGGCGTCGTAGTTTAGGTTCAATATTTTTATTAATTAGGTGTTTGTGAATTCATTAGCGTGGATGCCCTTTGCATTCAGTAGGTAGTAAATTTTAGAATGCTAGTTAGTATAAATTCACGTTTGCAATCATTGAGTGGATTATTATCACGATTCTTGAATTCGGCCTTCTGTTTCAAACACAAATGTTTGATATTAACGCTCATAGAAATTCTGTAAACGACTATAGACTATAGTGTAGTGTACTTACCGACCCCGGGCTTAGGTTTGTTACCGATTCGTTAATAATGCACTTTGAGATTATAGTTACCTAATACTAAATTCGACTAAGATAGGATGTATTAGACATTATGCAATGTAGAACAAATTGGAAAACTTTCGATTATAGCATTAGACTCCAGTTAACACAAAAGTAAATATTTCGTAATGACTTGCCGTCCATGATTATTTTGCGAATCTGTACATTAGTTGCGACAGCCTTTTCTCATCCTACACTTAAGAAAACGCATAATTTGTCATATATTTATAATTGAATATTGCTGAATTGTATACATTAATATGCTCGATGGGCATTATTAACATTTTCTGGTACCTTCTGGCAGCATCTTTTCACTTTCCGGTATGAAAAAATGCTTGAAGTTAATTTGTCTCAAAAAACTATTTTTACACTATATAAACATATTATTATATAAATAAAAAAAAAGATAGAATATATAGTAGTTTACTAATTATAAGACGTTAGTATGGAGCATATTTTAATTAGTCGTTTAATGCATGTCATAGTTTTAATTTGCCGAGTTCAGGCAAGATTGCGAAGTTAAATGCGTTGTGGCATATTTATGCAGAATATTGATATTTTTACATATCAGTTGATTTTCTGCGACAGTACGTGCACTATATTTTTTATTCAGTATTCAGAATAGTACCTTGTACGATCAAAATTTTATTTTCAGTAAGATAGAAACAAAAACACTCGATTTATTATAATGTATGATAATTTACATGCGAAAAGCACTTTACTTCTCTGGTTACAAAGTCATACCCAGGTGTATAAAATAACTAGTCGAGTCTAGACTACTGAGAACTTTCCAAGTGTGTAACGATATTAAGCATCAAATCTACGTCACATCACAGTCAAAAGTATAACAATAGAACAAATATACTTTTCGATTATGCATAATTTTATACATCTGGAATGTAGTTTAATTATACACTTTGTAAGTGTGTTGTCCGCCTATTAAATGTGTAACTATAACGATGGAAATGGCTACTTATTAGTGTACGTAATACTTTTATATATATAGTATTGTGTCGTCCAAATCGCATGTTTCCATTCGCATTCGACATAGAGGTACAGTAAACGAAAGTTGTCCGGTATAATTGAACATGTCTGATATCTCCTAGCTAAAATATATACCTACTAATTTTAAAATATAATTGTATAATGCCGTTACAATGTTATATTCAATTAGTTTTAACTGGCCTCCATGTCACTCTTGTCGACTAAAGACTGAGAAAATCGCTACGCAAAATAGTCAAAGCGTAATCTTTAGTGAAATAAAATCGCATCTGAAGAAGATATAATTAGTAAAATGGGGCTTATAGGAAAAAAGTATTAGGTTTGTTTGCATTCAATGTTTTTTTTTTTTGGGTAATTCAAGATTTTTTAATTCGCATAAACGGTTAAACGGTAGTTTTAAAGTTTTCTATTAGTGCATACATTTCTATTCCTTAAAGGAATTTAGACATTGAAGTTTTAATTTAATATCATCAGGTGTCCGAAAATAACAATATCCGCAGTGGTTCATTTTGTTTTAAACTAATTTGTTTGTTCCACGACATTCTGTATAAATACAGGAGTGCCCATACATTTTATATAATTATTGTAAGCACTAGTGCTCCGTTGTCGCAAATGGTTGTAATTATAAAGTTATACTTATTAGTAAAATGATAGACTGTTACGCACTATTTCTTCAAACGTTTCAGCTGGTGTTGCCAAGTGAGTACTAATTAGTAGTACGGCCAGTGTCATGAAAAAAACATCTTTTCATAATGTCGAGACGTTTTGGACTTGGCACCACTAGCCTGACCCTACCACGCATGTTGTCGCTTTTTATGCAATCTCCTCATTCTTAACACTTTGTGATGACAAGTTCGTGTTGAATTGGCTTGCGGGTTGCATGCGAAACTACAACGTGTGATTTCATAAAACTTTGGTATATATCCTATTTGCAATATCTTTCCATATTTACTGTATGTTTTTACTCAAACTAAATATTTTGACCTCTAGATAATGTTAATGATTACTTTTACGGATACACCTAAGTCTTTTTTGGCAAATATTTGAAGTAACATTATTTAATTATTCAATATACTTATTCTATATTTAAGAAAAATGTGTTTTATTTCCTCTCTTTCATTATGTTCGTCTTAAAATGGATCATTGTTTGTTTCCTCCATTTTCTCCTATTTTAGTTACAGTTATCAATTTTCGCTACCGAAAAATATAATCGGATAATAAATAAGTTTTAAAAAGTATCAGATTGGCTGATTTAAGTTAATAGTGACCCGCATTTCATTTGGCAAAATTTTTAAAATAAGGGATTTGGTTGCCCAATCTGAAACTACTAGAATTTATGAGCAATATTCGTGCTCTAAAAAGTTTCGGGTCCCTTTAGTAAGCAGGAAACATAGCTGACATACCAATAGTTTATTAACATATCACACCTGTTTATTATTATGCGTGGATCTTAAAATTTTGACTAGACAACAATGCATATAAAAATTAATATTCTCACATTAAAGTATTCAAGTAAATCTGACAACACTCAGTAGATCCTATTATAAATTATTTTACCTATGTTAATTTGATTGTTTCTTCGAGAAACACGTTTTATACTGTCTGTATGTTGGTTTCGACTGATCTACGAAACAGACTGTTTTGACAGGTCTTTAACTGGAAAGGGAAAGAAGTTACTAAAACTTAGTTCCCATGAACTCACAATTTTTTCTACTATGAAAACAAGGAAGCTCTGGAACAAGCTTCCAAATGAAATAAGAAGTCGGTAAGCATGTTTAAATAGTACACTGTATATCGCACTAAAATTAAACTGTATTTATAATCGCATGCTTGTATAATATACTTAGACATTATTATATTATTACTTAGCAATTCAGTCGCGTCGGCTCCGCCCGCGTTCTAATCTATACATATAATAAAACTGTAGAAAAGTCGTTTTTGTACATTAAAAAAAAATACAAAAAAAATAGCCAGGGTGTTAAAGGACAACCAATAGAACCCCTTTCCAGCATTTTTAGAATTTTTGTCTGTTTGTCTGTTTGTCGGTTTGTCTGTTTATTTATCCGGGCATCACGTAAAATGTACGAAAGCAATGTAGATAACTTTTATACACAACGATTGAACGTAACTTTAAGTAACATTTAGTTTTTGTTTCATTGCAATCGGTTCAGTCTATCAAAAGATATTTGAGTTTAAAGTGAAGAAGTAGAGAAATTACTGAAGTAAAATTAGGGCTATGTGCATTTGATCTCACAACTTTAAGTAACTTTTATACACAACAATATGTGCGTAAATTGAAGTAACATTAAGTTTTTTGTTTCATAGTAATCAGTTCACACCTTATAAAAAAATGTAAATTAATAAAATTATAATAGTTTTTCCGAAGTAAAATATTAAAACCGCGCCATCTACGAGTATTCGAACTAGAGATCAACTGCGTGCAGTATTGTTCGATAGATGGCGTTGTGCGTGTGAAGTCATTTTCTGAATCGCGGTGTTAAGAATTTCCTTGAAAGAATGACCTTCGCCCATGTCTGCCGGCAATCTTTGAGTTTTCAACCGACTTCCAAAAGGAGGAGGTTATCAATTCGTCTGTATTTTTTTTAATGTTTGTTAGCTCATAACTTTGAACTGGCTGAACCGATTTTGATGATTCTTTTTTTATTTGAAAGGTAGTGCTTCCCGTTTGTCCCATTTTAATATTTTCCAGTTCTGACAATGGCATCCATGAGAAAACCATAAAAGTCTCAAATTTGCATTAAGTATTTGCGCGACAAATGGACGAATAACTCAATATCACGCCAACCGATTTCGATGATTCTTTTTTTAATGGAAAGGATATACTTCAAGGGTAGTTTGATCAGAGTTTGGTAAGGTTCTGATGATGGGATCCATGACAAAGTATCGGAACTCTTCAATTCTTAGGAGCAAATTAACGATGCTCGGCCGAATCTTTTATAGGCTATATGGATATTTGAGTCATGTACCGTAACTGATGATGAAAGGTACAACTCCTCAACGGTTAGCAGTTTAAAGAAATTTTTTTCAATATAATACGCAATTATGGACCAATAGTTGTATACTTTCAGGCTATAAGGTTTACCTCATAATAGAAGGTAAATTTTTATAGTCATTAACACAATACGTATCTACTTTCCGCTAAAAATTTAAAAATAAATTATTTTTAACAGAAAACAAAAACCGACTTCCAAACTTAATAAATCTAAACTAAAAAGTAGAAAATAATACTTTTAAGGACTTTGTTAATTTTGAAGTCGGTGCCAGCCAAAGCAAAATAACCCTAAATAGATACATATTTGATTAATCTATCAATTTGTAAACATAATCAAAATACCTGGCTGGCATTGACTCCAAAATTAGCCTTTTTCCCGGGAAGATTAAAAAAAGATCCGCTAGGGGCAGCACCGGTGGGGGGGTACATATGTTTTGATTTCTCTATTGACAACAAAGTTAA
The DNA here is from genome assembly GCA_951802675.2 of Boloria euphrosyne. Classification (NCBI taxonomy): domain Eukaryota; kingdom Metazoa; phylum Arthropoda; class Insecta; order Lepidoptera; family Nymphalidae; genus Boloria; species Boloria euphrosyne. The sequence continues at coordinate 7,090,930 of OX637877.1, forward strand.
ATGTACGTCTTATTAATATTAAAATAAATAAATATTGTGATCAAAAAAATAAAAAATAAAATTATCATGCCTACAAAACATTGTGCATTCGCTAATTGTACGTCTGACAGTCGGTATAAGCAGGATGGTGTAAAATTCGGGATAGCTTGGGATGGAAAATTTGCCCAGTTTGTAGTAGGAAAAGTGCAGGATTTTGAACTTGGTAGAGTTGTATTGAGTAATTTCATGCGTTGCTGTTTATCCGCTAGACATTTACCACCATCAATTCCAATAAAAATTTTTTTACTATTACCATTTGCAATGCATTCTTCGATTCTTAAATATACAAAAAAAAACAACAAAAAAATTTATTTTAAATATTAAAAATTTAAACAACACAATGACACATACGATAAAATTTATGAACCAACTAACCTTTCAACTAGGACATTTTTATTACCTGACACGGTTAAGCCACGACATGCAAGCCATCGTTTTAAGTCCCTGACAAGATGATCTTGTACTTTTGCAAATTTCGATTTCGCCCCAGGTACATCATCTTCTATTAATTCCATAATAATTCTATATGTTTAACGTTGTTGTCAATAGAAAATTCAAAACATATATGTACACACCCCCCCCCACCGGTGCTGCCCTTAGCGGATCTTTTTTTAATCTTCCCAGGAAAAAGGCTAATTAACAAAGTCCTTAAAAGTATTATTTTCTACTTTTTAGTTTAGATTTATTAAGTTTGGAAGTCGGTTTTTGTTTTGTAGGAGTCATTAAAGTTCTGTCTTTAAAGAGGTTTGTCTATGTAAAGGTCTTGAATTAAATTGATAGTATCGTAAATCGTTCGTTCGTTAATTCATTATTTCGTTTTACCATTCAAAAATTTTGGTTAGTTAACACGTTCGCTGCGGCGGCGCTAGGACTAAACTTTCTGCCCGTGCGTTACGAGACAAATACTGCCCGTATCTATATTTCCTGCTATGCGTTACGACTTCTATTTTGCCGTACCAGCACCCGACTTCCAAGGTTCATACAGACGTGGAACCTCATAATATCAACGTCTTATTTTAACTAACCGATAGGATACATCCTCGTGTATACGTAGCTGCGTTCGCCCGGGGTTCTGTAAGATATTTCGAAAGATAAAGGGATTTTCCAAAATCTGCTATTTACGGCAATATATTTGCCGTATAGCATAGAAGTGATAAAATGCTAGGGATTGAGCTTACTTGTAAAATAAACAATCGATATTTTAACGATATTCTTTATTAGATATACTAGACACAAAAGTTAAAGACACTTTAAAGTTTAACAGTGTATGAATCAACATAATTCTTCTTAATTGATCAACGTAATAATTATTATCATTCTTATAATTAACGTCAATTTTAAAAGCACTTGTGTACTGAATTTTTAAAAATACTCTATTTTTCAACCGACTTCCAAAGAGAGGAGGTTCTCAATTCGTCTGTATTTTTTTTTATTTTTATTTTTTTTTTGTGTGTTACCTCAGAACTTTCGACTTGATGAACGGATTTTGATGATTTTTTAATCTGAAAGGTGGTGCTTCCCGTGTGGTTTCATTTTAATTTAGTTCAGTTCTGACAATGGCATCCATGAGAAATTCGTATAAGTCTTAAATTTGCATTAATTTTGTGCGCGACAAATGGAAGAATAACTCAATTTCACGCCTAACTGATTTCGATGATTCTTTTTTTATTGGAAAGGACTTCAAGGGTAGTTTTATGAGAGTTTGGTAAGGTTCTGATGATGGGATCCATGACAAAGTAACGGAACTCTTCAATTTTTAGGAGCAAATTAACGATACTCGGCCGAATCTTTTATAGGCTATCCGGATATTTAACTCACGTACCGTAAATGATGATGGAAGATACAACTTCTCAACGGTTAGGATTTAAAAGAACTATCTACGAAACGAACGAACGTGTCTACTTTCCGCTAAAAAGTTTAAAATAAATTATTTTTAACAAAAAACCAAAAACCGACATTTAAACTAAACAAATTTAAACTAAAAAGTTGAAAATAATACTTTTAAGAACTTAGTTTATTTTGAACTCGGTGCCAGCCAGGACGGACAGATTGTGCATTTTGTTGTAGCAATTTAATACATAACTTTTTGACATTCCTTACAAAACGTACGCACTGTTTCAACTTTCTTCTTGTTAGAGTTGAGTAATAAGCAATTCTATAATTTTTTCGCACAAAAAATATCGAGCACAAAATACGTATGGCCAGCTCTAGTGCAAAGTGAGGAACCGCGTGGGCGCATTCGGTAAGGTGCGGGGTTGGGAGGGTACGGCAAAACAGTTGCCGTACCGCACTAGACAAAAATATTTCACTCACTGTGCGTTACGACAACTATTTTGCCGTACGTTATTAGTGTAGAATATTATTATATTTAAAGTAACAATATTAAAAAGATCATTGTCTCTTTTCTACACTTACGGGAACATAGTTAAATCACCCCCGCACCGAGCGTAAGACAAGGACAATGAGCTGCCGCACTGACTACTAGTCAAAAACGGCAAAATACTTGCCGTAACGCAGCGAAAGTGTTAAATTCGGTCTTAATTTCGAAGTGCGAAGTAAATAATAACTTGCAATTTGAGTCAAGTAGTTTTATTTACTTCGTAGTTTGAAATTTTATTAGTCTTCATTCTCATTTTGAAAGTTTGTGTTGTTGTAAATTGTTGATTTATTTGGTTCAATATTTTATTTGTTTGGTTCAGTTTTTATTTTGAAAATGACTTCTAGAAAAAAATCAAACCTTTCGCAGCGTAGCCGAGATGCGAAAAGGAAAAGACTAAGTAGGTTCCAGGAATCAGAAGAAGATCGTGAAGTGAGGCTAACAGCAATTCGATTATCCGTTGCGGGGGTGGACCTAAGTATTGGATGCTTTTCTCATGGTCAACTATACGTAGCTCTTTCCCGCGTAAACAACCCCAATAACCTTTTTGTGTACGTTCCAGATGGTTCCACAGCCAATGTTGTTTATGAAGAAGATTTAGCATAAATAAAAAAAAATGATTTGTATCGGTATCCTCCAACAGCGCTTCGCACTAAAAAATACATTGTTAAATTCCAACATCCAAGCGAACGAAGTCGCGGGCACAGCTAGTTATTAATAAAAATAGGAACTGGTCGTAGAAGGTTGAAAATTTAGTGCTATAAGTATTTTTTGATGCCAAATCATAAAAAAATAAAAATTTGATTTAAAAAAATAGAAGGTCACCCTTATCACATAGGGGAATAAAAAATAGCCTACGACCTATCAGGCCAGGCCATCTGAGACCTACTTTTACACAAAAATAACCGAGATAACGAAAGGAGCTGAGGAGCTCGATAACAAACACTTTGACACGATATTTTTATATATAAGATCTAGGTCTACCTATAAGTACGTGTATCATGTATATTCAGTTTCAATGAATTACACTGAATGCACCTTTCCGATATTTCTTTATTTTAAAAAAGAATATGTATACCTAGTAAGTACTTTTAGGTCGTAGATAGTTATCTTATATTTTATTTATGTACCTACGGAAAATTTCTCTGTATATTTGTAGGGATTGACTCACTTAGTCACTACTCTATTTTTGGTCGGCTAACAAGGAACACTTCATTTCATGATAAGAAAGCATGAACGGATCATGCACCGTAAACAGTCGTTATTGCTACTTTACTATCGATTCTTGACATTTTACCTATATTTTATAGTCAAGGATTTTTATAAAAATAAGGCAGATAACAATTGTTATTATCTGCATAACAATTAACAACCTGTACCTACATAAGCAATCACTACAGATTGTAAGTTGATTTCACGGTCGCTACTTTAAATAAGTATATTATGTACTTACGTATAAGATGTTTTAATTGATATTAATTATTTAAGATTTTATTACTTTATTAATAGTAAATAAAAGAAATCAGTTAAAGTTATTGTGAAAGTGTTGGTTTGTTCCTCATTTAGCAAATTACCAACAGGTCGCTTTTAGGTAAGAGATGCAGATGACGCATAGAGTATATTGCTTGAGATGACGTTAATTAAGTACCTACTTTTTTATATCAAGTAAGTAGTTCTTGTGTAATACTTTGTTTAAAAAAAAACAAAAACCAACTTCAAAACAGCTATACAAACCTAAACTAAAAACTAAAACATAATACTTTTAAAATTTTAAATACTTACTTAGGTAGTTTAATAATTAAATAAACTTAATTTTGGAGTCGATGCCAGCCAGGAAGGGCAGTGTTATCTTGCCTTTGCAAGAAATATTGATTGTTTACAAATTGATAGTTTTTTTTCTGTTCCGTGGATAGATTAATCGAATAGGTATCTGCTTATTTAAGGTTATTTTGCTTTGGCTGGCTTTGGCGAACATTAAAATAATTTATGATAATAGTTTTACCATAACTCCTTATAACTTGTAATTTACTTAATGTATTACTATTTAACTCGGATAGCTATGCAAATGTTTAAATTCGACATTTTAATATACTGGACATGAAGCTTATGTTTATTTTACTTTATCTTAAAATAATAATAATATAATTATACCTACATATATTACATTATTATTTATTACATTAGTAGAAAAATTAAAAAACAGTCACCATTATACCTAGATATTGCAATCCAGAATACTTAGGTACCTACCTAGAAAATAAAAGTTACAAACATTTTATAAATTATACAAAAAGACCTGCTAAATATCAGGGAAATGACATAATGACAAAGTGGAAAATAAAGACGACATAATAGTAGGTAATAATAACGTTTCTTATATTAACAACAAATGTTGTACCCAAAAATCTTCATCACTCTAGCAAATTGCTTGGACTTCCTGTATTTTTTAGGTACGCGCAACTACAAAAGGATCTATAGGTAAATACTTACTAAAATACGTGTCCTTTAATGTGTAGCCGCTCTGCTCTTTAGGCATTACATACACGGCATACACTTTACAGAATAGATATCAGTACATCAGTACATATTAATAAAATTGAAAGTCTGTTTTAAATTCAAATTAACTGCTTTTCACTAAACGCATATAAAAGCATATTAATATATTTACTGTACCTACATCAAAAATCTTTTTTTTTTATTTTTGTCTGTCTGTCTATTTCTTCCGATTAATCTCTGAAACGGCTAGACCGATTTCGACAGATTATGACATTTTTATAAAAACCGTTTAATTTCTTTTAATTTACGCCCAGCGCAGCGAAGCGGGCCGGGTTTGGTGGTTTATAATAATTTCAACGGAAGTCTACATTTATAGCCTAAAATCAATGTTTTTTTTTTGTTTTCTCTTTGTCGTGCTTTCTGATCTATACTTATTACACACTACCAATTCCTTTTCTTTTTGATTCTTAACAAAGATGCTTGAATATAAAAAATATTTTTTCAAAGGTTAATTGAAAGTTCCATTGATAACGTTTAAGCAAAAAAATAAAATAAAGTATTAACCAAAAAAGATATACTTAGCTGAAATATATTAGTAGCTAAGCAGAATAATTAGAAGCACTTACGTTATTACTTAGGTAGGTACAATATTATGAACTTAATAATTACTTGAATTTAATGTAGGTAATATAATAAAATAAGTTGGTTCTTATAGTTCCTACTCTATAACTTATTTTTAAGATTGATCGATAACCTATTGAGGCTATAAATAGGATAACATTTGCTCCGTGGTAATATCGAAAACTATAAGATTAGGTACCTACCTCATTTAAAGTTCTGAAATAGATAAATATAATTATATCAAAAGATATTCAACATGGTTAAAGGTTTATGATAAAATTGAATACTCTGGTTGGAAAATACGAATTTTATTTTCATATTAGCCATTATAGGTAAAATAAGTTCATACCCTCCTTATATAAAGTTGTATCTCCAAACCAACTTTAGGATCTATTTCAATTTAATTTTGTCTGTCAAATTACGACATACCAAGTGGTTTTAAAACACTTCCGTCCGGAATTTCGAAGTACCTTGCCCGCTGAAAAGTTCATATTTCTGAAGATTTCAGTGCGGGCTAGTCACGTACGCGAGGGGCTCCAGCCGCGGATGTGTCATTAGGTATGCGGAGTTGCGGACTTACCGACAACCGCCGCACATCCGCCACCGCATTTTCATTTCTTTGTTTCTGATAAATAAAAATTATTATGCTCATATCCAATGCCTTTCAGAATTTATATGTTGATATGACTATGTTTTCTATTTATCAGGACTTTATGCTGGAAATACAAACAATGTTTAACGATAGAATAATAATTCAAGTGAACATTCTGTTAGCAGTTAGCGTATTCCTGCAAATAATATGTAGGTACTGGGTAGATATAGATATCAAAGGTGAACATGGAAAATCATTAAGGTAAGTTTGTCTATCAAATATTATGTTTTCACTATCATTATATAAAGGTTATATACTTATATAAACAGATGATCTATTTCGAGACTGCTCGGTACAGTGATAAACAACTAAAAAAAATGGTTGCCTGTAAAGTCGGTTTTACGGGCGAAGATTTTACGTGACAACGTCTTTTTCTCGGTAGAATATTTATTGATATGAATATAATTAAATTGCACAATAGGAACAAGGAATTGAATGAAAATAAGAATTGCACAAATTTTAACTATAGAAATATATTTTAATAGTTGAGTGGGAGAGAGACGCAAGGCATTCGGCGGGCCTCTCTCTCGTTCGGTGACTCATCGTAACGTTACCGAGCGTTACACTTTTTCATAAGTGACTCCCAGCCGCAACCTAATTTAAGACGTTGTCACGTCAAAATTAATACGTAAAGAAAGATATATAATATCTAAAACAATTCTTTTCTTGTTGTTACTATTTGCGTAAATGAATGTCGTACGGACTATCACGTCTCGTTATTTCACATAGAAATGTTTAGACTATGGAGGACCAAGACGTGTCAATCGTCTAGATTTCTAGAAGGTATAACGGTAAAGACGAAAACGTATTTTTCTTATAATTTCGTACTTCTAAAAATTTTTCTCTTCGAAAACTACTCTCTGAACCCACGTTAGGAATCTTGCTTGAAATTTCCTAACGATGTTTTCCTTTATCGTATTAATAACGACTGTAAATTATATTCAGTATTTTGTACCACGGGATCGCGTAACCAATGTCCTTATACCTATTATAGTATTATGTAAAGTTCAACTGCTTATAGGTAGTAGGTATAGTATTTAGTTTTTTTTCTGTCTTGTTAAATGTCATTCATAAAGAAATTGTTTAGAGGTACGAAAGTCTTAAATAACTGCAGAAATTGCAGTTAGAAGTTGGCTTTTATGAGACGATACAATCTTATGTAACTTTTTGCGCGATCGTAATTCGTAGGTTCTTTCATTGATTTAATTACAACTCGATGCTAATAGAAAAGTAATACGGAATCACAAAGTGTAGTGCATATCTGTTGGTTGATTAATCTCTCATTTAGTAAACATTACTGACGTAAGTGTATTATTTTGTATTTTTGCTGATATCTTTGTCAAACATAAATAAAGATATAATACCTTTATTATATTCATTATAATATCATGAGTTAAGTATTTTTATAGAAAACAAAGTTTGATAAAAAAAATGGTTAAATATTGCAGGTAGCTAAAATATTTCTGAGTTTTATCATTGATAGAATTCCCTAAGATGAACTGAAGCTACATATCGAAGGTCCTTTGGGAAATTTGTTTGATTTTTTGAAGTGCTAATAGTTTTTGATTCGTGTGCAATGCAATGCACCTAGGCAGTCTCTTGAAGTTTATTCTAGCTGTATTAGTGGTTCATGAGCTACATATGTATATTTTAATATCATTCTTTATTTGCACGTTAGCTTTTCGTTGTTAGCTAAACTTTCAAAATTTGACATAAGTATGTAGATAGGAGATAGGATTGTATAACCGAGTGATGCGGGTTCGAATCCGGGTCTCGCACCTCTGATATTTTCATGTGCGAATCATTTACATCATGATTACCACTTGTCTTACGGTGAAGGAAAACATCGTGAGGAAACTTGCATGTCTGAGAAAACCTAGCAAGTTTTCGTAAGACATGTGAAGTCCGCCAACACGCTGGGCCACTGGGCCAGCGGGGCTGGACTATGGCCTGATCCCTCTCGTACTGAGGGAGGCCCCTGCCCAGCAGTGGGACGTTAAAAAGGGCTGATGATGATGTAGATAGGTATAGTTAGTTAGACATGCTTTTGGAAATTTGTATTTCATTAATAATTACAAATTATTTATTTAGATATTATGGACTTTTATGGAACGGATTATTATATTTTAATTTTTATGGTATTTCAGTAAAATTTAGGCATTTCAATACTAAATCCTTAAGCTTTCAATTTTGCGGTAAGGATGCTCTAAAGTATTTCAGTTTAATCTAAGTTGTGTACGGAAAAGAATGGTTCTATTTTAAAATCTAAAATATCATAACGGTGCTCGCATTGGAGTACTGCCAAACGCTTCGAACACAACATGCCTAGGTGTTACAGAATGTGATTCATGTAGAATGACCACAGTTTTGGAGCACAACACGCAATGAACATTTTTTTAACATGTGTTACCAGCAATATCGCAGAACAGGCGAGGTACATAAATATTACGATCCTTGATATTGTAAAGATAGTCATACCTACGATGTAAGAATTTTTGTTGTGCTTTACTTTTATAATATTTATATACATATATTAACTATATGGAAGAGCATGTGAACACTCGTTTGTATTCAGCCCTTTTCAATATGAGGGGGATCATAATCTGTAAAGGTAAAGTCGAACTTTAATGGTAGTGTCGTAGAACAGCTGCTGCTTATCAAATGAAAGCATTCCCAGTATTAAAAATTGGATTAAAATAAAAAGAGAATTGAGTATTAACTCTATGTTCAGGACATGATTGACTCAATTTGTAGTGACTTTACTTACTGTTCCACAGCGGTCGCGGGTTCGAGTTCCGCCGCGGGAAGCATTCATTCGCGTTATGAGCACAATTGTTTATATTCCTGTTATGTGTGATTTATATATTTAAAATTATATAGGTGTACGTATGTCAAGTATCAACTACCTTTTTTATTGTTGGGAAATATATAATACATTATGCATACCACAAGTGGGTATGTGGGACTCACCGGCCCGAAAAGCAGTAGGTACTACACACTAAACCTTCCCCGTCTTAATAGGGCATTTGCATTTTCTTTTTGTAGGTAATGTTGGGTGTCTTCATATTATATTTTTGACAAAAGAAAAAAAATCACATTATAATATTATGAAATTTTATCATTAGAGACTATAGGGACAAAATAAAATAAATATAAATAAATATATTGGGGCATTATTACAACAGCGCCATCTAGTTCCGTAGTAAGCTACGTTACGTGCTTTTGTTACGGATACCAGATAGTTGATATACTACACATATAAATTTTAAATAAATACATATTATAAATATAAGCACCCATGACTGGAGTACAAATATTCGTGCTCAACAAATGAATGCCCCCAGCGGGACTCGAACCCGCGACCGCTAGCGCAGAAAGTAGGGTCACTACCGACTGAGCCAAACGTGTCGTCAAAGACAAAATGATTGTCAATTGTAACCACAAGCATCAACTTATAACTTGAAGGCCATTTTGATCTTCGATACCCTACGTGGTACGTACTCAGATACGAATAGACGAGGAAGGCAATAATTATTTAATAACACGTGAGTAGTTTTTTATAAGATGTTATACATTTATAAATAACTAGCTGACCCGTGCCCACTTCGTTGGGCATAATGTTAATAATCCTTTTTTAGTACAGAGTGTTATGTTTTAATTTCTAACTGCCAAATGGAGGGTTATACGTACCTAGGTATTTTATTAATATTAAAAATTAAATTATCTATACTAATATTAAAAAAAAACTACTTTTTGTAACTTAAATATAAAAGTTAGACATATGCTGTCGTTGACTTTTTTGTAGGCATTTTCAAGCTCCACATCTTTTCTCTAGAACTCAAAAATATATCTTTCATAGTTAAGGCAGCGTTCGTAGAAACGCTTTCATTCGACCGTTTTTCTCCGATTCACTTTGCAAAATGGACTACCATGTAAAAGCCTTTTTATTTTTCGGTTTTTTATATAACCTATGACACTCAGCAATAATGTGGCTTTCTATTGGTGAAAGAATTTTTAAAATCGGTTCTGTAGATCCCGAGATTACCCCTTACAATTTAACAAACACACAAACTTTACTTCTTTATAATATTAGTATAGATAAGCTATTATGATAGGTTTGTTTAGACGTAGATTTTTTCACAAAATTTGAAGGTATTAGAACTTTGTTGCTACTTCCAACCAAACATGGGTTTAGTCCTTTTGTAGCCACTGCTGGGCACACGTCTCCTTTCAATACGAGGGGCATCAGGCTCTAGTCCACCACGCTACGCTGGTCAAGTGCTGGTTCACATGTTTTTTGAAAACTCGTTAGTCTCTCTCAGGCATGCAGGTTTCCTCACGATGTTTCCTTCACCGTAAGACAAGGACACCATAAGGATCCTCATTTGAACCCGCATCACTCGGTTATCCAATTGAGCGTCATACCACTGGGTCACCACTACAAACATACAAATAAATCAAACATGATCCATGTTATCAATTGTGGTCTAGGTGTGGAGCTATTCTGCTATTAGATGATAAGTAAAAATTATTGGAACTTTATGAGGACCATGACACTAATAAATTAAGATAATATGATTAAAGTGTAATATTGCTATAGATACTTTATATAAATAAATTGATTGTGTTACGCTCTATCAATGTTGCATGTACTTTACCAACTAACAACTTAATGACATATTCTATACATGAGCTATCATTAAGAAACAACATATTAACGTACCATTTTGTAACGAATTATTAGTGACTCGCCCTCGCTCCGCTCGGGTTCTTCATTGCGTAGGTACCTACGTTAGTATTAATTTCTCATAGATTATACACTTCCCCGCATTATAAAATATCCTTATAATGTCTCTGATTATGCTTTCAGCTATTATTATATCAAATTTCTTCCAACTCTGTCCAGTCGTTTTATCGTAATAACGTTACAGATAGACAGACAAATATTTTCAAAGCTTTAGGCCTTCATTGGTACGTACGTATCGATAATAATGACAAAAAAATAATAATACATGAGCGGAGCAAGGGTAATTCTTATTCGTCTTGTAAATAATTCTTAGCCACTTCCAGTAAAAACTAATCTGTGTAACTACTAACTAGTTTATACCTTACAACCATGTAATGAGTATGTTGAATTCTTTTTTCTAATATTGAGGTTATATCATTTACACATTTACAACTGGCTTAAAGAAGTACTACGGATTATTAGCCAACAGAACCCACCCTGTCTTAGTTGGGCGTTGCAGTATCGCTTACGCATTCAATCACGATCCCCTCACGAGAGTTCGAGCCAAGCAGACCACACAGCTAAGACGTTACTTCTCAGTCCACTCTGCTATCAAAAATGTATCTACCTTGAGCAACCCTCATGGCAAACTGTCTACCCAAGTGGACATCCTAGTTCGTTTTTTAGCTTCGTGCAGTGTTGGATTGCTGGACGATAATGAGCGAGAAAATCGACGTAGGTACGTTTGGTCCGTTTGTTATTCCAAACTATTACCTATCTCTGTTCCAAATTTCGTCCAGACCCGTTCGGTCGTTCTACGGTTCTAGCATGCTTAACAAACATCAACCCAAACATTTGCGAATAATTTACAGTAGTACGATGTAACTACCACTAATGTTACTAGTAAAGATTCACATTATGTTTGTTGTAAACAAATATAGTTTATATTATCTCGTAGATAATATTAGGTACTAAAATAGCTACATTACAGATTGTGTCAATAGCAAATAAAACTTTATTTTAGTTTTGAATAACGGCATAAATTCTCAAATATATCATTCGGTCACAGTTCAGCATTACATATTATTAAGTAGCTTAACATGCAGATTACTGTTTTTAACTTAAAACGCTGTAGGTAGGTACACTTTTCGAAATATTCACTATTAGCGATAAGCGATTTATCCCCGTTTCATTCGGGCGCATCCCTAGATTCCTTTTGCATTTATTATCGCACTACTAGTTAGACTGTAATCGCTAGATTGCAGATTAGGAAGTACACAGACAGTATGATCCGAACTAACATAACAAAGGCTACATAAGTGCATCAAGTAAAGATAGCACCACCTTTTGTCAAATATCACGAATACCTAGATTTTAAGTTTTATTTACACCTACATTATACATATTATATGTATTTAGTTTAATATGTGTACATTATCAATAATTGAAATCATTTTGTGTTAATAGAACAGTAAATAATAAATATTTAGGTGACGTCAATTGGAGAGATCTTCCCTTTAACTAGCATGCGTCGCATTCATGGCGGCGCGGCATCACTCGCGTGGCCGGTGACTCTATGTAACATGTGCGCTTATCAAGTGTGCTATTGCACTGATAGTACGAATTCTATTGTTTTCATTGGTCGCACCGAGGGCGTGCGCGCCTCCGCCTGCCTGTATATAATAACTCGTCTTCAAGTTTATTACAGCACTACTTGCTCAAGCGGCGCACGTGACGCTTTATAATCTTATATTAATTTATCTGTTTTACTATATTCACGCGACCTTACGATATTTTCGTACCGTTTTCTAATTATAAACTCCTAAGGTAAGAGACAATGTAATTGTATCATATTATTATACCAAATAATAATTTCATAAGTAATGAGGCAAGCGCCAGACGTAGATCTCTAATTTGAATTCCCGATTGCCTCCCTTTTAAATACGTACCTAACTAAAAATATATTTTGTTTTTTTTCTAAATAAACATTTGAAAATAACATAATATGTTCATGTTATTTAATTGATTTATTTCTATAAATAATCTTTATTGATATGGTATATTTACTTTAAACATTTTAATTTTATCCCCAAAGGCAAATGCTATTTATAACAATTATAATTTAATTTATAAGAAGTCAAATTAATTTATCAAATAAAATACAAGTAATCTGAAGTGAAACTTTACGATATTTATCAGTTCTATTTTTAAATTTATTTGGCAGGAAGGCAAGTAGGCAAGTATATAATAATTTGTTTCAATTGATCAATTCATTTCCAGAATCGTTTTAGAAAATGGCGTACTTGCAATCAATGCCCAAAGCAGAAACCATCAAGCTGCGAGAGAAGCACATCGGGTAAATTAATGGGACTTTAAATTCTTAGATATTAGAATCCTTGATAAAAGATACTTTTAAAATATAATTAATAGATTTTTTCAAACGTTCATTTTTCAAAAGGTAATAAATAACGTAAGCCTAACATTTATCAAGGCCGATCTATCAGTATTAATTGCTTGTTCCGCTACGGTACAGAAACTGGGTGGAGATTTGAAACAGTAAATTTGTTCCAGCGCCGCCTGCCAGTTGTTTTTCCGTTCGTCTCCATTGAAAATAGTGCGAGGTGTAGCTCAATTTATGTATGACGAGACTGGTGTGAGATACCTCGACTGTATCAACAACGTGGCACATGGTTAGTAGTTTCTCATGTATACTTTTTATGAGTCTAAGATTCTGTAGGTTGATAACCGTTAAATCAAAAAATATCGGACGTTGACAACCTTATTAAAATTATTAATGCGAAAGGTTGTGAGCATGGAAGAATGTTTATTACTCTTGGGATGTATAGGCATAGAGATAGATTATAGACTGAAATAGCACATAGATTACCTTTTATTCCGAAAAGTGTACTGTTCCCGTGAGATTTATTTATTTGGTTTACCAGCGATTTTACATTAATTTGATACAAAGTTTTGTTTTTCACCAGTGACGAACTCGAAACACCATCGTTTCGAGTCGAGTCGAGTCGCTAGTATTAAATAAATAAAAAAATATATTTAATTTTACACCACAACAGATAATAATACTTTATTTCTCACAAAGGCATACACATTGAAGTCAAAAAACGTATCATGTACTTACAATAAGTGGCGGATTTACTAGCAGGCTGGAGCCTAGAGTGGCAAATTTTAGTACTATACAAGTATACACTATACCAAACACTCCAACGTCCGCGTCGGTACCTATATTTTCAAAACATATTTAAACGTTAATTTTTAAATTTAAATTTAGTATTTTTGTCTAATTTGTTTATTATTTATGAATACAATTTTTTTGTGTACCTTAAATGTTATTAGCTCCACTTATACAATTCGCTAACGCGCGAAGGTATGCTCTATTATCGCCTAAGAATCGAGATATATGTGTTTCGTTACTTCGTTATTAACAGATGAAATATACGTATAAATTATACAAAAAGGCCGTGGTAGCCCAGTGGTAACGCGCTCGCACGGAGAACCGATTGATGGGGTTCAAGTCCGGGTCATTTCTAACATGATTGTCACGTGTCTTACGTTGAAAACATCGTATTGAAAGAGATGTGAAGTCCGCTAACCTGCATTTGGCCAGTGTGATGAACAATGATCCCCTCGTATTGAGCAACTTTACCTATATTATATAGTACTTAGGTACGGTTTTTATTTTTTGAATTATAATTTTTAATTATTCAAATTTAATTATTTCTTTATGCAAAATGTTTCTTTTTAGAAATTAATTAATTTCTAATATTTGTATAATTCTAAAAAAGTAGGATATTGCAGAATGCAGAGGTTATTAGGGGCGGCAAAAATTAAATAGCCTATTGGAGGTAAACGTGTAAATCCTCCACTGTTAAACCATACAACTTGGAACAAATACCTAATTTAGGTAGATATCAATACATACCTGCTATTCATAACAAATAAGTAAAATGTAAATAAACAAGGTCAACAAGATAAGGATATCTTGTAGGAACGTAAAATGATATTCGCAACTAATCTTGATTCAAACAAATATGTTTTTAAAACAATATAAGTTTATTTACTGTTTAAGAAGACTACAACACCGAAACTAGCGCCACCCACAATTTTATTTATTTTACTCTAAAATCAGATCAAATTTTAAAAATCCAGAACAGTAGGTATTATGCTAGTAAATAACCTGTAGTATTTTTTAAATCACTTTTCATGACTTTTGTCACTTTCAAATAGAGAACTACTGATTAACGCCAAAAGTGGCCGCTTTTGGCTATTTACTAGCATGATACTGTTCTGGATTTTTAAAATTTGATCTGATTTTAGAGTAAAATAAATAAAACTGTGGGTGGCGTTAGTTTCGGTGTTGTAGTCATCTACACATATTTTTCTCACTAGGTACTCTATTACTTATCGCTCTAACGATTGAACGGATGTAATTAAAATTCCAATTGGAGTTAACTTATTCTGGACTAATAGTTAATACATACCTACCTTATTCTCGAGCCTTTCAAAAGGACGAGTATTCTAATATGTACTCGTATACAAAAATATTCTGCATATTTTTCAGTGGGACATTGCCACCCGCATGTAGTGGAAGCTGGAAGAAACCAGATGTCTTTAATATCCACTAACAATCGCTATCTCCACGACGAGCTCGTAATTCTTGCAGAGAGGCTCGTGAAGACTATGCCTGAGCCACTTTCCGTTTGTTTTTTTGTAAACTCGGGATCTGAGGCTAATGATCTAGCTTTAAGATTAGCGCAAGTTCATACGAAGAAGAAAGATGTCATCACACTCGACCAGTAAGTACTTATAAATTTAATCTTGAAGTGTGTGAATGACACAGCTATCTTTTTCGATAATAAATCTGTAGTAGATAAGAATATTTCGTATTTTTTACATTTTCAAAGTCAGTGAACTGTTTCAATTCTAAAGTAGGTATTTAAATTTCTAGATTATTAAAATTATTTGTTGGAAAGATACTAAGGAACTTTTAAACTTTAATTTTAAATTAGTACGAACATATTATGTTCATTATATATTTATTAAAAAAATCAAATACGCTTAAAACAAATAAGTAGCCATTATGGGTGAGGAATGAAAGAGGGTAAGATAGGGTGAGTGTTTTGAGGGTGCTACTAGCGCCTGTTTGTTACAGTGCATATCATGGACACCTTACGTCTATGATTGATGTATCTCCATACAAACTAAACCTACCCGGAGGGCCAGACAAGCCAGAGTGGGTTCATGTGGTGAGTTCGCCATATACCTTCCGAACGGGTTCTAGGGTGATAAATTAGTATAAGCCATTTCTACTATTTTTAGCTTAAAATTAACAATCAGGTAATTTGGTACCTACCTAATAATAATATTAGCTACAGCCCAGTAGGCAAAAGGCTAACAGCTTACAGCTAAGTACTTGAGCAAAAAGTCAACTTGTATTAACATTATTAGTTTCTCCTTATGATATAGGGCATAAAATAAAACAGAAATTTATGTCTGCGTTTATTACAAGTAAATTTCATTTTCTTGCGATATACGTACACAAGAAAATAATATTGTTTGATGAAAGTTTATACGTCCACCCGCGCTGTATCCGACGACATATTTTTTATTGTTACATACATTTGCCTCTTGTTCAACATTAATATGAATCAACAAAATTTAGGAACATATTTTCATAGAAGCGTGACAATAATGAAATAATATATTTCTTTTTTATTAGGCACCGGTTCCAGATGTATATCGAGGTAAATATATATTTCCGAAAGATTCTACATCAGAAGAGGAGTTAGGAAGTATGTATGCACAAGAGGTTGGCATAATTTGTGAAAAAGTTAAAAGAGAAAAAGGCGGTGTTTGCGCTTTTATAGCTGAGAGTCTTCAGAGTTGTGGAGGTCAAATTATTCCTCCGAAAGGATATTTTAAGCGTGTCTACGAGTAAGTATTTTCTACATGTATCTCCAGAGAATAGCGTTTTTCAAAATAATTTTTTATATAAGTATTATAATATATCATGATAGATATGTGAGGGAGGCGAACGGTGTGTGCATTGCTGATGAAGTGCAAGTTGGTTTCGGGCGAGTGGGATCCCACATGTGGGCTTTTGAAACGCAAGATGTTGTGCCAGATATTGTCACAATGGGGAAACCCATGGGCAATGGTCATCCAGTAGCTGCGGTCATCACTACCCAAGCGATCGCAAAAAGTTTTGCCGATACTGGTGTAGAGTATTTTAATACGGTAAGATAAATTTAACTTGAAAATTGTTTTAGTGGCCTATTTTTTATACACTAACACAGACTAATAACGATTTTTTAAAAGGATACTTTAACGATGGAAAATCTACTATAATAGGTAGGTACTCATATCATAAAGAGACAGTTTGTTAGTTTGCTTTTACGCGCTAAGCTCAGAAACTACCTACATAGTAATCCGATTTGAATAGTTATTAAGTTAAAAGTTTGAGTTAGATAGACCGTTTAACGATGAAGGCTACGTATACCGTATAGTATATTATTATCATGCTACTACCCAAGGGAACGGAGTAATAGGTACCTAATTAATACGACAAAATTCCATACATTATTGTAAATAAAAAATCATTCTTGTTTTTCACTAGGAGCGAACCTAGAGTAATTTGCTATTTAAAATTATACGTACGCACTAAGATATATTTGGTTTGAAAGGAGAATTCATTACGAAAAGTACAAAAAATCTAGTACCTACCTTAATATATATTATGACTAAGTCTTACTTACTGAAGCCCGATTTCAATATAATCTAACTAGACTAATATTGAAGTAGTTTGACAAAACTTTTTTAATATATTTGACAAGTTACGGAAAGTTGTAGAGTCGCTATATTTAGGAACGAGCGCGTAAACGTACCTACCTAACTTAAAATTTAATTAATTTTTAAGCTTCAGTAAAAGGTCGGACAAAATCTAAGAACTTCAGTATATACCTACCTACTATGGCTATTAATCAACGTTGATCTACTTGTTTGTTTTGATATTAATTATTAATTAAACACTAATTGTTAAATAATTACAGTACGGTGGCAATCCAGTATCCTGTGCCATTGCAAATGCCGTTCTAGACGTAATAGAAGAGGAACGTCTCGTAGAACGTGCTTGTAGAGTTGGCAGTTACCTTCTCACACGATGCGAAGCTTTAAAACGTAAGCATAAGCTCATCGGTGATGTGCGTGGCAAGGGACTATTTGTTGGAGTGGAACTTGTTACTGACAGGGACACCAGGACACCAGCCACAGCTGAGGCCAAACATGTCGTAGATAGGTAAATATTATTTTCTTTTGGAAAATATGTAATAAATGCTAATTGAAATAAAAAAAATATAATCAGTACCTACATATAATTAAAATTTAAGAGTCTGTTTGTAATTAGTAATTAACAGCTTTTGAAAGTATATACGGTACTTACATCAAAAATCAATTTTTAAAATTTTTGTGTATCAGTTTGTTCCGGCTAGTCTCTGAAACGGCTGAACCGCGATTTTGACTTTCACTCGCAGATAGCTTATGTTATAAAGAGTAACTTAGGACTAATTTAATTTATTAGAAAATTATAAAAACCGTTTATTTTAAAAGCCCAGCAAAGTGGGCCGGGTTTGCTAGTAGCAATTAAAAAAAATGAAAGGTTTTTTTATTGTTTCTTTAACTTATACAGTAATTTTTCAAACTTTTTCGTTATACTTAAATATATGTTAACTGCATGACAAAGAAAGATAAGAATTCATATTTATAAAAATATTAAATAAAAACAATGTATTCATTTCTTTTAGGATGAGAGAAGAACATATTTTGGTAAGCCGAGATGGACCAGATAATAATGTATTGAAATTCAAGCCCCCAATGGTTTTTACTTCAACAGATGTAGATCGAGTAGTAGACACTCTTGATAGAGTTCTGTATGAACTAGATGAGACTACCATACCCGTGAATGTTAAGTTAGAGGTACTTCTAAATGATTATTTTTCATTTTAGTACTATCTTGTAAACTAAAAGTAACATTTTTTTAATAATTTCCTTATTATTTCTTTAGGTTATGGTAACTCCTATAAGTGATGAAGTGAAAAGCAATGAATTAAAATTGAAAAACAGTATACAGCAGCGGATGAAGTCTGTTTAACTATAATATGATCAGAAATCTCAAAGTATTATTGAATAAGTTTGTAAATACATTTTGTTATTATCACCATTATAGTATAAATTAATATAAGTAAAATTAATAATAATTGGTTAAATAAAAGGTATTCATAGTAGAAAAAAGGAGTATTTATTTATAGCCATAAAGTATAAACATAATAATATTATGTATTACCAACATACAATGTTGTTTTTAATCGTAAATGCATGTTAAGGAAAGGTATCTTTATGTTATCTTACTTGAAAATCCTAAAATATACCCAATGGATTTGGCTTATTGACATTTTTATATAAACTGTTACAATTATCCAGTGACTAATAGCCCTGCATTCTTATTTTTAATATACAGCATTTTAGTTTGCTTTTGAATTTGACTGAGCTTATGTTCTAAAGAGTATGGACAACATGGACACTTTTTGAAGTTAGCAGTATGCTCACCTCCGCAATTTGCACACTTTGGAGGTTCCTTGCTGGCATCTCTCTCACATTTTTTTGTTAAATGATTCCCAGCACATTTTACACATTTCACTAGGCCATGACAATATCTTTGAGTATGACCCCACATTTGGCAACGGTGACATTGTTTTATTTTATTATCTGGTGGTTCCATCTTAACATCAAAACCTAATACATTTTTGACTTTCAAAAGTTTCTTTCCATCCTCATTATGCGGTACCACAACTAATATAAGAGATGTATCCTTTATATTTTCACTTCTTTGCATTTTATGCAGCCTTATAATAGGTATAGAAGCATTTTTAAGTTCTTTTTTCAGTTCATCTAAATCCACATTTTTTGGCAAACCTCTTATGACTACCTTCAATTTACGCTTATTTGGATGACCAAAGGTGTGATATGGTAATTGTTCACTTTCAAAATACTGAATCAAAGCTTTATGGTCATTAAAAGTAGGGCAAGTTATTTTAGTATAATATCTACTAAGTGAGTATATAAAATTTATACCCATAGAGATAACTTTTCGGACATGAGAAGTAAAGTCTACAGGTTTGTGTAAAAAAATGTGGGGTACTTTCAGTTTAACTTTTGGCCATTTTGAAATGAGAGCTGGGTCTAGATCTTCCATAAAAATTATTCCACTAGATTCATTTGAAGTAGGTGCAATGTCGCTCTCTTTTATTGTATCAGCAGTATTTTTTAATTTTTTCTTCTGCTTTGGTGGCATTTTTGATCTGTAACACAAGTCGTTTTAAACGTGAAAATAAAAGTAAAAAAAGACATATTTATGGGTTAAGATGTATGTTTAATAAATTAAATAAAAATTAAAAAAATATTTTACAATATTTAGTTGAAAGGTGATTTATTGATAATTGCTAGCACACTCTAGTTAGTTTTACCAGAGTAAAAAAAATCGTAATATCCGAAAATCTGCAGAGGTTTTCTGTTGATGCGTTCTCAGGCAGACAAAAATTCTAAAAACTATACCTATAATCAGCTAACGTAACTATACTATACGATCTATATCGATAATTATGACTATTTCAGTAAGATTTTCCAAAAAATATATAATGTAAAGACCCGACTCCATTAGAATTTTATTGATAATATGTATCATAATAGATATAGAATTTCATTATTATGAAATGCATTGCAAGATAGTATTTATTTTAAAAGTAATTATTTTTACTTACATTACTTAATGGTGAATCAAGAATTAGAGTTAGTAAAAACTAAAAACGCAAAACAGGGTAGATCTGTATTTTAAATTTATATATCAAGTACCTACTACCTAGGTGTCAACAAATAATGACAAAACGACAGTGCTACCATTACATAAAAATAAATTATATTTAAGGACCTTTACACATCGTAGTAAATGTTATCTTTACTTAGTCTATGGAAAATATAATTTGGTATGGCTTTTAGTACAATTTTCTTTGAGTTCGTAATACAACAATATTAAATACTTTATACTCCATAACTAAAATAGTCAAAATGCGCAAAAAAAGCATTTTCTTTAAAAAAAACGCATTTTCGTGTGTGAAATAAAGGTATATCGATGTTTATAGTTGACTATCTATATTTCCGAGATTTTTTCCCTATTTTGACTAATATTACTGGACTATTACTTCCATGGTCGATCCATCACTGTAAAGAACAAATAGAATTGTTTATACTTAGTTTTCCTTATTATACCCAATTTGAATATCATAATTTAGATTTTAATAAATAATAAAATATATTTTTACTTTTAATATGTAACGTATTGGTTAGTAATTTTATGTAATATTAGCGACTGACCCTCGCTTCACTCGGGTTCGTCCCTAGATTTAGTGCGAGCGAAGCCGGGGGTTCCCCTTTCGCACTCGCTAATGTTATAAGTAGCCTTATAACATTAGCGAGTGCGAGTATCTATCTGCGAGTGAAAGTCCCGTCAAAATCGGTCCAGCCCTTTCAGAGATTAGGGACCGTCCATTAATCACGTGAGGCTCGAAAGGGGGGGGAGGGGTCCATAAAAAAATCACGAAATATCACAAGGGGGGGTGGGGGGTGTAGGAATATATCACGTGTATTTTTCTATAATAAAATTAGATGATACTTGTACATGTATTTTATAAATCTATCCGCTGGGTGCGTGACTCTAGCGCCATCTAACGATACAACTCACGGTGGCTCTTTTGAGAAAATATACATGTATTGTATGTCAAATAACTATTGAAAAAATAAAATAAACTTGAAAAAAAAAATTTTTTCAATGTTAAATGTGATATATTACACAGAGTGTACATTAAATTATTTTTTTTCCGTGGGTCAGCTGAAAACAGTAAGTAAAATAAATACAACAACTAAAACAAGTCTCAATAAGTGAATTGGGTTGGCCCAACTTTTTTTAATTTACGGATTTTTTTTTTATTTTTAATTATTTGTTCGTCGTTTGTTCGTTAATGTTCGAATGTAGAAATTGTTTGTACGTCTTTTATTTATTTATAATTAATTAAACAAATGTTCACCCTTAAGTTGGCCCCCTTTACTAGATATCTTTATTTTTATCGCTCAGATTAATTAATTTTGATCAATTATCGTTGGTTCGACGACTATTGGTGATTGTTTGATCATAAAAACAATTAAATTCCCAATTATTAATTATTTTATATCTAATAAGCAAACCATCACTTCATTGTCTGGCAACCGGAAACTTATAAAATTTACAATTACTATTTCTACTAGTATTTTTGCAATCGACTACACAACAACTCTGATGACCCATTTTATTTTATTTTATTTATTTAATTTAACTGACACACGTGTTATTTTTATGGTCATAAATAATAAAGAGCCACTCGTAGTTCTGTTTTGGTCCGCAGCGGGCGCTGACATCACTTTTGTTTCCCCCACCATGCCTTACGCACCCAGCGGATACATCTATACTAATTTTATAAAGAGGAAAGATTTGTATTTTTGTATGTAACGAATGAACTCAAAAACTACTGGACCGATGTTCAAAATTCTTTTACTAAATAATAAAGTACAGATTCAACTAAGTTAGAACATTATTATCTCTAATAAATAAAAATCACAGTTTTTGGTATCGAGTTCGTCCAAAAGGGCTTGACTGATTTTTATGAAATTTTGTGCATGGTTTGGTACGTCTCACGTCGTTTGGAGGTTCTCAAGTCGTTCCCATTTTAATTTAGTTCAGTTCTGACAATGGCATCCATGAGAAATCCATAAAAGTCTTAAATTTGCATTAATTATGTGCGCGACAAATGGAAGAATAACTCAATTTCACGCCAACCGATTTCGATGATTCTTTTTTTATTAGAAAGGATGTTATACTTCAAGGGTAGTTGACGGGATCCATGACAAAGTAACGGAACTTTTCAACTCTTAGGAGCAAATTAACGATACTCGGCCGAATCTTTTAAAGGCTATCCCGATATTTGACTCATGTATCGTAAATGATGATGGAAGGTACAACTCCTCAACGGTTAGGAATTAAAAGAAAATTCTTTAAGTATAATACGCACTTATGGACCGATATTTGTATACTTTCAGGCTATTAGGTTAACCTGATAGTAGAAAATAATTTTTTATAATTATTAACGTCTGGGAGTTCGGTGGAAAAATGGACGTGAATAAATCTCGATTGTCTAATAACGTTTACTCAAATAAACAAAATACGTATCTACTTCCCGCTAAAAATTTAAAAATAAATTATTTTTAACAAAAAAACAAAATCCGACTTCCCAACTAAATATATCTAAACTAAAAAGTAGAAAATAATACTTTTAAGAACTTTGTTAATTTTGAAGTCGGTGCCAGCCAAAGCAAAATAACCACATGCCAGCTTAATAGATACATATTCGATTAATCTATCAATTTGTAAACATATCAAAATACCGTTCGAAAGCCCATTGCAAACGCAAGATAAATCTGTCCATCCTGACTGGCACCGACTTCAAAATTACTAATTTCTTAAAAGTATTATTTTCTACTTTTTAGTTTAGATTTGTTTAGTTTGGAAGTCGGTTTTTGTTTTTTTGTTAAAAATAATTTATTCCCGTAAGTGATAAGGGTGTCCCTCTGCCTCTCCAGATATTTATTTTTTTATTTTTACAGCAAATTTTTATTTTTTTACTTTTTATGATTTGGCATCATAGCATACTTTAAGTATTATATAATATAAAATCCAAAATTTTCATCGTTCTACCACAAATCCCTGTTTTAATAGTGATAAGAACGCGGGCGGAGCCTCGGGAACTGCTTATAGTATTTTATAAAATTAAGATTCTTTGTAGGTACTAAAAAATACACGTGATATAGGGGTAGGGGGTTAGTCTTAACCTCACCATGTATCACCAAGGGGGAGGGGGGGTTAAAAAATGCCAAAAAAACATCACGTGATTAATGGACGGCCCAATAGCCGGTACAGACAGACAGACGCACAAACAGACAACATATTTTTTTTTATCTAAAAGGTGGTACTTCCCGTGTGGTTCCATTTTAATATTTTCCAGTTCTGACAATGGCTTCCATGAGAAAACCATATAAGTCTTAAATTTGCATTAAGTGCGCGACAAATGGACGAATCATATGCATAGTCACAGCACTAGCTAATACTCTTTTGTCTATGACAGCGGATACTTCAAATGTCGTAAAGCGCCTTCTATGCTTTAGTTATTGTTCTGAGGGGGTAGCTTTTTGAACTGATGATTAAATTCACTAGGGAATATGAATTAGGAATTTTAAGGTGGTCATTCAGGCAATACTGGCAAAAACTATTAGTAAATTAAAAAAAATGAAAAATATTTAATACATGGACGTAGTTTAGCAGAAAGGACTCAACCCACACTTTGGTCAAAAATGAGTTATTTAAAGCCTTATTTTCTTGGACTATATCTCTATACAAATCTCTGTAATGACCCAGACTGTTTGGGTCATTTTTAATAAATCCAATTTTAAAGAACAGATATGTGTCAAAGCACTTGAGTCGTTTCTGATAAATTACCTTACATAGAAACTTGTACATTTTTTTATTCAACTAAAAGGACTCAAACTGTGTTGGTCATTTCTGATAAATTGATTTACAATAAAGCAAGCCTATTTTGTATTTAGCTAAAATGATCCAAGCTATGTGGATCATTCGATCGATACTTTATTGTTTTATTATAACGACTCAAACTATGTGAATCATTTCTGATAAATTGATTAAGGAAGAAATAAGTCATTTTTAGCATTCAGCTGAAATATCCAAAACTACTTACCTATATATCTTCTACAACTCGTATATGAATACGTTTCGTTAAAAACAATGAAGAACCAAGAACCTATAGAAAAAGAAATTTTAGTGGTAGTTTGTAAGGACATAATATTCAATATCACACATAATTTTCAAATATCTTCTGAAAAAATTCATTGCAAAAAATGCTACCTCCTCGAAGCTCTAACGTAAAGCTATAGTTTTAAAACCTTAAACACCTATTAAGGTAGACAACTGAGTGGCTTGAAGAGAATACTAGAAGGAGACGTTGAGTTTTTTTAATAATTAATAAAACCTCTATCTAAATACTAGTGTCGTTATACAATAGGGGACAATGGTAACTGGCAGTCAATTTTTTTTTCATTTAACGTTGGGATTTCAGAACGCGTTTTCGCATTTACGCATATAACCAGGTGGTTCTTTTTTTTTCAGTATTATTTTTTACTTATGCTATACTTTTATATGTAATGGTGTTCTATATTGATGTGTAGTGCTTATGACTGAAGTGTAGAGACATATTTTTCTCATGAAGCTTTTTCAACTTATGCTACAGGATATAAGTATTTCTCTTACTATCTGAGTATTATCATAATACTCTGTGCTTATTGAGTCTGATGCTGTCGAGTACTAACAGTAGGCTACATTTGATCTAGCGAGAGCATCCCACTTTTTGCGAACTGGACACACTGTGTCGAATGCATTGTGGCTTGTCTCGTGTAACTTGGGGTGCTGGCAGTTCCTGTAAGTTGGTGCATCTCTCGCTGGTGGTGGTTATATTGGACTCACCGGCTTAAAGAAGCCAGTTGTACGCGCAAAAACTCATCAAAATATCCCTCCGTCTTAATAGAGCGTCGCAGGATCGCTTACGCATTCAACCGCGGACCCCGACGGCAGGTTTGCTTAAGCAGATCGCAGCCAAGGGGTTGCTCCATAGTCCGCATATTACTTGAAGCAACCCGTACGACACACCACCTACTGAAGTGGTCCACCTCTATATGCGTCTACTAGCTGACTAACTGGCTGACTGGGACTGGCAGTCACCTAAAAGTAGGATAGTTGTAGAAGAAATTTACGAATAGCCTGGACGAAAACAAAATTATGTACGGCGAAGACGAAGAGGCCTGTCTCGTTGGAAACCTTAAAAATTGTTATGAATATTTTTATGTATTCAACGTCTCAGAGGACTGCTGGGCACGGGCCTCCGTTATACGAGAGGGATCAGGTCATAGTCCATCACACTGCCCAAGTGTGGATTGGTAATATGTACTCCGCTGTTCTCTCAGTTATGCAGGTTCTTTTATCTTTGGCGATTTAAAATTAATGTTTCATGTTATTACAAAAGACTGCTTGGGCTTTTATAAGCCATTGATTGGAAAATAAAATGAATCTGTTCAAGACGTGGATGAGATAAAATTTCAATGTTGTACTTTGTAATTTAAATTTAATCATTAAAATATAAATATATTTGTCCATACGTTACAATATTTCAAAATATTACAAATATAATATCATTGCAGCAATTCTGATACAAACTTAAAACGCCGATAACTCAAAAGTTACTTTTTGTGGGTTGAGTCCTTTCTGCTAAACTACGTTCACATACGATACATACTATTACGTTTTATTGAATTTATGAAGATATAATAAAATTAAGATAAAAAAAGGGAAGAAATAGCTTATATTAAAAATGAAAATACTTATAACAATTTATCATTTTGTAATGGTGAAGCCCAAGGGCGTAGCTAGGATTTTGTGTAGGGGGGGGCAGGCTAAACAAACCAAGCATATAATCTAAGGTAAATGCTTATAATAAAACAGTAGTTCAGAAGAGAATCTGTACATAAAATATTTTTTTGAAACAATGACTGTAATTTATTTTGTATTGAGTCTCAAAACAGTAGTTTTCAAAATTTATGTCTGATTGCCTGTAAGTCTAGCTGTTTGAATGTTATGGTTTAACTCAAACAGTACTGCACGGATTTTAACTAAATTTTGTGACGTGATTACTTTTTTGTGTATTTTTTTGCAAAAAATATATTTCATTTCCACTGGAAACATGATGACACAAAATAATTAGTTTTCTGGACTCCTCTTAAAAACCCTAACGCTGGCTAAGTCTTGAGAGTTAAAAAGTTGTAAAGGTGTAAAGAGAGAAGTTAAAAAAGCCCGACAAATATTAAATATTTATCTCCTCTCCTAAGGATAAGGGCAACAAACTATGGCTAACTCTTACTAAAACTTAAAAGATTATATCACAATTATGTATTAATTTAGAATATTGTAGGTCTTACAAGGCCTACCGAAAAGTTTGTAATAGTACATACGTCTGCCTTCACAGGAAAACACAATAGCTGGTTGAATACAGTAGTCTTCATAAAAGAGAGTGAACCTTTAAATGGGTAATCATTCGTTGTTACGTCATAGATAGTAGCATTAAGCCAAAAATATTTTTTTGTACTTTTAGCGCGAGCGAAGCCGCGGGTCTCGCCAGTAATACATAAGATAAAATCAAATTAAAAATAAAAAAAACCCTGACACAAAATAATAATAATGTACTAAAAGCTAAATAAAAAAACCACTTTCCTCATCAATCCAGGGCAAAAAAGATACAGGTTTAGTTTAGTTTTCATTTCTTAGTTAATATTCCTCATTCTTTTTTAATATATTATTGTACATGATTATTCTAGACAAGACCTTTCATTTGATACCCATATTGAGGGAATTTCGCCATTTAGTAGTGGCGGCCATCTTGGACCGATTTTTATCAAACATAACTAAAAACACTCCCGACTAATTCACCTTGTAAATGAAAAAAATAAAATCAAAATCGGTTTATCCGTTCGGGAGCTTCGATGCCACAGACACACAAACACAGACATGTCGAACTTATAACAACCTGTCGTTTTTGCGTCGAGGGTTAGTGAAAAACAAAATATCCATCAGTGGATTTATTATATATTAGCAACTCGCCCTCGCTTCGCTCGGGCCCTATATTCCCTACGAGATTAGATTCCCTAAGAAGGCTGAAAACGACACCCGAGAACATGACGTGGGACTTCTCATATCGGAGGAGGAGGCGAAAAGAGGCCTTCTGTACTAGAAACCGATCTCAGACCGAATCATAACTGCGCATCTGGCAGGAAGAAGATTTACCAGGCCATTGGAGCAAAGGCCTTCTTATCACTGTACCAAAAAAGGTACAAGGTAAGGGAACTCAGTCAATGCTGTAACTGGAGAGGAATTTTTTTTGGGCTTTGCTTTCGGTCACGTCCAAAGTGTTCTATAAGTGTTTTATAAAAAGTCATTTTGGATAGGCTCTCGAAGATCGTCGACCCCCTCATACGCAGAGAGCAAGCAGGATTTCGGCCCAATCGATCGGGTACAAATCAGATCAACACCCTTCGTATCATACTAGAACAGGCAACAGAATGGCAAAGGGAGATAGTATCTCACTTTTGTAGATTTCGAAAAAGCCTTTGATACATACTGTGAGGTGGGCCAGCATCTGGACTTGATTGCACAAAATTGGCTTCCCATTTTTCTTTTAAAGTAGCTCATAAAATGCTCATTTCGGAGGACATAGAGGTACACTCAGGCGTAGGACAAGGCTGTCTTTCTAGTCGTGATGGTATTCTGCATAATATCACGAAGAACAAGCGCCACGGCATTGAATGGATCATAACCAACTCTAGATGATATATGTCTCTTGAGCCATACTTGTGCAGACATGATGGCCAAATTGAACGACTTACGAAAGGAGGCAGCTAGAATGGGGCTCAAAGTGAATATAAGGAAGACACAGGAAATGAGGAGCATAGCAACGAGTACACTCCCGTTGGTCATCGGCACAGAGGCAGTGAAACGCGTCCATAAATTCACATACCTCGGTAGCTGCGTGTCAGAAACAGAACGAACCGAAGAGGACATCACTTCGAGAGTCGCCAAAGCACGAGCAACCTTCGCATAACTTAGACCAACACGCAATACTATGTATTGAAAAAAAGTAATCGACGTTGAGAGTCATCGTTGATCTCAGCCATGTTTTAAAACGACATAACGACGTTTTGCGCGTATAAAAGCAATTAGATTCAACCATTCATAGTACAATCTTATAAAATTCGCCTGTCAATATAATCAACGTTGTTTTTGTTTATCAATATGCAACCTACGTAATTTTACTTTATGGTTTGTGAGCCTACCTGCATCGTCTAGGGGGGGGCAGCTGCCCCCCCCCTGCCCGTACCTCGCTACGCCCATGGTGAAGCCGGTAACGTTCACCTTATAAAATAATAATTTGAATATTATATTAATAACTAGCACAAGCAGCCACGCCACTTTAATTAGTTGATTGTTGAACCAAACTCACAAAGTCTAAATTTTATTTAAATCGGTTAAGTAGTTTCAGAGTTAATTATTGCGGACTAATATCGTTATACTGGATATTTGTATGTTTTTAGTGGGTTGAAAAAAAACTTTTTTTTCTTTATTTTGTAGGTCGTATTTGTAGCTTGCGGCAGTTTCTCAGCTTCTCTCTTAGAAATCGCACTTGGGATTAGAAAATCTTGAATTTAGCATTTAAAAACGAAATAATATTGATAAAAAAGAAACAAAACTAAAAAATTATGCGTGAAGATCCATTCCGGACCAACATTGTAACATGGGTATTTTTAATACTAATAACAATCTTTATTATCATAAGTAGGTACCTACCTACTAGTGTCAACTTATTATTTTTTACATTAAAAAAAATACAAATACAAATTCTTACAACAGGCACTTTATTATTGCTACTTATTACGTAAGTGATAATTCCGGATAATAATTAATATCTCTTCTTTGCATCTTTAATTTATATTGGTTGACTTTTTATTTGGTTGGCTTTTTTGTTACTCAAAAATTGCTTACGAAATAAAGATTTGCTCTTGAGATGCTCATTCAATATTCCTCGTTTAAAAACTTACACGGCTTTTTAATAGTGTGGGAGTTATTTAAATAACAGGGCTTTGTAAAAACAATCAGGGTTTTAACTGTATTAATAGAAAATAGGTAGCATAATAGTGCATTATGTAGCTGTTATCAATAATCACTTCACCTATGCTTGAGTCTTGACCATTTGGATTGTACTTCCGTCACTTCCAACATATATCATTATATTGTACTAGCAATATCTTATCACAATTAAAAAAAAGGAATTGGTAGGAGAACGTTGAAAATTCTTCAGAATTTCCAAAAAATTCTTCGCTTCTTGTAAGAGCTCTACCTATGTAAACAGTACGCAAGACGGAGGTTTTTGACTTTATCGTGAACAGACATACAGACAGACAGACAGACGCGGCAGAGTACCTACTATGTTTTACAATATATATAGCTATATACTGCAATAAAAATATCCTACTTAAGTCACGATCTGAGTAATAAGTTATCACTACACAAAATTTGGTAAAAATTTATGCAGTACTTTTGAGTTAAACGATAACATACAAACAGATAAACAGACATACAGACAAAAAAAAATAAATCTATTGTTTTGGGGTCTATATTCAATACAAAATACGTTACAGTCATGGTTTTTAAAAAAAAATAATGTACAGATTTTTGTAAGCAACGGTTTTTTATCATATCATATATTTATTTCATACTATATCATATATTATATTTATTTCATACTATACTAATACATAGTGATGCATTTATTTACTTCGCACCGCCCGGTATATATTTGACTTGATTAATGAATCACCATTGCACGCACCATGGCAACGGTCATAACATGAAACGTCAAACGCCGTTAATTTTATTTATTTTTTTAATTTCCTAACTTTTTTCGATAGTAGAGATAGACATATGCCATCGCGGACTTTTTTGTAGACCTAAGTATATAAGATACACACCAGACATCAATTTGTTATAATATATCAAAGAGTTTAGGCGGCGTTTTCGTTGAAAGCTCCCAGACGGCTTATTTTTTCCGTCACTTCCAACATATATCATTATATTTTAGCCAATGTATACAAAACCTTGACAAATTATACCTATACTAAAACAATCCTGGAGAACCGTTCTATCCATTAGTGAAATGTGCATGAAAATCGGTGCAGTAGATTTTGAGTTTATCGCGAACAGACAGATAGATAGACGCGGCGGAGGACTTTGTTTTATAATTTGTTTAGAAGTGTAGTTTACCTATTCCTACTTTAACTGCGACAAAATAAAAAAATTGTTATTTTTAAAATATTTATTCTCTTAATCTTGATTTTTCTGATACCTAGTAATATTTCCGTTGCAAAAAATGTTTCTATGTAAAAAATGTGCATGTAAAAAAATCTATTACTCATGCGTACTAGTTTTTAAAAAAATAAAATATACAGTGATAGAATGAAATTTATTGCATTTCAAATAATACCGATCGACAAGCGCGTTGATTGCATCTGGTTTTAAATTGAAACTAAATATAAACTTTCTTTTTTATCTACAACGATTTTAAAATTATCTCAAAATGAAATATCTTTATCTGGATATTTTTCGTTATACACTTTATAACTTTGTTTACTGCATTTTAGTTACTCACAGGCCATTTAACTTACAGACAAAAGTGTAGTCTCCGCCATCCATCCTTACGGTGAAAGATAAATCAATCTAGAATTCTAAAAAAGGGTTTAAACTGTATCTACGTCCGTTGCCATTTTAACACTGCGCAATTTCTGAAACTTAATAAACACGAACATTTAAATAAATCTAAGTAATGTAGTACAGTTGGTCCCGCGATCCACATTGTCCAAGCACGCACTGTCTAGAGACGACGGTTACAAAGCTTTTGATTATACGGCTTAAAGCTTTATTGGGTGCCACAAATAAAAACTATATTCTGTTTAAAGTAAGCATTTTTTTCCCGTAACATAATGTATGAATAAGGCTAACGAAATTGATAAAGGTAGACAAGATTGATGTAACGGCCGATGGCAAGATCCCGCACGTGCTAAGGCCGGCTGCGCAGCTTGCACTGTCTTCGTTGATAAAAAGACGTTAACAGATACAATACGAACGATATATTTTATAGTGTTTGCATTGTAGAATGTACATTCAATTTTTTATCTTCAAAGTCTTTAGATTTAGTAATAAATCAAAATTCAATTTTTATCTCTATCTCTATCGTCTATTTAATAGTTTACTTTGAATATAAATTGTAGGTGATAAGACCGTATATGTTAAAATATTATATATACTTAGGTATATCCCAATGTTTTCACCATGATGAGATGAGGGTGCCACTAATGTTTGTAAGGTCATTAATACATTCTGGCACGTGGTACCCGCATACATGTCCTTTTCGATGATATCACAATACAACGTGTTCGGCATCCACTTAACACCTATCGAGGTTCTAATAAGAAATTTTACATGAAATAAAATTGCTTTCGAAAACAAAGTGAAGTATTCACTGCGTTCTTAGTACCTATGTAATTATGTTTTCAACTATTACACAAAAGCATTTATATTGATTTATTAAAAAAATAGTGAGTTTTAAAGAGTTAGAAAGGTACTTTCAATTTCCAATATTTATAGCTTAGGTACTCTAGTTATTACTTATTAGAGCATTGTGCCAGAATAGTTCGTATGCATTAGCTATTGTTGATTCACTGTGGGTATGCTGCAGTATGCGGGTGGCACGCGACGCGAATGTAGCGAATTTAGTACATTTGCCCCTATGAGAGGATTAATGTTAATTTGTGGGTCCGTAATGCTAACATTAAATATTACAGAATTAACCGTGGGATTATCTAATCCTAGATAATTTTAATAAACAGCTATATTAAACTAGATACTTTGTGATTAACCTACACCTAACGTTTTAATTTTTAATTTTTATTCATTCAAAGTATTTAGAGCTCGAAAGGTCATTAAATAATTTATTTTATTAATTAATATATAAATAACACGTACTACATATTCATTACGTAAATTTTAATCAAATCTAAACTAGATCAAAACAATTTCCTAATGCCAGGCAGTGGGTATACGTTGAATAGTGACAGTTAGATGGTCGCAAAGGAGCAAGCAGCGTCCGACGCTTGACATATTACTCTAAGCGGCCGTTCCCTCGACATTTATATTCCGGATCCGAAGACGAGATTTAAGATAATTCTTTTACAATAACTCTCGAGATGACGGCGAATTCGATATCAATAGATCTCATTTTATTATGGAAGTAAAAGCAAATAAATGAGTGACGGTTTTTTATATCTGCCGAATTTTACGAGGCAGCTTATTTCGCTATTGTTAAGGCGTTTTACTACAATTTTGTTTGGTTAAAAATTATTAAATCTAATTATAAATACTTGCAATGACTTCTAGCAGTGACAATTGGCTACAATTTAATTCAAAAATGTTGCGTAGGATAAAAAAATCATCTAACTTATTAAGTCACATCGTCATCATCGTCGTCATTAAGTCATCACACGTACTTACTATGCGTCGATCACAATATAATAGGTAGGTACTATGCGTCGTAGAAATCAATAAGGTACATGTTATTTATTAGTACCGCGTAATAATTACCTACACACATACTCGTAAGATGTTTAAATAGGTACTTAATTCTTCAGTATTCTGTTATTTTTACATTAATATAAAAATGCATTGTAAAAGTAGGATACAAAAACACAAACATTTTCTTAGTGAAGCAATCTTTATTCGCTCTGTAATGGAACTTTTTGTTCGGTTACAAGGAAACGCCGAAATTATGCAATTGCACTGTCTGGCGCCGGCAGATGGTGAATAAAGTCAAAATGCTCACCTTGCCGTTCCATTCCCACGATATCAGCCAAAAGGAACCAACCCCTTGTAAAATTCCAGATTCATTATGATACGGACGTAAAACCTTTGCAAAAGAGTTGGCATTGTCGTTAAGAATCTTCATTCTGGAACGCTTTGCTTTAATTTTTATTGAACCAAAGTGTACTGTTACTAGAATTTTAATTATTTTTAGGAAGAATTCCATTTTACGAACTTGTGAATCTAAACTATGATATAAATTATTCAAGTAATTGGTTAAAATTACATTATTTACGGGGTTACTCTTAAATATTGTGGCGAATTTTTAAAACTTTAAACACAACACACAGTACAATAGCTAGGTTTTACTTATTGTAATTAGGTATCAGTAACGCTGTATATAGTTTTTCAATATTCAACTAAAAGTAAACTACGGTTTTCTATCGTAACTCTATTTAGATACCGGATCTATAGAGGAATCTGAGAAAATTGGATTCCAAATACTTTAAAGCTTAGACGTCGTTATTTTATATTAGGGTTGGGAAAATATTTCACAAAAATAGTACGTCTCAATATGCAATAAAACTGGAAAACGTATGCGACCTCAACACAAGGATTTTCGTGAACACACCTGAACTAGATTACTACCCCCGAACTATAAAAAAAATGTACATTTATCGTACCCGTAGGATAAAAGAATTTGAGAGGGATCCTTTTGTATAACAGATGGTCGTGCCAACAAGATTTCAATTTAATTTGCATGAACATTTTCCCACTGATTCTTGAGGGTTCCTACATACCAAATATAATGTTAATAAATACAGGAATATTATTAAGACGCATTTAAAATTTATGTTAATTATAGGTAATATGGCGCGTTTTTGTCAAGATAAACTTCTAGTAAATAATTTAACTTTTACTAGAGTGGCGAAGCCCAAAGAAGGGCTATGTGTATTAGATTGTTATAGCACCTATGTATCTATTCCAGATTCTATACGCCCTCGTAAATAAATAGTTTAATTGTTTTTAATTTTTTCTAGATTCTAGACGCCCTCGTAAATAAATAGTTTAATTGTTTCTAATTTTTCTTAAGTCGTTAGATTCTTTTTAGAACGCAATAATTTGTGTTACGTGTAATGGAGGCTAAAATAAAGGTTTTTAAGCAGAGTTTAACAAAATATGTACTTTAACATTAAAATAAATATTTTAATGTAAAATAAAACGTCAATGAGTTTCTCTGTGCAAAGAAAACAAAATAAATCGACCAAGTGCGAGTCGGACTCGCGCACGAAAAGTTCCGTTCCATCGTAGCTATTTTTTTTATTGCTAAAAGCTACATAATAATTTATGTTTTTATAAACATATTTCCTGATATAATTAAAATTAAATGAGGTAAGATCATTTATTAAATGCTTAAAGAAAATCCTCTATAAGCACAGGATTTGAAAGAAAGCGTAAGTTCAACAGCTGTTTTGAAAATGTCACTATGATTCCCTCGGGCTATACCAAAGGCGGCTTAAACCTCTAACTCTTATCTACCTCCTTAATACCGCTCGTCCATCCTCTGAGAGACACCATCTGTAAACATTTTGGCCTTATTTAAAATTTTGGCTAAGTAGGTATTCAAATATTCTTTGCAAGCAACAAAGTCTGCGGATTATTTTATTCGTAACTACCTACTGTTTTAATAATTTATTAAAATATTTTCTAGACTTTTTTCTTCACTTAAATCTTTTTGTAAAAAATCCTAAATAGTAGTTATTACTCATTTTTACAAATTTTAGGTTATAACTTTTTATGTAAAACTTTACATTTCGATTAGTTACTGTGTTATTATATGTATGTGTAGAAGTGCATCTTCTCTTGAATCAGCTCGGTAGCTTTAAAATTACTAAATTGGAAGTAAGTATAAGAAGCAAGCTTTTAGATTATCCGATGCTTTAAAAAGGATTATATGATATGTTTTCTTTGATATATTATTGGAGCCCTTCGTTCTTGAGGGATGCATGTGTAAAGAAAATTATTAAAGATAAATAGGTAGATGGAAGGACAAAAATCTTTAAATTTCGATACTTTATAAATTGCATTTCACAGCGACCTGAAAAACATTACTATGAAAATTTCATATAAAATTATGTATATTAACAAAATTATATTATACAGGCAGTGGTAGCCTAGCGGAAACGCGCTCGCTTGGATAACCGAGTGATGCGGGTTCAAATCCGTGTCGCAACTCTGATATTTTCATGTGCGAATCATTTCTATCATGATTACCATTTGTCTTACGGTGAAGGAAAACATCTTGAGGAAACCTGCATGTCTGAGAAAACTTAGCAAGTTTTCGAAAATCATGTGAAGTCAGCCAACACGCACTAGGCTAGTGCGGTAGACTATGGAATGATCCCCCTCGTATTGAGGGAGGCCCGTGCCCAGCAGTGGGACGTTAAAAAAGGGCTGATGATGATGAAGAATTTCTTCACAGAGATAAAAAGTGATAATATAAGAATATTGATATATTCAGTGTTTGCGAAACAAAGCCGTGTCAAAGAAGATTAAATCTGAAGCAAAAAACTAAATAATTATTACGGTCGGTCTATAAAATATACTTTACTTAACACAACTTATCGATATTCAATAAATTGTAAATAAGTATATTAACATAATTTAAAAAACAAAATGCAAACAAACTATATTTTTTACAGAATAATCTTTGTTAATAAAATGGGGTGCCAGGATGTGACGTAGGTAAGTGCTATTTATAAAGTATAAACATGTTCAGAGTTTGCTTGTAAAGGTATCGCGTAATAAAGTTGGCTCGACCCCGTTCTGGGCGCTTAATATTAAAAGCTTACCTCATATCCTTACCTACACGTAATGTACGTCCTTTGCAATCTTTCCGTTGTTACCGCGACCTAAATCTGCTTTTGTCCCTTATGAAAAGATCCGAGGGCAGTTAGCGAATGTATGCGTGAATAATTGAGGAGCGGCGCTCCGTCTTAGCGTAAAATCTTAACTAAAGATTCATTGAACGTGAGCACAGCTTGTGTGCACGTGTTTCACACATTGAATTTTCTCCCGTTATAATATTGGGATTGACTTAAAAATTAAAATGTCTTTTTTACATAGTGTATTGATTTTTCATTCAAAATCTTGTATTTTCTAAACCACAATATGTTGAACATTTAATTCAATAAAATAGTTTATTTAACCTTGTATATTCTCGATGCTCTCTAATAGTAAAGTTTACTTTGCCAAAACTCTGTTTTGTGTCTACAAAGACACGTCTCTGGAGAAAACATCTAATGTTTCCGAGTGTTGTGTTTGATCGTAATATGTATTGTTTGCTCATCTACGATTGATATTTGAACGCTCTAATATACAAGAGGCACTTAAGATGTCAGCGTTAATAAATAATATATTGACAACATACACGACAGCGGGAAGTAGGCACATTTCACATTCTGGCGCAAAATTATATAATAAAATTGTATTATTTAGGTCCGTACAAATATGAATTACAAAATATTGTTTTCTCACTGTAAAGTCATAAGTAAAAATATTTGTCATCTGTAATTTAAACATACGAACATGTTACTTCAAAGTAGCATGTATGTTTAAATTAGCAGAGGTCAATGTTTGCTTAAAAAAATAGAAGAAGCGTTTGTTCTTGAGTTCGGTAGACAAATTACAGAATTATAATAGCTTATCTACTTAAGATAATTAACGAGTTGGTATGTGTTTAGTTTTATACTTATACCGATTTATTATTATAAATTATTAAAATCTTAGTTTATTTTGAAACATGGACTTTTCGTCAGTTCACTTTGACAACGTTACCGAATCATCTTTATCTTCAGCCCTTATTAACGTCCCACTGCTGGGCACAGGCCTCCTTCGGTACGAGGGCCGAGGGGGATCAAGCCAATGTTTTCCTTCACCGTAAGGCAAGTGATAATCATCATAGAAATTATTCGCACATATAAATATCAGAGGTGCGAGACCCGTATTTGAACCCGCATCACTCGATTATAAAAGCGAGCGCGTTACCGCTGGGCTACCACTGCCCTTTTCGAAAACCTAACAAATATTTTGTTTACATAAACGTATTATATTAACACCGAAGTAGCAAACGTGTGCATTTTGGTGCACACTTAGGGCCCAGCAGCCCAAGCTTTTAACGTTCCACATATAAAGGTAAATACCTCCAGCATGGGCACAGCGCAAAGCTCCCGTGATCAAAGGATTCACGTTTCGACGAAAACCTCATAACTAAAACCGTAACGTTGTGTTTGAATTGGCAAAATTACTCTTGTGTCTCTATTTGCTCGTGAGTTATTTATTGGATGCCACCGAACGACGAGTGAATGTGGAAATCGACATATACTCATGGCCAAAATACAATTTGTCGATACAAACGATTTGTATTTTGAAATAGTGGTTAGTGGCGCGTTTTACATCGCTATCGCATTAATCTATGTTAGTATGATACTTGGATGGAAAACTTTATTCATTTTAAGTGTTTTAGGCTTACTACTAGGTAGTGGAAGTGTGACATAGATTTTCAAGCCGGTATGTTAAATAGTTTCGCATTTTAGTTCGGTGGTTACTCGTATGTGAACATTATCAGTGTTCCATAGTGTGTTTAAGAATGTTATTTAATAAACGACGATATAATTTTTCTATAAATTATTATAATCGGTAGGTACTACCAAATAATGATCTCTATGGATTTTGTCTAAAGAAGATTTGGAATAAAATTAATATTTTATAAGTTACATTCGCTTTCGTAAATCCATTTAAAGAGTACCCGTAGCGTTGACCCAGGAAGTTTGGACGCTCTACAATCTTATTTTTAAGGATTATACCTATATTTTGTTATTGTGTTACTAATATGAACTACCTTCTTTTGTAGCAACGCCGGTCCCTGTTATAGGTGTTTTTATGTTATTTTTATTATTTAAATAAATAATAGGTATGTTTATGTTAGGTCATTAAAACTATTAAATAGTCAGTCAGTAGTTTTTTATCATTCTAATATTACAAGATGCATCAGATAATATAAATATCAAGAAAGGTATAATTTGCTTTAAGGAAAAATGAAGCGAAATAGCAAAATAATCGCGATATTCAATGAAATAGCCCGAAAGTAATTGCTATAGAACCAGGAGGTAGATAATGGATGTCGGTGCAGTCGCGGTACGATATCTAAAAAAGCTAGCTTAAAGGATAACTAGAGTAAGTTATATTCACTAAAGATTTGTCGCAAGATAATGTAGTTCTAACAAATTGCGTTATTTATAGACCTTCCCTATGTAAAAAAATGCTTATATACCTTGTAATAGCTTATAAGTTATGAATATTAATGATTTTACTAATATTATTAATTTGCGATAGTATCAGATAGCAGTGTGGCATGTAGATACTTGTAAGTCGGAGCTATAACTAACTAAATAATTACCAGATACTTACCATGCCAGCGGGCTGCGAGTAAAACTACTTAGTTGTAGGTACATTCATTAGGTATATCATATTTGAAAAGTATTTCAAATTTGTCAAGAGATAGTAATTTAAACAAACCCTAACAGAAGGCTTACCCTACTGCTGACCCTAACGGGTCTTCTCGTCTCCCAGAGTCGTCTGTCGTCACCGGCCTTGAATTTGATGTGTACCTTCACTGCAGGTAGGAAAGATATAAAATTTGATCCAAAAAGAAATTACAGGTTTCCGTTGAACCCGAAAGATTGAATGGAGGACAATTTTGTGACACTATTTGGTGTTTTTGTTAAAATAAAAAAATTCAGATCAAGCCAGATGTATAATTTTTTTGGTTTTAATTTCGTGTTATACATATTACTCTTTGAGTTAATATTAATTATGTTTTTTTTAACATTTTAAAAAGACTGTACGGATGTAAATGGAGGATGGTTAATACCATCCTCAGCGTACGTGCAGAAATATTTGGGAATAATTTTAAGGAAGGAATATTTTTTTATTTTAAGAATTTTATCTCGAATATCCGAGAGCTTGTAAATACTTAACGAGTAAATATTAATGAAAAATCAATCTTTCATGTCGGGATATTACTAGCGAGTAGCGGAAACCAATTAAAGCTATTTTATCATTCTATTGCTATCATAAGCAAAAAAATGACGTTTTTCAGTGGTTTATACATAATAATTCTGCTTCTTATAATTTTGTTAATATATATCGATTTTTTCGCGCTTTGTTGCCTCTGTCAGAGATGTATATTAAACACATTAAAATATAACATGTATCAGGGACTGTGAAAAAGGTGAAGCATCAGTTTCAGTATGTTTCGCCATTTTTACGATGCTTTGTTCTTATGTCAAATAAAAGCGACAGTTTATGTCAAATAAGGCATCTGAGTTATATTAAATACATATCTTCTTATTCTTTCGGTATCGATAAATAAAAATGAAGACATTTTGTACTTATAATACGCAACATTCTAACATGATAAAATTATTCGCTTGTCTTTAATAGTAATATAAAATTTATGAAACTTAGAAATTATGTTACTACGTATAAGTTTAAGGGTTAACTTGTTTACTAGTAACTTAAAATTTCGTCTAACTTCATTTATAGTTTTGTACTTTGTAACTATTTCAAAATGTACCGAAACGAGGACTAGTGAACTCCTGGGACACTAAGTTGTAGTAAAGGAGGATACGCTATCGCCATACAAAGTCTTTGGCTATTGTTTTAATAATATCTTTATATTTTATGACAAAAACTCATCAATATTATTTACAAGTATAAAATCTAATATACTTTTACTAATCTTTTACATTTACGACACTTTTGCTTCAGTTTGTATTGTATATACATACTTGCTTTGGTAGCAGTCGCGGGTTCGAGTCTCGCTGGAGGCATATTCATTTGTGTGATGAGCATTATGATTATTTGTACTCAAGGCATAGCATTTATATTTATAGCATGTAAGTATGTAAAAATGTAGTGTATCAACGTATTATACGCTGTGTCTTAACGTATTATATTTATACCAACATAAACGTTTTGACCAACAGGGAGATATTTTAAAACCACAAAGAACTCTTCATTTAAGAAATATTCATTTTTCAGAGTATCCTTGGGAAGGTATAACTATACCTAAGTTTTGACGTGGACTTTTATAGTAAAATCTTACAAGAAATGTGATTGAGTTGGTAGAGAAAAAAGAAAAGAAAGTTAGAAAAAATATATTAAAAATATTATTACACAGTTGTAATGTAAGATTTCTTACTGAAAAACATTTTTATAATACTTTCTTTTTTCATTTTTTGCATTTCATTCGTTGCAATTTTAATATACCTTTAACTCAACCTTATAAGTCTAATTTGTATTGATCTGACTGTAATAGTAGAATGTACAATATGGAAGCTAGTTTTGAGCGGCTCATTTAGCTGCACTTATTAGACACTTATTTATTCATTAAATACCATAGAATAATATTTGATATGTAAACAATAATTTAGGCTATTATTTTGTCCTCTTCATAAGTTTGCTGAAAGTAAACAAAATATTTTGATCTCAATTAAATTCATATCCATCGAGATTGCTGTTAGCACACGACAAACCTTATGTAAGTTTATTATCCTAAGGTCAAAACAATACATACTGGCTTCTTAACTTAGTAAATTAAAAGCCTCATTATTTTAAGCGAAGCACGTTCCCTCGTACAGCTGAAAGGATCTTTTGTTGCTGCAAAACACTTGGGGGCAAGTCAATCGGGCTCCGTTAAGCTTTGAACGCTCGCAAATTAATGAGTGAGCGCGGAGGTAGTGTAATGTTTCAGCTTGCTTTTTATTCCTTTGATTTTTGTATTACTCTATATGAAACGTGTGTTCATAAGTAGAGTAGACTGAGGTCAATACAAACCTGAGTCAGGTCATGAGACTATTAAAATATCTTAGAATAGTTGTCGATATTTATACATAAGAAGAAGAATGAATTAACGGAGTTTCAAAATGAATTATTATAAAATATATCATGCAGTTGCCTTAAAATATTATATATAAATTATTACTACTTGAATTAGATTATTTAACGTAAGTTCTAAATAGCGGAGCATTAAGCAGAAGGACACTTTTAAAAGGATAATTTAAAAACGTGGAGAAATTCTTATACTATTTTTTTTAAAAGGAGTTGAGTAATTCTTAGTCGGTAAAGATAACTTTTTGAAAAATATGTCAAATTACCCCAGTTTACTCTATAATGAATCAAAGAAGCGAGTTTAAATGTTCCATCTCTTACTGGAAAATACGCTAAGATATAATCACAATGTCTGAAAATACCGTTGTACTATATACCAATATACAATTGACTTCAATTTTAATTACAGAAGAAGTTTATTGACATTCTATATTAAGAGTAAAATATTGTTAATAATAAAACAGTATAAAGTTTGAATAATAATAATCGTGTGAAAATCCCAGCTCCTTACCGACCCTCTTCTAAAATAACATGATTATCGCGTACAATAATTCAATTTCAGTTACGATTACGTACTTTCCCACCGGGCAAGAATTCTCCCCTTGCGTAAGTACAGGTAAATACGGATGGGTAAGACGTTCAAGGGGTCGAAATCAAAGGAACACACAAAAAGGGAGTCATTGTATGCGCTTACGCAAGGAGAACACGTGCGCAAACGCTCCCACGGTCGCGGAGGGAGGGGTTTTAAAGATCCGTATATAAGGGTGCAAAGTTTTCCGTAACATCACAACAAAATATCCAGTGCAACAGTTAACTACTCCGGGGACCCCACGGGTCCCCGGGAGCTTGAATTCAAAACACGCAGTCTCTTTCGAAGTTGTTATCGCTAGTTTGCCAATTAAAACACGGAAGATGAAGTGAAGTTAATTAATGTTTAAGTAACTGAAAAGCAGTTTCGTTTTGTGAAAAACATCTTCGGGAAGTTTACTTCACGATTGTAGCGAAGGACCGTTGTCGAATATTTATGGGTACGTAAACTTTTATTACTTGTGAGTTTTACTTTACCGTCTTCAATATGGAATTGTCTGGGGACTGATTATTTATTGTTATTTTAATTGTTACAGACTAGACGTCTTCAAATTATTATTGGAATATTTTCAATAGCCAGACCGCAAAAGTGAAAGCAGTTCAACCAAATCAAGCTATTCGGTATGGGCCAGCTGGACTGGATATGCCAAGAAATCAGCCGTCGAACAAACTCTACGTTAGCTTCAGGTGATAATATAAAAGTAAAAGGAGATCTTTTCTAGATGCCCAAAGATAAGTTAGGTTTAGGCTAGACTCTGTGTATTATAACTATAAATTTAGAATATTAATTAATCTTCTCAAATTCACCTATAAACAAAGTGAGGTGATGTTTTAGGAAACAGTAACACAGTTCTCAATATTTTCTCGCTATTTGAGCCTTAATGTGCGGTTTCGTTTTAATATACAGTTCAAGTTTGATTGTTTCGTTTACGTTTTACCGTTGTTGTTGTTAACTTTATCCGTTACGTTTAAAAATAGCTTGTTTGTTAATGTTATCAATATGGCATGATCATTAAAACACTAAATGAAATCCCTAGCAAAACACCTTACAAAGTAATAACGTATTATTTCGGTATCTCGATATAACGTATCTTCTTCTTCTTCTATCGTCCATTTGTAAGAGTCATTTGTCAGAATTATGAAGTTGTGAAAGCCATTTGTGACAATGTTAAGTTCTGTTTTTGTTTACGATTTTCTCACGTTTTGTTTTGTTAATTAACTTTGAATAAGTGTTTAAAGACATAATTAAATATTTCTGTTCTGTTACCGTTAATATGATTAAACTAAACGGATTATTTCTTAATCAGTTTTCTTAATAACTTTGTTAATAATTGGTTATCAATTTTGTTATTAATATGTTACGTTTAAAAAAACATGTGGTTAAATTTGAACTCTTCTAGTAGCTTTTCTATTAAGTTTTATACTAATGAACAATAAACGCAGCTGGTCTGGTTTAAACATATATGTTGAAAATTGTTGAATTTCTGTTTTGTTAATGCATTTGTTATGTTTTTAACTGGTTGGCTCGATTTATAATACCATTCTTTTATGCAAAACTTTTGTTCTCGGTTATGCTGTTAATTGTACGTTAAATTTCTTGTTAAATATTTCGTTTAACATTTTGTTTACTTGTTCTGTTTAAGTTTAGTGCTATTACAATCAAGTTGAGTTTTTGTTTGAGTTAAAAGTTAACTTCGATTTCTTCATTACCTACTTCATTAAATTTTCACCAAATGCTTTTAGTTATAGTAAAAGTTATTAAGAAGTGCCTTAATACCAAGAAGTGCCTATTTATCGTTATTTACACGTGTAGTGCCTTCTGCTAGAGTTTTAACGAAACTTTAACAGGATGCTTTAAACTTTGAAATTACCGCGCTGAAGC
The DNA here is from genome assembly GCA_951802675.2 of Boloria euphrosyne. NCBI lineage: Eukaryota > Metazoa > Arthropoda > Insecta > Lepidoptera > Nymphalidae > Boloria > Boloria euphrosyne. The sequence continues at coordinate 7,134,936 of OX637877.1, forward strand.
ATTTTATTGGAAGTCAAACTTGATAAAGAAATTTATTAATGTATAAATACTTTCCAAAAAACCTTCTGATGCGGTAATTTAAAATGTTAGTGAGTATTTTTTCCTCGTTTTAAAATGAACAGTATGACAGTTACGTACATACTTAGTATTAATTTGGCAATTTAAATTTGCACCGCAATCATCACATCGGAACACCATCGCTGATTTTAAATACACTGCTTTAATATTTATCAAATAAAGTATTAATACACCGCTCAAGGGGATAAAATACTCATTACACCACCATTGTTGCGCGTGCTGCTACTCGTTGTTATTCAATTTTGTTCATGTTAAGTAATTTTAAGCGTTGATTTGTTGTTAAGTTTACTGTTTTATATTGTTATTCATTAAAATGGCTGTGTTTGTTAGTTTTATGTTAAGTTTTCGTTTTAACTATTCGGTTTGTTTTTTCTAAGCCGACATTAAGGCCCATCGAATACAAAACTGTCACTTTAATAATAATGTTTCATGTGTGTGTATCAGATAAGGTTTGTTTAGGTTGTAAGTTTAAGGTTAAAACTAAAGCTTGTATAAAATTAACAAATAAGTTTAACTATTTATTAGGGATGTAAGAAAGAAAATGTGTGCGTGTGTAGTGTGAAATAAATATTATATTAACATAAAATTAATAGTTTTTTTTTTAGTTTTAAATACACATTTCATTTTGTTTCCGATTAAATAAAAACTTAATCTGGTTGGAAACGCTTGGAAAATGTCCAACTGCATCGCTACCAACTATCTTCTAACAAATGAGGTCGTCTTTGCAGAAGTGGCCTAATACCACTATAATCAATTTAACCCGCACAGTCTTTTATTTTGTAGAGCTACTAAAGGAAGAATGACATTTTTATTTTTACCATAGTTCATTAAGAAAGCTACATTAAAATATCATTTACAAATAGGAATTATAGGCATAGAGAACATAACAATACATTCTCCTTATAGCATACCTACACTTTAAAATCGGTTGTATACATGTTGATGTCAGAGGTCAAATATATTAGGATTAATGGCACTACCCCGTCGCTGCAAGGTTCACGCGTGCGGTTTGAAAACGTTACTTACGCCAGCTCGGTATACATAGTAGTTGTAATGAAGATAGTTTTAGGAACGGAAAACAGAAGTTCGGTTCATGCAATCTCGCCGCTAGAACTCTTCTTAATTGCTTAACTTTAACCAGTGCCTCTTCCTGCTGTCCCAGGATTCGTTAAACTTCACGCATACTTTAGTCAACAACGAAATTACACGCTATTTACTAGGTTGTTTTTAATGCAGTTATAACAAACTTGCAATCGCCTCAGCTTGAAAACTTATTTTTATTGTGGCGATGCTATTTCATTTAAACCTAGTGTAAATAAATAAATTGTAGTTAATCTATGCTTAATAATAAAATTAAAGAGCCTTTTAAGCGTTCATAAATTCAACTGCTTATGCCACCATGCTCCAAAAATGCTACACTGCTCTTTCTTTTTCTGAGGATCTGTCAATTTTTTTACTAATACCAATACTTTGTCGGACGTTGACAATCTGAATATGTCTAGTTTTTTTTTGCACTTTATAGTTAGGAAACTAATATCATAATGGAAGATTTAGATGTTAGGTAAGATCCAATCCAACCAAAATATTATAAGGATGCTTCATAAAACTGTGCATTAATGGCACGCCTATATACCACAACAAAGAACATAATCACATAATATGATGTTTTCCTATGCGAATATCTAATAGCAATTTTCGAAAACGCTACGAAAAATAAAGCTATTTTTTTGTCGTATCTCAGTGTTTTTCATTTGTTATTTAAGAATAACAAAATAAACTTTATTTATAAAGATTTATTTTCTTCCCGATAAAATGAAATAAAATACATAATAAGTTCGTCTGAAAAGTTTTGTATAATCATAATATCACTGTCCAATATGAATCCTGTACTCGACAGGGTCCATACAATCTCCTTGGTCCTTTACCGTTAGAAAATGGAGTTTTGTAATACTTATAATAATGAGCGTTTAAAAACAAACCATAAATATTGCCAAATCCTCTGTTATTATAAAAAGTCTGATTAATATAAAAGAATAATGATGTACGATTTCATATTCGGGAACGAAATAAATTCAACTTTTTCCGTAATGAATCAGGATTAACTTTTTTTGCTCATTAGATATTATTTGAAGTCCTTCAATGGTTTAGGATTGGAAAGATTGAAATATATATTATAGATTAAAAAAGTTATGAGAAGTTCTATGTAAAATTAAACCAATGGAATAAAATTACCTATAATTTCGGCCGTGGCTCTACGTAGGCGTAACCTAGTAAAGGATAAGCGATTTAAATCCCAGTCAACCATAGTAAAATTGTTCTACGACCTAATAAAATGTATACTTAAATTTCATTGATATAATTTAATATTGTGATTGTGAATGAACAATCGAGTTTTGTAAAAAACGAACAACTTGATTTGCACAGATCATTATTAGTAGGTACCTATATCGTAAAAGGATTTCAATTAATACTTATTTTTTGCATATGGTAACTAAATATATTTAGCTCTTAACATCAGGAAGTTTTGCTAGCTTAAATTCAAACTAAATCTCTATAGGAAATGTTGATATTATTTTTGTATTCGAATGATAAATATTCATTTAATTTGATTGTAAAACTACTGATGATATGAAATCACTAGTTAAGCTGAATTGATTAAAACGAATAATTTTCAAAATGTTAATATTTTTTAATTTAAAATTATGTATGAATATTATTATTTTATCGTTACGTTGTATAATTATTATTCTATCATTATGGTAAATATTTCCAAAGTGAGGAAAGGAAATGGTGAGCTGCCTATTTATGATGTAAAAATGTTTGCTGGATAAAATGTACCTTTTTTATTTTACCGAAAACTCGTAACGATATTTTCATTAAGTATGCAAATATATTCTGTCAGCTTTTCCATATACAGTTAATGAATCTTATTGAGAGAGATCAATACAGCTTTGACTGTTGAGCCACGAGTCACCTTGTGTTGTTTCCCTATCTTCTTGAATGTTAGGTAATATTTTAGTGCCGTCAAAACCTTCAGCCACAGTTCCTCTAAGTACAGTGACAATACGATTGCTTTCTTCACTTCGTCTCAATTGTTTCTCAGTTCTCTCTTTGGTGCTTACTAATTTTTGCTGATTCATTTGAATGTATCTGATTTTCTCAAATATATAGTTTATATTATAATCGATTTGTTGCTGAAAGCGATCTAACGTCCAATAAAAATTTATATCAGCTAACATTACGAGGAAAAATGTAGCGTATAAACACGTTAATATAACAGCGAAATAAAGTAGCATAGGATCAGATGTTGATAAGTATGGGCAGTTTTCACTGAGTGTTAGACAACTCCAAAAATACGACGGTGACGGAGAATAATCACTTGCAGAATTCATGGTTATCATATAAATTAAAGATAAATTTTATTTATTTTTTAAATAATATTGAATATCAAAATAATATTGAAATTTAAAAGCGTACTTAACATATGTCAACGTGAATTTATTATAGGTTAAAAAAGATAAAATATTACAAAGCACTTGTCAAGTAGTCAAAATCCCGACCTATGTTGCGGACCCTCACTCTTTTTTCAGGCCATTCCATATATGTTGTAAACCATAAAACATTACACAAACATGCCACAGGGAAAAAATTTACTTCTGAAATCGAGCTTTATTCTAGTTTTTTCTAGTAGCTCTAGTTGAAATTAAATTTTGTAGAGTCGTTTTGCAACTTTCAACATTCTATCACACGATTTAGATACATTAAATCATCAGTGATATAAATTGATTTAGACGTAGAAGAACTTTCAATTGTTGATTTGTTGATACAAACAATTACGTTCATTGTTATTTATACCACTAAGATAAGGGGGTAAATGCATGATAAAGTCTTTGTTGTCGTGCGGAAGGCTATTTAAAATTGGTATTTTTTAAGTTAAGTGGTTTTATTGGAAAAATAAGTTCTAGAAATAAACAACTCTTAAGCTTTTTACTAAATCGAAAACTCGGTCATTAGTTTGTAGATTGCCTTATCTTCACATTACCTAGGTAATTAACCTGAGAGTCGACTCAATTTTTCTTGCTTTAATTTAACGGAATGAACCAGGTCTTCTAGGTAGTCTAACTAGATTATTCATTTAAACGATGGCATATTTATTCATTTATATAGTACCAAAATAACCTGTTTTCCGAATAATAAAATAAACTGCGACTAAACTCATTTTTTCTTGCTTTAATTTAACGGAATGACCAAGTCTTCTTCTAGGTAGGCTAACTAGATTATTCATTTAAGCGATGGCATATTTATTCATTTATATAGTACAAAAATAACTTATTTTGATAAAATAAACTGCGACTTTTGTATATAACTTTAAAAATATAGTAACACCTTTATAAGAATGATTGTGGAGAATCCGACACTATAATTATCTGTGCACATCGAAATGGTATCCAACATAAGCTAAATGGCGCGTGTCGAGAAGAACTTGACGTCATAAGACCTAAGACATTGTCATAAGAAATAAAGTCAGTCGAGAATATTTGCGGGTGTAGCCTGAAGAAAAGTGCACAATGCTGCTTCGCTTCACTTGAGGCAATATCAAATTCCCGTAAACCGCATCGCACCGTCTTCTTCCCGGGTCATAGGTGCTATACAAACTAGTTCTATATTATATTATACCAAATGCTCCGCATTTTAACCTACTTTAGTATTCCAGCATAGAAAATGCTTCTATCTTAGAATTTCACATTCAAAACTTTTTAAAAGTAGTTGATTCTAAATGAAAATAACTTTATCAAATGATATTGTAACAATTATAGGTATCCGCCATTAGTATTTTGTTCAAAGCATTTTTTTTTTTTTTTTTTTTTTTTTTTATTGTACTCATCCACAGGCGTTAAGCGCCCGTGCCTTTTGTTACTTTATTTATTTGTGGAAGGCGTTTACAATTTTTATTTATATAATATAACTCAAGACAAGAGTACTACAAACTACTTCTTAAAAACTACAGAGGGCGAGGCCCGACACTGTTTTTTTTTTTATTATTAGTAAATTACTATTATTTTTTATTTTTATTATATATATTTTTTTTTATTATTATTATTATTTATTTATTTATTTATTTTTATTTTTTTATTAGTCTAACCCGCTAAGTTTTGGGCCCTGCCCCATCCCGCAATTGGGCGAGCACTTCCTCCGCGACCTTCGTGTCGCGTTTTAAGATGGATATTTTGAGGTTGTGCTCTAGGATGGTCTTCGCTGAGGCCTCCTGCGCTCTGCGGATGAATCTACCGATCGCGTCGTCACCGTCGTCGGAAAAGTAGACACAGGTGTTGGTGTGTCTAGTCACCGCGACAACAGCATGTGAAACGCTGTCGTGTATGCGGAGCCTCTTGTTCTTCGTCCGGACGATGACGACCTCTCTGTAGGTTTGCCCCTGCGCTTCGTGGATAGTCATGACGCGTGACCCTTCACCGGATCCGTATCCTTGGTCCATCAGGAGTTTCTTCTCCTCCTGAGTGTGGACCAAGTATAGGGTTCCTTGTTGGGTGGATGGTATTTGCGCGTCCGTGTACCTTTCCATGCGCAGGGAGTGGATAGATGGACTCGAGGAGTAGATGTTACCATAGACGTCGCTGATGGCATACGCGACGTCCTTGGGGTTTCTATGCGTGCAAGACAACTCACACGTGATGTTGGTCACCAGGGTTGGCCAGCAGTACCTTAGCTCAAACAAATTTTCTCTGTCGATATAAGGAAGCTGGTTTATGTCCCCGATGAGTGCCACTTCCTTTGCACCTGACAGTCGGGCGGCCATGATGACGGCTCCGAAATGGTTCATAAGGGCTTCGTCAACCGTTAAGCGGCTGCACCTGGTACCCTCTTTGAAACCATTGACCAGTATGGAAGCCATGGTACGCACTTTAGATTTGGCTTTGTCGCCAAAGCGTTCCACAAGCTTCTCTTTGAGATCTCTGGCTCCTTCGACTGTGGTGGTGGCTACTACTTCGTTTTCCTCATCGAAGTGCCTGATGATGTGAGTTGTCTTACCGCACCCAGGTACCCCGTTTGTCCACGTTATTTTCGGTAGTTTCCAGTCCACGAGGACACCACCGGTTTCGACTTCTCCAGAAATGGTTTTTGCCATTCCGAGTATCCTGTCGTCCAGCATTATCCTCGTGCACTTGGCTACTACGACTATTGGGTCTCCAGGGGGTGTTTCGAATTTTAACGGTGTATTTTCACACCCCTCCGCTTCGACCAGTCCCACGAAGCCTTTTGTGGTGTTGTAAGCGGCCATATATGACCCGGACATTTCCCCTTGTATTACCTGAGACGTGTCGTTGTCGTATATGGCTGCCTCAGCTTTGTCAAGTTCCACCTCCAGCATCTTCTCACTTCCTCGCTGGTAGGCCTGCATGATTTTTTGGCAGGTGGCAAGGTTAACCTCTCTGGTTCCTTTGATTACTGCCAGGAACTCGACAAATGCATTTGTGGCGTGGTCTTGTGGGTTTGTTGCTGGTCTTAGCTTTGGTGGTGTTACTTGACCCATATCGGCACGAGTGCGGCTGGCGTGTGACGACTCGGGTTCCTTTGAGCTTTTGACTCTGAAGAATTCCCTTATCGCCCCAGCTTGCCTGTCCTCATGTGTTTGCCGTTTTGGAGACACCAGTTTGTGGATGACATCATCTACTGCTTTTAGTCGGGAGTCTTCTTTTGGTGTTTCCTCCCGACGAGTTTTAGGACTGGAGACTTTTCGTTCTGCCTCTATTCGCCTTTGAAGGCGGTCGGACCCGCTGAGCGGGGGCCCCATGCATGGAGGTTCTGTGGAGGAGGAGTGTTGTTTGACCTCTCCTTTTAAGAAGTCGAGGTCTTCTCCTCTGTCTTCATAGACTATGACCTCATGGTGTGATGAGGCCAGTAGGCATCCGTAGCGATCCGCTACGTCGCCTCTTACAGAACCTACCCTCATGGCGTCTACGCTAATCTTATGTGGCGGCGCGCCGTCGCCCTCCCCACCGATTCTTGAGAGCGTAGAGCATGCTTGTGAAAAGGCGGATTCCCTTCCCCACTCGAATAGTGCTATTACTTTGTGTTGTAACCACACCAGCCGGTAAGGTTGGTTGTCCTCCCTCTGTACTGTGAGTGCGTTGATCTTTGTGCACTTGATGCTCGTATTTGTTGTGCTCCCTTTTATCAGTAGGGCTAGCCCCGGCGACACCGTCACTCTGTCCGAACTCTCTAGGCGACAGAAGCTGATTCCCACTCTCTCTTGTTCGCAGCTCATGAAGAGTGCCACACCTTTTACCCTTAGGCCCCGTTCTCCTGTTCCCGCTCTTTCGAGTATGAGCTCGGAAAGGGTTTCGGGGAAGGTGGTGGGTGGAGGTGTAATTGGTGTGGGTCTCCTCGTGACCAGATTCCTCAGCGTGCTTGGAATTGCGCGGAGTCGCTGCCTCAGAGTGGGTTGTGGCGATGTTGCAGACGGGTTTTGTGTTGGTGTTGGCGTTGTATGTGTTGAGTGTGTTGTGTGTGTTCAAAGCATTATGTTCAAATTTCAAACAGAACATAATAAAATTTTAATGTTTATTTGCATCGTTATTTTTTATTTTATTAGATTATTGTAGGTATATATTAGATTATTATATTTAATAGATTATTATATATATATATATAGATTTATTTTATTAGAGTCACATATATACGAGTACTTATCGTGACACTTCAATCTAATGTGTAACATTAAGTAAAAAATATTTATTAAAAATAGTTATTAATTATTTAACCTTTAACTTATTTTTTCAGGACAAACGGCAAAATATTAACCTTTTAATACGTTGATATATACCTGCTACCTACATAATATGTAGGTAGACATATATATCTGTATTATTCTGAATATACTTCGTGTTGTATTTATGTTAAAACTAGCGACTTACTCTCGCTCCGCTCGGGTTTGTCCCTAGGAAAAAAATCTTTAAACGCCAATACAATGCAATTTGTAAGTAGAGTTTCATGAAATCCATTGTTAGTGACGTTCTGCTAATTATAAGCTACCTCTCTACCAAGTACCAAATGTAAAGTTTGTAGTATAAAAAAAGGACATCATTCATACAAACTTGCGAGAGCCCTTAGACCTCCTTAATCCGGTCCTGTCACAAAATTCATTCTAAGCGGACGTCTACTAATTATTATAAACTATCTCCCTGCCAAATTTCATGTTTATACGAGTAAGTCAAGCGGTTATCAATATTTCGTGATGAGTGAATGACCTTACGCTTTTATATATTTAGATAATATGTTTGTATGTATGTCAAACTGCATGCAAATTCATATACAAATTTATGTTTGTTCTTGACTCTTGTTATGTAATAAATCTCAAATAATATCGCGTGCGTACGCGTAAATAGATAACTTTTGTTTTATGACGTACTTAGTGTTAAACTCGCAGAATTTTTTCTTGTTGTTTGTAAAGTTTTAAGCTTTTAGAAACAATTTTATAAAAATAATATCCAGATTAATACACATCAACAGAGCGTGTTTTATATTTAAGGTGATCTTTGAATGCCACCCTTGGCATTTGAGAATTAACATTATACGCACATTGACACAGGGTTATATATTCGGTAATTAACTCATTATAATTAAGTATCTTAGATACTTTAATTGGAATAATTAAGCTTTTATCTTCGAAGATGAAAGGCTTTGGTTTGGTAAAACGGTTTTAGTTAAGTAAAGTTATTCGTTGTAATAAAACTATTGTGTCACCCTCGCTTCGCTTGTGTTAGTATTATTATTAAACTATACATGATTAATACCACTTCAGTAGGCGATGTACCAGCGGGTTTCTCCTGCCGGTACTTCTCTGATAGGAGAGTGGACTGTGGAGCAACCCCTAGCCTGTGTGGTCTCGGCAGACCTGCAGGGCCTTCGAATCTCGGGGCGTCGTGCTTGAATACGCAAGCGATCTGTGACGCCCCATTAAGACGGAGCCATTTTTTTATAAAGGCTGTTTGTAGTAAAAAGTTATTTTATGTTTTTATAGACGAGATTTTCAGTCTCATATTTCAAATTTAAACTTTAGCTTAAACATACAGAGACGTCTATCACTTAAGTAGTATGTACTCTTAAGTCTTAATTACGTGTGTTTTTAATATTGTAATTTGTACGACACCTAAAAATTATTCAAAAGATAACGTTAAAGGATAAGTTATTCATATGTATGAAATGAATGTCCCAAGTTACATTCATAAAAAATACAAAATTTGAGTTATGAAATACGTTTTCTTTTGCGTCTGTGCTAGGGATGAAAGGTAGGTAATTATTGTTATAAATTATAATTAATAGTATATTCGTATAGCTAAAATTACGCAATTTATGCAGTACGTAACTTTTAAATAGGTTGGATTTACAAGTTGAGTTTCTATTAATATTTTATTTTCGAAAATCTTAATGCGCCTTGATAAATTTTAATAGAAAAATCCGTACCTAATATATTGCTATTCAATTTTATCAGGCATACAATTCAAAGGATACGAAAATTACTATGGCTTATACTCGTAGGACGTAGAGTCGATCAATAAAAAAAAAATTTATTTAACTAATTGTTAATAGATAGCATTATGTTTTTCATTTTATTATTGTTTGTGATATCATACATTATAAAATTTTATTAATTATACGTACATTATGTAAAAAATTTACAAAAATAAAAAATTCGACTGCAAAAACTCAAAAAGTGAAAAGAACAAGTTGACGAAGGAACATAGTATTATTACAGTAAGTCAGTGAGAGATGGTTGGATATACTCTTAGGTGCAAAACTGTCCCAACCATACATGAAAATCGTATTTTTCAAGGACCTCAAGCACTCGCGAAAAAATTAGTTCGAATTGGTTGAATAAGCCAGAATTTGAAGTGCTACAGTAGCCTGCACTGAGCACAGACCTTAAAGCCATAAAAAAATTAAGGATAGACTTGAATAATACTTTACTAAGGGATTATGACTCACCACCATCTGATGATGGTTGACTGATGTCAATATTTTATGGAAACGAGTACGAGAACAATATAAAATTTCTCTTGACTATTGCTTAAAACTTGTTAGAAGTATGCCGAAGAGATTGGTAGAAGTGATGAGAGCAAAAGGTCTTCAGGACTAAACATTACAGCTTCGAATTTTTATTTTTTTCCAATGCGGTGCAAAAGTGTCCCAATATTAATTTGTGTTTATGAATACACAATAGAGATGTAACAATTTAATTTTTCATTTTCTTACTTTGTGTCATGTCTGCTATTGTAAAAATATAGTTAAAGTTTTGAATAATTATTTGACTTCTTTTTATTACGAAAAATATGATTTTCATGTATGGTTGGGACAGTTTTGCACCTAAGTGTATATGTATGTATATTGTACATGTTTTAGAATAGTTGCGTACGTTTCTTAAGTCGGTGTTATATTTTGTAAATATTTTTTTATTTCCATTTTTAGTTTTAGTTTGCAATTTCTAAATTACTTTCAAGCATATACGTTATTTTATATTCATTTCTTAAAAATCTGTATATTTAATATTTTGAAACCCGACGTAAAACATTTTTTTCAAGACACAGATTGACTTAAGATTTATTAAGATTCTCCATTTTGATATGATTATCCATAATATGAATATCCTACGTAACTCGTGTTCAGCGTTATTTACCAAAACAAACTACGTATTAAAATTAAATTAGTAATTACTAGTAAATATCGTGGAAAAAATCATGGCTATACGCTAACACATATTAGGATGTATATATTATGTACATTCACTGAACCCTTATTTTATAATATTCTAAGTAAAGGAAAAGGAGAAAAATGCGCTTTTTAATCAAATTTCCTTTATCTTCCAGATTTTTATTTAAAATATTAGTCTTTATAACAATTTTACCGAACATTTTTAGATTGGTGTTGTTAACATTTAATGATATTTTGCTTACTCCGGAAAGTAATGCTTATTTTAGCTCCATTTAAGGATGCCAAATCTGGTAAAAAATAAGCAGTATACATTTTATTTCATTATAGTTTACTCAGATCCACTTTATATAAATCCTTATGAATATTTACTCAAGATTTATCAGGGCTTTACGCCTATAATAACTTGTTGGATGAATTTAATATTAAAAAGACATATTTCAAATAAAATTACAGAATTTAAGCTTATAGGCCTTTTAAACGACCTAATGGTTAGATTAAGCAAAGATTGCCCAACTCATTAATTGTTCGACGCAAAGCCGCGCGCACAAAGTTCAACAATTATGATTTATGAGACTTAACAAGCTCGTAAAACAGGGTCCTTTCATCAGTAATTTACTTTTGGCTTATCACAAATAGGCGAGTGACTTTGAAGATGTTACAACCGCTTGAAAGGTGATTCAATTCTCCTATGGTTTTATTTTATTATCGAGATATTAACAAAATATTATGGTTTCACTTGAAAAGCAATTATGTACTAGAAGGTATTAATCAGTTATTATGGTAATTGAATTTGATTTTGCCCTGAAATTTATACTTTATCATTCTATGATTAGAGTTAATGATAAAAAAGTGTTTAGTTTCCGTTGAAGAATATAGGTAGGTAGTAGGTACCTAGTACTATTGATTTTATAATGATAATTGATACTAAATATAACAAAAATAAAATTGCAGGCAGTAGTATACTAGATAGGCTCAGATAAGTACTTAAATAGAATATTATGCTTTAAGCAATATTTTTTTCCTTTATCCATGCACCTGCATTAAATTAGTATCAAAATGTTTCGTACGCGTTTTCAGGAGCAAGTATATTTCTCGATAACCCTCATGATTTTTCTAATTTTGAGGGTGCCCATTATTCTTCATTTATAAAAATAATTTTAGTGATTTTTACTTTCACCTTTTTCTACTCCAGTTTTGTTTCACTTTCTTTGCTCAATGTTACGTTAAAAAAAGCAAAATTATAATTAAACTATCTAGAACTATTGCTATTCTTAAATAAATTAGTCCCATTATTTCTTCAAATTCATTTTCTGTAAAGATATTGCTGTATGAAAAGAAACCTTAAAGTAGCTAATGAAGCTAGCTTTCGAAAGAGTATTTCAGGTAGTCGCAGAAGTTGTATTACTTTACAGTTAACTGCCATATAATCTTTTCATTTTCATTTCCAACTCTAGATGCTTGCAGTATGTTCTAAGAAATAGGTGCCTTATAAAATAAACTATAAATAAATACGTATCTATATCCACCAGCCAAGTTTAAAAATAAGCATTTACAGTTGTTATCAACTATAAATCTAATACATATATTATATCAACTACAATACGTAAATATTAAGATTTATAATAGCTAATACGTTTTTGTGGATATAATTTTTTTCTTAAGACGGTATTTTAACAATTTTAGTATTTGTTTCATATTTTCTTAATCTATTTAGATATAGCAAGTACAATATCGAATAGATGTGTAGACGTTTGACGAATGAAGTTTAAACTTGTAGTTCAAGGTGGTTTCTTTATAGAACGATAAACAATTCAGTGTTCACTCGTTAAGTCGTTACACAACACTTGACACCGTCGCGTACGCACGTCTGACTATTCGTTTAGTAAGAATGCCGACTCAGGGAAGTTCCTCTACTTTCATATCAGCGTTCAGGTGTATCTATCATTATCTAAGAAGATAATTTTGATTCTGATAGCCACTGACAGAAACGATGTGTGTTTGTGTACTGTTAACCATGGTGTGAGTGATTTCGTTTTCGATTCAATAATAATTATTTTAAAAATGTTTTTGTACGCATTAATTACTTCGCTACTGTCAATTATATTCGTTGTAAAAATCTTTCAAAAAGTAACACATCGTGTGTGTCAATCGAGTGCTCATATGATTGGAAAAGTGGTGATAATAACTGGTGGTAACAGTGGAATAGGATTTGAAACAGCCAAGAATTTAGCAGAACGTGGCGCACGTGTAATTATAGCTTGTCGCAATGTTCGTCGTGCAGAGGAAGCTATAAAGAAAATAACAGAGGCTACCGGAAACAAAAATGTTGAATACCGCCATCTTGATCTAGCATCATTTCGTTCTGTGCGTAAGTTTAGTGAAGATATTTTAAAAACTGAACAACGTTTAGACGTCCTTATCAACAATGCTGCTGCCAGCGGTTTTGGCAACTACAAAACTGAGGATGGTAACCATATAGGAATGCAAGTGAACTACTTTGGAACATTTTTACTAACAAACTATCTACTGCCACTTTTAAAATCTTCCGCACCTAGTCGAATTATAAATGTTTCGTCGATGATACACAAATATGCTGAGATGGACTTTGAAAATTTGAACATGGAAAAGTATTGGAGTGACTACTTAGTTTATGCGAATAGCAAATTATATTTAAATTTAATGACAGTCGAGCTTAGTAGAAGACTGCAGGGCACGAATGTGACGGTCAATGCACTGCATCCAGGCGTCGCTGCTACAAACAGTCTCAGAATTATAAAAGCTGATATTATTCGTAGCTTTCTAAAGAATTTTATTAGCTTTATGTATTTGAATGCTTGGGAAGCAGCACAGACATCAATATATTTGGCAGTGTCACCAGAGGTTCAGAATGTGAGTGGTCGGTATTTCAGTAATTGTAAAGAGATGAAACCTTCGAAAATGTCCCAGGATATAGAAGTTGCACAGAGACTTTGGAATGAAACGGAAAAAATAGTTAATTTTTCATTAAATAAATATAATAGATGCACGAGTAGACGATGAGGTTTTATAATGGTTTTTGGCTCTAGGGTGGATATTGGTTTTAAAATGTAGTTATTTAGTTTTATCGAGGTGTTCCTTAATGTTTAAGAAAAAAGACACAAAGAGGGATATAATAAATTGTAGTACAGTATTTATTTATTTTTTAGTCAATAAAATATACTCAAGTAGGTAAGAATGAACCTTTACGGTTTCTAATAGGAAAATGCAAAACTTACAAGCAATGTTACATAAATTTAATAGTACTTTGATATTTTTATAAATCACTTGTTATATTATGTTACAGAATAAATAAAGAATAGACGCATTTAAATCGTTCTATTTTAAATTACGTTAAATTAATAGGAAACCCGTATAAAGTGATAAAATTATATTATCTGTTAACACTTAAGACTAATATGGCAAAGTAGGTTCTATGCATTCCAGATTGATGTTGTCTTAGACCTACTAGGTATAAAAACTATATAATATATTTATAATATGATCTGTTTCAAATACATATGTATATTATACTCCATTACAATGGTGCTGATATTGTATTCAAACTCGACATATGAGTAAAATACATTTTAAATTAACTTAGTTGTTGTAAAACTTATCATAGTTTTTTTGGAGTTTAAATTATCGCGTTTTTTAAAATACCTACTTCATATTTGCTTAAGTACTTTAATTAATTAAAATGAATATAAGTAGATGGATACAGAAAGTATTCGATTACAAAATAAAGTAGCGAATTTTATATAAGCATGGATATGTACAAGTTTTCACGTTTCTTTAACATTTCTTGATCGCGTCCATTCAATGAACAGATCGGCCCTACTGTTGTTGGACAAGCAAGCAATAAATAAGTCAACCTTGGTATACCTATATTCTAAACCGTCTTTTAAAACTTGGATTTTTATTTAATACATTACTCTCAGTACATAACGGTATTCTGTAAAATACTTGTTGGTCCACTTACTGCCCACGACTTTGCTAGCGTCACTGAGTTCCAGAGTGAGTGAGACAGCAATCGTCCATATCTTCTTTCTTTGTACTCGACACGTGCGCATACGTCGCGCTAGTGGGGGACTCGGAAGTGGAGCAGTGCCGTACTCGAAGTAATATGCATCGTAATGATTTCACCGATCTACATATAGTAGAGAACTCGCATTGCATATAATGATATACATACAGATATTATGGTATCAGACAAGAGACTCAGGGTACTTTGTTACTGACTTACGTTAATTAATGCTTTTCTAGAAATATTGTGTAAACTAGACATTGATAATATTTATCTTCTGTTAAATCATCTAACGAATATAATAATTCAAAAATAATGAAATAACAAAATCTCAGCTTAAATTGGAAAAATATTGTATTGAATGTACCCATAAATATTTTGGTATTGTTGACAGATTATTTTCCGTTTTAAATGTATTTATAGATAATGAGGAGAAAAATAAAACATGATATTAGTGCAAATTCACGATTTGTTATAAACAGGAAACATGTTTATAAAAAAAAAGAAAAGAAAATCCGTATTTAAAAAATATTACTCACCGTTTGTTAATTTTGATATTACCTATTATATCTATTTGTTTTACAAAAATGTGAAAATTCAAAACAAATCCAATTGTTTATCAAAAGAATGATCGCTTGGTATACTTGTTTATTCACCCGTATTGAAATAATAGTATTTTATTCTTAATTAGGTATAATTATTTAATGTCCTGTGTGCAATTATACATAATAATATGGATCACATTTTTACAAGAAATTATTTATTCTGTGAAAATGTTAGTAAGACTTGCTTTTAAAAAATGTAAATTACTATTTGCTCAAGTACCGTAATATAACGGTTGTGACTTAATAATATTGTAATAAGGCGGAGAGAATATCGAGAATGTAAGTAGCTATAAGGTTTAGTTCCTACCATAATGTTTGCCTAGTCATAAAGTGTTTCATTATGTGATTGGATCATAATTGATGATACCACTCATGGATTCATAATGTTCTGTTATAAATTATCGGCTGACATACATTTATTTGCACGGTCCGGAGAATTGTAAATGATTATTGATACATCAATGATAATGTTTATTCCTATTTAATTAATTAACTAATATTTTTTTTCTCTAAATATGATTTAAAAAAAGATTAGGCGAAATTAGTCGGGATGACATTATTATTATTAATTAATTAATTAATTAATTGTGAAAAATTAATTTTACCATTTTGCCTGATTGGTTTTTATGAGAAGAGATTTATTACATAGGTTAGTTAAAATAAAAAGCTTAGCTTCTTTTTCGGCCTAGTCACACCAAAGATGGAACGAGAGTTCCCTGATTCTGATGCTTCCACATTTACCAGATTGTTATGTTTATTGGTTGTGGTCTAGTTAGAATTACAAACTATGGTGGAAACTCAGAAGTTAAGACTACACTTTGTTCATAAAAAATAATATTAAAGGTTTGAACTTTGAATTATAGAATGAGAAAACGCTAAAAATAAATAGAATATATTTTATAATAGTAAAAGGTAGGTATTAGTTATTTGAATTGTTAGCAAATTTTATTTATTTTTGAATAAAGGTTAAAGTTTATTGTGATCTTTTTATTTTTGCTGGCAAATTTATTTTCATTAAACTTTATGCAAAAAGTAAACGAATATAGTTACGTGAATTTATCGAGAGCTAATATTTATTATTCCATTCACGTTTGTGAGTGTAGCAAAACTCACAAAATGGCATGAATTTCTACAATTTTTACTTAATAGTAAAACAAGATTTTGTCCAGAAGTGTAATAGTAGGAATACTTATCAATCGATGAGTTTATTTACAATTATAAATTATAATTATAATTTAAAATATACACCTAACACCTGTATATGTAGATAACATCGAATGGTGTATTATGAAAAATTAAAGAATAAGGATTTGGTCCTTAGAAGTTAGAACATGGGATGAGCCGCGGGAACTAATATTGTAAACACGAAAGTTCGTGAGGTTAATGTTTGTTACTCTTTGACGTCATACGGCTGAACAGATTTGGATGAAATTTGGCGCAGAGATTTATGGGTTTCTAAGACTTTAACAACAATTTGTCAATTTCTGCATTGCCTTTGATAATAATAATTTGGACTACATAATATTATATGTCTGCTCGAAATGTTCCAAATAAAAGAATAATTAGTTGAATATTTTGTTTTGTACAGAAACCATGAATTTGAGTTATTCTAGAATAAAAATAACCTTATTCCGAATCTTACTTGAATCCGCTGAGCTTTTACAGTACATACTGTAGGAGGTAGCAAATTTCGTGTTTCTTATATTGGTGATTACTTCTAGATTTGCTTGCTGACACAAACCTGTTTTGGTTTACGGCTGACAGCTGTTTCAATCTAACTGTCAATGGTAGTCTCTAGAGACAGACAATAGACGAACTTCACATAACACACAATTGCTCTCTTGAATATTATAGTAAAACTTGAGAGTAACAACGTACTTTATTGTAAAACTGAAACAATGCACATTACGTTACGTAGGTAATACCTATGTGTTATTTAATCATTATATAAATTACACATCTTTATAACAATAAATTTTATGAATAATTGCATACTACGTATACGTATTACGTAACGTACGTTCTTAATGTAACACTTTTCATCTCATCATAATCCATCCAGTAATTTTCTCGTGATGCCTTCCCAGACAGACAGTCGACGCAGACGGACTAAAAAAATAATCTAAAAACTTTAGTATCTTCTGCTGTATCAATAATAATGAGTATTTCAATAACATTTAAAGAAACATGTACAGATTCGGCTCAGTTAGAATGTATCATTCTGCTTACTTTTATTGAATTAAATCGAAGTTATCGGTTGCCTGTAATAGTTCGCTTTTATTGTTTAAGGTCCGATTTCACCAAAGTAGAATAAATTTTATTCCTAGGATAAAGCTGTTATTTACTCTCAGATAACCATACTTTCATTTCACCAACTACTTATCCTAAGCATAACAAAGTTATACGAGAGTAACTCTTATACCACCAATTTTGAAGGAATAACCGGCTTATTCCTCAGATAAAATCAAAATGGTGGCAAAATTATGTCACCTGAGCGCTTAGAGTACATTATTACTGAGCGACCATTAAATAAAAAAATAAATATAAATAAGTATATAAGTTAGCACTTCGTTTCCTTTAAGATATTTTTTTTAAAACAGTAAACACAACACAAAGCAAACTAAATGAAATTTAAACACCAAGCAGCGTGACTTTACAGTTTGTTTGAAAAATAGCACTGACACATTGACACAAGTTCAAAGTGACGACTAAATTAGAAATGTCCTGTTATGCTATACTGTACTAGACCATGACAGCCTATTTAATTTGTCTGCAATCACTTATCTAAGAATAGTAATACTAGGAGTAACTTTTTGTCCTTACAAAGTGGTGAAACGTACTATAAGTTATTCTGAGAAGAAATGCAGCGAATAATTTTATACCTGGCATAGCTATTCTTCGATAACGACACCATTGGTGAAATCGGACCTAAGTGTGCTACAAATTATTATAATATAAAATATAAATAAACATGTATATAAAAAAGTGCCAACCTATCCGAAGTTTCAAAGATATTTCTTTTGATGGTTTGCTTAAATCTGTATTACAAAGAATAAAAGGCATAAGTTCGTTTAAAAATTCGTCGGAGTTATTGCGACAGCGGTAATTGAACTTCGAATGAACAGTTAATTAGCGAATACTAACGAGGTAATCGTTCATGTGCTAGATTTTCATTTATTTATATGGTACTCGTATAACCGTAGGTACGAATTGAAATAGCTTTATGAAGTAAAATATATTTGTGGTTGTTTGATTTTGTTCGCAAATATTAACACTAGTTTATTTTCAAAACATGGTAATAGTATTTTAAGGTTCCGTACCAAAAGGTTGCCGACAAATTACTAGTTCTCAGTTCCGTTCATTCTTAACACCCTTACACTCTTTTTTGATATTGGAAAACGCAATTCTGTATATCACCAAAATACTGTAAACCATTCATTTATTTAGTTTGCGTTATATGTGAGTGGCAGTGGTAGCCCAGTGGTAACGCGTTGCTTGTATAACCGAGTGATGCGGGTTCAAATTCGGGTCTCGCACCTCTGATAATTTCATGTGCGAATCATTTCTATCATGATTACCACTTGTCTTACGGTGAAGGAAAACATCGTGAGGAAACCTGCATGTCTGAGAAAACCTAGCAAGTTTTCGTAAGATATGTGAAGTCCGCCAACACGCACTGGGCCAGCGTGGTGGACTATGGCCTGATCCCCCTCATACTGAGGTAGGCCCGAGCCCAGCAGTGGGACGTTAAAAAAAGGGCTGATGATGATTAAAACAAATTTGATTGAGTGAGTGAGAGTGTGAGTGAGTCAACTTTAAACGATATATACTATCGCGGTATTTTAGAACTTTTAAAGGGGAACAATTTCGTCATACATGATTTGACTTTGCTGACCTTAACACGTGATTTTGATAATGTTATCTACGTTACTGCATTATCAGGGATCACAATGAATATTACTTATAACACAGTACTTAAACATTAATCAGATTCGTCACAATGTATCTTTGGGTGGTATTCAGTTTCTTAGTGCTATTTCTATTTTCAATAAAGATTTATCATAGATTAAATTTGAGCGTTTGCCAGTCGGGTGCTCATATGGTTGGAAAAGTGGTTATCATAACTGGTGGGAATAGTGGATTAGGTTTCGAGACAGCAAAAAACTTAGCTGAGCGTGGAGCACGTGTAATTATAGCGTGTCGAAGTATTCACCGTGCAGAGAAAGCTGTTAAAAAGATCATTGAGGTAACTGGAAATAAAGATATTGAACATCGTCATCTTGACTTAGCATCATTGAGTTCAGTGCGTCAATTCTGTGAAAATATATTAAAAACTGAACAGCGTTTAGATGTCCTTATAAATAATGCCGCTGCCGGAGGCCTTGGTAACACTAAGACGAAAGATGGCAACCATATAGGAATACAGGTGAATTACTTTGGAACATTTTTACTAACAAATTTGCTCCTGCCACTTTTAAAATCTTCGGCACCAAGTCGAATTATCAATCTTTCATCAATGTTACACAAAAGCGCAAAAATGGACTTTGAAAATTTAAATATGGAGAAGTATTGGAGTGATTATTTAGTCTATGCAAACAGTAAATTATACATAAACTTGATGACGATCGAGCTTAGTAGGAGACTGAAAGGAACGAAAGTGACAGTGAACGCTGTTCATCCTGGTGTGGCAGCCTCTAATATTTTTAGAAATATAAAGACTGAAATTATTTTAAATTTAGTTACTAAAATAGTTAGATTTTTATTTCTTAGTAATTGGGAAGCAGCACAGACAACAATATATCTAGCTGTTTCGCCGGAGGTGCAAAACGTTAGTGGTCGATATTACAGTAATTGTCAAGAACAAAAACCATCGAAGTTGTCTCAAGATTTGGTGATCGCTGAAAAGCTTTGGAAAGAATCAGAAAAATTAACAAAATATACGCCAATAAATAACAATACATCTTTACGATGATATACCATCGAACGACTCCTCCGCTCCTCTTTGTTACTGTAGGCTTAATAAGTTTTTTGTAATATAGTATAATACGTCTGCGTATAGAAAAATGTAATCTTCTTTATTAATTTAATAAGCAATTATTATTATATACATATGTATTGATTGTCATTTGTTATGTGAACCTACACAATTATTACACTAAGATAAAAGTGAACAGATTTTAAATAATTTTTGTATAGATGTAGTGTCAATATTCAGACTACATAGTAGGGATACAGGTAGGTACTACAGTAAAATATTTTATTTCGCAAGAAAACACAATAGATGGTTCTATAGAGTGGTCGTCATAAAAAGAGTACCTTTAAATGGGAAATAATTCGTTGGTATATTACAAGTAATACCATTAGGTCAAACATTTTTTTGTGCTTTTAGCGCGAGCGAAGCCGCGGGGTCTGTTAATTATGTGGCGTTCTAGCCATATCGTACGGTTGCTAGAATTAACTTTATAGATCTATAAATAAGATGTATAAATAAATAAGTGTAATGATGTTGAATGAATCTTATAATAATTGAATTTATAATGTTTGATTTTGTTAATATTTAGTTCCTTTAATCTATATACCTACATTTAATAAAATTCTAATTGAGTCCAATTAACATTAAAAAAAAGTGTTTAGATACATTAACGATACAGGGGCCGAATTTTTGTCTGTCTGTGAAGTGTGACGGCATCACGAGGAAATAGATTTTGATGAAATTTGTAATATGATAGGTGTGATAATGGATGGTTATCTGGGTTAACATATAGGATTCTTTTTATAAATATCGCATCGCGGAAAAGTATTTAATACCTGAGAAATGCATACTTAAGTAGGTACGCAGTGGAGAGCACGAGCATAGCGTGATGATAAATTTAAATAAATAAATCGACTTTATAGTATAAAACAGTTAAAGAATAAGCACTTTTATTTAATCGCTATCATTAAATAATTACTTATAAATAACTTTAAACTTTTACTATATTAAAAAAGTAGTTAACATTAATCTTTAAAATCACCAATATTTTCAATATACATAGTGTATATGATACCATTATTTATGTTGTCTTTGGAGATAATTAATTATCTGGTCTTGTATTAGGCTGTATACGTTGCGTAATACGTATCGCTAATTCATAAAACAATGAATTATTCATGAAGCATATTATATTAAATCAACAAGTGTTAGTTTGTGTTAAAGTATATCTGCATAATCCTTATTGTTGTCATCATCCGAACGGAGTCAGATCAACGTCAACTAGATCATGACTCTACGCACAAAATGCTTTTAACTTAATCCATAGAATCCAATCGTAATATGAAATAAGCCTTCATTGAAATTGTATATTTACATTCATTTTCCAAAATTTTTTCAAGGTACGCAGTTTTTTTTGAGCTGGATCCTTTATTCGATTCTTTTAAAAAAATAAAACTCGTTAGTACTTAAGCCATCTGCTTGTGAAAGCCTCGTCCAAATAAATCTTGTAAGTGGTAGTGCCATGCTTGTTACCTTCGGGTAGCAGCCGAATGGGCCGGCACGCCCCGTATAGTACCACTCTCTCACAGAAGACCGGCGTGAAGTGGCAGCTATGCTGTCACGTTTCGTTCGGTAAGTGAGAGTCCGGGAGGCCCACTCCCCATTCCTCCTCCCGTCCTTCGTCCTTCTCCCTCCTCCCTCCCCCCTCCCTCCCTTTCCTAAAAGGCCGGCAACGCATCTGCAAAACTGCAAGACCTGCAGTCTTGCAGAT
Organism: Boloria euphrosyne; assembly: GCA_951802675.2. Classification (NCBI taxonomy): domain Eukaryota; kingdom Metazoa; phylum Arthropoda; class Insecta; order Lepidoptera; family Nymphalidae; genus Boloria; species Boloria euphrosyne. The sequence continues at coordinate 7,157,132 of OX637877.1, forward strand.
GTTCATGGGCGGAGGTGATCACTTCCCATCAGGTGAGCCTCCTGCCCGTTTGCCCCCTTTGTCACATAAAAAAAAAAACCAGCCGATTCGAAGATTAGACTGTAGACGGGACAATCAGAAAAACAGACAAAAATTAAATAAATAGTATCTACCTAAGCCACTTACCTACCGTCCGTATTTAATTTCATATGTAAGTAAGTACATATAAGTATTATACATTACAAAATGATACTACAATTATATTTCTCTGTATAAATTATTTATTAAATTGTTATTCATAGTTACAAAAACTACTTTGACCAAATGTAATGTATGTGGCTTAAACTTTGAAATAACCAAAACTCAAAGGTTTTATTAGGACTAACCGAAGCGGAAGTAACGAAAGATGAATAGATAAAGCTTTATAATATAAATTTTGCTTTGAGTAAAAAATTAAATGACCTTAGTGATTATTATTTAACAGGTTTCCTTTTATACAAGCTAAGCAAAAAATTTTTATACATACAATGTATTTTTTAAACCGTAGGTACAAAGTAATAATATATTTTTGTGATGATGATATGCGGCAATATTTTGCGTTTTATATCCAAAATATTTTTAATTTTATGTACAGACACGAAGTTTGCGATATAATTATACTTCGAGGTACTCGTAGCTGTTTTATTCATGAGAGTATTTTTTAGCAATTATTGATGTTGATGATAATTATGATTTTAAGTAATATTTGACGTGAATATTATTTCGATACTAAGAGGTTTGGTACTGTCTATATTAACTAATAAGTATAGGTTAAGGTTATTTTTTAGGCATTGGTCTTGTGATTCTTGAAGCTTTTTCAAAATTTCTATTTAATGTTAACACGGACCTATTACATAAATATGGAAGATGTTAATTGGGAAAGCTTTACAAATTTTTATGCAAATGAAAATTGCCGAGGGATTCTTTTACCTTTTAATTTTTCATTTAAATTCAAATGCTTGTGAAGGTATTAAGTGGAATTTTATTTAAGAGAGAATTTAAATATACCTAATGATTGAAATGTAATAAATCTAATAGAAATTAAAGTCTCTGTCACATAATAAAGACGGATTAAGGCGCCAAGTAATGATAACACGAGGTAATATAAAAAGTTTTCACCAGGTTGAATTATACATACATGTATCACATTATTTTACTTAACTATTACAATTCTTATCTAATAGATTCGAAACGAGTCATCTGACCTTATCAAATCATTAGTCAAAGCCATTGCGCTTAAAGATAAAGTAAGTAACAAAGTATCCATAATCTGACCAATTGAACTTGTTAATCAATCAAAATGATTCTTATTTAATTCTTTTTCTTTTTAGATTATGAATATGCGGTTATAATAATAATAAAAATTGTTAATTAGTAGGCTTTAAACTTTCATTTATAAAAATGTATGCATGTACAATTTTTTTTAAATAGTCGAGAATTTATGCTCCTATGAAGAACGTATAACTACTACTCTTAAAAGTAAAAAGAATATGAAAAAGATCACGGTGCTCACGCTGCGATATTAGTGCATTTGTATTAAGGAGGTTGACGAAAAAATGTTGTAGTAATACTAAATTTAGCATTTGCAAATAAAGTTACATTTCATGAAGTTATATTTCATACTAAAAAGTTAAAAGCATGTGTTATCAATGTACGCAAAGGTCAACAAAAACTGAATGAAAATGAAAAGGAATCATGGCGCATTGATTAGACCCTTAAATTTTATATATTTCTATTGATATATACCTACGCAAAGGTATTTTTAATAATAACATATAGGTTGTAGTTATACCTATTCCTCCTTTGTTTTTCAACTGCTTTTCTTTTCTTATTTATTATTTTTTGAGGAGATAAATGCTTTCAATAAAAGGTAAATACACAACTCTTTTTTCTTTTTTCTTTTTTTACTTTTTTCTTCTTTGCTTTTCAATTGATTAATCATTGAGTAGTAATAATAACTCAATGTGATTAATAGAGATTTTTAAGAAAATAATATAAATTAGTGAATTTTGTACATAAAATATTTTTTAAAAACAATGACTGTAATATTTTGTGTATAGAAGTTATTAAAAGGAACATGAACAAAAGTTATTAATTTTTTGTCTGTTTATGTTTTTAAATTATATCTTTTATGTCCTCCACGGGGATACAGAAGCTGGCTTTATTCGTCCTTAGAAAGCTAGCTATTGAAAGTACATGTAAAATTATAAAGGCAATATGCATATATTCTCAGATATAACAGAACAATATTAAAACAAAAAAGATACAACCACTGGGCAAGAACCAGTAGCATACCTATTATTTACAAGAACTTAATGCATATAATATTTTGGAAAACTATTTTATCGCTAGTAATTCCTAATTACTTCAACATATTTCCGATATAAGTAGTTGTTTAAGTAAAAAGCAAAATATAAAATAAATTGTTAAATTGTACTAGTTATTTTTCTTTTATTATTTTCTTTCTCTAATCGTTTAATTTGAATTTTAGATAAGTATAGACAGTGAAAGGGAATTTACCGAAAAATAAATAGGCTGGTAAAACTTATTATTTAAACACTAGTTATTAAATTTTCTACAAATATTGAATGTAGATAATAGTTATATTAGTAAAATTTTAATAATTACTTCGTGGATGTTCATGGAAGATAAATCTTTAAAATAACAGTGTTTGGGCGTAAAAAACGCATGGATAAATTTAAAATTAAATCTCTTGATTATGAAATTTTCGTACGCAATTAACAGTGCAAAACACTACTGTGTTAAGTATTTCTTTTTAATTTTTAAAAGAGTCCTCTTTATTAATACATTACTATATTATTTTTACTTTGATGTTGATTACAAGTAAGTATTTTTTTTACATTATCAGATATATCATCAATCCTTTATATTGAAGTTAATTTAAATTAATGTTGGAAATGGAAATATCGATGTTTTGATTATTTAATCATAATATTATAGTCTCTTAGTTATTCGTATAATTAACTTTATGTATTAAGATAGAAAGCGCTTCGTTAATTGTCGGAGAATTTATTCTCTGTCACTGATGAGATACAAAAATGATTTCTTTTAAACCCTGACTACGTCTCGATTAATATTAGTTTGTGCATGTATAATTTTTACCATTTATATTAGTAAATAATTTTCAATTTATGCTAATTTGTCATTACGATACACAATTTAAATCACAAATGCAAGTTGTACAGAAACACAAAAATAATAAATTATACAAATGATTTATTTCAAACTGATCAATTGCAGGCACCACGTTTCTAATGTTTTCTAGACCCCTTATCACATCTTCATTCTTGTAACGTTTTGTTAAGCTCAGCGCTACTACCCTTCTGGCTACGTATTGCTACGTTCTATGAGATCTCTGGGATCGGATATTAAAGTATACGAGGATCAGAAGTTGACGTGTTATAAAGTACGGAATTTTATTGTTTTGAGTTTACTAGAGTTTGAAATTCAACTGAACTTAGACACTCACTCACTGCAGCCTTTTTTTCATGCATATGGCAGCAAGAAAGAAAGAAAAAAGAAAAAATATTCCAAGCTATTCTAATAATTTTGATTTCTTTCTTGAGTTCTGTTTTTTTCTCACTCGCTGGAATGTACGATTAGGTAAATATTGTTAATTGTCATACTGTTTTAGGAAGAAAAAAGCTTGCTTCAGATGTATTTATTTTGTAATATTAGTTTTGGTTTCAAATCGTTGCACTCTCTCTACTGTGCGAGAGTATTTTATGTTCTCCATCCATTTCTATGTATATGAATATCTAGCACTTTAAAATAAATCAACATAATAATGAGTCCCATTAAATACCTATTCATTTTATATTCCCAATTTCAAATAACCAATACACTTAACAACTAGATTATCATACAATATCCTACCATTAGCAAAACAAAAACAATTTTTCTGCAGATGTTTCCACGCCGATTATATTTTTACGTTTATTTTTACAACGTGAGATAAAGTTCTATGGAATTACTGTAATGGCCGAAATCGACGGTATCCTTAGCACGTCCGACCAGAAATATTTTGCTTGTTTTGTAATTTCTTTAAACTTTTGCAAAACGTAATTTCGTATGTACATGTTTTACATACGAATAATAATTGTCTTTTCTAAATGAATTAGAGCAAATAATCAAATCAGTGCTTAAAATGTACATTACAGTACAGTACATTTTTTAATGTTCCGTAACTGAACGGGATCTTAATACGAAGCCTCCGAAGCGCATTTGCCTGTCCATCTGTTTGTCTATCAACGTATAGATGTAGTGTATTTCTATTAATTTAGTTGTGTTTTCCTGCGAGATTAAAATATTTTACTGTAGTACCTACCTCCTACCTGTATACCTTTTAGGTAGACTAAATATAGAGTAAGTATCTATCACTACACCAATTATAACTACGATAAGTATATATACCTACTTTTTGTGTGAACGCGCACATCGATTAGCTAAGGTATTGTTTTTAATATGTAAAGTCAAAAATAGTTAATGCAAGTGTACCTTATGAGACAGAAAAATACTATTGCAATCTTTTGTATAGGCCTTGTTAAGACTCATAATTTTCTGATACATAGTTTTGATATATCTCTTAAGTTTAAGCAAGAGTTAGCCATATTTTATAAGGTCCCCCTTGTTATTATCTTATCGTTCTATGAAACCAGTTATTGTGGACTAAAAATTTTACTTAAAAAAAGGTATTCCACTATTCGAAATTTAGTTCAAATCATACTGTGCTTATTGAGTGAAACGCGCACATCGATTCGCTAAGCTACTTTGTACGTACTGACGAAAATAGGTATCGCGAACGTAACTTAGGGGATAGATATTTAATGTTTTAGACTTTTCTGTAGGGCTTTTGAATACCTACAATTTTCTACTACATAGTTTGACGTACCTCTTAAGATTTAGCCAACGCCATCTTTCTAGGGACGACTCAATTAAACCAATTATTTTGTTTTCCTGTGGAAATGAATTTTTTTCTGCAATAAAAAGTATCCTAAGTCACGACCAGAGTAATAAGTAATCACTACATTTGGTTAGAATCCGTGCAGTACTTTTTGAGTTAAACGATAACATACAAACAGACAAAATTTTTCATAAGTACTTACTGTTTTGAGGTCTACATTCAATACACAATACGTTACCGACATTGTTTTCAAAAAATATTTAATATACAGCTACTGATTTATTATATGTTTAGTTGTATAGATAATACAATAAAAAATATTTAATTTAATACTTTTCCTAATTATAATTCATACTTTATGCCAAGTTTGTGACCTCGCTCGACGATGAAAGCAATTCTACTTTCATAATTAATTTCAGAATACTTCAAACTAGCGTAAACCAAAAATTCAGTATTTAAAATTTCAATTTCAGAAGTTTCATTAAAGACTAGTGTGTGTGTGCTATCAACTAAAGATATAATATTTACTGACTATGAAATTTCTATCTTTAATGCAGATTCAATATGTATTTATTTATTTATTTACTAGCATTTCTCGCGGTTCCGCTCGCGTTTCAAAGAAACTAAATTCTTAAATTTCATATACCGTATGATGTTTGACAGTCAGTTGTTAACGGTTAAATGAGATTTCTCAGAAATGATATATTTTCCAGCAGTAAAAAGTATCCTATATTCTGACCCAGATAGCCGCCTATCATCGTACCAAATTTCATCAAAATATGTTCAGTGGTTTTCTCGTGATGCGGTCACAGACACACAGACAGACAAAAATTACAAAAACTATAGATTCGGCCTCTGTATCGATAATGATGATGAAGTGCTCCTGACTGATTCCGGCCACGGCGGCCAATCTCGTTGAGACTAGCCATCTGCGCGGGACATATATAGTGCACGAGTGTATGCGCAAACACAAGTGCACTCTCTATTCCTTATCACTCTCATATTCCGGTGGGACGACTGCTCGACACGATCAGTAAGAGTTAAGGCGCAGGACCGACGGCTTTACGTGCTCTCCGAGGCACGGGGGTGAAACACCGCCAACTTTCCATCTCCGGGCTATTACTGAGGCTTACGAAACAGAAAGACTCAATAACTAAGCTTGGCCCAACCCGGGATTCGAACCCAGGACCTCGCGGTATGCGACCGTACATGCTAGCCACTACACCAACGAGGCAGTTAAAATTACTATTCCAAGAAGAATTCGACTAAGTTAGAATTTTATTATATGTATCGATTTATTAGTTAGTTAGTTAGTAAGTTAGTTTGTAAGTAAGCTAGTTAGTTAATTAGTTTGTTTAGTCATTTAGTTAGTTAGTTACTTAGGTAGTTAGTAAGTTTGTTAAAAAGTGACTTAGTTAGTACAATTATCTTATCAAATTCATTTAGATTCAATCAAATCATATAGATTTTGACCCTCAAATCTAAACTTAAGAACAAATAGATAAATGCACTTTTATTCTTGTTTCTTGTTACTTTTTACTGCTCCTTCCTCTCGTCTACTCTCATCCTTTTATTTCGCTGCTCTTTATATCTACTATATAATGTGATTATAATTTAATTTACACACCTTACCAATGTACGGCCGGGACCAAAGTATTAGATACACTAATAGACAGTTCCTACAGTTGAAGAACTGATACACAATAATAGCGCGAGGCTCATTTGCTCATGGCTGTCATGTCAATGGACATGTAAAACATTTTAATTAATAATGACTTGAGCATAAAGTATTGTTGGATCTTTCTTATGAAAAACACTTTTCTTATTTATTTAATTATGAATTGCAATATAATTCTTGCACTACGATAACTTAACTGGTGAATAAGACTCGCGTCAAAGCAATCCCGTCTTTCTCTATGACCTACTCAGAACTGCTCGGGCGTGTGGCGTACGCGCTCTATAGGTTTCCTTATATTATCATGTATGTATAAAAAAACATACATATTATAAATATGCTTTAAATACGTACATAATATAAATATAAACACCCGTGACTAGAGTACAAACATTCGTACTCAACAAATGAATGCCCCCAGCGGGACTCGAACCCGCGACCGCTGGCACAGCAAGTAGGGTCATTACAAACTGAGCCAAGCGAGTTGTTGCCTTTCTGTCTTGACACATCGCCTTACTAAAGATTTTCTGGTATAATTTTCATTTAGCGATGAAAACGTGTTTGCATGCCTTATGTATTCTTTAAGGCACACCTTTACTAGTTGCTTATCAAAGCGAAGGTAGACTTACCTTCGCTTTAGGTGTAATGCAAGTGTGTTATATTATTAATCTTTCATATTATAATATCTAAGTACCTACAAATAATAACAAAGATAGGTCTCTACCATTTTCTTGACCTATTTAATTCTAGCATCATTGAATATTAATATATTATCGATCTGAAGCTTTCGCATCTACATAAAAAGTACACATATATTTAGTGGTCTACACCGTAATAATGGCCGCTCATAATTTCTATCATTACTTTATATCTAACTGACTAAAAATAACGCTGTGACAATTAAAAAAACAATTATTTACAAGCGAAGCTTAAAATGTGAGTGTTAGCTCTTTAAAAAAATTGCAGAATATATAAACTTAAATATATAACCTACATAAAATATGTATAATGTGTAACCACTTTTTATGAAGCATTTGTCTTGAAAGAATGATTTATAGATGCGAAAGAGAATTATGCGCTATTTAAACAATTTTGTTCTATTATACAAGTACACGGTTCACCCTCTTGAGGTTTATGTACCACGCCGTTAAATTTTCCACCCAAAGTCATGTTTTCGTAATGCGTTTTTAATGTTCTCATGTTTCTATAAATCACCATGGTTACCCCTGGCCCAGATTGCTTTAATGGCTTATTAAATTAGTTTATAAAACTCTCAGTCATGATGTACAACCATGTTTTATAATACTTCATCGGTTTTAGCTTAACATATATTTTTTGTACTGAAAATTCTTCATCTCGGCATGCAATTTGTAAATATTACGTTCATTTCCTAGTATATGTGTCTAGGTATTTGTGTTTCTTTATACATAGTGTATATATAGATAGTGTTTATATGTATGATAGGCAGTGGTATCCAAGCGGTAACGCGCTCGCTATGATAATCGAGTGATGCGGGTTCAAATCCGGGTCTCGCACTTCTGATATTTTTATGTGCGAATCATTTCTATCCTGATTACGTCTTGTCTTACGGTGAAGAAAACGTCGTGAGGAAACCTGATATCTGAGAAAACCTAGCAAGTTTTCGTAAGGCCAGCGCGGTGGACTATGGCCTGATCCCCCTCGTACTGAGGGAGGCCCGTGCTCAGCAGTGGTACATTAAAAAGCTGAAGAATGAATACATAGTGTAAGTGTATGAAACTGTTTGGAGAGGTACCTTCAGCTACAGTTTCCTATGTCTTATATCTATCTGTACAAATATAGTAGTTTTAGGTTTTAAATTTTAACAAGACTCATTATTTTCTTTAAAGTGTTTTCATTATTTTATTACTTATATTTTTAACGACACATTATCTTAAACAACGTTGAATTTTATATCTCTACGAGCGACTTTACTCCAGGTCATTGTTTATTTCAAATAAATTATTTGTGTACTTCAATAATTGCATCAAATCCTTCCAGCCGTTACAGCGAGTAGATTTACTCGTTACAAAAACACACATACTAATTTTTGCAGTTATAAAAGTAGTAATAAATTAAGTCATCCTTAACAAAAAACTGCTCTACTATCGTGACACATCATATCAAATGAACGTTTTATGTGAAACATCAATAATCTCAAACCCGCCTGTATAAACTTTCAAAGCATTGAAAGATTTATATCAAAAGTATTGCCAAGTGCCAGCTACTAAGAAGCGATCGTTTTAAAATATGGAAGAAAGTTGAATGGTTCGGAGACAGATTTCGGCTCGCAACGAGAGATACAACTTCGAAATTAAATCACGTATACGGTTTAAAAGTTAAGCGGTTACATTCCCGCTTGAAGCACTTTTTACGTAACGCCAATAGACATATGGATTTATCAAGGAAACTGACTTTTTGATACATAGTTCTCTATTCTTTTTTATGTATTTATAATTTTTCAGATTTACAAGCAACAATAGTTTTGCCAAAATCAAGAACTTTGAAGACAATTTAAATAAATTATGGTTTCATATATATAACTCTTCACAAAGAACTATACTAAGTTACCTATACCTATATTTCAATACAAAAAGTTAAGAAATGCTTAGATATAATCTTCTAATATATAAAAATCTTGTGTCACAGTGTTTGTTATCGAACTCCTCCGAAACGGCTTGACCGATTTTTATGATATTTTTTGTGTATATTTGGTAGATCTGAGAATACGCCGTAGGCTATTTTTTATTCCTCTAGGCGGGTATAAGGGTATCCCTCTCCAGATGATTTATTTTTTATTTTAGGACCAAATTTTTATATGTTGTTTTTTTATGATTTGGCACAAAAAATACTTATATACCTAACCCTAAATTTTCATCCATCTGCCACCTATCCTTATTTTTATAATAGTGATTAAAACGCGGGTGGAGCCGCTGGAATAGCTAGTATTATATAAGAATAATATACTTAAGAATTACAATTTACCGCTAAATAAGACATTTACCCGCAGTAAAAAGGATTATAATATGTTGACCAAGTTAACAAGCTTTTAATCACCAATTTAAAAACTAGTGATTCGGTTTTCGTATCGTTAATAATAATTTTTAAACGCAATTTTCCCAATAAAACTTTAATAATTCGACTGAGAATTTTATTATATGTATAGATGTGCAATGAAGCAGTTATATCTAAAGAAGCCGTGAACGAAATGTATCAAAAGTATTGTGAAGCCGCAGTTAAGAGCAATCTTTTTAAATTATTGAAGAGGCTGAATAGCTTGAACTTTGTTTTTGGGCTCACAACGAGATACAATTTCAAAATTGAATCACGTATACGGTTTAAAAGTTAAGCGGTTACGTTTCTCGTTTCAAACAGTTTTTTATGTAGAGCTCGCACGTGATTTTAATGCGTTTTATATATCTCTCAATCTTTTCAAAGTTATCTTCACTTTTACAAAACAACATTGAATACAACTGTTGAGTGAAATAAGTAATAAGAGAAAAAGAATAATATGGTATTTTATTTTGCATAATATCCTAATAAAATGAAGTACTAAAATAAATATAAAAAATTCAAGTACAAAACTATATCCTGTCTGAATATTAAGGTCTTTTTTTAAATTTTGAATTAAATTAATATTGCTTAAATTAATAAAAATGTTTGTGTCGGCAATATTGTCAGCCCGGAAGTTGGACAGTGTACACCTGTCGTTTATATTTGTATATTTATATCGTACATTTATTTTCTATAAATATATTAATCTATAAAAATAATAAAGATCTAATAAATATGTTAATTAGTGCATACCACAATATTGTGTAAAACTTTTATATAGGGTTAGCTAGTACCTACATGAAGAATTAAGAACTTAGAAAGAAATTATCTATTGCAACAGGATCAATTTATTTAATTATAATGATAATAACGTTTCACTCTTGACTGAAGTCAGTTCTGTCCCTAGGCAGGAAATTAAAGCGACAAAAATGTTGGATTTTATTGAATTTTCTACATTTCAAATTGTATTAGTCTAACATGATATTCCTAACATTGATTCAATTTGCGGCTTTGGAACTTATAAGATTTACCGATATCGTATAAAAATAAATAATATATTTGATTTATAAAGATAAAAAGTGTTCGTTGAGATAATTTACTCTGGTCCCCAAGTGTTCACCTTGCCGTGGGTAGTCTGAGTAGCGTCCGGCAATCCGGCCGTGCGTGAAACCAAGAAACGTGCAGGAGGGGTCCACTTCGGGGGTCTGATTTCGCCGACCTGCCGGGCCGTCGGGGCGTCGTGGTTGTATGTGCAAGCGATCCTGTGATGCCCTATTGCGACGGAAGATTGGTGCTTAGATGGTAGTAGTTTGTTGCCGGTGAGCCCCTCGTAACAAATTGTTTTCTAAAAGTGGTATGCGTAAACGCATTTCCTAAGGTTCCTATAGAAAGGTAAGTTACTCTAAGCTTTATTAAAAAACTAGCGATTCACCCTCGCTTCGTTCAGGTTCGACCCTAGATTTAGCGCGAGCGAAGCCGCAGGTTCCGCTAGTTAAAATAAATAAAATTTCTAAAATAAAAGTAGAAGTTACTCCTTATAATATTAGCTATCTGCGACTGAAAGTTCCATCAAAATAGGACCAGTCGTTTCAGAGATTAGCCGGAACAAACAGGCAGACAGACAAACATTTTAAAAATTGTTTTTTTGATGTTAAGTAGTCCGATTATACTTTTATATGCATTAACTGAAAAACTGTTAATTTAAAATTAAAACACACACTTCAATTTTATTTATATGTATCGTTTAACGCCACAACATAAAAGTTGCCATCATCATCATTTCTGTGGAAAAGGTCCAATGCTGGAAATTCGACGTATTACTCCCATCCAGCGTACCTATATAAGCGTACCTAAATAAATAAAAGCGTACCTAAATAAATAAAAGTATAAGTACAAGGGAGCTGCGAGTTAAACTAAGTCATTTTTTTTAGTTTGATGATCTTAATTAAGTAGTAGTGGTTTTTTTTTCACTCAGGTTAAGCGTAACTCTAAATAAGATTTAGCAAGTACACCAAAAAGTGGATTGAGTATCTTATACCTTCAAAGTCTTTTAGCAGTTACAAAAGTAGAAGTAGGTCACGTCAATTACTGAAAGTATAAATTTATTTATTTTTGTTAGCAATTTTTCATATAATTACGACATTCAAGTCGTTATACAAATATAATTAAGGAATACATCACTGTCACGTTTGTATAACCAAATTATGTCTATTTATTTAAGCCGTAAGGAAAAATATTAATAAAACGGAAAGATATAACAAACGTCTTGAAAATCACAACGTAGAAATCATATTTAAATTTACAAATTGCGCTATATTTTCTGTGTGTAATTTAATTTGGACGGACTCCAGCCTCCATGAACAAATAATTTAAAAGGCAGGAAGTTTTAGCTGAAATAAAGTATTATAACGAGTTTTATGGAACTCACTTATTTTGAATGATAGCTGAGCCTAACCACTTGCAGCATTAATCTCCTTCATGAATCTTCTGAATTCTTTGGTTTCTTTGCCCTCAAATTAGGACACTTAAAAAACAAGTAACATAATCCATAGAAAGCTTTTTCAAAATTATTTATAGAATTAATAAGGATTTCTTTATTATTATATATTTTTGCTTAGATTCTGTACTATGTTAATTGATTGTGTACATCTATTCCGTATATTTATTTAGTTATTAGTACCTATTATCTGATAATATTTTTTCAAAAACTTTCCCATAAAGAGATTGACTTTTTTTAAAAGTAGAGCAAGAAATTTTATTCATTGGGGAAAAGTTAATAATCAAAATAAAAAAAAATGATTATGATACAATAAAAATTATGATGCATTATTAAAATAAATTAATTTTGACACACAGTGGGACGTGGATAATGGCTGAATACAATACACGCAAGTGTGTATTGTATTCAGTCAATATTAACGTCCCACAGCTGGGCACAGGCCTCCTTTAAATACTAGGGGGATCAAGACATAGTTCACCACGCTGGTCTAGGTCTAGTCTTTTAAAAAACTTGCTAGGTTCTCTCTGACAAGCAGGTTTCTTCACGATATTTTCCTTCAGCGTAAGACAAGTGGTAATCATGTTGGAAATGATTCGCATGTGAAAGAGGCCCGTATCCGAACCCGCATCACTCGGATATCAAAGCGAGCGCATTACCGATGGACTGTATACACACTTGTATGTAAATTATGAACTGTGTGTGTAAATTATGAAATAATGATAACTACAACTATTAATATCTTATTATTAAATATTCTATTAATTTAAATCACAGAATGAAGCAATCATGCTTCTTATAATTAATTTTTTATTATGTTCAAGTACATAACTTTTTTTGTTTCGTTTTTATAATTATTTGTTTTATTTAATTGAATAATGCCTTATAGAGTGTTCTTGTTTGTTGTTATTCATTTTAACTACGTGTTACTTTTACTATTTAAAACTGTGTTGGATAGAGTATATGAATTGTATATGTATATGTATATGATTATATTAATTCTATCCTTAATAAGTAAATGAAAAGGAATGTATTTATTTCTATATGGATAACAAACTATGATTAGCGTAGAAGTGAAAAAAAATGTACAAGTCAAATACTATTTGTTTTGAGATTGTTTATAACCTTTTTGCTGACAAGTAGTACAACTTTTCAATAGATATAAATTAAAATTACTATCACTCGTTTTAATCGTAACATAAAGTATATAAGCGTAAATTAATAAGCTCAGTAAAAATCATTGAATTCTTTATTGACAACCGATTTCACATTCCAAAAGAGAAGTTTCAAAATCAATTTCCGTAGTTTGTAGCAAATCCGACATCCAACGGCTACTTCCAGTATTAGAGGTTAAAGCACTAGAGTTAGCTGCAGTCGACAACCATTATAAAGGACCAAAATATTTTTATACCATATAACAATTTCGAAGAATACATTATATTACAAAGTTAATTTATATTATTTTTTTAATCATTTACTTAATATATTACAAGGTTTAAAAAGTTAATTTATATTATTTTTTTACTTATTTTCTAATTCGTCTTATTTACAAAGCCTAATTTGTAATTAGATGCACATAATGTATGTAAATATTATGAAACTGCAAAATATTCAACTATGATAATCACGTATCAGGGCTTCCAAACAAATATTCAAAATTTTAGGAACCGTAATTCTTATTGCGGATCATGATCGTTCTTTTTTTATTAACATACATTTATTTCAACTAAGTGAATAGTCAGTAGTAATATGTCAATAAAATCAGTCTAATGAAATGATGAAACAGTATACTTATAGATACGAGCTTTGGGTATAGTGTCTAAAGAAAAACATAAAAAATATTCTAAATTTTTGCAAAAACTTAGTGCGCATACGAAAAAACCAATTTCCATTTTTAGTACGTAAATAAAAACTGTACCGTACCTGGTTTTTATAAGTTTTTTCAATAAATAGAATTCATATACAATTACTTGATATTTAATCTACAATATTTTTAATAATAAAAGTTTATTCTATTTAAGCTTTTTGAAAAACAATATAAAAAAATCGAGAAACCATTTAATGGTAAGTAGGTTGTTTTTCACATAATATACATCAATAAGCATATACTATAACTTACAGGCATTAGTTATTTACAAACAGGCAAAGATTATCTGCCACTTACGAATAAACAAATTTTATTTCCATAAAAAATAGTATTATGTAGTAAGAATAACGCACTACAAGTAGGTATGGACCAAAACACAATTTTTCTTTACACGTCTAACTTAACGTAGAAAATTCATACATATTTAAAAAAGCGATTCTTAAGTCGTTCAGAAAAGGAAGACGCTGACGGCTTGTCTACACTAAGCGCCAATAAACAAACCCTCAACACGTCAGTTACAAATTGCCTCTTTATGTTCAAAACAAATATGTTACCAGAGCTTCAACTAAGGAGTAACTAATATAAAATTAAAGCAGAAAATAATGCTTACGTGATAAAATTATGATCTTTATTTTTAAAACACAAAATACAAAATTTAGACTCATATGATGAATTTGTAATGCCACCCGGCACATTGTTAGAGTAAGTAATAAGTATATATATAAACGACAGTAAAATGCAATATCGTTTAATAATTATTTTAGTTCATTTCTTATATCAATATGTAAAAATGCGAACGTTACATTCGAAACAATCACAGTAAAGACATTTACCAAAACTCAGTGAGCCAAACAAAATCAACGGCATCGTGTGTTTTGTTAGTTGCCATAGTTTTTGATGTATGGACTAGTTAAAAAATGCACCATGGACAAATGTTTACATTCACACTAGTGTGCATTGCGCTTATAATAAATTTTCCAGTTTGGCTTTTCGGTCTTTGGTCTGGCTGGGAATATACTACGTTATTAAAGTGCTTTTTCTTCTTCATCGTGTTTGTTGTTGTATAACTATGCTTTAAGTTTTTTATATATATATAAAATTTTTATGTTCTTATATCCTTCTACGTTATTTATTACAAGTACTTATGAATTTATTTAGAAAATAATTACTCAGAAAGGCTGAAATTTATAAATAGGCCTTGGAAAGATATCCGTCTAAAAATATATTTTCCAAAAAACCAAAGGTAAAGTACATACATATAGGTTGAAACAAGTTTTTGCGATCTATAGAGTTCTTTGAAGTGCGAAAAACGTTTGATTACCCTGCTAAACTATGTGGATTCTCGAAGATAAGTAAGCTGCAACAAAACTTTATATTATCTACGAGTTGGGTTCATATTCGCGAAATTCGAAAATCACCACGTCTTAAAATTGTACAAAACTGAAAAAAGTATCAAGGCGTTTTGTCTTTCCAGAGAAACGAAATGCAAGTAATACATGACATTCAGATTAATAATAATAAAAATATCACGAAATTCATCATAATATAATCCCATTCCATTATTATTATAATTAATGCGAAAGTTGACATGAATAAATTTTTGGTTACTCTATCACGCCAAACACCTGAACTAAATAGCATTTAGCATTACTTTTTATCCAGAAAGGTATAATTCTCGTAGGATATATTTCTTGTGTTTGACTAAGGTCGTCGCTAGTAGTACACACATCCATATGTATTATGTATATAGTATACTCTTGATTGAGAATTCGTCAGACTAAATAAAAGGTGAAAAAAAGCAATAAGAGCTTGAAGGTACATGTTTGCGCAGTTGACAGTAAAAAACAAACCATCTTAAACGAGACTTCTTCTGAAAATCAATTCGTAGTTTAACATAACAGACAGTACGGCTGGTTTTTGTCGCTCTCGCTATGCTGACATATGGACGTAATTTGCGTCTTGCTCGATTGCTTTGGAAACGTGCAAGTGTAGGCATGTCACACGTTAGACATAAACGATTGAAATATTAGAATCGCTTAGTGAAGTTATGGAGTAATTTTATTGTTTGTTTACATTTAATTTCCAAAAAAAAAAACTAAGTCGTATAAGTGTAATATTATTAAATTAGTTCAATGTCTTATTCAAAAAGCATGTTATCGTGCGGAGTGGGCA
The DNA here is from genome assembly GCA_951802675.2 of Boloria euphrosyne. NCBI lineage: Eukaryota > Metazoa > Arthropoda > Insecta > Lepidoptera > Nymphalidae > Boloria > Boloria euphrosyne. Next base: position 7,173,357 of record OX637877.1, read on the forward strand.
AGAGGTATACCTAACATAAGTCATAGCTATACAGAATTTTAATTAAAAAGAGTTGAGTTCTAACTGGTAAAATAGTTTGTACTACCCGCAAATGTATTTTATTTTCATATAAGTTATAGTTATAAGCTGCCCGTTTTATAATGTTACCTACGTAAAACTTTAATGTTTCTCAGTAAGTGAATTGTATTCTTTTGAGAAATAAATGGATCTTAAACATCATATTTGTAAACAATGAATTCTATTACTTGTAATGTAACTTTCTTTAAATCAAACGTAAGTATAAAAATAAGCTCCAAAGGAAAAGGCAATATTACTTACATAAGAATATTGTCAATATATACCTAATATATAGTAAATATAACCAATATGTAAAAGGATAGCTTTTACCTTTCCAACTAAATCCAATCTATAACATGTTAAATGTACCATGTGTAAAAGTTGCCACCCTTCGGCTTCCTAAGAAATACGAAGCCCTGATATAGTTCACTAACTCACGACTAACGTTTATTAGAATCAGAACACCAATACCGTAACGAAAATTTAAAAGAAAATAACAGGGAAGAAATAAAAACAAACTTGTATTAAGAGTGCGTTAACCCAACGAGTCATTTGATAAGTCAACATTAAATTGTTTAAGATAAAGGTCCTTTTCTTTCATTGTTTCTAGGCGTAAGGAGGGCTCTTAAGACTCAGGAAATTGACAATGAAGGTAAAGTTTATCTTTCGCCGTCAGCCTTTTGAGGGGCCAAGACGTGACCCGGCTGCTTGATTCCATTACAAAGCCCACAGGAAAATTAAAATGCGAATCTATATAGCAAATAGGCTGTTTACTGTATAACAAAGTCAATATGGGGATTCTTGAAAATTCTACTGACAGACATTGATATTCTCTCTTTCAGAAAATGTACTCTGATGTTAAAATATATTTTCAATAGGGATAGAAAAATAATTACTTCCGTTCATATTTCAGCTCCCATAGAAGTAAAGAACGGAAATGTTCCCGCTACTGTTTTTTTTATAAAAAAGTCAAATCAAGTTTCATTCATATTCCATTCAATTCAATGAAATTCCAACAATATATAATATGTAAATGAGTATTTATGTATAAGTAGGTATTAAAACAATATAAATTACTAACAAAAAATAAATTTACAATATGTATAGAATTAATTTATAATTATAAGCCACAAAGGTAAAGGAAAAGGTTCTGAAATCATATTTCCATAATTTGACAAGTCTACTGATAATTAACATATCCGCCCTTTGTTAATTTTGTAAAGATTGTATAGCTAGTTTTGTTTACATTATCTAAGTTGGTTTAATCGGAACCGGAACGGAAACAATCTTTTTTTTTAATTTGTCACAATTATATTCAACTAGCAACTCCCTCTCACTTCGTTCGGGGTTTTCCCTAGTAAATTTTAACGGCTAGTTTGTATATCTCACGGGAACCATAAACATAAAAAAAACTAACAAAAACTCTTTAAATATTTTTATGTGTATACAATAAAAATATAATTCACATAAATTTTCAGTCAAATTCATTCTAAATAATTTGATATTTACCTATAATGAACGGTGAATAACGATTCGGATAAAAATAATCGACTTTTTTGTATTAAATTACTTCGTTAATATAAGCAATTTAAGGGACTTTCAAATGACAAGAAAAAATTCTTTAAATAAAAATCTAAGCTATTATAATGTCCTTTCAGAAAATAAATATCCGCTTTAATTTTATAAACGCGATAGCTGTTAAATCGTTTGTTACATTGTCTTGGATAAACTGTCAAAGCAATTTTAATTCACTAATTAACATTTCTGCCTTTGATAAAACAAATTTTGTTTTCATTAAAGTATTTAAAAGAACTTTGTACTCTTCGCACAATAATTTTTGTAAGATACTGTTAAAAAACTTGATAATCAACTTAAATACGTGAAGTTTCTTTGAAAGGTACTGTAATATTTTTGAATATTTATTGTTATAAATTTTTTGTAACAAATAGTTATCTATAATTAAATATTGGCTAAAATATAACATGTGTACTTATGATATGGCTAAGTGTAAAATTAATTAGATGGAATTTCTAAGGCATTATTTTTACATTTTACTTGTATTATAATGTGAATATTTTATTCGGCCCTTTTGCTAGGCACGGCAAGGTAATTCTGCTAGGCACGGGCTTCTTTTCAACACGAGGGTAATAAGGCTATAGTCCACCACACTGGCCAAATGCAGGTTGGCGGACTACACATATCTTTCGAAAATTGCTAGGTAAGACAAGTGGTAATCATGTTAGAAATGATTCTCATAAGAAATACCAGAGGCGCGACCCGGATTTGAACCCACGTCACTGGGTTATATGTGAATACTGATTGTATAAAATAACGGTATAGTCAAAAGACATAGTAAATTCTTTTATAAGTGTAGATTTTATCTGTACATAATCGAAAGCATTAAATATTTTAGTAGATATTATTAAATTGATCTCTATAAAATCGAATTACAATTTGTAAACTCAATGACAACTCATATAAAAGCCAATATTCCGAACTATTTGATTTCCTAAATGTATTTAATTGCTTCCCTATGGGTGCCTTTGAAGTTTTATTGACATTCGCATAACTTCAGTTATTTGTGATTAACAACGCGTGGCATGCTAACTGCATTTGGTAACTGTCTTACTGAATAAATATTATTTTTTATATTATTTTATGTAAAATGAAGCTTGAATAATTTAGGAACAGGTATTTTATAATTTCCGATTTCAAATTTTAATATCTCTTTATCGAACGGGAGCAAGAGCGAGTCGCTATTACTTAATATACAATGCAATATTATTTAAATTATACACATTTTAAGTTTACTTTACACAGTTTTTATCTGTTTAAATCCTACAGTGTCATAAATTCCATTTATTAACTAAGCGTTTCTGTACCAATAATTTAATTCTTAAGTCTCGATGCAAACACCAAATATTTGTAATAATTATCACTTGATAGAAATATATTAATTAAGAAAATCTCATTACAAATTCAATTTGATTTTAATTTTCCAAGCTTGTTTGTAATTGTTAATTAAGAAATCACTTAATTTAGAATCCATGGCCAAGTATAATTTATTGGTGTAACACTTTAAAATTAATTTATTGCGCGGCAACATGGTTCTCAAGTATATTCATATAAATCGTTAAATTTATATTTAAAAAAAAAGATAATAATAATTATTGAAAGAATTTAGTATAGAAAAAAAAAATCATTATGATGCCGACATACTTAATTATATTTATACAAATATAATACCTATTTATCTTTCTATTCCATTTTTCTTTTTAAAAAAAATTATTATTTTTTCATATTTTTTTGTCTTATACTATTGTTTTCTCACTTTAAATAACAAACCAAAGTTGTTTGTTATTGACTTAATAACTTGTTTATTATTCAGAAATCAATAGCTTTTCAGTTAACCGTTTCTATTTACATAACTGTAAATTGTTATAAATTCTACGAATTGCCTGTATAATGTATAAACTCGACCGTCAACATTGAGAAAATCAATATACTGATTACACGCAATCTAATAATACCTATGTATTTCATTTTGGTATTTATTCCACAATTTCAAGTGAACTTCCCCCTATTCTGTGCATAATTACTTACAGCCACGACGATCCGTCTCCCATTACGATCTATTGACGATACCATACCACAATACCATGCTTTGTGACGAGTCGACAGACCTGAGGGTAAAGGGTATTTTTAATGAATCTTTCCTTATCAAAAATGAAGAAGCTCCTCATTTCGTACCTTTAGTCACATTGTGGAAGACCGCCTTTCACTAGTCAAACTTTGATTTTAATATTAAGAGTACATTGACATTACGTAAATAATTTATCTCAGGGCAAGAACGGATCACCACAAAAGGGCTAAAGATAGAATTTAACATGAAATGTTTGTTACTATGTGGAAAATTTGGCAAAGACTAAAAAACCAAAACAACAGATAATATTGAAAGTTGAAACCATGAAAACTTTTGTTGAATGTCATATTTTTTACGTAAATTGAAAAATAATATAATGCACAGAAAAGGAATCAAGAAAAAGAACAATGTTTTCAACTTGTAGAGGCTAATAGCTCAACAACTTTAGGTGTGAAGAAAAAAGTAATTTTTTCCTTCAGTTACACAATGTATGAAGTACTACTTCAACTTTTTCTTTTTTTTTGTAATTTCACTAAAGAATTATTTTGCTGTTTGTATGAGACATCTAACCACTTTTTAGCTATATAGTTCCAAAAGTCTTAGTAAAATGGCTGGGAGAAATTAACACAAAAAGGCGGATATAGGCATATGGAGAAATTATAAGAGATCCATTTTTGCCATTTGTATATAACCAATATAATCATAAAATGTAGTCTATATAAAAAATGAAGTATTATTTTTCAATACTAATAATTGTAATATTAAATGGTATGAATAATGATTTCTACTGCACCTATTTCTCTCTAACGATTTTACCATGTTACTACTGATACTGCACAGTAACCTGGTAAATTTTCTGAAAATTTGTAAGAATGCAAGAAGTGAAAAATAATTAATTTTTACAACCAACAAGTCGTTAACCACAAATATTTTATATGTCTACGTCATTAGTCTACATAGCGCACCTTTTTATGAATACTTCAATGTAAAATAGCTAGACCTGTTAAACTTAGGTGGTATAATGAGGGGGAGGACATTAGCCTCTTAGGCTTGTGTATGAGGGTTGATTTTTGTTTGCTGGTGTCAAGGATTGCGTGCTAGCCACTCCAATTAAGGGGCAAGCAAAGTGCGACGAGTGCACGTAAGCAGGTCGGGCGATATAACGTTAAAACACGACTTTTAAACGAGACTGCCTACATTTTCATGAGGTTTTCAGCTTTATTTTTTTAATGTTACACACGAAATGCGAACTACATAAAAATAAGCATTACCATAAAATTATATGAAATGAGACGGCTATTTTCAGTGCTTTTTAAATATTTATACTTCCACATATGAAAACATTTATAACAGTTCTTTTGTGAACGCACTTTCGAGAATTATTCAAATGTTTGTAATTACGCGTGTCTACTATGGCTATTAAAATGCATAGCTCTTGTATCCTACAATAATGAAACCGACCACATTTAAAAGTACATTATATAAATAAAGAAATAATTTTCTTTATTCAAAAAGTTGTTACAATTTACTACTCATAATCCCTATTTCTCAAACTAGCGTTCCCACAATCATGATTAGCTTATAAAGTACAGAGATTAAATAAAGTTATAGGTACATACTTTACAAAAAAAACTTACTGAAACAATATGCAGATAAGTAATAATATTCAAGATAACCTTAAAATATTAAATAACACAAACAATATTATTTTATACTGTAAAATGTATTTGTATATTTTGTATACTCAATATTAATACGTGATGCAAAAGCTTTGTAACCCTTTTTACGAAAATTGCACGGACGGAGGTGTATGAAATTTCGCACACTTATAGTTTATATAGAGAAGGAGTGCAGAATGGTAATATTTTTTATTGTGCGTAAAAATACATTAAATGTATTACAATTCAATTCAATTCTTTGGTTTGTTGGCTTCAATGCGTGCCAGTTGAGCACAAATTATTTCGCCAATGTCACGTTGAATGGAGGAGTCACGTTCGAGATTGGCCGGTGAAATTTTAACTTATTCCACAAAAAGACTGGATTCACAGTATTAAATAGTATGATTTTATTTTTACAATATTACCTCCACCTAAAAACATATAATTAAATGTATTACTACACTACCATGTATTAGACACACTGAATGTCAAACGTAACCATGATTAATTATGGCCGAATTGCGACCACTAGTACTCAATAAAGATATGAAAGAGTTTTAGTCTTCAAAATATTATTTAGAGCTTTATTTTTGGAAAATATAATATATTTATATACAGCTTCTTTCATATTTCGATCTTACAACTTCAAAGACCTAAGATGTTCTATAAAGTTTTTACTAAATATCAAGAGACAAGAACGTATTAAAGAGCATCTTTTTTAGATGGTAGATTAAGAGCTTTAGATGGTCTATAATACTTTCCAGTTTTTTTCACTATCAATAACTCGATATATAAATAAGTATACTGAACTGAACAAAACACACATATCAGATTTCTCCTTGCCTTTATCATCTGAGTCAACCATCGAACAGCGTCAAAAAAATATCCAGTTGAGGCGAGCAAGGAAGGTATAGCCATAACATTCTTTTCTAAAAGCTATTCTGGATATTTTCGATACCCCATCTAAATCTCTGTTAATAAGAGAACATAATATAATTAGGTATATTTCCAAATTACATAAAATCTGAACATGCAGTTTATGAACAGACATACAAGCTTCTGATTCTAACAAAATTCGTCCCATAGGTAAAATAAGCGATGTAAATTGAGTGAATGAAACTGTATATTTTTTTAAATGCAAGGAAAGTAGTAGCAAGGAAAGTAGTAGTAGTAGTGCTTTACAATAAACGATAAAACGAAAAATAATACTAAAAACGATTTCTCGAATTTAATAATACTTATAATATTGTGTATTTTACCCTTAACTTTTGTTGTTAAAAGATTTAATAGCCCAATTAAGGAATACGTGTTATTAATCACATTATTCGGAATTCGTTCCCTCTTATCCTGAGAGGATAAATTTTCAGGGTCCAGTTGACTTAAAATTCGGCGATAATGCTTATTGACGCTTAATTAACCAAACATTTATAGACTTAAGTAGGCGTCGTTTTAATTGGTAATTAGAAAGGATTCTTTAAGTCAAAATAAAAAGGAGAACAGGGAATTGAATCGTTATCTCATCTAAAATTATACTACACTTTAAGAAGGCGTAAAACGGTTTACACTGCGTTTGTATTGCCGCTCTATCTCATCCGAGTTAAAATCATAACTTAAGGCCTTCGAAAGTACACACTCACTATGAGGGATATCAATATGAGAACGGAGATTATAAAAATTTATGTAATGCATACATTTTCTACTAAGTACTGTCTGAACACAGTAATCATATTTTCGACTTTGTTTACGAAAACGTTTTTTATAAATTTTATTTTTTGTCCATTGTCCATACAAAAGGATATTCACTTTTAATATAATAAAGGAGGCTGAGTGGACACCTCATTATCCCCTTTAATGATCTCAACCGGGTTACGCTTCCAGGCCTTAATTACATCTAATCTGGTATTCCCGAATCTACCGCAAACCTCGCAATTAAGGCTAGTCTGCATAAACGCTTTGATAACTGGTAATCGAGTATGGAAATTTTTAATTCGATATAAAAAGGTATTACATATGCATGTGTGATAATATTATCTATCAATCTGTACAGTAATTATTTTTTGAAAAATCATATTGAAATAGTCAATATTATCGATACACAGGAATGTAAAGTTTTTAGAATTTTTGTCAGTCTGTCTCTGGCCGCGTCACGAGAAAACCACTGCATAGATTTTGACGGAATTTGTTTTATGATGGCTGATCCGGGTCAATATTACAATTTATAGAAGGAAAATAGGTACCTTATCTCTGAGAAACCAATATCAACACTTTAGTTAATAATATTAGTCGGGTAAGCGAGTATGATTATTTATTCAGATGCATATTAAAGTATTGATATGCTCATTCATGCGGCATATAATATTGTAACTTTTTTCTTAATCCTTACTCAAAGAAATCGAGTGATCGAGTACTTTCCAAGCCCACGTTTCACTTAAAAAGGAAAGAAACAAGTTACTCATTCAAGTAAAATAGTATTATTATTAAGGCAGTAATGGATTTATCTGAAAAAACATCTCCGCTACATCAAAATAGAGGCAAATGAAAGAAAAATCTTACCCTTAAACATATTACCTTAAGTAGAAAGAATGTGAATGTTGATTTAATTTAAAAGAAGCAGGTACGTGAGGCGTATAAAACGAACAATTTTGAAACCGCAATTCTATCCCTTTTATCCTGAAAGAGTTGTAGGCGGACTTTGCCAAATAGCGACGAAAATTCCATATCGTGTGTGCTCGCCACTGTTGCGTGCCTCACGTTTTCAGGTCGCACGAACGTCAAAAAATAGAATCGAATCAATTTTTTATACCACAACTAACGTTGAACTTTTGAACGAAATATGAATACGTTGGATAATTATTAGGCATTGAAATACATGTCTCTGTCTCTGTTATTGATTATAAGATTACCAATAGGTATTGCGTATAATACTGTTCATTGTATATGTAAATTTATACTTATTGAAAAGTAAAAATTCCTCTAAAATATCGGATTTTTTGATATTTGTGAAATTTAGTTTCACGCTTGGATACCTTAACGGTACTGTGTTCCCTGTGACATGGTATCCCCACTCGCATACACAGGGTATTCATTACCTTAATAATAAAGAATATTATAATAGACGATTAACTATTTATAATAATATTATATTTATTAATTTATTGTATTTTATTTTATTAACTTGTATATATATAAACAACTTATTTCAAGCAATTCTAAAGAATTCGCTATGAGAATTAAGTACATTCTATATTTGAATATGAATCTTTATCAGAGAAAAGACCGTATAGTTTTCTTCAGTTTATTTAATTTCGACTCAATATTCTTGTATCGACTTTTTATTCCATCGATTTAACAAGTTAAAACTACTTACGAGTATAAGCAGCTACGAAGTATAACATTTTAACTTGATTGAGAAGATCGTGTTTTATATAACTTTTTCGACGTAGCAGAAACTTTTAATATAAAAGTAAGAAAAAAAAACTTCAATAAAAACTTAAAAAAGTGAATATAGTGTTTAAAACACTAAGGTCCGATTTCACCAAAGTAGAATAAATTTTATTCCTAGGATAAAGCTGTTATTTACTCTCAGATAACCATACTTTCATTTCACCAACTACTTATCCTAAGCATAGCAAAGTTATACGAGAGTAACTCTTATACCACCAATTTTGAAGGAATAACCGGCTTATCCTCAGATAAAATCAAAATGGTGGCAAAATTATGTCACCTGAGCGCTTAGAGTACATTATTACTGAACGACCATTATATAAATAAATAAATATAAATAAGCATATAAGTTAGCACTTCGTTTCCTTTAAGATATTTTTTTTAAAACAGTAAACACAGCACAAAGCAAACTAAATGAAATTTAAACACCAGGCAGCGTGACTTTACAGACAGTTTGTTTGAAAAATAGCACTGACACATTGACCATAGAGTATATTGCCACATATATAAAACATTGACACAAGTTCAAAGTGACGACTAAATTAGAAATGTCCTGTTATGCTATACTGTACTAGACCATGACAAGCCTATTTAATTTGTCTGCATTCACTTATCTAAGAATAGTAATACTAGGAGTAACTTTTTGTCCTTACAAAGTGGTGAAACGTACTATAAGTTATTCTGAATAGTGAGCGAATAATTTTATACCTGGCATAGCTATTCTTCGATTACGACACCATTGGTGAAATCGGACCTAAAAGTGTTATTAAGTCGAAGAGAAATGTAAAACTTTCGAGCTGTAGCGATTTCGATTTACAACTGGTTTTGAAAGAGGTTCTTGAAGGAAAATAGTTAATACTGGCGAAGGTCAAATACATAAAAACCTTATTAATTTATTTAATATTTATAAGAATTTAGAATTTATTTAATATTTATAAGACAATCCTTTCATTAAATCAATCAATAGAATTACTAATATAAATAAATATTATGAGTTGAAATACCTGCTAATGGATATATTGATTTTCCAGTAAAGGTATGGGGGCATGTAAAAGTTTTTATTCGTGTTAAGGTAAAAGTATCGTATAGCATCAGGTTATATGTAATAGTTTTGAAAATATTAGATAAAAACTACTGAAATATAGATACCAAGTAAAATAATAGAAAATATACTTGTTTGATTAATTGATCGCATCTTTATAATGTCCTTTTTATCACCCAATGTGACTACAGAAATAAAACTTTCATTTCATCCTATAAACCGCAGCAACATAATGACGAAAATTAAAAAAAAAAAGAAGCTGTAGACTTAATATTTTATTATATTGGAAACTGACCATGTAAATATACTTATTCAATAAATTGTATATATATTGTATGTAGATAATACCTAAGGCAAAAGCAATAATATTGCCTAAGAGCTACCATAAATGCAGTCATTTTACTCGAGTACCTACGGAAGCACATAATATTTTAATAAGGATCTGTAAAATGATTCGTATGTAAACGAAGAACCACTCGTGTCGATTGTAGAGTTAATAAATTGTAACGTGATAGCATTTAGCTTTGGAATAAAATCTCTTATATTGTTTTACCTGCTTATGGATACGTCCCAAATTAATAAGGGTCGTCTGTTCTAAAAATACACAAAAAAAAAAAAATATATAAAAATCAGTCAATCCGTTTCGGAGGAGTTCGATAACAAACACTGTGACACGAGATTTTTATATATTAAATAATCACGAAATATTACTTATGTACAGCCTGCGTCAATAAATAGGGTTATGTCACGGTTCGTCGCGGTTACCATCCAATTTACCTTTGAGCTTCATGATCTAAGCCGAATCTATAGAAGCGAATGTTTTAGTAGAAAGTTCCTAACAAGGTGATTAGTTTGTTAGTGAATTCCGAAATTAGGTTGTTATGAAATAATGTTTATTTTAACTTCTATGAATAGGAGTGCCACTGCCAATTAATTAAGGAAGTCATAATTAAAGTAAAACTACTTTATATAATAGAGAAAATTAAAAATATCAAAGGCACTTCTGGGTCTCCAACACAATTGACTGAAAAATTAGAATGATTTGTCTTATTTTTTTTCTTTGCAATAGCTATGAGAAGCATGCCACTTTTGTTTTTTTTAAATAGTAAGCAAAAACCATGCTTACCAGATATTAAATATTCTTTATTGCACATTAAATAATGTTACATAAATTATACAGAAATCAATGTGAGCAAAGGTGGACTTATCTCTAGAAGAGATCTCTTCCAGCCAACCTATGGAAGTGAGAAATGGTGTTTAAAAAACGGGCCGAACACGTGCAATTGTTATAAAATAAACCATTGTATACTAAAAGGATAAATACACATACATATATATATACATATATACATACACACACACATATATATATATATATATATACAATATATACATAATATATAATATTTATACTATATAATACTAGGTAAACTGATAATTAAGGTGCGATTTGCGTCAGAAGGTACTGTTTAACATGCTTTTTAAAGGAAGTTATTGAGGGGCTACGTTGGATATGCTTAGGTAGTGTATTCCAGAGTGATGCGGCATACACTGAGAAAGATTGTGAAAAAAATTTTGTTTTACTCTTTGGTATGCCTAGCATAGGCGTGACGCAAGATCGCCTGGAACGTGAGGGGGGTGGGAGAATTTGGATTCGGGAACGGAGATAGGGAGGTGATTTTGGGTCATTAAGGATATTGAAAAGGAACGAAAGGATGTGCATATCACGGCGAAGTCGGATTGGGAGCCATTTTAGATGAGCACGAAAGTCTGATATATGATCATGCTTACGCAAGCCAAATATAAAGCGAATGGCTAGATTCTGGAGTCGCTCTAGTTTGTTAAGTTGCTCATCAGTCACATCCAAATAGCACACATCAGCGTAGTCAAGTATAGGGAGAAGTAGAGATTGAGCAAGCATAATCTTGGTACTAAAGGGGAGAAAGTATTGGAGACGCTTGAGAGAGTGGAACGAGTAATGCATTCTTTTGCTGACCTCGTTGATATGAGCTACCCAGGTCATGTTACAATCCATTATTAAGCCCAAGTTTCTTACTTTATTACAATAAGGGATTGGAACACCAGAAAATTCAACTTGAGGTATTGAAGTCCAGTCGATTTTACACCTCAGTCTACTACTGCCGAATATTATGCATTGTGATTTGTTAGGATTTACAAGAAGGCCGAAGGACTCAGCCCACGACTGGATTTCAGCAAGGTCCGAGTTTAAAGCACCAATACATTCATGCAACTCGGTCAGCTCAGAATGTCGGTATAATTGTAAGTCATCTGCATACAGGTGGAAGGGAGAAGAAATTACTTTTGATATGTTATTAATAAAAACAGAAAACAGCAAAGGAGAAAGTACGCCGCCTTGAGGTACACCAACAGTAAGATCTAACCAATCCGATAGAGTATCGTTGATTTTCACACACTGTTGACGTCCGAAGAGATAAGAATAAAACCAGTCTAAAACAGTAGGAGAAATGTTAACCGCACGAAGAGTTCCAATGAGGATGTCAAGGTCAACAGAGTTGAAGGCACTGCTAAAATCAAGCAAGACCATCGCAGTGAGTTTGGTGTTATCCATTGCACCACGAATATCCTCCGTGATATTCAGCAGCGCTCCAACCGTGCTGTGAGAGGAGCGAAAACCGGACTGATAAGGACATAGGAGATTACAGTTAGACAGATAGGAATAAAGTTGGTTATGGACCAATGATTCGACTACTTTAGATAGGATGGGAAGAATAGATATAGGACGGTATTGAGAGAGACAGGTAGGATTCGAGGTCTTAGGCAGTGGAATGACGATGGCTTTCTTCCACAATGCCGGAAAGACATTACGTGAGAGTGAGAAATTAATAATGTGGGAGATCACAGGCGCAATATCCTCCAGCACGGGAAGAACCATGTCAAGGCTGAGGTTATCACTACCGATAGCTTTTGTAGATATAGAGTGGACACACTTCTTTATATCATCTACCGAGACTGATTTGAAGACGAATGGAGGTAGGTCAGGGGGAGCAAGTCTAGATAAAAGTGAGAGAGTAGCAGTTTTTACGTGTAAGTCTAAAGTTATAGGTGGAGTTGTGAAATGATTATTCAACGCATTGAGATCCACCGAACTTTGACAAGTTTCGGTGGCCTTGCCCACACCCAGTGACGATAAGAATCTCCAAACTTGCGCTTGACAGAGATCCTGAATTGTGGAGTGGATATAGCGACGTTTGGCATCAAATTATAGCGACGTTTGGCATTTAAATATTAAAAAATGAACTTCATATAACTAGAATATATTAAACTTGATACATTTTATCCTAAGCCTATGCAGAGCTTATAAATCATTTTATTGCGGTGGTTTATGGTTATAGTATTTTTTGTTAAAAATTCATAACAAAAGTTGTCGGTGAGCATTCACGCTGCGGTATAAACTTTACTCTCTCATCACAGATTTACCAACTTTCTAGCGATATGCGTCGTTTTTCCTGTGTGTTTTGGCGTTATGGAACTACAATGGAAAACAAAATAAAAGAGAAACAAAAGCTGCAACTTTTACTATTCTATAACGAATTTTTCTCTGATATTCTCTCATATTTTAAAGAAACAAGTTACAAATTGAAATTAACTGCGCTAAGCACGGAAGTAACAATAAAACTTCACAACTTTAATATTTAAATGGATTTTTAGTTGGGATATTATTACACACAACACTATCTAGTTCCGTGGTTAGCTACGATACGAGGCTTGTGTTACGGTTACCAAATAGTTGATACGCTACACATTATGTGCATATGCATTTAGTGAAAAGCTGTTAATTTGCAACTAAACAAGCACTTCAATTTAATTTATATTAACTGATTCAATGTTCTTAAATTAGCCAAAAAATATTATATTATTAGTGACCTCTTTTACATATTGTTACAGCAATTATCTATACTTTCGTTCGTCTTGGTGTATAGTTCCGCGTTAAACCGTGAACTGGTACGACTTGATTTACTGCTTGAATTCGATGAACTACATTTTATTATAGAGGTTTTATTAGATATTCATTTTTGTTAAATATAAGCTACCTGATATATAATTCATTCTAGCCTCGTTAAAAGCTTGTAAAAATATTATATTCAATTCAATTATTTCCTTTAATGGCTTCCAGGAGTGCCAGTTGAGCACATTTGACTTCACTAAAAATATTATGTATTAGCGACTTACCTATTCTTATAAAGTGCACTACAAAAAACTTAAGTGGTTAATTAATTGGATAATAACTATAAATAATTTTAAAAGGAGAATTTCACTTTCTATATATTTTTTTGTAATAGCCGTCAGGACCCCAACAGACCGATGATTAGATTACATTGAAACGAGGCCAAAAAATATTAAAAATGGTTCATTATTAGTGTCTAAAGAATCAAAACAAAATATTTAAAAAATATGAATGTTAAATGATTAGGTATTAGTTATAAAATAAATAATAAATAAATATTAATGTACCTATTTCTTAGCGTTTAAAAATCGGTTTTCAAATAAATAATATCATTATATTATATATTTATCTATTTCTATTATCATATAGACGAAGAGAAAGAGGAGAGAGAGAGAGATAGAGAGAGAGAGAGAGCGCGAAGATAAGAAAGATAAAAAAGCAAACCTCAAGTTATATAGGAAAGTAAGAAAAATATTATTAGATAATATTTAAAATTTCACATTTTGCACGAAATGTTTCACGCGATGAATATTTTAAATCACGTACAAATAGACATAAGGTATCTGATAGGAGATTAAAACGAGGATGAAAATTAATTTAATATGGAAAATAATATTATATATTCGCTTCAAAATTGTATTTTAGGGGGAAATGCTAATCCTGTTAATTAGTGTCAGCCGTCCTTAGGCGGCTCGAGAAAAATACGTCGGCGCGCCGTGAGTTATGGACAACATTAATATTGTCCTCACTTCCTCTTGCTAACCGCCTATTTACCAGCCTAAAGCCGCACCGACCGCTAAGTAGCCGAATCATTAAAAACATCTGGATCAAAAGAAAATCTAATTACGACACAAAATTGAAAATTATCATTTAAAATTTAAAATTACGATTCGAGAAGACTAATGCGTTGTTCCACAGTGCTTAAAGAGTATCATTACTTTTCATAAATAAATGTACTGGATTTATTTTATTTGCATTCGGGAAATCTAAACATTACAATAAATATTTAATAGAATTCATAAATATTTAATTAATGGAGATTCTCTATATTAAAAAATGAGAAATGTAAAATACTATGAGTATTTTACGTTTGAGAATTTGAGCTTTCTTGCAAAGTTCATTTACATACACTTTTATTAAATTTATAATTTTGCTTTCAAATAATTACACATACTAATGTTCTATAATTGATAATTAAAATCTAATTGGTTTTCAGCTTCAGCCTTGTAGAATTGTCATGCATTTTCGGATAAGCTAAGCTGATAAGCTTTCGGTTTAATCAACCAATATCATTCAAGATCGACGGAAACCGTAATCCAATCAAAAACTTTCCTCATTGCGCTATTTAGTCACCTGTTAAATTTAATCAAAATTATTTGAATATCTAAATACCTAAATATCTCGACGTTGGTCATAACTATTCAGCATCTATTATTATTATAATATTCTATTTAGTTCTGTTTATACTCGCGACTTACCGGTACCGCCTTTAGGGTAATATTTTTACAAACTTTAAATGTCTTTTTTATTTATATCTAATCAAAAGCCTAAAAATAAGCTTTAAGCTTTAAAAATGAAGTAATTTCCATACAAATTTTCTTCCCCTACCCCTTACCTTGAAAAGCAGCCTGTCCTTTTTTAAGGTCTAGACTATCTGTGTACAACATTTAAATCGGTTTAGTAGTTTTGGTGTGAAAGCGCGACAGACAAAGCTACTTTCGCATTTATAATATTATATAGTATGGATTAGCATTATTATAAGAATAGTATTTTTAATTTTAGGTAAATTAGGATTGGAACAATCTGCCTGCGTCAGTGTTTCCGTCCGATTGCAATATGGGTGTCTTCAAGGCAAGAGTGAATAGGTGGCTACTGAATTATTGCGACTTACCATCCACGACTACGTTACCACTTACCATCAGGTGGAACGTAGTCAAGCACTAATTCAGAATGAAATAAAAAAAAACACGCTGTTTTCTTTTTTATTTCGGTGTTTATTGCATTGAACTGAATGAAATAGTGTAATATAAAATAGTGTAATTATAATATAGTAAAGAAGAAATTAAAAATTTGTATTAGTTGTACATAGCATTCAATTCTTCCTTTTAAATTTTAATGTCCGTACTTCCACAAAAATATGAAATTACCAATCGCATTTTGGCTTATATAATAGCAAAAAAAAAACTTTGTATCTTGCATAAGAAAAGTCGAAGATCATGCCTTGATTCTCTCTAAAAAACTATTCAAGCGAGATATTATTTTGCGCCCTACATTTCGTATATTTCGTATAACAGGTCCGTGTCGGTTAGTCGAAGCGTGTTCCTATCTTCCCTGAGGCAATGTCACTCGACTGCAAGTCTATGTACCAGCATGTCCGAGTAAAACATGTAGGTATGTAGGTATCAGTACATTTAGCAAATTGCGAATTTCGTAAAATATTTACCAATGAAGAGGTATATTTGTAAGGGTTAAGATTTTGAACTGCTGTGAATGAGCGATAAGTAAATGATATGATATACTTTATATACTTGATTTATTTATTTCAACATTGACTACATTAGTTTTATTACCATAGATAAATGAACATTAAGATTCTATAATTGTACCTACTATCGAACTGTATTTTAAATATAATATAACTACTCGTAGTAACTAAGGCGTTAGCTTAGGCTTAGTTGATGACTCGTGCGTTCACCTTGTCAAGAAACGCGCAGGGAGGGCCCACTTCGGTGGGCAGTGTGTCATGCGGGTTGCTTCTGGTACTTCTCTGGATAGCAGAGTGGACTATGGAGCAACCCTCTTGGCTGTGTGATCTGTTTCGGCAGACCTGAGCAAACATTATTTTGTTTAATAAATGCTATTCAAATGTGCTTATTGATATTAGAACTTGTGCCAGATTTTTTAATTAATGAATAGAATATTGCCAGTAAAGTATATAATTTAGTCATTAGGTAGGATATAACAGGTATTAGCCACTGTATAATTCATTTATCGGTATTTAATATCGTATAGTATCGAATACATAGTAAACATTATATTACATTAGTAAACATTATACGCAATACCTAGGACCTTTATATAATTACATCAGGAAATTAGCTAATACCTATACAATTATAACCGCAATTTTATGTTAAATTTTTATGCAGTGTCATGTCTTTTTTCTATTAAATACTTTAATTAGTTACGTAACAATAACATCGAGAATGCGAACTTTTTCTATTAAAACTATAGGATGAGGTTTGAACCTTTCAGTTCTACAGGAACATGGACATTTGTGGTGCCAAATAGACCAGTAGAAATCGGGCGAGGTGGCAGGGAGGTGGGTAGGTGGAAGTGTGTAATGTGCAGATTTTAGATCGGATTCGAAATAATGAAAAACCTACAAGGATGCTAAGTATTGTATACAATATCTAGTAAAGATTAAAATATATTTTTTACAATGCCTATTGTCTTCGTTTTTGTATATAATTACCGGTATTCTGTATCGGTAACAGATTTACACTTGCAAAGCCTATGGACAGTTAGGATCTGGAAGCGGTTTACCTCAAACTATAATAGTATTTATCAATGATCCAAATCATAGATCCAGATTACAAACAAAACAATGTCAAATAATATACGCTTGAAAAAGCAATAAAGGACTAGCATTTTAGCATTTCTTACAAATATAATAATATAAACGTGACGTGTAAATGGTACAATTTACAAGTTTTTTTGTATATACAAACATAATATGTATCTGGGGCGGCTTGTCAATTTGTAGGGCTTTATGCTAATACATCTTAGGGACCTTAATCAACTGTCATTTTGTTTATAAAATTTAGAATGATAAATGAATGTATTTGATTATTTTGGGATAACGCTATTTTTTGATTATTAATAATTCATTTCAGAGTTATCTTCTAATATATAAAAATATCGTGTCAAAAATCGCATCAATAAATACTTATAGGCCTAAATTTTCAGCCTTCTACCAACAATCCCTCCCTAACAATCATTGCAAAATTTTATTATGATATATCACTACATAGTATAAAACAAAGTCGCTTTCTCTGTGCCTATATTTTAATACTCAGACATTATTTAAAACTACGCGACCGATTTTGATGCGGTTTTTTTAATGGATAGAGTGGTTCAAGAGGAAGGTATAGTAGAGAAACACTGATAATTTAAGAGATTTCTAATGTGATATCGTAAATAAACACATTTTTCAAAATAATGTACTACAGTATTGTAGACCTTAAAAAGTGTTTCATATAAATCCTAATGTAATAGAATAACGTGAGTTTGATAATTTTCATTTACTTATAAATGAGTAAGTAAAGAAGTTAATGGCCCTTATATATCTACGGTTTTTTAAGTGTAAGCATGTTTTTATGTACAAACATTGAACACATTTAGGGAATTAAAACGATGTGAACTGAACCGACCTGAAAATCTACTGGTGTTGTCTTTGAGTTCAATGAGTAGATTAATATAAAATTAAAGTATTCTGCTCTAACTTAAAATACCTCATACAAAAGCTATATTTAAAAACAGAAAGAGGATTACCACTACCAAACATACGGTGTTCCAGAATATTCTATTATCCGATTAGAAGTTAATAGTACTTCTTAAATGTGTATATAGAATATGAGGAAAAGAAGTAGTTAAGGTGAATATTTAATATAGAAAAATATAATTCTTTGAGCAAAGTCGCGGGCAAAAAGTTAGTACATAAAAACGTAATATTATTTAAGCGGAAATTACATTACAGAAACAAGATTAACATTATCTTTAACTGTGGATATTCCTAACGCTGAACAAGTGACATAATCAGCTACAATTACATTGCATAGGAAGAAATCGAGGGAATTGCAAATGGAATAAAATGCTTTAAAATGTAAATGTTAACTTGGAACTAGCGAGTGGCGAGAAATTGCATTCTGTCAGCAACGGTCGGTGCTGTTTACATAGGACAGACAATATGGCGGCTAGTCTTACTCAGTATATTAATGTTAGTTAGGTATAGCAATATTTAAAAGGAAGTGTGTAAGACTTTATATTGCCTTAGCCGACAGATATTTTCCTTTTGTTTTCCTTAATTTTTAAATTTTAAATTGTATAACGTCGTAGAGAAACGATCACTGTATAAGTTCGTTTAGTTTGTAGAGATATAGATCACTGTATGTTGACGCCACTTGATGTCGCTTTTTGCATAGGGATTGTCTATGACAACAGGTTGATAGAGTATTTTTTATCCAGATCAAATGGTTCTTGAGGGTTATTGTCGGATATTATAAGACTTTCCAAGAGCACGTGCATGTAGAAGGGAGGGGTTTTTCTATTTATTTGGGATTGAGGTTAGTGAATTAATAAATAAATATGTTGAGACATTATTACATACAGCGCTATCTAGTTCCGTGGTAAGCTAGGAGGCTTGTGTTACGGATACCAGATAGTTGATACACTATACATATAGTATAGCTTAAAATACATACTTACATATTATAAATACAAACACCTATGACTGGAGTACAAACATTTGTGCTTAACAAAGGATTGCCCCCAGCGGGACTCGAACTGACTGACCGCGGGCGCAGAAAGTAGGGCCACTACAAACTGAACCAAACGTGTCGTTTAATAAAAATTGTCAGTAGTTAACAGACTATTTTTATTTTTCTTTATTTTACAAATACCATTGGTTTTAAAATAAAAGATTCACTAACAATAAAAAATTGTACATCACTCATAATATACAATATTCTTATTATGCGGTGTCAGCGACATTGTAAATCTGTGATTGATCTTAGCCTTACGGATTCATTAATCTTTTTCATGAGTAATGACGCTGGCTCTTTTCTGTATGCTCAATTTCCTGATTTGAGTATTATGCCCATTATTTATATATAACTGGCGGCTCAGCCTCGCTTCACTAGGATTCGTCCCTAGTTGCATTTTAACGTTTACTATAGATTTCTTAGAGATGTGCTATTTTCCCGCATTAAGAGATATTCTAAATGATGACCCCGATAACCATCTATCATCATAACAAAATATAATATATCTAGTGATCTTATTGTAACGACAATAATTCTAAAAACTATAGATTTGGTCTATGTATGGATAAAAATGTCTATTTCAATAATATTATACTAAAATATTTAATATACGAATTCGACTCAGTTATTTTTTTTATATAGACTGTATCTATAACTTATATTAATATGTATTATGTATACCTGCTCATAAAATATTTATGTAATCACTTCATACTGAATATTTAATAATATAATAATTATTACAGCTTTCTACACACAAGTACTAAGCTAAGTGAAATGTTTGACTATAGGTACTACGGCTTAAAAGACATAACAATACGATGGAAGCCAGACACGCTGACGAACGGACGGACGCATTTTAATTTTCATTTACAGTTAGGATACGAAATATTAAAAACTAATCTGAATGTACTTTACTATTTATAATATTCAACTGTAGCAAATATTAAAAAAAAACCTTCTTTAGGCAAAAAATAAAACAAAAAAGATTTTAGAATGTAAAGATTTTTTATTATTATATTTAAAGAAAGCAAAAGATATGCTCATAATATGAACATATTTTTTTATAAAATGAGATTTTGATGATGGTAAAAATCTTATTGAATAATTTATAGTACCTACTGGAAACAAAGTAGAAAGATAAGCTGTCTTTCGACTTTCTGTCGGTTTCTTCAGTATCTTGTAGGAAAGTACAATAGATAAGATTCTGCTTTCAACTTTACCAAACAGGATCAAGTATCTGAATCTCCACTACAAATATTCTTTCCAATGGGGAGTAGTGTACAGAGTTGTATGTAGCTGTTTATTATGAATAACATAATATTATTATAACTGCAAACTTGTTATCAATTTGTAATATTTTTAACTTTTACTACATTATATTATTAATAATAATATTATTCTAGATGCGTATTGTTGATTTCGCTTTTTACTTAGACTCAAAGAGGAATGAGATTGCTGGGAGCTAACAACATCGATTCAAATTATTTCGAGTACGCAGTCCATCAGTTTAATTAGTACGCGGTTAACTTTAATTTGCGCTGGACTGGAAGTAGCGACTATAATCCGTAATGCATTATACTATATTGCAGCTTTGGTGGTATTATCTGCACTGATATTGAATGTATTTATTACTACACTGTTTTGAGTTTTCATATGGGATTAGGACCTTGCTTCGCTCTGGCAACCTTTTTATGGGCTTAAAAAAGAGGAAGTACTGTGTTAGAGTATATACTCTTACTTATTTTGTACGTGCAACAAATACTTTGAATTAGATTAATCCATTTGGTTTTTTCAAATGGTATTCCTTATTATTATAATTTTGCTTGACATAGTGTATCATAGCCGTTTTTGTGTAAATCTAAAAAGTACACAAAATTATAGGAAAGTAAACTTGCGTAATATAATTAATAACGTCTTTTTAGTTGACGTTAAGTAGAATACCAAACCCATATACTTAGATAAAATAAAAGTAACTGCAGTATAAACATTACATTATCTATACATATTGTAATAAAATTCTAACTTATATATAAATAAAATCTTTACATTAAACATTTTTTTTAATTTTCATTGATTAGTCATTATTGTCGATAGAGTACGAATCTTTATATAGGATACTTTTTCAGCGGGAAAATATTTCATTTCTGAGAAATCTACACTAATGGTATAGGGGAGCCCAAAAAGGGGATTTTGTGAGTTACTCGAGAGCGTTAGATTAATATACCTTACATATTGATAAGTACCTCCAACCAGTATGAACCTTTAATACAGGGGGACACGCCCAGGCGAACTCGTCAGATTCGTAAAAAAAATCGATGATCTGAAATACTACTTCATTAGAAACGTAGTTACTAAAGGTAAATTTTACATAATTCTAATATTTAACCATATTTTCTTGTAATAAAAATAATATAACTCAATATTCGAAGCCGTATTTAATTGATTGTCTTTCCTAGCCGCTGGAACGTGGCCTCTTTCGAGTTATTTGAAGCGCGCAGCATATTGAAATCTTCCGGCGTCATATTAGACGAAAATGACCCGTGGATGCGGTATTTCTTATCAATAAACTATATAATATTATGAACCTCCTTATATTACATTAAAGCCACATATTTGTAAATAACGATTAAAATTTTTGTGTTTATAAAATCCAATGCATGGCTTTTAAAGTTATTTGTACTCAGCACAATTTTTTTTTACGAGGGTTTAAACTATTTTACGTGTAGTGTTCAACCGTTACCGAACTGTTTCAATGAGATTTGCACTCTGCGTGTTTGATACAATTTATTATAATGCAGTATTAAAACACTTACATTGATATTAATGATTTAATTTTTAATCTTTTTTTACTGAAAGACTAAATAAATGTGACATTAAAGTCGAATGAAAAGATATGTAAGAAGGAGACTAAGAAATATAATAAAGTTACTATTTGGAATGTTCCGCTCAATGATTTCTAGGTAAACGCGTCTATTTTACTGAACACGTTGAGCGATTAATATCTCTAAGTAAATGTGTATGTTAACACTGTTTTTGAAGCATGTATTTAGTATTATTGATTTTATATTTATTTCAAAGCTGGAGGAAATGTATAGACATTCCTTTTGCAATTAAATAGGGATCAAAGTTCATGTTACACAAATCTATTTATACATTCTAAATTGGAATGAGACGCGGCGAAGATATGATAATACTTGTAAATTGTTACACAATACGTGTAAGTTCCTTGGTTAAGCAAACTTCTTAACACTATCAAAACAGATCGGCTGCAATCCTAACTAACGCATGGTGGTTTACACCCTGTGAGGAAGTTTAAAAAGAAATGATTAAATAACATAAACGATTTAATAATTTTGTTATTTAATTAGATTTAAAACTTTACGGGTAGACCGTGTAATTTGATACATCGATATTTCAAGGTGTCTTGATGTTAAATAAAAAAAAAATTCGGTGTGATTTTGGAACTGTTAACGAATAAGGCACACACAGACTTCTAGAACTGCCAGTCAGTATCGGTCTTAGGTTTAGGTTTTAGTCCACGGTAAGGTTGTAAGTTATCTCAAATCTTGATTTAATGATATAAATGAATGATGGATAGATAGATGATGAATGATAAATACATAAATGAGCTAAGAATATTTAAAAAGTGGTTCCACTACAATTAAAGGCATTAATTTTCAACGTTATATAACATATCACAAGATACTTTTATTGATAACTTATTTTCTCTAACACGAGGTACACCATTTGTGTCTTTAATATAGCTTCACTGTAAAACAAGCAACAAACAAAACTTACACAATAAAACACTGTTTACATTTTAGCTCAGCTGTTCACTAGCCTGTTATCTAAGTTACTTGAGAGGGAAGGGATAAGCGGAAGGAAACCTCGAACAATTTAGCATATCCCGTTTTGTATCGATTTTGATAGGTTAAATTATACTAGTGATCAATGCGCTAAAGCAATGGAATTTAATTATACAGACGTCTATTGATAAGATGATTGCTGCAGTATATTCATGATGATGAAAATTATTGTTCCGCGCAGAGTATTACAATTAGTGATTTGTGGTAATCTGTAAATTAATTTGGATTTCGATTGAGTTTATAAAATGCATTAATTGCATTTTGACGCATTGCTTTATCGGAGCTTAGGAAAATTCCACTATCGTATTCTAATTGTAATTTCTAAAAATGTTTTAGTATTCTAAATAGAACTCATAACAATGCGCATATGCAATGAATTCTCAGATTTATATTTTAGACGGTTTTACTGTAAACTATTGTACTGAAAAGTGATATATGCTAAGATTTAACACGATGTATGACTACGATCATACTATTACTATAGCGTTAAGTAGGTATAACAATTTATTGTAAATGAAGTTAAGAATTCTACTAATAAAAATGTGTTTTGATGTCATATGTAAATCTCTTATTTTTACGTTTTATGTGGTTATAAAACTAAATTAAATATTTAGTTACCCAGAGCCTGTTTGGAACAAAAATTGAAATAAACAATGTACATTATTTAAAACAATATCCTTTGTGTACTAAATTATCTAACAAAGGGTTGAATATTTTAGTCTCTAGTTTATAAAAATGTGAATGTGAGTTGTATTTGCAATGAAGGTATGAAGGTAGCTTATTTAAATAAATTAATACGTAGTTTTTTATAGGCAAACCACTAACTGAGCTGCGGGTGAAATCTAATAAAGCTGCAAAATTTACATGGCTTTTATTTTTTTATTACAAAATATCGTTATAACATTATTTACTAAGTGTTGCCACTAAATATTTTGGATATTCTATAAAATATTTTTTTTAATTCTATTCGTAGTTTTCAACGTGTGCTGGTCCAGTGGCTGCATTTATACCTAATATGTTCAATTTATTATCAAAACGAACTTTTAAAAGCTGCTTGAATTATTTTTGTAGTCATAACTTTACTCGTTCCAGACATTTTCATTATGAAACGATGTCTTTAATTGTGAAAAATTCTACTTCCATTTAGTTTTAAGAGCATCTCCATGCAAAAATCTTGGTTGCAAGTATGTTTTAACCCAATTTCTTGAAAATAGTTAGGCGTCTAATTATTTTTTGATTTTTCTTAGCATTTCAAAGTAGAAGTTACATTGATCCACTGTTAACATATTTTTTTCTGTAAAGATTAACAATGAGACGAAAAATATTAAAATTTCAAAAACTCATTTTTTGTAACTATGTAATCACACTTGAAAAATAAAAAAAATACGTTGTTTAGCCGCCTAAGTTATGCGATATCATCGTCAATTGTGACTTGATTTTTAAAATTTTCTGCTGAGCAGTTAATACATTAAGAGTGGTAATAATTTCGACATGTCCGTCCGTCTGTTTGTTCCGGCTTAGCTCTGAGATTCTAAGCGGTAGAAAACTATAATTTAGCATGTTGTAGGTATATTTTTTTAATCACAGTGAAATAAAACCTTAAAAAATACTTTTAGGATACCACCGCTACACGTAGTGACCATCGCTTCACTTTGCCAGCTTAATTGATGTTTTGGATACTTTAAAAAAAACGGTAGTAATACATATTATAATGAAGTTAAAAGAAAAACTATCACAACTAAGTAAGCTTTATGAATTTACTAATTCCATTGAAAATTACTTATGTAACGTTATGTTAAACAGAAGAAATAAGTTTTTGAACCTTGTAAAGCCATACAAAAATAATATCATCAAATTCTTACAAAAGCATTACTGTAGATAGGCAACTTCGGAACTCTAATTTACGCATATCTAATTTTTATATTATATCGTAAGAGAAAGTTGTATGAATCTTCCATTAGTAATTCTAGTAGTTATTTTTTGATAATTTGCAAATATTTCGCTATAACAAAGCAAAGGTAAACTATTACCGGATTTTACATATTATTAAACCAGAGAGTAGACAAATTATTGTAAGAATCATCAATTGGCGTTATTTATTATTACCAATAATTGTTTATGCAAAACATGTAAATTCACCATTTTAAAGTTTACCTACTTAATCGAAGATAAAATCATTCTATATTATTATAAATACGAAATTATGTGCGTATGGATTAATATAAAAAAACCTTTTTGAAAATAACTGAGCTTATTTAATCTTTTATATACAGATTTTTTAAAGACCGATCCTTTAACACAAACGCTACTGATAGTCTTAAAAGTTTCTTACTTTTTTCACAAAATGTAGGTAAATTGTTAGTTTAAATAATAATTTTTATTATACTTTTAATTTCTCTTTTGTTTATTATAAGGAACAACATTAAGTTTCTTTCTTATTAAGTTTAGCATAGAAATAAGAAAAAGTCGATATATTAATGCATATATAAATTTCAAATGAATACAATTTAGCATTATGAATGAATAAAGTTTTAAAAGCACAACCAGTTTGCCAAAGGTAAGTAATTTACGTAAATACAAATTTTGCTGGGATTTTATTAAAACTCCTGCGGTTAATTAGAACTCGTGTCATCCTTCTGTAAACAAAGGATTCCAGCAATTGCTGTTGTTTCATTACATTTATTGTTTCGTTCATTATATTTAAATCTAGTTTACATAATTATTTATATTTTCTGTTACAAAATATAATATAAAATTACTAATATGTACTATTGCTTGAGTTTTATATTGTTTTTTTTAATAAGTCTCAACCAATACCATGGTATTGGTTATACGTATACGTGTTACGTAATACATATATGTATGAGTCCTAGGCTTTTTTGTGGGAGCACGCGGGGGCATGCAGTGCCCCCAAAGGCAATATAAATCGAGAATATCAAAAATAGCTATAAAAACTGGAAAATTTAAAGAATTTGAAAAAATGAGTTAAACTCAATACACAGTGGCAAGGGGTAGGGGAGGGTGTACGACAATTATGGACTTACTACTTTCGAGAATTAGCGTGCCCCCAAAAAAAAGTGACAAAAAATGTATAACCATTTAGACACAAAAAGCTCTTAAATTATTTCAAGATGTTATAATTTAACAAAAAAGTAAATAAAGTATTTGGCATTTTAATTAAGTTTTATTTTTTAACGTCAGTCACACAGACTGGAGGATCGTGACCGAATAGCTAAACAGGCAGTATAAGCAGGTTTTTTCGATCTACAAAATAATTATGAAAACAACGTCTTACCTTCTGTGCATACTTGATTAGGTTTTCTTCCTCTACAAAGATTTGCTCAAATTAGTTTGACTAATCGCATTTTCACCGCAATATATTTAATTAAATTGATACCTGTTTGTATGTTGAAAATGAAAGTAAATTAATAATAATGAAAATCGGGTATAAAGTAGACAAATTTTCAATTATTATAAAATATTAATAATAAATAAATTCAATTATTATATAGTCTTTATATTCGCACTGACTAAAATCTTGGTTTATGAACAACCCCTTCTGCTAAGGATCGATTATTATTTTACTAGTTTCTAATTAAAAACATAAAATAAATGATGAAGTAAATAAAAAATCCGAGGTATAAAATAGTTTCTTAGAACTAGGTTACTGATAAACAAATTACCCGGAGTTTGCTCTAACCAAGTTTGCATACTTTCATTAGTTTGTTGAACTTTTTTTAATTTCAATCATATTTTTCATTCAGTATTGTATTATATAAGACACTTTTGTTACGTAAGAAATAATGCTATTGATATAAAAAAATCTTGAAAGAAAAGCCCAATACGGGCTTCTATGTTATAAAATTGTGCGCAGCTCTCTTAAAAAGCATAAATATCAACAGTACTGAACCGTATTGAAAAATTGTATAAGATGAGATCTTAAGACTTTCAAGTATCTCTTAGTAATTCTGTTTTCACGGTGTGCTTTTTTATAAATATTTTTTAATATTTTACTGAGATAGTCGCAGAAAGCTTCAAATAAGGTCTGAAGCTAAGTGTGCAAATCTGTGGGCATCCGTGGGCGTGGGCATTAATTACACAAAACATAAATAATAATATAAGCACTACAAGTATATTATAGACATAATTACATTCTATTAAATTATATAACTGAAACATTTCACTTAACTTTTTTACTAAAGTAAATAAATATTTCACGAAAAATATAATTTAATCCTCTTAACACGAGTGTATAAATAATTATAGGATAAAAGTTCAAGTTGATATTCGAGAAGTAAACAGGCCATAAATATTAATTTAGTATGAATTTTATTTTATTTTAATAACAAGAGGCAGTGGTAGTCCAGATGCTTTCTCCTGGCAACCTTAGTGACGCGTGCCCCGGACCTAGCACCTCTGATATTTTTATATGCAAATTATTTCTAACACGATTACCACTTACTAATTAATTAATTTTATTACTTATTATTGAAGGAAAAATATCGTGAGGAAAACCTGTACGTAAGAAAAACAAAACAAGTTGTTTTAAAAGATGTTTGGCCCGTCAACCTGCACTTGGAATTCTCATAGGGTTGCTCAACAGTGAGACGTTAAAAAGTCTGAATATAACAAAGATTTATATCGAGAGGTAATAATTTGTTACAATTGCTGTTCTGCCTTGTTAAGGGTAAAGTTTAGCGAAGTGCCGCGAGCGCGTACAATTAACCCTCATTGTTGTTCCTTTAGAAAGCGAAATATGTAAGATATCTTGTTACCAAACAATTATAATAATAATATGTTCTACAATGTTGTATAATAAAAGCAGTGATATTTTTAAGCTTTGATTTCATTTACTACATTTATGTTGTTATTAATAAATAATATAAACGCAGCGGTAGCCAAGTGGTAACGCTCGCATGAGAAACTAAGTGAAGCGGGTTCAAATCCGAGTTAAGAAATCTTTGCACGCACTTGGCCCGCGTTGTGGACTTATGGCCTGACCCCCCTTGAAGGGGAATGAATTGATGAGTGATGATTGAAGGGATGTCCGTGCCCAGCTGTGGAATGGTAAAAGAGGGCTAAATGTAATGTTTTTATAGCTTTACATAATTCCTATTATAATATACCCACATATTTTCAATCAAGAACCAACTTTCCGGACTGAAATAAAATTTATAAGTATAATTTTAGGAATTGAATTGAAAATAGGATTGCCATATAGTTCAGTCGTTTCATGCTACAAAGAGTAAGTTTAATTACCATCTCGTATTAAACTTACTCTTTGTAGCATAAAATAATAAACTTATTATTTTTATTAGTTACATTTTACCCGTTCATAGTAACAACTCTTATAATAGTGTTGTACGAGTTAAAATAAAATAAAAGCAATGAAATTATCATCGCATATCATAATTGTTTATGAAAAAAGTAATAACCAATTTTGACTATACACTGGAAACAGATAAATCAAGTCTTTTTTTACCGTTTAAATGCATTTCCCGAATTAACGCATACCACCAGGTGTTTTTGTGGGACTGAACGGCTTAAAATAAGCCAGTACTACCCACAAAAACCCAACAAAATCTTCTTCCGTCTTAGGCGGCGTCGAAAGATCACCTAACATAAGCATTCAACCACGACGCCCCGACGGCGCGACAGGTGTACTGAAGCAGACCACACAACCATGGGGTTGCTCCACAGTCCACTCTGCTATCAGAGAATTTTTCGGCCGGATTACTGGAACCTACTGAGCCCCCCCGCCACCGCGATTTTATCTTAATGGTACCCTTTCAGATAAGTTTACCTTTATGATGTCTTAACAACTATAATATATAAATTCAGTTGAGAAATCGTTGAAAGAGAGGCTATAAAACATTTTTGTGGCTTATTCTGCAATTTTTTTATGAACTTAACTAGTTATTTCAATAATGCTTAATTAGTCAATATTTGGTCTAAAATAATTATTCTTATTTTACTTTATCAATTGTCGATGTATTTAGGTAAAAAGTTTAGAAACTTAAAGAAAAGTTTTGTAATACCTACGTCTACTAAGTACTCATGAGTCATATAAAAAAATCTGTGTTTTATGCGGGCAACGCATAGCAGAAATTCCGTAAAAATATTTCTGCAGTGTGGTAAAGAAATGGCAAATTCAAAAACTGGCAAAACTCCAAACTGAAAATTGAAGGAATAGCCAGATAGTGCCGAACTTTGATCAGAAGCCGATGTGTCACTATAATCTTAGGTTTCTTTAAATATTCTGTAACACTGAAACTGAATATATAAAAGTTGTGGTGTGTGTATGTACATTTTCAATATGTAAAAGTACGACTTAAAATGTTAATTATTAATCATATATAGA
The DNA here is from genome assembly GCA_951802675.2 of Boloria euphrosyne. Lineage (NCBI taxonomy): Eukaryota > Metazoa > Arthropoda > Insecta > Lepidoptera > Nymphalidae > Boloria > Boloria euphrosyne. The sequence goes on from OX637877.1 coordinate 7,203,181, forward strand.
TATATTATGATATAAACCGCATATTAAAAAAATAATACGAATACGTGGTATTCCTAGATGGTATATTATAGCGAATTTGGAGAGATTTCAAAGCGGTAGACTAAAATATATAGAATACTTTTTTCCTTTTGCCGACGCCAGGTAACATGGCCCTCATGGGAAACTATTTCATTTATAGAAACAAATATCACGTGAATTCAGGTCATAAAAATAACACTCCGAAATGTTTTTAATGTTTTATTAAAGGGGCGTCCGTGCCCAGCTGTGGGACGTCAATAAGGGCTGCATGCAGATGAAAATAACATGTTAATTTTTGTTTTTAGTTACGGACACAACAAAGGTTTCTTTTTTATTTTTAGTTACGGTACCCTAAAACAGATTTACATAGATCCCATGTTACGCCGTATTTTTCCCTAAGTTTTCTTTATGATCTATTATTTTCTAGTACATTGTGACGATGCTACACAAAATATTTACAAATATTAGGTATAGAACACAAACTTCCCTCTTTTATCGCTCTTTCTATTTGTGTAAGCCGTTTCAAAATTTGTTGTGTTACAGTTCTTAGCCACAATTTGATTCGTAGCGAAGGAAGCGGGGAAAGAGATTTTATACTATGGATAGATATATGATTAATAATTATGATATAAGCAACTTGCGCCAACTCAAAATATTGTATTTTCTTAATAAAATGAGTTTCTAAAATCCAATGGGATAACACTATGGGTCACTTTTCCTACACTTTTCCTACTCTACTACCGAGGCACGGGATATAACATCGCCAACTACTCAACTCTGCGCTTCTGCTAAGAATATCTCAACAGAAAAAAACAGTAATTACCTGACGCGGAACTCGAACCCACTCTCCAGTGTCTACGAATACATAATACTATATTGCTTTGTCAACTAGTTATAATTTTTTTTGTTCGCTTTACACGCAGTCGGGTTTCTTTATTTTCATACATTATTATTTTAACGTCCAAATATGCTATTAAGTTGAATATGGGGTGAGTCTATAAAACATATAAACAGCTTTTAGGATTAATTGGGATAAATATTAGGTAAAATGCACAACATATTTCGCTTTTATACAGTTATTGCTGCCTCTCGAACCAGCTGTTGTTTGTTAGTAGTTATGGCTTATAACTTTATTAACAAAGTTTGAAATGCGTTTATAATAATAACAGCATGGTAGTACAGTTAGTTTTTAATTCTGAGAATAGATAATTGAATTTGAATAGCCTTTGTTACGAATTGTTTTGATCTGTTATTAATTATTTCTATTATTAGGTAAAGCTGTAGAGCTAATTAAACATTTTAGATATAGGTAGGTATACCAGTAAGTACATTGTACATACGTTAATTAGATTATGTATTTCATTGGGTTTTATGTGCATGTATTCTACATAACATAGAGTTGTGATAATTGTATTCAGCCTTTTCTTAATGTCCCATTGCTGAGCACGGGCCTCTCTTTATCGTGAAGGGGATCAAGCCATAGTTCACCATGCTAGCCAAGTGCGGGTTGGCAGATGTCACATGTCTTTCGATAACTTACTAGGCTTTCTCATATATGCTGGTTTCCTCACGTTTTCCTTGAACGTAAGGTAAGTTGATTCAGGTGGAAAAGATTCGAACATGATTTCAACCCCCTTGACTCGGTTTTACAGGCGAGCTCTCTTCCACTGGGCTACCGCGGCTTGTGATAATACGTTTTGTGAATTTCGCGAGGCAAAATCGTATTACAGGTATTATTCACTAGTATAAAATTGGCTATATTTAAAGATATTTAAAAAATAATATAATCAGTCCATTTATAATAGATAAATTGTGTAGTTACTATTTAGTCAGATTATTTCCACCTTGACTACATAAATCAAATAAATCAATCATATGTTATTTATTATTTAAGCTTCTTTATACACGCATTACAATTGGTTCTAACCGAAAGGTCAATTTCTATTATACTGTATACAGATTCAGATCGATTGGGGTTTATAACTAAAAAATCATAGAAGTACGCACCTCTTACTCACTACTTAGGTGATTTATAGTTAACGCATTTGCAAGCCCTATGGTGTTGCAGATGTCCATGGGCGGCGGTAATCACTTACCATCAGGTGAGCCTCCTGCCCGTTTGCCCCCTTTGTCCCATAAAAAAAAAAAAAAAAAAATGTTATTTTTTAATTATTTAAGCGATAGACACATATAATTATAGTACGTAAAGTACACATTATTTATTGTTTTTAAGAAGGATGTTTCATTAAATCTTATCTAGAATAAGTCCATATGCTATAAAATTTAAATTTAATTTATTTAAATTTATTAAAAACAAAAAAGTCGGGAGCCATGAAACACCAGATATGTAGGTCCTCATCACATACTCGTACATGACATCACATTGTATATGTCACATGTACCGTACACGTCATACGTAGTATATTAATTTAATTAATTAATGCTTATAACCGCTATCACATGGGGTGTTTCTAGCAAATAATAAAAAATGCCATAGCTGCTGAAATATCACTTTATTCTATCCAGCTCTCATTCGTCAAGTATGCCACGTATAGTGCGCAATAAGGAACATCGTATTAAAAATTAGAAACCGTAAGGTATGAGTTGACTTTTAAATAATACTTATTACCAAATTTGTAATAAGTTATATGTTACATTACATTATGTATATTATTAAACCATATACCATATCATGTATACAGACGGCCACAATATTGTCTATCCAAGGTTTTGATAAAGATGAAAAATTGTTTTTCCCGCTTAAGGGGCTTCTTTGGACGATTAATCTTTCTACGAACCTATTGTTAATCTCGTCTGTAGGAACTTTTGTGTCCAACTCCAACTGAAATCAAAAGGTTTCCCATGATGCTGATGATTTTTATAACCTTTTTTATTGAAAATGCTTCAAAATACATACACTTTACACGTATGTCTTAAATTTAGTACACACAAACACATACTTAGACTGTGTAAAAACATAAGAATTATGTATACCTAGATAAAGGTAGGTACCTCAGGACGAAACCGAGCAAAGTGATATTAAGTCCCTAGTATGTAATATAAATAAAAAATAGGATAAAACGTAGGATAAATAGAATAACATTGTAATGCAATAAATATTGTAATCAAATATTTTTGAAAATAGCAACTCCTGAGTTTCTCGCCGGCTCTTCTCGGCAGAACAGCATTCCGAGTCGGTGGTAGCTTACTCCCAAGTCCCAGACTTACAGACTGACATTTAATTTAAATTTAAAGTTTAATCATGTAAAAATGACGATTTAAAAGAACTTGTAAAAGTCTATTTGAATAAAGAATATTTTGATTTGATTTGATTGATATAGCGCAATGTTTATTTATTATTTATTATTTATTAATTTATTAAGTATTGTAGGTATACTATAAAATTGACATTAAAAGTTCCCTCGGCCCTGAAGAATATTACTTACGTGAAACGGGTTCATTAGCTACTGCAGCTGTGCACGATATTTTAGTGCTCTATAATTTCCGTAGTGACATTTTCTGCTTACAGGATTAAAAAAGTATTTACATATATTTGTTTGTTGTTAATTATGTTTAAATCAAATAAATATTAAATCCCAAATACTATAATACATAGGTCTATTATAAAAAAAATATCACACAATAACCAGTCCTCCAATTTGAATTATTATTATTAAATATCGCAAATTTTTGATATGAAAATACAGTGAAAGCTGTAAAATATGGGTAATAATATTTCATCTGTTCCGAAGATAAACCGTTGTTTCCAGTAATTAAGTTTTGAAATAGGATTAACGTCCAATAATTCGAACAACCTTAATGTTAACAAAATGAATATTTGCGGAAAATAACTACGTTTTAATATTATTGTGTATCTAAAACAATAATATTAAACTCACTCAGCACACATATAAATGAAATTGAAGTGTCTGTTTTTAATTTCAAGTTAACAGCTTTTCACTAAATGCATATATGAAATAATATACGATTCTAACAACAAAAAACCAATTTTTAAAATTTTTGTCTGTCTGTCTGTTTGTTCCGGGTAACCTCTGAAACGACTGGACCGATTTTGACGGGACTTTCACTGGCAGATAGCTTATGATGTAAGGAGTAACTTCGGCTACTTTTTAACCGACTTCAAAAAAGGAGGAGATTACATTTTAGAAAATTTATTTAGTTTAACTAGCGGAACCTGTGGCTTCGCTGACATTCTTCGCTGACCTAGGGACGAACACGAGCAAAGCGAGGGTGAGTCGCTAGTTTATAATATAAATAGCATGAAATTAATAGATAATAACTTCTACACATATATAATCAACGATATTGCCGCTTGAAAATATCGTACAGATGTTTCGGTCACAACAAAATTTTATTAGATTGGTAATCTATTATAAATAATCCATACGACAGCTGCGTGTGAAATTTTAAATTAACGCTTATTTTCCTCACGAAGGTTAAAACCGTGAAATATGTATGGTCACGATCGAATTTATACAAATTTTATAGGGACAACGTATTTGTATTTGAAATTGAATTCCAATATGGTTTTGTATCTAAACAAAATTAGGAGAATTTATTTGGTATCACAATAAATGATAAATATAATCATTTTAATATTATAATATATATTATTTATACGTTAAAGTTTAACCGACCTCTTTCTCTGAGCATCTAAAATATGTGGGCTCTAAAACTAACCCGCCCGAAAAGTTTAGAATTTACATACGCTATCAATGTATTGAATAGGATGTGTAGTGTTCAGCACTGGGTTTCAGAGAGTTTATGTTTTAAAAAGTTAGCAAATAAATTCAAATACTATTTATATAACCCTCAGTCATAAAAAGATTTGAAGAACCTTTTATATTCAATAAGTTGGTACCTATATAGTGAAAGTGAAGACTTTCTTATTTAACGAAATATTATGAGAAAAAAATTGCATCATTTATCATTCGACCAACGATTCAGTCTACGGAAGCTCTGAATATTTCCAATACAAAATAATACGGCCATGGCTGGACGTAAATAAAGTAGCATGTAACATCACAATGCTGCCGTCGCTGATATTAAATTCCACATTTAAATTATGGCAAGTTCTTTTGTACTTGAGCTCGCCTCTATACCTCAATATAGAAGTTTTCTAAGAACAAATTATGAACATTATGAACAGTGTAATTTGTTATCGTAACTGAACTCTTTATTTCTACTATAAAATGAGTTTCCAAGAAAATTTGTAGAGTATTGTTTTAAATATCAATTCTAAACACAAAAATAACAAGTTTATTTAGACGAAGATTGTTGAATAATTAAAAAAGTTTTAATATTTATTTATTTATAACAACAGCCTAATAATTATTCTGTACTAAGAACTTGGATTTGTTATTCTTTTAATGTGAAAAGGTAGAGCTTATAAATTTTCTTCATACTTCCATCAACCGGACCTTTTTTGAATATAAAGTTTCAGTATAAGTCTAGCTTAAAATTTGTTTAAGCTGTTTCGGTGGTGTAGCATGTGCTAGCATGGCCACACATCAAGAGGTCCTGGATTCGAGTCGGTCGAGCTAAATTTGGTTATTGAGTTTTGCTGTTTAGTAAGCCTCAGTAATAGCCCGGAGTTGGGAAGTTGGCCGTGTATCACCTCCGCGCCTCGGAGAGCACGTATAACCGTCGGTCATGTGCCTCAACTCTCACTGGTCGTGTCGAGTGGTCGCCCCACCGGAGTATGAGAGTGAGAGGAATAGAGAGTGCACTTGTGTCGGCGCATATACACTTGTGCACTATAATATCTCCGGATCAGTTGGCTATCAATGAGATTGGCCGCCATAGCCGGAATCGGTCGGAGAACATTATTATTAGTTTATTTTTCAGTGTTTTTACAAATGTAAAATGTACGTTTATATCTATGTTTCTGTATTTCTACATTCTACACTATGCATTGAAGGGCTCAGACGTAAAACTTAGTATTTAAAAATCATAATGACTCTTCAGAAAAGGAAAATATATGGGGTAATATAAGTAGAATAGATTTGAAAAAATATTCATAATACTTATAAAAATAGTCATTTGCTTATTTGAGACTAGCTGTTGTTTTGAGTTTGGATACTATGTATTATGCAAAAGTAAGTAAGTAGTTTGATGCGTCAATGTTTGTTTCAAACTAGTAGTATTGGAAACGTTCGTCGAATATGCAAAATTACGAAGTTGGGTTCTACTATCTCTATTAGATATACTGAGGTCGGGATAAATCATTAATCTATATTATAGTCCCTACCGAATTAAACATTTTCATCCCTTTTAAGGGTGATGTCGGAAAGTTCTTAATTCTATTAAAATAACGTCTTTTTTAAAGAGATTTTCGTAGAATTAGAGGTCAAATATTCTACAACTTTTAAATTAAAAATAAAACTGATACATAGTGAGTTTCCTAACTATACTTTAGAAAAACATTCAACTTATTTATATGTAACAATATGTAAATATAAAAATAATAGGCCTTGTAAAATGTCTAATACTCTGACCTGGAAAAATTATTTTACAGATTCAAAATTCAATGGAAAGATTTCCATTCTAATTGCTCGTTACGAATCTGAATCCATACAAATATATGTTACGTAAGATTTTTTATATCCGACTAAAACTTTTCATTTCAGACGCCATTGCTCAAACGTGTAGGTTCTCTCAAATGAGATTTCATAATTAACGTAAGCCAGGTCGACCCGTCAAGTGCATGTGAAAATTTAACGAGAGGAGCGAGGCTTTAGACCTATCTCAGTGTCATACCGTTGAAATATTGCGAAATCGCAGTAATTAATGCTACCCAAGTACATTTCTATATTGACGTCCAAATTAATAAAAAAATATTTAAGACATAAAACTGTTAAGCTTAAGTTAATAAGGGATATTTTTAGAATATTATTTTTATCTGTCTAAGTTTGTTTACTGTTGTATCTAATAAACAAATATACTAACCACTATTTTTTTCTCAAATCGAAGTCGGTTTCAGAAAACTTGGCAATATCAATAAATTAGGTGTTTTAAGGTGTTCATTAAACATTACATTTTATGATGTTTTTTTCCTAATTGACATTAATAAAAATTATTATCATTAAAATATGATTTAAAAAAATGATTACATTCGTGCTATACCATAAAAAGAAGAAAATAAAAATGCTGTATTCTCAAGATTACTACTAAATGTGCTCCAAGAAGCGTACAAATAAAGAAAACATGGATATAGAACGAGGCCTAATAAGCAGCTTTTTTCGCAGATGCAGCGGTACTACCGACCTCGAACAAGTTGTCTTACATTAAAAGAATTCGGTGCGCTGGAAAATTATAATTTTGTTACATTGACCAGATCAGGTTTCGCATTTATATACTTAAGCAACTCAAAAATAGTATTTTGTTTAATTAAATAACAAGAATCGTATTTAATTGTATATTCTTATATAAAAAAATATCGGTTTTATATTATTAAGTCATTTAAATACAAACAAATATACATATTAATCCCATAATTATAAATATTATTATAAATGCCACACATGAAGATGTCGTGTCGAGTAGTCGTCCCACCGGATTATGAGAGTGATTGGAATAGAGAGTGCACTTGTGTCTGCGCGTACACTTGTGCACTATAATATCTCCTGCGCAGTTGGCCAGTCTTAATGAAATTGGCCGCCATGGCCAGAATCGTATCTGAAATATTATTATTTACAATATTTTTATTTTAAATAATTTATCTCAGGGCGATACTAAAAGTTGTGTTGAACAAGTACCTACGTAGTATTTTTTTATATTGAGGATCTTATATGATCATTAAAAAATATACTGTAAACGCTAGTAATAAGATAGATGTTTTTTTAAAGGTGTTATTATCAGTGTTTCTAGAGATGATCAAATATAGCACCAACCAGGTGTCGAGTACACAAATTAATATTCATAGTATATCGCCTTCCAACATACCATGTTGATTCAGTTTGTATTATCTACAACCTACATCCTAGAGAGACGTATTAGTGCATTAGCGTATGTACCTACTCAGTTAGACAGGTATATTATGTAACGTCTAAGTGTTTTGGATTACGCAAACGGCTTAAGCATGCTATATAATTCTGGCAGTGACATTTATATTGCTTACTGCTTATATCAATAATCTTACATGTAAAACACGAATTGGACGGGATTAAAGCGACATAATCAAGTATATAGTAATTTACATATACCTAATGTAAATACCTAAGTTTTCAATATTTATTTAACAACCAAATATGTATTTATTAAGATATGGTAATAAGCTAAACCTGAAAAAGTTTGATTATGGTGTAACTTTCAACTGCCACGCTTTAAAGCCATTAACAAGAAAATTAAATTGAATCGTATAATTTAAGCCCTCGTTACGCTAGGTGTCTAACATTATCCGGGGGAGAGGCTGACTCCTACCGGACGCGTCCCCGGGTGGCGGATAGGGGAATGCCACGCCGGCAGCCTGCACCTCCTAGTCGAGTGCGGCGGGGGTGGTACTCCTCAGTGGCAAGCACCTTAATTGAGTGCGGCCCTGAGTTGTGCCACGCTGTCAGCCTGCACCTTCTAGGTTGAGTGCGGCGGGGGTGGTACCGGAGCAATCCGGCGCGGACCAACAGCCAGGGGGGGGGGGTTTAGGGAGCGGCGTCAGGCGGGCGCCGAGTCTCCCGCGTGGTGGTAGCCGGTGCCTCTGGTCGTTTTTACGATAGGAGGCACTGTGCGGGCCATACTGGCGGGACTAGCCTGTCGGTGCGGCGGCTGGAGCGGGGCCACTTTGGTGGTCCTGCGTCTGGCGAGGGGGTTTGGCACGTTGGGAGGGGTAGGACCCCCCCTCCCTTCGGTGCCGGGGGGGTGCCCACTTGTGGGTGTTAGGTTCGCACCGGGGACTCTTTGGCCAGTGGGTGGTCGGGGAGGACTCGGTGCTGGTGGGGCTGGGCCGGGGGGTGGGTGGAATTCACAATTCTCCCCGCCCTCTGTGGACTGGTTCAGGCGGGGGAGGGGGAGTGTCGGCATTGCCGCATCCTCTTCTCCTGCTGTCGCGGTTTTTAGGGCTGTTCCAGGGACTCTCTGGCCTGTGGATGGTCGGGGTGGACTTGGAGCAGTCCTTTGTGGTTGTAAATTCTTCCCATATTGAGGCTGCCCTTTTCAGGGCGGCCTCATGTTGGTGGCTTCGGCCAACCGTCGGGGCGTCGCGGTTGTATGCGAAAGCGATCCCGTGACGTCCCATTCATGGCGGCAGGGGTTTGGGAGTTGGGTTTTAGTGGGTATGCCGGATGCGTCCGGAGAGTCGCCACATAACCCCCAGGGGAAGTCGGGGGTACCCGTAACAGGGTTTCCCAACTATAAAAAAAAAAAAAAAGGTGTCTAACATTAGCCTATGTATATATTATGTCAAGTATTAACTCTTATGTATAAATAAATATGTTGGGACATTAACATTCAGATATAATAAGATTCGTGATACCACAGAAATGATTGCCCCCAGCTAGGCTCGAATCCGCGACCGCTGGGTCAACTTACTTGGACACTATAAACCGAGCATTAAAGAACATGTTGTCCAAATTTAATTATTATAGTAGCCTTAACCTAAGAATTGAGTATGAACACCACTTTAATTTGAGTAAATACCTGCTTACTAAAAAGTTAAGAGTTATTATAAAATTGGATTTATTTCATTTTTATTATACGATAGAGCTTATAAGTATTTGTCTTACTTTAATATTTTCATGTAGGCACAAGCAAAAGTTCGTATTGTATCGCTACTTTCTTTCTAGGAATCCGCAAAGGAAATGAATTGAAAGGTTGGTATATTAAAATGTATCTAGTCTTTAGTGAGAAAGTAGATGTTACAATCATATTTTTCAAGTGATTTCTACCGCATTTAATACTCCATATCGGGACGTTTTAATATAAATATTTATATAAGGCTCTTTATTTGTAGCGGTTTTTATCTAAACTATAATATTTTACAGAAGTAGTATTTGTTTGTACTACTATTATCTTCAACCCTTTTTAACGTCCCACTGCTGGGCACGAGCCACTCTCAGTACGAGGGGGATCAAGCCATAGTCCGAGTTGATCTGGCCTAGTACGTGTTCGCAGATTTCACATACTTTCGAAAACTTGCTAGGTATTCTCAGACATGCAGGTTTCCTCACCATGTTTTCCGTCACCGTAAGACATGTGGTAATGATAGAAAATGATTCGCACATGAAAATATCAGAGGTGCGAGACCCGGATTTGAACCCGCATTGCTCGGTTATTCAAGCGAGCGCGTTAACTGGGCTACCACTGCTTTTACTACTTATTATTGACTACTAAATAGTTTCGTATGTATGTATAGTGTATACATTATATATGTATTATAATATTATGGTCTATTTTTTCCATACAAATCCGAGCGAATCAAGGATGAGTCGCTAGTAGCATATTATTAGATTTCATATGAAATGCAAAGTCACCTTTTAATTATTATACTTACGAGACATGTAAATTTAAATTTTAATATTACACCATTCAAAAATTATATTTAAAGCGAGGACTAGAAATATAATAGATTTAAACTTTATACATCGAAATGACATAGTATTGAAGGCATGTTATTTTCCGTTTGTTACTGCCGGGCAAACTTTAAATGCTAGAGGTTGGCTTCAGCCCAATTTTTTGTGGGCCATGTCCTTCGCAAAGCATTCAGCTATGTAAAGTATTGTATCTGAACACAATGCAGCAATAATTTATAAAAGCTAGAGTTTTAAACGAGTGAATTTCTTGTTTATACATACGAATTTGTAATTGATTTGTAAGTAATTTGCTTTTATAAATGAAACTACCTTTTCGGATTTTGTCGCAGATTTATTTTGATTTTTAGTTCCCGACGTTTCGAATGCTTTACAGCAATCATGGTCATGGGAGAGACTCCCTCTCTCAAAATAAATCCGCGACAAAATCTGAAAAGTGAGTTTCATTTATAATGTCGAATATTCGCGTAAATCTAAAAAAGTATTAATTTGCTTTTGTAAAATCATATTGTAATTGTTACATTCTCACTGGAATTATCACTTGTTTTATTTGATATAATATAGCTATAATATCTGATTAAGTATAAAAATTGAAAAACATTTCCCAAGCCATTTCATTCCCAACATTTTATTTTTCAAGTTACTCCTCAACAATGGTCAAAATTATTTTATAATAAGTATTTATATATTATATTGTAAGTATGTGAAGTATCATCTATTATTATTAATATCGTTACCTATGTATAATACATATATTTTAAATACGTAGGTAACAATTTATGTATTTTATAAATACCTACTGACTACTGTGTATTTTTCTTCAAATTAGGCATATAAGTGCTTGTAGTACTTATTTCTAACATGGCGTCACGTTTAATTTACTTATCGTGTTTTTATTCAATCTTGTGATGTGAGTACATTTAGTCAATTTCCCTCGTGTCGCACTTAATACGAGGTAATTCCAACCGTCTTGTACTGAAGTAGAAACTGGAACTGTTACAACGCGTAGCGGTAGTAGGTAAGTAAGTATTACGCTGCAACCGTAGCAATTAGGCGCCGGCGTCAGTAGGTAAATATTAACACTGGTAATTGTATCCTGAACGTCAGCTCCCTCGATGTTCGTTACAGTGCCCACTTGCAACCTGAATACAAATGAATCTATTAGCAGAAAGAGCCGAGATAGTGGATCGGCACCAATATCACGTCGCCACTCTCGTGTATGGAGTTCTATCATTTGAGCAAACATCAAACGGATATTAGACTACGGATATAGCCCGAGTCGATTGTGCAATATATAAATTGCATTGCAAATACTATTATTTAAAATCAGGATTAAAACTGGGTCTTGCACTGACATTTCCGTGTGCGAATAATTTCTGACACTTGCTTTACAGCGAAGGATAACATCTTGTGGAAACCTGCATGCCTGAGACCATCTCGCAAGTTTTCGAAGGACATGTGAAGTGTGTTTGACTTTCGCCTGATCTCCTTTGTATTAAAGGGAGGCCCAGCACTGAGACGTAAAAAAAGGGCTGAATACAATATGCATAAAAAGGATTTTTTTTAAATAATTATGTGTAAACTGAGAAGTCGTAAGGACTTATAAAGTAAGTAGTCGGGTTTTGTCGCAAACTAGTTGATTTCCGACTCATTTCGTGTTAAGTCAGTATAAGGAAACAGTGGACTCATTATGTAATACAATTTACTGTACGGAAACGTTGATGGCTATTCGGACCCGACCCATACACAATTTGGCTCTCAGTATATTATTTTGAAAGTATAATTTATTTGTGGAACCGGTACGACCCTCACAACTCAAAGGTTTTGCTGACCTTGATCAAAAGATTACTGCAATATTCCAATTATTTTTTATACCAGAGACCTATAGAAAGATAAATGTTTATTTCCATAAATATTTATAGCTCTATTATGATAAATATATTAATATTTTCCTTGAAATATATTTACTGTTGTGAAATGTTCGCTCCAGAAAGCAATTCAGTAGATAATAAAATAATTTTTCGTTTTAATTGTATAAGACTAGGCTAGAATTTTTTTCGTTTCATATATATAAAAAAGCAAGAGTTGGTTGGGTTATAGTTTAAGAACTTCAAGTAAAGAGACGACTGAATTAAACAAATTCAAAACTTCATAACAAGCAAAAAATGGCCATCGGTAAAATGGATTCATTTATAGTAAGTTATCGCTACGGTTAAATTGACTTTTTCTATTTTTATCAAGGTATTACCAATTACACAAATACCTCGATGTACCCAACACATGAAGTTGCTCGTACAAATAAGAAAAACATCAAAATATTCCATAATGTGTAGGTCCTAGGATTAATGTCAAAATATTATGTTAGGTGACTTAAATACGCCGTTATTGTTCGTGTAGCGTGAGTATAGCTACGTTAAATACTATAAGCTTCGACCGTGTAATCGATAAAACATTTGTATCGTAAAGGGCTTCAATAATTTTTGATCCTGTGTTTTCAGCTCGTAGCAAAGTAAACAACGTAGTTGACCTATATGATCTTCCAATTGCGAATAAAATTAATATATTAATTATTGCGAATACAATGTATCATAAAATTCCAATTCTTTTATTTATATAAGATGTTGTTATAAGTGATTTTAGTTACATATATATATATATATATATATATATATATATATATATATATATATATATATATATATATATATATATATATATATATATATATATATATATATATATATATATATATATATATATATATATATATATACTGGGTTAATGGTTGAGACTACCGGATAGACCACTCGCTCTATAGTCTTAGAATGAATATTTGGTGGACGTCCACACTAGATGGACCTCCATAGAGCAACATGGTGCCTTGAACACATCATCGGTGTGCTCAGCTAGGGATTGCGATATCGATTCATTATCACGATAGTGTTCGTGAGCGGGTTTCACAGTTTTTGCGAAAATTAAACACTTCCACTATTTCGTCTCTGAAGCCGGAAGAATTTTAACAAGACCTTCACTTTCTAACTGATGTTGATGAAACCATACCTAGGGATGTACCCGAGCATAGTAAGGGTAAGTAGCTAGTTACTAATTGAGAATGAGGTATTTTACCGCATGGTTTGTTGTATGAACATACAACCCTGCTACAGTATAACTTACCCGAACCAGCTATTGTTCTCTTCCGTTGGAATGAGATGTTCTTATTCTCTTCTTCGTAATAAAAAAATGCTTTAAGTTTAACCAACTAATGAGTTATTGCTATACAACAAGTTAAAACTTATTAATACACAGCACGTTTGATCTTTTGATAGTTGACTATTGACAAAAATTATTAATACTTATTTTTTTATGTCCAATAACCATTTAATTTTAGAATTAAATATTAATTAGAAAAAAAAATGAAAATAAATAGCTTTATATTGTACTTTGTTTCCATTGGTCTGTAACAAGTTTATAGTTTATATACGCCTGAGACGTCAAAAAACTTTTTCGTGACCATGATTGCTGTAAAGCATTCGAAACGTCTGGAACCAAAATTAAAATAAATCTGCGACAGAATCGCTTAAACCTAAGAAAGTATTAATTAAACTAGTTTTATTATTTTTATTTCTAAAAGAAGATAATAATTTGTTCCATATTATGACGGAACGTGTTTAATAAACTTTATTGTAAAACAGATTCCATATAGAAAAATGACATACTTTTATTCGTTTTGTAAACGGTTATTATTGGTTTCGTTGTTTGTTTAGGACTGACAAAGTCAAAATAGGAACTGAAAACGTATAAAGCGTTCAATTATATTAAATACTAGCGATACCCGCGGCTCCGCTTGCGTTCTAAAGAAGTAAATGCCTTTTTTTATGTTTTTTTTCAGAAATGAATTATTTTCCTGCAATAAAAAGTAATAAATAAAAGTAATATATATACCCGGGTAACCTATCTACCTAGCTATCATTATAATTATACAAATTTCATTCAAATCCGTCCAGTGGTTTTCTCGTGATGCGGTCACAGACAGACAGACAGACAGACAAAAATTCTAAAAAGAATAGATTTGGCCTCTGTATCGATAATAATGTCTTTTTAATTAGATTTTCCAAAAACAGCTTATGTGCAGATTTAATTCAGTTACAATTTTATTATATGTATGGATTATTTTGCAAGAATATAAAATTAATTAAAATTTGTATGAAAGAAATAAGTTTTATATGTCGGCAACATGCGGTAAGAAGGGCAAAGAAATAAAAAAAACGATTTTTAATTAACGTAATATTACATAATATGACCTTCTACGTTGGAAAAAGAAAGTAAAGCAAAAGCATCTAAGGTTTTTAAATAGGTCGAGGATCACTTTTTCAAGCAACTAAAAATGGGTTGGTTACAAAAAACTCTTTCAAGAAAGTCGCATAGGTAAGTCGTATTTGTAATGTGTAAGTTATTCTCATTAAATGTTTTACTTATTTTAGTGAATGCATGTTCATTTTACCTAAGACTGAATAGGTCAAGGATAAAAATTCCTTGGTCCGAACAATAATCAAGAACAGATATGAAGTATAAATTGTATAACTGTACAAATAAATATCATCAATAATATACTCGTACCTATAAGATATTTTCATTTTATATGACCCCTAGATACGTTTGAACTGTTATGTGGGACTCATCGGTAAGCCAGTACTATCCAATAAAACCCAAGCACCGATCACGTCTTAATAGGGCGTCGCAAGATCGCTTGCGCATTCTACTACGACGCCCTGACTGTCCGGCAGATCTGCCGAAGAAGACCATACAGCCAAGAGGGTTGCTCCACTGTCCACTCTGCTATCCAGAGAAGTACCAGGAGTAACCCGCAAGACACATCGCCCACCAAAGTGGGCCCTCCCTGCGCGTTTCTTAACGCGCAAGAATTAAGAATTAGCAATACGGTCCTGTATCCATAATAAAGACTATTTCAAAAAGACTTCTCCAAAAAAATATTACGACTAAGTTTAATATCAAATCAACATAGTTGGTTATGACTTGCAATACATTGAACAACAATTTCCTTACGAGATACTTCCATTATCGGCTTAGTGTTGTGTTCATAATCCAAGACGTCAATACTAAATGCGTACATTAGCTCATTTCCCTTGGTGTAAGCCTTTAAGTGTCAATTAGGATAAGTGTCTGCTTGAACACCTATATCATCTAGACGTCATCTGGGTAATGTTTTATTCAACTCTATAAATTGTACCACTATTAATGCTATTTAAAATGTATTATATACTCTTATTTTTATTTTATTTTGTAATTCCTGTTTATTTTTAGTGGTATTGTGTGTTACATTTTTGCACTTATAATTAATTACATCTAAAATGAAACAATTTTGTATTTATGTCAACAATTTAATAAATATTTTGTCATCTACTATCTACTATATTTATAAATCGTTACTATACCTACACTTCAGCAATTTAATCACCTATTTATAAATTCTACATTCTATTTCTAAATACTTTGCCTATTGTAACTATTTATTAACCAGACTAGACCCTATAATAATAATAATAAATAATGCAGGCTCTACTGTTTTCGTCATATTGATTAATTTAAAGTATCTGGGCCTATAGCCAACCGGCATTCGTTATGAAGCGATTCGATTTCTACAATCGTCATCGCTTAAACGCAGCGTATGCATTTTGAACTTTAAAACACTAATAATTGAAATGAATTTACATTGTCTACCATCATCTATTCGTTGACAACAGATCACGTGACATATCTAAGGCATATGTCAAACCCATACATTTTGGACTTTTCTACTAGCGCTTTCGCTAATCGATTGTTACATTGTCTAGGCCCTCAGAAGTACATGTTTCTAATGTAAACTATTGTAATAATTTTATTTCATTTTGTCAAAAGATACAGTACGATTTTTTGTCATTCCTAACAATATATTATCCGTGGATGCGGTTGTTGAATTTTGTAAGATATCTTCCTTACTCTGTAAAGAATGATAGTCGTTCATTTCCGCCCATGCCGGATCCGATTTGGCTATACGTTTTCTCTCTTTGAATTTAGTGTACAATAACACAGTGACCATGATAAAAAATACTATAAATCCTAAACAACATCCCACTATTAACCCTGTGCGTCTATTTAAGATAGAAGATATTTTAAATCCTTTATTCGGTTTAATTTTCACATTTGAAGTTTTTCTTATCGTATCAAAAGAAACACATTCACTTGCCGGTGATTGCGAGATCAGAGATGCTGCAAAATTGCGACTCATCTTTAAAGTGATATTGGACTCCAAATCTGTGTCGTTATACTCCCCTAATCCATCTTCTTCAAAATTTAATACGGGATTTTCATACATTGTTAGTACGCATACGATATAATTTATATTCGATTGTAGGTTAGTTATCAGAGTTGACATTGAATTTTTGTCTATATCTTTCAACTTGACCTGAAAATTGAACGTATAAATATATTGAACGTACTTCATTAAATGGTAAAACCATGATGTAGTTTCAAAGTAAATTGCACAAAACAATTGTAATATACTTATAGGCCGAATAATAGTGTTATAGTAGTATCTTTACACTAACTTTTTACGTAAATTTAGTTACTACGATTAATTTTATCTTTATTAAATTAAAAAAATTAAAGTTTAAAAGTATTGAGTCATTTTGGTTTAAATTAAATAAATTAAAGTAATAGAACTCATAACTTAATCTATGACTATCATGGCCTGCGCTTTATCTTGTGTTGGGAAAAAAACCTTTAATGACGTTATAATATTTATTTAGGTATAATGTATTAGCGAACTAATAGTATAGCTTCAATTATGTTATTTGAAATACTTACGTCAGAATCTACGTTATCACTGTAGTATAATATTTTTAAAGATTTTATTGCTGTGCGATTCCTTATTAACCATGAGACTAAAACAGAATTATCATTATGTTTTTCCACGGATAATTGGACAATTAAGGGAAAATCACATTTTTCCTTTGGATAGTCATCATTAAAACAAATAACTGAGTATGGTTTTATTATTTTGGGATGATCTTGTATCCACGTCCAAGTATTATTTTTTTGGCAACGACAAATAATGACATTATCTGAAATTAAATGGGACAATTACATTTATAGTCAAACGAGAAATACATAAAAATATCAAAGTACAAAATGTACCTTACCTTTGATTGATATGTTTTGAACATGATTTTCGATTGATGTAAGTAACTCCAAAGGTATAGTTTGAAGTTTATTGTGCTCTAAGTCTATTTGTGTTATTTTATTCAAATTGTTAAACGCAGTAGCTGATAGATATTTAATGTTGTTAAAGGATAGATTTAAAACTGTGAGTTCTTTCAAATGAATTAAGTGTTCATTTATAATATTTTGCAATTTATTATAAGAGAGGTCCAGAAGTTTAAGATTACTTAAGTCTTCATCAAAAGATTCCATTGATTCTATATTGTTATTGGATATACACAATGCATTCAATTTAACGAGACCACGAAAGTTGCTTGTCTTAAGATGAGTTATTCTATTGAAACTCAAATCTAAGTTTTCTAAATATGACAATTTAGAAAACGGACTTATTGAAAACCGTCTGATTTGATTAAATTGCAAATAAAGATGCTGTAAGTTAATAAAGAAATCGAATGTTATATCTTCGATATTAGTTAAATTTGTAGAACAGATGTGTAATTCATAAAAGCTTGTTGATATGGTGTTGTTGTATGATTTATTATTTCCACTCCAATTGATAGCGGGATTTTTACTTAGATCTATGTTTATTAGTGAACCTCCAACATTTCTATAAGATGTGAAGAAATTAAAATATATGATGTTATTATGTGAAATATTGATATTTTGAATGTTTGGGAAGCTATCAAAAATAAACTCAGGTAAATTATCAAGTCTATTAAAACTAATGTCGAACAGCAACAATTCATTGAACATAACCTTTTTACTGCATGAAATTAATTGTATTTCATTTTTACGTAGTATTAGAGATTTTAATTTTATAAGTTTTTCAAAACCGCTTATTTCAATTTTAGGTATTAAATTATCAGCGAAATCAAAAGATTTTATTGTTTGTAAGTTTTCAAATATGTTATATGGAATGTAGTCTAAAAAGTTATTACTTATATTAAATTCCGATATTGTATTATACGCACTGAACATTTTTTCTGGAATATCATTAAGAATATTCTGTGCAATGTTTAAATTATATAGATTTTTATTATTAACGAAACTGCCTTCTATTATTCTTTCTATATTACAGTGTTCTAAAAAAAGAGTTTCCAAAAGTGGAAGATTGTAAAAGGCTTCAACGGGTAAATGATCTAAAATATTATATGACAAAGATAAATATTTTAATCCTGGAATGTCGAGACATAGTAAATCGCTTGATTTTAAAGAATTATTTTTTAAAGACAGATATTTTAAGTTATTTAGTCCTTGAAATGTTCCATTTTCTACAACCTCTATTTCACAGTTATCTAATAATAAAGAGCTTAACGGTAAACCTTGCTGAAAAAGATTTTTATTTAGAATCTTTAAAGGATTAAAAGAAAGGTTTATGCTTCTTAACTTTTTCAGCGAATCAAAGGCCATATCGAAAATGTAAACTATTCTATTATATGAAAGATCTAAGTCTTCTAATTCGCTTAAACCAAAAAATGTATAGCTTGTAATATTTTTTATTTTGTTATTACGCAAATCTAAATATCGTGCTGAACTTAAACGTTGAAAAGAAAAATCATTAATTATTAATATTTCATTATGGCTCAACTCCAAGCGAGTGAGATAAGTGAGGTTATTAAATGTATTTTTCGATATAAATTTTAAGTGGTTATTTTTCAAGCTCAATTGATGCAATCTTTTCTGTGGCCCCAATACTATTTCATTTATGGAAGTTAGGCGATTGAAATCCAATAAAAGTAAAAGTAATTTTGAATTTAATTTAGGTAAAATATCGTTTATATCAACCAAATTGTTGTTATTTAAAGCAATATATTTCAAATGTGACATTTTATCAAACGTTCCTGTTTCAATAAAATCTATTTTATTATGATTCAAGTATATATCTTCTAAATGTATAGAATTCATGAAAATATTTTTGGTTACGCTTTTGAGCCAATTATTATTCAGTTTTATCTCTTTAAGATTTATTAATGTTAGTAATGTATCATTATTTAAATGACTAAAATTATTATTGTCTAATCTTAACTTCATTAAGTTCCTATTAATCATGAAAATACTATGTGGCACTTGATTTAAATAGTTAAAATCTAATTGCAGTTCTTCTAAATTTTCTAAATCACTAAAGCTCTCACTGTTTATATTATTGATGCAATTCTTATCTAAGTGTATTACGCTAATTTTGCTAGAATTGGAAAAGGAATCTATTGGCACTTCAAGAATATTATTATCACTCAAAAATACTTTGCTAAGAGATGGCATATTGCAAAACAAGCCATGAATGTGGTGCAAATGATTATGACTTAAGTCTATAAATTCTAAGTTCTTGTTATTTTGAAAAAGACTTGTGTGTAATATTTTTATTTTATTATGACTCAAATCTAATGATTTTAAATTGGCAAGGGAATGAAATGCTCGATGATGTATGTTTGTAATAAAATTAAAATGAAACGATAAAATTTGTAGGGACGGACTAAATTTAAGGCAGTCTTCTGAAATAAATTCAAAATTATTAGAGTTCAAATCTAAATACTCTAATGATAATAAATTAAAATTATCAGCGGATGAAAATGAAAAAATCTCGTTCCAAGCTAATTTAAGGGTTCCAAGTTGTTTAAGGTTTGATATAGACACTATTGGAAATGAAGTCAGATTGTTTTCGCTTAGGTCTATTTCAGACAGGCTCGATTCTAAAGTTGTAAATGCTGTGTCAGATACACGTCGTATAATATTTCCTTTTAGGTTTAATTTTGTTAATGGAAGTCCATAGAAGCTGTAGCTCGGAATTTCTTCAATATAATTTGAGATTAGTTCGAGGGACATTAGCTTTAACATGCCAGCAAGTGCTTTTTGCGGAATAAATTTAATTTTACTCGATAAAATACTTAATGTTTCAAGGCACTTTCTTAGCGGCATAAATGTTTCATCATCGACTTCTTTTATGTTAGTTCGTGAAATGTATATATGTTTGATACAAGCGCCTTGCGGTATAAAATGTGGTCCCAAAGCTTCTTCGCTATCGTCGAGGTCGTAAATAGAAAATGAATGCACTTTTGTTATACTTTTTAGTACATTTTTTATATTCCTTATTGTTGTATCTTGGCAGTCAAGATACATAGCTGTAACACAAATGTGCATCTATTAATTGTAATGTGCTCCTAAATAAATAACAAAAAAAATATTGTCTTACCATCTTCAAATGTATAACATGAACATTTATTATTCTGTATCAACTCGGAGCACTCCAGGGTATTTTGAGCTCGGTAAATTGGAGGTAAAAATAGTAGCAATGAAAAAAATTGGAAAACACCATTTTCGTTCCTCTTTGTTTCACAGCGAAAAACCCTTTTCATAATTACATTATTATTGTAATTTATTTTATCATACTGCTGTCTTCATTGTTCGTATCTGAAACAAAAGAGCGTTGAAATAATTCAATACTGCATATTGTATTGTTCCTATATAGCTTTTAGATTTGTTTTTATATTTATTAAGTGGGTTATTGTAAATATTATATGCAGTTTCTTACTTACATTGATTGACTAATGAAACATCGAAATATTTTAGTTACACTATTGAATTATACTTTAAAAGTTTGCTCAATAGAATAGAAAAGATTAACAGTAAGCTTAATATGTCTTTTAGAAAGTAAAAATAATGTTAAAATAATGCATAAAGTACCTAACAACTAAATATTTAAAATTGCACAAATTTTATCTAATCTATTTATGAAATCCTTGATTGACGAGCTCAGTAAATCACGAGGTTATTTCCCAATTATAATTTACAGTAGCAACAATTTAAAATTATTTTCGTAAATGCTTACCTAAAATTTTCTGAGTTTCGCGCTCACCAATTAAAAACAAAGTTATCTTTCAGTAGTTAGGGTTCATTTTTGTGACGCAACTTCCGAAGGACCGAACTGCGCCTGTCCTTGAATTGTAAGGGCTCACCACACGTAACCAGCGAAATTTCAATCGCAGCAAGTTTTTATCTAATACAAACTACTGAAAGCTTTATCGCGCAACACAGAACGCCTGAGGTCATTAGAAAGCTCGACAGAAGACTGCCGCGGCGGCGCGCGCTGTGTAGGTCAACGCTGTTGTTGCGGCACCCCCGACCCACTATTATTATACTTTTATGACGAATCGGATTCTGCCAGTATCGCTATTTTTCGTATAAACACGATATACTCATCTTGCAGACATAGCACTTTTGTATTCACGCGATATAGATACCATATAAAAGTTAAAATTTAAATATTTGCCAACATTTGAAGTGTTGGTGTACTACTTAATTGGTCTTAAAAGTAACTTGTAAGGTATTGAATTAAATAGTTAATTGAATTAAATTAACTACTTCGGTAAATTGAATTCTTAGTCTATTTGATTTATACCATTCATGTTTTAATATTTTAGTTTGTTTCGTTTCTTTACTTAAAAAATGAATAATTCCTTGTTTCCAGAAAGTCAGATTGAGCTTAAAAATTCTTATTGCCAGCAGCAATGACGCAACGAGCTGGAACGCCAACTAAGTGGTACTTGTCGATATGATTCGAAAGCCCAATGACGTCGTTCGTAATTTTGTTGAGAAAATATCGATTAATGCATACATTATTAATACATTTTACTTCAAAAGTTATAAAAGTTTTAATAGCATTGAAAAATCTTACCTAAAGGTAGCTCTACCAATTGTTTAATTAAGGATAATTTTCTTAGATATTTTGTTTTAGGTGAAACCAAAGTCGATAGAATAATAAAACAACAACATATTATTGCTTCATAAAGTCTTAGAAATTAATTTTTAAAATTAAAAAAATGTAATGTAAACAGAAATAATGAAATTAATACATCACGTATTCAGTTTAAGCACAACGTAAAGAAAAGAAAGAGCATAATTTCCCTTACAAGTAGTACTCATTTGTACTTATTGAGGTATGTAAGCTGTAAAAAATCCGAATCGTATGACAGTGTAAAGCGAAGGCGTAAAAGCTTATAAAACATCCATGTTTTCACAGTTTAAGTTTAACGCCGCATTCGTGAAACTTGTAAGCTTAAAATCCAAGCAAGCGTTTCACCTACGCTTTTAGACACAAATCTAGGTCACAGAAACGCTAGCTATTCATTACCACCTGATAGATATTTGTCCGTATTATACCACCAATTTGAATTATAGTAAAGATTTACTTAATGTTATCATAAATTAGTTTACTAAATGAGTTAACTAAATAATTGGTACATACGAAAAAGAAGAAGAATTAATCAGTAACTGTTTTTAAATGTATTAACTACTTCTACTCTACATCTATGGAAATTCTAATTTTAATAGTCATTATTAACGATACAGAGGCCGAATCTATAGTTTTTACAATTTTTGTCTGTCTGTATGTCTGTTTGTGACCGCATCACGAGAAAAAAATTGGTGTGGTGATAGCTGGTTATCCGGGTCAATATATAGGGTAGGTAGGTAGGTAGGTAGGTAAATTTATAAGACCCTCAAAACATACCTAGAAACGAGCCCTAGCGGAGCGGGGGCGAGTCGCTACTCGCTAGTATAATTAATATATACTTTAAATATTTATGATGTGTTTGAAAAAGATTGTTTTCGCATTTTTTTATATTAGTATTAACTAATAAAGCAAAGTGCTACATACTCTTGAGACGATATTAATATGTTCGAAGAGAGGAAAGTAGCAGGATTTGTTTGAGCCAGAAAAATCATATTATTATAACGAGGATTGCTGAGTGCCGACTCAGCATTACGTCTTCAGTTATGAAATAACTGTATATCTTTTTCATATAATCTTCCTGAGCTTCTATTATGATGTCATTATTTTATTAAATGGAAGGTCACAGAAGTGTTTAATACAAGAATGTATAACAAATAAAAAAAAAGAAAGTGTCCTATCAAAACTCATTTTTTGTATACCTTGTATATTATTAATTTCTTTAGAAAATTATTTGTTTATTTGAACAGAGATGATATTTTCTTCTCTACGTCATATCCTATAAGCGTTATCTGAGATCCGTTTCGCGTGAATCCTCCTATTGAAAATATTGCTCGTGGAACGTATTTTAGAACACTCTGTTATAGATAGAAGTACTTTCATTTATTATTACTCAAGTTGTATCACAGAGTTGAAAGACATAATACTATGGGTTATTAGTATGACTTAAAAATATTTAAAACCCACTGATTGCAAATACATTAATTAATTTTATTAAACCAGTTGTTTTTCAAGTAAGGTTGGGCGGGGCTTAAAGAACCGCGGGTATAAAGGTCCACCATGTAAATCCTAAATACTAGTGACTTGTCCTTTTTTTAAACTATACGAGGCAACAGAGCAGGTCACGGGGAACGCAACGAGATATCGTTGACAGTCAAGGGCCGAGGATAGCGGAAGATACAACACTATTCTTAAAATATAAGTAAAATTTAACGTAAGTAAAATTTTTCATTATTTTTCATTTTAGTTCCGAGCGTTGTTATTTCGCTTACCATGTATAAACATCGTTTATAAGTATACGTTATTTATTTGTTTATCAATATTTATTATTAGTTTTAAGCTAGTTTATGCGGTATTTTTTTTATAACATGTAAAAGCACTTAAACGTGTTTGGGGTAAAAAGGTCCAATGTTTTTTAACCCATAATGAATATATTGGTTATTATATCTATTTTTCTTTCAGAATGCGTAACTAAAAAGAAAATCTGAGCGCGGCACTAAATCAATTTGAGATTTGGTTATGGTACTTAGGCAGATATTTAACAAAGAACAAAAAGCCAGTCTCACGAAACTCTTGCTCAAATTTGCACAATTTTTCACGGGTTAGGTCCTAAAGAAGTTCGTCGCATTGCTTATGACTGTGCCTTTAAATATGAAATAAGTGTAGCCTTTTTTATGGTAATCACATTTGTTTTAAGACAATGCATTATTTGCGATGGAGTTTAATAAACATAATATTAATACTTATCTAAATATATAATATATTCATCACAAGTATTTAATTTTGAATCAAATTGCTCTTGACATCATTTGATTTCAATGAATATCTTACGAGATATCATAGTTTTAACATAACTCCGCAACAAAATAATACTATAAAATTTTGACTTAAGAAAAATAGTTTCTTGTGTCATAATTATATAGTACTTATGACTTTTTTCTTTTGAAATAAGAATATAATTTTGATATTCAATGTATTAAATATTGTTATTATTTCATAAAGCCTTTTTAAAAATGAATTTAAATACTGGACCTTTTAGCCCCTTGTCCGTTTTTGCCCCATGGTAGGAAAAAAGGGACAGACGACAAGGTCTAGAAAAATTGAAAAAAAAAAAACATATTTCTATAACGATAATTTAATCAATATTTTGGTCAAAGATGGTAAGATAACTGTTTGTTTGATTACCGTTGTATATTTTGATTTAGTAGATTCCGTTTTCATGGTATAATCCTTAAAGGTCAAATTGGCACTTCAAGCCCTGCCCAACCCTACCAAAACTTGATATACAATTTATATACGGCCGGCCAGAGTGAACCGGGTTCAAATCCCGGGTTCAGCACCTCTGATATTTCACGTCCGATTCATTTTTGGCATGATTATCATTTGTCTGACGGTGCAGGAAAATATTGTGAGGAAACCTACATGTTTGAGAGATACATGTGCAGTCCGCCAACCCGCATTTGTCCTACGTGGTGGTATATATCCAAATCCGAAAAGAAGGCTAGTTGCTAGGCTGCAGTGGAACGCTAAAAAGTGCTGAATATTAAGAGGGATAAATACGAAAATCAATTGACGTGTGAATTTTAACGAGCCGCAATCTTCAGCGCTTCGTTTGTTTAAAAAGGATTTTAAATTAGAAGAACAATAGCAATTTATCTTAAAAATCACTAGTTCATATTTCTAATTTTAATATCAAACTTGCAAAATAAGACAGCTATGTTTATATTTAAAATATTAAATAGGGTTAAAGTTTGTATGACTAGACTTTGTCAAGTTTAAAATAATTGTAGTCGCCCCTGATATATATCTTTGTTAAATGTTGCATAACTGAAATTGAAATAATTGTCTCATTACGCCGCTACTATAATACGAGACTATTGATCCATTAAATCTTAGACAGAGATATATTTTGACTTATAACACATCACACTTTGTGAGCGAACTATTGTATAGCGCATAAGTTTTTAAAAAAATATTTTTAGATGTTCTTTTTTCAATAGTATTTCCATCGTTAATACTGCTTTAACCCCATTATAGTTGGTTGTTGAAGTTGACAAG
Source organism: Boloria euphrosyne (assembly GCA_951802675.2). Taxonomy (NCBI): domain Eukaryota; kingdom Metazoa; phylum Arthropoda; class Insecta; order Lepidoptera; family Nymphalidae; genus Boloria; species Boloria euphrosyne. Next base: position 7,229,239 of record OX637877.1, read on the forward strand.
AGTTCCACACGAGTGTTCAAAAGTTGATATGTAAGCACTGTCACGGCCCCGGCATTAAAGCTGTACTACGTGGCATAAATTTCCCCGAAGAATTTGAGTATTAAGTGGGGTTTTATTTGTTATGACACGCGTTAAAGGGTCCCTTTCAGTCTTTGTCTATTTATGCCGGAATACGTTTTCGGATAATCCTTTTCAATTCGTCATCGAACACGAGCTGCTTCGATTAGGAAAATCCACATACATTCGACGTGATGGCGCATCTGTTTTAATATATCCCTTGTAGTATACGAGTACATTAAGAACATAGCACTAAATTTAGTTAACTAGTTTTATATGGAGTGATATATATTCTATGCGTTAGAGATGCTAAAAATCTGCATTAAGTTCAGTTAATAATATATTTAATTATCTTCATTATAAATAATATCATTAGTTTTGAAATATAAATAAAACTAAGCACTTTAAATATTATTTGTATTTTATATACGTTCGATAGTTCAAAAGTTTTATAAACGTAGATTTCTATTGAAACCGATCTGTTGATTGCTTTGCGGTTTATCGAATCGATTTCATTCTCTCTTTTTGTTTACATACAATTTGTAATGAATTTTATTATTTTAAATCAATCGTATTTCGTGAATATGCTATTAGAATATATTACGAGTATTATTAATACATAAAAATTAATAATGGTTATCGCAAAAACAAATTATATTTTAATAACAAAATACATTTCTTTTGAAATAAAGCCTCTTAAAGATGTATAAAAATAAAACGAGTTAATACTCTTACCGAAAAAAGTTTTATATTAAAATTATGGATGGAAATTGTTCTGATAAAACATTATTAACAAATATTTCGCGTTTAATATTTTTATACTGATATAAATAATTTATATTAAGGAATATAATAACATTATGATACTTTGTTCAAATATAGACTAAGGATAAATAATATGAAAAAAATGTATGGGCATTTGTATCTATTATAAAATAAGACCAACCTCATTGTATTCTCGTTGTAGTAGAGTCACGTTAAAGTTGTAATTCTGCTAGGGGTGATTGCGAAGCTCGTAAAATCGCTTTGTTTTGTTGGCCACAATCTGTAACCATGAAATGAGTTCTACTTTATCCATTAACACACGTCACATACATAAACTATTCAATATCGTGAATAAACTTCACAGTTTTTTTCATTTTTTGGTATTTTAATAATATTACAAATGAATTTCGGATATTTTATGAAAGCACTTATGTTATGTAAGTTAGTAAGTTATCGTAATAGTTGCACTAAGAGCTAGACGATTTTTGTCATTTTCTATGTCAACTTAAAATAGCAAATCGGTCAGAAATGATACGAGTAATGCATTTTCTCGATATTGTCTTATAATTAATTTAAGGGCAAATGCGTTTATAAACATAACTAATTTTTTATTTCATAAAGTTGAGCTTGAGCTTTTATGCTAATGTTTTCGGATATAAATTGAAAACTTAACACAAACAAAGTGGGTACATCAGGGGCTAGTATGCATTATTATAGTATACATTATGAACTGTAACTCGGAATGAATATGAGAAGAAATGCTTTTGTTACATTATTTATTACATGAAACTATGACAAAAATTCTGACAGTCACAATGTAATAAGTATACTTTATACATAAATATTTTCATCTCTCGCATGATATTATAATTCAGGAGTCGTATCGTGGCACATTTTGACGAAATTGCAAATTGGGAATAGTGTCAGGTTCGAGTTTCTTAGAGGGAAATGGTAGGTTTAGTTAAATAGAAGTAAATGCTAGATAAGTTTAATTATTCAAGAAGAAGAAGAGATTATCTAGTAGATTAAAAACAAAGAAGGGCAGTACAAATGGATGGACAGAAATAATCATATAAGATTTTATTTTTTCTTTTGAGACACGACAACGTAATAATAAGTCACTTGGTACTTGTAACGCACTTAAGTTTGTGAGAATCTTCTTTAGCGGGCCGTCTTGTTGGACACAATCGCAATGCGGGCGCGGCCCACCACCAAATGAGCTAACTTTACTCATTAATACTCACGTTATTGCCATTAACATCGTACTCGAAATGTGTATCCGCTTAGAGTCTGATAATAGCCACTTGCATAATGAAATCTTGGTTCTTGCAAAACATTTATGTATATTTAAAAGAGTATTTAATTAAACTTTTAAATGTACATCTCATGTATTTATTACATTTTTGTATAAAGTTCCTCTTTCTCTATCTAACTTATGATAATCGAAGCAGTGAACGGGTGGATTAGTTTCTAAGCTTTAACCGTATTTTCAACCGACTTCAAGAAGGTGGATGTTCGCAATACCTTGTGATATTCGCAATTTTACTAATATGAAATCAAACGAGGCCATTTGTTGTTTTTACGTAAACTATTTTATTCAAACTAATATTATTTTAGAAGTTTTCACGACCATATGAATTATTGTCGTACTTGTGATAATAACATTATAATGCAGCGTTGCAGCTTAAACTGGGATTTAAATTTGCGGTTCTTAAAAGCATTTCGGTGGCCATTCTCACTCTATTCAAACTTACTGTATGCCGTATCCATCTGACACAATTAAAGCTAGCCGCGTATGATGTATAAGATTTGTATCTGTTATTTCACTGCATTTTTGTTTTCAAAAGTTCGTTTATTAACCTTATTACAAATTCGTATTACATTCTTATTCGAAAGATAAATCTCTTCTCTATTTTAATACACAATTATAGTTTGTAATGTGATACATAACAAATAAGTCGTCTTCAGAAAAACGCATTTTAAAGTTTCTATGTTTTTTTCGAAAAGTGAAATCTATTTGTTGATTGCAATACTTGTATTTATTTATTTATTTCAATAATCTTTGTCTTAAATTAAAACAAACTTTTAATAAATGATATGATTATAATTTATCTTAATTGCAAACAACAATTTAATAAACAATGCATTTGTAAAAAGTAAAGCGAGCTTCAGTTACAGATCTTTGAACAACATTGGATAATCCATGAATTCGTAAATTACTTACAAACAGTGATGTAGAGCAATTTTTTTGATAAAGAAACATATTAATTAATATGAATTATTATTATTATTATTTAATAATGCAAAATTATTATTATTTAATAATGCAGAATATAAGATGAAGTATATTTAAATAAATGCTTTTTGCCTATCTACTTCGGAGTTTTACTTTTTTAGTGATAAATACTCAATAGGTATATTAATGATGCAAAAGCTTTATTAATAAAAATTCAGTAATATAAAAAAATAAGAAATATAAAGTATTATTATTTTACCTGGTAATATATATTAATATATGGAAGAATATTAATTTACTTACACCTTAATTTATTTACTACTAGTGGACCCAGCCACGCGTTGCTGTGGCTCTTTACTAATTCTTCTGATACAATCAAATTACTATTCTCTTAAGAAATTAAAAAAATAGATTCATTCATATGGGATTGAAAATAAAACGAAATGTTGAAATTAAGCACAAACCAACAAGTACTTTTTGAATTTACATTTTATTCATCTTATCTTAAGTTTGTTGAAATTAAAAAAAATTAAGAATTTATCATTTATATAAATAAATTGGATCAAAATTTACGACTGAATAAATTAACAACTATCAAATTATAAAATCAAAATAAAAAAAAATAAAAGGCAATCTAGAAATACTAACATGTTTTCGAGCTGGTGATATGAAAATTGATAGACAAAAACAGTAATCAATAAAATTTTATGTTATTATTTATAATTCTAAAAAATATTCAAACTGAACACTGCACAATAATAACACAATACAATTATAAAAATCCTTCACGAAAAATTGTAATAGTATGGTTATTATATTGACATTATCCCGCTCAATTGTTGTTTTTAAAAGATATCCCCAATAGGGAAAGGCAAAGTACTATAGTCCATACAGCCTAGTCTGTATTTGTTATCCCGCTCAATATTTGAATGAGAGTGTTCTTAACACTGACCTCTATAATACCACTGGACTGGCTGGTGTCAACGTGCTTTTGTGGCTGCTTGATATTCGCCATTTTGGCGCTGTCGGACGTAGCGAGCCGTAGCGAGAGTTTGTGGTACTAAAACTGATGATGTCGATTTAAAGATTTTTATTTTTTTATTTTTATTAATCAATAACCGTATCATCATAATTACTACTTATGTTATATTAACAACGAAAATGCAAAATTACTTTACAGTAAACAAACACTTCTCGCTGTCATTTGCAATATATGTCAAAATTAGTTCTCGGGACTCTCGCTAGTGGCGCTTCAAATGGACACAAAAAAATTGCTGTCAAACGCTGGGAACAGCCATTCCAGTGGTATTATAGAGGTCAGTCGGTGGTGGCGCTAACTCTTCCCCGTCCTTGAGGGCCTGGTACTTGGTTTAACGCAACCTTGTTGGAAGTGATGAAGCATGAGAAGTTTCACTTCAATAAAAATAAAAAAGTAACAAAAGTGTATATAAATTTAAATATATATTACGATAAAGTAAAATATTTTATTTTTATTTACTATTTTATTTCTAAATTCTATATTCAAACGCGCCATCTATAATCTGTGCAACTTAGATGCCAAGCCGCCATCTATAAATACACACTAAAGTCGTATAATAAATATTTAATTTGTAATAACTAATATTGAGATCAATAATTGAGATAAAAACTACCCTATCTCGTAAGTTTGACCAAATTACATATGCTTACAAAATTTGATGAAAATTGGTTCAGCAGTTTAGGAGTCCATTGAGGACAAATATTGTGACACGAGATTTATATATATTAAGATTATTATAATTAATAACATTTGGTTTTTTGTGAATCACTGAACACTAGCAACTAAATCTGGCTGTAGTTTTTACTACAATGTAAACTACAACATTGGTAGCTTAGCTTCAGTTTGCATTGACTGCCTCGAATCAAGTCACTTGCAAACGAAAATTTCGACAATTTTACTCTTTTTAAATATTTAAAAAGGCTTATTTCAATGAATCGTGAAAACAGCTAAAACATAATAGACTAGGAAATATAACAATCAACAATATCACATCACAATCAACACAACAAAAATTAAGTAGTGAAGCATAATAACATTTAATATAGGACTATGCAGCATATTTGCCTTTTTTATATCAAAGGTGTTGCAAAAGAATTTTCAATTTGAAGTACCTATCGATATTTTAAAATTCTCGTCTGAAATCCAGTCTGCTTTAGTCCATATGTCTCATGAATTATTCAAGCACAGCGGCGGCTTGTCCCGCCCGCTGACATATATGTGTGTTATGTCGGTCTCACTCACCGGGGACAACAAGAGCAAGCTGCCTATCCATATATATTTCATACTTTACCTAATTCACTGTACAGTGTACAATGTACAATACCGGTGGAAAAATCATGTCATCTTGACATATTTATATTATATTTTTAATAGCGACACACCCTCGCTCCGTTTAGCGATTGTTTGTAGGGACCTTTCACAGAGATGATGTATTTTCCAAACAGTTGACCCTACATGTTGATCCGGATAACCAACTATCATCAAAATTAGTTCAGTGATTTTCTCTTGATTTTCCAACACAAAGACAGACAGACAAAACTAATGATGAGATTGAAGGATGAATGGAGTATTAACTATTGTTAGGCCCCTAGGAATGTACCAGAGTTATGCAAGAATTAGGCGCTAATTATTTTTACGTACAGATATTAACCTACTTCTGTGATATATATTGTGCCAGTTACTAATGCTTTTAGCGTTTGTGTCTTATTTAGTGTGAGGGCATAATAAATTTTTGCTATTCATTAACGCAGACGTTGTAAGGAAAATTAGATACTACAGTTTTAGCCAGCCAGTGTGTAAATATTTCATTTCTTGTTATTTCAGCCAATATATTAAATACAATCAACATACTTTCACGTAAAATATTCCAGAACATTTTTAATATTCATGAGCTCTCTCCGTTACAAGACATTGAATAGTTTTATTGAGTGCGATAAAGGGAAATATTAGCTTTAATTTGTTCATTTGAAATAACTGAGGCACCAATCAGGATGAAAGGAACCCACTCCCAGTGAATTCGTTTGCCAGAAATATTTCAATGAATAGAATCGAATCGAGGTAGAGGACTAAATGCGGGCAATCAATCAGTCGGTTAGGTGTTAGCTTCCTTCTTATCACACTATTCGAAAGGGCGGAACCCTTGAATGTATTAAAGGGAAACAAGGGTCTATGTTATCGAATTAATCTGAATAATATTTGATATTACATTATATAAATCTTGTAAACATATCGAACACTCGACACATGCTCAAATACGTTCGACAAATATTTATCAAATATTTGTTCTGTGTGTAATCTATTTGTCAAACAAATAAACTTTATTATCAAACTCGAAGTTTGCTAGTCAAATTATACCTTTAACAAGGTCTGGCTCAAATTTTTAGGCATACATGCGAACTAAATTTCATAAATATAATTTGAACATCTCTTCATTCTCTTAATTTTATAGAACGTAGGTATATAATACCTATATAAATTAAATAAGCCTTAATATAAATTAAATAAGCGAATGTAAATTAGAGAAATGGATAAAAAACGTTCTAAAGATGGACCAACAATTTAATCCCATTAATGTTATAAATGCGAAAGCTTGGATAGATGTTTGTTACTCAATCACGCCAAAACGTACAACTGTACGGTTCTGGTTGAAATTTGGCACAAAGATCAGTCTGGAATAGCATAGGTTACTTTTGATCCCAGAAATAATATGTACACTTTTCTTAGGATAGATTTGTTTTTCAGGAGGGTAATTCGCTAGTAAACAATTAAAATATATATTTTTTGTGAAAAAGAAATGCAAAATTTTTAAAGATTGATTTTTCATCATTGACAATCTACTATTCCACTGTAAAATTTTTAGAATTATAATTAGCGTCATCAAATTTATAGACGTGAGCTCTAAAATACTGTTCAGCAAGCAAAGGCTAGCAAATAAATAAAAAATTATGCAGTCAAACTTTTCAAACTTATTTGGTCATAACTTTTTTTTTCAGTGAGTTCAGTGATGGGTAACATGTTGTTGAATATAGTTCATAACACGCTAAAAATATTTGGTAGTTAGTGCGAAGATCGGACAATTTTTATAGGAGATAACTTTGTCGGGGCTTGTTGAAAAGCTTCAGTGCTGGGTAAATCATATTATATATTATACTAAAACTTTTTTTCCGTGCTATACGAAAAACATAATATGATGCTTATTATTTATAGCTGCGTTAAACTGGTTTGAAACTGACTTTAAAACGAACAAGGTATCGATATCTTTGCCAATAACAAATTAATTTTCTTATTAAATGAGTTAAACAATACGTAGGTATTGTTTAACTCATTTAATAAGAAAATTTAATTTAAGCATTTTTTACGTATACCTTTCTAAGTAGAGGTACTTTTGTGTAAGTTAAGAAAATTACGTTTTCATAATTTAACGCCAGAAATTCAAATGAAAAACCATTTTAATGTAACATGAAACTTAATATGAGAGATATTTTCTAGGTAAAATTTTTAAGAGTTGTGTTCATAATTAATTTACATACAAATTAATAAGCATTTCTTTGGTTTCATATGAATGTATGAAATTACCTAGCAGTTGTATTTATCATGTAAATTTTATTATATGTATATTAGAGATCGCATTATTAACCTAACCTAACCAACCAATTATTGTAACAATAGTTTGTTAAAATACCTGTAAAGATCACTTTGGTTTATTTTGATTTTTTCCCGTGTCTCCCGTGACCATGATTGCATTTTAAAATAGCAGGAACCAAAAAAACCCGAATAGATATTTTTGTTTAAAATGTCAAATATTCGCGTAAATTTAAGATTAAGCAATTGGATGGATCATACATGACCAGACACCCGAAGTGTCGCGTCAGCGTGATAATGGATCGATTAGTCTAGCTGCTAATAAAAAATATTAAAGTAGTTTATATATAAAGATCAAGACTGAGGTATAAGTAAAGTAACAATTTATTGGGAGTTTTAAAGCGTCATATATAAGTTACCGTAGGCGGAAAGTGTCTGGCGGTATTGATTATTAATTTTTAGTTTAATTATATTCTCAAAATCTTACATTAAAATCAGCACTGAGCTTTAAGAAAAGTAAATACTATTTTTACTTCACCTTAGCACCGGGTACCTCTTAATTGGACGTCGCCCCAAACTAGCGGGTACGCATACACTCTAAGTACATACTTAAACTACTTAATCCCATGCATTTGGTTCAAGACTAAATAAGTTAAGTCTTGCGGCCCAGGGATCTTGGTCGTATATTTAAGGATTTTGTCACTGTATTAATACAATCGTAAATGTATGAATAATCCATAATAATGATAATATTAATAAAATAATATACATAAAGTTGTATTAAAGTTATGAGGTCATATATTATATTATTTGCACAAAATGTAAAAGTCTTACAATGAACATATTACTTAAATGTAAGTTTTACCCAAAAAGCAACATTGCTGTTAATTTTATTGAACCACATCTCTATAAAGGGAATTATTTTATGAATATTTAACTATCATTCTATTATAGAGGAAACAAACTATTTCGTAAATTGCTGATATCGACAACTTTCATAAATTACGATTAAATTGCTTACCATGAGAGCCATACTGTAACGATTCTATTATAATATTAGTTCATATGTTGATTAATGTTTTTCAGTCACGCTACAATATGCTTCAGATTAAGGTTACTAGATAAATTCATTATGGTTATAAAAAATAAAATTTTGTGTGTTCAGGTAAACTAATGTTCTTAGAATCTCGGTTTTAGATGAGGTAAATGACTTTCATGAACATGTTTATTTAAAAAAAAATTCCATACTTGTTTCAAGAGAATGAGAATTTCCGTGTAGAGAAATTATAGTTCACCAAAAAGTAAGTAATTAATATTTTTTACACAGATAAAATTACTACGAGTAGTCTACATCTTATAGTAAAACGGACGGTAGGTAGGTACTCTAAGTCTCAATGAAAACGACATTTCATATTCGAACAGGAAAATACAGCTTGAGCTTGTCTCTCTAAGGGCTTTCAGGGGCCGCTATAAGTGATTATATTGCTACATAAAATATTAAATGTATTTTTAATACAACCCGAGATTATAAATGAAACTACCTTTTCGAATTTTGTCGCGGATTTATTTTGAGAGACTGATCTCTCCCGTGACCATGATTGCTGTAAAGCATTCGAAACGTCGGGAACTAAAAATCAAAATAAATCCGCGACAAAATCCGAAAAGGTAGTTTCATTTATAATGTCGAATATTCGCGTAAACCTAAGAAAGTATTACAATCCGAGATTTTAACATTCGTAATTGTAGGCTACAGATCACAATGACTTATTAATAACTAGCAATTTCCGCGGCTCCGCCCGCGTTGGATGAAAATTTAGGGTTATAAGTTTTTTTATGCCAAGTCATAAAAAAATATAAAATCTGGAGAGGACCACCTATCACCTAAGGAAATAAAAAATATTTTATAAGGAAATAAAAGCCTATTCTCAAACCTACCTAAATATACACAAAAAATCCTTAAAAATTGGTCAAGCCCTTTCGAAGGAAGATCAATAACAAACTCTGTGACACGAGGTTTTTATATATAAGACTAGCAATTCCCGCGCGTTCTCAAAAATAGGAATTGGCAGTTATAGAATAATGAATATATGTGTATTTTTTGATGCCAAATCATGAAAATATATAAAATTTGCTCTAAAAATAAAAAAAAATCAGGAGAGAGCTATCGGTATCACCTAGAAGAATAAAAAATAGCCTACGACCTATTCTCAGACCTACCAAATGTATACAAAATATTTCGTATAAATCGGTCAAGCCGTTTCGGAGAAGTTTTGGATATTTTCATCAGTAGATATATTTAATTTAGCCAAGAATTTTATTTTTCCTTGTTATCCTTGCAAGAAATGTTTTAATGATACCCTCGTTAAACAAAGCATAAATAAACACTGCTTGGTTTCTAGGTATTTGTGTAACATAAACTATATTTTTTTAATTTTACACCTAAAAACAAGTCTTCAGAAATTAAGTCTCGGCTTTTTTCTATTAACAACATAAAAATTCTGAGACAAATCTACACATTAAATATTTTTTTGGAAAATTTGATTGAAATTGTCATTATATTTGATTTAGAGGCCGAATCTATAGGCTTTAAAATATTGTAGTATGTAACAGCATGTATGTAGAGATAATAATATCTATTGAAGTATAAAATACACACACAAAAATCAATCATTGTTATTATAAAAAAATAATATAGTTCCACAATTACAGATTAATTACACGGAAAGGCTACACTAATCATAAATGGTTTAGTTTGTATACTCCAAGATATACGGGCGGATAATCCTGGGTGGCGTGTATGGCTTACATTGTTATATATGAGAGCATTCAATAGCCAATTTATGAAGTTCAAATAGGTATTTGCTAATTTTCAATTAATTATTTTTAGTTACACAATAATATTTAGGAATCTATTATGCTTAGTATATACTTTAATTTTTCGCTTCGCTCGGGTTAGTCCCTGGACTTAACGTGAGCAAAGCCACGGGTTCCGCTAGTTAAAATAAATAAAATTTCTAAAATATAACTTCCTCCTTTTTTGAAGTCGGTTAAAAAGTAGACAAAGTTACTCCTTACATAAATAACTGCCAGGCTAGTGAAAGTCCCGTCAAAATCGGTCCAGCCGTTTCACAGATTTCCTGGAACAAACAGACAGACAGACAAAAATTTTATAGATTGGTTTTTTGTTGTTAGTATCGTATATACTTTCATATGCATTTAGTGAAAAGCTGTTAATTTGAAATTAAAAACAGACACTTTAATTTTATTTATATGTATAGATGTATAGATAAGTCCATCCTAATAAAGAAGAAATAAAAATACAGTCAGCATCAAAACAATATTACCAATAAAATGTAGGAAATTATTTAAGTACAATTATAAAAAAACTCATGTATTTTTAATTAAATATATCAAAGAGAAATATATAAAAGACAGTGGTAGCCCAGCGGTAACGCGTCGCTTGTATAACCGAGTGATGCGGGTTCAAATCCGGGTCTCGCACCTCTGATATTTTCATGTGCGAATCATTTCTATCATGATTACCACTTGTCTTACGGTGAAGGAAAACATCGTGAGGAAACCTGCATGTCTGAGAAAACCTAGCAAGTTTTCGAAAGACATGTGAAGTCCGCCAACACGCACTGGGCCAGCGCGGTGGACTATGGCCTGATCCCCCTCGTACTGAGGGAGGCCCGTGCCCAGCAGTGGGACGTAAAAAAAATAAAAGGGCTGATGATGATGAATATCAAAGAGCACAAACTACTCATAATGTTATTTTTTGTGTAACTTAAATAATTTAGACCGCATGAAAATATCATTAGGAACTCGCCATTTGGATCCAAACAACTAAATATTGAACAAATTTTCAACCACAATGTTAAACATTAGGTGGGCAGCATCCCTGCGGCATCCGGACCGAGTGATTGAAATCTAATGACTAGTTAGATAGAATCTAACGGCTAGTTAGATTTGCTTTGAAAACCTTTGTCTGAAGCTTGCAAAACGGATTGAGGTAAACAGATTTTTAACTACAATGGCTTAGAATGGCAGCGCTTTAGAGTACGTAACGAAGTAAGCTCTTTTTGAGGTGGAAAATTTATTTTATATTAATTAAATATTTTCTTACTGAGTCATCCATCATCATCTTCCGATTACATAAGAGATATGATGTATTCGTTTATTCTTATTTTCACAGCAAATATTTCTAGCAAAATCTTCAGCAGTTATGATTCAGCAATTATATTATAATATCTTCATGATCCGAGATAGTGGATCAAAATCTCAACACTCAGCGCTAAAACAGAACTATTAAAACTTAATCCCACCCATTGGGTTTTTGTGGGTAGTGCTGGCTTAAATTCTTTTAAGCTGGTGAGTCCCACCACCACCTGGTGGTATGCGTCAATACATTTCCCAACGCTAAAAAAATTACAAACGATTATATAAAAAATGTTTAAAAACGTAATTATTGGGCTTAGATGGTAAGAGTTTTATCAGCCTCAGAACAAAAAAGTTAAGTCAATACTCTTACAAAATTGAATTAGAAATCGATATTTTATTGCGGTTGATATTACCCACCGAAACATAAATAGGTACAATTTTAGCTTATACGAGTAGCTAACAAAACATAAGGCAAAAGAGCTGGAAGCTGGACTGATTCATAGATTAGTGCAATCAATTAAACTAAAATTACTTAAAAACAATTCGTTTAGTTTTATAATATGAATGTCTATAGATTATTGACTATTGAAATCGGTATTATTTTTTTGAAAATTGTTTTATATACAGCTTACAAAAATATTTAAAATATTAATAATGGTATTAATAAATTACTGTTTAATCTCCACTCCGTTATAATTTCTAAGACAAATCTATTTTTAGATAAAAATATTACGTGTTTTTCTTTCTATTATCCCTAAAAAGATTTTTCTATTTTTTCTTCTGCTTAAATATTCTTAAAGCAGGTTCCAAAACTTATAATGCATATATAATTGTAATAACCGAAAACATTGCAGATTAATCTTTGTCTTATAGTTCCTGAGATCACTTAACAATCCCATTTCAACTCTGCATATTATGTTTATGTAATATACAGACGCTTATTTATGATGTACTTGCTGTTAGTGTTTCTTAAGTGCACTTTATTAATGTTAGAATTTCTCATGGGAATTATACACATCAGTTAGCTGTAAGTTTAAATGGAAATATTTATTATTATAGCGATTAATATGCTGGCTCAGTGCATTTTGGACGTTGGTCTGATTTTCGCAACTGGTGAATTTATTAAGAATGTATGTCTGTCTAAGTCGGATTAGGTCCGTTTTAATAAACCTCCTTTCCAACATGCGTTCACCTTTTCGTGGCGGGAGCTCAGTAGCGTTCGGCAATCGGGCGCGACGCTATGAAACGCACAAGGAGTTGGCCCACTTCAGTTGAGCGGCGTGACATGTGGATTGCTCCAGGTACTACTCTGATAGCAGAGTAGACTTTGGAGCGACCCCTTGGCTGTGTAGTCTGCTTCGGCAGACCTGCCGTCTGGGCGTCGTACGTGTTTGATTGCGTAAGCGATCCGATCGACGTTTTTCGACGATTTACTAATAATGGTTTATATAAACTCCATAGAAATAGTGAATTGTTACTTAAAACTTTAATTTAAAAAAAATGTTAATGTAAAAACTTTAAATACGTATATCTATATCTATACATATAAATAAAATCAAAGTGTCTGTTTTTATTTTTTGAAATTAACAGCTTTTCACTAAATGCATATGAAAGTATATACGGTACTAACATGAAAAAACCAATTTTTAAAATTTTTGTCTGTCTGTCTGTCTATATGCCTATTTGTTCCAAATAATCTCAGAAACGACTGAACCGATTTTAATGAAACTTTCACTCGCAGATAGCTAATGTTATAAGGAGTACTTAGGCTACTTTTGTTTTGGAAATTTGATTTGCTTTAATTGCAATTTTATTTATTTTAACTGACTATGGCCTAATCCCCCTCGTATTACGGGTAGGCCCGTGCCCAGACGTGGGACGTCTAAAAGGGCTGAGTGAGAAGTCTATTTTATTAAGAGTATTTAATTTTAAAAGCAGTAATAACATTATTATTTATGTTCAAATTAAATTATACCTACCATGCAGACACCATGTATGTACGTATATTGAATAAATGTTTTGTAATGAGGCTTACAATACATAAATTACATAACTTGTATATTTTGTATTCATAATATTTTTATCAGACGGCTACATGAAGTGTACCTAATAATGAAAGTTGTTGTGCGATATTAATAAAAAATATGAATCTAATATTAACTTAATATCAAAGCTACGAGGATGTCTATTACCAATAAATATTAAAGCACAGAAATCATAAAGCATTTACTTTTTATAATGTACCAACTAACACTTGTCAATCATAATACCTTTGCTAACCAAAAATTTGAATAAACTGAGTAAAGCGTAGAGTGCGAATACCGAGCCTCGTAACCTCTGATATTCGTACATGAATCATCAGTACTCAGTAGATATAAATAAAATGGAAGTGTCTGTTTTTAATTTTAAATTTACATGAAATAAATAATAGTTTAAAAAAACTAAAAACACGCTTTTTATAGAAAACCAAACTAAAAAATAGAAAATAAATTTTAATAAATTAATTATTTGATTTTAAAAAAAGCGTGGGGTGCATGATGTCAATAGTTATAAATATTTTATTGACAGATATGAGTAGAGTGATTATCATTTTGATAATATCTTAAAAAGCACCCCACGCTTTTTGTAAAATCAAATAATTAATTTAAATTCATTAAAATTTATATTCTATTTTTTAGTTTGAAAAATGGAATAATTTTATCAAATTAGTGTATTGTCATCGGTCCTCGATAAATCTACAAAGTTTGAACGAAATCTGTTTAAAGTGGGTCAAAATCGCGCCAAAAGAAGTCGGTTACAAACATGCAAACATACAAACATACAGGTGAAGCTAATAAAAAGCGTGTAAAAATCAATCAACTTTAAAAAAATTTTTGTTTGTTCGTCTGTCTGTTTGTGCCGGCTAATCTCTGAAACGGCTGGACCGATTTGGACGGGATTTTCACTCGCAGATAGCTAATGTAAGATATAAGGAGTACCTTCGGCTATTTTTATTTTATTAGAAAATAATAAAAATTGTTTTTTAATTTGCGCCCAGCGAAGCGAGCGAGCCCGGGCTTGCTATAGTTGTAAATATGAGTAGGTACCACTGGTTTTACGGTGAATATAAACACGTGTATTTACTTCTTTCTTTCTTCTTATATTAAACATTTATAAAATATACCTTTCTATATGAAATATATCTTCAATTAAAAGTAATATTTATTCTTAAGTTGTTTGCTAACTCACAGTGCACTTTATGACGTTAGAACTTCTCGTGCCAATTATTCACATCACTTAACTTCGAGCGTGATGCGCTTGGTTGACTCATTTTAATATTTACACTTATACTATCACTTTGTATAATATATTTTACGCAATATAACTTTGCAAGTGAAGAAAGTAAAAATTTTATTGACATTATAGTTCTCTTGCTGCGTTATAAAAAAAAGAAAAAAAAAGAATGATAAGAATGAGTTTTTTACGATGTATGAAGTTAAAGCGAAGTTAGTCGTTATTGGCTACAGTGTGAAGTTGTCAGTATTTCATTTAAGTATAGTGTGATGCCTATTTTCAAAGTATTTATTCCAATATTTCTATTTACACAACATATATTTTTTTCTCGATAAAAGTAAAAATTATTATCAGCTTTTATGTAGCTTCAGTTGTGTTGTCTTCTTATAACTATAAGCAAATCTTGCAAGTAAAATTTGACCCAATTCCCAGTGTCCGATGGAGCAGAAATTCGGAACACACGTTTGCACGATTAATCATTTCAATATTGACCCTTACGATGAAAATAATAGGTAAGAGACAACTGACATCATTGTAAACCCAACATGTCTGACTCCTAAAGATCTTCTAAAGACAGGCTGATGTAAGTGTTTTAAGTACGCTCTAAGTAAAATACCCGCTGTTTTAACTAGAGACTTATCGTCCGCGTCACTTAGATTGGGCGCTTAGCAATCTATCTACGACATTAGATTATGACTATCAGTGTACTAAATTTCGTCTATATCCTATACATTTTATAACATATTAGCGTGATAGATATACATAAATGATCACATTTTTAATAGTTACCGATATAAATATTACTTTAGTTAGAAATATTTTTAACAAAACCCAATTAATAAATTATATTCACTTAAGGCCACTTGTAATCTGGCAAACTTATTTATGAGAGTGATATCGAATGGAGAGTTTTCACTTCGCCCCTTTACGCTGATATCATCAATACAAGTTATAGGGCTTCCTTACCAGATTTAAGGGTTAAAATTTATCTCTGCTAATAAATAACGATACGCTTACGTTCAACCTTGTTTGAACAAACACGATGCTCGCACCATATTTTTCATCCTGCGAGGCGCTTGAAGATAACTAAATACACTACAATATGTATGTGATATGTAATATAATATAGTGGAAATAAAAGATTTCAAAGGCATGTTTTACCTTTTACCAAAGTTATCGACATCTATTCGTCAGATCTTCTGTCACATTTTTAATATGCTACAACTTTTGACTTTAAGGCATTTGGATTTCGTCAGAAAATGTATGAACAATTAAATGAATGGTGTGGTCCCTTGGAAAATTTTCTGTAGCTAATAATGTTTCAAATATAATTTCAAATTAACAGCTTTTCACTAAATGCATATGAAAGTATACACAGTACAATGTACATATATCAAAAACGCAATACTTAAAATTTTTTGTCTGTCTGTCTGTTTGTTCCGACTAATCCTTAAAGTGGCTGGACCGATTTTGACGGGACTTTCACTCGCAATAGCTAATGTTATAAAGAGTAACTTAGGCAACTTTTATTTTATTATAAAATTATGAAAACTTTGAACTCGAAATTATCACTAACTATCAAAGGTTTTTAAAAAGAGTATATACCTACATCTATATATTATAACGTCATTCCTAATCTATTCATGCGATTACGATGAAAGGACAATGCCTATTCCTGATATTGATTTTTCTCATGCGTAATGGTGAATTCTTGTGCATGACCGCAAACGTTTCTAACATAATACTGTACTATTAATGTACGGTATTGTAATAGTCGTATAGTATAGTTTAATTAAATACTTTTAAATGAGCCTACATACTCGTACAAAAGCTAAAACTATATTTTTAGTGTTGATACTATATCTGAGCACACACATACGCTGATGATTATCATTAGAATTTTTATCTATTTTTTTTTTAAGATTAATACATCATGTCTGGAAAATGTAAACCAATATAATTCTATCATGTATTAAGTTATGTTGTTATAAAAATCATTTTTTATGAGAAATATTTTAAGCCAGAAATACAAGTAAAAATACAATAAATATCCTTGAAACTAAGCTGCTATGAAACAAGGTAAGTTAATAAGTTAATTTTATACGATAAAATGCAAACGTAATAGTCTGAACCGTAGGCACAAATTAATAAAAAAGCACTCAATAAAGAAGAACCAAGCAACACCGGCCATCGTACTAATTGAATTTCTGCGAGGAAAATGAATAATATCGTTGGCATATACATGAAATCAAGTTTATGTGAGGGCTTGTTGGAGCTTTACGCATGAATTTAGTATAAACCGTACATATTTAGATATTTATATAATATTCTTATATAGAATTACTTATAAATTAAAAAAAACTGTACACATGTAATTTACATTTAAAATTAAAACGTCTGGAGGGAATAGGATTGCATCACCATACAGCACACGATTACATTTCGGTAACCAAAAAGTTAAAGTTTTCACTCTATGTTTTAGTTTTTTGTAGTGGTAACAAATACTTGCTGAAGTAATTACATAGTCCTCTATGTAAGGATGCCACACAAAATTAGAATTAACTTCATTACAATCATTAAACCAAACTATAATATAATAAGTTAATGCAATGCAATGCTTAGGTATGTAACATTCTTGCTTAGTAAAGCGTGTTTAAAACTTCAAAAAGAATTTTCTTAAATAATGTCTTGATTTGTCATGAAAATGTTCAATGAGTAATTTTCGAAACGAGCGGACATATAATGCGGGAATATAAATGTTTATATAATGATATGTACTTATAAGTTACAGATACTTGGACACTGGCGACTTGTGTAAAGTACGTAGCAACTCTACGTAGCGTGACTGCACTAGCGCTAAAAGTGTATTAAAATAAGATTAGCATTGAACTATTGTCTAACGTGATTGTATTACTGTAAAATGTGTACTATGTTACATAGTGCGTCAAAATATATACAAAGTACGTAGCATATAAAAATATATATTTTTAAGTTTACTACAATTATAATAATAACTAGCGACTCACCCACGCTTCGTTCGGTTGCTTTCCTAGATACTTGCTGCCAAATTTGACATTTGTAGCACAAAAAACAAGGACTTCCATATAAACTTGCGAGAGTCCTTAGACCTCATTGATATACTAGGAAAAAAGGTGTAGATAGGTCACTTACAAGGCAAACGGTGTTTTAAAATGGCACAAAACGCACACACGTATAATAGACGCCACACTAATAAAATATGATCACTTATAGTTCAGATAAAGTAGGACGGCAAGTCTAAGCATACGTGCGAAAAAGAAACAACTATATAGATCTTTGTATCGTCGCGAATAGAGACAAAATTTTAGAGAATAGTTACTGATTATTTGTAAAATAATAAATAAACCATGTGAATTGTAATACTTACGAATGATAAGTGATTCCTTGGCTTTTGGAAGTTTTTTTAGTATAGTTGGTGCAAAATCTCATCACACACGACGGCATTTTTGACAAGTGACAAGTGACAAGTGACAAGTGTGACAAGTTCAGGTAGGCCAATTTTACCTAGTTTTAGTGTGCCACTTTTTAAGCGCGTATGACGTATCTAAACCTTTTTTCCAAGTATATCAATGTTAGACCTCCTCAATCCGGCCCAGTAGCAAAATCCGTTCTTAGCGGTCGAAACTACGTCCCAGTACCTCGCATTTTTTGATATTTCGTAATAAATAAGAGAGTGCGTTACCTCAATATAGAGTTTAATACACAGATTTATATATAGCATTTCGCTGTGTTCATATTAGTACTTCTTCTGCTTGACGGATTTTGATGAAGCGACATTACCAACTGAAGATTTTTTAGAGCTGGATATTTGCCTGGGTACCTTATCGTCCTACCCAATAACGCTTTAATTCTCCAATCGAAGAATTCTTCGGTAACACAGAACTACTATCAGCTATCCGCTAGTATAGCCGTAGTTGATAATTTAATATAATATGTATTTCCAATACATTGTTTGTATTACAAACGTATAATTGTTATATATCATTGCTTCTGCATACCTAAGTAATAAACATTGGATGCATCAGAGACTTGAAACGATTCAGTTTATGTGACACTAATAATTTTCATATAATATAAAGTTGGTAGCCCTTCAGAAATCAAATTACATAATTGGTTGGTTGTCGTCTGCTTGAATTTAATGACGTTTTAGATTGGTTAACCACGAACAGCATACATTCAATTAACCCAACTGAACGTGTTACGTACTCATACGAATGTGTTCTATAGGTACTAAATAAAGTAATATGTAACTCGTATTACACAAGAACTGTATTTTATAATAATTTCGAAAGAGTTTGCTAATCTTAAACCTATGTAATTTTAGTATACGTTTTATTACTGCCCGCTATAAATTACCTTCACATTCTTTTTTCTAGTGGCTTGCACAAAGGCTCCGGATTCAAAGATTCTGAGTTTAAGATTCAAATCTGATTCAGTGTATTATTGGGGTTTTCTATGAAAAGATTTGCTAAAAACACGAGATCGACATATACTCGACGTACATGTGTACACAATTGGTGGACCTACATAATATGTTTGTAATGTATGCAATATGCATGTAAGAGTGAGAGTTATTTGTAGAACCTCACTGGGAAGAAATGTCGTTACTACCCACTACTCAGCACCCACCATGCGAATAAAAAAATATCCTTATTAATATTATAAATGCGAAAGTAACATTCTATCTGTCTGTCTGTCTCGCTTTTACACCAATACTACTGAACCAATTTAAATGAAATTCGGTACACAGATAATCTAGCCTGAGAAAGGACATAGGCTACTTTTCAAGGCGAAAAAGGTACATAAGGGGTTGAAATAGGGGAAGAAAGTTTGTACGGAAATTGCGTCATTTTTAAAGCTAGAAGCTTGAGACTTATTTTTTAGGTTTTTGATTAGATTAGATATAATTAAAAAGACATTCAAGGTTTATACAAATTTTATCCTAAAGGGGGTACCTAGGGACAAACACGAGTGAAGCGAGGGTGCGTCGCTAGTATTGTATGTAAAATATAAACATACATACATTTGTCACTTATAAGCCAGGAATTATAAAAAATATTTATCATAAATTATAGTAAACCTTTAAAACACCGTATATTATGTTCCTTTAATTTAGAAATTGCAGCGCTTTATTGTCTTTAACATGGAGGTTAGATACAGGAGAACCATCGCTTCATACTAAAGCATTACCCGCCTGTCTCTGAAAATTTGTAGAATTTATAGCGCGCTGCCGTCAATAAGTAGTATCTGTGAAGTTAGCTATTTATGAGTACTGTCACTATTGTGACAACGTGAAGTTAGGCATTGAGACAACATAGCGATCGCAGCGCCTCCTTGGTTTGACAATATTTCTGAGACACTACATTCTAGGGCCTTGGTTCTCCTGTATCTAACCTCCATGGCCTTTAAAATACTATTTTACATATATTCTGGGTTTGAATTTAAGACTTTTATAATGATTAAGCAGAAGTTTAGAATGTTTGACATTATGAAGAATTTTTAATTATCATTCTCTATTTCATTTTCCCAGGCGCAATTAAATAAGGTCTGGTATTCCAAGGATCATGCTTTTAAAATACTTTTAGGCAAGTATTTTGTATTAGAATTTCTTTCTTTTCTTTATATGTACATTGTACACATGTTTAAGTATAATAGGTAGTGGTAGCCCAGTGCGTGTTTGGGAAACCGATTGTAGCGACTTCAAATCGCATCGCATCAATATTGGTCTCGCACCGCTGATATTTTCATGTGCGAATCATTTTCAACATGATTACGGTGAAGGAAAACATCTTGAGGAAAACGAAAGACATGTGAACAGTGAAATACGCAATTGGCTATGCGTATATGGCCTGATCCCCATTGTTATTGAGGGAGTAAAGAGAGTTCTATTGTGATAAAATGATTTTTTCTAAACTAAGTTTATAATTAAATTAGTGGTTTACGACTTCTAAAGACGTAAAAACATTATGCTCATTTTATAAGTATAGCTAAAAATCTAATATTTATGTTCCATATCTAACCATATTCTATTTTTAAAAGAAAAGTAAAAGAAATTGTTAAACGACACTAAAAATGTCCAACTAACTAAAACTAAAAAGCTTTAAAAAGAAAAATAATTTTAAAAAATACATATTATCTATTAAAAAAAAGTGAACAAGTCGATAAACAACGTCGTCGAACATGGTTTTATGAAATCGGAGATATTACACAAACAGCTATTACAAAACATGTACATAATACATATAAATATTTCGGGTTTGATTATATATTTTTGACAATATTTTAAAAACCATGACATTCCATGTTTCGATTGTCCATTAAAACTAAAAAAAATGCATCTATACAATACATGTATTGTAGATACATAATTAAGTACTACTCTGGGGTTATGCCTCGTAAGATCTCGTAAGTGGCAAAGTTTTTTTTGTTCCCAACAATTCTCAGTTAATCCCATTTAGAAACTTTGTGGATTACATTATTGTACCTTGGAGGATACATAAAGCTGTTCTTGAATACGTCTCCGATCGTGCTGTATTGGCGATACATGGGACTATGGGAGTAAGAAATCAATGTGTGTAGTGTGAACCCTCCATAACATCTTTATACACATTTTGTGTAAGTACTGTAGAACTCGTAGCTCCCATGCAGATGACTTATTCTATTTAAAAAGATTTTAAAAAAGCTTCTGAAAAAACACATTAGGACGTTAAATTTTGTATACCTTGAAATAAAAGTAATGAAGTTTCTTAACAATAACATAATGTAAAAACTTACAGAGAAAATAAACAGCTACAAGCTTTAGGTTATTTAAATTTTATATACTTTTATTTTTTAAATAAACGAAAGTATACATGGCGTCCTTTGACGTCTTTTTATTTAAAAATAAACAACTATTTAAATTACTGCATCGACTGTGATTCCCTTTAAAATATCGTTATATACATATCTAATATAATATATAATGCATACTGTACTCAAGTACTCACTGCATTCAAGTGGTAGTGCCAGCTTGTTACCTTCGGGTAGTAGCTGAATGGGCCGGCACGCCCGGTATAGTACCACTCTCTCACAGAAGACCGGCGCGGCGTGAAGTGGCAGCCATGCTGTCGCGTTTCGTTCGGTAAGTGAGAGCTCCGGAGGCCCACTCCTCATCCCTCCTCCCTCATCCCTCCTCCCTTCTACCTCTCTCCCTTTACTGAAAGGCCGGCAACGCATCTGCAAGCCCAGTGGTGTTGCAGATGTCCATGGCCCCCTTTGTCCCATAAAAAAAAATATATTATATGTATAGTGTATAGTAAAGGATATATTATGTATAGTGTTTATATTATACAATGTAGTGTTTAATGTATATTCTCGTTGTAAATGTTCCGAATCATTTAATATTTCCAAATTATTGAAAAGCAATACACAAAAGTTAAACCGTTTTCAATGAGTCGAAATCGACGTATCATTTCACAGAGCCAACTGTTGGATCACAAATATAGGGAGTGATTTAATTTTATTTATCGGATTGAATAAAAATTTACAGTTATAAATATGCTGTGAATCTATGCTTTGAAGCCATTAACAAGAGAATTGAATTGAATGCTATGAATTTTAATATTGATTTTTAAAAAAGCTTCTCTAAAATATACATATTCGAAACATATATCAATATTCGAAACAGAAAGTCCGTTCTATTAAATCTTATTGATCTTGATACTTTCGAATTTGAATAAAACTAAAGTGGTAAACTATTGAATAAAAGTGTAATAAAAACAGTTTATATAACTTTTGTTTGTTAATGTCGCATAATTTGATCGCTTAAGCGAAATAGACTAATGTTTAAGTTTAAATTAAAAAAAAATTGAAGTGTCTATTTGTAATATAAGAAAAAAACCTATTTATTATATGCATCTGAAGTTAAAGTAATTTGCAAATTAGGGAAAATAACATAACATATCAATTATGAAGAAATTAGGACCTGGATAGTGTGGCATTAGTATCAGTATCGGAAATTCGTATGTCATAAGGGGCATCCACTAGGGCCTTGACCGCTGTAGGGAAGACTACGTCTTAGGTAAATCCTAACCTCCGTTTTATAAATTAAATAAATATAGAATACATTTTTATTAGGATAGTCATATATTATACCATAAATAATTCGTAGTAGTTTGTTTCAACTTTAAAATACGTACACTAATATTACTCGTGAAATGCTCGTATGACTAAAAAACATAAAATAATGCTTTGTTTGTGCGTTTTCAATGAGTCGAAATCGACGTATCATTTCACAGAGCCAACTGTTGGATCACAAATATAGGGAGTGATTTAATTTTATTTATCGGATTGAATAAAAATTTACAGTTATAAATATGCTATGAATCTATGCTTTGAAGCCATTAACAAGAGAATTGAATTGAATGCTATGAATTTTAATATTGATTTTTAAAAAAGCTTCTCTAAAATATACATATTCGAAACATATATCAATATTCGAAACAGAAAGTCCGTTCTATTAAATCTTATTGATCTTGATACTTTCGAATTTGAATAAAACTAAAGTGGTAAACTATTGAATAAAAGTGTAATAAAAACAGTTTATATAACTTTTGTTTGTTAATGTCGCATAATTTGATCGCTTAAGCGAAATAGACTAATGTTTAAGTTTAAATTAAAAAAAAATTGAAGTGTCTATTTGTAATATAAGAAAAAAACCTATTTATTATATGCATCTGAAGTTAAAGTAATTTGCAAATTAGGGAAAATAACATAACATATCAATTATGAAGAAATTAGGACCTGGATAGTGTGGCATTAGTATCAGTATCGGAAATTCGTATGTCATAAGGGGCATCCACTAGGGCCTTGACCGCTGTAGGGAAGACTACGTCTTAGGTAAATCCTAACCTCCGTTTTATAAATTAAATAAATATAGAATACATTTTTATTAGGATAGTCATATATTATACCATAAATAATTCGTAGTAGTTTGTTTCAACTTTAAAATACGTACACTAATATTACTCGTGAAATGCTCGTATGACTAAAAAACATAAAATAATGCTTTGTTTGTGCGTTTTCAATTTAAATTACAACGCACTTCCATTGTTATTTATTAGCGGAAATAAACACGCCGAAAACTTGTGGAACAAGACATACTCGTATATCGTATTGCGAGTACCACTTGCTATATTATGTTGTAATGCTGAATACGAATACAATATTCAATTTAACCCTCTTCGTACAAATGATGTGACATACCTTAATTTGATATTATGAAAATTACGATACACGAAGTCGAGACCCTACGGCAAGGCGGACGAATGAATTATTAAGAAGATGACAGGCACGAGGTGGATGTAGGCTGCGTAAGACCAAAATGGTTGCAGTTCTATGAAGCAGGCTTATGTACTGTAGTGAATGGTGATTAGCTGATATACTTATGCTGATATGGTGAATAAAGGGAATTAGACTAACTATGATATATGTATATTATTTTTTTAAATAAAACTCAATACTTTGAAACTATAATAATGAAATCTTTGCTGTCTCTATATCTTACACTATTATATCCTGCGAAATATTGTTACCTACTCAATTCTCTAATAATAGTAAATTTAATTAATTACATCAAATTATTCATCGTGCATTGTATATCAAAGTCATATTAAAAATTGTAATTCATTATAATTTTATTAATCTACAATGTTATAAATAAATAAAATCTTTTTCTGCTGAATTATTTATATTATCTCCTTAATTCGATTTTTACGCAAAGCTCCTGCCATATAAACTTTATTAATACTGAAATTAATAAAAGCGTTAACTCAAAAGCGTCATATTTTAAGAACTTACAGTGACGTCACTTTGCTTATTGTGAAACACAACAATATCAATAACAATATCGTAGACACCCAAAGATAGCCAACTGAGTTTAATGCACCCCATGATATATGCATATGTAAAAAAAGTTTAAAAATTAAATAAAAGAAGTTAGCTTATAGCTAGCTAGTTTTTATATACGTATATGTACTAAAGCTAAGAAGCATCGCCATTTTATCACCGTTCATAAGTAAACACACATTTTTTTAGGTAGTTATAACTTATAATTAAACAAGCTTTTACACAAAATTAAAAGTTGAACACCAGCGTTATGTTACGAAGCACTTTTAACATATAATAAAGTCTTCCTACAAACTTTTGAGAAGGGAGCGCATTTCCTTGTCAAAAGGCAGCTTTATCATTCACTACTGGTAGTTTCATTAGAGCTACAACTTTATGAAGCAACACTTCGAGCTTTTATTATCAAAGTATAAAGGAAAAGAAACTAAAACGTCGTCGCTTTTGTGAAGAATAAGTTCAAATTTGGCAAGTGGAGGACGAATTTTCATTGCAGCTCGACGGTAGCAGGTGTGCATACCGTGAATAAGGAAAACCCGCTTTTGCATTTGGCAAGAATATTTTTATAAGGAAAGTGTATCGTGTAATGGTATATTCGTAGCTGTGAGTCATTGCTTTAACTTTAAAATATTACCTTATTTTAAAGGCTGAGAAATTTTCAATACAATAATTTTCAAGTGCACGCTTACATGATTTTTTTTGTTTTCAGGTAGCTAGCATCCTGTTAAATCTATATAATATATAGGAGCTGTTCTATAGGTACATTGACTCATCACGATATCTCTGGAACCATAAGCCGTAGAGACTTGAAATTTGGTAGAAATATTCCTTTCGCCGAGTAGAGGTCAGCTAAGAACGGATTTTACGAAATTCTATCCCTAAGGGGTGAAAAAGGGGGGCAAAGTTTGTATGAGAAAACGTGATTCCTTGGTCCAATCTGCTTCAAATTTTGCATAAACATTCTTTAACACAATTGTTGGAAGACTTGTTTCATATTTTATTGAAACTCATCGCCTCGCATCGGGGTTAAAAAGGGGTACAAAGTTATTTTGGAGATTAATTGATATTAATTCTCCTTAGTGAATTTGATTATAAAAAAACTAACTTTACATACATTTTAAAACGTCTACGAAGCGGGCGGGTAACAGCTAGTTTTATTATATTACTATTTTAAACCAATCGGATCGGCCAAACATCCCCCCATACGCACAAAATTTCGCTACTATGACATTGAAATAGTTCCTTGAATATAGCTATCGACTGATAGTAGCGGATACGCATACAGTCAAAGAACATACTATACTATAAACTATTTAATCTCATACATTTGGTAAATGAGAAAATAAGTAATGTCTCGCGGAGCTGTGATCTTGGTCTATTACAGCTTATTTAAAACATTCTAAATTCTTTATAAATCGTAAGACAGTTGACAGAATATAATAATTAAATGGCAATAATAGTCAAATGTGAATTATCGTGTGTTAGAGGAACAAAACGTACCTAAAAAAGTTTTGAATTTTCGATTACTATGTTTTTGCTTATAAATAAGCCGGCAGTGTGCCGAGAGATCAGTTGAATTTTGTAGCTAAGTAAGCGAACACTGAAAAGAGATATGAAAAAGTGAAAATAGTTGAGTAATGTTACATTGAAAGTGTACCTTGAAAAATAGAGTTCAGAGACTAAATTAAGGCAGAATTGTATATAAACTGTGTGCGTTAGGCAATCGCCATAAGTTATTGTGGTTATACAAAATAAAACATCAAAACATTTTAAGTGCAAAAAGCGTAATTTAATTTTCGATCCCGAAGTTTTCCGAAATTTTGTATTAATTTTTTGGAATTAAAATTGTTGCCTTTGATCATATACTCGACTATTAAATATGTGATTCTTGTATGGATTTCAAAAAGAACGGAATTTTTAGGTCCCAAAAAAAGGTAATTTTTATACTTCAATGTAGACAACAAATATTTTCTTGCGGGCCATTTTGCTGTTTATTTATATCAGACTTTTCTGCCAGTCCTGTTTGTATGAAATCTTCTAGCATAAATGAATTTTTCCTCAGTAATGTCTTGGTAAAAGTTTTGATGTAGATTAAAGTTAGATTACACGACTATACTCGTAAGTAATTTAATTCTAGAATTGTTAACCCTCTTTGAGTACGCAAAGTATATTTGTTTTTATATTAGCGATATGAAATTATACTTTACTTTAAATGAGTGTTTAACTTATAATTCATAAGTTCGTTGTTATAGTTTAACTTACCAAGTATTGTAACGTAACAGTCGTTACCTTAAGTAAATAAAAGTCGGTCAAACTTTTATTACTAGGCAAGTTCTAGTTAATGAAAATTGAGTATGTCAATGTTCAAGAATCGTAATTATCGATGAAAGTCTTCGAGTTGTTGAAATGTTGAAAATCGCGTAAGATTGTACCTACTTATTTCGCTTTAAATTATTCCATATAAATTCTGATTTATTATAATTAATAATAAAGTTAATTTTCTTAACATTAGTTTGTTAGTTAGAAGTCTGTAGAACGTCCTCACTCTTTATGGGCCGTCGCGAAATCACTCACTCAATCGATCGATTATTTAATAGTCTATATACTCTTTCTTTTTTTGCTTCTTTGTTATGTTGGAAAGTGCATTTACGCATTCCACCAGGTAGGTACCTGGTTATATGAAACGTACTATTCACTAAAAACCAACAGAACATTTCGAACATTTTCGTCTTAATGGGGCGTCGCGTTTATGTTTACGCATTCAACCACGACACCCCAAGCAGGTCCGTAACGTAAACGCAGGTCCGCCGAAGCAGACCACATATCCAAAAGGTTGATCCACAGTCCACTATGCTATCAGAGAAGTACCAGGAGTAACCCGCATTATACACCTGACACTACCTAGGAGTGAAACACTTCCATATGCGTTTCTAAGCTTCGCGCCCTGGCTACTGAGCCCTTCTACCACGACAAGGCGTTCACGGAAGTTGAGGCGGAATTGTCTATAATCTGAATAACACAATGATAAAATTAACCGAAAATGTGACTGTCTAATGCTTTAAAAATAGAAAGTACTAAAATTGCTCAACAAAAATGTTGGGGCATATTATGTTCTAAAATATGCTTTGAAAAACTTCAAAAACTGAAATAATGAATCCGCCTGTTTTTGACACAAATAATTAAAACTTTCACTCCAATATATTGAAATTTAAATATACGTACATTAAGTTAAGACTTGCTTGCAACGTTTTTTAATATATTTAGGTCCGATTTCACCAAAGTAGAATAAGTTTTATTCCTAGGATAAAGCTGCTATTTACTCTCAGATAACCATACTTTCATTTCACCAACTACTTACCCTAAGCATAACAAAGTTATACGAGAGTAACTCTTATACCACCAATTTTGAAGGAATAACCGGCTTATTCCTCAGATAAAATCAAATTGGTGTCAAAATTATGTCACCTGAGCGCTTAGAGTACATTATTACTGAGCGACCATTACATAAATAAATAAATATAAATAAGCATATAAGTTAGCACTTCGTTTCCTTTAAGATATTTTTTTTAAACAATAAACACAACACAAAGCATATTAATGAAATTTAAACACCAGGCAGCGTGACTTTACAGATAGTTTGTTTGAAAAACAGCACTGACACATTGACACAAAGAGTATAGATAATATACTGCATTGACACAAGTTCAAAGTGACGACTAAATTAGAAATGTCCTGTTATGCTATACTGTACTGAGACCATGACAAGCCTATTTAATTTGTCTGCATTCACTTATCTAAGAATAGTAATACTAGGAGTAACTTTTTGTCCTTACAAAGTGGTAAAACGTACTATAAGTTATTCTGAGAATAAATGCAGCGAATAATTTTATACCTGGCATAGCTATTCTTCGATAACGACACCATTGGTGAAATCGGACCTTAAGAGATTAAATTATAACAGACTTTAAAAATATCTCATTTAAAAAAAATATATTACTTTTACTTTTAATTGTAATATTATTTTTTTATGGGACAAAGGGGGCAAACGGGCAGGAGGCTCACCTGATGGTAAGTGATCACTTCCGCCCATGGACATCTGCAACACCACAGGGCTTGCAGATGCGTTGCCGGCCTTTCAGGAAAGAGTTAATCAATAACCGTATCATCATAATTACTACTTATGTTATATTAACAACGAAAATGCAAAATTACTTTACAGTAAAAAAACACTTCTCGCTGTCATTTGCAATATACGTAAAAATTAGTTCTCGACCCTCTCGCTAGTGGCGCTTCAAATGGACACAAAAAAATTGCTGTCAAACGCTTGGAACAGCCAGTCCAGTGGTATTATAGAGGTCAGTGGGAGTGGGCCTCCCGGACTCTCACTTACCGGACGAAACGCGACAGCATAGCTGCCACTTCACGCCGGTCTTTTGTGAGAGAGTGGTACTATACGGGGCGTGCCGGCCCATTCGGCGGCTACCCGAAGGTAACAAGCATGGTACTACCACTTGAAATAATTTAAGTTGGTGATGTCCGTCAGTCAAATGCGTATTTTTCCCTATCTTCAACTTATGTTTTGCAAAATAAAATCAATATACTCGAATTATGTGAAAGAATGTAAAGTATAAATAGAATTGATGAAATATTTCGTATTAGTTACGAACAATAAAAATAATAAAATACCTTGGAATATTAATATTTTTGTGTACTTTAAAATTTCTGTAAACATTTCTAATTTATTTTACCTTATTAAAATATTCACAAACATGATCTGAAGTGTATCTTAACTGTGAGAAAGACTAAAAAATACATTACAGCACCGTATTTGTATATATATTTTTTAAGGGCAGTGGTATCAATACATAATATTTTATTCTAATATATAAAATCTCGTGTTACAGTGTTTGTTATCGAACTCCTCCGAAACGGTTGGACCGATTTTTTGCATTTTTTGTGTATATTTGGTAGCTTGGTGAATCAATCGTAGGCTTATTTTTATTCCCATAGGCATAGGTGATAAGGGTCCTCTCCAGATTTTCTATATTCTATTTTTAGACCAAATCATTATTTTTCACTTTTTTATAATTCGGCATCAATTTCAATTTTCATAACCGTAAATTTTCATCCTTTGGATGCGGGTAGAGACGCCGGAACAGCTAGTTTTAGTATAATAGTTTCTAACAACGTTCAAATCTTCTACTAACCATAGCAATTGTTAAATATCAACCATCCGTTCATCATAAGCATAATTATTAATAACGTTATGAATGGTAATTTTAGACATCTTCCTTTACATGATATTATTGTTTATAATCGACAAAGCTTTTATAAATATTTTTAAGTGCCTATTGGGCATACCTACTCCCTGCTTCAATATTTAGGAATGCTGAAACAAGCTGGCCAAGTGCTGGTTATTGAACTATACGTGACTTTCAAAATGCTGATAGATTTCCTTATAATGTTTCTTTTCAGTGACAATGTTTTCAACATGATTCAAGTACACATCTAAACAGATAAATTAAATGGAAGTGTCTATTTGTAATATCCAAATCAGCTTTTTACTAATAGTATTTGATATTATGAAACATTAACATATAGAAAATTTAAATATACGTACATTAAGTTAAGGCTTGATTGCAACGTTTTTTTAATATATTAAAGAGATTATATTATAACAGACTTTAAAAATATCTCATTTAAAAAAATATATTACTTTTACTTTACTTAGTATTTGATATTATGCACCGTGTATATAATAAAAAACGTTCCAATATTATTGTCTTTTGTCTGTCTGTCTGTTTCAAGAACTTTTACTTGATAGCTGATGAAGATAGATATAAAGTAGTGTCTAGCTAGTCTCAGGCTACTTTTATCTTTTTAAAATATTAGGGTTCCGCTCAAGCGGAGCGAAGCGAGAGTGAGAGAGTCAATGATCAAAAAAAAATAAGCTTAACGTATGAAGAAACAAGTATTTATACTTTCTTAGATTTACGCGAATATTCGACATTATAAATAAAACTACCTTTTCGGATTTCTGAGAGAGCTCTCTCCCGTGACCATGATTGCTGTAAAGCATTCGAAACGTTGGGAACTAAAAATCAAAATAAATCCGCAACAAAATCCGAAAAGGTAGTTTTATTTATAAAACAAGTATTATTTAAATCAAAACTAATAATTCTCCATTATTTCTTCTGCATTACCTCTAGTCTCTATAACTACTACAAATGTTAAGTTGATCATAAAAAATATTTTCTTATGAATTAAGTTTTAAAACATAAAAATCTTATTATTATAATTATAAATTACCTAGTGCATCACTAAACAGTGCAACACTTAAGTTATTGTTAAGCATGCGAATTTGTAATTAAGAATAGTAGGTTAATTTCAATTTGTCGTGCTTATAACAATTAGTGAAGTCATAACACGCATTTATTAAGTTATTTATTATATGTATTGTATATGTACGAGTATGTTTAAAAACCTTGGACGACTCAATGATTAATTGTTAAGTTTCTTGCCACATTCAAGCTGGTAGCGTTAAATGAAACTGAAGAGTTATTATTCATATTGTAAGGAACATACTATAGAAAGTAACTTTAAATAACATCTTTTTAATATCGGAACGTTCCAAGAATCTTGATATTAATCAAGATTCTGCACTAATTGGAGAGCTCGTTTTATTCAGATGAAATGGACTGAATCTTCTTTTAACGTTTTCAGGAACAAACATTTTCTAGTAACATCTATTTTTGATCGATTTAAAAGTTTTTGTGAATATTTATTGTGAGATATTTATTATATTAAGTATGTTTAGACCTCTTTGTACCAAGCTCTACTGTACAAGTCTGGATATATTTATAAAGAGTTTATCAAGAATGTGTACCTTACTTTTGCTTTGAAAAACATAAGAAATTGTCTCCTGCATATTGTTCAAAGATATAATCGCCATAAAGCTGAACGTCGACAGCTATGGCATCAATCACTTACGACGCTCGGGATTACTAAAACCAGGCGTCATCCTATAGCCGAGGCAACGCAAATTTACATAAATAAGCTAATCTGTATTCAGAATGCAGCGGAGAGGAGCCCATGCAACAACATGTGGCATTCTACAGACCTCTATTATTAATTGTGAACAAGTGACGTGAGCGAACCGCACTCACTACATCGTTTCACTTTAATGAAATCATTCTAACTTTACATATTGGTCCGTGTTTGCATTAAATATTATTGTTTTTGTAATAATATCTCACAGTTGTTACAAAATATACTGCGTATAACCCTTTGTAACGATTACTTTATAGGATAATTCCAATTCTACGTAACAGTTTAACCGTTTCATTTTTTTTTAACAATGACTTCTTACTGTAGTAAAATTCGTTAGTATATGGTTGACTTTTCATTAGTTATATATTAGTAATTATAATAATTTAAAATGTACTGTCATATGTGAGCAATCGCTCTGAATAACTAAGGATGTCTATTGTCTATGTCTAGCAAGTAATTATCTTACCGCTGCTAATATCACAAGTTAATTAAAAGCACATATACTATACAACACACAGTTGTATTAATTAAATATTTGTTTATAAATAAAATTAATGATTTTGAAAACTTTAAAAAGATGTAAATTTATGTTATTGTGATACAAATATTTTTAAATATGTAACTGAAAATATACAAAAATCGAATAGACAGAATACGCGGTATTATGTCATTCGTTCCCAGGTCGTGATCTATATGAACAAATACGTTTTAAAGAAATCTTTGAAAAAAAATATCATGGTAAACATAAGAGTGGCCAAGCCATTCTAAGAATTTTAGATCCTCGGGAGAATTCTATCAAATTTTAAACTTTTCAGCTGAAAGCGCTTCCGCGGTGCGAAGACCTCAAGCGGAAATGTGTTATGAAATTTTCAAAAACTTTGAGCAGTTGTGAGCTTTTTAATGAACGTTTATGTGTATGGATACTTTTGTAGCCTAATCTGAAAAAAAGCATTCGTATGTATTTAGAATTAAATCATAACCTTCTAAAAACTAAATTTTACCAACTATTTTATACCGTAGTTTTATCAATATAATGAAGCATTCTTTCTGGTTCGTTCCTTTCAGTTTCAGCTACTTTATAATGTAGTCTCACAGGGTCATTTGTAGAATTACGAAGCTGTCAATGTAAGTAAACTCATAAGGGCTTATAATAATACAGTTTAACAACACAGTTAACCCCGCAGCTAACATTAGGCAAGTTGGTCATAGATTTAAATTTTAAGCTCGTAAATTAACCCTTCATCCTTTTGAAATAGCAAAGGGATTGGGGCCTAATGGTCTATTTGTAAAACGAAATGGGCCGGTCAGGGCAAGCGTATTAGACAATTTAGCCATATTCTGAGTTTACTCTATTCATAAAGTTAATATATATCTATATTACAGCGGTGAACTCCGGTAAAACAAACTTTACTGATTTGTCGGAGAGCCAACAAAGCCAAATCGCTTTTCCAAATGTTTTGTAATGTATGTTACAATGCTACATATTTAAAATGAGTAACGTTTCACATTGTGAAAGATTTTACCAAAGTAAAATTGTATTAAGAAAATTAGTAAATAATAATTAATAGTTTTTTTTGGAAACCTTCTCTGATAGTAATTCTTACATACGAGTGTTTTTATTAAACTATTTTTTCATCTTTAAAATGGAATTTTAAGCATTAAAGCCATTCACGGCTGGTTTTAGGTACGTATATGTTAAATGTTATATCTAACATTTGTAAAGTACTCTCAACGGTTTCTTAATTATCTCGCGTATACAGGATGGAACAAATGAACGAGATGTGTTAGAAATACCTTAAATACTGATGATATCATTCACTCAAAGGAAGCATTCCTACATTTTTAAAAACCGATGATTACCGGCTCATATTGCAGTTATGTACATCGTCACTATGTTATTAAAACATCGATATGAAAAGAGTAAAATCTACTTTAAGCAGATAATAGACTATTTTCAAAAGTATAAGGAAGTTTCCACAGAATGCAGCTTGATATCTTTAAGGTTCAATGTACTTGTCTTTCACGTTCTTTCGGTTTGTGCCGTGATGTTAGTTACAATCGACATGTACATATTGTAATATTTTTTGGTTTTTCTGTAATTGTACATGTATCGTATCTTCAATACTTAAAGTATAGTAAAAAGAAACATGCGAAAAGTCTAAGATTGTATACATATGTGTGTATTATGTTTGATACTACTTCTGTCACTAGTATTCCTATGGGACAACTCCTCTATATGACAAATGTCCAGTAACCAGTTAAAGATACCGGATATTGGTGCTGAGGCTTAATAAACAGAAAGATTCAATAACTAAATTTGGCCCGAAACGGGACTCAAACCCAGGGCCTCCGAAGTCTGATTGTGCAACCGTATATTAGCTAATACACCACTAAGGCAGCAGCTACACATAGTATAAACAGAAAAATGAATATACATTGTAGCTGCCCAGGAAGGAATTAAAATATTTAAAAGTGTTCTTTTAGACTTTATTTGCGAAGACCCTTATATTATAGTAAAGGTGTTTTATAAAAGAAGTGCGAAGCGATTTTTAAAATTAAATTTTGATTAGAACTATTGGAGGAGAGCTGAATTGTTGGAGGAGAATGTAGTTTTTTAAAGCAACGTGAAGTGCACGGGTCGAACACAATACCGCAAAGAAAATGGCGAATATGAGTTTATTGAGTAATTCTGCAAAATATGTTCTTGAGATTTTTCTCAGTTATCCTATAACCATGATGAGATATATCGTAACTTCTCTATCAGGTAAAATATTATACAGAACCCGATAAATTTAGTTGTGAATAAATTTTATTTTGCTGTATCTTATTTAAAATAAAAATAACTAATTCATAAAATTCAATTTTGTAAAGTTCAAAAATTTATTGGTTAACCATAATGTGACGTTTATTACAATATCATATCCTGCTTACATTGTTAGCACTTATGATGCAAATTTTATGCGCTTTGTTTGTCACATTCATACCATTCAACGGCTCTAAATATAATTTAATTATATGATTTATGAAAGCTTAATTCACAGTTAATCATCATCATCAGCCCTTTTTAACGTCCCACTGCTGGGCACGGGCCTCCCTCAGTACGAGGGGGATCAGGCCATAGTCCACCGCGCTGGCCTAGTACGTGTTGGCGGACTTCACATGTCTTACGAAAACTTGCTAGGTTTTCTCAGACATGCAGGTTTCCTCATGATATTTTCTTTCACCGTACGACAAGTGGTAATCATGATAGGAATGATTCGCACATGAAAATATCAGAGGTGATTCATAGTAAATATTAAGATAATGTAGAAAATAATTTTCGTCATCTCAACTCTTGAAAAGCAGAGAGTCTATTCAATAACAGAGCTCGATCGTTGGATTACTGTCAGCATTTCAAGGCTACTGCACTCAAAACAACTATGAGTGCAATCAAAACCTGCATGAATGCTATGCAGAGAGATCATCATAGTTACCTATAACCTACACGTTGTTATTGGTAGCAATGAATAACATTTTAAGGGTAGGTACATTGAAAGAAAAATATTATATAACAAGGCATAATTTTCACTGACAGTAACTCCAGTGTTGTATCATAGATAACAAAAGGTACTCGTACTATTAAGCATCTATTGATTATAATGCTGATTATTATTTTCAATCGTAATTAACCGTATAATCATATAAAATGTCTAGTATTTGTTTTGTGTTTAACAAATCAATGAAAATGTGGCTTGAAGGCAAATAAATATATTTTATATTGCTGCAATACCGTTTGTGTAATCTAAATAAAATTAATGACTATAACAGAACCACGAGGTGATACAATGGTGGATATACCTACTATTATTATTGAAAGCTATACAAATTAATTATTACAAATCATTTCATTACTTTTTTCCCTAGATTTTTGGAAATACAAACATACGATTGAGCTAACGTGAATCTGCTTTTGAAATGTGCATATTATATATTATTATATGTACAAATGTATTGTTTCTTAATCATTGATGTGAAGTATGCAGTATTTTACTTACTATTGGAAATTATAAATGAAATTACCTTTTCGGATTTTGTCGCGGATTTATTTTGATTTTTAGTTCCCGACGTTTGAATGCTTTACAGCAATCATGATTAATCAAAATAAATCCGCGACAAAATCCGAAAAGGTAGTTTCATTTATAATGTCGAATATTCGCGTAAGTCTAAGAAAGTATTACTATTGGAAATTTAAGTAGACACATACAAAATTATTATTCTGATACCAATTCTCGATATGATGATTTTTTATACCAAAACGATTGACTCGTTCATTGAAATATTTGCATACATTCATAATTATGCAAATCAAGACATTCAGGCATAACAAATTAGGAACAAAATTAAACTGATGAATTCATCAATACGTTTCTATATATGTAAATGAAGTCAAATATCATGGCAAACATATATTTTCACAGAAGATTCTTAAGATTATACATATTTATTGCTTTTGCAAGGGTGGTATGGTATTATACTCGCTCTATCTCTGCGCGCATGGTTAGTCTCAATGAGATTGGCCTACGTGGCCGAAATCCGTTGGGAGGTCATAATAACATTGTTTAGATAATTAGAAGTTTTTAAATTTTAATTGGCTTGATATTTATTTTAATATTCTTCGAACTCGTCTTCGCTTTTCTCGGAGTCGTGCGTGGGTCTTTTAATATTTTTGAGCAGAATCCTAATTCTTTTTCAAAATAATAAATGTAGCCAAAATTTTATTCTTATAACATCAGCGGACGGGCTGCTTTTAAAAATTACTACCTTACATTTTTCAAACTACTAATTAGATAAAGCCGCCTTTTGTACGTTTTCCTCCTGTATTGTGTTTTCTTCTTTTGTGTCTGCAATAAAGAATTTTTATTTGTTAAAGTTTTCTCAATCAATCTATTAATTACAGATAAAATGTTAGACAAAACAAAGAGTACGATTAGCTGAAGAACAAGGACTACACAAAAGCCATATAGTAATTAAAATTTCGTTAAGAGTGTTTTAAATGTGGTTCATGGTAAATTAGAAAAGGCCTATAAACATCAATTTCCATATAGGTACCGATTGAGGTGTTTATTTTATTAAGTTAATTTGCACATCTTCAGAAGCAATGTTTACATTCATGTTCATTTCGTTTTTATATTTTACGAATCTTGCCCTAATCCAAACATGGATTTATTCAATTGAGCGTAATAGGATTAATCTGAGATCTCGCGTAATTTTCTACAAAGATAATATTGAGGCCTTTAAAGACTAAGCCGTGTAAAATTAAAAAAAATTATCGAGCCTTTTTAGCAACCTTCTAAATTGTTAAGAATTAATTTCGTAAGTTACAAGGATTAAAGTTACAAGGGTCTTTCATTAACAAACTTGGATTGCGTTAGAGAAGAAATATGAGCGAACTTCGATCATTGAGTGGGGGACGCCCGAACACCCCTAAATGTAATTTATATAAAAATAGCTGACTGGTATTGTGCCCACTTTTTAATGGTACCTGATTCATATTTTTTTCAGCATAACTTCAATGAACTTCGATACCAGTGTTGTGAACCTTTTGTGCCTTAGATTTTCATTATTTCTTTTCAACAGCAATGCTCTTAACAAATAATATCAATTTTTCATTTTATATTAATGTTGAAGCATAAAGTTAAAATAATGTTTATCATTTTACATAGAAAATGTAAATTATGATTGTTCAGCGTATAAATTAAAAATATTTTAATGTAATACAATTATTTATTTTTATTGGTCATATTATGATTAAGATATAAAATCAAAACACAGTTGCAATCCATCTGGTTACAGACAGTGGAAATAGAAGTTGCGAGTACGAAATAACTTCAACAATTTCTGTCACAAGATTTTTCTTTCACATTGTATTAAGGGAGGAATTAAAATTACTTTAAATTGAGTTTAATAAGCCATAAGGACACGCAGCGGAGGAAAAAGTAGAGTGATTGTTTTGTAGAAATTAGTAATGTATAAATTTTATAACTTTCACTTATGAATGTAATAGACCGCGACCCTATGCGAGTACCGCCTGTAAACGTAATTACGTTTTTTTTTTCATAATGTGCCTATTGCAAATACCCAGCTTTATTACTGATCCTACGAAAAAAACCATCTGAAGTTAATGACAGTAAGTTAGGGAATACTACAAGCAAGTTATGAGAAAGTAATTAGGGGAACAAAAATGTCAAAATGCTAACGAAGATGTAAGCAAAAAACTTTTTCCATAAGTCAAATTTTTGGTGGTTAAATCTTTAAATGTATCTTGCAGTATTTAAGGAGTATTAAAGGATCAATGAGTAATACATGTATGTATTCAGCTCTTTTTAAAGTCCCACCGCTGGGCACAACACCCTTCAGTACGAGGGGGCTCAGGCCATATTCCACCACGCAGGACAAGTGCGGGTTGGCGGACTTCATGCCATGTCCTTCAAAAACTTGTAAAGTTATCTCCAACATGTAGGTTTCCTCACGGCCTTCTAAATCACCACGCCTTAATTTTTATTGTATATTGTATCTATGCTATGAGGAACATTGAATGTATCAACTTAATAAGTCGGATAACTCACTCTTCATTATTTAAATCATTGATCGGGGAGGCAAAACAAACAAACATACTGATGACAAGTAATTGTGGTAATAATTGATTTAGCTTTGAAAACTAATTTTTGTTGATGGATAGTTATTTTATATCAAATTGGATTTGTTAAAAGGGCCTAATTATTGAAGTTATAATCAATAAAAATACGGTCCTCTTTTGTATATACGTCAGAGACAAAGTCAGGCCAGTACAGCTCCAAGTACTTGTTTATAAGCTTTATTTAACCTTTACTGCTGTCAAAAATCGAGAAATAAAGTTTTTTCTTAGAATGAAAATCCTGATATATATACATAATTTTAAATTTAGGAATTTAGTTAGTATTAGTTACAGGAAACTAAAGATATTGAAAATATATTCATACATTTTCCTTTTTTTGTTAAGTCACTTGACTATGAATGATCCTAAGGTTACTTCATTTTTCCCCACCGTGTTATGCGCACTTCACCAAACGTATAGATTTTTAACAATGCCTATAAATTCTGCGGGTATCCCTACATTTTTCTTCATATCAAATAGGAAATAAATGATTTGTATGAGCACTTCTCATGACGCGCTTTCTGAACCATTCTAGCATTTTTCATATAGTTATTTTTTTTGTTTATATGAATTTTTTCCATTAAAGGGAACTTATGTTTAAATTTTTATTAAATGTATGCTCTTTTTATAATATGGTAGACGTACAAAAAGATAAGTGAAGGATGCTAACATAAATATTAAAAGGTCAAAAACCTTATGTTTCTTCTTCGTAATTCATAAAGCTTTTCTTATAAATAAATTAAATATGACTTGTAGCAAAACTTCTATTGTAAATAGGTACTTTAAGTTGGAGGAGAAAATTAGTATTCAATTATTTTATCTTTTATTTAAGTTTAATAATCGGACTGGGAACACCTGGATTCGAACCGAAGACTTAGAGACCGCCCGGTTTCCGCTTAGCTGTCAATCAATCTGAGCTATATAATCTTGTGAATGACAGCGAAATTTACCTTCGTATTCTAATGGTATTGTAGCTTTTTTTTCATTGCCTGAAAATATTGATAAAATAACGTTTTCTACAAAATATAAAACCTAGCTAGATCGATTTATCGCCCCCGAAATCCCCTGTATACTAAATTTTATGAAAATCGTTGGAGCCGTTTCCGAGATCCAGATTATATATATATATATATATATATATATATATATATATATATATATATATATATATATATATATATATATATATATATATATATATATATATATATATATATATATATATATATATATATATATATATAATAAATACCTATAATATACCTATAATAAACTGGAAAACTTTTTAAATGACAACCAAAAGAATGATATTCTAATGACGAATAAAATATTTTTACACTTTAATTTTTTTTTACATTTAAGAAAATACGTATAATTAATTCAAGAAAATATTGCTATGCATAAAAATTACATATTTTACCATATATAACATGTCATTCATCGGTCGAATATATTAATTTACGAGTATAACAAAGCAAAATCAATCCAAGTATCTTACAAATTTACAGGAAACAACTATTTAAAATGTTTAAAATATCAATGAAGTAGAAAGTTCTTTTCTAGCTGCCT
The DNA here is from genome assembly GCA_951802675.2 of Boloria euphrosyne. Taxonomy (NCBI): domain Eukaryota; kingdom Metazoa; phylum Arthropoda; class Insecta; order Lepidoptera; family Nymphalidae; genus Boloria; species Boloria euphrosyne. The sequence goes on from OX637877.1 coordinate 7,269,565, forward strand.
CTTTCTGGCTAATCGCACATCACTTGAGAACGAATGGATGACTTTAATGGAACTTTATTTATTGTGCGGGTAATGGGCTGTCCCCTTAGACAAGTTGACTCTCTACAATCGATATCGCTAATACAAGAGTAAAGTACAATGGAAATGACATACCCATATTATATACGTGATTTATATCAGAGTATTAGCTGTAGATTATTTAATTTCATCTAAGAGTTTATAAATGAAACTATCTTTTCGGAATTTGTCGCGGATTTATTTTGAATTTATTTTTCCGACGTTTCGAATCAAAACAAATCAAAATCCGAAAAGATAGTTTCATTTATAATGTCGAATCTTCGCGTGAACCTAAGACAGTATTTTATCTAAGACTTTTCAATAGAAAAAGCAAACATAGCTAGTTCATTCAGTATATTACTACTTTCAATTACTTTGACGGTCATGCTTAATGGTTTTGAATTTCTACTAATTAATATTGTAAATATTGTTATTCAATCAGGCTAGAACGGATGAACTAATATATATTTTAAGTTCAGAGATTTATTGATTATAAATTAAAGACTAGAAATATAATAGCAAATAATAGCAAATGTTACTTTATATGCCTAAAAAATAGTTTTTTTTTTCACTAGAGACAAAATTATACGAGCTAACCGATGGTGAGTAGTTAGTAATCTACACTACATTAATATCAGTAAAAATCATTAAAATCATTTAAACTCCCCCACGAAAAAGCCAGGTAATTAAAATTTTTTAATTTTTTACTTATGGAGAAGTTATTATTCGATTTGATCGAAAAGAATATACGAGTTATCGCTGCTCGTTAAAAAGCGGTCGTTTATTAGCTTTTTGCAAATAAATGACAGGTGATATACTGCAAAGGTAAAACATGTACAGTTTTGGCAACGGTCAGAAGCGATATATCACACGACATTGACAAACACGACTGCGCGCTGCAATCACGGATGTCGCTGTCTACACGTCCGCGCCACTATGAGTAATATCAGAATGAATATTATGCAGCGAAGCATACTCATAATAAAACTTACTGTAATAATCAAGTTATTTGTCTAGCTGAGGTGCTGTCTAATAACGTATAAGTAACTTAATGAATACTTGTGCTTGTATTTAGTTAATTAATAATTAAAAAAAACAATTTCTCCTCTTTCTCTCTATGTCTCAATATAACTCTTTTTAAAATATTTTCATTAAAGTAGTTGGTGACATAAGTTTTCTAATATCAATCCAATAGAAAAACTAAGGAGAGCTTAAAGAAACTACTAAATCACGTGGTATTTAAGAAAGTAATTTTAAAATCTTAACTTTTACTTTTGTAAAACTTTGTAAATCAGCAGCATTCAACTTTCTGCTAGAAGAGAAATTTTTAATTACTTTTAGAATTTGCACCGATAAACTTGAGGTGTAATTACAAGCTTTGCTTTAAGCATTAGCTGTGTATATCAACAATAGAATTGCATCAATAATTTATATAAATAATAGATATTATGTTTCACTTTAGTCGTCTATAATATAATATGTATTAATTAATATAATACAGCCTACTACGTTTTTTTAAAAATTGCTAGGTTAAGTATAGAAAGGCTAGGTCTAGGTTATGTTTTAAGACGGATGAGGTCAGTTGGTGGCAGTGGTAGCCCAGCGGTAACGCGTAGCTTGAATAATCGAGTGGTGCGGGTTTAAACACCTCTGATATTTTCATGTGCGAATCATTTCTATCATGATTACCAAGTCTTACGGTGAAGGAAAACATCGTGAGGAAACCTGCATGTCTGAGAAAACCTAGCTACTCGTAGTTTTCATAAGACATGTGAAGTCCGCCAAAACGCACTGGGCCAGCGCGGCGGACTATGGCCTGATCCCCCTCGTACTGAGGGAGGCCCGTGCCCAGCAGTGGGACGTTAAAAAGGGCTGATGATGAGGTCAGTTGGGTTTTAGTGGGTAGTACCTACTGGCTTTAGGCCAGTGAGTCCCATATGACCAACTCTTTCTTTCAGGTGGTATGCGTTAATGCATTTCCCAACCATAAAAAAGGACTAGGTTATGTTTTTCGAATAGATTGGATCCTTCAAAGAGGTTTGTATTGTAAGCTTAAAAATACTTAAGAGATTTTCTTGATTTATAGCAAAGAACACTTTAGAACAAGTCAATTAAAAAAAACGTAATTTAAATCTGTTCATCCGCTTGGGCGCTACGATGCCATAGATATAAATATACATAGATACACATTACATATAACATACATAAAGCTTATAATTGCATCGACGTTTAGAAATGTGTTCGCCATAAAAACAAGTTATGGTCACAACTTAAGAAATAGTTTTCTTATGATTCTGAATATTTAAGTACATTGAAGAAGCCTATTATAATCAATAAAAAATATCAAATAATGTAACTGGCTCCGCATAGAAATGATTTTCGGCTTACAGTTACCTACTTGAGGCATAGGCAGGGCCTGCATACTCGTATATGCGATTTTCTTAAGTAAAAAAAAACAAGGTATCAATTACTTTTAGAAATTGTTTTATACTTATAAAAAAATAGCTCGAATTAGCGAAGTAATTTATCAAATAATCGTTGAAGGAAAAATACCATTATTTTAAGATCTAATTACAGTTTTAAAAGTAGGTACTTTAGTCTCGGCTGTAAGACTACGTAACTCAAGCTAAATACTACTTATCAAATTCATCACACGTATTTGCACTTTAATTTATTAAGTTAGAAGTAGGTCATACCACAAGTAGAGTCCACTTAGAATTTATAATACTTTATTTTCACTATACTAGTTTTTGCCTAAGATGCCCCCTCAAGTCGATTTAAGCTTAATATAAGATAACATTTTTTTTTAATGTTGAGAAATGCATCGTCGCACACCATGTCCTATTGGTTATGTGGGACTTACTGGCCAGAAAAGCCAGCACTGCCCACTAAAATCCAATAGACCTCACCCGTCTTAATAGGGCATCACAGGATCGCATGCGCTTTCAACCAGACCACACAGCCAAGGGGTTGCTTCACAGTCCACTCTGCTCTCAGAGAAGTACCAGGAGCAACCCGCAGGATACAACGCCCGTCGAAGCGGGCCCCTCCTGCACTTTTCTTAGCTTCGCGCCCGGCTTGATTGCTGGACGCTACTGAGCCCAACACCAGGACAAGTTGAACGCACGTTGGGAGGAATATAAGATAGCAATAGACCAACTAGCAAGTAACTGTTTACGGACAATTATGATGTAAAAGGATAAATGAAAAAGGACTGAATAGAAAACGGGGATATTACCCATGTTTAGCACTTACTTGTTACAGTGTACCTGTATGTATGTAGTTAGTAGCAAATATCGTATTTTATATTTTCATAGTAATATTTTATACATGTTTTAAGATTAAACTTGATATTTATGTTCTTTGGCAAAATTAAACATATGTAATATTTCAATCTTTACAAAGTTTAACCTCATACAAATAAAAATCTACAATGGCGACCAAGTACTAAGTAGGACTACGACTCGATGCTAGACGATGCCACACAGAGGTTGTTACACTTTAAAATAAAAGGGATAAATAGACCACTACTATTTTATAATAGAAAATAAATAAATATTAAAGATCCATTGTTAAGTTTTTATAACTTATCATTTTTAAGCAAATACATAACATTGATTATTATGACTTGTATGGCAACATTGACATTATGTTTAAAGTACAATGACTGTCTGTGAACATGAACCCAAAAAAGAGAAGTTTAATTTTATAAGCCACTGCTTTCAAAGACCCCTCCAAAGTTATTATGAATTAAGCTATTGAATTGACTTTATTCATTAGTTCAACGAAGTAGATATAATTTTACACACAAAATTTGCAAGTTACTGACCTCCTATGCAGGCTCTCGCTGGTTTATTGTACTGATTTTTATTCAACACAAAAGATCCTTTTAGCCATTTTGTTAGGGTATCCCATTACGCATGCCAGGAAGTATGAGTACAAAGGGACGGAAGCAACGGTGTGGGACGACCTTCATTTTATTTATTCAGGAACTCGTAGAGTGAAAGTGAAAGTAATTCATGCGTGCTTATTAAAAGTGAAGGGGCTCTCGCGAAGAAATGAATTGCATTAATTTTTTACAACTTCTAATAAAATTTGTATTGCTCAAGCAAAAAAAAACTGTTGTAAGTAGTAAGTTATTTGTAATACCTCTTCTTCTTACTGCCCTTATCCCACGCTATGTGTCGGCATAACATGTCTTGTTCTTCCACTCTCCTCCCCACCCCTTTAACACGCCTCTTTCACAAAATCCATCCATCTCTTTCCGTCTTCTTCTACTCTTTTTTTCTTCCACATGCATATTTAACATTCTCCTCGTAATATGACTTTCTTTCCTCTGCATCACATGTCCTTACCATGCCAAATTATTACCCCTCATCTTTCTATATTTACGATTAACATTGACTGCCTTCTTTCATTAATTAATAAATGGAAAAATGTTACTTTGTCATTTTTGTATAACGCAATGATCCAAATACATTTTAGAAAAGCCAATTTCTTAAATTGCCTTTCTTCATATTTTTTTCCGTGACGTTAAAAATAAATGAAAATTTTACAAGGAAGATTAATTATTGCCGTATTCCTTATTCGTCCTTGCGTCTTTTCCTAATTAGTATCTTAAGAGTTAAATGGGTTTTAAGATGTGAAATACAAATTACAAGAAAATATTTTGCACTTTATAATTCATTAAAATATTTGCTTTGTGGTAGAAAAGTAATTTCCCCTTTCCAGTTTAACTTCCCTTTGTAATTTTTGGTGAATTTAGTAGGTAAATGCTTCTTTTTTATATATATTTTGAAGTTATGATGTATGCTTTTATGGCTTAAACCTGCTCTAGTCAAGTGAAAATACGTGTTTCTCCGACCTGGTAACAAAATATCCAGGTGTTACATTTAAACCCTAATACATTTTATAAAACTATCAAACAAAAAAATACACGTACCTACAATATTTATTGAAAACTAAATTTTTATTTTATATAGTATTTTTATCAGATATTTTTGATATAATATAATATATATTTTTGATATAATGTAAATAGCAAATCAATGAATGATTTTCATAGCCATTGTTAGGAATGTCGTATATAATAATAACAGGTTTTTATTGGAATCAATTTATTTATTTTCTGATAAAACAAATTCTATTTCTTCACCCATTAATAATAATTGTTACAATAGTAATTTTAATAATCTTGAAATAATTTCTATAAAAAAGTACCAACGATTAATTTAAGCAAAATTTTAAATGTTACAAATACTAGATATAACAATGTAGTCTATATACTAAAATATATCAAGTCCCTAATATTCAACATCAATATGCTCAGTCATAATATTGTGAAAAGGCCCGAGGTCCCAAGTCAAAGCCATGGGTTGGGCCAAACATACTTACATTTCCCCCCAAGTTATTCTACACTTGTCTGCACAATTTGAATAGGAAACTTTACGTAACTTTTTATAGACAAAGAATTTAGCAACTTTCGCAATATCTGTATAAAGTGTAATGATTAGGAAAACGCATTTAAAACATTCGGAAAAAACAAATATTTTAAGAAAAATGTTGAAAGCGGTATTTTGAAAGTTGTTTTAATTAGAAATTCAGTGAAAGTTTAACCTTACAATACTTTAAAAGTATTTCTACAAAGTGTGTAATTAAATAATCGAAGCATACTTTTAGCATTTGTTCATTGATTTAATGTTAAAAAGGATAAAGTTATTTAGAACCATGAAAAATATTTATCGTTTTAAAAAGCATTAAAATTTAAACCAGATGCAACAAGTACTAAGTACAACTAATATTGTAGAAAATGTCGTTAACAGGAACAAGAGAATTTTGAGCGAATGATTATGTTAGCGTGTTGGTTATTTTTCACTCTGTAAAAGTCAATAAGCTTAAATAAAGTCTAAAATGAAGATACTTTATACCCTGATTTAACGCTTCAGGCTTATTCACGTACTTACCATAAGAGCTACAAGCAAGAGCTTGCAGCCCGTACATATTATATTACTTTTATATATTACGTATGTACCAAAAACTTGTAATTCAGATACAGTATTGGTATTTTTAGGTAAGATAATAATCTAAGCTTGTAATTACGAATATTAGACATACTTCCAAAAAGCATACTTCATGTCTATTCCATATTACGTGTCAGTGGAGATTTTAGACAAAATAGGGTTGTAAAAAGTTTGTAATAATTTAAAATATGTATAATATGTAATACTGCACTCTTCCACAAATATTTAACACTAGCGGACCCGACAGACGTTGTTCTGTCCACATATAAATTTTTTATAAACTTTTCCTCCCGGTGAAATGTTTTATTACGCATTCGCAAAACAACATTTACTTCGCACCTCCCAGTATGTATTCGCTGATTTAATTACCATTGCACGCACCATGGCAACGGTAATAACATGATACGTCAAACGCCATTAATGTTATAAAGATTTTTTTTAATTTCCTTTTTTTCCGCACAACTTTCATATGTATTCACCTTTAAAACCTTTCCTGGACTTCCACAAATAATTCAAGACCAAAATTAGCCAAATCGGTCAAGCCGTTTTCATGCTATGTCGTGACAACGGAAAACGGGTTTCATTTATATATATATAGATTTAAGGTACCTTTTTGCGGATTATTCTTCTTTTCGAATTTTTTTAAGACTTTTCTAATATTCTTCATAAGGACATGAATCCGCTATGGTTCAATATGGCTATGGAAACGGAATTGAAAGTTATCTAAATTAAAATGAGACCAATATGAGACTTGATACTTAAATATCCAGGATAAGGCTATGTAGTCAATGTCGCTTGCTAATGGAATCGTGTCGCGCGCAACATTCTAGATTAACTTTAATTAAGCGGATGTTATTTGAAACTTCAGCCGGTAGAAATTTATCTCGTTTGATATATAAATTAAACATGAAATACTGCACACGATATTTGATTCGTCTTTTCTAATATTCTGTAACTTTAATTTAAATGATATTAATTAAACTATTAATTATTTGCTAAATTAATACATTTGTTATCTTCGCAAGGTTGGGATTAAGCTCACGATATCAAAATAATTGTGTCGAATTACAGGAAAACCTTATTGGCTTTATTTGTAATAAAGATATCTGTGTACCAACAATATAGGACAGTATTTGTGGGGGGCTATAATTTACTTTACCTTTAATAAGTCAATATATGATGATGTATTGTTATTTATTGTATGCGTAATGCGTATAATATATATTCTTTTGTTTATTGACCCTGAAGTGATAAATGTCTGTTACAGTGTTAATCGTTCTCATCCCAATTTGAATTCTGACTTCAATCGTTCACGTCAAATATTTGTATTATTTATTCGAAATATTATATATTCTGGGCGTATTTCTATTCTGCGCGTGTACAGACGACTGATGAGACCAAAATGAATATAAAAATATAAAACACAAAGGTTTTACTGGTAGCTAGTGAATTTTGTATTGGCAGTAATATTTTGTTTTAAGGCTCTGTACTTTACGAGTAGAACACAAAATACTCACAATCTTGCATTCGTTTACTAAATATGTTACATTTAAGGTAGAAAAATATATCCTTTTTTTTAACACAATAGAAGAAATTTCTAGACCTGCAGGGTATAGAATTTCAAAAAATATTATGTAGAATAAAGATATTTATTATATTTTACAGGATTCTATAAATTACTACGGAATATTCGTGTGAAGCTAATTCAGACTCATCTAATATCTATTTACTCGTATAAAACATTATTTATTTCAAAATTCTCTTATAACTTAATGATAAATTTAATTTATATATTTTTTGTATTTTTTTATTTTTTATGGGACAAAGGGGGCAAACGGACAGGAGGCCTGATGGAAAGTGATCACCGCCTCCCATGTACGTCTGCAACACCGCAGGTGTTGCCATTTGCAAGTTGCCGGCCTTTCAGGAAAGAATTTGAATTAACGTTTAGAAGTAACGAAGAAGTTTTTACATGTTGTATTAATAATAGTCGTAAACGACTAACAAACTAAAGTAATCTCACCCTGCAAATTCACTTTGGCCTAGCCCATAAAAATGATACATGGCGGCACTTTAGTTTCGCAACGCCTCGAGGTTTACAGGCGTTAGAGGCCGGTAAGGAATGTGCGTCCCATAAACATAATCGCACTCATCAGCTACTCGTACATATCGATGGTACACCGCGTTCCGTTTCTTACATGAGTGGGAATATATCACTCTATAAGGACACCAAATAAATGTGTTAATCTTTAAATCTTGTTTATTGTTGCCTTTAGTAATTACTCGTTAAGTACAAGATGTACTGTGTATGTTGAGTTTACTTTTATTTTCATACAGGAAATTGTAAGTTACAAAAAAAATAATTGTGTAGTAAAAATACCGATATAATAGTCGGTTCACTTAATGGTTAATATTTCATTATCATTGTCTTAGGTATATACTTATGTATTCTGTTGATCTAAATGTTTACTAAATATATAGAAATCATATTTTGTTTAATGTAGAATTATGAAATATCTAAACAAATCTTAAAATGAGACATCATAGACACGTCCATCTTCACAAGGTTATCTGCCCGCGCTTTAACCACTTCACTTTGATTTTAAGTAATGATAACACGGAACACTTAATAAAATAACCCTTGATAAATCTCAATTGATATTACGTTTAGATACACAAATTAAATATCATTGCGTTTAGATATTATCAATTTTCCGCGCAATTAATGTATCTTTTTCAGTTTAAAATTTTATACTAAAAATAATATTAATAATACTAGAAATTTCCGCGGCTCCGTCCGCATTCTAATCACTATTATAGTGATTGGTCGTATAAATCATAAAAAATAAAAATAAAAACCTAGAGAGGGCCACCCTTATCACGTGGGGGAATAAAAAATAACCTACGACCTATTCTCAGACCTACCTAAAATACACAAAAAATATCATAAAAATCGGTTAAGACGTTTCGGACAACATCGATAACAAATACTAATTTTTAACACGAGATTTTTATTTATTAGAAGAATAACACTAAATAATATTCGTTCACTAAAATGACATATTATGTTGTCGTTTTTATTTGCAATTGTTGTAAGAGCTCTATACACGCACTTTAAAAGGAGGCAGCGGTAAGTATTTAATCGGAAGCTTACAATGTCACAAGTATTCCATTGTATTGTAATGTATGTACCTGACATCAGTTATCAAAAAGGTCACCCTATAATAGAGTAGTCGGAAGTTGTTTTGTAAGCGTTTAGGGAGCTGTCATTCACATCAAAGGCTTATTATTAGATCAAACTGAAATAAAATGTGAATTAAAATATTAGTATTTACCTTAACAATAGCACAATTAGGTAATTTTACTAAGGATAAAAATGAAAAGAGCAATCAGGAAATGTCTAAAACAAAAAAGATTCTGAGCTACAAAACAAATATTTATTTTATTTACGCAGATATTTTTAGCTTTGTTCGACGTAACACTGCGGGGCTTTCACCTGACGGGGAATAGGACACAGTCCACAATGGTGGCGGCGAAGTGCGGCTTGGTAGATTTGACAAGTTATTCTAAAAATTGTCTGGTGTTTTCAAACGGGCAGGTTACCTTCCGATCATTCCCTATACCGTGTGTTCAGCCCTTTTAAACGTCCGACTGGCGGGCACGAGCCTTCCTTAAATACGAAGGGGATCAGGCCCTATTCTGCCACGCTGGTTAAGTAGGGGACTTCATATATCTTTTGAAAATTTGCTATTTTCTAATTGTTCCCTACATCGCATGGCAAATGGTATAATCATGTAAAAATTACTCAAACATGAGAATATGTAGTAGATGTGATAGTGCAAGATCCCAGATCTAAAACCGTTTTACTTACTTTTACAAGCAAGCGCTTAACCGTGGGCTACAACTGCCTTACGGTAGATGTAAAGTCTGAATTATTATTTAATCCATTGTTCAACATAACTTGTCTTACATTAAGTTATTGAGTTTGATTTGTAATGTTCAAAAGTTTGTGAGTCAAGATTGAATATTTAGATACTGACTTAATATTATAAACAATTCTTGTGTTTCTAAACTTAGTTTATTAAGTTGAAATGTATTATTACTATCTTGAGAAAGAGTTGTGTTTTAATGGTATTAACAGTATCTTAAATTTTTTTTAACATTTTACTGGTAACCTTCATCGATATGCTGTCACTCCACAATTCATCATATAGTACTGATAAGTGTCTCCTGTACTATGGCATAATAAAAATAGGATCACATATAACCTTAAATGTATACTTCCGATATTACTGATATCAGCAGGAATTAAATCGAAACTATCCTTTTTGATTTATGTAGCTCTTAAATGCAGCTACATTCGCAGGAAAGTGATATTATGCAAATTTCAGATTAGTTAAAGGAGTTGCTGTTTCTATTATTTATTATTAATTGTTGAATTGGAAATTATCTATTTATTATTTCAATTAAATAATCAATATTAAAACCACAATTGAAATCAGCAAACAATTACGTTTCTATCATAAATATACATGTAAATAATGTGAGTTGTTAATTTATAATACAAGAAACAGAGTATGCCATATGATAACCAGCAATGATACCCAGATTCCACTATAATAAATTATGCAGTGTGTGGCCAACGCTCAACTTAAATCTCATTTGACGGAAAGCGAGCAATGCAGTCTAAGCTAAATACGCTCACTTAATTAATTATTTGCCGGTTTTTGCAATAGGATTTTAGCAAGAATGCAATTTTTGTTCGTTATAGAAACATTTGAAGCAAAAGCATTGTCAAACTACACTTTAGATTATGCAAAACAATTTATGACCAACCTATTTATTTATTTATTTATTTATTTATGTACGACACAAAAAAAGAAAGAACATACATAAAAAAAAAAGAAAGCGGAGACATTGTGTACAAGGGATAACTTATCTCTTTAAGAGATTTCTTCCAGAAACCCTTTAGCAAGGAAAGGAAATAATAGAGAACATTAAGTGCGGTGTAGATACAAACTATAAACATAAATACATATATACATACATACATGAATATATACATATAAACATACATACATACATGCATACATAGATACATGGATACATACATACATACATACATACATATATACATACACATACTTTAAGAAATAAACATATAACAAGGAAACCATAGCATTATTAGCATTATCTTAATCAATCCACATAGGATTGATTAAGATAATGCTCTTTAATGCGAGTTTTAAATACTTTTAGTGTTGGATTGTCATTTATAATGTCATCAGGAAGGGAGTTCCAAAGTTTCGCTGCTTGAACTGTGAAAGACTTCTCATAGAAGATAGTATTGTAGTTGGGAATGTTAAACCTTTTTGTCCTAACGCATGACCGCACAGGTCTAGAGCTGGGGATCGCGAGCTGAAAACGCTCGCGTAAATACGTGGGTGAAGAATTATATAAAATAGAATACAGAGTTGTAAGTATACGCATATTCCGGCGAAGGCGAACAGGAAGCCACTTTAATTGAGAACGGAAACTGCTAACGTGATCCAGTTTATGTAAACCATAAATGAAACGTATGCATAAATTTTGAAGTCTGTCTAATTTATTGAATAGCTCCTCGGTAGCATCTAAGTAGCAAACGTCGGCATAATCTAGAAGAGGAAGTAGTAAGGATTGGGCTAAGGAAATTTTAGTTTTAAGAGGAAGGAAATTTTGAAGTCGTTTTAAAGAGTGAAGCGAGTAATGCAAGCGTCTACTAATCTCATTTACATGTGCCGACCAAGACAGATGGCAGTCCATGATCAAACCCAGATTTTTTGACTTTTCGGTGAAATTTACTATCGTTCCCTCGTAAGTGATGCATGGCAAGTTATGGAAATTCACTTTATTACGTAATTGTCTGCTACCAATAATCATAGCTTGAGACTTGTTTGGATTAACAAGTAACCCAAAAGCAGTAGCCCAGTCACTGATTCGCTCTAGATCTAAATTAATGTTGTTGATTTCAGTTGAAAGTTCATTGATTGGGGCGTGTCTGTACAACTGCAGGTCGTCAGCGTAGAAATGAAAGGGAGATGAAATGTACTTAGAGAGCTCATTTATAAAAATGGAAAATAATAAAGGAGATATTACTCCGCCTTGAGGAACGCCAGCGATGAGATCCATCCAGTCAGAGTACGTATCTTTAGAGCAGACTCTCTGCCGCCGTCCTGTAAGGTATGACTTAAACCATGCGATAACACAAGGAGATATATTAATAGAGGATAGTATAGCCAGTAAAATATCAAAGTCCACGGAATTAAACGCACTACTAAAGTCGAGCATGATGAGAATCGTTAGTTTCTTATTGTCCATACCGTAGCGTATATCGTCCGTAACTTTTAACAGTGCGGTAGAGGTGCTATGAAAGGGTCGGAAGCCAGATTGATAAGAACTTAATACGTTATTTTGTTGTAAGAAAAGGGAAAGTTGCTTGTAAATGCAGTCCTCAAATATTTTCGAAATATAAGGCAAAATGGAAATTGGTCGAAACTGGGAAGGGAGAGAGGGATTAGGAGACTTGGGTAAGGGAAGTACATGTCCGAGTTTCCAAGCTGTGGGAAATATTTTTGAAGATAACGAGAAATTTAAAATGTGAGTTATGATAGGGCTGACTTTATCGATGGCTAGTAAAAGCATGTCTCTGCTGATGTCATCATTACCCATAGCTTTGGAAGTAATTGATAAGATTGCGTTTTTTACATCTGTACTTGTGATATCGCGAAAAGTGAAGACGCTGTCGCAGGGTTGGGTGGGTAGGACTTGTGCCAATTTAAGGAGAGTATTAGTCTTATTAGATGTACCTATTTTCACAGGAGGAGAAGAAAAGTGTTGGTTGAGAGAATTAATGTCAAGAGCTTGATGTGTTGAATTACATGATTTACCTACACCTAGCGAGTTAAAAAATTTCCATGTTTGGGAAGGGGAAGAATTACTAATTACAACGTGAATGTGGCGGCGCTTAGCGTCTCTGCACTCTCTATTGCAGCGATTGCGCAATTTTTTATAAATCGCGATATTTTCTTCCGTTGGATACCTTTTACATTTGATTTTGGCTTTGTTACGCTTGGCCATTAGTTTTTTTATTGATAAGGTGAGCCAAGGTGCCGGTAGGTGTTTAACTTTGATCCGTTTGGCGGGAGCGTGAGAGTCGAAAAGACTTATAATATTTGAGTTGAATATCCTAACCTTATCATTCACATCAGATGATTCGTATAAAGAAGACCAGTCAATTTCAGACAAGTCATTTTCAAAATTATCGCGATTGATATTTCTAAGGCTACGTCGTATAATAAATTTGCTCCTACGTTTCGGTAGAGACAAATCGTATTGAATGTAAATAAGGTCGTGGTAGGAAAAAGGAGCTGTTAGTTGACCAAATTTAATAATCTTCCTTGAGTTAGATACCATCATGAGATCAATGAGAGAAGGGTTGGCGTTAGGAGGATAATGGGTTTCAGAGAGAGGAGGAATATACAAATTAAAAGAATCTATTATAGATTGGAGTTTTAGAGAGCGCGAGTCATGCTTCCTAAGACAAGTGTTAAAGTCACCCATAATAATGGTGTGATCAAACGAAACAGAAAGGCTTTCCAGGAGAGATTCAAAAGTATCAAAGTAATTAACATCGAGAGAGGGACTGTAAACAACACCCAACAAGAGCTTAGAATGGTGTGTGGTAATTTCAAGAAAAAGATATTCTAGACTGCATTCATCAGCACTGACGGATTGTTTTAGAATACTGAAAGTAATAGTATTTTTAAGATATATGCAGACACCCCCTCCTCTTCTGTTGGGTCTGTCATTTCTGATGAGAGTAAAGTTAGGAAGAGAGTAAAGTGAAGATGAAAGAGAGGGTTTTAGCCATGACTCGGACACTAGAATACCGTCGACATTGACGTTGCTAAAAGATGCTAGGAGATCGGAGTAATGAGCCGGAATACTTTGCGCATTAATATGCACGAAGTTCAAGCAGCGAGTTTCATTGTTTAGAATAGACTTAAGTTGACAATCAATGGACAAAATATTATAATCACAAGAGGTATTACTTGAGATACTATGGAAATCATCTGATGAGCAAGAGAAGAATTCATCATTTAGATCAAGTGAGTTTAACATGCTGTATGTATATAAATATTTGATGTATAATAATAATGGTATGTGTTTTAAATAAAAATATGCTATATAACTTAAATATGTAATAATAAGTAAAAATATAAAATGATATATAATAATAATTAACTTAATAAAAATACAATTGATAATATGAGTGTATAAGTAAAAAAAAAATATATATATATAGTAAAATTAAATTAAAAAAAAACAAAAAAGTATCCTGTGCTAAACCACCAGCCATACTATTGTACACAATGCCTATACACAATATAGTATATCATATCAGTAGATCTAAGTAACGTAAACGCACCTATTACCGCCAGTTTAAGCTAAGTTCAGATTGATATGCAAAAAATAAGCACTTGATTAATAAAAAGTGTGTTTTTTTATTTTTTTTCAAATACTGAAATTAACGATCTTTTTAGTGAGCTATAGAAACAATTGGCAATAATGTAATAAAAATTAAAAAAAATATTAATTGATGAAAAGGGCTATGCTCCTATTACCGTTTTTATGGAACCTATTACCGACCGCTAAATGAATAGAACAATTGAAGTCAAATAAAAATGTTCATGTGAGTTTAAATATTTATGTAAATGATCTTCAAAAATACAAAATGTTTTATTTAAAACTTAAGTCTACAAAATTTGCTTAACAGCCATAAATGAGTCTCGTACAATATACTTATTAATATATAAAAAATTTAATATAGCAAATTATAGTATAATGAATGCAAATGCAAACCTATCGAACTCAAAAACAAGAAAATCGTATTTTTGCAGTCTACTTAAGAAGGGAACAGTTGATTGACTGTATATTGCTTACGTTCTGATCGTTCAATTTTCTGAAACAAATTTACCTAGTCAAACATATTAAGTCAATCAATGAGAAAATTCAATAGATGATTTTTTATACATATTAGTTCTTTTTAATTAATAATGAATTACTATTTTTAAATATAATATTTTCTTAATAGTGTATTTTTTGTTTATTATAAGATGATATAATGTTAATTACATTATATTCACATGTAAAATATATAAAAAATAAAAAAATACTAACACACTATCAACAACACAAACAGACGAAAATTTGCAAATGCACAGGTAGATCGTTATTAGATTCTATTAAAGAAATTCGCATAACCTATTACCGACCCAGTTAAAGATACATGGTATTGAGTAAATGTAGTGTATTAAGTACATTTATATTATGATTATATTGGTGCAGTTGCTAAGAATGTATAATATAAACGTATCTTAACTATAAAAAGGATATTTGATAATTATACATCCTACATTCATCAAAACATTTACACAAAAGCAAAGTTTATTTTCACAACTATTGATACATTTAATTGTATGGCGTTAATAGCTCAAACACAACTTGATATATTAACTAATGAAATTAGTGTCGTCTAATGATTATATATTTATACATTATGACAAGAAAAATGGAAATTAAAATGTTCTCCGAAAACCTAACAGCGACTTGGGTCGGTAATAGAAACAAAATTGTGATTATTGTTCCTATTACCGTTCCATTTTAATATTGAATTTAAGGCAGATTAAAGCTATATCTCATGAAAATTAGTTATTATTTATATTAATGAAAGTATTAAGAAGGTATCAAGAGAGTAAAAGTGTTCATAAGAATCATTTGCGATTATATTTTCTCCTAAAAATAAAATGAGTGGTACTTAAGTAATCGTGAGCGAGACACTATGAAATACGCGCTGTTACCGGAGTCCAACGACGAAATGTGCCATCATTCTTTAAATCGTTGGTTTATGCACACAAGCAAGTGATAAATATTTGTAATACCAATAGTTTTATATTTTCTCTAAAGAAACCACTAGTCTAACTTTAACATAACTCTTTAAAACGATGATTTTATGAAACGGGCGGTAATGGGTGCCGATTTTAAGGGGTCGTTATTAGGTGCGTTTACGTTAGAACAAGTGCACAATACCTTAAACTAAAAAGAGCACAACAAACATAAAAGACTACTGAGTACTGACTAAGGAACGGTAAACAGGACGATATAGGAATAAAAGAAAAAAAAAATAACAACAAAACAGTTACAACGTTAATGTAAATGACAAATTATCATATATAATAGACTTTACATTATGACATATGAGAAATAATTTTATTCAGAAATGTCAAATGACAATTGACAACATCCCGTTCTTAATTAAAGTAATGTGAATAAGTATACATATATGTTAGGATATATTTTAGCATATAACATTTAAAAGTAGGTAGGGGAAGTGACCCAAATATTGGCACTTTAAGACATGGCTATTAATCAAATGAATGTAATATTGTCTTTAAACTATTTATGTTGATGTTTATTATGTTCTAGTATTCTAAATATAATCTAATTTTAAGATCATATGCTGAAACGAATCTATTTTGTCGTATAAAATAAAAAAATAAGATTGTGTATGTTTTTTTGGAAATACCAATTATTGGCACCTATAATCCTAATCATTGACACAGTTATTGCTAATTATTGGCACTTCTAATTTGTTTATTAATTCTACTTTGTCTTTTAATATAACTATAGGTATTTTCGTAAATTATAATTTAATAAGTAAGTAGGTTTCTTGTACAAGGAATAGTTCTCCTAAAACAGCTAAAAAATAGGCTCATTTTCAAAGCTCAGCTCATCCATCTCTAACGAATTTTTACATTTCATCATCTTCTGAATCTGCAAGCATTTTAAAAATTTCTGATGCTGTGTAAGCTTTTCTTAACGACCCTACTTGAAGTAGAACATCATCATCATCCTGATATGTTTCGTAAACAGTTACTTCTTCATTTGAATCTAGCTCTACTACTTTTTCGACATTTTCAAAAACATTATCGTTTTCCGCTTCTTGAATATTTACGAGTAAGTTTTTCTTAACTTCATGTGCATTACTTCTTTTTCCCTTCCATTTGCCCTTACCCGTGTTTTGTTTTTTGTTAGACTGTGTAAGATTTTTTTTTTCTTCTCGTTCTAATTTTCTTTTTTTAACAGCTTCTTCTTTTAACTCTTTTTCCTTTTTCTTTTCGGTGTTGATTCGTTTCCATTCTTCTGAGGTTAAAATAAATGGTGTATTTTCGGGATTTTTGGAACTTTTTCGTTTTGGTGTTTTGGGCAGTAGTAGAATATCTTTAAGATTAACAGGTGTTAAATTTTGCTTATTAATATCTAATTTTTATTTCATTAGGACAAAAAAAAACCCCAAAGATTCTGAAGAAGTTTTGTTGCATTTTCTATCGTGCCTAGGTCTTTTCGCTTTAATATCTCTATATTTTCTGGGCCAACAACATTAATAAAATCAGTCTCAGTCATTCGTCGATCGTTGACGTCATTTTCTGATTGAAATTGGCTAGTATCTTTTCTTTGGGAACAGCTTAAGCATTTGGTATAGTCCAATGCATCGGCATTCCATGGTTGGAGACCGCAAGCCCTAAAACCATTTTTAATGGTATCTGGTTTCAAAGAAACCTCTATCGCGGATTTGAGAATTGGTACAAATTCTGCTTTAGTAAGTGCTTGTGCTGGATGTTCTCGCCTCCATCGAAGAACACTATGCTTCCATGCGCATTTTAATGGAAAAAATGCTGCTACATCAGCAGGTTGTAAAATTCTTGTGCAATTAGGGTAGAGGGCAATAAGAATAATTTTCAAATTAGAGCACAGTTCACTGACTTGCAGTGTTAGATGAGTCTTGTGTCCATCAACAAACAATATAACAGGAAATAATTTACCCTGCTTTATAAGGTATGGATGCAGGACATTTCTTATATATTCATAAAACACATCAGCCTTCATCCAGCCATTATCACTTAATCCAATGCCCCATTCTTCAGGGACTTTGGATGCAATTTCTCCAGGAAGACGCTTATAGGGAAGAATGATCATAGGGGGTGTTAACTCACCATCGGCACAAAAAGTGAACATAACTGTAATAGCAGATTTTGATTGGCCTCTGTCTATTTCATATACGTTTTTGTCGCCCTTTAATGCTAAGACCACACCTGTCTTAGGACACAACAAAAAATTGGTTTCATCCCCATTAAAAACTCTACTAGGGTCTGAAAGAATGTCAAATAGTTCATTATCTTTCAAATAATTTTCTATTCCATTAAACCACCCTCTAATATCATTTTCTGATACCATTGAGCTAGCAGATGTGACAGATTCGGGAGTACGAACAGAAATCTCAGGATGCCTATTCAAAAATAGTTTTAACCATTTATCCTATCCTATCCATTCAAAAATATCCTATCCTATCCATTCAAAAATAACCTGGAAGGTTATTTTTGAAAGGATTTGGCCTGTTACTCTTTTTTAAAAATTCAGAGACACTACATTGTATATCTTCTTTCCGGCGAGGAAATCCTTTTTTAGAACTTTGTAATATCCAATTGACCAGAATGGTTTCTTCAGCGTCTGTTAGTACTGTGGAAGGTCCAGGACGAAGGTTTGTTTTGTCAGGGTTCTTCAACCTAAATTGTATGGTGGATCTGGGTACCTGAAACTCTCTCGCAGCTTGTTTCTTGCTCATTCCAAATTTGACTGCATTTAAAGCCTTTCTTAAATTCTCATCATCATATTTTATTTTCTTTTCTTTAGGCTTCGCTTTACTTTTGGTCTTCATTTTCGTCTTTATTCGTATATCTGTAATAAACCATTTATTGGCATATAATCGACCCAATTATTGGCGTAGTGTCCATAATGGGTATTAGAGTCATTGGCACTGTGCCAATTATAGGATAACCAAATAATTTAATGTTATTCCTTCAGAGGAAATGTAAAGTTAATAATGTTAAAAGGTGATGAAATAAAAAAAAACAGGAATACAATATTTATAAAAAGACTAATTATTGGCATATTGTGCCAATAATAGGACTATGAGCTATTTGGCATCCAGTAATTGGCACCCCCGAATAATAGCGAAAACATAACTTTTTATCACTTAAAATCGTTACCATACTATGCTTTAAGCATCATACAATATTGAGCAAGTACACTCATTTGGTCTCTTATTAAACGAGCATGATTAGAAATGCAAAATCAATTGACTTACCTTATGAAATAAATAGCAAAATCGGTTTTAATTCACAGCGAAATTTTAAGCGGCAACTTTTGAATGAAATACAATGACATGAAAGATTCAGTGTTGCCAATTTAATAATGCAATATTACTACTAAAATATTGTTGTTGTTAACATTACCTTGGGCCAAAAGGCACCTTATTATTATAGTTTAAATGCAAAGTGCCAATAATTGGGTGAATGCCAACATTTGGGTCGTTTACCCTATATAACATGCGTAAAGTAAACAAAAGAAATACCACGGAACGTATCTTGACGCTGTCAGATGTCACTTGTATTATTGTTCTGTGGTCACTTGTCACTTGTCAGTTTACATTGCAGTGTCAGTGACAGTTGTTGAACATAATAAACTATAAAGCTAATTGAAAAATTATGTTGAGGTATATGAAATATGAATGCGGGTATTCTTCAATGGTAAAACAATAATAATAATAAAAAAAAATATATATATATCTAACGGTCGAGTGCATATCAACGGTTTTTAACAAACATCTAGTAAGAAAAACAAAAATGAAATAAATATTAACCTAGGTTCTTGAACCTTAACATAAAACAACATAATTATTTCTTAATGTTGCGCCTGACCCGATTCACTTGCGTTGGCGCAGCTGCACTTGCTTTCAATGAAGTGAGAGTGGTCACAGTACCACTCGCAGTAGACTGCACATGGACATCAGATGGGCCCGGTATATTTTCAAGCTCCGAACGCGAACTAATGCGATGTCGAGTCCCACTAGGTGTCATGACGAATATGACTCCTTCTCTTGTCCAGCATTTAGTAACACCAAAGCGCTTCCTAGCAGCCATAAAAACATCATGTCTAGTTTTAGTCAGAAACTCAGAAATGGTTGTACCTGTGCCTTTGAGTTTAGTCTTAGCATACCAAACCTGATTTCTAATTGATAACTGCTTAAATTTTATAAGGACAGTACGATCTTTATCTACTTTAGAGCTTCCTATGCGGTGACAACGGCTGATATCCTCGGTCACAAGTTCTGGCATATCAAGACGGTCAGATATAAGTTTGACCGTGACTGCCGTTACATCTTCTTGTTTTGATTCAGGAACACCGTGGATTAATGGATGAAAGGATTTTCTTTCTAGTGTTCATTTCTAGGTAATCTTGTTGCTTAGAGAGATGATTAACTTGTTGCTGCAGATTTTCAAGAGCAGAGAGCACAAATGTCCGAAAAGCATTAAATTGAGCCACTATGTTTGAGGTAGGACTTGTTGCTGGGATTGATGTATTCAAGTTCTGCTGGAACTCGGCCATTGTGGTGTTAAAGTGATGTGCCAAGTCATTAAGGGATTGCTTGATTGAATCCATAGTTCCAAAGTGTCACAACAACAGTGATTATTATGCACTAAACTAATTTAGTATATAGGCAAATACCTTTATGGAAATTGTTTAAGGAGTTACAGCTGGTAGGTTTGTCACTTTTAGCACATAACTTAAAATTGAATACTAGTTATTATGATTTTTAATTAAATAAATTAAGAGGAGCTTATAAAAATATGTGTAACTATTTTGCACACCTACCCGCAAAAAAACTTACGAAGTGGTTCAGTATAATATGGTTTGCTGTCGTGGACATCATGATTTAAATTGTGTCAATGCAATGGTAAATGCATTATTATAATATTACAAGAGAGCTTTTTAAATTGATTTTTTGTTGATTTAAAAAAATGAACCATTTTTGAACGTCGCGCTGCTCAACAGGGTACAAGACTTCGGTCAACAAAAGTGATTACGGTTAGTCTACTACCTTGACCAAATACTCGGTTATCGATATTTACTTTTTTTTTAAACTAGTGAAGGTCTAAACAAGTTTTTCCTGACGCTCAGGAAGCTCCCCTCATAAAATTCAACCGAGGGTTTTGATCCTAGTTAAATAATTTCCTAAAGCAAAGGATTAATTAATTATTTACTATTTCAGTTACTGTTCCACCTTATGACTTAAAATTTTATTACATATATTCTTTCTAACATAAACGTCCCAATGAAAGATAGCACTACATTTTTTGTTATTACATTATGCGTTATCCCTTTTTGCCGCAAAAAAATCACAGCAAACTCCCCCACATTCAACTTCTCATGCCTACAACATATTATGTCTATAAATTTGACCGACGTGTCCAATATTTCAGTCGTTTTCACCGACCTGACCTGTTTTAATAAATCCTACAGGACTTTGCTGATTTGGTTGCTTTGGTATTTAAATTAATAACCGCTGTGAATGATTTATAATACAAAAATAAGCATACACACATACATATATTATTAATAATAATATATGACTCCAGATCCTCCACAACATACGAAGGTAAATTTTATGTTAATCTGACAAATATTTTTTTTAATTTTGAATCTTATCGAGCAATTATTTTTTTATTTTCAAAACGGCTCGATAAGATGTAATTAAATGTATAAGTAAAACAATCATAACAATAACGAAAACCGGAACTTTTCAACAAATATTATTATTTAATATTATATATTTTTCTATATTTATTTAGTTATATACTTAACTGAGTTACGTTTCGTTATGTCTTACCTACTACTTCTACCTACCTACTAAACGTAGTATTTATGAATATAATAAAACGAACAAACGATTATTATAGATCAATACTATTACAAATATAAAAAAGAGGCACAAGTTTAAATCTTTTGGAACACAATGAATATAATGCTTTATTAATTTTGCTATTAACATAAAAACGTATAGAAACAAAAGTTTTTAAAATCCAAAGTGGACACAAGTCAGTCCATGCCTCCTGCAGACACGATGATTAATCGTAGTGGGGTTCTAACGGAAAATAACTATTTCTGCTGTTGTCCGAACAACTGCCAGAATCAGCCGTTATCCCTAACTTACATTTTGCTACGTCTTGAATGTCGATTCCAGTATGAAATTGGCAAATTGCTTGTAAAGGAATTGAAATATTTGTTGACGTTACTTGTTGACTACTGTGACATTAGAATCCTTAATAAGGAAATATTTGTTGACAAAGGGAAATCACCAAGCAAATTGGTTCATCAGTGTTAAGTACGTATTATTTAGCAAAGACAAATGTTTTTCACAGATAAAAAATTGTATTAAATAGTAAAAATATTTACAGGAATTAAGTTTTGTTCTTTAAAATGGGAATATATTTCCGTATATTAGAAACTAGCGTCTTACCACTGCGTTATTCGGGTGCGCTTTCGTTACATAAAAGCATGTGCTCTATCTGTATACTGAAAGGTCTAGCCGAATAGGCGTAAGCGGTCTACCACCTAAAGTAAAAGCTATTAATGACGATATTGTTTTCTTACTTACGTACACTATTTTGGCAACCCATAAAGAGTAAAATACTTTTATTTTATATATATTCAAGTTATTTCTGAAACAATTTCAAAAATGAAAAATTGATGAAATTTGAAAACAAATATTGATCTTGAAAAGTGTTCAACAAAGAGAAAAATTGAAAATATCTTCTGGACTTAACCTTTTGATTAACCTTAACCAAATATGTTGTTTACTTGTTTTCATCTTAACAGATAGAACTATATCCTCAGAGTTTAAAAAAAATACTTTGTGCGTATTTGAACTAAGTAGCACTTTTGCAGTACCAGAATAGTCTTTTGCTTTTCGATACTATACTATACATGCATGATATTTAAGATACTCGAGTTTATTAGAACATTGCTATGACCTACCTATACTGCCAAAAGTTTATACCTCCTTAATCCAGCCCTGTCCGTGCAAAATCCGTTCTTAGCGGATCTCTATAAACTACCTTCTTGCTAAATTTAATTTTTCTAAATTTTGTGATGTGTGAGTGAGTGACATTCGCTTTTATATATTTGGATTGGCAATAGCAGAGGTGCGAGAACCGCAATCATAACTGCGCGTCAGTTTTCCAAGTCAGAGCGTTATCATTGGGCCATTTAAAATCTTAAATCATCCATCTGACTATCAATACCTTGTTTTACTTAAAAATTGTACCTATTGGGCAAGTTTTTGCTATTGTATTCATCTTATTATGCGAATAATTATATAGCGCTTCTGAAATATAACAAGTATAGAGCGCAATAAAGTTGGTTTTTTAACAATGAAGCATAATTATCGTTACTCTTTAATAAATAATGATTTTTGTTTGAATAGTAATTAGATTCTTAAAAGTACTTAATAACAATGATGATGCGAAACTCTAAAAGCGTGAGTTAAGAACAATTCACTTTATATGGTTAGAAGTTATCGCTTTAAGTTGCAACGGAAACTTTACTTATACCCTCTATGTGGACAAGGATACTAGTTCAGAGTAAGCAAGTTAACAAATACATATTTTTCTACCTTGTTGTGTCATCATATAAGCTATAGGCCAGTGTTTTACTAGAATGATATCAACAGTAATGCGGTTCGTTTGGTAAAAAGTCAACGTTTTACAATGACTACATCTGATCTCTTCGAAAGGTGTACTGTCCTATACCTAAAGTATCGCTCTTTATCGATAAGGCCGTCTCGTGTATATTTTTTACTTCGTATTTTATTTTTCTCTTTACTTTAATGGGTGTAAAATAAAGGATTTTATTATTATTAAAATTAGTGAATAAATATTTAAATTTAAATGAATGGATATCTACTACATAGACAAGCGAAATAAATTAAATTTCAAGTCATATTGCTCCTTGCTTTAAAGTTTTAACTTAAAAAACAACGACATATAACGAGATAATAAAGAAAATGTGTACCTACTTCACTCACAACGTAAATGTTTAAAGTATGTAAAGAACTTTACTGTAATAATGTAAAGAGTAAAAACACTATTTTTATAAAGCTGCGAGTTACTTACATGCATCCATTGCAATTACGTTTATTAAATTTTATAAAGTTGGACTTATCTCTAGAAAAGATCCAGCCAACCTACTAGTGTAAAACCAGGTTTAAATCTTACATCTTAATAACAAAAATAAAATACAGATACTTAAATAAATAGTATATATAATATCATATATTCAAGGCTTGTGTTACGGATACCTGATAATTGATATCCTACACATATACAACTTTATATACAGACATTCGTGGTCAACAAATGAGTGCCCCAGTGGGATTTGAATCCGCAACTGCTAGCACAGCAAGTAGGATCACTACCAACTAAGCCAAACGTGCCGAATGAAAAGAAATTTGACTATATTCGAAAATCCATATTAAATGAAAAGATAACTGTTTTCAAAAGTTGCATTGAATGCAAGAAAATCTGCGCCAAGTTATATTATACATCCATGTTATGTTTATTAAATCTGTCTGTTTGTTTGTCCTTTTTTTTGTCGAAGTGTCTTTAGTGAGACTAATGAACATCAATTGATTTTCATACATAGATATGGTTTTAACCCCCGACGCAAAAACGACGGGTTGTTATAAATTTGAAAATCGGTTCATGATGGCGGCCGCTACAAGATTAGATTAGATAGATACGGCGCCGATATAGATATAAAATGAAAGGGCTTGACGAGTAGAATATTATTTTTATCATTTTATGTCGGGGATTTTTAATTTTTTATTTTTATTATTTTCTTTATAATAAATAAGATTTTCAAACTTAAGCATTACTTGGCTTGATTATTATTGCATATTTGGATTATACTATAAATTTTAATCTAACAACAAAGAAATCTCCCGTAGACCGGTTTATATAAACAAGTCAATATAAAATTGTATGTGAAGAAGATTAGAGATTTAATTTAATATTATTTATTCAAACACTGAACGCTTACTGTGTTTCAAATTAACAATTAATGTTGACTATATTATTTTATGTTTAAAATGGTTATTTTTTAAGGTTATAATAATGATTGGTTTTTAACCTTTCTCTAGTAATATCCAGGTGAATTAAAGTGTTGGCACCTTAAAAGCATCTGTCTTTGGTGACTTATTAAAAGAGACTTTAAAATATAAGAATTTCAAAATGTCATTAATTAAAAATAAATGTCAGTTTTATTAAGCCATGGGTACATCGATCAAGCTATGGCCACGTCAAAGGTGAGTATTTCTTCCACCATATTGGCTATATATTATTAAAAATGTTCCTTACATTTTTTAACTTTATTTTTAAAAAGTTAAAGTAGGAACGATTTATATTTATTAAGAATTCTTGTTATGACAAGCGAGGAAGGAGTAATTCACTAATAATATTAACACGTCATGCAGGTGTCTACAGCTTTACGTTAAAGGCTACGAGCTAACCGTAGACCACGTCCGGAAGCTACCGTCATGCCACTAGGCAGCCGACTCGAGCGTAACTGTTAATAAGCCCTGCGGCCAAACGTGGCACTTTCGTTGTGAGAATACATTTACGGACCTTTAATTTCTTCCCAGTCGATAACTTCTATCGATAAGGAATTTTTAGATAGTTTTTTCAATTTCTTTCAAAACAAACGAAATGAAGTAAAGATGACTAGAAAAACGATCTCTATTTGTAATTACTTATTTATTAATACGCATGATAAAATAAGTGAGAAGTCATACCTATAAATATTTTTTTTTTAAATTAAATACATATTGTGTTTAAAGGTTCCAGAATTATTAAAAATATTATTTTTTTGTGCTTTTTTATATTTGTGATCTAAACGGATTTTATATAGGCTAAAGTTTTCATTGTGATAAGAACTGAACTGCAGTCGAGTGTTCTGTGAAGTTACAGGGTTTGTAAGTTGGCCTACAGCTTATAAGATGTCTACATCCAAATAGTATACAGGAAAATAATAGGCTTAAATTAGCTTAATAGTATATGCCTTCGCCAGTTTCTATTTCTTTCGCCAGTTCTTCTCAGGTCAGTGGTTTCTTCCTTCCGAACTGGTGGTAGACTCATGACGTTCAGTAAAAAATTGTAATAATTTCATGCTGAATAAAATATTTTGAATTTGAATTTTGAATTTGAATTTGAATTATGATGAAAAGATTTTCTATCTAGTTTCTCAGAGAATATTGTCGGACAGAAAATTATTTTTCTTAACTTTTTATTCAAAAAAAAATATAATATGGCACAATAATAAACCTAAACTTCACTATAAATCAAGACTGGAGTATCCATGGCTATCGTGTAAAGTGCTTTTTAAAATGTGATAGAATCTAACCGCTTTTAATTTTTATGCCTCTATCTATAAGCAAACCTGAGGTTATAGTTAAACGTAGCTAGACGTTGTCAAATAAATAATCGGAGCCCAATAGAATGCATGTCTTAGCCTCCCCTTCTCCGTAGCAGTGAATTTAATACTAGATTTTTCGATGAACATCACTAATCACTATGGAGCTTTTTTCGTATAAAATATTTACAAACGCAACAGTTTGTGAAAATGGATGGATGAATGCTTGTCGCTTTTTCAAACAAAAATCACTAAATAGATTTAAAATAAACTTTACAGTAATAAAACTTATACATTCGAGTTACTCATACGCTGTTGGTGACACAACGCGGGCAGAGCTAGACAGCGGAGGTTAAAATATGAGACATAAAAGGCACTGAATTGTTGAGAAATATATAAAAATGCAAATACATAATATATATTTATTTTACACAACAATTGAACGCTTATATACTAATTTACTATAATGTTTTTAATATGTAGATTTTTGTTACGTTTGCGTTATATGATATGCTTTTTACTTTAAGTGTTCCATTTATTTGGGCCAATTTAGTTAATATATTTAGTAACAACAATAAACTATTTACAAGATTTATATACGGATCAATCTGGATAAGAACTAAAGTAATAAGGCGCAGCGGTTCCAAAGACTTTCTATGGTTTCTCATACGAATAAAGTTTTGCGGATGAAGTTTAGATGTTGATACTTCACTTGCATTGGAACTGTCCACAATGCTGCTTCACGATTTTATATATCTATATTATTAAACATGACTATCGAACTCACTTCTTTTATTACATTTTTTTTTTTTTTTTATGTGACAAAGGGGGCAAACGGGCAGGAGGTTCACCTGACGGGAAGTGATCACCTCCGCCCATGGACATCTGCAAGATTGCAAGACTGCAGGTCTTGCAGATTTGCAGATGCGTTGCCGGCCTTTTAGAAAAGGGAGGGAGGGGGGAGGAAGAAGGACGGGAGGAGGGATAGGGTGTGGGCCTCCCGGACTCTCACTTACCGGACGAAACGCGACAGCATAGCTGCCACTTCACGCCGGTCTTCTGTGAGAGAGTGGTACGATACGGGGCGTGCCGGCCCATTCGGCTGCTACCCGAAGGTAACAAGCATGGCACTACCACTATAAATTCTTTATATTCATTTGTACACTAATTCAATGAAAACTAAAAAGATAAAATTTGTGAATTGAATCTAGGAAGCAAAATTTTTAAAATGCTTTAATAATAATATTTTTATAGACATATATTATATATTTATAGATATACAATTCTTCATCTCAATTTTAATTTTATTATTATTGTTTTTTTTGATAATTTCCTTGTATATATTTACTAGCATTTCCCGCAGCTCCACCCGCTTTCTAAAGACCGGAAACCAAATTCTTAGACTTCACATGCCGTTTTGTAACAGATAGTTGAGATTTCTCAGAAATGAGATTTTTTCTAGTAGTAAAAATTATCATACTCGTATGTATACAGATAACCAGTTATCATCATACCGAATTTCATCAAAATCTGTACAGTGGCTTTCTCGTGTTGCAGTCACAGACACACAGAGAAACAGACAAACAAAAATTTTAAAATCTATATATTCAGCCTCTGTTTCGATAATAATGACTGTTTCAATAAAATTTTCCAATAAATATTCAACGTATCAAATTATTACTTCGACTAAGTTAGAGTTTTATTATATGTATAGATGCGTGTTTATCGTTGTAAGTTGAAAATTGTGAAACGTCATTAAATGTATAATAATTGTAAGTTTTATAACAAATTAGATAAATCAAATATAAAAAACTAGCAACTTTTCGAATGACATGTGAAGTTAAAAGAACTAAAATAAGAAAACTTAGCTGAAGTATATTATAAAACAATATATTAATGTTTTAAGTTCATATGCGAGTAGAAGCTGCATATATGTACAAGCTCATAAGTTTAAGACTTTTAAGTGTGACTTGTAAAAGTTAAGAAATTTCCTGAAATGGCGATTTAACTTCCTAAGTACTGGGCTCATTGTGTTTTTGCTTAATCTTGTTCAGCATAGAAAGTTTTCCTAGGTAAGAATTCAAGGCACTAAATAGAAGGATGTCACGTCCCTAGCACTTGTCGTCAAGTTTGCTAGTAGAGCCACATCGTGTCCACAAGTTTTCACATAAACTCTACGACTTCTCAAACTGTATAGACGCCGATTTATTTATTTTTTTTTTTTTTTTTTATGGGACAAAGGGGGCAAACGGGCAGGAGGCTCACCTGATGGTAAGTGATCACCTCCGCCCATGGACATCTGCAACACCACAGGGCTTGCAGATGCGTTGCCGGCCTTTCAGGAAAGGGAGGGAGGAAGGAGGGAGAAGGACGGGAAGAGGGATGGGGAGTGGGCCTCCCGGACTCTCACTTACCGGACGGAACGCGACAGCATAGCTGCCACTTCACGCCGGTCTCCTGTGAGAGAGTGGTACTATACGGGGCGTGCCGGCCCATTCGGCTGCTACCCGAAGGTAACAAACATGGCACTACCACTTGTAAACTTACACTACTTATTAACTAATGCACTCACTGTACATTTTTTATACCAGTATTTTTCTATTTTTTCTTTATCACAATGTCTAAAAATGTGTTCTTATGTCATGGTGTAGACATACATGCGGCAGGTAATAATTAATTAATTAATTTTAATTTTTTATTTATTCAGTCATCCAGTAGTCACTGTAATGAGGATATTAATATGTGCACTTTTTTCAATTTTTTACTATGAAAAAGAACAAAAAAAAACTAGAATTATACTATTAATTAATAAATACAATATTTTTGGATGTGTCGAAACAATTTACAGTAAATTTCATTAGAATTCTTAGAAATTATTATTACATTAAACTACATAAAATATGTAAATACTAGATAATATACTTCTAAATCTGTAACTTCAAACCATTTATGCCGATGGGCAATTACAACTTTCAAAACTCGACTCAACGTGATTCTATTATTAGAAATTTCGACACAAGCATACGAATATGCTAATTAAAACCTCAAAATTAGTGTACCTTCGCTTTAGCAAAGGCATTGCGGCTTTGTAAAGGGTTGTCTTACAATATACATAGCTAAACTAATTTTATATTCACTAAAGCAATTGCTCTGAATTCAACCAAAACCGCCTAATTTACTAGTAAAATAGGCAAGGTTCTATTATTCTAATGACAAGAACAAGTATTATATATACATACGCAAACACATGTTACGTGAATTGTATATGGGTTATTTAGTAGCAGCCTGAATGCATTAATTATATTTATTTAGATTGATGATGCTTTAAAAATAATTTTGTAAGGTGCATATTATGAGGATACGGATATAATTTTAAACATTTATACGAGTATATAAGCTTAAATGACGTGATTATTATACAGCTTTGATATCACATTATTTAAAGAATACATATTCATACAAACAATAGTAAATCATTTTTAGGTCACAACAGTTTTGTTTTAGTTACTCGTACACAGGAATATCTTTGTTATACTAAACTATGTCAACAAGTTCAAGATGAATTTCCAGCGTAAAATAAATGTAGATTTAAGTATGAGTATTACATATCCCATTCTAGTAATACGTGATATTTTACGACCATTTTATACCATTCTCTTTATGTTCGAATTTTCAGGCGTTGAAGTTCAAACATAACCGTAACATTATTTTTTACGTTCTTGTAAATAGAGTATTGTAACAATTTGTAGGCCTCATTTTTGGAATATTTTTTTCTTTGAATATGAAGAATAACTGTAATCGGAAAACATCAACCGGAAATTAATATTACCTTTTGGTGTGGCGGTAATGTGGCTTAAAAAAATAAAGTTTTTCTATATAAAAATATACTACTAACTGGGCAAATATTTGTCGCACAGATATTTTTACATAAATTACTGTTGCACCCGTTTAGGGTCATATAATTTACAATAATAATAATATATGAGTATTTTATGTCAAAAGGGCCAAAATACTTACTTCATTTTAAAAGTAGTTACTATTAATGTAGCTTATGTAATATAGCTTTTTCATAGATAATATTTCTTAATTATTTACATCTGTAATTAAATCACTTAACACTGCTAACAGAACCGTAATTTTTTCTGCTTGTACAGTGTACACTTTTTATATTTTTATACAACTAAAAATGAATATAAGACTTAATATGTAAGTCTCAATTCAATACAATTTTATTGTCAATCGCTTTTTAGTGTGCCTGTTGAGCAAAGTTGTGTATAACTTCAACTAAAGAGGGTTAAAGTATATTAATTCAACATACTAAGCAATGAAGGTATCTTTTTATACCCACAAAGAAACATTATTTAAATACTTTTTTCATAAATATTAATCTATATAAGAAATTAACCGCGTATTTAAACAAAGTTAAGAAATAGTAGTAAACTCTTAAATACTAAAATTTATCATTTTATATTCCGCCAATATAAATGGTAATTTTGTACCATAATTTTATTGACAAAAGGATAAAATTTATGATGTTATCATACAGATTGCTATATTAATAAAACATGAATTTTAGACTCTGGCTTAATTTTTCCAAGCATATTCTTAGAATTCGATTAATTCCGAGGGTTTAGCCAAAAACTTCAATCTTGCTGCGAAAAATCCTTTTTATAGAACTGGTATTATGAAGACGGTGGATGAAAGGAGTAAATGGTGCGAAATAATCTGAGCTCTTAGTTCTACGTAGCTGAAAACGAATTTATTGCTCCTCGATACTCATAGCGACCCATTTTATTGACACCTTAATACCGCACCGAATACCAGCATAGCTATACCGCGTACGTTCCGTCTTTTTCTATTAAATACCTTACTTTTGCAGGCGGCCTCGCATTTCGCATTTATATAAATGTATATACGTTTATTTATGTACAACTAGAAATCTTGCTCGGATTTGGGTTTGGATAAAATTAAGTGAATAGTTGAACCATAGCCTGGAGTACACATAGGCTATTGTTAATAACAAAATTTTCCAAAAGGGCATTCGGTATAAAATATTTTAAATATCACCACAAAATCACTAAACCTCCAATAATCAAAGGGGGGTACCTGAGTAAAGCAAGAATAAGCTTATCTATAGGTAGCTATAGTCTTGGCTTTAAAATGTAAAAAAAGTTAGTTAAATTACGATTTATTTGATTTTAAATTTTAGACGTTCAAATAGACCTCTATAACTTTTTTAGTCTACGAGGAGATATGACGCGTTGTACTTAACAGAAATATAACTATTGTGCAAAAGCAGTTCTGGGTACAGCAAACAATTGAAAAAAAAATTGCTGACTAGATTCCTGGCTCAATCGAAGCCCAGAAAAAGTCATCAAAAAGTCGCCCTGTTGTTAAAACTGGCACGTAAAGCTGAACAAACTTTTATGCATTCACTGACCGGTTAGAAATGAACAACATGTACACTCTTTTTACAGCATTTTCATTTCTCTACAAACTGTGCATAGGCTGATGTATGCGCGTTGTTATAGTTCAGCGAAACGATATATTTAGATATAAATCTCATTATTATGTAAATAATTATTATGTTCCTATAAAATATATATTATTGCATATTCGATGCTATTCGGGATAAATGTTTCAAATTATTCAAGCGTTTAGGTATTGATGGTAAAACATATCAATCGTTAGCAGGGAATATCCAGGCGAACGATTTTCCATGCCGTTGAATATATTTGAAGGTAGCTGAAAATACAAACGCTGTAAAATAAAGCTAAGCTTCCGTTATGGAAGTAAACGAAAGTTAAATAGAAGTTTTAACGAAACCAGAAATGTAAAAATTTATACTTAGAAATAATATTTTAGTAATCTTGGGCTTAAATAAAATAAATAAATATGTTGGGACATTATTACAACAGCGCAATCTAGGTCCGCAGTAAGCTACGTTACGTGCATGTGTTGCGGATACCAGATAGTTGATATACTACACATATAAATTTTAAATACATACATATTAAAAATATAAACACCCATGACTGGAGTACAAACATTCGTGATTAGCAAGTGAATGCCCCAGCGGGACTCGAACCCGCGACCGCTGGCGCAGAAAGTAGGGTCACTACCAACTGAGCCAAACGAGTCGTCAAAGGGTTTGCTTATTAGTTTTGGTTTAGGAAAATAAAAATATCAACTGTTTTTAAATATGCCAGACTGATAAGTAACCAAGGATGGGCTATCCCGATAAAGTATTACGGAATAATGCCAAAACATTATTTAAATTAATTTAATTTACTAACTAGTACATGTTCTACTAACTAGTACATGGTGTTAACCATATATGTCACATAGGGTTATGTAAAAGTTAATAACCCTGGTAAAAGATATGTCAATATGTATGAATATTAATAGAATATGCTGTACAATTTTATTTAAAGTACTTAAATTATTTCATTTTTCTGAAATAATATAATTATATATTTTTAAAATTTTAAATTTACATACTATTTTTATTAAAAGACTTATAATAATGAACCCACATTTCAGTAACACTTAAAATTTGACCTGGGGTTAGATTGCTTGGGTTTCTTTTATCTTTTGCTCGGAAGGCGTAAAATTAATGTTTTGTGTATTTGTTATAATATAGTTTATTCAAGAGGCAAGGGTTGGGAAGCGGTAAACGTTTCATTATTCTAATGTTTGTGGTGGGCGGCGTCTAGCTAGGCCAGGTGTTGCGAAGTAAATGTAAATATTTTATTGTGGAGGCACAAACAACGCCTGAGAGATCAATAAAATTTGTTTGTTCTGTAAAATGCTCTCTGTTGTCTGGTTTATAGATTGTGTACATGAATTATTCAAATATTCGAATGGGAAATACCTTACCAGTCCATTTGTTTTAATGTCCTGGCTGATGGAATGTGTCATTTGTAGTTTTTTTTAATGAAAATGATGACCTGAAAACCCAGCTCATAGTAGTCCCTTAGCCGGTCGTATTGAAGGAATGAGTACGTTTAAAAGGGCTAAATATTAGGCTTGTGTACGTAGCTATTACGCTCCCCATAAACGATTAATTAACGATGTTTTAAGTAATTAAAATGATTAATTTTAATAATTTTATATTCCTCCTGAAGAATTTTTAGAGATAATATTCTAAATATAGGTATTAGGTACTTATATTATGACACTTATTAAATAAAACTAATAAAATATTTAAATTTGAAGACGTAAGTATAAACATTTTAATTTAACTGAGAAAGTCTCCTCTTTCAAAGTTTTATAGTGACTCGTTTTTTAGTTATAAAAACTCCTATTTCATCACAATCTAATTAAAGTGTTTGTAAGAAACTCGGTAGATGTCGATTCAGATCTGCCCGAAAACTTGTAAGTAGGGGACCCTTGATAAAACAGTAACACAATTTCACCTTTCTTTTTGCAAAGTGATCTTGTGAAATGTATTTTATTTGAAATAGAGTTTCATAATACCTGTAAGTTAAGTACTAAATTATACAAGAAATACTTTAAATTACTTTTTTTGATTTATTCACATATAACATTAACCATAAAAAATCAGACTTAGTTTCCTTTATCTACAATGTTATCACATTTGGTCAAAAATGGAGTTTTTTTTTACTTAGCTACCAACGTACCCAGTAATTTTAAATAGCTCTATCTCACTATCTGTGTATCTATATTGAAATTCTGAGTTGAATGATAAAATTCTGTACGTTAAATATTTTTTGGAAAATCTTATTCGTAATTTCATTTTGATCGATGTGGTGGCCGAATCTATAGTTATGATAATTTTCGTCTATCTTTTGTTTTTAGCTTCAATTTTAGAAAATATTTCATCTCTGAGAAATCATTACTAACCGTTAAAACGTACGTAAGTGGCCGAACCCGACCAGAGCGACGGTGAGTTGCTAGTGTTAAATGATTGAAAGCTACCTAAGTGTAAAGGTAAAATAATAATTTAATCAAGAATTCTTCTTGATTAAATTATACCTTTCAATATGCTAAAATAGTTTGCACAAATGTTGAAATGGCATTTTATTCTCAAAACTTCATAGAGGCAAAAACGGTCTCTTTGATAAAAGGAAAACTTTTTACCATTAGACTATACCCTTGAGAGGGAATAAGACTTTAAAAGCTAGAAAAAATAACTTTGGCATCCTGTTACAAAAACGGACGTTTTTATGTTTCAATTATAGTTTTGGTTTTCTCAACGGTGTATATTTTTTCAATAGGTTGATTGAATAAGTTAAGACTTAGAATGTTAGCTATTTATTTGTGATAACTTTGTATTTATTTATTTATAATAAAATCCTGAGTCGAATCTGTATAGTAAATATTTTTTTGAATCTATTGTTTTTAAGAATTATATTTTTTTAGATACTTTTTACCAAAAAATAACTTCAGAGAGGGTTGCTTCTTATTTATAAAATCTTCAAAATTTTATATAATACGCTTTTTTTATTTTTCTTGTACTGATATTTTTGTACTAAAAACATTATTGACGTTTCTTTGATTTTAGCCTTGTTGTTTTCGAAAGGTTTTATTAAAGAATGTATTATATATGTTGCATTATACGACAGAAAACCGTATAAAATAAAGAAGAAAACAACTTTTAATAACGTATTAAGACGTATTTTCCGCTTACTTTATTTTTTCCGTATTTAATACACTTCAAGTGTATGAAAAGGAAATTCAAAACATGGGATAGTACGATGTTATCTCGATTAAAAATTTGCTACACGATTAATTAAGCGTTTTTTGAAAATTAATTTTCGGCTTGGCTGGGCTAGTCTGACCCAATGACGCTGCATTATGCATTTTACTAACGAACGCGTATTCCGAGAGCTACGTACAGGAATTTTGAATATAAAATGTAGAAATCGTTTTAGCCTTTACTTAGAAAGCAGCTATTAGAAAAGCCTTTTAAATTGTTATTATTATTTAAGTGCGATTGCCGATTACCTAATAAGTTTAAATTCTCATACCTACCAAATATACACAAAAAAAATCTTAAAAATTGGTCAAGTCGTTTTGGAGGACGATAACAAACACTGTGACACGAGATTTTTTATATATTAGAAGAAGATAACTCAGCTCCTCAATATTGTTGCTGTTCTGTTCGCTCCGTAACACTGAAGTGTTACTAATTAAAAAAATAAATTATTTTTATTTTAATTGAAGGACGGATATTAAATCGTGTATATTTTCCTCAAAATTTCAATAATTTTTTTTTCTTTAATGGAGTAATGATTGGCCGCTGGGCGAATACTAGTTATTGCAAATCAGTTCTTATTTTATATACTTAAATGAAAAATACTTTTAAACTCCGTAAACTATAATTTGCATGCAATGCAATACAAAAGCTCAACACAAAAAAATAGTGCCATAAATCTACATAATATTTAAAATAGATTATTCTATCCAATTTGTTTTTGCATTGCTAACATCACTCTTCATTTAGCAAGGATGTCTATAATACTGTTCGGAATTGAAACATTATTTATACTCTCAATTTGTTTTCATACTAATAGGAGTTTATTGAGAAAGCGAATAAAATAGCCAATATTTATGCATAAAAAATTATGCCGATCAATTAAGTTCTTATAATATACAAATTTAATTAAGATAATTATTTAAGAGCTGTCCGAGTTTAAGAAAACAGAAAAGTTATTTGTCGGAAAGCCCCAATTAAGGGCAAAGCTTTCTGGACTTAATCCAATAAACCTACTCATTTAGTGAACGGAATGAAAGGTAAATAATTTTAGGGCGAACGCTGAATTGCGCGACAGAATTTCGTTCCAAACGAAGGGTTACACAAAACATAAAATGTATTTGCTTGTTTTCCCCAATTGATTAAACAATGTAAAGCAGAATCCAATGTCGTATGATAAAATATACCAGATTTAAATGTTATTACTTTACAGAATGGATAGTGCTGTTATACTCGTATCTATAGTAATTAGAAAGTAGAATAGATATCGGACTTCAATATTACGATCTAAGATACTATAAATATTATAGCAATACTTTTACGAGGTTTATTACGAGTATATCGAATTCTAATATGTTACATTGTTTATTATAATCATATACTTATAATAATCCTCTCCGTTGAGTATTAATTTATTTAATAGATATAATCGTCATACATATAAATAATAATAGTAAAACATAGCTCCATTAATGCATAGGATATTAATTTATCTAGGAGCAGTGCACAGCAGTCGCCAAGTCGAGCAAAAAAAGGTGCATCAGTAATATCCTTTTCTCTAAACCATTCAAGACACTTTCGTCTTCGAAAATTCATGGTTCTAAAAGTCTAGAATCATGAATTTTCAGTGACTTAGAATACATAGTATCACTAACTTTAGTATTATTTAAATATAAACACACAGTTTAATAACTATTGCATGTTAAGGTGAAGTAATTTCATGACTCACACACACGCTGATCAACCAAAGGTGAAAAAAAAACTTTGCCTTTCATTGTTATTAATGATTTATCATATCGTTTTTATGTCAATATAATTATTTTTAACTATAAAAAGTAGGCATATGTCATGACCATTTAAATGATTTATTTTAAGTTTACCGAAACCGTTTAACGATCCCCCTTGAAGCCTTTATTTTATAGGCACAACTTATAAGCAAGTATCGCGTAACAGACCAAATAGGCAAACAATTGCAGTAATCCCTTTTTAGAAGCAAAACATATATATACAATATACATATGTAGAATATCTTTTCCCCTATTTAGATACGGAGATTGCTGGTTACAATTTATGTTAAATTTTATCGAAACCCATTCACAGACATGATAGCTTAACAAACAAAGATAAACATCACAATATCTTGATCGTGAGAGCAAAACAAATAGACAGATATATGTTTTCAATTACAATATTATAAAAAAAAATAACTGTATAGAGTTTAAATTGTTCATAGGTTTATATTATTCGAACATTTGCTCTCCAAATTCCATAAATGGAATAATTCTTAAAGACGTATTTGCGTGAGATCTCCAGCACATTGCTCGCTTTCCCTTATTTCCCTCGGGATAAGTCAAGTCATATAGAGTATAAGTTGTTGTCATATCTTTGGTAACATGTTTATTGAAGATTTAATGCTTAGTGTTATAGAAAATGTGACCTAAATGTACATTAAAATCGTACGATTAATTATTATATTTACTCAGTTTGAAAACTTTTAAGAGGCTTTTAGCTTATGAGAAACAATACGAGCACCTAAAAATAATATTCCAAAGCAATCATTACCTTCTACACTTCAGTAGGCATGTAGTATAGTGTATGCATTTATAGGTATACGTATGTGAAATTCTTTGCATCGCGACCACCCTGCACGTTTCCTTCTTACATTTATTTATAGCGAGAGACAGTTAAGTGTAGTGCATATTGAACATTAGTAAAATAGTTTTAATATTTTTACTTACTAATGTTTTTAGTATTTTTAACGAATAAGAACGGGAACTAACTTCCTTACTGACAAGTAGGCTACAAACCACAGTAAAAATAAGGTCACACAAGTTTTTTACAATACGTTTTTGTATATTTTTAAGTTTGTTTTAGAAAGATGAAAGTTAAATATAATTTATGTTTCTTCATTAAAAGCTCTTAAAACACTTAAAACTTATCTTGTAAATGAATGAACAATAAACAACTTTTCAATTTCACCATATTATCATTTCAGAATTGGGCTTGTGCGAATAAACGGCGGTTACAAACGCATGTGTAATTAAAATGAATACGTATTCCATTACGTAGGATCTCGTTTTCTCAAACATCGTGTGGTGTAAGTAATGCATTCTGGAGTGAGGCTCGGCTAATAAGATTAAAAGTGCCTGAACCACAATAAAATTAAGTAAGCACAAAGCAGAAAGAGGTACGTGAATGTGTAATGACTTCGAATATCTGCCAGATGTTCGCGTTTCTGGAACTCATTGTAGGCGTTCTCGCGTACTTAATTTTAGGCAGTGTTAATTATTAAGGGAATGTTCATAATATTAAAAATAATTTTAGCTGAGCCCCATGTGTCAAAGTGATTTTGGTTTGTTTATAAAAGCACAGCACTCTAGTAAATCAAAATTAACTCAATTAAAAAACGTTAAATCATCTTCATTAAGTTAAGAACAGAAAACTCAAGGCAATGT
This sequence comes from Boloria euphrosyne, assembly GCA_951802675.2. Classification (NCBI taxonomy): domain Eukaryota; kingdom Metazoa; phylum Arthropoda; class Insecta; order Lepidoptera; family Nymphalidae; genus Boloria; species Boloria euphrosyne. The sequence continues at coordinate 7,308,219 of OX637877.1, forward strand.
TAAAAGATAAATTGACATAAAAAAAGTTTGTTAAGTAAAAAAATTAAACTAGATATTTTCCTTTGATTATGTGAATAGAAACCTAAAATTAGTTTGCACAGTCTAACTTCTTTATTGAAAAATAAATAAAATAAGCTTCTCTTTTATATCTAATGTGATCGCTACGATCGCTTGGGAAACTGAGTGAAGCAGGTAAATCCCGGATCTCGCACCTCTGATATTTTTATGCGCGAATCATTTCGAACACCATTACCACTTATTTTACCGTAAATGAAAACATCATGAGGTATATGCAGGTTGCATATACTTAGAAGAAAGAACCTAAAAAATTTTCAAAAGCCATTTGAAGTCCTCCACCATGCATTTGGCCTGAATGTAAAATAAGCCTTAATAGCAAATTATGGATGGTGTACGATTTTTTATTGCAAAAGTAAAAACGTCGATTGTGGGCAATTTTAATTACGTCCCTACGTACGCTTTCACGTGTGATTGCTACGTTCGCATTATTCAAATTAATGACAGAGTCGCCATTCAATAATGCAGAAGGTGGTAAAACAATAATGCCTCGTTCCCACCATACTTTTATATGATATTCATAAATATGGAAGGTATAAGTTATTATTTTTAAAACTTTTACTTATAAATATCTACTTATCAAATCTAAATTTAACTAATTACTTACCCAATGTTATCAAACTAATGTTGAAAAACTCATTTTATTAGAATAAATCGTAAAAAACCTAAATAGAATTTAATGAATACACGTTTAGAAATTGGACTGATTCTTCTAGCCGTCACAAAATCAAAGGCAGTAAGAGAAGGCGTCGTTAAGAAAGACTAAATTTTAATATATGTATATTCTTACTCCTTATTAGAAAGTATAGTGTTTTAAAAATATCTATGCAACGTACATTAAACGGTGAAAAGGCGGATTTATATTTATTTTTCATCCGTATTGTATTCATATTCACCTTCTTTTTCTTGTGAAAGAAGGCTAAAAAATTTGAACGACTCTATTTTAGCAAGTTTGTAAGAATAAAATATATCTTACGTCTACATAATACAAATATTATGCTACAAAACGACATTAATGGTACAAGCTTACCTTTTTTATAATACCAATTCGTTATGTTTTTCAGTGAGCCGTAAAACGTGCTTCATATTACTTTTTTCATTCTAATGCTATCAAAAAGATATATTTTTGTTTTATAAACAAAGTTCTGAGAAAGCTAATTTACTGTGCACTAGTTTATATCTACGGATTTACCAGCGTGAAACGTAATTTTTTTATTTTCGCCATTTCTCGAAGCTCGTTGAGTATAATATAATCTTGATCACCTCTATAAAAATTATGATACACTCTGCAGCAAGAAAATTTGATGTACAATTTTAAACAAATGTTAAAAAACGTACGAATTCTGATTTAAAGTAAAGTAGAGATAAGTCATATCAGACTAATCGACTAGACATACTCTTAGTATGAACTACTTTTCAGTAACTGCCCACAGTTACCGGTCGGTTAAGAACACGTAAAATTGGTGCTTAATCTGGCCCGGCTGTGTAGGGGATATTAGTCCTACTAGACATTTGGAGTGAAAGGAAAAGTAAAGAAAGTTGCATTTTATTATAATATGCTGCGCACTTGGAAAATCTTCGTACGGTATTAGAGAAAACCTAGCAGTAAGAATAACTGAAATTGGCCGCCGTGACCAAAATCGTTTAGGAAGGAGGACATTATTGGTATATGTTAGTGATCTTTATTTACTGAAAAGGTACGGCGCTAGGTAAACTAGCATCTTAGCATTCCAAACGGTATTTTTTACTTCAATTTATTATATTATACGGTGCTTTGTGTTATATTAATTAAATTCCTAACAGCGTTTCTGTTATTGAATAAAATTATTTATGAAATATCTGAGGTGAAGTTGCAATCACTAGGAATCGGAATATTATGTAAATGAATTGTATCATTGTTTTTTAGGTAATCTACTAAAATCAGTAAGCTTTTAAAGTTGTCTGACGTATAGTCCCATTATTTCTAGTATAAAGTAATTTAAAGCTTTTCGCAACTATTAAAATACATAACGTTTTTTTATACTTTATACATACATACTGTTTAATGTACATAATAACTTTTATTATAGATTAGATAGATTAGATTAGAGCACTCGTACGTCTACGTTGGTGACTGTCTCTCCTAGAGTCTACAAACCTCCTTGTATTGAACATTTAATGTTATGCTTCTTTTTAATAATGTACATTGAGTAGATACTCCGTTTGTATTTCTTTAATAAATTGAGAAAATATTCAAAATTCCTATGTTTTAAATTTTACGCTCAAGTAAAGACGGTCGAGTAGATGTAACCTTACGCTTAATATCATTTTAAGCTGTTTTTAATTTGACATTTGAGTTATATTGGCCCTTAACAATATAGAGTGTTTTGTAGACGTTAAAAACTTAAAACAATTAAGGGTTTGAAAATAGAGTAATATCTTGTGTAGCCTATCAAACACATGTAAAATTACAAAGCATTATATTTATTACCAATTTTTGTTTTTTGTCTCTCAAAACATAAAGTTGAATAGTATGTACCTAAAAGAAACATTTTAACAGATTGATTTTAATACATTTTGTTCAGATCTTATACATAAAACCGAATTTGTACCAAATAAATAAATTTGCTTTACGCTAAGCACCGTCCGATTCAACCGAGCCATCAGGCCAGTGCATATGTGTAGAACATTAGCGGGGACTTCAAACTAATCAAGAACACAGGCTCATTCCCGTTACGCGTGTACGATGTTGGTAATTTATTAGCGTTTATTCCCATATAGCAATCTGTAGGAATGCTGTTCTATTACGCAGACTCCGTTGAGATCGCTCATCCAGTGAGCTGCGAGAGTGGGGACGCGACGGTCGCTCCAGACGTTCCGAACTGTTCCGGAAGTATACCGCCGACATCTCGCCGACCGTGCCGTTATATACGAAAGTGCGTTTATGGACGAAAGTTTGATGTTATTTCTGTCGGATATTTAAAGTTAGCTGTGAACTGGTGGCATAATGGAATTTGACTCAAAAATTAATTACGACAGAGAATTGGTAAGTTGTTACTCATATTCGTTGTTCTTTATATTATGTACTTAATTTAAGTTAATTTCTCTTGGATAGTAAAAAAAATTAGTTTTGCGTATACTATATTTTAAAATAACAGTACACGCTGTTGCTAAATATTGTTACGTTTACAAAAGTAATATTATAATAGGATTTAATCCTAAGTGAAATTTTGAAAATGCCTCATAATTTTAGTAAAGCCCCGTAGTTAAATAATAGCTTAGTACCTACGAATATCTCATAATGAACTAAGAATAATTAAATAGAACTAATTTAAGATTAAGAGTAAGTAATGCTTATCAATACCGTCATTAAAAAAGCAATATAAGGACTTTTTGTTGCTAACAACTTATTAATTTACTTTGTTTAACTCTTCCAACGAGTTCCAATCTATAACTCTTAGCAAGCCGTTTGTAGATATTTCAAATTCGACAAGCCCGTCGTTCAGCACTTCTCGGCGGTCGTTTATCTCTCGAGAAGGATAAGCACCATTTGTTAGATTCAAGCGAAAACACTGCGGCGATATTATATTAAACTTTTTTCCCCATGTTTACACACTTGAATTTTCATTTTGCTGTATTATCTCTTAATAAAATTGGGAAATCAAGTATAATATGATATTAAAAGGCAAATTCGCGAATTACAATTTCAATATTTAATTGAATCGGAGGGAAATACGACGTAATAAGATATCTTATTTATTGAAGTACTCCATAAACAATCTTCGGCACTCGTGCGAATTAAAATTGACTTTTTTGCACGATTGCCATCTGTGCTTGCAAAAGGGTAGGAACCTCTCCCTTTACAGCATTTTAGTATGTAGGTAAGTACTCTTGCGTATTGTTAAGACATAAAACGTTACTAACACTTTATACAGAGTAAAAATTTAATCAAAAATTTTTAATTCAATTGTTTTAATCATATTTAAACATGTTATATATCGCAAAGTATGGGGATATAACCTAATAAAATTAGGTTTCAATTATTACAAATATATAAATATGTCACCATTCCACCTTTTTTAGCATGTTATATGTATTATACAAATAGAAATTATTGTGTATTAAATTTGTAGAATTACATCGCTTAGGTATGTTTACTCTTAAGTAGTAGATAAGTGTGACATAAATTTTTGATAGTTGGGAATTTTTAAACATTGGGAAATGCATTTACGTATACTACCAAGTGGTTATGGGGGACACATTGACTTAAAAGAAGCCAGTACTAGTACTATGCACCAAAGGCGCCTCAGGGTCGCTTACTAATTTAACCACGATGCCCCAACGGCTAAACCACACTACCAAGGCGTTGTTCCACCGTCCACGCTGTTATCAGAGACGTACTTGGAGCAATCCAGCAAGGTACAACGAAGTAGGCCTTCATGTGCGTTTCTAAGCTTCACGGGGAGTGTTAGATAACCTACCTTGACGAAGAAGCTTTAAAAATTAACACAATTTTGCGAATCGGACCAGTGCAGTCACTGAATTATCTTATATTTTTTATATTATATGTATAGATTTGTCAATTGCCTTCAGCTTCATATACGCATATACTCGTAGTTGTGTTAAAATAGCGGCGAAAAATGATTCCCCTTTAACAAAGGCGTGTAAAAAAAGCAGAATAAGCTGTTTCTTTGAATTTGCTCAAGCTAATATAAATGCAGTCCTTTAAATAAAAACACCGTTATAAAATTTACTATCTAAAAATGGATAAAATATGTACACTTTGATAATAAACACATCTCAGTAATTCCACTCTTGCTAGAAATTGCTTCTATTTTCTTACGACAAATGACCTACTTAAAAATTTATTGCCTACTTCTGTAATTAACTGAAACTCTATGTGTAGAAACAAGTCTTTGTGCAATCTTAAGTTTGTTAGAAAGCGTTTCAGAGGCCCTTATTTGACGAAGGTTAACCCTTTCATTTTACTCATGTTATATGATGAATAGTTTGTTTTTGCACTTAATAATAATATACATATTTTTCGCCATATTTTCAAGGGCTACAAAGATGATCAAATACCTTATATATTTACAGTATATACTAGCGGCCTACCCTCGTTTCGTTTGGGGTGCAATTTCATTTTAATGCGCGGAACATTTTTTTTTTCGAAAATAAAAGCATCCTTACAACATCAGCTGAATCTGTCAGTGAAAACACTTATACTTTAGAAATCAATATTTTATTCTTCAGAAATAAACAAATCTGAAACATCTTAATCATCTATAATACTGAAAATTTACAGTTTTGTAATCAAAAAGGTTAATAGTATTTTTAAAGTACATCTTGGTTAATAAATTAATAATTAACCTTACGAAAGAAACTCATTAATTTGTTTCTAAAATAATGAATGAATCCTGACTGCCAAATGAATCTACCTCAAATGACCTGGTTACTTTTGCTTCAACGCTTCAATACAGAGCAAGACTAAAACATTTCAAGAGGTAACTCGGAATTATAAAATAAAATATAATTACTTTGAATACGTTATTCATAAAATCTTTTTATTCTAGACATTCCTAAATCTAATAATATTGTATTTTAACTAAAAGGAACTTCGTTTAGCATTTCTTTAGTACTTCAAATATTTGGTTATAATAAAGTAATTATAATACTTTTAATAAAATAATTATATTTAAATATCGATTTAAATGCAGAATACTCGTTCATTTGCTAATGAAATAAAATCTTATCTGACAGTAATTTATGGGGATTGAATAACAGCGGATGGGACAAACTCGGCCATTGTACTCTTCTGTAGGATGTTATCTGATATTTCGTGAGAAGAGAAGCTTCTGTGATGCGGAAGCAGTCGTCCTCGATTTTATTGCGGTAACGACAAGCGCATATCATTGTAGTGATATTGCTACCACAGCCTATGTATATAAATAAGTATAGTGTTAAAAGTATACAACAAATTAGTACTAATTGTTTAAATAAATTTTAAAATCTAATGTTATTTTGCCTATTGGAATCTATACATGTATACAGTACATTTATAGATTTACTATTCTATGTATTGATATAATTTTTCTAAAAAAAGGAATAATAAAAAAAAAGAGAAAAGTATTAAAAACCACCAGAATTAAAAATGTTTAGTACATTTCTTTGTTTTGTATGAAGTACAAAATTCAGTATTTTTAATTCCCACTATTATTTTTTCAAATATAACTAGCGACTCAGCCTCGTTTCGTCTAGGTCCGTCCATGGGAACGCTATAACGGTTAGTGTTCGATAATTAATTTACCAGCTGTTTTTTAAAGTTCTCCCTTTTTGCCTTAAATCGCCCGTAACACACCCCTCAAAAAAATAAGAATAATTCAAAACCGTCCAGCTGGCTGACTGACTGTATAGATTAAGTAAAGTTACAAGTATATTTCTCAAAACGTTTACTAAAGATCCTGCACATAAAATACGACTTAGGATTTATTTCATTTTACGCTGACTGCATAAAATTTAATCTATGTGGTAGTCTCATAGGGATAACTTATTATATTCTTTATCCACTGAGACCAGAACGAAGAAGTAGTATATCAATCTAAAGTGCTAAGTAGATTTCATGACATAAGTGTATAATTTAAAAGAACCTTTTTAACTTACATTTTACACTAGCAAACCCGTTCCGTTTCGCTGGGCGTTGGTTAAAATAAATTAAATGTTTTTCATAATTTTCTAATGAAATAAAAGTAGCCTAAGTTACTTCTTATAACATTAGCTATCTGCGAGTGAAAGTGTCGTCAAAATCTATCCAGCCGTTTCAGAGATAAGCCGGTTTCAGAGATTAGAACGACAGAACAACAGAAGACAGACACGACATTTAAAAAAATATTTTTTTTTATCGTATAGGTATACTTTTTTATACATTTAGGGCGGCTTGCGCATCGTCGTTAAATACAGTTTAAGAGCGACGTAAACGCATTTAGTCTGCTAATTATATTTAGCGTCTTGCACAACAAAAATTTAGGCACTAATCACGTTTAACGAAGTGTCAAAGTTAAATACCCAAAGATGGCTATTTAGCGTCGCTAAATACGTTTAGTAGCAATCGCGCGTCATCATTTTGACCCAGGCATTTGCACATTTATGAAAATAAATTATTTATAAACTCAGAATAATTTTTATGCCTATCATATTTTCTGTATCAAATAAATCCTGTTTTTGCATACCTAAAATTTACCTTTACATCAACATTCATTTGAATGAATTCAGCTGTTACGTGATTGAATAACAAATATCAATCAAAACTTTTGTATGTATGTATAATTTAATAGAGATATTGATATGTTATACTTCTACTATTATAAATACCTATAGAACAATTATAGTGTCTATTTTAAAATTAAATATGCTATACTTAATTACTATGGAAAAATATTTATGATCTCATAATATTTTACACAGTACTTTACTATACATTACATGCATTTAAAAAAATATTAGATGTGATTTAAGCCTATTTTTAATCCTTTTAATACAATATTTAGAAACAAACTGGAAGGGGTTTCTCCCCTTCCATTTTAAAATGAAGGAGAGAACAAGAGTCTTAAAGGGTTGTTTAAGTACCTACTGGTATCAAATTAATATCTCTATGCACTTAAGAAACATAAAACAATATAGTCAGTATGATTTCTTTTATTAATTTTTATGAATTGGTATCATATAAATAACTCGAAATACTTAAAAAAAATATTGAAAATATTATAAATTTTACATATCTACGAGTATAGTTTTAATAGAAACAAAAATGTCCTGCTCTTATTCTGAAAAAGATAAAATTAAATATTAAAAATTACTACTTAAGTCAGTCTATAGACGTTAACTGTTCAGCGATCGTCCTAAATAAGTGCCGAGCATCCCGGTTCTGGGAATCCTACATCCATCAACAATCCGGTCAATCAGTACTTTAAATTGGCATGGTGTTAATCAGTCTCAGAGTTTTCATACTTAGCATCACCCTCATGGATGATGGCTCTTTGAATGTAATCTTCCTTTATTTTTCTTTCTCGCTCTTCCTCGCTCCCTCCTCTCTTATCCCGCTTGTCAGGCTGGATGGTGACCGACATAGCAACGCTTGAAAAACTATTTTAAAAGTACTAAAATTAGTCCACTTTTAAAATTTCAATGATCATTATATTCAATTCAAATTCATGTCACAGATAAGCCCAAATTAAATTATGTGCGTGTCTCATTTTATAGTAAGTTTTGACAATTTTCATCAACGAAATTTTGTTTCAATAAGTTTACCCTGTTTGAAAATAATTTTAATCCTAGGTATTATTTTTTACTTGAAAACACTTTTATGTGTCATTTATATGTTTATAGTAAGGTCTTCGCATATTTCTGCCCGCTACTACGTGATGTAGTGAAGATGGATTATCTTTTTATCTATTTTAAGAAGCTTAAGCAAGGGAATGTGCGTAAAGATAAAAATAAAACTTGAACAACGAACGCTTACTTTTTTTCTTATAAATAATTCAAAATTTTGTTCTTTAGAGTAAAATGGAAACGTGGAAGCTTATAACAATATGTACGTAGTACATAAGAATGTAAAATAATCATCGATTAGCGAATGGACTGTTTGATTTGGTGAAACAATGTTTTTATTAAAGTTTTTTTTATCAAAGCATTCTGCTAAAGAAGAAGCAACATGTATAATGTGAGAATTTTAACAAATACAGTATTGTTTACACGCTCTACAAGAGTAATAGAGTTGTACATACTTATAAGTTCAAATCGAATTGAAAGGCTTCAGATGAGTGTTTAAAATTATAACCTTCTGACAATTTTAATGAAAAATGTTTTAATTATTAAATTAAATTAATCTTTGTAGCAACTGCTTTGAAATCATTACTTTAAATGATTCATCTAAATTTAACTCTTTTTACTGAAAGGAAATCAAACTTCACAAAATTAGTTTACATTCAGTTAAATAGTGAACGTCTCAATTTGGTTAGATCGAGAAGTGATTGAAGTACTAGGTGTACTTACCTCCTCGACTTGCTTCGAGTAAAAACGACCCATTAATTGTTATTAATTTTCTTTACAGGTAATTTCAATTTGTTATGTTTGTTAAATTATAGACCTAATTTCATTAATGTACTTAAAGATATTTATGATAATGTGTAAAAGAAATAGCCTAATTTGTCTTCATAATTATAATAAATCGGTATAATAATTTTAGTGTATGAGTGTAGAACGGAATTAATTGGCCTACATTTGCAAGTAGATTACTAACCTAAGGGCTCTAGGGACGAGCCATTTGTCAATGTAATCATCTTTTCATGGGTCTGAGTAGGTACTATCAGAGGAACACAGCTAAGATACCGCACCTATCAAATAGGATTGTGGAAAATGTTTCCCGCGTACATAATACGGAAAATTATGTGGGACATTGATTAAAACAGTAGTAATTCTGCGATAAAGAAGATTAATTGCTTTGAAACCTATTATATTTAGTATAATATATTAATAAGAATTAGGTGAATAAATAAATATGTTGGAACATTAACAAACACCATCATCTAGTTCCATGGTCCTGTCTCGTATTCGTGGCAGCTACGAGGCTTGTGTTACGGGTAACAGACAGTTGATGCACTAAGTACACTATATAACTTTTAATACATACGTATTATAAATTTGTGCTCATCGCATAAATAAATGCCCCCAGTGGGATTCAAACTCGCAACTTCTGGCTCAGCAAGTAACAAAAACAAACGCTGCGCCAAAGGTGCCGTCACACAAATATAAAATTTGTCTCATCGCCGACAGAGAGGCTACGTACGCGTTAAAATGTTTGACAAAAAAGAAACATTTAAACAAGAAAAGGTCAAAATAACTTTAAAGTAATTACGAGGCGAGAAATTTTTCTTAAACTTATATGGAACTAACATTTAAGACAACATGCCTTTCAAAATTAAAAAATATTTTTTCCATAAAATATATAACAAACGATTCGTGTTGTTACTTCTGTCTTACTCGTATACTATATCGGCCAAAAAGGAATTATATTTTGCAAAAATAAGAGCTTTTAATTCAAGGAAAAAAATAGTGAATTGCTATAAACGTAAAGAATTTTGAACTTAAAACGAATTGATGAAGTTATGAAGTACGGTAGTATTGACGAACGTATGAAGAATTTAAAACGTGTTCCAATATACTAGGTATTGTTTGACAGCTTTATTTTACATTTCAATATAATCAAAGTGAATTGTATATTAAATTTTGTTAAAATACTAATATGAAAATAGCATTTATTTCATTTACTCCAAATACTGGAATGTGGTGGTTTTTGTTTATCACATTTTTAATATAGAGTACGCTATTATTTCACAAAATACTTTCATGTGTCATGTCATTGTTAAATATGTATGTGACGAGAACCAAAGAAAACCTTTTTGGGTCACAATACAATGTTTCAAAAGCTTGCAATCTTATGCATCTTGATTAAAATGTAATTTAAAAAAACATTTTAGGTATGACCTATATTGCTTATATTATTTTAATTTAACAACCTAAAGAAATGAGGTTACCTATTCGACCTCTTTATATAATATAATAGCATTGAATTCAACACTTTTTGAACGTCCTACTGGTGGGCACGGGCCTCTCTTCATTACAGGCCATAGTCCACTACGCTGGTAATGTGCGGGTTGGCGGTCTTAACATATGTTGACAACTTGACAAATTATATACTAAAACCTTCCCTGAGAACCACTCTATCTATTGGTGAATACAGCATAAAAATCGGTGCAGTGGTTTTTGAGTTTATCACGAACAGACAGACACACAGATGCGGCGGACTTTGTTTTTTTAATTTGTATTGATATGTAGTGATAATTAAAAGTAAATTATTCTATTTTAGTATATAAAAGCAAAAACCAAAGTATATAATATATATCATACCCAAAAGTAATGATGTAGGCATGTCACAATATTTCTCAGGACATATGAATTATATTACAATGTATTTGTTTTATTTAACTAATGTACTAGTACCTTTTCTTATCTTGAATAAAGCGCTTAAATGAGACGATCAGTCTACCTTATTAAATACTTACTGATTGATTTAAAGTAGAACATATAACATCTTGAATGATGTAGGCACACAAAGATATACTAGGGATTGAATAAGGGATTACACAGTGTACCTACGATATAACCTCTGGTATACCCAGCGGCGCCTTTAACTTAATTACCACTGTTATAATTGCGGATTCGAAATTTTAATTATAAGAGTATCCAATTTCACTAAATTATCAAAGTTATTAGGCACGTGAAGGAATATTATGTAAGCTTTATATAGGTGTATTATTTTTTGAATGAATAATACTTTTGGTCTCATTAGACAGGATGGTCTGAATTATCTATATTTATCGATTACCTATATTTAACAAAAATGGCTAGTGAAAGAACAAGTAAGGGATCGGCAGTTTTAAGAAACGGAGGCTCTACACCGTCAATGGCTGACTTCAGGCTGTAACTGACTTTCTTAACAAAAGGGCTAAACTTTAGTTTAAAAGTGTCGGGCCGACCTGAGTGTTCATAACGTCATAGGAACTCCGGAGCTACAGCGTCATAGTTATTTGGTTACTTATTTAATAAAAAACCTCGTAATCAAACAAAAACACTCTTTTAATATACAATTTCAGTAGATACTTTTTTTAACCCGATCAATCATGTCATGACCTTAATTACTTCTATTGAAGAAGACAATAATAACAACTTATTTTATTAGAAAGCATTTTAATATTTATAATGCTTAGTAAATCCGTAAATCAAAATCATAAGTCGATAATAGCTTAAATAAATATAAAAGGACAGGATATCTTCATGAATAAGTATGGGACGTAACGTGAGATCATAGTGATCTTACGAGCTCTTTCCATTGACCTATCAAGGAGCATAGCGTAGATTAAAAACCCATAACCTCACATTGTGTTGTACCTTTTTATAACGTAGCGTCGTTAGCGATATTTTGCCAAGATACTCATGTCTATCTATCGTATCGTACCGATACGACTATTTTGTTAATGGAATAGTTAAAAAGAACTATCTAAAAACGTTCGTAGAATTCATTTATAGAAGGCAATGGGCGCTAGCTTGGGAAGCCGATTGAAGTGGGTTCCAATCCAGATCTCGCACTTTTAATATTGTTGTGTGCGAGTTTTTCCCAACATGATAAGGTACTGCCTGTCTTACGGTGAAGGAAACTTTGTAAGGAAATCGAGCAAGATCTCGAGGCGTGCAAACACGCACTTGGCCAGCATGCTCGTGCCCAGCAGTGGGACATTTAAAAGGACTGAATAATAATAAGAAGAACACAACATTTATAATAACGGATTTTATTTCTGTGTTTATTTGATTTTCCTTCACGCTAAAATGGCTGTCTGATGAAACTTAGTATTTCAAAATATTCAAAAAAGTGAAGTGAGTGAAAATTCTTTAAAATTTAAAAGTCATTGAATCTCTTGAGGCTATGCCAGTACCTACAAATACATATAATATGTATAACGCAGCCTGTACTGCATAAAATATAAATTTAAAAAGCAAAGTAAGTCGCTACTTCCTACATTAAATTTAAACTCTAGAAGAAAACCAATAATAGTTAATAAAAAAAACAATAATAACAATAGTCGAATATAAAAAGTTCATGGAACCTAATAAACCACACTGTTTTCATTTTATTGCCGTTGCGTCGATAGTTCGCTACTTTATTGATTCGAATATGAAATAGTTTTATTGAAATAGTAAATTCGTTTACGCTGAGTTACCCTTAGTGTTTGTTGTTTCTGTCCACGATAATATTTGTTTTATCTTTAGCCAGTATTAAATGAAGTCTTTCTCGCAATATTGTAATTCAATAAATGTTATTTTGTACTACTCATTTGTAAAGAAATTTATTAGACTTTATTTTTAAAAGACAATATCTTATATTATTATTACTAGCGACATTTAATTTGTGCTACAAACTTTAAATGTGGCAGAGAGCGCGGATATAAGAATTATTGGTTGGTTACAAAATAACAGGTTCCATTCATTATAACATGTGTGTTAATCTTTATAATTAGTCCAAATTAATATTACCTGTGCGTAAAGTCACTCATAGAATATAGTATCAAATTAATTTTAGTCTGCGGTGAAAATCTTGTGTACTCTTAATAAGAACAACCTTCAGCACGTTGAGTCGAACGGTTTCGTGTAGAGAATGATAAAACAAAAACATAAGAGGGGTACATAAGAGAGGTCTTTAAAGAATCTAATCCGCCATAACAGGTAACTATAGTACTCAAAATAAATATCTCACAATTTCGCGGTTGTTTATCTACATTCATTCTTTTGCAAACAATGTTGTATTGAGAGATGATTGGAAGTCTAACAATTCAGGTCAGTTAAAACAAAGTAAAAATTCCGCGAACCGTAGAAACTCTTTTCAAGTAGCAATCTGTAAACATAATAAAAACAAACTTTTTGTTGACATCTCATAATATTTATAAAAGTAATATGCAACTTCTTTCTACTGCTTTTAACTTTCACGTCAAATGTTGCATAAAATAAATTGAATATCTTGTTGTTTTGGAATTTCTTATAATCTCGAATAATCTTCACTCCTTACGTTTCAAGGGTTTTTACTTTATTGTTATTAAATTAAAAGTTTTACATTTCCTTATCCGACTTCAAAGAAGCCCAAAGAAGGGTTATGTGTTTGACCTAGTATGTATGTATATATGGTTGTTGTGAATATATATAATTGTCAGTTTTTATGATTCTTACACCAATAAATTCATCTTGATATCAATTTTTTTACCGTTGGGAAGTACACATAACACCAAATAGTTATGTGAGACTCACCGACATACGAGATACGACCGCCTGTGTCTTCAAAAAAAAAGTCGTCTAATATTCGGCGTATCAAAACACTGATTTTTAAGAGGTGAATATACAACTATGTACACTGCTTATATTATTAAGTATTACAAAAACTCCGAACTAAGCATATCTAAAACGCTGTAAATACAGAAAATTATTAACAAAAATTTAAAAACACGACTGCGTAATAAATGAATTAAAAAGATAACGAGAGAACTACTAGACGAAGAGACATAGCATTATGCAGTCCGATGAATGTGTATAGCTAATGGTAGACCGTAGATGCGAATCTTCCTACGCGTATTGACTTCGACTACATTTCACATTACTCGCTCTCTTTCGTTTTAATTCGCATTTAATGCTATTGGAATGATTATTTAAAAAAAATTAATACCACTGAGGCTTACGTAATGCTACAATATTAGGTACGAAATATAGTTATTGTTAAAGCATTACAAATGTATTTATTTCTATTTTTTAAATACCTATAGAAAAAGTTAATAATATAAAGACTATATGTTATCATTTGTAACTTTTTAATTTGATTTTCTAATCCGTGGTTAAACTATTTTTAATTATCCGTATTTGTTGCTCTATATCGATAATAAATAATAATTACTATTCCAATACGATTTTCCAAAAAATATTTAATATTCCACATTTTTATGAGTAGGTACTTAAAACACTTGTTCAGTATGTTTTTTTATTTATTTATTATAATTTGAACACCTGAGAGTTATCTTAAGAGCTATAATAACCTGGTCCAGAATCGTGTCAGGTCTTTTTAAGGCATGTTTTTACTTTCTCAGCAAAATAATGGAAATATTATACAAGTTTTCGTTCTTAACGTCTACCGTGACAAGTACGAAAAGTTATAATTAAGTAAAAACATCTAGTCCATTATAAGAACTCACACTGAAGTCCCAATCTAAATTAATGACCATAATGTAGTGCATTCTGCAAATAAAGCTTATATTTTTTATTTCAAATAAAAAAATCATTAGTATCAATTTCACCTTTGCCATTAACTGAGCAATCAAGTAATAAATGATTTTCATTATAGTCCCATGAAAGGTAGGTTGATTTATAAAAGCACTTCTAAAAGGCATTAATCTTGCTCTATTTTATTTCGTACTTTATACTTTAGATAAACTTATTTGTACGTCAACTTGTTTGATCACTGCGAAATATAAATACTAGGTTTGACGTTTTTATCTCCTACTTTTCAATTTATCCATATAATCTTATATATAAAAATCTTGTGTCACTGTGTTTGTTATCGAGCTCCTCCAAAACGGCTTGACTAATTTTTACGATTCTTTAATATACATTTGACCTACGTCTGAGAATAGGTCGTAGGCTATTTTTTATTCCGCTAAGTAGTAAGGGTGG
This sequence comes from Boloria euphrosyne, assembly GCA_951802675.2. Lineage (NCBI taxonomy): Eukaryota > Metazoa > Arthropoda > Insecta > Lepidoptera > Nymphalidae > Boloria > Boloria euphrosyne. The sequence goes on from OX637877.1 coordinate 7,323,591, forward strand.
CCCTCTCCAGATTTTTTATTTTTGTATTTTTAGGCCAACTTTTTATTTTTTATGATTTGCATGCATTTGCATTGCATTATAAAATACATATAACCATATTTTTAATAATGATTGAGACGCGGGCAAAGCCTTGGGAATTGCTAGTATGAATATAAATTTATTTACTTTGGCACTCACCAAGCCAATGGATCTAAATATTCTTAAATCTTTTTAATATCCTATTTCTATAATAGACACCAATATTTATTTTCGATTGCCTGCGTGTGAATTATTACAAGGAAATACTAATTACAAGTATTGATTTTTGATTGTTTTGAGTACCTAAATATTTACCAAATTTCCAAAATATTTCTACGACATTGTCAGACTTAATTCTAACTAAGTCTAACTACTTAAGTCCTTTACTATTATATAATATACAATATACTTATGTATTATATTGATCTTAATTCGGGTGATATAATTGATTAGAAATAAATACAACATAACTTCGTAACTATATTGAAAAGAGATTTTTATCTTAATTAAAATTACGCGAGTAGTACACAGTGAAGTATATTTGAATATTTTAACAAACATTTAAGAAAAATCCAACTACTGTTATGAGTTAAGAAATAAAAGCACTGAGGCCAGTTGACGAAATTTGATGAAATTTAAAACACAAGTATTATGATTTATGACCTATGACGATTATTAACACGCTTTTAAATACCTATGGATACCCACGGGTTGTGATTATAGATAATAATTGGTTCTCTCATTCACTAAAGGCTATAAAACAAACACAATTTTGTTGATATTCAGTTTTTTCTTAAAACATTTATTATTTACTGGCGGCCTTGTCTCGCTTAACTCATTCCCTATCTACCACTTACGTGTTTTGCGACATCCTACGGGAATCATGTGCCGTAACTCAATAGAAGGATACACCATAATGTTATGTGAAAATACACGTTCATATATAGTTATATGTAATTGTATTTGTTAATTGTTATATTAATTACGTTCGACACGCTCCAAAACAATTTCAGGGAAAGCCTCAAACTATTTTCATTAACTTCTAAACTATGAAATGCTATAAATAGCAAATTTTATCTATGTTAAGTGTCTCACTTATGTTTATTTTTATAGGGATAAACATTATTCAAGGTAAAAGATGGATGGTTGAATGTTTGTTACTCAATCACGTTAGAACAGCTGAGCGGATCTTGATGAAATTTGACACAGATTATGCAAGTCTGGCACATTACTTTTTATCCCGAAAAGTACGAATCTTGTGGTGATTGATTTTTGATAACGGTATCGCGAGCTATCAATGCTCAGCACTTCCAAATGCTAGGGCAACGGATACGGTGTTGTATCCGTTCAGTAGTTTTTGAAATTATGCCGTGCATTTAATGTGTGTTTAGTGTATTTAATCTCTTATTTTAATAGAAAATACTAAAGAACTAAATAAGTATTTTATTTAAAAAAATGTTTTATTTTACAGGTCAAAAATTTTGTAGGAACCATACGAATTATATTGCCATATTTGTATAGGCACAATATCAGTAAATATACTTGTAATTATGATTTAAATTAGTTTATTGTTGGAATTGTTTGCTCCAATTTTGATTACAATCAATGTATGTGATTGTAATTGCTAATGCTTATACAAAGCACAAATGACAAATCCCTTTAACATAAATTAATGAAACCGCAATTTAACCATAACTGAAACAGGTACAGTACAAGATTTTTGTGCAATTAAAAAACACAATGTATCATTACTATAATGAATTCAATTTATCATTTATTTATTTATATAATATGATTACCATGGCCTGATGTTGCACCGCCATCTAGAATCTACAAGATACTCCTCACTAAAATATGTCAGAATTATCGTATAAAGGTTAATACTTAATTGTAATGACCCGAATGAATGAGTTATTGTGTTGGTTCTTTTTTGTAATGTAATTTCTTGTGTTGTCTTTAAAATTTTAATTACCAAAGAGGCATTTTCAAGGTTATGCGTAGAAATTTTATATTCTTCTTCAATGATTCGTAGAGACATTAACATCTGTTTACATTTTGTTTTAGATACCAAACTACAAAAATTTTGGTAATTTATGTGAAAAATGTTGTTGAAATGATGATTAATGAACATGGGCATATTTATTCGATCACTCATTGCGAAATGTGGTGTGTACGCCTTTTTTTTAATTGCCCATATTCCGATACTGCAAGGCGAAGAACAGTCGAAGTGTCCGAGTTTAGCGGAAAACCCTATCTGCCCTTGTTATACCTTTAAAGAAGGTAAAGTATATTATAAATGAAAATATAATTAAATAATTTTTACCATTTTATAAAAAACACATGTTGTTTCAGATTTATTTTTGGAGTGTCCAAGCGCCACGCCTAGTGTTGTGAAAAATGTTTTGACCAAAATACAAGGAACAATTCACTCTTTGTCAATATATGATTTAGAAAGATCTACAACAGAACTAAATGCAGATTTTTTCCCGCCACATATTAAAATTAAACATTTACAAATAACACAATCTGGAATAAATAAAATAAGCTCCAGTGCGTTTATATCGATTCGCGATTCTCTTGGTTCTTTGAGCATAATTGCCAGTAAATTGAACAAAATTCCACATGAATCGTTTTACGAACTCTTTAATATAGAAGCGCTTGACTTTCAACTCAATGACATCAAAGACATCGAAGCACACACTTTTAAGGATTTGAAATTGAAAAAAGTTAATTTAAGAGGAAATAAGATAGCAAATATTTCAGCGCAAGCATTCCAGGATCTAGATAAAACATTGACCGAATTGGATATGACAGAAAATTATTTGGAAATTTTTCCATTAAAGTCATTAGGGAACTTAAATAAACTCACAAATGTAAGACTGGCTTGGAATAAAATTAATTCTATTCCAGACAATGTTAATATCACAGTACCTTATTTATTAAATTTAGACTTAAGTTCAAATCTGTTTACTAAAATAGAAAAAAATTGGTTAAAAAGTATGCCTAATTTAAGAATGTTAATTTTGTTTAGTAACGAAATTCAACACATTGCGGAGGAGGCTTTTTATTCCTTAGAAAGTTTAGAAATAATAGATTTAAGTAGAAACAAAATTGTAAATATAGAAAAAAATACGTTTCGAAGAAACATAAATGTACGTTCTATAGACTTAAGTCACAATCACCTTCATTACATAAATGGTGTTTTTGCGAATTTGAAACATCTTTCTGAAGTATTTCTATCAGAAAATAATATTCTTGAAATACCAAATGATGCATTTAATAATACAGTGGGGCTTAAAGTTCTTAATTTGGAACATAATGCTATTCAATTATTACGTCCAAACTGTTTTGACTCTCAACATAATTTAACACAACTTCACATGGGAACAAATTTTTTGCAAAAACTTCCTAGTAATATTTTTCAATTTAATCGTAAACTTGAAATAATAAGCTTAGATAATAATGCAATAGAACAGTTAGATGACTCAATATTTGGTAAGTTGGTATTATTAAGAGAGATTAGGTTGCAGAATAATAAATTAAATCATATTAAACGAAATGTATTTAGTCCATTGCCTGAGCTGTTAGAATTACATTTACAAAACAACGTAATAAAAAATATAGATTCTCATGCTTTTATAACTTTACGCAATCTTCAACACATTAATTTGCAGGGTAATAATTTAACTACAATTGGCGACGTTTTTCCTAATAGAAATTCGTCATTAGTTTCAATACAACTAAGTGCAAATCAATTATCACTACTAAAAAATAGTTCACTTCGAAGTCAAGTAAATGTACAAATTATGTGGCTAACACAAAATAACTTAAAAATTCTAACCTCAAACTTGTTTATTGATTTATTAAATATACAAAAGCTATATCTAAACAATAATACCGTAGCACATATTGAGAACAGGACATTTATGCACCTAAAAAAAATAAAGTACTTAGACCTAAGCAACAATAAAATTAGTGAAATCAATAATGAAACGTTTTATAACGTTATAACACTGGAAGAACTGTTATTAAAAAATAATCTAATAAAAACTGTTTCGAGACATGCATTTAAATATTTGAATAAATTGAAATTTCTTGATTTGTCTGAAAATAAAATTACTATATTTAATTTTAACATTTCCACTCTTCCAATCAAACAGTTTCGAATTAATCAAAATTTAATATCTAATATTGAAAAGGATTCATTTCATGCTTTGCCAAACTTAAATGAATTAGAGATAAAAATGAATATGTTGACTTGGCAAGACATTATTCAAATTCAAATACCTGGATTGAAGTCTCTTGTACTTTCTAAAAATAATTTTACAGACTTAGACAATAAAACCTTTTCACATCTACTTTCACTTCAATCGCTTACATTAGAAATGTCGAACATATCGTTCTTACCTCCAGCGACATTTTTCAAAAATCAAAACTTGTTGAGAGTCAATTTGGCACACAACAATTTAAAAGATTTGCACAAGGATGTGTTTGCTTATACCACTATTTTGCAAGATTTAAATCTGAAAGGTAATCATTTTACTGATTTCCCACATGTAGCTTTATTCAATATCACTTCTTTAGAAAGTTTAGATTTATGTCATAATGAGCTACAAAGTATAGATTTCTTTAAATTAGTCGGTTTACATAATTTAAAAACATTGAACTTGTGTGATAATCGAATTTCGGTTCTCAATGGCTTCAAATCTCCGTCACTTAAGAATTTGGTTTCCATCAATTTAAGTCATAATATGATAACAGTTCTTCCACCGAATTTTCTTCAACACTCTAATGGCTTAAAAAATATAGATCTATCATATAATTATTTTAAGTACATTCCTAGTAACGGTCTTTCTGAATCTATTTTTCCAGCAGTTATATCTTTAAATATGTCTTCAAATTCCATCGAACAACTGTTACAAACATATCCTATTAAACAATTTCCACTATTAGAAGAATTAATTGTTACTGGTACTAATTTAACTATAATAACTAGTAAAGATTTTGAAAATTTCCATTCATTAAAAAAATTAATTTTAAATCATAACTCAATAACTCGGCTTTCACCCAGTGCATTTTTAAAACTACATAATCTGGAAACTTTAGATTTAAGTACAAACAAGCTGGAAAATATTCCTCGGGAACGACTACAAGGACTATATGCAGCAAGAATTATAAATGTTTCTCGGAACACAATCAGGGAACTAGAAGAATTCACTTCAGATTTACAAAACTTACAAATATTGGATCTATCATTTAATCATATCACAAGAATAACCAAAGATGTCTTTCGGAATCTTCCAAGCCTCAGTGAGCTCTACCTTAGCGACAACTGGTTGTCTACAATAGTCTCTGACGTATTTTCGAAATTAAAGAAAATCACTCACATAGATTTGTCTAGAAATTATTTTGAAAAGATACAACTCAAAATGCTTGTATCTCTCGAAATGCAAGTCAAAACGATAGCATTTAATGGTGAGTTATATCTAATAGCTTTTTTCCATATACATTTAACCTTGAAGTATAAATTTAAAGTTTTGTTACCAGTTAATAATAAGTAAATTCATTATACATCTTACGAGTGTGAGATGGACTATTCTGGAACTCGCTCAAATTCGTTGCGTAAAAAATACGTACTTTCGCATTTATAATATAAGCGTGATAATGCTAGTTATTATTATTTATTATAATTACGATATTTTGTTTTTCAGAAAATCCATTAACATGTAATTGCGAGTCTCAAGACCTTTGGATGTGGATGAAAGATCATTATAAAATTATATTGCAAGGAAATTCTAAATTGCGTTGTGAGTATCCAGAAGAACTTCATGGATATAAGTTTTTGGAGCTCACATCTCAGAAACTATGTGATGTACCACTTGTAATACGTATAGCCATACAGGACATACAGACTTATTCGGTTTTAGTTTCTTGGCAGAGTCGCAATCATAGTGGCTTAAGTGGATACCATGTAGCTTACTTCAGGGATCAGATGCCAGCGATCGTAAGTATTCTTATAAATGATTAGAGACATAAAAGTATTACCTAAATTATTCAACAACAAAAGTAAAGCACTTTAAAATAGTGATTTCGTAACATTTTTGTGTAAGATATTATGATTTTCAATTAAACTATATCATATACCTTCTGTGTTTATGTTAAGGTATAAGGTACCTGAAATGAACCAGTATACTTTTTATTTATATTTTATTTTTTAATTATAATATAAATAAAATAATCTTTTGCACTCTATTCTATAAAATAAAAATAAAATAAAAAATAAAATAAGCCTTTATTGCTGCCATTATTGCTGTTTACAGAGTTAACAAAATTTTTGTTTGTAACCATTTAACCTACTTTAAAATTGTATTATTACTTAACATAAGCTATTGGTAAAACTTTAACTTATACTATTACTCTAATTTCTATTAGTACTATACTCGTATGATATATCTTCTATCGGTAACGGTCAACATTCGATTTTAAGTAACAGCTTGTCCTCCGACAAAGGCCTCCTCCCAATATTTCCACATAGATCTTTCCTTTGCTAAGCGAGCACTCGCTTAGCACTCTATTCTATGCGAAGTAATATATTTTGTAATAAAATATTCCAAACAAAATTTTAGCCACAATAATGGTATTTAAAATGAAAATTTATTGCTTTTATGTGGAAGAGACAAATAGATAATAATTACTAAAATAAATTTACATTTACTTTGAATAAAAATATCCCTACAGACTCTTTTTATTTAGTAAAGTAATGCCAATAAGACAAATGTAATAGAAATAAAATCAAAATATAATATATTTACACTTCAATCCAAAAAAATATTTAGAGCTTACAAGGAATTGGTTATATATAAGTAATTATAAGAAACATTTGAAAGTCTTTTAATTTGTTACCACTAGGTAGACCAAACATTACACCAAAAAATTTGAATACAACGGCTGTGTATCACTTCAATGGACCATAAAAAATATTTATGTTCCCGCTCGGGGTTATTTTGTTTGTTCTGTGAATCAGTTTAAATCTTTTATTAACAATGGTTTACTCATCCCAAAAAAGTTTTCTATAGCTTAGCACAAATGTATTAGTAGCAATTAATATTTTTAGCAATTTCTTATCTTCCTTGTTGCAGATACGAGGCAAAGTTTTGAACTCGACCACCAGAACAACTAGATTGAATCATTTGACGCCGGGAGCGCGATACGTAATTTGCGTAATTGCCATTGGGGATTTTGAAAACACTCAAGGATCTTCAGTGCCTAATGCAAGAATAGCATCACAAGGAAATTCAGGAGCTAATTTATACGGAGATGAACAAGTCTTTAACAACCTTCGGCCTTTTATGAACGACTCTCACACTAGTAAATGTACAAGTGTCAACACCGTCGAAATATTTAGTGCAGCGTTAGACAGTCCATTTTCCAATACGTATATGGGTATCGCTGAAATTGTGACGAGAAGGCTTAGCTTGGTCGTAGGATGTTGTATAGGACTTGTTGTTTTCATTGTATTAGTTTCTGTTTTAGGATACATGAAATCAAAGAAACGCCCCATAATGCCAAAAGATGTAGTGCAACAGCCTCCACAGTACATCTCATATGATAATTTTACTGCTACAAACGTCGAAGTTCAATCTACTGATATAGATATAAATACCATTTCTAATAAAACAACATCGCAATTTAAGTCCCGTGAATAAGTAGAATAGTTATTTTACTTCAAATCATAACATTCACATAATACAAAACACACAATTTAACTAGAAATTATTTTACGGATGACATTTTGTTATTCTTTTATCATCCTTTATTGAAATATTTTTGTACGTCAGAAATAAGTAGAAATAAATGCAACAATCAATAACGAAATATGTGATAAAGAAAAAATGTTGTTGCTATCAGCAGTTTATAATATTTATTAATAAATAAATTCTTAAAATCCTCGTGTTATTGTTTTGTAAGATTCTAAAAGAAATGAAAATTTGTTTTATATTTATACTTAAATGTTTCTATTGTTCTTTACTTAATAACATTTTTTAAAAAATTTAAAAACGTAAGACGTTTCATCATTTTTACAATTCAATATATTTGAATATTAAGCATTATTTTTCAATTTTTATTAAGACATATAAATAATGTATATAGAAATATTGCCAATTTAGAAACGAAGTGTACGTAAGCTAATACTAAGTACATTGTAGCTTAATGAGAACGAATATTTATTGGATTTTTAATGCTAAGAATAAATATAGAAATAAGCGTAAACAAAAATATCATACTCTAGCATAATAAGATAATGTAAAGCTAATAGTCAGTATTACTGTTTTAAAATGACAATCTGTTTATTATAATAATAGTAGTGTTGATAATAAAAACATTTAAAATAATATTTTGTTTGATTGTTTACTTTTCAAAATAATGATACGGGAAATTATAGTTAAACCATTTCATATTATAATAATATTACATATTATATTCTCGAACAAGCCTCCACAATACCTCGTTAATGTAATTTACTTAAATGTGTGGTGAATCTCTTTATAGACTTATACAATAACCCTTTCTCAGATTAAATGAATTATTTAACGCTTGAAGTCGCATTTGCACGGTAACTCATCACGAGTAGCAATTCATCTTATTACAGCTATAAAAGCTAGTTTACTAGAATAAATGTAAAACTCCAAGAATTAAATAGGTTAATTGTCTATATGGTACATCTACATGTATAAAAGATTTAATCTATTAATAATAATTTATTACTTAAAAAAATAACGCACTAAATATAGATTATGTGACATGAACGTAATCGTTTACATGCTCGTCCAAACAATAACAATTACCAAACCGAGTGCTGTTTGCTAATGTTAATGGATATCGATGATTTCAAATCTGCCATTCAAAATAGATAGCAGGAAGCAATAAAGCAGGAAACATTAAAAGAAATCATTTGTTTCAGTCATTAATGTCTATTCGGAGACTAGGCCGACAAACCGCGTGTTGTGAAACAGGGTCGAATATACCGAACGGCTGTATAGCAATGCCACTTCCTTTTTTACTCGCTATTGTAAAATACGCATGACTCTTTGAAGTTCCGTGATAAATTGCATCACGAATCATGCATATCAACATACCACAGATAAAATAAATATTTACATACCCTATCTGGGTACAATGCACAATATATTTTTAACCCAAATTGTAGTCTACATTTATACTGCTGAAGTCATAAATGAAGCATGTGCCAAAACGTGTATTAACTAATTTCTTTTTCGAAAGTACTACCAAAATATTTCTTCAAAGAATCTCTACGAATTCGAAGTAATAGTTAAAAGCTATAAAGTTTATTTAACTCTATAAATTTAACTGATGATACTCTACTCAATTTAACTGATGATAAAGTTATAGAATTTGTTATTTTTGTTAGTTGCTCTTAATTAAATTATTAATTTAGTGAATACTATAACTTTATAATAATCATAATAGAGGGAAACAAACTATTATTATTAGTATACATTTTAAGTACACACACACACACACTTATCTAGAAGCAAAATATTATTTTGTTTTTAAATAAGTGCTTCTATAATATAAAATTAAATTACTCCACAAATACATTTTCTAGAAAGACATTAGTAATAGGTACCAATAAATAGTATATCGATAGCTAGCACGTCGCCCCTACAAACAATACTGGCTGTTTTAGATAAAGTCGAGCTCACACCGTTGAAGCAGAAACACAGAGACAATGCAACGTTCTATTTCGTTATTGTTCCTAGCGGTGTCGTAATAATAATGTTACCCTTATTCCATGTCGATCAATGTTTCGATATAAGCAATATATATTAAGTAAATATTGTCACAAAGTGATGCTTTTAGAATTGTAATTTCTAAAGTTAATCTCTATTTACAAATATAAAAAATTGTAACGACGCTAAAGTTGTGTGTTGAATAAAATAAGTGTTTACTATTGGGTATTTATTAAAAGATTAAGACTGTTTGCGAGGCGATACAAGCTTGGTGGTCTGAAAATTTTGCAATAACACAATGGTACATCTGAATAGCAATTTTGATTTACAGTTAACACTAGTAAGAGCTGTTTAAAATAACGATCAAAAAAGAACGCTGCAAAATATATTTTATAACAAAGTGAGTTGAGATCATCAATAGCACCATACTTCTGTGGTTAACAGAAACTGATCGTACTAAGATTGGACATTTCTTGTAAAGGGGGAAAGCGTAAAACCTCAAGAATCTTAATGTTTTTAAAAAAGGATTTCCTCTTTCAAATACCATAGATAGTAAATATAACTTTTATTTTTAATTACTCATTTGTCACCTATACATTTCCTTCCTAATAGGAAGAATTCTTATACTACCAAATAGTTCAAGCACTGCAATAAAAAACTAATATTGTGCATTATAATGTTGTCATTAATCCAATTTAAATTCTCTCTTTCCTACCAAAATGTCTTGGCACATTTTGAACATAGTACGACTCTTAGATTTAGTCTAGATCTCTAAAATACTCACATATAAAAAGGAAATCACAGTACTTACTTTACTGGACTTTAGAAATTTTTATCCTTCTTTACTGTTTGTAAAAAAATGGTGATGCTGTGGTGTGTCGGCAGCGTATACAGATGATTTTAGTTCCGACTAGTCATCAGTCAAGTCAGGTGTTCCAGGATGACAGGCAGTAAAACAACAGTGAGTATTTTAAATTCCTGAAATGCTCACGGCTCAAACTTAAGCCCCAGAGACGGTCAAACGGTTTGACTCAAACACGTAGATTTTACACGTAGATTTTACAACGCATCGGAACACGATCAAACGGCGCGTCAAACACAACAAAAATATGAATTTTCATCAAACGTGCTTCAAACCCGTAAATGTTTGACAAACCGTTCAAACCTCCTTTGTAAACGATCAAATTGGTTTGAGTCAAACCAAAATCTACGTGTTTGAGTCAAACCGTTTGACCGTCTCTGGGGCCCTTTAAGTTGTCACTTGCGGGACTTAAAAAATAAGTATAGCTTATAAATAGCTATCATTTTAACTGTAATTAAACATACAAGTTTAAACTGTAAAACTGAAACTGAAATGTGAACTATTAAATTAAAACCGTTTAAGACACGGTATTTATAAATTGAATTGAAAAATTAAAGTTTTATATTTACGTATTACTAAAAAACATTAGCTAAATCAGTATGGTATGTATTAAATTGAGTTTCTATACCTAGTATATTATTTTTTTTTCTATACCACTATATTCACAATAATGACGTTAATATTTGTAAGGGACAAGCACTTATAACCCAATATGAGCTCTTGTCTTTTCAGTGACTACATTTGGGTCAAGTATGTACTGATGATGTCAAAACTTTCATTATTATTGGTACTTTTCTGTTATAATATTATCTTTTCGTAGGTATTATTAAATAACGTTTACTTATTCGTTTCGATATTCTATACAATAATATTATCAGTGAAAATATTAAGTGGCTGTCAGCCATCTCGACGCAATATAAGATATGCAACTTATAAACACTGGTTACCAAACCTATTAAAATATAATGTTACTGTACCTAATGTATGTACCTATGCATCACCATACAATAATTTCTTATACGTAGTTCTAATAAACTAAAAGAAGAGAAATTAACGGCCCAAATGAAATCTTTGCTTTGATTTAGTCTCCACGATTTACTGACGCTCTTTCCCAATAGCCAGCTTAAATATCGACTTTAATTAATTAGAATTTGATTAATATTAATTTACTAAATTGGTCTTATAAAGAAAAGCAATAATTTACCGTTTCTCTAATTAGCAACTTCTAAAGAGACTAGCGAGGATATATTGATACATAGTAAGAGATTGATTGTTTAATATTTGGTATCGTCCAAATTACTAAATGATTTACTTTGTTAAGAAATTCAGTGACACAGGATAAGGAAGTTCGAGGTAATACAAAATCGTATTTTGAGAGAACACAATAATTCACCGAGCGACTGATTGTGTTGTGAATTTCCAACAAATCTATGTTGCTAAGAAGGGTGTATGTGCACACATATATACCTGTAAATTGTATAACACGTTATATACCACGTATACAATATACATGTTTATGTTATGTAACTGGTAATAAAAAAAAATCAGTTTAAGATTGATATTTTGCTATTCATATATAGAGACGGTAAGATAACGAGTATCTTAAATAGTAAATTTTCCTAAACCGTAAGTTACGCTATATTTAATTACTAAGACTTATTAGACTAAGTACCAATTTAAAAAAAGTTATTTGAGCCAGTTTTAAACATAGAACCAAATTATGTACTTCCTGTTTTTTAATCGGTCTAAAATAAATTAAAAGTAACTAACTTCGATGTGTTATTTTTAATTACTTTGATCATTGTTGTTCTAACTGAAACCTTTAATTACTGTTTAATTAACCCGCTCTCACATTTTATAAAAAAATATAATGTTGTAAAAATATCCACGATATCATGTTAAAAAATTAAATGTTGTTAGAATAAAAAAATAAAATTGCGATCAAATATGTATTAAAAAACTTTAAGTACCGAAAACATAGGTCGTAAGCTAATTATTAATTCCCCTTGGTGTTACAGTACTAGTAGTACTGATATATTACTTTTATACCAAATTGTATTTTTATTTTTTAATGATTTGGCTTCAAAAATACTTATAAACTGGGACTAAAAATACTTATATTTTCACTGCGTCACAAAACAATTAATTATTCGAAATTATGCCCCTCCTAAAATTATAAATGAAATCACACTTAATCAGTATCAAATGCAGAATTGATGAACAAGCAATTCATATCCACCAAAGCCCTAGACTAAGATAGTGTATTCAGATAAGCCAATTTCTAATGGAAATTACCTACCAAAGCAATTTGACATTTCTATAATGATATAGCCTAAGTGATAGCCAATTTTGGTGATCAAAGGATTCTATTTAGATATAAGAAACATAAACAGATGTTAACCTCAAAAGGAACAATACATTTTAATATCGCTAAAAATATTATGCTTTTTTTTAAATATAATTTCTATAAAAAAGACATAGACACCTGCGACAGAACGTCATTTCATGGGAAAATTTGACAATGACAAACGGTACGACAATTTTTGAAACATAATATGATTTTAAGTAGTAGGTAATTTTAACTACTAATTATTACTCAGGTTAAGTTACATTACATAACATAGATATGCAAGTGCAAAACCTTAAAATATTATGTGTTATGTGTAAATAAACCACCTTAGGAAACTAATGGTCCCTAAAAATATTCAGCAATTTCTGTTTTCAATCTTTTGGTTTTGTGGTCGACCTGCGTAGACTTTATGAAAGACAAACCAAACCATGTAAAAAAAGAAGCCAAAGATTGTAATTGATTATGAAAGAAGATCTTTTTATTTCTTATCGTGGACAATCTAATAGGAAGCTAATCTAATAGGAATAATCTAATAGGAAGCTACTGGAAGATTGAAAGTCTCACGGCTCAACATTAAAAAAATCCTAATAGAGAAAGGAGTTGTTAAATGGATAATTAATAGGTATGTGAAAGTGATTTAAAAAAGAACTTGAGAAGAACTTTGGCTTACCCTAAAACCTACTTTGCGTGAATGATGACCGAACTAATGATATTTTAACTTGTGTAATTTTATTACTTCTTTTGTACCTTATTATAAAAGTATTACGAGAGAAGATATTTATATTTTTTAAAACTTGAGACTCTAATTAAGACTTGTTTTCTTTAATAAAATATATTTTCTTAGAAAAAGAGTACTTTTGAGATTTTAACATTTATTTTACATGCTCAAAACATTTTCGCCATAAGTATATTTGTTTTTTTTTATAAAAATTTTTTTGTAGTTTACAAAATGTAGTATAAAAATGTTGTTTCTTAAATAATAACATTAGTATACGTGAAATACCTACGTAATTTAGTTGACTTAAAGTGAAGTTAAATACTAAGTGCCGATCAAGTGCAAGATAATCCCGTAAAAGGTAGGGTGAGTAAAATCCTGTGGGATTACGTCGTATTAGTGAGTCGGCTTATAACAGATACTCTTGCGATATTCGGATAGCCACAACATTTAGAGGCTTATTGGTGGATTACAATAACGACATAATGTACATGTTGCCCATATTTTTTATATCTCTTAAATCGTTAAAAACATACCGCGACGTACGAATAGGTGAGCATATTTTTTGTAACATTTTTTAATCCTTTTTTTATAAACCATCTTTTACATAGAATCAAAACATTCTATTTGATATTATTTTATCTGTTGTTAATGTAAAAAAGTGATTACAAGAGGCACGACTTCCGTGTGAATGAATAGACCCAAAAGAATACGGAAAATTATCCCTTCTCATTTATTTACCCACTAGCTGTTACCCGCCCGCTTCGCTGGACGTTTTAAAATGTATGTAAAGTTAGTTTTTTATAATCATAATTACTATTATAAATAGAAGCCATACTTTTCACCAAGTCACGATCTGATGATGGGATCCCAGGTAAATCGAAGACAACTCTCAAATTTTATAGGCACTTATTACGTTTTTCATATATTTTCTAAAGCTGTTCAAGTATTTGCGTCTGATAATCATCATCTCCTGTGGTTGAGCTAATGATGGAAGATACAACTCCTCAACGGTTAGGAGTTAAAAGAAAATTCTTTCAAAATTATACGTAATTATAGACCGATAGGTAAGGTAGGTTCTTTCAGGCTCTTATTAACCGACTTCAAAAAAGGAGGAGGTTCTCAATTCGTTGGGGACTTTTTTTTATGTATGTTCCCAATTACTCGAAGATGGCTGGACCGATTTGGAAAATTCTTTTTTTTATATAAACAAAATAAGTATCTACTTTCCGCTAAAATAATTTGAAAATAAATTATTTTTAACAAAAAACAAAAACCGACTTCAAAAATAAACAAATCTAAACTAAAAAGTAGAAAATAATATATAGATTAATCGAATATGTGTCTATTTAAGGTTATTTTGCTTTGGCTGGCACCGACTTCAAAATTAACGAAGTTCTTAAAAGTATTATTTTCTACTTTTTAGTTTAGATTTGTTTAGTTTTGAAGTCGGTTTTTGTTTTTTGTTATGAATATATTTATTGAACATATAAGATAATAAAATAATAATGAATAGTGGAAATAATAAAATTAATAACAGGAACACCAAATTAAAAAATAAATTGAATTTACGCGACAAACAATTCCCTTTAAGATTTGTTTCGAGACGTGTCAAAAAAAAATGTCATTTAAATCAAATTCACTAATTGAAGCCAACAAACCAAAGAATAGAATAGAAGGACTCAAAGGAGTATTAATATCAATTAATCCCCAAAATAACTTTCTACCCCTTCTTAACCCCATTAGGCGATGAGTTTCAATAAAATATGAAATACGTCTTCCAACAAGAATGTTTATGCAAAATATGAAGCAGATTGGACCAAGGAATCACGTTGTCCCATACAAACTTTGCCCCTCCCCCCCCCCTTTTCACCCCTTAGGGATAGAATTTCATAAAATCCTCTACTCGGGGAAAGGAATATTCCTACCAAATCTCAAGTCTCTACGGCTTATGGTTCCAGAGATATCGTGATGAGTCAATATATCTATAGAACAGCTCCTATATTATATATATATAATATCAGGCGACCGAGCTTCGCTCGTTTTTTTTTGGACTGGAAACACCTGGATTCGAACCGAGGACTTTTGGATAGAGACCGCCCGGTTTCCGCTGTCAATCAATCTGAGCTATTATAATCTTGTGGATGACAGCAAAATTTACCTTCGTATTCTAATGGTATTGTAGCTTTTTTTTCATTGCCTGAAAATATTGATAAAATAACGTATTTTCAGGCAAGGGTGGTGGTTTCAGGCAGGAGGTGTTCTCTCCCCGGAAAATACAATAACTAGGTACATTTATAAAATCGTCCTTAGGAAACACGTGGAAGCTTAAATGCGGAATTAATCATTTCATCCTCATGTGGATATATTTTTGAAGGGATATGTTTTTGTACATTATACACATACATAACCAAATCCTAGCCATTTCCGCCTAAATGTGTGACAAACATACACTGGTACAAATACAGAATTTTTCTATTTAATTTGGTTTACAACATGTGATTAATATCTTAATTAATATCTTAATAAAAGAAATTAGATAGTATATTATGTATGCAGATTACATTTTAATTACATCCAAAGAATTCAATAAAAAATAAATTTCTTTAGGGAATATCTAGAAGTCTCCATTTTCAATAAAAATAGCGTATGTAGTGGCTGAGATATTATAATTACTTTCTTGCCCATACAAATGATCTATTTCCTTATTAAACAATACTGAACTGTGATTCGCTACCCAAATTCGCTACCAACGGAATTATTCGTAGCATAATAAAAGAGAAACTTATTCATTAGTTTATTAGATTGTTTGATAAGGACGGGCAGATAGTAACATCGTTGGAACTGTTAATACAATAATAAAATACAAGAACGAGACATAACAAGTGGAGTTAAGTTTCTCGCGCCACTGAGTATCTCTCCAGTAACTAAATAACAACAATAACAGAAGGATGTCTGTCGGTGAAAGAGGGCCTAACTCCGGGGCAATCTAATAAGAAATCGGCTGATAAGGAAAACGTTTCATCGACAAAGAAACAGACTGTATGATTTTGTTTTCGTGTAGACATAACAACCGATGTAACATTAATACCTCGTAAATACTTATAAAAAATAAAAATAAAAATGTAATGAATCATGCTATCTCTTCTTCGCATGTGTTTATTCAGAACAGATGACTAAAACTGAATATTTCAATTTATTCCATCGATTAATTAACAAGTATTTTATAATAACATAAAGACATTTCTTTTATACCTAATATGCGGATAGAACTGAATTAAAATTATACCTATTATAACGCCTTGACCTTTTTATCCAATTTCTCCAATCTATCTACCAGCTTATCCCACCTTGAATAAAGTACCTATTATATGAGAAGTAAAAACTATGGATATTATGTAGCTCTCCAAAGGATACAAAACAAAAAAAATTATGTCTATTTGTTTGTTATCGCATCACAAGAAAACCACTAGATAGAAATTTATGAAATTTGATATGATGATACCTGGTGGTCCGGGTCACCTTATCTTCATTTATCTATACTCTATACTATTAATAAAGCTGAAGAGTTTTTTTGTTTGTTTGTGTACCTTTTAAGGTTGGCTCGCTATAACCTTACAAATTTTTTTCAAGATAATGCATTATTTACGAAGGCCGAAACAAAATATTAATCCTTACCTAAATACTCAAGTTACTTATCTTATTTAATTTTGAACAAAATAGCTCTTTGCTCATAGTTTTAACATAACTCCGCAATAAAATAATGATAACCGCGTGCAAGACGGACGGTGGTGAGGAGGGAGGGACGCCCGTAGCTCTGCGTGGTTCCACACCGGGCGGTTCAGATAGAATTTTGTATTTTGTTTCCAATCCTTAGAACGCGGGCGAAGCCGCGGGAAAGCCTAGTACGATATATTTTGACCCGGATAAGCAGAGACCATCATAACAAATTATAAAAATGTATATTATCATTTTTGCGAAATCAATAATAAACATTACTTATCACTAACAATTACTCATGACCAATCATAGATACCCGTTACCTGTATTCAGCCCTTTTCAACGTCCCACCGCTGGGCTCGGGCCTCCCTTTAATATTTTACCTGACTTGGGCAGAACCCGTGTGGAGTGGGGTCGCTTATATTGAATACAATTTTAGATATTGGCATTAATTGCATGCAATTACTGCTTTTGTCTTAGGAAAAAATATAATATACAAGTGCATTACATGCGGATAAAATAAAAAAATATATTTGTGGATACACTTATTTCCATGAATGAAGTGTGATAGCCAATTAAGCCGTAGGCAATTTCCGTCTGCCGCCTGGTTTGGTTATATCAACCGCGAGTTTAAAGCAGTCGAATATCGAATTTTCGGATGAAAATACTACGCTAGAGAAACAAAATTGGGGATCGGATGAATAATAATTATCTAAATCCACATTTTCGATATGTATTCTGAACGTGAAGTTATATACCGTTAGGCGTGTTTGAATACGGTGTTTACGTTTCTGTTTTCATAAATCTCCCTCGAATATATTGTAATAGCCTGAGTTTATCAAGTCATAATAATTATTAGCACTTTGGTATACGGTCACTATAAAATGTTGTAAATGATGGATAGGTGTTAGATAGTTGCTTTCATAGATAGGTACTGAATAATTAATCGGTTTGATTTTACATTATATATCATAATATTTTTTTTCATGGTATGGTTTGATTGGATATCCAGAATATCACGCAGGAATTTAATTCTCGAATTCATTATAAAGTTTTTGCTATAAGCCTACAGAACTCTAATATACTTACCATACACTTAAACCTAAGCTAGTTTTAATATAACACAAGACGAACGAAGATAATATAATTGTATTACAATAGTAAAGTAACAAAATGTATTGCTTTACAATTTAAAATACCTTTCTAGAAATATATAAATTAGAACGATTAAGATTCGAAATTGTATTGTAAGTTGTGTTGCAAATATGCACTCGAATACAGTACCATTGTTAAGCGTCACAATAGAAGCAAGTCGATTAAGCTCGGCATTCGCCACCTGCTAGACTATTCGACTAGACAGTAGTCATAGATACAGAGATTCATGAAAACAGGAAGGTTTAAAGCAGCTGTTCTCATAATGATCATCTTTTAGCTACAATTAATATTTTTTACAATTTGAACTTATTTTAAAGTAAGATAAAGCAGAACCTAATAAGGGAGCGTCTAATGACAAAAGATACACTGCACGTTAAGTAACATTTACACGGGTGATAACATAATATACATTCCGCAGTTGGGAAAACACAGCCTCCGCGATTTTCGTGTCGCGTTTTTGGATGGACATTTTGAGGCTGTGTTCCAGGATGGTCTTTGCTGAGGCCCCCTCCGCTCGACGAATAAACCTGCCGATCGCGTCGTCACCGTCATCGGAGTAATAGACACAGGTCTTCGTGTGTCTAGTCACCGCTACAACAGCGTGCGGCACGCTGTCGTGAATGCGGAGTCTTTTGCTCGTTGTCCGGACGATTATGACCTCTCTGTAGGTTTGGCCCTGTGCTTCATGGATGGTCATGACACGCGACCCTTCGCCGGATCCATATCCTTGGTTCATCAGGAACTTCTTTTCTTCCTGAGTGTGGACCAAATATAGGGTTCCTTGTTGGGTAGATGGTATTTGCGCGTCAGTAAACCTTTTCAAGCTCAGGGAGTGGATGGTATGACTAGAGGAGTAGATGTTACCATAGACGTCGCTGATGGCATATGCAACGTCCTTGGGGTTCCTATGCGTACAAGACAACTCACATGTGATGTTGGTCACCATAGTTGGCCAGCAATACCTTAGCTCGAACAGATTTTCTCTGTCGATATAAGGAAGCTGGTTAATGTCTCCGATGAGTGCCACTTCTTCTGCTCCTGACAGTCGAGCTGCCATGACTATGGCTCCAAAGTGGTTCATGAGCTTTCGTCGACCGTTAAACGGTTGCACCTAGTGCCCTCTTTGAAGCCATTGGCCAGTATGGAGGCCATGGTACGCACTTTGGATTTGGCTTTTTCGCCAAAGCGCTCCACGAGCTTCTCCCTAAGGTCCTTAGCTCCCTCGACTGTGGTGGTGGCAACTACTTCGTTGTCTTCATCGAAGTGCCTGATGATGTGAGTTGTCTTGCCGCATCCGGGTACCCCGTTTGTCCACCTTAGTTTTGGTAGTTTCCAGTTCGCGAGAACTACGCCAGCATCACCTTCGCCCGATATGGTTTTAGCCATTTCGAGCATCCTGTCGTCCAGCATTATCCTCGTGCACTTGGCTACTACGACTACTGGGTCTCCTGGGGGTGTTTCAAATTTTGGGGGTTGGTGTTCACACTCCTCCGCTTCAACCAGTCCCACGAAGCCTTTAGTGGTGTTATAGGCGGTCATATACGACCCAGACATTTCTCCTTGTATTACCTGGGAAGTGTCGTTGTCGTATATGGCCGCTTCAGCTTTGTTAAGTTCCACTTCCAGCATCTTCTCGCTTCCTCGCTGGTAGTCCTGCATGATCTTTTGGCAGGTGGCCAGGTTTACCTCTCGCGTACCTTTGATTATTGCCAGGAACTCAACAAACGCATTAATGGCATGGTCTTGTGGGTTTAATGCTGGTTTTAGCTTTGGTGGTGTTACTTGTCCCATGTCAGCTCGAGTGCGGCTGGTGTTTGGCGACTCGGGTTTCTCTGAGCGTTTAACTCTGAAGAATTCCTTTATCGCCGCGGCCTGCCTGTCTTCGTTTGTTAGCTGTTTTGGTGAGACCAGTTGGTGGATGGTTCTTTCTACTGCCTGCAGTCGGGAGTCCCGGCTAGACCGTTCCTCCCGACAGGTCTTTGGGCTTGAGGCTGGACCGATTATGACGGTACTTTTTGTAACAGATATCTAATGTTATAAGGAGTAACTAAGGCTATTTCATTTTTTAGAATGTTATATATAGATATAATAAAACTCCCTTAATTTATTTTAACTTAGCCCAGCGAAGTGGGTCGGATTGACTAGTATAATATATTAAATATACATAATATCATAGTCCTTTATTTGTTAATAAAATTTGACGACATATTTAGTTTGTTGTGACCCTGCTTGCTATGCCAGTATGCGGTCGCGGGTTGGAGTCCCGGTGGGGCTTTCAGTTATGTTTTAACTGATAAACACGGATGTTTGTACTACAGTCATGGGTTAGTACATTTATTATACATTTATAATATGCATGTAAAAGTCATATATGTGTAGTATAATAACTATCGGGTATCCATAAAGCAAATGCAAAAATAATTAATTACAGTATATAATATGTATATTAATTATATATTTCGACAAAAAAAAGACAAAAAAAACCATGATGCATTAAATTTTATTTCAATTCAATCTTATATATTAGGATTGAATACATTAATTATGTATTTAAAAAATATTGCTTTAAAAACAAATATTTATGAGATATTAAGAACTGTTTAACAGAACTATACATGCTACATTCAGATATTATTATTAATGGCATTGATTTAGAACGCAAGCAGTTTAGATGGCTACAATGTGTTGTATCGTCTAACGTTTACTGTTTACACATTCATATAATCGCTATAATTAATTATTATGCATTGACACCATACAAGTATCCCTATTTAAAACATACGTATGCTTACTGATAAGAGTACATTACTTGAAATCAATTTTAAAAGAAACAACCTTAATTTAACAATTAAATTTGCAGAGAAAAGACGATAATGAGTTTTATTTACATAAATAATACTTTTATAATTGAGTTTATTAAAATGACGTCATGTACCTACTAAGTATGTGAGCTCGTCTTCAAAAATCAAGATATTAATTCTGGGTTTTTATTTTAATTTAACGATGTTATGAAGATTTGGTTATTTGAGAACGTCTCATTAAATTTTTCCGCAGAGAAAATGCCAGTGGACGAAGACGATAAATTTAGATTTTGGCGGACAAAGCCTTAGGGGACACGAAACCATTTTGACGTCCTCTGACAAAATATAGAGTAAATTGTTCCTAATTTTTATACTTTATAAATTTTTCAATTACATTACGTAATCGCTTTATTAAATTATGCCTATTTTATTTGTACTCTTCATGGAAATCAAGGAAATCACTACTATGATTAATTATTTTAAATGCAATATTAATACGTAAAACATAACATCTGAGTTTGATTGTTGAGTGTGATATTAACGTATAAGTTTTAATCTCTCTTTTTAAACTTCGATTCGGTTTAATCCATTAAATAACAAAAAATGTAACGTCTACAATAAATACCAACATCATTTCAATCAATTTCAGTAACGATTCTCAGATTAAAAACAGTAAAACTGAAAAAAAACACGATTGAAAAATATAATATGTGTATTGCTTTAAATAGGTCGTAAAAATCAGTTCTTAATAAAACGATCGAACAATTAAAAATTTATTTGCGCTCAACGAGTGAAAAAAACACTATTCGATTTTTCTTCAAAAGAGGTTATATCGAAAATAATAAATCGACGTCGTTTTATCTTCAATTTTTCATATTATAAATGTGTAAATATTTAATTTTTAAGTGGCTTGGTTGAAGTCATCGCCCATGCCAAATCTCTAGGCCTATTGCCTAGCGAGCTGAAATTCGAATAACTAATACCATTAAAGGCAAAGTTGATTGCTTTTATTGAAAATTAAATTCATTCGTAGAATGGATGCATCGCACTGTGCCTCAGGAGGCATACAAGGTAACTTGCTCGTTCTTGTTTGTCTCTAGTAGCCAAGTGAGCAATAAGCGAAACCCCATGGTTGATATGATCTTCCTTGAGGTAGCCAAAGAGGCTATTATAATTAATTAATGTCCGTTTTCTATTAAATATCCTTCATTTTATGTATTTTACAGTTAAAAAATACATTCAGTTTTACTTAAATACTTTTCGTCAAAAATGTTAAGTAGAGTTTATTTTATGTAAACCATTTTTGTATCAGCTTTCAAACGAAGAATACTTACAAATAGTATTAAATGTTACGTTCAGTATTTTTACTGTTTGGAATCTGCAAGCAAAATGGGTTTAGACTAAACACTCTGGAGACGGTTTTTGAAACTCAGTAATCCGAGGCCAAGCTTTTCTTTGTCCACAAGCTATTCAAGATTTTACTGACTATTCCAAGATGGAAATGTTTATGTAAATAACGTTATTAATGACATTCTACGTTCTTGTATACTTTTAAAAGGTTAAAAATTATTTCAAGTCACAATGTTCAGTAGCAAAATTGAACGAAAGAAGAAAGAATTGAACATTTTTGTTGTATGATTATATTTGTATTTAAATTCACTCGGCTACTATAAATATTTTGGATACATATATGACAAAAAAGAAAGTGCATTTGGTAGAACTACACTTTTATAACAAGTATAAATCTTAGATGTTTGATTTGGGATTTTGTTAGGTGTCACCTTTAAGGTGACATTGAATTTTCATGTATATTTCTGGGTGGGATAAATATTGCTACGCTTATAATTACTTTGTTGAAAGTATTCTATTAGGTTATAAAAATAGTTAATATATCATAGTTAATATATCAATGCGTTAGTAATTACAGTGGACAAAAACACATTTTTATTGTAACCATAACTCTGAGCCAATATTATTTTGTTCATTTGTTTACTTCTCGTCACTAACATGCAAATATCTAACAATCTTTACTATTATTGACTATTAATATGGGATTTTTGGGATCAGCACATCCACCACGTTATCCAACTGTAGGTGGCGGATTTCACTCATCTCTTTCGAAAACTTGATCAAGCATGCAAGTTTCTTTACTATGTTTTCCTTCACCGTAAGCCAAGTGGTAATCATGTTAGAAATGATTCGCACATAAAAATATCAGACACAAGAGACCCGGATTTGAACCCGCATCACTCAGTTACCAAAGCGAGCGAGATTATAAAATGTCATATCAATTCAATCTATCTAAGTATCTCTTTTTACTAGGATGAGCTAAGAATAGTATTCCAAATAGTATAAATATAAATGTTGTCTTTCTATAAAAACTGAATATGAATAAAAGTTTTGGACTCCCGTAACTCGTAACATATCCCTTGAGGCTATTCTCGAACTAGTCCAATGTTAAATTGGATCGATATTCTTTAGAGGAACCGGGCCTGGGCGGAGTTGTGACGGAGCCCGCGCAGTCAGCGAGAAATGGAGTAACCCATTTTAAGCTAGAATGAATTGCACGTCGTGGACTGCAGGTTTGCTGGAAAGCTGCCCACTGACAACTGTTACATATGCGAGATAAGGCGACGCAGCACTAATCCAGAAATAAGTAATCTTTTTCAGATTTTAGGAATAGCCTTTGTCTTTATGATGTTGTTATTATTTCTGTTTCTATAGACGGAACGAATAAGAATCTCGATTTCTTTGAACAATTCAATACCGTAATTGTTCTTTATAAAGTTCATAAATAAAATAATAATGTTTGTGGTAATTATTACATTATCGTTTTAGGGCAAAAATCGTTATAGATATGATAAAATATTACAATGTAAATAAAAATATACTGTCCTATGATTGTTATTATAATTTATATAATTCAAATAATAGAACTTTGTAATTGGGCATGTATTGATGGCACTATATTAAGCCAATGTTGCACAAACGCAGTAGCTGTGTGTCAACAATGGGACGGAAGAACAGTCTAGGTGACTAGGTACACAAATACATACGTCAATTTGTATATACAAATATCGAAATTCACATAATTAGTATTTTTGTGAATAAGAAATGAAAATGAAAGTAAGATAGTAATAATCATATAAAATTCGAATAGTATATATTAATAAATGTAAGAAATATAAATATTCTTTATTGCACATTAAATAATGTTACATAAATTATACAGAAATCAATGTGAGAATATATTGTTACTGTTAAATATTTTTAATAAAAACTCGACTCGATACATACAATGAGTACAATCAATGTAATCATAAACCTATAACAATAATTAAACAACAAACCCTTTACGGTACAAGCGTTTCCTTTATTATGTTGTATTTTTTAGGATCGTTAGTAAAAAATGATTAGACCATTAAGTCCGCACTCATAGTCAGTTAATAAACCATTAAGTTGTTCTTTAGTGTGGAGATACGATCGACTTAATGGATTATTAAGTTACTATGAGTGCGGTGGTAAGTATTATTTTTATCAGATCTGATGAAATCTGTTACATTCAGGTAGTAAAATAAAGTTAGTTATTATATCTGTCTTAGTATAGAGATAAACATCATTGATTAGTGCTTGATATTGATATAAATAAAAATTACTACAATTTCTTATTTATTTTCACCTCTCCCGGTGTTCAGGTGTCTGTAATCAAATCTAGCAAGTGTTTGACCCACTTTCTGGTGTCCGATTAAGCTGTTTGGCAGATATAATCCTTGGTTCGTGTCACTGGCATTTTTAATCCAATGTAAAATGCATTAACATAATCGTTAAAATAACAGGATGACAGACTATGTGTTTTTGCACCCCCATGAGAATATTAGGGAGTTTGCTGATGGGAAAGCCAATGAAGTCGCTTACAAGCGACTTACCTTCGTATATGAGTTTTATCTGTTGGTATAGATTTCTCAGAAATAAGATATTTTCATACAGTAAGCTGTATCCCATATCAAGACCTGAAAAACCAAATATCACCGTACCAAGTTTCATTACAATCTATCCTGTGGTTTTCGTGATGCTGTTACAAAGAGACAAAAAGCAACAACAAAAAATGTCTTGAAAAAAATGTTTTCAATTAATTGTTTGTTGTTATGAAAGAAGTTACGTCTTACTTACGTACATTAATTAGTACACATACAGTATTATTTATTTTAAGCAAACAACGTTGCGGTCTTTGCAAGTATACAAGAAACAACGAACACTAAGTCTAACTGCATAGTTATGACATAAGTTGCTTTTGACTTTGGTTTCAATTGCAGGATCAATAACTATTTCCTTATCTCTTTGCAAAACAACTATCGTTACCATATTCTAAGCAATAGATTGCACAAACGAAACAAGATTGGAACTTGTGAAATGTTTTGAAGAAGTTGTATTTTGATGATTCATTCATTATTGATACGTTAGTCAGTTCGCAGGTGAGATAAATTTCATTTTTATAGTTTTTAGTTAAAAAGTTTTTTTTATTCTTTATCTTCCTTTTATAATGTAGACCCATGACACGGCAAAGCTTTTGACATGTAAACCATATTATTCCATTTTTTTTTGGTAAAAAGTACTAAATGGATTTGTATGATTTATAATTATATAGTTCATTTATAAGAGTAACGTATCAGAGTTTATATACAATAGTTCTTGTACATACCTACTATGAATTATATTATACTCAACAAGACTTTACAAATCTACCGTTGTATGGCGGTTTACAGACGACATTAACTTTCCTAATCTCAGCAATATAGTGCCAGTAGTATGTAAAATGGCTGTGTTATAATAAAAGTTATGAGGTGAAGATACGAAAATATGTATACCATAATGTACCTTCGTACAATTTTGGGCTATTTTAAGTGATTAGCATAAATAAATAATAGTAGTAGGTACTCGTATATTGGAGTATTTGAGTTTTTGGCTTCTGCTCTAATAACATAAAATTAATTAGATTTATAAGTCATTTTAGAATTCAATTATTTATTTAATGGCTTCAATGCGTGCCAGTTGAGCACAAAATATTTCGACAGTGGAAAATGATTTCGTCACGTCGGATGGAGTAGTCTCGTTAAAGAATGGCCAGTGATGTTATATATTTTTTTTTGTAAAATGAACAAGAATAAAATAAGTTAAATCATCCTACTACTCAATAAAACGCAACTAAAATACTTACATTATTTTATTTTAAAATCATTTGTAAGTAGATGTCAATGTACGTACGTACTTGAGTGTTATAATTTTGTATATTTTTCCGAAGTAAAGAGTATTCTATAT
This sequence comes from Boloria euphrosyne, assembly GCA_951802675.2. Lineage (NCBI taxonomy): Eukaryota > Metazoa > Arthropoda > Insecta > Lepidoptera > Nymphalidae > Boloria > Boloria euphrosyne. The sequence continues at coordinate 7,350,280 of OX637877.1, forward strand.
GTTACTTGGATAACCAGCAATCATTATACCAAAATTTTATTAATATATAGACAGACATACTAAAATTCTAATAACTATAGATTCGGTCCCTTTGTAGATAATAAGATATGAAACGAATATTTCACGTATTCTGATTCTACTCTATATAGATTCTACTCTATAAAATTGGCATCAACAACGAGTAATTAAATGACTTTACCTCTTTTTCAGAATTTTTTCACCATAATTTATTTTATAAAAATTCCAATAATGAAAAAAAATCAATTATTAAATAAAAAAATAATTGAAAAAGTAAATTGAAAACGAAATCAATGTTCAAAATGGCCAAGCAGCAAAGTATTATATTATAACATTTATTATTGACATTGTCTAACCCTTTAATACTTGGCTATTAAAGTGAGAAGTACCAGTTTAAGCATGAAGTTTAGCTATTCTAGCACAATCAATAACTCGGTTATCTGTTTGCATTAATTAGGATCTGACCTGTAGAGTAAATGGACTTATGAACTATTTGGTCGGCATACGTCGGATTACTAATAGGTATGGGTGGCACATTACACCTACATTTACGTATTGATATACGAGACCATGAAATTCAGTCGCAAATGAGATTTATTGTTATTTTAAAATAAAATAATATGTACAATTTTTCTTTCCTAAGCATATAATATGTCATCAGCCCTTTTTAACGTCCCACTGCTGGGCACGGGCCTCCCTCAGTACGAGGGGGATCAGGCCATAGTCTACCGCGCTGGCCTAGTGCGTGTTGGCGGACTTCACATGTCTTACGAAAACTTTCTCGGTCTTCTCAGACATGCAGGTTTCCTCACGATGTTTTCCTTCACCGTAAGACAAGTGGTAATCATGATAGAAAATGATTCGCAAATGAAAATATCAGATGTGCGAGACCCGGATTTGAACCCGCATCACTCGGTTATACAAGCGACGCGTTACCGCTGGGCTACCACTGGTATTCCTAGCATATGGCTTCCAAGCATATAATATAATATTTATTAAATATTTTATGTATCAAAATTTTTTAATAGTAACCTTAACGTACGAAATATTAATAACGAACGAAAAATTATATTACTTCATAATATCTAATATTAATAATAAGCATTAATATGAATTTATGATAATGAAAGTTATAAATAGAAAAAGAAATGAATAATGATATTGAGTAATGAATAAATATATCGTTTCTAAGCCACAAAATCGGTTATACAAACGCGTTTTTCTATAACAGTAAATAACAGTCAGTTCCCGGTCCACTCGATTGATCCTCACCGAATAGCTATCTTGCTCCTACCAATAAAGATCTTTTCCCCAATTGGATAAGATTAGGGTTCAACCGAGGAATGACGTAGATTACCAGAGGATCTCCAAGATGAATTATCGTTCGCTAACGTCTGCAACTTATCTACGGTTATGACGTGCACCTGCGATTCCAATTCTTTCTTAACTTTAGCATTTCTCAGTTTTATAATTTATTAAATAAAACTAAAATATTTACGTATTATAAACGTTCATATTATTAAGTATTATAAACGGTCTACGAATAAAATCATGTTAATTAAGCATAAGTAAATAATGGCCTCTGTTTAATCTCATATTTTAGTTTTATTAATCGAACTAACGTTCTTCGCTCGGATTTGTCACTAGGTGTGTTTTAATTTTTTAAGCAGAACTCTAACTTTTTTCTAAAATTAAAGTTACTTACACGTCGGTGCTTACATGACGCCTTATGTGCCGGTAAAAGTCCCTTAAAAATTAGTGTAGCATTTCTGAGATTAGCCGAAACAAACAGATAGATAGACAGACGAACAAAAGTTTATATTGACAATACAAATAAACTAGTATATTACGGTATTACAGCACAAAACATAGTAAATAATAGAAGTACCACTTTTTATTAAAATATTTAGAAAGTTTATGAGATAAAAACAAAAGTAAAACTATTTTTGAACTTCATAAAATAAATGAAACTACCTTTTCGGATTTTGTCGCGGATTTATTTTGATTTTTAGATCCCGACGTTTCGAATGCTTTACAGCAATCATGGTCACGGGAGAGACTAAGGTATTTGACGTCTCATAGGTTCTATCAAATCAAATCAAATACCTTAGTCTCTCCCGTGACCATGATTGCTGTAAAGCATTCGAAACGTCGGGAACTAAAAATCAAAATAAATCCGCGACAAAATCCGAAAAGGTAGTTTCATTTATAATGTCGAATATTCGCGTAAATCTAAGAAAGTATTATTTCATAAAATAATTTTCTTGATGAAATTCTTGTTAAAAAGATTTTTTATTTACTTAGCTCCGTAATGAAAATATGTGCTTTTGTTCCCTTAAACATGAACACTAATAAATGGAAATTCCAAAGTTAACTTCTTAGCAACTAAACTTTATTCATTAGCGTGCATTGTCTAACGAATTTATTCGTCAGGTCAGACACTGCCAAATTCCGCATCTTCTCTAAATATTTTCGTCGAATTTTGTTTATCTTAAGGAGACAGCTTCGAAGTTCTCTTCTTATTTAACAAAAGTTTGCAAGGCTCTCTTTTACTGGTATAATCTTGTCTAATATGAATGTAATAGGAATTTTACGACTAGCGTCGAAGTCACGAAGTTTTCTCGCTCGCCGGATTCATTCTTATACCTTTTTCAGTTTAAATATGTGGATTGTAAAAAGAACACAAGTTCTATGTGAAAAATACTATAACATTTATAAATTACTAGCAATTCGCGCGGCTCCGCCCGTGTTCTAATCACTATTAAAATAGGGATTGGTTTAAATTTAGGGTTATAAGTATTTTTGATGCCAAACCATAAAAAAATAAAAATTAGGTCTATTCTCTATTGAGGAACTATTCTCAGAACTACAAATATACACAAAAAAACCATAAAAAATGGTGAAGCCATTTCGAAAGAGTACGATAACAAACACTGTGACACAAGATTTTTATATATTAGATCAGTGATAGCAACGTGGCTGCTTTAAGAGGTGTCCCTTACGTTTTAATTATTTTGAGCGGAACCCTAATTTATTTTTCTTGTCAAAAAACAGAGAAAAGAAAAGAGAATTTCTTTTCTCTGTTTTTTTTTGACAGTACCCACGGACACTTTATGTTTATTTACCTGTATAGATGTATAGGCGAATTAAATATTTCCTTCTAACGAAATATTGTATGAATTTAAGTATTACACCGCAATGCGAAGTCACAGTTTCGACGAAGAGTAATCATTTATTTTTATCTTATCTTTATATATTTTATTCTAAATATAAACACTTTACTTAACTAAAGTCCCGGAAAATCATTCGAAGCATGTAGAGCTACTACGAGTACCTATAATGAAATATGGATGTGACATAGCCTGACCAAGCATGTGTGCATATTTTTTTAAAACTTAAGAAGAGCGAAATTAAAAAAAAAGATACTAAAAAGTAAAATGTATTTGTAGATAATATATTATAATATTTGTGATGTAATCTTTACTTTGATTTGTATCACCACCGACTTTCAAAATATCTGGTTATATATCTTTAGTAAAAAAGTTTTTCTTAGATCTAAATAAAAAACCTTAGTAGGTGATTTTTTACTTAGGAGGATTTTTTTTTCAAACTAAATTGGTCCCATTTTAGAAGTATACGCTGTTTAACGACGGAATACGGCGGTATAATATAAAAATATATCTAAATTAAGAGCCCTTCCTTTTTGAAGTCGGTCAAAATATTATATAAATCAATATTATTATCTAAAATATTAGAACTATAAGCAAAATGGTAAATTATTACGGATATACGAGTAATATTAAACACCGTTTTACGAATGAAGAATTTGTTTGGTGAAATTCTCTGATAAAATATTCGCATCGCATTTGCACGCAAATTCGAGCGATCAGCCGCCTGTGAAATAATGCAAACACGATAAAGTTATGACATCTTCAGAGGGGATTGGTGTCAGTTGTGCAATTTATTTTGTTTCATCCATTTCATTCATAATAGTTCATTAATGGTGGAGCTTTCAACGGAATTAACAATAAATTATAGAGAATAATTATTATGTTTCCGACATTTAAAATTTGAAAGTCACTCATGACTGTTTAACCAAAGTGCTGATTCAAGCAGCTTAAGCATTGACAGTCATTCATCTAATGATAGTTATAAGTAAGAAAGGGTTAATTACAAAAAAATCTGTACGGATGAAATATACGAAATGAGTGGTTTGGAGTAAATATTTTTAAGTCTTAATGTAAAAAAGCAACCAAGTGAGGTCTGGTTAAGCTGCTACTTGAAACATAAATTTGTGCACAAATAAAAAGATAAGATTTATACGTTTATTTGTTATAGATAAACTAAAAAACTACTTGACCTATTTAAATGCTTATGAAGAGAGTTTCAGAACCTGAGAAGGACATAGGATAATTTTAATGAAGAATAATCATTTCAAGTAAGGGATGCAAAAAGTACCTAAGGATGATCCTTACCGCAACTAGGCTTAGTCGCAAGTATACTAAAAATAATAATATAAAATACCAAAAGGATATTTAAAAAGAGTGGATAATGTTGGAATTAATTATTTTATTTAAAACAGAAACTACTAGATTGTGATTTCAACTATTGTAGCGATTAGGGAGGAGCCTCCACTAACGTAATTACACACGAATAGTTGGTCTGGAATCAAGTACTGAATCGCTTCCGAATATCTAATCCAAATTGTACGTATATGTGTTAAATTTCGATTCCGATTAGAACGGACTAATTAAAACAACATAGCTTCCATATCTGTTAATGTTATTCAGCGCAAGCCAACGTTAGTTTTATACTTCTTGGCCGCATATTGGTAAATATTTTATTTTATTTTAAATGTTTTATATAACGTTACTTAAAACATAATAATTTAAAACTTAATACTAATTTTTGAGTCTTATCTTACAGAGTAAAACTTATGATCTCTGATGATTAATTTATAGAAGATATACAGCGTAAGCTCAATATGAACTCGAAAGACTTTGAATACGGAACTTTAAAAAGATGTATCTGGAAACTAGCTTTCGTCAACAAACTACCGCTCAGTTTTTATCTACACTGAAAAAGACATTCGATCAGAATTGCGTTTCCTTCACAAGTGCCCATCTCGTTCAAATACTGTACATTAAATTTACAAAGCAAGTAAGGTTTTTCCCACGGGGGCTAACTATATACAAGATTTATTCATAGAAACGACTACGTCATTGCAAGACTTAAAAAGTAAGTCAACATTTTCGTATTGCCTTTACCATTAAAGTAGTATTGGTCCCAAATTTTAAATCGGTAAGTTCGAGCGTGACAAAACTATTTATTATCCATCGCAGCAGCGTAACGATGCAATCTAAATTATCGCTTAGTTTCGGAGCTAACTAATTAGCTTTAGTGTCCGTAACTTCGTCCCCTCCATCGAGTGTAACGACTCTGATAATTTAATTTTTGCTAGCAAGCTCCACGTAAATCACCAAGCTGATGTCGACAAAAACTTTTAGCTCGTTAGATGTCTACGAAGATGATAGTAGGCTGAGTATCAAGTGTCCATGGCTATTTTCATGTATATTCATTCAAAGGCTGAAACATTTTCGAAAACACAATCAATAACATGTTTTATTCATTACGATGGGTGGGACATTACTGCGTATAAATTGATTATTCTTAGAAATTAGAGTAATGGATGTTGTAAATACAGCATTCGCATGCAGGTTGCGATCCCCAAGCTACTTGTTAATTTTCCACGTTTCCTTTAATGGCAAAGTAACACACAAAGTTCCTTTTACGGATCAAAGTCGAACATTGATTGGCTAAATTAACTAGAACGCATTAAGAATTGAAATTACACTAAATCGAGTTACATGAGAAAATCAAATATCTACATTATATCCTTTAAATTAATTTAACGATCATAATTTATAATATATACTTTGAGAAAGGATCTTGTATTAGGTATTATAGACGATTTGCACTATTTCTTTTCCATGTAGTTTATGGGACATGGCATAGTTCCCATAAAATGTAAGTTTATTCGAAAAAGGTATCTTAAATACTGTTGCTGGGATACTGATAATCTGAAAATAATAAGGACAGACTGTCCTTAGTATATATGCCTTATATACTATAGAATGAATTAGGTATAAATAAATTAGATTATATTATATTGTGTTATTTCCCATAATACGATGAAAGAGAACCATAAATTACTAATAAACCAATCATTTTGATTGATCGCTTGAACGATATTATTAGTGTTGATGAGTTCTACTAAACTTTGAGAAAGAAAATACAGATATAATTAGTATTATTGCTATAATTCTAATTATATTTTACTCATACTAGTATGTTTGCTAGCCATTCCAACCCATTATTAATATTACGTTAGTGTTCTTTAGTATCAATTCTAAAATATAGGTATAGGTGTAAATACTAAATATTGTTTACTTTATGTTATGGTGTCTGTTTATATCATATTAAAATTGCAAGTGAGCTTCATTTATTCATAGTTTTTTTTTCTGAAAATCTTACTGTAACAGGTGTTATTGTTTAAATTGAGCCAAATTCAAGAGCTATTGAGTATTGAGAAAATGTACAAAAATATGAGAACGCGAACGAATCAAAGTAAATAAACAATAATTAAAGAGTGTTAAAATACTAGATAATAAGAATACTTGGTTCACGAAAAAAATAACCTGCTTAACTATGGCTTATTAAAAATGCACTAGCGAAACTTACTTCCAAGGCCTATACCCGTAGTCATTCAAATAGATTCACCCACCTACGACCTGACGAAGCATATTGCTGATAAATTACAACCTCTAGTCGGCTATTAAACATCCTACGTGAGGGATCTTTACACTTTATAGACATCTTGCAATGTATTCAGCTTTAATTATTTAAACGACAGTCGGTATTGATGCCACTTTACATAAATGTGTCAAAGTTCGATAACATGGTAATCATTACAATAAGACTAGAAAAACATTAGATCTTAAATGAATACGTCAAATTATTTTGTCACAGTTAGTCGACCAGTCACTTTACTTATCAGGGCATAATACTACATGCAATTAGAGAGCATAGAAATGGACAATGCAGCGGCTACTGTAGTAGCGTATACTATGACTATAAATTTGTGCAAAAAGGTACGTAGTATGCGCTCTCATTTGTAATTTTTGGGGTTTCGTACCTCAAAAGGTCTCAGGAACGGGTAGACCTAGCAAGTTTAAATTTATACCAGATACTGGGGTCTATAGTCCCTAATAGATGTATAAAAATCAAGGTCCTGAGTCAACAGGATAAAGATATGGGAAAATTTAAATTTTCACGAAAACTTGTAAGTACCCAAATTTTCCTTAATTTTCACCTTTTTATTTTTTAGAATGTTCCCTTTACTTGTGCTATAAGACCTTGCTTTTAATCAAAATTGACAATTCTAGGTTTAATGGAAGTACCCTATAGGTTTTGAGTCGAAAACCTATATAGTAGTTCCCGTTGACCTAGAATCACAAAATTTGGCAAAAAGCAAAGTTTTACAGTACAAATAAAGAAAAAATTCCAAAAAAAAAACAAAAATCAAAAAGAGTGTCCCCATCCATACATAGTTGAAGCTCTGAGTTATATGGGCGCTCATACAGTTTAGAGGACTAGCTTATTGTTATAAATAATTTATGACAAAATTTGAGACAAATTACTTACTACATAAATGTCTTTGGGATGGGTTTTAGGTAGAGGGCGTAAGCTAAGAAGGAATTTTATAAGAGGACTAAGTAAATTGATATGATAATATATATATATATATATATATATATATATATATATATATATATATATATATATATATATATATATATATATATATATATATATATATATATATATATATATATATATATATATATATATTAAGTATTTATAAAAGTCTTATGTTTCTGATGACATGAAACATTTGATATGAGGTAGCCGCGGGGAACGCTGGTTAAACAATAAAAGCCTTTAGTCGGAACATTTCATTTTACCTTTAAAAACGTAGTATATAATATTATGTCATAATTCGCTTTAAAAATTAATTAATTAAAGTTTAAAATTATTATGTATGAATACAAAAAATCGTTAATTTAAATAGGTCAATGCATTTACTGACGTATTTACTCCTAATATGATTATTGATTATATGTGGACAAGGCAAACTCTTACTATGATATTATTAATAGAACGCTTGATTCCTCTTGCAAGATTGCATGGACAATCACTAGTATTTTCATCGTTATCTCAAATTGGAATCGGTTATACTGCCAAATACAATTCGTTGGATTACAAACACTCTTGCCCTCTTGAATTAGATAGTCTATAACCTAGTTCCGTTTCTGAGATAGAATATTTATTTTGAAACTGATCTAATTGACCATAGAAAAAAAGCAAAGTTTTTATCGGTAAGCAATAATGTTATTTATTTTATTTGCACTTAATATTTTTATTTGTAACTATTACTTTCTACTTACTTATCTACTATTGAAATGATGATATGTTGAACCGACCCGAGACTCGAACCCAGAACCTCTGAATGTGCATCATGCTAGCCACTACACAAACGAGGCAATTATATAAATAAAAAAATGTACTTAAACATTATCCACATTGTGACTTTTTTATGTTTTAAAAACGTAAAACAAGGACTACTAGTAATTTTAATTTTAAATCAAACGTTTTAAAATCACCGAAACAACTTCAATAATGAAGCTGTAATGAAGGCTACATACACAAAAATACTACATGAATGAATCATCACTCGTTGGCTTTGTAGTATTGCCTAAATATCACTTTGACTAAAGCCCATATATAATTTCATTGAAATTGGATAACACCTACCTAAAGGTCATTTGACCTATACGCTGTATATTTAGTGGAAACAATAAGTTCAGTGAATATATAATTCACAGAATGTATTGACATATGCATAGATAGAACGTATAAGGAACAATTAAATTGTCACTATCGGAATAAAATATTTTTACGTATTTATATAAAGAAGTCCAAGAAGTAAGTTTAGACAAGTTATTCTAAGAACGTCGAAGAATAGAAAAAAAAAGAGTGTGTGTGTACTTATGTACACGTGTTAGAAGTTATACTTCTTTGGCATAACAAGATAAAATAATGAGCGATTTAGTGGGCAACTTCATACTGTTAATTTTGTGTCACGCATCGTAAAATTTCACTCTCATCAATTTTTCATAACGCGTCTAAAGACGTATAACTTCAAAAAATGTATTGAATAAACTATTGAACTGAAAAGCTTAATACTATCTCAAATAATAATTTCGTTAGTATTCAACCCAATTATAATTATTATAAAACATTAATGATCTAAAACTCTTACTTCAAAATAAAAGTTACCGGATAATATAATTCAGATATTATATTATTCAGAGTTCTTGGCCAAAATAAAATTTACAAGTAGATATCTTAAAATCCTCGAGGCAGTAGGCACAAGCAATGAGCGAATAACAAATCAATGAGTAAGGGACTGTTCCTTTACCAAAAATAACTTTACAGTCCTGTGATTATAAGGAGAAGGTCTTTAACAATTATTATACTGTGCTGAACCTAGCCTACAGTGAACAATGAACACCCAAAGACCGTATATGTAATTCAGCCCTTTTTAACGTCCCACTGCTGGGCACGGGCCTTCCTTCAATACAAGGGGTCAAAGACCCTATATAGATGATTAATTAATTACATGGTATATGTAAAGTTTACAAACCAAGTCCCTCAATGCGTTTAGGATAAATTTTTTACAAACTTTGAATGTCTTATTTTTTTATATCTAATCAAAAGTCTAAAAAATAAATTTCAAACTTCTAGCTTTAAAAATGACGTAATTTCCATACAAAATTTCAACCCCGTACCTTATCGCCTTAAAAAGTAGCTTATGTCCTTTTAAATTTCATTTAAATCGGTTCAATAGTTTTGGCGTGAAAGCGCGACAGACAGACAGAGTTACTTTCGTATTTATAATATTAGTAAGGATAATAATGTCGTGTTACTTCATAATTTCAATTCAGAGAAGATAAACGGTCAACAATATTTGGCCAGTATTTGCTATTCTAGTTACATTTGCAACATATCGTAATTAGTCGTCAATAATTTATTGAACAACGACATTGAGTAATGTAGTTTTGTGATTCGTTAGCTCACAAGCGAAAGGATTGACTATGGGATTAAGGTGAGAGTACACGATATATAATATTTATAATCGTGGCCGCAAGATCGTGATTAATAGATAATTAAATTAAAACAGGCATTTATTTATTTATTAAGATTTTCCTCATTCCAGATGCTTGGTATTCCGGGTTATAATTATTAACAACATCAAAGTTCGAACGAACGGTTCAACTCTTTAATAACTTAGCTTTTATTGCATAGTTCACGCCTCAGTAATAAATAATTTATTTATTAAATTAAAAATAATGTGCAAAATTCAATACATTTTAGGTCAAAATAATTTTCTAGCTATAATCTCATGAAACTGCTGCCTTATGTTATACTGGATTGGATGTTTAATGTCCGTATGATGTTATGTTACCTCAGTTTCCAGTCCGCTTAACGATTTGCGAACATTGTTGTTCGAAGGGAAGTAATAAATATTATAACATAGATATATATTTGAAGCACTAAGCATTAAGATATGTGTACTTCGATGCACATCTATACATATTATAAAACAAAGTCCTCCGCCGCGTCTGTCTGTCTGTCTGTCTGTTCGCGATAAACTCAAAATCTACTGCACCAATTTTCATGCAGTTTTCACCAATGGATAGAATGGTTCTCCAGGAAGGTTTTAATATATAATTTGTCAAGTTTTTTAAAAATTATTATTTGTTAAAAAGGAAATTTTAAACAACATTATACAATTAACGCGTTTGACGTATCATGTTATGACCGTTGCCATGGTGGGTGCAATTCATATAATCAACTCAAATGTTTATCGGGCGGTGCGAAGTAAATATATACAACACGTACCTAGGGGCGAACCCGAGCGAAGCGAGGGTGAGTTGCTAGTTTCAAATATATTTGTTTCCAAAATTATATTTTTACTGATGTAATTTTTAATTATTACTAAATGATTATTATTTACAATATAATAAAAGGAATAATTTTATCTTTTTGCGTTATTATGGGTTTATCTGAATGAATGTTAGTTATGGCTGACCCAATACCCGGCGTTCTTGACGCTTGACTTTTTAACTACTTAAAAATAAAAAATGGTGGACAGCAACGACATCATTGATAATAATATAGGTAAACATATTTTAGTTATTTTGCGAATATTAAAAATTTAAATACTATAGAAATAATATATTTTTTACAAGTTTTTAAATATTTATGTTAATTCAAAAAATAACATGACTATTTGATATTGCTTTATTATTTATATGAATTTCAAAATACAGTATCACAAATCGTTTTGTTACGCAAGGCATGCACCGCAACATTTTGTTGGTAAACTGCCAGGATTGCGGGCAACCTAATGGAGTGATTTTTCTAAGCAGGCTTATTATTTGGAAATTCAATTAATGCTAACTTTAATTAATTAGGATTCTTACGCATTTTTTGTATGTATGTTTAAAGAATTTCTACGTGGAATAGTTAAAGACATAACCCGTTGTAGGAATGTCTAAATTATAGTGGCACTGCATATATATATAATTTAAAAGAAATATAAAACAAACTCTACATAATGTACAAGTATACATTTTTCATATATTTATTCTCAATACACCGTTAAACTGATGTTGAAATATCCAAACTCGATATCTTATTTTTGAAACCTTTTTTCAAACAAATCCTAATATCATCAGCCAACATTTTCCAAAGCTTCTATTTATTTTCTTAACGATTGACGCACCTTAAAAGACTATTATATTAGGAAAGCTAAACTTAATATTATATTTCAAGTAAAAATTGCTCAATTTAATGATGTGCATACATATATTATTCTTTATATAGCAATATAAGTAACGTTATATAAAAATACGAGCCTATTTTGGTAGCCAAAAATACATCAAGTCTAAGCTATTTTATGGTTCGTATTTAAAACAGAATTAGTTCAGATTTATTGCAGTTCAATAATTTTATTTTTCAATCTTTTAATCCGTAACCAACGAAATGTATTAGTTAGTATGCAAATTGGTTGAATTTATAGGTAAAAATAGAGTGATTCATGTATATTACTAATGATATAAATATAAACACTATCGTAATTCTAAAAATGTATTGAAAATAAACTTAGGAATATTTTTACTGCAGTTCTAAAGTATAATTTGTTTTATTCGTTAAATTATAATCGAGTTTTTATGTTGTAATATTGTGAGTGCTTGTAATTTTTTATCTTGACTAATTACAAATAATAATTTACATTGTACAGTTTCTTTAAACAAAATGAATCCTTAAAAAATAGCAAAGTAGGTCACCTGTAACCTCGAATGTCAAATGATACCGAATTGTATCCCAAAATAATACTTATTAACTCAAAAATCCTTCATATCACATAATACTACCACTTATGTGGGTTATTACAATATTATCCTCAATGTGGTATAAAAATATGATTTCATAATTTCTTTAAAATATGCATTCGTTGGTATTGCCGTCGCGTTTGCTATGTGCTACGTGTGGCCTGGAGCTGGGCGAGCGTCTTTAATAATAGAACAGATTTAAAAAATATACTTTCTTAAAACAAGCATTTATAAATAACCAAAATACTAATTAATATATTATGTTGTATTTTTATTCTTATACAAAATAAACTGTTCTGAAGTTTTGGATTTTTTCAATTTATTTATATTTAACCCACCCCTGATACACCCTTAACAAAAGAGATTTATTCAGGTTGTTCCAGCCTATTAAAAGATTTAGTGAGGCTAATGAACTATGTTGATTTTTATATTATTTACCTATAGATATAAATGTGGCTTTTTTTAGTTTATATCGTTTTAATTTTAATAATTCCTTTGTTTTCCAGCTTTATACATTTTTAACTTGTAACATATTATAAAACAAAGTCTTCTGCTGCGTCTGTCTGTCTGTTCGCGATGAACTCAAAAACTACTGCACCGTTTTTAATGCTGTTTTCACCAATGGATTGAGTGATTCTCAATGAAGGTTATTATATATAATTAGCGGAACCCACGGCTTTGTTTGCGTTAAATCTAATTATATCTACCAATATAAAAGTATTTTTTAACTTTTTACGTATATTTTATTTTGATTTTATACAAACTTTTGTATTTACCGATTAACGATTATGAGACAATGTCGTAGAAAACGGGGGTAATTAGTTCACACCTTTTCTAGTTTCACCAACTTTCATGGAGAATTATGCTATGATGGAAGTGAAGTAATATAATAGGTATGACGCCGGTTTTGCCGGAACAAGCCGCCGCTTCAAGGTAAACACGTGACATAAACAATGATAACGACTCTCACATAGAGCGCACTACCAATGTTGTTAGTTTCTGTAATGTGGTTATTGCGAGCTGCGACGACAGAAAATAGTGCAATACTCTAGAAATTCAACAGCCTTTATCAGAACGTACAGTACCCATTTACTGTAAAATGCATAGACTAAAAACTATAGACACACAACAGTATAAGAGTTCCTATAATAATATAGTGTATACTGTATAGTGTATACATAAAATATAACTTTTCTCAAAGTCATAATGTAATAATTATAATCAAGTTACATAGAGAACACAACGTTATGTAACTCGATTATAAGCTTTTAAATAGCTTTAAATCTTCAAAGGATAAAAACATAATGTAGTACATTAAAATAAAAGATCAGAGAATTATATATTCTGCATGCAAGTGTTCGAAACGATAAGTTTCTTCTTTTCATAATTCAATTCAATTATTTCCTTTAATGGCTTCCAGGAGTGCCAGTTGGGCACAGTTGACTTCGCCAATGTCGCGTAGAATGGAGAATACACGTTATATATAAACTGATCGGTGAATATGAAAAAAAAACAAACACTAAGACGTATTACATGTAGGAACGGAGCGATTCGTTGTAAAATCAGGACCTACAACAGACAACACAATATATACAAAACTATAAAAATAATAATAAGTGTTAGGACTACAAGTAACACATTTACAATATATCTACAATTTACTTTTATTATTTTTAATATATGTACACAGAAATCTACATAATGGACTAAACACAAACATCAACAAACAATTAACATTGATAGGACGGGGGACTTTTCATAATATCATGCAAAATAAAGTGACATTTAAGATTAAGCTGTCATATATTGGCATAAAATTGTTTTCCAATACATCATATTTCCCTAAGCGTTATCTTATGTAGATTTATGAGGACAAACTTTAATAGTGTTTCGGATTTGACTGAAATTCTTAAATTTGATATTTTGGTTTTGTTTTTTTATAGATTATTATTATATCTTGTTTAATTTTCAAAGAATCTCAGCATAATAATTGCAAAATCTTTTTTATATATTAAACGTACATTCTATACTTTTAAAGCTCAATAAGCACTCAGTAATTTTTCATTATGGTGCTTCAACATTTTGACCAATGACCATGCGGGTGCAACCGATGTAATTGGACCGATCTCTGCTTATTTATATTCGATAAGAGTCCTTTCGTTTGCAATGATGCTGAAATAAACGAGAGCCTATTTACCGCTTTTTGCTTCCTGAATTCTGAAAATTTGCCTTTGATATTTAAAGATAAAAATCCCAATGAATTATTTATACATTCAATTTTAAATACTATCCATTCAAATTAGTAAAATGTCCTTATTTATTTAAATTTAATTAATATTCAGACATTATATTATTATTATATAAAAATTGATTTAAGTTCGTTAATGTCACTTAAACTTAAAAATGGCTGGACGGTTTTGAACAGTTTGTATTTCTTTCTCTCGATTGCGTGTCAAAAGTGCTTTAAGTACCTACATAAAAAATAAACAAAAAACAGGTTAAAGATCAAATATTTCAAAATTGTTTATTTAAATGGTAACCTTTATATCGTAACTAGAGAGGAACCCGAGCGAAAGGACTGTGAGTCGTTAGTGCTTAATAATTATTTATCTATTGTTGAGTGTGTAATGAAGTATAATGGCACAAGAGCATTCATTATCCTGAATCACACACATCATTAAAACAATGTTTTATGTAACCTTTAGCCTAGAATAATAAAATTTTATTTTAACTTTTATAATATTTATAATAATTTATATATTTACTAGGGGCTCACCCTCGCTTCGCTCGGGTTCGTCCCGTCGTCTAGGTACGTGTTGTATATATACTTACTTCGCACCGCCAGGTATATATTTGACTTGATTATATGAACTACCATTGCACGCACCATGGCAACGGTCATAACATGATACGTCAAAAGCCGTTGATTTAATATTTTTTTACCAATGATGTTATACAGGACTAGATACGCAATGTACGGCGTCGGTACTTGAAAAGGTCTAATATGTCCGCTGACATATTAGACCTCAGTTGACAGCATGATGTCATAAGAGTGATTGCTTGGCAAGAAAAAAATACAAAATGGTGAAATGTGTTGTTAAAGTGTGCCAATCACGGTCTGAAAAGATAAATAAAGCAAGTGGTGTTACTTTTCACAAGAAAGTTTGTTAAATTTTCTTCAGATTATCCATAAAAACATTATAAGACGAAATAAATTTTTCAAACATCGTTTTGTCATTGATGACACATTAATGTGACCAGAATATTTGATTTTGAATTTCCCGGATTGTTGGGTTTAGTGAATAACGTATACATGTACTCGTATGTATGTTAGTGTAAGTGTAAATTTATTATTAAAGTCAGTTGTGTTAAACGCACTGTAGTATCATACTCACTCATTGAACGAAAAAATAACACACTCACGTTCACAGTTTACTTTACATTAATATAGACAGATATATTTTTATAATATAAATAATTTTTTATAATAATAATAAATAAATTTTTATAATATAATTTTTTTATAATATAAAACAATAATATTAAAGCAGCTTTGTTGCAAAAACCCTTATAATTTCGGATCCCGAACCCGTAGTACGTAACAATAGTTATTACTTATTTCACCTTGATTTTACAGTTTTGAAATACATAATATAAATATAATATACATTTACGCACTTTTTAATCATCCTAATCTACCTAGTCATCCTTATTAACTTTTATAATTCTTTAAATCTATTGAAAGATCCATCGAACAATATTTCATAGTAATTAAAATCAAACCTTCATTCATTCTGGGGAAATTATGTTGATTAATGACAACATCTGACCGTTTGACAATGACAATGTCTTGTCTCTTTCCAACGTAATAGCTTGACGTTAGAAAAAAATGAGACAAGCATACATTATTTGATCGTATTGACATATTTATGTATCAGTTTCAAAGCTACGACTTTAAACTCGTAAGTTGACACGTTTTTTTGCAATATTTTTGTTAGACATTGCTACTCTAGTCTTTTATAACTCAATGTTTTTTACTTTCCTTTTTTCAAAATCACTTTTTTCGATATAGTACGCTATCCTTAAGAGATAGACATATGCCATCGCGGACTTATACTTCGCTATATAAGATACTCAATTCCATCATACATCATTTTGTAAAATCTCAAAGGGCAGCGTTTTCGTTGAAAGCTCCCAGACGGCTTATTTTTTTCCGACACCTCCAACAGATATCATTATATTTTAGCCAATGGATACAAAAAAATTGACATATTATATACTTAAACCTTCTTGGAGAACCATTCTATCCATTGGTCAAAACTGCATGAAAATCAGTGCAGTAGTTTTTGAATTTATCGCTAACAGACAGACAGACAGACAGACGCGGTGGAGGACTTTGTTTTATAATATGTATAGATTAATGGTCCTTTGTTAGAATACCTAAGCATAAATTTACCGTCATATGAAAGATAGATTGATGGATAAATACAATTTCAAAAGCTCTACAAATCACAGGTTTTGGCACGTGTGTCTTGCATGCACAAACACAATATTACGAGTATCTTAACCTATTCAAAGATACGACATCCAGTTTCTATTGACATTATATAAAGCCTCATGTTTGTAGACTAAGGTCCGATTTCACCAAAGTAGAATAAATTTTATTCCTAGGATAAAGCTGCTATTTACTCTCAGATAACCATATTTTCATTTCACCAACTACTTATCCTAAGCATAACAAAGTTATACGAGAGTAACTCTTATACCACCAATTTTGAAGGAATAACCGGCTTATTCCTCAGATAAAATCAAAATGGTGGCAAAATTATGTCACCTGCGCGCTTAGAGTACATTATTACTGAGCGACCATTACGTAAATAAATAAATATAAATAAGCATATAAGTTAGCACTTCGTTTCCTTTAAGATATTTTTTTAAAACAGTAAACACAACACAAAGCAAACTAAATGAAATTTAAACACCAGGCAGCGTGACTTTACAGATAGTTTGTTTGAAAAATAGCACTGACACATTGACACAAGTTCAAAGTGACGACTAAATTAGAAATGTCCTGTTATGCTATACTGTACTGAGACCATGACAAGCCTATTTAATTTGTCTGCATTCACTTATCTAAGAATAGTAATATTAGGAGTAACTTTTTGTCCTTACAAAGTGGTAAAACGTACTATAAGTTATTCTGAGAATAAATGCAGCGAATAATTTTATACCTGGCATAGCTATTCTTCAATAACGACACCATTGGTGAAATCGGACCTTAGTTGAAATACATGGGTTTAGCTCTACATTTCTAATTCTATATATTTTTATAATATTATTATTATTATACATCAAATCAAAATACTATTGTTATTGTGAAAGTTTGTTAGACAAGGACATAGGTTATTTTTATCTGATAGTTGCCAGTTCCAAAAAGCGAAGAATAGGCAAAGAAGGGGTAAACTGCTTGTTTATATAAACATACAAAATGTATAGTACCTATAGAAATTAATATTACCTACTAAGAGGGTTGAGTTTTTGAGGACGAAAACAAATCATCTTAATCTTAAAATCAAAGAAAATTAAAATATAAGTGTTACATATTTATAATCAAGTTCGGAGCATTTCAAAAGACGTCTGTGTGTGTCGGGTAAAAGCTCGCATGACAAAGGTCGGAGAACATACGAAATCACTTTGTTAAGCCTATTCCGACTAAGGCTTCCTCATGGATTTTGATAAAGCTAATTGCTTGTCGCTCAGGTGAATCCGAAAATATTACCACATTTCAATCTTAAATATGAATTATATTAATAGAATAGGATTAGAGTAAAAGTTCTAAATAAACTTATTTTATAGCTTAGAAGAATAAATAGTTAAAAGTACGATATATAACGTAACAAATACGTTATGACCCAGCGCCATCTAGTTCCGTGGTAAGCTACGTTACGTGCTTGTGTTACGGATACCAAATAGTTGATATACTACACATATAAATTTTTAAATACATACATATTATAAATATTAACTCCCATGCCTGGAGTACAAACATTTGTGCTCAACAAATGAATGCCCCCAGCGGGACTCGAACCCGCGACAGCTGGCGCATAAAGTAGGGTCACTACCAACTGAGCCAAACGTGTCGTCGAAATAGTATATTTATTAATTGTAGCTCATTTTGTATTTGATTAAATTCGTGTATATTTATTGTCAAATATAATTATGATTTTCATATAATGTTTTGCTAATTTAAAATTTCATTCATCATTGATTATTATTATTATTAATTAGCTTTTATATTTAAAATTATGTTACGTAAGTTAATTTTACCGCATAGAAAGCTCTTTAATTGATTCAATCCCAAAAAATTATAAGCAACACAAATTTTAATAGTTCTTTGCGTTTAAGTAATATATAAATATATTTATAATAATTTTATTTTGTGGTAGTTATGCATGTAGAGGTTGATAGTATTTCATGTGACACAGGTTGGCGAGCATGCGTTATAACTTGTCACGCTTGTTCCTAACAAGAACTTGTGGTAAGTTTGCGTGCAGCTAATCACTTATGGCGTGTGTAACATGATCATCATGTCCTGTTACACTGTGCACTTGTAAACTGATAAAGATATAAGGTAATGTGCACTTGTATATTGAATAAAATTCTATACTGAATGATTGAAGGGTGAACTAATTATATTCTTCTCAATAAAACGCTTTTGTTTTTGATCGGGTAGTTTTTGTTCAGGTAAAGATTATTAAAATAAGGACAATATTTTACAATGAATTTCTTATTTCTAGGAAATATCATCATTAGACTACTAGGAAACAAACGCATAAAATTTATTATTATAATAAGGAAATAAGAGATAATTAGTTTGCTGTTGACCTATTATCAATTTAATAAATTATTTTTAACAAAATAAAAACCGACTTCCAGTTCGGAAGAAATCTAAACTAAAAAGTAGAAAATAATACGTTTAAGAACTTTGCTAATTTTGAAGTCTGTGCCAGCCAAAGCAAAATAACCCTAAATAGAATATTCGATTGATCTATCAATTTGTAAACATAATCAAAATACCTGGCTGGCACCGACTTCAAAATTTAATTTTTTTTGCGAAAAGTAGATACGTTAAGTTACCCCATATAACATCATTTATCTATCCCTGAAAGTTCCATCAAAATCAATCCAGCCGTTTCGATTATTAGCTGGATAAAACAGACAGGCGTTTTTTTTATTAAATATTATTTCATAATATACATTTTGTAAAAAGTTGTTATTTAGAAATTAGAAGCAGACACATGTATTTAGAACCCAACAAAGGGAGAGAGTGGCTTTCAATAAAAAAACATTTAATTAGTAGCCCATAAAAGGTCAAAATTTAATTAAAATTACCTCAAATACAAAATTTAATTACTTGATTTATTAAATAAAGAACCAAGAAGTTTTTTGGCTTGTTGGCTTTGCTCGTTTTTATTTTTATAAGCTATCAAGGGTGATACAAAACTTTGTACCTAATAAGGTACATAAAAGACATACTTGCTTTGGAAAACTTCGTAATCAGAGAGAGGAATCCTACAGTTAGTTAAAAGAAGAATCCAATCAAAGGAATAACATTGCGAATTGTAACTTCAGATGGAAGAGTTAGCGCACAGATCATACCAGGAATCTCGTTAATACTCGTAACTTGTTTAACTCAGTAGAGTTCTCGGTATTACAAATTAATTGTTTTGCGTTGCACTTTTAAGTTTTTAATTACTTATATTATTAAATTACTTATAATACTTATTAGTATTCACAATCGTAGTTTATTTAATCTATTATATCAAAATTTTCTGTCTAAGTGTTTGTTATAAAGCTCCTCCGAAACGGCTTCACCGATTTTTTTATGTTTTATAACAAAAACTCGTACCTTCATACATGGAGCCAGTAATTATTTTATTGAAAATCTATATTTTTGTATGTATTTCTATTATAATAATTTTAAAATGTTTCCAGAAAATATTCAACAAATTTATTTTTCTATATTTCATAAAAATGTTAAGCAAACTTTTTGTGTTAAGAGTTTTTACAAAAAATTGCTTGTTTATAATTGTTAATACAATTGGGGAATAATTTTATCGCCTCCAGGCAGTTTCAACGTTAGATCGAAAGCATATTAATTTTTATTTTAAACGTTTAAAAATTAAAAAAAGTAAGTTTGACAGTTCTTATGAAAAATATACTTTTTTCTTACCTGATAGCAGCAGAGTTTTACGTAAGCAACTTTATAGAGATGACAAAAGCTTCAAACTTCTCTTTTTTATTTTATTATTAAAAGGAACTACACTTATTGTTACTAAGTACTACCAAGTACTTTATATATTATTAAGATAATTAATACATTTAGGAAAAGGTAAATAAGACAAAGGATATTGCAATCATTATTTTTTATTTACCACCAGTTCGGAAAGATTAAGCCTCTGACCCGAGAAGAACTGGTGAAAGAAACTCAGCGGGACTACTTTTTTCATATCATATTATATAACATAATTAATACAATCACAACAATATTTTGAATATAACTTGAATATCTTCAATATAATGTATAGCAAAGAAACGTATATAACATAGAAATATATCAGCAAAAGACTAACAAAATAATTGGAATTCAAATAAATACAACATATTACTTTGACCATTAAATCATATAGGTACTGTATTAGTTAATAGTATCTGAATAATTATAGAAATACATAAATGTAATTTCTTATTTCTTATATTAATAAGTTACAATTATTACAAATGTAAAATAGAACGAAAATAAATAAATAACAAAGTAAGTGTACTTAACTTAGCTCAGTGAAGTGCTCCGGACTGCAGTCGGTATATGACCAACCGCTTCACAATTCAACAAGCCCCTTTTATAACATCAATCATTCAAATCAAAAGACAGTCTAAAACATTCTTTCAGTCGTGCATATATACCGTTATGTGTTAAATACAATATTATGTGTAAGCAGGGCTAACCTATTTTTACAGCTTATGTATGTTAGGTCCTTGGTGGCACTCTGGAGATTAAACGCGTGGGCAGATATGGATGACTCTTATTTTAATAAAAAAATTTTTATTTGTCTTAATCTTGCACATATTCATTGTGACAACTGACATAACATGTTTCTTTAATAAAAAGTATATAATAATACAATATTATATTCCTTCGTCACCTTGTTTTCATTTTCTATGTAGCTGTTATTACATATTTTTTGTGTTTTATGTTGTAAGCAACTTGAGACAACCATTAATATAATTCCTTCTAAAAACTTTCATATCACAAGCTCGCAAATGCCTAGCGGGTTTTCAAAAAGACTTTACAAAGATTGTTGGATTAAAGTGTAGGGATTAATTTCAACGTGAAAAGTTTCATATCTAGAGAGAAGGTGAAGTTCGTGACTGTAAGGAGTCGTCAGATAATAGTTTAGTGGCAAGTTTAATTACTTCCTGTTTTCAGAGAAGGAATAGCTGACGTGGGCCAATGGTAGAGGCATGCTTGCTGAGTTATTGTTTGTAGCAATTATCCGTATAAGGTGATCTTATTATTTTTAATATAGTTTTAATATAAAAATATTTGTGTTCATCATATAAATGAATGCCTCCTGCCTGAAAGTGGTATTTGAACCAACGATCGATGTCACGGCAAGTAGGGTAAACACTGCAAGAGCCAAATACAATTATACAATACATAGGTTTTTTACAGTAAACCTCTACTACAATTATAATTATACTAATTATACAAATTACAATATTTAATAAAGTTGATTTATACTATTATATACGGTAATATCCGGCAATTTTGTCATAACATAACATTACGGTAAACTACTGTTTTTGCTATGTAAAAAAGAATAATAAACAAAATATATTTTAGAATGTATAATAAGTATAAGTTTTAAAAAAGTAAAATAATTAGTGACTTAATATTAAATTCCCATAAAGTAGGATTTGCTGTCTGTGACAGTGGGTCTCGACTTCAACGAAAACCATTGGACAGCGGTTTGAGGTGTCGGATTATGATTGGCCTAGTTCCATCTACAAAAGATGATTTTGTGGCGTTCAGTAATGCATATATTATTATATTTACATCTGTGAAAACTCGAAATTTACTTTTAAAATTGGTAATGTTTGGCGTCTTAACCTCATTATAATAGATCGATCGTTTTTTTATATAGGTACCTGGTACATTCTCATATCATTGAAAATATCATTACCTAGTAATTTTATACTCATAGTAAATAAGTTACACATTTTAATGTGATTATCGCTTGCTAACACAGAGAGGGCAAGCGTCGTATAAAAATCATTATGTCTGAAGAAACTAGGAAGTTTTCAAAAGAATTGGAATACGACAACCCGTTTGGCCAGCGTTGTGGAATGACCTTCCTCACATCACGCGCCCATCATATTATAAAGGATATACCTAGTACCTACATACTTACATATTTATACATACATAACTTTCATTATTTAAATACAAAACTTACATTAAGTACGTTACGTTAAGTAGGCCAAGGTTAAGTAGTGAAATTGACCTCCGTGGCTGATATCTATCTGAATAATATTAGCACTTAGCAGGAATAAAAACAAGTCTTTAAAAGTAACTATTCTCTGAAGAACATTAATTATTATTATGGATTTTATATTAAAATACTGCCAATATGGAGTTTTACTGGAATTTAAAAATGTAGGTAGAAACCAAGTATCATCTAGATATAATTAGATCAGTAACCGGACATTTTTCCACTTGTACTATACATATTATATATGATAGGTTTACAAATTCTATAGGCCTACCGTGTTTAACAAAACAATCATAAGTGTAGCTCTTCTGACGTTGTTATATGCTCGAAGCCTTCTAATTAAATGTTAATGGAAGTCAAAACTTTTGATTAAGCAAAATATACTAGTATTATGTTCTAATTATAACGTTCATATCAGATAATATACTTAATGGTATTATTGCGTAAATTATATATTATGGTATTATTGCGTAATTGCTTTAAGGAATTCCCCATATTATTCTTTATTTTAGCTTTGGTTTTTAAAAGTTTTAAGTTTACAATATGAGCTGTGAGAAAATATATACGGTAGAAGAATTCGTAATGATAATTACAGAATGTCTAATTCATTCAGAATCCTATTAATAGATTTAATTACGAACACGACGGCACGAACATTTTTAGTACCATCATGGGCGTTTATATTTGTATCTATTCAAAAATTATATACATGTACCTACTGTGTAGTAGTAGTCAACTATCTTCTATCTGTAACAGAAGCCTCGAAGCTTTTAATGGAACTAGATGGTGCTGTGATAATGTCCGAAAATCTTTATCCCAATCAAAGGTACGCAACGTACGTAGCAACCGTTGGATGAGCACATGACGATGTGTAATACACAAGGACAAAATAAGACTAAAATATTAAAAAGATAATAAGTACTAAATAGGTAAACTTTAAAATGAATATAACTTCATTTGTAAATAAAATGTAAGCAGTATTTAATTAATAATATTATTACACTTTCCGCTTCCTGTTGTAAAATATTAATGATTGTCCTATACGCTTCATTTATTAATTATTATCAATGCCCGTTTGGCTCAGTTGCTAATAACTCTACTTTCTGCGCCAGGGGTTACGGGCTCGAGTCCCGCTGGGGGCATACATTTGTTGAGCACTAATGTTTGTACTCTAGTCATGGGTGTTTATATTTATAATATGTATGTATTTAAAATTTATATATGTAGTATATCAACTTTTTTTTTTTTATGGGACAAAGGGGGCAAACGGGCAGGAGGCTCACCTGATGGTAAGTGATCACCTCCGCCCATGGACATCTGCAACACCACAGGGCTTGCAGATGCGTTGCCGGCCTTTTAGGAAAGGGAGGGAGGGAGGAGGGAGAAGGTCGGGAGGAGGGATGGGGAGTGGGCCTCCCGGACTCTCACTTACCGGACGAAACGCGGCAGCATAGCTGCCACTTCACGCCGGTCTTCTGTGAGAGAGTGGTACTATACGGGGCGTGCCGGCCCATTCGGCTGCTACCCGAAGGTAACAAGCATGGCACTACCACTTTAAACTATCTGGTATCCGTAACACAAGCATAGCTTACCACGGAACTAGATGGCGCTGTGTGTAATAATGTCCCAACATATTATTATTTATTTATTTATTTACTTTCATTCAATGCACGAAAATTAATTTTGCGCAATCGATAACAATTTTCAATAAGACACCGACTGTACTATGTACGGGAAATATTTTCCTTTTTTATAAATTGATAAAGTATATATACAAAATGCTGCGAAAGGAAGTAAATTTTTTCGACAAGAAAATATTTCAGGGTGGTTTTACGAGCGTAGTAGTAAAGTAGATAAAAGTAATACAAGCGTCTGCGCTTGGGGCTCGAAAGGGTTTAATCAAAGCGAGGCTGTCCTACTGGGATGTAGTATGTAGTGTATACAAGTGCCCTCGCTTATACTTTCAGCTCCAATTTCTTGAAGTATCTTAAATATTTACTCGGAGTAGGTATATACCAAAACCTTTTCATGAAATAGATACAGTATGTGGTACCTTACTTTCGAAATAGAAATGTGCATATGTTTATTCTAACTTAGAATTGTAACGACCGCTATTTTGCAGACCTTTGCGAGCATTTATTCCATATTTATATGTATCATTTAACTATCTACTTATATATCTAGTACAGTTATTAGGGTAACAAAACCGAAATATAAACTAAAGTCTTTATAATTGTCAAGCGTAAAATAATAACTTTCCAACGAATTTTATATAAGTCGATTGATAGTATAAAAAGTTTTTAAATCGTTTTGTATACGTGAGAACTTTACTGCACAATCCACACTGCGATGTCTTTAAATAATTTAAGATCCATTCTATCCTGAATATTTATTCTATCTACTATATAAAAATAAGTCGGGTTTTCCTTCCTGACGCTATAACTCCAGAACGCACGAACCGATTTCCACGGTTTTGCATTCGTTGGAAAGGTCTTTAGATTTTGAGGTTTATAGCAAAGAAAATTCAGGAAAAAGCGGGAAAATCTTTTAAACTATACTAAAGAGGTTACACCTGGGGACGAACCCGAGCGAAGCGAGGGTGAGTCGCTAGTATGCTTTAATTTATGTTTTATGTTAAAAAAAATATTTTTAATATAGTTTAATTAACCAAGTCTTAATACTTTCTTAGATTTACGCGATAAGAAATAGTTACGCGATAATAATAATATAGTTTAATCGAACTAAAAATCAAAATAAATCCGGGACAAAATCCGAAAAGGTAGTTTCATTTATAATAACCAAGTCTTCTTCTTCCTGTCCTTATCCCACGCTATGTGGGGTCCGCACAACATGTCTTCTTCTTCCACTCTCCTCTGTCATTCTTTGACACTCTTATACATGTTGTAATTGGTTTGGCAAGAAATTTTACAAACGGTCGCCTGCCTGACGTTAACCCTCTTTGGGAATGCTGTTTTCGGTGGAATTAGTATATAACAGCCACCACTCGATTCAACAGGGTTGTGTTAAAAGTTACCCTTTTACAAAATATCAAAAGGTGGATAATCGCGTCCTATTTATTTTAGCGATACACTATGACCCACACTGTTTTTTTTTTTCTTCTTGTATATTTTTATCAAACCTTGTTTTTAATTAACCAAGTATCAAACTTAATTAAAGAGTTCATCCTAATAATGATAATAGTACGCAGAACGTAATACGATTGCTATATACATAAATCTCCTCCATTAAGTGCCACCCATCTTGTTCGACTACTCTCGACACATAAGTTTGCCGATTTATGGGATAGGTTTAATGGGTGCTCGTACATGACTTGGTTATTGGATTGATTCCGTCTGAATTGGTCTCAAATAAACTTATAATATGATAATAATTCTAAAAGTTTATTAGGGAGCAATAATAGGTTGTATCATAAATACTTGCACAGCTTTTTTTGAGTTTTGGCAAAAAAAAACCTTTTTCATATATTGTATTTGAAATCTTACAATAATTATGTAGGTACGGTTTTTAATACAACGATTAATTTGCTATAAGTAAAAAATGAACGTATTTTTTGTTTCCTTTTAATATTTATTTTTAATGTTAAGTAATGATTTATATTCACAATACTGTGCAGGTTTTTATGATGAATAAAAGATATAACTGAAATGATGATGATAAGTAATCAATAAAAATATTGTTTTGAATGGAACTGATTTTTTTCTGCCCTTGCCTGAATACAAGATAACAAAGGCATGCGTAAGCTCCAACTTTCGCAATTTATATTCAGCAAATAAAAATACCCTTACACTCATCACTATAACAATTGTAGGTTTACACAAAACAGCGCTACTTGTGGCTTCATAGTAGCAAATATTACGTAAGTAATTCCCCATACACAAGCTTACGCATTCAAACTATTGTATTTATTCTACAAACCGTAAAGTTGTGAAATTGCTTTGATTATAATTGAGTGAGGTTTGGGTTTTAATCAATTATGTCAGTAGAAACTCTTGACAGGTCCTTTCCTGGATTGTCAACCTATTAGGAAGTCGTTTATTTCATATAGTTGCAAGTACGTACCCATATTTGCTTGCAAGTCTATAGTTAAAAAAATATACAACACTTTACTTGTACAAAATATATAACACGAACTATGTAGTATAGTAAATATATTTAATGTTGTTTACAAAACATTTGGATATCTAAACTTGCTAATAAGATAGGTATATCATAATATATTTTAGCTGTTTTGTCTTAAGTATTATGGAAACATTCCATTTAATTACCTATAATTTTATTAGTCTACCTTTCTATTTCTTACATAAAAAGGCTGGATAAAATTTAATTTTCACCAGGTAAATTCTGTGCAATCTAAGCCCATACTTCCTTTTTCTTTTAACGTAACTTTTAAAAAGCTCTTAATTAAAGTTTAAACATACATAATTGATAGTACATATTTAAGTTTTTAACATAACTAAAACTGATACTCTTGTCTCGTTTTAATAACAACATGTTTAATACTATTCTGGGAAATGACCGCACTCTCTGTAACATTAAAAATATAAAAGCCGCGGAGATGCAGTTCTTCAAGTTTTAAAATTTCGCTCAGCTTCGCTTTTTGTATTAAAACTTTGTAGCTTTAAATTCTACTACACAAAGTAAAAATATTATGTATATTTTATTATTTTTATATTCGAATAGCTCTTTATGTATATTATCGCATTATGAAGAGTATATTATACTAAATAAATAAATATGTTGGGACAGTATTACAACAGTGCCATCTATTTCTGTGGTGAGCTACGAAGCTTGTGTTACGGGTACCAGATAGTTAATATACTACACATATATAAATTTTAAATAAATATATATTTTAAATATATACACCCATGACTAGAGTACAAACATTCGTGCTCAACAAATGAATGCCCCCAGCGGGACTCGAACTGCGACCGCTGGCGCAGAATTCACTTACCAACTGAGTCAAACGTGTCGTCAAATTGTGTTATATTCAATTAAATAATTACATGGAAATTATTATTATAATATATTGGCTCTTATCTATCTAAAACCAATACTATTAAAAAAGTAAAATATTACTGTATACTGTAGTAAAATATGACTTTGAAAATTAACAATAATTGTGATAATTCATTAATTAAACAGTTTTTATAATCTTCATGAAGTTAAAATTCTTTGCGCGCTTGTGAGTGAGTCGTGGTGTGAGTGTTAAGGGTGCGTCACGAAAAACCGTCATGACCGTGACGCTTGCTCTAGGTTTCCACACTAATCGTTGTTATGGTCAGAGAAATGACACATAAGTATACGAAATACCTAATATTCTTCCTGTTGCTATCTTCAAACATTACTTTTTTTACTAACTAATTTTCATAAATGTAAAATATTACACGCATAATAAAAAATAAAATTCATCATCATTATCAACATCAAACCTTTTTAACGTCCCACTGCTGGGCACGGGCCTCCCTCAGTACGAGGGGGATCAGGTCATAGTCCACCGCGCTGGCCCAGTGCGTGTTGGCGGAAAAAATAAAATTATAAAATAACAATTTGACAATCTATTTATTTTTAAACACATTAAAAATTGAGTTTTAAAATATAATATCTTACGTTTCATATTGTAGTTACTATAACGCCGTAATTTCACTTTCTACCTCATTGTCTGCTTATAAATAACCGCTCAATTTTTCCTACTAACTAAATGTGCACACGTATTTTTAATATTATACTTCTTTCTTATAATCCTGTATTTGGATATTTTTGTAGAAAAGATCGATGAAAAAATCTAGCGTATTTAAGTTGCATCTGTCATCGCGCTTGAATTAGGTTTGTAGTAGCACTGCAGATATAAAGGGCTTCTGGGCTCAAATAAACAAAACGAAACGAAAAGGCTAAGGCAGAAGCGTAGCAATACGTAGATCTAACTTACCACATCCAATCTCTTATGAAAGCTCTCAACAATTTACAATAAGGATTTTATTTATAACATTTTATTAAAGGAGTTTGTAAAATTTCTTTAGTCAATACTTAAATTATTCAGTATAATTTATTGTTTTTTTCTAATATTCATTTAATAAGTCAATTGTCACATCCATTTCATTCTATTCATATATATTTAATTCTTATACTACTCGTACCATTATTATAAAGACATTTTTTTCATTTTTGTATGTTTCTTTGTGGATAGATAAACTTAAAATCCGCTACAAGGAAGTTAGGAAAGTTAAGGAGGTTAGGCTTAGAAAAGTTTTTATCGCGGAAATCATCCCTCAAGGGATAAAAAGGGGTATGAAATCGTATATAGGGAATCAATCATTTCTCAAACACTATTACTAATGTAAATGTATAGTACCGATTCGGTGGTGTAGTGGCTAGCATGTACGGCCACACATCGAGAGGTCCCGGATTCGAGTCCCGGGTCGGGCCAAGATTAGTTATTGAGTCTTTCTACTTAGTAAGTCTCAGTAACAGCCCGAAGTTGGGAAGTTGGCGATGTGTCATTCCGTGCCTCGGAGAGCATGTATAGCCTTCGTTCTTGTGCCTTAACTGGTCGTGTCGATTAGTCGTTCCGTCCCATCACGGAGTATGAGAGTGATAGGAACAGAGAATGCACTTGTGTCTGCGCATACACTTGTGCATTATAATATCTCCTGCGCAGTTGGCTAGTCTCAACGAGATTGTCTGCCGTGGCCAGAATCGCTCGGAGAGAACAACAGTACCGGCTGAAATGACTGCATGTCGCTAGAATGTAATAATTTTAATATTTTCCTTTTGTTCCAAAAGTTTCGTATAATATTTATCTTTTAACCTGCTAAGCCGTATAATGAATATTTTGAATATTATTAAATCAACTAAATGTGTTCATTTTTGTGTTTGTATGTAGGAACTGCAAGCACATCGCCTTATATAAATTTCAACTTTTTAACAGTTTTATGGTCAAACGCAAAATGAAATAGTTTGTAAACGAAGAGATCTTAAATCTAGTGTCTTCTTCAAATTGCTTAAAAATGTAGATACGTAAATAAAAATGTATGTTCTCGTATGACATCTTAGCCTAGTTTTATTTTTATTTTTAAAATTGGCTAACTATCTTAAATTTAAAGCGAAAGTAACTCTGGAGCCAGTCTCCGATTGGATGGCATATTTACTACGTCTGGCAAGTAGCCATTTAAGACGATACCCTCAACATTTTCGTGTCTCCCCCTAATGTACCTACTTAACGAACTAAACTTTCTTATCGAACGGACCAAAAAGCTCATTTCCGTGTTCTAAAATAATATTTACATAGTGATAAAACTTGATGGTGTACCATTAGGTTTTTTTTTCTATGCAGAATCTAAGGTCTGAAGTTCTTAATTTATAGCTTAAAATATACCAGATAGAAGAATAGAAATAAAGGATATATGAAACCACCCTAAGAAATGTCTATATTAAATTATTATTATCTGAGCCTTGTAGCTTTGTAAGCCAATATGGAAAATTAAATCAACATAAATTTGTATAACATTCAAATACGGTACAATTAAAAGTAATCTAATATAATGCTTAAAATTGATAAAACAAAGTGGCGTCAGTATATCTTTTGCCGAAAATGAATAAAGTAAACTTATACGCAATTGCATTAAACAAGTTATGAATGCCATGCTATCATTGCTACATTGTGCCAGGCAATTTTCTGAGCGGCTTATATCACTGAGTTACGAGTATGTTATTCAGTAATATAGGGGTTTCATTTGCTTAAAAGCTTTATTCACTTTCCGTTCCAAACGCATTTTTGGTGATATTGGCGCCATCATTTAAATTATTACCTCGTCACTATTTTTTTTTATTTTACATTGCTTACGATTTATTACGATTATGTGATCTGTGGTTTTATTAATTTTTTATCATGATTTTAAAAATGAATGACACCATATTTTATGAAACTTTATACCTACTTATATAAAATATGATCACCGAATAAAAATTAAGTTTAGTGATGATAAAACTATAAACTATAAACACAAATAATAAAAAACGATCTAATATCACAGAAATATCTTTACAAATGTTAAAGTAATATTTTAATTAAAATAATGTATTTCTTATTGGATAAGTAGATAAAATTAACGTTTAATTTTTTCCGTTATTCATAAGTTAAAATTATAAGAACAACGTTTGAATCATTCGTAAGAGCCCATTGCCAAGCAACTCTCAGTTATCTACATAAAATATAAGTAAATAATAAAAATTTAATGTTTCTCTCTGATCTGTGAGCAATTTTGAGAGTGTCGCCCGCATGTGCTGCTTGATTGACACGTGACAGACGATGAACGCAGCAATATCGTACGAAATGAACCAATTTATATTGGGCATTATTCAATACGATACAAATACGTAAAATTCATCACATCACTCTTTAAATGAATTCGTGAAAAATCTATCGTATATATGAAACCCAGGACTTATGAACACTACGTATTAAAAAATAAGCCTTATGTAAAAATAGAGCCAATCGTTTACAGTAACTTTGCATTAGATGCTGGTTAAGAATGATAACGTAAAACTTGCTTGCATCATAATTTATTATTTGGTTACTGATATCTAAAATTTCTTTTCAAGTTTGAAGTAAAATAATATTTACTTTGTGGATGCAAGACGTACAAGTACATTGCACATGCTTAATTTAAATAAAACTATTCTATTTTTTTTAATTTTATCACAGTTTTTTGTTCCCAATGTTAAGATGAGCATTCATATATTTTTTTATAACATCACTGTATTTAGGAATAACCTCAATGTTAGTTCAATTATAACTTTATAATACAAAACAGCATACATTACTCATATTTTTCCTTCACGAAAAGAATCGTAAAATGCTTTTAAAACGATAAACTTAATTGTAAGTAACAGCTAACTCTAACTGCGCTTAATACGGAAATCTAAGTCAAATAGGCAACTTGAAAAATGTTTCTAGAGTACATAATGCATAGCACTGCAAATCTGCAAATGGAATTTCCATTCGAGGTGCCCGGGAATCGAAGGTAGATGTCGATTGCGGCCAGGTACGACCGAGTTTAACTGGGTTTCCACTTACCTACATTCTTATGCACTCGGTAAATTATAAAATGTGTCTCATACATTCAATACTTAAAGTGCACTTACTTAGATAAATGTTTCCTTGGATTATATAAGCTACCAAAGAATCATAAATTTTAATTTCGTTTTAAATTATAGCCTTCTCATTTTTTTATGGAAATAATTATACCTATTAAATTAACAAGCATTGATATAAATAAAACTTAATTACTACGTCCGTTTTTATAATCCCTATTAAATAAAAAAAAGAGTTCCGTATTCATTATTCATATAAAATATTTGGTTATATAAAGCTATTAGAGTACGAATTTAATATAGGAATTCCCCTCGAAATTATGAGTTTTTTCGGTAAACCTTTCATTATATAAACTTTTGAGATATTCGGGAACTATTGATGCTGTTTTTTTTACGTTTGGAAATTCATTTTCACATATCTGCATGCATACATGTCGTAAAATTAGGCTAGAAATGACCACCCTCTAAGATCAAAGGAACCTCTCGTGTTTCCTCTCTTGTCTTGCGTTGAAGGATCACTTACGCACTTTACCACGAAGCACCGACGGCTAGCCTACAAAAGCAAACCACATAATCAAGGGGTAAAAGCAACCCACTCTGCAATCAGAGAAAGATAATAATAAGAGAGAAAAATGCGAGATATTAATTTATATTTCATTAATATTAAATTAATATTTGCTTTGACAACAAACTGGTATGTTTTAATTAACTCGGTGGTTCTCGACCAGGGTCAGGCCAAGTGTATTGAGTCTTTCTGTTTAGTAAGTATTAGTATCAGCTCGGAGTTGGGAAATTGGTGATGTTTTTGTCGTGTCTCAAAGAAAAATTAAGCCGCCGGTCCTGCGCCTTAACTCTCACCGTTCGTGTTAAATAGTCGTCACACCTAAGTATATGAGTGACAGGAATAGCGATCTCAATGAAATTGGCTGCCGTGGCAAGAATCGTTCAGGAGAACACTATTTTGCCGATACGTTTGCCTCAGTTTGTAGCTACTCTAATTGCTTTGGTTCGAGTCTCGCTAAGATTCATTTGTGTGATGAGCACAAATGCTTGTATTCTTGTCATAGGTGTTTATATTTATAGCATTCAAAGTTATAAGTGTAGTGTATCAACTATATGGTATCTATATCACAACCTCTTAGCTTACCATGGAACTAGACATGGCATATACTTGGACATTGAGCAAATCATAAAGAAATAACTAAAAATCAGGCAAAGCCGAAATTATTGTGAAATAATATTTGTCAATACATTACCAGTTATTCAGTTAGTCTAGTTACTAAAATAGGTCATCACCTTTGGGATAGTATTGGGTTTACAATCATTTAGCTCTGTCGCATAGTTGAACTCTAATTAAAAGTGGATTATAACAATAGTTTATGACTGTCTAATGAAATAACGGTCACAGAGGCTTTTAAACGATAAAAAGGCATTACTAATACCAGAATATTTTATTAAAGTTGTCCTTTTTCAAATATTTTATTTAATTTTAATATGAGTTATATTATTATGACCTAGATTTGCCTACGTTTAAAAATTGCATAAATCCTATATAACGCCGCACAACATCGAACCTGTAGGTACTAAAATACAGATTGATTTGTATATATTTTAATATAATACCTTTACGTTTAATTATTTAATAATTTTAATAGAAATAAAAAACTAAAATGCATACAAATCTATATTTTTATTTAACTTAACATTACAATTTTTATTGTATATTGGAATAAGATTTTTACCAAAACAAATGCATAATAATAATGACATCATATAATTTATAATAGAAAAGTTATAAACTAGGTACTTTTGTCAGCCACAATACCATTTTTACTATCTTTTTAGTGTAACTATTAACTACCGGCTTTTTCTCTACTCGACACAGTAGCTTTTTTGTTTGAAAAAACTTGTTTCAGTTTGTGACGGCCTCCAAATATACTTTCACCAACAATAGCGCAATTGACATTTTCTTCTGTCAAGCAAGTATAAATATTTAAATAGTGTCTTGCTAACAGGTTCTTTTCATCTTACTTGTTAAATGTTAGACAAAAATACGTATCTTTTGGTGCTTTATGTATTTTTTAAGACAAAGCACAAAGCATAAATATTAGGTATCTTAAATATTAAATATAAAGCATCTTAAATATTAATAAACGACGCGTTTGGCTCAGTTGGTAGTGACCCTACTTTCTGCGCAAGCGGTCGCGGGTTCGAGTCCCGCTGGGGGCATTCATTTGTTGAGCACGCATGTTTGTACTCCAGTCATAGGTGTTTATATTTATAATATGTATGTATTTAAAATTTATATGTGTAGTATATCAACCATTTGGTATCCGTAACACAAGCCTCGTAGCTTAACACGGAACTAGATGGCGCTGTTGTAATTATGTCCCAACATATGTATGTATAATGTCATGAATAAAATATTATTGTGTCATCACTAGAAACTAAATCAAAGGATTACATAGTTAAAAACTTACCCAAGGAAAATATTTAAAAGTTCCTTTACGTAAAGAATTAGAAAGTAGATAAAAGTAATACAAGCGTTTGCGTTTGTGGCTCAAAAGGGTTTAATCAAAGCAAAGCTGCCCTGCAGCCTGATACACTCTATTCAAGTATATTCCACCTCTATTCTCGTCTCACTTAGATTTGTAGAGACGAATAGATACTTTAAAATGCATTGAAATTTGTATAATGTATATGTTTTACCTGTTTTTATGCTTAAAATAATATGTTTTTATGGTAAAAGCATTTATACAACTTATATTATAAAGAATATATTATACAATATATACATATCATATTTTGAGTGCTAAAATAAACATAACTTTTCGCTACATTTTGATTTTATTAAAAAAAAGAAAAATATATTTTTAATAATGTTATCTTCAATTATCACGTTTAAAATTATAATCACAGCATGGTTTAATTCGAGCGTAATAATGCATAAAGTTGGGCGTTTCATTATCAAATTTCACTCTTAAGGCGATTGTAAAATAAACGCAATTAAGCAGAATTCATTTATTTGTACCTTCTTATAATAAATCAATTGCTATATATCTATCTAAGAGGGTTAACGTCAGGCAGGCGGCCGGTTGTAAAACTTCTTGCCAAACCAATAATAAAAAAAAAATGCCGACCCCACATAGCGTGGGATAAAGGCGGGAAGAAGAAGAAGAAGACTTACTTATGTATTTGGAGAAACATATTATTCAATATACTGTATTAAAATTAATATACTAATAACATTCTTAATTTTAATATTACAAACAAACATTTTAAACATTATTTCAATTTATTTAAATTTTTATGATTACAATATTTTGTGCTTACTAAGCTTTCAGTACAAAATATTGCAAATATAAACAAAATCAAGAGTATTAATATAAGACGCAGAATATAAGAAGCTATAAAGTTGTACTCTGTGCATATCTATGGCTTCATAGCGCCGAAAAGGGTGAACCAATTTCAATTGAGTTCTACTTTGTTAGAAGACTTAAATAAGAATGAAGTGCCGTAAAGAATATTCTTAGTTATAAATCAATCAGTTCTCATCTAGAGGGTAATAGAATATGCGTAACTTCAACAAATCAATAAACACTTTTTGATCTATTTGATTATTATGTAGTATTTAATTACTTTAATGACCCTGCAATAATAATATGATAACTAAGGTAAGGTCCCCTCGGAATCTATAAGATTCAATTCAATTCAATTATTTCTTTTAATGGCTTCCATGAGTGCCGATTGGGCACAGTTGACTTCGCCAATGTCGCGTAGAATGGAGAATACACGTTACATATAAACTGATCGGTGAATATAATAAAAACAAACACTAAGACTGATGACATGTAGAAACGGAGCGACTCGTTGTAAAATTAGAACCTACAACAGACAACACAATATATACAAAACTATAAAAATAATAATTATATTAATTAGAGTTACAAATAACATATTTACAATATATCTATACTTTAATTTTGTTATTTCTAATATATGTACACAGAAATCTACATAATGGACTAAACACAAACATTAATAAACAATTAACATTAATAGGACGGGGGACTTTACAAGGAAGGAATAAGATACTCAACTCTTTACTGAATGTCTGCGGTGACATTGTGTTTAGGCCCATTGATATGGCCTCAATAGATACTCGTAGGATTTTTAGTTTTTAATCTAAGGTTACTACATATTGTGTTAAATAAAATTTTAATATACACTTTTTGAAAAGCATTTTTTTCTTTTACAATTTTTGACAAAGCCAATTCTTATGATTTCTATTGGTATAGTTTCTTATTGTGTAATAATTAGGTATCGGTAAATTTGCTACTAGAATTTAGGAAATATCGGTCCCAGAGTCACCGTTTTGTAACTATCTTATCTGTAATGTTTAGACATAATTTGCCATTATTAATGTTCCCCACTTTATTATTATGAAATATGCTTTAAATATCCGATAGTGCTTCACATAGTCTAGGTGACTATGTAAAGTTATTTTCAGATAGTTCAAAGCGAAAGTAAAGTCAGTTTGATTTTAATTGTTAAAGTTTATTTATGTTTCATTAATTTATTTTACGCAACATTACGTATATTGTGTTTTTTTAATCTCCATTATAAAATAAAAATAAGAAGTTTAAAGTTTTATGAATATAAAATGAGTTGACTGTCATAAAAATTTACATCAAATTAAGGAAAATCTTTAACTTCAATATAATTAT
This sequence comes from Boloria euphrosyne, assembly GCA_951802675.2. Lineage (NCBI taxonomy): Eukaryota > Metazoa > Arthropoda > Insecta > Lepidoptera > Nymphalidae > Boloria > Boloria euphrosyne. The sequence continues at coordinate 7,387,213 of OX637877.1, forward strand.
GCAAAATTTTACATTAACCTATTCAACGGGCCGGGTAGTTTATTCATTGTGCCTGTAAATTTTATCCCAAAGAGACACTTCGTAATGTGCTAAAGAACATCATGTTTATGCAAGAAAATTGCTTCCTTCTAACGTCCATTCCATTCCTTATATTAAAATGTTGAAAGGTATTGGATTTTTTATAATTATAAACATAATAAAGTTCTCCTTCAGACATAGCAAGTTGTATAGTAGTATGACATACTACATTCTCCGTCTTATATCACCTCCATTGTTTTCTATTATCTATATTAAAATGATAACCAATGTATTTGTAGTAATAAGACACTAACCTCTAAAACCTATTTTAATAGTACTTATTTTTTTACTAATTATATCATATATGATATAGTCAGATAAGAAGAAAAAACTTTATACATTTAATTTGAATAAAAAATATATCTTTCTTCGTAGCATTTGATAGTGTTCTGACAAAAATATTATCATTGTAGATAGAAAATTATATTCTGTAGACAGTGAGAAATCCTAATGGTCATAGAAAAACTATACACACGTAATTTAAGACGTAGCTAAGTGTAGTAAACCAAACAATTTAACAACACATTTGAGCTTAAAGTTACCGCTTTTAAGGTAGCAAAAGCTCCAGCAGTTTAATTTTAGTCGCTACTAATATCATGTGTATTGTGTTATCATTTTATGTATTTAAAACGTAACCGTCCCTTTTAGTTCGATTTGTAAGTATTATTATTTTGATTATTAATACAAGCGACCAAAATACGTAAATCTGAGGGATCATTTTAATATCGAATCGAATACTATTAAAAAATTGAAATTCATTTTACTAATACTTTGCAAACATACATAAAACATTATATTATTAAAAAAATCTATACATATACGTATAGAACTACTATACACAGTGTATAGCTTTTTTACAAAAACATTATAAAAGAAATAACATCTAAATGAGAAACATTATATTTATATAATAGAAAATTTTTGTTGTAATACCTATTATAATTGTTGGAGATAAAGCAAATAGACTCGGTGTCATAATTCATTACCACATAAAACGGCTGAAGGAACTTGTCTAGTTTTATTGGATATCTGATTTAAAATCGTTGTTTGTAACTCCTTACTTTTCTTATAATTTATTTAATAATTCTAAGCATAGAACTCTCTAACTCACTATAGAAATACTTAGGGTCTAAATATATATAATAATAATGTTCTCCGACCGATTTCAGCCATGGCGGCCAATCTCATTGAGACTGGCCAACTGCGCAGGAGATAATATACTGCATAAGTGTACGCGCAGACACAAGTGCACTCTCTATTCCTATCACTCTCATACTCCGGTGGGACGACTACTCGACACGACCAGTGAGAGTTAAGGCGCAGGACTGACGGCTTTATGCTCTCTGAGGCGCGGGGAGGACTCATCGCCAACTTCCCAACTCCGGGCTGTTACTGAGGCTTACTAAACAGAAAAACTTAATAATTAAACTTGGTCCGACCCGGGACTCGAACCCAGGACCTTTCGATGTATAACCGTACATGCTAGCCACTACACCACCGAGGCAGTTTATCAATGTATATACACTTACTTAAATCTTAGGTTAAAAGCAAGTTAAAGAATAATAAATAGAATAAAATATATTTCAACGAGTAAAATATGCGTGTCGCCTGTATAAACTCTTTGCTATCGGTTATATTAAAATAAAATTTTTACAACATTCACATAAAAACCTCAATAAAACTTCTGTCGCTCGCTATAAAATAAGAATAAATTTTTAGAATAGAAACGCTCCTTTATCTGGATGGCATTCTTAACATTTGACAAATATAAGATAAAATCTTTCAGGATGTTTTACGATGGATAAAAAGTTAAAGTTTTTTATGTTTCCTAACTCCTATAAAGGTTATTCTTTTACAATAATAAAGTTTTGACTTACTTTTAATAAGGTTTAAGAAGATGGTAGCATCTATTAAACATGCCCCAAAAATCATATTATTAATTATTTTTGTTTAACTAAAAATTAAAAGACGATATTAAAATTTATTCTTCACTATTTATTTTATGATCTTTCCATCCGCTTTTCATTTCACTGTGTGATTTGAAAACTTCGCCTTCATAATGAATTATACATCCAGTTCGCGGCATTAGAGGCGCAATAAATGAATTAAAATGCCTCGGAAACCTATTAAAGTTCGCTTTCAACAACTGCCAACGGAAATTGTGAAGACTGATATATATCTTGCATCTGTCAAATTGCTAGAATTACAAGTACGAATCGACTTATTATAACGTTTTTATATTCAAAGACTTCAAAATCTACTTAGAGAGGTAATATCAATATCGATTTGGTAAAATAAAGACTAGTAATAAATAGAATTATAAATGTTTGAAATAATGATAAATTACATGTTTCTTATTTGCACCTTAATAAAAAGAGGAAATTTCGATAAAGTACCTAAAAGTAAAAACTATTTTATTATTACTGTACTGTTGTTAAGATTTAGATATTCTTCATAGAAAAAATGGTTTTCTAAGCATTGAAATTGTGGCTTCTAAATTATCAAATAACGTTTCAATTTAATTTAATTCTAATGGGTTAAGACCAAAAAGAATACCCCAAGTAGCTCAGCTGACTAATGAGAAAGTACCTTAAAGGTAATACTTACCGGAGAATTTATTGCAAGCACTTAGCAACCTCACCGACTAGCGTTTGCTTTAAGTCAGATAATAAAGTAGCCACTTCTCAAAACCATACTAAACTAGTACCTACTCTGCGCTTCCACTTGTTTAACGTATATTAGGCTTCAACATAGAGGTTACTTAAAATTTGCAGAACAATACATATTATTAGGTTTTTTAGTATCTTTTACAGCTGTACCTAGTAAGTTTACTACAAAAGTAACGCGGAGATGTATTAATAATCTCCACAATGAAAATCTGTCCATGATGAACGCAGTATAAGTTTTGTCAACAAGATCGCAAATCTGACTTTTAATTAGTATGAAATAAAATCTGTATATTAAACTCAATTATTACTGAGCTCAAAATTAGTTGTCCATAACTCCGACCAATCAAAATTAAAAGTTACTCTTCAATTGAGGAAACTACTCTGCTCGAATGTGAATTTTCTTGGAAATTATGTCTTGAGATGTTGCCTTTTTTAACGATTCTATTCCTTGTTAACACAAAAACAATAGACAAGAGTCAACAAAGCTGGGCTTATGGGTTTGCAAGAACCGTGAAAGATTTATCTTGGATGCCTATGTGAAACGTGTTGGTAGTACTTTTCTAGCCGCTGTGCTACGACGACAGATAATACGAGTACTCGTATATCATATTAGTAGTAATCAACATTACATTAAAAAATAGAGACATCCACACAAATGTGAGGATGAACTTTCATACAATTATTTGTTTTTCTTTTATCCCCTTTTATGAAAATTAAAAGCATATGGAAATTAATACTCAAGCTTCGGTTTTCATTTACAATGGTAAAATCTCATGGGACTCGCTGCTTAACTAGCGACTCGCCCTAATTAGCTTGGGTCCGTTTCCCAAAGTTCTCTTTAACGTCTAGTATTGGGTAGATAGTAGCTCAGTGGTAACGCGCTCGCTTGCTTAATCGGATGAAGCGGTTTGAAATCCTATCATATTTTCATGTACAAATGATTTCGAAGAAAATTACAACTTGTCTTACAGTGAAGGAATCCTGAGGAAACATGCAAGTCTGAGAGAACCTATCAATTTTTCGAAAGTCATGTGAAGTCCGCCAAGCCGCACTAGGCTATGGCGTGACACCCCCTCGTATAGAAGGCAGGCCCATGCTCAGCAATGGGACACTAAAAAGAGCTCAATACATGAAGATACCACCGAAACAGTAAATTTTTTGAGATAAAAGTAAATTATGTGCCATTTCAGTCTATAATGTATCTCTGGGACAAATTTCGTCCTCGTAGGTCCATTAAGCTATTGTAACTAACATTCATCTAAGTATTCATTTAAACTTGCATTTTGATTCCTAATTATTATATGAGAATATAAAAAATAAAAATGATGGCTTTGTTTCTAATCTAATACAACATAAAACAACAAAAGAATACTTGTATATCATAACTGTTTGAATAATAAGAAAGCTTTTTAATTCAAGCTCCAAAACCTATAATATAACCCCGTTAAGACCCAATTCTGCGTGAACTTTGATCGGAATAACAATCTTTATAAATTTTATCTCAAGCCACATACATTACGCTGGCACTTGTCAGTCTCATTTACATAATACTCGTGTTGAACACTGAAATTTAAATATCAGCAACACAAAAAGAAAGGATTTACAGATAAACTTATCAGGGATTTATCTGATATTTCCCACACTCATATGCCAAGTAAAAACCTCAAATCAAAGCCTGAGGGTTACATTAAATACACAGTGAAGTAAAGAGTTCATTACAACTGCTTTTACAAAATAAGCTTTTTCAATCATGTATGGTTTCCGTTAGTCAAAATTACTTGATAAGTAATTACATAAAATGGATTCAAGCAGTAACATACTACATTACGTATTTACACAACGGTTTTGCTGAAAGCTTCTCTTGGACAAATTTGTCAACTTTATGTAATAATTTTCCTTCCATTTCAACTTTAAAATGATGCGGCAGATTTAAAACGGATAGTGATGAAAGATTTTACAGTAGATATTTAAATTTTGTTGAATAAGATTTTTACTATATGAAACTAGTTTAAGTGTACTTTACAAATGATTCTGCTAAATCTCAAACTAACTTTTACTGATTTTTCAGATCTTTTACTGATTTTGAATGTCACTTTACGAAATTACATATAAAATCAGTGAAAAACATCAGAAAGGCAGTGGTAGCCAGGTGATAGCACGCTCGATAAAATCCGAGACGAAACGGATTCTAATCTGGACTCTCGTACCTCTGGCATTTTCATGTGCGAATCATTTTCCAACATAATAACCACTTGTCTAATAGTGAAAGAAAACATCGGGAGGAAACCTACATGTACAAGCGCCCCTAGCAAGTTATCGAAAGACACTTGAAGCCTGCCAACTTACACTTGCCCATCGCGGTGATCTATAACCTAATTCCCTCACATTGAAGGCCGAGATGTTAAAAATATACAAAAATTAGATAAAAATGAATTTAAAAATAATGAAAATTAAATGAGTAAAACTTGTAATTGTAGAGGAAGTAACAGATATATATGCGACATTCGTCACTGTACGATATATTATGGTCCTATATAAAAAACTAGTAGTATTCTACTACAATTATTTTATAGTTTCACTGTTTACCTATCACCGTTCAAGTTGATATTCTTCATATAAATAATGTATTTCAAAGAAATTGAATTTCCTTTCTTCCTTTAAAATTCGTTTCATGAATAAAACTGCGTCTCCCGTGGGATTGTCGGTTCGGCACCTAAATTGGATACGAAATCATGTAATACATCTACGATACGCCAAAGTGCTACTTTTATCAATCAAATTTAGCTTTCCTATAATAACTGTTTACAAAGAGAAATATTTCCTTAGCTTTTTTAAATTTCTTTTTTCTATTGAAACACTCAGTTTCACTTTTATATTTCTGTACGAAAGTAAAATATTTAAAACATGCTATGTATTTATTTATTAATTTTACAGCAATGTTATGCGTGTTTGGAGGATTCTAATAGATTTAAGGATATTTTGTATTCAATTTTAAAGATTATTGTTTTACACTAGCGACTGACCCTCGCTCCGCTCCGCAATCACTGGACAGATTTTGATGAAATTTAATAATATAACGATACAATACTTTATGCTGCGGTTAAATATCTCATTTCTGAGAAATCTATACTAACCATTAAAACATACCTATACGAAATACCTAGATATAGAAAGAAGAATAGAACCGGATAACGAAAGGTGTTTAAACGAAAGAATGCAAATAGTGATATGGTATAGACTTATAGAGGGTCAAAAAAATATAATAAATTGCAATATAGGAATTACTTTTCACATTCATCGATTATTAATTATTTTGTAAGCAAACTATGTCTTAATTTACTAAGAAATCATATCACTATTTAAATTAGATTGGAAAGACTATTAAATCCTTCATAATCAAATAAGCCATAGTCAACTAATCCATATAGCCTAACAAAGGTGGCTTGACAGAATAATTATGCGAGCAGAATGAGACGTGGGAAAACAGTGTACCCCAATGGACCTTCTACATACTCTTCTTGCAAAACATGCCAAATGTGCTTTGACAACATTTGTTTGACTTGGTTTACAGCGATTCTAATTGCTGTATGAGCGGTCGCGGGTTCGAGCCCCGTCGGGGGAAATCAATGTCATGGGTGTTTATATTTACATGGTACTACGTGTTCATATCAAAATATATTTATTTAACATTCGGACGCTTTTTTTCTCTTTATAATATCATCATTATAACTTACTGAAATAAAAACACGATTTTTACAATTTTAGTATTCTCTAAAACGTCTGAACAAACTAAATTATTCAAAAAAAAGTGAAAAAGCGTTGCGCTCAAATTTAATGTCCCAATATATTTATTACTATAATTTAGTTTTAATAAAAGTTCCACGTTAATTAACACCTTGGATATCTAAACTCAACAAAATTAATTATATTATATTATATAGCAGTTCCCGCGGCTCCGCCCGCGTTATTATCACTATTAAAACAGGGATTGGTGGTAGAAGGATGAAAATTTTGGGTTATATAAGTGTGCCATGATGCCAAATCATAAAAAGTAAAAAATTAAAATTTGGTCTAAAAATGAAAAAACAAATATCTGGAGAGGGCCACCCTTATCACTTAGGGGAATAAAAAATAGCCTACGACCTATTCTCAGACGTACTAAACATGCACAAAAATTTCATAAAAATCGGTCAAGCCGTTTTGGACGAACTCGATAGCAAAGACTGTGATGTTTATATATTAGAGATTGGAGATGATAATGTTCTAACTTAGTTGAATCTGTACTTTATGGTCTGATTCTGTTTGGCATTTTTATCAACTTTTAAGACGTAATAAAGTAGTTATAGTGACATAACTACAATAGTTGAGCATATGGTATCGCAAAGTTGTTTTTAGATATTAATATGTTCTATAATTTCGTATCATGTAAATGTAATTTTGCTAAGTTACTGTAGCAATGCACCGCGGTTTCACCCGCGTATTTCAAGTTCCCGGGAGAATACGAGGATAAAATATAGGTTACGTTATTCGCTAATAATGTAATTTTGAATTATATAAAGAATTTTTGAAATCGGTCCAGTAGTTTTTGAGTTTATTCTAAACATAGGACAGTTTGTTCAAACTGCGAATCTTTATAACCGTCATAACCTCTAAACGAAATGTCCGATCCACCTAATTTAAAGTGAAATTTACACGTACCTACATAATCAATCTTAATTAACAAACCATTTAAATGGATAAGGATTACTATCTTAATACCAATATTACCACTATTAGATTTCACCCGTATTTAGTTAGGCATATGCTACCGTGGACTTTTTTGTGAGCAATCATGAGTACTATTAATATATACAACATTTTTTTATATATTATCAATAGCTTTCGCAGCGCACGCAGAATAATGACTTTGATAGGCAACATTTTAATACCTTGGGTTACATTGTTTAATTTTAAGTAGGGATTTCTAATTTTTTTTTTGAAAATACAATATAGCCTATGCTACTCAGGAAAGATGTAGTTTTCTAATGGTGAAAGAGTTTTTAAAATCGGTCCAGTAGTTTTTGGGTTTATTCGTTACATACAAAAATTTAAAATAAATTTGAATAGATATGGGTTTAAATAATACATTGTTTATCTGAACAATAATATTGATTGAACAACATAATATGAATACCGTATTTACTTTCGACTACAATTAACCGAAAACATTGTCTAGACGTCGGCGGCATTCACGTTAAGATCTAAGCCAATTAATGTCTCTATGTCTTACTATTATAAATAAGCAATAATAATTGAACATTTACAACAGTAAGAAAACAATTATTAATTAATAGGGCTAGCGAAGCGAGTCCTTACACCCTCCCAGCAGAGGCAATACATTTTCATTTACGTAGCCCTTATCAAAATATTGCGTATGTTATTAATTTTTTAAAACAACTATTCTAAAAAATTCCAAACGAATCGATTTTATACTCAATCATAGAATCTTGTATAAAATTAAGTGGAATCATAATATAAATACGTTAATTAATAATAATTGGCATAAAAGCAAATTTGGTTTTGCGTAATCGCCAAATGTTTCGATCTTTCTTGTTACCAAAAACAAGTGGAATTCTCAAATGGGAACTGAAGTTAGCTTTCATTTGTAGTTGGAATTTTGCCAGTGGGTTATAGTAGTCATTGATTTGTTTTTATTGGTTCATTTGCGACATTTGTGTGCATTGCTTAAGTCTGTTATCATTTGCATAATAATGAAGAATTTATCATAACAAAACGCCATATATTATTGAATAAGGAAAATACATAGATAAGTTTCCTCAATTCTTTCAAATATTTATTGTTATTCTATAAATACACGAATAAAGAACAAGTTTTATTCCTAATATCCATGTTGTTATGTTACTTGATGCAATTTTCATATTCTATACAGCTAAATAAAGCTGAAGTGTATGTTTGTAACATCAACTTAATATTTAATGCTTAGGATTTACGCGAATATTTGACATCTTAAATAATAATACCTTTTTGGATTTTGTCCATTTTTAGTTCCCGACGTTTGGAATGTTTTACAATCAAGGTAAATATTTGGTCTAAAAATAAAAAAATAAATATCCTGAGAGGATATTAAATTAGCCTACGACCTATTCTCAGACCTACTAATTATACACAAAAATTTCGGTCAAGCCATTTCGGAGGAGTTGGATAACAAACACTGTGACACGAGATTTTTATATATTAGATATGGATAAAGTATTATTTATGTAATTTTATCTGTTATTATTATAATTTCATAGTCGAAAAGTTCTCTCGTTTTAATCATTGCCTATCGATTAGGTAAGTAGCATATACCTAAGTATAGGTAGGTAGGTACTACTGAAATGAAAAAAATGAAGCATATTTTAGATTTTACATCAGCAAGAGATTTCCGAGCAAGGGTTTATAATAATCTAAAAAACATCACTTGAAATAAATATTTAACTTACAGTTAATTAAATTTATTTATTAGGTACTCAAGCGAAATGGATCCGATGAAATTAAATTCCGAATGAACAAACCAATTTCTTCAATCTGTTCATCTCTTCATGGGTGTGAATATGAGAGGGAATACATAACAATTTTACGAATATTTCGTAGTTATTTTTATTTTTTATACTAGCGACTTACTATCGTTTCGCTCGAGTACTCTCCCTACTCCCTGTTCGTACCTTTATATAAAATGTATTCAATATTAATATTAAAAAATATATTTATTTAGTGACTTTCCTTGCCTTGTACTACCTACAATATTTTAGTAAATTGCCAGTAGCTAAGTATAATATAATCGTACAACTTTTAAAAAAAAAACACTGTCTAGACGTTGCCATTTTAAACAAAATGATTAGAAATTATAATCTCATATACAATATTTATTTCTTTCGTATACTTGTAAATTGCGTGGTTGAGAATAAGTAAACGGAGTAACAAACATACAGAAACTTTTGTTTTTATTTTGTAATGATAGATGTAGACCTAATAAATAAATTGACTCGCACGGAATTAAGCATTATCTATGTCGTAAAAGTGAGAGATTTTACTTTACTTAATGGTTAGATTACTGCCTAACTAACTTTTTAAGAGTATTTTTTAATATATTTCATTACAATTTTTTTTCTTGTAAAAAACGAATTTTCCTGTAATAAAAGGTTAGCCTTTTACTATAGGAAAATTAGTAATAAGTTATTACTACACAGGATAAATTCGGTCCAGTACTTTTTGTATGAAATGCACAGAGCTGTAATAATAAAAAAAACGGAAATAGATTTGGAGTCTTGGTAAAATTCGTACACAATACGCAAACTAACAATCATTGTTTAAAAAAATATTTCATGTAGGTACCTAGACATTACTGTTTTATTGTATTTATGTGTATCTCTATTTATATTTTGTACTATCTATATAGGTATTGACGTAGGATTTTAACTAAATTATTCAACTTATGAAAATTATGCAACTAATAACTCCTTTTTCAGTAAAGCACACTTTTATTATAATAAAAAGTTAACATCCACAAATTTATTTTCAATTTTTCCTTATAATACATGTACCTAGTATATTAAATGAATCAACTCTTCTTTTAACATCACGTATGCGAAAAGTTTAATTTATTTGGGTAAATTTGAATATAGAGCTTATATACCTCGTAGCAGCACCTGAAAAAAATTATCCACACCGAGCCATTTTCATATTATAACAAAAAATACACGGTTACACAGATTTTAACAGCTTCAAATTTTAATTTTAAAGGTTAAGTATTTATTATTTTTCATAATATTTGGTATCGCTTCTAAAATAACAGTTCTATTTAAACTAACACACTTGTTACAAAAGCAATAAAATCGTATGGCGTGGACCATTTATTTTATTTCCAGTAACGCTTTGTTGTTCTATAAAACCAATACGTGAAAAAGGTTTCTGCTCGAACATTTTGTAAGACACGTTATCCACCTTCCACATGAGGCGGCGGGTTCCGCAAAACGTTTTCCAGTTCTAAGCTTAGTGCAATACCTAAGATAATCCTCGCTTCTGCATCTTGTAGGTACTTCTTTTTGCTGATACGACGCATTTAGAACGGAGTACGATCGTATTGTGGAATCTAGAAATTTACTAAAGGAAGCATCAAAATATAAATTGTATATTTGAAGTGTGGAAAGTGTCAAAGTTTAAACGGTTATTTTCTATTATCCAAGGATGTTTTATTATATTTTTTTTTAAATATTGTTTGATTTTTTTTGTTTGTTTGAGCATTGTACCTTTAGAACAAACTATTACATTTGTAAAGATGATGGAAGTTACAGAGCAACATAAGAATGTGAACAACAGTAAAAAATGTAACCTATAACTCAGAAGACACAGATTCCAATCTTGATGTGTCATTAAACTTAATAATATAACATTTAATTATAAAAAGTGTTTATAGTGTATTATATATCCCATGTATATTAAATTTTACTGAAAAAATGATAGTGTTTGTTACGTGCAATTATTTTTTTATAATACAAAGCGATTTCGTAGAATTTTTACTCGGGCAAAAATACTATACATATTATGTGTCATAACATTTTTTTATATTTTATAAAATTCGAAACATATTGAAATTTGAAGTGTTAAGTTATATTTGTTGTAAACACGTTGTATGTTTGCCAAAGATAAATAAATAATTATTCAAATATGTAAAATGTAAAGATTAAAATTTCAAATATATTTGCTATTTTTTTATTTTATATTAATAAAATGCTTAATAAGAATATATTTTACCTACTCGGATGCCTTGTTGTTTTAAATTTATTTTGCATGAATAACGAACAATAATAGAAATAAACTATATTTTTTTATACTTTTCGTCATTATCAACATGAACTTTTTACCGCTATCGGTTATAAAATATAGTATAGCAAAAATTATTGTAGAGCATTCAAATAATATGCTTAATTAAATAAAATATTATTTAACCGTATTTATTTTTACTGTGGATGCCTTTTTTATTTGCGCTTCTCCTAGAAATAAGATAATTTACATCTTATTTAAATAATAATTTCATGCTGACTTTAATTGTTTTTTCCTTGTTGAAAAAGTCATTGTTATCGAAAACGGAAATACGTTTAAAATTGATTTGACATTTCACTTTTTTATTATAAAAAAACATCAATTTTAAAATAAAATTTAATATTAAAATGTTCAGAGCCTGCTCAGTCCTATAAAATATTCTGACACTCGAATTGGCCTTCGAATTGTTTTATGCGTAGAGGTTATAAACAAGATACTACTTTAAAGCCTTGTGAAAATGCCTACTTTAAGATACATTTATATAATGTATGTTGACTTTGCGTATAAAAGCTTTAGTTGGATTTACAGCGGATATTTTGTGATATATTATCTGGCACATTTTGCCCCTTACTCAGCAAATCTTTGCAAGTCCGGTCAGCTATGAATTGTAAGGTCTACGACTTGTATAGTTTCAATACCTTCTTCTAACGTTGTCCATATATTTACATTATACACATAGTAAAATTGTCACAAGGTCAAAAGGGTCTATTCCTTATTTGGAATATGTATAAGCCCATCATTTGGAAATGTCTGAAAAATTTTGAAAGCACTAATTAGTTTTCATTTATTTTGTTATTGTTATTGTCCTTTTAGTGGTACAAACTAAACTGAATTGCACTTACTATAATATCCTATTCGCTGGGTGCGTGACTCTAGCGCCATCTAACGATACAACTCACGGTGGCTCTTTTGAGAAAATATACATGTATTGTATGCCAAATAGCTATTGAAAGAATAAAATAAACTTGAAAAAAATTTTTTTTCAATGTTAAATGTGATATACCTATTACACAGAGTGTACATTAAATTAATTTCCGTGGGTCAGCTGAAAACAGTAAGTAAAATAAATACAACAACTAAAACAAGTCTCAATAAGTGAATTAGGTTGGACCAACTTTTTTTGATTTACGGATTGTTTTTATTTTTAATTATTTGTTCGTCGTTTGTTCGTTAATGTTCGAATGTAGAAATTGTTTGTACGTCTTTTATTTATTTATAATTAATTAAACAAATTTTCACCCTTAAGTTGGCCCCCTTTACTAGATATCTTTATTTTTATCGCTCACATTAATTAATTTTGATCAATTATCGTTGGTTCGACGACTATTGGTGATTGTTCGATCATAAAAACAATTAAATTCCCAATTATTAATTATTTTATATCTAATAAGCAAACCATCACTTCATTGTCTGGCAACCGGAAACTTATAAAATTTACAATTACTATTTCTACTAGTATTTTTGCAATCGACTACACAACAACTCTGATGACCCGTTTTATTTTATTTATTTAATTTAACTGACACACGTGTTATTTTTATGGTCATAAATAATAAAGAGTCACTCGTAGTTCTGTTTTGGTCCGCAGCGGGCGCTGACATCACTTTTGTTTCCCCCACCATGCCTTACGCACCCAGCGGATAGGTAGAAGAAAGGGACCGAATATGGAATACTAAAATAAATTTTTAAATATAATAATATAAAAGTTTTATTTCAATCAGTGTCATGGTTTACAATTAAATGCAGTCAACATACCTGTTGAAAAATAATACTTAAATCAAAAAATAAAAAACACTTATCGTAATATTATTAACTAAAACAAATTAACCAAAAACATGCCTCTCAAAAATGTGACCCTATTATGGAATACGGTATTCCATATTAGGGTCATGTCTCGTTAATGAAAAAAATATAATAAAATTAACTATGCAAGCAAAAGTCACACATATAATCTGCATTTTCTAATATATAATGCTTTACAAAACCTTAGTTATCTACTCGTTTTTAACATTAAGCTAAAATAAAATCGATTTAAAATATTTAACGTGCCGTGCTAAGTGTGGCAAAAGTTAACCTAAATTTCCTACCTATCTAAAGTTCCTTAATATGTTCCTTGTTGAAGAGCTATTTCAGATTAATTAAAACTTCGACGCAGCGAATGTTTAATAAGATCCAAGTTTAAATAATAAAACAGCGTATTTTAAAAAATTCATATGTTACTAGCGACTCGCTCTCGCTCCGCTCTACTTCGCTTCCCTCCCATCCCTAGGTATGTTTTAAAGACTGAGGTAGCCTAGTGTAGCACACTCGCTGAAATAACCGAGTGATGCGGGTTCAAATCCGGGTCTCATACGTCTGATATTTTCATGAGCGAATGTCTAACATGATTAACAATTTTCTTGCTGTGAAAGAAAACATCGTAAGGAAACCTGCATGTCTGAGAAAATCTAGCAAGTTTTTGAAAGACGTATAAAGTCCGCCTACCTGCATTAGGCCAGCGTGGTGGACTATGGCCTGATCTCCCTCGTATTGAAGGGAGGTTCCGAGCTGCAATGGGACGTTAAAAAGGGCTGACTACATGTATTTCTCAGAGATGAGATATTTTCTAACTTTAATGAATACATTAAAAGTATCCTATATGTTGACCCGAATAACCAGCTACTATAATACCAAATTTCTTCAAAATCTGTTTAGTGGTTTTCTATACGATGCGTTTTCAGCCAAACAGACAATAATACTAAAAACTAGATTCGATATGAGTACCAATACTAAGATTTTTTTTATTTTACAATACGTATAGATTTATTCAGTACAACGTACCTAAACAAAATATTTAAATTTACGTTTTTATTCATATAATATTCTAACCATATTTCTTACATGGATAAAGTAATATATTATATCCAAAGCTAAATTGGTATCTCTCTTGTTGTTTTATCTAGTCTGATAAAGAAAACTTGTAATATGGAAAAACTTTTACTATTGGGTCTCGAAAAGAAACTCATAATATGAATGTAACGTTATTATCTGACAACATATAATTAAGTCTTTGGTTAATATAAATGGATTGGATCGGATGGAGATATATTGTGACATTATATTTATTCAACAAAACATTAATTGCTACTAAAAAACACAGCGAAAAACACGATATAAATACAAGAAAAAAGGATAAACTTGTAACTAGATCGTTTATTCGGCAAAGTACACGCACGTATAATAAAATTTCACAATCCATATTGAGCTTGCCTTTTAAACAATTCAAATCTAAAATTAAAAATACATTATTGAATAAGGCTTATTACACCATCACGGAATACTTAGAAGATGTGAATGTATGGGATTATTGTCTTGTTTTTGTCTCACGTAAGATAAATAGATAAATATTGTTATCAATTTTTTTTTTGAAAAGAGCAACTGTTGAGTTTTCACCGGCTCATCTCAGCGATCAGCACCTGACTTACAGACTGAAATTTAATTGAAATTCTATATCATAATGTAAAAGTGACGATTAAAAGTGCTTGTAAAAGTCTACATGAATAAAGAATATTTGATTTTGATTTTTGATTTTGGAGTCATAACAATACAAAATATTGCAAGTATTTTATTGTTTAATATAAAATTATTTATTCTTACTAGTACAAAAAAATATATGGGTAATATCATCATAAGCTTGTCCGTGACTACGAATAACAATAAAAGAGAAGAGTTCAAAATGTTAGAGATATATATTATGACTAAAATTAAAAATACATTATTGAATAAGGCTTATTACACCATCACGGAATACTTAGAAGATGTGAATGTATGGGATTATTGTCTTGTTTTTGTCTCACGTAAGATAAATAGATAAATATTGTTATCAATTTTTTTTTTGAAAAGAGCAACTGTTGAGTTTTCACCGGCTCATCTCAGCGATCAGCACCTGACTTACAGACTGAAATTTAATTGAAATTCTATATCATAATGTAAAAGTGACGATTAAAAGTGCTTGTAAAAGTCTACATGAATAAAGAATATTTGATTTTGATTTTTGATTTTGGAGTCATAACAATACAAAATATTGCAAGTATTTTATTGTTTAATATAAAATTATTTATTCTTACTAGTACAAAAAAATATATGGGTAATATCATCATAAGCTTGTCCGTGACTACGAATAACAATAAAAGAGAAGAGTTCAAAATGTTAGAGATATATATTATGATTAACGGGTCATTCATTCAATTTCATCATAAAAATATAACTAGTTACTGAGCCTTGCTGCATTCGGGTTCGTCTCTACTTACTTAGATACAATATCAGAGGTGAGATTTTGTCCTTAGTACAATATATGTTGGGCCGGATTAACAGCTATCTTTGCACCAAATTTCATCAAAATCTGTCCAGTGGTTCTCTGGACATATTTTCTTAAAAATATAGAACTACTAAATATACTTAATACTATATAAATATATTCGCTCTCTGTATCGGTAATAATAACTAAGACTTCAAAAAATATTATACGTACAGATTAGTCTAAGAATCTAATTTACTAGTATGTATAGAATACGCCTATAAGCCATAAAATAGAGAATAATATAACATAATGTACATGAAAATTACTATCATATAAATAAATGCTATGATAATTTGTCATTTGGTAAACGATTATTTAATTTAAAACGACTGTAGACCAGCTAGTATAATTGCCATGATTAAGTGTTTCCCTTACTTTTCTACAGAATACTGTGACCACGTACGACGAGTCTTCTCCAATCTACGTGACATTGGCGAAGTTATTTGTGCCCAACTGTTAATCCTAAGAGCTACTGACTAAAGCATTTGATGTAGGTTACAAGAAAGCAGATTTTAGAAAATAAAGAAGAAACACTACTTTTTGTAGGTACGTAGGTGTTTTCCAGTTTTAGTTTTAGTAGTCATGGCGAAATAAAATTTGATGAGTATATTTTGTACAATAACTCAATACAACTTAGATTCTTGCTCATAGAACAAGGGATCGCTAATAGGGTATCCCAGTAATAACAGTAAAAGATCTTAAAGCTTATCTCGATGGCATATTTGGAGGATATCCAAGCCATTTGCCACAACGCGACAGAAATGCCACTTTAGACCCAAAGGCAAATGATGTGAAAACATATTTATGTGAGCCTCCGATGACGACGGCAGCTCTATAAAGAACATTCTTTATAAGATTGTTCTATGCATGCCCTTTTTTACTTCTTCTTTCAAACTTATTTCTATTTCCATATATATTATAAGTATTTCTTAAGTATTATTTTTTGCTATATTTCATATTCTGGTAACTCCTCTCTCTCTCTGTTCTGTTTAAAAACACAGTAAATCATATAATTCCAGAGTTAACTTTAATATCTCATTTATGGGGTATTATATTTTTAAAAATGTATGACAAAAGTTGTATATACAATAAATCATGTATTTCCATTTTCCACGGAAGAAGCTTAGGGATGACTTCCGCTTGGAAACAATCTGGTATCAACCATAGAGATGATTGACCCAGTTCTGAAACTGACAGGAAACGAAGCGAGGGTGTATCTTAAGCTATTAAAAGGAGCCAAACCTTATTGTTATTAAAAACGTTAGCATCATTGTGTATTAAAGTGTAGGTAACACTTATTATAATCGTACTAAAATAATACATTTTAAAGTTGGTAAATCTATGTTTGTTACTTTTTCACATTATTAAATCAACAGAAAATTTAAAATCTCATTTGAGTGTTTGTACTGGAGTTCCATACGATCGTCTAACTCTTGTGTTAAAATTCTTAATTGTTATTTCAAATAATGAATATATATCATTAAATTATTAATTAATTTCACTAATAGGTAAATACCAATACAATCTTGATGTCAATTTTAACCTATTTTACCTATATACATATAAAATTAATACTATAATTTGGTATCGTGGAACTTATCTGATGATAGAACCAGGAGTAACTTTCAATTCGGCAAAAGCATATTTTTTATTTTTTTACATTTCAAAAACACTCTCGTCGGCCGAATATACTTGTTATAAAATAGTACCATACCCTAGTATTTAATATAACGTAAATTCACCCCCGGTAGTATTATTGTGTCAAATATGTATAATGTATATTTTAAATAATTCTAAATGGTTTAAAGCTAGATTCTATTTCAATTAAAATTGTATAGAATACATTTTTATGTAATAAGATCCACTGAAATAATTTGGAGCATCAAGTTCAAAGGCGCATAATATAATTATAGAATCATTTGACTTAGTACAATTAAAATATCACAATAATTTCTAAGCTGAAATATTTTACTCTGTAATTTTTTATTTTTTATTTTAACACTAATGTTTAATACCTATTTTTAGAATGGAAAAAAAGGCTAAATCATAGACCACGTGACTCAAAACGACATTAATTTCCTACATTTATGAAATTTATATTAGTAGGTACTACACTAACTAGCGTTGATACAAACACGCCGTGTTTATTTGTTTCAAACGTTTTATAAACATTCGGCTACGAGGTGTTAACTGCCAAATATTTACTGTTTATGGCAGTAACGCGCATTTGCTAATGACAATAGACTAAACTCACAGTTATATTAGTGTAGCTTCATTTAGTCAAATTATTATGAACTAATGGCTAATTCTTTTTTCACTGAACTCTCCCGTAGTTAAGTTTAGGAATCTGCTGATGTTAGTATGTAATGGATTATTAACTTGATAAACACTGAAAAAATCTCTACATTGAAAAAAAATCCTTTTTAATCAACGAAAAAAAATTTGTAAATAGATATGTCTTTAAGCTTAAATTTAACTTTTTTTAATCTTAATACAATATTACATCATTTTATTACTAGACAGACGATCTTATTTAACGTATTAAAATGTCTGATGAACTCATAAATTACTTTGTTGTTTTACTCAAAAATATACGATACAATACGAATTTCCTAGAATATATAATGAAAATGGGTTTATTCTCGACCATTGGAGTATTTATTAATTAGTTAATATAGTATCTGATAAAACTATGGCCAGATCATTTCATCTATTATAAAGATATAATCTGTTAAAATGTATTTAAAATGCTACATTTAAGATTTTCAGTAGAATAAATTGCGACAGGTGCTATCTTAAAGAGAGTTTCCTTAGTGTTACACTTATAGCATATTGAACTGTAGTGAGCTCGTTAACATCGCATTAGGGCATGAAGTACAGCTTTCATTACGATGAAAGGCTCTCTATAGTAAATGTTCAGGTCGCTGCGGCCTGCCTTTGCTTCCACGTGAGGTTTCTGGTACAAAAATATCTATAACACTTACAAGTATGGACTCTAAAACCTACCACAGATTGAGAAAATATAAATGATTCTGTTTAGCTTCTAAAGCTATTGTTGTCTCTACATAAAATATTACCATACAAACTTACCCTAAATCTTGGTACTCCTAAAACGAAATTTCAAGTTTATACGTATTCATATAAGGTATACATATATGTAATATATGATCGTTACATATAATTGTTATCAATGGAGGCGGAATCTATAGTTTTATGTTTTCTTGATTGTCTGTCTGTCTATTGTGAATCTTTCTGTAACCGTAATATGTACCTATTTGGAGACGAACCCAAGCGGATCGAGGGTGAGTCGCTAGCTACTCGTAACACTAAAAAAATTACTTAATCCGTGAGTTTTTGTTAATCACAAGCACTATATTTAGTTGAAACTAAATTCCATCCTTATGGTATTAATATACGAGTATAATATAATGTGAATGAATAGTTATAAAATTCATATCTAACGCTAATTAACCTGCATGTGTTATTCACATTGGAAAACTATTATTATTTTAGTAGGTACATAATTGAGGTATTAAAACAACAGTATGTTATTATGTTTTTACTCTCGGAATAAATAAATTTAAAAAGGTACATTTAGGGTTCTGCTTAATAAATGAAGCCATTCGTCGAGACGCACCCAAGCGTGACATAAGTGGCTAGTTATGTACCTATATAATTATTAATAATATAAAGTGAATGAAAAAGACTTAGGAACGGAGCGCATGCATTTATTTTTCTTCAAAAAACAGACTCAAAAACTCAGACGATTTGAGTAAAATTGGGAATGTGGATGGAATTCTCATTAGCTTACATATAGGCTTTTAATAAGCGTGTCTTAATCTTATCATACAAGTACTATTGATCTTATCATACAAGTAATATTGATCTATTATAATTTTTTTCGTTTTCTCCACTGGGGGCTACACAATACTATTTGGAAGCTTCAATCGATACGCTATGTATGCACACTTTTCCGAGATTCGTCCTGTAAAGGTTGAAGCAAATTTCATATGCATAAAGACAAAAGTTAAATTAAACAATACACATTTAAATAAAAACTTTGCTAAAGCTTAAAATTAAATGTTTAAACCGAGAATTTACTTGATACCTTATTGAAAGCATGTAGCTTTCGACATTCTGGGCAAAACCATCTACCATCAGGTGGCTCTACGATACCAACACATTTAAAATGATACCACTCCAAAACACAATCTGGTGAATCACACCCAATCATTGGTGCCTCGTCATATTTGCCGCAAAAGCAATACAAAGTGTGTACTTCACTGTCCTCTATCGTGCCGTCAGTGGGTAATACATTACACAAATGCGCTGCATATTCCCATCGCTTCAGACCGCATTTCTTACACCAAAGACTTTCAGTCCCGTGCCGCCAATACAAATGCGCTACTAACTGCTTATACTCATAGTAAAACATAGCGCAACGACCACACGTATAAACAGTATTAGACTCCAAGTTTTCATTCATGTTTTCTAAAGAAAATCTTTCCTTTCCTATCGTTGTTAATGAATATATTAAGTCAATGTTTACACAGCACTGATATTTTACTTATTAAAGGGTTAAGTGAGAATGTCAATTTCTTGTAAAGTGTGAAGCTTTTATATTATCGTAATTAATTAATTCATAGAAAATATAATTGAAAGTATATTAGAGATCATTATAAAATTTTAATGAGCGCAATACACAAATAAAGAAAATAAATTAACAATTATTGCTTAATTACTTATCAATTACTTAAGGAGTCTATTAATATAATAATAACAAGTACATCTAATCACAATGATGACTCATTAAAGTAAACAAATGCTTGATGAAGCAGAGTAATGAAAATTTGTATATCATCTCAAATAGCTTAAAGTTTAATTGGTCTACATTTCGATAGGATTTAAATGTACTGAAAATAATTAAAGTACAATCAAATATAAATTAAGCTATATTGAAATTTGTGCGATTCATGATAATATTGATAGGTCACAAAAACTTTTATTATTTTGTATGACTAGAAAAAACAACTAGTTTTGTTTATTAAAAAAGTATTTTATAATGCAAATTGCAAAACTGATGTATGTAACAATATAAGCTTTCAATAATGAAGTAAAATAAATCAATAATGAGACTACGTTTTTTTAAGAGAATATAATATGATGATAAATAAAAATAAAGTATCTGTTTGTAACATCAATACGAACTTTTATACTAAATCCATATTATGTATTTATGTATGATACACATAAGGAAAACACAATTTTTAACATTTTGGTCAACAGATTTTGAAGAGATTATGAAAGTCATTGGAAGATTGCTTATATTATAAGGCTTTTATTTTAGAGAAAGAATTAGGGTTCCGCTCAGAATAAATTAATCGTACCTCGTCGTAAAATAAAAATACATTATTAAAAATAAATTATATTTCTAGTAAAGTCTCAAAACCGACTGTCAAAGTGTAAGCTGCTTAGCCTGTGATTATTTGCCTTAATTATGAGTATTCTTAGAACACTGGGCAAGGTTGTATAAGAAAAATAAGATACTTTGGAATAACATAGTAAATATTGTATGAAAATATATTATTTTTGAAGTTGAAAATAGAAACACAGCCCACTAGACAGAAGGCACTCATCCAGCTTCCGCAGCCTAATTACGCCTAATCACCAATTAAGCCTATAAGTATACTAATTAATTTATATATAAGTAGCGACTTATAATCGCTTTGCTAAGGTGCGGCCCTTGATAAAAAATATTAATTTTAGTAAAAATACATAATATAGTTATTACAAGTACACCATAAAGTAGACGAAGAAGAAAGAAGGTAGACGTTAAATTTCTAGCACATTGATTAAATGTATCTCTTCAGACGTACATTTATTTACCACGATAATTTTTCTGTAATTTGAAATTTAGTTAAAACCCTTTCAATAGGTTGTGTGCGAAATGTACACACATAATATATAAATCCACATCTGTATAGCCAATCGGGCATGATTAACAAACTTTCATATTATAAGCTAAGCTTCCATTTGCTGTTTGCATCATCATATATTTTGAATTGTTTCCTAAACATTATTATTAAAGATCTAACTTCAATTACGATATAAAAAGGAAACACGTGTAGATATAATTTACAACATCGAACAAAGTAATAAACATTATTTTTTCACGTAAATACTGTACTTCAGAAAGCTATCATGAATTTAATACTAAGGTAAAAATATAGTATTTCAATTGAAAAAGTTTGTAGACAGATTTAAAAAAACATTTAATAACAAACACCATATAGGCACTTTGTTAACACAGTAATATAATTTTTCATTTATCAGCTTATATCCATTTACTGTAATTTTGTATTTTAATTTAATATTTATTTATATATTACTATAATATGTACGTATATGTGTATTTATTTTCTATAATATATTATGTAGTTATATTTTATTCTTAAGGTTTATGTAGCAGCATATATACCCATATAAACATGTATGCATTTGAATCTAATTTGTTGTTGTTATCTTCGTTTTTTATATTTAATATTTAATTTTAATCATTTAAACATGAAAAACTTACAAACTCAGCGTATATTTTTTAAATTGGAAAATTATATATTAATGCAAACCACTAAGTTGCAACGTTAATATATTTTTTCTTAATAAAAGCGTGCATTAGAGATTTTATTGGATTAAAAAACGTGATTTGTTTCCGTGAAACACATTATTTCATAGCCGTCAAGTTGTATAATTTAAATACACATTTGAAATGCTTCTCTTTTAACTTCATCCATATCTTTTAAACACGTCAACCTAACGCCATAACTATAAGTTAGTTCAACTTTTAGGCACGTGGCCAGCCTTGCATGTAAGTCTTTGTCTAGATTAACGATCACAATTCTATTATATTAAACCTATAAATTTTATTCTTTTGACTTTATTATCAGTTTTGTTTGATTCATGATCATCATCTTTTTTCATAAAATAAAGTACATTAACCTTTACTTTATTTAGTTGGAAAACTTTATTTATATTTATTATATTGTTGATATTCATACTTTTAAGTCATATAATGTAGTAAGACAGCACTTAGCCAAATTAGTGAAATGTTTTACAAAATCGTGAACCGTTGACAGTCTTAACGAGGGAGCTCATTGATAAGTAAGACCTGAACAACGGCTGTCCCGAACACGCCTTGACGTTCGACTTCAATACGAATATATCAGGGTCTGACCTCTTTCAATATCCTTTTTTCCGAACGAACAATTTTATCGTCTTTGTTATTTCCACCCAATGAACACTAACCCCTTGGATGGTTCTGACGTGAATGAATAACGAAAATTCAGATAAAAAACATTGTGAATATTAAATTTGACATATTGAGTTTATTGAAATTTGTGTTTTTTTACCTCTTTTTTGTGAATTTTGGGATAGTGAATGTAGGTCGTACGCTCATAAGCACTTTTTACGTACTTCATCACTAAGTGCAATTATGTTCCGGAATAACGTTATGTAATATATGCATCGAAATAATAAATATTACCTATATTTCTTATTTCGATTCGAAATAGTAATTTTAAAATAAAAAGTTTTATTTTAGCATATAATTCTTAATTTAGGATAGAGCATAAATTGCTAGGCCAATCTTATCTGCTTATTCACGTCACTCAATGTGATAAAACTAAATAAATTTCAAAGGGAATTTTGTGCAGGCAAATAAACTAGTAAATCGACCTACCATTTAAAGAGAGGAAAAAAGAAGAAAAGGTGTTCATAATATATTGGGGATCGTGAGGCAAAACGCAGGCAGCTTTAAATCATTTATTTTTAGTATAGTTTTAGGAGTCGAAGTGATGTCGATGAATTGTGTTCAGCTTATAAACCATTATAGCCTAAAAGACAGCACAGTGTATAAGAAAGTGATCAATTGACTGTTTAATTATATCACAAGCCTTTATAATTCACAGTTAAGATAAAAACTATATCATATGAAAAATATGTAATTGTTATACACAAGAATTATGCGAATACTTTACGATTATAATCCATTCTTATATTTTTAAAACAGTAAATTATTAGTATAAAATATGAAAGGTTTGTACGTATAAAGAAACCTATTACATGTAATATATCCTTTGCGGTGATAACTTCGTCGCCTTCGTCTCTAACTACTACCGATTAATTCAAATGTTCCAGATATGCATATCCACTTAGTTTAAATAAATTAAAGTATATATGATTAATTCAGAATAATTTGCTTACTTTCCAAATAGATACATTTTATCTTTGTTTATTCGAATGTTTCAAATTGAAATATTTTCAAATAACAATTATTCAATTTCAAATTATTTAAAATTATTACCTTTATATTTACTCTAATTATTGTTGAATGTCAATAATAATAGCATCCGCTTTATAAGATGTAAGAGATTTTCCGGGAAATGCCGCAAAATATGGAATACAAAATTGGATTAATATGTTACGAGCACCAACGGTTCCTATATTCGTAGCTCCGGTCTCGAGGGCCTGCTGAAATCTCTGCCTGCCTCCGACGCGAGCAAATGGCGTATACCGAGATTACAGAAAACCGATAAATAATATTTTATGACATTATTAAATTTCGCTAAACATTAATAATGCTATTTTCAGATCATGATGCATAAAAGTTATGATATACCCAATTTATGTGTTATGATAGTTGCTAGAAAATGGTTAACGTTGAAGTAATCTTACAAGTAAGAAAGGCTTTTATTGGAAGTGTTTATGGTTTTCTAGATTGATTTTGTCTAAATATAGCGTTACCTAAGACGCAATATCTTATAATAATTAATAGGCATCAAGCAAAAGCAAAATGTACGCTCTATTTATCACCTACGCAAAGGTGTCAAAAGTCAGAGTTAATTAAGGTACCTATTATCACTGTAATAAGCAAAAAAATAGGACCCCTTATTCAAAATTGCAAACAAAAATAATTAAGGATTAATCGTATACCCTATTAAAACTCTTTTCTTTTAATTAGTCAACTAATTATACTTTAACTTAAGTACAGCATTTATAAAATACACAGCATAAGCCATGACATAAGTAGACGTTTAAACTCACTTAAAGCGCAATTTTCATTGCCTCATCTCCGGCACACGTGTGATTCCCTTAAAGTCACATTAAACCGTCATTACAGTAAAGCAGGATGCTACGTGTATATATTTCTATTACATGATATAAAGTAAATTTTCTTTCATAATTTTGTATAGAAAATTTTTAAGGACCGAAAACTTCCAAAATACCGTGTAATCAGAGTATTAATCCTTACTACCAAGTATCAAAATTATTTTGTTGATCTAGTGGCTAATTGCCATAATCTCCCCTCACGAGCACTTTATATAGCGACGAGTAGAGCTTTCGGTACTACGCTTTTTTCTTTGTTATCTTTTCGGAAAGTCATAAAAAATATAGACTCTCAAAAATAGGATTAAAATCATTGAGTTGGACATAATAATAATTACGATAATGTTTTACTACCTTTTTTCCTTTACGAATCAACACACAATTTATCTGACATACAATTAGGATTACCTAGAAATAGGTATTTTTTTCAAATGTTTCTCATGTCTAATATTAATCTGTTGAATTTTTATTTTACTTTTGAATGTATTTCCGTTAGAAGATTTTATGTATATAAAAAATAGATTAAGATGGCTTCCGCTTTGCCCCAGAAAGTAAACCTTATTTCATCAATTACGCTACGTTACATCGTGATGGTCACCTTTATAATTGAATTTGATAAATTAATGTATTTTAATTATATTTATTTATGTACATAATTTAAATAAATTAAGTAATGAATTTGAAAAAAAATCTTTGCTTTTTTTTTCATAAAATTACAGGTATTAAATGTGAAATAGGTATACAATTTTATTCAGAGAATCATAACATAAGATCGTTTACATTATTTTATATTACTAGACATGCGTATTTTCGACAATAAATCTTACAACAATATTCTCAGTCTTTATATCTATAAATCATGAAAAAAATTCAATAAACGTTTCCATTTTTTCATTTATGTAAATAAATACACATGAGATGAAAATTTAAGGAAATCCGGTACGGACGTCGGCATTAGCATATTTATTTATGTAATTTCAACCAAGTCCACGACTGCGACGAGTTTAGCGTCAATAATAAAATAAGATATTATGATTTCTTATTATCATTCAAACTGGAACGTCAACTTCACATTAATATTAAAAAACAAAATGAGAACAATATAAACCGTAAATGTACATATATTACCATTTCAATGTACTTTAAAAACATTATATTTAGTCTTTATTGCACAGTTAATTAAATAGAAAAATAAAAATACAGAAAATATAATTTAAATATAAATATTAAATATATAATATATAAAATTAAAATATAATTACTTTATAAGAATATTTTTTAAATAATTTTGTTGAATTAGTGATTATTATCAAAACAAAGGACGAATCTATAGTTTTTAAATTTTTTATCCGTCTGTCTGTCGGCAACGGACGACGACGGACAACATACACGATACTTTTTACTAAAAAAATATTTCAAAACGGAGCAACGTAAATTGAAAAAATAAATAATACCCTAGGCAATATTTACTAAATAAAAATATTAATCCACAAACAACTTGAACTTAAGGCAACATTTTCTCTAAAGATGATAAACAAAGATGTATAAAGCAGTCACTTTATAAAGAAGATAGCATTATTAAGTGATTTGCATTGTATAAAACAAAGCCCTATTACTGTCTGTCGGCCTTAGCATGGGTAAAAGTAAAATGAAGCTTAAGATTTTCTAATACTTAGTCGAAACACGTAATGCCCCAGAAGCAACTATATTATTTTACATCGCCTGCCGCTACTTGTTTTTAATACAAAATAGTACGTGGTTAGATAAAGAAAACCCATATCCGATATCGAGAAGATTTTTATTTTTCAAAAATAATCTTTTTAAATTGAAGTTTTCGTTGCGACTTTTGGATGTATAAAATTTATCCAAAAGTCTAATATGATATATAAGAAAGGATATTTAAAAGACTAAATTTTGTCCGCGGCATCACTTGCATGGTAAATGTAGGTAGCATTGAAATGTCCGTCTTCATGATGTAACCTGTTCTTCGATATCTCTTCTGTGGCTTAAGCTAACATACAGACAGAGTAGTAGTACTAGACTTTTACATTTATAATTTTAGTAATTAATTATTTTCCTTAAAAAAATATTAAGTTTAATGCTTGTACACAGAGTACAATAATTTTTGACGTCGCGTCGTAAGTTTATTACCATTGTCCATAATCTAAAAAGCATTTTTCATGAAACCTTCCATTCGTAAAAAATGTGTTATTTTATATGGCAGACCTTAATTTATTAGGTTTTTCGTTTTTATGGATTATATTCGTACAGCGATCGATTATGCCGATAGGCACATAACTGCCTCGGTGGTGTAGTGGCTAGCATGTACGGTCACACACCGAGAAGTCCTGGGTTCGAGTCCCGGGTCGGGCCAAGTTTAGTTATTGAATCTTTCTGTTTCGTTAGCCTCAGCCTGGAGTTGGGAAGTTGGTGGTGGTTCACCCCCGTGCCTCGGAGAGCACGTAAAGCCGTCGGTCCTGCGCCTTATCTCTCACTGGTCGTGTCGAGTAGTCGTCCCACCGGAGTATGAGAGTGATAGGAATAGAGAGTGCACTTGTGTCTGCGCGTACACTTGTGCACTATAATATCTCCTGCGTACTTGGCCAGTCTCAATGAGATTGGCCGCCTTGGCCGGAATCGGTCGGAGAGAACATAAGTATACAAAAGCTATACCTAAATTATAACAGTGTAGATTATACATGTACCTAATATTATACTTATGTAATACAAGAAAATATTTTTGCATTAAATTTGAGTGAGAAAGAGTTTTATCCCATATGCATAGTAAAAAAAAATCGATAGTGTCCATGTTCAAAGTATAAATATGTTTTTTAAATCTTTTACAGAGATCCTTATACTGGATTTAATAAATAAAAAATTATCAACGCATACAAAACAAATTGAAAAACCTCACGTATAAGCAGCTAAATAATGCTTTCCCATTACATGGCAAGCAATAAATTACAAATTAAGGGTTTTTTGTTCTCTTTGGAAAGGATAATAAATTATCTGAGATTTATTGTATTTTAGGAAATTGGAAATACAATTTATTGATATATTCATACTCGTTTTATATTCACAATTTAATTATTATCATTCCATTCGGTTATCAAGCGAGTGCGAGTGGACTGGGCTACCATAGCCTGAATTAAACAATATAGTATGCCTTAATTTAACTAAATGGCCTGATATCAGCAAGTTGAATAACGTCTACCTTATACATTAGTTTCTCTACAAACTCGATCGCCAACCCTTTGTCCAGTACCTCTTTCCGTTTTGCAAGTAAGAGGTGATCGTATGCAAATATAATTGCGGGCCGTGCAACGGATGGGTGCGCATTAGCTGCGCTTTGTGCGGGAATGACTCGGTCCATTTCACACCGATCTGCGAATTAGCCGGTTCGATCTAGCTAGCTAGGACAACGCGGTCGCTATGAGGATGTTGATTTTGGAAAGCTCTCATGTATTAAGCTTATTATAAGCTTTTAGGTAACTATTCCTTTCTAATATATTTGTTTCATTTTGTTATTGAGTCGAATTAATTTTTAAATGTTAATTTCATAAATCTACTCTTTCTAAGAATAAGTATACCTACGAGTATTATGCACATTTGCAAATAAAATAAACATTTTCATTTTAACAATTTTAACATACTATATATTATTTTTTTAATTTTAAATCTCTTATAGTAAGGATCGATGTGATTTTTTGCATACATATAAAAACCCATGAGCTATATGCGTGTACTTCCACATCGGCTTTTAAGCCGGTACATTTATAACTATATTATTCTGTTGTAAAAAGTTACTTTGGTGGATGTATTATAATCTAAAAAAGCTTAATCAAATTTTTTTGTTGTAATTTTTTTTGTTAAATTTACATTATTTTAAGTAAATCTATAAATGAAATCGAATAACAGAAACATCATTAAGTTCGTGATATTTATAAAGAAAAATAATGATTCTTGATTATATCTTCTATCTTTGCACAATCTCTTTTATGAATAAATTATAATTACTGGGGAGATGTGCTTAACGCTGCGCTTTGTCTTAATCAGATGTCTACTTATCTGACAAATATTTCTCTCTTCCATACATAACTAATACAAACATGGACTCATTTCTTTTTTTACCTTTAGCGCTTAATTATACACTAGTATTGTAATTAAATATAATATAATGTATTACAACATATAATAAGTCAAAAGTAAATAACATTTTAAAACCCAAGCTTTTATTAGTTTGTTTTTACTTTTTAGAGCATAAAATAAAGCTTTTTAGAAAGGATTTCTTGTACTTTTATGTTATTAATGAAACTTTATAGTTTACGTGTCATGAAGTGAGTTTGCTATTTATGTTAATTGAATCATAATGTATATACATAATTTCGTGCCCTTGCCGTTAAATTCTGAAATCTTTCGATTCTCACACCCTGATTGACGCTGATTACGAGGCCTGTGTTATGAAAACCAGATAGTGAATATATTACACTTTAATAATTTTAAATTCACGCTTATTATTAATATAAACCACCATTTCATTTACCCCAAACACACGTTAGTGCTCATGAAACAAATGAAAGCCTTCAGCAGGATTTAAACCCGCGACCACAGACACAGAAAGTAAGGTGTAAGGTTAGGACACAAACAGAGCCTAACGTGTTATACAAATCGAATCCAGTTATAGAATTTCGTCTGTTCTGCTCGCTGCTGAGAACTTGCTTTGTCTAGAACTAATTCTAATGAATGAATGACCAGGACATTATAAAAATCATTGTTGCACTGAATCCACATATAAAATTTCAACACCGTAGACTAAGAGAAAATAATTCTATTGTGATTGCAAGATTTGAACCATACAAACATACTCGTACCAACATTGCAAGTAAAAACTTACAATAAATAATAAGTTCAGACGTTAAAATAAATAATTTTCATTATAAGCAAATGTTTGCCAAAACTTTAATAAATTAAAATAAATAAGTTTGAATTAAGTACAGATTTTCCGTTTGCTAAAGTATCTCAGAGAAATCTGGATGTTTGAGCTTTAGCAAGAGCAAGTACTAATAGTGCTTTAGTAGTTAGTAAAACAAACTCTAAACAATTATTTGGCTAAGTGCTACAATTCTGAATGTTAACTGTGCAACACTCTAAAATATTTATCTATATTTGACATGTTTGGCTCAGTTGGTGGTGAGCCTACTTTCTGCGCTAGCGGTCGCGGGTTCAAGTCCCACTGGGGGCATTCATTTGTTGAGCACGAATATTTGTTTATTTTTACTCCAGTGTTGGGTGTTTATATTTAAAATAAGTATGAATTTCAAATTTATATGTTTAGTATATCAACTACCTGATATCCGTAATACAAGCTTCGTACGCTTACCACGGAACTCGATGGCGCTATTGTATTAATGTCCTCACATATTTTTATTTCATATACTTTTCTTTTGGAAGCAATATTATTTTATATTGAATTTTAGAAATATTGACCCATGTCTACGTTTCTATAATATAATTCTAATCTCATTCTTTATTGTACACCATATATTTTGGCACAGCTTCTCTGAAATAGCAATGTCATAATAAAGCAAATAATATGACCAGTAAAAATTTTATATAACAGAAATATACAGCTTTTTAATAACCTAGCTCTTTAAGCACTCACAGTAAAACAAACCGTATTGTAGACAATTTATCTTAAAACCACTCTTATCTCGAGATGTTTCGCATACCCGTTGCCGAATGTTCCGCGCTATAAATATCATAAAGATACCTATATTTTCACGGAACAATGCCTCTCCGGTATCTCAATTTTCATTTCCTTTTGTTGGAACATATATACAATGTGATTTGTAGTAACAGAATAAATAAAATATCCGGAAAATCTAAGATTTCGTGCTAAGACTTTATGATGTCCCTGTTTATCTGCAGTAGGTATAATTATTTAACTTTTAAGTCGAGAACTAAAAATCTAATTAAATCTGCAAATCTTAGAAAACATATGTTTTAAAATATTCGCGTATATCTAAGAGTGTACCTGTTACTAACCTAGTATCGTAAAAATCCTACCAATTTATATAAAAATGTATTAAAATAGTTTTGTAATGATTACGAATTTTCATTAGATATTCGTTCATTTTGCAATACGCGTACAAATAAACTGTAATATTTCTATCTATACAATTTTAACTAAACATATTTAATGTTCACAAAAGGATATAAGATTTTTCAGTAAAAAGTAACACCGATTTCGACTCGAATAATATATTATCACCACACTAAAGTTCGATGAAATTCAATCAGTGGTATACAAAAAATAAGCGAATTGCGCTTGAAGTGTTTTTTCTTATTATTTTCCCATTAAAGTAATAGATTTTACAGCAACAAATTGTTTTTATTAACCTGGCTATCAAATTTACTACAAGAGCTTTGTTACTATTATTCTATATTTAAATATTTAAATATAGATGAAACTGTACATTGAATTTAATTTCTAATTTTCTCGCTTTCTCTCTTATTGTTTGTATCGAAATAGCCTAGTTATAAATGATAACTACAATATCTTGTTGTACTTTTAAAGCATATATATTGTATTTCCTTTCTTAATATGTCTTATTACTCGTACATCTTTTTACATACTGACATTATTTCATTACTTTTAAAGAACTTCCTAATTTAAATTGTAAATACTACTAAATAGTTTTAAATATTATACAAACATAATATATATACAAACTACTTTTGATTTAGAACATTGTAATTCTTTTTAAGTATTGAAAATTAAAAAAATAATTTTATTACTGATTCCAAAGCAGTACCTAACTTAAGCAATTTCCAACTGCAGCCTATAACCGTATCAATGTACTTCAGAGCTATAAGCAATCGAATTTGCGTGTATACAAAATAACTGCCCGCGTAGAGCTGCCCAAAATACGATGTAATACTAGCATGGTTTCAGTGTAATGTAGGTTCTGACCCCTATTTTACGCTACATACTCTACAGAAGTCTCCTCCAAATGAACATGGGTTATAAAATGTTATTTGCCTTTAAAATTGGTTTTATCTTGTTATGAAAATTGTAATTTATAATTTTGATAGCAACAGTTAGAGATTTCATTTGCATGCGTTTTAATCCTGCACTATACAAGAAAGTAAAGAATGAGGTAAAGAATAAGTAAAGTTATCTGTATTTTCAATTTAAACTACTAGCTTTACAGTGAGGAAAACTTCATTAAAACCGGTTCATCTATTTTTTACTAATGTGTAATTAAATTGACAGATAGACAAGCAAATATATATCAAAAGATTTCCAATGCAATGTAATGTGAGCCCGCTATAATAATTGTATTACATTATGTTGCTTATGATATTATAATGTTCTATTTTAACTATTTATTGCTGACTTCATAAAAAATTAATTCTGAATTTCACACAAACTGAAAGCATTTGCATCCACAAACTTTATATATATTTCCATATTAAGTTCGACTACACGTTTGGCTGAGTCGGTAGAGACCCTACTTACTACGCCAGCGGTCGCGGGTTCGAGATCCGATGTTCATTTGTTAAGCACGAATGCTTGTACTCCAGTCAGGAGTGTTTATATTT
This sequence comes from Boloria euphrosyne, assembly GCA_951802675.2. Lineage (NCBI taxonomy): Eukaryota > Metazoa > Arthropoda > Insecta > Lepidoptera > Nymphalidae > Boloria > Boloria euphrosyne. The sequence goes on from OX637877.1 coordinate 7,419,928, forward strand.
ATAATATGTATGTATTTAAAATTTATATGTGTAGTATATCAACTATCTGGTACCCGTAACACAAGCTTAGTTTACCACGGAACTAGATGGCGCTGCGTATAATAATGTACTAACATATTAAGTAGGTATAACTTGTATACAGACTTTTACTCAGATAACTTAAAGCAAAATCTGTATGAATAAAAGAAATAAAGTGATCAATTTCCGCAGAGATCCAGAAAAGTATCACTCTATTACGACGGGTAGCTCCGTCCCTATCGGTTTATTGCCACCTTCATATACTTAAAGATGTTGGGCAAATGGTTTCCCAGCCTCGTATACTGACTATGATACACTTTAACGTCAAACACATCCTTTGTACATTTTTAGAGCTACTAAATTTTCGATTAACAGTTTGCAGACTTTCGAAGAATGTAAACATTTTTGTTATATTTTTGCTATTTTTAGCACATTTGGCAACGTCATAAAAAACTTAATGAAACAGGATAAATAAATCTCAAATCTCAATATAAAGCGTGAAGTCAACGTCACTACCTTCCGGTAACAGCTGCAAAATGAAAAAGTGGCAGGCCGACTGCAATTGTGAATATGTTGAAGTAATTTAAACGATATGTAAAGCTTTAATATTGCTATATCCATTTTAATGTATTAGAAATTTAAATGAAATCAAATATCGTAATATATACAGTTCTGTACGAAGACTTGTCGAAATAAAAAGACATCTAAGAAAAGAGAAAAAAAAACCAAAGTAAATGTACGTTAACTAACCACAAGCGACATATTCAAAACAAATTATATACTTGAACAAAATATGTTGATTAATGTTGGTACTTAAAAGCTTGTCGCGATGGATTCCCAAAGTTTTCAGTTCCCAAACGGAAACTCATATTATGCACTAATTGTCAAAGAAGTTGTTTAAAACGGTAGTTTTGTGCAATTTACTGAAACTATAACATTTCATGATTGTCCTTATGAATAATTTAGTTTTTATATGGTATTTGTTTAGTTATTTCGTAAGTAATGTTTCTTTATCTTAATCTATAACCAGATGATGACAAAATTATAGACCAGGCTTTTTATGTTTAATGTTTGTTTCATAAAAAAAAATTGATGCTAATATTAAAAAGACAAAAAATAAAGCGAAAGAAAATTAATATATTGGATATAGAAAAATCGTTAGTATAAGTGTATCTTCTTCGTCGTTCTAAGAATGATTAAAAAGATAAACTTTTATTCACGATAAAAACTTTTAAGGGGAAACGAGATGAAGTTTTACTTACGATAAAGTTTCTGGTAACATAAACTTAAGCATTTGGGCTCAGTGCAATAGCTATACGAGTCAATCAGTACATATAAAATATAAATAAATAAAAAATTAAATTAAAAACAAACACTTCAAGTGTTTGTTTTTAATTTAAAATTAACATCTTTTCACTAAATGCATATGAAAGTAAAAAAAAAATATTTTTTGTCAATCTATCTGTCTGTTTGTCCCGGCTAATCTCGTACATGGTTGGACCGATTAACAGGAATTTCACTCGCAGATAGTAAATGTTATAAGAAGTATACTAAGGCTATTTTTATTTTATAAGAAAATCATAAAAAACCGTTTAATTTATTTTAGCTTACGCCCAGCGAAGCGGGACGGGCTTACTTGTTAAAAATATTTACAACAATGGCTTTATCATGGATACTTTAAAGTGTTCAGACAAGGCAGAGGAAATGGAGCAATCAGTTAAACTGACTCCATTGAGCTCGGTGATACCAGCAACAGAATTTGCGTGCGAATAGCTACTGTATTTGTTCACTAACAACTTCCGAAGCTAGCGCGGAAAATAAAGTTGAAATAATATTGCCGATTCGTAACTTACTTCTTTACAATTGTATTGTTGAAGCCACAATTTTTGAATGTATATTATATATGCATATATTTTTTAAAAGTAAACTTTTTAAATAGTAAATCTAACGTTTCGCTCAGTTTGTATACTTGCTTTGCCAACGGTCGCGGGTTTGAGTCCCGCTGGGCATTTATTCGTTGAGCACGCATTTTTGTACTCTAGCCATGGTGTTTATTTATATATAATATGTATGTATATATTGAAAAGTTATATATGTGTAAGTGTTTAAACTATCTGGTATCCGTAACACAAGCCTCGTAGCTTGCCCCGAAACTAGATAGCGCTGTGTTAATGTCTCAGCATAAAAAAAACAACACGATAAGTCACAATAAGAAACGCTTACTGATAATAATTTTAAAATGTTAATAATAATGTAAAAGTCTTACTGAATATAAGCTAAAGTTACGTAAGGAAGCTTATGTAGAGTCAAGGTTGCGTAAGTTCGAAAGGTTGCATCTTAATATTTATAATATAATAATAAAAACATCAAGAATTTACTTTAAATTGCGATGACTTAATAACGAATAATTACTATAAGAACTCAAAAAGATTCAATTTCTCCTTTCAAAATTGTACATTTTTTATGATGATAAATTATTTTATTTAAATGTCGATTTGAATGTACATCAGATCAAGCATATACGTAACACATTCCTTTTTAAATCTTTTTTGACATTTATTCTTCTAAAAAAACGGAAATATTTATAAATATTCATGTTGTAATGACAAAGATCTAATTAAAAGTGTCTTGTATTTAACAAGGTTTGTTGTACATTTATCTATTTTCTTGCATCATTTTGCAAGCAAATGTAATAGCGAACCGTGCAACGGACTGGTGCACATTAGCTGCGCTTTGTACAGGAATGACCCGCCCTATTTCACACTGCTCTGCAACTAAGCTGCTTCAAATCCAACTAGACTAACTCGGTTTCTATACTGAAACTAGCTCTTTATTGAATAGCTCTTTATGGATAAAATAAATGATAAATAAGTACCTTATAAATCAAGCATGAATCAATTTATTTTGAATACTAATCAAGGAGTCTCAAATCAGTTTAAATTTATTTATTTTTTTATTAATTTTATTGAATTAGATTTCGTAAGTAAATGTTCAAAAATACCATGCAAGGGGCCTTTTTTCATCACATTCTTATCGTTTCGGCGTCATCGTGTTCTTTTTCACATAACACAACACTGGCGTAATAGAATTAAGCTTACCAATTTAAAGTTTTAACCTTAAAACATTAACAGAAAGAAGAATTGAATGTCGTTGCTTTATAATCAAATTATTGTCTTGTATGTCTTCCGCCCTTTTTAATGTCCCACTGCTGGGCACGAGCCTCCCTCAGTACGAGGGGATCAGGCCATAGTCCACCGCGCTGGTCTAGTGCATGTTGGCGGACTTCACATATCTTTCGAAAACTTGCACCTTAAGACAAGTGGTAATCATGTTAGAAATGATTCGCACATATAAATATCAGAGGTGCGAGACCCGGATTTGAACCCGCATCACTCGGTTATTCAATTGATCGCGTTACCGCTGGACTAACACTGGGCTTATTATTATTATTAAAATAACACTGTATAAATTTTAAATCTTCTTATATAATCTTAATGTGCAAAATCATGTAGAAAATCTACGCTACCGAATGTTCCGAGCTGAGAATATCAAGAAGATATATTTTTACGGAACAATGCTTTCCGGTATCTCAGTTTTCATTTCCCCTTGTTGGGACACAAGGTGTGATTTGTAGCACGAGATAGTATACAAAACGGTGGCTCAGAGGTACTCTACTGTCAGCAGAAAATCCCGGCTTTTAACAATTTTTCATACGAAATCTAAAAGTCATTTTATTGAGTTTTTGTATTTGTGTTGCTTTAAATTTGTTTAAAAAGTTTACATTCACACCTAATAAATTCAACATACATGTTTAACAATAGTTTTTAGATGTTATCATTTTAAAGTGTATTTCCAAAGAAAATAATCTCTTAATAGTATAACTACTATTATATGCTATTTTTAAAATAAAATAAAATTAGCTCAAGTGTTAATAATACGTCGTCACAATCAAAGCTCCGAACTATTGCTATTAATTGTAAAAAATTGAAGACACATGTTGAATTTTATACTTTATTAGTGTTATTTGTAGCCCACTAAACCATAATTCAAAAATAAATTAGATAATTTACTGCGCGCCGCAAACCAAAAACCGACAGTAGGTATGAGCTGCAAACACAAAGCATTGTGGTTTCATATTTATTTGTTTGCCTCTTCATACTCGCACTGGCACCTATTATATCCAACGTAAACCAAAATCCACGAAACCAACTGTGAAACGCGATGCATAACAAATGATAGAGTATTTTGTATTTTAGATCGAAGAAAAAATGTAAAGAAATGTCAAATTCCTTGACTGTAAATACATAATGTGCCTTAAAAATAAAATTTCATTACAATATGGATTAAGTAAATTCTTAAATAAACTTCGTTTTAATTGCTACGTTTTTTTATATAAAATTGAAAATAGGCTATAAAAGTAAATCCTTGGTAAACGAAGCATGAAGTTTGCGACACGAACTTTTGACTACGCTTGTAAAATGAGAAAGTAAAATAGTTCGAGCAGACTGCAATTATTGTTACGTTTAACATTTTAAGCAGAATATAAAGGAATCCTTTTAACAAAATTTAAATCGCTTCATTATAAATGAAAAAATATATATTCTTAATCCAATATAAATTTAAATTATATATGTATATATGTGTACGACTTTATACAGTACGTAACTACTGTTAATCCTATTAATCCTCATAGTTATCGTCCGTGTCATTTGAAAAATAATTAATTGCTTTAAAAATAGCTATATCCTTAATGAAATATAAATAATACCTTTATATCAATAATATGTTAGGACATTAACACACAGCACTATCTAGGTCCGTGGTAAGCTACGAGACTTGTGACGTGGATACCAGATAGTTGATGCACTACACATATGTAACTGTATTATAAATATAAAAATCCGTGAATTGAGTACAAACATTCGCGCTTATCACACAAGTGAATGACTCGAACTCGCACCTGCTGGTACAGCAAGCAGGGTCACTTCCATATGAGCCAAATCTTGTGTGACCAACTTTTTCAAGAAAGGAAGCTTTTGAATTAGCAGAGTTTTCTGATAATATGGTAAAAATAACTAAGTGTAGTTTTAAGTCTCAAGCTATATGGACTTCGGGCTTTCCTATATTATGTAACATAAATGTTTTAAATGTTAATATTAGTGAAATTGAACATGAAACTCATGAATTATATTTAAAGAATGCTCTGGTAAATCGAAGTTAATATAAGAATATGACCTATGAATAAGTATTACAAGATCAATAAATGTTAATATAAAAATTTAAATAACAATCTTAAAAATATCACCAATTCTCCACTGTCTGTGACACATCGACCCTCATTCAAAACATTATCCTTCAAACGACAGTGGCCACGCAAATTAGTGTCGTTAACTCTAGGCAAAAATTTATCCTTCGTCATAAAAAGCATTTTTATTTTGAGATATTACATCACATTATCACAATATCAGTTCGGAGCCAAATGTCTCTCGTCCTGAGAATATCAAGAAGATATATATCCATGAAAGAATGCCTTCCCGGTATCTCAATTTTCCTCTTAGCAACACCGGGTGTGATTTGTAGCTTTAGACACTCATACTACCTATACAAAACGGAAGCGTTATAAACCCTCGCGAGTATGCTCTCAGAATATATAATTAAATACTATAAACCTTTTACGAATATAATAAAATGTATTTTATGCCATGTTGTATTAAATCTTTTTTTAATACTATTATTTAACCACGGTTTTTCTTGCGTATTAAGTACGTAAATAAAAATAGCGTATATATTATTCTAAAATATATGAAACATTAATCGCGAACTTAAACATTACAGTGTAAAAGAGTTACTCGTACAAGCATATAGAATCAGAGTAATAAGAATCAGATTGATTATTTTAAATCAATATAAACTATGTTATACACATAGTTTATTATTATTAGTAAATATTTTGTAGAGGTAAAAAAAGTTCGTTTAAAATTAACGTTATAGACAGTGGGTAAACGATAATGTAACTGTACTGATCGTAATAGGTACAATACAAAATTTTGAATTTGTATGAATTACATAAAATGTCAAAAATAAATAAATAATAATAATAATGTTTTCCGACCGATTATCTGATGGAGACTAACCAACTGCGCAGGAGATATAATAGTGCCCAAGTGTACGCGCTGACACAAGGGTACTCTCTATTGCTGTCACTCTCATACTCCGGTGGGACGACTAAACGATGTGAGAGCTGAGGCGCAGACCGACGGCTTTGCGTGCTATCCGAGGCTTGGAGGTGAGACACCGGCATTTTCCCAAATCCGACCTGTTACTGACGCTCACTAAACAGAATGACTCAATAACTAAACCTACCCCAGACGGAACTCGAACCCAGGACTTCCGGATGTGCGACCGTACATGCTAGCCACAATACCACCACCATCGAACTGACACTAACAAAGCTGTTATATTTGCCTAACAATCAAAATCCAAAACTATAACCCTTTATAATCTAAACAATTCACATTACATAATATTATAATATGTTGAGGCTATATTCACTCCCTGCATACATTGTAAGCTTTACATTGTTTAAATATCCTTCATATTGTTTGAATGCGTCAAACTCTTCACACAGTCCAATTATAATTTGATTTTACTGAAGTTTTACGTGTATGTAAGCAGCTTTTTACCAGTTCAGTTTCTTAATTTGTTTAGAACAAAAAGTTTATACTCGTACTTTGCAATATTTACCTAATGTATAGGTATCTCAAAGCATGGTCGGCTAAAATAAATTTCGATAATATCTGATAAGATAACTTTAATAAATTGAAAAGATCAGCTATTTTTTCTTTCTTGGTTTTATGTTTACATGTAAAATAAAAATCCTGCTTTGATTCCATTGAAGTTCCAATAAATAAGATATGAAAACAGAGTATAAAGTTCATCATCATCATCACAACCTCACTTTACGCGATAAAGAGAAAGTAATCTAACAAAAGCTATGGCGGGGTTTTCCTAATCTTAAGCCAATTATAGCACAAGTAATTTAAGAACCTTAATTATTATTCTCATTAAATTATTACATTATTTACTTCCACTCCGGTCTTGTGGGTAGGAAACACACCCGAGGGTAAGAGATACTGAATTCAAGTCCCGGGTTGGGCCAAGTTTATGTATTTTGATTTTTTGGTTAAGATATTCTCAGTAACAGCACGGAGTTGGCGGTCTTTTATCCCCCAGCCGCGGCGAACATATAAAACTGTCATTCTGCGCCTTATTTTTCAACGGCCGTGTCGAAGTATTGTTTTATCGGATAGTGATGGTAAAAGGAATAGAGAGTGCACTTAAATCTGCGTGTAAACGCCCATTTATCTATACTAATATTATAAAGAGGAAAGATTTGTATTTTTTTGTATGTAACGAATAAACTTTAAAACTACGGATACTACCGATTTTAATTATATTTGGTACACAGATAGTCTAGAGCATGAGAAAGGACATACTTAGACTACTTTTCAAGGTGAAAAAAGTGCTGTAAAGGGTTAAAATAGGGGATGAAAGTTAGTACGAAAATTACGTCATTTTTAAAGCGAGAAGTTTGAAACTTATTTTTTAATCTTTTGATTAGATATAAATAAGAAAGACATTCAAATTTTATGTCAATTTTTTTAATTCAACAATAGTTAAAACACCGTATTTTTCCAACTTATATTTGATTTTACAAAACTTAACTAAACTATTCTATAATAATAAACGCGTCTGTCAAAATAGGCAGCGTTGAGGTTTTCGTTGGTGACGTTATGCGCTGGTAGCGCCATCTGAGCCGAGCTTGGCGTAAAACCTCCCATTGAAAAAAAAAACGAAAGGACACATATAATCTGATTACCTATAAGGAATAAATTCAATTCAACCTGTATTGAACAATATCGGGCATGGTTTACAAATCAAAATATGAGAGAATAATTTACAAATACAAAGCTCGTACGCGGTTTATTTACGTATTCCTATTTCAACTAACACGCAGCGCTTGACTGCTCTTAGAGAAATTTGATTTTCGTTTTAGTTTGTTCAGCCTATTAAATACCAAGTTTACTTTTTACGTAGTTTTATTTCCATTTTTTTTTTTGTTTTTTTTTTTTGCCAAATTGAATAGCTCAATAGGATTTGAATATTAGAAATTTGAATTCCAATACAATCTAAACTTAAGCTTAAAACATTAATTTTTAAAAGTCTCGCTTCAAAAATGACTACTCAGTAGGTACTCAGTATATTGTAGCAAATTCTGGGAAAAATATCCGGCTCTTCAAGTTCTGAGCTTCGAAAGTTATAATCTTTCCGATGTCTGTCAGTCAATGTAAGTATTTTGTCAAGTAGAGATGCTTTTACAAAAGTAGTTTCCATGAGACGTTTACCGAAAGTTTGTAGAAGTAATGAATATTGATATGGTCCATTTGTTGTCTTTTAAGTTACAAGTTTATTTTGTTTGCTACTCCTGTTATAACAGCAGAGCACTGTTAATTACGTTTAAAACTGTTCCAATGTTAGAAAATGAAAATTTCGGTATGAGTAAAAAATTGTAAATGAAAATTTTGAACAAGTTTAGTAGTTCATATTTGTCATTACATACATTCTAATTTCAAATATTTTCTTATTTTTGACTATTTTTACTTATTCTCTTTGCTTCATATTAAGTCTACATACCTACTTGTAAGTAATTATCATAATAAGCTATGGTATTTATAGGTACTTAAATTACTAAGGTACATATAAATTAGGAGTTATACGCATTAACAATTCAAGATTTAAGAAATAGGCATTAAACATTTTCAATACATTTGAATATAAAAAGTAAATTAAGTACCTAAATAATTTAAGTAATATTAAGTAACTATATATTAAGATAATTGATTGAACAAACGAGGTGGATGAACGCTAAACGCTGCCTCTAATCCAAAGGTTTTTGCAGCATCCCTAATCTCTTTGTTGTGTGCTGAGTCCTTTTATCGTCACGCCTTTGTAACGGGACCTTCTACATGAAAACAAAGCATGTAAAAACTTTAAAGCATGTTATGTTGGTATGATTGTAAAAATTAATAAATTATTTATTAATTATTTATGAAGTTTAATAGAAGTTACTCTCGTGTACTAATATAGCCTGCCATGCCATGATATGTTTCAACACATCGCCGTCAAATCTCTCAACATAGGCTTAAACCTAAATATTCAGTAACATAACACATGTTCTAAATACAAAATTCCCTAGCTGAAATATGATAAGCCTCTACGTCAAATGTTAGAAATACTATTTAATCTGTGATAAATTGTAAACAAAAAAAAATAAGTTTTTATATCTCCCTAATACAGTAAAAAATACAAAAAACGGCTAACTTGTAGAGCTAATGCGAGGCAGCTTATAATTCAATTTACTATTTGAGAAAAATGCGCGAAGAGGGTTGATGATTTTATTTTAATCTTTTAAGAGAAAGTTATTATATTAAACATTAGTTTATTATAAATTATAATCCTTTAAGAGAAACCTGTAAATATTTTATATTACATATTTACATGTATTTTTTCTTTAAAAATACCTATTACTGATTAATTTAACATTGAGTTGGGGTGGTATTTTCTAATTATTTTGAATTCACTACTTTCTAAACCCATCGTAAACCCCTTAAACAATTCAAGACCAGTTTCTGTACAAACATACTCGAAGAAATCCAATTAAACTCCAACGCGGCTAGGATACATCGTATCATCGTAAAAAGTTTCAATGAATATTTACCAGTGTTATGATCAATTCTGGTCGATAACAAAATTAATAATAGAATAAAATTACTTCTTGATCAAAAATCGATATAAAGCGAATTTGTCTTAATTCTTTATAATAAAATGTTCTAAGTACTACCTTAGATAAATTATTAATATATATTCAAAGAATTCGACAATAAATAAAAAGAAAATGAGAATGTTTTAGTCAAAGCGCGTAACAAGCATTCATGGGTAATATCGCCGATTTCAGTTGTGCGTCATCTAAGTAATTGCCCCGGGATAGAGTTATTGGCAAATAGTTCTGTTCGCATTCTGGCTCGAATCAAACATTAAATATTAAGCAGCTATCTATACATAGAACAATATTCAATATCTGTGATACATGTATACGTTTGGTTAGTCAAAACGATAGAAGGAAACGAAGATAAGATAATTTATACTTAAAATATGCAAAAATTTATAAGTATTTTATCAGATACTCGTAGTTCATGGAAGTCCAGGCTGTGACCCTGGTAAGGATTTTCAACATCTTAAATTTTCACGGGGAAATAAAGTAGGCGACTTAAATTGCAAAACTGTATACAAATAAATAAAATCGTTTTCAATAGAATGCTCTTTCTGTGCACTGTTTTGTATGTAACGGTTTTTCTCAGCGGTACCAAATTAATCATTGGTATCATAGTAATGGAGTACAATTGTTTAGATATTATTGTTGTTTATAAATACACTCAATGTAATCAATCCAATGTAATAAATTTTGAAATCGTAAAAAATTAACACTCTTGGTTGTCATCCTACACATAACCTTGCTTTTAGATAAATTTAAACAAAATAAGAATAAGTAATTAAGTGCTTTGTACACCGTAATGGAGAGAATGAGCCCTCGACTGAGCTAACGGGTTATTTATTTGTTTTCCCTTTCAAGCTCACGCTACGCTTATTGCTTTTACGGTAACCGGATTATTTTATAGTACTGGTACAAAACCCGCAAATTTATGACGAGACATGTTCCGAAATAGAATCGATTTAGACATAAGTACCTAGTATTACTCATTTTTGCAAATCTTTATAATAAATTTTCAGAAATTTTTGGGTAGACATAACATCAATATGAGATAACCAAGGACCGTCGTAGATTTTTCCCTATGGCTATTAATGTTCGTGCAAAAACATTAGTCGCTGATAAATAATAAACGGTACAATATGCTATATAAGTGTTTAATTCGGCACCATCCTTATGTACTTGATGTAATCATTCATATTTTTTTTTCTTTTTCCTAGTATTATTACGGTCCTAACAAACTAAGTTTGTACCAACCAATATAAGTAACCAATAAACCTAAAAAATCATTTCGCGTAAACATTTTTGTTCTTGCTCTATAATAAATTTATTTTCAATAATATTTCTGCGTTAATAGAAATACTATTTCCACTTAATAAAAGAAAAGTGAAAGGGTAACAAAATATCTCCTTAGGGATCAGAATATTTGTCGTAATACATATTTAGATTCAGCAAGAGGAATATAATAAGTTTTTATGGCAAAACCAAATAGTGTCATGAGTTTTCCAAACGACCCACAAGAAGTATCATTCCATTACAGAGGGACAATATCCACACAAATCCGTTTGTCGATACTAAACTACTTTCCTGGACGTGGTTATTATGTAGATTTATTTAACATCTATTATCATACGCTAATACAAATATATAAAATGGAATATTTACGTATCGTTTTATCGCTTATAAACTTAGGATTGTAACATTTTTAAATTTGTGTAAACTAATTTTAACAGACATTTTTATCAGTTCTCGTGGAGTTTTGAATAATTCACGGTTCCTATGTGTTTTCGTGGAGTCAATAGCATATAAATAAAATATAGTAAAAAACAAAAAGATATGAGAAAGAGGTACTAGAATGTTTTTGCTTGTTTAATGTTTATATATAATTATTGTTACATAAAGTTTCGAATGGAAATTCTAAAAAAAGGCAAGTGGTAGCCCAGCGGTAATGCGCTCGATTGGATTACCGAGTGTTGCGGGTTCAAATCCAGGTCTCGCACCTCTGATGTTCTTATGTGCGAATCATTTGCAACATGATTTACCACTTGTCCTACGGTGAAGGAAAATATCGTGAGAAAACATGCATGTTTGAGAGAACCTAGCAAGTTTACAAAAGACATGCGAGGTCCTCCAACCCGCACTGGGTTAGCGTGGTGGACTATGTGGACTCGTATTATAGTGAGGCTCTTCAATGTAATTTGTAACTTTACTTTGTCATTATTAATATTTAACTTATTTCCTATATAGCGATTCTAAAAGTTATTTATTATCCCTGGAACAATTTATTATACTCTAAGAAAATATATATCTGATCACTATCAATAAATACGTAATATCTGTAAAAAAGTCGTTATATTTTATGACTATGATTTACTTTGCCATACAAAAGCCATTTAAGTTATCTATCTCTGTCCGAGCCGCAAAATTTGCCCCAAAATTCACGTAAAAGTCATATCTTCGATTAAAGATTTCATCCTTCGATATCAAGTGATCGTAACTATGACTCCTTGAATGAATCTAGATAATATTTTATACCGATCATAATTTATAAAGTAAATTGGTGGTATTAATAATGTATTAATTCAAATTGCATATACTGCCAATAGCCAAAACTATTAGTTGGCTTTTCTATTTGATAATTGAACAATATAATTGTTTTCTGTAATATGACAAAATTTTCTCGTCCTATAAATACAATAGGGGAGAAAGAAAAACGCTTTGAAAGATATTTATTCATACAGTGACTGATGCTAATAATGCTACGAGTATACATATTATACAATACACAAACATATTATTATTGTTACAGTGTGTCGAGAGATCTGTTAAATTTTGGAGCTAAAAGAAAACTAAGCAGAAATAGAAAAAATAAATATATAAAATGTTGAGGAAATATTATTTTCGGTTTATGTGAATTAACTTAAAAATGGGATCTTTTTTATTTTTTCGTCCATTAAAAATTTTAAACTTTTATTTATTTAGCATTAAAATCAACAAAGACTGACTAAGTAGTAGGTACTTTATGCTATTATTTAATTTTTTGAGACCATTTTACCAAAATCGTGGGAAAACAAGCATATTATAATCTTAAAAACCTTTAAGACAATTCAAACTTTAGTCTCTCCCGTGATTGTAAAAAAATTCAAAAAATATTAATTAAAAAAATGAGGAAAAGCGGAATTAAGTTTTAGTACGAATGTATCTAGGGATAAAAATAGTTCCCTCAGTGAAGCACCATGACCAATTCGCATGGTAAGAGTTATTGGTAAGAAATCTAAGAGAATACTTTTCCCTCTGTTTAAAGTAAAGACATGTTAAACCTGAACTTAAATGGCGCACATAATATCACTTCATCTTCTAGATGAGTGTGGACTTCTATCGCACCAGTGCATTATTTATCTAGGGAAACACTGTTTAGACCCGAATGACATTATGGAGTGTACCAGGAGTACACTCCATCCGGGTTAAATCCCGCAGTATATTTCAGCTGCATGGTTCAGTGGTTTACTCCAATATAACATGCGGGTATCACAATAGATCAGGTATGGACGTTGTGATTTTCAACAGCCGCAACAATGAAATAAAAGCAGAAAACTGGGAGTTTTACTCGAACACTGAGAGTTTCGTAGCATAAAACGTTAAAATAAGTTTATAATCACATTTTTTTGTGATGTAACTACGAATTTACAGTTTTTCATTTACTTTTCGTATACCTCAGTGCTACTTGCCAAATATCAGAATTCAGGATAATTGACCTACAATCATGAATCTAGGTCACCTGGACAGTGACCTATAGAGATTCCCTTGTGAGTGTCAAATGTATCATAAGTGACGGTATACATTATAGTTACGCTAATTTAGAAATCTTTTTTTACAGCTTCAAGCGATTGTCGATACATCTACGCATTCCTGAGACGGACAACGATGTGACCCTTAAGGGTGTTTTTTCTCTTAAGAAACGTAACCATTATCAACATACAAACATTTAAATTAATAATGACAACAATATTCATATTGTACAGTTCACTGTCTTTAAAATTTGACTCATGGCCATAGGAGTGAGCACTCTTATTTATTTTAATATAAATGGAAAATTGTTTAACAAATTTGTTCACGTTTGCGATATTCTTTATTAAATAAGCGCATTTACAATCATATATACGATACTTCGCTTTTTAGTTGAATTTCAGAATCGGTATTGATTTTTTATACACTGTTATATTTTATGCATTGTTTATACTGACGCAGTCGCATTGTTCCTATCCAAAACCGTGATGATTTTTAAAAATTAAGCATCATACGCATTAGTTTTATAACTATTTTCACATTTTCACACCTGTATTTTCATTTTACTATCATAAAATCTTATTTATACAGTACGTTATGTGTGAGCAATTGTGATATATTAATCTAAATTACATTATTTCACATCAATCCTATTATATCCAGATAAATAGTATATTCTAAATCCTAGCTTATTTGTTTAAAACATTTGGGTCAAAATTCATTAAAATTCATCGAGTAGTTTCAGACAATAACAGAAATTTCGTTCAACTTATACCAGCGATTCCACTAGAACTCTATCTAGTTAAAATGTAGTCATGTAACTAAGTAATTAATTCTTTACTATACAGTGAAAATCTACAACAAATTCGTTCTGCCGTTTTAAAAAATAATTTCAATTTACGATTTTTACGTTATGTAAGCATTGCATACAAACTGACGGATGTACGGACGGACAGAAAGACTGACACAGTATTAAAAATATCCGGTTAATAACTATATAAATATTAATATAACAATGGATATGATTTTATTAATAGATGGATAAGATATAAATAATATTTCAAATATTGAACAGTCGTTTAAATAAGTATTACAAGGTAAAACCATCATTTTTAAGTTCTGTAGCAGCCGCGCTCGCTTTTACTGAGAAAACACTGAAAAAATTAAGTTTTCACTCCTTAAAGAAGCCGTTTGCGTTGCTTGGAAACTTCTCGAATATTTTCATTAAAGAACTTTTCTGTACGTCTTACAGTTCACTTATAAAAATTAAATTTTTCGCAATAACGAAAGCATTTTTAACTGTCTCGAAAGTCCATCATACTTTACTCGTCACTTGATTTCAAAATAAGGTCGTCCTATTTTTACTGAAATATTATTGATAATTATCAAAATTCAACTAAATAATTAATTGTTCTAAAAATGTAATAAGTATAAAAATTTCATACTCCGCTTTTATTCTCTACTAAAATATAAGTTTTATTATAAATTTAATATTTTATTAAGTTACCTTTCAACATAGTTAACATTCATCACTATACAGGAAAAAATGTCGCGTCTTTAACGACTTTCATCTTCATTTGAAGTAAAAATAAGTCCAAGACGATTCAATAGTACGCTTTTCTGATGTAGTTTTAGTTTCTAAGCTCTATACCTACTATGCTCTTTCTCTTCGCATCTAAGCGCTATGTTAGCTAGACAACAATTAGTTGCTAGCGTTTATTAGTAAATATTAACCTTAGTAATTATATTCGGACGTCACGTATAGAGCTTGTAATTGTGCAGAGCTTACAGTCTGAATACAGATTATTATTATATAATTTAGTAATTAAGGTATAAACAACATGTAACAACTAGTCATTCTTGAAATTACTTGACTGTGAATCATGAGTTTGGTATTCAATGCTACAATACAATTTCAATATAACAACACACCGTTTCTAATTGCTCGGCATATCCTGAAAAGCCATTCCAATAAACGAACGGTATCCAGTTTGCTTTAGTCAACAAGAGATGAATGTTTTATGTATCGCTTTGTAATATCGTCCTCTTCCATTTTTTTGTTCTTAAGTTGCTCCCACTCCGCACGTTTTTGCGTTCAATAAATTAATTCTTCGTGCTTCATCATATATTAAAATATCAATAAGTATTCAGCAATATTTTTTTACCTTAAATGGATTTTCGAACATGTACATTAACTATGACAAAGTGAACGGTATAGAGCATATTTATATAGTTTTCCACTAGCACTACATATTATATTATATATACAAAGTCCTGTCGCCGCGTCTGTATGTCCGTTCGCGATAAACTTAAAAACTACTGCTACAAATTTTCATGCTCTTTTCATCAATGGATAGAGTTGTTCTCAAGGAAGGTTTTAGTATAAAAATAGCGGAACCCGCCGCTTCGCTAGCGCTAAATCAAATCCGAGAGAACCGAGGGTGAGTCGCTAGTTACATCAAATAAAAATAGAAAAAAATACTCTCAAAATAATATTGTTTATATTCAGCCGCCGCCAAATTAAACGAAATAACTTATTTCTATCAGAAAATAAGAGAATTTAAATGGTAATTACGTATATCGTAGTGCCGACATTATAGTTAATTTTGAAACCGTTCCAAATCCAGTCACGTTAGAGGTTTAATTTCATCTAAAGGGGTGGATATAAAATATGGCTTATGACCCGTCTGGTCGACTCTTCGAGCGGCCTGTGGGCGACGCCGCGGAATGAATTAACTTTGCCCGTTAAGCGCTCATTACTCGCATTAACCTCGTCTTATTAAAGCATATTTATAGAAAATTTTAAGCCTTCTGTCTTTTGAGGATAAATTAAAAATGGAATTCAAGAATTCTGACAAATTAAGTTCAAAAATATTATAAATAATGTCTACAATAAGTGTTTGAAGTAACAAAGCATTTGAAAATTTTTATCTTAGTAAAAACTATGAACAAATAAAAATATTTAAGTATGATTTCTATTTTAAAAATAGATATTAAATATGATGAATATAACTATAATAAAGGTACAAATTCCAAGCGATTGCAATCGTACACCGAATCGTATGACTTACTAATACAATGTGTAATAATGAGCATTGAAAATAGTTGTTTTAAACATCTGCATGCGTAACTCGAAAACTCATATAAATTCGAGCAACAGGAATTTGATTGAAACTCTTGTTACATTATTTCTATATATTTTGTGAAATGTTTTTGAAATTTAATTCTATACAAGTTATTTTACAAAAGATATGTATATAAAAGATTTTTTTTTCTTTATAATAATTATTTATATACTTTTAATAGTAATACCTATAGGTCTTACAATATATTTTACCTAATATGGTGTTTTACCTCTTTAATGCTTTACACAGCTCTCAAGTCCAGGCTTGCATATTACAAAGCTCACGGCTTGCTTGACATCAAAGTGTTTCGTGAAGATACACATAAACTTCTAAAGAAGGTATATTTCATAACCTATGTTTGTAAACTTAAGAAGGTTTGAGATTACTTCAAGCGTTATCGCCTAAAGCACTTTAAAACCACGTCGTAACATGTTCTGAGTTCATTAAACTACCTTGCATTTCCTTTACAAATTCACCCCCAATGTTGAATGAAAACATTGAAATGTTTTATTTCTAAATTCTTTTACGAAAGAAAATTTCAGTTAAAACTTTTAACGTCATCAATGTATACCAAAGATTTTTTTCGATCTTATTGTATTTTGTTAGTGTGTAAAAAGATACATCGAACTCGATCAGGTATATAGATGTATTGCAGGTAGGGTTGCCACCCCCAGTATATTTTAGAGTGGTCTACTAACTATAATTGAGTCCCAAATATTTTATTTTTGGGAAAAGCATAAAGTAGGCAAAACTACTAAATTTGACGAAACAATAAAAATATACATATAAATGTAACTAAATATTTGTGTAGCGAAAACTACTATTATTTCTTTGGATTTTCCCTCATCTACTTTATTTTTCATTAAGGATCCTACATACTCCTATATTCGAACTAAAAAAAGGTGGCAACCCTAATTGTAGGCGTGTCTAATAAAGACATCTTTTACCTTGTAACAAATGAGTTTTCTTATTCGATTTCAAATGTTTTCGCAGAGTAGTCATTTTCAATGCGAGTGTGTTTTTAAAGGACCCCATGTAAAAGGATTATTTTCCTTTTGACTAGGTATTTCAAAACTGATCCTAAAAACTCAGAATAGTAAATATGAAATAAAAAAGTACCAATCATACGATGAAACAATTACATTTCAAGATAATTTGAAACGCTTAGTTGACTTATGTCTGTATATAAATATACTTTACGAACCCACGATATTTGGCTACAAGGAAGAATACTGTCAAATATGTTTGTATTCATGTAAAACATTACATACATATCTTTCTACCCAAAGCGATTCTAAAGGAAGAATTGACCGAGATATCGAGAAACTAAACTAGTATTCGGCCAAACCACAAACGGTCTTGGTTAGCGTACTAACAAAACTGATACTTTATCTGCGGGGAAATATATCCCAATGTAAACTAAAAAGTACCCAACGTTAAATCGAGAAAGCAGTATAGTAAGAGGTTTTCCGCAAGCCACTACATATATTTGAGAGCATTCGGACGTATGTTTATTTTTTAAATGTATATCGCGATATAAATAGATATATACTTATGATATTATATGTAAATTTTATATAAAAAACATGGAATTAATTTTACACATCTTTTATAAATTTAAAAATATTTCCATATAGTTGAAATATTAATTAAATGATATGAGATAAAAAATAAGAAACCCAAATATACGGGCTGATCTTAGTACTTTGCTGATACCAGAGTGGACTGTTAGAGCAACCCTATGGTTTTGGTGAGCTTTGGCAGACCTGTCGTAGTTGAGTAAAGAAGCGATCCTACGACACCCCATTAAGACATGAGAGGTTCCTTTAAATTTTAACGGGTAGTAGATACTCGCTGTGCTGATAATATGTCCCACATATACGTATACAGTGCCTAAATAATTTTTCAAATTAAAATATGGTAAACAAGTAAAATTTGCTATTTTCATTATATTTTTATTTCCGCTTTTTTTCACATAGCAATAAATTTACTTTTTGCCTTCGTATTCTTTTTCACGATCGTCATAGCTTGTAATGTAATGAATTACTTTTTACCGCATTATATCAGGCGGTTAGCATAAGATAAAACATTGACATAAGCGAAAGGGAAAGCAAATGGGTAAAATAATAGACCCTAGTACTTATAAACATCCTGTTAGAAATGACTACAAATATTTTCTCATTTTCTAGATAAGATTACTCAAAATGTTACGTATCAAAATTGTGTAATAACGGAGTAAATAAATCTGAAGTTTCCTTTGAATATTCCGATATTAAGCTTAGCCACTATAGACACCATATAATCCCAAACGATAATAACTTGCAGCATAGCTAATAGTTTTAGAAGGATAAGCTTCTAAAGTTCATGTACCATTTTGTAATATAAACTATTGCTTAAGTTTACACAGTCTTCACATGTGTTCCTACTCTACTCAAAAATGAATTAAATAAGGATTATTGTACTGTAAATAAAGAAACGTGGTAAAACTTTTACATATTATTCGCGTCGAAAATCAAAAGGAAAATACTAAATCCAAAGTAAAATATTTTTTCACATATCGGATTCATATATTTCAACAAACTGAGAAGATTGACATGTTCTGGCTCGGATAATGGCAGGTAACCCATCTATGATTGAGTGCTTCATCAAACTAGAGTGAAATATGAGTTCATATTCTTTTGATTTACTGCTTTGCTGTGGAGCTTATAGCATTTTTTAAGGACTAAAACTCAGAAGTCAACTTATATTAGTTACTAGCGAACCGGGCCCGCTTCACTGGGCGTAAGTTAAAATAAATTAAACGGTTTTTATAATTTTCTAATAAATTAAAAGTAGCATAAGTTACTCCTTCAAATATTAACTATCTGTACTGTCTTAGTTTATGGTACTCGTATGATTAAAAAACTTGTGAATGAGATCAAAAGAATAGGTATATCAAAAAGTAGAAAACAACTTATTAGTATAGTTGAAAAGTATATGACAATAACTCTTGCTTAAAATATTGAATAAAGTGTTATATATAAAAAAATACCTATTTCAAAAGTTTCAAATTGTTTTATATTTAAAGAGAAAAAGAAGAAAATTGTATGTATTAATTTCCGTCTCGAAAATCAAACGACTTTGATCGTTTCATTTTCCGTGATATAAAATATGTATATCCAATATGTTGAATTGAGTTCTTAGTCAATATCAATCAAAGAGATCGGAATTATATGAATTACGTAGAATTCTACGCGAAAGCATATCATATTTTGTGTATATTTATAAATTGTAGCTAGTAAAAAATTCTTAAGTAGCTATTTCAATTACACCTACCTATAAAAGTTTTTAAATTATGAATATACCGGTGTAACATTTAAATGGGTCAGTATGGGTTAGTCTGAAACTATAAGACATACGAGGATCTGTTCGTAGGTACCATGTCATCAATTTTAATAAAAAGAAAAATTGCATTAGTAACAAGAAAAACTGCATTTTAATATTTATTATAGTTCCTTTAATTTAATTTAGTAGGTGTTCGAAATCGCTTACTTTTTTTATACAATATTCAACTCATTTAGGTAACGATCTATTGCATTTCATATCTTCAGATGGTGAATTTGCGTTTGAATTTTACGACCTTAACGAGTAAATGTTAAATTAAACAAAAAAATCAGTCATTTCAAAAACCTACTAAAATAAATTAAAGGATATTAAAACAATGCGTTTTATTAATTTTAGACATCATGTTTCATAGTAAAATTTACACCACGATCGATATCTAAATAGAAATAGTGTTAGCTTTATTTTTCCAAACTTCAAAGTTCTGTCCCCGAGCTGAGTACAAGTTTTTTTATATGTGTGAATGCAGTTTTTCTTCTTATTAAAATCGATGACATGGTACCTAAGAACAGATCTTCATATGTCTTCCAGTTTCAGACTTCCCCATACTGACCCATTTAAATGTTACACCCGTTTTGGATGGACCGTGTCAGCTCGCGTAGTTTATTAATGTATTTAAGTTATAATTGCTTCGCTTCAAAGAGTCATTGCGTAATGAGAGACGGCCAACCTTCACTAATAAGAATTTTATATATCTTAGGTTTATTGTTTTAGATGCAATAATTGATCATAAAGGAAAAAAGTAGACGTGTCAAAGTGATTGTTGCATGAAGAGAACCATTATAATAAAAGATAATTTGATATTAACTGTACTGTGCATTATTTGTATGTATTTGTATTTGTGCAGTAAATTATTTCTTAGTAGTTACGAGTAATACATCAGTTAGTTGAGATTTGTAGGGAAAAGACATAAAATAAACATTAGTCCGCGTAATAATCGAACTATGTTGCTGTGTAAGTGTTGCTTCAAGATGTATTAGTTAAAACTACTGACAGTTGAGTGCTAATTTAAATATCTTTTTAATTAAATGTGCTTAGATATTAAATAAATTAAACGTAGAAAACTTAAGTTTTCTATGTTTGTTTCTACGTTTTATTTGTATTCGCTTTTATAACTTTAACAAAGCACAAAAGCCTCTATCCCCTCATTTTGTTAGGATATTCTATTAAGCATGCAAAAAAGTATGAGTACAAAGGGAAGCAAGCAAAGGTATACCGTTACGGGCCTCGTTTTATTTATTCAAGATCCTACAATATGAAAGGGAATATACGTGAGTATTAAATACTCATATCATTTGGTGTACCAAACCGTTTTAGTTTGTTATTTTCTTAACGCAGGTTTCAAAGATAATTTAAAAAAATAAAATTAATGTAGAGGTTCTACAATCGTTGATTTAAAAATAAATTAAAATGAAATATTGTATAATTTTAATGAAGCAGTAATAAAATCATAAAATACTTCAATACAGAAAAAGTTTCTCATTAAAAGTTTATAATTAGAACGTACACATACAAAAACTTTAATATTATGAACACAAAACGCTACAAACATTATAAATTAAAATGTTGCACGAGAGAAAATGCCATAGAAATTCAATTTAGGATGTAAACACCACAAATCGAGTTATAAGCTGTTTAGACGGAAATTTTCCTTTCAAACTTCTCTCAAAAGATATTATTTGTAATGAGTTCCCAATTACATTGATGTTTGAAGTTATCTACTATCATTTACTATGTGTGTGTGTGTGTGTGTGTGTGTGTGTGTGTGTGTGTGTTTGTATGTGTGTTAAGTACAAAATGTAATGCACCTTGCATTAGGTACATTTTGTATTCCATAACTGTTCGATGGTTTTGTATGATTTCCATACACTCATCATTCGTTTCAGCACTATATAAGTCTAAATATAATCCTTACTAATATTATAAACGCAAAAATAACTCTGTCTATCTGTCTGTCTGTCGCGCTTCCACGCCAAGACTAATGAACTGATTTAAATGAAATTTTGGTACACAGATAGTCTAAAGAAAGGACAGAGCCTAATTTTCAAGGCGAAAAAAAAGCTGTAACGGGTTGAAATAGGGGATGAAAGTTTTCCCCCAACGTGCGTCCACCTTGTCGTGGTGGAGGGGGGAGGGTTTTCAGTAGCGTCCGGTCGGACGCGAAGCCATGAAACGCGCAGGAAGGGCCCACTTCGGTGGGCGGTGCATGGAGAGCACATTAGTGCTCAACAAAAGTATACGTCTAACGGACTCGAACCGGCAACCACTGGGACAAGAAGAAAACACAGGGTGGAGTCGTAGGTAATGCCGTAGGTAATGCCAACAAATTTTTTTAATAAATTGCTATATATGATTAAAGCTAAGAAATAGATAATTGCTATATATGATTAAAGCTAAGAGATAGATTTCGCAAAATTTTGGATCTTGCACGAAAATCTATGAGATTTTCGTTTTCATCGCTTTCAAAAAATTTATAAATAGCATAATGTAGCGTTTCATTTTAAAAACCATGGAAGGTAGCGATTCAAGCACCCCTTTCCCAAACTAGGGCATACATTTTTGTAACAAAGATAAATTTGTACAGTGCCGAGATTAAATGCGACTTTACTAAAAATATCAATTATACTAATATGACACAACGCACATAAAATATGTAAGAGAAAAATAATCCACCTTTATGAAGATAGAAGAGAAAAATTGAACTGGGATTCTTCTTATGGTCTGTTTAAAACGAAAGCACGGAATCCGAAACTTTCACGAAGAAGCATTATCCTAATTTTTGTAGTCTCCCTTGTGTAATACTACTTAAAAAGAGGTAAAGTTATTTCTCGTAATATTTTATTTTGTGTTATGTATATTGCATATGGTTTTTTAAAGCTAAGCCAATTACTTTACTGCTACTTTAACTTTATTAAGAAATCCTACATGAAAAGCTGAATTAACTAAATGGGAATTTTATTTTTACTTTTTATAAGAATAATCATTATAATATACAAAAACTCAGTTAAGAAATTGTACTTATCGTATAGAAGTACATTTTCTTGCTTACAATTAACTAGCTGTTACCCGCAGCTTTATCTGCGCAAAATTTAATTATATTTTAAGACACATTTAGATATAGCATTCTAATGGAAGGGATTCTACGTCGTTTGTCAATTTGTATTGTAATTTCGTTTAATTTGCTGAAATTGAATTGAATATTTTAATCTATAAAATTCACGATTCACGATGTTTGTCCGCGATGAACTCCATAATGAAAATGTTTAACATACATAAATGAATTAAAAAATAGGATAGTTTGTTTTAATCTCGATTACTTTATTTTTTAATAATTACTGACAACGAATTTAAAAAATAATTATTGACATTCAACTTTAACATTAACGAAGATATAAGTATGCTACTGCAACACGTGGCTGGGTCTGTTAGTAGTTAGTATGATTAAAAAATATATCCCTGCTCATATAACTTTTTACTAAAACAAAAAAATATATGACTTTGATAATATTTTTATATTCCTTTGCTATAAGAATTAATGCAATGAATGCATAATAATTGCAGTGTTGATAATATATATATATATATATATATATATATATATATATATATATATATATATATATATATATATATATATATATATATATATATATATATATATATATATCCAAAAGGCAACATGAACAAATTTGACAACATATTAAAAATACAGGCTTATGTTTATTAAGATATTTTCACTCTTTACGGCAAAATTACTTTGGCGATAACATTGTAATCGTATATTTTATCGTAATGTAGATGTAGCCACCGATGCGTACTGCGTTCAAAACGTTTTCCGATTTGCGAGGACTTTGACGAATAGCGACTTAGAAAACTCTGATCCAATTTAGGTACCGATCCTGTGACTATCCCTTGGGAGACGCAGTTTTATTCATGAAACGAATCTTAGCGGGAGAAAGGAAATACGATTCCGTTGAAACACATAATTTATTTACAGAATAAGGTGCACTCGACGAAGATTTTCTGAAAACAAAATACTGTAAAATATTGTACATTCAAATTGTACAAACTTGTTTTCGCACATTTATGCAACAATTATATTTCCTATAACAACTTAATATGTATACATAGATATAATAAAACAGTAATTTAAGAAACATCCAAAAATAATAGTTTTTGTTTTTTAATTTTTGTCTGTTCGTTAGTTAGTATATTTTTGTGATTTTCACGCAAGAAGTTAAATGAAACTTAATGGATTTGAAATAAATGTTGTGCATTCGAGCCAACATTTTTTGTATTACCTACCATTTAATACAGGAAAATGTCTCGTTCCCATAGCAAAACGCATAAAATGGTCAGAGAAATTAAGCCTCATTTAAACATTCCCAATTTTTACTATACTAAATCTACTAGAAGTAGAGTTATGATTAAAATATTATTAAAATGACCCATTTTATAGAAAAAAGTACAGGCACATTATGTCGGCATGTTCATGTCGGCACTTCTACGTGGCATGAGGTTGACCCAACAGGTTCTCTCAGTACATGCAAAATATCATGAGGAAACCTCCTCATGATATTTTCCTTCGCCGTAAGACAAATGTTAAAAATGATGTAACGTAACGCCGTAAGATAAGTGTTAATTATGGTAATCTTGTTAAAAATGATTCGCACATGAAAATATCAGAGGTGCGAGACCCGGATTTGAATCCGCATCACTCGATTATCCAAGGTTATCGAGGTTTTAGGTTTGTTATTAGGTTATCGAACGTATTATCATTGGGCTACCATAGCCTAGTAGAAAAAATATAAATGAAATAAAATATTAAATACATTTAATCTAATTCCATATACATTTCACGTACATTTTTATATAAAAGTATCGTACTTTTAGACAATACTTTTTAATTACTTTCTTGTGGCTACACCGTAAAGAACTTAATAAATAATTTAATAATGATTAATTCCATAAAATTAAAAAACATACATATAAAAAATCTAACTAGTCTAATCTCTACATTAAATATTTTTTGAAACATCCTATTGAGATAGATCCATTTTGAAGGTATGTCTGTCTTCGACCGCATATCTTGCGAAACCACGGGACAGATTGTGATGCAATTTGGTATGGTGATAGCTATCTATCCGGTTAAAGACGAACGTAAGAGGAGCGATGGTGAATCTCTAGTAAATAATAATACCATAATGTCAATGAGACTACGTTAGGCTCGGTATCCACTACGTTCGCGAACTTCTTGCGCCCCGCGCTCCTGCAACCTGCTCTAATGGAGACGGTACGCGCCTCTCCAAAAGAAACACGCGCGCTCCACAGTCCTCTCGCGAGCTTTTGATTTGCTTTCTCTCTACGAAACCCCGAAAGCAGAATTTTCATTTTTTCTTTACATATTTGCCTCTATATGTCTATAGTTCTTCCAATGTCCACCCAGGCGTCTTGTGTTAAATTTTTATTTTTAAAATTAACATCGTGGGGATCCCACAGCACAGTATACTTTCTGTACAACTCGATTAAAGCTATACATTTCTCTTCTAACCACTCCATTTTAAACCGAGCGCTGAGCGTGATACACGATACGTACGCACTTAAATGATTTTTGCTCACGTCCACGAACTGACTGAGCTCCCCTTTGTGTTCGCGCGAAAAACCGCCAGCGCTCGGAGCGCGGAGCGCCGAGCCCGAAACGTTGCACGCTCCGGGAGCGCGGACGTATTCACTATGGGAGCGGTTGCAGGAGCGCGGAGCGCAAGAGCTTCGCAAACCTAGTGGATACCGGGCTTTACATGGAGGTTAGAGAAGAGGAGGACGATTACTGTATACCGTAGTGTCCCAGAAATATGGACAAAATAAGGAGGCGCTGAGATCGCAAAGTTGTCTCGATGTCTAACTTGAATGTCTAAATACTAACTTCATCTACTGGTACTCATAAACAGCTAACGTCACAGATACTACCTACCGACGGCAGCGCTTTATAAATTCTACAAATTTTCAGGGACAGACGGGCTAATGCTTTAGCACGTGCGATCGATCTCCTCTTCTCTAACCTCCATACTACTTTTCGTTACGTTTTTGAAGTATGTTAATATTTGATAACAAAGCTTCCAAATAACTTTCAAAGAAATATATTTTATCTAGTAAGTCAATTTAAAGGTATGAAATATATGGCCAATTAGTATATTCAAATTAAAGATAATGCTTCATGCTACGGCACCTCGGATGTGCGAGTCGGACTCGCGCTAGCCTGATTCTCTTAATAAGATAATGAATACTACCAAAACTAATGTGCAAATTGTTGTCTATACATTATTGATAAGAAAATATTACCATTCATACTAAATCAAAGTTATAACATTGTATAAAATGCTTACTTCAGTTAGCTGTGAAACTTTGTGATTTACTCGAGCGTGGGTGATCGTTTTCGCTTCTAAGCGAGGTGTTCTACAAAAAATATTGCCGTACGACGAGTTACAGAAACGGGTATTATCTCCGGGATTGAATTGAGCTTAAGCACGATAAAACTTTCCGCGGTAGCTTAACCTGAATGTAATGCATTTTTTATCAAATTATATAAACATAGCAATGTATTGATAATAAGCAAACATCTAGTCAGAACCTAATGTATCCATAGCTTTAGCTCTTTTTCCTTAAAAATATTACTTACTTAATATATTGTAAAGAACATGTTATGTATATGACAATATTATATAAAATTTAGTGAAAAAGATGAAGATAATAACTATTACTGTTATTCTTTAAAAATATATACTACTCGTATTACAAAGCTTTAAAACATTAAGATGTGATTGTAGATTACGCTTGTCTCGAATTTTAGTATGGGTTAATATTATTATTTGCAATTTTTAACCTGTTTATTTATACATACATATAAATAGAATTGAAGTGTAATTTCAAATTAGCAACTTTTCACTAAATATATATGAATGTATATACGGTGCTTACATAAAAAAATCAATTTTTAAAATTTTTATCTGCTTGTTCCGGCTAATCTCTGAAACGGCTGGACCGATTTTGACGGGATTTTCACTCGCAGATAGCTAATTTTATAAGGCGTAACTAAGTCTTCTTTTATTTTAGAAAATTCATTTATTTTAATTTCGGGAAGGAGTTTTGTGCTAAAAACTTTAAATTTGGCAAGGAGCACCGAAGGACGAACACGAGCGAAGCGAGGGTGAGTCGCTAGTTGCGACAAATGTAATATACATTTTGAGATCGTAAAATACGCGCACTCAACACAATCACCATGCTCTGAAGAAAAATATGTTTCACGAATAACTTTTTTGGGTCACGTCATGTCATATCAGTTTTAACAAAGTTGCCAGCTGCCGTAGTCACGAACTGGTTTCTGTTAACTGTCGGACTCACGAGATGTTTATGGATGAATATAAACAAAGTTTACCTAGCAGCAGTCACTGCATGTCAGTATTTGTCAAAAATATATGAAGGTAATAATTACAGCTTTAAAACAATTTATTTATTTATCATCTAATCTAATTTATTAGAAAAATTGTAATATCTTTCCAAGCGAAATTTATTATAAATAACTTTAATTTATTCATTATAAAATTATTATGAAAATTGGTTCATGCTACCGTTAAATATCGCTTGTATACCTCCTCAGTTTGGATGGTCAAAAAAATATATTGGGATTAACACCATCACAATAGTAACACATACAGATTATATACTTTGTAAGTACATACATGCTGTAAACACTCATGATTGGAGTACAAACATTCAAGCTCCGATGAGCTGCTGCGATCAGTTCGCACATACTCATATGAATTCCCCCAACGGAACTCGAACACGCGTCCGCTAACACAACAAATACTCTTATTAAAAACTGAGACAAACGTGTCGCCAAATAGTAATAATTTTTTAGATAACTCTATGATTAGAACCTTCGTTTCACGAATTGTTTGTATCTATCACGAATGATTAATTAAATGTAACTGAAGAAATCTTAGTCGAGCTTCTTTTAATAAGACATTAATGACTGGCAAGATTTGTGAATAATCAATTACCATCCCCGACTCTACGTACCGCAAATGACGCGGAAGGAATATAAATAAATAGTCAAACGTCTAAGAAAAATATGAAAAGGAGTCATTTAAAAATTCTTGAATAGCTCTACTATAGTTTATTCATTTTATTTTAATTTCTTTTCAATTTATATCAATATGGATAATAAATATGGTTATTGTAATTTTAAGTTTTGCCTTGAAATTACATACTATAATATATTTAGAACTTTTTACTTATTACCTGCAAAAGACTCTGAAGTCATTGTGTTATTACGCTTGTTGTGAGATTAGACTTTATTCACAAACATGTCGAATGGTCACGCCGTTATACAAATACTTTACTAATTAAAATAAGGAATTCTAAAAATAAATATTTCAACAGATATCGAATTCAGTATAAATATAGCACTATAGCCAAATTGATATTTAATAATTAAAGATTATTACTACCAACTTTAATTAAATTTACAATAATACACTTGAATTTTATAATTTTATTATGAAACGATGAAGCCTGACAGGATATATTCCGTGTTTATTGGAGAGCCTGAAGTAATTAATTCGCCAAGGGATTTTATTTAGCGAAAACTCAATTTCAATTGCAAACATAACGGAGGCACTTCATACGGCCGCATCGCCGCTAATGGTTATTTTCTGTCTGATATAAGCGATACATTAATATAGGATAATTAATCTGAATAATTTAGTTAGATCTAAGATTACTTTAATTAATTATTATCTATAGATACTTATTGTATATATTCAGCCTTTTTTAACATCTCATTATTGGGCTCGGACCACCCACCGAGGGCAACCGGGCCAAAGTGCACGACGCTGGCCAAGTGCGGGTTGACGGACTTCACACGTCTTTCGAAAATTTGTTAGGTTCTCTCAGACATGCAGGTTTCCTCATAATGTTTTCCTTCACAGTAAGGTGTTGAAAAATAATCGCACGTGAAAATAACACTCGGCTACCAGTTACCTTCGGCTACCTTTATAGGATTAGAAAATATATTTTTTTTACTATAAAGAAATAGTCCAATGAAAACGCGCTCGCCTGGAAAATCAGGTGAAGTCAAGCGAAGCTAAAACGTCAAACGTCCTCAAATCTCCCACCTCTGAAACCCCTTTAATTACAATAAATAGTGTTTTGACATGCTTTAGTGGAAAAGAATGTAAGGAAACCTGCACGTGAACTGCGCCATGTACATTTGGCGTGCGTGGTAGGTATATCGTTTGATGACTTGAATTAAGATCAACAGACAGCTGATTTCAGTAAGATTTTTTTTATTTATTGCTTTTATACATATTATATAATTGCAATGGAGAATATTTTCGCTTGAATTTGACTATATAAGACTTTAAGTATTTGGTCGCAGAAATACGTACGAGTCGCGTAAATCGCTCTAAACTTAATAAAACGTGGGCGAAACACCAAAACGTAGCTTCCTCTATTCAATACAAACTACTCTCATAGTCAAATTTTAAGTTTGAAACCCGACTCTGATATCAGAAGCAATTAAGTTTTTAATTAGTTTTCATATATATTTCACATTTATGTTAAAGTCGTATATCGTCGTCGTAAATAAAATATATTTAGGTAGTGACTCAGTATAAAACCTAATGGATCCTTTCCCGTCCATCATACCAGAATTCACTGTACTGAAAAATGTATAAAGAATATATAGGTAGATAACCTATTTGAGG
This sequence comes from Boloria euphrosyne, assembly GCA_951802675.2. NCBI lineage: Eukaryota > Metazoa > Arthropoda > Insecta > Lepidoptera > Nymphalidae > Boloria > Boloria euphrosyne. Next base: position 7,449,828 of record OX637877.1, read on the forward strand.
ATAATTACATGACGTTAATGAAAATAAACATAAAATTAGAAAAGCATAAAATTATAGATATTTTTTAATATTCCATAAACAATAATTTCATTAAAATATTTTAGACAAGGCTATAATTTAAAAAAAACAAATAAAAGTCTGTATTAATCAACAACAATGCTCGGTCAAAAATTTTCCCTTTTTAGTCTTGTACGTACGAGTACGTATGTATGTACGTATTTAGCCGTTGAATTCGGTACAATTCCATTTAGTAGTGACAGTGTGTATAGATTTTATATTAACTTTATTTATGAATTTCTTTTTAAATTTTTGTTAAAATTATATAAAAACTTTTGTTAGCAACAATTTTGAGCTTAAAAGTAATTGTACTGTAAGTTCAATCAAATATTTTTATATTTTAAACTTGATATCAAAGTTATCCTATATTGTAGAGTTGTAGACTGTTCACTGTATTACTTTCACCTTCGAAAATCAAAAACTAATCTACCATCGTTATCTCATACGACTACCCAAAACATTGTGAGATTAACCCAAACTATAGTGTCCGAGTTTCTTATAAAAATGACACGAATAATATGATTTCATTCATAAACTTTGCCATCCCTTTTTGTAGGAAATTTTATTTTTATTCGTCCGATCTTTCTGATGATGATTGTCATTAAGATGATGAAATTTAAATTCTTATGTCATTCGAATGTACTGATATAAATTAAACGAGTAAACTTTGGCTTTTGTCACTCAATAAATAAGACAATATATAATTTACTTTTAGAATAACTTACTTATCCCTAAAATTATGAGTGTAATTGAAGTATAGTAATGGCTTATTTGTCTAAGATTAAGAACTTTTATAATTTGAAGGTTTGTTAAAAAGAAGAAAGTAAGAAATATGTTCAGCTAACACATAAATATCTAGATGTCGAAAACATTTCGTGAGCAAGGTAAAACAATCGAACACCACAAAATGTGACAAATCTACAAAAGTGAACGTCTTTTGTGAACATATTTGTCACGAATTCGAAGGGAGAGGCAACCCAATAACGCAGGCTTGAGCCAGAACATTAAACCTGACCTATGGCTCAGGAATAAGAAGCAATGTATTGTCAAAAGAAGGGAAGGTACTCGTATTTCGCACTAAACATAAAAACCCAAGTACATATAAATTTATATAAAAATGTTATTTAAGAATGAACGCTATGACGAGAGAGACGAGAATTTAAGATTGCATCGATCGATTCAAGGTATCTAGTCTGGCTAGATCTAGACAAGGTAAAAGCAATTGTGTGCCGTCCTCGTTTACTTAATCATGTTTGCCGTTAGGTATCTTTTTATGAATAAAATCCCTCAGAAACTAAAAAGTAGCTTGTGTCACATTTTAAAATCACGACGTAATTTAAACAATTTTCAAGAAATTGTTTTCAATAAAAGCATATATTTTAATGAAAACATGAGTAATTCCATAATAAAATAACTTTTTCAAAGTCTCAATTAGCTTCACTTGCAACTAACTAAATTTTAAGTTATTATCTTGAAAATAACGGTATTTTAGAAAGTTTACGCGTCGGTACTATGTAAAAAACAAATGATATTGTATAGAGTATCATTTAATAAACTTATTTAGTATTCTAGTAAAATCTCATATTTAAAATAATTCTTCCCTTTATAACGAGTTTCATATATACATATAATTATATACTTACACCATAAGTATTATGTTTGATTGTAAGCGTATTTTTTATTTTAAACCAATATTTTCTTACTGAAACATTTTTCAATAGTACGCTTATCCACCACGAAAGTGATTTGTAAATGGTTGTGTTTGGAAAAAACGATTTAAGTCTATTAAATGGGTAAAGGAAATTAAGTTATAAGTCGCTTGGCTGACCCTGATATAGACACTTATTAGGTTTCCGCCAGTAAAATGTTTTTATTAAACCATGTTCCTTTTTATTTTTATAAAGTAATTTGCGTACCTACTATATTTTTTTCATAAATCCACTTCTTATAAATAGCGACATGCTTTTTTAAATTTTTGTAGTTACTTTTAAGTATGTGTTTATTGGCTGTGGTGCCGACGTCGACCAGTTCTGATCCATTGTAGCTTCCATCTACCTATATAAGGAAAAGCTCAAAACAAGTTTTAAAATAACTATGAATAGAGAATGTGTCAATACTTTTGTTTTAAAAGAAATAACAAAGTTTTAAGCACTAAATAACGGGTCAGTAGAGTATAGATATATAGAGTACTTACTTTTATATATTTATTATAAAAAGGTACGTCTTTGAATGTATTATGCGTGCGTAGAAGCAAATATACTTACTACTAGTCTATTCCCTTTACTTTTATGACAACTCAACATGCAAACTAACAGATCTACGAGCTAAAAGTTCATGTACATAGTTGTACGTATTATGCATGTTTTTTTAATAAAACTAACAATTCTTGCGGCTCCGCCGGCGTTCTAATATTTATTAAAAATTGAGATTGGTGTTATAAGAATGTAAATTTAGGGTTATAAGTATTTTTGATGCCAAATCATAAAAAAAATAAAGAATAAAAAAATTGTTAAAAAAAAAAAAAAAATCTAGAGACCTTATCACCTAGGTGAATAAAAATTAGCCTATGACCTATTCTCAGACATCCATACTAATATTATAAATGCGAAAGTAACTCTGTCTTTCTGTCTGTCTGTCTGTCTGTTACCTTTTCACGCCTAAACCACCCAACCGATTTTGCTGAAATTTGGTATGTAGATAGTTTGCATTCATGAGAAGGAAATAGGCATATTATTTTTTGGAAATTCAACCCCTAAAAGGGTTAAAAGGGGTGGCAAAGTTTGTATGAGAAAAATATTTTTATTGCACATTTTTGCATGAAACTTTGAATTAATGCTTTTTAGTACAAATGATGAAACACGTATTTCAGGGTTTTTCGAAATTCACCCCCATTGGGGGTTAAAGGGGGTGCCTAAGTTTGTATGGGAAATTTAATTCTATTGAAATATTTTGCGTGACACTGAAATAATGCTCTGCAATACAAATTATGAGATACATATCTAAGCGTTTTTTGAAAATCAACCCCTATGGGGGTTAACGGGGGTGGCACAATTTGCGTAGGAAAAATATTTAACAGTAATTTTTACCATAAGTCCATAACAATGAACCACGTACATCAGTTTATCATTAACGAAAAACATACAAAGAAATTATGATACACATAGTAGCAAAATTGGTTAAAAATAGGAAATAAAATACCTTTTATTGAACATTAATCTTTCATTCCTAAGTGAAAACACAATTACTGGTTCTATAGAGTTCTTATAAATTTATATAGATAACTCTTGCTAAAACTTAAGAGAAACATCTCACAGGATTACAAAATAACTGGCGCTGTAGATGAAATAGAAAATGCTACACAGTGGTTTTCAGAAAAGAGGGCCAGAACTTTAAATGGGGAATCAGTCCTTGGTACATTATAAGTAACAGTATATAAGCAAAAATGTTTATTTTATTCACTCTTAGCGCGGGCGAAGCCGCGGGCACCGCTAGTACCAAATATATTACAAAAAAAATCATAAAAATCGTTCGAGCCGTTTCGGATAACAAACACTGTGACACGAGATTTTTATATATTAGAAGATTATACTACATTTTTTTTATTGAAAGCTAATTTCAATTCAATGTTTTCTAAACCATGTAAAGAATCATTTCTGCAACAGCAAAATAATACCGACCCTGCCCAATCCGCTTAGCGGTTCTTCAGAAAAGAGACTATTCAGCTTGTATATATATAGGCTCAATATTTTCTGTTAAAATGGCAAATTTGGACATCCTTTGTGGATAAATTGAGTGAACTCCAACAATATAAAACAAAATAAACTCAGCATAACGAAATCAAGAAACCTTTTCATTGGCCTGCTAGAGGTTTGTGTGAAGGATTTTATTTATATTTTTAGTATCTTCACAGTGAAATTGCTTAAATATTCAAGCAAATAAATGGACTAATTTGTGCTTTAACATTGTGTTTTGCACGCCGTAAGTTGATAAGGAACTGTTAACTGGGAAGTTTACTTGAAGGGTTATTTAAAAATACAGAAGTAAGACACGTCATTCGTTCTTTTATTAAGAATAAATATTTAAAGATATTATGAACTTGCGTACGAGTAGTGTGTGTGTGTAAAATTTGAACTTCGTTGTGGCATCCTCGACATACGCCGTGTATTATTATTATTGTGGTTGTTGGGTGTGGTGCCGAGGACGGCCCTAGCACGTCGACCAGTTCTGATCCATTGTAGCTTTACGCCGTGTAACTTCGGCCTGCAAGCGAGCATAAATTGGAAAAGTTATTGATACGAGCTGTTATTTCCGGCATTTGTAGTCACACATAATTTACTTCTCTCTCTTTCTCTCTTTCTCTCTCTCTCTCTCTCTCGTTCTGTCTCATCCATATGACCATTTTGATTCATCTTTGTCAATGATGACAATGATAAGGATACCTATACGTATTAAATATCCTTAGGGCATATACACACCTATAAGAATATATTCATAGGCATATAGACAACATTGATTTACAATTTATACGAGAATATGTACAACAGGAAATTCAATCTGCTACTTTGAATGAAAGAAACAAACACCTTCCTCAATAAAGGGGCTATCTAAAGCAAAACAAACTTTACATTCGAGCTGACTTATTCTGAATTCAACACGGTTAAACTTCAACAAACTCGACAGTACTTTCATATAAACATTTATCCAATATTATTAACAACGCTAGAAAGAATGTAAGTAAAAAATATGGTATTTTAAAAATTGAAGACTTAATTTTCTAAATCTTTCATCTCATTTATTTAATAAAATTAAATTTTTGTATGTCTGGTTGTACTCACTTGTACACTACACCGAGTTTTTAATAAAGAATGATTACATTAATAGATCATAAATTTATTTCAAGTGTAGGATAATACTATCAAAGTAGCTTAAACGTAATTGTTTTATTTATTGTTAATAATAACAATTTTCAGTATGAAAGTAGCCTTACATCAATTTTCGTACAGACGCTCGTTAGGTTTTATAGCTATGACTTACTTGTCATTACAAAAGCCGTTACGCCTATCTCTGTCCGAACCCGAGAATTTTCCGCAAAATCCACGTAAAATTCATATCTCCGATTAAAGATTTCGTCCTTCAATATTGGACGATCGTAATATTTTAACGACCCAACCTTAGGATGTTTTTGTTTTCATATTTCTACGAGACAGAATGAGATCTATATCTTATTTTTATATTTATCACAACTTTTATTTTTAATATGAGTTTTTTATGGTTACTGTTATACGTATTGTTGTATTTTATATATTATATACATACTAGAGGCTCACCCTCGCTTCTCTCGGGTTCGTCCCTAGGTAGGTACGTGTTGCATATATTTACTTCGCACCGCCCGGTATATATTTGACTTGATTATATGAATAACCATTGCACGCACCATCGCAACCGTTATAACATGATACGTCAAACGCCGTTAATTTTATAAAGTTTTTTAAATTTCCTAACTTTTTCGATATAGTATGTCATCCTTAAGAGATATACATATGCCACCGCGGACTTTTTTGGTATATAAGATACACAATTCCACCATACATCATTTTGTTATATCTCAAAGGGTTTAGGTAACGTTTTCGTTGAAAGCTCCCAGCTTCTTCCCGGCTTATTTTTTCCGACACCTCCAACAGATATCATTATATTTTAGCCAATGTATACAAAAACTTGACAAATTGAAATTATATACTAAAACCTTTCTGGAGAACCATTATATCCATTGGTGAAACCTGCATGAAAATCGGTGCAGTAGTTTTTGAGTTTATCGCGAACAGACAGACAGACAGACAGACGGTGGAGGACTTTGTTTTATAATATGTATAGATATATTCTATATTATATATTTAATTTATTTAATATATTTAACATACTTAATATATACTTAAGCATATTATAAATATACTTAAGCATATATGTCTGTTTGTATGTTATTGTTTAACTCAAAAAGTACTGCACAGATTTTAACTAAATTTTACTGACGAAATAACTTAGGATACTTTTTATTTTAAAAAAATGTTTCATTTTCACTGGAAAACTAAAAAATTGGTTTTATTAGGACGTCCTTGAAAAGCTGGTGGTGGCTAAATCTTAGGAGATAGTACATAAAAACTATGTAGTAAGAAATATGTAAAGAGTCCTACACTATAATATCAAATATCTATCTCCTAAGTTACAATCGCAATACCAATTTTTATCAGTAAGTATAAAAAACAGTAACTTAGCGAATCAATGTGCGCGTTTCACGCAATAAAGTACAGAACCGATTTTAAATTTTGTGAAGTGATATATTATTACACGATGCAACATTTAAAATACCTTTTATTAAAGGGAAACTCTTTCATTTTTTTCGGTAAAGCAAAAAAACTAGTTCTAAGGAGTCCTCCTTTCAAATTAAATGGCTAACTTTTGCTAAAGCTTAGAGATACATCAAAACTTTAGAAAATTATAGAACTTAACCAGGCCTACAGAAAAGTCTGCAATAGTAAATGTCTCCATTATGATATATTCGCAATAATTATATTTATCTAATATCTATACATACTATACATATTAAAAACAGTAAATAAGCTAATCGACGTACGCCTTCACATACAAAGTACTCTCAGGAAAATAAGTACAATTGGTTCTATAAAGTAGTCCTCATAAAAGAGGGGTGGAACTTCAAATGGGGAATCAATCGTTGGTAGATTATAAGTAATAGCAATAAATATATCTTTTGTTCTTTTAGTGAGAGCGAAGCCGCGGGTTTCCGTAGTCTAAAATAAAACAGTATGGTTTATAAAAAAAGAACGTACAAAAATAGCAACAGTTCATACTTGGAAAACATTTGGAATATTTTCGTTAAAATAATTCATGGGCTGACCTCATAAAATTTTGCCTGAATCAGGAAAAAGTGTGCCAGATAATATATCACGAGTTTATCACAAAATACCCAAAACAAAACCGAGTAAATCCTCACATACATACGTAAAGTAAATGCACAGCACAAATGGAAACCCAGTGCAAAAGACTTGGTTCTGTAAAAATGTAAAACTTTCTTCTCTCCTAAAAGCACCATAAACCTCGAAAATATAATAGTATAAAATTTTTGTAACATCAGTACACAGCCCACTAAAATGGCTACTAATGGATTTTAATTTTTATTCTTTTCCATATACCTAATATAAAAAAAAACAAATATAATATCATGTGTGATTTTTCATTATAACTATTTGCGAACAAAAATTATATTAAGTGATTGTGTATTTTTTAAGTGCAAGAAGTGCGATAAAGAACAGTATATATTATAATTTATATATTACTAGCAGTTGCCGCGGTTCCACCCGTTTTCTAATCACTATTAAAAAATAGGGATTGGTTGAAGAAATCATAAAAAACTCTGGAGAGGGCCACCCTTATCACCTATAGAATAAAAAATAGCCTACGACCTATTCTCAGACCTATCAAATTTACACAAAAAGTTTCATAAAAATCGGTCAAGCCGTTTCGGAGGAGTTCGATAAAAACACACGATATTTTTATATATTAGATATATTATATAATACTTCTACTTGCATCTATGCACACTATTTTTCAACCGACTTCCAAAAGGAGGAGGTTATCAATTCGTCTGTATTTTTTTTTTATGTTTGTTAACTCATAACTTTGAACTGGGTGGACCGATTTTGATGATTCTTTTTTTATTTGAAAGGTAGTGCTTCCCATGTGGTCCCATTTTAATATTTTCTAGTTCTAACAATGGCATCCATGAGAAAACCATAAAAGTCTTAAATTTGCATTAAGTATTTGCGCGACAAATGGACGAATAACTCAATATCACGCCAACCGATTTCGATGATTCTTTTTTTAATGGAAAGGATATACTTCAAGGGTAGTTTGATGGGAGTTTGGTAAGGTTCTGATGATGGGATCCATGACAAAGTATCGGAACTCTTCAATTCTTAGGAGCAAATTAACGATGCTCGGCGGAATCTTATATAGGCTATATGGATATTTGAGTCACGTACCGTAACTGATGATGGAAGGTACAACTCCTCAACGGTTAGCAGTTTAAAGAAAATTCTTTCAATACAATACGCAATTATGGACCGATAGTTGTATACTTTCAGGCTATTAGGTTTACCTCATAATAGAAGGTAATTTTTTATAGTCATTAACACAATACGTATCTACTTTCCGCTAAAAATTTAAAAATAAATTATTTTTAACAAAAAAACAAAAACCGACTTCCAAACGTAATAAATCTAAACTAAAAAGTAGAAAATAATACTTTTAAGGACTTTGTTAATTTTGAAGTCGGTGCCAGCCAAAGCAAAATAACCCTAAATAGATACATATTCGATTAATCAATTTGTAATAAATACATATTACCAATTTGTAAACATAATCAAAATACCTGGCTGGCACCGACTCCAAAATTAACAAAGTCCTTAAAAGTATTATTTTCTACTTTTTAGTTTAGATTTATAACGTTTGGAAGTCGGTTTTTGTTTTTTTGTTAAAAATAATTTATTCTCAATATGATCGTTGTCATAATCTAGTAAAACCTCGTATAAGTTATAACTATTATAGAATAGATAGAACAATTTCATACATGAACATTTATTACTACTTAAACTAGTTCTTTAAAGAAAAGAAAAAACATTCTATTTTACTAATGCCCTTTAGTCCATTAGCTCGAAAGCGGATTACAAAGGGATTATTTTTGCCAATATTACGGCTATTTACTAAAACCAGACTACATGGTCTCCTTGTAATACAAGTATATCTTACTTATACCTGATAGTTCTTTATTGCACAACGCTATTTAAACGCATACAAATGTATAAGACCGTATAGACAAAAAAATCATTTTATAAACTGTATAATAAATGTTGCCTTTAGTAAATTTAATTTCTCATTCGCTCATATCGTTTCTTCACTTGAAACTTATTATTTTAAATTATATTAAGCCAATATTTTTCGATTATCATGTATCAATGAATTTGATATAAGAATGTCTTTAGATAATAATTGTAGAAAATTAAAGCGATAAAAGCAACAAACGAAATTTGTATTACCTACATCATTTTTAAATTATTTTAAACTAGCATCTTACCTTCGCTTCGCTACTTTGTCATGTATCTTATTGCTTGTCATCAAAACTCCCTCGGCAAAGCAAAGTTATTATAATTTGTAACTTATGAACTTTGTTTCTTTATAACATTAGTGTAAATTACACTGCACATACTCGTGTACTATGCAATACGCATGCTAAAAATATTACATCGTACGTAATAAATAAAATTATTGATTAAAAGAGTTTACAATAAAAATATATATACTACATAAATATAAATAAATAAACAAATATGTTGGGACATTATTACAACAGCGCCATCTAGTTCCGCATTAAGCTACTAATGTGCTTGTGTTGCGGATACCAGATAGTTGATATACTACACATATAAATTTTAAATACATACATATTATAAATATAAACACCCACGACTGGAGTACAAACATTCGTGATTAGCAAATGAATGCCCCCAGCGGGACTCGAACCCGCGACCGCTGGTGCAGAAAGTAGGGTCACTACCAACTGAGCCAAACGAGTCATCAATATAATCAATATAACAATTATAATATCAAATTTTGACATTAGTATTACATATTTCCTATTCTTATTAAACTTTTCGGATCCAGTACTATTTTTAAAAGACCTTTATTATTATCAGTGGATAAGGGTTGCGGTCAAGTAGATATAAAGCGAAATTTTTGGCGGGCCTCGAGGATTGCTTGAGATATTGACATAGCCTTAGGGTATAGAGTCACTCTGGTCGAAATTACTCTTCTCACGAATACGGACGGAACAATGTTCAGCCAAAAGCGCCATCGGCGATACCAAAATCTTGCTATTACTTTTTTGTTTTATTATTTAAAGTATGCTTACTTAGATTAAGTTTATATTTTTAATAAAACCTGATAGTAAAACATAACAATTATTACATTAGCCTACAAATAAAACTTATTTACCTAATATTAAGTACTGGCTGCTTCCTCTGCGTTCGTGTTTCTAATTAACAAACTTTTTAAAATAATAACACAAAACCTACAAATTAATTAACTATCTATATTTAATATTATAAATAAGTAAATTTATTTGAACTAGATAATCTCGGGAATATGCTAATACTGTTTGAAAAATTATTTTTGCATTAAATAGCACATTTATTAAGGAAAGCAATACAGCATTACCCAAGAAAGCGGACCAGTTATATAATATCATAAATGTCTACTAATCGGGTAAAACTACCTTTTATTTTTGCTATTTACGTTTTAACTTTAACGTTAGGGACGGATCCGAACGAAGCGAGGATGATGCTATGTATAAATACATAGATAATTCTTAAATTGAGCCTGAAAAATTAGCAAAATTACCTCTCTTCTCTAAATCGATAAAACTTGATATGTTTTCATAATCGACTATGTGCTTAAAAAAATCAAATTAATAATAATTAATAAAATTTTTATTTAAATTAAAATCAACAACGTAAAATAATATTTCTGTTTTCGTACAAGCTTTGAGTGTTGTTTTCATTTTATTATGACACTTGACGTCTAGTAGCCTAGTTCCGTATTAAAATGTAATAAAAGTAACACGTTAAAATGTTTTTCAATTTTTAAATATTATTTTAAAGCTTACAAGCTTTGTCCATGCCTTGGCTTTCGAAAATACTGTATTACTAACATTATTATTTTACAAAGTCTATATCTATTCTATACATATAATAAAAATGTAACGGATGTGCATGGAAGATATATAAGAAAAAATATTACTGGGACCTTTATTAACGCAAATAGAACCCAAAACAATGATTGTTAGAATTTTTGTCTGTTTGTCTATTTAACTGTTTATCTGTTTGTCTGTTAGTCTGTGCGTTTGTGCACGCTAATCTTAGAAATAGCTTATCCAATTGAGATGTGGTTTTCACATATATATCACATAACGCTAAATGTTAAGCTGCACTTAACATCTAGCGTTTGTTTCATGTCAATCGGTTCATAAATAAAAAAGTTGTGCCAATTTAAAAATAACGTCGAATATTTGTTAAACTATTTACAACTTCTATTTTTTCTCTGTTCAGTAGCATTGACTAAAACTTTACTAAACTCGATAATAATAATGATGTATATAAAATTATGATTATATTTAAACATATGAAATAAATATTATAATACTAGCGGTGCCCGCGGCTTCGCTGGCGCTAAGAGTGAATAAAATAAACATTTTTGCGTATATACTGTTACTTATAATGTACCAAGGACTGATTCCCCACTTAAAGTTCTGGCCCTCTTTTCTGAAAACTACTGTGTAGCATTTTCTATTTCATCTACAGCGCCAGTTATTTTGTAATCCTGTGAGATGTTTCTAAGAAAATACTTAATTATGCAAATTAATTGCATTAATCATACGCAAAATAAGAAGTAATTTAAACTGAATATTGTTTTTGAATAATTTACCAATTTTGCTACTATGTGCATCATAATTTCTTTGTGTGTTTTTCGTTAATGATAAACTGATGTACGTGGTTCATTGTTATGGACTTATGGTAAAAATTACTGTTAAATATTTTTCCTACGCAAATTGTGGCACCCCCGTTAACCCCCATAGGGGTTGATTTTCAAAAAACGCTTAGATATGTATCTCATAATTTGTATTGCAGAGCATTATTTCAGTGTCACGCTAAATATTTCAATAGAATTAAATTTCCCATACAAACTTAGCCACCCCCTTTAACCCCCAATGGGGGTGAATTTTGAAAAACCCTAAAATACGTGTTTCATCATTTGTACCAAAAAGCATTAATTCAAAGTTTCATGCAAAAATGTGCAATAAAAATATTTTTCTCATACAAACTTTGCCATCCCTTTTAACCCCTTTAGGGGTTGAATTTCCAAAAAATAATATGCCTATGTCCTTCTCATGAATGCAAACTATCTTCATACCAAATTTCAGCAAAATCGGTTGGGTGGTTTAGGCGTGAAAAGGTAACAGACAGACAGACAGACAGACAGAAAGACAGAGTTACTTTCGCATTTATAATATTAGTATGGATATAATTAAATCACCTTAAAAAATCATTACATTATATATTTTTTAAAAACCATGACTAACGTTTTGTATTGAATATAGACTCCAAAACAATAGTTATAATTTTTTTTTGTCTGTTTGTGTGTATGTCTATTTATATGTTATCGTTTAACTCAAAAAGTACTGCACAAATTTTAACCAAATTTTGCGTACTGATAAGTTACTACTCACGTCGTGACTTAGGTTATTTTTATTGCAGTATGTACAATGTACATAATATAGTAAAAACGTAACGGAACCTTTATCAACACAAACAGCAATGAATTTTAGATATTTTTTCTGTGTCTCTGTGTATATATATATATATATATATATAAAAACGTTAAGATTCTATAAACAAGAAAAATGTCGCAACTAATGAAAATGAAATCTTAAGAGATACATCAAAATAATATAATAGGAAATAGATCTAAAAATAGCCTACTGAAAAGTCTACAATACCAAAATATATGTAAGTTACACTCACAATATGTACCTATTTTTATTACGTTTACACTTTACTCTAATTGTAAGTTTACACTTTACAATATCAAATATCTGTCCCCTAAGCTACACTCGCAAGTCGCAATATCTATTTTTATCAGTACGTAAAAAAAAGAAACTTCGTAAATCTAAGCCTGCGTTTCACACAAAAAGTACATAACTTATTTGAATTAAATTTTGTGTAGGGGTACGTTATTATACGAGACGAGAAAACATTTGAAATACCTTTTATTGAACATTAATCGTTCATTCCTACGGGAAAACACAATAACTGGTTCTATAGAGTTCTTACAAATTTATATAGATAACTCTTGCTAAAACTTAAGAGAAACATCTCACAGAAATACAAAATAACTGGTGCTGTAGATGATGAAATAGAAAATGCTATAGAGTAGTTCCCAGAAAAGATAGGCAGAACTTTAAATGGGGAATTAGTCGTTGGTACATTATAAGTAACAGTATATAAGCAAAAATATTTTTTTTTCACTTTTAGCGCGAGCGAAGCCGCGGCCACCGCATGTTTTACTATATATTATTATTTTTATAAGTAGCTCGCTTTTACTTCGCCTAAACCTTAAGTTAGATTTAGCAACAGGTACTAACTTAATAACTTTGCAGTTGTCTAATATCCTACAAGCACTATAAATAAATCGGTTTCAACGATGTCCGCATAACTTATTCCACTACATGTTATATGTGGCAATACCTTATACTACGTATGTGCAATACTATGTCCCGAGGTTTCGCTGTAACGGTAAGTTTGAAATACGAAAATTCTCTGAAAAACAAAAACATTTTTTTTCACAACAACCATACATTTTTTTCTTTATACAATTTGTAAAATAAAGTATAAGTTCTATGTGTTATTCCATTATACGCCAAACTTCATACAGATCCTTTCAGCCGTTCTGGTTTGATCGAGTAACAAACATCCATCTATCCATTTAAGCTTTGGCATATATAAAATTTATATTTTAAATGAGATATACAAGTAATTATGATTCAGAAGTTATTGCAGTATAACGCTTACCTTTTTATCCTGACCCTTACCCCGTCAGAATCGCTCATCTCAAACAGGAAGTAATTAAACTTGCTACTCAACTATTATCCGACTACTCCTTCAAGTCACGAACTTCATCTTGTCTCGAAATATTATATAATGAAAATCTTCCGTTGAAATTAATACAACATTATAAAACGATTATGAAACGGAAGGTTATTCACGGTCATATTTATAGAATTTAGTAAAGTAATAATATATATTCATTCTAATTTTACCCATTTTGTAGTTTTAATATATTTTCGTTACACTTTAAGTAAAGATGTGCGATATTAGCTCATATATTTTATAGGTATATATATATATGCTATGCTGTGCAATCGACTAGGCTTCGTAAGATAGTCTACCGTAAATAAAACAAATAATAATGCGGCGTAAAAGATTCTATACTTTTAAAATTATATTTTTTTGCAATAAATCTTAAATTTGGACGACTAATTTTAATACTCTACTAATAATCTGTTTAACAATATTTTTACCTTTACCTATTTATCACCAGGGAACCACGAAACCACAAACTTTTATAGGATGAATACTGTAATGTTACTTTGACTTTTCGTGGATAAGGCAATGCATTTTTTGCACTGAATTTTTAAACTCAAAGACATAGAAAATATATAAATACATTTGTGAATAAAACTATTTTAAACTCTGTAAATCCGAAAACCCTTGCCATTAAATAACAAGTCGTTTCACTCAAGGGTGGGGTGAAAGTTATAGGCACTAAAACTAATTGCTAGTGAACATATAGTATCCAAGCTACGAAACTAAGCGATAATTCAGAAAGCGTCGTTACGCTGTTGCGTCGGCTAATGAAAAGTTTTATCACACCTGATACGTGATGGGCTGAAATAGCTTAATTTAAAGGCTTAACTTTCAATATCCCTTATCATAATTAAAGTGTATAGTCATAATAAAGTAAACTGTGTGGAGAGGATATAAACAAAATTGTTCGGTATTATTTGTACTTAAAACAAATTTATAACAGGCTAAGTTTAATAAAATTCTAATTAGTACTTTCAATATAATAACAGTAAACTATTGAGAAATATTGTTAAATAAAAATAATACTTTAAATTATAGTATCTAACGTAGATCAATATAGAGCAATTAATAGCAGACATCTGCAAGTCAAGAGCCACATGTCGTTGCAAGGGTACTCTCAAGCTGAATATATATTAGCTCATTTATGTAAATTTAGTTTGTCTTCATGAGAATAACGCGTCCTTTATTAATCCTAAATGTCGTCACTCAGCAACGCCTATTAAGCTGAAGTGTTTAAAAATACTTTCTACCATTTTTAATCTTAAAGTTATTGTATTCTTAAAAAATGGATATAATTATGTTTACTATAGAAGTATTAGTTACAATATCACTACATCACTACATATTATACTTGTAAAACAAACTGTTGGTTCGCGAAAAACTCTAAAAGTATTGCACCGATTTTCATGCTGTTTTCACCAATGGATACAGTGGTTCTCGAGGAAGGTTTTAGTATATAAATTTGTTAAGTTTTTAATTTGTTTGGCTTACATTGGCTAAAATGTCGGGAAAAAATAAGCCCTCTGGGAGCTTTAATCGAAAACGCTGCCTAAACCCTTTGAGATATAACAAAATGATGTATGGTGGAATTGTGTATCTTATTTAGGTCTACAGAAAAATCCGCAATAACATACGTCTATCTCTTAAGGATGACATACTAAGTATATCCATTTTAATACTTAAAAAATTCGGCAATTATAAGGCGGTAATTTGAAAGCTATTTACATTAATACGGTATTAATCCTTATCATTTTAATTAAATTAGAGGCTTTAAGCATTTCATGCGAATTATTTAACACCATATAATTTAAACGAATATCTTAGGTGTAATCGCAAAAAAATTACGGGCGCACTGAAGTATTTTAATAAAAATAAGACATCCAGTTAAGTTACACTTTTATATGACGTTATTGTTGATATTCAAACAATTGATATTCACCTTATGGAAACATTATCTAGAAAGAGAGAGATTTTCACTACTCCACGCTCAGATATGAGGAAACTCACGATGTTTTTCCTCACCATAAGACAATTAGTAATTATGTTAGAAATGCTTCGCAGGAAAAATCAAACCTGACCTGGGATAAGAACTCGATTCACTCGCTTTCCCAAGACTAGCTATCACTGGGCAACCACTGCCTTCTTATTATTACTTTTTTAAATGAACTAGTTTTACTAAACTATTTAAATGATGGAAAATAGCACAATGATTACACTAGAGAAAACAAGGAAAACTAATTAATATAATGCTATCTGAAACTTTCAGAATTGTGCGAACGCTAAGATAACGAGCATACCAATTAGTACAAGATTTCCATTAGTAATAAAGTTTGGGAAAATAGTTATAAGTAGATTTGCAACACTGGTGTTGTCATTACGTCATACAGTAAATTCCAATATAGTAAATAAAATAACAGAAAATAAGGTTTATTAAATTATAATTTGTAGTTATGTGGAACTGCAATGTTAATGTCCCAAACTATGAATTTATTTATTTATACCTATCGACGTTCCGTTCGTATCAGGAATACCTATGCCTTTAAAGATAATTCGTTCTTTATCGAAAAATTTCATAATCAGGATAACAATTTCTTATACGTATTTTGTACATATCATCTTATATTATACATATCTTTTGATTTACCAAGTGGCAACGTATAGCGTTAACCGCGAACCAAGTCTAGAAACATTAATGTTGGGTACACAATTTCAGGCACAAGTCTTACTTAACGAATGCGAGCAGTATCAAAGAATATTTCAAAATTCATGTATTATGTCCTACATAAGCAATTTATTACGTTGTATGGAACTAGGATATTCTCTTCTGATCGGTTATTTATTAATTTCTTAATGAAATGGATAATCTAGTACAATCAAAATATAGATTAAAAATAAAGAAGAAGTGTAACATGTTGTATTATCAAACAATCCCTACGTATAGTCTTAAAATCTTCATAACATAGCAAGAGGTATTTTGCTCCTGAATATCTTTATAAAAACTGTATAACGGAATTTAATAAAGTGTGACATCCATGACTATAAATTTCCTGGCATTTTTATTATCCCTTACCTGACTGAAAATCTAAGGAAAACCGATAGAGAATGCCACATTAGCATATTTATTAGCATCATCTTAGCAAAGTCCTTCGCCTTTAAGCCTATATCAATAACAAGGTGTGACTGCGCATTTTTATGTTAATATCATTTTATTTTATGCATATAGCGACAAAATTTTATTACTTTCAAGCAGAAAGAACTTGATTAATTATATCGTTATAGTACGTATTCTTGTAGCTTTTATCGAAATCTCCTTTAATCGACTTTGCTTATAAATCTTATGCAAAGGTTCTAGCTAATACTTTGTTGAGAAAGAAAAATAATCATCGCGACCCTATAGGTATTGCTGAAAACAAATAGATACTAAAATAAGGCAGTTTATGATTTATAATATTGATTAATATCATAATTAACCATAGAAAACACAAGCCATAGAAATCTTATCTCTTTGCTCTGCCTATTCATAATAGGTAGTCATGAAAATACTTTGTTAATTTTAAATATATACGAATATTACTCATACACTCATTGCACAATAGAATTTAAATGTAACTTAGCTATAAAAAAGGTGAATGTGACTGCTGTATACAGAAAACTTATAATTATTCCGTTCAGAGAGTTTACGAGCATTATTAAATTATATTAAATTCCTTTTATAAAATAGAATAGAGAATGCTTTCATGCGCAAGGGAAGTCTTATCGATAATATTGAAAAGATCATTGCGGTACAAAGTAATAGTATTACTAGGTACGTCTTGAGAATATTTCATTTTCTTTACATTTTATAAAGCAACTCAGAGTAACACACCTCATTAAAAAATGCCATATTATATTAATAATCGTACACGCTATTTAGACCAGTGCCAATCTTGTTTGCGGAAAAAAAATTTCACTCGTATACTGCTAAGAATTTTTTGGTTTTTACGATATTTTAAGCTGATAGTCTAATAACTATGACTTAAATAACTTGCATTGTTTAGCGATAATTTAATTATAATTATTATTACAAGTTATTGTAACATTAATCAATACAAAAACTGACTAAATTGATTTTTACAAACGCTATGGATAACGTAGGTATCCCGTTCCCATAGTCGTGTAATTTTGAGCACGTTGAAGAGATGGCCGCATGCAAATATAATTGCAGAGAACGTACAACGGACGGGCGGTGCATTAGCCGCGCTTTGTGGGAGAATGAGTCGGTCTATTTCACACCGCTCAACGAATTAGCTACCACAGTCTGGACCCAGTCTGATTCTAAGTCACAAACACCTCAAATTGGGCCCTTTGTTCCGTAAAATGTCGTCTACGGCTAAATGCTGAAATGAATTTTAATCTTCTCTTAATAAATTTAAATCTAATAAACATATCATCTCAAACTAAATATTTATAAACGTTTTGCCAATATAACCTATAAATAAATTAAAAATTGAAAAAACCCCGACAAAGTAATGAAAATAGTATTCTACCAGTAAAGCCCTTTGATTCGATACCCATCTTGCGGGGGTTGTGGAAAAATATGTAATCTGCCAATTTGTTGCGACGGCCATCTAGGGCCGATTTTCACCAAACATAGCTAAGAACACTCCCGACTAATTCACCTTTCAAACAAAAAAATAATCTAAATCAGATCATCTGTTCGAGAACTACGATGCCACAGACAGACACACACACACACACGCGCGCGCGCGCGCGCGCTCGCGGGGTGCCGGGTGTTAGATCTTTTTATTACCTACAACATTGCCATTTAATTTTTTTCCATAGGACTTGTAGTTTTGCCGGAAATCGAGATAAACAGTTTTTTACCCTTAAAACACCCCCCGTTCTCCCTTCCCGACCTCAGATCGCCCGTAATTTATTTTTCCTTTCATTTATATAATATTCTCCTCCTTACCCAATGGGTTTCATCCTAATATTATTATTTTTTACTTTTTATTATTTTTAAAGGCTTCTACCCTGGGCTATGTGTGTTTTAAATAACGTACAAATTAACCCTCTTACTTTTGGCTTTTAATCTTAACAAATAACAATTAATGTTATTATTAGGATACAAAACATTCATGAAACGTTTGCGACAAATTGATGCCATTTGCAACAGTCTCTGACAGTGGGCATCTAAATTGGTGCTCGTTTCACTGAAGTGAAAATTTATCCGGCAATATCAAAAACGCTTCAATCTTTCTGATGAAATAATATTATGGCTTACTGGACGTTTTACGGTGACAAAAAGAGAAGAGGCAAACAATATTTTTCCGGACCCTAATTTTCATTATTACTCACAAAAAGGTATAATTTTAAAATTGTAAAACGTGACTTTAAATATGATTCTTGGAATAAAATTTAGCCTTTCTATTAATAGCCTTAGATCCACTGTGTATTTAATCGAAGCTTTAAAAAATATACCTATTCGAATAAAAAAGTGGTTGAAAGTTTCAGTATACATTATTTTGTCGATATATCCGCTCCCTCAAGTTCAGTTTAACGAGTGATCGAATTTACGCTCAAATAAAATTGCCACCAAGTTTATTCAGCATAATTCCCAAGGCGTCCTCGCGAAATGTGTACATAAAGATAAACATGAAATACAGCGTAATCATGAAAAAAATGTAGATTATATTCATTTTAATTCAGTTAAAGTTAAAAATTAAATATCTCCTTACAATTTAACAGAGATAAACTTAAGAACAGTAGGTATACAATAATGCCTCCCAGATAAAAGTTGCAAAAAACGGCTTGCAGACATTATGTAATAGCTTTTTATAAAAGAACAATTTTAGTGTTTAAATCCACAATATACGAGGCGTGACGATTGCAATACTAACTCTAGATAGCTTAGGGGTGAACATTACTCCTAAAAACCAATGGATACAATTCGGCCTGACCATAAACTCAAAGTGATATTTGAAAAAGTTTATTTTTTACATTTCTTCAAACTAGACAAAATATTTTAGCTCTACTAATATGATTTACTCTCACTATAAGCAATTAGTATTTTCGATATAATCACTAGTTTACACAAATTAAATATATTTGCACATTTATATACAATATATTATGTAAATATCCATCATATGACATACAGATAGACAACATTTTGAAAAATTGATTTATTGATGTTTCTACCGTTTCATATGCATTTAGTGAAAAACTGTTAATCTGAAATTAAAAACAGACACTTCAATCTTATTTATATGTATAGATGTATAAATGTAGTTAATGAAAATACTATAGTTACTTTTGTTTATTAGAAATCTGCGCAGCTAAGACTGCGCAGATTTCTAATCACATTTGTGAGTATTACTTTGTACATAAAAAAACTCGTAATAAGACAAGTATTAAAGTTAAAAATGAAAAACTTTGTTGTGAGTACTTAGTCAAAAAGTACTTAGTACTTTCAATGTAGTAACGTGTACATTAAAATATGTTCAAATTGTCGCGTCCCTAAAAACTGCCTTGCTTTATGGAACAGCCCTAGATTAGAAAGACCGTAAATTGTTAGAGTAACTGGTATTCGACCGACATGTAACCGGCCTCCGGTTTCGCGTACAAACAAATGAGAGACTTTATGTACAATGCGGTGAAATATATGTTTCGGTTAAAAAAAATTTAAACAGTTTTAATATAATAGTTAAAGAAATTTTACAAACTCAAAATTTTACATATCTATTTATCAGAACGGTCTGTTTCCTTTCGATATTTCCTATTATTACTCGATTTTAAAATGTTACACTGAGCTTTGTGTTGTCTGTTACTTTTTTCCATGATTGTACTACGAGAGTGCCGTTAGGTATTAGTGGGTAAAACTCGCTTTTCTAGTGGGTGATTAACCACAGATATCACCTATACATATACACGCTTATGTGTATGTATACACATAACCCAACGTTCAAACCTACAAACATTATAATGTAAACGAATTATGATGACATTCAATATTAGTATAGATAAAAAACTTGATTATATAAGTTTTAAATTATTGTGTACACTCGGCAATTCTATCGTTTTATAATGATACATATTTCAATCAAATTAGCTCGCTACTATATAAAGTGGGTTACCTATTGTGCAAATTGATAGACAATGGAACGTACAATGAAAAAACGATGATTGCAGTATCGTACTCTCATTAAGTGGACATTACTGAATAGAAAATTTATTCAATGTATCTATCTATTTAATCATAACTTTGTTATTTACTATGGTATTACATGTATAAGAATACTGTTGAATAAAGAATGGTATCAAAAAACTTGATTTCACTCGCAAGCCTGCTTGTTACCTCTACTCTTGCTGTTAATCTGGTTCGCGCTTCAAGAGTTCCGTAGCATGAAACATTCAATTATATTTATATCCAAAAAATCTATTCTAGATATTTTTACTTGGAAGGAGTTTTCCTTTAAGAACAAGGCATGACAATGTTTCTAGATCAATATTATGAATCTAAATCAATGGACGTAGATTTTTATTCTTTTGAGTATAAAAATATGCAGTATAAATCTTTTGATCGCGTTTACTTAGAACAGCTACTAAGGGATTGCAGACTAAATTATTTGACTTGAGTTTGAACTAAAACTGACTTGACTAAATTAACGTTGAATTTAAACTTACGGGTACCTCCAAGCGTTCCAGAGAAAAAGAATCTTTAGTGACAGTTTGTTTTCTTGAATCCCTGAAGTGTAGTAGTATTGGCCTTTCTAGCCGATGAGTCTCCACTTATATGTGTACACTGTACAGGTCGTATGCATTTCCTATATATACATACATATATATTTATACTAACTAATAACTTTGGTTTTACACTGACTTATTCGTATTAATACTGAGAGACCCATCAAATACTCTTATAATATGAAGATGCGCATGGAGTTACTAAGCTATATATTTATCTTCATTAGCTAAATACTCATAATTCACTAACAATGTGTGTTACAACAACTAAAATTTATTACATACATTATTCTTTAAGTACTTATACTCCGTAGCTTTGAGCGTACATGCATGTTAAAGTCATGTTTAGTTAAAAGCACTCCTTGAAAACACACGTAACATACGATATTTATCATAATAAGGGATAATTGCATTGGTTTTTTTACAATTCCAGTTCCGGTACACGGCAATATTGTAGGTTAAATTAAATTGATTCATACCATCCTCTCTAAAACTAGAAAAGTATAAACATGATCATTTTTATACAGGTCAATAAAATAATGAGCAATCGTTAAAAAAGAAAATTGTTTCTTATCACTTTCGTATGATTGAGTGAAATATTATGTGCCTACTACTCTAAAACCACTCCTAATTATTCGATCAAATGTTTTCTTATAACCGTTGATAAAGCCGTGTAAGGCCCAAAGTTATTCATATTATGCTACATTTAATTCGATAAAATTAATAATATTAACGCGATTTAAATTAATGGTCGTGCTTGTTACCACTATAGAATGCTCAGCCCATATATCTACAGTAGGTTGGAATCGTAAACACTACAATAAAGTTTAGTAGCCTCTTGCGATTCTTATTGCGGTGTATACACTCATAAATTATCTGCTTCCTTCCTCCTTTACTGTTGCCCTTTTTTCATTTAATTTATCTCACATACATGACACATAAATTACCATTATGTTACGTCGTTACCATGTCACATGATCTTGGCAAGTTTTCTTAATATTACAAATAATTTATTGATGCCATTTAAATATAAAAAAGTGAAAAAATAAAAGTAGTATTTAAAAACAGTTTATTAATTAATGTAAGAAGAGCTCAAAATATTTAGGCTTCATTTTAATTTTTCCATGTTACAACAAATAGTTGGTTTAAATTTATTTCCTTTTTAAATTAATTTTAAACTTGATTATAATATTCGTCTTATCACCCTTAGCATGACCTTTTACCGCAAAATTTATTTAACACAATATAAAAAAATATTTGGATTGGCTGGATTTCCTTTTATTGTGAATTATTTTTTTCCCATTTCGCTAAGTTAGTATTTATAATACTCCAAATTAATTAAACAGAATACCGCTGCATACAGGTTTTCCAAAAAATATAAAAAACACGTTTAACGCTTAGAATATTTTAATAAACAGTATCTGGGACGCGAGTTGGCCTTGGAAACATTCGTTTATTAATAAAAATATCTAACTTGAATGTCATTAGCAACCATGCGAGTCAAATTTGAATTATTTTCACACCAGTACAGCCTCTGCATACAAACGGAAACTCAAAAAGCGACTTTTTGCCACGATGAATGTATATAAATTATGATTATAAATATTTAACTTTACATATTTCAATCATCTACTTTTTTTAGGTTACCTTTGTTCTCTATATATGATTATTTTTTGGCATCAATTTACAATTTTGTTAATTTAAATGAGCTTTAAGCACAGTATCCTCTTACAACCAGGGCAAGTAAGTGTTATAATAAGTTACTCAAAGAAGCTTACCATAAGCTTGTGTTGAATTTAAATCCGCGTTTATCTAACCATAGTGTAAGCTCAGAGAGCAAGGGTTAGGTAAATATTTATAGCGCTATAATCCTGAGGGTTTTTGCTTAGCAGCGCGACCTGTGGTATCTCGTTGTCCAGTCTACGCTTTAACGTGACTATTCAAATTTTGTTTAAATTATCTAGACAAAAATATAATTTTAATTATTAATTTAATTATTTAATGATTTTTATTACATTGAATTTTAATTATTGTAATGAAATTATCTCGATCTGCTAAAGTAAACAAACTGTGCAAAAAAATTAAAATTATCATCATATCATATTTGAATCATTGATATAGGTTAAAGAATTGATGCCATAGTAATAATGTAAATGTTATAGCATATTAAAATAAAAAAGATACTTATGAACAAATCCCAGAAATCCAGAATAAGCATATGCATATTGCGCAACTCTGACTCAGGTCACGTAACTATCTGATATCACGGTCTTTGAAAAGAGGTATACGACTCAAGAGCGCTGTTCAATCTTCATATTAGTTCTTTAGAAAACTTTACCGGAAAATATTTTTGAAACTAAAGTATGCTACAAGCATCAGTATTGGAAATGAAATAGCCATAAGTTTATTATAGATCACTTTCAAAGCAACCTAAAACATGTACATTATACATACTTACGCAGAAAGATTTAAACTATATACAATGAATGTATTAAGATTACATGTTTTTGCTTACATTATATGTTACGGAGGCAGCGATAGCCCAATTGCAGCGCGGGATCAACTAGTTACGGATCGCATCTCTAAGCATATATCATTTCATACATAAAAATATTATGTATGAAATGATTCGCTAACACGAATACCGCTTGTTTTTTTGCTGTTGTCTTTGCGGTGACGGAAAATAACGTGGGGAAATCTGCATGCGCACTTGGACAGTATGATAGACTGTGACCTGATCCCGCTAACATTGAAGAGAGGCCCGAGCCTAGCGGTGGATATTTAAAAATGCTAAATACATGGTATATTTAATAAAATACAAAATTCTTGAAACCATTTCTAAAACCAAGTTAATAAACAAATAAATTATTTTTCTTAAAGAAACAATTTCTTTAAATTAATTGTTACTTCTAGGATATTTAACTGCCGCAACATTCAAACTTAAATGGAATTTCAAACTCTGTAGAACTTAAAACGAAAATCTTCTTAAAGGGATTGAATATTATTTATCAATCTCTATACTTCTCAAGAAATAAGAATTGATTCATTATTATATAGTGAACCATTACTGTAGTGATACAAAATATTATTTTGATAAAGAAATACTTATTTCTTTAAGTTTATTAATCTTACGATATAAAAATGCAAGTTTACATCAAAGTCCATTGATATTAATAATACTCCTGATGATACTTACTAATCATCATACCTTTATGAGAAATATAGGTAATTAATATGAATGATGCATACATAAATGTTTTTTCAAAACTTTTAACAGTTAACAGAACTCGCTTTTATTGAAACATAAGCTATAACAATGATACAACCAATAAATGTGATTTATTTTAACCAATTTTCAAGTGGTAGTGCCATGCTTGTTACCTTCGGGTAGCAGCCGAATGGGCCGGCACGCCCCGTATAGTACCACTCTCTCACAGAAGACCGGCGTGAAGTGTGACCGGCAGCTATGCTGTCGCGTTTCGTCCGGTAAGTGAGAGTCCGGGAGGCCCACTCCCCATCCCTACTCCCGTCCTTCTCCCTCCTCCCTCCCTCCCTTTCCTGAAAGGCCGGCAACGCATCTGCAAGCCCTGTGGTGTTGCTGATGTCCATGGGCGGAGGTGATCACTTACCATCAGCTGAGCCTCCTGCCTGTTTGCCCCCTTTGTCCCATAAAAAAAAAACCTTTTTTAAAGTTAAGTAAAGTTTAGACAGGTTATTTAGACAGAAATTTTTTGTCCGACCGAGATATCGAACTGAAGGCCTCTATCTACAACAATGAAATAATTACTTATATAATAACCCTTCATAATTTTCAGTAACTGATTATATAATCTTTGTATTACATTATGAAATTGATTAGAACGCTTATGAGGATGGAGTTTCTACTGTTAATAAGTATATTTTTACTAGTTTCAGTTTTCATAAAAAAATCGTATGTACTTCTCATAATTACTATGTTCAAACGCGTTTTATATATCGGTATAAATTTAGTACAAATTATTATTGCACAAAATACCTTATCTTTGTATATCGTAGTCGTTATTTTAAATATCAACTGTTCAATATACTTAAAGAAGATCAGGGCGTAAGTCGGAAGACCTCTGGCGAGCGTGCATTACGAAAATAATAATACTCGTAGAACAAGTTTCTACGTAGAGATTGTAGCACTTGGCACTCTATTGTCCTTGACTACCCCGCAAGGAATATAACACGAAGTTAATAAGTGTTCTGTTATATTTTAAAGTACACAATTAATATAAATTAAAACATCATGATATTATTAAAGTATTATAATATTTTTATGCAATTATGCTAAAAGGTATACATTAATACGATTGAGCTGCATTATTCGCAAATAATAATATTAAATAATACGAGTATATATTATAATATATATAGCAGTCGCTCAATTCTGGGAACTCTGAGAAACACATTAATTGAGTCTTAGTTCCTTTCGAAATGAAAATCTTACAGCATTAATTGTGTACTACACAATAGGTGATCGTAATTTTGCTACGAAAATCTCTGGAGTGTAACTGAGTCCTTTTCGATAAATTATACTGCTTTACCTGATAAATAAGTACATTATCAGATCCAGTCGATGGTAAATCATTAATTTATACGATTACGAATTATTGTGCAGTTACTTTGAATAAAATTTCGAAACAGGGGTATTCCTCGTATATCCTTTTATTTTACCGTTTAAAAACACATTTAGGTACGCAAATTAAAAGTAAGGTACTGAATAAAACCTAACGAATTCCACCAATTAAGCAAACAAAAAGTAGGATAAGTGTAAATGTTGCATTTTGATGTTTAAAACATAATATAAAATTGTCTAATGGTATAAAATTGTTTTGATATTTGTAAAATTTTATATATATGAGAGAATAAGAATGTATACCATTTCTACCGTATTAGAAAAGGTTAGTCTTCTACATAGACATCAAAAGATTTATGCAATAACATTTGTATAATAGGTATCATTATTACTAGAAATTTATAAGTATGTATTTTGTAAAAAAAGGTTTATTTATTCGGGTATAAGCCAACCATGAGTACACATCATCTGCTTTATTTGATTTCCATTTCATTTATTACACGCTTAATTGCTATCCAAAGCGATTTAGATTTTTACAATACCAAAAGAGACTCATACCTATATGATTATATTAGTAACTGTTTGAATTTTAACTTAAATCTATTTTACTATAGATCATTGAGTTATTATTACTAGAGTAGACGCCGCGAACAAAATCTGTTCGCCACTAGCGGCCGCCCGGGGCGCGGGGGAGGAGGCGACCGCATCATAGATTACTATGGAGAAGGGACACGGACACTTTCTTTATATTCTGCCTAATGAGCATACAACTAATTATTTTAATTACAATTACAATAATCCAAACAAAGCCCGCGATAGAAGCTATGCAATAGCTTAATAAAAAAGTATATATATATATAATAATATAAAATGTTTTATCTGATAGGGAACTACAAAATAATTTCATTATCTGTATTAATTAACATAGCAACTCGATATTGTCACTTCTGCGTAGACCTTTTTTTTACTCTTTGATTTCAACAATCATGGCCGCCGCCGCATGGCGCTTCGGCATGACTTTAAAATTATACAAAATTATTAAATTAAGCGTGATTAAACGAAAATGCAGTAAACTTACGCGTGAAAAGTCACTCCTTGACTTTTATTTGATTTTCCTGAACGGTTTGTACAGTACCTCACTACACATGACGGCATATTTAGACGTAATAATTTTTACTCCAATGCGTCAAGCTACCGCAGCCGCTCGGCACAGACTAAACGCGTATATGCCGATCGGCCTATACAGGTGTTTGAATAAATCTAGTTGAGGCGCCCACTCTATACGTAGTAATAATAACTCAATGCTATAGATATAGTTAGTGACTGAATTGCAAGCAATTTATTATTATAACTGACGCGAGTTTCTATTTTATTTTACTACTAGCAATTCCCGCGACTCCGCCCGCATTCCATAGACGGGAACCAAATTCTCTTATTTTTACTACTCGAAAGGACTTTCAACATGAACATTTGTTAATTTGGTTCTTATCTTAAATTATATACATTGAGGGAAGTAATAGTTTCAGAAGTACAAGTCATATTATTAATGTTTCTGCATTTTCTTTTAATTACTTCATATAGTTTGGCTAATATAATAATGTGGTAAATAAATTTGGATAATAATAATGTCGCGTAATATAGTGTGAACTCGTCATAATAGCACGCCTGTACCATGCCTAAGAACGGCAAATGTCAATTTTTAACTTATGTCAATTACATGACAGGAACAGTTTATTACAAATTCTAATGTGTTAGAGAGAGACAAAACACTTTCGGGAAAGGATTCGAAATTACTAGAAACATTTTGAATTTTCGATACTAGAATGTTCTAATATTTATGCATATAAAAAGGCCGGCAGTGTGTCGAGAGTTCAGTTGACATCGAGACGAAGTTGAGTGAAGACTAGAAGGAATACGAAATTGTGGAAAAGTGAAGAGTTAGTGAAGTAGCATTGAGAAGGAGTATTACAGTGCTCATAGACTAGTGTTGTGTACAGACTGTGCTCGTGTTTTTGAATAATTAAAACAACTTTGGTACAAGAACGCTATTAATTTCCGATCCCGAACCCGTAGTACGTAACAATTGGTGTCAGAAGTGGGATCGGAAATGCCGTTAGTACCGAGGCACGAGAAGGAAGGAGTCACTACACGCGCAATGGCAGAACAGCAAAGGGAGGATTCTGGCCCTAGTACATCGACTGGGGAGTCGGCTGCTCAACCAAGCACCACGCCAGACATGAACGCCCTTCTGCAACAAATGGCGTTCATGATGCAAGAACAATCGCGCCGCCAGGAGGAGCAAGCCCGCCGTCAAGAAGAACAGCTGCGCGCACTCCAAGAAGAGCAAGCCCGCCGTCAAGAAGAACAGTTGCGCGCACTCCAAGAAGAGCAAGCCCGCCGCCAAGAAGAACAACTGCGCGCACTCCAAGAGGAGCAAGCTAGGCGCGAGGAAGAAAATGCGCGCCGTCAAGAAGAGCAAACCCGCCGCCAGGAAGAACAGCTGCGCGCACTCCAAGAGGGCATTCACAAGGATGTCATAGCTGCTCTCCAACAAAATGTGGAAAGGGTGGAAGCCGTTGAGAAGGAAGTTGAGGGCATAAAGACGACACTCGGTGAGGCCTTAGAGGACTATGACTAAAAGCTTTCTAAAATAGAGAAGAGGGTCGACTACTTGGAAACTCACAAATTACCGCGTAGTGTCGACATTAGCTCACCACCAGCAAAGAGCTTCAAAGTCCCTTACTTCGACGGCAAATCTTCTTGGGCCGCATTCAAGATCCAGTTTGAGACAATCAAGGAGACAAGCGGATGGACGGATGACGAGGCCCGATCTGCCCTTAAAGTCGCACTTAGAGAGGAGGCTCTGAATGTTTTGGAGGCTCTTTGTGCTAGCAACCCTGGCAGGAGGATCACATATAACGAGCTACTTAGCTCTTTAGAGTCGCGGTATGGTGATAGTCATCTGGAACACGTGTACAGGGCTCAAATTAAAGACCGTACACAACGAGCCAATGAAACCCTGCAGCAGTGGTCCATGGAGATTGAGAGGCTCGTACGGAAGGCATATCAATCCTCGCCATCCACCATAGAAGCTATTCTTCTACAGTCATTTGTGGACGGGATTCGCGACCCGGATGTACGTGCCACTGTACGTTTAAGACACCATACCAGTCTCAAGGAAGCTATCGCTCATGCTTTGGAGGTTGAAGCTGTGCGCCATGACACAAGAGCTTGGAAGGTGAGGGAAGTGGTCACTACGGAGGGATTATCCACCCGAAGACGTTTTTTTAACCCAAGATGCTACGAGTGCAGCGAGCGGGGCCATCTCAGAAGTAACTGCCCTAAAATAAAGAACGTTCGGAGGCAGTCAGATGTGGCTGTATCTACTTCTGACCAGCCACAGGAAAACTAATTCCAGCCAGGGCTGCGGGGTGGGCGCTGGCCGGGGAATCTACAACCCCACAAATAGAAGTAAAGCAGACAGTGGATAGAAACACCTTAGTAATACATGGCGCAATTAATGGAGTAGTATGTAAACTGACGCTGGATACCGGAGCATCTCGAACTGTTATTAATAACCGAAAACTAAAACACATTGCGGACAATAATTTACAAGATAAAAGGCACATCACTCTTATGACAGCCACCGGCCAGCGCATACCTGTTTGGGGGGAAAGGAAAATTGCAATCAAAATTGGGGAAAACATCTATTGGCATAAAGCAATAGTTGCAGATATCGTCGATGATTGCATTATTGGATTGGACTTTCTTCAAAACCACCAGTGTACAATTGACATGAAACATGGAGTTTTATGATGCAGAAATAGAGAAGTGCCGATAAGTGGCGGAATTCACGGAAAAGTTTGCTGCTTGAAAGACACCACTCTTCCACCAAGATCGCAGACTCTAGTACCTGTCTCTTTACCTCAGAACAAGTCATGCCGTCCATGGTCATGTGCTATTATAGAGAAGTTGGAAGATGAGAGCTCATGGATCCCGGCAAGAGTTGTTGTAGGTAAAGCTTCGACATGTATGGTTCCGGTTCTAAATACCAGTAATTCTACTCAAACCATTCGAAGAGGCGAAGATGTGGGGACTTGTGAAGAGATAGCCTGGTTAAGCAGATGTCAACCGAAAGAAAAGGTGTTGAACAAGGATAAAGAGCAAGCGATGAAACTTTTGGAAGATTGTAAGGAAGATCTCACAAGTCCACAGAAGGCGAAAGCTGGAAATTTACTGTACCGATATTCAGATTTGTTCTCCAAACATGATGGCGATATAGGAAGAACCGGATTAGTTAAGCATAAAATTAATACTGGGGACGTAGCACCTATTCGACAACGACCTAGACGAATTCCTTGGGCTAAGGAAAAGGAAGTTGACGACATGATCCAAGATATGAGAAAGAATAACATCATCGAACACTCCACTAGTCCTTGGTGTTCGCCAGTGGTACTAGTAAGGAAGAAGGATGGATCTACAAGGTTTTGCATCGATTACCGTAGGCTCAACGATGTAACCAAAAAGGATAGTTATCCCCTGCCTCGAATCGATGACACCCTAGACACTCTCAGCGGTATGAAATGGTTTTCGACTCTCGATTTGAAGAGTGGCTACTGGCAAGTGGATATGGACCCCGTGGATAAGGAGAAAACTGCGTTTTCAACTGGAAAAGGGTTGTGGCAGTTTAAGGTTATGCCGTTCGGGTTATGCAATGCACCAGCCACATTCGAGAGATTAATGGAACGTGTTCTTGCTGGATTACTAGGAGAAGCCTGCCTTGTTTATCTGGACGACATAATTATTGTGGGACGTGATTTCGAAGACCATCTTCAGAAACTAGAAAAAGTATTCGATAAACTAAGGGAAGCTAATTTAAAGTTAAGTCCGAAGAAGTGCTCATTTTTCAGAAAGCAAGTGAACTACCTTGGTAAACGGAGTAGAAACGGACCCTAGCAAAATCACCGCTGTAAAAGATTGGCCGACCCCTAAGGACAAGACGCAAGTGAGAGCATTTCTAGGATTGTGCTCTTACTATCGACGGTTTGTGAAAGGCTTTTCTGACATTGCCAAACCGCTTCATAAACTAACCGAAGAGAGAAGACCTTTTGTATGGGACGATAACTGCGAATTGGCCTTCCAAGAATTAAAGAATCATCTTTGCCAAACACCGATCCTTGGGTATCCTGACACAAAGGGAGAGTTTATTGTCGACACTGATGCCAGCAACATTGGAATCGGAGCTGTATTGTCGCAGCGGAAGGGTAATCAAGAAGTGGTTATCGCATATTTTAGTAAGTCACTATCTAAACCGGAGAAGAATTACTGCGTAACTCGAAGAGAGCTACTTGCTGTAGTCAAAACCTTACAGCACTTCAAGAAGTACTTGTTAGGTCGTAAGTTTTTGATAAGAACCGATCACGCTGCCTTGAAATGGTTATTGGAGTTCAAGGATCCCGAAGGACAGGTGGCGCGATGGATTGAACAACTGCAAGAATTTCAGTTTGAAATAGAACATCGTGGGGGTAAAAATCACAACAACGCCGATGCACTATCTAGAAGACCATGTGAAGAAGACTGCAAGCATTGTCAAAGACAAGAGGCGAAGGAATTAGAGTCAATTAAAATTATTAGGACAGATTCGGTAGATGAACGTTGGAGCGATGATGCCATGAAGAAAGCACAAGAAGAAGATCGAGACATACGACCCATTCTGGAATGGTTAAGGAGTGGTAGACCAAAACCTAAGTGGTCTGATATTGCTCAATACAATACCGCTACAAAGAGTTTGTGGGCTCAATGGAAGAGTTTGCTGTTACACAATGGAGTGTTGTGCCGCAAATGGGAAACGACAAGAGGAAATGATAGCCATCTTCAATTAGTTGTACCTAAAATAAAAGTATCCGAGGTACTTCGAGCTTATCATGATGGTTCTTCTGGTGGACATTTAGGGGTAAGAAGAACGCTGATCAAGATCAAGGCGCGATTTTACTGGTTGCATTGTCGAGAGGATGTCGAGGAGTGGTGTCGGAAATGTGAACAATGTGCTTCCGTCAAGGGCCCGCAAACCAGAAGTCGAGGTGCAATGAAATTATACAACGTTGGGGCACCTTGGGAGAGAATCGCATTAGACGTAGCAGGACCATTTCCGATTACTGATTCTGGGAACCGATACATTTTAGTAGTAATGGACTATTTTACAAAATGGCCCGAAGCATTCGCCATACCAAATCAAGAAGCAGTAACTGTTGCTAACAAATTGGTAAAAGATGTATTTTGCAGATTTGGTATTCCATTAGAAATGCACAGTGATCAAGGAAGAAACTTCGAATCACAGGTGTTTCAAGAAGTGTGTAAAATCATGGGGGTGCATAAAACTAGAACTACGCCTTGTCACCCACAGTCCGATGGAATGGTAGAGAGATTCAATCAGACTTTAGAACGACATCTAGCCAAGGTTGTAGATAGTCATCAAAAAGATTGGGACGAGTATTTATCACTGTTTCTTCTATCTTATCGGACCGCCCTACATGAAAGCATTGCAATGACACCTGCCTTTGCCAATTTCGGAAGAGAACTAAGGTTACCAGCGGATTTGTTAAGTGGTTGCCCACCAGATACCCCCAGTTGTATCACCGAATATGCCAGTGATCTAAGAGCGAAGATGATTGATGTTCACGAGCAGATACGAGATGCAGGGCTACAAGCAAGTGAACGCATGAAAACGCGTTACGACCGGAAGGCGACAGGAACGAAATTCGAGGAAGGCTCTTTGGTATGGCTGCATAACCCAGTGAGAAGAAAGGGTAAATCACCAAAGCTACAACCCAGTTGGGAGGGGCCTTATAAGGTTGTAACGAAAATTAACGACGTCACTTTCCGAATTCAACGAACATCTAGAAGTCCAGCTAAGATCGTACATGTGGACCGGTTGGCTAAGTACCATGGCAACAACGATGCTCGAGACGAGCATAACTAAGGAGGGGGTAGTGTCGCGTAATATAGTGTGAACTCGTCATAATAGCACGCCTGTACCATGCCTAAGAACGGCAAATGTCAATTTTTAACTTATGTCAATTACATGACAGGAACAGTTTATTACAAATTCTAATGTGTTAGAGAGAGACAAAACACTTTCGGGAAAGGATTCGAAATTACTAGAAACATTTTGAATTTTCGATACTAGAATGTTCTAATATTTATGCATATAAAAAGGCCGGCAGTGTGTCGAGAGTTCAGTTGACATCGAGACGAAGTTGAGTGAAGACTAGAAGGAATACGAAATTGTGGAAAAGTGAAGAGTTAGTGAAGTAGCATTGAGAAGGAGTATTACAGTGCTCATAGACTAGTGTTGTGTACAGACTGTGCTCGTGTTTTTGAATAATTAAAACAACTTTGGTACAAGAACGCTATTAATTTCCGATCCCGAACCCGTAGTACGTAACAATAATAATGTGGTATAGTGGAAGCCCAATGGTACCGCGCTTGCTTGTAAAACCAAGTGAATCGGGTTCAATTACTAGATCTCGCACCTTTGAGTTTTATGTGTGAATCATTTCTAACATGATTACGTTACTATGAAGGAAACATCGTGAGGTAACCTGCATGTCGGACAAAACCTAGCTTTTTTAGCTAAAATTAAACTGTAGACGTGCAAGCTGGCTGACACTTGCCTTATTCATTTAAAGATTATCATCAAAGTTTACTAACAAATAGCAAATATTTTTCAACGGCCTACTACGTATTCAACAGCCGGCTACGATAAAGGCAAACAACATGTGGAAACCTGCCCGAGAGAACCTAGCAAGTCTTCAAAAGACATGTAAAGTTCTCTAAACTACACTTGACCAGCCATGGCCTGATCTCCCTAGGAACATTATTAGGAACGTATAAATATTTAACCCTTTTACTTACGGTTTGAATATTTTTATAGATGTTTGTAATCATATTTCGAAAATGCTCACGCATATATTTTATCACTTACCTAGCCGATATAAAATGGAATTCTAAGAAAAGCCAGAATAAAGCCGGCATTAGCATATTTATTAGTACCATCTCAACTTAGTTACGACAGCCGCAAATAAAATTTATAAAAATATCAGTAAGTATACTATATTCATTCATTTGTTTTTAAGGTCTTCTTCAATACGAGGAAGATCAGGCCATAGACCACCACGGTGGCCTTGTGCGGGTTTGCGTACTTCACATATATTTCGAATCATGGTTTTTACAGTAAAATATGTGATTTATTAGTTTTTTCTATCTATTAAATCATTGCTATCATATACTATGGCATACAACTTAGCAAACGAATGCTTATTTGTATGTTTTTTTTTTCGTTTAGACAAAAGAAGGTACACAGATAGACTACGTCCTCTAAAACACTACTATAGAAAAAAAGTTAATTTTTCATAAATATTAATTACCATGACGCAAACTATTAATATTAATCAATAAAGTAGTAACTGCATAAGAAAAGAAATCATAAGAGTATTATTAAAACCTTTAATTTTCTTATATAAAACCTAATAATATACTAACCCAGTTCACTATATACTCAATTGATATGATATAAAATAATACAAAATAGGGCTATAATTATTAAAAAGAAATTGTCAGAAAATAACAATAATAATTATATATATTTTAAGTGTTTTACAATCTTTTATATTTAAAGAGCATTTACACAGGGAGAGCTTCTCGAATCGATTATGCAAACATTCAAGGAATATAAAATAGCACCGTCTATATGATATTTAAGTATGGAAATGCGATAAAATCTCCTCGTCTCGATATTGACAGTCTCCGTGAAAACAAAACTCTTTTTTTATCAATCGCTCTTATAAATGCAGTACACGAGCTTAATTAAATTATCTTTGCTGTTCTAAGACAGTGCCAATAAAACGTACACGTAAAAAAGATGTTGGAAAAGAGAACGGTTTAGACAGTTCTTTGTCTTTCACTTCTTTTAACAGCTCCATAAATGTAACCCATTATGTTATGTAGTATTATATATTTAATTTATCCTGTTGGCTAATCTCCAAAACGGCTGTATCGATTTTTAAAAGGCTTTGACTGACAAATAGGTTTAACTTAGGCTTCGTTTTTATAAAAAAAGGAATAACGGTTCCGTTTTAAAAAAAATTAAAAAGTACCTGTACAGACCGATTTACTCGAGCGAAGCGAGGGTATGTCGCTAGCATTAAGTATAAAATAGATATAGTAGCATTTTTCACACTGTATTAACATTGATATCGTGCGTATATTTTTAAAAATCTTACCTGAACCTATTATCTATTAATATAAAATATTATCGAATGAACTAGGTATCTACTAATCTGTTTGAAGTCGGTGCCAAGCCCAAAAAGCCTAGTTAGATTGTTACGCTACGTATGTACGTCTGTCCCCGTCCGCCACATCACACCAGTCACCACCCCGCGTGTGTGACGGAATGTGTAAGCGTAGTGGGGCGCTCGTTCTGAGCGATGCAACCCAAACGGGCAGACACGCGCGGACTGCAGGCAGACGTCGTTGACGGTTGTCTACAATCTAATAAAATTTGATATGCTAAATTTTCTTTTGACAGTTTCTCAGTTTTGTACTTAAAATTATATTTAGTTATTTGTTTAGAATTATTTTTCCTTGTTTCTTTTGTCCAAAGAGTACTCGATCTACGACTACTGTAACTGTAACTAAACTACGAGCTCATCTTTATGTTTACATTCCCCATACAAAATAGTTTAAATAAACCATATCCATTATTCCACCTAACTCCTAGAGGTTAATGAGATTTACCTTCTATTATCATATAAACATAATAGCCTGGAAGAACACAACTATCAGTCTATATGTATGTATAATTTTAAAGGAATTTCATTTCAACTCCTAACCGTTGAGGAGCTGTACCTTCTATCATCAGTTCATCTACATGAGACGAAGATTTCCGGACTTAAATACTTGAACAGCTTTGGATATATTATGAAAAACCTAATAAGTGCCTATAAAATTTGAGAGTTGCCTTCGATTTTCCTGGGACCCCATCATCAGATCCTGATTTTGTGATAATGGGACCCCCTCAGAACTATACCCTACCGAACAAAAGAAAATTTTTTGAAATCGGCCCACAGTAGGCGGAGAAATCGGTGAACATACATAAAAAAATACATACAGTGGAACATATAACCTCCTCCTTTTTTGAAGTTGGTTAAAAATAAGAATTTCCAGTACAAAGAATTAATTACTAAAATAGCAATTACGTTAAAATTAGATTCTGCGTAATATGTTGCGGTAAGCGATATTGCTGCAATTACGACGAATCTATAGAAAGCTATTTTTACCTAAGGGTAAGATCGTAAACGTTACTACAAAGTTTAGTAGCCACTTGTGATTCTTATTGCAAAGTACTTTCATCCATAAAGTACTGCTTCCCCTTTTTTGTTTTTGTTTCTTTTAATTTATTTATTACGAGCAAAATAATCATATAATTATATTATATAAAGTGGTTATGTTACTTTTTGACGAAGGACTCGTATATTTATTCTCAATATTATTCTTCAGAAAGAATACGATAAAACAATGAAAAAAGTAGCAAATCGAATCTAAAACATTTCTAAATTCATATTTTTGTATTGGGCACTTTGACCGTAACAGAAACCTTATCTTCCAATTACTAAAGTAATTTATGTACTAAAATTTGGAGTAATTTCATCTCACAAGCTACCGTAACAAAGCTACGATACCAGTGCGTTGTTGAATGTTCACGCACAGGGAATATTAAGAAGTATAATATTTTTGGAAAACAATGCCTTCCTGGTATCTCAATTTTCATTTCCCTCGATGGAACATTTAATGTGATTTGCGTCGGCAGATAGTATACAAATGTTGGTTTTGTAGTGAGGCTGATCTAAGCCTTATCATCTTACTTTCATCAAAGCATTACTCTTTTATGTACCTACTGCCTATTAAAATTAATTCATATAGTCAGTATAGGTATGTATATTTAGAAAGAGAAAAATTAAACCAAAATGATTGAAAAGCTCCACTCGCGTGAAAATAATTTCATAGATTCTTATCACTTATCTTTTCCAAACAAAATCAAAGTAACACAGTATTTGATGTTAAAAATCACTGAAAGAGTCTCGAGTACTTCACAAAGATGTTTAGTATATTTTGTGCTTCGTTGCTAATAATATGGTAGGTACACTTTTTACGTGACACTAAACAAAAAACATCGCACTTACATAATATGTAATATATTTTTTTGCGAAAAATATGCATGAAAGTCGCTAGCTTTCTTATTTGTATGCAAAATTCACTATGTAATCGTGTAAATTGTAACGCATATTTAAATAATGGTATTTTTAAAGCAAGCGTTGAGCACGAATGTTTGTACTCCAGTCATGGGTGTTTATATTTATAATATGTATGTATTTAAAATTTATATAATATGTGTAGTATATCAACTATCTGGTATCCATAACACAAGCCTCGTAGCTTACCAAGGAACTAGATGTTGCTGTTGTAATAATGTCCCAACATATTTATTTATTTATATTTATATCACAAATGTGAGTGCCAATCTTATAAGTCTATTGTGGTTACATAATATATTATAAAACACCCACGTATTAATAATTTCGGTACATTTTAACTTCGGTTAGT
Organism: Boloria euphrosyne; assembly: GCA_951802675.2. Lineage (NCBI taxonomy): Eukaryota > Metazoa > Arthropoda > Insecta > Lepidoptera > Nymphalidae > Boloria > Boloria euphrosyne. Next base: position 7,487,640 of record OX637877.1, read on the forward strand.
ATACATTGTTGTTGTGGGGAGAGAGGATGAGATATTTTCACGCACTCGTTAAGAGCACGGAGATAGTTATAAGGCAATGGACAGTGTACACCCCTATGTCTCGAAGAGCACGTAAAACTGTCGACTCTACGTAGATCACGCGATCACACAAGTCCAAGGTTAGTTTTCAGTGAGATTAGCCAAAACGGTTTGAGAGGACATTTTTATTATGTCTCTATTAAATCCCTTGTAGATGAACGATAGTTTATCTTTGACTCTACTGATCCAATTTAATTTTTTAATTAAGAAAGTTGGTATGGTATACATTACATCTCGCTACGAGCTAGAAGTGCAAAGTGATTCTAAAAAATAAAATGAGTAAATGCGATTCTTTTATAAGCTCATATAACATATTATAAGAATCTTAAAATGATTATAAAATAAAAATTACAGGTGTTTAATAACTCTGCAATGGTATCGTATGAAATATAGAAATAATAGTGATATAATTGCTATTTATAATCTTCATTCAAAGCTTTGTTAATGATATAAACTTTCCATAGTATATGAATAGGTAGAGAAACAAAATTATTCGGTCAATGACAACCGCCACTTTTAGTTTAGCCCGCTTCATGAATCTGGCTCAAGAGATCTCCATTTAGATCACAGCTTTTATATCTCAGCTATCTAAGCAATGCAACTGCAAAACCACTCCAATTTTCATAATTCAACTAAAATTAAGATTAAATAAATAAATAAATGGAATATAGAATTATACAAATTTTAAAATACATATGTTTTGTTTGTGAAAGTAATTTAAAAACGTACGTTGTAGGTATACACTTCGCAAACACTATAGTTTTACTAAAATCAGCACATCATTATTTTGTTCTAGTATTTACGAGCATAAAAACGTAACTCAATAACCCGCAAACAAATATACAGTAGATAAGACATTTTCACGTAATATAGTGGCCATTTTATTGGCCTGCAAAATATACAGGCTCGTTTGCGATTCGGTTGAATGCTAGGAAGGTAGTTTACTTTCTCTATTTACGGTCGCGTGTAGCGTGAAGTCAGCATTGTTGCCGTTACGGTACGTATATTGTGAATTTAATAGTGTTTCACACTCTGAACTAATAACATAGTAAGCTTAGAAGCATTTTAATATTCTCAAAAATATACATTACTAAATAAATATAAAAATTATATATGTTTCCACAGCTTTCATATCTTGGTCATTTTAAAATATATTTAAACTCTACACGAATTTGTAAATCGACATCAGAATCTATATAACGGGCAGACATAAGTGGTACGAGTCCGTATTTCAAGTTGACGTCGTTTTCGTGAGTTTACTTCCAAACAGATGTAGCAAGCTATTTTATTTGTACGCAAATTCGATGGGTCGTAACACTGGGGTCGATAGAGTCACAGTAATGACGGTAGCTTGTGTCGACTTATAAGCTTCATTTCCTTTAGCCTTTCTATAAACTTCAATGGCTTCTATTTCTAAAGCTACGTATACTTTTACGAATATTTTATGTATCTCATTGAAATTCAAATACGTCATTTATTAAATAAACTATGCTATCTTTGCCCCATTGACATACTTTATTAAAAATATCAAAAGGGAGCTACGAATCTAGTTTATATATTAATAAAACTAAAAAGTAAAAAATAACTGAAGTGAGCTTTGCATTTCATAACTGACATATATATTTTTTAGGAAATGCTTTTGTGCACACCATGTGCCCTCCCTGCGTTAGTGCAGGTGTGTTCTATCGGTCTCGTCGCACGCACTTAATTCCAGCGGTACCCTCGTTATCTTGAAAGGGGGCGATAGATTCGCACATTTGCATTACCACTATGTCAACCTGACGGTCCTCTTTAGGGTGCGACGACGGCCTATAAGAACCATAGTTGACCTCTCTCTGTCAAGAATACTTTATTTCTTAATTCTTTTGGTGTCACGATATTAAAGCGTGCTCTATGATCTTAATACTTTAATTGCTTTGGTTTCATTAGAGAGCCTTTACTTCTTTAGATCTTAATCTTATGTTTGAGGTTGGTGATAATATGTAATCATTTTTACTTCTCTTTTACTTACAAAATTATTTTTTTAGCCTTTTTACATAATATCTCATACAATTTTCCTCTAAAAAACTCAGTACAATCTCGTCACTTGTAAAAATATCAATGTAGTACTTATTTTATTGTTCATGTAATAACAATTAAAGAGTACATAATATTTAAAAGTTTTATTTCAATTCGTCAAGTATGAAGTAGATAAATCTAAAGTTACAGCTTCAGCTCTTCTTTTTTTGCGCTCCTATATAAAGAGAAGGTCGTGATTACTAATTTAAAAGTCCCAGTACTACCTCAGGAAATCGTGAAAAAGGATTGAAAACTTAGGATACTTAAAGTTAAGTTACTTATTAAGAACTTAAAATTAATATAATTTTAACAACCATTTTTTTCATATCAAAGCTATGTTATATTTATTATTTTATTTCAGTAGGTATATATTTTTTTGATCTGTACATAAATTTTATCTATTTTAACAGAGCGGTGACAAGACACACCAAGACCTGTGTCTACTACTCCGATGACGGTGACGACGCGACCGGCAGGTTTATTCGTCGAGCGGAGGGGGCCTCATCGATAACCATCCTGGAACACAGCCTCAAAATGTCCAACCTAAAACGCAACACAAAAATTGCGGAATCTCTACTGCGGAATGGGGCAGGGTCCTAAAGTACCAATATAGTGTATAAATTGTGTGTAACATTAACTATATTAATAATAATTAATTGAGAAGTTATATAAGATTATAATGTAATGTTACCTTATTCGTAACCATGATTAACCAAATTAAAAAAAAAATATATATATAAAATAAAAAAAAATTGTCAGTCTCGGACCACGTTCCATGTAGTATAAGATCGTAGCATGTATCGCTTTTTTAGTTTTAAGTATTTTAATAATTGTAAAACGCCAAACCAAATATACATTTTAAAAAAGTCACGGGCGCTTAACGCCTGTGGCTGAACGTATGTTAAGCTAGCAAGGTCAAGTGGGCAGAACCACATAACACACTTGCAGTAATTAAGTGCTCATTTAGTGCTAATTAATGCTGCAAAAAGTTAATTTTACGCTGCAGTAGATTGATCAAAAATTAGAAAACTGCCAGCTTTATATTAAGCTAGCAGTGTCGGCCTCTTACAACGCTAACCGCAAAGCACAGCATCAAATCAAACTAGTATTAATTTAGTGCCTAATTAGTGCTGGCCATTCGTTAAGACAAATATAAAATTTTATAGTTTTTTTCTATTTTTATAGAATAAAACTTGCAAATTTAATTTAGCGCCTGATTTTTCGAAATAGCAATTGATTTATATATATGTAGAAGGCTTTATGATATTACTTATAATGTTACGTAATATCAATTATCATAAAGCCTTCTACATATATATTATTAATAAATAATATAATATATAAATCAATTGCTATTTCGAAAAATCAGGCGCTAAATTAAATTTGCAAGTTTTGTTCTATAAAAATAGAAAAAAACTATAAAATTTTATATTTATCTTCACGAATGGCCAGCACTAATTAGGCACTAAATTAATACTAGTTTGATTTGATGCTGTGCTATGCGGTTAGCGTTGTACGAGGCCGACACTGCTAGCTTAATATAAAGCTGGCAGTTTTCTAATTTTTGATCAATCTACTGCAGCGTAAAATTTACTTTTTGCAGCATTAATTAGCACTAAATGAGCACTTAATTACTGCTAGTGTGTTATGTGGTTCTGCCCACTTGACCTTGCTAGCTTAACATACGTTGTGGCTGAGTTCATTAATCAAAAAAAACAGTCAGTCCCAGTCCAAAATTAAGATTCATTAATGATATGTGCCAAATATGCTATCTATCGAATCTATATTCATTCAATTAAGTCTATTCAAATATTTTGCCACATACTACAATATTAAATAGTAAGAGCATATATTTAACGTTTAATTAAAGAAAATTTTAAATTGCAGTAATTTACGATACATTCATTATATCATGTGTTATATGAATTGCGCTGTTAATTAAATGGATGTCAATACGCCAATAATTAAAATTAATCAGGATGGAAAATTACAAAAAAATTTAAAGAGTTATAATTTTACACTGGCAACATAATATATTTTATCACTACCCTGGCTTCACTTTAGGTTCATCCCTAGTATAAAAAAAAACAAATCTATCCCACCGGGATTATATATTATTCTGATATAAGAAGAGAGAAAAAAGTTTATAATCTATGTCTAACCCATTTTCATCCTCATCAGTTCAGTTATTTTTGCGTAAAAGTGGATGGATATCCTGACAAACTTTCACGTTTATAATATCAGTATCACTACAGCACGCAATCACCTAACGCGTTAGTGTTACTAATTTGTACATACATAAATACTTATAAGTAGTATGGGAGCTAAGAGTCATAGACGCTAGAAAAAAGGATTTAGTTTGCTGATCCAAAATCGGTACGACCTAAGCATGGACGTACCCAGGTAGGGGCAGGGGGGGGCAGCTGCCCCCCCCCCCCTGGATTTAGTGTAATATTCACCGGTGAACCGAAACAAAAATATTTTATTATTATTTTATTTATTTATTTATTTAGCACCTCATCTAGATCATGCTAATCACATACCAAAAGACATAATGTTTATGTTCTAACAATATTTGTCGTTAGAGAATGCACTATCACTACATAGTATAAAACGAAGTCGCTTCCCGCTGTCTGTCTGTCCCTATATATGCTTAGATCTTTAAAACTACGCGACGGATTTTGATGCGGTTTTTTTAATAGATCGAGTGATTCAAGAGGAAGGTTTATATGTATAATACATGCATAATATAGTAGAGAAACACTGATAATTTTAGAGGTTTCTAATGTGATGTCGTAAATACATCGAACACTATTTTAAAAAATCTGGTTGATCATCTGTGCATTCTGTTGAACAATAACAAAAAGCGTCCGTTAAATAAAAAAAATATTAGATATTTTATTAGATATTAGAGTATTTTCTATGATCCTGCACTGCTGAACAAAGGCCTCCCCCAATGAGCGCCAACCATCCCGGTCTTGGGCAGTCCGCATCCATCCACTGCCCGCCAAGTCATCGGTCCATCGTGCTGCAGGGCGTCCTACACTACGCTTGCCTAAACGCGGTCTCCACTCTAGCACTTTTCGGCTCCATCGACCATCAGTGCGCCTGGAGACATGACCGGCCTACTTCCATTTCAGCGAGCTAATTTTGCACGCGATGTCGGTTACCTTAGTTCTCTGGCGAATAACTTCATTTCGAATTCTGTCTGCCAGAGAAACACCAAGCATCGCGCGTTCCATTGCTCGCTGAGCGACCTTGAATTTGTGGACCAGTCTTACGGTGAGTGTCCACATTTCGGCTCCATATGTCATTACTGGTAGGACGCACTGGTTAAATACCCTGGTCTTAAGGGATTGTGGGATCGACGACTATAGAATATGACGTAGCTTCCCAAAAGCAGCCCAGCCCAAGCGAATTCTTCGGTTGGCCTCCTTCTCAAAGTTGTGCCGGCTGAGTTATATAGTTTGGCCAAGGTATACGTATTCCTGCACAACTATAAGAACATCGCTATTCACGATCACTGGTCTCGGGGATACATGACAATTGGACATGATTTTGGTCTTGTCAAGATTCATCCTGAGACCCACTCGTCTTGAAGAATCACTAAGGTTGTTTAGCATTTCTTCCAAATCCATCAGAGTCTCTGCTATGACGACTATGTCATCGGCAAATCGCAAGTGTGTTATATACTCTCCATTAATGTTGATGCCTCGTCCGTTCCAATCGAGCGTTTTAAAGACGTCCTCCAATGCACAGGTAAACAGTTTCGGGGAGATAACATCCCCCTGTCTTACCCCGCGGTGTAATCGGATTGGTCTTGTGCTCTGCCTTTGTACTTGAATGGTCATCGTTGCAGACTGGTATAAACACCGTAGTATTTGGATATACCGATAGTTAATAAGGCATCTCTGCATGGATTGTAGAACAGCCCAGGTTTCGATGGTGTCGAAGGCTTTCTCATAGTCCACAGACGCTAAGCATAGAGGCTGATTATATACCTCGGTCGATGTATGTGAGGAGTAGAGATCCCCGTAGAACCTTTCGACATCAGCGAGAATCTCTGGTTTGGAGGAGACGGTTGTACCTTGTGCGGTTCTAAGCTCTGTCTGGTGACAACGGGAATTGTGAGAGTTGGCAGACTTTCGAGCCCCTATTGAATGCACTAGCATCTTCAATACTTCGGGTATTCGCTCGTCTTAGATCATGCCATAATTCATCGTCTGACCTCTGTTGAGAGTGGTAGTGTTTTTCTTCTTCATTTAAATTTAATTAACCACGTCAAACAAATTACGACCTACTTCATTGAACCGTACAACTTAAAATCGCGTGTGATTAGTAATTAAATAAATATTGCAATACTTTCCTGTCCCTTTTCAACGTAACTTACTTCGGACGTGTTCGCGCGGCGCCGTGCCTCAACCTCGTTAAGATAAGGGAGAAGCGCGATACTCCGTTTCGCTCTCACACATACGAGTACATAGTTCTGGAACTTACGATAGCAATGCAGCGAACACCACCGAGCAACTACAGCTCCTTATCTAATCCTGATATACCCACATCTATGGATGCTGACTTCATAAATATTCGTAAGCGCAAGCAGCCCGACTTGGACGATAATTACTGTAATTTAATAGAACAAAAGATTGACAAACATATTTCACAATTGAAAAATGAAATATCAGATATCGTGGCGGCTGCTGTAAGTTCCTCTCTGTCCAACGAACTATTAAATATAACGAAGACCTTGTCAGCCCTAAACAGCACAATGATCAAACTAAACGACGAAAATGTAGCTATTAATAACTCGCTAAAAGAGACCAATAATAGGCTTACTGAAATGGAAAAATCTCTGAGCTTTTCCCTAGGTAGACAGGACTCCTTCGAATCTCGCCTTAAGGAAGTTGAATACGACAGTTCTCAATCTGCTGATTCATCAAAAAAAATGCAAGCCTTAGAACATAAATTAAATTCTATGGAACAACAGGCAAGACAGTGTAACATAGAAATTTCAAATGTACCTGAGCGCCGGGGAGAAAACCTTATTCAGATCATGGAATCAATTAGCCAGGCTATTAAATACCCGGTATGTACCTCTGATATAGTATCCATACACCGAGTCCCCCACGCTGATCAGAAAAGCCCCCAACCTAAAAACATAATTGTGAAATTTACAACAAGGGTTCTGCGTGACAATGTAATATCTGCTTATCGTGCTACGAAAGGCCTGAAATCTAGTGATCTATCCATCAGCGGTTCTCCCCACATAATATATATAAATGAACATTTAACTTTAAACAACAAATTATTATTTCGACAGTGCCGTGAAGCTGCTAGAACATTCGATTTTAAGTACGTGTGGGTTAAGCATGGGACAATTCTGGCCAGAAAATCTGATACATCGGGAGTCTTCGCTATTCGTACTACGCAAGATCTTCAAAAATTCAAGTAACTCTAACCTTTATATCGCAATTATTTTTTACAAATACTTTGTTAAACTTTTACATATTTACTTTTCATCAACGTTTTTGTTTAAGAGTAAGAAAAAAAATGTTTTACATTCTATATTATTCTCTCATGTAGCATACACTAACAAGTATCTGACTAAACTTAAAACTCATACTTCCTTTTTTATAGATTTCTTGAAGGGTACACAAAAAATTATGTTCACTATTTTTATATCTTTACTGAAGCTGTTTATTGAAATAGTCCAGATAAGTAAAATACTTAATATATATACATATAATACTTTAACTAAAAATCATTATAACATAAGTATAAACACTTATAATATAGTCACATCTACTCTGCAAGTTATTACTACTATATTTTTAGGACCCACACTGTCACTGCATATTATATACAATAATAATATTTTATATTATAATTTTACTCATAATTGTTATATGGGTCAGGCCGTAGATTTTGCCACAAATAGCGCAAAGGTGACGCACAATTTTTCGAAAGTCAGTGGCGTAGAGTGACGCAAATGGTAACACAAAATAGTAAAGTTGTGCCTAAATGATGTTTTTATTTTGACTGAGTACATAAATATTATTTTCGAGCATTTTATGAAGTGTAGGACAGTTTTGTTTAACCTAAGATTTTTTGTTATAGTCAAGTAGGTAGGTACAAATAAAAACACGATTTGTAAGTCTTGCAATTTTTAATCAATCACAGCATAGATAGTGCTTTGCAAACCACGTGTATGCACCTTTATACCATAGCGCAAAAAAATGTGGCGCAAATTTTACGCCACTAGTATCGCAAAGTGGCATAATGTCAAATAAAATTGATAATAACTCGATAAATAAGATCTTTTTTCAGGTTAATTTAGGCTTGAAATATAACGCACAGCTTACTTTATGGTGCACAATAACAATAACAGGTATTAATTGAAAACTTAGCTAGAAATCACAAAAAATACACTCCGCGAGAAACGTGACACATTCCACTCTGAAACGAAAGTTGACATCCAACAGAAGAAATATGGCTGCTAACCTTATATTGACCATAGAGATAGTTACTTTGGTACAATCACTACTCAGATACAGATCTTGGTAATGTTTTAACCGCAAAATGGGCAGATAGATAGGTTGCGCAAAAATAATAGGGCAAAAAATGTATTTGTGTAGTTTTTTTGAAAATGTATGAAATTTAATGTATTTTCTAAGGAAACACGTAACGATATTAAAAAGATGGCAAGCTAACTATTATTTCATAACATTAAATCAAGCAAATTATCAAAAAGAATGTTTTTTTTTTTTAATTTTACCGATGCGCAAAGTACATCGTCCCGAAGCGGATTCGCGTTTTTTACAAAAAAAACGTCATTTTTTGTAGAAAAATATCGTGTAACTTTTTAAGTTCATAAGCATATTCAAATATCTTTAGTGGCCGTGGATCATTACTCCTTATGGAATACAATGCCATGATAGAGAAATGAATAATTAGTATATTAGTTTTAAAAAAAAGTAGCGGAGAGTTAGGGTATACAAAATGTGGCAAAAACTACGGCCTGACCCATATAGCATACACTAATAAGTATCTGATTAAATTTAATACTCATACTTTCTATTTTATATTTTTGTTCAAAGGTACACAAAAAATTATGTTCACTCTCTTTGTATTTTTACTGAAGCTGTTATCTGAGATAGTCCAGTTAAATAAAATACTTAATATATATACATATAATACTTTAACTAAAAATCATTATAATATAAGAATTAACATTTATACTATAGTTACATCTACTTTGCAAGTTATTACTACCATATTTTTAGCACCCGTACTGTCACTGCATATTATTATTATATACAATGATAATATTTTACATTATGAATTTACTAATAATTGTTATATAGCATACACTAATAAGTATCTGATTAAATTTAAAACTCATACTTTCTATTTTATATTTTTGTTCAAAGGTACACAAAAAATTATGTTCACTCTCTTTGTATTTTTACTGAAGCTGTTATCTGAGATAGTCCAGTTAAATAAAATACTTAATATATATACATATAATACTTTAACTAAAAATAATTATAATATAAGAATTAATATATATACTATAGTTACATCTACTTTGCAAGTTATTACTACCATATTTTTAGCACCCGCACTGTCACTGCATATTATATACAATAATAATATTTTATATAATGATTTTTCCAATGATTGTTATATTGAATATGAAATCAGATATAAATATTGGTTGGCTGCCCTCAGTGCTTTCCACTACAATACTATCTTGTCAACATTATTTTATTTTCTAAACATTAGCAATGGATGAGCAAGTAACATCTATACACTATCATATTATATACATAAATGATGTTTTATATTGTGATTTTTCTAATAATTGTTATATTGAATATGAAATCAGATATAAATATTGGTTGGCTACTCTTAGTACTTTCCACTGCAATACTATCTTATTAACATTATTTCATTTTCTAAGCATTAGCAATGGATGAGCAAGTAATATCTATATACTATCAAAACTGTAGGGGACTAAGAACCAAGTTGCATACACTTTACATGAATATTTTATTGCATAATTATGATGTCATAATACTGACAGAAACATGGCTACATAATGAAATTTTGGATACTGAGTTTATCGACTCTCGTTATCGAGCATACCGCTGTGATAGGGATCGCATCGCTAGCGGGCGGCGCGACGGTGGGGGGGTGCTGGTGGCGGTGCGCCGCGAGCTCGGAGCCGCGCCGTACGTCGTCGGCGCCAGCTCAGGCGCGACCCCCTCACTTCCCCAGGTAGATCATGTTCTTATTGAATTGCGCGCGCGCAACTATTGCTTTCTTATTAGTGCAGTCTATATACCTCCAAATCTAAGCTCGGCAGTTTACGCTTCTTTTCTTGATCATATGTTTAATATTTTACAATCGCCACACGTAAATAATTTTATATTAGTTGGAGATTATAATCTACCGACTTTAAAATGGAACAACTGTGGAACACACTTAGAACCTATCGTAGTTGACACAAACTGCCTAAGCAATAAGCAATTAATTAATTTTGTTTCTTCTTTAAATTGCTGGCAGTTTAATAAATATGAAAACAGCCATGGCAGGCTCCTAGATCTTTTTATCAGCGACAATTATAATTGTAAAGTTTTTGAACCGTCTATTAGCCTTGTCTCCGTTGATGAATACCACCCACCTTTTTATGTCCTCTTGACAGTAACTAAATCTTTAAATCTTATTTGTAGAAAACCCAGACAACAATACAATTTTAGTAAAGCCAATTATACATTAATTAATACCGAAATTGAGGGCATAAATTGGGACGAATTATTTTTTCGACAGAAGGCTGAGGACGCTGTAAATATTTTGTATGAAAAAATTTATTCAATCATTAAAAAAATTATACCAACCAAAACTGCAAAAAGTAGTCAATACTCTCCTTGGTTTACACCTGCTCTGATACATATTTTTAAAAATAAACATAGAGCGTGGATTAAATGGAAAAAATATCAAAATAAGTCTGATTATGAGTTATTTAGCCTTTATAGGTATAGGTTCAAGTTAGAGAGTGAAGTGTGTTACAATAATTACATAAAGTCTACAGAAGATGGCATCCAACACAATATTAAGCGCTTCTGGACATATATGAATGCTCGCAAAAATAACGATGACACTCCCAATTCTATGACATTTAAAAGTGCAACAGCAAACGATCCGACGGATATATGCAATTTATTTTCTACATTTTTCCATTCAGTTTTCGAGCCTTCGACCGTTACAAGAGAATTAGACATAAAAGATTTTCCAGAAACAAATATTGTTTCAAATGTGAACCTTAGTAATATATACATAAGTAAACAATCAGTGATTAAAGAATTACAAGCACTTGATGTGTCCAAAGGTTCTGGCGTAGATAATATACCGCCTATCTTCTTTCGATTAACTGCATTAACCATTTCTCATCCATTGTATTATATATATAACCTATGCTTACGGGAAGGCGTCTTTCCGGGTATTTGGAAAACCGCTCGTATAGTACCTATACACAAAGATGGATCGAGGAATAGAGTTGAAAACTATCGCCCGATATCTATTCTACCTGCTCTGTCAAAAGTTTTCGAAAGACTTGTCCATAACATTATTTATCCTGAATTACACAATATAATTATAGAACAGCAACATGGTTTTGTAAAAAGACGTTCAACAACAACAAACTTACTTCATTATACCACTTTTCTCTTTGAACAGCTAGACTTAAACAAACAAACTGACAGTATATATACTGACTTTCGGAAAGCCTTTGACAGAGTAGACCATAAATTACTTCTACAAAAACTTGCTTTTAATGGTATACGTGGTAATTTGTGGCGTTGGTTTAAATCATATGTACTCAACCGTACTCAAAAGATTGCAATTAAGGGTTATGAATCTGAATTTGTCACTGTCAGCTCAGGAGTTCCACAGGGCTCCATTTTAGGTCCTCTACTATTTATTCTCTTTATAAATGACGTCTATGAATGTTTTACGTTTTGTGACTTTTTACTATATGCTGATGACCTAAAAATTTTTCACACAATTGAGAGTGCAGAGGACCATCACAGGTTCCAACAAGATCTCAACCGCTTTTCCAACTACTGCAAAATTAACAAATTAGATCTGAATTTAAATAAATGTAAATTAATTATCTTTACTAAAAAGAGAACCATTAGTAATTATCCGTATGTATTGTGCAATAGTAAATTGAACTGCGTTAACAATATAAGAGACTTAGGAGTAACTCTTGACAACAAGTTACATTTTAACATGCATATCGACAATATCATAAACAAAGCCTACAAAATGTATGGTTTTGCTATGCGAGCAAGTACCGAGTTTCGCCAGCCATTAACATTTCTTCATAACTATATATAAATCCCTTATTCGATCACAGTTAGAATATGCAGTGCCAGTGTGGAACCCCTATTATGCTAAGTACGCGGATGCACTTGAAGTTGTACAAAAAAAATTTTTACGGTGTATGTACTATAGATGTTTTCGCCGTCACTTGTCATATGAACAATTATTAATAAAATTCAAACTACTTAAACTGCAAAGTAGAAGATTACAGCTAGACATCATGTTCTTATATGATCTTAGTCATGGTAAATATGATTGTATTCAACTCATTAATAAATTATATTATAATGTACCGTATCGAACACATAATCGTAAGTATAATAATTTTTTTGCTACTAATCGTTGTCGTACTGTATCAGGTCTACGCGCTCCTATGCGCAGAATTACTAACACCTACAACACATATTTTGGATCTGTCGACATAGCGAACACAAACATGAATAGTTTTAAGAAACAAATAATTAACGTAATATGTGATACCCTCTAATCTAATTATGGATTGTGTACTCCTTTTATGCAACTTTTCTCAATTTCATCCTTTTATTTATTTATTTTGATTTCATCCATTACTTAATGAGGTTTAGAAGGGGTGAGGGAGCGAGGTTGCGTGAGGGGAGCATAACATTATATCTTTCAATATGTACACTACCATTTCTCAATATCAATTAGTAACCTGTGGTCAACGATGCTGGTGTCATAATTAATAATTTAGTTTAATTTAGTTAATAAGATAAGCTTATTGTGAACACTGTTTGTGGACCCTAATAAATCAAAAAAAAAAAAAAAATGCCTTATTAGGATTCTCACATTCCTGTCTAGTACCTGACGCTTAGACTGAGTGGTATTTACAGTCTCGCTTCTCTTCGCCAACTCGTTCAGTCTCGCTTGAGATTTTCGACTTTTGTCTATCTCTCCTAGGTCGAAAATGTTTTTGTCCCACCTCACGGATCACACGCATCAGACTATTGGTGGTGTCATCGATGTACTGAGTGGTTTTCAACATGGCGAATCGGTTCTGTAGTTCTAGCTGGAAGCTTTCGCAGCCAGCTTTCATCTGGAGTGGTGTAGGTCTAAAAGTCGACTTCATTAGCCGCTCACGTTCAATTTTGATGTTCATATTCAGGGTTCCCCTTACAAGTCGGTGATCACTGCCGGTTTTAACCCAGTTAATCACTGAGACATCCCTGAATATGTAGCACTTGTTGGATATAATGAAGTCGATCTCGTTCTTTGTAGTATTATCGGGGCTTTGCCAGGTCCACTTCCTTTGAGACTTTTTCTGGAAAAATGAGTTCATCAGAAAAAGCCCAGAAGTTTACTAACATTTGCCCTCGATGGTTCCTCAGTCCATAACCAAATGATCCAACCCTCGATTCGCCATCTTCTTGTACTCCCACTTTGGCATTGAAGTCACCCATAAGTCATAACAACAGTGTAGTAGGTGTTGGTACGAAACATAGCCTTAGCTATGTCTTCGTACATGGCTTCGACTTCGTCGTCAGAATGTGTGGACGTAGGAGCATACACTTGTATAACCTTCAAGAAGTATCTTTCGGTTATTTTCAATACAAGGTACGCTACCCTCGCTGACACACTGCCAACCTCTACGACGTTTTAGAGTGACTTATGGATTAAAAATCTAACACCACCTTGGGATGGTTGGTTAGTTCTCGGAAGAAGAATAAGTGACCAGCATAATAATAATAATATATACACCTAATGTTGCGTGTAGTGTTTTTGTGTAGTATGTAGAGTAAAACAAGTGCGGGGGCTGGTATAATAAATTTCAGATGCCCCCCCCTAGGCCAAAAGCTGGGTACGCCCATGGACCTAAGTACGTATACATGGAACAAAAACCATTGAAAACAGAAGAGAAATAAATCTATAAGGTATATCTATTCTTGTGAGCAATTCTTATTCATTTTTTTAATAAAATTATAATTAACTAAAGGACATCTCAAGTTGCATATTTTTTTGTACTTCTGCGTATTGAAAATAATAATTTTCGACTCAATAAAACAAAAACGTTTAAAATTGAATGAAAATATTTATAATTTTCGTTTAATTTTAAATATTTTTTTAATGTAATATGCCTTTTTTCCTACTATGTTAGACATACGATGTCGGACGATCGTAACATTTTAACGAAGGCTCGATCCTGAAATAATAACATTGTTTGACATTTCTTATTTTATTGTTTTTCTTTACGGTTCATATAAATGAACCATTAGCTACATTTTATCGTAATATTTATTGCTAATCATATAACACATTGTGTATCTTATTTACTAATTATACAGTTGTCTTGTTATCGTGTTGTTATTACTAAATTGCAAAAAAAGGTTTATAGATATCATAAAATATGTGTTCTTTTATTTAGATAATATAGTCAAATTGTATACCGATAGAATAAGGTTTATTAATGTAAGTCCAATTTTAAGTGTAGGCGTGTACCTATAATATGTAAATTCCAGTTCAGCAAAGATATAAAAATTCGCAACGTTACGACTTCAAAAACCAGAATAATGAGAATGATAATAATATCTGACAGAGGTTTTCCTTTGAGTATAAAATGTTTGTATTGTTACCTTGTGACCCACAAATCTCTAAAAATTAATAAAAATCTTCCTAAAAGAATGAATCAATTAACATTTAAAAATAATACTTTAATAATTTACACTATATTTATAAAAAACATTGTGTATGTTATTAAATTCGTGTTCTACATAGAATAAAATATTTCATTACCCATGAAAGACCTATTAAATTTTAACTACTAAACGAAAGATACGGTTTTGTTATAAGGATCTGCATTAATTAATTACCTATATTATGCAATAATGATATTTATCGACGTGTACATAAACAGTTGTAGATAAATAAAAACAATGTACCTAAAAAAACACATTATTATAATAATATGTATATCACTTCCACAAAATGCTTTTTAAAATCCCAAATAAAATTAAATTAAAAAAAAACTGTAAATAGACTGTCTTTCTGACTGATTTCGAGAGTTTTTTTTTTCAGTTTCTATATTTTGTAATTTGCAATTTTCTTAATTTTTCGATTTTGAAATATTTAGACGAATTACGACGAATATCATAATTTACTTCTTTGGTATATTATTTATTCTGAAATCTAAAATAACCTCACCTGCCATATCAACGTCGGATCTGTCTCCGAGCTTGAACTTAACATACAGCAGTGCAGGGAATAGGGGTTTCTAGCAATACGATGTTATGTAGGTAAGTATGTTATTTGTCAGATAAAAAATATTACAAACAAAATACATCCTTTTCTTTAATACTATTATCAATCTCTCAACAAGTATTATGTTATTTTAGCGATTTGTTTCGGCACCGTATATGCTAAAAAGCTTCTTTCTTTTTTATAAATCCACGCCTTCGACGTGTTTTGGTACAATTAAAATGCATCAACAATAGTTTTTAGAATTTAATTCATTATTTAAAATATTTTAAGACAACAAATTCTTAAATTGATTCTATATTGCATATCTACCAAGTTCATATACCTGGGACCCAGGTATAATATTATATGTGGAAATTTAAAATAGCAATATATACAAACATAGTAATGTTAACTGAAATATTTACTGAAGTTAGCTTTCTAAGTTGGTACTTAGTACTCTACGCAAAAACCATGAAGGTTTTTAAAAGCTATTGAAATAGTAGTAAGTACAACAGCTACCTCCTCTTCATCTCCTAACTTTTCATAACATTTAAGATACTCATACTAACAGCTACAATTAGAAATTAAGCTTTTTGTTATGTAAATGAATGAAAGTTAAGAAGCCATAATAATTTTATTAATATTTTCAATTTTGCTAAATAAACTTAGTAATTAATGTCATCTTACTGAGATTAATAATTAATCCATACTAATATTATAAATGCGAAAGTAACTATGTCTGTCTGTCTGTCTGTCTGTCTGTCTGTTACCTTTTCACGCCTAAACCACCCAACCGATTTTGCTGAAATTTGGTATGTAGATAGTTTGCATTCATGAGAAGGAAATAGGCATATTATTTTTTGGAAATTCAACCCCTAAAAGGGTTAAAAGGGGTGGCAAAATTTGTATGAGAAAAATATTTTTATTGCACATTTTTGCATGAAACTTTGAATTAATGCTTTTTAGTACAAATGATGAAACACGTATTTCAGGGTTTTTCGAAATTCACCCCCATTGGGGGTTAAAGGTGGTGGCTAAGTTTGTATGGGAAATTTAATTCTATTGAAATATTTTGCGTGACACTGAAATAATGCTCTGCAATACAAATTATGAGATACATATCTAAGCGTTTTTTGAAAATCAACCCCTATGGGGGTTAACGGGGGTGGCACAATTTGCGTAGGAAAAATATTTAACAGTAATTTTTACCATAAGTCCATAACAATGAACCACGTACATCAGTTTATCATTAACGAAAAACACACAAAGAAATTATGATACACATAGTAGCAAAATTGGTTAAAAATAGGAAATAAGTTTTAGAAAGCGCAGCAGTGGCGGCACGGCAGGATGCTACACAGTAGTTTTCAGAAAAGAGGGCCAGAACTTCAAATGGGGAATCAGTCCTTGGTACATTTGTCCCTTTGTCCCATAAAAAAAAAAAAAAAAAAAAACATTATAAGTAACAGTATATAAGCAAAAATGTTTATTTTAATCACTCTTAGCGCGAGCGAAGCCGCGGGTACCGCTAGTTACCTATAAAAGATACTGTTCATTGATAACGAACGACGATTCTGGCGATAGGGTGTCATATATTATTGGTTTAAATATTTAATATAATCAAATTGAATGCATAATATTTGAAACCTGTTTCATGTCATCCATTTAGAGGGCAGACGTTCCTGATAGGATTCCGAGCTCAACCGGCGCCCATTTTCCTCATTTCCATGTGAAAGTGTGCTAAGTATTGATATTGGTAATGGTATGTGGCAACGGCTATTATGAAAAAGCTTAAGGGACTTGTCGCATTTGTATTTAATGAAAATTTTATAGTCAATATAATATTATAATTACCTATCATCGCGTATGGTGCTACTAATAAAAATTGTACTATATTAAATTAAGGTTGATATTATTTTATTATAGCTGTTGCTCGAATGTACTGTATTTAGTACCTATACACATTTGAGGCATTTATAATATATATGTATTTAAAATTATATAGTAACTATCTAGTGTCTATAACACAAACCATATTCGTAGCTTACCATGGAACTAGATGGTGTTGTGTGATAGTAACCGAACATATATCAACATATATCTTTTTATTTACCTCCTCATATTACATTACTTCCTGATTGTACAGACTATTATATACGGGTTCTATACACAAATTATTCGATACAACTTTGCGCTTATTGTACGAGTAGGTACTTTAGATATACGCACAATAACTCACTACATTTTCATCGTATTCAGATTATTGTACAGGAATTTATAGTAAATGATAATATGATAAACTATATACATTGTAATAAATTTAAAATGTACGAACGTTAACGAAAAACAAATAAAAAAGTCTCCATTGATATAATATACAATAAATATTATATAAATAATAAAGTTGCGAAAAACATTAAACATATAAAATCGCCTGAAAATCGTTAATATTCTATATCGAGATCGGGTGCGCAATTAAGTTAGCCCCATTTTACGATCTTGGTAAGTCTTTTAATTGTTGAACTTGGCTCGATGAGGCTCTTGCTTGTATTAAATGACTTTGAACCATATTTCGCCCTTTACAACTCTAAAATATTAATAATAGTAAAGATCATTATGTAGCGCACATACTCGTATAATCGATATTCTGTATTGTTAACACAGCAAAGTATTATCAAAGCCTATGAAACATATAGTCGGTCAACAGACGTGACAGCTCAACCTGCCATACACTAATGTCCCAAGCGAGTCCATGGCAGCTTGGGCTGTCACATCCGTTCGTTGGCCGACTATATGTTTCATAGGCTTTGGTATTATGTAGAATGTTCATCCCTACAAGTTTTTATTATATAGGTATAAGAAAATCAGCTATTTTTGTACGACTTCGAGATATCGGATCTATGGTCTTATAATCTTACTGGATATCTTTGCCATTTAAAAACAGTTTTTATATTATTTTTATAAATATGTTATACTTACATCAAAGTGGTCTCATATACATTGCCAGAAAATACCCTTGCTCATTGTGTAATTCAACTTTTTTTTTGAAGTAGGTAGGTACCTTTTTAGTTGAGAAGTAATTATTTGTGCACGCGTCACCCTGCACGGCACGGCACGGCTGGACGAATTTAACTTACACTTGGTGAATATGTTATTTTATACCCGTATCAAAATTTAAATCCCGGAAAAGGGTTACAGGTGAGAATGTGGTCCATGTTTTATTTTTAAGTTATTTTAATTCAAAAACTTCTTCACAGAGTTTCATTCATACTGACATGAATAATGCTCAACAGTTACATTTATTGAGCTTTAGCGCCAATTTTATATTGGGAACTTTAGCGATTTTCTATAGTTAAATACAAATCTCATTAAAATTTTATCGTTACGAATAAAATACTTTATTATTTAAATAGTGCTTAAAATAGTATCATTATAAAAACATGTATAAACCCCTATCTTTTCTTAAGAATAGAATCTGAACGTTCAACAAAATTCCATTATTATATGCGTCCAGTTACACTAAAATCACCTAAATTGGTATAATTATAATTATTATAATTGCCTCCGAATAATTGCCTCAATAATGATTAAATGTATTATATTAAAATAACACCGATTTATTATAATAAATTTATCGAGTTACTGAAACTAATTAACAAGGGGATCAATTTGTACAGATACCTCTTTGAGTTGTAAAACTTAAATATATACTAGTAAAACCTAACTATAACAGGTATTAGTCTATTGTAATTGTAAAATATCTAATAAAAATATTAACCTATATATAAATATTGTAATACATATATGTATGTCTTTATAGTACATCCTTTAGGGGGATGCCAAAGGGAATAGTGCCAAGTGCTACGATCTTTGAATACCTCTTTCGCTTCTTCCATTATCAACATTCTCTTCACACACCCTCGTTGAAGGGCCCTCAGACTTTTAACTTGACCCTGTTTAAGTAGGAATAATAAATACTCATGATAGTCTTTAAAGTCATTAAAGGTCTCCCTCTGGTTTGTCTTTTTCAATTATGCATTTATGATTTTTTCATCATTTATATTTTTAACATCATTTTACAGCACATTAGCTCACGCGTTGGTTTCATGCAAGGTTCACACTAGGTCCCATGGACATAATATTATTATACAACTTAATACTTTTTCGAGTTTATAATATTTAGTAAGAATTGATAATATCATCAAATATTTATGTGGAACGTATGCTATAAGAATATTTGCAATCAAATTTTATCCCACATTGGTTAATGCTTTTCCCTAGACGTCGTTAAGCGGTTAATGAAGTTTTACACTTTAGCCTGTCTATATTTTTAAGTATACAGAAGTAAATTGACACTATACCAATATACTTAGACGAGTTAATGTATCGCATACAAATATGTATATGTAGCAGTGTATACAAAAAACAAAAATAACCTCTACCTTTGAGTATCACGTACCTAACTAAAATAATTTATTTAAAATAAATGATCAATGAAAACTAATAAAAACATTAATGTTACATGATTGAAGTTGTTCACAAGTCAACTATAAATGGTTAGCAAAGCATAACATCAAGATATAAATAATATTATTAATAATAATTTTATAGTAGGTATGTGTCAAACACGTCACAGCTTTAACCCGTAACGAAGCCTTCGTTAAGCATCACGTTTAAGTGTAAACAAGAACATTTTACGCAACACTTCCTCTAGTTTAGTCAACTCACATTGTGCCTGGTATGCAATGAAACGCCATGAATCAGCAACATTGTTCAACAAACGGGCTTATGATGAATTTTTATTATTCACACCTCAATTATATCTTGTCCATGCATATTTTTTTCATTCATCGGAAATGGATTTTAAAATACCTGGATTAGAAAATATTTTTTTAATTAACGACGTTTGCGGACTTGAGTTACAAAGTAGTGTCTCTACATAGTTGCTTCCCGCCGACTGTACTCTTAGATCTTAACTGCGATGCGGATTTTAATCCAGTTTTGATCAATAGATAGAGTGCTTTAAGGAACATTTATATGTTTAACCACTTGATCCCCGCCGGTACCTATGTGTACCACTTCCGGCGTTACCGTAGATCCCCGCTGGTACCTATGTGTACCACCTCGCCCTCTGCGCTTATATCACTTATTACACAACGAAATCGCTATATTTTTTGCTAAATAAGTAATGCACGCTACCTTTAGAAATTTTATTACATATATAATAAAATATAATTTTAATCAGATTCCGGCAACATTAAAAACAAATGCGCCAAAAGTTGTTAAAATTTAAAGTAAAGCGCGCGCGACTCGCTATTGGTTTAGTGAGATTTAAAAATTGAAAACAAGTGAATTTGTGCCTTAAACGCAGGCATATTAATTGTTAATATTCTTTGCTACTATTGATATACTAATTAATTTATATTTACGTTATAATGTTAGTTTTTTGGTTAAAGTAATTCTGATGTATTGAAATTTGTAAATAAAGTCGCCATTATTTTACATGAATTTGGACTATTACTCACTTATTTAGTATCTGATAAAGGTAAATTACTGTAGAAAAATAAATATAATTTCATATTTTCAGTTTTTTGTAGCATATTTCAATAGTTTTATAATATAAAATGTGTTTATTTATAAATAATAATAATATAAGCCTATAAGCTGTCAAATGTGACATATTTGACTTTCCTCAAATTTGAGCTAGACATTGACACATGTCGATATATTATGCTATCGATGATATCGATATTTTAATATAAAAAATGTATATTGAAGAAATATGTGTTAGCTCGTTCTAGAATAAAATGTTATATAAAATTTAAATATTCTTATGTATTTCAAATTAAATCAAGTATACATAAGAGCTTCAATACAAAGTCTAACATAATATACTATATTATTATAATAGCAATACAAAGACCTTCTAAAATAAAATATTTTTTTCTTGACGATCTCGAGTGTTTATAGTAGCTTGAAATGGGTGTACGAGTACAACACGTACTATATACCTAGATAACTTATATACAAACTATCGTCCCCTTCGGACGATAGTGTTTGTATATACATTTTGATGATTTCCATATAAAATAAACGGTTATATACTTTTATTATTCAGATATTTTTTATAGATAAACTTATGGAGAGTTCCCAACAAAACAAAAACAAGTATTCAAAATGTTCCAAAATAGTCAATAGAACATGGATTTTTCCAAGTAATTCTAACAGAATTCGGAGCGAAGACAAATACGACAAAACAAAGAAGAAAAGGATTAATGTCATGAAACCGATAAAATCACTTTTTCTGATACATATGATACATTTTTACAAAATAATTTCATCAAGACCTGGTTATAGCTTGCTTCAAAATATTGTCATTTTTATAGTAAATTAATCATTTTTTTTTGTAAATAAAATAAAGTCTATGCTGCTCGCTGAAAATAAAGCTTTCTCTAGGTGATTTTATAAATTGGTTTTGGACTTTCGGAGCCTATACATTACAATGAAACAAGTGAAATCTTTTTTCTTTTTATAATATTAATGTATAAAAATTCCTTTTTTGTAAATTTATTGCTGCTTTGAATACTGGATAAGAAAAAGACAATCATCTAGAGTAAATTATTAGTTTGCTTTTGAATACCTAAAGGATTATCTGGATTAAAAGGTGAGATCAGAAAATTTTAGAAGTAAGGATCTTTGAGGCCAATTACGTTAAACTAAATACTGTACGTAATGGTCTTTTTTGTCATCAATTTTAGTCATCAAAAACTATAAGAGCGATATTATTGAATTGCAAAATAAAAATTTTGTACCATATAAGCGGAATAATTTTTATTATATTATTTAAATAATTAAAACTTTAACTGAACTTTTTATATAAAACTTGCCTCCAATATTTTAGTTTCAATGAGAATTATTACTTTAGCAAGATATGTTATTAGTTTTTGAGCGTTTGCAATTACAAATTTTAATGCAAAATTGACTTTATTTCTCATGAAAATACTATATTATGGACAATTTAAATTATACAACTTATGATTAGATTATTGAAGATTCGAAAATAATATAGTTTTGTCAAAAAAAATTACATAATATAATAAAATACAATAATGTATTCCATAAATAATATTCATATTACGAAATACTTAACATGATAGCCAGATTTCTGACTCTTGCATTTATGAGATAATTATAATATTTTTCATTTTATATTTTATGAAAATTTGAATGCTCAATATAGTAATATTTTAAATCTCGTATATATATATGCATAAAAATAAAATATCTGATATCAATTGCTGTACATAAATATAAAATTTATTATTTTGTTTATATGTATTTGTTTCGCCGTTCACAACAATTATCGATAATTTTTGTGTTGACTGTTGAGGGGTACAGCATTACTACGCATCAAAATATTTAAAATTATTATTATCAGTACAATAATTTGGACAACTTTACATGTTTAAATATTTAGATTCTTGATTGAAAAGTATAAAGGTTTCATAATATAAGTGATATAGTTAGCTTGTATATTTAAAATTTAAGCTAAATAATAAATACAAAAATGTGAATTATATTGAAATACGAGTGTTTTTAAAAATAACCTCAATTTTTCCCTTTTATAATAAAACCAACTGAATTCTAATCACAGTGGATTGTGTTCAAGATTTATTGGTGTATGTTTTTAAAGTAAGAACTAATATGTATTTAAGTGTAACTTTTGCTAAGAATCTACTCACTATATCCTGATGATTGCTTTTAAAATTGCGCGGTAAGCTGTGTAAATACATCGAACGAGCCGCGATATTTATAAAGTTTTAAATGTGATTGTTACTTACAACTAATGAAAATAATTCAATGAATGGTTTTGTGTGACTACATGTTTATTCACAAAGTAGTTTTTCAAAATTAGTGTAAATATAAACCCTGGTATTATCAGAAATCATTGTAATACAAAAAGTAGAATATTTTTAGCCAACGTTAATATTTTACAAGCTTATTTATGATTTATCAATAGTTTAAAGTACATTTTATATACTCTCATAAATGCTCAAATTATTTGAGAATCCAAAACAACTGAAACATTTAAAATCGCTGCTGTATATTTTAAATTGTAAATGTTTTTTTATGTTATGGTAGAAACGGCGAAAAATGTCAAACGGGCTCGGTGATTATTCGGTGTTGCATGTCATAATGCGCGGGCGTCTAGTGGTTAATACATGTATATTATAGTAGAAAAAAGCAGATAAAATATCTAATTTCTGAGTAATATATATACCAGGGACGAACCCGAGCAGAACAAGGGTGAGTCGCTAGTTTTTTAATTTAATTATAAAAAACTAATAATTATTCATTATCATATTATATATTATCGTTATTTACAATAAACTGTATTTTTTGTATTTTACTTTGTATGACATAAAATAAATTCATATACAACTTACTATCTACCGTGTACCGAGACCAGTAAAAATACGTGGAATTAGTATAATCATAAATTCTCACGTTCGAAACGTTCTTTAGTTACTTTAACAAATTTTAAATGGACTGGAATGGTTTTTAAATATGAAGCTACTGTAAGTCTATACTATATATACCTACATACTGTGCTTGATAAAGTATTTTTATTCACTTCATAATAATTGGCATAATTGGTACTGGCAATTTTCGTATAAAAGATATAAAAGTGTAAAAATTTTTTATACTTAGTCTAGGTATTCAGCTTTTTTTAATGGCCTGAATTTGAAGGAGAACTCCCTTTAATATCAACCCATAGTCCACTATCCACCTAAGGACGTGTTCACAAATATCACAATTAGTTTTTTTGGTAAAAATTGCTAGGTTCTATCAGACATGCAGGTTCCCTCACAATGTTTTTCTTCACCGTAAACAAGTGGTAGGTAATCTTACTAGAAATGATTTGCACATCCAAATATCAGCGAGGCACAGTAGAACCAAGTGAACTCGGTTATCCAATCGAGTGTGTTACTACTAGGCTACTCCAGCCTTTTTTCTATACGCTAATAAATAAATAAAAATTAGTTTTCACTACTATAATATTAATGATGAAAAAATATTTTTCATCTCTACATTCATTACATTTCTGGTTATCATCGTTTCGTACATTTTAAAACGTGGTTCAATTTAGACATTAATTAGTTTTACCGATGGCAATATCGCCTTCGAGCAAAACGACTCTTGTAATTAAAATCTTGATAGCATCCGTCGCGCTACTAAATCGCCTCGTCATTTTTAACAACGATAAAATATAGAAAATTATATACTCGTATATAAATAAAAGATTTCTCGGAAACAAACTCGATTACAAACACAACAATCGATATCGTCCTATCTATCAATAACTTCTAATTAAGATAAAGTGACATTTAATTATAATGATAGATTTATTTGAGAAAGTAATAATATTTATTGTAGCAGTATTTTATTATTATGATTACATAAACATAGGTAGGTACATTTTGATATAAATCTACATACTTAAGAGTGCAATTTCAATGTCAAAACTTCATTTATAAAATCGAGTAGGTACATAGTGGCTTTACAAATTTTCAAATGCAATTTCCTTTCAAGGCGGGCAATCAATTCTAGATGAGGATTGCGGCCAGGTACGAGGGAGTTAAATTGGATTATAATATTCACTTAGACTACTTTTTTCTACAAATAATGATAGCAAATATTTTACTTCAATTTTAAAATTGTAGTTAGTATTTCAAATTATATAAAATAATTGACAAAATTAAGAAAAAAGAATAGTAAAAATTATATGAAACCATTAGATGCCACTGATATTATTCAGCTTAGCCTCATCAAAGTCTGAGCGTTGGCTTAACTATAATTCGCGCATCCACCTTATTAGGTACATACCTACTACACAGTATGTCTCCATCGTCTTTACTTATATAAGAAGTTGAAGCAGCGGATTCCTCGAATTATAATATTAAATCTCTTCTAGGTTTCATACTATTTATAATCATTATAAACGTAAAAATGTGTTTGTTTATTTGTTCTGCTTTCACATCGAAACGAGAGACTCTGATTCTTGAATATTTTATTCCTACGGGAAAACACGTTGTTTAACAACTCCCAACAACTTAACACGTCTATCTACTCCATATTACTGAGCGAAGCGAGGGAGAGCCGCTAGTAGTACTAGTAATAAAATTCTAACTTAAGGTGCGACCGCACTAGGCGTAACTACACTGCACTGCAGCGACGCGACACGGCACTGCAAAAACAGGTATACCGCACTAGCGCGGCACTACGCGACAAATTTTGCTTTTCATTAGCTCGGCAACCTTTGAGCACGATGGATGAAACTAACATTGTTACTGGTATTTTTCATTCAGCGTCATTTTGGAGATCATAATATTAAATCATAATATTAAATCGGGAGGCCCACTCCCCATCCCTCCTCCCGTCCTTCTCCCTCCTCCCTCCCTCCCTTTCCTA
Source organism: Boloria euphrosyne (assembly GCA_951802675.2). Classification (NCBI taxonomy): domain Eukaryota; kingdom Metazoa; phylum Arthropoda; class Insecta; order Lepidoptera; family Nymphalidae; genus Boloria; species Boloria euphrosyne. The sequence continues at coordinate 7,513,827 of OX637877.1, forward strand.
AAAGGCCGGCAACGCATCTGCAAGCCCTGTGGTGTTGCAGATGTCCATGGGCGCAGGTGATCACTTACCATCAGGTGAGCCTCCTGCCCGTTTGCCCCCTTTGTCCCATAAAAAAAAAAAAAAAAAATATTAAATCTTTGGATATTGGCCAACAAGTAAAACTAAAAATCGTTCTTCGTATAGAGCCATTTTTATAAGCAACCTTTCGTTTTACGCATTAAATATGCTATGACATTTATTAGCGAATTCCTTGAACTATTTTTTATAAACCAATCGTTTGGTCTTCAAAAATTATTATTTGTTCGATAAATGTTTCTTTTTAAAAAATAAAAATAATTTTTTTACAAGTTAGCGTATTATGTCTCATATGTATTTTTTTTATTCAATAGATTATTTTTAAAACTGTTCGATCAATCAAATTGTTTGTTCAACTGTATTTATATTTTTATTTAGAAATGTAATGTTATGAAATGAAATTAATCAGAAAAAAAAATTAAATACGTTAAAATATTCCACTATATTTTTTACATTTTAATATTAAAAAGGTTTAAGGAACTTGATTGGCGTGCAGTGTCGCGTCGCTTGCTATACCGCACTAGCGGCAACGGAACTACACGACGCAGCACGCCGCGGCATTTTTGGCGAGTTTCGCGTAGTGCTGCTGCCGCGTAGTGCGGTATGCCTCATACTATTTCATACAAAGAATATTTTGCAGTGCCGTGTCGCGTCGCTGCAGTGCAGTGTAGTTACGCCTAGTGCGGTCTCACCTTTAGTCGAATTTGTATATTAAATATTTTTTGGCAAACCTTACTGCAATACTTATTATTATCGATACAGATGTCGAATTTATAGGTTTTAGAATTATATTCCGTCTGTCTTTCTGCGACCATCACGAAAAAAACATTGGACTTTTGATGGAATTTGGTGTGATATACGTAATAAATAGCTGATATACGAGTACGTAATAGTTGTCCGGGTCATACATTATATGCATATACGTATGTGTTCTTTTATATCTGGTTGAAACCATTGTGAACTGAATCACTTGTTATAGAATAAATAATATTAAATAGTAAATAGTAATATTGCTTTAAAATTTAAATTCTGAGATTAATAAAAAATAATAAAACATTTTTTTATGATAATATTTTTCAAAATTGTACAATATAAGGTTGAGTACATCGTGTATAAAATCTGTAACGTTAGAAAATATATTGAAATAAAGTTACGGTTAGCGATGGGATTTATACGGCTCTCTGGAAAATGTACTCTTGTATGCAAAATGACGGTCGGGCGAGCGCTTGCTTCTGACATTTTAAAATTCATTTGGGAATGCATAAAAAGCCGATAAGTAAATCACAGCTGAGGTTCTGTAGATCTTTTTGCCTCTACATGAATATAAATGAGGTAAATTATAAATGAACATGACGCTTTGATTTTTACCATTATGTGCAAAAGATAAATAACATCACGTCATGTAATTTATACCTATAACAATTTCACAATCATTTGTAATTAAATATCATGTATACAAAAACATTTTTATGAGATTATGATTGATGTCAAAAAAAAGAAACCGTCTATTTTTACACGCTTTTTATTAGCTTCACCTGTATGTTTGTTTGTATGTTTGTATGTTTGTAACCAACTTCTTTGGGCGAGATTTTGACCCACTTTAAACGACCAGATTTCGTTCAAACTTTGTAGATTTATCGAGGACCGATGACAATACACTAATTTGATAAAATTATTCCATTTTTCAATTTGCAAAATATGATTTTTGCTACAAAACAAATAATAGTTTTGTTGGGGACGAAAAGCGACGATGAAACCCGACGAGGCGGCGGCGACGAAACCCGACGACGAGGCGGCGGCGATGACACCCGATAGCAGCCGACGACGCACGGTAGGAGCCGACGACTCACGAACATAAACAAATATTAGATTTAAGCCCCGCCCCGTTTTGTTCGCTCATTAAAAGACTATCTATTGTGCGTAGACATAGTATTTTTGCTACAAAACAAATAATAGTTTTAAAAAACAAAAAAATCACGCTTTTATAAATAAACCAAACTAAAAAGTAAAAAATAAATAATAGTTTAAAAAAACTAAAAACACGCTTTTTATAGAAAACCAAACTAAAAAATAGAAAATAAATTTTAATGAATTTAAATTAATTATTTGATTTTAAAAAAAGCGTGGGGTGCTTTTTAAGATATAATCAAAATGATGATCACTCTACTCATATCTGTCAATAAAATATTTATAACTATTGACACCATGCACCCCACGCTTTTTTTAGTTTGGTTTTCTATAAAAAGCGTGTTTTTAGTTTTTTTAATTACAATAATGTTCGATGATTAAGGATATTTAAGGCTGCATTATAAGTAGTAATACAAAATGTATAAGGACAATAAAAAGAAAAAAAAAAATAAGAGAAAGTTTAGTTACTTTTTTAAATAATTGGCAGAATTCGTTCATCATAAATAATCGAGTCCTAACCCATCCACCCAATGGTCTGGCTGCTTACAGAAAGTGTTGAAATAGTTTCCTGAATATCATCTATAAAAATCAAGACTGAGACATTGATTGTTGATCTTTCAACTAAATAATATTTTCTCTAAAACATACGTAAAATCAGCACAGAAGCTTTAAGAAAATAGAATACTATTTTTACTTAACTTTAGCACCGGGTACCTCTTAATTGGCCGTCTACACTCAAAGTACATACTTAGACTTCTAAAATCCCATTCATTTGGTTACTGAGAAAATAAGTAAGATCTGGCGGCCCTGGGATGTTGATCTACTATAGCTTAGTTCTAAATTAGAGTGCAAAATTGACTCTTTTAAACGTATATCATTCGTGATGTGATCATATATACGTAGACCGTACCTATGCTATTATAATTATGAGTCCACTAAATTAAGGATTAAATTGACTTCGATATTAAAAAGTATTTTAAAATATAAATGAAGCGTCTTATGAAAAATTTAACATCATATTATTAAGAATTCAAATAGGGTTGTCTAGCGATGCGTACTGCGCTCACAAACATTCGATCAAAGCGGACTTTGATGTATCGTTAAAGAGAAAATCACGATTCAATTTAGATACTGATTGGGTGATAATTCTATTGGGGATATTGTTTCATTGAGGCATTTGCTGAATTAGAAAAATAGCTTTAGAAGTGCTACATCTCTAAAATAAGTAATTGACTTCTCACTATTGACAATTATTAATTGTAGGTGTGCAGAATTACTTTAAAATTATTATTCGAAAGCAGCAAGCAATTATAACTAGTATATCTATTATTAATATTATATGTGTCTATATCATGTTGTTTTGTAAATACAGAAACAAGATATCTTCACAGGCTTCTTTTAATTATTTATTGGTACTTATTTTCGCTGACATTCTTTAAAATCTACATAAATCTTTGAGAAATGGCATCATTAGCATATTTATTAGTAGCTTTCGACTCAAGCTAAGCTTACCGCAATCTGATATAAATAATAAATTAACAACTTGACATTACAATTACTTGCGACAATACTTACAATTGTTTATTTTAAATTTACTATTCTATTTATTCAAATTAACGATTAACGATTATTCGCATTAACATTCACTAATCGATGTAGTGATCATTACGTAGATATTTAATTGTTTCTCTGAAGCAACATAAGTAAGAGCCATATAAGCAAGATTGTACGAAAAATGACGTAGAGTGTGTAAATAATTCTTCACACATAAAATATTACTTTTTATCGACTCAAGGCGTGAGGAAAGCCCCGGACGGATTATGTAGTTGAGATTAATACCTATGAAAAACCGATGTTTGAGGTACCCTTGCCTGGCAAAGTATCCTGTACCTATTATTATGCATGATTCCGTATAAAACAAATGTTGTATTTGTACACATGTCTGTTTGTTTCACTACTGACGAAATGGAATATACATTAACATCTAAGCGACATGATCTTTTTTTTGAAGTCACTACAATGCGCAATTTGTTATCTAATAACTATTTTCTTCTAACTAGAAACCGAACATGAAAAGTGATATACCTATAAGAAACAGCGATTTAGGTGCTGCAATAATTCTTGGCCCATATTTCGAATTTCAGATGGGAACCTTACTTATTGCCTTGGGAATTGAGATAGGATTATTGGCAAATTGTTCCTCTCACATTCCGACCAACACGAACACACAACTTATTATTTATAAGTGCCTATTCGAATCTCAATATATTGGTTATCGCACTCTAACTTTAAGAGAGTTAATTACCTATATCAATTAGGTATTATTTGCATTACAGTCAGTGGGAACATTTACCTCCATATAGAAAATAACTAAGTAAGTTATATCGAATATTATAGCAATTCCATAATATTAAAAGTGTATTTTAAAAGAAATGTTTACTTTATACAACAATAACAAAGTACCAAGTAATAAAGTATAATAATGAAGAAAAAATGTTATACCCGTAGCAATGTCAAATCTGAACAGAACCGCTAAACGCTGCAAGTATTCGTAAGATACGTGCTTTAAATACGTGCCTTAAAAGTGCATCGTAGTCACATGCCTGAATGTTATATAAACAATGAAATTAAAGAATTCACTTTTACCGTTAACTTAAAAGGCAGTAGTAATCTGCACACACTAAAATGATAGAAAATGGAAATACGAATACTATTTCTTATTTTTACTAGTTGTGTTTTTATAACAACATGTAAGTACCTACATTATATTTTTTGATTAATAAACACATTTTAATTTACAGTTGTTAAGTGTTATTTTAAAAATTAAATATTCCTTCGTGTTGTTATTTTTGCTGGCTCATGACAGAATTTGACTCTTAATTATCAAAAGCCAACGATAAATAGACCAATTCGTGAAGTCAATTACTAAAGTTCCAAACATATCAAATGTCGTATCAACTACTAACTACAAAATCAATGGATAATTTAAGTGGCTCACCTGAAAATTCAATACAATTCAACTAGTGAATGCCGTTCATGTACTCGTATATGCTGATATACGTATACATATTCATGTAATGCTTACCTACTCAAAAAATAAATTTCGGTCTTTATCCCTTTTAGATTGTTTTTAATATAGTATCTATATTCTGCACAAATTCGTATATAAATAACGTATTCAATATCTATTTTGCAGTTATCGGAGCAAAACCTTTCTCACTTAACGACGCCATAGCAGCAGAACGAGAGGGCAAGGAAGCTTCATTTGAAACGTCCCTGGTACCAGGTAGAAAGTTTAGTTATTCAACGCAAAAAGATACAAAAATAGAATAAAAGACAACAACTTCACAAAATATCAAAAATATATCCCTATATTAATTATTATAAGTCCGATTTATTGGCAATTAAAGGCTAGGTGGGTTCGAGTCCCTCTGGGGGCGTTTATTTGTGTGTCGAGCACGAATGCTTGTACTCCAGTCATGGGTTTATATTTATAATAATATGTATTGATGTAAAGTTATATATAAGTACATAATATGTGTAGTGTATTCGCTATCCATAACACAAGCCAAACTTACCTTTGGCGCTACTCGTAGTTGTTGCTGTGTATTAATGTCTGATATTAGAGGTACACAAAAGATTTTTAACATTCAATTGGTCTTTGGCATTTTATTGAAATTATTAACTATATAAGATTCAGTACTATTTACTTAAGTATTTTTATTAAGCATATTAAATATTTAATCTCAAACATAGCGATTTTAAAATGATAAACTGATACTTTTATAACATTTTTAATAGAAAAACACAAGTTTTATTTATTTTATATGAGTAATCCTATAAACTCGTTTTTATCGATTACAAACACAAAAAGAACTTTATTAATCTTAAACAATCTGTTTCTTGCAGACAATAACTACGTCGCTAACAGAAAGACGTCGTCGTTAAAATACAAGAAAGCTTTTCAAATAAAATCACCTTCAAAACCGAAAAAATTAAAACACTTACAGAAACCTCGTAATAAACGCAAAAAATTAACGTCAAAGAGAGAAATAAGTCACAATGAAAATATTAACAAAAAATATATTCCCCTGCTTAGAAATATTGGGATGTTATTTGATAATATTCTCAGTTCAGATTCTGGCGAAGCCTTCGACTCTAAAAGATATAGCAAATACAAGAGAACGCCAGATCATACCGATAGAGACGATGTTGTATGCACCTGCGTCAATAAATACGAGTCAGCGGTCAGGTCTGACGAGGCCCAAGAGACAACTCCCACGACTTTTCCCACTGAGGTCGAGAACGAAACTTTCACCTCTATCACTGTTACCACCCCGCCGACCGATCATACTACCGATGATCACGTCAGCCGTTTCGGATGGAATAAGGACTTATCCATATTACCTACAAGAAATCCCGTTAGCTTTCGGCGAAACAATCATAGATTCCGTGAAAGAAGCAGCTCCACATATAACGGGGGCGTTGAAGGAAATTTCCCCGGGGATCATGGAGATTATGAATATACTACCAGAAGAGAAGATGACTCCGATGCAGAGTATGATAAAGAAGATACCAACAGTCATACACGAAACGATGCAAGTAGCTATAGATCCGGAGGACGAGGATACAGAACCTATCCCGGAGATTCAGAGGCTGATAGAAGAACCGACGAAAGTGAAGAACTCATACTCCCGACAAATGAAACCTTTAAAAATGATACAGGACACGTTTTTGAACACGAAGGAGAAATTCAATTCGAAATTCGAGGAAACAAAACAAAAAGCTCAATACTTTTACCAAAATTTACTTCAGGACTACGAGGAATTCAGCCCGAAAAGGAAAATACATCACTACGAGCCGCCGAAACTAATGAAGAAAGCGTCGGACTCGATTACGCCAGTAATAAACGATTCACTGTCAGAGATGGCGCAGTTGCCTTGGAAAATCAAGAAATTAGTAGAACAAATAAAGCAGTAAATCCAAGAAATTCCCTATCGAATTCAACTTTTCCTGGAAAAGTAGTGATGATATTTGATGGATACAGTGTAGCAAGAGATGTTAATGGTGAAAATAAACTGACTGAGAAAGCCATTCACATTCATTCATAAGATTTAAGTATAGGTACAGTGAAATAAAATTATGTTTAGAATAAGAAATATTTTGTATTCAATTTTAAACAGAAAATAAATAATGTTAACGCCTTCCTTTCTTTCCTTTACTCTTATTGCCACCCTGTTGTACTGCTTGAGGCTGTTGATCTGCAGGTCTGTAAATAATAAATAGATTAATTTACAATAATATATAATAAAACTCTATATTTAAAATGATGTTGCTGCATTATTAACTAAAAAATGTATATTAGATATAGCAAAATTAATAATTATAATTAAATTTGTTTATATAATTTCACATAAGTAAAATTTCTTTTTATTTATAAATATTTTTTTTAATTATATAAATTCTAATGTTATTAAATTAAACCATACCTATTTTGACGAGTTTTTAGTTTTGGTATAGACTCTGCAACATATTTCATAACAGATTCTCTAGAAGCATATTCAGGTTTGATCGGTGTGCCATCATCATTTTTTATCTCAACACGAATGCGTCCTCTATGTAACATTTCCTAAAAATAAATATTTTCTAAATAATAATTTGCTTCTGTAACCAATTATAGTTGTATATATTTTCTGTTTACTTTCATTTACATAATAAAAATTAAAAATATAATAAAATTACTTCTTAAAAAATATTTCATATTCATAAGAACTATGAATTATTGTCATAAAAAAGATTGAATGGGTGGTGTCATAGGACACCAGGTAGAAATTTTGTATTTTAGAAAATAACAAATAACGTAAAATAAAATAAATCAAACAAAAAAAATTGTAATTTAAACTATGCATTGGCGAGGCGGAGTGGAATCAAAAAGAGAAGAGATGAGATAATGGAAAGGAAGAGGGAGAAAGAGAAAGGTATTGTATACTATTAGCTTGTGTATACAATGTTATGGTATAGTTTTTGTTGTTTTATTTGTTGGTAAATAGAATAGATTACTTTACTACGTTCACGTGGATACAACTTGTTTTCAACTCCAATCCGCAATCCAGTTCCAATTAGAACATCCCTTATTTCTTGATGTGTAGGCTTTTCCACACATATATCTTTTGGAAGCCTGCGACCTTGTGCAAGTGTCTTCTTACTGTTTAAATAAGCTGGATATATGCAAATCCATCTGAAAATAGAGAAAAATCAAGTTTTTTGAAAAAATCTTTTAACAGCATGGAGTAACCATATAATAAGTATTTATTCATTTTAATTAAATATTGTATACCTTTCAACATCGGTATGTTTCTTGTCTGGACTCCATGAGGAAAACATTGTAGCCATAGCTAGGTATAAATAAAAATGTAGTACTTTACAAAGAACTCAATTTTTAAGTTAAAGTACTACCAAAAACTAAATGTTTCATTAAATTTGAAAAGTCTCTTTTTGTAGCAATTTAAATTGTGATATTTATAATTGAGCTTTATAATTAAAATATGCGATATATCTTGCGATTTGCGAAATATTCTGACATAAAACAGATGACATACGCAACTTTACACATGTGTCAATGTCATCTATCATCAACCATCGTACAGGTCATGGAGGTTAGATACAGGAGAACCATCGCTTCATACTAAAGCATTACCCGCCTGTCTCTGATAATTTGTAGAATTTATAGCGCGCTACCGTCAATAAGTAGTATCTGTGAAGTTAGCTATTTATGAGTACTGTCACTATTGTGACAACGTGAAGTTAGGCATTGAGACAACATAGCGATCGCAGCGCCTCCTTGGTTTGACAATAATATTTCTGAGACACTACATTCTAGGGCCTTGGTTCTCCTGTATCTAACCTCCATGGTACAGGTACAGCTTACACCGACAAAGTTTAAAAAATTTAAATAATCATATCTCGGTTTATATTTTTATTAGTCATGCATAGTTTACATTAAACAAAGCATCTTCAAATGTCATTGATCACATATCATTAAAATAAAAAAGAAACTTGTTTAACAAATGTTAGTTATGTGTAAATATTTTAATACAAAGAGGATAAACAAGATATGAATAAAACATTAATATCAATGATATTCTAATAAACAGATATGTTATACGCTCACTAAACAATCGAAAAAAGTGTTCCGCGCAGCACACATACACACTTTTCATTCAAAGTACATTTCACTACAAGTCAAAATGATAGAAAGGGGATAGACGATAGTCGATAAAATTAATAAAAAAAAGAGACAGCTAGTGTTGTCAATTGCGCGTCAATGTAAACAAACATTATCCTAGCGACCGATCACATATCAGAATATTAGGCAAATAATTGAAATATATTAATAAATCGAAGTATACTGCGTTCTTACATGAGGTATGAGATCCCTTGTGTTTTATTAACTTTGGTATCATAATTAGTACATTTCCTAAATAAACAGGATGGCATTTTTTTTAATTTTGTAGCAGCGTACCACTCGTCGCCATGCGTGACACAGACTAAAGGCAATACGTCCCAATTAGGACGTTTTAGAGTCTTCACGATTGCGCGCTCACAACATATCTGTTTGTTAGAATATCATTGATTAATATGAAGTTAATTGTGAAAGTGAAAGAAAGTGATTAGTGAAAGAGTTGAATGTGAAGAAGCACCCATGAGTCATCCAAGGCTGAAGGTTCGGTTTCGTTGCAAAATCTTTAATGTTCAGTGCTCAGAGTAGAGAATAATTTGTATTATAGTTCGCAACTCAATAAAAGGAGGAATAAAAAATATCGGAAATAAGTTGTACCTGTTTATAAAAATAATTATTATTTAGTGACAATGGCTAAAATTAGTACAAGTCTGTGTGTATTCTATTAAAACAAATTTATTAAACTACTAATTAAAAAAAAACATATTCACTCGTAGATTAAGGTTGTCTACCGTCTGCCTATATATTCAAACAAAATAACTAATTACTTTCCGTAGAATGGAGGTTAAGAGACCAGGAGAACCATCACTTCATACTAAAGCATTACCCGCCTCTCCCTGAAAATTTGTAGAATTTATAACGCGCTGCCGCGCCGTCGGTAAGTAGTATCTGTGAAGTTAGCTGTTTATGAATATTGTCACTATTGTGACAACGTGAAGTTAGGCATTGAGACAACATAGCGATCGCAGCGCCTCCTTAGTTTGACAATATTTCTGAGACACTGCATTCTAGGGCGATAGTCCTCCAGAGGGCCTAGACAAAGTAACAATCGATTAGCGAAAGCGATAGTAGAAAAGTCCAAAATGTATGGGTTTGACATATGACTTAGATATGTCACGTGATCTGTTGTCAACGAATAGATGATGCTAGACAATGTACATTCATTTCAATTATTAGTGACTTAAAGTTCAAGATGCATACGCTGCGTTTAAGCGATGACGATTGTAGAAATCGAATCGCTTCATAACGAATGCCGGTTGGCTATAGGCCCTGGTCTCTAATCTCCATGTTCCGTAGAATGAATCAAGGTTATTTTTTATTTCTTTGTAGGCAATGATATTTTAACTATAGATATGTTATGAGCGCGCAATCGTGAAAACTCGAAAACATCCTAATTAGGACGTATTGCCTTTAGTCTGTGTCACCGCATGGCGACGAGTGGTACGCTGCTACAAAATTAAAAAAAATGCCATCCTGTGTATTTAGGAAATGCACCAATTATGATACCAAAGTTAATAAAACACAAGGGATCTCATACCACATGTAAGAACGCAGAATACTTCGATTTATTAATATATTTCAATTATTTGCCTAATATTCTGATATGTCATCGGTCGCTAGACTAATGTTTGTTTACATTGACGCGCAATTGACAACATTAGCTGTCTCTTTTTTTCTTATTGATTTTATCGACTATCCCCTTTCTATCATTTTGACATGTACCTTGAATGAAAAGTGTGTATGTGTGCAGCGCGGAACACTTTTTTCGGTTGTTTAGTGAGCGTATAACATATCTATAGTTAAAATATCATTGTTTGTAGGATTATGCATCCATGCATTAGCATCCATGGTTGTCGATGGGTCTCTGCACTAATATTGCCTAACCTGTGCTGTACTAATGTCAATTGTCACATGTATGACTTGACACTTGACAGTTGACATAACGCATTTTAAGCCTGAAGGTTATATTTCAATTTTACTTGAGTATTTAACTTTAGGTATAATTTTATTAAATTAATATAATATTAATGTGCTTTTATAACCATGACTTTAATGGAAGTGACCGATAATATTATAGCAGTTGCTTATGGGTCTTGTGTTGATTATTATGACTATACAGCTCACAAAATACTTCAGTTAAAATTAAATGAACCAGCCCAAGTAGAAGATTTTGTTATTGACGTTGTAATTTCTCACAATAATAAATTATTATCAGTGTTATTTTCATCGTCGAAAAGATTAATTATATATGAAATACCTGATTTTAAAATCATACAAAGTTTTACATTACCCAGAAGTGCAAGTAAAATTAGATTTGGAGTAAACAATGATCAAATATTCGTAGCAGACAAGACTGGTGACGTCCTCGTTTATGACATTTTTAAAGAAGACAAGGGTACTAAACTCTTAGGGCACTTAAGTCTACTACTTAATGTTTTACAAACAAATGATGGTAAATACATTATTACATCTGACAGAGATGAGAAGATCAAAGTATCTTGTTATCCCAACACATATGCTATACAAACATACTGCATGGGACACAAAGAATTTGTAAATAATATTGAGCTAGTCCCTCATACTACTGGAATTTTAATGAGTACTTCAGGAGATGGAACAGTTAAAATTTGGAACTATATAAATGGAAAACTCTTATATACAATTGATACATACACTGATATAAAGAATAATGAAGAATTAAAACAAGAATTTAGTAAAATTATGGATTTGGAATGTGTAGAAATCAATAGTTTACCCATAGTAGATTGTACTATAGTTCAATTTGGTGAATGCTCCAGTCTTATCAGTGTAACAGTTCATTCTTATAACAAGATATTAATATACAATTTGAAAAGCATAAATGAGGAATTTAGTCATAATCTAGTTTCAGAACTTACTTTAGAAAGATTTCCAGCTGCTATAAAATTTCACATGTCATCTTTGTTTGTATATGACAAGATTAACTTGAAAGTTTTGGAATATAGTGTCTCGTTTAAAAATGAATGTTTCTCTATTCTCTTAGCTAAGCAGATACAAGTATTTGAAAATGAAGGTATTACAGTAAACATAAAGGATGACCATCAAGCAATTAAAGTGCTATTCAAAAGGAAATTTGATAATGTACAAGAATATCAAGAAAGAAAAAAATTAAGATTAGAAAAAAATTAAATTTTATAAAATATATATTATGTAAATAATGTTTTATTAAATTACCTTAATTTTGAGAGAATGGATAAACCTTTTATTTTTGGGTCCCAAATATCTCTTTAAATATTTTATTTTAAAACAATGTCTGGTATATTAGGTATGTACAATGTACATAGTTCAATAATACTTGACATTTATTAGAATATGAGGAGATACCTTTATAAATAGCCTCTATATTTTTATAATTTTACTGATTGACAAAAAATACACACTTACAATTAATATTGTACTGTGTATTCACACTGTCTATTCTTTTATTTATTATTCACTGAAATATATTGTTTGTTGTTTGACTACTATAATAATTGGGAAAGTTTGTGTGTGGCTGAACATAAGCTTAAAGAAGAAGAAAAGTCTTTTTATAACCAGGTAATTATTAATTCTTTATTACAGTTGAACAAAAAAATATGAAGTGCAGGTCTTATACGTTGTACAAAAATAAATGAAACCTAAGTGAAGTTTCAACATTAAGCTAACAAGATAATAATATGCTAAGCCACATTTCATATTTACTAACAAAAAAGCTAAATTACATATCACATTTTTAATTAAACACAACAAGATAACCTTAAAGTGATATTCAATAGGTTTAGAGCTTTTCCAACGTGATAGAAGACTTAAAGTTCATTTAACTTAATTATTATTATCAATACAAACATATTTTTACAGTCACGATAATATCTAAATGCAATAAATACAGTTGTCTTTAGTTTATTTAAATTTAAGCACATTAGCGAAATTACGGAGCTGGAAGCTGAGGCTGTCCATGTTCTTGAGGACTCTGTCCACATCATTCTTGAGATCCATGAGGTCCGGCAGATTGTTGCAATCAGGCACATTTAATAGGGTAGTAAATATTTTATCCCATAGAGTATTTTTCATGTACCTGAAATTCATATATATTTTTAAATACAATATAAAATTTATAAGAACAGAATTTTAAAAGCTCCATATATAGTAAATCTATGAGATTATTAATTTTAAAGAAATATACCTACCATAAAATGAAACCATTTTAAACTGAACTATAATAGTCATAAATATGGCTAATTGAGAGCTGAAGCTAGCTAAGATTGAAAACTGTACATTAACACACCTAACAACGATCTATGGATAAAACAGCGAAAATTCGAAAATGCTACAAATCACCGACATCCATTCACGTGTTCAATCAAGGCAGCCACTTACCTAGGCAATTTTTTATCAATAGTCCAATGACCTAAGCGATTAACCACTTTCATATAATTCCCCATGAGAATAACATATATTGTACCAGCAAGGCAGTATAAATCTGTTTGATACGTCCAAGGTTTGCCTTCCCTCATTTCTGTACAAGTAAATCCTTCAGTGGCAATCAACTGAAAATAATAATTATTAATGATGATAAATACAGTATAAATCAATTATTTGGAACCCTAGTACTTAAATTAAACTAGCAAAAGTTACACATTATGACATTAGCTATCTGCTTAAAAATCCCGTGAAAATCAGTACAGCCATTACCATATATAATTTCATATGCATTTAGTAGAAACTTGGTTTTATCTATACTATTTATAAAGCTGAAGAGTTTGTTTGTTTGTTTGAGCGCGCTAATCTCAGGAACTACTGGTTCGATTTGAAAAACTCTTTTCGTTTTAGATAGTCCGTTTATCGAGGAAGGCTATAGGCTATATAACATCCCGTTATAACCTATAGCAGCGGAGCATCAATGAAAAATGTTGCAAAAACGGGAGTAAAATATTTCTTTTGCGAACTTCCGATGCGTGTGCTGCGTAAACAGTTAAAGTTATGCAAAAATCTTGTATGACGGTTGACTCACTTTAACCTTTAGAACAAAATTGCTCTTGGCATCAATTGATTTCAATAAATATCTTACAAGATATCACAGTTTTAACATAACTTCGCAACAAAATCACCGTGTGCACGACGGGCGGACGGGCGGGACGAAAGAATTTGGTTTCCAGCCATTAAAACGCGAGCGTAGCCGCGGGAAAGGCTAGTTTTGTCATAAGAAACAAACAATACAATTTTATATATCCTTATATAGATTTGATAATGTCATGTTTTTCTTTAATATAACAACTATAGTCAAGCTGTATTATTGTAAATACAATAAACATATTAACTTAAAATTGCCATATTTTAGAAGTAACAAAAACATCGTCAGAACCCTTAACTAAAGTACTTTATATTGTGTGTACGTTTATTATAATACTTACTTCTCTAAAAGTAGTTCCTTCTGGGAATAACGACATATCTATTGCACATCCTAAATCAATCAACTGTAGAGAAGGTGTTCTCCATTCTTGCGTAGGTCTACAAATAAAAAAAGTTTATATAACTCAATTTTCATTGATTTAACAAAATTACCTCTATTTTAAATATACCGTTGGAGCTTTTAAGTATTTTTTCCAAACAATCCATTGTTTTCTACAAAATTAATGTCAATATACTTACATTTTCATTAGCAAGAAGTTATCCGGCTTCAGATCTGCGTGAATGATTTGCGCTTTATGTAAATAGTGTACTATAGAAAGCATTTCAGATGTCAACAAAATAACAATACATTCATTAATACACTTCGATGTGGCAATTCTAACTTTATTAGCAACGTCCAATAGTGATCCGTATCGGGAATATTCCGATACAAATAAACTTGCATTTTCCCCGATGAAGGCTGTCGTTATATCCATGTACCCTGGAAGCTGTGTATAAATTATTAAATTATGTTGTCTATATTCAATGTATACATTAGTTAGGTAAAAAAATAATACCATAAAAGGATCTTTAATCCGTGCTTTTATCTCTTGACAGATATAAAACTCCCATGGACGACTCGGCTTTTGATATTTAACAGCAACTGATTTGTTGCTGTGAACGTCGAGACATAAAAATACTGCTCCGTAATTTCCTTTGCCCAACTGTTTTTCTATTGAGAATTTAGAGCTTCCTACATTCATAACTGTAGCCACTTGTAGCTTTGGAATAGATCTAACTTCGTTATAACCATCTGCGTGCGTTTTATTTGGGAATTTAACGTATTCTAATAAGGACGTTAGCATTTTCTTATTGAAAGGATCTATTACAGTCGGGAAATCAATGTCAGCGGGTCTCGGTATGTCACTAGTTTCCACCAAAGATATGGAATGCGACGATTTAAATGCCGCGCACTCCATTGAGTTCTCACTATCGATGTCCATCCCATAGCCGTCCGATTGAATATCAGACTGCCGCGTGTATATAGACGAAATCCTGCTGTCTTTACTTACAGAATCCCTGCTATCTTCAGATTGTAATTCAACCCTGTGCTCGAAATCTAGCTGTCTCTTGGATATATCTTTATGTTTTTCAATTGTATGAGATATTTTGGCAGATTGAATCGGTGTGGCGGTTTGCGCCGTCATACCATCTTTACTATCGGTATCGGAAAGTCCAGAAGATGGCGGAACTTGAGCTTGCTCTGGGCTTGATACGTATAGGTTTTTATGCATTTTTTGGGATATACTCGGGCTGTTCGTAAACTTCGGCGTGTTAGCGTTATCTTTGGGTTCGTTTCTATTAGATATAAAATTGAGGAATTGATTAGAAAATCCTATATCTGGAGACTTCTGTCCGACTTTCACGTTGGGTTGGTCGTGTCTTACATTTCTTAATGCTGAACTGTTAGGGCTTTTATGTTGTTGTTTTTGTTGGTTTGAAGTATTCATTGTACTTTTATCGGCCTCGACACGTTCTTGGCATTTCATAGAGGTATCGGCGTCTTGTCTAACCGGGGCATCGGCGTAAGCGTTTTGTGCCATGTTATGATCATGCATCGAATTATTACGGAAATTATTATTGGGTTGAGGACTTTGATAGATTTGAAACTCATGATTATTTGATACATTTTGTTGATTTCCATACGCTTGGTTTTGATTATTTTCTACTTTGGGTGGTTGTCTGTAGGGACTGTGTACGTTGTAATTTGAACTACTTGTGTTTTGATTTGCATTCGGATACATATTAGGACTACTGTACTGATTCTGTATATTGTGGTAATTTTGTTGATTATACTGTGAGTTCTGAGGCACTTGATTGGTTCTCTGGTAGTACATCGTGTTTTGGTATTGAGTTTGATGTGGGGGGCTTTGGTAAATCGCTGTAGATTGATGTTGGTTGGCATACACGTGTCTTTCTGTTTGATTGTAATGAAACTCTTGCCTGCCGTAATTTGGTTGGGGACTGACCATTGCATGGCCGGGACTAGCTACAGGGGATTGGTGATATACCATCTGGTTTGAATATGTGGGACTTTGAAAGCCTGGCGGTACTGATGGGTTAATTTCGTGGCTAGCTTGTACACTATGTTGGGGACTGTGATAAGGGTTGGGATTTGGACTGCCATAACCTTGGGGTTGCTGATTCATCATGTGGTTATTTGGGTAACCCTGTTGATAATTGTAGTTCTGTTGATAAAGGTGCATAGATCTTTGAGGAGAGTATCCACTATAGTTAGTCGATATAGGTTTTTGGTATTGATGGTCGTGGGACTGATAAGGCACTGAGGAAGGCATCGCCACTTTGTTTTCTGGTTCCCGTTTTGGTTGATATGTTCTAGCAAATTGACCATTAGGCAACCTCGCTTGCGCTGATATGGAGTTTCTCTTGGAGGCAGTGTTTGGCTGGTTGGGGTCATGGTTATTGTATATGGAGTCATAGTTAGTTGTGTAACCTGTGAAATTTGTTCTTGTTGATTGTCCTGAAGAGCTAGTGGATCCTGATTTACTGAAAGTAATTATTAAGTAAAATTTCTATTATATTATTGTTCCATTATAAGGCTAATTAAGTAAACAAAGAACATTAAGTCTGTTGAAATTTAATACAATTTAAATAAAGATCCAAGTAAATTATATATAATTAGCCTATGGAACACACAAAAGCCTTACCTGTTATATTCTCGTGTGGCTTCCATTATAACCGAAAGCCCAGCACCTTGATTGTCGACAGTATGTTGGTCTGTTTGTCTGGAGCATTCATCCCTCTTATTACTCACTTGGTCAGATTGTTCTATAATACTTTCGTCTATTGCAAACTTAGGCACGGAAAATTTGTTTGATTGATCTATTGAATTTGGTTTTTTAAACTGTGACATGTTTGGAGTACTGGCATCTTTTATATTGAAATTGAACACCTGAGTGCAAGAAGGCTCTTCGTAATATGCGGTTTTATTAATCTGTAAACAAAACAAATTCAAGATTTGAAGACGTGACACTTTTGAAATTATCTATATTGTAATGTCAGACGTTTCTTTAGTATACATTGAAAGAACTTATAACCTGCTGAGTAGGCACTGGTGGTTGAGAATTGAATTTACTCGCATTTTCCTTATCTTCTGGAAAATTCCTTACTTCAGCCATATCATAATTCTTCTTACTATTAATGGCCATTGTCATTGATCTATCTTCATGTATGTCAAACTTGGGCACATCATATTGTTGGACAACTGGTTGAATCATGGATGGCTCTGCTACAATAAAATATATATTTATTATTGCAATCATCATCATCATCATCAGCCCTTTTTAACGTCCCACTGCTGGGCACGGGCCTCCCTCAGTACGAGGGGGATCAGGCCATAGTCCACCGCGCTGGCCCAGTGCGTGTTGGCGGACTTCGCATGTCTTACGAAAACTTGCTAGGTTTTCTCAGACATGCAGGTTTCCTCGCGATGTTTTCCTTCACCGTACGACAAGTGGTAATCATGATAGAAATGATTCGCACATGAAAATATCAGAGGTGCGAGACCCGGATTTGAACCCGCATCACTCGGTTATACAAGCGACGCGTTACCCCTGGGCTACCACTGCATTTATTGCAATAGAACAACAAAATATTGTGTAAATAAATTATAAAATAAGTATGTAGGGACATTATAACACACAGCACGGATACCAAATAGTGGACACACTACACACATAACTTGAAATACTTACATATTATATTTGTAGTGCAAGTGTGCACATATCTAACTATTATAAGAGTTTATTGGTCACACATACGTATGTACTACTTTGACATGAACAAAAATGTAATATTTAAAAATGACGACAATGAAGACCATTCAGTCTTGATTTTAATATGTATTTAAATATGTTCAATAATTGCCTTTGTATTATATTCCTCACTTGGATCTCGAGTTAAGCTATTTATGTTTATGCTAAAGCATAGTGATATTAATTTTTAAATATGTATTACCATGATATCAGTTATACTAATCTATCTATCTATACTAATATTATAAATAAGTAAAGTTTGTGTGTTTGTTAAATTGTAATGGGTAATCTCAGGGTCTACTGAACCGATTTTAAAAATTCTTTCACCAATAGAAAGCCACATTATTGCTGAGTGTCATAGGTTATATAAAAAACCGGAAAATAAAAAGGCTTTTACGTGGTACTCCGTTTTGCAAAGTGAATCGGAGAAAAAACGGTCGAATGAAAGCGTTTCTTACGAACGCTGCCTTAAATACGAAAGATATATTTTTGAGTTCTAGAGAAAAGATGTGGAGCTTGAAAATGCCTACAAAAAAGTCAACGACAGCATATGTCTAACTTTTATATTTAAGTTACAAAAAGTAGTTTTTTAATATTAGTATAGATAATTTAATTTTTAATATTAATAAAATAATTTAAATCGTTAGGTCATATTTATTAGTCATATTACCAAAAGTTATGAATCTTTATGAAAATAAGTAAACTCATCGTCTTAAGTGTGAAGGCCAAAGCAGCGGACGGCGCGCGATGGCTTCGGGTTTAATTCGGTTCGCGTTTAAAACATAACACTCTGTACTAAAAAAGGATTATTAACATTATGCCCAACGAAGTGGGCACGGGTCAGCTAGTACTTTATATGATAATAACCTATTGGTTACAATATAAGACAATTAAGTTGGTTTTAATAAGCCTAACATAAAGGGCAGCATTGTTCACATGCAGACAGTGATTTTTTTACATATTTGTTTGTAATTAAGTTTTTACAGATTAATTTAAATAATCTGCAGAGAAATCATTGGATATACCAAAGGAATGATGTTAAAAAACATACCATTGTCATTAAAAATATTCCTAAGCTCCCATCTTGCCTCCTTAGTGTTTACTGTAACTGAATCACCCAATAAATTGCTCATCAGACTTCGGTTAAATTCTTCCATTAAATTATTTCTACCATATTCATTCCTCCCATTGTTATTAGGTGACTGTGTAACTTGATTTTCTTTATCTACCCTAGCACTTTGTCTGTCACTTTCATCACATTTTTTCGTTGCTAATTCACTAACCTCTTTCGAGTCAAGATTAACTAATACTTTAGGTTCACCAGGCGAATGCATATTTGTCACTTTAGTTATATTTTGTAACGTAGGCATATTTAATGGCATAAGCTGCGCCATATGATCTTGCTCAGTATCTAGGGCGCAGTTCGCCAAAGTCTCTAAAGCACTGCACTGTGCCAGAGTCTCATTTATATTCTTATAATTGTCTTCCAATTGTTCAATATGATCAGTTTTATGTTCTCTTTGTACACTATATTTTCTTGATCTTATTTCTTCTAAGCTGTATTCCTTATCATTTACATAAACCTAAAAATTAACCAATTGATTAGATCTGATAAAAAAAATATTCATAACATTTATTGTTTATACTCTTTTCATTTACATTCATATATTGGTCTTTAATTTTAAAAATTCATAATTTGTCAAAAAAAATATTCAGAATGCCATCACAATTACCAATGAGGCACATATATTCATAAATTTTAGTATAGTTGTCTTAAGCCATTTTTGCATGCCACTGCTGGGACCAGCACAAGTTCGTGGACTTCACATGTCTTTCGAAAACTTGCTACATGTTTTCCTTCGTCGAAAGACAAGTGGTGGTTATCATGATGGAAATGATTTGCACATAAAAATATCATGACTTAAACTCGCCTTACTCGGTTACCACTAGGCTACCACTGACTGTGTTTTATCACTTTTACAGTTACAAAAATGTAAATTTACAACTTATTGACATTATTAAAATAATGGTCCTAAAATATTAAAATTAAATAGATGTGTGTTCAGATACGAAGAAATACAAAACTTACTTGAGCCTTATTATAACAAGGTATCTTAGTTGGATCTACAGGGTCAGGTACACATAGAGGCACATTAAGTGTTAAATCATCCAAACAATAAGGCATATGGTTGGCAGAAAGTTTTATATCGTCATCCACATCTTCATAGGCTAAAAAAAGTAGAAATTTAAATTTCTAAAAAAATAACGTATGTATATTTTTACATACAACAACTCGTTCTTGTTTTCTATAGCATGCTTTGAAGCCTTTTAACTAACTTTTATGTAAACATTAAATTAACAAGAGCATGGAATTGAATCTCAATAAAGATTATAATGAAAGCATTGAAAATGAAATATTTCAATTAGACACATTTTTCAAGCAAATCTTATTTCAAGAAGAAAGTCGCGGGTTTCGCTTGTTTTTTTATTTGATAAGTAAAATTTCTAAAATAAAAGTAGCCTAAGTTACTCTCTATAACATTAGCTTTCTGCGAGCGAAAATCCCGTTAAAATCGGTCTAATCATTTCAGAGATGGCTGGAACACACAGACAGACAAAAATAATAAAAATTGATTTTTTGATGTACCTAAGTACCGACTACCGAATATACTTTCCTATGCATTTTCTGAAAAGCTGTTAATTTGAAGTTATAAACAGACACTTCAATTTTATTTATATGTACAGACTAGCGACTCGCCTTCGCTTCGCTCGGATTTAGCGCGAGCAAATCCGCGGGTTCCTCTAGTAAACGTATACAAAAGTTTCACAAATTAAAAACTTAAACCTTTCCCGAGAACCATTCTATCCATTGGTGAAAACAGAATCATAATTGGAAGAGTAGTTTTTGAGTTTATCGCGAACAGAAAGACGCGGCGGAGGATTTTGTTTAATAATATGTAGTGAAGTGATATTATGTGCAATTCATTAAATCAATAAAAATGTGCTAATCGTTATTTAGATATATTAAATAACACTTTCACTGTAATTAATTCGAAACGTAAATGTAATCTAATTTCGTGAAGAACTTGAAGTTGACTGCCATTGAGTATTTACAGATTTATTAAACCATCCACGATAATTGGTTTACAATTGGCACACACAAAACTACTTAAGCACGAACTGAGTAAAGCCTTCTCCTATAGCAACTCAAAAATACGTAAGTTTTATTTTAATCGATCATATAAATTTTAATAAAGTTGAGAATATTTTTATTGAAAATAAAAATAATTGTAAATAAAATAATTGTAAATGCAAGCGTGATTTTATTTCTAACGTTTTTGTATTTTTCTCAGAGATGACTTATTTTCCCGAAGTAAAAAATATCTTATATATTGATCCGTGTAACCAGCTATCATCATACCAAATTTCATCCAAAACCGTCCAGTGGTTTTCTCGTGATGCGGTCACAGGCAGACAGACAAAAAATCTAAAAATAACAGATTTGGCCTCTAGATTTTCAGGCATTTTAGATTATCTCCAGTGAAGTTAGTTCAAAACTCTCGTATTCGAATCGGTTATAATTTTATTATATGTATAGATATTGGAAATATCTTTTCGCATGTTAAGCCTTAGTTATTACTGATTTAGTGATTCATTCTCAAATTACTTGAGCTCTCTTGCTTTGTGCTAATATTCGTTCCCCTAAATAGTGGCGATGGCTTTTTTCAGTGTTAAAATATAAACGTATTGTATCTACTATCCACAAATAAACCTTTAGATATATAAGATGAAGCTGTCTTCCTTCGCCCCGCGACTAAAAAACATATTTTTCCCCGCGTCATTCCCGCTTAAATGCTACGCTCGCTAGTGAAAGTTTCATTAAAATAAAATTAGCCTTTCCGGAGATTAGCGACTATAACTGCCAGTAATAAATAAACATATTGAAACGGATGCTTGTATCATGCAATAATATGAATGAAATATGGAATATTGTGAAGTTACAAACTAAATTTAATCAATTTAATTTGTGTAGTGTTTTATTCGACATTGCCAGAAAATAATATTATGTAGGAGTTTGAGCCTACTGACACCTTGGCCCGGTCTCCCCTTGAAGAGATGGATTGGAAGGAGGAAGGCCACCATACTAATTAGTACAAGTTGGTGTACAGTACATTTTTCTAAAACTTAGATATTCTCAGACTTTCAAATTTTATCACAAGACTTTCCATCCAAAATCAGCCAATAAGTAGCATTTATGTTAAAATTCGCACATGACCAACTCACAGGCACAAACAGATTTTTAAACAATACTATTTAGTACTCTAAATAAGTGTGTCAATAATTTAGAAATATTGTCCCATAATGAGAGTATTTGTTTTTGTGCACCTGTCCCTATCACATAAGCTAGACTCTCAGTGACATTTGCCGCTGTAGCGAAATCAATAAGAAAGAATTAGAGAAACATTAATAATATCAAAAACTATGTGAACAAAAACTTCATAATGTATTGACAAAAACTTGTTATACTTGGGTTTGTTCCTTAGATAATATATTAGATTTATCAAAGATGTGACTTTTTATGTAGTAAAAAGTTTCCTATTATATGTTTAACCAGAAAGACAGCTGTATACAGCGTCATACCAAATTTGCTCCTGAAGTGGCTGACAGACAGACGAAATCATAAACCTGTAGATTCGGCCTATGTATCTATAATTAATATTTAAATAAAACTCTCCAAAAAATATTTATTATATAGGTTCAACTCGGTGAAAAATCTACAATATGTATAGATAAGCCAGTAAAACTCACGAGTAAAAGGCAGAGGCTGATGTGGTACGACATTACTGTGAACCATCTTAGTTTTAGGATTAGTCCACATTCCAGCTTCTTTTTCATTCTCGATGTTGCTACAAGCCTCTACTAATGAAACTGGCCCAAGGTCTTCAGCAGTAGGAACTGCACCTCTTGATGTTGAAGGAGTATCCTAAAAATATAAAAATATTATTATGAAGCACTAACAATATAGAACTTATTGTTGTGGTATGATTTAAATATATTTTAATTTAAGAACTTAATAATCTAGTAAACAGACAAACAAACAAAACTTCAAATAACCATCAAATATAGTACTAGCATTTCCCGCAGCTCCACCTGCGTTATAAAGACCAGAAACTAAATTCTTAGATTTCACAAACCATGTGATGTTTTATAGATGGTTTTTAACAGTTACTTGAAATTTCTTGGAAATGAGATACTTTCCAGCAATAAAAAGTATCCTATATCCTGATCCAGACAACCAGCTATCATCATATCAAATCTCATCCAAATCCATCTAGTGATGCGGTCACACACAGTCAGACAGACAAGACAGACAAAAATTGTAAAAACTATAGATTTGGCCCCTGTATTTAAGAGGTAACAGAATGCTTCTTACCTCATAGACATTAACCATAACATTAGACTTTGGTAGCCTATTGTCTACTGCTTGTTGTCGCACTACTCCTGGCATAGTGCTCCTAACATTATCTCCAACTCTTTGAACTGGTACATTTGCTATATTCCTCCTTTTAAATGACTTAAGGGATGTTAGAGCCATTCTAGTTTCAGCTAAAGCAGAAGCAGCCTTTCTCTTTGTAGGTGAATCATCATGTAACATTCTCTGAGCAAAAAATAATTGGAAGTTCCTAAAATCAAAACATTCTTAAAAATTAAAATACTTAATCAATCAAACAATTTAATGACGTTTGAGTAAGAATATTTAGTAATAAATTAACTTGCTTACATATGAGCTTGTTCTAGTTCATCCAATGGCTGTGCTTTAGCCTGCAAGCCAAGCATATAAACCTGGTTTGCTTTCTTATAATCACCAGATTCTTCACAGTAGCAAGCCCAAGCACGATAGAATTCTGAGCATTCTACTCCAATACCAGTATTATACAATCTTTGATAAATTTCAAGTGGATTTGAAAGACAGTCCACCTAAAATATAATGCAAATAAAGCTAAAATAGTTTTACTAAATAAAATTAACATTTTTGAATCATTAGGGGGTAAAATTTTAGACTAAAAGTGTTATAATGATAGATGTTTAGTAAAATAAAAAAAGGTAAAAAGATTGTAAACTTAAGTATTAAATTTACTTTAATTAATTATGTAATAAAGATAAGATCTATATATATCGTACTTTAAATAATGAATTTATTTTAAGTTATTTGAAAATGTTTCATTATTTTATTACTTACATATTTTATCCATAATTTTACAAGCCTCCTATCTTGAAAATATCTTTCATCCTTTTCAAACAGTTGCAAGCAATCTTTAATTAGTTTGTCTATATTGCCTTCATGACCATGCTTGGGATAAGACTGTTCCACCCATTGTATGTAATTAAACCAAGGATCCAATGGATCTGTACCTTGATAATGCCTGATAGCTGATTCATGCTCCCTGTAATGATTACAAATTTCTAACCTCATAAAATCATAACTCTAAAGGATTTTTATCTAAGTATATATTTAACTCTGAGCATTGTAAATACAAGAGAACCATCAATAATTTTGCAATAAATTTTATAATTTTTTGAAGTAAATATTCTGCAATAACAAAACACATTACCATAACGTATATTTCTGCTAGAGTAGAGCTAACATAATCTTATTATCAACTTTATTTATTAATTAATTAAATAATGAACATTGTTTACTACAATAAGTATAAGGTATATAAATGTAACTTACTCTTTTTGCAACTGTAGTTGCCTTTGGGCATCAACATCTGACTGAGCTTGCAATGCTGTTCCCAATTGCACGAAATTTCTACCGCCTCTTACAGGCTGTATATTTTCTTTACTCACATCAATATCCATTGTAACACTTTACAATATTTAATATATCAGAGCATTACAGTAAAATAGAATATATGGCCACAAATACGTGAATCTAAATACTGATACTTGTTCGTGCAACTTCACACTTTCCGATCACCTTAGCACTATAAATAAAGGATATTATAAAAGATGGATTTATTAATGAATTAAAAACTAATATTTATCAAATTTTATCTACCAGGATAAGCAGATAATATACTCAAAAAAATCATGTCTGTTACAACTGAAGCACAAATCCTGAATTCACTCACCATCAAAGTGACAAAATTCACTAGAAGAATGATGTCTATGGTGGATTTCAAATTTGAAAGAACATGGCCGTTAGCCTATTATTATAAATTATTCTTTAGACTTCGATCGTTATTTCAATTACAAATAATATAAATACGTAACATACGTACACTTCAATAAAGTAATAATAGTACAATATATATATATATATATATATATATATATATATATATATATATATATATATATATATATATATATATATATATATATATATATATATATATATATATGTTTATGTTATTATGTTGATATTATTGTAAAGTATGGATAAAAAAATAAGTATAATATATATATATATATATATATATATATATATATATATATATATATATATATATATATATATATATATATATATATATTTACTTATTTTTTTATCCATACTTTACAATAATATCAACCTCGTCGTGTCCTGCTTGCTTATCAAAGATAAACAATGAAATCCTTTTATTTTTGGAAACAGTGTTTTGTACGACTTACGAGTCACGTAGTCTAAAAAAATTCCGCGCGTTAATTTACTAAGCCCATAATATTTGCAAAATGTGTTTTTCACTTTTTGGTTTTATAAAAGTTTTAAATATTACTTTAAGGACTGTCGTATCAAAAAGAGAAACATGAAAATCTAAATATATAAAAGCGAAAGGGCACTCACTCATCACAAAATATCGAAAACCGCTTTAAATATAAAGATGAAAGGCAGGGTAGTTTATGCTTAGTAGACGACCGCTACAGACGGGCTTTGCGACAGGGCCGGATTAAAAAGTTCATAACCAGCCGACTCTCGACAAGTTTGTATAAAATCTTTCATTTACTACACACTTTAGGCAGGGACAAAGAGTAATATAAGTATAGGGCAGGGAGCACCTAGGGACGAACCCACAGATTAAGGAGGCTAAGACGAACCCGAGCGAACGACACAATTTCATTTTTTATTCTCTGTTGCAAAAAATTCTAAGTTAATCGAATCGTTACATTAAATAGTTTTCGAAAAGTATTCTTCTATACAATATACATGTATATAGAAGATAATAAAATTCTAGAAGTTGTAACTAACAACTATTATCCCTATGCTACTCCTATTACAAGGCGATTCATGTTCCTGAGAAAATAGCCTTTGAAAACTGTTCTGACCTAATCTACCATGGACGTAATGTTAGTATATTACGTCCATGTAATCTACCTAGAAATAAAATTAAAGGTTTTCAAGATTAACCTTCAGAACCTATGTTATGCAATACAAACGTAAATAGTCTTCGACTATGGCACTCGCCGGCCGCTGCCGCGGTACGCTGCCTACGCTCGTTGGGCTCGTGCGATGTGGTCATGTTCTAATCTAACCTATCCAGAAAAAAAGATTCCTAAGATTAATCTTATGAACCTATTATATCCAAGTCGATAGAAAATAGTAGTCTACGATAAAAACAAATCGATAGAAAAATGAAGCTGCGGTGGTGGTGGCTTAAAAAGCCAAACCGTTAAAAATTAAAAAAATAACAAAATGCACGGGCGCTTAATGCCCGTGGAATATTTCATTAAGAAAAAAAATATAGGTAAATACTCGAAACTGAGCTGAGCGAAAGTGTGTCTTTAGTAACTTCTGAGAAAAGTTAAATTATTTACACAGAGTAGATAACTTATTGCTTAAAATTTACACTCTGTGTAGTTAAAAACTCAGTAAGTGAAATACGTACTTATTTTTAAACTAAGCCACTTTTAGAACGCGAAAATAAAGGTGTTATACAAAAATTCAGATTATTATTTGTTAATCTAATTCCGAGGATGAGTGCTAAAGTGACTGGACTTGCAACACATTTAGTCATTCATTTTTCACATTTACTTTAATACATAATATAAATTAGATAATTATAGGTACATCATTGCAAAATGCTTTAATTTTTATTCTTCTGAATGCCTGTCTTTATGATCTGTAATACATTTATGTTGACAAATGACATGCGATCAAAATGTCATCAAAAATGGCAATTAAACTGAAAAGAAAAGTCATAACAACTAACCAATAATTACTTTTATACCAGTGTTGAATTTTCGCAGTTACCTGTTTATTATAGTATATTCATTATAACTATATATACATCTTCTAGAGAAACTTTATTATTACCTAAATTTTTGGAGTAAAATTTTATGGGTGCTTTTACTAATTCATATTTTAAAAAGTCATATTGGATACATAATAACTATAAAAATGGCTCTTCGAATGCAAGTAGAGAAGAAAAAAGCTCAAGATGAAATGCGGCGATTAATGGCAGAGCGAAAGAATAAAAACAAGAAGCCTATTGGTATAGATAACCCACTTGCTAAGTATAATAGTTCAGGTCAACTAACTTGCATTCTGTGTTCGTCTATAGTACGTTCTGAAAACGTTTGGCAAGTACATATAAATAGTAAACAGCATAGACAAAATGTTGAACAAGCGAAAAAGTTGAAGGAATTAACAAATAATTTTACCAATGACAAGATTAAGGCAAAAAGATCTGGAATACCACTAGAAGGTGGCCCTGAGCAAAAAAAACCCAAAGGAATTTTAAAAAACTCTACTGATAAGCTTTCAACCCAACCACCTTTGACAAAAAATAATGCACCTATAATTTTTTCTCATCATGATGAGAAGATTGTTAGACAAATATCAATACCAACATCCCAAAAAGGTATCATGTTTCTTATATTTACTTTAACTAAGCACATCATGGATTTTTAGTCTCTGTCAGTATAAACTAGAATTATAATATTCTTGTGAATTTAGACCAGAAGTGAGCTTTTTTTTAAAAAAACAAGCTTACTAAATCGACCTCAATTTATTTTAAGAACTGAAAAGGCTAAAACTCAATTTAACTAACTGAAAAGACAACTAATCTAACAACAATGATATTTTTAGAAACAAACCGGCAGAGTAACAACCTAATAATGCTACCACGATAAGTGTCATGACACAACTACCTTCCGATGCCAGTTATGCATCGACTTTTATAGTTTTTTTCCCACTCCAACATCCTCTTTTCTGTTCATATTCCACAATATTTATACTCACACAGTAAATTATAGAGGATTTACACCCTCATTCAAACACTTAAGGTTTAGCCTATATATCAATAATAAGTATAGTCTATTTTAATAAGATTTCACCAAAAAATAATGAATGTACAGATTCAACTACTGAAGTTAGAATTTTATTATAGGTAAAGTGGATTCAACAATTTTATAACAACATTTTAAAGTATTTTTTAATGTGAACAACACACATGTAAAGTAAATGAATAAAGGGCACTAAAACTAAATAATATAATATCATCAAACATCACTCCTTTAGTGTCACACATCAAAATATTTGGATATGTCCAAAAACATTGTGAGATCTATTATAATTATAAAAAAAATATTAATAGTCAGTCAGATATAGTAGTCAGAGTTCTAATATGTATAATAAATATGATTTTTTAAAGTTAAGGTAATTAATGTAGGTAGTATAAAGTAAGGCATTCCTAGACTATGTTAATGTGTGTTCTATATTACCTATTATTTTTTTCATTTCTTATAACTTTATGCTTCTTGTGTTGCCTAGAAGCAATTGAAGGAGAAGAACAAATTGAAAATCAGCCACAGAAATCTGAGAATAATAAGCAGTTGAATGAGCAGCCCATTCCTGAAGGATTTTTTGATGATCCCATTTTAGATGCAAAGGCAAGTTAATACTTTGTAATTTAAATACCAGATAAGTTAATTGTAAGTAACACACAAAAATATTTCATATTCATTTTTAAAGTAAAAATTAGGGGTATGATTACAGAAATGCTAACAAAGGAAAAACAAATTGATTTGCTCTCATTTATTTAATCATTCACCTACACCTGTTTAAAATAATACCACACAAACAAGAAAATATTATTCAATAGTTATGCTTATTCACACCCATTATAAAACAAATCTGACCTGTTTAAGTTGAAAGTTATTTACAGTGTAAAGAATAATGTGGTTTATAAAACTATATTTAGTGTCTTTTAGTATATTTTTTTAAATTATTGTCCAAATAATTCTATAAATCCATCATGTATATGATCAATCATATCTGAAGCCAACATGCTTCTACCTTTCTTTTCAAAAGCTTTAGCATTGCATGATCTAATTAAAGTTGATGCTGCAAAACATGACAAAGAAGTTGCTAACAACGATTTGTTTGAAGCTTTAACATCTATTTTGTCAACTGATTCTAGAGTCCAATGTAGAAATGTTGCTATTGATCCTGATAAGAGATCACCTTGACCTCCACATCTCCTTCCAGAACCTCCTATATTAAGCTTCCATTGCAGGTTGGATTCAGATGAATATAATTCATCAGTCTCACCTTTTTTTAAAATAGTTACATTCAGTCCTAGGCTTTTTAATCCTGAATTATCATTTAATTTATTACATAATCGTTCAAATTCAATTTTATTAGGTGTTAGTATTACTGGTGACATAAAGTTACTGATAAGCTCTGGTTTTTCAGTTATCAAAAATAAGCCATCTGCATCAATAATTAATGGTATTTGTTTTACCCTAATTACATTTATTAACTGCCCAACAACTTCAAAAGTTATATTATCTCTACCTAAGCCAGGGCCTATTACAATAACATGAAGCCTCTCTAACCAAGGAGATATGTTTTCTATTGCATTGGGTTCATCGAGTAATGGGTGCACTATTAATTCTGGGCTGTATGATTTAATAACAATTGCAGCAGGCTTGGTACAAAATATGTGTGCCAAATCAGCCCCAACCTGTGGAAGAAGTATAATATAAGATATTAGAAAAAACAAATAATAATATTATTCTAATGACTTATGGTCCTTATAGATATAGTAACCTATAAAACATAACTATACTCGTGTCTAGGTTGTTAGTGTACGAAGTAGGTTCCTTATACAGATTTTACAAGCTGAAAATGGTTTAGACTTATACACATGCACCTACTTGAGCAGTTATATCTGATGAATGAAGTCCTACTTTTAGAATGAATTCTTCAATTATAGTAATTATAATCTTTCAACATTTTTACAAGTTGAAAATTACAATTCTAAGTGAGTTGAATCTGTAATTGGAATTTTTTGGAAAATCTTTTTTAAACAGACATTATTCATGCAGAGGCTAAATGTATAGTTTTTAAATTGTTTTATGTGTTGGTCTATCTGGAAACACATCACATGTAAAGTACTAGACACATTTTGATGAAATTTGGTATAATGATAGCTGCGTATCTGAGATAACATTTAGTGCTTTTTGCTGTGGGGAAACATCTCATCTCTGAAATATGTTACTAACCACTATATATCATACATATAATAAAATTCTCACTTAGTCAAATCTCTACATTGATTATTTTTTGGAAAATCTTATTAAAATAGTAATTATAATACATACAGAGGACGAATCTATAGTTTTTAGTATTTTTGTCTGTCTGTCTATCTGTGACCATATCATGAGAAATCCACTGGACACATTTTGATGTAATTTGGTATGATGATAGCTGGTTATCTCGGTCAAGATATAGGATACTTTTTACTGCTGGAAAATAATAAATAATTTTGGAGAAATCTCAACTAGCTATTACACACCAGCTATAAAAGTTAACACGGTAAGTGTTTCCCGGTTTTTAAATCGCGCGCGGAAATGCTAGTGTAAAATAAAAATTAAACAATCAAAAGATACAAACTTTCAAAGAGCTGATACCGGCAAAATAAGGCGCGCCGGTGTATTCTAGGGAGCCACCAACTACGCCAATTCTGCCAGCCTGACCTTTATGATGGGTTCCATCTAAGGTCGGAATACAGTCCTTAACTAATTTTAGCATGTTAGATTGCTCCATTATTGAGAACTTGCACAACTGACTGTAAGAACAATTTCTTAATACTTCCCTTCTTGTGAGATTTAAAAACATTATATTCCTTTTATGCTGTAGTATTTTTGCTAAATCATGCTTATAATCGCATTTACTGTTAACTAGCAAGTTATAACTTATAACTGAGACGTAGGTATCTTTTTTGATAATTATTGATAAACATATTTACATATTTGGTCAGCCGTCAGTATGCAGTGACAGTTAGATGACAATTGACAACTGACAAGTAGGTACGTACTACGTAGTATCGAACTATCGATAGAATAGCTAAGCGTTTTTTCACTGCTCATTATAGACGATAAAATACCATTCAAAGTTACTTGATTTAAATTATTTTTATCAGGCACTAATATCTATGTATAAGTTTGTATGAATGTGTGTGAATATTTGTTGACCATGTAAATGAAATGGAGTGTTTAATTAAAATTCTAACGATTTTTATTTTTTACCAGTGTTTAATAAATGAACAGGATATACAATGTATCGACCTATAGTCTTCCGAAATACCGTCTTTATGAACTATGTATGTAGATTCTCTCAGAAGTGCAGGTTAAAAACATCAATGTTGTAATCACTAATCATATCAAAATGTCGTGAACTATTTGTTATTTCATGCATTCTTTTAGGGATTAACAATATAAACAGCTTCTGTTCTCAGTGGAAATCCTTATCTTTGATTGTGAAAAATCAAGTTGTCACTACTATAGTATTACGTTTAATATTTTTATACATAAAAGTTCATAGTGCACCACAATTTACATCTTACATAACAAATAATAAACAATTTAATTAGGTCAGGAACATTGAATATAAAGATCCAGTGGAGGAAGAATGGGAAAAATTTCAAAAAGAGATTAAAGAAGAAACTTCTACATCTGCGGAAATAATTGCTGGTGAACAAGAAGAAGCTACTGCCGAACGACAAATCGATGAAATTGATGAACAGATACGAAATTGGTCCAGGTAATAAAATAATAATAAAAAATTGTTGTGCATCAAATCAACCACCTTTATTTATTTTTATTTTTCCTTGAGAAATGGATTAGTTTAGAAAATGCACCTGTAGAAAACGGGTGGTTATTTGGGGCTCACCGGCAAGTCGGTACTACCCACTAAAACCCAACCATTTATCTTCCGCCTTAATGGGGCGTCGCAGGACCACTTGCACATTAAACCACGACACCCCGACGGCCCGGAAGGTCTGCCGAAGCAGACTAACAGTTAAGGGGTTGCTCCACAGTCCACTCTGCTATCAGAGAAGTACCATGACACACCGCCCACTGATGGGGGCCTGCGTTTTTCTTGGCTTCACGGCCGGGCGGACTGCCGGACGCTACTGATCCCCCGCCACGCCACGTTGGGTTGGTTTTATGGAACCACTATGATCTGACGTTTAAGGGTCCAGTATGCATCATCACAGATTATTAAGACTCAGATAAGGGAGCAATATTTGCGAAAACTTCCTGTAACCGCACTGTCTTAATAAAATGCTCGCTGACCTCTTTCGAGAGTACTACAGCTTCTCAATTAACCCGATAATGAATTTTGTAAATGATAAGACATTAATATTTTGATATTAGAGCTACTTTTCTGTCAGTTGTCTGTCTACAACTATTAACCAGGTATTTTTGCGGCCTAACATTATCTCTATACTTCGTTTTGCTCCTCGTCTAAGTCTATGTAGGGGTCTAGTACAACTAACTTTTTAAATGTTAACATATAATACAAAATTAAGTCAATATTTATTTTACAGAGTTCTTGATTTGGAACTTAAAAAAGAAGAAACAAAAAAGAAAATACAAGACATAGAAATGTTGGATAAGGAAGATGAAAATGAATCAGACAATGAAGTGGACATTGATGAATTCTTGGATTGGCGAGCTAAGAAATCTTTTGTATGATCGTTAATATATTCTGTGTGCATAATTTAAATATAATAAAATAGTCTATAAACTGAGATAAATGTTCATATTGTAATTATTATAAGTAATTATAAACAACCCTTGTCACCTAGGGGAATAAAAAATAGCCTACGACCTCGATTCTCAGACCTACCAAATATACACCAAAAAAATCATAAAAATCGGTCAAGCCGTTTCGGAGGAGTTCGATAACAAACACTGTTAAACGAGATTTTTATATATTAGACTTATGACTCACCCTCGCTTCGCTCGGGTTCGTCCCTTTATTATAAGTTTTTTTACAAACTTTGATTTCTTTTTTATAATTATTAAATCCTACCAAGTGACGTCACTTACAAAATAAAAATTAGCCGAATTGGTCGAGCCATTATCGAGTTTTGAGCTTACCAACATTCATTTTTATTTATATATAGATTAATAAATATTTCGAACATTATGTCTATGATTTCTATATGCCTGCTTGCAAAGGAAATGTATAGTATTGTAATATATTTTAGTGTGCTGGATTTGCCTGCTTGTTCTCTAACTATCGATATTAAGATCTGTCTACAGTCTAGACCTAGAGCCACTATTTCCAGGATGAGTCTTAGTATATCACGCTAATCTTCTTTCCATATTCTTTTTTGACTATATCTTCGCATGAGATATCAGCACGTTACTCTATTACTCCATATAGTTGTGGATTTCATTAAGTAATCCATTTTCATTTTAATTGTTCGATACGTTATCCTAAAGCTAATTAGGCTTCTGATCTAATGGTATCCTTTAATATTTTTAGCGCTAAAACGACTACGTAGTATTGTTATATATTTTAGTTTGATCTTATTTTAATTATTATCTGCAATCCAAATTTAAGTTTATTACTATTATTAGTTGTTTTACTTCTGTCCGATAGTAACAACGTAGCAATATACTCTATGGATAGTAAATACCTCTTGAAAATAAAATAATTCTACATATTTTTAGGAGCTTTCGTTATATTCGTAGACAGTGAATTGTCTACGGTTATATTATAAAAATAAATGATTTTATTTTTGTCAATTTATCAGTGTTACTTGAGATTACTTGTTGTTAATTAAAATATCGATAAGAGCCGTAAATGAAACGTCTCTAATATATTTGATATTTGACAATTTTCAATTGGTAGGTAGTTGTTGAAAAATACAACTATACTATACTATTTGCCACTTTACTCTTTGCTATTTGCGCTGTAGCAAAGTGGTTTCATCTGTCATCTGTCAGTACCACATGACTAGGGATGCAATTCTGAATTCAATGCAATTCATTTTTATCGCTAACGATACTCGCATCATAAATCTAATTCTCATTAAAAGTGTTATGAAAATTACTGTGTTATTCAGTGTTGCGCAGTGTAACTACATGTATAAACTTCAATAAATATATTTTATGACTACATAATAATATCTTTGTTCTTATATAAAACTAGCAGTACCCGCAGCTTCCCCAGTGTTCAAGTTATTTTTTGCTTTATTTGCTAAAGTTTGTTGATTTTGTTGTTATTACGATGCCTAAGCATACAAAAAAAAAACTATTTTTGGTAGTCAAGCCAGGGAGCTTGATATAAGTTTAGACGAATAAAATCATTTTTATATATGTTCTGTTGTTTCATTAATATAAGTATAGACTATAATTGAACTCCCAATATACGTTTTTGATTATAAAAAACATCGACTATCCATCGTAGCAGTACATCCCATCACTAGCTTACGTCTATGGCGTTACGTTATACGCATAGCACTTTGCTTAATTTTTCTTTTCATTAGATTTTATTTGCAGACTAAAACATTCTGGTTGGGTTTAATTTACTACAGTTAATAATAATTTAATATATTACGAATGTGGTACAGCTGAAATACTATGTCATAATTTGTAAATCGCGGCAACTTTCAAGAGTGAAATGAAACGTTACTGAAACTGTCACCCGCACCATGCTACAGCGCATAGATGAAAAATAATGTTATACATGCTACAGCGCAAATAGTATAGTTGTCAAATTCAAATCATGAAAACTCATATTCATGTGTCATTTTTATTTGTGTATTGTATGTAAATTTTAACTACATGAAAATACTACAGTTTTAATTTTAAATATATATATGATAATAAACAGCAACGATGTCGAATAAATTAGAACATTATAAAGATCTTAATGAAAAACTTCAAAATGAAGATTCTAGATCTGCTGCATTAAATGATTTGAAGACTTTTTTGATATTTGAAGTGAATGATGATGCAGTTTCTATTATTCGAAATGTTGGCATAAGTAAAATACTTAACTGTCTTGAATTATCTGATAAGTAAGTCTTATAATTATTTACCATATATATAAGTTGTATTTAATTTTTATTACTTTTGTCTCTTCTTAGGGTCTTCTAAATATACCGGTGTCCCACAGCCAGATTTATAAGGCCCTGACAAAAAAATTAAATAAATATTATATTCGATTTTCCCTTTGATGTGTTGATGGCATTCTTAAACAAAATAGTTATTAATTTTTCTAGGACATAATTGCTTTTTATTACCTTATTACTGTTTTGTGGTTCAATTGTCAATTTGATATTTAATGTAATTACATTGTTATTATGAATTAAAGGATGCAAATTGAGCTAACTTGTGAAGTACTTAAAACATGTTTTGAAAAATTTCAAACAGGAGATATAATAAAAAATTATACAGCTAATATAATGTACTTGTTACGACATAAACATGATTGTGTTCGTAGACTGGTTATTGATGAGGTAAGTCTTTATGATTTTGAAATTGTATATTAAACATTTTAAACATAATTAAATGCTGATAATAAAATAATTAATTACTATACTGAATATTTATGTTATGTTCCAGATTTGTAAAACTGTAACATCAGGTGTTGTGTTACCTCTTCCAAAATATATAGATGTCTTTGTAGCAGTAGCTCAAACAGTGTGCGATAATGATGTAGGCATTGCAAATAAGGCTGTTCTAATAACATCTAACTTACCCATTGAAGCATATCCTAAGGTTTTGGAAGAAATGAAAATAGCCTTAGAACATAACAGTAGCAGTAAATGTAATGCATATGAGGTACATTGACAAAAAATTATTCCAGTATTAGGTATCTAAAGATTTAAAAAATGCAGTACAGGCTGTTAATAATTTAAGAGTTTGTGGTTACAGTGATAGCTTCCTCAAGGACTGACTTCACTGGTGTTCTTCAAATTACTATATTAACTACTCAAAATTGCTTGTAATAAGTCTCTTTGAAATAGTAATATTGTATTGTATTCCACAATATTACTATAATAATCATGATTGCTAAAATAATTGGGTATATCCATAATTTAAATATTCTACCTTTTCTAGGTTATTATAAATATTTCATCAAAATCTTATGAGTTATTTAACTTATCTGTGAATGAAGGATACATTGAATTTATGGTAAATGAACTACACTCAGATGATATATTATATCAATTAAATATCTTAGAATTGCTGACCAAGTTAGCCATAACACCACATGGAATAAATCATCTTGTTAAACAAGGAACATTTCAAAAAATATCAGAATTAGTTCAAAATATACACAACAATCCTTTTGGAGGTCTTCTTATACCAGGTAAACTAACTAAATAGAAGCCATCAAACAAAATATGTAATTGAAATTGAAACTTCTAATAAAGAAAGAAATAAGATCATTGTATATTTATAAAAGGTAGAAAGTCTTAAAAACTATATTAGTTTGTGCTTCTAGAATAAAATTATTTAATTTTTAAAAATATATTAATACTGAATTTTGTTTTAATACTACTGTACTGTAGGATACATGAAGTTCTTTGGTTCCATCGCTCACTACTATCCAAAGGAGATCTTCCAGAAATATCCAATATTGCTGGAATCACTTTTTGATGCAATGAGCTCTGATGACCCTACAATTTTACCTGTAGCTCTTGACACACTTGGCTTTATTGGTACTACTATAGAGGGAAAAATGTGCTTGATGGCATTAGGTAAATATCAAAAACAATACTTTATAATAGCTGCACCAAAATAATAATAATTAGCTCTTGATATATAGACATGTTAAAAATTCTCTTTATACTGAAATGTATTTCATGTATTATAATATGTTATTTCCTAGTGATTACAGCTTTTTTCACCTGAATGCGTTTCTTAACTGTAACTTGTTTTACCTATAATATAAACATTGACTGATGTCACCGAGGCTGAATAAGCTTAAGAGCTTATTACACTACTTAGTATCAAAACAGTCTTACTAAGATTTACCATAGTGTAAGAAGAGTAAAAGACAGTGGTAACATGCTCGCTTGGATAACCAAGTGATGCAGGTTCAAATCCGTGTTTTGCACCTCTGATATTTTCACCACCACTTGTCTTATGGTGAATGAAAACATCGTGAGGAAACCTGCATGTATGAGAGAACTTTACAAGTTTTCGAAAGACATGTGAAGTCTGTCAACGCACACTAGGCCATCATGGTGGACTATGGCCTGATCCCCCTCTCATTATAAAAAGGGCTGAATACATACAACTAGAGTAAGCAAGTTAGTCCAAGTGTCTTCCCATGACACTGCAACAGCTAATTCTAATTTATACAGTAATAGTTAGTAACTTAATCTTTACTTAGATTTTATAAAATGTGTATTGATTCCAAGTAAAGTTGAATTAATTAAAATTTCCCTTTATAATAAAATTTATTCTAATAACTTAAGGTATTTTTATAGGTAGCAAGTATACACAAAATCTTGAAAAATTGTGCCAATTAATAAAAAATAGTCCAACAGAAATAAAAATTCGTGCATTATATAGTATGGCTAGTTTGATTGGCATCAATAAGGACCCTAACTCTAAAGTTGAACCCATAGATCAAAGAGTCACATTAATGACTCGAGAATGGTTCAGAAGTTTAAGTCAGCAACCTGGACCTATGGATGTACTTTTTAATATTTGTAAAAATCCATTTCCTGATATACACTTGGCTGGTTTGACATTACTTGATGCTGTGTGCCAACATGAATGGGGTGTAGAGATGGTGTCCAGAGTAGCAGGTACAAAATTTGCACTATTTTATTAGGAATCAAAAATGTCAAAAGTTTCAGATAATCACAATGGAATATTTATGAGGCGCTTTTATATAGTTGTAAATTAAGGGAAAAAAGTGAAAAAATGTGATAATATAATATTTTTCATCTCAAATGTGTAATATTGCAAGTCTAATAAGTAAGATTTTTTATGGATATAAAAATGTATCTCACGTTTTTATATGGCTTAGATTTTCTGTCTATTTATTAACTTGGGATTTTATGTAAATAAGTCATCATATTAACATATTCTGTTACAGGGTTTATTGAGTATCTTTTGGATCGCTCTGTTGATTTTACAAAAGCATCAAAAGAAGCAAAATATGACATTATTAAACAACTATCTCAGTCTTCAGCATTTGACGAAAATATCATCTCAAGGCTACAGAATTATGTTGAGCAGGGTCCATTCTACACAGAAATAGAAACACAAGTTGCTATGGAAGGAGAATAAAATATTTTTTTAAAATACAATTTTTTATTTCTTTTTTTATAATTAAAAGACACACTCTTATATTTTAAGAGAATATAGCTTAATCACTTCTTCCTTTTATTCTTGGTGGACTCAACAGGTGCTTTTCTCTTTTTGGTTGAAGGTTCTCCACCATACTTATTTTCCAATTCATCAAAGAATGAGTTCATCTGGTTAGCTCTTGCTGCTTGGTTCTGTTTTATCATAAGTTCTAAACTTTTTTCACCTAAAATGTAATAAATCCAACTTAAAACTTTCCATTATTATTATGCCAGTTTATATGATGTATTTAATACTTATTTTTTTCATGGAAGTAAATTTGAAAAAGAATGCAAACCTTCAGAGAGACCCAAGGAATTTTTATATTCCTCTGCTTCTTTTGCTTCACGATTTTCTTTAGCATGGCGACGCTGCCTTTTCTTTGCTGGTTCATTAGTAAATATTTTATATGATGGTATTTCCCCCTGTTCTATCATTTCCTAAAATATAATAATTACCAATAAATTCCTTGTAAATTATTTCTACAGGGCAAATAAAAATATGCAATTTATTTTATATATTAATGTACTACGTCTACTGCATATTCTATATATACACAAAATTATAATGATTTTATGAATTTTCATGCATTTTCACCTTCCTTGAGCACCATTCTATCCATTGACGAAAGCAGCATTAAAATCGATGTGGTAGTTTTTGAGTTTATCATGAACAGACAGACAGACACGGCAGAGGACTTTGTTTTATAATATGTAGAGATTAGACTTACAGTAAGAATGCCTCTTAATCTTGGCTCATGTTCTGATCTGGCAAATTGTACTTGATCTACAATGTAATCCATATCACCTTTACCAGCTAAATAAGCATTTTTTAAATCATTTTTTTCTTCTTTAGAACCTGAAAAAATTATTTCCTTTATAGTTAC
Source organism: Boloria euphrosyne (assembly GCA_951802675.2). NCBI lineage: Eukaryota > Metazoa > Arthropoda > Insecta > Lepidoptera > Nymphalidae > Boloria > Boloria euphrosyne. The sequence continues at coordinate 7,553,779 of OX637877.1, forward strand.
CACATGCTTAATGCCACTTCCTTTATAATTGCAATGTTACAAGCACAGTGGTGTAGTGGCTAGTATGTACGGCCACACATTGAGGGGTTCTGGGTTCGAATGAGAGGTCCTGGGTTCAAGTCCCGGGTCGGGTCAAGATTAGTTATAGTCTTTCTGTTTAGTAAGCCTCGGAACGCTAAGGTAAAGCTTAAGCCCTCACATTGAAGCTAGTCATATGTTGAAAGGGCAAAATTATATTGCCAAAATACTATTAAAAAAAATTATAACTGTATCTTTAACTCTGCAACTCCTGTAATAAAGCTTATTTATTATTGCAGATCTCCCATTTAAGTATTCAATTTTAGTACAACACAGCTAAGGTTGTTTTAAAGAAATTGATGCAAAAAAGAGCAATGGATTTAGTTACTATTGAATAAAATCTATAACTAAAATAGTAATGCTTGATCTAATAATAAATTAGTTCCCAAGAGTTAAAATTAAGTAAATTGCCACAAACACATATTCACACTAAGATGTTTCTTATTTTGATATAAAACATACCAATATATTCCTTTTCATATGCTTTGATATCTTCTTCAGTAATTTTCTTAAAGAGCAATCGCCAGTAAACAGTCCAATCTTTATCGTTTAGTATATTGTTTTCTTCTTCATCTACACATTTGGTAGCATCATAAAGTTTTCTTTTTTCTTTATCACTTAATATAGCATGAACACCACCAAGCACTTTAAATTTCTCAGTGGCATGCAATTTTTCATTATCTTTAACTCTATCAGGATGTACTCTCAGAGATAATTTGTGATAAGCTTTTTTAACTGTGAAATATAGCAAAAAATTATAATGAAATTTTAATAAGTTTAAAGTAATATAGGTTCACAAAATTGACAGTACCTTCTTTTTCAGAAGCCTGTTCAGAAATCTCCAGGACTTCATATAAATTACTGGTATTAAAGTACTTCTCACATAAGTCTAACAATCCCATGGCTATAATATATTAATTATCGATTTTTTGAGTATGTACCTATATGTATATGTATTGAAATATCGTGGAAACTAACAAGTAAAGTACATAACTATTTTCTGTAGGGTAGAAGTAGGTAGGTACACATCTGTACACTAAAGTGATCAAATATTCATTGCAAATATTTAATTTATTTGTTTAGAAGACTGCTACTTTTCGAAAGACTGTTCACTGCACTATATAGTAGTAACTAGTAAGTAAATTAAAAATTTGCAAAATACGTTGATCAGGATACGCTAACCGCCTACTGAAATGTCAGTGTGACACTTGACAGTTGACAGTGTCACTTTTGATTTTGTTGTTTTTTTATCACCAATAGGGAAAGGCGTGTCACTTTTAAGTGTTGACTTTTGATTTTTGAAAATGGTTGGCTGTTTGATAGGTTCCATATTAAATACTTCTCTATGTAGCTGCACAAATTTAGCACCCCATCGAAGGATTTTTGATATAAAAATGACCTTGAGTTTTTTTTAATTTTGCAAAAAAAAAATATTTATTAAAAAACTACAGGTGATTTAACGAAAATGACCTATACAGACCGAACGTAGACCTATCGATTAAAGATATTTTGATTTCAAAAATCCTTCGATGGAGTGCTAAATTTGTGCATGTTCTCTATGTTAATAGGTTTATTTATTTATTTATGGTTGATAGTTTGACTTCTCACGTTAGGAAATGTTGTTAACTTAAATTAATAATAGATTAGTATTTAAAATTATTCAACAACATTTTTTGAAATACCTATGTTCCAGTGCATAATATGTATATTTTTATTTTTTATGATATATCGTAAAATAGTGTACGTTAACCGTTACAATAATAAGATATAATTCCCGTCATATAAAAAGAACGCTGGAAGAAAGTGGTGGGTGTATGTTTGCGCATGGGTACATTCGCGCACGAAAGTACTAAGCCTATTCTTTTATTTATGAACTAGGCTTTCGCTAGCGACGTACGTTGGTTAAATTGTTAGGTACATGGAAAAATATATTAGATGGAATATAATTAAATAGAATTCTATTCATTAATAAAATATTATGTTCAGTGTAGAATGTTTAATCTACTTTTGAAAAATTAAATTAATTAGTTTAATACATTTTTTTAAATTGTTAAGTGCATAATTATCAGACTCTCTTTATAAAACAAATATACGTCAAAAATATTTTTTTTCTCTCTTTTCTGTGTGAAATAATTTCGTAATTAAAAACTTTTGTGCACGCGATGGTATTTTGAACTGACGAACCAATAGCGAGCCAGCAAGCGTGCGGCGCGTGCCCCGCCGCCCCGCGCCGCGCCTCATACCACCAAATTCGCCGATAAATCGTCTCTGCGCAACTTGACAGCCAGCGTTCTTTTTGGATGACGCGAACTCTACAACCTAAAATACACTGATATCGTTCGTGATGTACCATACTATCTGGCCAAGCAGTATTTTAGTATAATCTTATATATTTAAACGAGAAATTCTTGTATAATATTTATAATCAAAATCTTACTACTTAAATGTAATTCGTACTTAAATAACTCCAACGATTTTCATAACATTTAGTATACAGGGGATTTCGGGGACGATAAATCGATCTAGCTAGGGTTCATTTTCAGAAAATTTTGTTTTATTCGTGTTTTCAATAATCAAAATTATCGATAATCAACTTAAACATAAACTTCTTTTCTTTTTTATTGAAAAATAAAATAAAAAAAAGGTGGCGTTTGGGTAGCCCAATATTGCCACTTAAACAGAAAAATATGACTCTTCCCGACATCTATTGGCGAATAATAATAACATTTTTCTTAAAAAAAATAAAAAAAAGGTGGCGTTTGGGTAGCCCAATATTGCCACTTAAACAGAAAAATATGACTCTTCCCGACATCTATTGGCGAATAATAATAACATTTTTCTTAAAACTAACGAGCAAAACTCGGTCATCCAGGTACTATTATTTAATAATTTAATTTAATACGAATGAGTTTGAAACTGTGCGGGATATCAGCAGCAAATCTTAATAAATCAAAATATGTGGTATAGGAGAGGGAAAAACAAGGAATAATAACGAGGAAAGTGAAGTAGATTAGTAGAGTAGGAATTAACAAATCGAGGGAGAAAGTAAGGACAGAAAATAGGCCCCCCACGAGATGGGCCACCCTCTTTCTACGAAACCTAAATTAGCCTTCAAATTTAGCAGTCATCAATAGGGACACGATGAGAATATACTGATTAACATTTATCCCCAATAGGATAAATATTTTTTTCATATGTCATTTTTATACTGAGATGTAAAATCCCTGTGTTAAGTAAAAGAACATGGGAAATCAATACACGGAAAAAAAGATAGTTAGCAAAATTCCTAGTCAAATTAAGTTTTGCATACTCATCTCAGGCAAGACAGTGGTAGCCCAGCGGTAACGCGCTCGCTTGTATCATGATTACCACTTGTCTTACGGTGAAGGAAAACATTGTGAAGATGTCTGCATGTCTGTGAAAACCTTGCAAGTTTTCGTAAGACATGTGAAGTCCGCCAACACGGCCAAAGGCCAGCGCGGTGGACTACATTGCATTATTATTAATAACTCAATGGTGGACTATGACTTGATCTCCCTCGTACTGGTGGAGGCTCGTGCTCAGCAGTGGGATGTTAAAATGGGCTGAAGACATTAATCTATTAATTCGCGAAAATCCAAGTTTGATGCCTCAAAATATCGTTGTCTGATTTCTTTAATAAATTATTTTTAACAAAAAACAAAAACCGACTTCAAAACTAAACAAATCTAAACTAAAAAGTAGAAAATAATACTTTTAAGAACTTCGTTAATTCTGAAGTCGGTGCCCGTAGTGATTACATTCTCTTTGTCGGTGCCAGCCAGGACGGATAGGTTTATCTTGCCTTTGCAATGGACTTTCGAACGGTATTTTGATTATGTTTACAAATTTATAGATTAATCGAATACGTGTCTATTTAAGGTTATTTTGCTTTGGCTGGCACCGACTTCAGAATTAACGAAGTTCTTAAAAGTATTATTTTCTACTTTTTAGTTTAGATTTGTTTAGTTTTGAAGTCGGTTTTTGTTTTTTGTTAAAAATAATTTATTTTCAAATTTTTTGCGGAAAGTAGATACTTATTTTGTTTATGTAAAAAAAAGAATTTTCCAAATCAGTCCAGCCATCTTCGAGTAATGGGGAACATACATAAAAAAGTCCCCTACGAATTGAGAACCTCCTCCTTTTTTGAAGTCGGTTAATAAGAGCCTGAAAGAATTTACCTATCGGTCTATAATTACGTATAATTTTGAAAGAATTTCCTTTTAACTCCTAACCGTTGAGGAGTTGTACCTTCCATCATTAGCTCAACCACAGGAGATGATGATTATCAGACGCAAATACTTGAACAGCTTTAGAAAATATATGAAAAACGTAATAAGTGCCTATAAAATTTGAGAGTTGTCTTCGATTTCCCTGGGATCCCATCATCAGATCGTGACTTGGTGACTATGGGACCAACTAGAAACTATACCCTTTCAAACAAAAAAATAATTTTCCAAATCGGTCCAGCCATCGTCGAGTAATCGGGGAACATACATATAAAAAAAAAAGTCCCCGACGAATTGAGAACCTCCTCCTTTTTTTGAAGTCGGTTAAAAATTGGTGTTCTCAAAGAGTAAATATAAATACTAGGATGTTCTATTCACTGATTTTGTATACTCTCTGCTTCGGGTTAGGAAGGACCAGATGATACACATCGAGATTTTTTTTTTCATTTTTTTTATCTGCGATCAGTCTTATTCATGACTATAAGTAATTTTGTAGCATGAAGATGTCAGGTCGTGGAGACTCCTCATTAGGAGCACTCACTCATTTAAAAATCTAGTATCTAGATTTTGAATATCGTGTCGTTTGAGGCGTTTGTGGTAGCTCATGTTAGTCAGCTGATTAGCCAGTTCGTTAGGGTGCTGTTCCAACCGGGTTTTGTATTTCTCTGCCTGTAGGCTTATTTCCTTCTTGACAGTGTTCATTTTGAGTCCCTCATGGATTTCTGTGTTGGTTACAAACCAGGGTACGTTGGCGATGTTCCTTAGTATGCCATTTTGTAAGCGTTGTATTATACTTATACTGGAGTTGGAAGCACTGCCCCACAGCTGGATACCGTATGTCCACACTGGTTTAAGGATTGTCTTATAAATCAGCAGTTTATTGTCGATCGACAGTGCCGATTTGCGAGCCATTAGCCAGTACATGTTTTTATACCGTATATTTACTTCGCCTCTTTTAGTCTTTATGTGTTTTTGCCAAGTTAGTCTTCTGTCAAGGTGGATGCCGAGGTATTTAACGGAGTCACTATGAGGCAGTATGTTATTTCCCAAACTCACCGGTGGGCAATTTCCTTTTCGAAGGCTAAATGTGACGTGTACCGACTTTGATGCACTAGCTTGAATTTTCCACATTTTTAGCCATTGGTCAATTTGGTTGAGGCTTCCCTGCAGGGTGTTTGTAGCAGCTGTAGGGTCTGTATAGCTTGCTAGAACTGCGGTATCGTCAGCAAATGTGGCAGTTACTACGTTCTGTGTTTCTGGGAGGTCAGACGTGTACAGGGTATATAAGACTGGGCCTAAAACAGAACCCTGTGGAACTCCTGCCATTATGTTGTAGAATTCCGATGTATCACCATCTTCTCGCACTTGAAATAGGCGATCGGATAGGTACGATTGCATTAAGAGGAAATAACTATGGGGAGAGCCTTTTTTATTTTGCATAGTAGGCCTCTATGCCAAACTTTGTCAAACGCCTGTTGGATGTCTAGAAATACCGCCGAGCAGAACTCCTTGTGCTCCAGTGATCTTCGAATTTTTTCACTGACTCTATGTACCTGTTCTATCGTCGAGTGATACTGTCTGAACCCAAACTGGTGTTTAGGGATTATTTTGTTTTCTATTAATATAGGCGTTATTCTGTGAAGTAGTATCTTTTCAAAAACTTTGGACATGGTAGCTAAGAGACTTATGGGTCTGTAGGAGGTGATATTCTCAAAAGGTTTTCCTATTTTGTGAATCATAGTTATTATGGATACTTTCCATAGCCTAGAAAAATATTGGGCTCGAAGTATACTATTGAAGAGACTAGTAAGATAAACTAGTGCCTTGTGGGGGAGCTGCTCAAGGACCTCCTTTGTAATTAGATCGAAGCCTGGGGATTTATTATTTTGTAGATTTTTTATTGTTGCCTTGACCTCTTTAACAGTTATACTTTTTGGGGGTGGGAATAACTGGAAATCTTGGTTCATTATTGCATCAATATCTAGCTCCAATGCTGCATTTTGGCTATTATTTGGTTTGAATACTTCAGCAAGATGTTTTGCAAAGGCTTCTGCTCTTGACTTTCCGGTTCTGGCCCAACCTGCGTCAGTTCTAATAGGATATTTGAGCTCTTGAGGTCTATTGAAAGATTTCGTAAATTTCCAAAGTGAATAGTCCGTTGAAGCTGTGGCGGTGAGGTTTTCTAGCTTGCTCCTTAGAGTGGCATTCTTTACGTTTTTTGTCAGATCTTTAAGTTCCTTGGTAGCTTTGTTTAGAGCCGTTTTGTCACTTTTATGTCTAGATTGATGCCAAACACGTCGAAGTGTTCTTTTTTCCAGAACCTTTTGTTTTATTTCGAGCGGTATATTTGTAGGCTGGCACTTATTCCCTGTTTCAGGAGTGTTTATCCAACACGCGATCTGGATGGTGTTGGTTAAATATTTTTTCGCATCTTCAATCTCTTCGGGCGTTTTTAAAGCGATTTGCGTAACCAGATTGTCGTTCAGATAGTCTCTAAAACCGTTCCAGTTCGTTTACTTAGTATACAAGCTCTCGGGTTTCTCGTATCTTATTATTCTTGTGCTAATTGTCAATAGAATAGGAGTGTGATCAGAGCTGCTATCGTCACATGATTCCGGTCTGAAGTAATGTCTTGACAAACCCTTAGTAATAAAGAAGTCCAGCAGGTCTGGTTTTTTATTTGGGTCTGAGGGCCAATATGTAGGTTTCCCAGTAGAGATGGTGACAAGATTATTTTTATCGGCGCATAGTTTGAGCTGTCGCCTGTCGGCCTCTGGTCGTAGTAAGCCTTGCACCCCAGTATGTATGCTTAGCGTTCCAATCTCCCCCTGCGATGAACCTACTTCCCAATGTAGAGAAGTAGTCGGTAAAGGTATCACAATCGATAGAGTACCTAGGGGGACAATCGACTGCAGACAAATTGAAAAATCCAGCCTCGTCTTTCACGGCTACTGTTGTGGCCTGGATTTGCTGGGTCTTATATTCCGGCAGTGGATGGTGTTTTAACGTTTTTCTCATCACAATGGCCGTTCCAGCATGACCCGTACCATCTGGATGACAGGTGATATAAGTGTTGTATCCATCTATTAACACTTTACTTTTCATTGTACAGTGGGCTTCCGATATCAGTACGACGTCGAGTTTGTTGTGTGAGATTAGCAGTTCTAATTCGGCCTTGTTCGGAGCCAGGCCGTTAATGTTCCATGCTCCAATTCTGAGGTCTATGGTGGAGAGAGTTTGCTTACGAGCGTGGTTATGAGACTAAGAAGAGTACTCATTTGTTGTAGTATAATTTCGAATTTCTCTGATTGTTTAATCAGTAGTTCTTCGATTTTGTTGTGGGTTTTCTCATTTGTTCTGTCTTTCAGGACGTCAGAGTGGAGGGCTATTGGTTTTTCATTTCCTGGTTGTTTTTGGGTATCTGGTCGAGTAAATTGCGGTATTTTTGTTTCTGATTCAGGTGCTTTAGACTGTATCCTGGGCTTTCTTGGTTCTCTGCGAGCTAATATTTGTTTGTATACCTCGCAACCTTTATATTCTTTATTGCACTTAAAAATGATATACAGACATTTCATTATAATTGTTATATGCAAAGGTGGACTTATCTCTAGAAGAGATCTCTTCCAGCCAACCTTTGTTAATCAGAAATAGTGTAATAAAGAGCAGGTATGTTGTGCACAAAACTGATAATCCAAATAATTCAATACTTAAATATTGTAATATAAAATATATAATATCATACAATACATACAACATACAATACATATTTACATACGTATATATACATACATAGATACATACATACATACATACATATATACATACATCCATATACATACTTCTAAATAAGTAATAATATATATAATAGGTACAATATATAATAATAGTAATAATTAAGCATCTTAATTTACGATTGAGTAAGAAGGTGCTGTTTTAATTTCTTCTTGAAGGAATTAATGGAAGGGCTAAGTTGGATGTCTTTAGGGAGCTTGTTCCAGAGCTTTGCGCCATATACAGAAAAGGAGTGCAAAAGGAACTTCGTGTTACTCTTGGGTATCTCAAGCATCGCAGTGATGCAAGGTCGCCTGGAACGTGATGGAGTAGGGAGAGTTTGGAAACGAGAACGGAGGTATGAAGGAGAATTAGGGTCATTAAGGATGTTGAAAAGGAACGAAAGGATATGCATATCACGGCGAAGGCGGATTGGGAGCCATTTAAGTTGAGCACGAAATGTTGATATATGGTCATGCTTGCGCAAGCCAAAGATAAAGCGAATAGCGAGATTTTGAAGACGCTCAAGTTTATTAAGTTGCTCCTCAGTCACATCCAAATAGCACACGTCAGCGTAGTCGAGTATAGGGAGAAGTAGAGATTGAGCAAGCATAATCTTGGTTGTAAAAGGGAGAAAAAATTGGAGACGTTTGAGAGAGTGAAAAGTGTAATGTATTCGTTTGCTGACCTCGTTGACATGAGCTTGCCAGGTCATGTTACAGTCCATAATTAGGCCCAAATTTTTAACTTTTTTGCAGTAAGGGATTGGAACTCCAGAAAACTGGACTGTAGGTATTGACGACCAGTTGATTTTACAGCTTAGTCTGCTACTGACTATAATTATGGACTGTGACTTACTGGGATTCACAAGGAGGCCGAAAGACTTTGCCCATGACTGAACCTTAACAAGATCCGAGTTCAATGCATCAATAGCTTCATGCAACTCGGCCAGCCCGAAGTGTCTGTATATTTGTAAATCATCTGCATACAGATGGAAGGGACAAGAAATGACTTTGGATAGGTTATTAATAAAGATTGAAAAAAGTAAGGGAGAAAGTACTCCGCCTTGAGGAACGCCGGCAGTAAGATCAAGCCAGTCCGATGTAGCATCGTTGGTCTTCACGCACTGCTGACGTCCGAAGAGATAAGAGTGAAACCAGTCTATAACAGTAGTAGAAATGTTGACCGCACGCAGGGATCCAATAAGGATATCGGGATCAACAGAGTTGAAAGCACTGCTAAAGTCAAGTAAGACCATCGCAGTGAGCTTGGTGTTATCCATAGCACCACGAATATCCTCCGTGACATTGAGCAATGCACCAACTGTGCTGTGGGAGGAGCGGAAACCGGATTGATAGGAACAACCGGATTGATAGGAACCTTTGTAGTTCGCCGGGTGTGCGCCTTCGCAAAGGGCGCATTGTGCCGGTGTTTTTCTGTCCTTTTTTGGGCAGTCTGAGGTTTTGTGGTTCTATGAGCATTTGACGCATCGGTATGGCCGCATGCAATAGTTTTTAGAGTGGCCATATTGTTGGCATCTCTGGCACTGTGGGATATTTTTATTCTTTTTAGGATCTTCGATGACAACTACTTGGTGATATATTTTTGTGATTTTCTTTACTGCGGCGTTATTAGGGTCCGGTGCGATATTTACAAAGAACGTCGAGGTGGGCACCTTTTCGGGGCCGTATCTGACATTGATGATCTCACCTTCTAACTTATTACCGGTTTTTTCTATTTCTTCGACTATAGCAGAGTGCGGAGTTGTATGATGCAGGTTCTTTATAACTATTCTATAGCATCGTTGGTCCTTGCGGTTGAAAGTATGGCCGATAAGGCCATTTTCACGAACAACCGAAATAATCTTTTTATATGCTTCGATGTCTGTAGTGCTAACTCTAAGCTGATTTCTAGTAATTATTTTTAATACAAAGCTGTCTTTTACAGCGACTGATCCCAAGAGGTCGGATAGTTTATTTATATCTTCTATTCCATAAATAATGATAGGTGGAGATTTACTTACTCTGACTTTGATTTCACCATCACGTTCCTTAGGATCTATAGGTAGGTTGCTGTACCGGTTGGTAATAGGGATTCCCTCTGAGGGAGGTGATTGTGAGAGTTTTTTTCGTTTATGGTTTCTCGGTTCAGGGACTCTTTGCCACTCGGGAGGTTGGGGCGTTGTTGTAGTGTCAATAGGGAATCTTTTTTCCGGCGTTACGCTTGTGTTGGATTCTGACGGTGTACTGCCCAGGGACGCACTTCTAGTTCTTGTGAACAAGCTGGGGTGGAAGGCCTGCTGTACAAATCTACGTTTTCCAGTAGCATTAACTGATGCAGAAGCATGGTTACCCGCCTCTGCATAGTCTTCGGTAACATATTTCACACCATGAGGCCCGGATACCTCATGGCGCCGGGGGTTAGCCGGGTCGCATGACAAATCGTATTCTTTGTGTTCCATATTTCCATTAAAAAAGAGTTGGGAAGATAGTAGCTGACGTTTCCCAAGCGCCAGTCCTCAAACTTTTAGAGGGTATTTAGTGCCTCTTTGGTGTTTGATCACCAGTTATATGGGTTAGTTAACCGCCGCCCATGACTCGGCGTTGTTGTTGCTCGTTTAGCACCACCCGGGGGACACGTGTAGGGTGGGTCTAGGATAAGATGGTAAATCCTACGGACGCGAGCAACATCATCCCCCACATCGAGAATTACAACGAAAACTTGGCTAATTTTTTTTCCACACTGAGTAACCTTTTTTGGAATGGGGTATTACATCAATTTTTGAAAAGTGTATCAAAAAGTGAATAAAAAAACACAAATTTTTTATTCAATCGATAAGTGTTATAAAAATGCATTTAAATTTTTACACCAATTTCGCGCCTTTGGTCGAAAACGCTGAACGCAGTGGACGCCATTATTACTCTGTGTATCAGTACCATAGAGTATATTGCTAAATATAAAAGTCAGTACGTCAGTGGCTTTTGTAAACAAATGCGCTGATGACATTACATTCTCTTTGGCTGATGATTTGTATCAAATTGATAATTGTTTATAATTTAAAATTGAGTTATTATTCTACTTATTGTTGGTGTGCTGTTCCTAAATGCAAGAATACTAGTGTAAAATGCAAGAATGCGGTGTTAAAACACCGAACAAATTATTTATTTAATACTTTCTTAGATTTACGCGAATATTCGACATTATAAATGAAACTACTTTTTCGGATTTTGTCGCGGATTTATTTTGATTTTTAGTTCCCGACGTGCTGTAAAGCATTCGAAACGTCGGGAACTAAAAATCAAAATAAATCCGCGACAAAATCCGAAAAGGTAGTTTCATAAATTATTTATTCTTGCGTACACGGCGGTATGACGTAATAAAGTGGCATCTACTACTTAGTGGTGTACTGTTTAAAAACAGATTAAGAACAGCGAAAATTTTGAATTTAATTTTAAAATTTATATTGTTATTTTATGAACTAAAACCAATATTTTCCGAATGCTTTTTGCCTAAGTTATCTTAATAATATATTTTTTACGTAAATGTTATAAAATAAATTGTACTTTATCCAAAGTATGCCAAAAACCTTGACTTATACCACTATTATATAATAGTATACTATTATTATATTACTTGTCATTTTCCGTTTTCCGATACTCGACATTGCGTCGGCTTAATAAATATCCCGTCCTACATCCCGTAGGAAAAAAGATATCTATTTATTCCCTATCTTTGTCTTCTTCTTCTTCTTCAAGTCCTGCTTGATGCTGTGTTTGATGTAGTGGATTGGTGATTTTCAGTAGTTGGAGAGTGTGTTGTAGACGAATGTTGGGTGATAGATGAGTGCTGTGTGTGTGATGTTTGTTGTGTGTCTGGCTTGGGCTGTGTATTTGGTGTACTATTTACGAACACAGTATCTCCTAATACCTTGCTGAGTATGGTGACTGTGTATGGCTGCTTGTTTTTGTAAGATTGTTATGTCTATATATGTGTTTAGTTGGTATATATATCTATGCAAACTTTTACTTATTATGCCTGTCGCTCCTATTATTATTGGTATGATGGTAGTTTGTGTATTCCATAGGTGCCGGATTTCTGTTTTCAATAGGTGATATTTACTAAGTTTCTCGATTTCTTGACCCTGTTTGCTTCATACATTTAAAAATATTATTTAAATATTATTTAATTATTTTTTTGATTACTAAATACAAAATACAAAACACTTATAAAACTTATATTTAGAATCTATGTATAATTTACTAAAACTAGTAGGCAAGCAACATTTGCTACAAAATAATTTGAAATAATAATTCTGTCATCTTGGCACATTCTAAATTTTACATTATTTCTTAAAAGTATATCTTAAAATTTACGCAATTATTAAATTTCAATATTATAATAACATGGATAAAACAGTATTTTCTTCAGGAGATAATAATGATTTTTTAGAGCCCGTAGATAAAACAAACTCTTTAAGTTCAGATCGAAATAAGGCTGAGGAAACAATCGCTGAAGCTGGTGAAGCATCTGAAGAAGAAGGGAAACATGATATTGTTACCACTAAAAATATTGATAGCAAAGAAATACACTTGAAATCAAGAATAGATCAATGTAAAAATATAATCGCAGCTCTAAAATTAGAACTCGATGAAGAGAAATCTAAACTCGAAAAAGAAACAAGACTTAATAACCCACAGCAAAATAAAATTTCGTCAAACTTATACAATATTAATAGTGATTGCCCCAATGACCACGCGGAAAAACTATTGTTTACATCAAATATGTTTGCAGCTACAGTTCATAGTAAGCTTAGATGCGATGAAAATTTAATAGAATATGAAAAACAATTACAAAAATATCAAAACACTCTCAATATGGCGCAAATTGAGAAAAAAAATGCTATTCGGAAACAAATGCTAGCAAAAGCTTACAAGTTAAAACTTTTAGAAGTTGAAAATCAATGTAATGTTGAATTATTACGCATAAAGCAAAGTCTCCAATGCCTCGAACCTTTGAAAATGATTGTAGAGAAGTGGAAGACTGCTGGAAATGAAAATGAATATGATTTAAATAATTTCGAATTGATTCCTAGGTATCCTGAATTGAGCCCTAATACCGAAAGCGATGTTTCTATTAATTTTAATAACGATAATGTTTAAATAATATACGTATATGTATAAATTATACGACTGCGATTTTTTTATTTTTTGTTAATGAAAAACTTTAAGTATAAAGAAATAAATTGTAATAAAAGTTTCAGTTACAACTGTTTTGACTCTTGCATTCAATTTACATATAAGTGAACAATATTTTTTTATTAATTTAAGTAATTTTTATATTTTTGCTATCCACATAAAACCTTGTAAAACGTACTCCACTATTTTTGCGCAGCAAATATACGGGCAGCAAATATGCCCCGTACATTTGCAACTGCTTCGTATGCCCTTTATTGACCAAGAACAAAGATTAAAGATCCCAGTGCAGCCCCACCAGACTTTTCTTATTTTTCTCATTCATGAAATCAATGGTATAAGTGAGTTTATGTATTGTCTTTGACTGTATGCATACCCGCTAGTATCGGCCTACGCGACGGCACTTTAAGAGGTACCCGGTGCTAAAGTTAATTCTAATTAGTAATTACTTTTCTTAAAGCTCCAGTGCTGATTTTTACGTATGTTTTACAGAATATCATTAAAAATTTATAATTAATACTGCCAGACACTTTTCGTCTACGGTAACCCGCCGCCCGGCCCAGTAAAAATCACTTTAGAATTTAATTTTAATAAACCACTTATGTAAGTAGTTACCCAAAACATTTAATTAAATATGCGTATAGTGTGCATTTTAGTTAAATATCTAATAAGTTTTATTTTCAAGAGCATAGGTTTATACATTTTTTTAAAATGAAATAACAATTTCCTTTTAATAAGATTTTTATTAATAAAATTATTTTCTCAGAGCTCTTTCTGTTCCGCAAAAGTAAGTTTTAAGATCGGGCCATAGAATTTTCAATAGACAGAATAGCAAAGTTACGTAGCTTGTCTTGTGCCATCGAGTTTCTTAAAAAGGTTTCTATTATTTTTATTTTCAAAAATGATCTTTCAGCATTAGCTGTAGTCACAGGAATTGTAATAAATAACATTAATGCAGTACCACGAGACCAATTAATGCACCAAACCAAAGAGGCTGCGATTTCGGAAATAATCGTTTTGAAAATTTACATCTTTTTGTTTTGAATGTTTTGGAATTGTTATGGTTAGTATGAATTTGTATATTATGGTCTTTAGTTGTGCTCCACTTAAATTTTTAAGTATTTAAAAAATATAAATTTTAAGTACTTAGGTATAAAATTTTGTTAAAAATGTTACGTTATTTCTGAGCTCGCGGCCTCTTGGGCCGGGGCCCTTTTGGGTCAGGGGCCCGTGGCATTTTGCCAGCCCTGCCACCCTATAGTTACGCCACTGACGGTAACTTATACCAGACGCTTTAAATTATATCTCAGTCTTAATTTTGTCCATTACTTATTACGCTTTAATTCCATACTAAATAATTAAGACTGAGGTAAATATATAAACTATGAGTAACGCTAAATTGTTTATTATTTAATATTTTTAATTTAATTTTTAATGAAAAATCATACGCTAATTTTTATCTATACATATAAATGAAATTGAAGTGTCTTTTTTTAATTTCAAATTGACAGCTTTTCATTAAATGCATATGAAAGAATATACGGTAGTCGGTACTAACATAAAAAAAAAACCATTTTTTATATTTTTGTCTGTCTGTCTGTCTGTTTGTTCCGGCTAATCTCTGTAACTGCTGAACCGATTTTGACAGGACTTTCACTCGCAGATAGCTAGTTAATGTTAAAAGGAGTAACTTAGGCTACTTTTATTGTAGAAATTTTATTTATTTTAACTGGCGGCTTCGCCCGCGCTAAATGTAGGGACGTCCCCGAGCGAAGCGCCTCACGCCTCCTGAGTTGCTAGTAAATAATATAAAGCTTTAACATAAAGCTCCTGAATATCAATGGCGAAGGTAGCCAGCAGATATTTTATTTCACAGCGCCACAGTTAATTATCTGTCCTAATTAGGACTGCGAAAATACTGAGTATAATGCGATTTGCAAGTTTTTAGCTACATGTCAAATTATATTAAAAAAGAATTATACATATACCTAAGTAAATTTAAAAAAAATATATAACAGACCAACACTATTAAGTAGTTAAGAACAAACTTCGAAACAGCTTTTTAATTTAATCGAGCTTAAAAATGTTTGCGAACTAAAAAAAAAGAGTGCGAAAGTCAGATTTCAATATATCAAAAGGCCATTCGGGACCTCCAGAACGGACCACACACATCGAGGCACGCGCTTCGAATGCTGCCGACTTTTTACTCTTGCCGCCTGGACAGTCGTCGTATACGCTCGGCATTTATCGGTACCCGATCGGAAGGCTTCTCGCCGTCACATTATACGTCTGCTTGCGCCTGCGCCTCGTTTAGTTAAGAACTTGAATTTTACTTAATAAGATTCCAATTTGTCAATTACAGAGCAAAGCGTGAGCCAAACAGGTTTGACTTCTTCATACGTTGTTTCTTATGTAGTTAGATAGAATTTAATGGAATTCTCCATCCGAAGGTATGAGTTAAAATATGTACACTAGTAAAAGTAGTGTGAAAATTTTACATTTCCATGCCCTTACTAAAATTTTGCATTAATAGCGATTTGAATACTCTAATATGTTATAATATACTTTATTGTTGGTATTTTTCATCTAATCATTGTACATAGCAACAAAAGAAAGCAAAAAAAAGTATAATTAAAGCTTAACATTTCAGCGGTTTCGCATCGATGCCGATACCAAATTATGCGAGGAATTTCGATGATGTGATTCAAGTTTGTGGTTCAAGAAACCTTTGTACAGGAAATAAAAAGAAAGTTGGGTTAATTCTTATAAATTTCGAAATGAAAAATACTGATTAACATTGAAATTGTAGCCCACACTCTTTAAATGTTTTTAATCTTCTTCTAATATATAAAAATCTCGTGTCACAGTGTTTGTTATCGAACTCCTCCGAAACGGCTTGACCAATTTTTATGATTTTTTTTGTATACATTTGTTAGGTCTGAGAATAGGTCGTAGGCTATTTTTTATTTCCCTAGGTGATAAGGGTAGCCCTCTCCAGATTTTTTACTTATTAATTTTAGACAAAATTTTTATAATTTATTTTTTTATGATTTAGCATCAAAAAATACTTCTTATCATAAATTTTTATCCCCGGAAGCAGGCGGAGCCGCGAGAATTGCTAGTATCATATAGTAATAATAAATCGATTAAGATTCGTAATAAAATAGTTAAGCGACAAAATCTTATTTCATTAGATATTTTTGAATGTATGAAGTTGAGAGTTTTATGGTAAAACAAACAGTTTAAAACACTACAAAGCGGCTGTATTAGCTCAGCACTCTCCTCCATTAGCCTCCACCGACACCTCGGCCGGTCCTTTGTCGAAAATATTATTTGCTTTGAAGCATACTGACGGAGGTGCCGACGCGACACTCGTTCACTACTTGGTATAGTTTGCTTTAGCTGCCTTTAAGCCGCTTGACGAAACACAAGTGTTATTTAACATGATCGATGGGTTAACAGGTAAATCAGAATAAAAAATTCGAATTATTCAATTACTAGTAATGAAATGGTTAATACTGATAGTTCTTCAATTCATTCAATTTTAAGTCTCTGACGGTCCGCATATTTGTCTGATGAAAAACTACAACTTATAAGGTCGTCCGTTGGATTACTGCCAAAACTAAACAAGTAATCATTTTTTGTTTATAAGAACGGTAAAGTATTTGAGCCTATTCTAATAATATTTTGACTACTTAATAGAAACCTTTGCAAGGTTCGGATCCACGCGAGCGAATGATAAAGATGTTTGTTGTGAACGATATCCACGCGCTCCAGTCAGCATAGTTCGTTTGATAGAAACCTGAAAATAGAATGAGGTAGCTGTTTCTTCGTACTTTATTTACTAGGTACACCGAATGCACTTAAAATATTTAGCGATAAAAATAATACTTATACATTATGAATATGTTTTACTAGCAGGACGCGGCTTCGCCTGCGTTCTAATTTCTAATCAGTACCAAACTTCACGGGATTCTCGCTGGGCTAATCTAAACATTGCCTAAAAATTTCATTAAAATCGCTCGAGCCGTTTTAGAGTTAAGATAACGTACCGACATACAATCATCGCTTTTTATAATATAAAGATATATGATTAGACTTTTTAATATTAGGTTGCATTTGACAAAGTCTTCAGCCCTTTTTTAACGTCCCACTGCTGGGCACGAGGCCCCCTTTGTACGATGGGGGAGGTTATGGATGATGACGAGGTTAAGGATAGTCCACCGCGCTGGCCTAATGCGTGTTGGCGGAATCCACGTCTTTCGAAAAATTTCTAGGTTCTCTCAGACATGCAGGTTTTCTGACGATGTTATCCTTCACCGTAAGAGAATTGAAAATCGTGATAGAAAAGATTCGCATATAAAATATCAGAGGTGCGAGACCCGGATTCGAACCCGCATCACTCGGATATCCAAGCGAGCGAGTTCCTACTGGACTAACTCTGTCTTGCATTTTACAATGCAATCCATATTTCGAAACCCAATCGTTGTTTGGAATAAATCGTTAATAAGCGTTAAAATTTAAATATCTTTATCTATAGTTTTATGTCATTTAAATCAAAAGCACTAAGGAGTATTGATATCAACTTCTTTACAAATCACCCCGAAATTACTTTCTACCCCTTTTCATCTCTGTTAAGCGAGGAGTTTCAATAAAATACGTAACACGTCTTCCATCAATTCTGTTAAAGAAAATTTATGCAAAATTTATAGTAGATTGAACCAAGGAATCACGTTTTCCCATACAAATTTTGCCCCCGTTTTTCACCCCCTTAGGGATAGAATTGCGCAAAATCCTTTCTTATTGGATGCCTACGTCATACAAAGAATACACCCTCCAAGCAGATCTGTGCGTTAATTCGTCAATCATTCAGGACAAAGCATTTTATATGTATATTATAAGTTTTCTTTATATAGCGACTCCTTACGTACCTTTTTTCAGAAATAAGATATTTTTTCAAAATAAAAACTAAATAAAAGCATGTTGGTATAGTATGTTGATCCAGATAACCAGCTGTTATCACACTAACATGAATTAAAATGTGTCCAGTGATTTTCTCGTGATGCGTGCACGGTGCACACTGCACATACAGACAGACAAAAATTTTGAAAACTATAGATTCGGCCTCTATCGTTCACAATAACTCAATAAAAAATTTTCAAATGATTTCACAGATTCTATTCAGAATTCATTATATCATGCATAGACTTATCACTACATATTATAAAACAAAGTTCTCCGCCACGTCTGACTGTCGTTCGCGATAAACTCAAAAACTACTGCACCGATTTTCATGCTGTATTCACAAATAGAGTGGTTATTGTTCCTCAATAACCACTAGATTAGTGTATAATGATTTTTGTCAAGTTTTTGTATAAATTTACTAGCGGAACCTGCGCGGCTTCGCACGCGCTATATCTAGACACCCGTAACTAATAAATTAATGACCGTAATCAACATTTTTAAAGTGAGTATGTGAGTATTTTGTCTTGCGCCCCGCCGAATATTTTGTTGTTTTACTAAGATATTTACACACAATAATAGTAGTTTTTTTTATATTTTCAAGTAGATATACTACTCTCTAAGTTAATTTTCATTTAAAGCATTTTGCAAGCTCTATGCCATCTTTCCAAAGATAGAGGTGGAGAAGAAGTTACAATGATACAAGTAACTAAGGTAACAGAATAAATTATTTTTAACAAAAAAACAAAAACCGACTTCCAAACTTAATAAATCTAAACTAAAAAGTAGAAAATAATACTTTTAAGGACTTTGTTAATTTTGAAGTCGGTGCCAGCCAAATTATGTTTACAAATTGATAGATTAATCAAATATGTATCAATTTAGGGTTATTATGCTTTGGCTGGCACCGACTTCAAAATTAACAAAGTCCTTAAAAGTATTATTTTCTACTTTTTAGTTTAGATTTATTAAGTTTGGAAGTCGGTTTTTGTTTTTTTGTTAAAAATAATTTCTTTTTAAATTTTTAGCGGAAAGTAGATACGTATTGTGTTAATAACTATAAAAATTTACCTTCTATTATGAGGTAAACGTATAATAGCCTGAAAGTATACAAGTATCCGTTCATAATTGCGTATTATATTGAAAGAATTTTCTTTAAACTGCTAACCGTTGAGGAGTTGTACCTTCCATCATCAGTTACGGTACGTGACTCCAATATCCATATAGCCTATAAAAGATTCGGCCGAGCATCGTTAATTTTCTCCTAAGAATTGAAGAGTTCCGATACTTTGTCATGGATCCCATCATCAGAACCTTACCAAACTCTCATCAAACTACCCTTGAAGTATACTCTTTCCATTAAAATAAGAATCATCGAAATCGGTTGGCGTGATATTGAGTTATTCGTCCATTTGTCGCGCAAATACTTAATGCAAATTTAAGACTTTTATGGTTTTCTCATGGATACCATTATCAGAACTGGAAAATATTAAAATGGGACCACATGGGAAGCACTACCTTTCAAATAAAAAAAGAATCATCAAAATCGGTTCACCCAGCTCAAAGTTATGAGCTAACAAACATAAAAAAAAAAAAAAAAAAAAATAAAAAAAAAAAAATACAGAATCCTTTTGGAAGTCGGTTGAAAACTTGTATCATGAAAAAGGGGGAGGTTTTCATTTGGTTTTTTATGTTTGGTACCTCTGAACTCCGTCGTTTTATTAATCGATATGGATTTTTTGTTTGATTTCAAAATAGAAATCCACCCTTAAGTGTAAAAAATAGAAATGATTGATTTTTCATCTACAGACTTTTTAAAATACTTTAATTTTCTTAATTTGGTCTTATTATGTCTATATTAAAAGTTTAAAAAATTTGGTCTTATTATGTCTATATTAAAAGTTTAAAAATAAAACAAAAAAATACAGACTAAATAAAAAAAAAACTCTAAAAAGTAAAAAAACACTGACTTACATTTACCTAAGTACTTACTTTTGATAATCAAACAACCATGTTTTTCGAATTTGAATTCGGTTTTTATATTTTTCCAAGTTTTTTGAGATCCATTGCTATGTATATTTAAAGCTTAATGAATCCTTCTAAATCCAATTAAACAATCCGTTTGTAAGTCTATACCTGCTACTTTTACCGACTGACTCTGAGATTTATTAATTGTTATTGCTAAGTAAACTCTAATAAGGAATAACATTGGATTAAATTCTTCCCCATGAGCACATCATTTTTAATTACTCGTAGTCTAGTCCCGTTACAAAGCTTAGGTGACTTTTGATTACCATAATGCCAACTTTCAGAACGAAGATATAGAGCTAGGTTCTCTCTCTCGCGCCGTTTAGGTATTGCTATTGTAATGATTAAGTATTGTTATAGGTAATTATCAAAAAATAGCAATAAATATTTTTTATGAATCGACTGAAAAGCCAGTAAGCTCTGCTTAAAAAGGAAAAAAATTATCTTATCGGTGACTTAGCAATGTCGGGTATTGTGGGTTAGGTGTTAATATTCAATATTCACACGCTTTTGTTTGGGTTAACCTATATTCGGTGCGCTTGAGGTAAAACTACTTCCGAGTATTATCGATAAGGAAGTGTAAAAAATTATCTTTAGTTAAACATTAGTCATGCACTTGCTGTGCAAGAACGTATCTTAATTTTATACTAGCAGTCTGTTGGATTTGCTTTAAGGGTTGCTGTGCCCTAAAGGTAAAGATGTAATTCTTATAATTATAATGCTTATTATAAATAATTATAATTCATTAATAAAATAAATTATAATATGTAGTACCAATTTAATGGACATCACTATCTCTAGTAAAAAGTTACAAAGACTATGAAATATGTAGGTACTATTTCGAAAATCTCCTATTCAAAGTAGGTTAAAATAAATTGGTCATGCGAGGAAAATTGTGTAAACCAGTGTTACATGTAATAAACATAGCCCTACTACGTAGTATGTAGTTATGAGAGTAAATCAAGATTCAGGACATTGGGGTGCATAAGTAAGCGTGCCAGAAAATAGCTCTCTTTATTTATCGTTTTAGCTCCTAAGTACCTACTTGCAATTTAATAAAAGTCTTCTCAAAATAAAAATAATTTACCCATAAAATGAACTGACACTGAGTGCAGCCCAGAGGAATACCACTAGGTGTGATAAAGCGACGTTAACCCTTATTACCGGCGATAAAAGAAGCGTAAAAGTTGGTAATTTTGTATTTTTCACAATATTTGCAATTATTTAAAATCATAAGAGAAAATATTATGCTTTTACAATTTTTGCTTATTTGGTCTAGTGAAGTATTGTTTTACGCCTTATAATACTAGTAGTTTGCCATAAGTTTTATTTGACAACCTGGTATAGTGATTGCAGGTTCTATCTTTATGCTGGAGGACGTGGGTTCGACCCCGCTTGGGCAAACACATACATAGACTATGTATTTAGGGTGATAACTGCTATGACCGTAGGAATATAAATGTGTATATAGCAATGTATTTAATTGCAGAGTATAAAATATACATTAAATATTATTGTATAATCTTTAAAAAACTTATCTTTGATTATTAAAGCAAAAACAAAATGAACATTGAACTGAATAAAATTCTGAAAACAGACACGTTCTTTATATTATTTTTTGAAATGTAGAAGTTATTTTACCATAGTGTTCGTAAATAAATTAATTTTGCACAAACACATTTTAGTATATTATATTTTTGTAATATATTTATACAGTAAGAAGAAATCTTGTGTTTATGAATATGATCTGATTATGCGATCTATGTTCTTATTGTGTAAACGTCTTTGCATTGCGTACAAATTATTCTCAACGGGCACTCTTTATTATGTAAATGTGCATATAAATTTTCCTGTAAATATTTCTTTTTAGGTCAAAATTGAAAGGGAAGCCGAAGTTGCTTTGTCTTTTAAATATTAAGAAATGAGTACTTTGACCCATGATTGCATCAGTAGTTATTATCATTATATGCAAAGTAAAATACGAAAATATATAGTATATAGTTAAATTTTAAAATGTATAAATAAAATAATATATACATTATACATTACTATACTTATTTAAACTAAAATTAAGAAGAGGCATAGTTTAAGTTTTTGTTTGAACGCATTAATCTCAGAAACTACTAATGCGATTTACTTAAAAAAAGTATTGTGCATCAGACAGCCCGGTCATTGAGAAATGAGAAAATATATATATATTATACATCATTATAATATGTAATATATCTATACTGCTATATAAACCTGTAGAGTCTGTCTGTACACTTAATTTTTTGTCTAATTTCGTCATAAATATACGTTTCATCACTCACTAACATTTTTTTAATTTTTGTCTGTCTGTCTGTCTATATGTATGTCCCGCTATAACTCAAGAACGGTTGAACCGATCTTTATAAAAATTAGTATACAGTAAGAACATGTGATTGCGCAAATGATAAACTATTGAAAATGTGCGCGCGTGCGTGCGTGCTTGAGTGCGTGCGTACGTGCGTGTGTGTGTGTGTGTGTGTATGTGTGTGTGTGTGTGTGCGTGCGCGAGTGTGGTATGGTATATTATGGCTTCCATTTGTAATTTAATAATAATTATTATTATAAAAAACTAATTTAACATTAATTTTTAAACGCCCAGCCAAGCGGGCGGGTAACAGCTAGTAGACTATATACCCATTCTTTACTGACCGTTAAAACGGACCAGGGACGAACCCGAGCGAAGCGAGGGTGGGCTATTTAGAATAGTCGCTAGTGTATGTTTTTGATATTAATTTAAAAATTGTTTTACACGTTCTGGTTAATTTATTATATTTTCAATCGGTAGAGGGTATAAGACAAGATGGAATTATTTTAGTTACTTCGATTGACTTCAAAAAGGAGGAGATTCTCAATTCGGTATTTTTCTTTGTTTGTTATCTCAGAAGTGTTATTTAATGTACAGATCTGTATAATTCATTGTTCAAAAGCGTAGGTATACTTCAAATTTGATCTCATTTTAAACTTGAAAATTAAAGTCCATTCCTAAGTGCAAAAAATAATGCATAAATATTTTTTTACCTATTGATTTTTTTATGTTTTATACCAAGCATAATATTTCACAGTGTAGTCCAATTTCAATTATTCTATTTTATAGAATATACTCGTAATAAGTGGGTATTCCTAAGTTGATGATTGATCCAATTAAGATTTATATTTTTAGTTTAAACAAAGTACCTGCCTAGTATATATAATTAAGTAAGAATAAAGTATTTTAAGTATTCTGTAGGCGTAAATTGAATATTCCCCTATTTTCTACACGCTTTATTTTATTTTAATTATATTTGTCTTTTTACAATAAAAAAAGTTGTTACAAATATTTAAAGTACTCGTATCATATAAAATAATAAAATATACGTTTCACACGTAAATAATATTTAAATATATTATAATGTTATAATATGTATACTTATAATGTGAAAATTTGTGACTTCATCAGGAGGAAATCACCTATGTTTCTATGGTGCCGAATTGATATTTATTACAATTATATAATTTGTCATAGGTACAGAAACCACAAGCCACAATAAAATGTTCATTGAGGAAAATATTCCACAAAATATAATCAAAAAATTATTACTGTGATGTATTATGTACCTACTAAGGAGATATATATACCTACTTGGTATGTATACATAGTTTTTGCATTCATACTAAACATGTGCGCGTGTGTGATGCGGATAAGTATTATAATACATTTATATTTTCGCACGCGTAAATAACATTAATGGGTGACATGAATATGTTAAAAAAATACCTATTAGCAAGAATAAGTAACACACTAACAGTTGTTAAGTAGGTAGGTTCGCACATTAACGTATAATTCGACTTTCTTGTTACATAAAATATTTTCGTTATGTAGAAGATATTAAATGATAAATATCTTTTATAATGATTTCAATTTTGAGGTTAGCAGAATACCGGCATATCTTAGACATCATCTTCCACGTAAGGAGTCAGTTAAGCCACGGCGAAGTGCATCTCCGCTAGGGCGAATGCCGATCCCCGGTCGTTACTCGTTGCGAATGCCGAATAGCCGAGTGCAGTGGTCGGTATCGCTCTCGCTAGCGGGTTGCAAGGGATGCAGGCTCGGTGGTGGCTCGACACACTGCAAGCCGTCAGAGAACAGCTCTCAGTGTCGCTCAAATCGCGGCGCGCGGTGGTCGTGCGTCGAACGCGCGTGGAGTGATGTCCGAGAGATGAGGCTTTCGCTGGTGCTACTGTGGTTGGGCGCGGCGGCGGCTTGCGGCCCGGGCCGCGGCTTCACAAGCCGTCACGGACCGCGCCGCCTCACGCCTCTCGTCTTCAACCAGCACGATCCCAATATTAGTGAAAACTCGAAATCCGCTAGTGGCCCTCCCGAGGGTCGCATCACGAGGGAAGACGAAAAGTTTAAAGACTTAGTGCCCAATTATAATCCGGACATAGATTTTAAGGATGATGAGGGCACCGGCGCTGACCGCCTCATGACGCAGGTGAGGATTTTTTGTAATTAGTCAATTTTTATGTTACGTTTAAACTCGACTATTTTTCTTCACTTTTAGTACGACTTGCGTTCACTTTTTACTGCTCGGCAGTAGTTGAAAGTTTTTAACAGAAACAATAGTTTTCATGAAGTGTCTTCTGTTTTGAAAACAGCTCCTCAGTGCGCGGGTAGGGACAATCGGTGGTGTAAATATTAACGGCGATGGAACAATGGACACAAATTGCGGGCGTTACGGTAGCTTCGTAGCGAGTGTTACGATTGTAGCACTGCAATTACACAGACTTTGACAAACAACATTTTAGTCTCTGTGACTAATGGATGAATGATGAATTCTTTTCAATATTGATGCCAGTTTTGCTAAATATATGACCCGTCATAAAATCCATGTTGAAGGTATTCAATGTCATGCGTTGTCATTCACGACGTTTTGTTAAAGTGTAAATACAACTTCGGGAACCTTTCTGTTGTTATCTAACAGTATTGTATTATTTGGTTTGAGGTGTTCATTGTTTTTGGATTAGATTACGTAAATAATTATTTCTCATTACAATTCATAAAGATACAAAATGTATCATATTTTTATTTATTTCCTGCGCAAGAATATCGTAACAGCTCAGATCGTCATATAAAATTTCAATCAAAATAATAATTAAAATATTAATTATACAAAAACATATTTATGTACTTAGGTACACATATGGAAATTTGTTTTTTTTGCTATTGTTGAGTATAAAATAATGTAAGTAGCTTAATTATTTTTGTAAATATAAGAAGTGCAATTTCATCATTGTGTCTACAAGATCTAATGTAGGTTTAAGTTAGGTTAAACCAATTTCATCTTAAATTCGGATCATAGAACGAAGCATCCCGACGTTAGATAGGTAGGTATAGGTAGTAGGTACGTATTGTATTTTCATTGCTTGTCAGAAAATGTGTTTAGAATGAGAGTGTAGGGCAAATATGTTATTAAAGCCACGATGACATCTATAAAATTAATTGCTAAATTCATAAAACAAACACTTAACTTAAATAATTAACCTATTCACTCTTTACTGTTAGGTAGAATAGATAAAATATTATTTTTTATTTATTTTAAATTACTATGTTCACTATTTATAATATTAGTTAATTTTCACACAAAATAATAAGTAGGTACTATATTATTTGATTATTCATTAAAATATATAAAATCTGAATATAATTTAATTAATATGTACCTACATTAATTTAGTAAGATAAGATCTAGAAACCTATAATCGTTAAGTCCATACCTGTTACCTTCTAAGGTGCTTAAATTCGATATATTAATTCCTTTGTAACATTAAGAAAAATGTTCATAGCATATCCATTGAAATTTTATATGTAGGCGACAAAGACATATCCATGGAATTTACGTGAGCCAAATCGGTTAATACGCACGTAATTTACTCTTGTCGAGTTTCAGCGCGGCCTCGCTCTAATGGCTCGACAAACAACAGTTTGTTGACAAACAAACAAACATTCACCATCGACGTCAATAACATTTTCTGGAGGATGTAGGTCATATGGAATATAATATATATGTACCTATATACTTTAACATAGCGTCGTTAAATAAAACTTAAAACTAAAAAAATCTACCCTAATAATTCGCCGTATTGTTTTTGGCACCTATCATTACAGAAAAAGTATGTACTTTTCTATATGTATTTATAAAATTATATATTTCTATACCTATTTGCATACACATATCTATGTATTAGGCAGTGGTAGCCCAGCGGATGCGGGTTCGAATCCGGGTCTCGCACCTATGATATTTCATCTGCGAATCATTTTCTATCATGATTACCACTTACGGTGAAGGAAAACGTAGTGAGGAAACCTGCATGTCTTAGAAAAACCTAGCAAGGCCGGCGCGGGGTAAAGGCCTGATTCCCCTCGTACTGAGGGAGGCTCGTGCCCAGCAGTGGGACGTTAAAAAGGGCTGAAGAGGATGATTATCTATGTATTCATTATTTAGTCCTTTTTATAATATCACATTGCTGGCCGCTCTCTGTCTTCATATGTCTTTCAAAAAATTGCTATTCTTACTGACATGCAGGTTTTCTCACGGTGTTTTTCTTCACCGTAGGATAAGTGGTAATCATGTTAGAAATTATTCGCTCATAAAAACATC
Organism: Boloria euphrosyne; assembly: GCA_951802675.2. Taxonomy (NCBI): domain Eukaryota; kingdom Metazoa; phylum Arthropoda; class Insecta; order Lepidoptera; family Nymphalidae; genus Boloria; species Boloria euphrosyne. The sequence continues at coordinate 7,580,725 of OX637877.1, forward strand.
AGAGGTGCGAGACCGGGATTTGAACTCGCATCACTCGGTTTCCCATGCGAGCGCGTTACCTCTGATAATTTTGATTCTGTTAAAATCTAGACATTGCTCTAAATTAAATCTGCTCTCTTAAATAAGAACGCTTAAAATTTTAATCATACCTACTTGAAACACTTAAGAAACAGGTAATATGATCTTTTAGAGAAGCAAAAAAGAATCTATTATGTGTACATATATTCTTACTATTGATGTTAAATCAAAGGCGACATGTTTATTGAAGCCAATATTTCAGTTGCTTGTTGTTCGCAATGTCAATCTACACGGAATTGCGGATCGATGAATATAAGTCAAATTGATTATGCGCTCTCAGTAGATAAGATTCTGTAATAAATTAGATTATATATAATTCGACCTGTTGTTAAAATACACATATACATATTTATTTGCTTGTCTAAATGGTAAATTCTTGCGTTGCTCAAGGATGGCTCTGCTTACTTCGTCATGTGCAAATAATAGTTTAAGCGTATAGACCGTTTGTACAGCAAATATTATATTAGCCTAATGTGCTTATGCGTAGAGTCCAGTAAAGTTTTCTCAATGATAATAATCGGTATTCCCAGCAGACAATTTAAAGTGCATGTGTGCGTGTGAAAGAAGAAAGGTTCGGGCCGGCGCGAATCCGCCGACGGTTATGTTATATGCTCGCCGCAGGCAGCACATAGCCTGGACTGAGCAAGCGGCAAGCAGCCTTGCATTCGTAAAAATCTTCAAACCGGTTCGATGTGCCTCCATTACTTTCATTCTGCCTCCATCGTGCCTCCCATTTAACTCGGGCCCACTTTTTATCAGGAATCAGTATCTTCCTCTAATAGTATTATTTATTTCTCATGAATACGGGAGAACATAAGTAAACTTGACATGCTTTTGGATCTTTACTTACTATTTTGTTGAATTAGTTTTAAGATTTACCTATAACATATTATAAAAAGTTTACTGAAGTAATATACATAATTATTAATATGTGTTAATTAACAGTATTTCACTATATTTTAGAGATAAAATACGAGTAGGATTAAAAGCATAAAACCACAATAGTTATCATTATACTGGCCATTTTAATTTTCAATTATATTACATTGTTTGCAATGTTACAAAAGCGCGGTGATGTGGGACGGTCATAGAAGGGTTATTCATTTTAAAAACACTTTAGCCTTTGATTTGTTGGCTAGCTCTGCAAACCACAGAATAGGTGCGCGACCGCATTGCATGAGCTTCTCCGATTCCAATCGGAATTACTAACCTTTTTATGTATGTTTTTATTTAATATTTTATATTCTCGAATGCGAATAAGACTCGACCGAGAATGGATGGGGAGCGGGGGTTGAGGGACATAAATATCTTGGTGATTTATGAGCGAGGCGGTCGCGGGATAGGTCAGCATTATTCAATTTAGTATTTGAGGCTCGAATTACAATGAGCTTTTACTGCGGCGCGCGCGCAGATAGCACAATGTCCCGACTGTTACACGAACCTTTGTTATCTAAATTTAATATTTGGAATCTCAAGATTAGCTCGTCATTTAAAGTTTATGTAAAATTGAAGTATTAAAATACTTATTTAAATTACATTTTTGTTAATTCAGCAGAAATGGCGTATGCAAACATCAATCCAACGTACCTTTATAAAAAGCCTTCATTTATATGACGAAATTGTTTTAAAACCATTTAATTATAGATTGTTTATATTTATTTTATTTTACAGAGCGATACGCTAAAGTGGTTTAATTTGTTGGCAGCAAAGACACCGCCGTTTAAATTAGATACTTTTCGGCTTATTAGCGCAGGATAAAAAACGGAACGAGCTTCGATCGCTTTGTGAATAATTGACCATAATCAAATTAATCCTAAAATACTACGGTGGGTTTACAACGTTATAAAATGTAATAAAGACCTCTTAACAGCCTTATAATATCATTGCGTGTTTACCATTAGTGCCTATCTCCTACCTACCAAAGCTCTTACTTTTGAATTATTTGAAATTAAAAAAAATACTTATTAATATTAATATTATATTTAATAAAAAAATACGTGCAATTTATTATTGCAAATTATTATTAAAGTGGACATTATTTACGAATTCATTCAAAATACGTTTTTAACCGACTTCAAAAAAAGGAGGAGGTTCTCAATTCGTCGGGGACTTTTTTTTTTTTTTTTCTATGTATGTTCCCCGATTACTCAACGATGGCTGGACCGATTTGGAAAATTCTTTTTTTGTTTGAAAGGGTATAGTTTCTAGTTGGTCCCATAGTCACCAAGTCACGATCTGATAATGGGATCCCAGGGAAATCGAAGACAACTCTCAAATTTTATAGGCACTTATTACGTTTTTCATATATTTTCTAAAGCTGATAATTAGTATTTGCGTCTGATAATCATCATCTCCTGTGGTTGAGCTAATGATGGAAGGTACAACTCCTCAACGGTTAGGAGTTAAAAGAAAATTCTTTCAATATTATACGTAATTATAGACCGATTATAGACCGATAGTTAAATTCTTTCAGGCTCATATTAACCGACTCTAAAAAAAGGAGGAGGTTCTCAATTCGTTGGGGACTTTTTTTTATGTATGTTCCCCATTACTCGAAGATGGCTGGACCGATTTGGAAAATTCTTTTTTGTACATAAACAAAATAAGTATCTACTTTCCGTTAAAAATTTGAAAATAAATTATTTTTAACAAAAAACAAAAACCGACTTCAAAACTAAACAAATCTAAACTAAAAAGTAGAAAATAATACTTTTAAGAACTTCGTTAATTTAGAAGTGGGTGCCAGCCACATATTCGATTAATCTATATCTATAATATTTGTAAACATAATCAAAATACCGTTCGAAAGTTCCTTGCAAAGGCAAGATAAGTCTATCCGTCTTGGCTGGCACCGACTTCAAAATTAACGAAGTTCTTAAAAGTATTATTTTCTACTTTTTAGTTTAGATTTGTTTAGTTTTGAAGTCGGTTTTTGTTTTTTGTTAAAAATAATGTAAGAGACGAAATGATAGTAAAATATTTTACAGACCATAAACTCTTATTTATAGACGAACTACTTATGTTATGCGTTGTAGTAATAGTAATCTTACGATTACTGTTAAGATTTACAAATTGATGCGACGGTGTTTAGCTAGATGTGTTTTCGAAGTGTTTTGAAAGCTAATCTTAGAAAATAATTATTAAATCGAACAGCGAACAGAAAATTACGATTATGTCGATTTTGTTTTTTTTTGTATACAAGAAACAAAAATTAATTTTTAAGTCGATAAATTGCTCTGCATACGATAAAGTATTTTATATGTACCTAAAGCAATGCTTACTGTAGTTATTATTTCAAATAATTCGTCAAAATGATGTGACTAACTAATTTGTAAATACTACTTACCTACATCAAATTAGGTATTATCTTAATTCTTAGTCAGATGTCTTACATAATTTGAAAGTAAAATTATGAGTTTCTATAATAAACACATTGTTGCAGTCTTGAAATCTATTACAACAGATCCATTAAATCTAAGGTTTCATCTAGCAAAACAACTATTTTAGTAAATAATAAAACTGCAATAAGGGCAAGGTAGAAGATTTTTGGGACCTGAATAGTATAAACTTTTAGTTAGGAATTATTGTCTCTTTTTTGTATCGTCCCAGAAAGGTTACAAGTCTGAATAATCTGAATAAAAATTTAGATAAATAAATCGATTGAGTAGATATTAAAATACTTATAATATTTTCAGCTACAATCAAAGCGGTATGATTTAGATTTTTTATTTTCGGCTTAAAAATACATAGGTAAAACTTAAGTTCCTGATAGAAGCTAATATGTAAGTTGAAGTAAAAGCCAGACATTGTTATATATACCTATGTACATTGTATATACCAAACAATGATACATGGCTGGCATGACAAAAAGAAAAGCAAAAGTACCATGCTTTATGTTATGTCAGTACCAGTGCAAAGGCGATGAAATAACAATTACGATTATGTTAGTTTACATAAGCTCTATGTTTATAGCTGTCAATCGATGTGTAAGCCCTCAACGTTCGCAACTGAATGCAAGTAACACTTGTTCAAATACGAGCCAAACTGTTCATGATAGGTCTTTGAACCGTCGTGTTTGCGGTTTGTTTTATATAGTTGCTTCTTAAGGTGGCGATAAATTAACGATTTGCATCTCTTTGGTCAGCGTAAACAGCTGATGATGTATACACAAGTGTGTCAGACTTCTAACATGACTCGTGTGAATGTTGGTTTTCATATGTTGCGTTGTTATTAATTTCCTTCTTTGCAATGTTAAGATTTTTCTGGCACAAGTTTAATTATATATATATATAGCTAATAGCTATTCATAATATAATTAAATATTCATAATATAACTACATTTTATATATTATATTATCCATCTCTTAGTAATGATCGTGTATTTGTTTTAAAATGTGAGATGGTCATGGATATTTACCAGTATTGATTGAATAGTGAGGCCATAAAAGGAATAATTGCCTGTGGTTGCTTATGTTGCTTAGATAAACGATTTTGTAATAGCACATCATTACATATAAATAAAATTTAAGCATCTGTAGGTACTTATTTTAATTTCAAATTAACAGCTTTTCATTAAATGCATACGAAAGTATATACAGTACTTAAAAAATATATAAAATATATATAACTAGCCATTCGCCCTCTCTCCGCTCGGACACGTCTCTAGATTTCTCTAGATCGAGAGTGAAGCCGCGGGTTCCGCTAGTAAATGTATACAAAAACTTGACAAATTATACGCTTAAACCTTCCTTGAGAATCACTCTATCCATTGGTGAAAACAGCGTGAAAATCGGTGCAGTAGTTTTTGAGTTTATCGCGAACAGACAGACAGACAGACGCTGCGGAGGACTTATATGAAGTGGTACCGGATACGGTACTACATAAAAAAATCAATTTAATTTTTTTTATCTGTTTGTCTGTTTGTTTCGGCTGATCTCTGAAACCGATGGACTGATTTTGACAGGGCTTGCACTCGCAGATAGCTAATGTTATAAGGAGTAACTTGGGCTACTTTTATTATGTAAGGAAATAATGAAAAAAACATTTAATTTATTTTAAGTTACGCCCAGCGAAGCGGGCCGGGTTTACTAGTGGAAAATAAAATTTCTTACTTTGATGATTTAAAAATATTATATATCTTATCGTAAAGGGCAGGTCTTTTGTGTAATTGTGGCTGTTCCAACGCGGGTTTGTTTTATAATGAATTCCGCAAATATTTGTCCTGGTATAACTGTTGACGCTTATCTTATTCTTATCTGTCAAACCTCAGTCAATGCTAAGAGGCACGGGCCACTAAAATGATGAATAAATAATGTCACGATCATCAAACTCAACAAAATTTTATTATATTAAAAGTACTAAATTGTTATGTAATCAAAACAACAGATCAAATATGTAAAGTGCGCAATTTGAAATAAATGGTTTGAAATATGGAGACTGAGACAAGAAAAATGGAAATGTGTACTTATTATCAATTATGTTCCACATATAAAACCTAACATCAACTATAATTTTTGTATCACAGTGTCTAAGTTCTAGTAAATTTGAAGGTAGCATAACTTAATACATATTTTTTAAAATATTAATTGGTCTAAGTGACACTAGTGACACGCAGGTTAAGCGCAAAAAATACCTACTTATTAATAATATTTATCTTGCTAAAATGTAGCAAATGTAAATAGTAAAACTAACATGTATATATATTTGTTTGAGTACCTAATAGGTTGTAAAAAAAATACAACATAAGTCATATTTATATCCTAATTCTAGGAATATTAGACACTTGAATATGATTTCAACTCCCTATTGGATATGATTTCAACAGCTTCCATAAATAGTACAATTCATAATATAGAGAAGCATTCTAAATAGGACACAATAACAAATCATCACGGTATCGAATAGTTTTCTATATAAGCTGTAGTTACGTTATTTTTAGTTTAAGGAAGCACTTTATTTAATTTAAACTGTAGTACAATTATTTACTGTTATGTAGAGAATGAGTTTTTTTGGGTAAAAATATGTAAAACACTTGATAAAATTTAGAATAACGGCACACATTATATTTTTAGTTTATTATTTTAAGAAATTGACATGCATTTTGTTAAATTTTCGTATTTTAAATATAAATGTTTACATTTATCTGGCACTTACTGATTGCTTTCGCTACGGTAGAGTTTATTAAGTCACTAATTAAGTGTTGTAAAACATCTTAGTGTACATTTCAAAGGTTTTTACTTAAGTAATAAATGTCACGTCAATTTAAAGTATTTTACTACACATTAAATAATAAATAAATATATTTTCTGCTTTTGCTCCATTTTATAGAGCGTTGGATAGAGAGAGCGTAGCCGATGAAAATATTTTTACTGGGTATTTTTACTATTTAATTATTTGTAATACCACAATGACTGTAAGACTGTCAGTAAAGAAATGAAATAGTTTACACTACAGACGATTAAGATCGTTTATTTCCACATATTTTTCATCAACTATACCACAATATTACTATCAATACTTCCATGTTTACATGGATCAAAGTGTTCTCATTTTGTGTAAGCACGCGTTCGATTAGAAATTTATTGCTCTGCATATGCTTCCTTACTTTCGCAAGACTAGTCTCAGAAATAAATTATCCAAATTATACCTATTTTATTAACAGGTTGTAAATATAAAGCTCATGTTATTAGGGAAGGCTATTAGAAACTTCTAGTACCTATTACCAGTTTTATTCGTAATTGACTGTTTTATTGTTAAAAATTATTTTTCAAAGTATGCACCGATTTTTCGATGTGTAAGGCGTCTTGGGTATTCCGGTATAAATGTAATTTACATAATGTTGTGCATTAATATATAGGTATTACTTTTTATAGAAAAATCTTGATAATTTAAGTGAAATGGACACTTGATACTACATTTTCTTATTCATCTAAAATATTAAGCTGCTGTAGCCAAATATTTAAATGTTTTTGCGGTATATGTGAACATGTTTAAGGGGACCTTTTTTTCATATATTCTAAGTGCGGCTAATCTTAAAAGACATAAGTATATGTATGTGACTATAAAAATGAAGTTGGGTTATACTTTGGCGTGTCGATCGGCACTTAAAACTTACACCCAATAAAAGTGCACCTCGCCAGCTCAGACCTGTAATTGGTCGTGGACTCGGTGCTTTCGATAATACTCGCAACGCAAGCGATCAGCGCCGTTGTACTTTTACGATTCTCATTGGTCCTGTTTAATGACGTGTGACGATTCGAATGCAGAACAATGAGCTTGTAATTGGATTTTTACAATGTGGAAAATTTACTGATTCTCGTATTAACTTCAGTCTTGTTTTAGTCGTACCTACTTTATGAGTACTTATGACATCAGATGTAGATATACAAGACATTGGTGTTACGTTGTAACAACTTTGAGGATAAAATAATTTTATCCTAGAATAATAGTTTTCTATTTACGTGATAGATTTCAGAAGTTTTACATCAAAAGTTTTCAGTAAAGCATTATACGTATACGCCTCTATTGCGAAGGCTTGTAGCGAGCGCAGGCGCCGCGGGATGTCGCTACCCCCCGCACCCACCGCCTTCGCCTTTATTTATATTTATTTACCTTCCCTTCATTCAACGAAGGGCCGCCCTTTCGGCTCTTTTTGTCGCCCCGATACAAATATTGTGAAAGAGACCTGCGGTTAGAGTGAATTTATTGTGGCTACAATTTGATGGTGCAGTTGTGAAAAAACTTTTTTTAAATATTTAAGCAGATGGTTGAAACGGCGATTTTTGTAGTCATAAATAACAGATTCGTTATTATACACTTATTGCGCATTTGTAATTCGCCTTTATTATTATGAAATTATATAGATACCTGATTATATACCAATATATGTCATAAAATAATAAGAATGGCTCCTTAGTAGAAGTCTTGTACCTAACAGCAGCACCAATTTCTTGAAAATTAAAATACTTAATTTAATTTCCTTACCAAAAACAATCTAGTACTTATTAAAGTTATTTTGCTTGGGACTGACATCTGATAAGTTCTTGAATTGGAAATAAGCAGTTGATGCTTATAAGCTTTTGCCGTTTTGTTGTTATAAATAATACCACTCATATCCATATTATCTTTGAGTAACAAGGAAACAATGCAAGATAAATCGCTACAAATCGTGAAGGCTAAAGATCAAATCTTCACCCCATTTGAACGTTGTGACACGGCGACATACATGCGCATCAGTTATCATGATAAATGACGTATTTATTTATCCGACGGGCCTAAATAGCTATGGTAATATTGGTCGTACAACAGCACAAAAGGTAACAAAACACAAAAGTTGAAAAAGGTAAACCGCGCTATTTACAAAGTGGCTAGCGAGGACCACACAGCCACAATCGAGCCGCGCGTGCGACTCTGCCGCTGCACAATAAAAAAAAACATTCCCAACATAGATCTTTTTCGGTTATAGATCTCGCATTTCGCTGGTGTGATTTGTGATGTTCGGAAATGTTAATGGAACGTCCGACTCGAACTCTTATTGTTATCATTCAGATCTGATCCAGTCGTGAAAGACTTTAATTAAATCGGGATTTTCCGACATCAACATCAATATGTCGTGCTACTTCAATATACAACAATTACTGAAATCAACGACCATGAATTCCGTAAAAGCAAACTATGTTTTACGGCTGCTTAGTTGCGTGCCGATACTCGGGAGCGATGTTTATGCGATCGGCGCAAACGCTGACGGACGAAGAACATGCACACAATCTATGACACCGCACTCCGCATCCGCTCCTTGATGCCGCCCTGAGCTATTTTAGGACTCATATTTTATAAACTAAACTAAAGAATATTTGAATTAAGAGCCTAGGTGTTAACTATACACGTATTTCAATACTAAAAGATATAATACCTATAGGTGATATTAAGAAAATTTCAAAGCGTGTTCATGAAATTATTGGAATTTGATTGCGTCAACATTTTCTTCTAATGATCATTTTACGAAGAAGTTAATGTGTACATGTCATTAGTTGTCTTACACAAGCACATGTGAGCTACTTTAGGGCACGTCTAATTGAACGTAGGCGCGGCGGCGGCGGGCTGCCTAACCTAATTTACATTAATGCAAACGAGGAGCATTGTTCAGGTGTGAAACACCAGTGTCAACACGAGGTACTACTCAAATAGTTTATTAGCTCCACCCAGCGCTCTCTGGCAGTCGGACCCTTTGATAAACTGGCAGTCCTTAAAAGAAACGGAAACTTAACGCTTTAATGTTCTATACTCGTATTTATTCGAAAGCTATGTTTAGCTTGTAGACCTATACTTAATTAAAATTATTCGATACCTACTGTTACATGATATATTTTTAATTATAGTTAAAAAATGTGTCATATTTACAATAGGTATAATATTCATACTTTAAATTTAATTTGTGTAACATACCTGTTTATGCTTTGCAGAAATATTAAAGTAGCCATAAGACAAATGTTTGTATGCAAGAGAAATTATTTTATTGGTAGATTATTGAGGTCAATGACTGAGATCACTCGAGGTTGCGGTCACCTGAAACTCTAGAACACTATAGTGGTCACTTCTTGTATCTTAAAACCTCAATGCGGAGATCAAACTCACTTAAAATATTTTATAGAAAAGACAGTAACACCATATTAGCGGTTAAAACTAAAATATTAATCATTACCGTTACAGGAATTTTCTCTAAGATGAAACCGTTGAATCATCCCAAAGAATGTTGGCCATCTTCTGCCAGATAATAATGAAACATTACAGCTGGTGATACTAAATCAATCCAGATATTTCGCAGATACGTACGTGAATTTGTAAGATTGAGATATAATGTAGGTGTGCCTATGATTTTACGATTTAAAAGAAGTAGGTACCAACATAATTTGTTATTAAATGAAACTTCTTAAAATTCTTTGTGGTAGAACATGGAACTTTACAAATTTCGGATGAAAATTGGTTGAATTGTAATGATCTCAGAATAAATATTAGTAGATACTAGATAGCTATAAGGTTAGTAAGAATATAGGGCTTTAATTAAACCCAAATTTACAGTGAATAACTCGGATGACATCAGTTGAAAGACAATGGACGATCATAAATTAAAGTGACAATCTGCCACCTTGGAAATTAATCTCTACATGTCAGGTATCGCGTACGTCGTTGGTTGGTAAACATATAAAAAATTACCGATTGAGACCTCGTCGTGCGACAAAGTGCATTCTTGTGTAAGTTGCTTGAAGCCAATTCGCGAGAATGTGCGAATGAAGGAACGCTGGCTCTTAATATGACGACGTAATGTCAGTATGAGTGTGAATTCATAATATTATGAATCACGTTTTTTGCTTTGATAATAAGTATATTTTTGTGTTGTTGCTTAAGCTAATAATTGATCTCACTACATAATATGAAAAACCCAGGTACCTCATTTTTATGTTTTCTATTGATATACCAGTGAATAAGATAACTATTTAGATAGATATACATATACTCATTTATATGGATAATAATTAAATAGGTATACATACGCCTTTGCAGGAAAACTATTAGGATAGTAGTGTTTGTATGTGTTTGTGAGATACAAAATAATAGCCAATATTTGAGCTTGTAAGAACTGTAGAATCTGTGCATCAAACGTATAAGTCATGAATTTTCAAGCGAAACTTTAACTTAACAAATATAATTCCTAATATCAATCTGAGAGCATCTTGGAAGCGGTGTGGGCGCCGTGATTCAATTGTTTACTTTATTACACCCATCAATTTGTATTCACCCATATGGTACGTTTACCGGCATTGGAGTTTTATATTATTCATAATAAGATTAATGTGTTTTGGTTAGCGGGCGCCGGCCAAAATTTGCGTAACTACTTACTTTTAAATTAAACGCTTTCCGTATTAAAGATTAAGTCCCTCAAAGTTGGTGAAATAGAAATGAAAGTACAATATGAAATATGATGACTATTAACATTAACCTGCCCAGCTGTGAATGATGCTACTGGAAATACTAAAATGTGTTAATTAATTATAATCATTTAGCAAAATAATAATTATTATATTCCAAACTAAGTTTTCAGTGTTTATGTAATTTAAAGTACAATAATTATAAAACACGATAGTGACAGAATTCTTATAATTGTCATATCTAATATGTATGCCATTATTTATTTAATATTTAATATTATAAAGCCGAAAAGTTTGTTTGTTTGTTTGAACGCTCTAATCTCAGGAACTACTGGTCCGAATTGAAAAATTCTTTTTGTGTGTCTTCGATAAAAGGACTATCCAAGTCCTTTTATCGAGGAAGACTATATAGGCTACATCACGCTACAACCAAAAGAAGCGGAGAATCAATGAAGAATGATGCAAAAACGGGACAAATTTTTTCCTTTTGAGAGCTTCCATTGCGTGCGCTGCGTAAACGGTCAAAAATCATGTATGACGAAAAAGTTCCCCTTTAAAAGTTCTAAAAAAAAGTTCGTGATAGCTATGTTTATCTTTTAAGGTTGATTTGCTGTAACCTTTTTTATGGTAATCAAATTTGTTTTAAGACAACGCATTATTTGCGAAGGTGTTTTTATAAACTCCTATAGATAGCTTATAATTAGAACTATTATAGCATTAAATTCAAACAATTGATTCTTCAAGTTTGTTTGTACCTACGTCATGAAATGAAATCAGTAGTCGGTATTGTAATGTAGAATTCTTTGGTTTGATTCATGTTAGTAAACTTCTCGCTTTGCATCAATCATGGTATTTTAAGGGTTTTACAACGATATTGTTGGTTGCGAAAATCGACTGAATTCAGGTTACGTTGACTGAAAATCGATAGTAAATGTATAGTTTACTATTGAATTTATAATAGAGCTTTAAAATCTTGTATTAAGTCTTCAACTTTCTAAAAACAGATTGATATACTTGCGAGGGGATCAGGCCATAGTCCACCGCGCTGACCTAGTGCGTGTTGGCGGACTTCACATGTCTTACGAAAACTTGCTAAGTTTTCTCAGACATGTAGGTTTCCTCGCGATGTTTTCCTTCACCGTAAGACAAGTGGTAATCAGGATAGAAATGATTCAGACATGAAAATATCAGTGGTGCGAGACCCGGATTTGAACCCGCATCACTCGGTTATACAAGCGAGCGCGTTACCCTTGGGCTAACACTGCCTTTTAAGTAAGTAAGTTATATTTAAGAAATCAATAATATTATGGTCTTTTTTTCCGTTATGAGAGATACGGCTTTAAGCTATTTTTAATTTATTTTTATTTAAGTATTTAAAGGCTACACTAAATCTCCACAAGTTGATAGCTTTTAGTATGATTTAATGTATACGGGATAGAAAAATGTTTAGGAAAAGTATATTGTTGCCTTTACCATTATAAAATCTATATGAGTTGGCATTATTACATCTGTTTTAAAAATATCTAGTGTGTATTTTACCACTAATGTAAGTATAAAAAATCAAGTATGTATGTTATGTTAAACTGAAATTTGAAATTGATGTTTATAGAGTTCTTTCAATACAGTTGTTTTATAACATTTATTGTATTTTTCTTTTGAGCTTTGTTTGAGCTTGTTAATGGGAAACGATTCGGAGAAAGTAAATAGAAAAATAATTTTCTTTAGTAGGTGTTTAAATTCTACTTCTTAACAAATATAAAATTCGATCTATAATTTGTCTCATTTTATTTTTAATCTTTCTACTTCTCCTGTATCTTATATAAGATATTGCATATTGCAATCGAATTCCGACAACCGCTGTTACAGTAAGGTTGACCGCATATACTTACTCGTAGAACTAAGTTCCCACGGAGTTCGTTTTTATGTCCTACTTAATATCGACATTATTTAGAAAATAAATTGTATTCTAAAGAATTGTAGAATATTGATATCATGTATTAGTAGTATTAAAGATTTGTACTTGTTTATGTTTATGTATAGTCACGCTAAAATATCAGTAGGTACATATAAATAAAATTGAAGTGTCTGTTTTTAATTTCAAGTCAACAGATTTTCACTAAATGCATATGAAATTATATACTTACATTAAAAAATCAATTTTTGAAATGTTGTCTGTATGTCTGTTCATTTCGGCTAATCTCTGAAACAGCTGGATCAATTTTGACGGGACTTGCACTTGCAGATAGCTACTATTATATGAAGTAACTTAGGCTACTTTTATTTTATTAGAAAATTACAAAAATAGTTTAATTTATTTCACCTTACCTTTAGGGTTTGCTAGTTATTAATAAAATCGAGTGTAATGAAAATAACTTTAAATCACAAGTTTGTAAAGCACTATTTCTTGTAAATGTAATAAAATATATAAAAAGAGATTACATGACTCTTATTACTTACCTACATAAAAAATCAATTTTTATCAATATAAGGTAGCAGGTAGGTACATAAGAATTATATATAATTCGGCGGATATAAGACCTTGAAAATGTCATCGACGACCGGTTTTGAAATGCAATACTTCATATTCTAGTTCTTTCTGCGTCCCCTTTGGTAAGCAAAGTCATTGGTGCCGATGTTATTTGGTCTAGCGACGATTGTCCGGCGAAGAACAATGCTTTGCGCCGCTCGCGATTAATAAACTAATGGGTTTAATTATTGTTAGTGGAATACAATCATTGGAATTATTTTGACTAAAGCTATCGAGTTGTACGTGTGATAAGTTTTGTTACAAGTTCAAGTTTTGTTATCGAATAATCTCTACCTACGTAATTTAAACGACCTGTTGAAATTAAATATTGAACGGATGTTTAGTATAGAAAAAGCTAACTATATTTTTCATAATACATGCAGAATTGTGAATACTTAAACAATACATCTCGATAGAAAACTTTGTTGTTTGTTACGTTAGAAATAATTTTCTTATTCCTCAGAAACGCTATGTGGAGTGTGGACATAAGAGACGCATTGATTTATGTTAAAGTTAATGATGCGTTAAAATACATATTTTCATTGATTTACATTTTGTTTAATATGGATTCCGTTATATTGAAGTTTAAACAACTAGTAATGACTGTGTGCGCTCGGTTCTTTTGCTGCAATGAGACATAAATACAAAATTATTGGTCATTGTTTTAATACAACGGCCGACATACCGCTCATAACTATTAAAATACGCGACGGTTTGGCCTCAATGCTCTCGAATATCTGCAAGTGTCGTCTCAGTTGCATTGTCCAACTTAAGTTAAACGTTGAATACTGCATCATTGTTTCGACATCGCTATGCAATGTAGTATGTAGTTGTACATACATTTGAATGAAACTCTTGCTAAGCCAACTTGAACTCGGACCTTATGAAACAAATTTCCTCGTAAAACCTTTTTGCATAAAGGTGTCATTTTAAACATATCATAATTGCTATATTTACACCGGTATAAACTTAGTTGTATATAATGTATGAATTATTACTATGCAATTTACACTTGTTACATAAGATGTTTCTTAACTTATTCTTTAGGTACATTTGTCAATGGTAAAAACTAAAATATTTTTATTTAAGTAATGAACTATTAAATAATAATAGATAGGTATGTCTAATAATAGAAACGAAAGATGTTAGGTACGATGTACATGATACCAAATAATTGCATTACGTACCTACTAAAGGACATTAATAGTAGTCAGTTACAAGATAAACAGGTTTCTAATTACTAGACCCATAAGCTAATAATATTTTTTTAGAATTACGCAAATATTTGGCATTTTAAATAAAACTGTATCGCAGATTTATTTTGATTGTTGGTACCCGAAGTTTCGAACAACAACTACCCATATACGTATATGATATACCTGATGATTATGATACGTCTCTCTCGTGACTATGACAGTAATGTAAAGCATTTGAAAAAAAAAACTGTGAGGAATAATTAAATTCTATTCCCGCGATATTCCTAGGTAAAGGTAAAAATAACGGGTAATATGACAAAAAAATGAATTTAAAAATAAAACAAGCACACAAAAATGTTGATGTGCAATTTCAGTTGTTGAGAGATACGTTATTAAAAGCTATAGCGATGATGAACTTTAACTTATTTAGTTTAATTTATTGAAATTATAAGGTCTATCTTTATAAGTCACTCATTTTAGGAATAAATAATAAAACAAATTGTAGTTTAATATTTCAAAAGTTTAAATTGCAGTGTTATATCATTCTTGTAAATTTAATGTTTGGTGGCAATAAATAATTGTGTTGGAACACAAAAGATGGCATTGTGAAGTCGACACGGCGACGTCCGATAAAGATCATGCCGCGACTCCGGCCACGGTAGTCCTTCGCTAATCCTTCAAACCTTTTATACAAAACAGCATTAAATGCCCATCCGAACCACATTCTATTTCATGTTGATATGCTCTCAGCGACGTCTAGTCGCAATATAAGCCTACGCAGGAAAATAAATTGGTTTTTGATAGTGAGCATTTAGCGATAAGACATGGATACGACGTGCTGTTGTTTTCACTCTCATCGTCAGTTGTTTAATGTCCAACTAATTTAAATAATAGCTTTTTTCCTATCTGCTTAAAAGTTAGTAGCAACTTTTGCATTATATTCAACATTATTTTTAGAGTAGAACACAAATTAGATTTTATGTTAACAGCTGCCATATTTCAGAATGGTCAGTTAAAACGCGGAAAAGTGCCAACAAATCTTGTCTGGCCTGTACCGATTTAAAGAAAAAAAATAAAGCCTCCATCTACGTAATTTATACTGTTCGCAGCCTATGGGTACAAAAATATTAAATGGACTCACTTTAAATTTTGTTTTATACTTTAATTAATATTTATATATTCAGTTTGGCATGACCCTAAAAGGAATAAAGCGCTCTAGACTTTCAAATTAGCATGTCTTAAAAGTAAGTTGATCGCTCTGAGGTCGCTCATTGTATCCGTTAAGGGGGACATTTGTCTACTATTATTATTTTGGGCCGGTTTTTTATGTACCTGCCTACATGGCGCCTGCCTATTCATATTCAAATTCATATTTCGTGTTGAGTAATTTTTAACATTTATATCTATACAATGTTTATTGTATAATCGCCAAACAAATGATACACTTTTATAACCTACATAAAGATAATTTCTTATGAAGTAGGTATTAGAATTAAAAAAAAGATTGTATAGTAAGTATATAAAGTATTAATATTAGTATTATTTTGAATATTTTACACTTAAGGCCATACACAAATATTTAAATGTCTTTTCATATCAGATCAATAATAATTGATATCATTTAGTTTCATCACAATGTTTTTATTCATATACAGATATTGTTATTTTTTCCTCCTATTTAGGGAGATTTTTAATACAGTAAGTCACACAGACGTCATCTTACAAAATAAAAAAAAACTTAGTCTAGTTTTTATGTTTTTTTTTTTATCAAGATACCTACACAGGAAAAATAATATGACACTGAATCATCCCATTAACCAATAGAAGAAGCTTTTAAAAGATCCGATAGTAATGTTTAAGAACCCTGCTGAGGCAGAATTGGGTTCTCTTATTCATTAGTGCAGTGTTCCTCCCACCGTCGTGGCTCATTTTATTTTATTTATGGCCATCAAGTCGAGGTGAGACCCCAATTTCGCATATGTCTGTTGCTTGATAATAATTATACACTAGCAACGCAACTCTAAAAAAGGCCGCCATTTTTAAACACAACCTCTTGCTCATATACTTCATAAGTTGTTCAATATTTCTTACCTTATATATTTTGAAAGCTGTAATTTATTGTTTTATATTTTATTTATATATATTTTATTATTTATATATAACTTTTATACTAACTTAACAGGACTATTAAGTATACATACGTAAGTATAATAGTGTATTATATCCTACATGTATTTACTACGATTATTAATAACAAAATCATATTATTATTTTAAATATTCACAATCGTATCAATATAAAATACCTAAAAACCTATATAAATAAATTAAACAATGAGATAAATAGCTCCTCTGAGAATTTTATAAAGTGACACGAGAAGGTCAAATGGAGGGACTCAGTGGCAAAAAGCTCTCTCATGTCCGCGATGTTCAGATAACCTTAAACTGAGCATTTGTTATCCTTATCTTGTGTTCGAGCGTGGCTAATGTGGCTTCAGGGAGATACACCCGATCGATTTATGTCGCCTGCCTGGCACCCACGACAAATTGATAATTAATTTTCGACCGATGTCTTTGATCATACCGAAGTATTTGCAAACAGTATGTTGATCTGCGATCTAAATAACGGACTCACTAAAAATATTTATGTTTGTTTTAATTGCGTATTCGTGTTAGTGTGTTTGCATAATAACGGGTATTGTATTCACTATGAAAACTTTTCGAGTTTTCGTCGTCCATAGATAAATAATGATCATGTAAGGTTCACAGCCGCAGGTGGCCTTGTGCAGGCCAAGTAAATGTTTTCAAGCTAATATATATTAGTATATCTTTGATATATTGTTGAAAATTGAAGCAAAGTTATTTTGGTTTTTTTAATGTATTTTCCTACGTTAAATAGATAAATCGTATGCAAATATAGAAAATAATAAAAAAATACTTTCTGTTCGACTATAAGTCCCGATTACCTATGTATGTTAATGATCGTATCATTTTATTAATATATGCAAGTGGTGACTGTATTGCTTTCCGCATATCAGATAACTTTTAACGTGAATGTCAATCTCGCCAAAAATTCCATGCATTAATTGAAGTGAAAACAACCACAGGATAGTCCCGTGTCAGCTCGTCTTGTTCGTGAAATATTAATCGATTGGAAGCACTTTTCTACGTGTAAACCAATATTCTATACCTTCCCGCAAAGTTACTTTGCAGTTAAAATCTGCCACTATCTTGAATGTTCGGGCAAATACAGGTTAAGTTTTTCTTTTTACATACCTGGATAATGCGAAGGATCTTTGACAAAAACTATATCTCTCATCGGGTAATTTTGTCAAATTACTGGAGATATCACTTTTGATTAGGGTACCGAAAACAATACAAAACCTTTTGTGTAATTTAACACCGATCGCTGGTACAACTTATAAAATTTAACGTTTGAATCGATCAGTCACTTGAAAACAAATGTGATTGAAATCTTTGCTTTTATAATATTATATAAATTCTTTGCTTTTGCAAAGAATATTCGTGTCACTAAAGACAGTAGGTACATTATAGTAGGTACATAGAGTAGGTACCTATTCAGAAAGATGAATTCCATCACATAAGTACATATACCTACATATTATTTCTAAACAAAATAACTTTATCAGACACTTACGACTAAGTAGCCATTTCACACTGATTACGAAAAAAATAAATAAATGGTATGTGTCATAAAAATATGCGTGTTGGACAACGTCAACACATCGCCTCACAATGCGTCTCCTAAACGCCGCTTAATCCTTTAAAACAATGCTAATGGATCTACGTTAAAGTCCGCCGCCTTGGACCCTGTCAGCGTATTAAACATTCAACTGATCGTCTTAACGCTTCGATCACCACCAATAAAGTTGACACTAAATTACAAACTGTTTTATTTTGCTTCTACCCAAAATCAAAAATTGTAAATAAATATTTTATTATACGCGTTCACTGAACGCATTTTAGTGTGAGCGATGAACACGGGTTCACGTCAAAACATCTTTATCGGGTTATTTGTCTTATAAAATATTATCGAGAGGCACTTCGGGACCGTCAGCAAAAGAGGACGTATAGTGTGATATGTGCGCGATTGTTGACTTTACGCCCACGATGATGTGATCACTTCTCTTTGGGGCGAGACAAACAATAAAAGCGGCGATTACGAGCCTGAGATGTAACAAATATAGTTTATTATTCTAAGGAGATGATATCCAAAAAGAATGACTCTTTAAGCGTGAATAGCATCGCCGCAGACCGTACCCGCGTCGGAGATTAGTGCGCGAGCCATGCAGCCGGCCGTACAAAATGCGACGCGACGGCTCGAGTTATGAAGTTCTGATACACTGATAAATCAATAAATTTTATTACGATAGCACAAAGCGTCATAATTTTACCATTAAACTTATTGAGTGTACCGTCAATGAGTTCTTTAAAATTTGTAAAATATATTACAGATGATTAAAATAATACAGACAGCTCTCGTAAACCATTTCTTAAATTAAGTATATCGTACATGGCTACGGGTTGAAGGTAAGGCAAGAAGGATAAAGTAAAAACTTATAACCGGTCGAGTGGGAAGAGGCGGGCATTCATCGCTTCCCGCAATCACGTACTTGTCGCACTTTCATCACCTCCTGCGTTAAAAGTGACGTAATTACAGATGCAAATCGATCAGCGGTAGTTATCGGCACGATGAGGGTTGACGCAGAAAATTAACCCGATACGCAAGTTAATGTTTATGGCCTTACATGATTAAGCAGGACGGCGATTGTAGCTTGAAGTAAATAGCCTAAGAATAAATGTAAAGTAACGATAATATATTTTTAAGTTTGCATACTATATCTTGTCTAGTATAATATTGTTTTAATTCAAAGAACGATTAAAATAACAAAACTAGAGAACTCTAAAATTAATCGACGTCGGAAGCGTGGATTCCATTTCTCATTCGAATGACTTGCAAGTTGCAACTAGTGGGTACAATCTCATTGACTCCACTATTGACCCCCGGCAGAACCGATGATCATGATATTATAAATAATACTCATACAATTCCCGCGGGTACTTACTATTTAATGTTGGAAAATATAATAAATTGCTGAAACCGATCATACACAGGGGAATAGCAACAGCAAACAGTCTATGAATAGATAGATGTTTACCATCTGGTAAACACAAAAAAATATTACTTACATATTTTACAGAAAATATAAGTAGTAGCCTCTTTATTTGAAATGCCAATTTTATAGAAATTGTTCCTAGTGTGAAAGCAGTCACTGTCAGAATAAACAAATTAGCTTTCGCGTAATATTATGTATGTTATTCAATAATAGTTTGTCATCTTTACGTAGTTTAAGTTGTTGTATATATTCATTTTCATTTATAAAATTTGTTGTTTTGAATGTTTCATCCCCAACCAGATTAAAACACTGCACCATTGCTTTTTTTGTGAAAGGGTATATTTTATGGCATTAATCCACCTGCATACATATACAGGTGGTTATGTGGTACTCACTGGCTAGATAAGCCAGTGTTACCCACTAAATCCTAAAAGAACCCCATCCATGTAAATCGGGCATCGCAGTATCGCTAACGCACTCAACCACGACACCGATAGCAGGCTTGCAGAAGCAGACTAAACAACCAAGGAGTTTATCATTAAAGAGTGTATGACATAACCACCTGTATACAGATGGTATGAGTAAACGCATTTCCGAACATCCCATTCCAAATTTAAAAGTTTATGTGTTTTATATGATTGAACATAAAAATTGACATCAAAAATGACATGGCGAATGCGCGGGAAAATTTGCATAGAAAAAAAAATGTGCAATGTACATAGGTGTATATTAAAAAGTGAGACTAATATTTTGACACTCTAGATCTAGCACATTCTTTTACGCTGTATAGTAAGACAAAAATAAGCTATGTTGGTTTTCATAAAAAGACAGTCGGAGTGAATGAAGTGTAACGTTTCATTAACAGATCTCTGAAGCTTACGCAAACACTATACATATGTATATTGATGTTTTGTTTCAAAAGCTTTTTTAACAAAGTGAAAGGCGCTCAAGTCTCCTTAAAAACTTGTAGTCTGTATTCGTTAGCATATCGTATGGAACTTTAAAAAATAAACATTTGAAGTAGTAAAATTATTTACTTGAATATGTTCCATACAACTTTGCGACTTATTTTGTCAAGAAATAAGTTATATGATGCACATATGAAATTTAAAGTTTATTTTTAAGAAATAAACTTTCAAAATTTTTTTATGAGTATTATGAGTTCTTTTACCACAATATTTTTAAAATGGTTGGATTTAATAATTGGTAAACTAAGTAGGTTAAAATTACAGTGGCTTAGTCAGACTAGGAAATTATTTTAAACAAAGATAGAAAGGGAATTATTTTAAACAAAGATAGAAGCACAAGTGATAGTTTTCGTGAACAAGCATTACGCTTCGTAGGTACGTACATCAACGGGCGTAAGAGATTCCAATGCATATGTATGATTTGTTCGACGGCTTCGTTTACGCGGCAAACAAATGTTTGCTTTGATCCATCTTTACATAGACATGTTAAAATATTAACGTGTTTGTAATGAGTAGCTAATGGAATTGAGAAATGATCTCAAGTTTCTTATTAATCAATATGTTTTATCATAATATATTTAATTTCTAAAAAACCAAATACGAAGGTAGGTACGCATACGAACACAAAATCGCTACTATCTTTTATATTTATATACATAGTTATCTAGTAAAAAAAAAATCAATATAATTATTTACTTTGTACAAATCATTGTCTACAATATTATTCGGGTAATATTTTTTATACTTATTTAATGTAACAACCGCATAAATGTGCGTACATAGATGGGTAAAGAAGTAGTTTAACGAAAATGTATCCAAAATCAGAGTTAATATAAGCTACATTCATTCAATAATGTTAACGATCGAATTTATAAAACTTCCCTTAACTATTTGTTATGGTTCACCAAAACAAAAAAAAAGCATAAACCAGTCAGCATTGGTCGGTGCTTTTCGACTTCTGACTTTATACAAAAAACGATGCGTTAAAGAATGTAAAGAGCCATTTAATTATCTTAATATATTGTTATAGTCGTGAAGGGAGGCGGTGATAAATTAAAGAAGGAACAAAGTTTTGTTGAAGTGGCAAATGGGAATGATTTCGATTCTTAGAACGAATCACGGTACTAATGCTTCGTACATCATTTCTATTTGTTTCTTGATAAGAAGGCAGTTTGTATTTTATATATTATAGCGCTCCAAGCCCATGTGCATATGTTTTCATATTTCTGCACCCGATGCTGCAGTGCGATGATCCTTAACGTTTTTATTTCATTTTTGCATCAATTCCTTCGCACAGCCTTCATTATGCGTCCGCAAGTGCCTCGTTCGCCACCGGTTCAGGTAGCCTGATTTTACTTTAAGTTGACCCTAGGTATTCGACACGTCGGTTGTTTTTAATTAATTAATGAAGCCTCAAATTAGATATTGATGTGGTGTAACCTGATAATTTGTGAAGGATCATGTCGACATATTCTAAACCTTGTATTTTATTGCATAACAAATATTTTTCTTTCATTAATTTTATAACTTTAGAAGATAATCGTGTTATTAGGGTGGGTTGGTATGGCGTAGCAGGAGAGAACAAGGTGTCATAGTCGGGCGTCCCGCTGCGCCCAGGCATTGTGATCGACAGCTTGTTTACTAAAAATATGCATAATGAATTTATAATAGCCCGCCCGGTCTGTCGCGTCGTACTTCTCACTACTCCTATTTATGTACATATATATGTACTTATGTTCTATCTACATCAATCAAACTTAAGTTATGTCCTTAAACTCGATGTTTGTTTGATGACTTTCATACATAAATAACCCAGTGTCTTTTTACTATATATCTTAAAATATTAGCTTCAATTGACAAAATTTTCTTGACTACAGTAATAACGAATCTTTGTAAAACGACCTAATTGTGCCACCACAGCATCGTGTTCCCACGTTAAAAAGCATCAGTGTTTGAGAATACATTTAGCATTCGATTGTTTTAGTGTCGGCCAAGACGTCTGCAGTGTAAACACTGGGCATCTCAAGCTTACTTCGCATGTCGGCGTTTTAGTTGCTCAAAAGCTATGGCTGTAAGACATTAAGCTTATACTTCATTTCATACCTTAAATATTAATTTCAAGCGCTATAAGGTGGACCGGAATCAACGTTAATAGGTGAAGTTTAAAGAGCTTCAAGCTGAGAACCGTTACGACATCGAATTTTTAAATATTTGTGTATCCCTAAATTCGAAGTTCTGCACCGTGAAAAATGTGGGATCACTTTAGCGAAGTTGAGCGTTTTGAATTTCTTACAACTCTTTATTAGATGGTTGGAACGTTCGTAGAAGTAATTATGTACGGTGCTCCAAAATATCTTTCATATTGAATACAAGCGGACGCGGCGGCCACGCGGGGCGCCCATCGCGCGATTCGTTACGTCAATCTTAAAATTTTTTCTAAAAGAAATCTGCATAGAGTGAGTTGACATCGCGACACAAAGCTGGCATGCAGTGCGCCGTCATTGTCCACATTTCTTTATAAATATTTTGACATTTCCTTTATTTGGACCGCAAAGTTATTACAAACAGAATCGTGTTGATTCCTTTGTAAGTTTTAATTTGATTTATCTTTCATGACGAAATGCCGACAACTTTCAATGACGGGCGGAAAGGACGATTTGTCAATTAGTTGCATCTATTAGAGTATTCTTTAAAGCTTACAGAAAATTGTGCATGTTTAGTAGGAATGAAAACGTTAGAACAACGATTAATGCGTAATGTCGTATCATAACTTTTAAACTAAGTAAGAAAGCTTGTTCATATGACCTCAAATATAAAATGTCTTATAATCTATATAACAAATATTAAAATTTAACTACTATTTTTTTCAGCGATGCAAAGAAAAGCTAAATACGTTGGCAATAAGCGTAATGAACCAGTGGCCAGGAATTCGTCTCCGGGTGATCGAGGGTTGGGATGAGGAAAACTCCTACCTCGATAACTCCTTGCATTACGAGGGTCGCGCCGTTGATGTCACTACCAGTGATCGTGATTACAGCAAGAACGGAATGCTAGCGCGCCTCGCCGTAGAGGCTGGCTTCGACTGGGTCTTCTACGAGAGCCGCTCACACATCCATTGTTCAGTGAAGACAGGTGTGTATTTCTTCTACATTTAGAATTTCTGTAGCATTAAGCAGCAAAGTGTAAAAATAAAGTAAAAGGAAGCCCATTAATAGCCATATAGAGTTGAAAAATAAGAAATAACCGTTTAGTTATTTCAAGTATTGATGGGTACATAACTGTATAATGTGGAGGCTACGGGACAAGCCTCGCAGGCCAAATATATAGTTGAGCTTTATAAGAAGAATGCACCTCAGACAGCTTCCCGCGCCCGCTCACCGGCGGTGTCGATCAAACGGACGAACAAGCCTCTTGTTAACGTACGTCTTCCTCGCACCCTACTTGTATCATATATTTTTCCCTCTCTAACACGGCCGCAACGCAGCCAATCCCCCACTTCTATAATTACGCCGGTGATTCAATGGCTACTTATAGCTATGTGTATATATGCAACATAACGATGAGAGAAACGACTATTTATGTGTATGTATGGACATGTTTTAGATATTAAGGCAATGTGATACTTGTGCACATTCTTTTAATAATTATACTTTTTTTAGTTGCAACTCTAATCGATGAAGTAGTTACCTTGCAATCAAATATAAATAAAAAGCCAAAAAACATACCTAATACGAAGAAAAAAAATTAAAATTAATGTAAATGACCCCAACTAAATTAAAAACTCTTTAAGGCTGCATCGAATACATATACGTACTTACAATATCAACTTAACACAATGTATGCATATGAATATGATATTCGGAGCTTTCTGCGATAGTTCCAATCAAATAACATTTCCAATCCCTGCCACGAGAAACTATATCCCTATCGCCCGAATTTTCTGTGCCAGACAAAATTTAAATGGTCCTTTAGATTTTACTAACCTTTAGGGTAGCTGTTTTAATAGACAAACAATCAATTCAGTGTTATTAAAAATAAAGATTATGTAATCGAAAGTTTTTGGTAAAATTTTTGGCTTTATACATAATTAATGTGGTGAATACTAATCTCCGACAACTGCTCGAGGTCAAGGCCACTAACCTCACGATTTCTTTGACCATTGTTTTACCTATTCACGCTTTTATTATACTAGAGACTTCTGAAGACTGCTGCGAAAATTAAAAAAAATATTATACTGTATTATTGTATATTATTTTTGTCATTAAATAGGTATATTAATATATTATGTTATATAAACAATATAATAAAATATTTCCGTATGTGTTCGCTTAAACATCATAATATTTTTAAAGTTTAATTTTATATACTTCAATTAAACTTTTACAGCCTGCGTTTATCTCAAATACCTGAATTGCAACCTACATTAAAATTTGTGACTCCTGCTTTGTGGTATATTTAAAAGTAATGAATGTTTAAAAGCTCGTATGTCGTGATTGTAAACGGTAGATATGTGATCAATTAAGACTTTTTAAATAACTGTTACAAAAAGTAGTGTTTCCAGTATATTAGCGTTAAACAAGCAAATTATAAACGAACTTTGTTTTTTCTTGGTTTAAAAGAGATATAGAGATAACTTAAAACTGTTCTTTGTGTAAAAAATGTAGTATTTCAAAATATGAATGTTATTTTATGATAACAAGCAAACCAGTATCGTGACATGATCTCATATATTAAATTAAAGCATCGTGCTGGATTATCGCACCGCCAATAATATGACCAGTTTTTATAATGGGTCCAATTAATTGATTTTCATTGGTTGGTCTTTATTGTTTCTTTTGCAGTAACTTAGCTTTTTATATTAAAATATTCAGTTGTAATGGATGATAAAGATTTAACGAGACGTATCATTACTACTGCTAATAAATTTAATGTTTAAAAATCAATACTATTGTAAAAGTATATCATTAAAGGTATAGGTATTTTTGTTCAATTAGTAACGTTAACGTATCTGCTGCTTCAAAAGACATCAACGCGCTTGAACGTTTCTGAAGCATTAAATGCGCCTTCGTTAAATCAAATAGAATATTTCAAATTTCACTTTTACCTTCATTTTACTATAATTATTTTAGATGAATTTAAAAGATTAACAATGAGTGTAATAAAAAATCAATATCTAACAAAAGCAGGCCTAATTTTATGAATTATGATAGTTTGTGGTTGGAAAATATAAAAAAAAACTATAAATAAAAATTAGTTTTCTTTTGGTAATTAATGTAGGAGGTGCACGTAAATAGGGTGTGACCGAAGGCAGGTCACGAGACGTTGAAGGACGAACGACTCGATCTAGACAGTCCCGATCCGACAAAATCGCGGTCCGAGACTAAGTTAATTGAAAAAATCCGTGAATAAAATTGCAAATGCCAACGCTAATTGACCAAATTACATGATGAAAAAAAATCAAGTCGTTTTGGTTTATTTTAATATGAAGGTTAAAGTAAATGTTATCAAATTAATATGTACATGATATCTTACTAATTATGAAATGTGTAAAAATTTGAGACGGTGGATGGATTGATATTCGTTACTTACCCCAGAACGGATATGGATAAAATTTGGCACAGAGATAGATAATTATTGAAGATACTTATTATCCTGAAAAATGTACGGTTCCCGTGCGGTAATTTGCTTTTGTTTTACACTAGGAACGAATTAGAAGCAGTGCGAGGGCGAGTCGCTAGTATTACATAATTGTTTTAAGGCTATAATAATTGATAATTACTGGTCTTGAAGTGCTTAAAGATGCTTCTTTACAGAGACGAATAAAATTCGATAATCGTTATGCATTTACACTTGACAAACTTTTAATTCCTTTTTAAGTAATTACCAATAAGTACAATAAACAATATTACGGCATGGACCAAAGCTATAAATTAGTGTATCTTGTTACTAAGTCGAAACTTTTACCTTGGATGCTATATTTCGACGGAGTGTATCTCATATTGGTATGTGTGGGAACGTAAAAGGCCGTGGCCGCAGCTATCCGGGATGTGGCAAGTCGCAACAGTATGTATCGCTCGAGCGCACATCATCCGCTAGCATTATTCTTCTTCTCTTCTCATTTAATACCTTTTCTGAATTATTTAAATTTTATAGATTTTATACAACATTTTATGCACTATAGGTAATTTTATTACCAATTTAACTTTCCGTGCGTTAATAATATAAAATGTTGAATATATATCCTTGTTAAATGTTGAATAGACCTACCTAGGTAGTGCTTTAAACAGTTTTTAACTTATATTTTCATCACGTCTGTCTTGCTTCATATTTGGTTTATAAAATATGTATTTCCTATTATTGTAATCATTTTTAAACTTTTATGTTATTTTGTTATTTTCAAACTTTTAGTACAGCGTTCTACCTTAAACAATAATAAAAAATGATGTTTTAATACTATTATAGTTGTAATTAGAAGAGGTAGACAAATTTATTTGCTTAAATATTTAGTTGCTTCGCAAATCCTTTTGTTTTATAAACAAATAAAACTTTTAATGCTTTTTAATATCTGATCAAGCTCAAACAGGGAATAAAAAACGAGAGTGCAGGCATTCGCTATAAAGAAGCCATAGGAATAAAGTTCAATGCTCTACAACATTGAGCAAGATTACTGATTACTGAATGGTGTCAATTACCATATTTAAAGCTGGAGAATTTCTATTAAATATAAAATGGTCACTCAATTTACTTGTATCATCTTTAGATGAATGAGCTAATCTATTATTCAATGTCATAACTCTCAGACAGCAATAACTCAGCGGGTTACGATATTCTGAAGCATAAATACATGTATATATTAGGTACATTAGAAAGTCAGCGTACTTTATTTGTAGTTTTAAATCATTCAATTACGCGGATACCTATAGACTTTACTTATAGCAAAATATTGATATAACAAATAAAATGAATTTTCTTAATGTTCCTACTTCTACATTATTAAAAAACTTTAATGTAATATTAGAAAATAGATATAGATAGTGCTACCGCCTTAACGTTAAATATGCTGATTTAGGTAGGTATGCTACGCAAATTGTGTGTAAGTTATGCGCAATAACTTTTTCTTTGTTGCGAGAAGCGGTTCTGGTCGGACGAATTTAAAGTGTTTGATAAATTTAGGTATTTTTGCAGACTAAATATTTATTGCTGTGGAAGCTCTATAAAAATACCGCGGCCGCATATGAATCATAACCGAACCGGCGCGGCGCGAGCGCAGTTTAACATTTGCATGACGACGCTGATGTCGGCATTTAATTGCTATACCTTACGATATAAATCAAATAGATTCGTCGATTAAAAACCACCTCGAGGCATTTTAGAAGAGTTTATATGGGAAATATTTTACACTTTTATCGAGCAACCCCACTAATGTATACGATATTACTTATAACAAGTAGCCTCACGATAAATGAATATAATACGCGTACCAAGCAGCTCATAAATACAAGTAAGGTGGCTCGATGATGGTGATTGAAGATGGCATGTTGTTGTCCCATGTAAGCATGTGATACACGATAAAACATTTAATGTTTTATTTCCATCAGTAGAATTGAAACTTGGTATATTTTATCGTATAGGTGTACCTACGTGTAATTAAATAGAATATTTAGCAAGTTATTGTAAATATTACATATCATTCATTCCAAATGTCTGGAATCTAAAAACAAAATAATTCTGAAAAGCTTATAAAAAATAGTTATGATCTTAGGTACTACATAGTATGATCCATAGGAGATTAAGTGAAGAGTGTCACGTGCGTGTATTTATCTGGCAGCGGCAGCATGGCCAGGCCGCTCAGGCGCCGCCTAGCTCTCCCGGTGGTCTCCGCGGGGCGGGGTCGGCACGGCCACTCGCGCCGCCGCCTCCGCCTCTCCCGCACCCTCACCCGCGCCCGCGCCGCTATCGACGCATCTTCAACCTAACCTCACTTACGTCACGCCACTGTGAAATCGTGTGACAGGTTTAAGATATTGAATTAGTTTAGTGGCCACCGAGGTCAGGATTCTCGTAGTTTCGATTAAACACTATTTTTAATGATCTACTTTCTTGATTACGTTAAACGATCTCTTCGCTGTAGCATAGCAGTATTTGAATGAAGTATGTTCAGGCAAGGCATGAAATATTACATTACAAAATAATGTTCCTAAATATAGTGTTGATAATGTATAGTTTTGTTATATATTTTTGTTTTTATAAGTATCAAAACCTTAAATGTAATGCGTAAGAAAGTACCTAAATAAGTATAATGAATGTATTGCGGAAACGACTACTAATCTTGTATGAGAATACTCAAAAAAAAATTGATTGCCTTGAGATACGAGTGCAAAAAAGCAAAGGTGGCCGACACCTATTCAATGATTCGTGTGATGTGTTCAGCCAACAACAAACAAAATGTCTACAATAAGCGCCTGACTTTGAACGAAATCTAATTTGTGTGGTTATTGTGTAATATGATCAGGGCGTCCCATCGTTTTGTGAAAGGGATCGGTCGAATTTATCGGTCGGTTACACAGCAAATCAAAGTTTAACGAGCTCTCGTAAGAGTTGCCATCAGCTTTGCAATAATCCGCCGCCGCTATGTTCTTTAAAGCGTGTAATTGTACCGTCCTCTTGAATTGTCAAAATAATAAGTTTCGGGAGAAAAGTAAAATCGCTTAATGCTTACTTACGCTTTTTTTATCTTTACACTTTCCATTGAGAATGTAGCGCGGGAACACCACGTTGGCTTACCATACCATTTCAACTTATCGTTTTCGTGTGGAGTTTTAGCACGTAAAGGTAGAGTTTTTGTATGCATGAGATTAACTTCAGGTACAGTTTAAGCTGGATCAGGATTAAAATAAACACCATTATATAATAAACAAATAAATCTACGAGTTAGTTGGACCATGGCCATTTCGACATCTATTTTTTACAAACAATGGTCTAAAAATTTACCAAAAAGGATAATTTTTTATCTGCTAAAATTTGTTTAGGTTCAACTTAACGCGCTTCCTCGAATTTTTATTTATACGCACTATAAGTAAATAACGCACGTTTCTTATATTGGATTTCGCAGTGTCTAACAAAGGAATTACCTGTATGGAAAAAAGTTTTGTTTTGTGCAGATAACCTTCGGACTGAGAACAAGAAAGCAACTGCGATTCCCTTTTGTTTTGTATCTTATCGGATTTTAATTACCAGTAGAGAAATCTCGTTATTCATTAAAGAGCTGAAACATGCTAGCAAATTAGCTTTACTTATCGTTATTTTTTTGTAATGGTTGTGTTTTCGCATATTTCTTTTTAAATGAAAAAATATAATACTTAAAAATAAAAATAGGATATTAGATTTAATATGATTTTTGTTCACCAAAACTTTAAACTATGTACCTATTGTAAAACTTAGTGTTCTTTAGGAAATACTTAATTTTCTAAATATCTCTTTGATTTTACAGAATCGTCTGTGGGAACAGGTGCTGGGTGCTTTCCTTCTGGATCAGTGGTTCACACACTGGAGGGACCTCGTGATATTGCTACACTAAGGAAAGGCGATAGAGTGCTAGCTGCGGATGACACGGGAAAAATGATATATTCTGAGGTATGCTAATTTCACATATATGTGTGTAATATATTGCGTATTAGCACTACTTACGATTCGTTAATCATTGATTTTATTATATACTGAATGTTTAATGAAGTCGTAGATGCATAGGTACATAATTCTGGCATAAATCGTAGTTTAAACAATTTTCCGTGATTTTATTTTATATTCATTTTCATATTTTTCAAATGAATTACATAACATATACCTATTTATTATATACTTAAAAGGGTTAACATCGTCCTAGAATCTATGTATACATATTTTTTAGAAAATACAATTATGTATTATCATCGATACGGATTTTAGATTTTTTAGGTTTTTTGTATGTCTGTCTATATCTGTGGCTGCACTACAAAAAACCGCAAGACTGATTTTGATAAAGTTTAGTATGTTAATAGCTTAGTTATCATGGTTAATATACATATTTATGTATAATATACTTGCTACTGCGGTAAATTTTCTCATCTCTGATTAATCCATACAAACCTTCAAAAACGACGAGCCCGAGCCGAGCGAGGGTGAATTAAAGTTTTAAATAAGAATGACATTCCAACCTCTAATTGTTCATATTTTTTGGCTTTCAGGTGTTGACGTTCATTGACCGAGATCTAAATGCAACAAGGCAGTTTGTCGAAGTGACAGCAGAGAACGGTGTCGTTATTACCACTACGCCTTCACACTTGTTGCTACTTGCTGACGCTGATGGCTGGCGAGATACGTTTGCTGGTGATGTTAAAATAGGAGATGTTCTCCTTACACGAGGGCAAAGCAGTGTAATGCGACCTTCGAAAGTTGTAAAAACTAGATTAATTTCGAAACGAGGGGTGTTTGCCCCTTTAACGAAATCTGGAACTATAATAGTCGATGATGCTTTAGCTTCCTGCTACGCTCTTGTGAGTAGCCACTCGTTGGCTCACACCGCTATGGCTCCACTAAGATGGATGTCCGGCTGGAGCAGCGAGAAAATTGTCCCTCGTGGCGTCCATTGGTACGCTAATGCCCTTTACAATATCGGAAATTTCGTTCTGCCTTCATCATACAAATATCGCTGAGAACAAAGCAGAAATTTTCGTGTGCTATATGGACAAATATTTTGTGATTTATGATAAAATTGCGCGCAGGACGTGCCACTGTTGGACATTAATTGTATATAATTTACCTTGTAAATAATGTCGTGAACATGGCGGTCATGAAATTGTAAATAGATCTGGTATATTGAAGTTTTTATGTTATATTCTGCTATAATTATTATTATTATCTTGTCGAAATCTTGTCTATTTATTAAGTAGCGTTAGGAGTGACATTGCAAAATTTACATATTATTAGTTAACACACAAATATTTGTAAATTATGTCGGTATTGTTATTCTGCACAATGCAGAAATACTTATCTGTATGCGCTTATGTATTTTAAGAACTTGTATAGATATTATAAGCACTTTATTAGTGAATCTAAATTATCGCTCTTCGGCTATTATGTACGTATTATTTAGGTCTTTTATGACACAAAACAGTATTTGGTTAACACACATTTGTAACTTGACATTCCAAGACTCTAATCTTTTTACATACTAACATTTTACAAGAGTTTAAAGTAATGAAATTGTGATCTTGGTACCTAAAACAGTGCCTTAAGATTTTATTTATTGTTATGTAGGCTAGTTTTCTATTTAAAAATTGACGAATACAATCAAATCTTATATTCTTTTAACTTATTCTGCTACATTGGTCTATCTTTAAGTTAATTTGCCGAATGCTTTATTTATTTTTCTCTTTACTACTTACTATACTTATTCGGCTTTCTATTTATTAAGTGATATTTGTGTATGCTTAGGACATAATTATCGTTTGCTTTGGGTTACCTTCTAGCAAAATATCTTGGAGAATCATTTTTATTTAAAAGACCAATAAATATATTTATAAATATCAAGTACCTACAGAACTTATGTTCATCGCAGTATGATTTTTATAAAATGTTTATTGCCACTTTGCCAGTTTTATTGCAGTGGAAGCATTAAGAAGTTTATAACATCTCGGAAGAACCGGAATACAGTATTTTTCATTACAGTGATAATGAATTTTCCGGGTCACTTTTGTGCTCGGATTATATTGTATGATCATATAACCTTTTTATGAAGCACTAAATTGCGCCTTAAAATGAAATGCCTTTAGTATATTCTAACACCTATAGCATAAATTTTTTTAAACTGTTTTGATCGTACAATGGATCTAGAACTGAACTTTGGGTTCCTATAGTTTGAATTTAGTACAATATTTACTAACTCGCATCAGTATTTAGAAATAGCTAATGTAAGATGCAAATCGATGTTATATATTTTATTATAGGGATACCGATATTAAAATAACTTGCGAAATATAAGCATGCAGGATGCAGGTTAAGCAAAAAAATCTGTCCATTATTTATTAAGAAAAATATGTGTGACTTTTCGCTTACATAATATATATTTAATATTACTAATTAAGGGTTTAAAAATATAAAAGCTTTAACTAATGTTCCAATAACCGCTGTGGCTGTATGCCATAAAAATGCCATATTGCATACTATACGTCCTATAATATATTTTGTGCTATCTTAATTTTATATTGTAGGTACCTATTATTTGCACCATGTATACTCGTGCTTAAATGATCTGTAATGTAATGTGACATTAATATACGAAATCATATTATTTTAAATGTTTTCAAAAAATAAAGTACCTACCGACATGCGTATGCGACTACAGTCTAGTACTGTAAAGTAAAGTACAGTAGTAAGCACTTTACTTTATATACATACACATAATTAAGGTTTTTCTTCATCCTACTAACTTAGACAACTTTAATACTTTTGTCACACAATTTTGTAATTTAGAACAATTTAGACAAGTTACATGTAATTAATGCGCTTGCATATTATTTATTGATGTTATGTATTGATATAAAAATCTTAACTATTCAAACAGAGCTGTTTTATTTTTGTTTTAGACACAGTTATACCTATATCTATTAAAATAAAACCTAAATATATTTAATGGATGGTATATATTTTGATTTACTTTCGTACTGAGGGAGGCCCCTGATCAGTGAGGAGATCGTTCTGTTCTAGGTATGACATAAGAGTTCAATACACGCTCCATAATCTTGCAGAGTATGGAGGTGATTGAGATCGGACGATAATTGGCAGAGTCGGCACGGCTACCTTTCTTGGGCACTGGCTGCACGTTGGCAAGCTTCCAAGATTTTGGTACTATTCCAATCCTAAGAGAAAAGCGGTACAGACGTGTTAGTATCGGAGACAACTCGGGAGCATATGTTTTAAGAACTATCGCTGGTATACCGTCAGGACCACTGGCTTTATTCACATCTAGACGACACAATACTCTCTTTACCTCCTTATTAGTATTGGGAATTTCAGGCATTGAGATGCCGCAGTGAGTTAGGTGTGGCGGAGTGGCATTGCCAGAGGCTCGACATGAATTTTGGGCAAAAAGAGAGACAAGCAAAGTGGCCTTCTCCTTTGCCTTGTGAGCCAGGGATCCTTCAGATTTAACAAGCGGTGGCAGTGAGGGCCTACAAAAGTTCGTCTCGACCGTTTTGGCAAGGTACCAAAAAGCTTTGCTGCCAGATAGTTGAGCAGAGAGCTTTGCGCCGAAATGTGTAATTCGGTCAAGACGAGCCTTCTTTAATGTCTTTTTGTAGGACTTGGCGGCTAAGTTGAAGGCTCTTCCTTAGATCTTACATCCGGAGCTTTTGGGATCACAAGCATTGACCCAGGCAGGGTAAGCCAAATGTTTACGCTTTTTAGCAGAGGTGCATTCGGCATTAAGCCATGGGCGAGCTTTGCCACCTACGGGTACATTAGAGAATGGGATAAAATATTCCATGCTCGATGCACCACATCAGTTGTAGCATCCGCACAGCTCGACGGTTGGAAGAGGAGAAGCAAACCTACCGCCAAGGAGAGGATGCGAAAAAGTGTCGCATCTCAACTCAATCTACTGTCTTGTATTGCCATACTCGTCTAACACCGATAGAGTCGTTATCTGGTAGAGGGTAAGACGATACAGTTTTTACCAGACAGTGGGCAGAGCTACCCAATGGGGATGTAACCTGGATGTTATATCTGTCTGGATTAGTTGTCACCAGAAGGTCCAGACAATTAGCTGAGTTGCCGTGTACATCGGGTACCCTCGTCGCTTCTTCAACCAGCTAGGAGAGTCCGAATGACACTGCAAACTTCCACGCTTCTCTCTCAGCACGGTCTGTCTTCTGGTATGGAAACAGCCAATCTTCATGATGGGCATTAAAGTCCCCCAGAAAGACAAGCTGCGCGGTGTGGTACCGTTGTATAGCCACATCAGCGGCCTCACTGAGATGTTCAAACAGTCGAGTTGCCTCCTGGTCACCTGTGTGCGATCGGTAGACACAAGAATAGAGGATTTTTTCGATTCCTGTATCTACAATAACCCAAATCGTAGAAAATGTGGGGTTTCAAGGTAGCGGAGACGCTTGAAGCAGAGGTCATTTCGCACGTACAAACAGACTCCGGCCCGTGAGCTGAAATTATTAGAGTATTCTTTATTGCACAAAAAAAATACATGAAGAAAAAAAAATACATAGAAAGTGACGTGGACAAAGGTGGACTTATCTCTATAAGAGATCTCTTCCAGTCAACCCATGTGCGTGGGAGATAGTGTTGCATAGCGGGACAGAAAGAAAAAGTGCAAAGACAAATTAAAAAGTAAACAATTTATAAACATTAAAAGAATAACTTAAATGTATACTTAAATATAGAAAAATATACACTACATATACCTACATAATATACGAATTACATAAATACATAATAAAAGTATATAATATAGACTAATACATACCAAAGTACATTATTATATATACAATATATACAAATATAAATATATATACATGATGCAAACAGAAAAAAAAAGTATTGTTCAATGTTGTGCTAGAATGAATTTTTTTATGTTGGCTTTAAACGCGGCGGTAGAAGGGCTCTCTTGTAAGGTTTTGGGGAGTTTGTTCCATAACACTGCAGCACGTACCGAGAATGAATTTTGTAAATACTTGGTGTTACTTCTCGGTATCTCAAGCATCGATGTGATGCAGGGCCGCCTGGAACGTGTCGGAGTCGGAAGCAGGTTGAACCGGGAACGAAGGTAAGAAGGAAAGTTGTGATTATGAAGGATATTAAACAGAAAAGTAAGGATGTGCATATCACGGCGAAGGCGGATAGGGAGCCATTTTAATTGAGCTCGGAAATCGGAGACATGATCATACTTCCGCAGACCATAGATAAAGCGTATAGCGAGATTTTGGAGACGCTCAAGCTTATTCAATAGCTCCTCAGTCACATCCAAATAGCATACATCGGCGTAGTCGAGAATGGGCAGTAGCAGAGAATGAGCAAGCATAATTTTGGTTTTGAAGGGTAGGAAGAATTGGAGACGCTTCAGAGAGTGGAAAGTGAAGTGCATACGCCTACTAACTTCGTTAATATGAGGTTTCCAAGTCATTGTGCAGTCCATAATGAGGCCCAAGTTCCTTACCTTATCACAGTATGGAATTGGAACTCCGGAGTAAGTAATAGCATTATTATCCAATGTGTAGCCAGGATAATTCATGTACGCAGCGCTAGTACGTCTCCGTCAAAAAGAGCATGTGAGACTGCGTAGTCTCGAGGTGGAAGTGGACTGATGAGAGTTTTGTGTGCAATCCTCGGATATTTATGAGATGCACTTTAAGTGAATGCAGCCGCTTAAAAACATTACTCTTTTTGCGTCTTTTCACGAAATTTTATAATGGAAGAGTGAATAGGATGGAGAATGGCAGTTGAAACAGGCGCTGCATGAGCCTGGTTGTGATATTGATGCTATCGTGTCCTAAAGAGCTTAGTCTGGAGACTTCGGGGACATCCGAATCCCACCAAGGATCGCCATCTAGCCCCTCCCCTGGTCGCCAACCAGCACGATGGAGCCACCCTGGGATTTTTCACAGATGGCGGGGCAGCCTTTCATGGGTGGCCTGCCTACTAGTTGGGCCCCCAACTGTCTGCGGTCGGCCAGCGGCATGCCGTGCTTCGGATCCCGCTACCCTCCGCGACTAAGCTCTCGACATAACAAACAGCGATCCACCACCAGCACGGCTACTGTGCAGCACAACTATTTAGACCCATTCCATAGGGCTTCATCAGCCTCCACAAGTCGGAACACGCTGTTGGGCGCTTGGCGGCACGACTTCTGCTGACGGGGGGTAACCGTGCCGTTGGCCGATGTTGAGGACTACCACCGCGACTATGGTGTTCGGTAGTTTCGACTTCAAAATTAACAAAGTCCTTAAAAGTATTATTTTCTACTTTTTAGTTTAGATTTATTAAGTTTGGAAGTCGGTTTTTGTTTTTTTGTTAAAAATAATTTATTTTAAAATTTTTAGCGAAAAGTAGATACGTATTGTGTTAATGACTACAAAAATGTATCTTCTATAATGAGGTAAACCTAATAACCTGAAAGTATACAACTATCGGTCCATAATTGCGTATTATATTGAAAGAATTTTCTTTAAACTGCTAACCGTTGAGGAGTTGTACCTTCCATCATCAGTTACGATACGTGACTCAAATATCCATATAGCCTATAAAAGATTCGGCCGAGCATCGTTAATTTGCTCTTAAGAATTGAAGAGTTCCGATACTTTGTCATGGATCCCATCATCAGAACCTTACCAAACTCTCATCAAACTACCCTTGAAGTATATCCTTTCCATTAAAAAATTAATCATCGAAATCGGTTGGCGTGATATTGAGTTATTCGTCACTTTGTCGCGCAAATACTTAATCCAAATTTAAGACTTTTATGGTTTTCTCATGGATGCCATTGTTAGAACTGGAAAATATTAAAGTGGGACCACATGGGAAGCACTACCTTTCAAATAAAAAAAGAATCATCAAAATCGGTTCACCCAGTTCAAAGTTATGAGCTAACAAACATAAAAAAAACATACAGACGAATTGATAACCTCCTCTTTTGGAAGTCGGTTGAAAAAAAAGCAACTTTCAGGCATTACAATATTAAAAATTAATAAGCAAAAAAATAACAAAATGTGGTTTTTCATTTACTATAGATAACTAATCAGATTTTTTTCAGATAAGATCGGTGCCAGGCGACCATGATTTGAATATCTAATAAGTACATGAATATAACAAGGTTTGAACTTCACTATACATCAATAAATGATGTAATTTGCTTCGATTCTTTTTTTATATAAGCTTTTGTTATTTGCTATTTGTTATTTTGTTTTCATATAAGCTTTTATTTATTAAATTTATTGATATGAATCCACTCGATTAATTTCATATTCAATCGTCAAAATCCTACAATCAACACATACATTCATACATACATATATAAGTATAGCTTTTCACTAAATGCATATTTTTGTCTGTCTGTCTGTTTGTTCTGGCTAATCTCTGAAACGGCTCCGCCGATTATTATGGCACTTTCACTCGCAGATAGCTATTGTTATAAGGAGTAACTTAAGCTACTTTTATTTTGTTAAAAAGTCATAAACCCGTTTAATTTATTTTAACTTACGCCCAGTGAAGCGGGCCGCGTTTGCTAGTAATAAATAAATATTAACTAGTATCACTAATTATTATACTGTATTAAGCATTTTCATAATCTCAGTTAATTTATGGGGTAAAGAAAATAAAATTTCCGCCCGATATAGCGATTCTCGTAATGAATGTAAATTTTTTGCGCCCTACTTTTCTGTAACCATTTTAGGGTTCCGTAGCCAGCTAAAGCGAGACCCTTGTAGTTTCGTCACATTCGTCTAACCCCCTTTCCGTCTAAGTATTTGTGACACTATTTGTCCGTCAGTACTCTTGTGCGTAAGTCACGGGCATTTAGCTGTTGCAAGATCTAGACAACTTAACAAGCTTTCGAGAGACATATGCAGACCGCCACACAGAGTAGCCCACACTTGGCCTGCAACGTGGTGAAGTATGGCCCGAGCCCCGCGTAGTGAAGGGAAGCCTGTGCCCAGCAGCGAGGCATTAAAATTGGGTCAATACTACTACTACATACCTACAAGTAAAACTTTAACTGAGTCACTGTTTTTTTGTACACAAAGAAAAATATAATAAAAAAAAGACGTGTGGCACTCGGAGACTGTCGCGGTAAAGCTATTGCATAGCTGTTTTTATCAACTTATGCAATTATAATTATTTATTTATTTTATTTATGCAGTTTTTTTTTTCCTGTTTTTTTTTCTTTGATATTAATTCATGTTACACCTTTTGAGCGTGGTGACCGATAAGAAAACAATTTTTTTTCTTTTATTAAATAAATGAGAAGTTAATATTGTTCAAAATATTTTTAATATTTATTGGATCTTGGATCTCCGATCTTGGATTTGAAAATGGACCTCATTTTCGCAATCAGCACCCCGAGAAACCTCGAAAATGACATCCATGTCATTATTGAAAAAAACCCGGATGTCCGCCATCTTGGATTTGAAAATGGACCTCATTTTCGCAATCAGCACCCCGAGAATCCTCGAAAATTACACCCATGTCATTATTTAAAAAAAACCGGATATCCGCCATCTTGGATTTGAAAATGGACCTCATTTTCGCAATCTGCACCCCGAGAAGCCTCGAAAATGACACCCATGTCATTATTGAAAAAAAACCGGATGTCCGCCATCTTGGATTTGAAAATGGACCTCATTTTCGCAATCAGCACCCCGAGAAACCGCGAAAATGACACCCATGTCATTATTGAAAAAAAAAACCGGATGTCCGCCATCTTGGATTTGAAAGTGGACCTCATTTTCGCAATCAGCACAAAATGTGTTAGGTTATTTTCGTTACGGAATTTCTGGATTCGGTCTCCACGCTTAAGGCCCGCGATAGAAGCTATGCAATAGCTTAATAACTAGGTACGTTAAAGTGGCTAAAAAAATTAAATCACTTACAAGTTAAAATTAGCTGAAACCTGAAATCGGAGCTTTTAATAATGCTTTTAAAGTTAATTTCATTTAAATGATAAAAAGTATTTATTTGGAATCGATTTGGTTGTTTATTACTGTTGGACTAGAAATAGACTATTACCTGGATTATTACCTGGAAAATATCTGATTAGATTATTGTAAAGGAACACGCACTCATTCTTTCCTTCTTTTGATTGTGTTTATCGTTTGAAGAAAAAAGTACTGTGTAGTATTATAAATATTATTTGTATATATACTAATACTATATAATATACCTGTATGTAATTCTGATCTAAATATTGTTTTTGTTATGCTGTCACCTTTAATTGTGTTACTTATTAAGACAATTAGAACTAGGTCAAAGTTTACTTGTGAGATGTTTTACATATTTATTAGTTTGCACAGAACGTTTGTCATAGAATTACACAAGAACCCCTCAAGATAAAGCTTAATATAATTGAGTACGCCAAATCGGTCAAGCCATGTCCGAAAAATCGATGATCAACCACTACCTTCTCATTTTTTAAGTTGGACTAAAGTAATATACCTTATTTATTGTATTATCTTTTCTGAATGCAAGCCCTGAATTACAGGCTGTATAACAATTTGAATAAATGCTACATTTGTGTTTCAGTACTGGCCTCGTATTAACACTTGTTTACTATTACTGTTCTAACACTGAAATGGAAACTCATGTAGCGTTAGGTGCGTTATTGAAGGAGCTCTATTTTATCTAACTACGTATCTATAGACACGTTGGATCAGTATTCAGTAATATTTCAAGTCCGAAGGAGAGCGCACGTCACGCCCTTAGACAACAAGTATTGAAACTATTTTTACTGTTTTTTGTGAAAGCAAATAATATATGGATTTACATATTCAGGTTCACTAAGTTTTATATCAGTTTGATCCACTAATATGACTTATAAAAAGTTTAATGTTCGAAGAAACTTTTGTAAAAGAACTTACTCTAAAAGTTTGTAAATTAATCTTAACAAGAAATATTAAAATAGATTAGAACTTAGAAATTAAAGAAGAAATTAAAACCATTCTAAGTAATTGGTGAAATGGAGAATTTGTGGTAAGTCGTAATTTTTTAAACATTATTTGTAATATCTATTGCTAAAATTTATTATAAGAGCTTTTTTATAACTCATTTTGCGCTTCATCTAAACGCGCGTGACTCGCCTTCGATCTATAATTTATTGATTTATATACATACAATTTTAAAATCTACACTAATTTACACTATGTTAAAAAAAAGGTATAATCTGTTTGTAGAAAATGTAAGGGGTAACTACTTAGCCCCACAGTGTTATAGGCTATTTTTTTTAAATCTAGAGGTATGTAGCTATGTAGTATGTAGTTATGTAGCTACGAGTATACTGCGTAACCGATTTTATTGAACATATAAAACTATTTTTTTTTTTGTCTTTTTATTTTGATAGCCAAGAATTTGAAGTAAGGTTTTATAGTTTTAGTTATATATTATAAAGGTACTTCATGCTATAATTAATTGACGTAAAAAATATGAGCATCTAAGATAACTAATATTTCATTTAAGATATTTACGCAAACATTGTACATAATAACAAATACGAGAGAAACTATGATTAGTTATTTTCGTGAAGATTTCTGAAAAGTTTCAACACCGGTAGCTGGCGCGCAATTTGTTGATGTGCCAGCATGAAAAATAAAGCTAAATGATATTAATATTGTTTTATGTTCATTATTTTCTATTAAAAAGGAAAGAAAACCTTTCTTAATTAAAACAGTTCTTTAGAACTCCGTAATTTCATTTAGGATCACCGTTAAAACGTTCTTATAAATGCGCTGTATTTAATTAAATTACACTTGTTACATTGTTAATGTAATGTTGACTAGTGAACGAGAAACATTCCTGATTTTTTATTCTATAACACTCAAGCTACTACCTACCTATATTTATTGAATACTTTTTAAGGAAATTGATTATTGTACATCGAAAATGTCTAATTACTTTGATAGAGTCATTTTCATACATTTATTAAACTACTACACGAATTTATAATAGACTAGCAGAACTTTTCTTATTCAATTTTATTTAGATTTATTTTATATATAATTTTATAATGAGAAGTTCTATTTATTTGACTTATTAAAAACAACTCAGCGATGTTCTTATAAATATTCAAACATAAAATTTTGCAAAATATAGGAAGCCCGGAAAATACTGGAAGACGTTGAACAATATATGATTATAATAATTATTACAAAACAGGAGTTAAAGAATATTTGGAAGCAATACTTTTACGAACTCATTAAGCTC
This sequence comes from Boloria euphrosyne, assembly GCA_951802675.2. Taxonomy (NCBI): domain Eukaryota; kingdom Metazoa; phylum Arthropoda; class Insecta; order Lepidoptera; family Nymphalidae; genus Boloria; species Boloria euphrosyne. The sequence continues at coordinate 7,622,511 of OX637877.1, forward strand.
TTTAACAGCGTCTTCGTCTGTTGTATTTATACATCACATATCGGTTAAATCAATTAAGTGTTGTGCACTAGCAGCGCTCCAGGTACTAACAAAGTTTTAGTTCAAGTTTGTGTTCTCAATAAGATAGAGTTCGTAAAGTAATCTTTGTTTGATTGTCTTTAGCGCAAGTTTATGGAAGTTATATTGAAATACAGTTTACCTAATCTATACATATAATAAAATTCTAGGTTAGTCGAATCTGTACATTGAATATTTTTTGGAAATTCTTATCGAAATAGTAATTATTATCAATACATTGTATAGTTTTTAGAATTTTTGTCTGTCTGTCTGTCTGTGACCGCACCACGAGAAAACCACTGGATAGGTTTTGATGAAATTTGGTACGAAGATAGCTGGTTATCTAGGTCAGGATATAAGATTTTTTTTACTGCTGTAAAATATCTAGTTTCTGAGAAATCTCAAGTAACAGTTAAAAACCGGCTGTAAAACATCACACGGTAGGTATGTGAAATTTTAGAATTTAGTTTCCGGCCTTTTAAACGCGGGCGGAGCCGCGGGAAGTGCTAGTCATACATATATTTGGACTAATCTTTTTTTAGTTTAAGTGAGTAAGAAATTTTAAAATTGTTTAAATAATAGCAATAAAATTAAACATGAACGTGCAACTGGAATGGAAAAGAAAATTGTGGTATTATTTGGCTTTTATTCTATAGATTTACATATATGACACACATATTTTCACTTTCTTATAAGACTTGGTTCATAAATGTATAATAATACGGGTAAAGCTATTATAAATGAAACTACCTTTTCGGATTTTGTCGCGGATTTATTTTGATTTTTAGTTCCCGACGTTTCGAATGCTTTACAGCAATCATGGTCACGGGAGAGACTAAGGTATTTGACGTCTCATAGGTTTATATACTTGTTACAGACAGTGCCTACCCACAATTTACAAAAATTTTGAAAATGGCATCAGAGTACCTTATAAAATTTTAATTCTAAACATTTATATTTAAATTTAAATAATTTAAAAATAATTTATAATTATGGCAATATTATTAACTTATTTTTAGCTAGTATTGTTATAATTATTATAATTTTTATTTTTAATATTAGTTATTCAAAAGTATTATGTAGTGTTGCTATTATAATAATACATATGTATATTTTCTTACCTATAAATTGTTTATGCTAAGTTGCATTTTATTATTTAAATTAATTTGATATAAGAAAATTAAGTTAAAATTGCTAAAAATATAAATTGAATTTTGATTATTTTAAAGTATTAAGCAACACTACTGCAAATTAAAAATAATGTAATCAAATCAAAATATGCTTAGATTTGACAGATTCTTTTGAATTATAATTTTTTAAATTTTTTAGAATTTAGATTGAAAGAAAGCTACTGCACGGTTCGGAAGGCAGTTTGTGCAGAGAAGAACCGGCAAGAAACTCTACACTTGCTCTTTTTAAAAATATTTTAACAATATTGCAATACATACAATAATTATTATATATTAAATTTGACTACTTGTATCAAGATCTACACAGTATGAGCTAACTACATCCGACTGTCTATTATGATTACTTTTATTATTATTAGATTTTATTATATTGATTACAGGATCCCAAGAAGGTGGTAATACCCAGCCGTCCTCTCTATTAAAGTTAGGATGTTTTTTAATTTCAATTGCCTCGCGAATCATTCTAGGTCGATAACGAGTCTCTTTCGCGAGTATTTGAGGGTTATCAAAGCGAATATAGTGGCTGGGGCGATCCAGACTATGTTTACAGACAGCGGATGTAATATTGCGACGGTGCTTCACATCAGCTATGTGTTCTTTGATCCTAGTTCTAATAGATCTCTTTGTTTGTCCGATATAAGAGAGCCCACAGTCACAATCAAGTTTGTATACTCCTGCATCTTGGAGAGGGATATGGCACTTGACTGATGGTAGAAACTGACTGATTTTCTTAGGCGGCTTGAAATATGTTTTGATAGAAGCACGCTTTAGGATGTAGCCAATCTTGTCAGTGACTCCTCTCACATAGGGGAGAATTGCAGGTACGCGCTCGACTGTGGCTGGTTTCACACGTTCACTGTGACGAGGGCGCGGCACTTGTAACTTGTTGTCTCGCAGAACCTGCTTGACATGTTGCAGTTCTCCCGCCAGGTGTTGCTCGTCACAGATCCCTCGAGCTCTCTGAAACAAAGATTTTCCCACGGTAGCTAACTGTGAAGGGTGGTGGTGAGATTCACCATTCAGGTACCTATCAGTATGGGTCTTCTTTCTATACACAGTATGACTCAAGGTGTTATCTGGATTACGTTTAATTAAAACATCTAAGAAAGCTAATGTATTGTCCGATTCTAATTCCATTGTGAATTGTATTTTAGGATTTATGGAATTAAGATGTTCTAGGAATACAGTTATTTTGTCAGTTGGTAATATTGTGAAAGTGTCATCTACATACCGCTTGTAGAACCGAGGGGTCACAGGTGATGTGTTTAGAGCAGTCTCCTCGAAGTCCTCCATGAAGATGTCGGCGACAACAGGGGAGACTGGCGAACCCATGGCCACTCCATCCACTTGCTTGTAGAATTCATCATTCCACAGTAGATAGCCAGATGTTAGGCAGTGTTTTAAAAGTTCAGTGTATTCAATCGGCATGTTGTAAGCCATAAGTTTCTTAGATATTATTTCAATACAGTCTTCTACTGGTAGGCTGGTAAACAAAGACTGTACATCAAAACTAACCATTGTTTCATTGTCCATGAGTTTTAGATGTTTAATTTCATTGACAAACTGGTAAGAGTCTCTTGTGAACGCACTTGTTTGACCTCTGAGTGGTGAGAGTACTTTTCCTACTAGTTTGGCCAATTTGTAAGTCGGCGAGTCGATTTGGCTCACAATTGGACGTAGGGGGGCGTTCACCTTATGTATTTTCGGAAGACCATATAGTTTAGGTGGTTTTGCACATGATGGAATAAGATCTTTGACATCTAGATTTAATTAAAAAAAAAAAAAAGAACATTCGAGGAAGCGCTAAGATCATAAACCAGGCAAGTAAAGGCAGGAATCTAATAATAATAAAAGTAATCATAATAGACAGTCGGATGTAGTTAGCTCATACTGTGTAGATCTTGATACAAGTAGTCAAATTTAATATATAATAATTATTGTATGTATTGCAATATTGTTAAAATATTTTTAAAAAGAGCAAGTGTAGAGTTTCTTGCCGGTTCTTCTCTGCACAAACTGCCTTCCGAACCGTGCAGTAGCTTTCTTTCAATCTAAATTCTAAAAAATTTAAAAAATTATAATTCAAAAGAATCTGTCAAATCTAAGCATATTTTGATTTGATTACATTATTTTTAATTTGCAGTAGTGTTGCTTAATACTTTAAAATAATCAAAATTCAATTTATATTTTTAGCAATTTTAACTTAATTTTCTTATATCAAATTAATTTAAATAATAAAATGCAACTTAGCATAAACAATTTATAGGTAAGAAAATATACATATGTATTATTATAATAGCAACACTACATAATACTTTTGAATAACTAATATTAAAAACAAAAATTATAATAATTATAACAATACTAGCTAAAAATAAGTTAATAATATTGCCATAATTATAAATTATTTTTAAATTATTTAAATTTAAATATAAATGTTTAGAATTAAAATTTTATAAGGTACTCTGATGCCATTTTCAAAATTTTTGTAAATTGTGGGTAGGCACTGTCTGTAACAAGTATATAAACCTATGAGACGTCAAATACCTTAGTCTCTCCCGTGACCATGATTGCTGTAAAGCATTCGAAACGTCGGGAACTAAAAATCAAAATAAATCCGCGACAAAATCCGAAAAGGTAGTTTCATTTATAATGTCGAATATTCGCGTAAATCTAAGAAAGTGTTACGGGTAAAGCTATTTAAAAAAAATACTAGATTTTATTTACGATTGACAGCAATATTCTAATTTAATCATAGACATGTAGCTAACAACTTTCGCCGTGCTTAAAATCAATATATAAAAATTAAAATGTTCAAAGTTAAATAATTATTCAAAAATAAAAAGAGTTTTGTATTAGTTCATCTAGATACTATTTACCAGTTTCAATGTGGCAAAAATGTACTATAAACCAACTTATAGGTGCGCGCAGCTGAAGGGAAGAGTGCAGGAAGCTGGTGACTTGCCTTGACTAAGCATGTTTTAAAAGTTTAAACATATTTTTTCTATTATATAATGCAGTACATATGTACCTAAATAAATAATAAGTATTCATTTTATATATTTTAAAGATAAATACTACTCAGGTCCTTTAATTGATATTGTACAGCAGCAAAGGCAATGCGCTTTCATACGCAAAAATGTAGGTAGCAGAAATGACTGAAATGGAGGTCAGCACCCTGCCATTTATCACGGTACAATAAAAATGAGATTAAAACTCAAAACATGAATTTATTACACTAATTATGTTCATTAAAACAATTTCTTGATCCAATACAATTTTCAAATATAAACAATGTTATTTCATCTATTTATCATGTATATTTACCAAATATACATGAAAATATGACTGTTTAGAGGATTTAAGAATTAATTAATGAAATCCTTTTCAACTTTGGTAACAAGTAGAAGATAACAATATAAAATTATCCTTCAATAATTAAATTACGGAAACTTTGTATAGTTTACCCTCAACACCATATTGAGGCTGTAACTCCATTGTATATAGGAAATTGATTTTGGTTATCTCCCTCTTAAAGGGACGGACGACATGATACGATAAGTCAAGCTATTTTCAGACCATTTTGAACCCCAGACAAAATAAGAAGAGTGTTTAAGGTTATTACGTAGCTCACAAACGTATGTACTTTATTGGAAAGCCAGAAATAGACATTTTATTTCTAACTTAAAAGTAAGAATGTACGGAAATTAATAAAATGCCTATCCTATATTTAAATGGCTAATAATCCTTAATACGGAAATTTATTAAATGCCTATGGTTAGCTCTTTCACAAATATGTGGTATAATATGGTATTTCGATGTTTCTAGAACTTTTTAATCTTCCTATTTATACATTGTTGAAATTAGCTACAAGTTTACTTATAAGTCCCATTTATAGGTAATGTTTACACGCCAAGATATTACTCAATTATATGGAATTATTATTAATTAACACTCTGATATCTTTGGTGACCTTTTTCCTAGTATATCAATGTTGGTGACATTCAAATAGGATTTAGTTTTTACTTTTCAAGGGGTTGTTTTACTTATTGAATTTTGATTATTCCATTTCGTGTTCTTTTTTCTAACTCAGGTTTTATTCCATGGTTCTTAAGCTTATTTCATGTGACCATCGTTTGATATTTCACTCGATACCTAGTGATATGCTAGAGAAGTTTAAAGTTTTAGAGACTTCTCATCTTAATTTCGCTCGGCGTGCGAAAAGATTACATCGCGATTCGCGACCTGCGAAATGCGCTCTTAGAAGATGATTAAAAAACTAATCGCGACAAATCTTTTGGGTCCATATGAAATGCTTGTCCATTGACTTTAAATTCTTACAGAATTACTCAGCTGCCGGCCGTCTTGGTGCTATTACCAGGTCAAGATTAACATAAATCGTAGTCATCCGTAATCCATTCATTCAATCTCATTTAATCAATTCCTACGTTCTGTTTCGCCAACTCTTGGCTTAAAATAAAACCAATGACTTTTCCCTACAAAGTGTAATTTCCCCCAAAATTAATATTTAGAGAAATTCAACCCTCAATAATAATAAACTAGTTAGGTATATGTTGTCGCGCCGAGGCTTAAGCCAAGGCTAACTACGAAATACAAAATTTTACGAAATAGTTAAAACAATTTATTATTTATCAAAAAAAAATTACTTAAGCATTATATTGTTAGGGTTTTAACAGTTCGCACAAAATGAACACAAGTAAATTCAGTAAAAGTAGCGCAGAATACGCCACAAGTTTATCGACATTTCTCGATACTGCTGCAATATCACACCCAGATTAGAACAACATTTATTTACTGATACCATTTTAATAAACGATAACTCTGTAATGTATCAGTAAAGTAATTTGGAGTATTTATCACCCCTTCTTTCGTCGGGAGTTGAAATGAAGAGAAAGATGTACAATAACATAAATAAGAAATAATTCATATTGGAAAGAAAAGATATCAGAAATAGAGGATATAAATATTTTTAGAAAATTCAAGAGATCGCTTTGTGTTAGCAACCCGCAGTGTCACTCCGAGCTCTGCGTGAATGCAATTATAGAAGCACTTTGTTCTTAGATATCGAACATCTGAAACTCTCAAAGGAATCGATAGCTTGAATAAACATTAAACACATAAATGTTATGCTTATGAATTTTATTCTTTCTTGAGCAAACCTTTTTATATTTTCGGAATTATTTCTCTTCATTTCTTAATAAATTCAAGTCTCGGGCTTATTGTTATCATAACTAGTGCAATTTAGATAAGTAATTATTTTAAAATAAAATAACCTCACTCTAAAAAGAATATAATCATACTTATAATAACACAATAAACTCTAAACTGAACTCTACTCCGGACTCCGGTATGTCATATTTCAAAAGCTGTTAATATTTCCTAAAGTTCTTAGATATATGATTTACACAAGAAAGAGCAAGCCCTATAAAAATGCTGCGAATGTAGGGCGAAGCTATTTGACACAATTGTGCGAGTATGGTTTTTTCCTAACGATATTCGTATCTAGAAAGGAATTTTATTACTCAGATAATAGTGCTAAGCCTTCGCCTAGCCTTCTCTACTATTCTTTTTAAAGGATTTTTCATTTTGTTCATTGTTTTATCTGTTTTTCAATTCTTTACTTTACTATTTATAAGTTTATGAACAGCATTTCGCATGATTAAATTTGTACGATATGAATATGGAAGATGTAGCCCTACAACCTAAGTACATAAAGCCTTTACTACTTATCTATCATATATAATTCAGCTCGGATAACCAAATTTAATCAAAAAATCCAGTAGTTTTCCGTAATGTAGTTACAGACATGAGACAGGTAGACACAAATTATAAAAACTATAGATTCGGTCTTCGATGGTTATGAGTATTTCTAAAACTTTTTCTATAAATATAGATAAATCTACCAATACTTATAATAAAATTCTAACTTGTCGATTATGTGCTTTATTTAAAGTATGGGTACTGGGTAGATATCCTTATAAATATCCGGCGCTTTTCAACTTAGTTAAATCAAATGTAGAGTAGAGAGGAGTACATACCCCATGTATGTAACTTTTCGAATCCTGATTAAAAACAAACTTATCTGTATTTACGAGTGTATAGAACGGCTTCATGGGATTTAATAGCGCGATGATTCGCGACATTAATTTTGTTTTAAAATATTTTTGTCTAACATAATGTAATTAATCGAGTCAATAGTAATATACTCTAATTGTTATTTTAAAGGATTCTTTATAATTAGGATAATTTTCATAATACAGTAAAAAAATACAAAAAGTTATGTAAAAGGAATTATATTATAAGAGACGGCTTTATTTTAAAAATAGGTTTTTTATACTTTGGACATTTCGAATGCTTTACAGCAGACATGTTCACGAGAGACATATACGTATGTACCTATGTGGGGTTTGTATTTGTTCGTAGTATCGCATATTGCTTGGTAGTAACGATTACACAATTACCTAATGATTGTAACATCGCAACTAACTTACCATACTTGTTACTTAAATTAAATAGAAAAAATTGCGCACTAAAAATATAAAAACAAATTATCGAAGGAACATAATATGAGGCGGCCTTTTTTAATACATACTTATTTTACTTATAACTTTTTAATTTGGAACTGTTATGCATTTATAGTTTTATTTAGCTTTTTCTTTTCCCAAATTACTTTTAATAAGTTTTATATACTTGACTAGCTCTGAATCGAGTTACCTATTATATGTCAATCACCGTAACATCTCTACATGTTTGTGTTTCCCGGTCATTTCAAGACTTTATATTCTTATTAAATATTTGATAATATAGAGAAAATATTTTTTTTAATACAAAATAGCAGCCAGATTTAAAATGCTTATAATTGAGGCAGTGTTGAAAGTATAATAGACAGGCTTTTACAGGTTCATTACCCATCAAGACATTCTCAATCCATCTGATACACGCTATTTTAATCAAAACTTTCATCATCTCATCCCATTTGCTACCGCCAAGAACGTTAACCACAAGGTGTTTCTGCTGCTATCCACAGAGCTAAAATATTTATGCTACTGGGAAATGCCAATCAAACTAAGTTATAACTGAAGTTTGAAAGTTTATGAGATGTAAATATTTAACCTTAAAAGTTATTGTACGCATCCCTTTGTCATTTTTTTTTGATAATATTTAAGAATTTCATTAACACAACGACTTAAATTTAATTTTTAATGCTTAAAATATCAAAAACGATGAAAAAGTTAAACAATGTATCTTTAAAATACAAAATGCTTACCATCCTTGTTATTTAAGATAATGTAGATTTTTTTTATTCGTTTTCATTTTTATTATGGGAGAATTGTACATACTCTACATCTTCTGAGATTTTCGGGTTGCTACGTATCTAACTAAGTACATGTATTGTTGTTACATGAGGTTAAATTAACATGAATAAAAAAGTAAATTTCAAGAACTTCTATGCTATAATTAATTTCAATATTCTGAGAATTCCCAATCTAAATAATCAAATACCAATAGCGATCGTAAATGAAATAAAACCGGAACGTAAATAGACTGTAACTCGGGTTCCGCGCGATAAAGCAAACTGCCACAAGCAATTTCAATGGTGACGCCATTGTAGATAGATTGACTGATCGTTTTCCCATTTAGCACTACTATATTGAGGAATAACCAGAGAAAAATATTTATTTTTGAAGTTATAATTGATAAGTACCTAAAAGTATTGTACGCTTATAGAAGGGATTATATAATGAATTTTTAGATTTTAAGCAATATAGCCTCCTTTATAAGATAACTGACATCTGATTATTTATATCATTATTCATTACCCCAGTACGTATTATCCATACCCATACCTATATCTCAGCCTAACCTTGAAGGTTTTTCAACGAACAAACAACATTACTATACACGGCTGTAGAGTGTGAGAGCCTGAGCTCGTGTCGTTGCCAGGGATAGGCCAAAAATAGTTTCTGAGATTTTACGTTAAAGTATTCTCAGTAGTACCCTGATAAGGTGGTAGGTGTGGTAGGCTATACTTACAATCCCCGACATATACATAATATATAAAGAATATGTAGAGCATGTTAGCCATTGCTCATGGACCCGATCCTTCTATTGATACAGGATTTCCGTTCCGATACATAAAAATCAGTTCGAAAATCATTAGTCCTATTTCTTTAAAATATATCTCGCTTAGGAATTTAATTAAAACTGGGCACACTGACGTCAGCAAAGTACATTAATTTTCTCCATCGTAGAAATGAACTTTTCATAATTCCGGCAGAAACCAATTTAAAACAGTGAAACGAGTTATGTAAAAATAAATACAGTTTTTATATTACAGTTGATCTTAAAAGTTTGAAACATCTTATATGTTTTAAAATATGTGTATGGAAACCGCCTTAAATTACAAACATAGTGGTATTTTTTTAAAGAAATGTTTTAAAAGTGACAAGGCCTTTATTTATATGTTTTTTCCTTATCCTGATTTTCACTTAGAAGCGTAAAATTTCATAAAGCTGTTGATATGAAAAGGAAACTTATTTTCAACCATTTGTAAGTTATTGACCTCGTTCATTTTAGGGGATAGACATAATCGTAAAACACGTTAGAATTTGATACGTTCTTTAGCTTGGGAGTTTATTGTTCTCAAACTATGAAAAGAGATATTGGCAAATTCCATTTTTTGAAATTTTATTGGAATGTAAAAACTATATTTGATGTAGACATTAATAAAAATGTTCTTTTTAGACGGTTAGCCTTGAAGAAACAATATTTATTTTCTCTGAAATTTATAACATATATCTATCGGGAGTTTATAAGGGAATGACGTACTTCAGAAAAAGGTTTTTTTTGGAACTTTTTTGGAATTCGCAATGAAATATAGTGGTATGGATAGAAAATTTACAATTCTTTATATCTAATGTGTGTATCTAATAAAATTCTAAATTATTAACTAGTCGAATCTGCATATTAAATATTTTTTGAAATTCTAGACCCCAATAAAAAAATTAAGAAATCACAATACTTTTCTTCCGGTCTAAGGCGCTACTTTGTAACGTTCATATTAATAGTTTCATATTATTTGTTATATTCATATTAAGTGCTTGTTACAGGTGAAACTTAAATTCTTCAACTATGGGGCGTAACAATGCAGGTCTGGAAACTAATGGCGAACTAAGAATACTACTGGTGGTGACCGTAGTCATTGGATTGCTCCTGATGATGTCCCTCCTTATGTGTTACGCTTGCGTCCTAAAGCGGCTCTGTTGTGGCACTCCGAGGGAAAGAGCGAAGAACGTAGCATGTGCTAGAAGAACCGAAAGTTATCCTATGGGAGACGTTACACTAATTTCACAGCCAACAGAGAGTGAACGTGTTTAGTAAAGAAAATAATTGTATGGCATATATAAAATATAAATATTATCAAGATGTATACCAATATCATTCATAAATTTTTAGGTTATAAGTAAATAGGTATTACTTAAGTAAAGTACGAGTGTTTATGTAGTGTTTTCACTGGAAGTTTAACGCTGATAATGTGCGATGATTGTGGGTTCAATATTTGCTCAGGGCCAATATTTAAAAAGGCATAGGCACTTCAACATTATGATACATAACATAGTTTAAGGATCCCTAGACTTTTTATATGTATAGAAATATCTAATCATTAATAGAACATGTACCTAAAGCAAAATAAACATTGGTCTTGTTAAATCCGATATATAATTTCTTATAATTAAAATTAAGGCTCAAACGCAGGGTAAACTGTTTGCCATTGAATTAAGAGTCAAAACATAAAAAGTCCTAAATTTGACTGAGTATAATCATACGTTACAATATTTATTATAATTTTAAAGTTGGCAACACGAATTAAAACTAATTTGGATTTAAATGACGTATATATAATATATGTAGCTCATACTGCTTCTAGAAGATACGTTATAAAAATCTGTAGGTAGTAGGTACCTAAATAATTTTTAATATATGACTGAATGTTTCAATGTAAATCGTTTATTGTTTTTTTAATCTATATATGTATAATGTATATGCATACCTTCTGCTAAAGTAAATAAAGGAAATCTATATAGTTAGCGCGAAAACACAATACTACCCACCAAAACCTTCCCCCAATGACACCTCCCCCGTCTTAATGGGACAACGTAAGATGGCTCACGACTTCAACCACGACGACCGGCCTGGCTGGCATTTTTGGTACAGTAGGTACAGATAGGTAAGTAGAAAACAATGAAGGTGTTTCTCATGGTCCATTCTGCTATCAAAAATGTATCTGGATTCTGGAATAATCCACGTGGTACTCTGCCCTGTTATTCCTTAGCTTTATTGCCGAACTATAATGAGATAGTCACTGAGAATCGGTCCGTCTGATTCCAAGTATAAGATACACTGAGCAACGCACAGCATTTCATTTTTATTTATATAAGTACAAGACACTTTTTATGCGGTAGATTAGAAGGCGGGTGAAAGATCGATATGACATCGAATCTCTGACTATTAACTTTCTGCTACGATATATAAAAAAGGGCCTTTCTATTGTCCTTCCTTTGTGAAGGTCATGTTTTCTTGTGACCCCAGCGTATATATATTACATCTGTTAAAATATAAATAATACAGAAATTGCATATGTGCGTACCTACAAAATTTAAATGTTTTCTAAACTCTGTTTTACTAAACACAAATCATATATTTTTTATAATAATAATGTTAAAAACTTAAAGATTAGGTACTTCCAATAAATCAATCAAAAGTTTCGAAAACCATTTTTCAACTTTCAAATAGGAGAACAAAAATTTCTCGATAATAATGTTGACTCGCTCACAAGCTGAAACTTTTCAAATGTTTAATGGAGTTTCAGATAAGCTCATTGTGAGATATTTTTATTCAAGATGAAAATAGCAGTTGCTTTTATGCTTAGGTAACTTTTTGATTCATACACTGTTTTGAATATTTTAATAGTTTTTGTACCATAATTATAATTCATGAAACTCGCAACATTTTTCGTAGGACCATAATTATAACTAGACTATTGAATAAGACTGTAAAATAAGAAACCAACTCGCTGAACCAAAGATGCACCTACTATGGGTGCTATTACTTATATTTTATCAGGCGTTATTTTTAAATATATACTTCATTCGATTAGAACCCCTAGAACTTTTGCTGGATTATGTATAGTATATTGTATAGTTAACCTTGATTGTATAATTATAGTAAAATTGTATATGGAGATTTAAACCTTAACATATTTGAAACTAAGACTTGGGAGCACGAACACACGTCAGCCCCATGACCATAAATACCTACGAATGCTACTGCCATTGGTGAGGGATCTGAATAACAAGTAGAGCCATTTTTAGGTTTTATATGGCTTTAGGTAGGTAAATCACGTATTCTTTAAGATTGAAATACAGGTTTGTAACATGAAACATCTAAATTTACTTTCTGTCTCTCAAAAAGAGGCTGCATTGTCCTTATTTGCGAGATTTACTTAGCTACTATAAAATCTCTTTATTTTTTTTATAAAATCTCTCTTCATATTCGTCTGGAATCTCACTAATTATTAATGTGAGAGAAAGTCGTAATATGTAACTCATAATTAATTTAATAGAGGGGTAAAATGAAATAAATCGTATTTAATTAGTTAAAATATTTTAATTACAATCCCATAGATATACAAGTACATTAGTAAAAATTGGTCATTGGGTTTGTTTGGTTTTAAGAACATTTGTTGTTAAAGAACATGAATTATTATAAGGTGTAAAAAGTCTCAGTTATATAAATCTTTAAAAGATTATAAATAAAATGATTATTTAATTAGATGTTTATGTGAGAATTTGACTTTTTTGCTTATAATATTTTCAATAAAAAGAAAGACAAGTTGCTTTTTTATACAAAGTTTTATAATATAATACATTTCTTGTGTCTATGTTTATACAAATTTAATTAAATATTTCGTACTAAGTTTTAGGATATGATTATCTTTTTTATTATGCATATAACAATGACAAAAAATGGTAACTATTTCTTAAAAAATCTCAATACCCATTACTCTTATTAATGATTATTATTAGTGAGTAAAGTTATAATATAGATTAGATTTAACGTTGCAGTCGACAAAATTGTTAATTAAATCATATATAATCAAGGGTAATTTTTGATTTATGTACCTAAAAATCTCAAAATCTGTACACAATACTTAATGTCAAGTTCTCAATAAATTTCATATCCGAACATATTATTATATCAGGCAGCTTATTACTATTATAGGCTACAGTACAGTATACAGTAGTACATTAAGTATATTACTGTTATAAGAACTTAAATTTGAATTAATAATAAAACACAGTTATAAAAAGATTTAAAAGAATGAGCGATATATTATAAGTATATTTAAATGATTAAAATTCAAACACAACTTCATTACTTATATTTATAATATGTATGTATAGTTATATATGTGTAGTGAATCAACTATTTGATATTCGTAACACAAGCCTCGTAGCTTATCACGGTACTAGATGACGCTGTGTGTAATAATGTCCTAACATATTTATTTTATTTTTTATTTAATTTACTGGGCATTTTATGAATCTTCGATCTTTATAACACTTTCATGGGGATTAAACTTCAATGTGATGTTAAAGCCTACAATAATTGTTACTTTACTACACAGTTAGTGAAATTATTTACGTTTAGTATTTATTTTTGCAGCAATGTTAATGTGAAAACAAAATTAATATCACATGTAGTTCTAGTATTATATATGAAGGACAAAGTAGGTGAAATCCTCTAATAATATAACAAACTAAGTAGGATAAATTACAATCAATACAAGAAATTTTGACCAAAATTTACCAAATAAACTTATATTTTTAGGTACAATTAAAATTTATAAGAATTAATGCTAATATGTATTTTATATATTAATAAAAAATATATAGACTCTTACACATTACAAATCTAATAACAAATACCCTTTTAATATGTATACATAATATATAAAATTTATGACTATGGTGTATAGTTTTGTTCCCGCAAAACTCCATGGACCAAAGTTCGTAGAGACTGAGGCTTGCAGTATTCTTCAAGCCAATTGAAGACACCTGCAGAAAATTCTGCAAAATCGTTTGTTGGAACCGATTCAAATGACTCGAAAAGCTTGTCCATTATACCCTGAAACTATTTTTAGTAATTTTATTATAAAATTTTAAATTGTAAATTTTTTAATGTCTATTAAACAGTGACATACGATATTAGAAACATGTATTTCTTTAATAAACTGCTAAGCCCATTGTGACTAAATTTGTAAAGAGTTTACTTGTTAAAAAGAAATAATAATAATTTGTTTTGAAAGTTCAACAAATTGCTTTAATAAATTTACATGTCAATGTAGAGCATACTTTTTACACAGTTCAGAATTTTCAATTATTTCACTATTTTAGTAATATCAGCCTACAACACAGAATTGCAAGTGCATAACATAGCTACCGTTTGAGGAATTTAAGCATTCTATCTCTTGATATACACCATTGTGAAATACTACATACTTCTGAGTTTATAGTCTAAATAGGTACATACCTGTTAGTGCTTTATCTGTGTTTATTTCTATTTAGACATATTCCATTGAAAAAATTTAAAAGAATATCATTTTTAAAAAAATTGTTGTTGTCTTAACTAATTTCAACGTATGGCTTTTTGTTAAGCATAAAACATAAAATTGGTACTCCTATAGCATCACTAAATTGTAAAGAAATAAGTAATTTAATAACTTACCACTTGAAATTTGTCTTTGTCACTTAACCTTTGTTCATTATGGCCAGGGACAGAGTGCTGTGCTTTAACTATTTGCTCATAGTTAGCTTGCATAATACGGAGAGCCATGACATCTTTACGTAGAGCATTACGTTGTTCCTCCTGCCTCCTTCTTTGTTGCAGCAAATATTGAATATAGTCTATGGACTTTTGTAAAACCTGTGATGTATGTAAATTATGTATTATTTTTATTACAGCCCTTTCAGAAATAGATTGAATAGGGTTAATACTCCTCAGTACACTTCCTTTACTTAGAAATGCTACATGCTGGATGGTGATTTAATATCTCAGAAGTACTACTAAGATAGCAAATTACAATAATATAATTTGTCATATGTCATAGATATTAATTAATGTTTAAAATATATGTTCAACTTTATTCAGGTGCATTATTAACACACGCTGTAAGAGCATTTACATATTTACTAATCATTAAATAATACTACCAGTAATTTTATCTGTAATGTTAGTTGGTTTGGTTCCAATTGCTTGTATTCAAGGGTAAAACTAGGTAAGTAGAACTGTATTACACAAATTCAACAAATAGATCTCAATTAGTGCAAATTGAAAATGGAATGGTTGCTGATTTCTCAGCATAATAGCTTATGTAAGTTTTAAAGTTGTTCAACTTGACGATAAAGGCTTATAGGATGAGAATACTCACAGCAGCTTTGCTTGGCTTATAGCCTGACGCATCAGTCTGTTGGCAAGTAGGTACTAATTCTTGCAATGAATCATAACCTTTCTTTATAGCATCCCTTCTTTTTTGTTCTGCCTAATAACATATTTTGATAAAATAAATGTAAGAACATAAAATTTGTACATAATAATTTTAACTTTTATAAGTTGCCTAAATTTCAAACTTTTATGGATTATAGTTTTTTTTAGTTAAAATGCTTTACATAGTTTATTCTTGGGCTTATCTTAGTTAGGTTATAATAATGTAATTTCTTTAAAAAGTGGAGATAAGCAATAGTTTTATTATTTAGGAATTGTACCTGTGTATGAGCCTCTCTGCGTCTTTCTTTGAAGCTAAGTGCTGAAGCTTTATTATCACCACTATCATCTTCATCTTCTATGTAAACAAAAAAAAATATTCAATTAATATAACTATAATTTAATATTTAAATAAGCATACAGTATTGTTAAAATTAAACCTGAATTGTGATTTGAAGATGATGGTGTTTGGTGGATATTTTGAATAGAACCACTACTACCGCAACGAGAGTACATTATATATATTTATAACAAAAACAATATTTTATATATGTATAATTTTAGAAAATTACGCTGTTCTTTGATACTAGCCATAATACACAATGACACTGACATTTGAGTTTTGACAATTGACAGTGACACATTTTTTTTTTTTTTTTGGGATTTTTTGACCTGGTAATTACAACCTTTAGGTCAACTCTTATTTATTCGTATACGTATTTACGTAATAATATGTCTATGAGCACATCCCATTAAATTGTTTTAATTGTATTCTTTATGTATTTGTAGATGTGCTTATAAGTAAGTTCGTCTTGTAACAATTGTTTTAATGGCGGCGGGCGGGACAATAAATCACACTTATTTTCAACATCACTGAGTTCACTGGCCAACACTAGTCTGTCAATCAAAAATTTTTGACAATCAAAGATAACATGCTCCACAGTTCCATCACTTGAATTACAATGAGAACAGGTTCCATTCGCAATAATGCCGAGTCGAGCAAGGTGTGACGGTGTAGTATTATGACCGAAACGCAGTCTATTTATGATAGTAATAAAGTCTCGAGAAGCATCTGGCATACGATGATACCAAGGTCTTGCAGGTAAGCTTTCTTGTATGCTTCCATACCATTTTCCTTTCGTATCTTGATCTTTCTTCCACATTTCTAACCACAACTTTTGAATATTTTGGTCAATACATTGCAAGTAATCGGACATAGGAACATTCATTGTATTTCTAACGTCAACAGCATTAACTCCTTCATATGCAGTTTTATCAGCCATTTCATTGCCAGAGATACCTTTGTGGGAAGGCACCCATAGAAAGAAAATTTGGATATTTTTACTGTGGTATTGGTGAATTATTTGCTTAATGAAGTAAAGGATATAATTAGACTTGTATTTGACTGTGAGGGTAGTTAAAGCTGTTATCAAACTTAAGGAATCAGAAATTATTAAAAAACATTTATTGTTATTGATTTCGCGAATACGCATTAATGCCTGATACACTGCATATGCCTCTGCCGTAAATATAGAGCAGGGTTCATGCAGAATAAAACTTGAAGAAAATTTTGCTTGTGGATCATATAGAGCAGCATGTACATAATCACTTGTTTTGCTCCCATCAGTGTAGATAACATAGTACATTGTATTTTCCTCCAAAAATTGAAGCATTTCCGAATTATTGTTTATTGTCTGTTGAACTACATTAATTGGATGTGAAATACACTGATAAGAGAAAGAGTAACATGGCCATGGAAACTGTTTTCTGATTTTAGAAAAATTATTGTCTATTTCCAGAAATATATCAGACAGTGTTGGAGAATTACCACATAGTAGACCGTGTGCTGTTGTTAATGGTCTTCTTGGGGATCTATCTATATAAGGTACAATTTTATTTATTATTTGAATGTTATTTGATGCTATTAGTTTGAGACAGAATCTTTCAGCAAGTAAAATTCGCCTCAAAATCAAAGGCATCACTTTTGTCTCAACTTCCATGGCCCTTATGGGAGTTGAGCACATAGCACCAGATATTATTCTTAAAGCCTTATTCTGCAATATGTCTAATTTATTTACATGAGAACTATTCATATAAGCGAGTGAGCTATAATCTAAGTGACTTCTTACAATACTTTTATACAATATTGACAATATTTTAGGATCTGCACCCCATGTTACACCACAAAGTGATCTGATAACATTTAGTCCTGTGTGAGCTTTTTTGGATATATATTTAATATGTTCTTCAAAAGTTAATTTTGGATCTAATATTATTCCTAAAAATTTCTTTGAAGTGACTTTATTTATAATTTCATTATTGTAAATAACATTTGAGTTTGGGGTTTCATTGCCAAAAAACATAACACTACTTTTAGAGGGGTTAATTTTTAAATGCAAACAATCATTATAATATTGTAATAGTTGAAATAAGGATTTGTTCATGTTATCTATTGCAATCTCTAGGTTGTAATTACTGCTGTATAATACAATGTCATCAGCAAATTGTAAGATATTTACATTCCTATTATTTACATATTTACAAATTTCACTTGTGTATATATTGTACAGCAATGGAGATAGTGTGGCACCCTGCATTGTGCCTCTTGAGGCATATTTGGGTCCATATAAAATATTGTTATGTCTAGCATAGATTGTTCTATTGTTTAAAAAATTAAAAATCCACTTACATAAGTGCCCAGGCACACCTAACCTAGACATGATTTGAACTAGTATACCAGGATCAACACTGTCAAAAGCACTTTGGACATCTAGGAATACGCAAACAGTGTTTAATTTTCTATGTTTTGCATTTTTTAGGTCAGAGATTAAAGAGGTGAAACTGTCTGCACTACTACGCCCTCTACGGAAGCCATATTGTATATGTGGAATGAAACACTTTGATTCAACATACCAGTCAAGACGAACTTTCACCATATTTTCGAATATTTTACCAAGACATGATGACAAGGAAATTGGTCTATAAGAACTAGCAAACTCAGGAGATTTGTCGGGCTTAAGTATTGGGACAACACACTGTGTTTTCCATGACTGTGGAATACATTTATTAAGCCAAAGCAAATTGAGAATGTTAAGAAACAACTTTTGGGCAGATACATCTAAGTTTTTAATTACGATGTAAGGATAATCATCTAAGCCAGGAGTTGTATTTCGTCTAGAGTGCAAGCTTGTTAAAAATTCAGACCATGAAAAAGGATCCAGTAAAAATTTAGAATTTGGGTTATCATTGTTGGTTTCAAAAAGAATGTTCAGTTGATCTACTTCAATTAAGTTGCTATTATCTGATAATTTATTTAAGAGTGGAGATATAAACTCATTTGTATATGATTTATTCTTAGGTCTTATGCCTTTGAACATTTTTAATAAATTCCAAATTTTACTTATGTGAGTATTTCTATTAAAAGTGTTACACAAATTATTCCATCCTATTTTTTTCTGTTCTGAAATTGTTCTCTTTTTCTGGGCATCTTTTCTTTTGTAATTAATATAATTTTCAATAGTAGACTCTTTTCTATATAGTTTTAGTGCATTATATGAAGCAATAACACTTTGTTCACATATACTATTCCACCAGGGAGCTGGTGGTCTGCTTATGAAAGTGTTTGTTTTAGTGAGCTTTGGAATTGACATTTCTTTAAGAGTATCTAAATGAAAACAGAAATTATTATAGGTTGAAATAGGATCATGTGGTTGAAGTATCAAATCATTAAACATTGTTTTTGAAAGAGCTGTATATGTTTTCCAGTCAGCTTTTTTATATATGAACTTATCTACAGGGGAATTGAGATGATATTTATCTATATGTAATGAAATCTCTGTTATTGTTGGATAATGGTAACTTCCCATTGTATCATCATGTACAGACCATTCACATAGTGGTGCGAAGCTGCCACTTATAAAGCTTACATCTATGGCAGAAGCAGTTTGTCTAGGGCGATTTATAGTTGTAGGTCTACCATCATTTAAAATACACAAATCAAAGTCATCAATTAAATTAAATAAATCCTGACCTCTACTTTTCGTTGACAAACAACCAAATGCAATATGGTGAGCATTAAAGTCACCACTCATAAATATGGGCTTTGGTAGATCATTAATAATGTAACGGAGTCTATTAATTCGTATCCGTCCACTTGAAGGTGGACAGTATACACAGAGAATTGTTAAACTACTATGTCCTGTTGATACAGATACAGCAACTGTTTGAATGTCTTCATAAAATCTGGTATTTAATATATTATACTTAAGGTGTGGTTTTATTAGTATTGCAACTCCATTATGTGTATTGTTTGAATTTTTATTGTATATATTATATCCTTGTATTTTAAAATTATTATCTTTGAACCATGTCTCATTAAGAAGGCAAATATCAATATTTTGTTGTTTTAAAAATTGGATTAATAAAGGTTTTTTACTATTTGCACTTTGAATGTTATACTGCGCAATACGTAACTTGGATTGTGTAGATGTAGGCCCTACACAATCCATTATGTTAAGTTTTTTAATAATGTATCTTTAATAGTTTTAATATTAGTCGGTGTACTATCATCTTTATTGCCTAATTCCACCAACGTCTGCACTAGGGCCATAAGTACATCGTTATTGGAAATTATTTGAGTTTTAAGGTCTTTAGAATTAACTATTTTAGCTTTATTTACATCTTGTACAGACTTATTTACAGGAATATTTATAGATTTATTTACAATAACATTACTATTTACAAGTTGTGATTTTGGTGGTGAGAGTGGAGGAAAATCTGTTTCATTGGTGATGACTTGTTTTGTAGAGGTGACACCTGCATAAGATATGTTGTTTTTCTTTTCAATGATCTTTTTTGCTTTAATAGGACATAATCTAGATATCGCAAGGTGAGGCCCACTGCAATTTATGCAGCTGATTTCTGTTGGTTTATCACATTCCTTATACATGTGTTCACCTCCGCAAATACTACATCTTTGTTTACCATTACAAATCCTTGCTGAATGATTAAATTTAAAACACCTATAGCACTGTAATAATGGTGGAATGTATTCAAAAACTCTATACGAGAATAGATCATATTGAACATTATCAGGTAGTACATTAGATAAAAAAGTAACGCTTACAGTCTGTAATGGAATGCGCTCTTGTCCTATTTTCTTTGTAAACCTTCTTATTGCCACTATTTCATAAATTGAAGAAAGTCTTGTATAGAGTTCTTTGTTAGATATATTCGTTGGAACAAATCTAATGATGCCGGTTTTTTCAATTTGCGCTGCCGGTATGAATGCCTTCATGTTATATTTTGTGAGGAAAGTAGTGTTATTAATAAAGTTATTGGCCGTATTATATTGCTTGAAAATAACTGCTATTTTATTGGCATTCACCCTCTGAATACCCGTCAGACCTTTTATGTCCATTGAGAAAAGATGATTTAAGTATATAGGGCTCTTGTTACCCAATCTATCATCGTTTATGGATTCTACGTACACTTTAAAGTCTGTGTTGGTTGAGTTTTCCGGATATAGTCTTTTATAATTCGGTTTGTAATAGGGCAGATACGCATCTCGCTCACCGCCGGAGTCCGATTGTCCTTCATCCCTAGGCTGTGTCCGTTTTATTTTTTTTGAGGTGGGCGGGTTAGACCCGCCCCCCTCGTTTATCTCCATTGCTATTGTGCTTTTCAGCCGCTAATAGCAATATTTAAATTCACTTTAACTATAAAAAATCACTTTATAGGAAAAATTTAAAATTATTTTCTAAAGTCAACCGCGCTTTTTCAAGGTTCCCGCCAGAATCCTCACAGTGACACAGTTTCAGAACCACAGAAGAATAATAACTAAAGCATAGAAGGAAGAGTCCTTTGCCTTTCCCTATTGGGGATAAATTTTAAAAACAACAAGCATAGAAGCAAGCTAAATTTAACTAATATAGTCATCTCTATTTTCTTATACACTCAGCTTTAGAAAGAGATAGATGTAGGTTGCTCAAAATGCAAATAGTCACAAAGCAAACGTCAATTTGGTTGCCTTGGATATCTTGATGATACCATAGATGAAAAATAAAATGATACTATAATATAAAATCTACCTAACGTCTCAGGTTTTTGTCTATGACTATGATGATGTATTGGATGATCATAGAAATTTATCGATTAAAAAGATAAGCTAAGAATATTTAACAATTAGAATTCATTATATCGCAAAAGAATTATCTTCTCCTGTAGAAAAAGTAAGGACGTTCCTAACAAAAACTATAATTCTTAAAGAACAATAATTTTAATTTTTTGTTACTTTTTCCGAGGGCAATCGCGCTTTTAAAATTATTTATTTCAATTTGTTTATAATTTAGCCTGTGTTTATAAATAAATGAGTTGAACAGACAAAAGCGAGTTCTTTATTTCACCTTAGCATATTTCGATTTGTTGCGAGATATTTATTCCTATTTGTTTGTGCAATATCTAAGGTGTTACATGCAGCTAGCTAAGTAGCGCCTCCATATTTGAAAACATAATTTCTCATAGAAAAATTATCAGAAATGTGCTTCCATACGATTGAAGCTGGCGTGTACTTTAGTATTTTTAGGAACTAGTTACATTATAAAATACAGTGCACTGTAGTTACATAGCAAATGTGACCATTTATGATTATCCTTATTTAACTACAGAAAACTGTATTTAATAACTTAACTGGGTGGGGCTCACAAGAAATATACCATAACACACGTAACACACAAAAAAAAACAACAACAATTTAACAAGTGATTATAACTTCGATAAAACGTTTCGTTCGTACGTAATGATTTTTTAAAGATGAGGCTGCCACTCAGGTACGTCGCACGCCCGTAATACTTGATCAAACTATTGATGCCCATTTCTTTCAATTAATATATTTGTATTTATAACGTCTTTGTCATTTTATTTAAAAAATCGAAATTTGCTTGCATGAATTTTGGGTGTTATATTTTTATACCATAAAGTAGGAAATCGATATCTTTGGTAATCGATGATTAGGATCAGCATTGAAAATGATTTAAAAAAAGAATATATCTATGTTTCTTGTAATAATTATATAATATTAAGAAAAAGAAATACAAAAAATGTAAAAAAAATATATAGGGGAAGTGACCCAAATATTGGCACTTTAAGACATGGCTATTAATCAAATGAATGTAGAATTGTCTTTAAACTATTTATGTCGATGTTTATTATATTCTAGTATTTCCAATATAATCTACTTTTAAGATCATACGCTAAAACAAATCTATTTTGTCGTATAAAAGAAAAAAATAAGATTGTGTATTTTTTTTGGAAAAACCAATTATTGGCACCTATAATCCTAATCATTGACACAGTTAATGCTAATTATTGGCACTTCTAATTCGTTTACTAATTCTACTTTGTCTTTAAATATAACTATCGGTATTTTCGTAAATTATAATTTAATTTGTAAGTAGGTTATATACAAGGAATAGTTCTCTTAAAACAGTTAAAAAATAGGTTCTTTCTCAAAGCTCAGCTCATCCATCTCTAACAGATTTTTACATTTCATCATCGTTTGAATCTGCAAGCATTTTAAAAATTTCTGATGCACTGTAGGCTTTTCTAACTACCCTTCTTAAAGTAGAAGGCACAACATCATCATCCTGTTTCGTACACATTTTCTTCTTCATTTGATTCTAGCTCTACTACTTTTTCGACATTTTCAAAAACATTATCTTTTTCCGCTTCTTGAATATTTAGTAAGTTTTTCTTTACATCATGTGAATTACTTCTTTTGTACTGTACTGTCTGTGTAAGTATTTTTTTCTTCTAATTCTAATTTTCTTTTTTTAACACCTTCTTCTTTTAACTCTTTTTGCCTTTTTCTTTTCTGTGTTGGATCTGGGTACCTGAAACTCTCTTGCAGCTTGTTTCTTGCTCATTCCAAATTCGACTGCATTTAAGGCCTTTTTTAAATTCTCATCATCATATTTCACTCTCTTTTCTTAAGGCTTCGCTTTACTTTTGGTCTTCATTTTCGTCTTTATTCGTATATATGTAATAAACCATTTATTGGCATATTATCGACCCAATTATTGGCGTAGTGTCCATAATAGGTATTAGACTCATTGGCACTGTGCCAATTATAGGATAACCAAATAATTTATTGTTATTCATTCAGAGGAAATGTAAAGTTAATCATGTTAAAAGGTAATGAATAAAAAAGAACGGGAATAAAATATTTATAAAACGACTAATTATTGGCATAGTGTGCCAAGAATGGGACTATGAGCTATTTGGCATCCAGTAATTGGCACCCCCGATTAATAGCGAAAACATAACTTTTTATCACTTAAAATCGTTACCATACTATGCTTTAAGCATCATACAATATTAAGCAAGTACACTCATTTGGTCTCTAATTATCCGAGCATAATTAGAAATGTATAATCAAATTGACTTACCTTATGAAAACAATAACAAAATCGGTTTTCATTCACAGCGAAATTTTAAGCGGCTACTTTTGAATGAAGTACAACGGCATCAAAGATTCAGTGTTGGCAATTTAATAATGCAATATTACTACTAAAATATTGTTGTTGTTAACATTATCTTGGGCCAAAGGGAACCTTATTATTATAGTTTAAATGCATAAGTGCCAATAATTGGGTGTATGCCAACATTTGGGTCGTTTACCCTAGATGTCCAAGCAATATTACTTGTGGCGATTATACGGGCGGCACAGATTAAGGAGACATTATACCATAAACAATGTAATATTTGCTGAAATCATAGAGATATAATAAGCCTGAAATTAATGTTCATCTGGTTGTTGGCAGCCTTGTCAATCTACAGTTCCGAATGAAATACCGATTGAAAAGAACGTAAAGAGTGAAACGTTTCTCAGTAGTCAGTTCTCTCCCCTATACTTATATTACTCTTTGGTTCTCTCGAACCATTCTCGAATTGCAATCTCCATCACTACAAATATAATTTTATTGTAGTCTGTGCTTCAACAAACAAAAAATATTTCTTGAATCTTGTGA
The DNA here is from genome assembly GCA_951802675.2 of Boloria euphrosyne. Lineage (NCBI taxonomy): Eukaryota > Metazoa > Arthropoda > Insecta > Lepidoptera > Nymphalidae > Boloria > Boloria euphrosyne. The sequence goes on from OX637877.1 coordinate 7,647,349, forward strand.
AAGCATAGCGTTCGTGTAACAATTGCGTCGTAATAAAATTACTATTAAATTAATTTAAAATCTTATTAAAGCAACAAATCATGTGCATGAACTCTTGAGTGAGTGTGAGATTTAAAATATATTCGTTTGCATTGATGCATAATATCTGTACCTATCCACTAAATTGACCTAGGCAGCAATGGCCACCATTTTAGAATTGTTCGGTTCGGTAGTGCATTGAATTAAAATTACTTTCAGTATGAAACGTACTTATTCTTATTTAAAAAAATGATCTGTATACATTTTTATAAACATTTCGTATGGTGATGGAACATGAATCTCATATTGAAGTTTTCATAATTCATCAATTTTGAAGAGTGAAGTTGATAATATAGGAGAAAGTTTTTTTCAGAAGTACGCATAATTATATTCGGCCAAGATGGTGTCGACTAGGCAGATGAGTAGTATCGGAGGAGGAAATGGGAGTAGCGATGGTGCCGGGCCATCTCACGCAGAGCCTGTGACGGTGGCGCGGGTAACACGCCACTCTAGTGCCTTACTCCCCGGGGGCTTCTCGCCACATAATAGTTCTAAAAATGCTACAGTGCCGGCACCTAAGATATACACCACTAATTTACTGGATTTACCAATTGAAGTTTTAGAAAAAATATTTCGTTATTTGGGATTCAAAAGCGTATCCCATCTTAGAATGGTGAATATTTTTGTAAATCTTGAATTCGACGTAATAAATATTGATGATACAAAAAATATATCGAAGGAAGTTTTTTATTTTTCATTTTTAAAATGGTTATTATCAGACAGTTTCTGTTATTATATTTGTTAAAATGTAATGTAGTTATTCAAAATAAGTTCGATATATCTTTCACGTATTACCATTAAAATAAATTTATTTATAAGTTACACAGCATAAATCAAAATAGAATATGAATTACCAGCAAATCATTCATATTTTATAACATTCTAGGTAAACCGGCAATTCAATACTGTATGTAGTAGTATATTAAATTCTACATTTCAAAGATTACAAAACCGAATGTTACATAGATTTCAAGCAATAAAAGCTAAAATGCCTAGAAGAGAGTCTGCAAGAAGGAGCCATCCTTTGGCTTGCGAGTCTGATATCATCGAAACTCTGCATATGAGATTAAGTTTATTGCAAATGACATTTGGAAAGCATATTGAAAGGAAACATTGTTGTTTTTTCCCAGGGGAGGTATGTAGTCATCATGTATACATCATTATTTACATATTATTTTAACTTAAGACATTTATTCAAGAAATTATATTTTAGATTCTTGATGAAGTATATAGTATTTTGTCATATTTAAAAACAACCACAAAGCTTGCAAGGCCTTATAAAGTAACTGATGAGCTTTTTGATCTAACTACAATGGCCATGGAGTACTTCAAGGAGCACATTGAACCTAATTTGCCAGAAATAACATATTTTGGCACAGATTTCTTTGATATTACTACAGCTTTTTCACGTAAGTACTTAATGATTTTAACCTAAAAATGATTTATTAAAGTTTTATATTTTTTTCTGTTATTTATTCAATTGTAACCTAGCTTGATACAATAGTTAACCCGTCAATGGCGAACATATGAGACACAATAGATTTTCAATTGTTATAAATCTATATTGTCCCCGCGCCCGTTGATGGGTTAACAGTTTTGTTCTTCATTAAAATTGTACATTTATAAGCTGCTGGGATTTGTTATTGTAATTCTATCTGCATTATGACATAGCTTGGGTATGATGGGAGTTATTTTTACATTCTTATCAAATGAACACTTGAAAACAAGAAAATTTATTAAGTTGTCTGATAATTTTATATTGTGTAACACTATTATATATAAAATATTTTTTATTGTCATATCTTTTTTTCTCTTTTGTATGAAATAATTATTTATATAGAAGAGAAAAGGAACAAGCATTTGTGAACACACTTTAGTCTCTCATGGGATGTTAATTGATGCATCTTCTATAAAAGTAAAAATGGGATAGGTATGAATCCACTAGCTGTTTAAATACGATTTTCGTTGCAATATTAGAATTAAAATTTTTCATATAAAATAAATAAAATAGCAAACAAAGTTTTGGACACCGTTTATTTTTGTAATCGCTTGTCAAAAATGTTTGTTTTATTAATTAACTTAGTACTCAAACAAGTAAATGCAAAATTTTTTGCATTTATTGGTAAGAGGCGACTCCGCTTGGCTTCATATATCAGACCAGCTTCTGAAAATAACCTTTTGCTGTAAATAATACTGCTAGGTGCTGAAACATAAATTAATTTTAGCAAATCTTGACAAGTGCGGGTACTGATTTAAATTAATTGACCACCAAATGTATGTCTCGTGATTGCGATCGATTCGAGATGCCTTTAAAAAAGTCATCTCGTTAGCAAATTGGATTTTGTTATTTGTGGTCGCGACAACCACTACTATTGTCCTTTGCCACTTCATTGAAACAGTTCCAAAAAATGTCAAAAGTGTCACGTGTGAAGTTGGATCCAGATTCACCTTCCTTCATTCGTGTTGCTTAGTTTAGCGTTAAAGACGGCGATGATCTGTTACTGTCAGAAGAAGATTCGTCGTAAGAGTTATTTGTATACTGTGTGATGATTTTCTGTCGGGCTTTTTCAGTCTTAAGAACTCCTAAATAGTCTAACTTGAATCTTGGGTCTAAAAAAGTAGCTATTAGGTAGTTTGGATTCTCTCGCTAAGGATTTAAAACAACTTTCCAAATTCAGTTTTCAAAGAAGCACTATTATATAAACGGCCGGATATCCGGCGCTCCGGCCTGGAGGCTTGCCGGATATCCGGTATCCGGCCAAACCACTATCCGTTTCATCTATTAAATACTAATGTTATTAACGTGAAATTTATGAACATTGATTTGTGGTTTGATTGTAAATGAAAGATGAAAATGTTATGATTTATCCTAGAATAACGCATGTTTCCCATAGGATAAATTTGATATTTACTAGGGACGAAACAAAGTGAGGGTTACTCTAGATGAAATTGTTATCAGGGTAGTGGTAGCCCAGTAGTTACGCGCTCACTTAGGAAACGTGTGAAACTTGTGTGAAAATAGTTCAAATCCCTTAAGCTTGCACATTTGATATTTTAATATGCTAATTATTTCTAAGATGATCACCACTTGTTATACGGTGGAAACCTTCGAAAATCTTGTGAACTGAGAAGTCCGCGAAACATGCGTGTGTTGATAAAGTTGACCAACGTGGTGGACTGGCCTGATTCTTGGTCCTATTGGGAAGGCCCGTGCCCAGTAGTGGGACGATAATCTTCAGCTATTTATACATCCTTACACTCGACAGTCGAAATCATAAGATAAACAAGAATCCGGCCAAATGCGAATCGTATATGTATGTGGACACCTTTTAATTTTCAACTTTTTTATTTTTAGGAATTTTGCTTTATGTGCGCTATAAAACATTGCTTCATGTCCAATTCTAAGATTCTAGGTCGACTGGAAATATCCTTTAGGTTTTGATTCCCTTGCGAGTAGTTGCGAGTTTCAAAATATGCGGTTTCTTTTGATTGCGTTGACATAGAAATTTGATTTTGTTACATCTTCAAGGTGTTATAGACCTAAGTATTTGATATGATTTTTAATTTAATACCTCTACGCGTTCATGAGGAAAGTGGTAGTAAGTTTAAAATTATTAAGAATATTTTTATTATATGATGTAACTAAAAATTGAAGCTTTTCGCAATTTTTCCTTTATCTGTGCTTTAAGACGTTGCCTCGTACCAAATTTCAAGATTCTGAGTTCACGGGAAGTAGCTAACCCTGTAGGTTTTCATTCCCTTGCATTATCTTTTGATTGCGTTGGCTTAGAAGTTTGATTTTTTCGCAACTTCAAAGGTCAGTAGACCTGAGTATTTGATATGAATTTCAGCTTGAAACCTCTACGCGTTCCTGAGAAAAAGGGCCTTGACAGACATACAAACGGACAACAAAGTGATCCTATAAGGGTTCCGTTTTTTCCTTTTAAAGTACGAAACCCTAAAAACCCTGCATTACTTGTATGGATACATGGTGTACGTGTAAATGTCGTTGGTATTGGTATTTTTGCATTGGTGTTCAGAGAAAATAGGGCACTTATTTTGACAGATACGTCTACAGTAGACAAAATTTTAAGAACACGATTTTAATAAAATATATATATCAAAGTTGACATTAGTTTAAACTAAATTCAAAAGACCATTTGCATGGTCATTGGTAAGAATCGCATGTGAAAAAGTTCTGATGCGGTCAAAGTTTTACACTGGATATTTTTGTAGAACTTGTATTTGAAGGGCGTTTGCGCTAGCTATACAATAACAAGTAAATTGACTGTTTATACATTTTTTTTATATTTTTTGTTAAACGCTGAAGTTTTTCAAAAAACAAGCCATATTTTTATCTCGAAAAAAAAATAAGTTTCTGCAAAATATATGACATGAAATGTGAGTAATCGATTTAACGGTACTTTTACTGGTTTATGTAGGATTTGATGAGTTATATAACTTATAGTTATAAGCTATAATTATAATCTTTATGAAACGCGAGAGGAGACTCGTGTAAAAGCTTAGTACTAATAATAAATATTTAATATACCCACCATAGAGCAGTTGATATTTTAATTGTACTTATAAAAATTATATTCTCTGTTTTAATATTTGCCGTGTTATAATTCGTGCTTTTGCAGGCACATGTGTCATCTATAAAGCTGAAGAGTTTGTTTATTTGTTTGTTTGTTTGAATGCGCTAATCTCAGGTACTACTGGTTCGATTTGAAAAATTCCTCTTGTTGGATAGTCCGTTTATCGAGGAAGGCTATTGGCTATATTACATTCCGCTACAATCAATAGGAGCGGAGCATCAATAAAAAATGTTGCAAAAACGGGAGAAAACTATTTCCTTTGAGAGCTTCCCTTGCATGCGCTGCGTAAACGGTTAAAGTTATGGAAAAATCATGTATGACAGAATTGTTCCCCTTTAATATTTTAAAAAAAAGTCCGCGGTAGCATATTATGTCTATTTTTAAAATTGACTCGCTTTAACCTTTTTTTATGGAAATCGAGTTTGTTTTAAGATATGTAATGCATTATTTGCGAAGGTGTTAAATAAATATGATATTAATCCTTATCCAAATAAATAAGTTATTCATCACAAGTATTTAATTTTAAACAAAATTGCTTTTGGCATCATTTGATTTCAATGAGTATATTACGAGATATCATAGTTTTAACATAACTTCTCAACAATATAATGATCACCGCGTGCAACACGGGCGGAAGGGCGAAAGAATTTGGTTTCCCTTTCCAGCCTTTACCATGCGAGCGAAGCCGCGGGAAAGGCTCGTAATTTATACATTGATTTTTATAAAAAAATAATAAAACTTATGTAAAACCGCAAACTTAATATTACAATAAATATTCATGTGGCCTGTGGGACATAAAATGTTTGATAAGATTTGGGTTCATCATATTGTTATGAAAACAGTTAAAAGATAATAAATTCATAAAAAGTTGATTGATTCAGTAATTAGCGTCGAGCTCTAAACAAACTGGGGTCTGAAACATTAAACTCTAATAGCGTCAAAGCAACAAATGCTTGTACCTACGTGCCAGTTGCCACCGCGATTAGTAGGAACCTATCTGCTGTTAAGCATTACCGGAACGATCAAAACTTTGAGTTCAAGTTGTTATTCAGTTATGAGTCATGCCTCATACTTAATAACAATTTGAAGTTATTTTGCATATAAAATGTAAAAGTATTACATGCGACAGTTTACTGTTTTGCTGGCTTAGATGTTTTATATGAAATGTGCTGTATGCATGGTTAAGTAATTATAAGAGCTCTCATTTCCGCCTCGAAGTAGGATAATTTTAAGCAGCAATTAAAAAACACCCACTTACTAAGCATTAACATTAATGCTTTTAATAAAACAAAGAAATTACAAGTTGGGCACGTTTGCTAATGAATCACGTAGGTACCTACTAACCATAGCATTTGTGATTATTCTTTCTATCTATAGTCCTAACGAAACGGTATTACATATTTAATGTTAATATTTGTTGAGCACGAATGTTTGTACTCCAGTCATGGGTGTTAATATTTATAATATGTATGTATTTAAAACTAATATGTGTAGTATATCAACTATCTGGTATCCGTAACACAAGCCTCATAGATTACCACGGAACTAGATGGCGCTGTTGTAATAATGTCCCAACATATTTATTTATTTATTATTTGTTGTGTAAAATTTTTATGACATATATGTAATTTAATTTAAAATAGAAATTGATATTTATTTTTAATAAACAGTCTTACAATATTGTGACATATAACATGACACCATACAATGACTGAGGGAGAACATCTTAAATAGGTCATGCTATAAACAGTCATAATGAACATAAGGCATATAATCAAGATTAATAATATTTTATTTATGGACACTACATGTATAGTTTTTGTACCTAGGAAATATATAATATAAATATTGCGTTACAAGCTGTTGTAATGCAACGCTTATATTTTTAAGAATAAAGTTACTAATATTTTGACAGTGTAAACAGTTTCATGAGTACATTATGTGACGTTAACTTCTATGGTCATTACAATAAATTATTATTACTTGACTATTTTTTTAATTTTTTAATAATATATATCTCCTCTCTCCTCGTCAAAATTTCCATTGGCATCGGTCATTGAGTTACATTAGTGGTCAGTGGTACTGGTCAGTGAATTAAATTAAAAAGGTCTATCTTTCAAGTTTCCCTGATTGTATGGATAAGATTTTCAAATGTAATAAAAGCAACATTGAACGGTACATATTTTCAGCTGGAGAGAGCAGTAAGTCATACATATGCTTAGACTCTCCGCCGCCAAGTGGTTTCGAGTCGTCCTCCCAGCAGGCGGGTGGCGCGTCCGCGTCGGAGCGGCGCGTGTCCTCCCTCAACATGTACATGGAGGAGAGTCTGCCACCGTCCCCGCCTCCCCCGCAAAGCAATATGGTCTTGCGGAAAAGAATACATCGTATTAAACAGGGCATGAAGAAGTGCGTATCTTGTACTAATTCCACACTATTAATTCATACAGTCTAACGCATCTTAAATGGGCATTTCTACGGGTCGTAAGGGAGATGCAAGTGAGGCACTCCCGACATAAGTTAGTGTATGTCAGTCGGGATGGTTTTAGTTTTGATGCGCTGAACTACGGACTACTGTAGTACGGAGGTACTACAGTACTTTTTCTTCAAAACTGGTTGGCATGAAAATTGGTATTTTATACAACCATAGTATTTAGCTTACCTACCTGTTATTTTTGTACTGTGAAATTGCAGATATTGATCCATTACAGGTTATACGGCTGGTTCTATGCTAATAAATAATACAGAAGGTAATAGGTATATCAAAGTGGACACATCTAATGATAGGTGATTAGGTAATCATGTTTATTCAACTAACGAGTCCGGCCACGCGCTGCTGCGGGTCACTTAATTTAGTTGAACCAAATTACACCGAGTTCTAAATCGGTTAAGTAGTTGGAGTTCATTACATTGTTCATCAACCAACATCGTATCATGGAATTTTTATATATTTACGGTGGGTCAAATAACAAAAAACACTTTTTTTCTTAAACTTAATATTTATGCCTTAGAATAGCTTATCAGATTCTCTACGAAATTCGTCTCCCAGATATGAAAATAAATAATTTTAAAGTAAATAAATAATCATCATTGAAACTATGATATCTTTAAAGCTAGAACGTTTCAAACGAACGAATTTGTGTGGTATTTTATATACAAGATTGTATATTAACACAATGCATTAATGATTCACAATGTCCAGAACATATAAATTTGTAACATTGGAATCATTTCTTTAATGTTTAATTAAATGCAATATTATGGCTTATACAATATATTACGCATTTTTAATTATTCCAGGTATAATGACCAGTTATCAGCGCTGCGCAGCGATCTTAGGAGTTGCAAACGCAAGACTGCTCTGCAGCAAAAGCAGATTGCGGAACAGCAAAAGCAGATAGCTGAACAACAGAAGCAGACGTTGGAGTATGCCAACCGACTGGATGATTATGATAAGAAGAATGAGGAAACCAGCCGCAAGTTTCAAACTTTACTGCAGGTTAATTCTTATTGGATACTTATTAGATTAGAGTTTTTTTAACTGTCAAATGGTTTTAAATACCTTAGGAGAGAAGGGATGATATCGTGAAAGGCCTAGATATATGTTCTATAAATATATAGATATATATTTTCCAAGTGAGTTTTTATGGTGCATCTTTTACTATATGGCTATTTTATATAGATTTGTAATACATAAAAAAACTATTCAGGTTTATTGTTCTTTCTATTTCTGAAAACATATTAAAATTGATTTTATTGGAAACATTGTGAAAAAACTAAGGAGAAATTAGCAAGGAAGACGTGTAAAGTTTGCTAACGCACATTTAACGTGTAGGACTGACGTAATTTTCTTCGTATAAAGAATAAAAAGGCTGAATATTAGGATATGTTATTTTATTGTGGTTATTAAATGGTACATTTTAAATTTCAGGAGCTGAATAAGTGCAAGACTGAGCTGCAATACTGGCGGTCGCGCTCGCCCGCCGTGCCGCCGCTGTGCGCCGAGTGCGGCGCGTCGCTACATCTGTCGCCGGCACTCGCGCAGGTACTGTATCTATAAGTTAATATTTTCAGCTATTATTATAACAATACAAACATGTTTTTTAATACTTCGATAATAGACTTCAAGCGCAAATTTTGTTATCACATAGTCTCTCGAAATAATTTTTAAATATTACTCAAACAAATAAGCCTAAATTTTGGCTATTTAAGCAATTATGCATGCGAGTAAATCGCGATTGTTTATATTTAACTTCAAATTTTGTACATTATGGTAAAAGGAGGTTGTTTTGATTTTTGAATACTCTGTTCACCATATACCCTATTGTGTTAAACGTTTAACGCAACCTTTTAAAATAAAATAAAAATAAAATAAATAAGCCTAAATTTTGGCTATTTAAGCAGTTATGCATGCGAGTAAATCGCGATGGTTTATATTTAACTTCAAATTTCGTACATTATGGTAAAAGGAGGTTGTTTTGATTTTTGAATACTCTGTTCACCATATACCCTATTGTGTTAAACGTTTAACGCAACCTTGTTGGAAGTCGCATAAGAAGTTTCACTTCAATATACATAAGTGTGTAATATATTATTAATAATACGTTGACAATTCTAGTGGGCGGCGGGTAGCAGCGCGGACGCGAGCGAGGAGACGCCTGGCGGCAGCAAGGACGCGCCGCCGCTGGACACGCCGGTGGAGCCGCGGCGCGAGGACGCGGACGCCGCCGCCTCGCCGCCCGCGCGCCGCCGCTCCGCCGACGCCGCTTCCGGCGCCCCCGCCCCCGCCCCCGCCGCCGCCGCGCCCCCCGCCGGCACCCCCGACCGCAAGAAGCGACGCCTCACGCGCCCCCGCAAGCTATGAAACCCGGCACTGCTACACGTCCCCGCAAGCTATGAAACCCGTCACTGCCACACGTCAAGATCCTGCTGTCATCAGGTAGGGGACTGTGAGACCTAGACTCACTAAAACCCACAGCGAAACTGTTACCGCAGTGCATGGGGCGTTGCAGGATTATCTATGAAACGGGCATGTTATGTAACTAATTCAAACTGTTTGGTTGGTTATCTATGAGAGATGATCACTCAAGGACGACAGGCAAATTTTATAACTTTGATCACTATTTAAGGATTCGAAAGTTAATTTTACAGAGTAACAATGTTGGTTTGACAGGTTTTACTATATCAAGTTGTCTGTTAAATTTTCATATTACAGTGTTATTGCATTGAAATGTGAAATTTGGTCAAAAACCTAGGTTAAAATAAACCTGTTAAACTTTAATATTGTGGTACTATACTTTTATATTTAGCCACAGATTTAGTCTGTGTAAATATAAAAAAAAATTAAAGTAAAGTAATTACAAATGTTAATGTTGCTGTTAACTAATAAATACTGCAAAAGTCTGTTGTTAGTACTAAACACAAGCCTCCAGGAAATTCCGATCACCGCCAATAGCTTTCATAATTTGCACGTTTATTTAAATATTGTATGTATTTTTGGGTTTTACAAAAATATTGTGTCTGTGTGTCGCCACAGTCATGGAAATCGCCAGTCCAAAGTGTTGAATTAAGATTTAATTAAGTTCCATTTACATATTCAAACTTTTATTTACACACTTTGAATAAAGCAGATAGGCAACTCTCCTATAAATGTCTAAAGCACCATCTTAGGTACCGCATATTGTAACAACTACAAACTAGATAAATAGTACAGTATCTGTCCAAGAAGGATTTATTGGTTCACTTTTTAAGTGTTATGTTTTCATTAAAAAAAAACTGAATAGATTTGCCAACATCCAGACAGACAGACAGACAGTGATAAATATTGCTTGTTATATTAAGTTTCGGGTTTGCATATATTTTCCAATCTCGAAATTATTACGACGTGATTCATAAATATTAAAAGGCATTTGATTTGAACATTGTTTTAGCTTTCGCTTAATTTCGATCATAGATTTTTTTCTATGATATCGGGTGAAGTAAGAAGCGGTTAAGTACCAATCTGACACGGTTATAATTTACAGAAAATTGATAAGATGACCTCATTACATACATCACAGGTCAGCATGTTATCAATTGAGTTTTTTGCTTGTAAAATAAAAATGACAAAAACATAAAGTATACTAATTAGTAGACTTTCTGTAAAATCACTTTTAACACTTTTGGATGAAGTTGATATACAATAATACATACAAATTCATACAAACTCATTTATTTTTTGCTATTTATGTATTTATTTACGAATGCCCTTGAATTATTGGACTAAATTATATTTTTGCATAACATATATTATAAAAACATATTTATCAAAAATTTTAATGGCGGGCAAGTATATGTGTGACAATAACAAGAATAGCAAAAAACTACTCCATATATATTTATTGTATAATTTATTTTTGCCTACTTGGTGTAGGTGTCACAGAATTTATTTATAGTTCAGCAAAAGAACTATGCAGTAGGTATATTTATTTCATTAAATGACAAGTTTACAAAGTAATGGGAAAAAAAAAATATTTTTAATTGTATGTATTTTATTATCATTGTCACAGATATGAGACCACAAGTAATTTAAAGTATAAAAAATGTTTGATAAACGAAAATAATCATACCATATATAAAAGAAAAGGTTGTAGTTAGTTGGTTACCTCTTATTAGTGATTACTTTAATCACATTTGCTTTATATTTATTTGCTTAGTTGAGTGAATTGAAAGTTCTGTAATATGTGTAAAAACTCATTTTTTTTTTGTATTTTATTATTATATAATATGCAATTGCAATATTAAAATTACATCGAAGCTAAAATGTTCAGTATTTTTGATGCAATAAATACAATATATACATCTGCTCAACAATATGATATGCAGACAAGCCTCGAGACAGTATTTATATGCCAAATGCTTTATAGATTTCTATGAAATGTAAGTTATTGACACTGAACTATAGCTCAGTCTTATCACTTAATTGCAAATTATATATCGAACCTTCCTTAGTTAATACTCGGAGTGTAAATTTTATATTAAAGTTTTACCACATTTTAATATGAAATGTACATTTCTTTTTTGTAATATTAATTAAACAAAATATCTAAAATATTTTTAGTTAGCGTTGGTTTTTTTAAAGTAATATTACGGAATATCAAATAATGTATCTTAGTTAAATTATAGTTTATTAAAGGACTTTTAGGTTTCGTTTTTATTTTGAGATGTGATGCTATTCGAAAATTTGAACGATATTATGTAATGTGTGACAATCGTTTTAATTTTTGAATCGCACTATATAAGCAAAGCCTACGAAACGTATAGTCGGCCAACGGAGGTGACAGCCAGCCCAACTGCCAAATTATGCTTGCTCGGGATGGCAACTTGGGCTGCCATACACTAATGTCCGTTGGCCGACTATATGTGTCATAGGCTTTGATATAAGTATTTAGTTGTACATGTTTTACAGCCCTTCTGTACCCAACTGTGAATAGAGGTATGGGTTGTTGTATATATAAATATTATTGAATGTAAAATCTCTTGTGTGATGTACAAATAAATATATTTATGACTATGTGAATATATACAATGTGAATATTTTTGTGACATGGTGTATAGTTATGTAATAAGGTGCCGTGTTAAGATATTACCCCGCCAAGTGTTTGGAGCTTCACACAATTTTTGCATCATGTCACGTGTTCGGAAAACATATCAATCAAGCATTGCAACACTAACTTTGCTCTTAAATTACTACAATATAATATGTACTTCCAGATGTATGAGGAAAGTGCTCGTTTTTATGCCAGAAGTCGCAGGGTCAAGTCCTGTGCAACCTCAAATTATAAGTCTGGAAATTAAATAAACACAAATTTAACATTGTATTTCTTTAGACTTTTTGTGTTTTTTACATTTGACAGGTTATTGGTATATATCTTGTATTATTATATCAAATTTTGAACCCCATTAGTAATGGAAGAATAATTTAAGCGAAGCATGTATTATGTAATAATATAAAATATACAACTGGCTGTTGTTGAATTGTAAAACATGTATGGTGACCAGCCAAGAGAACTTTGTAAACGGCCTCCATTTGCTAATCATTTTTCAGTTGGCACTATTGGAAATTACGCTGGTATCAAACACGCACAATTGGTATAATACATAATACGAATATAATTCACCTTTAATTTATAGACACATTATTATTATAAGACATGTGTATTTTTTTTTATTTTCAAACGATCGAACAGTTTCGTACATTTGTTTTTTGCTACTTCATGTTCAATGTTTATCGTAGGCCGGTAACAAGATAGTGGATACAGAAAAGTTATATAGAAATCAATGTATTGATTGTTAATAACTATATATAATAATGTAACAATGTGTAAATTCTCATGGAAAATACACTTCTTGACAATAGTTTTCAGTTACCATCTCTGCCACAGCAGTGAACATGACTTACGGTGTACCTTTATTGACAATGTATTGGACTACCACAGAGTATACAAAATATACGATTTGAGTAAGAATAGGAACTGCTTTGTGCAAACTTCATGTTTATAACTACAGTCAATAAAATAATAAATATGATTTATGATATGTATTTTAAAGTAAAACGTTATTTTTCTTCGAAATATTATTATTTAAAAAAAATTAATGTATTTGGGATGGGATAGGAGGGAAAACTAGATTTTTGAAAATATGTCTTCCTATGTATTGTTTATGGGTATGGGTATACTCATCTTTAAGCCAGAGGCCATGGAAATATCGACATAAATATTAATACAACGATATAATATGTATATTTAATTTAACATTATACTAATAGTTTGGTGTAGTTTAACGAAGTCATAACACCACAATGCGCAAGGGCTAGGCCGATCCTATTCTAATTTTAATCACTAAATTTGAATATTCTATTTTACTATGTCGGAATTTCTCAATCACAATAATTAAAGATTGCTAAAAAGTAAACATTGTGAACAGAAAAAGAAATAATGATGTTCCATAACAAAGCGATATAAAGGTAAATAAATGCCTTGCGCGTGTTCGAGGTATGGCGTGTAGTTGAGCTATACGTCTGCCATGTTTGTATATAGATACTATTGTACATACTATGTATGCTGTGTGTAGAACTGTAGATTGTTTCACATTGTTAGCGTCGTAAGTCGAATTTATGAAATAAAAGAAAAATAGATTTATTATTGAAGTATATAGTTTGTGAATAACAATGGTTATTGTCGTTAATTCAATTATTGGTTCTACATTGACCTGCTTTCAAACTACGACATACTGAGTATATCTCAATACGCTTCAATACATTTTGTTGATACAATTATTTATACTCATTCTTTCAGTCATAAAATTATTATTTTTTTCATAATAGAATTTAGAGAATGAATACAAATATAATCAATTGTAAAATAAAATTGTAGACTTATGAATTTTTTAATTTGGATATGACTTGCGTTGCAAAAGTATTGTATAAACTTTGGTTGCAACGATGTTATGATAAAGAGGAGTAATTGATACGTTTTTAAAGAAAGGATTTGACTTGTGACTTGAAAAATACATTTCTGTTAGTATGTACATTTATGAGAGTACAAACGACCCTGGGCATTCAAAATGTGAAGGCATAACACATTATATTTATTATGTAACATAATATGTAAGTATTTTCTCTAGAGGCATTGATGGCTTAGTTGGAACTGGTTATTTTTTTATAAATTAGCTCGTCATTAACACTTTGTATTGTCAGCCGTGAGGATAAAACCTACATTATTAATACATTGACATGTCCCGAATACTTTTGCAGTGCGTTAAGAAAACCAGTTTTTTCTTTATAAATAATATTAGAATATACATATAGTATACCCAGGCGTTGCTCTCTACATACACTGTTAGAGATGAGCACATCTAATTTAAGAATCTATTAAAGGTGAATGTTACAAATGGGTTTGATTTAAATATAATTAATTAGCCAATTTTAGTTTCCACTTGTATATATATTTTAAATATGTAATAGATTAAGTAGTTCACATTGTAATAATTGCTAAAAGCGCAAACTGTTTGCGAACACAATGTACTTTTTTTGTTGAATGTTTCATAATTTTGTAATATTATCAACTTTGTTTTTGCCAACTCTAAATATGTACGTTCTGTAGAGATCGATCGAATTAAATAGATGTTTATATATGTAAATTATTTAAATGTTTAGTAAATCTAAAGAGATCGGTGTTAAGAGTAAGGGAGTATTACTGATTGAACACATGTTGTGCCTAAATTACATAGTACTTAACTACGCTTGCTTCGCCCATTGCGATGGGCTCGAACTGTCAATGTTGAAGTCTAAACGTATACTGATTTGCTTATATTTATATTAAGATAACTTTGCTTCAATAGTGCAATACACGAGTATATCCATTCAATGGTGTTTGTTGTGGCGAATTCTTTTAATTTCTTAATTAAATTAAAAAATAACGATGTCTAGGGCTGTAAAAACTAGGTTAAAGAAAACTGTTCTTGGAAAACAAATGCACTTAATTCATGAGAAATAATGTTGTGTTCTGGTGGGTGTGTACAACCAGCAAGACTGTCAATTGCTGTATATATCCTTATATAATAGTTTTATTATAAAGTATTTTTATTAGACAAAAATACAATAAATGTGTGAAGTCCATATGCCATCTTTTATTTTTGTGTGGGACCTACTTTGTAATTGATTTTTATACTGAAGCAATTAAAATCCTTTCTTCCTTGATAAACAAAGTTATTTCGAGTGTACCTTTGAAGTTTCTGCTAAAGCGAAATTTTCTATAGGCCTTTTTAAGAATTATTGAAAAAGAAAAAGTGCATTGTCTTGAAGTACGTTTTAAGGTCTAGCACGTTGTTTTACCGTGAGACTGAAAAATTTTCCTATAGAAAAAGCTATTCCGAATGTTGATCCGAGTCATAAGTTGTCAATACAATAGTAGATTTATTACATTTGAATGAAATACATACAGACAAAATATAACAAGATTGTTTTGGAGTCTATTCTGTACACAATACAGGTCATTGTTTTTAAAAAGTTCTTCAAGTACAGATATCGTTTTGTCACATGTGTTACTTCAACATGAATGATTCATTCTAAGACACTCATCAATGCAGAAGCGAACAACAAAAGGTTGAATAGTGTTATCGCTAAATAGGAAAACATTACGTCTACTAGTAAGGGCTCAGAATATTTCTGCTTATAGAATGTTCAATCTAAGGCTTAGTGGTGTATTGGGACAGATGTAACTCCACTCCAACGTAATGTTGGACATCTTATGCATAAGCAGTTTTAATCTTGAGAAAGTTTCTAGGTCGAAATGAAATTAGGGAGCGTGCTTCCTAAACAAATTCTACAGTTCATCACAGTGACAGGGTTTAATGGGTTACTCTAGTCGATGATCGATCACAAATAGACCAAGAATGGCAGCTTTCTATTACCGCAACAATGAGGAAAAAATATGTTGCTTAATAAGAGTTTCTCCAGGTGTTCCATTGTAGTTCCTACCAAAACAAGGGCAAGTTAACGTACAAAGCATTTTACTTGCAAACTTTATCTTTTGTACTTTAAAATATGTTTTGTGATAAAACTAAAATTTACCAAGAATTTTTCCTTTCTTGTGATGCGAGTCCTCATTTCTTGGCCGAATTTAAGGATTCTAGGTTAACGGAAAATTCTTTATGTAGGTATGACGATCTTGCGAATGCTAACATTTAGTGGAGTATAGGTATTTAATTGTGTTGACTAAGAAGTTATATATTTTACAGCTCAGAGACCATAGACCTAATTATTTATATCAGTCAATAACCTTATCTGAGAAAAATGTTGACCGCCGCCCGATGGACAACAAAATACATATATATATATATATATATATATATATATATATATATATATATATATATATATATATATATATATATATATATATATAACCTTTGTTTTATTTTCGGTAGGTACTTTTGTACCTTGAAATAGGGATTTTACAATTTTAAAATTTATGAGATATATTTCTAACATAATTGAAAAAAAACCAAGCCAACGTTAACTGTATATCATTAAACAACTTTGGTTTTTGTCTATTTTGTATTGATATCTAAATTTTAAAGTTTTCCATTCATTTTATGTGTGGCGACGAAGGAGACCACGACTGCTTGTGGTACCGATAGGTAGGACAGATTTAATGAAAATGGCACCGCTATCGCGAGCACTTTGTACACTTAACCTATTAGTAGAATACGGACTACCTAGACTTATTCTGTTGCTCTTTGAGTGAATTAACAAAAAGTACTTTGTATATATTATCATTCAGATTATAGAGTATAAAATTAAAAAATTAAGCTTATTCTAGAATATGCAGGTTAGTTAATGAAGTGGAGGAGGGAGGCGTGCTACTTGCCGTCTCACTGGATGTGGCCAACGCCTTCAACACCCTGCCGTTCGAGACATTACGAGAGGCACTTCGTTATCACGAGGTGCCTCTCTATCTCCGGCGGGTGTTGGACGCGTACCTCCAAGACAGGCAGATCGTGTGGACGGGAGCAGACGGGGTGGTAGGTTGTAGAAGTGTCGGCTGCGGGGTTCCACAGGGGGCTGTTTTAGGCCCGGTCCTGTGGAACCTCGGGTATGATTGGCTCCTGCGCTGTCCGCTTCTTCCCGGGCTGAGTGTCATCGCGTACGCTGATGACACCCTTGTAACAGCCCGGGGTCGTACCTACGAGGAAGCGGCACGCTTGGCCACAGTCGGCACAGATCTGGTCGTTGACCGGATCGGCATGTTGGGCCTGAGGGTCTCCATCCCCAAAACGGAGGCCCTCCGCCGAGGACCACCCCGTAACGCCTGCCTGTGCGTCCAGGGGAGGAGGGTGGAGGTACGGGCCCAGATGAAGTATCTGGGCCTGACCCTGGACGGTCGCTGGACGTTCCGAGTCCACTTCGCCCAGCTCGCCCCGAGGTTGTTGAGCGCCGCCTCGGCCCTCGGCAGGTTACTGCCGAATGTCGGGGGCCCTGGATATCACTGCCGGCGGCTTTATGCCGGCATCGTGAGGTCCATGGCACTGTACGGTGCTCCAGTGTGGGTGGATGCCCTCTCCGCGCCTAACTGGGCCCATTTGCGTAGAGCGCAGCGGGTCCTGGCGGTGAGGGCGATCCGGGGGTACCGTACGGTGTCCTATACGGCGGCGACACTTCTGGCGGCCGATCCGCCCTGGCATCTCAGGGCGGAGGTGCTCGCCGAAGTTTACCAATTTCGGGCGAGCGAACGGGCGAGGGGAGTTCGTCCAGCGAGGGAGGAATTCGATCGGATCAGACGCCTAGCGGAAGAGGCTCTGATCCGGCGATGGGAGGGTGAGTTGGGCAGACCCGCGGCTGGCCTGACGACGGTGGGTGCGGTTCTTCCGCATCCGTCTCGCTGGGTCAGGAGGCAACACGGCGTCCTGACGTTCAGACTGACGCAGGTGCTTACCGGGCATGGTTGCTTTGGTGAGTATCTGTGTCGGATTGCGCGTCGGGAACCGTTGCCTGCATGCCACGAGTGTGATGCGTCTGTGGACTCGGCGCGTCACACCCTCGTGGAATGTGCCGCCTGGTCTCCCCAGCGCCATGCCCTGATGATGGTAGTGGGTGGAGACCTCTCGTTGCGCAGCGTGGTTGGGGCCATGCTTTGTGATGAGGGGTCCTGGTCGGCGATGGTCTCCTTCAGCGAGACCGTCATCTCACTGAAGGAGACGGCGGAGAGGGAACACGAGGCTAACGCTTTGCACCCTCTTCGTCGCCGTCGACTAGGGGGGAGGAGGCGCCGCTATGCGCATCTTCTCCCGCCACCCTAGAGGAGCTACAGCAGGGGGGTCGTCCACTTGACTCCCTTGTACATCATCGGGGCGGTCGGGATGCCCTGTGAACAGAGGGCATCCTGATTTAGGCGTGGTGGTCCGCGTGGTACGGGCCTGTCTGCAGGGACGTTACGGTCGAGTGCGAAAGCGATCCCGTAACGTCCCATTGCACTGCGGCGACGTGTTCCGCTGGAGGTTTTAGTGAGTAGGAGTCTCACAGTCCCCACCGGTTGACGGACCGGTGGGACCTCATGATGAGTTTCCTCCAGCGATACCAAAAAAAAAAAAAAGGTTAGTTAATGAAAAATGTTTATAATAGATTTTACGTTTAGGTCACTGTGCTGTTGCATTAGGTTATCCTTTAAAAATAGCATAAGTTTGTTGAAATAAATAAATAATAATATAAAAAACAGCCAGCATAGTAAATATGGCGGCAAATAGCATAATCACAATATTATTCACATAAGGCAATAAGTGAGTGAGAGTGAGTAGTCTAAACTCTTAAGTTCTAAGTAATGATAATGTCTACTTGGATTTCTTAGTCAAAGACCAAAGTGAATAATTTAATAATCAATAAATTGGGAACAGAATGTTGATTCATTTCGTTTTGTTTTATTAAAACAAGGCAAAAAAAATTTTGTCGACAAAACTTACGAAACCTTTGAAAGTAGGATTTGTAAGCACTACAAAGCTTAATTTCCTAACAGAGCAACTTCCAAGTTCTTCAATATTAAATAGTAAAGATGGCGATGCCTCATGGATGAAAACCTAAAAATGTCGATACCTACCTTATATGATTGCCTGTCGTAATTGCTTAATATGTAGAATTTGTAAACCAAAATATCGTTCTACAATAATCAAACTAACCCATAAAATATGAATCGTTTTTTACTTTTCTAGATAACTAAATCTAACATTGACATCTAGAAATCAGACCGAAAATTATTGATGACTCATAAGTGACTCAGAACTTAGGAATTAGGATATTAAAAATTGCATTGAAAGAAAAGTTGATACCATATTTTTTTAGCGCCAAAAGTCGAAATATTAACCATAGATGAATAATAAACATACTAACGACCTACCTAAAATCTATTTTCTGTCGTCTAGGCCGGCCGGCATTCTAGACGCAGTCAGTCATCGTCGTCATATTGTATCGATTTGAGTCGTTGCGTCGTAATTATGAATTATTTTAATATCATTTTCATTGACAATTACGATATAACGACCCAAATCGATTACTAACTAGTAACTACGTCGAGACTACCGAGTACCGGCCCTGATGCAGCTGCATATTCGCCAGCCCACACTAGCACCACACAACCCTGTCCAGAGGGAGCATTCAATACAACCAAAATAGAAAAAAAATACCAACAATATATAAGTTACTTTATGATAAGTACCAACCATACATATCTGAAATTATAACTGAAATTCAAGACTTACCTAAGTAATAAATAAATTTCGAAATGAGTTCGTAAAATCCTAGTTTAGAAACATTCACATTTTTATAATGATAATTGATAAAAACCCATTGCTTACTGATGTAGTAAAAAGTTACAGTGTAATAATTAAGTATGATAGTTTCCGTTAAAGTAATTGCGTTTAAGATATTTATGAACACGTTTTTCGCAACAATATAATTTAAAATATAGGTTCTTAGTTCTTACATAGAATTTGCAATATTTATCATTCACCAGTTTTCACACATTTATAAAATAAAAATATATTTTGCAGATCAACGACATCTATAAACAAGAATAGTCCGAATGTCCAAAATCTTTGTATGGCATGAGGCATCTGTTTAGTACTATGTGATCTGTGTTATTAGCAATAAAAATTCTCTTAGAGCTCTCAAAATGATACCATAGAGGAATAGTTTTGAGATGAACCTCATATCTACTTTCGCTTCCACGTCGTCTAAATTGACGTTCTTTGATAAAGTTTAAAATATTCTTAATTATTTTTCTTGCTTATTTTGTTACCTTGTTAAAATATATTAGACATTCATGCGTAATTTTACTCGTAAGTAGTTTTCATTTCGAATAAAAATTTTCCCGTAATAAAAAAGTATTCTAGTCTTGACTCAAATAATCAATATACAAAAAGAAGAAATCCATACAAATAAATGAAATTGAAGTGTCTGTTTTTAATTTCATATTAACAGCTTTTCACTAAATGAATATGAAAGTATATCCGGTACTAACATCAAAAATTCAATTAAAAAAAAAATTCTGACTGTCTGTTTATTCTCGCTAACCTCTGAAATAGCTGAGCCGATTTTGACGACACTTTCACTCGCTTAGATATATGTAACTTATTTTAAGCATTACATTCATGATTCAATATACTTTTGCTTAGCTTGTTCACAATTAATATTAATTAGCCTAATATTTTAAATAAAAAGCTATCAATAATACTTACTTAATTAAACATATAAATAATTCAGTTAATTATTGAGTAGAATGTAACGTCCTCGAGGGTCGATTCTCAAACACAAACAAATCATAAACTAATAAACATAACATTTTATGTATACTATAAAACCTAATTAGTGAATAATATTTATTTCGCTAATTTTAATTTTTTCTAACTATATTATTGATATACATATTATACGCAGTATTGTGTCATCCATCTATCTGCTTATACTATAAAATAGAAACTCCTCCGTGTATTCTCCACTCTACGCGATATTGGCGGAATCAACCGTGCCTCACTGGCACAACTGAAAGCCATTAATGATTAAACTAGTCAAGTCAAGTAAAATAGAAACAGGGCGAATAGTCCGGTCAAATAACTTTTATGACAAAATAGCTTTAATAAAAATTGTAGATCAAGTAAATAATTTATCGTATCTACAAAAATTGTCCTTACACTTTTTTCCCTAAGATTCACAGTTTCTGAGCAAAAGCGATTCTAAAATTGTCTCTTGAGTAATTTTTTTGCACGCTTAGAATCGATGATGATTTTTCAGTTTTCACAATTTTATTATAAACCCTAACTTGAAAATTTTCACCTTCTTTGGAATTTATGCAAGGGTGAATGTCAACATAATGCCTTTTACATATTAAGTACTAGCAGTAACCGCGGCTTCTCCCGCGTTCATGGTTTCAAGCCCGATACAAAAAAATCTATAAAATGTGTCCTATATGTTACTTCTAATACCAAAAATATGTGTACAAAGTTTCATGATGATCCGTTAAGTAGTGACGTGAAAGCGTAACAAACAAACTTACATTCACGTTTATAATATTATATAATGTTCTCCGACCGATACCGGCCATGGCGGCCAATCTCATTGAGACTGGCCAAGTACGCAGGAGATATTATAGTGCACAAGTGTACGCGCAGACACAAGTGCACTCTTTATTCCTATCACTCTCATACTCCGGTGGGACGACTATTCGACACGACCAGTGAGAGATAAGGCGCAGGACCGACGGCTTTACGTGCTCTCCGAGGCACGGGGGTGAACCACCATCAACTTCCCAACTCTGGGCTGTTACTGAGGCTAACGAAACAGAAAGATTCAATAACTAAACTTGGCCCGACCCGGGACTCGAACCCAGGACCTCTCGGTGTGTGACCGTACATGCTAGCCACTACACCACCGAGCAGGTATATATAGATGGACAGAATGGTTGGTAATTTTACGTCTGTACATTTGTATGCTTTTTACATAAAATGCTGAACGGATTTTAATGGATAAGAAACTTTTATGTAACGATATGAAAAACGGGAGATCTCCTAAAACCGTTCTTTTCTATATTTGATTTTTTCTTTTATGCCTTGCTTGTTTTGTTGTGCCAGGGTGATTGAAATATAAAAAAGTAATTAACACCACCATCTATAATAATAGTTCTACGCCCCACGGTCTGCTTTGAGGCTTGTTTCATAGATAACCAGGAAATAGGAGTACAAACATTCGCGTGATGAAGTCAAACCCGCGATCGCTATAACAACAAGTAGGGTCATTGTGAACTGAGCCAAACGTCGTATAATATTCCTATATACTAGTGACTTGTCACACTAGTTGCTCGCTAGTTTTTAATAAAGTTATAATTTTTTTCCTCTACCTCCCGCAATGCAAGGAGACTTAAGCCATGGTCAATAACACTTACCATGTGCATAATACGTATCAGACTAAATGTTTTTTATAAGCTCTCAAAAATACAGATACGCGAGTAGTAGTAACAGGGTCAATTATGAACACCTACATTTTTTTGATATGAAACAGTAAGTGCATTGGTTGAGTAGGTAAAAGGCACAAAGGATTAACTGTATTTCACTATACTGTATTTCGCTGTAGTTACTTACCCACATAAACGGATCTCCAGGGTTAATGTAGGTAAACCCGTCCTTATCCTACCCAACCCCAACGTGTGTTCCCCTTGTCGTGGTGTGTACACTCACACAGTGCACTCAGTAGTGTCCGGCAATCCGGCCGGGTGCGAAGCCTAGAAACGCGCAGGGAGGGCCTTCTGGCCACTATGGTGGGCGATGTATCTTGCGGGTTACTCATGGTACTTCTCTGAATAGCAGAGTGGACTGTGGAGCAACCCCCGTGTCTGGGTGTCATAGTTGAATGCGCAAGCGATCCTGCAACGCCCCATGAAGACGGGTAAGGTAAGTTGGTTTTTACTGGGTAATACTAGCTTTACGCCAGTGAGTCCTACATAACCTATTCTCTACAGGTGATATGCGTTAATGATTTTCCCAACTATAAAAAAAAAGTAAACCCGTCCTCTGTCCAAGCTCTATGGACGAATTTTGTTGGCTTGTGGATATTGGCAGATAATAATTAAATAACGCTCTTTTCAACATGTATTATTTCAACAGCTTAATATGATGCGCTTGAGAAATTTTAGTTTTACTTATCAATAATAATAATAATAATAATAAAATAACGTCTGGCAGCACAATTTCAAGACGCCCTCGAGCTTGGTTCCCTGCCATCTTTCATGACTACTGGCGTTACCTTCCTGCTCCATAAGTCCGGTAGTACCACGGAAGCGAAAAACTATAGACCCATCACGTGCTTGCCCACCTTATACAAGCTTCTTATGTCCATTTTGAGAACAAAAATTAATACGCACGTTATTGCGAACAATGTTTTGGCCTTTTCTCAGAATGGATGTAGAGTTGGGTCCCGTGGTACTAAGGAGCTACTCCTCATTGACACGACCATTTGCCAACAGGTCCGGCGGAACGGGGGGTCCCTCTCGGCCGCTTGGATTGACTATAAGAAGGCCTATGATTCGGTGCCTCATTCATGGCTAGAGAGGGTCTTAGTGCTGTATAAAATCGATACAGCTCTAAGATCACTCTTAGGCGCATGTATGAGGCAGTGGACCACAGTCCTCCATCAACCAGGTGGTGGGGATGGTCTCCCTGGCCCGCAGGACTTGATAAGGATTAAGAGAGGTATTTTCCAGGGTGACAGTTTGAGTCCTCTGTGGTTCTGCCTGGCCCTGAACCCGCTCAGCACTCTGCTGAAGGATTCAGGACTAGGTTGCCGGCTTCGAAGAGGAGGTGAGGTTATTTCTCATCTGCTATACATGGATGATCTTAAGCTGTATGCATCAAAGCGCCAAGATCTGGTGGAACTACTGGAAGTAACAGAAACCTTCAGTAGCGCCATCAAAATGGACTTTGGTGTAGACAAGTGCGCGGTTATGCATGTGCAGCGGGGGAAAGTCGTAAATTCCGCGAATTTACAACTTTCCGACATAATATCCCTCAGGTCTATCTCCGAAGCTGAAACCTACAAGTACCTTGGTATGTCACAGTCATTGGGTATTGCGGACGGAGACATTAGGCAGGCGTTGAGGCAGCGTTTCTTTTGTCGCTTGACAAAAGTACTTAACAGTCTTTTGTCCGGTGGCAATAAGGCGCGTGCCTTCAACGCTTGGGTAATGCCTCTGCTCACTTACTCCTTTGGCATACTAAGGTGGACTCAGACTGAGCTGGACGCCCTGGATACGAGGGTCCGTCAGCTTCTCACTGCACACCGCATGAGGCACCCACGCTCGTCAGTTATGAGACTGTACATCCCGCGTAAGTATGGAGGCCGTGGCTTTTTAAACGCTAAGGACCTCCATAACCGCGAGGTGTGCAGTCTTAGGGAGTATTTCCTAAACAACGAGTGTGGGATTCATCGCGATGTTGTAGTAGTTGACAAAGGCCTCACCTCTCTCTCCTTGGCAAACGAGAACTGGCGCAGACCAAAGGTGCTTAGCACCGATGACCGTAGGACTGCGTGGAAGTGCAAGGAGCTACATGGGCGGTTCTGCAAGGCCCTTATGGGGCCCGATGTAGATCTGCTCGCGTCGGTGAACTGGCTACGCTTCGGGGATCTCTTCGGGGAAACCGAAGGTTTTCTCTGTGCAATTGCGGACGAAGTAATGATGACGAACAATTACCGCAGATATATCCTGAAGGACGGTACGGTCGACATCTGTCGGGCATGCCGCCGTCCCGGTGAGTCACTCAGGCATATAATCTCTGGTTGTTCTCATCTTGCTAACGGCGAGTACTTGCACAGACATAACCTAGTAGCCAGGATCATTCACCAGCAACTTGCTCTTCGATACGGTCTTGTGGGGTCTGAGGTGCCATATTATAAGTACGCACCATTGCCGGTTCTTGAGAATGGTCGTGCCACGCTCTATTGGGATCGATCTATCATCACGGACAGGACTATTGTAGCCAATAAGCCTGATATCGTGCTGTTAGATCGATCAAAGCGCCAGGCAGTGCTCGTCGATGTCGCCATCCCGCATGACGAGAACCTCGTGAAGGCTGAGAAGGACAAACTCAGCAAGTACCTTGATTTGGCTCACGAGGTAACCGCCATGTGGGATGTTGACTCGACGATCATTGTCCCGTTGGTCGTTTCGGCGAACGGTCTTATAGCGAAGAGTCTCGACAAACATCTTAAGAGACTCTCGCTAGATGGCTGGATCAAGGGTCAGATGCAGAAGGCGGTACTTCTGGACACGGCGCGCATTGTCAGGAGGTTCCTCTCTCTGCAGCCCTAACCACCGGTAGCCTGGGCCCTGCCCCGCTGCCGGCGGCACCCTAGGTTAGGTTTTTTATAATGTATTTATATTTTGTAAATTCTTTAATGTATTTTACTTTTGATATAACTTTATTGTAAAAAGCCTAACTTAAGAAATGAAATTAATAAAAGATAATAATAATAATCATTTATTGCCATAAAAAAAAATACAGTACTAGTTTACATATTTAAAAAAAAAAAAATAATAATGGCAAAGGGTAGTAACTCAGCTATTGCTGCTGAGGCCAAAACCTCAGACAGCGCTGTTTTTCAGTAATACCCATAAACAATACATAATAATATTAACTATTCTAAAGTCAGTAACATTCTTTAATTTTGATTGACTGCCCTAGATTTGCGATCCTATACTGAGGACTGTATAATATGGTTAAAGTACTCAATAGAATGTCTCTTATGTTAATCTACCACACTTAAACGGTAAATACGTATCACGTACCGACTATTAAATTTTTGAACTAAAATTTATTTTAAGCTTTAGATGCTTCTCAAAGTTTAAATAAAAATTGAATATTTTATATATGAATTGATAATATTTTTTAACAGCGTTGGTCCCGTCGATATTAATTTTTCATGGAAAGTAGAAATCTATTTTTGTTGCCTGGAAAATTATGCATCAAAGACATCTGTCGCCCTTACATAAAGGCAGGGCAGTTATAAAGCAGGGAAACAGTTCGTTTCACACAGTTGTTTGGTCACGTAGTGGAGCGCTGTCGCTTTGCAGGCCAATATGTTTACGCTACATCCGCTTATTAATTGAGTTATATTATATGAAAATTTCATTTAAACTAAAGATTCAGAAATTGTTTACGTGAAAATATAGTGCGAAAGTGCCGTTATGTACTTCACAATATTAACAACAATTGCTATTGTACTTTTACAAGGTATGTACCCATTAAACACTTAATTTTATTTACATAGACATTTTAATTTTATATATATTTAATAATTTTCTTTAAATATAAATTTTATTGTTAAGTTTAATGTAAATTATAATTACATTGATAGATATCAACAATAGGTAGATAGATAATAACTAGATAATATCAAATAAAAAAATACATAATACATATTATATATCTAATATTATTCACACGTTATATGTGTAAGAATTGAAAGTTTCATATAGTGTTACAGTGAAAGCGCAAAGAGAATTGTTTTAAAAAGTAAATGAATTTCAGACGTAACTTCAATTGAAGTCATAAAAAATAGATAATATAAAATATTACGTAAAGGTATGTTTATGTTTAAATGTATGTGTACAGGATAATGTTTTATTGTAAAAATATGCTTAAATTATTTTATCAACCGACTTCCAAAAAGGAGGAGGTTATTAATTCGTCTGTATGGTTTTTTTTATGTTTGTTACCTCAGAACTTTGGACTGGGTGAATCGATTTTGATAATTCTTTTTTTATTTGAAAGCTAGTGCTTCCCGTGTGGTCCCATTTTAATTTAGTTCAGCTCTGACAATAGCATCCATGAGAAATCCATAAAAGTCTTTAATTTGCATTAAGTATATGTGCGACGAATGGACGAATAACTCAATATCACGGCAATCGATTTCGATGATTCTTTTTTTATTGGAAAGGATGTACTTCAAGGGTAGTTTGATGAGAGTTTGGTAAGGTTCTGATGATGGGATCCATGACAAAGTAACGGAACTCTTCAATTCTTAGGAGCAAATTAACGATACTCGGCCAAATCTTTTATAGGCTATCCGGATAATTAAAGGTACAACTCCTCAACGGTTAGGAGTTTAAAGAAAATTCTTTCAATATAATACGCACTTATGGACTGATACTTGTATACTTTCAGGCTATTAGGTTTACCTGATAATAGAAGGTACATTTTTATAATCATTAACGTCTGGGAGTTAGGCGGAAAACTGGACATGGAATACCGATTGCTTATTAACGTTTATTCCGAAACATCGTTGACTTATGAGAGCAGTGGTGTAGTTGGCCTACCCTATACCCATTTTATATTTAAATAAACAAAATACGTATCTACTTTCCGCTAAAAAAATTAAAATAAAATATTTTTAACAAAAAAAACATAAACCGACTTCCAAACTAAGCAAATCTAAACTAAAAAGTAGAAAATAATACTTTTAACAACTTAGTTAATTTTGAAGTCGGTGCCAGCCAAAGCAAAATAACCTTAAATTGATACATATTCGATTAATCTATCAATTTGTAAGCATAATCAAAATACCGTTCGAAAGTCCATTGCAAAGGCAAGATAAATCTGTCCGTCCTGGCTGGCACCGACTTCAAAATTAACTAAGTTCTTAAAAGTATTATTTTCTACTTTTTAGTTTAGATCTGTTTAGTTTGGAAGTCGGTTTTTGTTTTTTTGTTAATTTCAAATCCAAAGTGAAACGTAACCATGCTAGCCTACTAGCGTCCGTCTATCTGTAAGGTCATTTATTCAATGGAGTGGAATTTTTAACTGTTACATTAGATTTTTTTGGAATATGTTTAACTACAGTGGAATACCAACAATAAAAAAAGAAATGAATGTTCATAAGTGTTTCTGTTACAATGTAATATATTGGTAAATGTATTATAAATGATTTTGGTACCAAATCCTCGAAAAACTACTCAAAAATAATACAATAATCATGAAAATAGAAAAAATTAAATTTAAAACATACCTATTCACGAATATTGTAAATAAAACGGTAGACATAATATGAGTAAAAAGATAGAGTACGAGTCTCCAATTGACTTATTGTTAAAAATTTGAACAGTACGGCATACTAAAAACTATTTATGAAAAATGAGATATAAATAGAACTAATAGAAAATTCTTTCCTTTAGTATTATATATATTTCTAAGATAAAAAGTTTTTGCAGTTTGACATGTATTTTCGATTACAATTATGAAAATAAGTTAAAGGAAATATGTTATCAAATTAACATTTTTAATAACCTAAAAGTAAGTTAAGGTAGACATTAATAATATTCTCCGACCGATTTCGACCATGGCCTCCAATCTCATGAAGACTGGCGAACTGCACAGGAGATATTATAGTGCACTCTCTATTCCTATCATTCTCATACTCCGGTGGGACGACATTCAACACGACCTGTGAGAGCTAAGGCGCAGGACCCACGGCTTTACGTGCCGGGTAAACTCCTCCCAACTCTGGGCTATTATTGAGGCTTACTAAACAGAAATACTCAATAAGTAAACTTGGCCCGGCCCGGGACTCGAACCCAGGATCTCTCGATGTGCATTGTGCGGCCGTACATGCTAGCCACTATATCATCAGTTAAGGTAGTCAACACCGGTTACTTGAGAACGTTTAATTTAAGGAAATGATTCTTATTAAATATTATCACTTACGCAAATGTAGAAGTAAGGTGATTCATCATTAATTCTCGACAAATTCAATAGTATACTGAGTGTTAGTTTTAATAAAATAAGGAAAATTCCCATGACGTCCCTTTTATAGAGACTTACAAAATTAAAATACTGTTATGGGGAAAGCCAAAATTTGTCTCATTTTACATTGATTTATTTAGATTAGTAAGTATTCATTGTGAAATAGGCAGCCTAGCAAAATACTTAACTTACAGGCTATATTTTAGATAGCTGCCGTAACAATACGCCTCTTAATCAGAGGCAGGAACTAAGCCACCTTACTTTCACTTGCATCAGTTGAGAAATTTAGCTTGCTAAATAAATAGGTTTAAGCTAACGAGCGTCTTAGCCTGGTTAAGGACGTTATGTTACAAAATATATGCTCGTTTGAATTTATTAACCAAATGTTATGCACATATACTTGTAGCTTTAGTATAAGAAATGAAAGTTTTATCAAATTAATTTATTGTGAAATTAGCTGTAGCACGAAATAATGTTTCTTAATATTAGATTTTTAAATTTTGAAAATATAAAATTTCCAATAGGTATATTATTATTTATTTATAGGTCTATGCTAATGTTACAACAGTTACGCGTTAGTCTCAGGTACTACTAAATAGATTTGAAAAATGCGTTAGAGATTAGCCTACGAGCATAGATCATCCCAATCCTACCCAAAGTAACGAAGTGAGTCGTGAGAGTAGTAATATCTGTAAAACAGTCATTTATACCTACTAGAGTTGAAACTGAGGGAATAGAGGTAGAGACGTTAGTACCTACTACCTAAATATTTGTTCAAAAAAAACACGTTTTGATTATATTTTTTGGGCAAAGGTTGCTCAAATTAGATGTGGGTTGTTATTTGTTTTCAAAAATTACCTTCTCGTTTTCTGTTCAAAAAATATGAAAATGATAAAAAAAATCAAACAATTGAGTGTGGATCGTAGTTCGTAATACGTACTTATAAGTAGTTATATGTTAACATTTTTTAGACCTAAAAAAGAAGTACCTAATACTTTACCACAAGAAAATGTTTTGTTTCGTCCGGCGAAACTTTCCAAGCAATTTCGAACTTTCGTACTCCGATATGGTTATATACATTTAGGATTAATTAAGGAGATATAAAGCTGATTAACTTCAATACTTTTTAGGTTTAGTTTGTTTCTTAAATACTTTGATGATTGATTGATGATTAATTTTATTACACGTGTATGATTTGTACCTACGTATATTATGTACATATGAATAATTAAGATATATTTGTTTATATGCATTTAAATTTATCGACAATGTAAATTCTTGGCTTCATATAACTAATGCTTTGTTTTTAACTGCATTTGGAATAGTACCAAGAATTCTAGCAATATTAAATACTAGCTGTGCTCGCGACTTCGTTCGCGTGGATGTCGGAACTTAACAATGTATTTTTTATTCCAAACGCTGTTGGAGGATACCGATACAAATCATTTTTTTTTTATTTATGCTAGTGCTTGTTTATAAACAACATTAGCTGTGGAACCATCAATTCAAATCATTATTAATGAAAATAACTTTTCCATCTTCTTCTTATTTGTAACAATAAATTGGAAAACTCCTGTGCATTTTCGCAGCCTCCTAACTGTGCACGCATATTTACATTCAGGTGTGTAGATGAGTGAGACCAAATTCACATACCCCTAATTTTACTTCTGGAATTTCTCTACTTTTTCACTTTAAACTCAAATATCTTTTGATAGACTGAACCGATTGCAATGAAACAAAAACTAAATGTTACTTCAAGTTACGTTCAATCGTTGTGTATAAAAGTTATCTACATTGCTTTCGTACATTTTACCTACGTGATGCCCGGATAAATAAACAGACAAACCGACAAACAGACAAAAATTCTAAAATTGCTGGAAATGGGTTCTATTGGTTGTCCTTTAACACCCTGGCTATTTTTTTCTAATTTTTTTTTGATGTACAAAAACGACTTTTCTACAGTTTTATTATAAGTATAGAAGATTATTATATGTATAGATATAGATTATCTAATTGCTATTGCGTGTAATTCTAGTACATTAAATGATAAGATTTTATAATGTCTTTACAAGTATTATAAGTCTATCACTTGTTTAAAAGCTAATGAATCAACATTCAACATAATCTTACTTAATATAAAGGTAGTTTGCTCGTGACGCGGTCACAGGCAGGCGAATCACTAAAAACTGTAGATTCGGCCTCTCTTGCTCTCTATCGATACTAATGATTATTTCAGTAAGAATTTTCAAGAGATATTTTATGTACAGATTCGACTAAGCTAGAATTTTTTATAAGTGATATGTACCTATAGATGGATTTATAGTATTCAGGGCCTTTTGAACTCGATTGCGCTGGTAATAAATGATTCACTTTTAGACATAACGCTGTTGCCTCGAAAAGTCAAGAAATTATGATAAAATCATATAATCAAAATAAAGCAGTAAAACCATTCTCTATCGAATTCAAATAAATATTAAATACCCAATTAATCATTTTTAATGAATTTATAAAATTAATATTAATTAGTAGTTTTAGTCAAGTAGATAATAAGAATAGATTACTACGCTCACATGGATACAACGTGTTTTCAATACCAATACGCAAATCGCAAACCAGTTCCAATTAGAACATCTTTTAATTCTTGATGAGTAGAGTATTTTAAACATATATCTTTTGAAAGACCTGCCTGCAACCTTGAACCAGCGTATTTTATTAAGAAAAGTTATAGCAGTAAAAGGTTATCAGTTTTTATAAAATCGGCTTCTGAATTGAACTAAATATAAAATATGTTGGGGGACATTATTACACACAGCACCATCTAGTTCCGTAGTAAGCTACGAGCCTTGTTGATAATTACTTCACAACACATATGTAACTTTAAACACATACATATTATAAATACTTAAAAACACCTATTCTACAAGCATTGATGCTCAACAAATGAATACCCCCAGCGGGATTCGAACCCGCGATCGTTGGCGCAGCAGAAGAAAAGGGTCACTACCAACTGAGCGAAACGTGCCTGAAAGGGACTATTTTACCCGACTGCGACAGAAGGAGAGTTAAGTTTTTTTTATATCGTGTACATAATATGTGTTTCTCCGATTGCATAATACGATGCTCCTTTGTAAAATCTTCTTTTAATGCCATACTAACCGGTAAAACGAGCAAGGGACGAATCCGAGCGCAGCGAGAATGTGTCGCTAGTAAATCAATACATAATTTTACGCTAGCACGCTTAACAATGGCTTTAGTCTATTTATTTTATAATTGAAAAATGTTATTTTACCTTTGCATTATTTTTATAATAGAAATTTCATATTTTATTGTCTGTTTGTAAAAAGAGCACATTGAGTATAAAAATTGTTCGAGTGCAACCTTTTGAACTGCCTACTGTGCTGACTAATGTGCGTGTTCATTCATCAAGACTATTTAACTTTAAATATTCCGTTACAACTAAGAAACATTTTCGTAGCATAGTAGGAAAACAAAACTTTTTCTGAGACTGAAATTTCTGATAGTTTAGCAGAGTAAATAAAATAATACACTCAATACATATTTTTGAATTTAGAACAGTACCTAGTATAGTAGTATTGAACACTAAAGATGTTTTAAAATAAGTCGGTTACAAATGTAGTCACTGCTTTTTATGCAAAACTAAGTAGCTATAATATAGGCACTGCAGCGACAGGTTTCGCTGTCTCACACTTCCAGGAACCGCAAGCGAGGACAAGAAAGATTTGTATTCAGTCTTTAGTAACGTCCTAATCCTACTGCTGGGCACGGGCCTCCTTTCAATCAGGCCATTTAAATGTAAATTTTGTATAAATTACTATGTTAAACATTTTTTGTTAATTTTTTTTACATATTAGCACATAGTAACAATTTAAATCGTAAGCCTCATACCCAAGAAGCACTTGGCTACAAAGTGTTCGTATATTGCGAGGTATTCGTAGAGTACTATAAATAATTGTAGTCGTAACAGTTGATCATGTTCACAGCCGATGACGATCAATAGAAGTGTCATAGATTTAAAACACACGTGCAAGTTATTGCTTGCGACACGTGCTCAAGACACCTATTTTATTTCGACAAGGTAGCGCTCATAAATATTAAGAAACATAGTTCATCTAATCAGCTTCAAGGTCATATAATAATCAACGTCAATATGGTAAATACTTCTCAAGAACAATAAGCGTGGTCCTAAAATCGATGCTTGCTCATATATAGCGGCTTTTGAACATAATTAATTT
The DNA here is from genome assembly GCA_951802675.2 of Boloria euphrosyne. NCBI lineage: Eukaryota > Metazoa > Arthropoda > Insecta > Lepidoptera > Nymphalidae > Boloria > Boloria euphrosyne. The sequence goes on from OX637877.1 coordinate 7,680,590, forward strand.
ATAACTGCATTCTAAGTAGGCAATATAAAAATCAAACTATAGGTTTGTATGTTTTGCAATTGTAAAAAAACATGCCTCATTTTAAGTGAAATTTTTTGTAAAAATTCATCTACCACAATTAAGTATAATTAAATAAATTAAAATAAGACGTTAAAAAAAAGATTTTATGAGTTTTGAAAACTAGTTTATTTTTTTACGAAAGTTATAAAATTTTCATTTGCAAACATTCACATTAAGTATTTTGTTTATTTTTATTTTATTTTATTTTTCATTTTATTTTATTTATTAGGAAGCCTACGTTATATGTATACTAAGAGTACATTTCTTAAAATATTGACTTATATTTAATTAAAAAAAGTATCACAAAGTATATCACAATTATAGGCTAACTCAGCATGCATTGAAAGAAAATCTAATCTATACAGAATATGTTTTACAGAATAATATCGTTTGTTGATTATTGTTGCTTATTCTGTAGATCTTAAATTCCTCCAGATGCTTTAAATTTAAAATATTAAAAATAATAAACTTTTCCCATATAGGTAACTACCTGCGTTAGTAGGGCTTCCACTGAGGTTTTATACCCCAAAAAGAAGAAAGCAACGCCTGATAAACCACTTTGTTGTCTTTTGAGATTACAGATCAAGTTTAAATGATTATTAAATATTTATTATTTAGGTACCTATTGAATCTGAAACATGTTAACAATAATTAATTCCACAGAAACTTGCGAGGTCTCTTAGATTAAGTAAGATACTCTCTGACTTTTTGTAGTCAAGTTTTATTTTGATTTAAGTCGAGCTTGTCGAATTATATGCTGCTAAATTGCATAAGCATTGTGTATTTCATATTTTTTGTTGCTACTACTTACATTTCTGATTTTACCAACATTGTTATTTTAAATATAAAAAAATCGTGTCATCACGACTTGTTTTTAAAAGATTTTCACCATTATACTTTTGAACTAGGTAACAACTATATAGAATGTGATGTAATACATCCGGCCAGTGCAATTATTAATATTATTATAATTTTGCTGCTGCTAAGAATTATCTGATTTTATCGCTGTACCTGTACACTACCGAGTATGGACGAGAATTACCACTTCACATATTAAGCACCTAGATAGTATCTACTAGAAATAATATTTTCACGTATCTGTTAAATAAGTAATTTAATTCTAAATAAAACTAAAAAAGTTATTTTTTAAATTGCTTTGTCGTATGAGCCCTGTACCTGGTCGTTATTAATTTAATATTTTATGCTAGAACTCTGCAATTATCTACTTTATATGTAGAAACACAAATCACGTAATACTATACTAGGTAAGTACATGGTACCTCTGTATTTTAACATTTTATTTATGATCAGCGGTGAACTGTTTTCATTATGGTGTGAATAATGAAATTGTATGGTGTTTAGCGTTAGTTGCATGACAGACAGGTACCTACTGTTAGTTTATTCAAAGCGACGTTTGCCGTGATACATACTCGATATTATACATTACTATTAAATGTTATCACGCAGGCTTGGATAATCATTGTCGATTGATGCAATTATAGAATATTATTGAAAATAATAATAACATACATCTAGATCTTATACCTAAGTACTTACAAGTATATTTTATATTCAATTGTTTCTTTGAATCCAAATATACATTTGACGTAAGAGCACTCGATGCTATTACGTAAGTAGAAACATTTTTGCACAAAAATATTTACTTTATTTACTTAATACATTAATTAAATATATGAATTTATATTATGCTAAAATATATGCTTTTTTTCATTACTTGCACCGGTCAGGTTTAAGGTGAAAATTGGTTGTGTGTGCATTTATAAAGTAAGAAGGCGTAAGAAGCTACGCACAAAATGATTGTGCTCCACCGTTGTGCTCATATCTGCTGAGTGCTGTACAATGAATTGTACCAGACTTAAGTTTGGTCATGGTTAAGCATTCACTAAATGTTGTCACAATTACTATTGTGTGGTTCTGAGATTGTTCAAAATGAGCCTTACTTCCGAATTAAGGTCTTTGCCATCATGCGTAACAATTATTGGACATTGAAGTTATAATTTAAAAAATTTCGCCATTGTACGTGCTGTAGTATGTACCTAGATGAATTTATATTTTAGATAATGTCTTGTGAGTGACAATAAAACATTCTATCCTGTGGATGAATGATCGATTTCCGTAATTCCTGTAAGTCGCCGAAATGAACGAAAGCACTGAAGTAGAGTTAGAGCGTGAAAGCAATAGAGAGTGCATTTGTGTGTGAAGTACACACCATTTAATTCATATAAATTTCATACAAGGACTAGTATAAGGTCATGTAAAAGTGACTGAAGAATTTTAATGAGCCTTTGATCGTTATACAAGATTTTGATTAAATAATAGCTAAGATTGACATGACATTTCATTCAATAATAGTTTAGGTTCATGTCAATAGGTCAAGCAAAAGCTATATTTATAAGCTTTATGTTCCCCATTAACCCGCGGCCATAAAATTTATACAGTAGCATAAATAAATAACACAGGGAAATCGCAACTTCTCTACATACTTAGTATAAAAAAAAAGTCGCCTCCCGCTGTCTGTCTGTCTCTTTGTATGCTTAGATCTTTAAAACTACGCAACGGATTTTGATGCGGTTTTTTTTAATAGATTGAGTGATTTAAGGAAAGGTTTTTATATATAACTAGGGGAACCTGCGGCTTCGCTCATGTCTAATCTAGGGACGAACCCGAGCGAAGCGAGGGTGAGTCGCTAGTATTATAGTATATGAAGGATAAAAGATAATAATATACATAAAGTTTTAATTCTAACTTTATTTTATCTAATATGCGCTGTTTCAAATTTTACCTTTATTGCGTTAATAATTAAAATCATTACAAAATTCACATTGAAAATGAATAATGACAGTCAAGTAAATTTAAAATTAATATTTTGAAATCATTTTAATTATTATTAGAGACAATTATGGGCAAAGATAGAGAATGAGCGTATCCCACGTGTATTCAAAGGTGACTAAGGCTGACGTACCTATCCACATACCTATTTTATTTGATTCACAGCGATCAAATGCCAATTGTGATCTTGTGTAATACTATTACTGGTATAGTATTATGTGATCTGTGCTATTACATATAATATAAGAATTTATTGGTACATATTCTATTTAGCATGAAGAATAGCTCTATACATAATGAGGAGATTAAAAGATGTAACTTATCTACTTAGTCTATCGTGAAGAAACTTAATGATGTAAAAAACATTAAATTATAAGGAATGCAAAAAATCTGTTGAAATACGCCGCTGTTAAATTAGATAATGAATTAATTACCCACTGACTAACAAAATTTATATATTATATAAAACTTACTAAGTTTATGACAGAATTTAGTAGCAGAATATCAATCTTTAGAATTAGAATTTATATATTTAATTTTACTTACATAAAAAATGTAATTGGCGTTTTAACTGTTCCTAACTATGAATATGTACCGAGTTGTTACGCGCTCTCAAACGAGAGAAGGTCAAAATGAATTACTTTTATCAATGAACTTGATACGCTTCAGTAAGGTGTTATGGCACAATTTCTTAATCGAATCGTTTGTCTAAATTCAGTGAACCTTAAATAGAGCAACTGTGAACGGCTTTAATACTTTTTTAGAACCATAACATAAATATTAACACTATTATATACTTATTTATTTTTTAATAAAGAATCATTGATCTATACTACCTATACTTAAAGCAAATATGTTCGTACTCTTAATAATTAAAGTTGTGTTTTAGGTATTCATATGATAGACTCGGAATACATATTATTATGCTAGAGTGTATGTATACATTCATTGTTATCAATAAAATAAGAAAGCTCATTTCATTACGAAATAGTGGGTAATATAGAAAAATAATATCATAATTGCGAATCTTAGTTAAATTTTTATTAAATTAAATTTTGTGGAACAGCAATCTTTTCCTCATTCATACTTGACGGGTCAAAGAAATATACCGTAAAAAATAATAACCTTGAGGAGTTAACCAAGGCAGTGTTTTGCAATTCTCAAGACATTTGGTGGGATTTAAGTAGGTACGTTTTATGGAATGCAAGTAATTTTTATTCCGTTATCCGTTACGCGTATAATCTTCATTGTCATCAGGCAACGCATGTATCAACGTCAACGTTTGTTGGTTTTTTTTAAGAAAATATACACACATAGAACTTTTAAGCATTTCACATGAGACACCCACACCTACAAATTTCAATAATGTATGTACATATAATTATGTACGGACCGACTGAAATGTGCGAAACTGTGTTTTAGCTACACTTCATTATACCAAAATAGAGTATGTAAGTACATAGGAGACATATTTTTTAAGAAATAATATTATCTGATAGCTACGTATTGAAATTTTTTGTCGTTTTGTCTGTATACTGTATTCCTTTCCGGTTTAAGGGAAAAGTATGTATGTAATCAAACGATTTCAACCACATTATGTGTACACTGTAGTAATGAATCATTACCCATGCCAATATTTAGAAAATATCTTTATATGGATATACAAATTGTCAATGATTTATTACACGAAAATTATTAGGGGCAGTGTTAAAAATTAAGAAATTGAAAGCAATTCAGTTCGGACGCAAGTTGCTCATCTACTCGTATATAAGTTAGTTAGTTACTTAGTACCTATAAACTAGATATAAACTAAAATCGGCAATCGCTGTCTGTCTGTTTCTCCGTTTACACTTCTTCTAAGAGATAAAAACTGATTTTGATACGGTTTTCGTTAATAGAACAAGCGTTAAGCGCAGGGCCGTCTTTACCAGGGGGTGCAAGGGGCGCCTGCCGTGCGCTGAATATTTAGATATTTCATTGAACTTAACGCTATTGCACAACTTCATATACTTGTTACGACAAAATTATACGTATGCGCAAAATTAAATATATAAAAAAATAGTCATCAACAATAATCAATGTTTACTTTTATTACGCTTTCGGCGCTTGTCATACCGCTCATGATGTGCAAGCTAAAATGACTTTTATTACTACATAAATATCAATTTTATTTAATACAACACGCGCGCGGCAAAATCTCTAATTCAAAGACAGTGTCTTAACCTTTGACACATTGCCGCCCGGTTGCCCGCACTTGAAGCAAAATGATCTTTAAGTCAATAAATTGTAAGTTCATTTGAAAAGGGCGCGCGGAGGCGGCGCGGCACCTGTGCATCTGTCATAGGCGAGTAATTGCGCCCTTTGACATAGCCGTCCGGGCGCTCACACTTACAGAGAAATTATCTCTAAATCACTACAATTAGGTGTAAGTTCATTTGAATTTATAGCGCGGCGCGCGGCGCCTATGAAGCGTCGGTCAGTGATTGATCTGATTTCTTCTTTTAAGTAATTAAATTATTCGTTAGCTCATTTATATATGGAGCAATATACTCTATGCTCATTTCATTTGCGACAACCGCCGAATTAGCACGGAAGATCTAGCGGAGAAACCATAGTGTAAGTTGTAAGTGCATGGAATAAATGGAATTTATTCGTCATAAATAAGAGAAAAAATATCAAGGTAAGTCAATTTTATTTTTTAAGGTACAATACCGATACCTGAAAGTACTCATACCTAGCTAGAAAAATGCATCATTGACGCCATCGTGTTGGAAGGTCCTGCCTGGTTCAAATCCTAGGTTGGGGAACAAATTTTTTGTATGTATTTATTTATGAGAGAGAGTCGTGATTGTTTATTTGTTTTCAAAATAAATACAAATACAAATTCTTAATGTTAGTGATTGATACAATACAAACCAAAGTAGGCTTTTATTAAATTCTATTAAATTTAGAATAATGAAAGAAAAATTAAATATTAAATTAAAATTTGATTTTATTGTAGATGGCCGAATTAGTGGATGGTAAAAAGAAACCATCGGGTGCTCAAAACAGAAAAAGGAAACTGGAGAAAGAAGAAAAAATTAAAAAGCAAACTTCTCCGATTGACTCTTTTTTTCGACCTGGTAAGTTCAGTTAGTTCATTGGTACCTTTAAGGTACCTACCAACCAACTAACTCATAACACAACACAATTCGCTGTCTGGGTTCGATCCCTAACTAAGTTCCTACCTACTTATTATTATTACATAATACATAATATCTTATTTTTTATAATCAAGAAAATTACAAGAAAACTTAACAATTATTATATACAAAGCCAATGTACTCTTAATTATTACTGTACATAATTTTGGGCGAAAAATGAGCTCTCCTGTCACCACTTATCTGTAACTGTATACCTAATGACAATATCTAAATTCTAATTAATTGTTATTTTGCGGATTGCGCACCGGAAGGCGCAATGGTTAGTAACAGTGACTCTTGTGCCAAAGGTCTCGGGTTCGAATCCCGGTCGGTGCAAATACTTGTTTAAATACAAACCTTCTTTTGGGAATTATGTTTTTTCATGAAATAGCCGCAGGCGAGAACCGCCAATTGCAATTAAAGTAAATTGTAACGGATTAGACTATGCCCGCCTTAACTTTCAGGTACTGTTTTTATTGTCCTAAAATATTATTGCGTGGCCCTGTTACCACTCTTGGTTACACAAATTGTTAACAATATTATTTTTTAGGTACATCTTCGTCAACATCAACCCGACAGTTAGAAGAGACAGTCAACTTAAAAGAGAGTATTTCACAAGTTCCAGCTCACACTAGTACCAGTACCTCGCCTACTCCAAGTGAACCAATTGTTAACCAACCAGCAACAGAACCAAATGTACGATTTTGTGAAAATGTCGTGAATGATCCTGCTCTCTGGCCGCAAGTAATACCTGATAATTTAAGATTATTTTTAACAGAACGTGGACCAATTCAGATTAAAAAAAACAACTATCCTTCAGATAGTAATATGAGGTCGTTTTCAGATACATATTACAGTAAAAAGTTACAAAACAACGAAATTATTCATCGAGTTTGGCTTGTATATTCAACATCTACTGATTCTGTATTTTGTTTTCACTGTAAGCTTTTTAATATTAATGTCACTGCATTTAATGGCCCTACTGGTTACAAAGACTGGGGGCATTTGTCGAGAAATATAGAACGACATGAGAAAAGTTCAGGGCACATATGTTCTTTTAAAAAATATTTGGATCTAAAAAATAACTTATTGAAAGGGCAAACAGTAGACTCGGTAAATCAAACTGAAATAGACCGCGAGAAAAAGAGGTGGACGGCAGTTTTGGAAAGGATAATCGAAATTATAAAATTTTTGGCAGGTCAAAATATAGCATTTAGGGGCACAACTGAGAAGTTGTATGACCCAAATAATGGTAATTTTTTAAAGTTGGTGGAGAGTATATCTAATTTTGATAGTACACTATCAGAACACATTGCTCGAATTCAAAGAGCTCAGCATCGCATGCCACATTATCTTGGTCATAACATTCAAAATGAACTAATTAGTATAATTGCTGAAAAAATTAAAACGACTATAATTAGTCTTTTGAAGCAATGTAAATACTACTCTATAATTCTAGATTGCACACCTGATATATCACACCAAGAACAACTTACTATTATTGTGAGGTTTATTTATTTAAATCCATCGACAAAACGCGCTGAGGTACGAGAACATTTTTTAGGTTTTTTACCTGTAACTGATACTACCGGACAAGGGTTGAAGACTTATTTGTTAGATTTCTTAAAATCATGCAATATTGAATTAGATGATTTGCGAGGCCAAGGATATGATAATGGGGCCAATATGAGGGGGAAAAATATAGGCCTCCAAAAATAAATATTGGACATGAATCCTCGTGCTTTTTACGTACCGTGTGCTGCTCACTCCCTTAATTTAGTAGTAAACGACGCTGCTAAAAGTTCATTGGAAATTACAAACTTTTTCTGTATTGTCCAAGAAATCTATGTATTTTTTTCAGCATCCACCTCACGCTGGGATGAAATTATGAAACAGATACCTACTTTGACATTAAAACCTCTTTCAAATACGCGTTGGGAAAGTAGATTTGATGCTCTTAGAACACTACATTTTAACATGGATAAAATTTACGATGCATTATACTCTATTTTTACAAATAACAAGTATGATAGCGACACAAAAAACATAGCGAGTTCATTAATAGCCAAATTAAAGTCTTATAGATTCATATGTTCAGTAGTTATATGGTACAATATTTTACTGAAGATTAATATTGTAAGCAAAAATTTGCAAAAATCAGATGTAATTATTTCAGAGGCTACCAAAATGATTAATCTGGTTAAAAAAGATTTGGAACAATACCGCACCGATAGTGATAGAATGCGAAACAGAATTCAAAGAAACTGCTCGTCCACGTCCCCGAAAAAGACATTTTGATTACGAGGCTGCAAATGAGCCCATTTTAGACCCAACCAAGAAATTTAAAGTATGTTTTTATTTCTTTCTACTGGACACTGCTATCTCGAAATTAAATGAGAGATTCGATTTGCTGACGGAACACAATTCAGTTTTTGCACTCTTCCAAAACATTGAATGCTGGAGGAAATTAGAGATGCATGAAAAAAAATCTCAATGTTCTCGGCTACAAGAAAAACTAACATTTAAAAATAGATTTGATATTGACGGGGAGGATTTATACAATGAATTAGAATTGTTGCCAATATTTTTTCCCAATGCATCAACAAGTACTCCCACTGATATTTTAAGTTATATATATTCTAATAATTTAATCTCCTCATTTCCTAATATCGCAACATCTCTACGTATATATTTAACACTTCCTGTTACAGTAGCTGAAGGTGAACGATCCTTTTCAAAATTAAAATTAATAAAAAATTATCTTCGGTCAACCATGACCCAAGACAGACTGACTAACTTAGCTATTATAAGTATAGAATCCAAAATTGATACAAAAATAAATGATTTAATTAAAATCTTTGCCAACTCAAAAGCAAGAAAAATTGAGATTGTTTGATGTATATACATACAATAAATAGATATTTAGCAATTAAATAATAATATAAACGAGCGTTGGAACTTGGATTGCTGGTGTTTTTCGCCATTACGATCACTGTTAATTGTAAATAATATAACTCAAAATTCTATTGATTTCTCAACTAATAGGTTCCTTCCTTTTTGGATTTTTGCATCATGTTCTAAGTTCTTTTTCATGTTAAAATAAAAGTATAGTTTTAGAAGGTTCATCGAAAAATCTTCCCTTTTTTTTAAGTAGGTAACTTTTCCAGAGTGTTAATTCCATAAAATGGACATAATGTTTCAAATGGAGAATAGTTTTGTTTTTTATTTGTATAATTGGGTTTAATTTGTATAATTTAAGTTTAATTTTAGTTTTGTATTTTAGAGAAGTAAATAAATTAATTATCAAAATAACGTGTATTTGATATTTCTTGGTTGACTGGGTTCTAGGACCCCTTTCACACTGCAGTGTGTCGTCGGTCGCGTGCCACGCTTTAGTGTAAAAGCAAACTAGGGCGCAGGCTAAGCTCCGCACCCCGGCGCCGAATAGGGTTAAGACGGCACTGGTTAAGCGGATAAGATTTGTTTATTCTCTGATATACCTAAGTATGTGTCTTTCACTCTGAGTTACATACACTCACAAAACACAATAACAATTTGTATTTATTTAAAAGGTACCTCGGGTCGCAACCGAGCGAAGTCAGAGCAAGTCGCTAGTAACTGCATGAATTACAAACATGAAAGTACCGCAAAAGATAGATAGGTACTTATGGATTTATATGATAATTTATATTTCCGGCGTTACGTGAAGTACAAAGGTAATTGGTAACAGTCATAGTTTCCTGAATTGTTCGCGACTCATTCACTTCACAAAACAATTTAAAAATAATAATAATAATGATAGGTAGTAAGTACTATGATTTATTCATTTTCATATTTTTACACTGCACATAAAATAAGATAGAAAAACACAACTACAATTATTACCAATAGTTAAGTAGGTACATTTAAGAAATCGATTTTTAAGCATATATGTAATCGTATGATGTGCAATTGCAGTAGGATAATGTAGTTTCTATGAATACTTTTTCGATTTGCAGAAAAGCTTAATCCTATATTTATTGGTCTAGGAAATACATTACTCATACATTAGGAACTGATACTACCCACTACAACCCTACAAAACTTCCCTCCATCTTAATGGGAATTTTTTAAAGAATAATTGCATAAATTGAAGTAGCTTTTTCATTCTTCCTGATTATACGGATTTAATCTTTGTTACCCGACTGCAGTGAAGCTCACAAGAGAGTTATGTGTTTGACCTGATAGAAATGTACCAGCGACTCACCCTCGCTTTGTTCGTTTTCGTCCCTCCCTATCAAAAAAGTTTGTGGCTCAAAAAATGAAGGACTTTCATGTACACTTGTGAGAGACCAATCTACCTCCTTAGCGGACGTCTACTAAATATAAACAATCTCCCTGCCAAAACATAGGTTACCGCTTAACCGATTTTGATGGTACATGCGTCATTCGATTCGTCTACATAATGCAAGTATTATAGGCTATATGGATTTATAAAAAAATTTAAATGCCTAAGGCGTTCATTTGTCTAAAATCCTTAAAGCGGGGTATTAAAATACTGGTTGAAGAAGGGACTACAAAAATGTATAGGTACAACTTATGCATGCAAATGCAACTTTGAAAGTTGTTTAGGATAAGAAATTCTTCAATAAAACTAAAAAATGTTGAACTAACCAAAAGTTAAATAAATATTTTATAAGTGCAAATAAAAAAGCCCGACAGCATAAAAGGGGACTAAAAAGATGAAAACTAGTAATTGACAAAGCAACATAGTGCTGCCGTCGGAGACATACTTAGTACTAGATACATAATATGCGCATGTTTTTTCACATCATACTAAATATGTTTATTTAACGTTGGGAAATGTATTTACGCATAACATCAGGTGGTTATGGCTAACAGGCTTAGAAGCCAGTATTACCCACTAAAACCCAACAAAGCCTCCCTCCGTCTTATTGGGGCGCCGAATTGCTTACGCATTCACGATTCAACCACGAGGCATCGCGCGACGGCCCGGCAAGTCTGCAAGCATACCACACAGCCAAGGGGTTGCTCCCCAGTCCACTGCCATCAGTGGATTGCTCGAAGTGCAGAAGCACTCCACATGACAAATCATCCATTGAAGTGCCGCCACCCTGCGCGTTTCTTTGCTTCGCGCCCGGCTGGATTGCCGGATGCTTCTGAGCAACGAACCCCCCCAACCCCCCTTCCCCTATTATATGTGATACAAAAAAAAACGTAAAAAAAATAGCGAACTCGAAATAAGCCGACACAAGTGACTTCTTAATATTCAACTTAATACCATGCAAAAAGTAACAATTTGGCAGTACTGTGGTTAATGTAATAATAATAATTTTATTTTTTTATTACAGCAACTGAACTTGCTTGCGGAGAAGACTTCGGATACGATGGAGTAATAGGTAAAATTTATGTAAATTCGATAGCCATATGCATATTAAAGAGTTATGCGAAGGTACCTAGTTGAGATAACTAACGTATTTTTTTTATTCATTGACATTTATTTACGTTTTAGGTCCTAGTTATTGGGGTGAAAAGTATCAAGAGTGCCGCGGTAAACATCAAAGTCCGATAAACATAAATATACTGCGTGTAAAGCAGGTTGCATTACCAGATATAACTTTCATTGGGTTCGATGACCCTATAGATGATGTGCATGTATCAAACAATGGCCATACAGGTTAGTAATATATTATGCTTTATCATATAAATAATAATATCAAAGCCTATGAAACATATAGTCGGCCAACGAACGTGACAGCCCAAGCTGCTATACACTAATGTCCCAAGCGAGTGTATGGCAGCTTGGGCTGGCCGTCACGTCAGTTGGCCCACTATATGTTTCATAGGTTTTGATAATATCATCACCTACTTCTAATTAAAATTAAAGCGTACTGTGTACGAACAAAAACTATACACATCCTATTTAAGTGAATTAATTATTATTGAAACCCGTCAAACGTAATTAGAAGTTACAACTTACAAGCTATTAAAAATGAATTATTTATGAATATATTCTCAAAGAATCAATTATATCCATTATGACTTCATAAAATGTAGATATTATGTTAAAGAGTTTGAGTGTAAGAAAAAATTGCTAAATAAATAATTTTCACATTGATGTGAACTTGATTCATGCAAGAAGTATAGGTATATCTTTTTTAAATAATTATAAAAAATAATCACAGTCGCGTCTGCTGTTCCTGCTTTATATGCTGATCCGAATATAGCACTAATGCATCACTATACCATATTTCCTCGAAATCATATAAATCATTAGATCTCAGACAGACGGACAACAATAATGAATACATGAAGTTACAGTGGGTACTGATATTTTCAAAGAATATTCAATTTGCATTATGCAGACTCAGCTCAGCTACCATTATATCGTTATGTATTTCAGTATTATTAATTATTGTTATATCGTGTGTAGATACAAGTAGATATATCTAAATAGGGCTTCTGTTGGCTTAGTATAAGCACGACTGCTGATGTAGAGAACTTAGGTTCGAGTCCTGGCCCTATAGTTAACGTTTTGGGTTCTTTTGCCCGGAGTTGGGCAGTTGGCGTTGAGAGTTGTGTACCCCCGTGGCTCGGGGAGCAAATGAAGTTTTTCACTGGTCGTATCAACTTGTTTGTTCCACCAATTTAAACAGGAATAGAGTATGAAGTATTTGCGTAGGTACATCTGTTCACTGTAATGTGTCTACTACCTAGTAAGCTACTTGCAATAAGATTTTCAGACGTAGCTAAAATCTTTGAGTAGCACATTCGTTCGTGTACTGGTACTTGTATCTAAGCATTGGAAATGGAAAATTTTACAGAGTTAATGTAGTATATTCAGATATTGATTGATTTTTTTCTACTTGCAGTGTTAATAGAGGTTGAGAACGAACCACATCCCCGAGTAAGTGGAGGACCTCTGGATGGCGCCTATGTTTTTAGTCAGATGCACTTTCATTGGGGTGATAATGATACTTTCGGATCGGAAGATAAAATTAATCATCGAAGGTAACCCTAATAGAATGCAGTAAATCATAATTCTAGATAATATAATACTAGTAGAACTTAGAAAACTAGTAGTATAAAATACAGAAGTTGGTAAAGTTCCATCCTTACTAATATTATAAATATCGCAGTCTTACCTACTGACGTATAAACGCTTTGACGAATCGTGATAACGTGTGACAATCTTTAACCAGAATCAGAAAAATTACCCTCGTTTTATTAATTCACGACACTTTAACGACTACAGATTTAAGTGAAATTTGTAATGGAAAGCTTAGAGCAGTAGCCTATAGTCCCTTTTATTTAGATCAAGGCCGCAGACAAATTCTATGAAATAATATATTATATGTATTAACAGTTTTCCCATGGAGTTGCACATGGTATTTTACAAAGAAGAATACAAATCAGCGAAATCTGCTATGAAGTATTCCGATGGCTTGACGGTGCTTGCATTTTTCTACGAGGTAGGTAACATTATACGTGATTTATTATAAAAGATCTAGACAAACAAGACACGCATCATTTTTATTTAAAGCATCCAGTATTCTTTTTTTATCCCTAATTGCAGTAAAATTCCTGTTAAGTTCTAACTGTTAAGTACCAATATTTTCATATCGTTTTTTTTTTATTATACACATACATATACTATTATTAACACTTTCATGTTTTTCCATACATATTTGTTAAAGTTAATAACCCCATATTTTTTCAGTTGGACCGGCACCAGCACCCAGCCTACGACGACATAACCTCTGCTCTATCGAATGTGACCGAACCACACACAAGTGTTGTCATGAGCCATCCGTTTTCTTTCCTCAACATACTGCCTTTAGACCTGCGACGATATTTCACTTACAAAGGGTCGTTGACTACTCCACCGTGTTCCGAAGTAGTCATATGGCTGGATTTCGAACAACCAATAAGACTGACTCACGATCAGGTGAGAAAAATGTTTGATAATTTTATTATTTAAATTATAACTATAAGTACATAAATTATAATTTTTATTAGAAAAATATGATTCAAAAATGTATTCAAATTCTTTTTTTCGAAAATTATGGCGCAAAAATATTATATTATTTCGAATCCATATAAAGTAAATACTTAAGTGCTCTTTGAGAATTATAATATGTAAAACTACTAATGTACACTGAAATCTTCGATCATATACATATGATCGAAGACTGAAATACTGAACAGAGTTGTGTATATCTGTTTTGGAAGCAGCTTTGAGACCAAAAGACTCTAAGTGGAAAGCAGAACCAACAAACAAAAAGTTTTTTATTTTTGCCTTGAATAGTAACATTTAATATTTATGTATTTTTACAGATAGAAGCATTTAGGGAATTGCGTTCGGCGACTGGAAAGATCAGACACAATTTCAGGCCCATTCAACCGATCGGCGATCGCGTCGTTTTTTACAATGTTGATAACAATTATTATAATTATAATGAAGTCGATGATCCTGATGAGGACTCTACGGGTTCGAACCGAAAAAAGAAAGGTCGCAACGATAGCAGCAACATTAAACTGAACTTTTTTATGTTTACGTGTACTTTATTAATATTAAGTGCTTAGGATGTTCGACAAATGTACATAATAAGATGTACACTGCACATAATTCGTTAAAAGCGCAGAAAGCTGAATTTTTATGCAATTTGCACAGCTACCATATTTCTCACAACAGCTCTCTGTACTATAATGTGAAATGTTTGTTGGATATGATGCATAAAAGTAATTGTAGTTAGAACTTACACAGAATTAGCTGAAAAATATTGTGTAGTGCCCCAGTTTGAAAGATTTAGATATACGGAGCGCGAAAACACATTAAAATAACTATTAGGTACAATTTACAAACCATGGACATTAGAGAAGAATGTATAATGATATGGAGTATTTATTTTAACATCTTATTATATAATATATAACTTTGTAAATAATAAATATAATGTACGTTTATAAATCGTTTATCCATCCAATTGATGTATTTTTCAATAACACGAAAGCTGAAAGCTGAAGGGAGGCCCATGCCCAGCATGTTAAAAAGGGCTGAATACGACTACTACTTATTAAGCTTTATAATTTTTATTATGTTTGTGACTTGTGTAAATTTCTTCTACATTAAATATCAAATGAAAGTGACAAATACAATATGGCTTAACAAACTTTGTAATATTATATTTGTGCATTTGAAATTAAAGTGATTTCAAACCTGAATAGCAACAATGAGTTTAAAAGTAGGTTGTAATAAACTAATTATTATAATTATTAGGTGCTTATAAAGTTAGCTTTAGTTATATTAGTACTATTGACTGTGATAATTTAAAAATATTTTTCTTCAAATTAAAAAAGTAGAAAAATGACTGATCATGCTATTTATTTATACGTCTTATTGTTCCTAATTAATTAATCATTTTAACAATTAATTATTATAAATTGAAACTTTAACCCTGTCATGTATGATGAAGTATGCAAACTTAATAAAATGTTTCTATTTGAATGCCATGTTAACTGATTTGATCATAATAATTTGTTGAATTCTCACTTTCAATATTGAAATATAAAATTGAGATATATATGTATTTTTAATTTAAAAAAGTCTAAGCAGAGTTAAAAAAAATGACTATAATATATATAATGCTAATATATATATAATGCTACTATATAGGTATAATAATTGATATACTAGGAAAAAAGGTGTAGATAAGTCATACGCGCTCAAAACTAAGCTAATTGGCCCACCTGTACATAGTCACGCGTTGACGACGCACTGTCGCGAATTATATTTGTCTCTTTTTCACTGGCGATACTTGAATCATGCCATCATATTTTGACAACTAATCGTAATGTAGTGTGTTCAGTGTTATTGCAATATTTTTAGTTATTCATGTGTGCGTTAGTGTGCCGTTTTTGAAGGTAGAATGTCGTTTAGGTAACGTATCTACACCTTTTTACTTATAATATCATTGGGTATAATAGTAGACTGTATTTGACAGCTAACAACTCATTGGAGATTTAAAAGTTCTAATTCATCTGTGCATATTGTGGAGTCAAGTGGATGAAGCAGATGTATAAATTTTAAAATTAAGTAGATTTCTGTCATAGAGACTGAACATGAGCTTGTATTTCATAACATCAAAATTTGAAAAAAAAGAACATACAATTAGTTTCCTTGTACAGAATGCACTAGTAAACATTCTGCACATGCTATGGTGGACTATTTTTAAAGATATTACCTTCAGCAATGGGGTATTACATCAATTTTTGTAAAGTGTCGCAATTCGATTCTGAAGTGATAATAAACCACTAAAAAACACCAAATTTTCATTCAATTGATAAGTGTTGAAAAAAACATTTTATTTTCAACCCTTAACGCCTTAAACCCTGAACGCAGTGGACGCCATTATTACTCTGTGTGTCAGTACGTCAATGGGTTTTGTAAACAAATGCGCTGATAATTTGTATGAAATTAATAATTGTTTATAATTTAAAAATAAGTTGCTGTTCTAGTTGTTGTTGGTGTGCTGATCCTAAATGCAAGAATACTAATGTAACAACACCAAACAAATTATTTATTTTCGTTTATATGGCGGTATGACGTAATAAAGTGACATCTACTATTTCATGGTGTTTAAAAACAGATAAAAAAGACTGAACTTAAAATTTAATTTAAAAATGTATTTTGTTATTTTATGAACTAAAACCAACATTTTCTGAATGCTTTTTGTCTTAGCTATCTTAATAATATTTTTTTAGATTGTTTTTCATATGGAGTAAGATATCCCATTTTGGAAAGGCTTTTGCGCATGATACAGTTGAAGAGCTTAGTACTCTACAATTGTTTAAAATGGCATAATAGTAAAGGAACCAACAAGTATGTGAAAAGAGGTTTATTTAAAAAATAAGAATTCTTAGAAATTACCTTAAAATTACAAAAATGAATAGTCATTCTTCATCTGTAGGTCTATTTTCATTTAAAGACACCATAGCACTTAAATTTTCTTCATTCCCTTCTTTTAATCGTTCCCAAATTAATTCTGCAATTGCTTTTTGAGTTCTCCTTTCTAATTTTTCTAACTTTTTAGCAACATCTCTTTTTAAATCCCAATCAGGTTTTCGTGGGGCTAAACTGGATATATCTAAGTCTTGCAAAACAACCTGAAATTATATAATTACAACTTAAATCCTAGATTGAACTGACATTACAACAGTTATAAAGTTTCTTATAAAGAATAAGGCAAGCAAACAATAGGTTTGATTTATTTTAGATAATTTTTTATGGATTTTTCTTTTATATTTTATCACCCTTACCACCACAAAATAATCATAACCATCCCTTATCCTATAAAAAGTATTATATTTAAAATAAATTTTTGTAAATTATAAAGATTTTATAACTTATATGACAAAACGATATTGTTCTATTAGAACACAAATACACATAAAAAAATCTGAGTTAAATCGGTACATTGCAAAGTTTTTCGAAAATCTAATCAAAATACTCATTTATAAAGAGTTTTTAGAATTTTTGTGTTGATCTGCCTGAGACTTCATCACGAGAAAACCATTGGTCAGATTTTTATGACATTTAGTATGATGGTAACTGACCTGGAGGAAACAACATAGGTTACATTTTACTGCCCAAAGTATCAAGCCCCAAGCTCATATGTGAGAAATGTTTACTAACATATCACATATGTAGGGATGAACATGAACGGAGCAAGCACTAGTACAATATAATTTTATAATTTACCTTCTCCTTGCCAGCTTCAACTAAATCTTTAACTTCTTCATCAACTAACGATGGCTCTGCGTCTTGTAACTTTTCCTTCTGTAAAGACTCATCTTGAGGTTTGTAACTTCTAAACTTAGGTCTGAAATATAATAAGTATATACATAAATAAATATGAATGCTGTTTTACAATAACTTTAATGAATTTTAAAGTGAATAAATCATACTTTGGAAGTACCACAGGTTCGGCTTTCGATGTGCTTTCTGTTTCAGTGGCATCACTGTTTGTCATGCAAGAAGTATAGGTATATCTTTTTTAAATAATTATAAAAAATAATCACAGTCGCGTCTGCTGTTCCTGCTTTATATGCTGATCCGAATATAGCACTAATGCATCACTATACCATATTTCCTCGAAATCATATAAATCATTAGATCTCAGACAGACGGACAACAATAATGAATACATGAAGTTACAGTGGGTACTGATATTTTCAAAGAATATTCAATTTGCATTATGCAGACTCAGCTCAGCTACCATTATATCGTTATGTATTTCAGTATTATTAATTATTGTTATATCGTGTGTAGATACAAGTAGATATATCTAAATAGGGCTTCTGTTGGCTTAGTATAAGCACGACTGCTGATGTAGAGAACTTAGGTTCGAGTCCTGGCCCTATAGTTAACGTTTTGGGTTCTTTTGCCCGGAGTTGGGCAGTTGGCGTTGAGAGTTGTGTACCCCCGTGGCTCGGGGAGCAAATGAAGTTTTTCACTGGTCGTATCAACTTGTTTGTTCCACCAATTTAAACAGGAATAGAGTATGAAGTATTTGCGTAGGTACATCTGTTCACTGTAATGTGTCTACTACCTAGTAAGCTACTTGCAATAAGATTTTCAGACGTAGCTAAAATCTTTGAGTAGCACATTCGTTCGTGTACTGGTACTTGTATCTAAGCATTGGAAATGGAAAATTTTACAGAGTTAATGTAGTATATTCAGATATTGATTGATTTTTTTCTACTTGCAGTGTTAATAGAGGTTGAGAACGAACCACATCCCCGAGTAAGTGGAGGACCTCTGGATGGCGCCTATGTTTTTAGTCAGATGCACTTTCATTGGGGTGATAATGATACTTTCGGATCGGAAGATAAAATTAATCATCGAAGGTAACCCTAATAGAATGCAGTAAATCATAATTCTAGATAATATAATACTAGTAGAACTTAGAAAACTAGTAGTATAAAATACAGAAGTTGGTAAAGTTCCATCCTTACTAATATTATAAATATCGCAGTCTTACCTACTGACGTATAAACGCTTTGACGAATCGTGATAACGTGTGACAATCTTTAACCAGAATCAGAAAAATTACCCTCGTTTTATTAATTCACGACACTTTAACGACTACAGATTTAAGTGAAATTTGTAATGGAAAGCTTAGAGCAGTAGCCTATAGTCCCTTTTATTTAGATCAAGGCCGCAGACAAATTCTATGAAATAATATATTATATGTATTAACAGTTTTCCCATGGAGTTGCACATGGTATTTTACAAAGAAGAATACAAATCAGCGAAATCTGCTATGAAGTATTCCGATGGCTTGACGGTGCTTGCATTTTTCTACGAGGTAGGTAACATTATACGTGATTTATTATAAAAGATCTAGACAAACAAGACACGCATCATTTTTATTTAAAGCATCCAGTATTCTTTTTTTATCCCTAATTGCAGTAAAATTCCTGTTAAGTTCTAACTGTTAAGTACCAATATTTTCATATCGTTTTTTTTTATTATACACATACATATACTATTATTAACACTTTCATGTTTTTCCATACATATTTGTTAAAGTTAATAACCCCATATTTTTTCAGTTGGACCGGCACCAGCACCCAGCCTACGACGACATAACCTCTGCTCTATCGAATGTGACCGAACCACACACAAGTGTTGTCATGAGCCATCCGTTTTCTTTCCTCAACATACTGCCTTTAGACCTGCGACGATATTTCACTTACAAAGGGTCGTTGACTACTCCACCGTGTTCCGAAGTAGTCATATGGCTGGATTTCGAACAACCAATAAGACTGACTCACGATCAGGTGAGAAAAATGTTTGATAATTTTATTATTTAAATTATAACTATAAGTACATAAATTATAATTTTTATTAGAAAAATATGATTCAAAAATGTATTCAAATTCTTTTTTTCGAAAATTATGGCGCAAAAATATTATATTATTTCGAATCCATATAAAGTAAATACTTAAGTGCTCTTTGAGAATTATAATATGTAAAACTACTAATGTACACTGAAATCTTCGATCATATACATATGATCGAAGACTGAAATACTGAACAGAGTTGTGTATATCTGTTTTGGAAGCAGCTTTGAGACCAAAAGACTCTAAGTGGAAAGCAGAACCAACAAACAAAAAGTTTTTTATTTTTGCCTTGAATAGTAACATTTAATATTTATGTATTTTTACAGATAGAAGCATTTAGGGAATTGCGTTCGGCGACTGGAAAGATCAGACACAATTTCAGGCCCATTCAACCGATCGGCGATCGCGTCGTTTTTTACAATGTTGATAACAATTATTATAATTATAATGAAGTCGATGATCCTGATGAGGACTCTACGGGTTCGAACCGAAAAAAGAAAGGTCGCAACGATAGCAGCAACATTAAACTGAACTTTTTTATGTTTACGTGTACTTTATTAATATTAAGTGCTTAGGATGTTCGACAAATGTACATAATAAGATGTACACTGCACATAATTCGTTAAAAGCGCAGAAAGCTGAATTTTTATGCAATTTGCACAGCTACCATATTTCTCACAACAGCTCTCTGTACTATAATGTGAAATGTTTGTTGGATATGATGCATAAAAGTAATTGTAGTTAGAACTTACACAGAATTAGCTGAAAAATATTGTGTAGTGCCCCAGTTTGAAAGATTTAGATATACGGAGCGCGAAAACACATTAAAATAACTATTAGGTACAATTTACAAACCATGGACATTAGAGAAGAATGTATAATGTAATGATATGGAGTATTTATTTTAACATCTTATTATATAATATATAACTTTGTAAATAATAAATATAATGTACGTTTATAAATCGTTTATCCATCCAATTGATGTATTTTTCAATAACACGAAAGCTGAAAGCTGAAGGGAGGCCCATGCCCAGCATGTTAAAAAGGGCTGAATACGACTACTACTTATTAAGCTTTATAATTTTTATTATGTTTGTGACTTGTGTAAATTTCTTCTACATTAAATATCAAATGAAAGTGACAAATACAATATGGCTTAACAAACTTTGTAATATTATATTTGTGCATTTGAAATTAAAGTGATTTCAAACCTGAATAGCAACAATGAGTTTAAAAGTAGGTTGTAATAAACTAATTATTATAATTATTAGGTGCTTATAAAGTTAGCTTTAGTTATATTAGTACTATTGACTGTGATAATTTAAAAATATTTTTCTTCAAATTAAAAAAGTAGAAAAATGACTGATCATGCTATTTATTTATACGTCTTATTGTTCCTAATTAATTAATCATTTTAACAATTAATTATTATAAATTGAAACTTTAACCCTGTCATGTATGATGAAGTATGCAAACTTAATAAAATGTTTCTATTTGAATGCCATGTTAACTGATTTGATCATAATAATTTGTTGAATTCTCACTTTCAATATTGAAATATAAAATTGAGATATATATGTATTTTTAATTTAAAAAAGTCTAAGCAGAGTTAAAAAAAATGACTATAATATATATAATGCTAATATATATATAATGCTACTATATAGGTATAATAATTGATATACTAGGAAAAAAGGTGTAGATAAGTCATACGCGCTCAAAACTAAGCTAATTGGCCCACCTGTACATAGTCACGCGTTGACGACGCACTGTCGCGAATTATATTTGTCTCTTTTTCACTGGCGATACTTGAATCATGCCATCATATTTTGACAACTAATCGTAATGTAGTGTGTTCAGTGTTATTGCAATATTTTTAGTTATTCATGTGTGCGTTAGTGTGCCGTTTTTGAAGGTAGAATGTCGTTTAGGTAACGTATCTACACCTTTTTACTTATAATATCATTGGGTATAATAGTAGACTGTATTTGACAGCTAACAACTCATTGGAGATTTAAAAGTTCTAATTCATCTGTGCATATTGTGGAGTCAAGTGGATGAAGCAGATGTATAAATTTTAAAATTAAGTAGATTTCTGTCATAGAGACTGAACATGAGCTTGTATTTCATAACATCAAAATTTGAAAAAAAAGAACATACAATTAGTTTCCTTGTACAGAATGCACTAGTAAACATTCTGCACATGCTATGGTGGACTATTTTTAAAGATATTACCTTCAGCAATGGGGTATTACATCAATTTTTGTAAAGTGTCGCAATTCGATTCTGAAGTGATAATAAACCACTAAAAAACACCAAATTTTCATTCAATTGATAAGTGTTGAAAAAAACATTTTATTTTCAACCCTTAACGCCTTAAACCCTGAACGCAGTGGACGCCATTATTACTCTGTGTGTCAGTACGTCAATGGGTTTTGTAAACAAATGCGCTGATAATTTGTATGAAATTAATAATTGTTTATAATTTAAAAATAAGTTGCTGTTCTAGTTGTTGTTGGTGTGCTGATCCTAAATGCAAGAATACTAATGTAACAACACCAAACAAATTATTTATTTTCGTTTATATGGCGGTATGACGTAATAAAGTGACATCTACTATTTCATGGTGTTTAAAAACAGATAAAAAAGACTGAACTTAAAATTTAATTTAAAAATGTATTTTGTTATTTTATGAACTAAAACCAACATTTTCTGAATGCTTTTTGTCTTAGCTATCTTAATAATATTTTTTTAGATTGTTTTTCATATGGAGTAAGATATCCCATTTTGGAAAGGCTTTTGCGCATGATACAGTTGAAGAGCTTAGTACTCTACAATTGTTTAAAATGGCATAATAGTAAAGGAACCAACAAGTATGTGAAAAGAGGTTTATTTAAAAAATAAGAATTCTTAGAAATTACCTTAAAATTACAAAAATGAATAGTCATTCTTCATCTGTAGGTCTATTTTCATTTAAAGACACCATAGCACTTAAATTTTCTTCATTCCCTTCTTTTAATCGTTCCCAAATTAATTCTGCAATTGCTTTTTGAGTTCTCCTTTCTAATTTTTCTAACTTTTTAGCAACATCTCTTTTTAAATCCCAATCAGGTTTTCGTGGGGCTAAACTGGATATATCTAAGTCTTGCAAAACAACCTGAAATTATATAATTACAACTTAAATCCTAGATTGAACTGACATTACAACAGTTATAAAGTTTCTTATAAAGAATAAGGCAAGCAAACAATAGGTTTGATTTATTTTAGATAATTTTTTATGGATTTTTCTTTTATATTTTATCACCCTTACCACCACAAAATAATCATAACCATCCCTTATCCTATAAAAAGTATTATATTTAAAATAAATTTTTGTAAATTATAAAGATTTTATAACTTATATGACAAAATGATATTGTTCTATTAGAACACAAATACACATAAAAAAATCTGAGTTAAATCGGTACATTGCAAAGTTTTTCGAAAATCTAATCAAAATACTCATTTATAAAGAGTTTTTAGAATTTTTGTGTTGATCTGCCTGAGACTTCATCACGAGAAAACCATTGGTCAGATTTTTATGACATTTAGTATGATGGTAACTGACCTGGAGGAAACAACATAGGTTACATTTTACTGCCCAAAGTATCAAGCCCCAAGCTCATATGTGAGAAATGTTTACTAACATATCACATATGTAGGGATGAACATGAACGGAGCAAGCACTAGTACAATATAATTTTATAATTTACCTTCTCCTTGCCAGCTTCAACTAAATCTTTAACTTCTTCATCAACTAACGATGGCTCTGCGTCTTGTAACTTTTCCTTCTGTAAAGACTCATCTTGAGGTTTGTAACTTCTAAACTTAGGTCTGAAATATAATAAGTATATACATAAATAAATATGAATGCTGTTTTACAATAACTTTAATGAATTTTAAAGTGAATAAATCATACTTTGGAAGTACCACAGGTTCGGCTTTCGATGTGCTTTCTGTTTCAGTGGCATCACTGTTTGGTGCTTTTCGTTTCAGGTTTTTAAGTCTTTCTTTCCTTTTCAAAGCTTGTTCTTCTAAATTACCAACACTTTCCATAGTATCGAGAATTACCATTATTTCTATCTACACAACTGTCAACTATTAAGCATTGGGTGATAATATAATTTTATAAATATTTTATATTATCATTCATCATTCATGTTAAATAGTATAATCATTAATCAATTCGGTTAGTGCGACAAGTGACAACACATTACACAAATCTCCACTTTCATACTTCGAAGGCGAAGCATAGAATAGAATAGTGAATTTTACGGCTTCGTAGTCTAGATATAGTAGTATAAATGTAAAAATTTAAAATCTATATCTACGGTGAATTCAGAATTCAGATGAATATTGAATAATCAATAATAAACTTCGAAGTTCAGGTGAAACACGATTCACGTATGACAATTATTGACAATGACATCAAAGAGTATATAAACCAGTATATTATCTATAGGTACTCTTTGGTCGAGTCGAAAGCGAAGAAGAAGCGCTGTTCCTGTTATTCGTTATTATATGAAAAGTTACCGGTAATGAAATTATTATTTATTATTTTAATATAATGCCTCAATATAAACTATGGATTAGTAGACTGTTTTGTTAGGAAGTTAACTATATTTATTATTTTGATATGGAAAATATAATAAGTTATGATTAATTCAGGCGGAATGTTAAATTGAATCTATACTATATTATATAATTATATATTATATACTATACTATTTATAAAGCTGAAGAGTTTGTTTGTTTGTTTTAACGCGCTAACCTCAGGAACTACTGGTCCGAATAGAAAAAATCTTTTTTTGTTGGATAGTCTGTTTATCGAGGAAGGCTTTAGGCTAAATTACATCACACTACGACGGAGCGGAGTGAAAAATGTTGCAAAAACGGGAGAAAAATATTCCTTTTGAGAGCTTCCGTTGCGTAGGTTGCGTAAACGGTTAAAGCTGTGCAAAAATCATGTATGACGGAAATGTTACCCTTTAAAAGTTCAAAAAAAAAGTCCGCGACACCATATAGCCATTTTGAGGTTGACTCGCTGTAACCTTTTTTATGGCGATCAAATTTATTTAAAGAAAACGCATTATTTGCGAAGGTGTTTTTATTAACATGATATTAATCCTTATCATAATAAATAAGTTAATTATTGCAAGTATGTATTTAATTTTGAATAAAATTGCTCTTGGCATCATTTGATTTTGATGAATATCTTACGAGATGTCAAAATTTAAACATAACTCCGCAACAAAATAATGATCACCGTGCAAGACGGCGGTGGCGAGGGGGGAGGGATGCCGAAAAGAATTTCGCGAGCGAAGCCGCGGGAATTTCAGGAATACATTATATATAGGAAGAGACTACTAGAGGATATTAGACGTATGTTTGTAATTTGCGTATATTTTCAACCGACTTCCAAAAGGAGGAGGTTATCAATTCGTCTGTATGTTTTTTTTTTATGTTTGTTAGCTCATAACTTTGAACTGGGTGAACCGATTTTGATGATTCTTTTTTTATTTGAAAGGTAGTGCTTCCCATGTGGTCCCATTTTAATATTTTCCAGTTCTGACAGTGGCATCCATGAGAAAACCATAAAAGTCTTAAATTTGCAAAAAGTATTTGCGCAACAAATGGACGAATAACTCAATATCACGCCAACCGTATTTAAATACATAAATAAATAAATTAACAAAGTCCTTAAAAGTATTATTTTCTACTTTTTAGTTCAGATTTATTAAGTTTGGAAGTCGGTTTTTGTTTTTTTGTTAAAAATAATTTATATAATTTTATTTTTGGGCAGGCTCTGACCAAACGTCTTAAATATTAACTAACTAGTTACTAGTTCATTAATAGTGTTGTGAATAGTAACCAAAATATATATATATATATATATACAATAATAATTACTGTAACTATACAATTTTATATTAAATAGAAAGATAAAAAGATATTAAATATAAAATATTCAACGTATCCTTAAGTTTGTGTAGAATCTGAGCTTTGTGAGGGCTCGCGTAGCTTTTCTAACGGGTAATAATGTCAGCATTGTTAACTTTTTGGTTTTCTAACAGATGGCGTTATTAGTACAATAAAATTATTTTTTTTTACACATCTCGATATGAAATTAAATTACTATAGCACAAATCTATAGGCGTGATTGTTTTTCAGTAAAGTGCTCAGGTTGTGGAATAGAGTTAAGACTCGCTTCGCTCGCCCTAATAAAATACCTATTATAATTCCTGTCGTATATCATTAAAATTAATCATGAAATATATCAGTCAAAACTCAAAATAATACAAGGACGCAATAGAAAAAAAAATCACAGTATATATTTTAATGCAATATATTTACAAACATTAAGTCTTATGTTCCTAACATTATATAATGTGACTTTATACCTACATATAATTTAATCATTTTCTTTACACAATTTTAAACTCAATTTATACTTAAAATAATTTCCAAAAACAGCAAAGTAATACAATAATATTGTAGAGAGAAAAAGAAGTGAACTATAATTTCGCTTAATTCATTATTATACGTTCTTCGATTTATGCGAATCTTAGACATTATACATATAACTAATTTTTCACAAAAATAACCGAAAAGATAGTTTATGTAAAATTTCGCTTTATTTTTTCCTGGCAACATTACTTAATAAATTGAGGGTAATGAATATTAGGCATGTATTACTTTTCTCTATGGTAATGAACTTTACACTGTTTGAAATTGCGCGTAAAATTACCGAACTAAAAGCAAGAAGGGCCCTACAGTACTCCGATCGCTCTAAATTGTATTCACATTGAAAGGTGTGAGCGCACACCATTCTCCATTGAAACAATATTCTGTCATTTTGAATGAAAGAGAACGAACGTTTAGTTTTACTCGGGAGTAAAAGAGACAACATGTATTTGTCGGTACGGTTGTGTAATCACAGTTTTTCCACGTTTTTCAAGGTCAGGGCCCTTCTTGCTTTTAGTTCGGTGGCGTAAAATACTTGTTAATTTTTTTTTCACAATATGTAGAAATGTCCTAAATAATAACATTTATACAATATTTTTTGTAATATATAGTACCTAATTTACTGACCGTTGGAAACTTATTCTTTTAAGTTCTAACTAAATAGAGTCGATGTCGATGGAGCCAGGCTTGGCAAGCGTGCATGCAGAATAGAAACAGTTATAGTTAAATAAATTATATTTACTATAGCTTGCTCTATAATAAAATGTATTAAGACTCAGATAAATATAAGAATAACAAAGACTTACAATAATTATTATAACATGATATACTTATAAATTTTAATAATATTAATTGTACATCTAAATATTGTATATTAGGTACCAGAGTAAAATGTGACTATTTTATTTAGACGACCATTAATACTTTATCTAGCAGTATTACACTAAGTATGTTATATCATATTTTATCAGTAAGTTATTTAGCTACTTATGGCAATATAATTATTTTTAAAATAAATAATCGTATAACATATTCTTAAACTACTTTTTAATTTGTAGTGTCACTATTCTTGTAAAAATAATTCGTTGCCGAATCCCTAATACGGTTTTAATAGGCGTAACATTCTCTCGTATTATGATTTTTGCATTTCAATTTACAATTTTTACGAGGGATATAATATTCGACATTTCGACGAATGTCTAAATTCACTCAGAGATGAAAAACGAATAGTATCTTAGTTTTACAACAACTTAGGCAAAATTTCTTACAGGTCTGCGGCTATCAAATGAAAGTCTGTTTGAAACGTTATTAAGGGGAATTCCATGATTCAAGGACAATACTTTAGACACAATATTTAAATCTTCATGAGCTCTTGTGTTTATATTAGTTTGGGCCAATAACTGTTTTAATTCGGAATCGCGACTGAACTGATTAAATCGATTTGTTAAAAATCTGTTGGAAAATGGTGACTCAAAAGTATTTAATCTGTTATAATTTTGATTTATACCAAAGTTTCCAACACTACTTTCATGACGGAATACCCGATTTCCTTGTTTTAGACCTTGTTGATCATCAGGTCTTAATTGATTTGTAAGCTGAAAATTTGAGACTTGGTTAAAGTTTTGAATTGGGTTAGGTTGTAAAAAGTTGGTAATACCCTGAGGAAGATGATTTTCTTGTAAGGGGAATTGAGCCTGCTGTTGATCTCTTAAATGTATCAGAAAGTCAACAGCTTCTCTATTGGGAAGTTGTTGTTGCGGTGCTAATGTATTTGTTTGATCCAAGGTGACACTTGGTTGTATTGAAACTTGAGATTTTTGTGGTCTTACGTTATTTTGACCAACAATATGTGGGGAATTATTTTGTATATTAAACGTATTAGATATTTGATTACTTGAAAGTTGTTGTTGTTCTCCGATAAATTTTTGTCTTTTAGATTGTTCCTGTTCAAATAATGCTTGTTGTATTCTTTGGGCCTCCTTTTGTTGCAAAAGAAGCTGCTGATTCCTAAGCAACTCCTCTTGTTGTCTTTGTTGTATTTGAAGTAATCGAAGTTGTTGTTCCAATATTAATTGTTTTTCTTCTAATTGCTTCTGCAGAGTTAATTGTTGATTAATAAATTCATTTGACGGTATTCTTTGTATATTAGATGTTGGTATTTGAGGAGTTAAAAAGCTTGGACCTATAACGTTTGTTGGCGTGCTCAGCGTTGGTGAAGGTTTTAAAATTCCTTGATTATTTAATTGTTGTTGATATATAGGTATTACTTTTTTTGGTACGCCTTGTGCATCTTGATGCACTGTAAAAGCAGCTACTAACGGAGCTTGAAATACTTGTACGTCTTTTTGATCTACTTCTTCAATATTTTCACCATCTTCATTATGTGTTGGCTTGGGAGTAGTCGTAGTCGTGGTTGTTGTTGTCGTAGTAGTAGAAATACCACGAGGTTTTGATGTTGTAAGTTTACTGCTACTGCTAACTAAATTACTAGTGCTCGATTTAGCTGAACTTGGTATACTTCTGATTTGTTGTAAACTAACACTAGTTTCTTTTGTTTCAAATATCTCCTGAAATGGAGCTTGTGTTGGAAGACTCGCAGTCGCATAATTTTCTACATTTCCGACCGTAGAACTTAAGATAGATATATTTTTGTCTATAAACATTGGAGTAGTTTGAGATGAATTATCAAATGCAGATTGACCATTAACAACGAAAGAATGAATCTGTATATTTTCTTTATTAGCTTGTGCAACGTTAAATTCGTTGTTAGCGTTATTAGTTTCGGTATTAGACTTAAAAGTACTATCAATATTATCAGCATCTGTGAAGCTATCGCTCTCTTCAAGATCACTAAGTGCTTTTAGTAAAGCTTTTCTTATGTAAGGATCTAAACGAACCGAAGGTCCTGCTTCTATTGTGTTAGTTTTATGATTCAAGCCATCGTTAATAGTAGTATCTTGCGCAACTCCAAAATAAAGTAGAGCGGAGAATGTAATGATCTGCACCTGAAAAAAAAAGATTGAATTATTTACTAATTACACTTAAAAATATCTAGTTTTTTAGGATTTACGTTCTTACTAAGAGTACAATTTGGTTACTTAATCAATTTACAAATTCACACATAGCTTAACGGCATAAATCACATTAAAGAGTGCAGACGATAAAGACAACATAATATAAACTAAAAATTTTCAAATTATGCATATTTGGAAATCATTACGGGTATAAAATGATATTAGAATAACTTGAAGCCAAATATTTGTTTTTTGTTGTTTGAAAGAGGGTGAAGCCACGGGTTCTGTAAATATCTAACCCAAACTTAAAAACTCAACGTTTCTCAATAGTTTCAAAACAAAATATTTTCACTGGAAGTATTTTGGAAGCTCTATTATTGTTTTTTTTAATTTCCCTACCGATCTCAATATTACATACATACTACATATATTACATACTTACTATAGTATACTATAGTATACTCGTTGATACCTAAAAGAAGATTTTATGTACTTTTTCCATACCTAAATATGAAATACCTTTTCAATTAAAAAGTAATTACATAATTTCCATGATATTTGTTTCTTAAAGCATTTGATTCCAATAAAGGCTTTCGTGTAATGTAGAACAATGGCGTGTTTCTTCTCATTTGTTGCGTAATTGTTATCTTCCTTTGTGATGGCACGAATTTTTAGTGTTTAGTGGTTAAATATGTTTAAAAAGTTTTACTGAGTTAATTCGTATTTAAGGAGTAACTTAGGCTAGGCTTTTTTTTTTTTTTATGGGACAAAGGGGGCAAACGGGCAGGAGGCTCACCTGATGGTAAGTGATCACCGCCGCCCATGGACATCTGCAACACCACAGGGCTTGCAAATGCGTTGCCGGCCTTTCAAGAAAGAATACGCTCTCTTCTTGAAGGTTGCCAGGTCGTAACGGTTCGGAAAGACCGCCGGCGACAGCTGGTTCCACAGAGTGGTTGTGCGAGGCAGAAAATGCCTAAGGAATCGCACTGTTGTGGAACGCTGGACATCGAGGTGGTGTGGGTGGAATTTACGGTTTTGGCGCGATGTCCGAAGATGGAATTCTGCGGCCGGAATCAGTTCGAACAATTCCTCAGAACACTCCCCGTGATAAATGCGGTAGAAGATGCAGAGTGATCCAACATCTCTACGCAGAGCTAAAGTATCAAGCCGATCGGAAAGAGCTTGATCGTCTATAAGTCGAACCGCCCTACGTTGAATGCGGTCAAATGGAAGTAGCTGGTACTGGGGAGCTCCTGCCCAAAGATGAGAACAGTACTCCATGTGGGGCCGAATTTGCGCCTTATAGAGGTTAAGGCGCTGACCAGACGTGAAGTACTGTCTCGCCTTACTGAGCACACCAAGCTTCTTTGAGGCCAATTTGGCCTTATCTTCCAATTGACCACGGAACTGGACTTTGCTCGAAATGTCGACGCCAAGTATTCCGATACTGGCTGTGGCAGACAGGGGAGTGTCCTCAAATTGAGGAGTTACGACAAACGGCATTGTTTTAGCGGTTAACGCGCAAACTTGTGTCTTTTTGGGGTTAAATTGGACTAAGTTTCGTCGACCCCAATCCGAGACTTTGGTTAACAAAGATTCGACTTCAGATACAAGTTTGTTGTTTGTTTGTTTTTTAACCGACTTCAAAAAAGAGAAGGTTATATTTTAGAAATTTTATTTATTTTAACTAGCGGAATCCGTGGCTTCGCTGACACTAAACCTAGGTTTGTCCCTCTGGTTCGCCGCTAGTCTACATATAAAAATAATTCAATTTATATTTATTTAAGCTTATCTTTAAATATATTTCATTTTTGACTATATTTGACATATTTATATGAAAATTTACTTTATTTTACTTGGTGCTATAAAGTCAAGTTAAATAATTCCCACGAATATTAGGAATCTCGAAAATCAGAATTATATTCTTCTATGATAGTCCAAACTCCCATAACGGCTACACGTATTGTTTTGTATGTGAAATTCTGGTTAAGTACTTAGGTAACTTTATCTTAGATTGCGAATCGATTTAGGTAATTGTTATGATAATTAATTTGTGTTTTGTTTAATAACAGTCGTCACAAGGCGAACAGAAGACTGATTGACTGATTTTCTTTTTATTTTCGTCATTTATATTTAAGTATATTCAGTTATACAAATATTATTAAGTAAGTATGTTGTAAATAATAACGTAAACATAAAAAATAAATAAAAGAGGTACGTTAATTCATAACGGAAATAGATTATTGTATATCCTGTAACTATACTATAATCTCTTTTTATATATACCGTCCCATAGGTTACTTTTATTGACGTATAGGTATATTATTATAAGTATATCTACTTGCCAACAATGAGAATGAAATTGCAAGAATAATTGGTGTAATTTATGAAAGAAATATAATATATTATATTTCTTTATAGGTAAAAGTATTTATTTACAACATTTAAGTACATAAAATAAATGTTGAATGACGTTGCAATGCGTTATTTGTAGCGTCCTTAGGTAATATTCACAAAACACAATCGATCACGGAACAACCATACACTTTCACTGTTCGTAACTTGACGAATGGCTGCTTGAAATATGTCAAATTCAATAAATAATGAACACCCACGCACCGACAATATCATGACATAAGATAGCTCTTAAGATTACTCTCCTGAGTAATTACGACTACTACTTCAGTTTTTGTTTTGTAAGTTATTGTAGTCTTTATATTAAATACCAATATATACAATTAACATAAAAATAAATAAACATTTTTTAATTATCTATGAAAACATATACCTATACAAAATACATACCTACTTACATCCAAATTTATCGGACTAAGTACTATTATAAAATGCGAAAGCGTGTATTTAGTGTGTTCGTAAATCCTATACTCTGGACGGATGTGGATAGAGAATATTCTCTAAGTGTAACCATATAATATGAGATACATTTATGCGAAGCGAGGGAAGACCTACTCGACGGCACTCATGATAATTTCTACTCTACCAGTAGATACTCTAACTACTACTAACTACTTAGTACTCTTAGTTACATAGTACATATTTGTATTGAACACTATCTAAGTAATAGGTACTTGCTAACTCCCTATATTACATTTAAGAATTTAATAATTTCATAAATGATAGGCACGTTGTAATGTATTAAGATTTTATATAGAGCTTACAGATATTAGCAAGTATATGAGATGATTCTTATCATATAAACTAAAAGAAGATATTACTCTAAGCTCAAAAAACATGTGATCCATTGAATCAGCAACGATCGCCGCCAAGCTATGATTTATAATCTTTATCTGCAATTAGGTTCGCAGTAAACGGCTGCGTTCTTCATACTTTCACAATATTAAATACTAGGCAATTTTTATGTACGCAATAGTAAATACTTACATATGAATAAAAAACTTAAAGTGAAAACTGTTAATTATAATCTATACTACTATTTATAAAGCTGTTTGTTTGTTTGTTTGTTTGAACGCGCTAATCTCAGGAACTACTAGTCCGCATTGAAAAATTATTTTTTGTTAGATAGTCCGTTTATCGACGAAGGCCATGTAATATTACATCCTGCTTCGACAAATAGGAGCGGAGTATCAATGATAAATGTTGCAAAAACGGGAGAAAAATATACCTTTTGATAGCTTCCGTTGCGTGCTCTGCGTAAACGGTTAAAGTTATGCAAAAATCATGTAAGACGGAAATGTTACCCTTTAAAAGTTCAGAAAAAAGTCCGCAATAGCATATGTCTATCTTTTAAGGTTGCCTCACTATAACCTTTTTTATGGTAATCAAATTTGTTCTGAGACAATGCATTATTTGCGAAGGTGTTTTTATAAATATGATATTAATCCTTACCTAAATAAATAATTTAGTCATCACAAGTATTTAATATTGAACAAAATTGGTCTTGAGTTGGCATCATTTGATTTCAATGAATATCTTACGAGATTTCATAGTTTTAACATAACTCCGCAACAAAATAATTATCACCGCGTGCAAAACGGCGCGGCGCGGCGGTGGCGACGGGAGGAGGGAGCCGAAAAGAATTTAGTTTCCAGCCTTTAGAATGCGAGCGAAGCCGCAGGAAAGGCTAGTCATATATATAATATGTATAATTTTATATATAATATGTAGTTACTATATACATACTAGTAATCTGATATATTACTTATATGAACATAATACCTATTATATTTAATATGAACATTATGATTTCGATATCACAATATTAACACTTATGTATTAAATTCTCAGTGTATGCCTTAAGCCTTTATACGAGTATTATAATAAATAACACTAAAGGTATTGTTAATGTTTTTGTTTGAAACTAACTAAAGTTGAGCCATTTATATACATACGAGTACAATGGTACAAATTACATAAGAACGCATTGTCAACTAAGAGGGAATTTCTCTTCCAAAGGTGAGCACTGATTGCTCTCGGCTGAAGGATTTCGTATTCATATGCTACAGTCAACGGCCTATCAATTATATTGATATTCATACTATAGTCGATTGGAATAGTCATTGCATTGTAAGTATGTTCAGTTTATTAAGGCCTTTAATGGTTTGTCATGTTTTATTAACAATATGCAATCAATAGTTTTATCAATGGATGCCTAATTAATAATTAACATTTTATAACAAGAGTCTGATATGGATGTCAGGATCGCTTTTTTATATCTAATAAATCTAATTATTATAAATTAACGGCTTTCATTGTTTAGTAAAAATATATCCCGACAAGACGATGCCAATCATAACTCAAATTAGAAATGTTTCACGTCTCTATTACGCAAACAAATAACACGGTCAAAGCTTATGGCGCCTAATATAATTGTAACTTACGAGTATGAGCACTGATGATATTAAACATTTTATACAACAATAGCGCTTCATTCTTGTTGCATACCTTTTGTGTTACACAATCAAGAGTTTTCATGATTTGGCTATCGGTCAACTTATGTACTTGTATTTGGTCGATGAGACTTTAACATAGGTATAAGATAGTGTACAAGGGTTTTTAACGTATTTAAAATAACTTTGCAAATTTGTTAAATGCATATATGTTATAACTTATATCCGATCTTTTCCGTAGGTACTTAACGCATAGTATAAACTCTACATCTGATGATCCTATTTATGATAAAAACGGATAAATTTTATTTATTACCTTTTATTCCCCTTAACTAACTTTAATTTTGCATCAAACTTTAAGTAAGTTAACTAAACAAACACATGTTACATAAACTTACAACCTTACGAGATATAGGCAGGTACCTAACGTAAGTTGCTTACGAGGAGAGAGTAGGTACGTATGTTAAATATTTATTATTTACCACTGTTACAACAATTGCATTTTATGGCAATGTTCCTCAATAGGTTTTTATGCGGAAATAAAAAGTAATAATATACCTACGATTTATGTCCGAAATTCATAGTAATGTGTTTTGCATTTGCATGATGTTATCTGAGTGCCACCGAAAAAGAATGAAATACTTAATGAGTTCATTGAACTGTGTGTATGCAAAGTTAGAATATAATAAATATTTTTTGGCACTCTATATCATTTAACTCTATAAGAGTAGTGAAAATGTTTGGATCTGGCGTTTACAATTCAAAACAGAGAAGGCGTAAAACATCATATCGGCACTTAAAAACTGCAAATAATGATTATGTAAGTAATAATAATTACACAGACTTGAACTTTATCTTCAAAGTATTCAAATTATACTACTTATGGACAGCGTGTATAAGTATATACCTATACCTATGTTTCGTATGCATTGTCTGATAGATTAAATAATAATTTTTCGGAGAATTGATCATTTACATTGTGAAGATTGACGATGGTACAGATAATATCTAAACAAGTGTAATAACATTGTAGAACTTTTAATACGGGACTAATTAGAACATCATGAAAATCATGAGTATCATAATCAGAAAAACAGATACAACACAATAAAAGTATTGCATATACTTCTCCCGTAAAGACAATGCCCGGGGTTCGCCTAATGAGATGTTGCAAATAACTTGTTATAGCATATCAAAAATGTAATGAGTAAACTGTTCACATAAATATTACTTCATTTGTCTTTATCTCTTGTAAACTATATATGTATCAGAATGTTTTATCAAATACAACACTTTATTTCACATTACAAATTGTTCGCGTGCGATTATTTCTAATTAATTGTTTTACTTTAACTAAAACGCAAGGACATTAATGTACGGTAAGTATTTATAAGAATTAGTGTGTACTATGTTTTAGTATTGTAATAGTATTAATAGTAGTAATAGTGTTTATTATTATGTTACAGACGTTACGTTAGAAGTAATCGTATTTGAATGCAGGTACTATTATATTTTAACTTAAGAAATGAATTTTTTTGACAACGATCTTAATTCACTATTTATAATTATGCATGATTGTAGAGGTTTTCTATTAAGATTGCTCTGTGTTTGATTAAACCGCTATGTATTTTTTTTCTTTAACAATTATGATTGCCTTGTTGTCTCTATCTTAACGATCCTAAGCAGTTTGAGAATGCGATTTCAATGGGCTTTTTTATTGCACTGCTTATAGTCTAAATTATACATAGTTAGGTTTAATTATAATTTATCGTCTATATACAAAAATCCAACTCAGCTTTACCTTTTAAATATTCCCTTAAGACACTTTAGTCATCATCAGGCTATGGTTTAATATAAAACTAAAAACAAGTAAGGAAAGTCGCTAGCAGTAATAACTACATTAATTGCTACTTGTATCGTATCACATATCGTAAGCGATTATGACTTATGATTATAGAGTTTTGAGTAATCAGTGCATCCATTAAAATTAACTTAGTATAATTCAGTAATTTATTTAGCATCCATGTGATTATAATCTTGTCGAAAAATGAGGCGTAATTTTTATTTCTCTTTCCCTTGCCCACAAAGCTTCATTTAAAAAGGCCAATGAAATTTATATACATACAAATTTAATAGTTTAGAAAATAGAGAACGTGGACGTGATTTGCTGTACTCTTCAAGTTATCCTTAAAGATGTTTTATGAGTTTTGCGTTTATGTATGTTGATATCCATTCTTAGAATGATTTAGGATGCAGATAACAGATTACCTAACTGACTTGCAAAACTGTTTGGGTATTATGCAATACCTGTGAGCTCTTTTCTTTTATTTATATTACTTCTACCTTAATATTAAAAATCTTTACTAATTTTGTAAATGTGAAAGTATATTTTTAATTTGGTAAGTACCTACTTAAATGAAGCTAGGACGTTTCAAGCCATTACTAGTAGCCTGTAGAGATAATGTTTGCATAGAATTTACAACCTTATGTTATTTAATTATTTTGATAGATACTACCACCTACACAAAAAACCAGTAGTTATTATATAAATTTAATTACATACTACTTATACAGCTTTTATTATAGTAACATGTTATTATTTAATAAATAAAAGAAATTTTAATAGCCTTACATCGTGAGAAACGTAGTATCTTTAAAAATATTCTGAAAGCTTTCACTGTCTCACGATTCTTATTCATTCACAAACGTACTTTATGATTCTACACAAACTAACCTATCATTTCATCCTTATTAACTTATGTATATTTATTAATAATCATTAAATAATTAAAATGCATATTTAATTTATTATCAAGAATGGTTTACCCTGCACTATATTTTGTCTGACACTTTAAAAACAGTATTTGTCGCTTTAGAGAATAGGTGTATAAATATATATTTTAATTGTTAGCATGTTTAGTTGCAGATCTTGTGGTTTTGAGCTCAAGACCAAGGTCAGGTCAAATTGAGAGAAAGTTATAAATGCTTTCTTTATCAGTTCATTCTATTGTATCGTATGCAATTTAATTTTTATCACAAAGTTTAAATGGAATTAAACTAAAATAAGTATATCTAAAAGAAACAATTGTACAATGAGTAATTAATGTCCACATGAAATTTGGGCAAGAATACTAGTTGCGCTCTCCTGCTGAACCGCGATGATGATTTTTTTAGGTGAAAGAGAATTTTTTGTATTAGGTTAAGTAATTAAGTTTTTTTAGAAGTTTTTTGTTTTCGGTTTGACTATATGCGAAAAATTTTCATACGACAAAAAGTATAATTATACCTATATGGTCCCCACATTTATCTCCCGACACGAAATGTTGGCAACGCCCAACCAGCGTCAAACGATTAGGTCTCTCGACATCATCTCAACTTTAATTCTTATTTAACTTAAAACAAATGTGATGTCATTTTACGCTATCACTGCTTTACAATAGTCAAGACGCGTTATTATGTAAGATTCCGGTGAAGCTGCATATTACCCAAATTAAACACTACGTAAAAGAGGTAGAGATTTGATATAACTTTTTCTAGAAAATATTTTCTTAGAGAGCATAGGTCATAGCTGTGAAAGACGGCATACGTTACTGGTTGTTGTGTAATAGATGTATCATCAAACCGATTATATTTTTAATTTATCCATATCTTTTCTGTGTCGTAAGATCAGGATGTTTTAACTGCGTTTCATTTAAAATTTAAATTTTATTCAGAAAATTAATGTTGGCTAATCTAAATTTCAATACAAACATAAGCTTATGAAGGTGCGGTTTACGGTTTAATTAATTAGAATTCCTATCTAAGACGAATTAGCATTTGATAGAAAATATGTTTTATACACAAAAGTGAATAATATTTTATTACACATGTCCTGACTGGTTAACTATCGCAAGATTAGACAGCTAAAATATATTTAAAAATTTTAAATCTGATAAAGCTATATTTGAAAATTTTAAATCTGATAAAGCGAAGAACAAAGTTTACATGATATTTTTTTTATCGGAGCTGATTATTTTTTTATCAACTATTAGTGCTCTTAATGAATACTGACAACATTTTTTATCAAATTACAATACATTAAAAGAACCATCCATGTAATATCAGTAGTTTTGGAAAACTAAATGAGTAGAAGAAGTGTGGTCTTATATTTATTTTTATGCTTTTCACAAGACAAGCAAATAAATCGATGTTTTTGAAAACGATTTCCAGTAAATTAAATTATCTCACTGTTTATTAATTTATATTCATATCTAAATTACATTACGTGTAAATTTAACTATAAAATGTTAAATATTTAACACCTTTATTTCGACAAAAACTTTAGTATTTTAGTATGTATAATGAATGTAGAATCCGTGGAGTGTGCACATTCATCATTCCACTCTGAAGACCGTAAACTCTAATTTTATTATATACAAACAAAAGTAAAATGATTATATACCTGATCTTATTTAAATAAAAAACGAATAGAATGGAATAGTGAAATTGCTTTGTTATTTCACTATTCCAGTTTATTTGTTAAATATAGTTGTAAGTCAGAAAACGACATCAAGAGAGTCACAAGCAGAATCCTTAATGGGGTCTTTTTCGAGTTCCGACAATTCGCTTTAATTGTGAGGGAAGATCGCATCAAGCATGCAACTTACGTCAGCGGGGAAAGTGCATCATTTTGTATCACATGTTTAATATTATATTTATTTCTACTACTACATATATTTATGTTATAAATTTATTCCAAGGAAAACAGCTAATAAGAAAACTTCATGTTTTATTCATCGAAACAGTTATAGACTACAATGTATAATAAATCAGAAATGACAAAGACGATGAGCAAATTAATCTCACGTTATATGAGCTTATATAATAATACATTTCAGTTGCTTAGAGAAATGTGATAATGTTCTGAAAATTAAATCACATATCTTTTTACTTAGTTATCAAAATATATATAGACGATAAATACATACATTGTTAAGTATATAATTAAAGGTAAACAAACACTGAAACTTACCGGGCGCATTGTGCAAGTCTTCGTCACTGCACACGCGACTAACCAAGATGAAAGTTACACTGCACTAGTGTCGTCTCCGCTGTCTAGTCAAGCACTGTCCAGGCTTGAGTCGAGGGACCCACAGCCGACTGCATTACACCCGCTACCTTTACTCATGTTTTGATAATATAATCCGATACTTGTTTGTACAGAATGTCGGTGATTGTTTTAAAATTTAGCTGTATTCCGTTCCGTTTTCCTTGTGTTTTTATTTTCTAATGAAAACGTTATCAATTGACAATAATTAAAATAATAAATTAGAGATGGAACGAAATACAACCGTTAATAATATCTAATTAAAATTATTTTCTGGAAACTGATAACTTATATTATGAATAATATAAAGAAAAAAAATAATAATATAAAATACCTATTAACTTAATTAGTTTCATTATAGTAACATAATAAAATTATTGAATCGCTTCTGCTTACTATATTCAGACACGCAATTTTTGTCAATTACTTTCGATACGCGCACGTAACTTTATCTACATGTTATAAATCATGCAAAAAATTCAAAATAAGGCTTTACGAGAACGAGATACAAACACTTTGTTTTGCTTTCTTAAATGTTATCAAATAGAAATATATATAAAAAAAATGAAATACACTTCATAGTTATACAGTGTTTAATAAATACGAGTACTTACTTCCTGTATTAGGGTAATCAAACTGTTAACCTTTAACGATTATTTATTAAATAATTTAAAGAACTATATATAAATTTACTTCTAAAGTGAATGAGTAACAATAGCTATTTTAATTTTACCTAATTTTTAGGTTTCCGTATCTCAAAAGGAAAAAACGGAACTCCTATTGTTGTCCGTCTGTATGTCTATCAAGACCCATTTTCTCAGGAATACATGGAGGTATCAAGCAAATTCATATCAAATATTGAGGTCTACTGTCCCTACCATAACTTTTAATTATATACCTGCAGGTTTGTATGGAACGCTCGGTGCACGAGTCCGACTCGCACTTGGCGGAATTTTTATTATATGAGAATAAAGTAAAATAAAAGATTCATTTACGTTAAATTACATACTTAGTGCTTTGAGCTTATTTAACTACCTATTAAAATATTTTTCTAATGGTTACAAATATTTATATTTGTTTGACTCGACTATATTCTACACTAGCGACTTATTCTCGGTCCGCTCGGGTTCGTCCCTGCACGTTTTATCAATATAATAAATCACTTTGTTTATTAATGAAAACTGCATTAAAATGCAACATGCATAGTTTGTGAAAAATCTAAGCGTACAGAAGGAGGGAAGCGAACTTGTTTTATACTATGTAGAGATTTGTTCATTATAAATACATATATTAAAGGCTATAAAATAAATAAACGTTATAACGATTAGTCTACACTAATATTATAAAGAGGAAAACTTTGTTTGTTTGTTTGTTTGTTTGTAATGAATAGGCTCAAAAACTACTGGACCGATTTTAAAAATTCTTTCACCATTCGAAAGCTACATTATCCACGAGTAACATAGACTATATTTTATTTTGGAAAAAAATAGGGTTCCGTAAGATATTTGGGTTTTTCGGACACAAGGTGTAAAAAATAAACCAGAAAAGTTACTTATTTTGCGTACGCTGCCTAAACTATAAAAGATAGAACCATAAAATGTTCTAATTAATTGTAGATCTTATAAATACCTACAAAAAAGTCCGCGAGTCTATGTCGAGTGAGGCACAACAACCATTTTTTTATTTAAAAATTATCATAGCATTTTAAATATATGTAGGGATCTCTCCAGATTTTTTATTTTTTAATTTCAGATCAAATCTTTACTTTTATTTTTTTATGATCTGGCTTCAAAACCTAAATATAATCCTAAATTTTCATCCTTCTACAAACGCGGGCGGAGCCGCGAGGAACAGCTAGTATGGTATAAATCGATTACAAAATAAAAATATAATTTAGGAACTTAATGTTCAAAATTACTTTGAGATAATGAAAAAAGTTTGTGTGCAACCTAAAGATGAATAGTAATTCGATGTGTAGTCCGTAGTAGGAAATAGTTTTGTAACCCGATTAAGCAAAATTTGCATTTCTTAGCATTTATCATATTACATAAAACCTTCCAATAAAATGCTTAACGAATTAGCCTCTTGCACATTTGTCAATTTCATTTAATGTGAGATTTCGTTTAAAACGTTTAGTTTTTATTTAATTTTAACAATAACGAAACATC
Organism: Boloria euphrosyne; assembly: GCA_951802675.2. NCBI lineage: Eukaryota > Metazoa > Arthropoda > Insecta > Lepidoptera > Nymphalidae > Boloria > Boloria euphrosyne. The sequence continues at coordinate 7,722,236 of OX637877.1, forward strand.
TCGCGAAGTAGTTAAATAAAAATTAGGCACACACATAAAATAAATTTGAAATATTTCATATTATGGTGTAAAATATATTATAAGAAGACGAATGAAATGTAATAATATAAGTTCATAATATTATGAACTTTTGGAAAAGAATTTAGGCATTGTTTACCAAGTACCTTATTATTATTGTGGTTGTTGGGTGTGGTGCCGAGGACGGCCCTAGCTACGTCGACCAGTTCTGATCCATTGTAGCTCCTACCAAGTACCTTAAGTAAAGACATCAACGCGCTCGTTTCTTTAACTATGAAGTATGTATTTTTATTTCCGTTTGTATTTTTATGTAACATAATTTTATAAATAATTTAATGTGCTTTATTTAATTAGTTACAATAATATTTTTTGTAATTAGCTTTTAGCCAGAGCTTTAGAAACATTTAATTATTGGATTTTTATAATTACCGAATAAGAGTAGTAGCAAGAGCAGATATTGTCTAGCGATGACAAGTACTTTTTCTTAAATTAAAATTGATTACAAGCGTAATAGAAATGAAATGAATGAAGAGGTTCGTGGCTTATTGTAGTGGGAGGTCAAGCGCCGACCGGTCTGCTCACGGTTCCCAACGGAACTTTCTTTTCCGACTATAGCTGTGTCTTCGAACTTACATGTGAAATATAAGTGACGTGAAAAAGCAAATATTACCTATACATAATTTTATTTGCTTGACCGCTTTTCATTAGGATACCTGCTTGTGCAGTAAACAAAGTTGTGATGTAAAGAAAATCTTAAAAAAAGTCTAATTTTCTATTTTATAGAATTTATCTTTTAATACCCAATACCGATTGTCAAAATCATTTTTTAAAATATTTTACTGTAGTACAGATAATTACTCAATAAGAAAAGAATAAAAAAAATTGCTATAGCATATTACGCCATATTTATTGCTATAGCATATGTCGAAACATATGATGACCAGCTTGAGGTAAACATTGACGATACAATCATTCACCCCATTTCCGATGAAATTCGTAGCCTCTCACTTGTTAGAAAATGATAGTCTACATCACGACGGTCATTGCCATAAACACAGTTCAACAATAAAACGAACTTAGAAATCTATTTTTGACTCGTATAAGCTTGAAGTATTCGGAGTTTATACTTTTTATTCTTTATTTATTTATAGTTAACCTAAATATGATACTAAAAATAATACAATATTCAGCGATACGGTACCTACCTTCAATGCGGTAGTCAGATTTACTATTGCTCGGATTTTATGCTAAATATCAGAGCAAAAATTTATAAACATTATAAAGTCGAATATAAAATCGAAGAGGCACTCAGGCACTGCTAGTTATAAGTAAAGGAATATTATCTATACAGCTATTATTAGAAGCTTAGATAAATATATGGTATTAAATACCTATACAAAAGTATTTTTTGATAGTGTATCTAAGGTGATAGAGATATGCTGTTGCGGACTTTTCTGTCATTTCGTTCTAAATTTTTATAATGTTGTTATAGCTAAGTAAATTTTTTGAAGAAGGCTTGAAACTTATTGTGTTTGACGTGGGAGTTAAATACGATTTTCCTTTGGTAAAAAGTATCTTAACACGTAGACCCGAGTAACGTCGTCACTATACAATATTTAGGTACTTAAAATCGGTTCAGTACTTTTTGCATGAATCGCAAACATAACATGACTCATGAGTCATACAGACAGATGCAAACATGAGTCATACAGACAAAAATTCAATATCAATTTTTTGAGTTCTTCTTCAAATTATAAATATATTTTTTAATATTATTTCATTAATAGTATTCGCATTGTGAATATAGAGTAAAAGACGATATTCATCTATATATATAAAAATGAATCCCTATTTTCCTTGGTCACGACATCCCGCGTGAACGGCTGGACCGATTTCGCTGATTTTTGTTGTGTTTGTTATTGTCAGGAGAAGGTTCTTATGAAAGAAAAAATTAAGAAAATTGAGCGGAAATTTAGGAAATTTAAAAAAACTTTATAAAATTAACGGCGTTTAACGTATCAGTTATAACCGTTGCCGTGGTGCATGCAATGGTAATTAAATCAGCAAATATATACCGGGTGATGCGGACTAAATATATACAACACGTACCTAGGGACGAACCCGAGCGAAGCGAGGGTGAGCCCCTAGTTCATTATAAACAATAAGATTATCAAACATTACACAACCTTTGTCATGCAATGCAAAAATATACTTAAGTCATCGGTCTTCAAGCATTTAAATAAAGGCAATTAAATCATTAATTGATGAAATAATACTCAAAAGCAATAACTTTGTAATGCTCAGACAACTATTCTATTATACGGGCGACGAACGACGAACGCTCATAGAGTAGAGGCTGACAAACAGTTTATCTAGGTACCTAATCTTATTGATTTCGTGAGAAAATAAGAAAAGCCTGGCGGGGCTGGGCATCATTCATAGGTAGGTTTTAAATTCAACTAGATACTCACCCTCGTCCCGCTCAGGTTTATCTCTAGGTACATTTTAACAATTTGTATAGATTTCTTAGAAATTTGATATTTTCCCGCAGTGAAAAGGACTCGGATAACCAGCTACATAATATCGTACCAAATTTCATCAAAATGTGACCAATGGACAATCGACAACGAACAGAAAGGCAAAAATTCTAAAAACAAAAGATTCGGCTTCTGTATCGATAATGACTATTTCATGCACAGATTCGACTGAGTTAAAGTAGGACTACGTAACTGCGTTATACGAATAATTTTCTCGTATATTTTATGTGACCTCTGATTTTAAAGGTACATGGTAGAATGGATGTTATCTTTTTGCGTAAATTACATAATTTTCTGGTAAGTAACTTGTGTGCGACACCGCGACAAATTGTTGAAATTAAAAACTGATGCCGCACCTTTAGTCGACGTTGTCTGTTTTTGCCGCTTTATGGCTGTTTCGTCATGAAGAGGCTTTCTCATCACGTCATTTACATATACTTACGCACATTTTCTGTTTGCTTTAAAAATTTCACTACCAATAATCTAAGCGATTCTTGTAAAGATACGTGAGAGATTCATTAATGAGCGAACATGTTATAACCAGAGTTGACTTACTAAATTGCATATTATGTATATAAAAACTAATTTCGGTATTGTAACCAATATAGAAAAAACATTTTATAAAATGTGAAGCATTATTTTTTAAAATATAGTTTTACTTTATTTCAACATTAATATGCTGAAACCCATTCATGCAGTATTATTGTTGAGCAGTTAAATGGAGTATTTCACCACTGTATTAATGAACTTCTTCCTTACTTAAATTAGGTAATTAATCTTATTTTGATGCGTATGTGAAATTTCATTAGTACTAAAATAATCAGCGTTCCTATTTGAATGACCGATTACCCATTGTTTTACTAGAATTACCCTAATTAAGCAACTTATTATATTCATTTACTAGGTAGTTGTTGTATGATCAGTGCAGACACGACTTTATGTTTACTGATTTTGTTTAATAACTTATTTATTTATTAACAAAAAATGTATTCCGATTTATTAAATAAAAATGAATGTTTCTTTCTCTTGTAACTTAAAATGTGGAACGTACGGATCATACAGATCATTTGCAGAAAATTATAACACTTATCCGATTAGGATAAAACTTTGACGAGTACATATTTTAAGCAAAGTAAATATAAGATAGATGGCAACAGACACATAAGTTGTACCAGATAGTCTGAGGTGTAGTATCACTATAAATATTACAATTTCAAACGATACTTATTATATATAAGTACTTGTACTCATAGTATGCATGTAGTAGTTATTTTTTTATACATATCGTACTTTTCTATTCCAATGTATATAATTGTACATACATTAGGTACAAGTCTTTTCTAGGACAACGATTTCGAGCGAAGCGAGGATGAGTGTAAGGTTAAGAATACTAAAACGCACGAAACGACGACTTTGATCGTCATAATTTTTATTATTCAACAAGAATGATAGAAATTTTTCAATATTATAATAATTTCAGTCTATAAAGTATACTGTATAGCTGTCTTATGTCTGAGCTGATTTCATTCAATAAGCGTGAGATAAAATGGTTGGGATGCATGCTTTAGCAATTAAATTAATTAAAAACATTTTACACTCATATAAAGTGTATATCTAGTCCTCTTTATAGTGTTGTGCCGTTATATATATTTCATTATATACTATAAATACACAGTCTGGCCATAAATACTGTTACAATTAAAAATAAGAAAGATATTACATTTGAATTTGGAATCTGTCATTTTTATACGATTGCTCATTGTGTTTTCTAATTTTGGCGCCAATACATTTTATAATATTTTGCGATATTAAAATGGAGTGGGGTGATAAAGAGAACCGAATCGCTGTGATTGCATTACACGAAGTTGGTATGGAGCCAAATGCAATTTTTAAAACTCTCCATACGCTTGGTATAAGTCAAATGTTTGTGTACCGGGCTATCAATAGGTACAATGAGACCTCCTCTGTTTGTGACAGAAAAAGATCTGGCCGTTCACGTAGTGTTCGTACGAAAAAGGTGGTCAAAGCAGTAAGGGAAAGAATTCGCAGAAATCCTGTCCGAAAGCAAAAGATTTTAGCTCGGGAGATGAAGATAGCACCCAGAACCATGTCGCGTATTTTAAAAGATGACTTAGGACTTGCAGCCTATAAGAGACGCACTGGTCATTTTTTAACTGATAATTTAAAAAAGAATATGGTGGTAAAATCGAAAAAACTACTGAAGCGGTACGCAAAAAGGGAGGTCACAGAAAAATTTTGTTTACGGATGAGAAAATCTTTACAATTGAGCAACATTTTAACAAACAAAATGACCGTATTTATGCTCAAACCTCTAAGGAAGCTTCCCAATTAGTCGGCAGAGTGCAACGTGGGCATTACCCGACTTCAGTGATGGTTTGGTGGGGTGTTAGCTATGAAGGAGTGACTGAGCCATATTTTTGTGAAAAAGGTATCAAAACATCGGCACAAGTGTATCAAGATACCATTCTTGAGAAGGTAGTTAGTTAAGCCCCTTAACAACACCATGTTCAATAACCAAGCATGGTCTTTCCAACAAGACTCGGCGCCGGGTCATGAAGCTCGGTTCACGCAGTCTTGGTTAGAAGCGAACGTTTCGGACTTCATCAGAGCTGAAGACTGGCCGTCGTCTAGTCCCGATCTTAATTCGCTGGATTATGATTTATGGTTAGTTTTAGAGAGTAGGTACGGCTTGCTCTAAACGCCATGATAATTTGGAGTCCCTAAAACAATCCATACGATTGGCAGTGAAGAATTTTCCCATGGAAAGAGTGCGTGCTTCTATTGATAACTGGCCTCAACGTTTAAAGGACTGTATTGCAGCCAATGGAGACCACTTCGAATAAGCTTTTTATATTTTAAATTGTTTTATATTTATGTATAAAACTAACACACTGTAAAAGTAATAAATATTATTTGCATTAAAAAAATTTTTTTTTTCTTTGTGACAATATTTATGGCAAGACTAGGTAACCATCTCCTGATGTATATATTTTCATAACTATTGTACATTCATAATAAGTATATAATGTCCTCTCAGCCGATTACGGTCACGGCGGCCAATCTCATTGCGACTAGCGCATATTATAGTGCACGAGTGTACGCGCAAACACAAGTGCACTCTCTGTTCCTTATCACCCTCATATTTCGGTGGAAAGACTACTCGAAACGACCAATGAGGTGAGGTAAGGTAAGGTAATAAAAATATATTTTAAATATAAGCTACCAGTAAAATAACATGGGTGAATTAAATCAGGAACCCTTTAACAGCTTTCGTAATATTATAAATAAGAGGGCTTATGGGTCACTAGTATTAAAAAAGTATAAAAATATGATCGCTAAATTTTCTTATATTGTCGACTCTATTAAATTACAGTGTAGGAATGAAAAATATGCAAAAAAAATTCTTATGTAAGTACTACGAAAAGAAATACAAAACAATAACTATTTTATCGCCTTTTTATCATGATTTTCCTTGCACGTTTCGTATGTTTAATGTTAATAGCTAAAATAAAATCAGTTACTGTATTTAATTAAGTACTTACATTTTATTAGTTATATACTATGATAATGTTAGATAACTTTAATAATGAACTAAAAATTCCTAAAATGTAAAAAAATACATAACTGACTAATGACTATCCCATAATATTATAGTAAGCACGTAAAAGAAAAAAAAACATTTTTAATATAATATAATAATCTATAATAATAATATTATATTAATATCAATAAATAAACATTGGAATACAAATTTGTTTTTTAATATACCTACACGCATAGTGGTACCAAGTTTTTCCCCAGAATATGTCTTAACTACTACTAATTTCGCTACTCACTCTCGCCTCGCTAGTGAAATACCAAGCAATCCACCAGGAACCGTACCCAGACTATATACATAATATTCCAGACTATAATCCATCTCAGCGTTCTAGCGTGGTTGAGTTAACAAACGTACATTTAGCAGTACATCTAAACAGCCAAATACCTATACACTTCATTTTCATTCTCATCATTCATTTTCAGTTTCATTCATCATTTTCACATTAAGAATGAACGAAAAATCTAAAATATAAGCTTTAACAATAAGTAGTATGTTGAGACGAAAATTAAAAACACACATTATATTATGTCAAGGGGAACTATATACATAAAGCTTTAAGCCCGCTGCGTAGGTAAATATGACCACCCAATACAATACTAATAGCGGTATTCAGATATTAACCTGGCGCGGGCGGGAGTCAATGCAGTTGTTGCATAACGCATCGCGCATCCGGCAAGTGGAATGCGTTGCTCAATCATTCTTGACAACAGCAGTTCAAGGGCGTTCCTGTAGTAAAATTATTTATTTTACTTGCATTTCTTAAGATTTTGACTCAGTAGGCCCAAGTTCCTGCTAGTTGTAATTAAGAAACAATATTATATTCAACTTTTTCATTTTTGTATATCTATAATGTCTTCTTTGGAAATTAAAATGTTATTTAGTAATTATTCTGTATCAGTGTATAATATAATTTTCAATATGGAAGAAAATGATGTGTGTAATGTGTATGTTAAATAAGTATAGTCAAGAATAGTAGAAAAGATTTTCTTGCTTAATAACCGTTTGAGGTGACGCGGACGTGCGGTTCAACCAGCACATACTTAATAATATTAACAATAACTGAAAATGTGTTGGTTTACTAAATATTTTTTATTATATTTTATTAATTTTTGCATTGAATTTTATTTATTTATTACTTAATGTCTTATCATATTTATTTATATAATAAAAAAGTCAAATAATCATTCTTATTAAATCGATCTAATATTCTGCATATCATTTTAAATACAAGAGTTTTATTACTTACAATGCCTTATTTTAGAATTATGGTATTGTTGTGATTTCTATTACTTTCCTTATTTATTTTTTCTAAATAAAGATTAGGATATTTGAAATTTTTGCTAGCGACACAATAATTCTATGTAATTTAATTCTTGCATACAAAACCAAATAATCGTAGATGATAGCTTATATTTTTTCAAGATAAACATGAAACTTAACCAAATGTTAAGCATTTAAATTTTAAATATTATTCCCGTTGGCGAGTGGTACGTAGAGTAGCTGTGCCAGGTTGCTGCGCGCATAGCGGCCTCTCTGTTGCGGCGCGCCGTGGCCGGGCCGGCCCCAGAGCGACGCCCACGTACGGTGGTGAAGACGTACACTTTCTGCTGAATCACGACGACGCTCCTAAGAAAATTAAACTTGAATTTATTTAAATGAACTTTTGAATATTCCATTTTTAGGTTGTTTAAAATTTAAATTACGAGTATGTTACGGTATGTTCATCCGTAAAGAAACTAATTAAATTAAAACAGGCTTAAATATGGTTCTGATCAAATCAAATCAAAATTTAATTTATTCAAATAGACTTTTACAAACTCTTATGAATCGTAACTTGTAAAAGTTTATCAAAAATAGAATTTCAATTAGATATTTGTATGTAGCCGATTAGATTCTTATTTATTTGTCTATTAATTTTTATTAAGTATTCCTTGTTCAGGTAAGTTTGAAGTCCCAAGTCCATACAAAAGCCGAAGTAGCGAAACTGTAAGAGACTAATGTCTCTTCAGAAACCATGTTTTCTGTATAGCACTCGAAACGTTAAAAACGAAAACAAACTGCGAAATAATCTGCAAAACATACAAACTTCATACTTAATCCGATAAAATTAAGATTAATAAATAAAATTTCCGCTCGGTAGGTTAAGGTTATTAATTATTTTTTAATCTTTTACATATTATAGCCTGCACTAAAGTCAATATCACTTTGTATATTAGGAAGCGAAAAAGTGATAGATATTCATACAAACCGACACGTACACGTAGTCCGAAAAAAAATAATTTATTTTTTTGTTCATCCGATTAGCGGACGACTCGCAATAGCCTTAATTATGCGATTCAAAATTCGAAATATTTGAAGAAGTTAAAAGATTTCATGTCTTTATATCGAAAATACATACCTCTTGTTTTTCACATTTAACTCGTATTTGGTGCTTGAGTTCCCTCAAATATTCCATAGCGAGAAGTTCCCGCCACCTTAAATTTTTATATGCAAATATTTTTATTTCTCTAACAATAATAAACTCTATTAATATAATAATAATTAATTAAACCTACTAAAGTCATGTTAACGTTAGATTCATGACGATTTAATAAATTGATTGTTTGATATTTAAAGAAGCATTTACAATATTATGATAAATAGCAAGATGCCACATATATACCTAAATCTTAATAGATTACGTTGAAAGAAAATTATGTAATATAATAAATAATAATAAGTTATGCACATTTATAATAATATTTTATGATATGAATAAATTAAATTATACCTACATATAAAAAATAATCTGCTTTTGCCTATTAAATAATTAAAAACGTCTTTAATTGGGTCAACTTAAGAATAATAATGTAAAAGACATGGCATATCGCATCTTCCATCGTTATACTTTAGTTTACAAAATTACCGTGCTTATTTCTTCATAGTCAAGTTACAACTTTTGGAACATTATGAAACATAAAAATGACAAAAATGAGTTATAACCAGCAACATTCGTTCGGAAAACTAATTAATAAAGTTTCTCCAATCATTGCACGCATGATTTCATGTGTGACCTCGAAGGCTTGCCTAGTAGAATGTCACAATACAATAAAACTAATAACATTAACAACCTCTTGTCTGTATGATTTATCCAATAATAATTAAGAAAAATAGTCTTATGTAACTTACTTTTATCATAAAACCATATCACTGTAGTACCAATTCTGTTGAATCTGTAAGATCGATCCATCTATAGTATAGATGTTATGATATAGATTCTATTGTGTGTATTGTGCATAAGATTAGTATAGATTACACTTATCAATAACTTAGGCAAACCCGAATATACACGAAAAGACTTTGTAATCGAACTTAGCGTAGCAACATATAAAATAAATGGAATACATACTGACAAGATTGTTCAGGAGGTCGCGTGACGTCGCTAGATGGTAGAGTGCGGGCTCCTATACGCCTCCTTCTCGCCAACAACGGTACGAGTTCTATGCCACCAGTTAATCTCAGTATTTTCGCTTCAGGAGTCAGTTTTTTTTCTGTTATGCCATTTATATTATCCTCTTCGTCATCAACAAATCTTTTAACTCTATCACCGTTAGATAAGCGTTTTATAAATTTACCCTTTTTAGGACTTTTCTTTGATTTCCCACAGTTAGGTTTATTATCATTGCTACTTTTTCTTTTTTCTTCTGTACTACTATTTCCATTAGCTTTCCTAATTTCAGGTAATTTATCAATATGAGAATGATTTAGGTTTTCTTTATTTACCTCATTTTTTGATTCGTCGTCGACTGTCTTTACTTTAGGTAAAGTTAGAGACGAACTCTTATACACCTTGTGTTCACCTCTCATTTTATTAAAAATGTCATTATCCGTCCAACCCTGGAAATGGTAAATTGCATTAAAAACTATTCATTTTCTTCTTCTGGCACATTATAAAAAATAATGAAAGTGAAGCTTTTACGATGTGAAGGATTTAGACTACAGTGTGAAGTTACTCGTTATTGGCTACAGTGTTGTGTCATTTTAGTATAGTGTGATTTCTTTTATTTAGTTTCACATATCTCGGTGTCTGTCTGTAATCAAAACTTTTCTTTGTAGTTAAATTTGAACGACTCCCATGTGTCCAGTGTAGATAGAGCTGGGCACACATTTAAATGAGCACATATTTAACTGACGATTACCTAAATGCCCCCATTTTTAATCCAATATGGCGGACGTTACAAAATTACGATTTATCATTTGAGACAAAAAAATAATAAAAAAATATATTTTAACGCTCTAGAAACACAAGAAGTATAACTTTTGGCGAGCTTATATAAGTACACACACTCACACACACTTCTTAATACAATGCACACGTTTTAACAATAATATTTTACCATAGACTTGGAGAAATTTAATCCAATATCTCGAGGATTCCTCCAAGTAGTACCGCCCGGTCCTGGCTTGCCCCATGGCCCTTCCATTGTGTGCTAAAATGTTTTAAACAGCAATAGTAACAATAATAAAAGATACTAACTAAATCAATTTACGAGTATAATTACCATTTTTCGCTCATATTCCAAGTTATGTCTGAGTTCATCGCTTATTGCCTTTTGTCTTTTGTGGACCATATTATCTGAAACATTTCGTTATTATTAATATGAATTCTTAAGCAAAAGAGGTCGTTTCGCAATTTAATATTAAAAAAAACTTTGTTTCTATTGAACCTACAGTATACTATTTAGTCTAAAATACAAATACAGTTATGATTACAAGTTACGTTACACTGTACCTACGTCCTACATGTTAAGGTCTCTACGTAATCAAAATATGTAGGTCCAAACTACAGTTTTTGTTTTTTCTCTACTAAATTACTAATTAGTAACACATATAGTTTTATTTAATTTAAACTTAAATTACACATTTATAAACTTTAAGTATGAGAAGCGACGAAAAGAAAATCGAAGTAAAAATTTTATTGAATGATGAAAACTGAAACCTAGCTCCTATTAAAATCCTAGAAATCTCACTTTTACAAAATTAAGGCACGGAACGTATTTCTTTAGTTTTTCTAAATTATATAAATAATAATATTTACTGTAAAATATTAATACAATATTTGTAACTATTGGCACGGTAAATAAAAAGTATGTATTTAACTAAAATGCCTAACAAAAAAACACCAGATATGTCATAATTTAGGAAAATCATAATTAAAATTTGTTCTTGCATGTGATTATAATCCTTAAAAATATTTCTAGAACCTAGAATTTGCTTGTAATTTTGTTTTTGCAAGGGCGTTTGCTTGTATCGAATTTCGTTGTCCACAGTTTTCCGTAACGAATCTGCGTAACAAAGTTGCGGGTCTTCTCGCAAGCGCACCGTACGTCGTTGTCGTGGCGACCACCGCCGACAAACTTCGTGGGCAGACACACCCTGAAATTTAATTGAAACGTTAAAATTGATTAAACTTTAATTAAAAAATATATACGAATATTTCGTGATCGCGAAATATACTACACAGCCAGTTAATAAAATTGGCTAAACAGGATTTTAAATTGACACAATATTCTTTTCTTTTCATGGCGTTATATTTATGAATCACATAACTAGTAAAGGAATAAACAAAATTATTAATAAAATAAAATAATAACGATAAACTTATTGCATACATGTAAGAAGGATAGTATAGAGCCTTATAATATCCATTGTTTGGTTATTTTCAATATTTACCTACACATAACTTCTATAATATAATCATTATAATAATTAAATGAAATGTATTTTAATTAGCCACCTGACATTGTCATTTGCACAAAGGCTCGTAAATTTTAAAGGCAGTAAATTACAACGTATAAAGCTACATTCCGCCGTGCGAAAGTTAGCCAGGACGCGGTTATTACCACACTTATGGAATCTCCTCGTTATGTCACTGTCACGTCGGTGGTCAGTCCCGGCTTATACACGCAATGTGACCTTTGCCTTATAGAGATTGATTGCATGCGTTTGCTTTACGATCATGATAGCCTGAAGCTCTGATGACGTGATGCCTTTTTGGTAAATGTTTATCGACTTACTTATCATAAAATACCTATCTACATATATTGAAAGGCATTTGATGAAACCTTCGCTATTATATTTTGTTTTTCTGTGTTACTGAATTAACTTGATTAATGAACATTAAATATTATTGATTCTTTTGACACCAAAAGTAAATGTTAGAAATGGAAAATGATTAGGACTTCAAGAACTAATTAATTAAAATACAAATTTCGAAATGAGAGTCAAAAACAGCAAAACTCCGAGAAAAATATCATAATCAATTATCACGCACATATAATATTGACACATAATAACTGATGCTTGATATATAATATGAATAAAAATGTATCAAAGGTTTAACCTTCAATTCGTCTTCAGGATAAATTTCAACAGCACGTAGATCGGAGAAACGTATACTGTGAGGGTTGGGCGCGCCGCCCCCTGCGCGCCCCCACGGCTCATACGACGCCAGCTCTAAACGAGCCTGGAACATTAGTTTTTTATAACTTTGTCTATCTTTATTATACTAAACATACGTACTATCCAATTATTTATGGTGAATTTAAATATGAACGTTAAAATTTTATAACTTTGACTAATATTAAGTTACGAGTTACGACATTTGTGGTTGTATTTTGAAGCAGTCTTAAATGAGCAATATAGTATACAAGGTAAGAATGTATATGAGAATACCTAAACTTTCTTTAAACAACTTTGCTTTCTCATTGTTTTACTCTACAACACTGTGTTTAAGCGGCACTTGTTATTTGATTCACGGGGCTATTTATTATTTTTTTCATTTCAAAATATGAAATAATAGCAATAGCAATAATACCTATATTATTCATTCTTGGAATAATTTTATATTATAGTTTTACACTCTTTTTTACATGTAGGTACTAATTGAAAAAACGATGTGAATACGATAGCTAATAGTATTCAGCTCTTTCTTCATATAAGTACGTACTTATATTAGTTCCTATTGCGATTTCCAAAAATATAATATAATTTACTTAATTCAGTAACTTGCCTGCTCTATTGTGAAAAAATATCATAATAGTCATGTTTCAAAGTAGTTTAAGAACATTAGTGGACTAGCTCTAAATATAGGTAGGTATATGCTAATTACAATTACAAGTATTTACTAGCTGAATGGTTTTTAATTTCTATTTTCGTCAATGTGTTTTATACTTGTGTTTATTAATTATAAAAATATAGTTGTATGGTTTTAAAATGAAAGCTTAGGCTCAGTTGTTTATCAGAAAATACATAATGGGTTAAAGCAGGTACTAAGGACGGACTTCATATTCTAAATAGTGCATTTATAAAAAAAACTTAAAATATGAAAACAATTTGACGAAGCAACATAGTAGTATATTGTCGGAGACAGAGAAATTCATACATACAATATTATGTATGTACCTACGCAGTATGTCTGCGATCACGAAATACTATATTGCTTTGTCAACACGTTGTAGTTTACTAGGTTTATTTTTCAGAAATAGTACCAAGACTAAAATTTAAAGATAATTTTTAAACCTGTTTCTGTTGTTCAAACTTCTCTCTAAGGCGTTGTTCACGTCTCTCCCTTGCGAGTCTTTCACCTTCTAAGCGAGTTTGCTCAGCTCTACAACGTTCCCGAGCTCGCCGTCGCGCCGAACCAGATGTGGGAGCGCTTAATCTCCTTTTGATTATTAAAAAAATAAATATATTAAGCTACGTGTACTATTGACTGCTGCGTGTAAGAATTTACTTAATAGGTCGCAATCATCCTTCTGAATATCTCAAATATAAAAAAAAACTAAACAAAGCATGTTTTTAGAAAAATATCTTATTTATTTAATGCACTCAAGTTTTACAAATTGTCACTTTTTGTAGTTGCACAGTTTGTACAAGTATTTCAAAACTATTTACAAAAGTTATACCTATCCGCCCATGTAAGGGATTTTGTAGCAAACTCGAGTTTGAGAAATATGTTTGATACAACGAAAGTAGTAAAGAAAATTAAGTACCTACACATTAAATAAAAAAATATAACATTGCGTGTAATGAACTTTTTTTTTCACTGTTATATTAAAATACAGATATAACAGAAATAAATCGATAGTTACATTTAGAAATAAATGTTGTTTTCCTTTTGTAAATTTGCTTAATTTTCCCAATATAAAACCTGCTAAAAACCTGCTAAAAAAATAATCCTAAAGATTATTTAAATTGCTCATAATCACAATTCTCAACTTACCTTCGTAGTCGATTCGAGTGCAATGAAAACATTTATAAAGATCACTTAACAAAATTCTATAAGATACATATTACTATTTCCAATATGAAAATAAAATAAACGCGATGTAAAACGAAAAATATATGAACATGACAATGGCAAGTACTACACGAGTTTTCGCTTACAACTGAGAATTTGCGAGCCTGAAATAACTTCGATAACGTGAAAGCTGCACGCTTCAGGATACGTTTCCATTGTAAGATTCTAAAGTTCAATGCATTATTTCAGCGTTGATAAATGTTAATAATGCGATGATATACTACGAGTACTTTTTTACTACTTTTTATACTAATTAGCTAAACTAAAAGTTATTTTATATGGAACAAAAATGGATAGATAGAATCTATACATGATATAAAAAAAAATGATTCAAATTTGTATATTAACTATCTTATTGAAATTTCTATCTTATTTAATTAACTATCTTATTATGATCGATACAGAGGTCTAATCTATAGGCTTTAGATTTTTCGTCTATCAGTCTGGTGTGATCGCATCGCGAGAAAACCACTGGACAGATTTTGATAAAATTTGGCATGGTGATACCTGATGGGAAAATAACTCACCTCTGAAGGCGAAACCGAGCGGAGCGAGGGTAAGTCGCTAGTATTAACCTACCTTTAAAGACAATTAACGAAGACTAAGCGTACAGTAATATTTTACTAAGTATTTCGAAACGTTAGGTTTAAATGGCAGCTCAAGCAGCTATGCATTAATACGAACCTTTAATGTATTTAGCAAATCATCATGCTGTTTGAGTAGTTCTTTAAAATAACATGGACTATGTAGGTCAAAACGCCTACAGTTGATTATTACCTGCGAAATGTGTACGTTGAAGCATTACGTATTATTAATTCAGGCGCACAAAAATAAGTAAAAATATGGTATCATATAATTGTAAATTTCAGTAGATTTTTAGTAATAAAATCATATTTCATATTTGCGTGACTTAATACTATGATAATAATAAATAATGAAACTAATCAGAACAAAAAATGTATTTATTGTTGTTTATAAAAAAACTAAGAGATATGAACATCTGATTTTAATTTCCATAAGGCGATATCACGTTACGTCTCTAGAAGAAAATAAAAAGGCATGAGTATATATATACGCAAATTTCGCATGACTTGTACCCGATTATCGGATTATGTACTAGTAACATGCACTCGGTTTACGTAAAGAAAATGAAAATAATTTCTCCAAGTGGTACCTACTTACTTAGTAAACCTTTTACCCATAGTAAATCTATAGGTACCGATATATAGAAATGAATGTTTGTTGGTCACGCCATAACTTGGGAACGACTTTACCGAATTTATTCATCGTTATTTTAAGTTTTGTTATTTTGTAATAAGAAATATTTAAAAAATGTTAAGAAAATTGGATAATTGTGGAAAGCAATTACTATTTTTGACCTACCTTATAAAAGAAATTACCCGCCACCCTAAAGTACTCTCGACTCTCTTTGACTCCCCTGCACATTATCGGGGCGGTCGGGATGCTCTGTGAACCGAGGGCATCCTGATGTAGGTGAAGTGGCGCGCGTGAGTCGGGCCGTCCGCAGTGGATTTTTCATTTTAGTGAGTAGGAGTCACACAGTCCCTGCCAGTTGACGGACCGGCAGTACCCCATAATGGGTTTCCCCAGCCATATCGAAAAAAAAATATTCTAATTATATTCTGTTCTTTAAGCCATACCTCCGTCCTTACCACTTGAGTAGCGTTTTAATAACCTAGGCACTACAGGTCAATATGTAAATATGTTTAAATATTTCCGATAATTATCAAATTATAGAATTCCATATAAAAATAAAATTCATACTTATTTATGTTATAATGGTTGAGGCTTAAGTAATCAGATATACCAAAGAATTAAACGCTTATTTCAAGTGTTACCTACTATACTGAGTACTGACTGATAAAAAATGTATATGCATCTATTTACTCATTTTAATTATTCTTTGAATAAAAATGCAATGTATGTCAAAAATGTAGTTCGCATAACGCTGTTCTCAATATGAAGGAGTGATTAAATTTTCCATGTCATTTTTCAGCAGGCATTCAGTTCGTCCTGGCAGTGCCGGGCACGGAACGCAAATCGATAACCGCAAACACGCTATAATATATTGTATTCTTAAGGTAGAGTAAGTACGGATTCAAAAATGAGTATTTTGTTTTTTTATGTAGCACTGTTACAAATAGGCTTCATATTAATATTTTGATTTATAGCATTTTTAAATTAACATTCTCGTCTCGTTAGTAGGATTTACTGAAACAAATAGGTATAAGGATTATATAGTTATTTAAAAAAAAACAACTTCAATTGTATAGACTAAAAAAAATGAATTATTATTTGCTTAAAAATTTAAAATAATTTAATATAATTATCAATTAAGCGAAGTTTTTTATACAAGACTCGAATATTTAATTTCCTTATAGACAATTATTATTTGATAAGTAGATAGCCGTTCCTGAAATATGTCGCCTTGTGCGGTTTGCCTTATGTACAATATGAACATGCATAAGCACGACCCAGTACCCTAGCTAGGACATAGTTATAAAGAAATCAATTCGTCAACAATCAATACGATAGCGGAGTTAGAGGCTTTGTGTCAGACAACGCTGTCTCATCACTATGGAGATACCTATGCTGTAAAAAAATTGTTTTGTTTTTGTATTAAATGAAAAATAAAGTTCTATCTATATGCTGCAAAACTAAAATAGTATTTTACAGTCTTTGGATGAAATATTTTTGCTATCGTACACATCGTACAGAAAATGTCTTACTATATTTAAAAAACTTTTTAATGTATGGTTTTTCTACCTTATAAGTATATATTATTATATCTTATTATATATAAGTCATAACTTCTAAACAGGGAGCCGACCAAATCCATGTTAGTCTAATTAATGGCAATAAAAAAACTAAAATACATCCCTCTACATTTTAAAGACATCCGTATTTACGTAACAAAAAAAGTGTAATACTTATATAGTTTCATGTGTAGCTTAGGAGTCTGTATTTTTTTTAATATAAGTACATCCCCTGTAATGTTTCAGTGGTAGTTATAAATAACGGTTCACGAGAATTAGGTCTAAGAAAATAAATAAGATTAAATAAATATATAAAAAATCAGGTATTAAGAAATAAAACAATATTTTGTAACTAATATTTATCAATTATTATTCGTGATTTAGCATTTTACAAAGTAATAAAATAATATTTACAAACAATCGCTATTAATATGACTACATATATGTATGCATGTAAATAAAACTCATTGACTCCCTTTTAACATAATGTACATTATACATAATATACAATCCGTAGTACCTTTACTATGAACTGGCAAAACAACTAAATTTGCAAATACAAAAATAATTTTTTTTAGTAATCTGTCTGTTCTCATTAAAAGAACAATCTTATTTTGTTTATCATTTAGTCATTCTGCCGGTTCTCTAAATATTTAGCATATTATCTACTAAAGTTGTATTAAATAAAATATTACTTCTATACCATGGTCATATACCTTTTATGTTTTGCATATTGTTTCGCCATTTTTTATTTACAATGAATCGTTACAGAATTGCTTATTTTTATACTAAGGCGACAGTTTTTGCCCGATCAGTATTGTGCACTTTCGTACAAAACTATCAATTTAATACTATATGTATGTGAGCATACATGTACCCACGCACGTGTATACTAAAGAAATTGAGGTAATTGGTTTTGAAGATTAAACACCGGTAACTTATCCAATGACTCAGTATTTACAAAGTTCAAATTATTAGGCCACGATGTCATATTATATGCATATTCACAAGGCAATGCTAAACAGGTTTTTTTGAAATATTTTTTTAAAATATTCATATTATAACATTATATTTATGATACATTTATAAGCAAGTTTAGAAATCATACTAATGAATCTACTCGATTTCGCATGTTATGCATATAATACAACTTTCAATAATTACGAAAAAACCAAGTAATAGTGAAAAATCTTGCAAACAATTTGGCTCAAAGGCAGTGTGCTTTCACACAGGTACTTCATATTACGCTACACCTATATATAGAAAAATTGCACAAAGAAGAACGAAAACACGATTATTTACTTCTAAAATATATATCCCTATATACAATTTCGTCTACTACAGTATACCTGTTTAGTAGTAGGTAGTTGAGCGACGGTATTTGGTAACGGGTGCTTCCACACACGCTTATCCACATTAAAGGTTAATCAAAACGGTAGATGGGTAGAACTAGATAGTTTACTGTGAACGTAATATTCAAAGAAAACTTAAAGTAAATCAGGTCACATATGTGAAGGAAAGTATAATAAGAAAGTTATATATAAAATAAATAAATTTTAAAGGTCATGTGATGAATTTAGTGTCAAGTGTTAGTTCATTTACATATGACCTTGATTTCACTCACCATTTTAGACAGAAAATATCTAACTATCTTTAATTAGTAGACCTACAATTATATGGATACGTAATAGCCTCCAGACATTCGACAGACAACACGACAGCTCTCATTCACAACTGATTCCAAACACTCGATACTTATTCATAGTATAATTTTAAAGTCACTGTACGTAATAAAAGGTATCCAAAATTCTATATTTCGTTCGTGACTTTAACAAACTTAAAGTTCGTGTTTTATATTATATCTTCCAAAGTACTTAGAAGTTCATACAAAAACCGAAAAATACTTGGAAGAGTTCGACAAATATACATTAAAAGACGACTCGCGATATTTAATATGAAAATATTTCGAGTCTCAGAACCGTGGATGCCTTTCAACAGTGTATTAAGTACCTGTAGCTGAATGAAAGTAACACGCAAAATACAATACACAACATTTCGCACAAATTAGTTACACTACATTCTATTAGATTCGGGGACGATTTCTTTTAATTTTTGACCGAACGAACAATACTTACATTTAAATATCATCAATGTAGATACAATATCATTTAGATTACATACATTGTTTATACATAATGATTATAAAAATAATAATTAATTTTTTCGTACAATTTCGTACACATTCCTTATTCAAATATTTTTATAATATCATATATAACGCACATTGCGTACATCTTGTTTCACATTGCGTTTACCTCCAATTACAAAATAATCTTTGATTCTATACGATATCTCAGATTTCTTCTAAAGCCCGTAATAGGTCAACTGAACTTTTACGGTTGATTCACACTACAAGTCCACTTTCGAAACGCCGTCGGTTCGCTCTAGATTCTGTATATCATATAATATAATTATTTAGAATGAGGCAGAAACCTTTGCCAAGTGTGAGATTTTAGCTGTTCAATTGAGTTTGCGTAAACGCGGATTCGTATAGAATAGAAAATACGCAACTTGTGAGAATAGTACATATTTTTCTCCTTTGATCTAAGCGGTCAATGAATTCGCTAATTATTTTTATCTGTTATTAGAATAATTAACAACACTATTCAGATATTATATGCTCCAAGAAAAAATCAATAGAAATATTAGCTCACATTAACTCAGCACACTGGTATGTTAGATCAATTAACAGCAGTATTAAACAAGGTAATTCGACAAAATGTACAAGTACATCCATTTAAAATTTCATCTTTGGAGTTATTATTGTCTTTGGCCTAACTCTAGTCATAAAAACTAGGATAGTTTTAACCGTAAGCGATAAACGTCGGAAAACTTAGAGCGAACCGTCTGCGACCACCAATTATAATGTACAACAAACTTAATTATTGCGATTACCGCGTTGTGCTTACCTCGGTTACTTTAAATATTTATTTGATTCTGTTGAGAACTAGATCGGTGGTTACTACGAGACCCTTCTGGTATGGCGAGTCGGAAAGTTCTGCGGCGAGACGTGCTGCCTCCACGCCGTGCTTTTTTGCTAAGAATCGCGTCTGTTCCAAGCCACGTGATTTGTGTACTAATTCGAAAGCCTTTTCTACATCTCCGGCCTCTTGGAACCGCCTCATTATCATTGGATTCAGCTCTGGATACTGGAATTTAAGGGGTATGATAATATTGTGTATATTTAGATATTATTTTATTACAGCGCAAGCAAAGCCGTGGGTTCCGCTAGTAAATGTATACAAGAACTTGACAAATTATATACTAAAACCTTCCTCGAGAACCACTCTATACATTGGTGAAAATAGCATGAAAATGTGCAGTAGTTTTTGAGTTTAATGCGAACAGACAGACAGACGCGGCGTAGGACTTTGTTCTATATTATGTACTGATTAAGTTTTAGTTATAATCGGCATTGGTACATCTTTCGTTATATAAGTTGTCGAGTTTAATCAATACATTAGAATATCATTTCGTTTTTAGGTAGCACCCGTTTTCGATTTAATTAAGTTTCGCTTCACTTGTTCGCAGTTAATTTTCAAACTTTACCTCGCAGAAGGGAGGATGTGTCATTATATTACGTTTATATAACATTGTAACCGTCGAAGGTGTCAACACGTCAGATATCCTCACACATACAACCAACACGCTGATTTAATCGGACAGGGGCGAAACTTTAGAAGCTAGGAATCGACTCTACACCACCTGCATAAGAAGAAGTAAAAGAAAAAATTAAGTCTTTAATCTAATTATACCTTTTCACAAGCAAATAGTACAGGCGCAGTCGCCAGTCCGAGCCGTAGGTCGGCCGCAGTAGGTTTGCCCATCGCTTGTGCTGAAGACACGAAGTCTAATAAGTCGTCCACGAGTTGGAAGGAAAGGCCGAGGTTGCGTCCGTACTGGAATGCTAACTCGCAAGTTGCTTCATCTGCGCCACTCAGAAGTGCCACCTGGAAATAGTTGTATATTACAGTCATAACGACGATTTTAAATAAATATGTTGGGACATAATTACACATAGCGCCATTTATTTCCGTGGTAAGCTACGAGGCTTGTGTTACGGATACCAGATAGTTAATACACTATCAGTAATCAGTGGGACTTGAAACCGCGACCAGTGGCCTAGAAAGTAGGATCCCTACAAACTGAGCCAAACGATCTTTATTATACATTCTATATAATAAAGCTGAAGAGTTTGTTTGTTTGTTTATTTATTTGAACGCGCTATCTCAGTAACTACAGGTCCGAATTGAAAACATTTTTTGGGTTGGATAGTCCGTTTATCAAGGAAGGCTATATTACATAGGTTATATTACATTCCGCTACGACCTATAGGAGAGGAGCATTAATGAAAATTGTTGCAAAAATGGGATTAAAATATTCCTTTTGAGAGCTTCCGTTGCGTGCGCTGCGTAAACTGTTAAAGTTATGCAAAAATCATGTATGACGGAATTGTTCCCCTTTAAAAGTTCTAAAAACAAGTCAGCGATAGCATATTATTATCTTTTAAGGTTGACTTGCTATAACCTTTTTTATGGTAATTAAATTTATTTTGAAATAATGCACTATTTGAGAAGGTGTTTTACAAACATGATATTAATCCTTATCCAAATATGAACAATCCAATATCCAATTTTGAACAAAATTGCGCTTGACATCATTTGATTTCAATGAATATCTTACGAGATATCATAGTTTTAACATAACTCCACAACAAAAGAATGATCACCGCGTGCAAGAGGGGGGTCGTGAGGGGGGAGGAAAGAAAGAATTTGGATTCCAGCCTTTAGAACGCAAGCGAAGCCGCAGGAAAGGCTAGTATTATATAAAAGAGAGTACGGTTAGTTACACTACTTATAATTATTGACAAGAATAGACAGATTTTTACTATCTTCGATTGGTTGGATTTATGTCCACCCCGAATAGCAAAATAATTATGAAAACATCGGAAAAATCCACAATATATTTTTTTATTTAAATGGCTAACGCTGATTAATATCTATTTGTACCTATTTTAAACGTACACTAGCGAACCGTAGGTTAGTCGCCAGTCACAGTATAATGATCCATATAATAGGATATTTTCCCAACTATCATATAAAAATATACTATGACAGTCGGGTGCGGGTTAACCGCATCTTACTTACACTATGTGCTGTTTAGACGCGTTTTCTTAAACGGCAGTCTATGGGTTTAAGAATGGTTATTATTTAAGACGACAATAGTATTACATCAGAGTGTAATACTATATGTATATTATTGTATTGAACATGAGATCACGTTAAGTAGCCAAGGCCGTGGGATTAGACGTAGTTTCAGTTACGGCCATAATCTGCTAACATTTGTCGAAATCGAAAGTTCGATCAGAAGCTGTTAAAACACATTAATCTCTATCTCTATACTAATAACAGGCGAGACGTTTTTTTGTTAGTTCTATCTGCAAAACGGATACACATGGAACTTATTTTATAGTATGCAGCGAGTTTCGGCGAAGGTGGTTTTTAGTGTATACTATCAATTCGCGCGGCTTCGCCCGCGTTTTAGTCACTATTAAAAAATAGGAATTGTGGTAGAACGTTGAAAATTCTTCGCTTCTTGTAAGATCTATTAGCTAAACAGTAGGCAAGACGGTGCGGGGTAGGGTCGGCGATTGCATCAAGCGAAGCGGCGCTTACATTTTATTCTCGCGTCCGTATTTTTTTGCTCCTAATAACTCCTAATTACTCCTAAGATATTCGTTTAAATTATATGGTGAAAAAGAGTTACTTTGTATATATAGTTAAGTTTACTTGTAATTTCCTTTATTATAAATAAAAAAATTTAATCCAAAAAAAAAAAGAGTTAAATATTATGCATTAAATGCTAAAGTTTCTAACTTAAAATGATAAGGATTAATACCGTATTTGTGTAAATATCTTTTCAATTATTATATATAATTAAAATGGATATAGTGTGTTATCCTTAAAGACATATGCCATCGCGGACTTTTCATTGGTCTTTCAGAACCACTCTTTCCATTGGTGAAAACGGCATGAAAATCGGTGCAGTAGTTTTTGAGTTTTGCGCGAACAAACAGACAGACAGACGCGGCGGAGGACTTTGTTTTATAATATGTATATGTATAGATAATTGATACGGATTAGTTACCGGTGTTTAGAACGCGGACAGATCCACGCGAAATGCTAGTAAAAACTATTTTTAACCGACTTCAAAAAAAGGAGGAGGTTCTCAATTCGTCGGGGACTTTTTTTTTTTTTTTTTTCTATGTATGTTCCCCGATTACTCGACGATGGCTGGACCGATTTGGAAAATTCTTTTTTTGTTTGAAAGGGTATAGTTTCTAGTTGGTCCCATAGTCACCAAGTCACGATCTGATGATGGGATCCCAGGGAAATCGAAGACAACTCTTAAATTTTATAGGCACTTATTACGTTTTTCATATTTTTTCTAAAGCTGTTCAAGTATTTGCGTCTGATAATCATCATCTCCTGTGGTTGAGCTAATGATGGAAGCTACAACTCCTCAACGGTTAGGAGTTAAAAGAAAATTCTTTCAATATTATACGTAATTATAGACCGATAGTTAAATTCTTTCAGGCTCTTATTAACCGACTCTAAAAAAAGGAGGAGGTTCTCAATTCGTTGGGGACTTTTTTTTATGTATGTTCCCCATTACTCGAAGATGGCTGGACCGATTTGGAAAATTCTTTTTTGTACATAAACAAAATAAGTATCTACTTTCCGTTAAAAATTTGAAAGTAAATTATTTTTAACAAAAAACAAAAACCGACTTCAAAACTAAACAAATCTAAACTAAAAAGTAGAAAATAATACTTTTAAGAACTTCGTTAATTTAGAAGTCGGTGCCAGCCAAAGCAAAATAACCTTAAATAGACACATATTCGATTAATCTATATCTATAATATTTGTAAACATAATCAAAATACCGTTCGAAAGTTCCTTGCAAAGGCAAGATAAGTCTATCCGTCTTGGCTGGCACCGACTTCAAAATTAACGAAGTTCTTAAAAGTATTATTTTCTACTTTTTAGTTTAGATTTGTTTAGTTTTGAAGTCGGTTTTTGTTTTTTGTTAAAAATAATATGAGTATGTATTTTCATTAGTACTGTAGAAAAAGAATGTATGTATTAAAACTTAGTTATGTTTTATACTAGACGGCATTCCAAACGATTTTTTTTCAATTCTCTTGTTTAATGGCTTTAAAGCGTGCCAGTTGAGCACAGATTACTTCGCCAGTGTCACGTAGAATGGAGAAGACACGAAGGAGATTGGTCGCCATTTTGCTCTCACTTTTACAGGCTTAATTTAAATGCATAATGTTATTAGATTAAATATTAATTTTCACGCTTTAAATGTAGACGTGCCTTCTACGTGACCATTTTATTTTCAACTCTACATAAGTAAGGCAGCCAAATAAATAATGTTAGTAATTCAAAGAGAAAGTTTGCAGAGTTTTAATTCATTAAAGTTCAATTTAAAATGTATTCCTTCTGTATGATGTAAAATTATTTATTGTATAAAAATATAAAAAAAAACAGGGCAATTATGTAGATGTAGGTTAATTATTTTATTTTATATCTTTGAAACTAACTACTAAAAATCCATATCGAATTATCTAATTTGAAGATTACCTACATTTCTTATCATTTTATCTTTATACAAACAAATAAAAACGAATGTATTTTTGAACGTTCCTCAGATAAATCAAATTGAAATGTCTGATTATAACATAAAACATTTTACTAAATGTATATGGAATTAAATTAAGAACATTTTTTTACAATTTTGTCTGTCTATTTGTCTGTTTGTTTCGACTAAGACAGACTGATATTGACGGGATATTGTTGGTCGACGGGAGTTGATATTAAAAGCAGTAACTTAAGTTACTTTTACTTTAGAAAAATCCATAGTTAACTACTTTGTTAACTTTTTAATAACTTTTACTTACCTACTAATATCAGTCTATTACTTTATTCTATAAGTTTTTTTTTCTTTTTTTATTTATGTTGTTATGTCATAGGAATGCAGTGTTACTTTTTGCAGTGTTTAGGGCATTATTTAGTCTAGTATTTTTTGTCTTTTTTGTTGTATATCACCTACTTTTGTATGAATGTATGCTCTGTTAGCCACCTATGTAATAAATAATATATAGTTAGTAATAAGTATTTCTAAATGATTATACCGTTGCATTGCCATGAAAATAACTGATTACAGTGTATATGAAGAAAATATTCTTATATAGTTCTTTAACGTGATCCAGAGCCGGTATAGAAACCGGCATAATATAAGCAGGAAATATTGCACAATCCGAAAAAATAACAATACATATATGGAAATGATAAACTCAATAGATGCAAAAACGTAACCAGTTGGTAAATCTCAAATGTTTCATAAGTACTTATTTAATAATTTATTACATAAATTGGCAAAATAAGGCGAAATAATATATAGTTACCGCTTTAACAGAATTAGCCATGAGCGATGCCGTCTTTCTGTAGGTTTTTGTGAGGTAGTGCGCGAACCGCTCGTTTTCAGTTTCTTTGCTACCGAGCTGCATGAACTCTCCTTGCACCAAATCTGTGACCACCTAGAACAAATACATCATATAATATATATAATACTTTCTTTTCATTTTAACTATTAATTCTATCGCAGTTTCATTTTGCAGTTAATACTGATGCTTACGTACTCGTAGTAGTCAATACTGAATGACTTACATATCTATTAAAAATAATTAAATAATTAATTACTGAACAAACAATGAATATTTAATTTTTAAAATAATTCTGATGCAATTTTTTATATCACTTTTATTTACTGTTTGATACTAGTAGTGAGTATTCTAATTTCAGGAGACGCTGGTGGATTAAGCATATACAATATGTACATCGTACATAGAATCAGCAGAAATATATATATAAAACAGAAATAAATATCGAATAGAAAAACAAACAATAGTAATGTAAAAATTAAAAAACCATTTAAATTATTTTATTTCTGATAGAGTTAGTTATACCTGAATGAAAACATCTCTTAATAATGGACTAGCACTGTGACCTAAATACGATGCCCGATGGCCAAATCCAGGTTTGCGTAAAATGTTTGTTGCGACTAAATTTAATATGAGCAGGAAATATATAACTACCGAGTTAACTAAAATACTTGTGTTTAAATATGTAATTTTTTTCGCTTATTATTGTTATAGAAAATTTTCTACTGCTTCACATGAGACAAATATGTACATACATAACAAATTTTAGTAATATCGCAGTCCAACATAACACAAAACACACCAACATGCACACAAACAAATTTTATTTTCAACCGACTTCAATTCGTCTGTATTTTTTTTTTATGTTTATTACCTCAGAACTTTCGACAGGTTTTTTATCTGAATGGTGGTGCTTCCCGTGGGGTCCCATTTTAATATTTTCTAGTTCTGACAAAGGCACCCATGAGAAATCCATAAAAGTCTTAAATTTGCATTAAGTATGTGCCGCGAAAAATGGACGAATACCACGCCAATCGATTTAGATGATTCTTTTTTTATTGGAAAGGATGTACTTCAAGGGTAGTTTGATGAGACTTTGGTAAGGTTCTGATTATGGGATCCATGGCAAAGTAACGGAACTGTTAAATTCTTAGGAGCAAATTAAAGATACTCGGCCGAATCTTATATAGGTTATCTGGAGATTTGAGTCACGTACCGTAACTGATGAGGAACGTACAACTCCTCTACGGTTAGTAGTTTAAAGAAAATTCTATCGATATAATACGCAATTATAGACCGATAGTTGTATACTTTCAGGCTATTAGGTTTACCTGATAATAGAAAGTATATTTTTATAATTATTAGGCGGAAAACTGGACGTGGAAAAATCTCGATTGCCTAATAGATTATGTATATAGTAAATGTTGGCATATATTTAAATAAACAAAATAGCTACGCTTCCACTAAAAATTGTAAAATAAATTATATTTAACAAAAAACAAAAACCGACTTCAAAACTAAACAAATCTAAACTAAAAAGTAGAAAATAATACTTTTAAAAACTTAGTTAATGTTGAAGTCGGTGCCAGCCAAAGCAAAATAACCTTAAATAGCTACATATTCGATTGATCTATCAATTTGTAAATAATCAAAATACCGTTTGAAAGTCCATTGCAAAGGCAAAATAAGTACATCTGACCGTCCTGGCTGGCACCGACTCCAAAAAATTAACTAAGTTTTTAATTTAAAAGTATAGTATATAAGTATTTTTTACTTTTTAGTTTAGATTTGTTTAGTTTTGAAGTCGGTTTTTGTTTTTTTGTTATGATACATTTAATATGCACATCTACAGCTGTTGGACGTTTACTGAAAAACAGTTATCTAGGCTAGGGCTTCATGCACTTTCTCTATGTATTTACTCTTTTTTATACTGAATAATATTTTTCTAAGCTAAGTTCCCAAATACCGGGTTTGATCATACCTGGCTAAGTACAAGAGTGACCTCGTCGCTGCGCAAGCGAGCTATCATCATCGACGCCACGGCGAGGATGAAGTCGCCGGCCATGGCCACCTGGAAATGAAGAAATAGACAACATATTAAATATTAATATAGTAACTAATTATTATATTAATATGATGGATATTATATTATACCAACGAGTTCACCTCGCGATAATTTAAATTTATGAAAGGTTTTTAAATCAGAACGATGTTATCTATAATAATTACAAAAGGTACATTGTTAGAAGTTCAACTTCATAACATTTATTATTACACACACTAAGCAAATTAATTGCCAGTTATTTTCAAATATCTTACGGGTCTACATTCACAAGGGTACATTTATCTTAATATAAATAAATAAATTAAGTGAAGTGGAGAGACACAAAGTAGGTATACTATTTTTACAATAGCAGGCCATATTAATAAAACTACGATATAGCACTAATGCTATCAAGTAAACTCCCTTTAACCGACTTAGTAAAGTGTTATTTTAGATATATTTCGTCAGAGTTAAGTTTACCTTAATGCAAGCCCTAAGCGGATGTTTACTAACTTAATATCCGTTTATATATCGGTCTTCAGAAAATGAACATATTTTATCTATCTAAATAGGAACATGTGGAATTACCCAAATAGATACGTACACAAATATACAAAATAAGTAGTGAAAAATTCTTTACGCGTACACTTGGTAAAGTATAAAAGTAAACTGCTTACAAATTCAGTTCAATGACAACTGCTTAAGGTATCTACGATTTGCTATTTAGAATTAGGCAAGTTAAATATTGAGCATGTGTCTAAATCTGAGTAGCACACCGAAGTAGGAACACCTTATGCCTAGTTTACTCTCGGTCTACTTTTCGTACTCGTCGCTCATAAACGTAAATCAGATAAGTAATAAGCATATGGAAGATATTTTAACTTATAAGATACCTATATGAAGCAGCAGTTTCGAACAATAATTTAAAATCAGTATCAATATCGACATTAGATCAAAGCGTTCAATCAATTATTGTTATGTATATCGACGTTCATTTCTCCGGCTCCCACTAAGAATGTGTAGAAAGTTGTGATGCCGTCGCATACTAATACAGAGTCGGGCGTTTCGCCGGACGCTTGGCCGGTGACTCGCACCAGGCTTTCGGAAACACACACTGCCCATTAATAAACACTGGACACTAGTTAACCTACATCCAATGACCGGCTTACACACCTATATATACATTTCTGAGTTGGGTTAAAAAACTAAGGAAGAAAACGTAAAATCGCTATCAAGACACTTATTATTTACAAACGGGACCCGTGACTTCGCTCGTGCTAAAAGTACAAAAAATATCTTTCATTTAGTATTCACAAAAATATAATATCTTGGTTTTTAAGATTACTATATAAACACAAGATTACCAAAACTTAAGTCAGGAAATGTCACAAATATTATAAACTTAAAATTTAGAATAATTAAGAATTATTTTAAATTATACACTACGACATCATTAATTTTATAATTTATTTATTTATTATTATTTAACTACTTTCACCACACCTATCCTGAATGACGATGATCAAATAGACGAAGCAACTTGTCCTTAAACCTGTGACCTTTTTCAAATTTACTCAAGCAATCTGAGCGAACTCGGTTATTACTTATTGAGAAATATAGCCAAAGCCAAGGTAGTCGAAAATATTAAATCAAGTTTAGAAAATATGTCGTAGTATTAATAATTACACATAATATCTACCTAAAATATGGTTAATTGAAAAATCATAAATTATTCTAGTGAACGTACTAAAAACGACTCACGACTATAGTATTACTTATGAAGAGATATTTATATCCATTTTACTACAGTTGCATTAATTACACTGATAACATAAGACAACGGGATTTGAGACGGGAATGGCTAGTGGTGGTGCGTGTCGTTCGCGCTTCGCTGATCAAATCATGCACGCATTAGCACACTTTCTGCCACTATCCGAACTATAATATTTCCGTTATACGGACGTCTAGCTAATATAATATATGGTACATAATAACAAAAAGCTATTGCGAAATATTGGGATATTATAGAATTATTTATATTTCTGATTAAATAATTTACTGTAAGTAAAATATTTTTACTTTTTGTCGGTCTATTTACATATGGGTGCATACAGCATATCTTGAAAAATTTGATTAGACGGACCATAATTTTTTTTAATTAATTAAATTTGCAAATATGGAGAATTTAGTTAAAACGGAAAGAGAAGAGAAAGTAAGCTCGAAATAACTTTCATATTTTGATGACTAATCAATATAAATTTCATTATTTACGTTTTTTTTAATTTTTCTAAGCATAAAGATCTATTTATCTATTCTCATAATTAAATTTTAAGAAAACCCTAGAAAAATTAACTTTAAATTAATCCCAAATTTAGGCATACTTTCTTCCATCATAGTTTTGTAAATAATACTTTACGGATAACGTCATGTACTGGAAGAATAATAATTATAAACTTACAGGATTTTATTTAGATTTTCAGTGCATTTCTATACATATTATAAAACAAAGTCCTCCGCCGCGTCTGTCTGTCTGTTTGTTCGCGATAAACTCAAAACCTACTGCACCAATTTTCATGCAGTTTTCACCAATTAGAATGGTTCTCCAGGAAGGTTTTAATATATAATTTGTCAAGTTTTTGTACAAATTGGCTAAAATATAATCATATCTGTTGGAGGTGTCGGAAAAATATAAGCCGTCTGGGAGCTTTCAACGAAAACGCTGACTAAACCTTTTGAGATATAACAAAATGATGTATGGTGGAATTGTGTATCTTATATAGGTCTACAAAAAAGCTCGCGATGGCATATGTATATCTCTTAAGGATAACATACTATATCGAAAAAAGTTAGGAAATTTAAAACAACATTACACAATTAACGGCGATTCACGTATCATGTTATGACCGTTGCCATGGTGCGTGCAATTCATATACCTACTCAACTCAAATATATACCGGGCGGTGCGAAGTAAACATATACAACACGTACCTAGGGGCGAACCCGAGCGAAGCGAGGGTGAGTCGCTAGTTTACTATAAAATAATAGATTGTTTCCAAGAAACCATTGTTTTTTTTTTATTTTACTTATAGAGAGAATTCATATGTACTAATTTTAATATTATTATACTTGTAACAATTCATATTAAATATTAATATTGTCTCATCAATATCTACCAGGTAAGTATCAATAAGAGTGAAAGGCTTTCTTATAAACGATTGCCTCGAAAGTGTGCCCATCGTAAGCCACATGAATAATTTACCAGAAAAATCTCTACGATTTCACGCTAACTTTATTCTGAATGCGTCTGAGTTTCTATTCTGCAACTCATTTACACCGATTGTATTTATGCAAGTGTGCACTATGTCTGTTCCACTTGAAACTTACCTAAATAATGTTGTATGAAAACAAAAAAAAAGTAATGTAATACTTAACAAAGTAGCTGTAAGATATTGTAAAATAATTTAGTAACATATTTCCTAGTCCTAAGTTATCGTGAATAACGATCGAATCAGCAACCAGTTTTTTAAAATGCAAAATTACACCACACAGCTTGTGAACTTGAAATTCATTCGGATGATGAGAATATTCTATACAATGATAAGTTGCGACATGATTTTTTCACAAGTGGGTCTCGCGTAAAGTGAGTGCTTTGCGTGTGTATCTAGTCGAAGTGGTCTTTCGCAAGGCAGCCTTGACAGTGGTGGTGGGCAGGTGGCGGACGGAAGGTGAATGTGGTGGGATGAATGTATGTCACGCTGACGGCCTTGAATCCCCTCTTAAAACCCAACACCACTAACTACTTTTCTAAACGACGTCAACTGATATCTCGTAGGTATATAATTTTAATAAATAATATTGACATTTTATTTCACCTATGTAGAAATCGTTTTAATGAATAGTTTAAAAAATATTATTTGTTATAATATTTATTCATTATGCTATTTTATAATATATATGCATAAAGGTACTCTTACTTACTACTTACTTACTTACTTACTTATGATTCATTTTAAAATATTAAATTTAACTATTTACGATAATGGTAAGTTTTTCTTTTTGAAAATTTACGGGGAACAAGCTTTTTATAACATACATTTTATTTAAATATTACGAAAATCTGTTTACCGAGTTTAAAAAAGGCATTAAAGTGGACTAAGTAATAAGAAATTTCTAAGCATTCAAAAAGAACCTGAAGTCTTTTTTTGTTAAAAAGTTAAAATTAATGTTGATCAATTATTAAAACATTATAGAATAGATGATAATAGCACTGACGCCCGCGCATTTTTATATAAATAAATTATTGTTTATGACAAATAGTTCAGTTTCAAATAAAGTATTAAATTAGTTTTAAAGGGTGGGGCTGCTAGACGGTAATCTTAAAATAGCATCAGAAAGATTTATTCGAATTACATTTGATCAAAGTATTTCGCATCGAGTGAGCGGTCAGTCCAGTGATTGCAAAACCTGCAGGCATGCTGTGGTGATTAGTGTTCGAAGCCAACGAATGAACCATCGTTTCAACACATAATATGCCTAGATGTAACACGTGTTCTGATAGTAATTCGATCGTTATTCGAATTATATAAAATGTCATAAATTATATTAATTTATGGTAAAAATATTACTTGAGTAGGTAAAACAAGCCCATAAGGCATTTAATGGTTTCAAATAATCCAAAACCTATTAGCCATAAGTTAATTTCAAGGCATTGTCAACACATGAAAAAAAAAGTTACTTGAAAATGTAAAAAAAACAAAGTATATTTATTACATAAGTCCAAGTGAATAAAACTTTATAATAGTTAAATTAAATATTTGTATATGAGAGCAAGTGTCGATGACCTACCTTCCGCACCTTGAGATACTGTTATGAGTACCAGTTTAATTCATTATTAAGCACCGCTTGGTAGGTCAGAGGAAAGTGATGAACGAATTTTGCTTTCGACGCAAACTCGACTTTATTAGAAAGTGTTACTTGTAGTATGGCCATTCCATAGTATGTTTAGGAGAACGATACTGAAATTACTATATACATGACATTTGTTTTTTTGTATACAAATTATAAATAAAGCAGTCGTAGCCCAGCGGTACCGCGCTCGCTTGTATAACCGAGTGATGCGGGTTCAAATCTGGGTGTCGCACATCTGATATTTTTATATGCGAATCATTTATATCATGATAACTACAACAAAACATCGCGAGGAAACCTGCATGTCTAAGAAAACCTAGCAAGTTTTCGTAAGACATGTGAAGTCCGCCAACACGAACTAGGCTAGCGTGGTAGACTATGGTATGATCCCCCTCGTGAGGGAGCCCTGTACCCAGCAGTGGTACGTTATAAAGAGACACAAAGACAAGACACAAATTTAAGCTATAGCATAGGTAGAAAAGCATCCATTTCACAGAAAAATGCTCCGATATATATATATATATATATATATATATATATATATATAGGTACATACGTTTTTATTACCTAATTATAATACCATCAAAACAAAACAAACTCGGCTAAATTATTCATTAATGTATAGTGTGTCTTATTTATACCTATAGTAAATTAAATTTACGTTTAAAACTACACGTACAGTTTAAAAATAATAATGCTAATGTTAAAGACATCAACGCGATCCTTTTTTGTAATCCATTAATTTTCATAATTTTAAAGTTGTTTAGAATATTGATTGTTATACTGTATTATACAAAACAGAGACGACGTATTTACTACACTTGTGTTCTATAACTTCTAACTCTTTTTATTGTCCCACTGCCTCAATATGAGGGGGATCAAAACAAAGTCGTACACGCTGGCTAACTGCGAGTTGGTGAACTTCATGTCTTTCGAAAACTAGCCAGGTTTTCTCAGACATGCAGGTTTCCTTGTAAATACGCGATTAAGATCCACTTCACCTAGTTACCCAAGTAAGCGCGTTACCACCTAAACGTACATCTGTGGGCCTAGACAAATGACATTATCTGCGGAACGGTCCGTCCGCAGACAATGTCATTTTCATACATTTTTTAGCTGGCGTTTGGCGTTAATGCTAACAGAAATGGCATTTGTCTAGGCCCTCTGATCAGTGCTCAGCCGCCTTAATGGAAGCCAGTGCAATTCTAAGTTTTAACATATATAGTTTCATTATTAAATAAAATTAAAATCAATTCAAATAAAAATATTTTATTCAGACACAAATTATTACAATTATTTAGTGAATGTCATGACTCAACTACTTGTTCGGAAAGCTAAATGAAGAAGCAGACTTGAGTAAAACTGGCGAAGTAATTTGAACATTTACGATTACTACATTTTAGTGGATTTAATGTATTCTTGATGTCGACCTTTAAAAATTACACCACAATAAATTGTTACAGTTATAAAATAAGTTTTCTTGATATACCTATAAGGAAATCGTCTTTAGTCATGTTGGATCTTGAATGACAAATTGACAAGTAAAAAAAAAATTACGATTGCGAAATAATGAAAACATTTAGGTCAACGTGTAAAGTTCATAATAGTGTCATTAACTCGCTTAACCCAGATTATTTAATTATATGTAATAACTTTGAAATATACATAATATGTATGTATACAAGAATTATACTTTAATATTTAACATACTGCACTGAATTGCATAATGTGCATTATTAAGTGAAGAGAGAGATAAGAAACGTAGTGTTTCAAATTGTTCTTTAATATAATGGTAATATTTTAATTTATAATAATGTTTATTTATGATTACGTGGTGCCTAATTTTAAAGCACAATTAAGGAATGAAGAGACGAAAATCGATTTTCCTGTAAGATGTGTTAAGTAGCTTACAATACAATAGAAGATGTAGTCGTAGCTACTTAATAATAATAAATAAAGAATTTATAAATATTCCAGACGCGTACGGTCCTGATTAAAACTCGCAGTTCTACGGCGACGGCTTCGATGTCCAGTGAACAATAACATACGAGACTTATTCTGAACAATGGTCGCAGAAATGATAGGAATCGTCAATTCGTCGTTGACGTTGTATACTGCATCCTTGACAACCGCACTATTGTCGTAGACAACGAAGCGTGCGCATTGTAGAACATTCATTTAAATTAGGACAAAAGAATTTCTTGAAAATCCTACGTCAATGACCGTGTATTTTGCTTTACATAATATTATTTACAGACTATATATTGAATTGTTTAAATGGCTCTAAATAATTATAAAATGTACGAAAACGTAGACTATAAATGTATAACTTGATGAAATAATTATCATCAGATAAAAATGGTCTTTATAATATATGTATATTTAACAAAAATGCGCAAATAAATTACTTAAACAAAAAATACCATTTATTATAAATTTTATTTAGTAAAGAATACTTTATTAATTAAAGAAGATTTTTAATTCTATTAATTCTGTCTAGATCTCAGAGCAGTTCCAGTTGTGAGAGTTATTTATTCAGTTAACTTATAATATTTTTTTTTACTTAAGTATTATAATGAGGGTCCGCACGCAGAATTATACTTTTTACCGAGATAGGTGCGTAAATCATTTTTACTGGCATAGTAACATGATCATTAACATTTAAATAAACAGACACGCCCTAGTACACCATAGCCGCACATAGACAAAGCAAACACGCTAAGAATAAGTATATTACAAGTTTAAACACGAATTCGTAAATCAACACTAGTATGTAATAAGGCTATCTCAAATAACCTCTAATAGATCGTGGTCAACTGGTAATTGAGACAACATCCTTAATTTTTGCAAATATTAACTTTTGCAAATCGCGAACCAAAGTATGTTTATTTAAAATCCTACAAAAGGCAAGACAATTCGTACTTATACTCAAATTATCATATATCAAAAAGTACTTATCCCTAACTGTACGACAACTTTAAGAGAGACAAGAATATTTTAGTTGCAAAAGCAATTAATAAAAATTATATGTATATGAAAAAATTGATTAACAACAAATTGTTTTACTATTTCATTTTATGTCAATTATGAGAATGAATAATAACCTGTTGGTACTTAAAAATAAAGACACATCGCCGGAAGATATAATGGGAGTTTTATCTTTGAAGGGCAGATTAAAACGCGCGTTGCATACAAGTAATATTAATAACTTAAAATGATTGGACTTTTTCTTTGTTTCAAAATTACAAATTTTAATATTGTATAAGATTGAGATTAACATGATCAAGATTAATTTTATAGGGAAGTATTTAAAATTAGTCAGTAAAAACACTTAAAAATGTCATTCAAAAGCCGGTTAGCTTAAGGCGCCGCACTGTCTACTATGTTATAATAATAAACATAATATAGTAAAATAATACATGAAGAATGTGGTAGCCCAGTGGTGACGCGCTCTCTTGGATAACCGAATGATGTGGGTTCAAATCCGGGTGGCGCATCTCTGATATTTTTATGTGCGAATCATTTCTAACATGATTACCACTTGTTTTACGATGAAGGAAAACATCGTGAGAAAACCTGCACGTCAGAGAGAACCTAGCAAGTTTTCAAAAGACATGTGAAGTCCGCCAACCCGCACTTGGCCAGCGTTGTGGACTATGGCCTAATCCCCCTCCCTCGTTTTGCAGGGAGACCCGTGCCCAGCAGTGGGAGGTTAAAAAGGGTCGTATGTATACATAATTAAATAATAATAATATTTTGAGCGGGAAAGCAGAACGAAGGTATGTTGAATTTTATGGTGTGTTATCAGAATAAAATACTAATGTTGTGCAAAGTGTTACGAAAAGCACCTTGAGAAGACTAATAGTCATAATACTTTTGTCAAACATCATAGGGAGTTATTACTCAATTTCCAGTGTTACCTGTCCAATGTATGTTGCTCCAATTTGCATTGATTATGTTATGATATATGTATACTTTATGTAACTAACAAATGAAAACCTAACTTCAGAAAAATCTATAAAATCTTGCATCTGAATTACAAACTCTACGTCTATATTACAGTAGCGACACACCCTCGCTTCGCTCGGATTCGGTTTGGCCCCAAATACATTTAGCATGGAGTAGATTGATTATATATAAGTACATACAACAAGTATGATGATAAAGTAGTATGATATATGATAACTTTTACATCCTTTTACTTGTAAAATTATTAATTCCTCATATAAATATCTTCCCCCTTTTAACCCTCTTAAAGGATGATTAAAATTATCCTACAAATTCCGTTCCCACGCACTCAAACTATCTCTATACCTAATTTCTTGTAAATGGTTTAACAAATTAAGCAAGAACAGACAGACAAAATTACTTGCGCATTTATAACACTAGTATAGTATATTTCTTTATTTTCAATCAATATTAATCATTAATTTAAAAAACGTTAATTGCATAAAAATAACAGAATACCTACGATAAGCTCGAGTGGATCAAATATACTTAAATAAGAAATGAGGCAAAATGAAAATCATAAAGGCGAGACCGCGGCCGCAGGGCACTTTCACCGGGGGTCGTCAGCTTTCGGCCCCACACTCGCTGGCATCTTAACTGACGACCAATAATTAATTTTCGAATCTACGCACACATGTTTACTTAAATGCTAGTTAACTATCGATGTTCCTAGATACTAATGGAGCAGTTTGGTAATAAATAGATTCTTAAAAATGACGTAAAATATCTCTACATATATACAAAAAAAAATTGATCAGTATTCACAAGGAGCAATCAAAATACAAAACTTAGTTTTTATACGTCTATAAATATATAAACATTAAACACTCAATTTAGAATCCATCTCTTTCTATCACATGCGCTAGTGAAAGGTCGCATCGTCTGTCTGTATAGGTAAGTAAGCGACGCGGACTACTTCCCACAAATTGTATTTATTCTTTTTTTAAGTAGGCCAAGAACCTGAACGTGACTTAATGATTGGAGATGTTCTCCTTTTTACATTTTTATAGGAATGTAGTTCATCAAATCTATACTTCTATACTAATATTATAAAGAAGTAAAGTTTGTGTGTTTGTATATTTGTTAAATTGTAAGGGGTAATCTCGGGATCTACTGAACCGATTTTAAAAATTCTTTCACCAATAGAAAGCCACATTATTGCTGAGTGTAATAGGTTATAAAAAAAACCGAAAAATAAAAAGGATTTTACGTGGTAGTCCGTTTTGCAAAGTGAGTCGGAGAAAAAACGGTCGAATGAAAGCGTTTCTTACGCGATTATATATAGAAATTACGTCATTTTTAAACTATACTAAAGAGGTTACAACTGGGGAAGAACCCGAGCGAAGCGAGGGTGAGTCGCTAGTGTTTTATATAATTAAAACATTAGAATGACATTGTTTTAACAAACACAGCTATATATTAAACAAAAGTAAATAGATTTTCATCAAAAATTTTAATAATGCACAGGCTTATCGCAACCATCAGCTTTCTACAGTTAATGTAAACTAAATTGAACCTGGTTCACAAATTAATATTTGCTCAATAAATACACAAGTAATGGAGATGTGGAATCGTAGTACCTACCTATTCTAAAGTCGATTTAAAAAACCTTCACATTTTGTTTGTTTGTACGCTAAAATGTTGCAAAACAGTCTCATTTTTCTGAGATTTTTTTGTAGATGACGTTACTCTATTTTAATGAATGCTATAATATATATAAGTATAAGTTACAATTTATTTCCTTTTCTTTATTTCATTTATCATTGAACATCTAAAAATTTTGAATACCTAGTATTTTTTCTGATCTGTATATCTATGGTATAACAGATGTACGTTCTCAGAAAATATAGGTGTGATTTTGAGGAAAAACAATTAAATCTTACACAATAGAAAGTTTGTCATGTCACTGACAATCTAACTCCCTTAAACTATTATATTAATCAATTTTGATTATCCTTCCTACTATCATCGACACAGTATTCTATTATTCGTATGTTATTTACCTGATGTCGCGACTTATATTGAAATTAACATAATATATTATGTCATATTGTTTCCACTGTAACAACAATGTGATATCAAAGCATGTACTTCACATAACGATTACCCAGATTTAATTTAGTAAATATATAAAAGTCCAAGTTAATCAAATACTTTTAAATAAATGTTTATGTACATAATAGTATTCAGAGTTCTAATAATAAATACGCACTATGGAGTGTAGATTTGTACGGAGTCGAATTTTATATTGGAAACATGTTGAAAAAGTATCCACCGTAGAAAAACTACGATATGGACATACTCGTGAAGTGTGCTTAGTTCTAATACTTATTTAATAATTATATATCATATAAGAGTGCTTTTGTCAGGCCATAGTCCACCGCGCTGACCTAGTGCGTGTTGGCGAACTTTTGTTTTCTAAGACATGCAGGTTTCCTCACGATGTTTTCCTTCACCGTAAGACAAGTGGTTCTCATGTTAGAAAATGATTCGCACATGAAAATATCAGAGGTGCGAGACACGGATTTGAACCCGCATCGGTTATCCAAGCGAGCGCGTTACCACTGGGCCACCACTGCCTATTATGAAGCACTATGAGTGCTTTTACCATATATTATAATTGATAAGTGCGCAAACCAAGCAAGTTTGTTCGATCTTAGTTAATATCTCAAAATTCCAAATGCTATCGCAGCGCACCCTTATTGGACGCATTTTATATGGACACTTATTCATATTCTGATAGTTCTCGTTGTACCTCTACTCTCCATAATACGCGCATAAGGCTCCATAGCAACCGGCTAAACTACATGCCGGCATACAAATCATTATTCATTACCTCAATGACGCGACGTCATAATATATAATCCTCTTCGATTCTTAATAGAGTCGACATTACATTCATACATAAAGAGTAGGTACATACTTTGGGTTAATCCAAATATACTTCGAATATTTGTCATTCGAAATACCAACTCATCTTTAGTCAATGAAATTCGTTTATTCATAACCACACAACGTAAGCGAATAATAGTCTTAAGTATGTATATGTATGTATACACCGTTATTTAAATAAGTTTTTTATCAATTTGTTTGGCGTGTTTTCGCTTTGTCTTATTATAGAACAGATATCTTGTAAACAGTATAGTAATTGAGTTAGTGATCCTTTTTAGTCATCTTAAACACTGGATTTACACATAAGCAACTTATAATTAGCGTACTTATGCGAGTAAAGCCACGACCGATATTTTGTTTTAAATACAATATTATTAGTATAGTTTAGTTTAAAACTCACGTCACGACCTACTGCACATATTTGGAACGTATCTTGTGCCATCACTTGTAGTTGAGAACAAATGAATATTCAAATTAATTTAGCGCCTACCGTATAGATTTTCATTGTATACATTGAATAATCAAGTTATTATGGTTTATCTAAAATATGTACGTACATACAATGTTATGTTATTTAAACATATTACATAAGATACATTTTTTAAAAAACTTTAAAAGCTGAAATCTCCTTCCCATTGCAATAAATAATTGATTTTAATCAAATTCCATAGTTCAAACTTCAAATTTTTCAATGAATATCCATACAATCTATCATTCCCCATTTTATCTCTTTATGAGATATATTTTCAAAAAACATTTCTTAGAAATCTTATTCAGAAGGCAGTGTAGCTTAATAACGCGGTAACGCGCTAGATTAGCAAGACAAGTAAAAAAAAGTTTTCAAAGCACATGTGCAGCTCGCCAACCTGCACTAGGTTAGCATGATGAAAAATGGCATGGATCCCCTTTTATTGAAGTGAGACCTATACCAAGCAGTAGGAAGGGATGAATACTTCTTTATATATTAAAGAGTTTCATAGCCAGCTGTTTAGGCTGTACGTAGTGTTATTCAGTCAGTAATTGTAAGATTTATGACGTAAAAGATCAAAACTTCCGTCCACCATGTTTGCATAATTTTGTGCTTAAGGATTTTACCTACATGTTTTCGTATGTCAGTGTTATTAGGTTTAAAACGTTTAATGGTAATTTATAAAATAACATACATATAAATACGAATGAGACATAATACCATTACATTGATGTAAATTAATTGTGCAACAAATATGATAATTATTTATATTACCTTCTTATGGTTCCAGAGCACGTTGACTGAGGGTTTTCCGCGGCGGAACTCACTTTGGTCGATGACGTCATCGTGGATTAGCGAGGCCGAATGGATCATCTCACTGATCATGGCAACCTGCCGTTGGGAGGGCAGCAGTGCGCTATGAATGGAAAATATTTACTTCAAGCTCAAAATTCAAAATTGGTACACATTTCATATTATTAATTATTATCTTTAAACATTATGAAACCATTATATTTTAAAATAATCACTGTTTCGGTTTTAACAATAAGAGGAATTTTGAACGTTATGTTATTTCAGGTAAAATTAAAAAAGAGAAGAAAAGCGAAAAAAAAATTTATAAATCAATTAAAAATATTGTTTCGACCGATATTATTTGATCGTGCTTACTTATAAATCATAGTATTCTGAAGATTTTGTTTTTCATTTAAGTTTGTTATTCCCATAGTTTTTTACATAATATTATTGTTAAATTGCATTATTGCATATTGTTGTTATACTGGCTATGCATTCATAGGTGTGAGATGTTAATACTCGCTAACAATGTGTAAATTATAAAATACGTACTCTAACGTGACAAGGCATTATTTGGTTATTGAAAACATTACAATATAATAAAGATACCAATCGAGACCATTTACCTTATATTATGAAGTATATGAAAAAGAAATGAAATTATTTTAAGGATTTACTCTACCACTGGGTACTATAAATTTACGATATGAAAGAGCAAATGCTTAAATCGAATTGTTTTTTTTTCAGATATACACAGTTCACACATATAGGTACGTTACCGTCGTAATTATTAAAATGATTCATTATCTCTTACACTTGCCCATTGATTCAATCAGATGTATAATATGTAAATGTTGATACCGATAATGATGTGCATAAGTGTTACACGGAGATGACAGCCTCCCTAATGAATTATGGAATACAATGGTGTTATTATTTATACGATTTATAAATAATTCTATACGCAACTTGTGTGCACGCATCGTACTTATCACGTTCTTTAAATATTCTTAAAGTGTATCGGACAGTCCGCGGCGAATCATAGGCAAGACGTGAACATACTGCATAATTAGAAGATTTATAAGTCTTGTACTGAATACCTTAGGTCTTATGTTTAAGAAATTCCAGCGTAATTTATGCTACTAGCTAATAAATGACAGCCAGAAGGACGTATTCAAATAAGGCGCGTGAAGGATTACCATTTAAAATCGTTGACGTTTAATTATAGCATTAGCATCAACGATAACAAAAATATTTATCATTTTTTTATACGTGGTAAATGTTAAAAGGGAATTTTATTTTACCAGCTAGTAAGCGTCGCTGAGAGTCAACAACATTTAGCAACTACGAGTATATGTAAGGCCAAATTCGCATGGAGGATATAACCACTTACTTCATATTTCTAAAAACCATATCAAACAAAGAATCTACATATGGTATTTCCACAACTAAGACGAACAGAGGTGCATATACTACAAGTTACAACAGTCCTTCTAAGTAATTTAAGAATGACTGTAAAAAATAAACATTTACATGCTTGAAAGTGTAACTTCTTCCGTTTAATAACGGAGACTGACATTCAATAAGTTCAACCTACATAATTTTAACAATACATAATATGTTGTATAAAATTTTCTTTTGGGATAAACATTTAAAATATTATAGCTATCATTCGGAGTCGGACTAACAAATCTCAAATTATACGATGCAACTAGCACCCGTTAGGTGCTAGTAGCAGATTCCGAAATTCAGAAACCTTAACGCTCAATGCGCATGTATAATTTCTTAAGCTGTTATTGCACTCGGACAACTGATATACTACAAGTATATTATTATGGGTATTTGATAATAATAATAATTTTATTAATTATACGTGAAAACACTATAATAATTTTGAATATTTGTCATTGAGTATTAGATAGAGACTTATCTGATTTTATTGCAGTTTAAGAGCCCCCGCAAACAGCGGACTTTCGATCTCTAATTGTTCCTCTAATTGTTTCTAAAAAACGAAGAGTAATAGGAGCGTGACATCACCAAAACATATTATATTAGGCAATTTCACATTCAAGGTCTCTATTAAAGACATTGAACTCTTGACCTCAATGTGAGAGCAAATTGAAAACTTTAACTCTATAATTTAGCAATGAACATTAGAGTGAATGGCACGCCAAGCCTTTGGTTCTGAAAAGGCCAAACTATAATAGTGCAATACTGTTTGAATTAAAACAACAAAATACATGTTACGTAAACAAATTTTAATTTTATTAACGTAATAATCACCCAAACATGAAAAACTAAATATTCTAAAAAAATAATAAAACATGTAAGTCTCACCTATTTTCTCCATATACGTGGTAGTTAACAGCTTTCGCCATAAGTATAGCCACCATTGGCCTGAGCGCCTTCCCCTGTCCATCGAAGTAGTATGTAGCTATGGTATTCAGTTCGGGCTGGTTTGTATTGCGTTCCAATTCCTGTCAATAATAATACTAAAGTCGAGTTGGAATCTCAATTACATCAGTCAAATATTTGATTAGTATAACGAATATACATTGCGATAAATAAAAATTAAAAGCATGCTTCTTCATTTCGTTTAATATACACAAAATATGTACGCAAACACTATTAAATCTTGAGTAAGAGAGGAACAATGTAATAACATGGTCGTCGTTTAATGTGTTTCATCCTAATGCTTATCTGATGCAAGTGCATCAGACACTATATTTCGCAGTTGTTTAAGAATAAAATATAGAGCAGCTGTAATATTCACCAAGAACGATCTAAGTACATTTTAAAAAAATATTTCTGACAAAATTAAATCACATGCAAAATAACATTAATTTTACGCTTTCACTACTCAAGTAAGAGTATATAAGTTTATACTAATACTTTCGAAAAAGAATTAGAAACAAAATCTGTTAATGTCGGTAAATCAAGGAAAACGGTTACTTAAATACACATACATATACTCGTATGTTACGCTTATAACTTCTTTTGTTAATGTGAAAGAATTATCTTTCAGAAATTACGATATTAAGTTAAGAATTTAGAACACTATTGTTGTTTGTTTCTTGTATAACGCTACAACTGTAAAAGAAAGCCGGACTTGTAGTCGTAACGTTATTGTTTACATACGTGTATATTTTACTACTTTTACGTATTATGCACTTTCACCCGTGACTTAACGCAAGATCAAACTGTAGAAATGCTTTCCTAATTTAATTATTTAAAGTGACTAGTGGCAAAAGTATTATATACTTATAGTATACAAAGCTATCCACTTTGTAAGGCATAAAAATTGTGTTAATTTTTTTAATCTAAGTTTTCACGGGAAAATATTTTTCAATTAAGGTTATTTTAACTCACCCTACACTAAACTGAATGAGCTACACTGCAGAAGTATTTTTTTCACTTTGATAACCATTAATTAAAATACACAAAATATCAAAATATTGCAAAGCTATTTATGTTTTTTAACCTCAAAATGTTATGTATTTAAGTATGTAATTAGTAATTTGCAAATGTGGTAGACCTGGATTAAAATAATCTATACATACTTAATATTATAATGATATTGTAACTAATTAATTACCTAATTGTAATAGAAAACGGGGCCATGCTTGTTCATAAACGTTTTCTGGAAAAACGGTTGACATGAATAAAAGCAGAGTTTTATCAATTGAGAATTTATGGCAATATATAAAATAATTTAGTCTTTGACATACAGATTATATGTTGTAGATGCAAACATTATATTAATTTTAATTTAAACACAATATAATGTTGCATTAAGACATAATTTACGTAGCGTAAACTATAATAATAATTAGTATGTAAATAAACGGCGCTATGTCAACACAATTGCAGGGTAAAAAATGGAATTTTACTTAAGGTAAATCATATTAATATATCTGGGAAAGGGATACCAAACCACGATTAAACAGGCAATATAGTCTCAAGATATTATGAGTATCTTAAAAGTTCTTAGTAGTGTATTACCCCGTTAAAATG
Source organism: Boloria euphrosyne (assembly GCA_951802675.2). Taxonomy (NCBI): domain Eukaryota; kingdom Metazoa; phylum Arthropoda; class Insecta; order Lepidoptera; family Nymphalidae; genus Boloria; species Boloria euphrosyne. The sequence continues at coordinate 7,767,227 of OX637877.1, forward strand.
TCGAAGGTCAAATGCTAAGTTTCGCGTGGTTTCACACGCCGCACTTTCCATCGACAGTCTATCGCAACATCATTCGATTTTAAGATAACATAAATCCTAGTAATATTCTGGACAAAATGTCATATATAATTATTAATTAATCCTTAAATAAGCAACATTAACAAAAATAATAACAATTTAGTACTTATCTAGTTTTTGGCTAACGTTATTTATTTTACGAGGCTTCCTCGTTTTATACAAAAAGTAAAGCCTAGTTTGGAGAATTAAGTTTATCACATAATAGACATGCCTAGGCGTATTACGTAGTACCTATGTATCTTTTCGTAATTCAACTGTGTTAAACTGCTATTAACTCAACTTATATAGGTATTATTCCTTAGAAATAGTTTTTATCACATATTTTGTATATCTATAACAAAGTGTAAGAGGTTACAAGGCACATACTCGCATAAAGTAAGGTACTTAATATGTGAAAACACAGGAGCACAAAGTATGCCATAACATGTAAATCAATTACTTTTATTTACATTGTTCAATATTTTCAATATATAAAATAAAAAAAAATAAAAAAAAAATAAAATAACAATAACCAATTATCTGAGATTAAATGGACTATTTGCACACTTTAACGATGTCCGTTATTGACTAATTGCTTAACCACATAGGTACTACTGAACGCAGTTCAAGGCATTCGACTATTTGATTTTGTTATAATGCATCTTTTATCTTCTACGTCTTTAATTCTACTGTCAAAGAACATTGGAGTCAAGGTCTAGCTAGCTTAAGCTAAATCAACATCCGAAACGGATATTTTTGCAACCACGCCGTTTTAGTAAAATATTTGTCTTACAAAACGACTGTACACTTATACTACAAAGCGGTTATCACACCTTATTCATTTAAATTAGATAATAGGTTCTAGCACTTAGCATTGTATTTACTGTGTCAAGAATAAAAATGAAACAAGCATTCAAAATCATAATTTCATATGTGGGTAGAAGTGTTTACGTGGATCTGAAAGGAACGGTCCAATGTCAAGTTGCAACACTATTTATTTAGTAAATTAAACGTAATAAAACACGCGTGTGTATTAGATGTAGCCCAATATCACATTGGCTTGAAAATTTTTCAAGAAGGTTATATTTAAAGGTTACTTCAATGTATGAAGAGTATTTGACGAAGTAAAAATAAGGTGTACAGGTAAGTCATATATAACTAAAATTATCTGTTACAAAATAGTAAGCGGTAAAGATGTTACTGTAAATGCGACATCTAGGAAACAAGCATTCAGAAAACATACGACTGGTAAATGCTGGTATGTATGTAACTGGTGGTACAGCATTTAAGAGGCCTCGTTCTAGATGGGTATCCACCAAAGAAAGTAGGCAAACCAGATTCTACTACTATTAATGTGGCAAGGATTGAGTGATAGTTGATACTAAGATTAAATTACTGTTTTAAGTAATACAGATGTACCTTTATTTAACTGTGTAAAATATTATTTTTTTATAAAATATATTTAAGTCATTATTTTAATAATTAAGTAACTTGTGTAACTATACTGAAAATAAATCTAATGGAGGATAATAAAGCACACTATGATAAGACTTGATTGTTTTGCTTTCTCTCTTTCTCAAGATTAATAAAACATTTTCAGTCGAGGCGATAGCCTCAATATTCTGTCATTTGAAAATAATGTATGTATTAAAAACAATTGCTACAATTCGCGATATATATTATGCATGAAATAACAGTTGCTTAATCCTGGAAAGCTCGCGTGCTGACACGTCATGACTTTGACACACTTGCGGTTCAATAGACGCCAAAGATTGACGCTAGAGACATTCGATAGAAACACAGAGTTCACGTAATGGATAATATTACGTGACCTATTGTTAGAAAATTGCATATTTAAAGTTTGGATTGAATTTACATACAATTTTTCTGGGATATTTGTATTTTAGATATGTTTGATTAATGATAAGAAAAAACCAAAGTTGAATTTTTGTGATTAAGTTTTATCTTATTCGTGCAGTGTCATATAAAAAAATGTTCTTTGGAAATTATGCCAAAAATTGCTATTGTACAATAAAAATTGAAGAAAAAAGATAACTGGAGTGTAACAAAGTCCATCTTTATGATAACATGTGCTACGACTCGTAGGAACTCGTAGCAGTCGCGTTATTATTTGTATTCAGCCCTTTTTAAAGTCCCACTGCTATGCACGGGCCTACCTTCAATGAGAGGGGGATCAGGCTAAAGTCCACCGGGCTGGCCTAGTACGTGTTACCGGACGAAAGATATGTGAATTATCTTTCGAAAACTTGCAAAGTTCTTTAAGACATGCAGGTTTCCTCACGATGTTTTCCTTCACCGTAAGACAAGTGGTGTTCATATTAGAAAATGATTCGCACATGAAAATATCAGAGGTGTGAGACACGGATTTGAACCCGCATCAATCGGTTATCCAAACGAGCGCGTTACCACTGGGCCACCACTGCCTCTGCCTCATATTTGTATAATAGATCATTCAAATTGTTTAAAAAAGCTTGTAAGAAAGATCGTCCATTAAAGTCTAAGACTGATAGGTACTTACTGATCTTATGTCTTCGTATATGCCATTTAAGTCATCTTCTAACAAGCGGTAGGGGTCGACAATTTGTGTACCATAATCTGGAAGCGAGCCAGTGCTTGTGCTCTGCAGACTTGATGCGAGTCGTCGACTCACACCAGTCATTGGCCCCGGACCCGCAGATCCACACGCTGGACCACATGTTGTCATACGCTGGAAAAAAATATATTGTTGAATATCTCATACGTTGGATTTTTATCGTCTTGGTAATCATTTTAGGATTTCGGGTTGATTATTATTCGTAGGATAACCAACCCTAACGTTCCACTATAGGTTATATGTATGTAACAAGTTTCCATAGACAAGTGAACAAAAAGTAACTGCACTAGTGGATGGTATAAAATTTCGTGGAGCAGGGCTTCATACAAAAATTTAAATTATTTATTACACAAAAACTATTAGCTACATGGTAAAAAATTATTTACGAGTTCAATTTTATCCATTAAAATAAGCAAAGCTCTATTTTACAAATGTATTGAGAAAGTTATAAACAACAGCTAGTGATTAATATCAATATTAAAATTCTTGAACAACGAGCCCGAGCGAGGCGAGGGTGAGTCCCTTGTCTATAATAGTTACAAGTGTTGTTAGCGATCATGTAAAAGTATTGCAAAAGCACGTAACAACCTAACCATCTGCATTGGTAATAAATCAATTAGATAATGGTATCAGTAACTTATGTGCGTCTATGTAATAATACATTCATTGACTACACAACAGTATTATGAAACAACATACTAATATAGCGTGAAACATACGTCATTGAATTGTACAGTAAAGTATACGTAAATATTAATAATAATAAGCGAAAAAGATTGTGTGTCGGTTACACATAATTCATCACCAGTAAATTGAGGTGATTAATCATACTTTTTAAATTATTAAAATCTCAGGATACGATCATTAAGTGCGAAAGTTAATAAGTATGTATATTATACTTTTCATAAATATCTCAAGTGGATCGTTTTACAGTCACTTTGATATAGCATCCTTATACATTATACGAGTATGTATTAGGTATAAAGTATACCTACTTACACAAATAGTAAAAGAATAAACTATATTTAACATATTAATCTCTCTCTCTCCCTCTCTTTGGTATGTTTTAACCAAAATAAAAAAAATAAAAAAAAAATTTTTAGAAAATTTTTATTTTCATTAGAAAACTTATAGTCTTGAAAACTAAAAAAACACGTTTTAGACAAATTAAATTAATGTTCTATACATAAATAATGATAACAAATTATATCAGATCAGATCACAAATTATCAACGCGCTAACATGTAGGAAATATTTTGTCATATCTCAAATATTTTTATGATTCAATGGTTGATAAAGTAAGGGTGCGGCAGGTGCCCTTAGCTCAAAAGCGGCAGTGACCGAGATCCGCGTTTCGTAAGTGTTTATGCAACAGCGAGTGCAGTCCACACCTGATGGGCTACGACCGGCGGTTGCAAAACCGTTCTACGACTGATGTCCATGCACATATTCGTACGTGCGCCGGGTAGTTACGGCACGAAGTATTTTTATATGTTTTAAATGGAAAATCAATTTCTTTGGTGAGAACGTTTATTTTGATATAAAGTAGATTGACTATTAATGAATGATATACTCGTATGTGGCATTTATAAAAGTTTTTATGAAAGATTTTGCCCGAACGGGTTCTTTTGAAATTTAGCTTTATGAATATGTGTAGGAGTAAGTAAAACATAACTCACTATTCACTAACCAACATAATTACATATTTGCAAGACAATAATAATGATTGCTGCCAGTGAAGTGGCTCAACATCCTTTAATGTATGGCAATTTACTAATACATCTAGAAATTTATATTTCTAGACAATACATTGCAAAGTGCTTTGAACTAAATTTAAATAATTTCGCACTTTACCATAAATATTTACACTTAAATTGCCTCGTTAGTCGTAATGCTACAATTTGATAATAGTGTGATAATTCACAATGAAATAACCTCCATTAGGTATCTAACAATTGAATTGTGTCAAATGGCGGATCAATATATCAAGAGAAAATAATAACAAATATAAAAGAGCAGCATTAACTTTGAATCTGCTTAATACTTAAAAAATTGAAAGTTATAAATAAATAACTTTCGATACTCTTTGATAGTTCATTCACCTTTTTTAACCATACTACATACGTAAGGTTTAAAACCATACTACATACGTAAGATTAACACAGCAAAACATTCTTAAATAGCTTTCTTCGCTTCCTTACTTTGTCTTTTATGACTCAGTCCGTCATTCATAAGTCGCGTCGAAATTGAAACTGATAGCGTCATACGTTTCATACAATACAATCAAGAATGGAAGACACAAATTGAGTGCCAAAATGTAAATTACAATACTAATTCCATTAACTATTACGTAGCAGTGCAAATTCATAAAGAAGTTTATGGGTAGCATATTAATTGATTCCAATCGATTTCACGTAAATACGTCGCAAACGGCGTTGATGTTAAGTCTACATTTATATTAAAAACTAGTGCTTTACTCTTGCTCCGCACCGATTCGTTCCCTAGGCGTTTCATAGTTATAGATGTCTCAGAGATGTAATATGCTCATCGAATAACCCACTATCATCATACCATTTCAGTTGACCAAAATAGTGGTTGTCTCGTGATGCGGTCAAAGACAGACAGACACAAATTCCAAAAACTAAAGGTTCGGCCTCTGTATCGATATAAATGACTTTACACGAAATTTCCATCAAATTTTACACGAAAAATTTAGTGTACTGATTGGACTAAGTTAGAATTTCAATATATGTACCAATGTACATACGTCTATTGTTCATAATTAGGACAGCACTATTATTTTCATTTCTTAATAACTGTAATAAAAATTATATATTTTTAATTGTAATAAATGTGGTGAGGATTGATGGACGTTTGATGAATGGTTTGGATGAATTTAGATGTTTGTTACTCTTTTACGTCAGCACGGCTGAACGGAACCACTTTGGCTGTACACAGAGATAGATATCTAAGACAAGAATAGCAATAATTTTTACCTATTCAGAAATATAATATTTTAAAATAATTTACTTTAATTACATAATATGGATTTTCGATTAGATTTAAAACAATCTGCTTAAAAAATATATCACGATCACTAGGTATACACATTTTTCACTATTTTACAGTTAATACTAATGAATCGTCAATTTATTCGAAATTTATATTTTATAGTGTGACCGGTGAATATGTGAATACTAACTTAAAACATATGTACGTATTTAAAAAAAAGGTAATAATTAATGTAATAAGAGTAGATAATTGTTTTATTTATGAACATCTAGCCATTTAGTTCAAATAAGTTAATACGCAATTAATTTTCAATATTTATGTATAATAATTATTTCACTAGCATTATGCTGTGTTGTGTTATCACAAGCAAAAATATTCTAATCTCCTCGCATCCGATGTACATTGGCAAAATACTTACACATAGTCAATTTAAATATACAAAAGCGAAAGGTCACTCACTCTCTCATCACGAAATATCGAAAACCGCTTGACGTTTAAATGACGAACAGGGAAGTAGGTAGTTTAAAGTAAGTAAGTTCGCTACGAACGGATTTTGCGACAGTGCCGGATTAAGAAATTCTAAACTCTAAGGGCTTTCGCAAATTTGTATGAAAGTCCATAAGTCTTCATTTTATATGCTACAAACTAGGGCCGAGCCCAAACGAAGCGAGGGTCGCTAGTTATATCATATATCAATGAATGTATTGTAATTGTATGTATCTATTATGTATGTAATTCTATGTATCTATTGTTTTGGCCGCATGTGCGAATAATTTAGCTATTTTTGTTAAGTCTTTATTACAAATACGATCCCAGTTTTTTGATTTTTAATATTTATGTTGTACAAAAAAGAAGCTTTATGTTAAAATAATTTTATTACAGTAACTTTAAACTTATACACCGAAGAAGATACAGTATCTATCATGAGTATTCCAAGTAAACAGTAGAGTGTATTATAACTAGCATAACATTTTATATGTTTCATGTAAATAATACTTAAATTTTAAAAAGAAAAGTATTAAATGACGATGAGCATTGCCACACGTAAAATTGCATGTGTCAAACTCCGCCGCACATAACAATTAATACGCGGTAGAAAGTAAGCGATCCCAGCCCTGCACTCCTTAAAATAGAAGTCAGAACAATTAACACGTCCGATTGATTCAAATAAATACTATCACAACGCAATCACGCCATAAAGGATTCATTAATAATAATTAACTGTTTTATTACCCTGTATTGCTTTAATTATTTTTTCCTCGCGTGTAAGTTGTTTTAATATGCTTTACCCTAATTCACGAGTTTTTTACAACAGTTATTAGAAAAGTAAAATGTACATATATAATTTAAGTAATAGTTCTATAATAAATTCAAATGCATATCATGAAGCACATATCTATCACGTTTTGAATATAACAAAACAAATTAAAAAAAAATGCCATAAAATGCGCACTAAAACTAAAAGTCGTGTTTATTTTATTTAATGTACAAAATGATATCTAATAGTTTATAGTTTTGCTAAATGATATACCTATAGGTATAATCATTAAATATGAAGTTCACTAGTTTCAATATGGTAATTGATAATTCAGTAGGTACAATATATGTAGGTAGGTACCTACCTACGTAACAACCCATTGGCTATATCGCCAGAGAAGGAAATAAATCGTCTGTAATATTAAATTTTGATTGAAAACGAGATATATTTTATACACATACGTATACAAAAGAACAATTGTAACTATTTCAATTCGCTTAAATTGAAGATTTCTATAGTATAGTTATCATAATAATTTTGTAAACTAATGCAGCAACTGCGAGCTCATAATTTTTTTTCCACTAAACATTATATTATAACATAGTAGTGATAGGTTTAGTAAAACTTCACCCTTACTACGTTAAGTGACAAAAGTAAGTTAAATACAAGCTATTTACAAAATGTTTCAATGAAAGACGAATACAAGTTTTTAAACGTTAAAACCACATAACTTTGTTAAAACAAATTGCTTCTTATAAGCCTGATCAAAACTTTTTTCTTAAATTTTATACACTAAGCAAAAATATTTCATTAAGTTTTAATAATAGTAGCCTTGAAATTCCTTTCAAAAGATGCACGGTAATTGTTTTACAAAAATGGATGTTTATTTTTTTATTTCACTTCACAGTAAATGATTACTCGTCGATTGAGATATTAATTTCAGCGTGGAAAAATTCTTTAATATTTCCGGGTTGGTCATTAAACCCTTGGCATTTATGGTGAATCCTTAACGAGTAATAATATTATATTATGAACAAGCTTTTATGTACATGTCTCTTGGAAAAAGATTTTTCCGACATTTATGAATTTATAATATTACCTGCTTGGAATAAAATTATCTTTCACTAAAGCAATTTATAAATACTTTTATATTAATACAATCGACCAAGATCCCAGCCCCACCAGACTTTTCTTATTTTCTCATTAACCAAATGGACCGATTACCTAACCCATTGATTTGGTTAATAAGAAAATAAGAAGTCTGGCGGGGTTAGGATCTTGGTCGACAAGTGCATTATCTCAGAATTGTGACTTATAAGTTATAATTTATTTTTGAACTAAGCTCGAGTCAAGTCTAATGATTTTTCATTTCTTACTTAATTTTTTTTTTATAGAATATAATACAGTGTGGATCTTAAGAATTATAACAAAATATTTAACAAGAAATGCAAGAAATATTCTTATACGCTTTAAAGAGTTTTCTTGCTTTACCTACTAACTCCCAAGCAAGTCGTCATTTATTATATTATACGCTTTATTAGGTATTACAAAGCTAAATAATAAATACTATATTAGGTATACATTTTTTAGTAAAGAACTCTTAGACTCGATAGACAGGTCGAGGTTTTGTTTTCTTTGAATTGGATGTTAGGTCCAAAGATGGGTATGCGTAAATGCATTTTCCCTACAATTTTCTAGTACATTGTTTTGATGATATGAGTATCTCTTATATGGTTTAGCCAGGCTTACCAATATAAACTACGAACGATGCGATAGAACTAGTATTTAAGTTTTCCCATGGCAATAAAAGATTTTCCTGTAGTAAAAATTACCCTAAATGTTAAACCGAGTAGGTAATAAGTTATCACTACGCAAAAATTATATATAAAATATGTATAATATGAAAAAGATAAAATGTTCGATGTGCATCAATAAATTCATTTACACAATCGTCTTTTTCGAACTCGCAAATAGCTTGAAATAAATCATTTCGATCCAGGAGGTCGAAGTTGCGGATACAGCTGAATTAATTAAGTACATGATATTTTTAAGATTATACAGAAAATTATATTATATATTTTGATGATTTTAAGTCACAAATAAAATTACATGCACTTTGATCAAGTCCATTCCAATTTTTTGTTAAGTTTATTATAAAAACTAAAACAGCTTTGGTATATAATATTATTTGCTAAATCTTATTTGTATGCCATTGTAGTTTTACAATTTTCGCCATATAAATAAATTAACTCCAAAAATATATTATCTCAAATCTTTAGCTTTTTATCTGAACGTAGCAATTAATAATTGATTTTATTTTATTTGTTCAGGTACATAAACAGACAACAAATTATAAAAAAATATAACAACATATCGAAAATTAAAAATAACATATTAAATTTACTATCCAATTACATTTATAGACAACATTCAAAAAAATATACATAATATAGGTACATAGTTAATTAATTTAAACAAATTTAATCAAAAAAGAAGAAAAGAAAATAAAGATCCGTGTAGAACTCTTTATAACGTCACTCGATTTAACGACAAACTCCTTAAAACGTCGATATTACTTGACTTTGGTTGGTTTGCCTAGTTTTCTATACATACACTATTCATACCGTCGCGGTCGCCTCGCTCACTGTTTAACGCAGCAGTACTTTCAAAGTTGCCGAAATTGGTAAGAGTTGCAGCTGTTCTTGTGTTTGCTGCTTTATTATTTTATGATCTAGCACGTGTTTACTTCGACTGGCGTATCGGAGATTCTAAAAATTTGGATTTGAGATTCTTTAATTTGGTATTCCTCGGTCACTAGACCTTTGTCAAATTGTTACACGTTATCATTAATCGCAATCGCAGTTGTTTACAAGCAACTCTGTAAACATGGCGAGTAAACGAAAATCTGTAATGATGAAAAAGTTTTAACCCGCTCGATAGAAGCGGGAGAAAAGATAAAAAGATGTTGGAAGACGCTTTGGATTCAGGCACTCAATCAATTTGGAAAAACAAAGACAAGAATTATTATTGCTCTTTATTTAATGACCAATCTCTATAACGCTGAAAAATGCTCAGTCGCTTAAGTGTCGTAATATAGAATTTACACTGTATTACAATATGTGCAGGGGAATACACATAAAAATAGGTATGCAAAATGGATCCCAAAATGGAGCCTACATATGAACTTTACAATACCCAACATTTAAGAGGAATTTAAAAAAAACTACCGTCTTGTTAATTTATTATAATATCGAATATTCGCGTAAACCTAAGAAAGTATTATTATTTATTATACCAATTTTACTATAGTAGAGTTAATACCTCGCTGCAGACTCGGCCATAAATCATTCGAGTGATTCGCTCTCTTTCCCACTCACGGGCCTTATGGCACGGCATTCTGCATTACTACGCTGTGCATTACTGCAGTCGATGAGTGATATCGATAGTTCTTTTTTTTTGTATCTTTATAAATGGGTGATAGAAATAAAAACACGTTTATTTGACAAGTAATGGTCTAATTTAATTTTGGAGCGATTTAAATATACTTAATAGCACAGCACAACTAAATTAGATATACTAAACAGGCTAAACATATTTGCTAATTACCCTCTTTAGTTTTTCATAATAAGTTAGTTAATCACATTAGTACCCATTAGTTACCCTGCATACTTAATGAATGCAGTATGTTTACGTCGTAACCTTGATGATTCCGTTATCGATAGCGGCCTTGCGCGCGCGCAACTAGCGCACATCCCTAGTCCGATTATGATTTATGGCCGAATCTGCAGCGAGGTATTAACACGACTATAGAACTCGTATTTTTTCAAATTGTAAGTTTTTATGGTTGGATCTATTTTGCATAACTACGTCCATAATAGATAATAATAAATAAGTAATAACCCATAATAGTAGTACCCGGCACAAAAATACTGTGATTACTGCCTAGCCGTTTGTTCTAAAAATATAATAAAAGTTTTAAAATGTTCATAACGACGCTTTTATAAGAAATGCATCAACGGGGAATAAAATTTCACATCGGTATTTTTACGTCTGGAGACAACCATATTAGTCTTGTAAATGTGAGAAAAGGAGAGTTAAAAAAATATTATATACGCCTTTGCCCTTTTAGAATAAGATAATAATATAAAAAATACTGTATGAAATAAATATAAATTTTTGTCAATGAAGTTTTTAATGCTACTTAATATTTTAAATATACTCATTTGTAAAATGCTACAGACTCAAGAATAAAATTATTTTTACATTATGCATTATCGATTTTATTATGTTATGCTAATAATCGACACAAAGAGGCAAGAGCTGCATTAAAGGAAGCTTAAAACAAGTAGAGTGAATGTAGGACAAAGACCGCGCGTTAAACTCCAGAGGTCAGAAATCAAGGACGACGTCTCGTAAAAGTGGTATCACTCTACGAAAAAAGTTATATTCTAGTGTCTACTTATATTTTTACATTAGTATTTATTACGAGTAGTACAGTAAAGAAAGGGTAAAACTTTTAAGTGCCTCATAGATTTTATTATTAAGGAACTCTTAAATAAGAATATTGTTTTTAAATTACTTATAAAAAATAAATACTTGAAACGAACTAAAAAAAACTGAGTGGAAACTGTACAATAAATATTTTTGTAACATTCTTATAGAAATAGCCATTATTATCGAAACCGAATGTATGAGTTTTAGAATTTTTGATTTTCTGCCTTTATGACCTCATCACGAGAAGACCACTGGGCATACATTTTGATTAATTTCGTATTTTGATAGCTGGTTTTCCGGTTGTACATTTTACTGCAGCGTCGGAGTAATCTATTATAGGTTGGTACTAATAGTTTAAACTTAGCTAGTGCCTGACATGCCACAATATTTTTGTAAGGCATTTTTTGCCAAATTAAATTATTTATATAATTAGTAAATTACTCTGTTTACTATACGTACCTACAATCTACATAATACATATTTCAGTTTAATTATTTTATTAGTAACCACTAAATAATAAATATGATGTAAAAAACGAGGTAATTTTCAAATCTTTTATTTACTGTATAGTCCTTCTCATGTACCCTAACTCGTGAAGCGTCACGCTCTCAAAACCAAATGAACCCTCATTAACTTTAATTTATTTAATAAGCACAAATACCAAGCATCATTCAAAATAAAAATACCATGTATTCCATAAAAAGATGCATATTAATTATCACCATATAAATAAAAGGTGACATTATTAATTATTGTGTTTAAGGACATAATTTCGTTCTACACAAATTCGTGAACTTCTTCTACAAAATTTAAAGGAGGAACATAAAACTTTGTTTTTTGTTAAAACAAATACCTAAGCACTACGTTGGTATTTACTTTCTATATTATAATTATAATAGGTATATAATCAGTATTGTGTTTCATTTGCCAAAAGATTGCATTAAATTAAATTCTGCGCACAATGCTACCTACTTGGTAGAGTTGTTTTGGAAGTTACAAAAAACCAACACAGACAAAAAACCTTCTTACTTAAAATTTTAAATGCAATAACAAAACATATAAAATGCATTTATTATTGTTGATAAAATTATTTGTTTCACTGTCTTAGACATTTAGGGCACTGTTATCAATTTCCACGTGTTTTATAGGTATAAAGAATATGTTGTAGCGATAATTACTCTGTATATTTTTTACGAAAGCGACAAATAAAATAAGATATTATTTTTTTACAGAAAATTTAAAGTTAGGTATTACTTACAAAATTATATTTTGCACGGTAGACCAATGAAACAGCAATTATAAATTGCTTCCAGTCACTGATGAGTTCATTGTTTGCAAGAGTCGCGCTTGCTCAATGGCATCGGGCTAAACATTCGTGGTTGCAAGGACGTTTATTAAGTAACTAGTGCCTTAGTGACCACTTTTGTCTCAGTGCAAAAATATGCTTGATCACTATTTTCATATCATTTATATTTCAATACTAGACATCACATTAAAATGAGCAGACATAAGTCTGATGAAATAATTTTATTTACATGAGCATTGATATGCCAAGGTTGCCTTTTTTAATTTACCTTTGAATGCATAGGTAGTTAGAAAATAATAGTATAAAAATAAAAAGTAAAATTGAAGTGCCTGTTTTTAATTTCAGATTAACAGCTTTTCACAAAATGCATATGAAAGTACATATATAGGTATGTACAATGCATTGATAAATCATTTTTTTTAATTTTGTCTGCCTGTCTGTTTGTACCGGCTAATCTCTGAAATGGTTGGACTGATTTTGACGGGACTTTCACTAGCAGATAGGGTGTAACTTTGGCTACTTTTACTTTATCGGAAAATTATAAAAACCGTTTAATTACGGAAGCGGGCCGGTTTTGCTAGTTTTAAATGACACTATAGTCTCGAATTTTTCGCGGATATATATTGATTGTTAGCTCCCGACTTGTTAAATGCCTTAAAGCATGGTGACGGGGAACGAAATAAAATAAAAGTTAAATTGAAAATCTTAAGACGTGAAAATCAAAGGTTATAAAAGCTGACGTAAGTTTTCTTATTCTTGGTCAAGCATCGATATTAGCCAATTGAATAATGTGATGAGTTATTGCGAAAATAAAATTTAACATTTTGAAGTCTGGGGTAATAAAGAATATACCTATTTCTTATGTAGAATAGATGAAGTTTGCTCATCAGCTAGTTATGTCAGAAACGTAAAGTATTTTACGTTAAGCACTTGCCCTTAGGTATTTTAACCACGTAAGTTGGGGTCGAAAAGTGTGTTGAAAGTCCAAAATAACATATGCGACGTATGCGTTACTGCAAACTCTTATACAATGATGTGACTGAACAAATAGTTATGTGTTCCGCATTTCTAGTAACCCTCATTTACGCAGGACGTTACGTGCCACGCGATTCATCGATCCACCGATCGTATTGTTGTCCAATAATACGTTTCATCAATATCGGAACTCCATTTATTAATAATATGCATATATTCATACCCAATTTAGGTTTATTTTCGTATTAAATACAAAACATAGGATTTTTTTTTGAACTTCGCAATAAATTAATCATCTAAAAATCGCAGCAGAGACTAAAATCGAAAGTTTTTACATTCTGAATATTAGTCAAGTTTATTTAGGTTCCATGAGACCACACGTTATTTGTTTAAGTCGGATGATATTAAATTTACACAAAACTTTCACTAACAGCCGGTAGTGAGATCCGCATAACTTTAATTTAGCAAATACATTTTATGAAGATACGATAATATATAAAGTAGCATATTAACAGGAACAAATTACTAATATTTATAACGTATAACGAACACTTATTAGAAGAATCGTATCTCAAAAGAGAAGAGGAGTTTTAATCCATTGTCATCAATTTATTAGGCAAAAATTTAACGTAACTTGACATGCTTAGAACATAATGTACCTACCTATTTCTAAAAAAAATCCGTCTTTTTCACCAATTGATTGTTATAGTAGATAAACAAATCTCTGTCCGTCTTTTTTCACTATAGAAAACATCTTAAAAAATAATATGAATATGAATAGAGTATTTAAAATATAGCAAAAAATACTAATGTCATATCCGCATAATTGCTGCTTAGAAAGTTTTCTGTCTCGTCAAGATTTACATTGCATGCTCGCACGCTGTGCGAGAAAGCACGGAACAGTGTTCGGCTACGAAGTACGAACACAGTACCAAAGACTGAGCGATGGGTTTTAATTAATTTGCAATTATTATGGTCAATACGAGTTAATAATTCTTAAGGAAAAACAAACAATTTCATTAATCCTACATACTATGAACTAGCTTAGTATAAACTATTTGGTATTTCGTTTACAGTTAAAGCCTGTTATCGGTTATGGTAAAGAAATCATAAATTTGACGAAAGTAAAAGCTAAAGTTGCAGAGAAAACATAAGAGTAAACCCCACAAACCTGTGCCGCGAAATGACCTACTGGCCGTAGACTTGTGACGATTTCACTTTTAGTACTATGTATATGAAAATATATGTATACTTTTTCCTTTTATTTTTTTTTCTACTCGGTGCACTTTTTAGAGAAACCTGAATGGATCAGCTGACTTATAGGTTAATGTCATGCTGTTATGTAAAAAGGCTAGTAGGTAATGATATTAATAACAGGAACTGTTTTGAGTGGATAAAAATTTACATTTTGACGTCTCTAATAAAGTTTTACGAGGAGTTCTATTATAAATATTATTAATAAAAATATAAATATATAACAAAATAATTATCTAACCTGGCAGGTCTTTCCAAATATCCGCACTGGGGATGGTCCAGGAGGTTTCAGTTTCACAAATACAGTCTGTCTTCGAACTTTAGGCCCGAATTGACACATTAACTTATCCTGAACACGAGCACAAAGCCTACTCGAACTTAAACACGCCATAGCTACAACTGCAACGAAACGCTTGAGGACATGAACTACATAACGTACTTAGCACATAAGCTATCAGCCTTTTCCTCCCCACTTTCGACAGCTGATTGTCAATTTCGATTCTCGCAGAACTATTTTCAGTATTGCCACTTTTAAAATAAATAGACGCATATAGCTGCAGTCCGGCTATCTACCGGATCTTTTCTATTTCTGCATAAATTACGTCATAGAGTATATTGCTACAATTACGTATATCATAATTCATACAGTATAGTTCTACTCTTTTTATAGAATAAAAAACTTAATTTTTTATTGTCATTAATGTGTGGCCGGACTCGTGTATCTAACTTCTAACTGATTTATTTTTCTTAATCTTTTTTATTCTATTCAATTTTCTGCGTCTACAAATTAATTTTTTTGTTACTTTATTTTTTCTATCCGCTGGGTGCGTAAGGCATGGTGGGGGAAACAAAAGTGATGTCAGCGCCCGCTGCGGACCAACACAGAACTACGAGTGGCTCTTTATTATTTATGACCATAAAAATAACACGTGTGTCAGTTAAATTAAATAAATAAAATAAAATGGGTCATCAGAGTTGTTGTGTAGTCGATTGCAAAAATACTAGTAGAAATAGTAATTGTAAATTTTATAAGTTTCCGGTTGCCAGACAATGAAGTGATGGTTTGCTTATTAGATAAAAAATAATTAATAATTGGGAATTTAATTGTTTTTATGAGCGAACAATCACCAGTAGTCGTCGAACAAAAGATAATTGATCAAAATTAATTAATCTGAGCGATAAAAATAAAGATATCTAGTAAAGGGGGCCAAGTTAAGGGTGGACATTTGTTTAATTAATTATAAATAAATAAAAGACGTACAAACAATTTCTACATTCGAACATTAACGAACAAACGACGAACAAATAATTAAAAATAAAAAAAATCCGTAAATCAAAAAAAGTTGGGCCAACCTAATTCACTTATTGAGACTTGTTTTAGTTGTTGTATTTATTTTACTTACTGTTTTCAGCTGACCCACGGAAAGAAAATTAATTTAATGTACACTCTGTGTAATATATCACATTTAACATTGAATAATTTTTTTTTCAAGTTTATTTTATTTTTTCAATAGCTATTTGGCATACAATACACGTATATTTTCTCAAAAGAGCCACCGTGAGTTGTATCGTTAGATGGCGCTAGAGTCACGCACCCAGCGGATATGTGAGTGTGTCTATACTATTTAGGTATATATTCACTGACCTCTATAATACCACTGGACTGGCTGTTGTCAACGTGCTTTTGTGGGTGCTTGATATTCGCCATTTTGGCGCTGTCCGCCGCTGTCGGACGGAGCGAGAGTTCGTGGTACTAAAACTAATGATGTCGATATAAAGATTTTTATTTTTTTATTTTTATTAATCAATAACCGTATCATCATAATTACTACTTATGTTATATTAACAACGAAAATGCAAAATTACTTTACAGTAAACAAACACTTCTCGCTGTCATTTGTAATATACGTCAAAATTAGTTCTCGACCCTCTCGCTAGTGGCGCTTCAAATGGACACAAAAAAATTGCTGTCAAACGCTTGGAACAGCCAGTCCAGTGGTATTATAGAGGTCAGTGTATATATTACTTTTCTCTATGGTCTATACATGGTCTATACCTTTATTTTTCATCTATGGTCTATACATAACTATTATTATATAATTAATAGTTAATACTCTGTGCAAACTGCAAATTCTTTTAGGTTAGGAAACTATTATTTTCAAACTTCCCCAGTTCCCCTATAATACGATAAATATTTGAATAAAAAGTACAATAATCCTTATTGGTAATTATTAATTTAATATTTATATAATTTAATGAATTTAATGAATACTATATAAACCAATTTATCTACGAAACTTATAATTTTTTCACCGATAGGTTGTTTGACTGAGAAAAGTTACAGTTTCGATATGCATCACGTCATTAACATTGTTATTTTTCAGATAAGAATGATTCCCCGTGTTACTTACATTGTGAACTTTTTTAAAAGCTTAGAGAGGAACATTTTACAAGCATTTGGCCATCCACCTAGAGGTATAATAAAGTCATTATTTATGACTTTTACTCTAACTCTAGTAGTTTCAGGGAAATCCTTAATTTAATATCCATACATACTTGAAAATACGTATTGTGTACTTTAACCACTATAATTAGAATTTATGTATATGGGTTAAATCACATATATACATTTCAAAACTTCACAAATTTTTTATTGTTTCCTGTTGAATAGTTCAAATTTAAGTACCTATATTTAGTAAGTTATGCAGATTGCAGGCTACAATGTGACTACATGAAATTTTAAACATCTAATCATGCCTCATATTATGATCAGTATGCATGTGCATATAACCTTGCTTAATTTTAATTATAGTGTTCTATCCCTTTATTAATATGTTAATATTATTTATGCCAAAGTTTGTATGGATGGTTGTTTGTTATTAAATCATACCAAAATGGTGTTATGCATCTGGATCAAATTTAGCACAGTTTGATTATATCGTCCTATTCTTTATTCCAAAAAATTGCACAGTTCTCATGTAGATTTGTTTTTGTTCTTTACTAGGAACAAATAATAGCATAGCAAGGGCGAGCAGCTAGTTAATAATTATACTGCATATATAAGATGCATATACATTTTCAGAACTTGCTTATGCATATGCATATGAAAAACAAACACAACTGCAGCCAAAGAAATTCTCCATAAAAGATATTGTTGGAGATGGCTTCTTGTTAGCTGTGCCAAAATTTAGAAGAACAGTTGAAAGGAGATGGAAAAGAAAATTTGGACATCCTGACTATGTGTGGAAATTACTTGTACCTAAAACAAATATTGCAGTATGTTCTGACTGTGGACATAATTTTGAACGGGGACATCTTTGTGGTGACATGACCTATGAATATTTATTTAACTATATTTTGATATTGACTTAAATTGATGTTTGAGGTATATTTAAAAAAAACCTTTCTATAAAATGAAACTATTATACCCCACAGGCAATTGTTATAAAAAAGTAGAAGCTGAAACAAAAGAGATTCAGGAGAAGATCAAAGAGAAACTTGGCAATAATAAACCCATAGAAAATGATGTAATTGTATTATATAATGGGGAAGATCTTCCAGAAGAGGTAACTAATTCTTTACATTGAATATGAGTATAACAAATAAAATGAATACATTACTGGTTATTAGGTACATTACTTAGGTCCCATGATGCCATGGAATCATTATAATATGGTTTTAGTTTTTCTGTGCAATATAACGGAATTTGCAAATGAATTGTATGTTAAAGAAAATTCATTGAAATGCAAAGTCATTGATTAGACCAAACCTGACATCAAAGTATATAGCCAGGGTTGATGTGTCAATTTCGCAATTTTGTTAAATAAAAATTGCTAAGAATTTGTATAACTATTCTAGTCTTATTTAGTCACAAAATCGCTAAATTGGCAACACAGGCTTTGTTATAAATTTACAATAGACTACAATGCGCGAAATAGTGGGTATTTAAAGTATCCGTTTCAGTATATTATTTAAAAGTATATTTTTTACTTTTTGGAATCTAGTTTAAAAAAAGAAATTAGATGACCATTTAAGCTAATATATAAACAATAAAATTGAAATCATGCATATTTCCCTATTGACTAAATTAATTTTTATTTTCTTCTTTTAAATTAATAAAAAAGAATTATTATTAATAGAAATACAAGAGGTTCTACAGCCCATTTAACATCTATGGTTAAACAGCCTTCTTAATTAAATATACAAACAGCGCTGAAAATAAAATCCTGAAAAGGTTGAAATGAATTATGATTTATGTTTATCATTCAAATAATAATTGTAATGTTTATTTTTTCTGGTTATGATAACTATGATTTCATTTTTAGCCGAAAGAATTTTGGCAAGGTAAAAGAATAATTGAGATGAAAAAAGACAGACCCCAATGGTTTAGTAAAAATCTTCTGCAAAAATCGACCCAGCAGCCTTCAGAGTCAAAAGGTGTTAAACCCACAGATTTGGCTTAATTCATTTAATAAATTATAATGGATATTATTTCATAAATGACTTAGTGAGTACTTTCCAATAAATACTAGTTCTAGAAAGTGTCTTTTATTGAGAATTACCAATTTATTTTATGTATGTAGCATCATAATAATAAACATTCAAATAATATTAAAGAAATTATTGCAAAGTAGTGATAAATGAAAAACAAAGACTAAATTAAAATTGGTTCATCAGTTTCGTCCCTACGATTTAATACCTTTTTACATTGTGAGTTAAAAATAATTCAAACTTTCTACTAAAATTGTATTAAACATTTTGTTGAAACTTGGTATATATTATACAAGATATGGCAAATTACAAATTGCAGGAATAATATTAACATTAGAAAGTGTGGAATGAAATAGTTTTGTGTAGGTCAATAATAAAATAAAAAGTTTAAATGACAAATACAAAACACATATATTTAACTTATTATCGTAAATACAAATATTTTGTAAAATTTAATATTAACATTAAAATCATTTTAAACATATTGAAAAATTACATGTATTAAAAAAACTAAATGACTTAACAACCATTTACACGTCATTAGCACAGTCTCTTAAATCCATAGTTTTCTAACAAAGGGCTCTAAGCGGGGCTATCATTGGGGAATGTATGTAGATGCAATCAACTGTTTCTCATTGTTTAAGGGTTAATAATATTATCAAGCGAGTTAGGAATTGTATCAAAATTGTCTATAGAATCATCTTCATTTTCACCCATGAAATGACTTTCCACATGTGACTGAAAATCTGCAAAAATAGTATCTTTTTGAAATTTATCACCACAAATGGGGCATATTTTGTCAAATAATTCTGAAGTTGTTTCATGGCCAATATGGTTTCTTCTGTTAGTAATATTTTCCTCAGAAACATCATTGTTATAAAGACTTGGACTTGAATCATTGTGCATGTCACTTGTAACCAGACTATCACTTGTTTCTGTCTCCTTATCTTCAAAAGCTATAATAGACTTTCCTTTATTAGCAATACATGAAGGACATTTATAACCATCTGAAATTTAAATAAAATAGTATTTTTATGTAATGTATGTTAAAACGCTAAAATGTAAAAACAAATGTATCAGGGTGATATTTCTCATGCCTTTGATTTCATTTGGCCATTTTATGTGGATTTTTGACCACACAATATGACCAGGGCGTAATCCTTAAGCATCTGGTTTCTTTGTAACTAGAACTTAATTATATCAACATTTCTAAAAGACTAAAAGAATGACAAAGTATATTTATTTCTAGCTAGTCACCCTCACTCCGCTCAGGTTTATTCTTAGGTGCATCATAGCAATTAATATAGAATTACTCAAACAAAACATTTTCCCTTTAAAAAGTTAGGTAATCCTATATATTCACCTACGTAAACACTGTCAGACAGACAGACAAAAATGTTAAAAACCATAGATTTGGCCTCTGTATTCATATTAATTAATTAGGTACTATGTCGATAAGATTTTCCCAAGAATATCTATTGTACAGATTCAACTCACTTAGTTTTATTATGTTATATCATTTATATTTATACAACAATTATAAAGCAATAAAAAATTTTATTCTATCTAGTACTGTGAAAAAGACAGTATACTAAACATTGCACATTGATCATTTAAATATATTTTATATCAATTTATATTCAATACTTAGTACATGAACTAAATGATATTATTCATAATATAATTTTTTACCACTTAACCCATTAGGTAATACCAACCTTTCATTATTTGTTCTATTCTTAAAATTACTGTTTTTAAATCTTTCTCTTGTTGAGCTAATTCTTTTTTTATATTTTGTAATTTTTCTGTTTGACTGTAAATCTCTTTAAGAGAATCTGTTGCAGGATCTTCCATATAGTTAAAACCTATAGAGTCCACATTTAAAATATCATCATCTATTTCTTGAAGTTGAGTCATTTGTTCATATTGCTCTACTAACTGTGACTTTTCTTGAATATAACTGTTTATTAATTTTAAAGATATTTCCTCCAAACTAGAATCTGAAAACTTTTCCTGATATTGAGAATTGTATTTTGGTGTGCTATGAATATAAGTGTTTGTTCGAATAAGAGGTTGTTTTATACGGTCTTTTATATTAGTATCTGTCCCTTTTAAAGTTGAAAGTTTATTCCATAAATTTTTATTCTCACAAGAAACCATAAATACATGATGCAGCAGTGTTGATTTTTGTTTATTAAGTTCTGCAATTTTTTGTTGCAGTGATAATTTTTCATCATCGGGTAAAGGTGTGTAAGGTGTTTTACCTCCAGCTTTTGTTATGTCTAGTTTCAATCTCATGTTATCACTCTCAAGCGTATTAATTCTACGTTGAAGAAGTAAGCATCTGTCACGCATAGCGTGAAGAGCCAATTCATGAACATTATTGTAATCAGCTTTTAATGTCGTCTGATAAGTAGAATCATTGTTAAAGCTAACTATAGATGAAGAATCCATTGAAAATGTTATTTTTTAACAATGAAAGCTCAAAGCAAACATTTAATTTACATCTTCTGACACTGACAAATGACAATTCACTAACTAGCACAGAACATATATACCCTAACGGGCTAACTAGCCCTGTTTTCCAATTATAGAGCATAATGCGACTCAGTGCCGCACAATGCCGATTTGTGCTGATGCTAATTGGAATGTGAATATAATGATTCGATTATATATTTCTGCAAAATAAATATGTTTATAGTTTTGAATTCTAAAATAAAATTGTATTCACATTATAAACGTGGAATATAAAAAAAGTCAATGTTATAAGTTATTACTCTTGTAACCTTCATCGATACACGGTATATTTATTTTTTTAACACAGCATCACGTAAAAGCAGTGTTCGATTGTGCGAAGCGCTGTTGTAGTTGGAACATTCAACGTTGAGCATTATGCCGCATAATGCGCCTTAGTGCTATAATTGGAAAAGGCCGTAGGATTCAAATTTCAAATTCAATTTCAATATTCATCCGTCATCGCGTTGTTTTTGTTTTTAAAATTTATCCCCAATAGGGAAAGGCAAAGGACTATAGTCCATACAGCCTAGTCTAAATTTCCGTCATCGCGTCTACCGTAGACAGCTGAGTGCTGACCATCACAGAGTAGTATATTGGTATGACGGCGCACTAAGTGCGCCATCTGGAGATGTTGGGTAAGCTTATCGGATAAGAGTGTGAAATCAAGCTTTGACAGCGCACTCTTGTAAAGCGTCGAAGCGATGGTAGCAAGGTGATACAAACTGGCATGTTTTAAAAAGAAATTAAATTAGAGAACTATTTTGAAAGACAAAAAGGGGAATGTCAGATTTGGACTGCCGATGCACCACGTATCATCGACGAATTACTTATATCCGAATAATGGAACTATTATTGATAATATAATGTTTTAATGTGTTTACGTTGTACTTAGTTATGAGTGTGTTAAGTTAAATTGAGAATGTGCTGTGTTTCTCAAAAGACACTAACGATCACGCCCACATCTACGACCTACTTCTGATATTAGCCGTCCTGCGCTTATATCAGAAGTGGGATAGAAGAACCCTAAGAGTATAGACAATATATGGAAGAACCTTACTATGTAAAAAATGAAACCGGTTGATGTTCAGACGAAGGTTTTAAATGATATGAAGGCTTTAGTGAGCTGTGAGAGGATTTAGGATGTCACGGGCAGAGAGCTACAAGCACTACAATTTTAAGTCAGAGCTAGAAGAAAATCTGCGGCTAAGGTCGTGGTTCGATTATAGAATTTGATTAGAAGAATAACTAAGTCTGAGTTACCTGAAGAAGTGATAACTGAATTAGTTTAGTACTATGTTATAAAGGTAGCACGATGAGAACTAACCACATATTATGACGATATTACTAGAGTACGAATGTTACGAAATCTTATCGCTACAAAGTTCGACATCAACATTCTTATTGTAAGAAGCCTCGGACAAGGTATGAGATGAGATTTTCTTGAACATTTCATTGGTGTGGCATGAACAGAAACCACTGGTCAAAAAAATTGGTTGTAAAAAAAGGCGTAAAGAAATAATACGGCCGAGTAGTTTAATTCGTAATCAAGGTATGATAACAAAATATGTTATGTGTCTTACGTGTGACAAGCCTCGCCAGTGGCCACGTCGCAAAATCATTTCCGGCCAAGAGAATAGATGCTGGTGCTGCGAGGTAGGAGATCAATAGGTGAGTGGCGAACGTGGAGAGTTACTTTAGAAATATCATTCGGTGAGCAAATTCTTTGTCTATTTTGTAGTAAATCTGTCTATTCCCTTTTAAAAGAGATTTGCGTGTAAACGTTTAATTTAATATCTCACTGGTGTTGGAAGTAATAAAGTTAAATGCACTACTCAGATTCTAAATACAATTAAAATTACAAATACTGTGAAAAGCTTGCTTGCATGCGTCTGATAATGTAATTTCTAACCAAGTAAAAAAAAAGCAAGTGGCAATATTATACGGCTACTTATTTGCTTCGGCGGTGTTGCAGCTAGCCTATACGATTGTACATCGGGAAGTCCTGGGTTCGAGTCCCGGGTCAGGCTTCGATAATCTTATATTTGATATTAGAGTAACGACTAACTTTTGCGAAACTTAAAAAAAAAAACAACATGTCCTCGAATGATATAGAGTTAAATAAAGAGGATAAATCAATTCTTCTAAACTTACTAAGTAAATATTATAATTACGGCATACCTAGTAGAAAGGTTATTATAGACAAGTTAGAGAATAATTTGGTAAATCATTAATTTGTAAATAATAATAAATATGGAACGAACTGAATAATATTCAGTTAGCACTTTACAATAAAAAATCGGCTGTTATTAATTACGCGCGGAATAATTGCTACTCGAGCGCATTACTCGGGAATTTTTAAGGATTTAATAAAATATAACGTTTTTTGATATTAGTAATATGCGATACGGTTTAGTATTTTTCTAAAGGATTTTATGCCTTTTTTTTATTATATTACAAATAGCGAGCGGAATCAAACTGTTATTTCTTCTCTATTTAAAAGTGTTAGTTATATGTTTGAACCCTATCTCTCTGGAGCCTATATCTCTCTGATAGAAGAAATTTATAACGACATTAGCACACAATTTTGTAGCCCTGCAGGTGTGAGTGAACCGTTTCTAGTGAGGTTTTGAGTGCATCAGACATCCGTTTGAGCCCGAATTTAATAATGGACTACCATATAACCTGAAGATTCCACAAGGATATACCATGGAATATTCTATATGCATAAGACATTGAATTGATAGAGCAAAGTAATTCAGAACTCCAGCAAAGCTTTCAGTGTGGATGGCGGAGATTGAAAGATACGGTTTACATATCAGTCACACGAAAACAGAATACATGGAGTGCGACTTGGTAGGATCTGCGGAGGTAGGCTGCGACATCAATATCAACGGCACTGTTACACCGAAGGTGTCCGGTTTTCGATACCTTGGATCAATACTAACTGTTGACTCTCGCATTGATGATGAAGTGAATCACAGAGTTAGTCTGAGGTGATTGAAGGGGAGATCTCTGTCTGGTATTCTGTACGACCCTAAAATGCCTACCAAAACCAAAAGCAAGTGATACAAGACAGTTGTGATACCTACCATGTTATATGGCTCTGAACTGGAACTGGGCAACTTTGGAAAAGTATGAACTACAACTGCATACAGTGAAGATGAAGATGCTCCGCTGGGCAAGCGTCGTGACGCATCTAGATAGAGTGCGAAACGAATATGTGAGGGGGTCCTGCAACGTGTCCCCGGTAACAGAGGAACTCAGAGAGGGCAAGCCCAGGTGGTACGACCATGTGATGAGGCGGAACGAGAACTGCTCTGTAAAAAAAGTGCTAAAAATTGGTACCAGAAAAGAGGTAGAGGCAGACTAACAGCCTCGTGGCATGATAGTGTGGATGCACAAGAAGGCCCGACCGCAAGTAAAGTCGGGAATGAGGTAGAATGAACCGTAAGTACCGCAGAGAAACGATGATTTGCTTACAAGCTACTACCAACAATGATAAGGAAACCGTGACGGCGACTAAAGATGATGAAGAATTGTGGTCGAAGAGTGCAAACTTTACATACAAGTATACACTACGAGATTGAAATCAACACTGAGGATTGAAATTGTTCGCGATAAGTTCGTGGTTACAAAATGATTGGTAGTAGACTCATGACGTTCAGTAAAAAATTGTAATAATTTCATGCTGAATAAAATATTTTAAATTTGAATTTGAATTTGAATTTGAATTTAGAGGTCGGTGTCGTCCGGTCCACGCCTTCGTACAAGGCTGGTCGAAGGGACACATCTGGCCGATTTGTGTTTAAGTGGTGGAGCTGGTCGAAGGGACAGTGTCGTCCGGTCTATGCCCATGTTTTGGGATAGTCGAAGGGACACACTCGTCCGGTCCACGCTCATGGTTTGGAGCTGGTCGAAGGGACAGTGTCGTCCGGTCTATGCCCATGTTTTGGGATAGTCGAAGGGACACACTCGTCCGGTCCACGCTCACGGTTTGGAGGTGGTCGAAGGGACAGTGTCGTCCGGTCTATGCCCATGTTTTGGGATAGTCGAAGGGACACACTCGTCCGGTCCACGCTCACGGTTTGGAGGTGGTCGAAGGGACAGTGTCGTCCGGTCTATGCCCATGTTTTGGGATAGTCGAAGGGACACACTCGTCCGGTCCACGCTCACGGTTTGGAGGTGGTCGAAGGGACAGTGTCGTCCGGTCTATGCCCATGTTTTGGGATAGTCGAAGGGACACACTCGTCCGGTCCACGCTCACGGTTTGGAGGTGGTCGAAGGGACAGTGTCGTCCGGTCTATGCCCATGTTTTGGGATAGTCGAAGGGACACACTCGTCCGGTCCACGCTCACGGTTTGGAAAGATGTCATCCGGTCCATAAGTTGAGATGGTCGAAAGGATACATGCTTTCATAATAAATTGGTATTTACGTACGGTACGAATATAACAGAGAGTTAGATTGTTCCTGAGTGACAGGATGGGCGAGCGTCGTTCCTGCTTTTGCAATGGCTTCAATAAATGATCGCCCGAGGACGGTCGAATGTCAGTCCGGCCGTGACGGCGCACTAAGTGCGCCATCTGGAGATGTTGGGTAAGCTTATCGGATAAGAGTGTGAAATCAAGCTTTGACAGCGCACTCTTGTAAAGCGTCGAAGCGATGGTAGCAAGGTGATACAAACTGGCATGTTTTAAAAAGAAATTAAATTAGAGAACTATTTTGAAAGACAAAAAGGGGAATGTCAGATTTGGACTGCCGATGCACCACGTATCATCGACGAATTACTTATATCCGAATAATGGAACTATTATTGATAATATAATGTTTTAATGTGTTTACGTTGTACTTAGTTATGAGTGTGTTAAGTTAAATTGAGAATGTGCTGTGTTTCTCAAAAGACACTAACGATCACGCCCACATCTACGACCTACTTCTGATATTAGCCGTCCTGCGCTTATAGGTATATTATATTGCTGACCATGCAGCTGACAGAGCATAGATGATAGAACAAAATAGTCTAGGAGGCGTAGGCCGTCCGCAGTAGACAGAAAATGTAGTAGATGAGCCATGACACAGTAAAGCATTGTAAAGGAAAGAAATAGGCATATATTATGTATATATCCATGTCCATAGTCTATATTTTATACTCAGGGATAGAGTATACAGTAGGCACCGTAGAATATGTATAGTCTATGAATAAGTGTATCTATTGTTTGGTGTATCTGTATTCTGTGATATATGTATTATAAGTAGGGAGGGTAGAGATAAGGAGAACCAACTCATATGGGGGGAAAGTTGAAAACGTGTCCAGCTGTATACTGAAAATAAAGTTTCCATTACCTACCACAATAGCGCTGGCGTGCGAATAGTTTCAATATGAACATAGCTGTTATAAATGGAGTGAAGTTAGCTGAGTTCAAATATTTAAAAATTTTAATGACTCAAGTAGTTAGTAAAATGCTAGTATACAAAACCTCAACTATTTACGTAGTCTAAAAAATGTTTTAGTAAATATAAACATAATACTGCAGAGAGAAAGCGTAATTTTTTTCTAATTACGTTTGGCGCTTTCTTTAAAATTTATCGACTGCTACTGCAGCGCTACTCTTACTGGACGCGTTTTTACTGCCACTTGTTCGTGTACGAACTAGTGAGGAACTACGAGTTAGTCCTCCTTATCTCTACCCTCCATAGTCCATAGCTTTATTTTTCATCTATGGTCCATAGTATTATGTCATATGAGATTCTGGCGGGAACCTTGAAAAAGCGCGGTTGACTTTAGAAAATTAATTTTAAATTTTTCCTATAAAGTGATTTTTTTATAGTTAAAGTGAATTTAAATATTGCTATTAGCGGCTGAAAAGCACCATAGCAATGGAGATAAACGAGGGGGGCGGGTCTAACCCGCCCACCTCAAAAAAAATAAAACGGACACAGCCTAGGGATGAAGGACAATCGGACTCCGGCGGTGAGCGAGATGCGTATCTGCCCTATTACAAACCGAATTATAAAAGACTATATCCGGAAAACTCAACCAACACAGACTTTAAAGTGTATGTAGAATCCACAAACGATGATAGATTGGGTAACAAGAGCCCTATATACTTAAATCATCTTTTCTCAATGGACATAAAAGGTGTGACGGGTATTCAGAGGGTGAATGCCAATAAAATAGCAGTTATTTTCAAGCAATATAATACGGCCAATAACTTTATTAATAACACTACTTTCCTCACAAAATATAACATGAAGGCATTCATACCGGCAGCGCAAATTGAAAAAACCGGCATCATTAGATTTGTTCCAACGAATATATCTAACAAAGAACTCTATACAAGACTTTCTTCAATTTATGAAATAGTGGCAATAAGAAGGTTTACAAAGAAAATAGGACAAGAGCGCATTCCATTACAGACTGTAAGCGTTACTTTTTTATCTAATGTACTACCTGATAATGTTCAATATGATCTATTCTCGTATAGAGTTTTTGAATACATTCCACCATTATTACAGTGCTATAGGTGTTTTAAATTTAATCATTCAGCAAGGATTTGTAATGGTAAACAAAGATGTAGTATTTGCGGAGGTGAACACATGTATAAGGAATGTGATAAACCAACAGAAATCAGCTGCATAAATTGCAGTGGGCCTCACCTTGCGATATCTAGATTATGTCCTATTAAAGCAAAAAAGATCATTGAAAAGAAAAACAACATATCTTATGCAGGTGTCACCTCTACAAAACAAGTCGTCACCAATGAAACAGATTTTCCTCCACTCTCACCACCAAAATCACAACTTGTAAATAGTAATGTTATTGTAAATAAATCTATAAATATTCCTGTAAATAAGTCTGTACAAGATGTAAATAAATCTAAAATAGTTAATTCTAAAGACCTTAAAACTCAAATAATTTCCAATAACGATGTACTTATGGCCCTAGTGCAGACGTTGGTGGAATTAGGCAATAAAGATGATAGTACACCGACTAATATTAAAACTATTAAAGATACATTATTAAAAAACTTAACATAATGGATTGTGTAGGGCCTAGTTCTACACAATCCAAGTTACGTATTGCGCAGTATAACATTCAAAGTGCAAATAGTAAAAAACCTTTATTAATCCAATTTTTAAAACAACAAAATATTGATATTTGCCTTCTTAATGAGACATGGTTCAAAGATAATAATTTTAAAATACCAGGATATAATATATACAATAAAAATTCAAACAATACACATAATGGAGTTGCAATACTAATAAAACCACACCTTAAGTATAATATATTAAATACCAGATTTTATGAAGACATTCAAACAGTTGCTGTATCTGTATCAACAGGACATAGTAGTTTAACAATTCTCTGTGTATACTGTCCACCTTCAAGTGGACGGATACGAATTAATAGACTCCGTTTCATTATTAATGATCTACCAAAGCCCATATTTATGAGTGGTGACTTTAATGCTCATCATATTGCATTTGGTTGTTTGTCAACGAAAAGTAGAGGTCAGGATTTATTTAATTTAATTGATGACTTTGATTTGTGTATTTTAAATGATGGTAGACCTACAACTATAAATCGCCCTAGACAAACTGCTTCTGCCATAGATGTAAGCTTTATAAGTGGCAGCCTCGCACCACTATGTGAATGGTCTGTACATGATGATACAATGGGAAGTTACCATTATCCAACAATAACAGAGATTTCATTACATATAGATAAATATCATCTCAATTCCCCTGTAGATAAGTTCATATATAAAAAAGCTGACTGGAAAACATATACAGCTCTTTCAAAAACAATGTTTAATGATTTGATACTTCAACCACATGATCCTATTTCAACCTATAATAATTTCTGTTTTCATTTAGATACTCTTAAAGAAATGTCAATTCCAAAGCTCACTAAAACAAACACTTTCATAAGCAGACCACCAGCTCCCTGGTGGAATAGTATATGTGAACAAAGTGTTATTGCTTCATATAATGCACTAAAACTATATAGAAAAGAGTCTACTATTGAAAATTATATTAATTACAAAAGAAAAGATGCCCAGAAAAAGAGAACAATTTCAGAACAGAAAAAAATAGGATGGAATAATTTGTGTAACACTTTTAATAGAAATACTCACATAAGTAAAATTTGGAATTTATTAAAAATGTTCAAAGGCATAAGACCTAAGAATAAATCATATACAAATGAGTTTATATCTCCACTCTTAAATAAATTATCAGATAATAGCAACTTAATTGAAGTAGATCAACTGAACATTCTTTTTGAAACCAACAATGATAACCCAAATTCTAAATTTTTACTGGATCCTTTTTCATGGTCTGAATTTTTAACAAGCTTGCACTCTAGACGAAATACAACTCCTGGCTTAGATGATTATCCTTACATCGTAATTAAAAACTTAGATGTATCTGCCCAAAAGTTGTTTCTTAACATTCTCAATTTGCTTTGGCTTAATAAATGTATTCCACAGTCATGGAAAACACAGTGTGTTGTCCCAATACTTAAGCCCGACAAATCTCCTGAGTTTGCTAGTTCTTATAGACCAATTTCCTTGTCATCATGTCTTGGTAAAATATTCGAAAATATGGTGAAAATTCGTCTTGACTGGTATGTTGAATCAAAGTGTTTCATTCCACATATACAATATGGCTTCCGTAGAGGGCGTAGTAGTGCAGACAGTTTCACCTCTTTAATCTCTGACCTAAAAAATGCAAAACATAGAAAATTAAACACTGTTTGCGTATTTCTAGATGTCCAAAGTGCTTTTGACAGTGTTGATCCTGGTATACTAGTTCAAATCATGTCTAGGTTAGGTGTGCCTGGGCACTTATGTAAGTGGATTTTTAATTTTTTGAACAATAGAACAATCTATGCTAGACATAACAATATTTTATATGGACCCAAATATGCCTCAAGAGGCACAATGCAGGGTGCCACACTATCTCCATTGCTGTACAATATATACACAAGTGAAATTTGTAAATATGTAAATAATAGGAATGTAAATATCTTACAATTTGCTGATGACATTGTATTATACAGCAGTAATTACAACCTAGAGATTGCAATAGATAACATGAACAAATCCTTATTTCAACTATTACAATATTATAATGATTGTTTACATTTAAAAATTAACCCCTCTAAAAGTAGTGTTATGTTTTTTGGCAATGAAACCCCAAACTCAAATGTTATTTACAATAATGAAATTATAAATAAAGTCACTTCAAAGAAATTTTTAGGAATAATACTAGATCCAAAATTAACTTTTGAAGAACATATTAAATATATATCCAAAAAAGCTCACACAGGACTAAATGTTATCAGATCACTTTGTGGTGTAACATGGGGTGCAGATCCTAAAATATTGTCAATATTGTATAAAAGTATTGTAAGAAGTCACTTAGATTATAGCTCACTCGCTTATATGAATAGTTCTCATGTAAATAAATTAGACATATTGCAGAATAAGGCTTTAAGAATAATATCTGGTGCTATGTGCTCAACTCCCATAAGGGCCATGGAAGTTGAGACAAAAGTGATGCCTTTGATTTTGAGGCGAATTTTACTTGCTGAAAGATTCTGTCTCAAACTAATAGCATCAAATAACATTCAAATAATAAATAAAATTGTACCTTATATAGATAGATCCCCAAGAAGACCATTAACAACAGCACACGGTCTACTATGTGGTAATTCTCCAACACTGTCTGATATATTTCTGGAAATAGACAATAATTTTTCTAAAATCAGAAAACAGTTTCCATGGCCATGTTACTCTTTCTCTTATCAGTGTATTTCACATCCAATTAATGTAGTTCAACAGACAATAAACAATAATTCGGAAATGCTTCAATTTTTGGAGGAAAATACAATGTACTATGTTATCTACACTGATGGGAGCAAAACAAGTGATTATGTACATGCTGCTCTATATGATCCACAAGCAAAATTTTCTTCAAGTTTTATTCTGCATGAACCCTGCTCTATATTTACGGCAGAGGCATATGCAGTGTATCAGGCATTAATGCGTATTCGCGAAATCAATAACAATAAATGTTTTTTAATAATTTCTGATTCCTTAAGTTTGATAACAGCTTTAACTACCCTCACAGTCAAATACAAGTCTAATTATATCCTTTACTTCATTAAGCAAATAATTCACCAATACCACAGTAAAAATATCCAAATTTTCTTTCTATGGGTGCCTTCCCACAAAGGTATCTCTGGCAATGAAATGGCTGATAAAACTGCATATGAAGGAGTTAATGCTGTTGACGTTAGAAATACAATGAATGTTCCTATGTCCGATTACTTGCAATGTATTGACCAAAATATTCAAAAGTTGTGGTTAGAAATGTGGAAGAAAGATCAAGATACGAAAGGAAAATGGTATGGAAGCATACAAGAAAGCTTACCTGCAAGACCTTGGTATCATCGTATGCCAGATGCTTCTCGAGACTTTATTACTATCATAAATAGACTGCGTTTCGGTCATAATACTACACCGTCACACCTTGCTCGACTCGGCATTATTGCGAATGGAACCTGTTCTCATTGTAATTCAAGTGATGGAACTGTGGAGCATGTTATCTTTGATTGTCAAAAATTTTTGATTGACAGACTAGTGTTGGCCAGTGAACTCAGTGATGTTGAAAATAAGTGTGATTTATTGTCCCGCCCGCCGCCATTAAAACAATTGTTACAAGACGAACTTACTTATAAGCACATCTACAAATACATAAAGAATACAATTAAAACAATTTAATGGGATGTGCTCATAGACATATTATTAACATACGAATAAATAAGAGTTGACCTAAAGGTTGTAATTACCAGGTCAAAAAATCCCAAAAAAAAAAAAAAAATTATGTCATATGATTATGATTTATGAATACATCTATGATATGAATTATGATATGGGGAAATGTCAATGTTTATTTCAAAAATGTGAATTTTGTTGATCATTAATGTACATTAATGTAATGTACTAATTAAGTCTAAAAATATAATGTTAGACTACAATAGAGGGTTTATCTTAATTATTCACACAGAAGTCTAATTACTATGGCGTCGCCTATTCGCCTTTTGCAATTTGTTGCATTTTTGGTAAGTCATTGTGTTACACACAGGCTATTTATCTAAAATAAGTGTATACTGTATAAGTGTATTATAATGTATTATTTTGTTCTGATGTCATGCTAACATATTTATTATTGTTACTTATACTGTAACATGCAATGATATTCTAATAAACATGATTCATGCTTTCAAAATATTAAATGTATCCTATGCCTTAAATTACATTATATGTCTTCAAATAACTTACAAACTACATTATTATATATGATCAATGTGCACAATCAATTATGTGAAGTGATTATTTTATATGATAATATATTTTTTTGAATATCAGGATTTGTTAGCTGTTGGTTTAATAGTACCATTAATACCAAGCCATGTACGACAAATGGGAGGAAACCATATTTACATTGGGCTTCTTGGGTCAATTTATGCAGGATTCCAGTTAGGATCAGGCCCTTTTATTGTAAGTACATCAAGTTTATCACATATTATTAAATTTAGTGACATTTTTTCATTAGTAGTTTCTAAGTTATTTTAAGTTGTAATTATGACATCAATAAAAATGCATAACACAATGCTTAGAACTATATTGGAATAATAAGTACAGGAAATTTTATTGCTTTGTTTCTTTGCAGGGAAGTCTTAGTGACTTAAAAGGAAGGAAATTTATACTTATCATAACCTTATTGTTATGCAGCTTTGCATATATGGTCCTAAGTGTTGCACATTCAATTGCAACAATATTAATAATAAGAGCAGTATTAGGTAATTTTGGGTTTCTTTTAATATTTTGAGTATAATCTATAATAAAACAGCAATAAATGTATTAATTTTACTATTTCAGGTGTATTTAAACAAACACAATTATTAACAAAAGCCTTAGTTCCCGATTATGAGAACAATGAAAAAAAACAATCTAATATTTATGGTAAAATGGCTGCTATTTCTGGTGTCGGAATTACAATAGGACCTGTAATTGGTGGTCACATTGTTGAAGATTTTCCTAGCCAGGGATTCAATTTCATAGCATTGATTGTAGGATTTTGTTTTTTAATAAATGCAGGTGATTTTTCACATATTATATTTTATAGTTTGACGACACATTTGGCTCAGTTTATAGTGAAACTATTTGATGCGCAAGGGGTTGCGGGTTGAGTCCCGCTGGGTGTATTCATTTGTTTTCAAATTCAAATGTTTCTACTCCAGTCATGGATGTTTATATTTATAATATGTATGTATTTAAAATAAGATATGTGTATTATATCAACTATATCATATCCGTAACACAAGCCTCATATCTTACTATGGACCTAGATGGTGCAGTGTATAATAAAGTCCCAACATATTTATTACTTATTTTAAAAGGTTTTAATAAACTTCCAAAAGAAACTCATTTATTATAATTAGCCAGCATATACTGTTAAGCCTGGTATTATTTCATATTTAATAATCGGTTTCAGGTACTGTTTTCCTGCTCCCAAAGACTATAACTCTTAGAAAACAACAACATAGCCCTAAAAAATCTACACAAAATATCCTAGTGTCTCTAACAGATGGCATTAAGCAGTCTTTTGTACAATTATCTAAAGTTGAGTGGTCAGAGTATGGAACAATATTTTTATTTCAAGCTTTAAATAGTTTTACAATGGGAATTTATTATTCGAATTATGCATTATATTTAAAAACCCACTATGGTTTATCACCCAAGCATATAGGGTATGTTGTTTCTGTGCAAGGGGTAATTGGTGTAGTGTCTAGCTTTTTAATAGGTTACATAAATAGTTTTTATGTACAAGACAATGATTATAGTTTAAGAAACCATCATGTTTTTATTTTGTTAAGTTTATCTTTACTGGGAATATGTTTATCATTTAATGTTATTATGTATTGTTTTTTGTTGATTCCTTTAGCTTTAGGAAATGCAGTAGGTAGGTTAGTTACATTAGAAATGGTTTTAAAAAAGAGCCATGGGGATCATAGGGGTACTTTAATTGGAGCATCAAATAGTGTTAGATCATTAACGGGGGTTGTAGCACCAATTGTGTCTGGATTAGTTGGAGAATTCTTTGGGGTGACATATGTTTTATATGCTTCATTATTTTCTACAGTAATTGGGTTGGTACTGAGTTATCACTATAAAAGCAAACAAATAAAGGTAGATTGATATGTGTATATTTTAAATCTAGAACAAATTTTTAAATATGTTAATTTTTCATATTTTATGTATTTTTAAGTTAAATGATGTGATAATTTAAATTTTAATATTGTACTACAAATTCTACTTTAATGTAGAACATCCATCATAAAAATCAGCTCTATTTAAAATAGACGATTTGTTATCCAGGGTTACCCAGAAAGATACTGAGTTACCTTGGGCTGTAAAATCAAACATATAGAGTACATACTTTAAAACATTCCCATTTGTAATATAATTATATATAACAATTTATAATAAATTTATATAACCTTTTTATTTTGTGTTATTTTTTTTACTTAGAATAGTGATCAAACAGATAATTATAAATAGAGGATGTTGAATATCAAAAAGCTATAAGACCATGTGTTTGGACGTTCAGCCAGTTCTATGTTGGGACAGTTACTTAAGCAACAAGAAAAAATATTTAGTTATTACTCTGTCAGATTTATAAAATACTACTTCTAATGTAATACAGATGACAATTTAATAAATCATAGAGGCTAGGATTTTATTTACCAAACTGTTTAAAATAAAAGCGGTGATTATATTATTAGTTCTTTATTTAAATTTTTATGTTAATACTTGTTTTTTTTTTACTATACAATAAACATTCTGCAATAGCAAATGAAAAATTTTTGAATAAGCTAAAATATTTTGTTGGTAAAATATGAGTAAATAGCATAATGACTGCATTTACTTTTAAGTTAACAATTATAGGAAATGAATAAACAAGATTTTATTACCGTTCCATTTTATTAAGTTAGGCAATACTTATATACTATACTATATTTAATTATATACATTAAAAGTTAAATTAGTACAATATTTCTACAATGTATATATAAATTATTATTCTCCATCTAATGCTTTTAGTTGTTTTTTTCTCATGTCTTGAATAAGTTGTTGTATAGCTTCCCTATCTTGCTGTTTTTCTGGTGGAAATATTTCACGTTTTGTTTTAGTAACCCATTCTTCAAAATATGTAGGCTGGTTAAAGAAGAAGAATAACGCAACGGGAAATGAGGTATACATAGCCATTCTTCCCACTTCTAACTTCCAATTGCCCATTTTACTAATTTGCAACTCACTTTTTGTCTTAATCTTAAAATATTTTTATCTTTCATATAATCATATGGAAAGAACTAAGAAGTAGAAATAAAATATGTAATTTATTTATCTGTCAAGTCTCAACTCTCAACTGTCACTTGTCACTTGTTAGATGCGCAGTCAGCGCAGATTATTAAAGGTTTCACGTTTCGTTGTCTCTAGATATCTCTTCTTATTAAAAAATATAAAGTTGCGCTTATTAGTATTCCATAACTGTTTACCGTAGGTCCTTTTTTTTAAAAGTAATGATAACAGCTTCGTTACATATTATATAGGTATAATTAATAACTTTCTAAAAATACGGATCAATTAAAAAAAATGAGTCTCCAAAATATCCAATCTTCAACTGAATTCCAAAAAGGATGAGGTTCTCACAGTTCTCAATTCGTCTGAATTTTTTTAATTTCGAATATGTATCTTGGTATTTAAGGTTATTTTGGTTTGGCTGGAACGACTCCAAAATTAACTGAGTTCTTAAAAGTACTATTTTCTACTTTTTAGTTTAGTTTTGAAGTCGGTTTTTTTTGTTAAAAATAATTTATACTAAATTACGCAGGTAAAAAAGTGATGGGTTATATCTTCAATTCAATTCAATTATTTCCAAATTTTTTAATGGCTTCCAGGAGGCCGGTTGGGCACAGTTGACTTCGCCAATGCCGCTTAGAATAGAGAATACACGTTTAAATATATGAATAAACTGATCGGTGAATATAAAAAAACAAACACTAAGACTTTACATGTAGAAATGAAAGCGATGAGTTGTAAAGTCAGAACCTACAACTATATACAAAAGCATAAAAATAATAATTGTTAACATAATATTCACAAAGTATCTTTGTTTTAATTTTATTATTTCTAATATATATATATGTTACAGTTAAGCCCGTTCTCAGTTACAACGCGTTTTAACTAGTCAAAACTAGTTTACACGAAACACCTTAGTGAAAACTAGAATTGATTAGAAGATTGAAACAAAATATGGTATTCTTGACAATTGCTTAGTAAATACTTAAAATCTCAGTTATTTTTTATGTAATCAGTTATTTATATTTAGTGTAGGTATTTAAATAAGCCAATTTTTTGTGTTTCTTCAGGACAACAAGTCCCAAAAAAAAATCTTGCAAATTGTTGATGTAACAAAGACAAATTTACCTTTAAGAGCTGTTGCTAAGTCTAACTGTAATAAGGAAAAGTAAAGGTATGTAGGCTATTTAGAACTTGCTGTCTATCCTTGCTCACGATTTATACTTAATGAAAATAATTTTCATAAAAAGCAACTGATTTTAAGTATTTACCCAACATACCTACTTTATAATTTATCGACACTTACATTTTATTCCAATCTTCTAATCAATTTTAGTTTTCACTAAGGCGTTTCGTGTAAACTAGTTTTGACTAGTTAAACGCGATGTAACTGAGAACGGGTTTTAACTGTAACATATACACAGAAATCTACATGATGGACAAAAGCTAAACACAAACATCAATAAACAATTAACATTGATAGGACGAGGGACTTTACAAGGAAGGATGCCATAGTTAGGATACAAAAGTTTGGGACAGTTCAAAATCTTGAACCTTCGTGAAGGCCACTGGGTTACACCATGCTGGAACGATTTGCTATAAAGATGAAAGGCAGGGAGGTAGTTTATATTTAGTAGACGTCCGCTAAGAACTACGGATTAAATAGGTTTAATAGCTCTCGCAAGTTTGTATGATACCTATTTCTTATTTTTTTGTGCTACAAACTTTAAATTTGGCAGATAGCACCTAGGGACGAGCCCGTGCGAAGCGAGCTAGGCTAGTTAGTAGTTGTATTATAATAATATAGTGTGATCATTATAATTACCATACAAAATAAATTTAATGAAGTTTTTCATGCCAATGCGCGGGCTGCATTGTAATGAACTTCAAGTAAGGATTTTCACTTACATAGTAAAACTAAAAACCTTAAAGTTAAACACAATTTCCACCCACCCGGATTTTATCATCATCGTGGTTTATAAATTATTTTTAACAAAAAAACAAAAACCGACTTCCAAACTTAATAAATCTAAACTAAAAAGTAGAAAATAATACTTTTAAGGACTTTGTTAATTTTGGAGTCGGTGCCAGCCAGATTATGTTTACAAATTAAGTTTGGAAGTCGGTTTTTGTTTTTTTGTTAAAAATAATTTATTTTTAACTTTTTTGCGGAAAGTAGATACGTATTGTGTTAATGACTATAAAAATTTACCTTCTATTATGAGGTAAACCTAATAGCCTGAAAGTATACAACTATCCGTTCATAATTGCGTATTATATTGAAAGAATTTTCTTTAAACTGCTAACCGTTGAGGAGTTGTACCTTCCATCATCAGTTACGGTACGTGACTCAAATATCCATATAGCCTATAAAAGATTTATCCGAGCATCGTTAATTTGCTCCTAAGAATTGAAGAGTTCCGATACTTTGTCATGGATCCCATCATCAGAACCTTACCAAACTCTCATCAAACTACCCTTGAAGTATACCCTTTCCATTAAAAAAAGAATCATCGAAATCGGTTGGCGTGATATTGAGTTATTCGTCCATTTGTCACGCAAATACTCAATGCAAATTTAAGACTTTTATGGTTTTCTCATGGATGCCATTATCAGAACTGGAAAATATTAAAATGGGACCACATGGGAAGCACTACCTTTCAAATAAAAAAAGAATCATCAAAATCGGTTCACCCAGCTCAAAGTTATGAGCTAACAAACATAAAAAAAAAAAAAAAAATACAGACGAATTGATAACCTCCTCCTTTTGGAAGTCGGTTGATAAAAGGAAATTGCTATAGCATGCTCTTTACTTTAAACTACTGCAAATTGCAACGCTTCGATATCCCATTACAGTATACTATACAGTAAAGTGCATGCCTACTTGATATTAATAGCATCCATCTACTTTAGACATGGAATTACTAAGATGCTATGTGATTTTATTGGATAGTATCATGTGTTTATTTTATATCGTTACTTGTAACATCTAATAGAATACTAATATCGTGTTTCAGGCTATTTGAATTTGTCAATGTTATGCCATTATAAAATTGCCGAAGAGATGTATAAGGGTCAGGCCGTAGTTTTTGCCACATTTTGTATACCCTAACTCTCCGCTACTTTTTTTTAAAACTAATATACTAATTATTCATTTCTCTATCATGGCATTGTATTCCACAAGGAGTAATGATCCACGGCCACTAAAGATATTTGAATAAGCTTATGAACTTGAAAAGTTACACGATATTTTTCTACAAAAAATGACGTTTTTTTTGTAAAAAACGCGAATCCGCTTCGGGACGATGTACTTTGCGCATCGGTAAAATTAAAAAAAAAACATTCTTTTTGATAATCTGCTTGATTTAATGTTATGAAATAATAGTTAGCTTGCCATCTTTTTAATATCGTTACGTGTTTCCTTAGAAAATACATTAAATTTCATACATTTTCAAAAAAACTACACAAATACATTTTTTGCCCTATTATTTTTGCGCAACCTATCTATCTGCCCATTTTGCGGTTAAAACATTACCAAGATCTGTATCTGAGTAGTGATTGTACCAAAGTAACTATCTCTATGGTCAAAATAAGGTTAGCAGCCATATTTCTTCTGTTGGATGTCAACTTTCGTTTCAGAGTGGAATGTGTCACGTTTCTCGCGGAGTGTATTTTTTGTGATTTCTAGCTAAGTTTTCAATTAATACCTGTTATTGTTATTGTGCACCATAAAGTAAGCTGTGCGTTATATTTCAAGCCTAAATTAACCTGAAAAAAGATCTTATTTTTCGAGTTATTATCAATTTTATTTGACATTATGCCACTTTGCGATACTAGTGGCGTAAAATTTGCGCCACATTTTTTTGCGCTATGGTATAAAGGTGCATACACGTGGTTTGCAAAGCACTATCTATGCTGTGATTGATTAAAAATTGCAAGACTTACAAATCGTGTTTTTATTTGTACCTACCTACCTGACTATAACAAAAAATCTTAGGTTAAACAAAACTGTCCTACACTTCATAAAATGCTCGAAAATAATATTTATGTACTCAGTCAAAATAAAAACATCATTTAGGCACAACTTTACTATTTTGTGTTACCATTTGCGTCACTCTACGCCACTGACTTTCGAAAAATTGTGCGTCACCTTTGCGCTATTTGTGGCAAAATCTACGGCCTGACCCATAACCGTTAATACGATGTTGAGCTGTTATGTGACTTATACTAATAATTATTAAACTAGCATTTACGAGTATTGCATCCTGCATACTGCCGTTATTTGCGGACGTAAAAAAATGTTTTCATATTTCGTACCTACTTGGTTAA
Source organism: Boloria euphrosyne (assembly GCA_951802675.2). Classification (NCBI taxonomy): domain Eukaryota; kingdom Metazoa; phylum Arthropoda; class Insecta; order Lepidoptera; family Nymphalidae; genus Boloria; species Boloria euphrosyne. The sequence goes on from OX637877.1 coordinate 7,807,970, forward strand.
ATTATTAATTTTTGCGACAAGCGGTTTTAAGAGCTATCTAAAGTTTCTTCTTATTTTAACTAAATTAGTATGTAGGTAGTAGATACTACATATACATAGTTTAATATAAAAATATTGTCACCTAAACTTTGTGTTTGAAGGGTTGTGTATAAAGGATCATCAGGAGGTGTGTATAAAGGGTCCTCTAATATTATTCTCGGCCCTCGGGTAAAAATAAGAATTCTGTAGGAAAACGTAGCTACTGTAAAAATGCAACGCTTTTTCAAGTCACAAGGATACAGAGAAGAGCCAATATGCGATCGCCACTGATGATAATACCTGTTTACGCTTAGAGCACCAGTATGGCAATAATAACATGAAATACTTAGAGTGCATTACAGTTGCATTACGTAGTATCAGATGCTGTGCGCCCGAACGTGCCGCGCGCTAATGTGAGTCCAGCACGATTCCGATTTGTTATCATTTACCATTGAAAATCTATATGTAAGTTCTATTTGTTGTTATACATAATATATTTTACATTTCTAAAAATGTTGAAGCGGTAAAGATTATTTAAATTGTGCATAAAAAAATTTAAAATGCCCAAAAATAAGTAAAATAAATAATATTTATGTTAATATAAGTTATAATATAAACATAAAGATTCTGTATTTGACTTGTTTTTTGTATATCTATAACTAAACTACTTAGATAGCTTGCAGATTCAAAGAAATAAGCTTTAGAATATTTGCGTTGTACACTTAAAACATTTTCCAAACGTTTTACAAGGTACCTATTAATTATTGTGAATTAGACATCCTGCAAACGACAATAAAACAATACTATAAAATATTTTTAACATTCCCTAAGGGTCCTAAAGGAAAGTTAAAAATATTTTGAGAGCTAAGTAAGTTCATTGTCTGTACAAAAATAAGTTCAAATTTCAGGGACGTTGTAATTCTACCTATTCTACCTTGCCTTACTACACTGTTGCACTTATTATGCAATCATCACGATGGTAAGGCGATGGAACGATATGTCAAAAGAGATTATCAATTTTAAATTATTTTATTCAACATAAAATTATTACAATTTTTTAATGAACGCCATGACTCTCATGATCTCTACTCTACTGTTCGGAAAGAAGAAGCCGCTGACCTGAGAATATCTGGGGAAAGAAACTCAGCAATAAAGATACAGAATAAGCACTATCCCCAAGGCGCATTTTTTAAAGTAGGTACCTACTTATACTTTATAACTCGTTATTCGTTATTCATATTATTTTATAAATAAAAGTACTAATAAATGTCTTTGAAAAAATAATTCATACAAAGATAGTTTCACTATTCTGTGTGCGCACAATTATTGTCAATCAGCAATTTTCTTTATCGAGATCGATGTCGCATAACCAATTCCTATTTACAATATTCAATATTATCTAATAATATCATTTAATTGCCTTGTTGGTGTAGCGGTTAGTATGTAGGCCGCACATCTGAAGGGTCTGCATTCAAGTCCCGGGTCGGGCTATTCACTATTTTCAACCGACTTCCAAAAGGAGGAGGTTATCAATTCGTCTGTATTTTTTTTTTATGTTTGTTAGCTCATAACTTTGAACTGGGTGAACCGATTTTGATAATTATTTTTTTATTTGAAAGGTAGTGCTTCCCATGTGGTCCCATTTTAATATTTTCCAGTTCTGACAATGGTATCCATGAGAAAACCATAAAAGTCTTAAATTTGCATTAAGTACTTGCGCGACAAATTGACGAATAACTCAATATCACGCCAACCGATTTCGATGATTCTTTTAGCCAAAGCAAAATAACCCTAAATAGATACATATTCGATTAATCTATCAATTTGTAAACATAATCAAAATACCTGGCTGGCACCGACTCCAAAATTAACAAAGTCCTTAAAAGTATTATTTCCTACTTTTTAGTTTAGATTTATCAAGTTTGGAAGTCGGTTTTTGTTTTTTTGTTAAAAATAATTTTTATAATTAAAAGTGTAAAATATACCCAAGTTAATATAAATAGATAATTATTGAACATAGAAAATACGTATGTATAAGTATAAGCGGTACCGCAATTACTAGCTGGCATAAACAGTAAACTTCAATCTAAAACTTTACAACGGAACAAATGAGCGATAAAATTTTCGCAAATTCTAAATATGTATTTGTTTTAAGCAGCTCGCATAAGTATGCGAGTTATTGTATAAGCTGGTTACTGTTATCATGTTTTTATCTTTACTCATGGAAGAGATCCTCAAATAGGTACAATTACTTATATTAGAAGTCCGCCGCATTTAACCTGCGTAGTGCGCGGTATGCCAATCTCCCTCGCGTCGTATTATTATTGAATGCCAGCTGAGGAAGTCCGTCGCAATAGTGAGACTTTAAAAAAAGAGTTCAATAGGTAACAGTACATTTAAAAATTTTACATAAAAATGCCTACCAAGTATTTCTAAAATATAGTTATAGTATCAGAGTTGAATGAATGTAATAATCTTCTATAGCAACGATTTATTAAAAACACTTGGTATTCAAATTCAAAGGTTTAATGAAAACATAATATGATATCTCATATCAGTATTTGGTACCTGTATTAAATTAATCGATTAAATCGACGACATTGAAGAACTTAGAAGCTTTTGTTACGTTACTATCTCGGGGTGTCTCACACCGCAGGGGTCCCTAACAGTCAAATTACCTCCGAAACAATTTCAATTTGTATTTTGTACTATTGCATAATTGTGTTGAATATTGAATTATTCATATTGCATTATGTTAAAAGATGGAGATGAGAGATAGCTTGCTTTATTGAGAATGCGTATAAATAGTTTGCAATCGTTTACATTGAATGTTTTAGCAATCAAGGCTAGTGTAAACAATTAATATTTCTTTATAATGTTTTTTTTTATCAATTGTATATCAATTAATAGGTACAATATTAAGTAAGTATAAATACCGACATGAAATACATTTACGGAACCAGTTTCACACATATAATGTATCGATTGTCATCGTTATTACTTTTTACATAGCAGTTATTAATATCATATAGTTATCAAGCTCGAAATTTTAAAATGGTATGCTGCTTCTTAGGTACCTATCTAGTATATATTAATAGATACTAGATAGGTACCTAAGAAGCCTAGTTTTATTTACCTACCTTTAACAAGCGGTTTTGATTACAGCGGGAAATCAAAAAATTTAAACTAAAAATAACTGAAAGGTTTTAAATTATGAAGTACATTTTTTTCTTAATTATGTTTATATCCCACCAAGACACTTAAAAGTCTTGAGTTCGTAAATTTCGTTAATTAAAGATAAGACTGAGATTTCACATCGTTTATTTATGGTAATGTAATAAGTATGTACTTATATTATTTTTTGGGGTTCCGTCTTCATCTGCGTCTAACCTTAGCAAAAGGCTCATCTATATGTCCAGTGTCCTATAACAGACAACTATTAAAGAAATGTATATTTTAAAACTTTTAAAAACGATTGAAAACTGACGACGGTTTTTCCAAAATTAATTCAAGTGTAATTTTGGTTCAAATCCCAAAAATTAGGTCTCTTGTCCATGTGTGAAATTGCAAAGCGTGATGTTTCTAAAAATTAATTTTAATAAATGTAACTTTAAGGAAAAAGTATAACAAACGCAACCAAAATACTACTTACTTCTGCTATTAGGTACTGTTGTAATATGTAGGTACATACGAATATACAATATGCAAGACAACAGGAAAACTAATTATTTTTCAGGTTATTATATGGTAATAAGCTTTTGATATCTTGCGAGAATCATCACTTTTTTCAGATGTTCATATTATATGCTGATTGCTTTTTAATCTCCTTGGTTATTGGCTTGATTGTGTCTTTTGATATTCAAATTGATGCCGGAACAAGCACGTCATATTGGGTTATAATGAGGCGTGAATGACAAACTACCCTCTCGTAGCATCGTCTTGTTATTACTTCTAAGGATTGTACTGAGATAAGCTTGAGTTTATGTTGTTTTTATAATCTTAATGAGAATATTCCTTTACTTATATTACTTAAATTATAATTATAGGAATCGGTATGAAAATAAGATTAGTCGCAACTTGGCAACGTTTGTCTTTGGAGAATGATTGAACTGAGTTATATTCTCATGGAACAGATTACTCTCTAGGAAGAGAGAAAGTGAACGTGATTTATAGGTTTTTAAATGGGATGTTAAAAATAAAATTCATTATTTTTTATATTATAATGAAATGCAAAATAATTATAAATATCTATTTTCATCATCCGTACCTATTTCAATCAATACAAATTGGCCGCATTTTCGTATGGTTGTTTTTCGTTGTCGTGCCTCTTTACCATTTTAAGCTCACAGCTGGGCAAGAAATACCCATATCAGTTCACTCTCTACGTCTATAGTAACAAGATATTGCTATATCCGTGATTAAGTTAGGTTCACGTGGTTCTCGCAGATAAACTTAAAGCGTAAAAAAATGCACTTGGGCTACTTTAATTTGCCCGCGTGCAAATTCTTAAAAATATTCACTAGTTAACAAATAAACAATAAAAAAACTGTCGTGGCATTTTCAAGACAATTATTTGCGCAAAGCGCACGCGCGGTAGAATAATAGTGATACTCACATCGTACGTCGCTTGGTAAACAATAATCATTTTTCAAAGAGATATGACTACTCGAAATATAAGAAAATGGGAAATTCTATTTCGATTTTTCATGACAAAACGAAAAACGGGCTTATAAAATAATAAACGTAGGTCGAAATGGCAAATTAAGATTTGCCATTTCGACTTCAAGTGGTAGTGCCATGCTTGTTACCTTCGGGTAGCAGCCGAATGGGCCGGCACGCCCCGTATAGTACCACTCTCTCACAGAAGACCGGCGTGAAGTGGCAGCTATGCTGTCGCGTTTCGTCCGGTAAGTGAGAGTCCGGGAGGCCTATTCCCCATTCCTCCTCCCGTCCTTCTCCCTTTTCCCTCCCTTTCCTGAAAGGCCGGCAACGCATCTGCAAGCCCTGTGGTGTTGCAGATGTCCATGGGCGGAGGTGATCATTTACCATCAGGTGAGCCTCCTGCCCGTTTGCCCCCTTTGTCCCATAAAAAAAAAATTAAGATCTATAAAATGAGATATTTTTTGATTTCGAAGTTTTAATACTTGTAGGTCGATCCGTACCCGCTATTGTGTGAAGCGTTGCTGTAGTTGGAACATTCAACGTTGAGCATTATGCCGCATATGCGCTTTAGTGCTGAATTGGAAAACAGTCTGTAATATGTATTGTCTGTCTTGCTCAGATATACGCTATCAGCACGCTTTTAGATACTCTGTCTAGTCTACGATCTATAGCTTTGAGTTTTGATTTTGACATTGATTTTGATGTCGAATGTCGATACTCGATATGTTTGACGTTTAATCTTTAAATTATTGATAAATGACGTATCTAAATCTAATTTTCAAAAATATAGTACCTTGAAAATATTAGATTCAGAAAAAAAAACGTTTAATAAAAACAGGTTAAATAATAAAGTTAGCTTAAAAATGTTGAAAGTTCAAGCGTTCTTTCTGTTTAAAATATTATTGATGATATATATAGGTTATATGAAAGACGTTTAAAAATTAAATGTAATGTCTACCATGCCAAATTTTGATGAACTGTTTATTGACAAAATTGTGGAAAGTTGTATAAAAACATATAAAGGCCTCCCAAAATCTGGAAAACCTCTTGAAGATGAATGGACTGTGTTATCCTGTGTAGTCCAATACAATACTGAAAGTAATGAACATGAAGTTGTATCACTAGGAACAGGTTCTAAATGCATTGGGGCATCAAAGATGGTCCCAACAGGCAATATTTTAAATGATTCTCATGCTGAAGTGTTTGCCCGAAGAGGGTTTTTAATATACATATATGAAAATATTATAAACCTACTAGATCAAAAACAATCAATTTTTATAAAAGAGATTGAAAAATTTAAGCTTAAAGATAATATAGAGTTTATTTTTTATTCATCACAGATGCCATGTGGAGATGCATCAATTATACCAATGAAAGGGGAAGAAGATGATTTTGGTAAATTAATTTTGAATAAAAGAGGAGCTACTGATGATAATTGTGACATAGAATGCAAAAAGCAAAAAACAGATATTTACAGAACAGGTGCAAAATGCTTACCTCATTCGCAACAAGATCCTAAGGGATCTGGTGAAAATTATCATATAGTTGGGAAGGTTAGAACAAAGCCTGGTAGAGGAGACCAAACTTTATCAGTATCATGTAGTGATAAAATGGCTCGTTGGATACATTTAGGGATTCAGGGAAGCTTATTAGATATGCTGTTATATGAACCAATAACCATTAAACATTTTATATTTGGAGCAGGGGTGCCTTACTCTATAGAAACTTTGAAAAGAGCATTTTTATTGAGGGATAGTTATTTGTCTTTTGAAGAGAGACTGAAAGAAATTCCAAAATTTTATCAAAGCTCAATGAAATTCATTCACACTAGAGGGCCTGTCAATATACGGCCTGCACCTGGCAGTATTGTATGGGTTAACACAACTGATAGGTTTGGTCATTTTTTATATTGCCCATGTGAAAAATATGATAATTATATATTGTTTTAAAGATGAATTGATATTAATTCAAGCTAATATTAACAACTTAGATATTTTTTCTTTTTGGGCTTAAAAATATGTGTCAAAAAGTTCAATTTGCCCAGTTTATCAAATCAAATATTTAGTAAACATCAAACTTAAGGGAGCAAAGTCTTAAACTTCTTTAAGTTTTAGATTTTGCTCCCTTTTTGTTATGTAATTGGTTATTTTTTTTAATTTATTATAAATTAAAATACTCGTAAAAAGTCTATGAAAAAAATCTCAGAGTGTATTATCAAACTTTTCTACATTTTACAACATAAATTAACATGTTAAATCCTAATTTCAGATTAGTGGAAGTTGCGGTACATGGAATTAAATTAGGTGTAACAAAGAAGAAAGCTAATTCTGCAAATAGTAGTTTGTGTATAAGTAAATATAATTTATATAAAAAATTCCATGAAGTAATATTGAAAAGCAAAGAATTACAAACTAGTATTTGCAGTAGTGAATCACTGAGTAACATACCATATAATGAAATGAAAAAGAAGTCAGTCAAATATCAAACACAGTGGAGTAAAATAAAAGAAGCATTTTTTAAAATATGGACAGTGAAACCTGACATGTGGAATTTTACTATAAATAATGTTAATAAATAAATTATAAAGTAAATTATTTTTAATATTTATTAATATTTTCCTTTAACTGCACTTTTGGGTTCTGTAAACAATTGATTTTTAACTAGCCCTGAGGTCCTAAATCCATTATGGGAAAACATATTTTTCTTAAAATTTGCAAAGCATTGTACACTTGACTTGACCAATGGCATGGGGCTTCTATAATAAATAAATATGTTGGGATATTATTACACACAGCACAATCTAGTTCCGTGGTAATGAGGCTTGTTACACGGATACCAAATAGTTGATACATTACACATATTTAACTTTAAATACATACATACTATAAATATAAACATCATGTCTGGAGTATAAACATTCGTGCTCAACAAATGACTGCCCCTAGCGGGACTCGAACCCGCGACCGCTGGTGCAACAATTAGGGTCACTACTCACTACGAACTGAGCCAAACGTGTTCTCTATTAAAAAAAGTATGTATACTAAACTTAAATTCAATGAACTGTAACTTATTCAATGACTAATTGGGTCTGGACTCTGGAGAACTAATACAATAACTTATTAGGTACTAGCTGATACCCGCGACTTCGTCCGCGTTGCTTTAAAGTTAAAATATTATCGCAGTTTTCTTATGTACGAACTACGAAGAAAAAAACATCAAAAAGATCGCAATTTAAAATATTACTAACGCCTTGCGCTTGCGCCATTTAAAATACTACTAACGCCATCTATTGAGAAATCCGCGAGAAGGAAACATACATCACTGAACACGCAGTGCATAATGCATATACAAATCGTTATTTCTTGAAACTTTAATAACTTTTTATTAAATGAAGATATCGCAATATTTTTTTCTTTTGATAAGGGCCAAGTGTCTAAGAAATAAAACTTAGAAAGTTTCATTGAAATCTATCCAGTAGTTTTTCCGTGATGCGTGCACAATTTCAGACCTCTATCATTTTATTTATATAGATTATTATGGAACTTCTGACTGGGTGGGTATTATTATTTAAGTACGAAATTATATCTTGACATTATCAATTAGAAAAGTAGTGAAGTTTAAGTAAAACTTTATTATTATTAGTTTTTTCTTTATCGTTCTTAAGTACATACTATAGCTATACAACAGCCTTTTGAAAAAGGACCACCGCTACACAATGAAGTGATATATTACAACTGTTTATAAGCGTATCAAGAATTAAGTAAAACAAATGGATGCATCGTAAGATCCCGAGGGTTTAGCGCCTACGCAATGCGATCCTATCGCCAACCGATTACGTAGATATCTCCTAATTTATTACTTTTACTGTGCTTATTGCGTACAGACATATTTTAGTTTTGAACCTTATTTTACACAGACTGTTCATGCCTGTTGATTTTATGTACCTTTATAGGTAAATTTATGTAATGTCTATGTTTAGTGCTAAGCTGTTTGTTTAAACTAATGTGTGTGAACAGAAGGAATGTTCTTATAATATTTTTTTAAACTAAATTTTATTTAAAACTAGCCTTTCCCGCGGCATCGTTTAAAGGCTGGAAACCATATATTACATCACGCTACGACTAGACTATACGGAGTGGAGCATCAATGATAAATATTGCAAAAATGGGAGAACAATATTTCTTTTGAGAGCTTTCGTTGCATGCGCTGCGTAAACGGTTAAAGTTATGCAAAAATCATGTATGGCGGAATTTTTCTCCTTTATACCTAATCTCTAAAAAAAGTCCACGATAGCATATATCTCTTTCTTTTAAACTTGACTCGCTTTAACCTTTTTTATGGTAATCAAATTTGTTTTAATTAAGATTGCGTAGGTGTTAGGAAATAAATATGATATTAATCCTAATGTAAATAAATAAGTTATTCATCACAAGTATTCATTATGAACAAAATTGCTCTAGGCATCATTTGATTTCAATAAATATTTTACGAGATATCACAGTTTTTAACATAACTTCGCAACAAAATCACCGTGTGCAAGACGGGCGGACGTTAGAATTTGGTTTCCAGCCTTTAGAACGCGAGCGTAGCCGAGGGAAAGGCTAGTTAAGAAAATATGTTTGATTCAGTGTAGAATGTTTATTGTTTAATCTACATACAAAAAATAAATTAATTCGTTTTATTAACTGCATTATTATCAGACTCTAAAACAATATACGTCAAAAATATTTTTTCTCTCTTTTATAAATAAAACCATTTTGCAATGGTATTTTGAACTGACGAACCAATAGCGCACCGGCAAGCATGCGGCAGCCGGCATGTGCCCCGCCGCCCCGCGCTTCACATCTTACCACCAAATTGACCGATAACTCGCCCCTGCGCCAGCTTGACAGGCGGCGTTCTTTTAACATGACGCGACTTATAAACCTAACCTAAATAATAACCTGAAAGAACACAGCTATCGGCCATATTTTCTTCAAGTCCTAATCGTTAAGGAGTTGTAATTTCCATCATCAGCTCATGTAGGTACATTGTACATGATGACAACGTTACAGTAGGTGACTCAAATATCCGGATAACCTATAAAAGATTCGGCCGTTAATTAGCTCCTAAGAATTGCAGGGTTCCGTTACTTTGTAATGAATCCCATAAAAAGAACCTAACCAAACTCTCATCAAACTACCCTTGTCCCGTGTCCATCCTTTCTGATAAAAAAAATTGTCGAAATCGGTGGGCGTGATATTGAGTTATTCGTCCATTTGTCGCGAACATACTTATTACAAATTTAAGACTTATATGGTTTTCTCATGGATGCCACTGTCAGAACTGCATCGAATTAAAATGGGACCACACGGGAACTAGCTGAGCAGCTTTCAAATAAAAAAAAATCATCAAAATCGGTTCATCTAGTCCAAAGTTCTGAGGTAACAAACATAAAAAAATAAAAAAATACAGTCGAATTGAGAACCTCCTCCTTTTTGAAAGTCAGTTGAAAAGATGTTTGAGTTCTTATGATTACTAAATACTTATACATATATTTTATGCATTTAGTATAATATCTAGTCTATATAGTACTATTTTAGTTAAGTAAGTACCGTTAGTGATGACGATATCATTTATTTGTATGAGGATTAAAAAGAAGAATTCACTAATTATAGAAACATTTTTTAGTTGAAAAGAAATATATTAAAATGCCAACTACGTACTCGTATACTAGATGATATAATAATTCTAAAAAAGTCTTCCCTGACTACGATTGCTCTAAAAAATCCGAAAAGGTAATTTTATGTAAAAAATGCTAAACATTCGCGTAAATCTAACAAAGTATTTGTATTATAGTAATGTTTCCTTACATATTATTGATATTTAGGCATCTACAATCTATCCGCGCAATAAGATTATTTCATTCAGTATACGATCTTTTTAGTTTTTAACTGAAGCTTAAGTGACCTTAGGTAATATTGCAACTTAAGTACTTAACACTAAATATTGGACTAGAAACCTCAATGTGCTAGATCATTTCACACTTGATGTATTTATTATACCTATTAGAGGTGTGTCATGTGGGATAAACATGCTCTGTTTTTACTTAGTTTTAGATTATTATATTTAGTATACTCGTATATTTCTTTATAATATGTGTTTATTTATTTGATGTCTGTAATATCTAAGAAATAACGTTACCAACTTAATACGAAAATAATGTTTTATAAGCTGTTTATTCAAACTAGTAATGTGTAATTTGTGTATATTAAATTATGTGAATGTAATTACTAGTAGTAAATCCATACATTTATATGAAACTAGGTAGGTTGTAAGTTTGTACTTGTTGTTCGTTGTGACAGCACAATGCTTAGTCTAACACATAAATCATAGCAGGTGAGCGTATGCGCAGGTCGTCTGCAGTCTTTAAATTTGAGATTGTTTGTATGACCGATATAACATTACAGTGGTTTTTGTTACGGTGACTTATTTTTACATTCAAAGCAATATTAAACAATATTTTGAAATACTACTTTATTGTACTTAATTATATATAATTTTTATAGAAATTAACTGCCTCAAGGTATAGTGGCTGCCATGTATGACTACAAATCCGGAGATCCTGGGTTCGAGTCCACGTTCGAGCTAAATTTACTTAAGTATTTAGTCTTTCTATTTAGTAAGCCTCAGTAACAGCGCGGAATTGCCATATTGGTGGTGTTTCACCCCCCTGCCTGGGCAATGTAAAGCCGTCAAGTAGTCATCCCACCAGAGTATGAGAGTGACAGCAATGAAAGAAAGTGAAGGAAAGGAGAGTGCTTACATCTCCGTGTACAGTCGTGCACTATAATATCTCCTGCGCAGTTGGCTGGTCTCAATGAGATTGGCTGCCGTGACCGGAATCGGTCGGGAGGACATTATTCTTTCATTATTATGATCATATAATAAACTTAGTCAGCAAAGGCTATCTCTAGTTATTAAATCCAAAAATTATTCTGTAAGAACTTTAGAAAATTCGCTCACGAAGTATTGCCTGGCGCTTGTAGAGTGCCAGTTGTAGAGTTCATAGGTCTAGGGTATTTGCTTGTAAATAATATTATTGAAACCATAGCGCTATAAATATAACGATTCGGTCGTAAATTGGTCGTTCTTTAAGATTCCTCTATCAGGAGGTGTGTCCGGTCACGATTCGTTGTTTACTCACAACAAATTGCCACGGTGAACTTGGGAAGAAAGTTGATATCACTGTAACATCCTAATAAATCACTTTTGACATATTTTATTAATCATATATAAGTCACTATTGTTGAAAGGCCTGTAACGGTTTTAAGGGTACAGATATTGAATTTAAAATCTCTGCCCTTCAAGAGCTATATAACTACGATGTAGTTAAGGCAAAAACTTTTTACATAACTTTGGTAAAAACATTTTAATTATTACTACGCTACGTATGTACTTACCTACAAAGACAAAAAATATTGTAATTGATTGTGAATAGTATTGAACATACCAAGAGAGCTTTATCAATATCTCTTCCCCCTATTCAAGAAATTAAAATCGATATAGAGCAAACATTTATAATATAAGAAGTACAGAATATTTTCTTTTTATTTTTTTTAAGGCTCTTTCTCCTATAGGTATTATATCTGCGGTTTTCCTAGGTGTAAACTATCTATAACCTGAAACCGGTATTTACTTATATCTACTATAAGCATATTTAGCACGGAATTAGAGTAATGTTGATCTTCCTTATGAAATAACTTGTTTGTATTTATCTGTCACTGTTATTTTTTATCGATTTTCAATAAAAAATGTAGGTTTAGTGGTTCTATGCAGAAAAGAAAAGAAGCAGTCCGGTAGCTTTCGGTCCATGTAAAGAAAGATACAGTTACTTTACTGAGTGGTTTTAACGTTTAAGGAGTTAAAAATTATCAGGCTTTTCAACGGTGCACCTGAGGAAGAAATTGGTTTATGTGGAAGATAGTGCCATACGTTTGTTGACATTTCTAGGTCAAAAGTATTTTTTAAAGATAATGAATTTGGCACATGTTACATATATTATTTCTTCTGCAATTGAATTGATTTACTTTTATTTATTACTCTTACTTGTAATTTAGTATTTTGGGATTAATATCTATATTAAATTTAACCGTTTGTTTGTTATTGTACTTTGAACGTGTAGATTTTCTAACTGAAGTAGGTAATAATTTAATAGGCATTTGTGATGCTATTATTGTGTTTAATCAAATAGTCTCCGTATATGTTCTTGTACTAGATTTAAATAAAGATAGTAATAATGTGGATAATAGTATGTAATAGCTGTCTGTTATTGAGCATATAGAAAAACAATAAGTAATGTAATAAGAAAATGACATATACGAGACATGACAATCGCATTTATGTAACAAGAGACGGTACTTAATTCGAAACAATAATGCAAAATTAAGTTTAATCATTGACACTAACTTATATCTGACGATTTCAAAAGAAAGAAATATTTGAGCGTACAAGGACGTAGTCATTACGATTTTTTAACAATTTTATATGCCCAATAAAAACTTGGTTATTAATAATCGATAATAACTGAAAAACATTAAGGTACTCGAATATCGTAATATCGATTAAAAGACCCTTTTCGGTGTCAATACGAGTATATTTCATATAAATTACATGGGTACTTAATACTTACATTCACAATTTTGAAATTAGATTAAATGACAATTTCGCAAAGTGAATTGTGTTGCGGAGACAATTATGAAAAAATATTGGCAAAGCTTCCGCATAAGTATCAAATGTCGACGTCTGCTTAGGTCAACTACGAGAGGATCGTCTTTGTTAAGATCTTAACACTAGTTAAAAATATTATAGTAATTAAAGAAGAAAAATAGTTAAGTTGAAAGTATTTTTGTGATATAATATAATATTTTTATATTGTATTTCATAATTTTATAAATAGTAGGTACCTATTTTGTATGTCCATTCTTTACCTAAACTTATAATAAACAAGTAGGAAAGTGTTTGTACCGAATGATTTCTGCCATTCCTTTAATTAAAAATTTGTTATTTTTACGTTATCTTAGGGTAATTTTTACTCACCTCCTAACATGCGTTCACCTTGTCGGTTCCCATATATTTTGATGTTTTTTTACCATGATCGTGATCACTTAAAATAATAAAATAAATTACCTTACATAGCCTTGAAACTTTCGTTCAGAGTAAATAAAAAGGTTGTACGTATCCTTTTATAACATGTATTCATTAATATTTTATAGCAAATTAATCACAGTACTTGTAGAGTTGAAATACGAGTATATTAATTGAATTATTATTTATTTAACGATTTCGCTTCTGTTTGTAATTTTATTAAAGTGACTAGCGACTAGCTAAATAAAATTTCTAAATAAAAAGAAAAGAAGATGAAAGTCTCGTCAAAATGAGTCCAGCCGTTTCAGAGATTAGCCGGAACAAACAGACAGACAGACAGACAGACAAAAATTTGAAAAATTGTTTTTTTAATGCATATGAAAGTTTTTTCAAAAAAAAACTTTCATATGCATTTAGTGAAAAGCTCAAATACTCGTATTATAAATCCTTCCATCAAAATAATTCGGACGTCCTTTTTAAATAATCATAATCCCCTTTTTGGTTCGCCGTAGTCGAGTGAAAAATAAAAAAAAATAAAAGCGTACAGATGTAGGTACGTGTATACATAAGCCCTGATAAAAATAATTAAAAATGACTTTTTTGCTCTTTGCTCACAAAAACTTTTGGACCTCTATCTCGATTATATCGCGAAATATTAATATTACGTATGTATGAACGTAATATATTTACACACCAAAATTACATTTACTTAGTTATGATTTATCGTATACTCATATCACATATGTGTATCACACATCTCTATCCTTATTTTTATCTATTAGTTTATTTCTTTCTGAACACATTTAATTTAAATTTGCCTTGATAAATAGAGTTAAAAAATTTCTAGGTAAATTTCAATGAACTTTAGTATTACATAAAAGATAATAATAGTGCATAATAAAAGATACATAATGTTCGATAGTTATCGATTGACTCGATCTCGATACTTTTAAAACGACCCACTCTCGTATCGCGACCCTGTGAACTTTACATTAAGCTTATGACATGGGTTTAAAACATTCAGTTCGTGTTAGCGACGCTTTCAAGCATTATAAAGTATTCATTAAAATTATGAATATTGCAACATAGATAATTAATTAATTTGTTGGACCATAAAAATATTAAAGATTTGGGTCGATATTGACATTATTCTTTAAAATACGTATTTTATGAGACACAGGTTTTAATAAAATTATAAGATGTAATGTAATGTAAAGTAATTTACGGAAATATAAAATAGTCTATTTGTGTTTCTGCACTACACTAGAGATTGACATAACTATCAAGAAATAATCTTTCGTATTTATAACATAAGTAGAATTGCATTAACTGATACTGTAATGTAGGTGCTGGTGCATGTACTAATGAAAACAAAGCCCCTTAAAAGGTTGAGAGATGGATAGATATGTACTGTTTAATGGGCGAGTGTGAACGCCATTATTCTTGCGCCAAATAAACGAGTTTTGACACGCGATAATTTTTGCGAAATGTTAGTTCACGACTAAATAAATAGCCACTTATTACCATTGTTATCAAAGTTATTGATAAGAAATTGAATTAGAATTGCTTTATTTATATCGAAAATCGATAAAAAATTTGTTTTATTGAAATTGTGTATCTAAATAAACGGTCTAGCTACCAGTACATACGGGGTAAGTAAAACGTGAATTATTAAAACGCCGCAGTACATATTTTAATACCTTTTAAACGACGAAAATCATTATATTTTAAAAACTTAATCCAGATCATTACTATTTCCCAAAAGGAAATTTGTTACACTTTTCGTGGTTGAAATTTCATAAACCCCTTTTATAAGTTACTGTATGCTCACTATCACTAAGCAAACAATAATAAAACCAAGTCAGTTAAAGTGATTATAGTGTAAAATATGAGAACAAATAAGTAACAAATAACAATATTAAAAAAAAAAAACTTCATTCTTTGATGTAACAAGGAGACGACAGGACCATAAAATCATTATGAATATCGTATCCACTAGCTATAAATACCCGAGACAGCTAAAAACAGAGTTCATCGCTATGGCAACGATTGCATAAATATAGTGAAGCCTGTTCGAGGAAGTCTTAGTAATGAGCAATTTGCGCCGGGAAGCCGCCAGGCGCATTTTTCCAATTTAACTTTCCATAATGAGCTGTGAAACCATGTACAGACTACATACCATCTATGCAAGTTAATAATGTCAATTTACATATTCATGTTTACGATTGTACTAATAAAACAGTATAAAACGATGAAAAGGTTATGACGTTATTGGTTTAACAAGCACGACCTTAAGGCCGAGTTCTAAGATCTGAATTTGTAGACGTAAAAGTATTTTGTTATATCCAAGACTCTTTACATGCACTCGTGCAACAATTTGCACAATTATTCCATGTCACGATTCAGCTCTGGACCTCAGCAGAACTAAGCGATGTCATTTCAAGCTTTAGTCAATATACGTCTTAATACCCGCCCTCGGTGGAATGTAGAGAAGTTGGAGTGGGTGGAGCGGACAGATCCAATTACCTGGCATCGCAAATTAATTCACAGCAAAAGGCGCCGTGGCGTCGCTCTCACCTTGACATGTAGACGCGCCCAATCTGACGCCCGGACTCTACGACAGGTTTGCGCAAGCCCTTAACTCGGCCTAAAGGATTAACACTTAAACTTTCGCCCGCTTTCGTTTTCATCAATGTTAAAAACGTCATTACTAATGAAATAAAATCAGCTTGACGAGAACTGACGAAATTATAGGATTAAAAGTAAATGGAATTTAAAACTTCTAGGTTATCTCAATATGCAGAAACTTTCGATATAGAGTATATGACGCGATTTACTTTGTCAAAGCGTGGTAATATTTATATGAGATAATGATAATGGCATTCCATACAACATGCACATACACGAAACTAGAACGGAGGCTGTATAATCGGAGGCTGCGCACGCGTTTTTGATGCAGCGTGCGCGCAAACGCCGGCAGTCGCACAGGCATCGTAGCGGCAGATAGTCGAGTCGATGGTGCGCTCGCCACCGCTATCGGACGCTTTCTCGAACGCAATCAAAATACGAAATATTTACGAGATTTATTACATTTTACAATTTTATTAGTGTATCGTGAAGAAAGTGACTGATAAAACTCTGTGATATATGACTCTCATAATGTCCATATAAAATTCTTTATATTGTGCTAATAAGAAATCTGTCCAAATGAAGATGACTGTAAACCGTATAAGGGTAGTTGTGCTTGGAAGTCCTCGGAGTGGGAAGTCGGGTTAGTAACATTTTATATATTTGTTTTATCTATAAAATATAAAAAAAAACCTTTAAAATTGGAATAACTTTTTGACTCTATCTGATCATTCCACCCTTGTACACTTGTTGCTAAATTAAATTAAAGGCCCTGGTTACATAAATAAATCACAAATTACATAAACATTCAATTCAATTTTCTTCATAATATTTCAAACAATAATGAGTAATTTTTCCATTAAAATGTAAATAAAACTATGCTTAATAATTCAAGATATTTTTATAAATAACTATAGGTAGTTAAAACTCCTCTACTTACTATTAATTAAAAAATATAAAAGAATAAGCTTTGCACTTTGTCGTTTATTGTGACTGAAATTTTCCTAACGCTACACTTGCAAATTATGTACATAAAATGTAGGTATGTATGAGTTCTGCGTCTCTGTAATGTTTGTTTACAAACATAAGTAGTTGAAATGCGCAAATAATAATGTAATTTCTATTGTTTCATTTTATCTTAATACATATGTTTATGAATCTAGATTTAAATTCTGTTGTACTTTAACAATATTTAAATATTTGTTTTTTTGACGCTATCATTGCATTCCATACATAGTCTTGATAACATAGTCATGACGAATTACCATGAATTATACGTTTAATTTTCTCAATTGTTAAAAAAAGTCTTATGATGGCCACAACATAGATATAATATATAAAATAATATTATAAACCTAGTTTGAATTAACTATCTACTTTTCATTTTATTGATGCTTTGATTTTATGGGTAAACATTTTATTTTATTACAAATCCATACATTCTTAGTGATATTTTCTCTACCATAAAGTTATTTTCTATACTTGAAATTTTATTTCCATTCATGAAACATGTCGTCTATTTTAAAGCTTTCCTAGAAGAAGAGGAAGTTATAAATAAAGCTACTCGATCACGACGCCTACCAATGGACATTACTTAACAGATACTTTATAGTGTACACACTTTAACTCATAATTTACAACTCATATATTATAGTAATTTAAACATTCATTGTTAGTAATGGTAATTCATCTATACGAATTACAATTACTACAGTTGTTGGACTATTCCAACAATTATAAAAATACTACAAATCTTCGCTATCAAATGTTCTCAGAAATGACATTGATTGTTCGAAAGAAGCATGATATTAAAACTTAATCTTAAAAGCGCAATATATGGTCTGATGCATGTAGGTACATTGTACATCGTGAATGCATAGTTTCAGTGAAAGAACTATCCGCATACCAACGGTAGAGTCTGCAAATTCTATGCATACATGTAGATCAACGACCTCGACTGTTAAACTGAACGGACGTTTAAGTTACACAACGTAGTGGCGCCAGGCTTCGCTGTCGGGAAATCGCTTCTTGACCCACCGGCCGAGTCGTTGCCGACTGGTTATAATTGCACCGCCCTAATTGTACATGCTGGCTGTAGCCTACAGCTGACGCCGACGGAGACTCATGCGTTAGCAATTCATTACATCCAGATCCGACATGCGAAAATGCTTTTAAAGTAAATCCTGTCTGCTCCGAGCGGTCTATTCACGGATGCGGCCGAGTAACATGGTTCGTCTATATAAACTATGTATATAAATTCAAAGAATACTTAAGCACCTGTTCAAACAGTTACTCAGTAATAAGCTGTCGGAGAATTTTATAAGCTAGGAGACCGCAAAATGCTTTCCTATAAAAAAGAGAGCTTTTCGTTCGTATATGGATTTCACAGATTAAACCTTATTATTTCAGAAACTATTTAACATACTATGCATATTTTAAGGCAGTCATAAGAAATCGTGGAAACGTTTTTTCGTTAGTGACCGTGACCTCATTGATCAGTGATGGGTAATTTTAATGACCCGTACAGTGAGTACTAAGAAGATAGCTTTATGTTTTAAAATAAATATTCTGGGCCACATAAAGTGGGTCAAGAAATTTGATATTTATCACAGATACCATGTGGTTAATACAGTAAATTTTATGAAGCAAAAAGTTTTAAAATAATAATAATTAAGCATTATATAAATAATATTTCAATTAAATCTTAAAATCTTCAGGGTCATCTTAAGCAATCAATTGTTAATACTTGCAATAAAGTTGTCGTTTATTTTAAAAAGTTATTACAATGGATATAATTTGATTGGTGCTTTTAAAAATTTACCTTTATTGTTAATATCATATTATTGAGAGTCTAAAAATGTCATTTTGTTAAAAGTAAAACTCAATAATGCAAAAGGGCATAAAATTAACCTGCCTTTTCTTTTTGATAATGTATTAAAGAAAGCAATACGCATCACGGCTTTAGTCACTTGTTCATAAAACGATTACCGCGGGATATACATGGAGCGACATTTGATGGATGATACCATATAATCTATTAATTATCTTCGATTCTTGTCGATACAACACCTATTGTCTCGATATATTATCATCCATCAAAAAAATGTGCTATGTTGGTTGAACACACTAATTTGTCTTACAAAAATAAATTGTAATGACTTTTGATGCAGCAGTTGAAGTATTCCCCTGTACGCATGTACCTACTCAATGATCGCGGGTTCGATACACTTAATGGCTTGCAACAGTCTGGAATAATATAAAGATAATATATGTATCATTGGATCCGTGATTCATAAAATATTAATAGACACACAAATTGTAAAAATATACTTATACATAATGTTATACACACGTATGTATGCCCCGAGTTGATCTTGAACCCGTTACCTCCAGACTCTTACCCCTATGTCAGAAAGTTTCGTGTGTTTTCATTTCGGTCGTTAATCATTATATATTTATAAATGAATGTTGCATAACACATAATAAAATTACAGTTGAATTGAGTACCTCCCCTTATTTGCAGTCGGTTAAAAGTTGTTTTAGTATTAAGTGGAGAACAATGATTCTGTATTATGAATGAATATTGAATGTAAAAAAACGTGCGTAATCTGATTAAAGAGAAAGTAAAATATTTACATTTTAATACTTGCGTATAGAAGGCGGAAAGAATGAAAACGAGAGTGTAGCATTTGACGTGCATTTCATAAACAACGATTATTACGTGAAGCATTTTAAAAGTTACTATTATGATGCAAATCACTTAAAGCTCGTCCGTTCAATTTTAATAAAAAGATACGAAGCTTTTGAGTGGATCTTATGACTACTAATCTTTCAAAATATAACTCTTACTTATTACATGCTTTCACTATAAAACGTTAAAATTTTTACAATAAATATTAAATCGTTGAATCATGTACCTAAAAAAAGAAAATAATTGTCTATCGAAATACATTTTACAGATAAAATATTTTTTCTGTATCGTAATGGTTAAAATGTCAAACAGATTATATATTATATACTACGTACGGAGTCTATTTCAAGTCCATTGTCATGCGGTGTTTGGCCCCGGTTGCATAACTTTGCTGTGGTATTAGTTTGACGAAGGTCCGATTAGGCTCGTGATTTGGTTGTCAACTCACGCATACAAATCTGACCGGCCGCGGCGGTCGCTAACAGGCTCCCTATAGGAGGCTCACAGGAAATATGCTCCATGATAGACTGTGACTCACTATAAGAGTTGTATAACCGAACATTGTTCCACCAATCGCTAGTGTAATGAATTAACGTGCAATGGCTTTGAAATTTATTGTTATGTTTTGTATTGACTGTTATTATAATACAGGATTTATGTGTATATCTGACCTATCTATAAACCTGTACTCGAACATGTTTACGAATGCCTTTGTCTATTAACAAGCTTGCAGTTTCTTTGCTGCTCTACTTGATCTTTTTTAGATCGTTATTATCCAAATCTGTCGTACAAAATTTTTAAAAAAACATAAATAAAGTACGTAACAAAATAATTAAAATATGTTGGGATATAACAACAGCACCATCTCTTTTAAGACATTTATGCTCATAATGTCCCAGCGGGACTTGAATTTGAGACAGCTGGCACAGCAAGTAGAATAACTACAAACTGAGCCAAATGTGTGGCTAATATAAAATATGGTTTTCTATCACCATTACATAAAATATGTTTTAGCATAATGAACCGTCATAATAGTGTACGACTCTACGATCATTAGAAACGTGTACACCTATAATCTATTATAAAGTCGAAGAGAACTTGTCGGATGCTTAAAGCATTGGCACAAAAGTAATCACCTTTTAAACACGATGCGTCCTTTTGATCTGTTATGCTGCTAGGATTCTCCACACTTCATTTTGTCGGTAGCCTGCGTCTATTCACGTAACTTGCCGCGTCATCATTGTTGATTGTTAACCCTTAAATGGGAATTCCAGGAGTTCTATACACCTCGTGAAAAGACTAATCAATGCCACGTTCAGTAGAAAGTTGAGAGTAATGACCTCTTGATGACTTTTTCCTAATATTGTAGCACATTAGTATCTTGTATAGATAAAAGTTTAGTAGTATTAGCTTATGCATTTTAACTTATATTTTTTTTTTGTTACAGCGGTGGTCGTGCGTTACCTTACTAAGCGCTATATTGGCGAATATAGTTCGACTGGGGGTAAGTTACATAAACATATATTTTTCATTATTCAAGGCCCTAACTATATTTGCGTTACTACCCTATTGTTTTTTAAAAATAATATAAAAAGTAGTTATTTTTTGTTGTTTGTTTTTATTAAATTAAATTACTCTGTTTACGTCAGTGACACAATCTTTTAATTTAATAGGAAACGTTCCTTCCTTACTTTAACGTAAAAGCTATGACGTATTTATTTTATTCAATAAAAATATGTTTGCACGTATGTATATGTTTATACATAAGTTAAAATAAAGAGAATTTGTAAATTCCGCATAAACTCATTGAGGAAGGTCAGTCTCAATCGGCAGTTATAACGTAAAAGTTTATATATGGTTTAAGGCATTATGTGACGCACTGATGCAATGATTTTATTACGCACGTGGCTCATGGTAGGTATATAATATACGTATATATCTTTTTGTATTAACTAATTTTACTACAGTATCTTAATCGTAAGTGGTACACTTATTACTTAAATATGTGTATTAAATTTAAGTTCGTATTCTAAAGAAGGTTTCTTTTGTTATAGATTTCCTCTACCAACATAGAGTGGCATTTGATGGTGCTGTATCCGAAGTAGAAATATTGGACACTTCAAATTGTGCGGTAAGTTACTTTTAAATTACTTCCCCAAGACTTCTTTGTTAACAGGTTTTATACGTTTGTTTATATGTTTGCATGTATATCTTAGTACAGAATCTATAGGATACTAGAGACTGACCCATGTCGCTAGGCAAACTTAAACAATACGTGCAGATTTTTCCAGAAATTAGATATTTTCCCGTAGTGAAAAGTACCCTATCTATTGACCCGGATAACCAGCTTTCATCATACCAAATTTAAATTTAAGTCTATGCAGTGGATTTCGGACAGACGGACAGGCAGGGAGACAGACTAACGGACATATTTTCTAAAAATAATAAATTTGGCCTGTAAATGAAAAAAATACCATTCAAAAATATGTATTCCAAAAAAATTATGTACAGATTCGATTATAGATTATGTATGTGTAATAATTAAGTATAGGCATTTATTGCGTGAGAAATAGAAAAACTATAGATATACTATGCATTTTATTAAATAAATATTTGTTTACGTTTACAATATGCCAATCAAGAACACTATCACATAATGGAACATATACATTACCGATTGATTACGTCGTTAAGCCTTTATTAGCTCAAATAGGAAGTGCATAATCGAGAGATAGATGGGACAGAAGTTAATTAAACAGCAAACAATGAAGATGTTAATCTGACAGGCTCGGCCCGCGGCACTGCTTGATGTACTGCGTACAATTTAATTACACTAAATTTATTGCAGAGCCCAAGTAATATGTAATATCGTGGAATATTTTATTAAGAAATATGTTGTAATTTTAACATAGATTGTGAACTGTGCTACTTCAGATGTATCTTGTTATTTTGGCTTATAGTAGGTATTATTATGACAATAAATGGGGAACAAATAGTTGTTTTCCAGTTATTCTTCGTGGATACGAAGAACATTGTAACTCTTATGTCCAGCCCGACTTCTCATATTATCTGATTGACCGGAGTCACTCATACGTGGTTGATGAGATATAATAATATTAAAATAATTACCTCACATTTAAAATTTGCCAATTTTATCATTTGGTATTTGATTTGAAAAGTGGTATTAATCAACATGGCCTTTCTAGGATTTCGAGTGATAACGACAATAATGTTATGCACTATTGGCTAATTAACGGCTACTGTCTCTGCTTGTCAGCTTTCGTAAGAAATTAAATTAAAACTTTTCTTAAATATGTTGTCAAATATTGAACTAGTATCTTTGTAAGAATTTATTTTTAATAAAACAGTTGTCGTATGTGACATAACTATTTAAAATTTAGCACATTTATAATTACTAATTACATAATTACACACTTGTTGATTTACATTATACCTACTAGTAAAACTGTCATTGACGTGACAAAATTAGAGTAATTCTAAAATTAAATTAGTAAAATCTTTTTCACATTTGTTCATCAATCAGGGACAGTGTACATATTTTAATCATGGTAGATATTTCAATAGTGAGAATTGCGATATTAATTTAAACCGCTCGTTTCCTTGCTTTCGACAACTTGGGATCTGGGTATCGAAAAATCGGTATTTAGCTAGGTAGTAAAAACACGAAAATAATACTTTATGATATGTTGTAAAAATAAAGTAAGTGACCATATATATTAAAAATACTTAATTTGTATTTAATTATAATGATATTCTGATAGATTCGTGGATGCCTGGGTGAGCATGTGCGATGGGGAGACGCATTTGCTGTGGTGTACTCGGTGTGCGAACGCCGTTCGTTTCTGGCGGCCGCGGAGCTCCTCTCCTTGCTGGAACGCACACGGCTTCCCAGCTGTGCAGCTGTCACTCTCTTGGGCAACAAACGTGACCTCGAACACGCCAGGTAACATTCATTCTGATTTCCATTCCACAAATATTTAAATAATATTAGTCAAACAATTAGACGACCTGCTCTCATTATTTTCATATAGAGTGGTATGTAGATTTAATGAATATTCTGTACGGATTTGTACAAATATTTTAACTACTTTCATTTAACATCACATATCGATTATAGCTTTTAATCAGAGTTTTCAATTTTAAAATCAGAGCAGGTACTATGGTAATCGCGAAGGTTATGCGTCTATGACTGTTATACTCATGGTCAAACGGCTGGGTGGGTTCGGATGAAATTTAATACATGCAATGAATATGTTTATTGCTAGGCATCTAGGGACTAAGCAACGTGAGGATAAGTAATAATATATGGATTTTAAATGATATAGGGAGGTCCATGCAGAAGAGGGTCAAGAGTTGTCGTTGAGGTTCGGCTGCCAGTTCTATGAAGTGTCCGCTGCAGAATCGTGCGCGGGCGCTGCACTCGCCTTCCACGCGTTACTGCGGGAAGCGCGATCGCTCGCATTATTGCTACCAGCGCCTAGACGCAAACTTACGGCCTACTCCGTCTCTAAAGTACGTATCTATTTGAAATGTTATTTGTTATTTACTTCGACTTCTTTGTTATAAAAATAACTTAACGTTAACTGTTAACTTATATCTTTTATGAAATTAGCTATTTATATCGATACCTGATTATAACTTATAAGGTAGATTTTATGATGTAATAGTCCTTTCATAATAAACCTAGTTTAGATTTTAATACTAAATCTCTTTACAGGTGATTGGAACGATATTTGGAAAAAACAGCAAAAGTGTGCGAAAGAAACGACCATCGCTAAGTATTTAAAAATCTTTATTGTAAAGATAATTTTTATAGACTGCATTTAGTATATTTGTTATTTTATAAAAAATGTAAATATTATGTTGTTTTATTGTAATGAGAGTTAAAATTGTTAAAGTTACGCTGGAAAATGCTTCAAATATTTCATTTCATGGTAGGGAAAATGTGCAGTATTAAATTAATTTCAATGAAATTAAAATTACTATTTATTTATGATTTTGTGTTTCATAGATTACCTACTTGTAATAAAACGATTAAATTCCAGAAAATTATTAGATTTAAGTGTACATAATTGGAAATTCATTTGTAAATATTCATCTTATCATACACATATTTAAAATAAAACCTCGCAATTTTAAATATATTATAAATAGTGTAAGACAACCTGTAAATATAATTTTTAATTATAATAATTACTTGAGCATAATAAAATGATTTATTTCTATACGACGATGTTTTG
Source organism: Boloria euphrosyne (assembly GCA_951802675.2). NCBI lineage: Eukaryota > Metazoa > Arthropoda > Insecta > Lepidoptera > Nymphalidae > Boloria > Boloria euphrosyne. The sequence continues at coordinate 7,833,356 of OX637877.1, forward strand.
TTTTTTCCTTCAATAAACATAATATTTTCTTCTAGAAGCAGTAATAGACTTTAAAGCTCATAATAATGTGGTACATATATATAAAGAAGTTCTAAATAGCTTTGGTATTTGGACAAGAGTTCAGTGAATATTGTGTAAACAGTTTTGGGTAGGTCAAGTTAAGTAGGTGCTTTTATCTCGTAATAAAAAGTTTTATGAGGTTTAATAGGTACAATAAGTTTATTAATATTTTAGAATTTTAAAAACAGAATTACTACCATCGTCGTTATTATTTAAATTGTAGTCTGCTCTCACTAAATGTATTTGTAGTGTCGTTCTACTCGGATGAGAATGTATTACCTATATTTACTTTTTAAAAAAAACCCAAAGATTGTGGTAAAAACCAGTTGAAACTAAGATTCAATTTCAAGAAATCAATAAAAGGACCCCATACCAATACGGTTACCACAGCTTTTGATTATTGTTTCGTGTAATATGAGATGTGTGACTTTAAATTACAAAAGAACAGTTGAAATAAAAACGTGTTTTTAGTGCGACTGTTTCGGGAAGAGTAAGGGGCAAAAGCTTGTATGCAATATTATTTTCCCTCTTGAGGTTTGGTTGATATTATTTTTCTACCTATAATTTTGTTTATCGGGTTAATCTTGAAACAACTGAGCTAAAGTTGGGAAAAACTATCAATTTTTATGACAGTTACTTACGTTTATTATAATTAACATTTATTGTATATATTGTCATAAAGACTAATATTCACGCATCAATTCGTAAAAAATGAACTAATATGGTGGTGTATACGGGTACAAAATAACATAATCGACAGAAAAATGATTAAATAGAACTATTTGTAGCGCAAAAATGCAAACAAAAAATGGTTACAAATTATGATTTATTTCTGCAACAAATGCTACACTCAAAATATTATGAAAAACTGGGTAATCGTGTACAGCGGGTTCAAATTCCAGGTCTTGCGCTTCTATTTTCAAGTTCGAATCAGTTTTTACATAATTACCACATCATTCACTTGCCTTACCTATGTATATGTAAGTTTTCGAAAGACATGTGCATTGTGCAGTCCGACAACCCGCACTTAGCCTATGGCTTGATCCCCTTATCTAGAACATCTAGACGGGCTTAATACATACATTCTAGATAGCTTTAGAGAACCTATCAATAGGAATCCTTGATTTATAAAAGTAACGATTGCGATTTGAACTAAGAGAAAATCGTTCAACTATGTATTTACTATTTACTATCGTTAAGGTGAAATACGATAGGAACCGCTGACCCACAGCGCCCCCGAGATTAGCGCCCCAAGCGTGGGTACTTCGCCCCAGATACTGCCCAATACATCTTTCAAAATAGACACTAACAAGGTGCAAGTAGACAATAAAAGCGTGCAATACTTCTAAACGTTGATAAACGACCGTTTTCATAGACATAGGCGAATGGCTAAATTTGCTGGCTATAAAATGACTCAATGATATTATCTCAACACATTTCATTCGTGAGGCAACTTAATTAACTTTATCAAGTAAAAGTTTACTGACATTTACGATTAGCAATAATGTAAAAAGATCGTATAACATAAGTAATTTATAGGAAGTTCTAAAAACATTGGTTCGGTAGTTATATTAATATGACATTCCTTTACCGAGTTGCTTTTGTAAGTCTACAAGCAGTCAAACACCCACTCGTTGATCTGCTGATAATGTCCCATTGCAAATAGAATGTGACGGTACTCGCTTACTACATGTGAAAGCTGGTAACAGGTGCAAATTTAAAGCGTATTCGACTAATTTTGCAATAATATAATTATTGGTATATTCATTAAATCATTGTCATAATTATATCGATACGAGGAATTAATTCGAATGGTGTTTGATTACTGGTTATTAGTTGAAAACGGCAAGTTCAAGAGCAAGTCGATAAACTGGAGCTTTTAGAATGAATGGTTCCACAGCAGCCGTAATTAATTAGCAACTGCGGTAATTACGTAACGTCATAAATGAAGCTTATTCGTCCATATAAGAGGGTTCTAATGTAAAGTGTTATTAATTATATCAAAGCTTAAAATGAACTTATAAATTAAAACATGATAATATAACAAATATTCAAATACATTAAATACAATCCTTGAGCTATTACTAATTCTGAACGAGAACAAATTGTAAAACCCTTTTTTTAAAACCAGATTACACATCATCAGTTTACAATTTACTTCAAAGTAGTGTCAGCTAAGACGTTTGACAAATCGGAGATTGTGTAGGCTTCTTTAATCGGATATATACTCGTAATAGAACGAGTATATCACCGATAAGTCGTACCTCACTAATAAATCCGATTCCCTGATCGCGTAGCGGCGCCAGCGTTCCGCTCATTCTTGAGTCGGACCGTGAAATGGCGCGCAGGAAGAGAAAATAAATCTAGTTTTCTTGCTTTTATATAGCCACTTGACGTCGATTAAGGTAGTAACGGTATAATTCAATGGTAAGTTACGGGTTAAATGGTTCTAACTAGATATGTAGGCGAGTAGAGACGTAGAGTTAGTACATACGTATGTTTATCTAGACATACGAACATTAAAAAATAATTTCATTATAAGTTAACTTAAAGTTAACAATAAGTTCACTTTTATTTCATATTTGCATTAAAATAGTAATGTATTATAATAAAAGTAATGTATAATAAATAATAAAGTAATGCTGTAAGTAAAATACACCTATGGTATAGAAACTATTGGTATAGAAACTTTCAAATTAAAATACAATAGTCTATTAATTTAATCAAAAAGGAAAAAACCTTTGACCTTTGTTAGTATTCGCAAATTTAGTGTCAATTATAAAGTGTAATGAATCGTCGATTGGTCAGTGAAAGCATTTAACAAGTAATCAACCAGGATTCATCGAATGATTATAAAGTCTTTTTGACGACCGGCCACGATTTAACGATCAATCGATAATAATAATCAGATAGTTGATAAAACCTTATAATCGCTGTTCAATCGCTTTTGTATTTCGACATAGCTTACTTAGAGAATTGCTGGTAAGTTTTATTCAGTGTATAATATTTATTAACATTATAATGTCTTTCTGTGCGTCTGAAAACTCATGAAATCGACCGTTTGGAATAAAACGGTTCCATCTGCCTTTTAACAGGAAAGGAGATAAACAAGGAGAAAGTTTTGAAATTAAAATTTGTCTATATTATCCTCAAGATTACTTATTTTTTAATTTCATTGGATCATGCTTATCATTATTAACTAGTTTTTATCAATAATTTATTTAAATAAAAATAGGATCATAAAGAAATGAATTTTATTTTATTTTATAATCATTAGGTTATGGTAAGTTAACAAGGTTCTATCAACAGATGAAACCTTGTTCCTTTATCTTAAACATTTATTAAGGCACATGGAACTAAATTTTCATAAAAAAGCTTAGGTAAAACTTAAAATTTGGCAGGGAGGTAGTTAATTGCTAGTAAACGGCTTCTAAGAACGAATTTTGTAACAGGACCGGATTAAGGAGGTCTAAGGGGTTTCGCAAATTTGTATGAAATTCCTTCATTTTTGTGCTACAAGTTTTATATTTGGCAGGGAGGTAGCGTATAGTCAGTAAACATCCGCTGAAAACTAATTTCGTGACAGGGCCGAATTGAGGCGGTCTAAGTACTCGCGCTAATTTGTATGAAAGTCCTTAATTTTTTGTGCTACAAATTTAAAATTTAGCAGGGAGGTATTTAATTGTTAGTAAACGTCCGCTAAGAACGAATTTTGCGACAGGGCCAGATTAAGGAAGTCTAAGAGCTCTCGCAAGTTTTATGCAACTCCTTAATTTTTGTGCTAGAAATTTTAAATTTGTTAGGAAGGTAGTTTAAAGTTAGCAGATGTCTGCTTAGAGCGAATTCTACGATTGGGCCGGATTAAGGTGGTCTAAGGGCTTCCGAAAGTTTGTATGAAAGTCCTTCATCTTTTGTGCTACCTATAAATTTAAAATTTTGCAGGGAGGTAGTTTTTAATTAGTAGACATCTGCTAAGAAGGAATTTTGCGACAGGGCCGGATTAGGGTCTACAGTCTCTCGCAAGTTTGTATGAAATTTCTTCATTTTTTGTGCTACAAACTTAAAATTTGGCAGGAAAGTAATTTATAGTTAATAGAAGTCCGCTAAGAACGGATTTCGCTACAGGGCCGGATTAAGGAAGTCTAAGGGTTGTAGGAAGTTTCTATGCAAGTCCTTCATCTTTGGTACTACAAAGGTTTTTGTTAAGGAGGTGGTTTTTAGTTATTTGAATTCCGCTAAGAACGGTTTTTCGACAGGGTCGGATTGAAAAGGTCTCATTGCTGTAGTAAGTTTGTATGAAATTCCTTCATTTTTTGTGCTACAAACTTTAAATTTAGCAGGGATTTAGTTAATAGTTAGTAGATAACTTTTAGAGTTATAAAAATCGGGCACTCCATTCAAAAGATATTACTAATTTAAAAATTTCAATCTAAACAAAATACTAATAGAAAAATAAAACGCAGCACAGCGGGCCATCGGAAGGGGGATGGGGGTGCCAAATGCGGGAGAGGGGCGTGCACATACTAGAATGAAATATATGAAATAGGTAGCATCGTATGTGAAATAGGTAGCCGCGCGGGAGTATGATAACAATCGGTTCTGAAATAGCTGGAGTGATTTTGAAGAAATTTTCAGTCAATCTATTAATCAACCCAGCGAATGATTGAATGAAATTCAGTAGCGATTAAAAAAAATTACGCGGGCGAAGCCGCGGGTACTGCTAGTATTTAATAAAGTTTAATAATACAGCTGGTCCTGCAATGACATGAATTTTATTTTTTTTATATCATTTTTTTCTTTTGATATCACTGGATTTTTATACAATCCCGGATTATTAAATGTTGTTTCTGTGCCTGATACATTTCTTTTAGGTCGATTCTGTAACCTTAGGGTGGCTTGGAAGTAAATAGTATCTTGAAAACTTTTTAAAAACACTAACAGTTGAATTGCGGTTTGTCACTACAGATATTATTGCAACACAAAAAAACTAAAAAGGTTCCATGTGTGCAGTTGAAACCTTTTTAGATACCGTTGACCTGTACGTTTGCATTCATTTATTGAAAAAAAATTCATGAGGCAGATCATTTTAAATCATTTTGAATCATTATTTTCACAGATAGAACTTTTTTATGCAGCTAATTCATTATAGGGCCGGTAGATGACGTTCAAAGTTTTAGAGAACAAAGTTAAGGTCACATAAAACCTTTTTACGTAAAAACATCAAAATATAGAAAAATGGTAGATGGAACCCTTTTATTCCAAACGGTCGAAATGAGTGTACAATTATATTTTCATTCTTGTGCCTTTTGAATTAATTCACTTAGATGATGGCGATTAACGTCAAGTTTTGTCACTTAATCGCGAGAAACGTGTGTGACACAAAAAATCAGTCTGAATCGTATTCGGCCTGGCCTCAGTGTCATTGGCTGTTTTTATCAGTCAGTTTTATGACATTCCGGACAAGATTTTACAAAAGAATATTATAATCTTGCAAAAATAAAGTAGGTACTATTTAAGTACTTTAGTAGTTATAAACATTTAACAAAATTTTACTTTTTTATTGAAAATTACTGCGAAGGTTCCACAGTAAAGATTTTTTTTTCATTTATTTTTCAATCTACGAAGATACTTACTCTGTTCTTAACCTATCACGTGAATAGTATAGATACAAACGAGATAGCGCACTACCCACTGCGTGTGCGTACTACCTCAGAACATTAGAACACATTGTAAGGAATAGCAGCGCCTATACCATGAAACACTGTGACAGGAATATGACATGCAGAGATACATCGTAGTGTTCGTGGCGCGTTCTTGATGAATCTGATAGCGCCTATTATCAGTCACTTTCATCTCTCTTAGATCGGTGATAACCAATGTCGTCTAATTGCTCGTGTTTGTCTCGGGCAGATGAAGGCTTGCGCATGACTGCACTTGGACGTATATATGACCGGTTATTCAATTTAATGTTAAGGGACATTTGGATACGACTAAAAAAACATTGCATCCTGTAGGGGTTCTCAGCATTGCAAGACTAATTCTCGTCTACTCTAAACATATAAAGAAATAGTAACAAAGCGAAATATATATACGAGTAGTTATACATAAAATGTTTTTATAAAGACAATCACTAATCAGTAATCACTGTTACATATTGCGTATATTATATAGATTTGCATATTTTTCCTGGGTTATTAGATCAGTCAGATAAGTTGTGAAGTCACGACCAAAATTTCCATGGCGTCGCCAATTAATAAAGAATTTCGATTGATGGATTTTGCGAATCAACGAAATAAAATACTTTTGTTTTTGACTTTTGAAAAGAAGTTTTGAACTTTTGTTTATTTTAATGCTTCTTGAGATGTCAAAACCTAACCTTATTCATTAATGACATATGTAATTTTATATAACGTAAAATTATTGTGATAAAATATTACACGTGAAGTAAAGTGTCTACGGACGACTCGAAGGGCGCGTTATTAGAATGACATTCCATATAATACGCCGTGTGGTCAATTGCTTGAATCCGATAGCTTTAGTAACCGCAGTGCGCCCTTGTCCGCAACTTATTATGTAAAATGTAATGAATGACATTACTTATATAAAAAATATTATATATATTGAAGAGCAATGACAGAAGCTTCTATGATTGACGTGTAATTTTCTTCTAGTAAACTAATAATAGATATTACATTATTATGATAAGAATAATACTGTTATAGGTAAATCTTGAAAAAATGATGCTTCTGAACAGAAATCGATTTTGAAACCAGCGTGCAAACCACAAGTTGCACAATATTCATATTTCCTAGTCCATTTTCCCAATCCAATTGTATAACTGCAAACCGGTGAGCCAAATAGTATCGAGTTAAACACTAATGGAGCTTAATGTAGATAATCAGAGATCACCTGTCTAATCGCTGACGAATGAGAAGTTGCTGTGTCCCACAGACTCATCGGAGAAAGTGAATTAATTATCGACTTAAAGAATCTAGAAACGATTTATTATATCACGAGTGAAGTAATACGTTATTACTGTAATAGAATTTATTAATAGAACTTAAATTTTAAAATAACTGTAATATGTAAATATATATTTTTTGTTATCAAAATATATTTAAAAATAAAGAAAAATTTGATATCGTCTTCAATATTTTAACGAGTATTAGTGAAATATAAATAAAGTTATAAACTAAGAAACTAAATAAAATATCTGAAAACTTCAAACGAAAGTACATTGAAATATATTTATAGTAAGTACCATTATTCGAGACATATCTAGTTATTTTAGGTTTTAAATAGTATGTGTCCATCACTACTCTAGACCACTGATAACACTAAATGGTTAATTTGTACTTGTAAGTCACATATTGCGTAAATCACGACACGTTTGTTACGTTAAAACCTAGTGACCGGTAGCGGTAGAAGCTGTTATATTTTTTATATGGTCATTACATACTTTGGTTGTACGATGGGTAATAAATTACGGTATATTAAGCGTTGCACGTTAATATCTGGCTTCTTAATGTCTATTCATTATAAAAGTTATGAAATAAATCATACAAATGAGTAATTTGTGACGTTGATTTATTCCCCTCATTAGATAGTTCTGTAAGTTTGTAGTGCTTAAAGTTACTTAACTTTTAATAATAATATTTGCTAAACATATATGTTTATGTAAACATCAATTAAAACTATAAATTATTATATTTTGAACCAGAATTGTAATCTAGAAACTTTGAGTTACAAAATAAGATAGTGAAAGGTACTATCGTCCAAAATGACATATAGTAGAGATCAAGAAATTAGTAGGCGGGCAGATTCATAAAAAGATAAGGACGAAGTGTTAATAGTTATGAATTAATTATTTTTCCAATCAAACTGCATGAGCTTTCGAAAGATAAATTGCAACTTTTCCCTTATTATTTAGTTTGTTGTAGCAAAAATTAAGCATACATTAAATATTAATAAACCAAATTTTAAATTCACATTTTGTACATTAGGGTATTTAACCCTAATGTACAAAATATGAAATGTATTCAGCTTTGTGATTTCGAGGTAATTAATAATTTTAAACCTTGAATCAAAGATTTTCATGGAAATAGAAGAGACAGAGTAAAAAGATTTTTAATATTATTATTATTTCTTATTTAAAACTGAACACTTAAAATCAAGTAATTAAGCAGTTGTATGCAATTTTTGACGAACATGAATATTTATATAGGTAAATGTACCTCTTCATTGGTTTAAAAAGCACTCAGAATCTTGAGAACCATTCATTATAAAGATGTAGCAATAAATCCTCCGCAAACATTGAAAAGTATGAAATAAGATAAACCGGATCTCCATTCGATAGTGATAAAATATGAACTCAAGTGCCAAACAATTTCTCGTCGACACCGTCAAACGATGCGATTTCTTTTGAAATTTCTCTTAAATCTACCACAAATAATAACATTGCATGCTGTTTGTATCGCGGCATATTGAAATGTAGCAAATTGGTTCACAAATTAATCTGTTTTACTAATAGCAAACCTTATCATTTAATTAATTTCAATCTAGATGCCATTTTGATTATGGATAGAATTATGAGTCACTTATTTTCGTCAGAATATTGAGCTTAAATACCTATGTATGTCCGTACTTAAAATATCTAAATCTATGAATTATTATGCCTTCTATGACACAGTGGGCGTTTGTGTAAAGACCGAGATTCGATATTATAACAGAAGAGACTTTTATAACAGAAGAGAATTTTGTTACTGGGCCGCATCTAGTTAGAAATACGATGTCATATATGAATACATAGAAGATGGTGATAATTTAAATCATTCAACTAATATTTAAACTCTCTGTTCCTATCACTCTCATACTCCGGTGGGACGATTACTCGACACGACCAGAGAGCAGAACTGATGGCTTTACGTGCTCTCCGAGGCCCGAGAGACACGCTGCCAAGTTCTCAACTTCTAGCTGTTACAGAGAGTTACTGAACAGAAACTAAACTTTGTCTCGTCTGGGCACCGAACCCTGGACACTCAGATATGCAGTCGTACTTGCCACTACTACTACACCATCACCACAACACACCACCACCAACTACACCACCAACTACACCACCGAGACCGTTCTCTACACTAGTCATAAATTACCAATGAACGAAATATATCTTAGTGTTTTTTATAGATAAATTTGTATATAAGAGCTAGCAGGTTAAAGTAAAACTTAAAATCCGATAACTAATTATAAATTATGTGCCATTTAACATATGTTTTTTGTATAGTTATAGGTATTTATATATATTTTTTCTTTTACCTTGGTTAAAGAATACGATATTTGCGTGACAAGGAAAGGCACTCGTGTTCTTAAAGAATTTCATGAAAGGCTGTTCCTTACTTTACGTATTTATTTTCTTAGTTCACGAAGTTGTGTGGGTTTTTATTACTTGTAGAAATAAAAGTCTTGTTGAACATTAATTTTATTTTCATTTTTAACGAATTTCTGCTTATGTTCATGTTTTTATGTTATATTGAAATAATAATTTAAAATCTTTAAGAGAGTGTAAGTTATTATTATTGTAAAATTTCGTAGTTGTATTAATAATTAACATGTGAGTTATCGTCCTTGGGGACGAAGGATTTTTTCGTGGTTATTTTATGCAATAAAAAAACTTCTATCTTATAACTTTCTAATTGTATATATAATGATAAATTTGAAGGCTTATTTTAATATAAATTACTTTTCGGAATATTCCGAAGGCTCTACTATACATTTTATCCTACGTAAAGACTAAATATTCAAACTCAGTAAGTTATACTATTTTAAAACACATATTATAATTATTAGAAGATACTTCAATTTGTCGTATCAAATAGGATTAAAGGATTATTATTAAGTATAATTTAAAATAGCTGTAGCCTGTTGAGTAGATTTAGATCATATCGGGTGCGCGTTTAAAATGGCTGGCGCCATTTCTATTCCCTATATTTATTGCATGTCGCTTATGAAGAAGATGTAAATTCAGCTTCTATTTCAAAGTTTATAAAGGCTTATTTTGATGCAACTTTGCACCTTATAGATTTCTCTCATTTCTATTAAGAATTGATGAAAAAGAATCTTAGCGTTACGGTATAAAGGTTATTTTAGATTGGGCTACTATAATATTATAAAATATGCTCACATTTTGCTATCGATTCCCGACATCCGCTCATTACAAGGTGTTGGAATGTTGTCCTATGTATTCTATACCATGCATTCCTCATGATGAATTATAAAAATAACGGGCGAGTATTAATGGCCCTTGTCTAATGCTTCTTTATTAGGAAGGGCTAGCAATGTGATGTGTTTTATTTAAGTACTAAAATTTCATTTTAGGTTCTTTAAACTAAGTTTCACATAGTCTGTAGGTGAACTAAGTTTTGTACCTACACGGTAAGAGAAAGTAAAATCTTTCTTGTAAATATTCTTGTTTAGTAGACATTTTAAAATTTACCGTGATCGTTAATAAACATAAAACTTAAGATTTCTCTTAAAGATAATTATTATACATTATGAGCAATTATATTTAAGGAATAAAATATTTTTTTTATCAGTTTGTAGAGTTATTTTGCTAAAATCAATGTCAATTATATTTACTGGAAATGAAGAAATATTATAAACAATATTAATGAATATTCCAAAGATATCCTTATGCTAGGTTAGTTAGCGAATTAAGAGTATATACATGTCTTATCAGTGTGTTGTATTCATCCTTTTTAAACGTCAAACTGCTGGGCACGGGCCTCCCTTCTACAGGAGAGATGGTTCAGGCCATAGTCCACAACGACTTCAATCTTTCGAAAACTTGCTAGGTTCTCTTAGACACGCAGGTTCCCTCACGATTTTTTCCTACACAATGAAGACAAGTGGTAATCATGTTAGAAATGATTCGTACATGAAAATATAAGAGGTGCGGAGCGCGAAACTGAACCCGTGCCATTCTGTTATCTAAGCGAACGCGTTAACCACTGGGCTACTACTGAAATTAGTGTGAAATTAACTACGATAATATGTTACTAGCTTTATTGGTTAAAAGAACGATATTCTTTGTTAATTTTAATCAATTATATTTACGAACACACAACGGTTACATACATTTTCTGTCATATTTTGTTAAACATAAGTAGAAACTAGTTTATATTATAAAGTTTTCTACCATAAAATTTTTTATTATAAAATCAAGCTCATAAAAGCGTAAGTTACTATTATGAAAACATAAATTAAAACCACACTGTAAATTGTATCTTGAATGAGCAAATAAAACAAGGCTTACAAAGCAAAGGTGTTCAATAAAAATATCCGCGGGGTGCGAGATTAGATTGAAGATGCTGTAGTCTGCATCCCGCGATGCTTCGATACAGATAGACGTGGGGTCGTAAATAGGAGCTTTCATCCTGATAAGAAAGATCCCATATCGTTATCTCATTTCAGATCATACGTTTTTAATACATTTCCTCCAATAACAAAATATTATTCAATGCATTTTTAGTCTTATTTTATGTATTCCTCCCCATATTTAATATCGATGTAATAATATTATTACTGTTGAAGATTGATTTGAAAATTGTTACTCTTCGAACTCTTCTTCACGTAACTGCTACGAAATTAGGAAATTTCTAATCACAAGAGATTATACATACTCGTATTATATATTTAAATATGATACTAAGCAGAAATTCAATATTCAAATTATTTGTCTTAAACCCATGTACCTATTTGTTAGTATTTTGTATGTGTAATTATTTCTATGTTTATTTTCAAGTCGAAATATTCGTAAGGTCAGTTGTCAATTCATAAGTTCTAAGAATTGCAATGTAGTTAATTAAAATACAATTTTCAAAAGGTCTAATGGGTAATTATCAAGGTCTTGCTTGTAAGTGAAAACATGATTTTCGCAAAAGGTACACGGACAGCTACAGCAAACTTATGCAATCTGTCTATTAGTCGACTTCAAGGTTGTAGAGATGAATAAAAATTTTAACCATTCTAATGAAGTGACGGCTTTCAAATTAATAATGGATTTTCAATTGACCTAAAATACGTGCACGTAAATGCCATATTTGCGTTTCGTTGTTTTAATATAAAAAAAGTTCTTTGGAGTACTGGACGAAAAGTAAACAGATTAAGCTCTCCATATTTAAAAGGAAAACCATGTTTGTAAGTTTAATTCATGGAAATGTAGAACAAACTCAAATGACGCGTTAAGAATCCCAACCTGTGTACCTACTTAATAATACCTACTTTTGTTTTAGTTTAAAATATTACACTTGTAAATAAACAATATTTTAAATATATATTAAAAAAGCTTGATTAAAATCAACATAGTGTTCTAGGTGCCCGACAGTAGCTTCAGGTTCATAGTCTATATTCTTTATAGGGGTAATTAATTTGATTCAAATGAGTACACTCGTACATGTATTTTTCATTAACATTATGGCAGGCCGATTATTATATACATCGCAATATTTATTATATAATTATACAATGTTTATGCTCTACGTCTTCGTTGAATTTGTCGCCGTTGAATTGTAAAGTGTATTACAGATGTAAATTACACTAATGAAAAGGAGCTGCTCAGTCATGATTCGTATGTTGCAAGCATATAAGCTGTTGATGAGCAACGGCGCTATCTGCCTCATACCGTAGACCTTGTACTCATTAAAGTATTGTCTATTACTAGGGCCCATAATAAAAATAAAGTTCTAGCAAGCAACAGTTTTGTAAGCGTTGATGTAGATGACAAGAATAAATTGAAAACTTAGGCAACTTTTATAAATGTTCGGTATACGACGGCGCTATAGATAAAGCTTTAAGCATTAAATTCACGTAGCTGAGTGCATTCTTTCAAAACTGATAATTAAAAAATTGAAATAAGAATAAAAGCTATCAATTAAGTTATTTATTTTTGCATAATTGTGTAATAATTGTTTGACTAAAGTTTATTTAAAAAAGTTACGTCAGTTCCTTATTATGTATAGAAAAGTTAACCTGAAAATGAAATATTATATTAACTTTCTTTAGGGATCGGCACTTGTGAGCTTTCGTGCCGTGATTAAGATTGCATCATTGTTTTGATGAATCTGAAAGCGATAAAATTTGAACAGTGAATAGCGTCCGATCATTGCGCAATTTACTCATTACGTTATTGATTTCACTAAGTTTTGTTCGAAGACGCCCCGCTGGGTCGGCGAAGGTGGTCTTCATCACTCGAGGAGCTGTTAATCTCTCATTATTATTATTCGGAAAATTTTCCAACGCGTTTAAATGCGAGCCTTTGCAAAACAATGTTGCGGACAAAGACCATTTATACTAGTATTGTTTAGTTTAATAGCCATATTTTATGTTTGTGGCCCTTAAAACGAACAAAGTGCATTTTATAATATACGAACCTATGCCTCGTTGTACTAAATTATTATTATTTAAGCGAGCAATGAACATTGAACGTTTTTGCTTAGAATTTACGGCGGTTGTTGAAATTGTATTATAGGAGAGCTTTATATTTTAACGGAAGTACCTAGCTTTCATATTGTAGTATAATAAAGGCTAAGAAAGAAAACAAAATAAGCGGACTATATTTAGTATTAGGTATATTTTATGCAGTATTAATTCAAGATGTATAAAATACTTCATTTGAAGTGATTACCGATGCGTAACGATGCCATAAAAGGTTACCTTTTGTGTAGTGACACAAAAGTACACAATACGTTTGAAGTAAAAATAATGGAAATTTATTCTATGTTAATGAAATAATATCAATATTTTTTAAGTATATATACATATATTTCAGTTACCTACCTACATATATTTCATAATTAAATTTCCCACTCAAATACTGAACGTAAAGTAAAATATACAGTAGACTCTGAACTAGGATTAAAATATACGTTATGAAAGTTTTTAAATTTTAATTATAGTACCATAGACACTAAAGCGGCCATTTATTATATGGGAATTAAGCTTTATGAGCGTGAGACAAGTAATATTTTCCAGACAGTATAGAAGCGTCCACGGCGCGGGGTATTGTTAAAAGTTAAAATTAATGTAAGGATTAAATAATGTTATAAATCTACTTTTATTGTAGTTATTTAAACGGATTAAAAATTATATACTAAAGTAACGAACGCAATAACATATAAATAAACAAAAAAACATTATTTGAAAAAAGAAAATGTAGACTCTACTTGTATAACTTTTAAAATTGGAACAATAAACCATGACGAAACTGTGAAAGAACTAATCCGTGAGCAATATTTCACCAAGTATTCCAGATAAGAAATCACAAAAAGCAGTGTCACAACATGAACTATCTACGCGGAAAGTTTTGCAAGTTTCAAGATAGAGTTACTTCATTGTTTAAGATGCCAGGGGTCTCATTCCTTTCTTTTAATGAAAGGTGAAGGACAGGTGTGGAATGTAGAATATCTGAGAAGCAGAACATTGTTTATTATGCAGCAACAAAGGACGGGTAAGGTGACAAAGATAAGGTTTCTTTCTTGAGAGTCGTACATTCTGAGAGAACATTCACAAATTCAGTCAAAGTACAACCAATACAAGACGTACCATAATTCCTCGAGCTTTTGTCTCCTGTTTGTCATGTATTTTGCAATATAAATATACTTAAGCGGTTTTATTGCTCAGAATGCAGTGAGCGTGCATATTCAAGGTTTGAGTAAATTTAGGTTTGTAGTTGCATGTGAGTTATTCGCCTATGGAACTTGACGTTACCAGGTCATGTACTACATTGTTCAAGAATTTGCATTATACACATATTTGAAATTTGACCAAAGAAAAAACTACTTATTAATTATTTAAATTTATTAATCTACAGTAACTAGACATCTATGGCTACACGTTACGAGTAGATAGATGACAATAATCAAATGAAGATAAAATAGTGAAGATTGTTTTAATTTTTTGGTTCGAATAAAAGTTTTTATACAAAATTTAATAATCAAAGAATTATTAAAAATTGTATAAAAACTATAACTTCTCTATAAGTGATCGTAAATATTAAGTATTAAATAAAGTAGTTTTCATGATTGACTAAATAGATTTCTATAATAGCGAGTGGGCGGCAGTAATTCAGATCGTCGGCGTTAGTGATGATTGTTGATATTACAGTGCAGGTGGAAATTTAATTTGTATCTTAAGGGAAGTGGGTCATAGAGCCTTATTTCTCAGCTGCCATTACGGTGTTACGAGCCGGGGGCGGCCACGGGCGGATAAAAAGAGAAACCTTCGTGATCTTCGCGCTACCGTTTTCTAGAAAATTGCATTTCCTCAGTGAAAGTATCTAATAATGGGGTGCAACAATTGCAATTTTTTAAATCACATTTAATACTATTATTAGAGTAGGTACCTTTTAAATTGTTCAATGGAGCTATAGCTAAAGTAGCTATCATGTAATATTATTATATTTGTAGCTTAAATTAATAGATGTTCATAAAAATTGGTTTTAGCAATGTATAGCACAGAATATCGAGATCTAATTAAAAATAAAATACATATTTGTTGGAAAAACCAATTCTATTCAACTGTAATTGTTGTAATTAATGTGAAGAAACATAAATAATAAAAGAAACATGAATATAACATACTTACAATTACGGTAGAAATTGCAATAATACGTCTACATTTTAATTTTTATATGACATATCAAGATCCGGTTATATTAGTGTTTACTTCCTAATAGCAGTTGTTACATTATTTAATTATACTCAGTTTAGAAATGTTATACTTAATTACTCGCTTAACATAACATGAACGGAATTGGGTTATTCTTTTTGAAACAAATGTTTGGCTAAGACATGTAGGTGTTTAAACCATTATAAAAAGCGGACAGCATTATATTGGTCATATTTTTTATGGTTCAATATAACAATAACCATTTATGTGCTATGATATAAATCATTTATTTTAATATATCTTCTTATTATAATATATAAATTTTGCGTTTGCAATATTATCTTGTTATTTTTAAAATTTAGTTTTCCATATATGTACATATAGGTATATACCTATATAAATATTTTGCAACTTATATGATAATGTTCATAAAAATGGAGCTCCTACAATGTGAAATATTTTTATAAATATTATTAAACAAAAAAGACGGAGAGTTAACAAAACGCTCATTCGTGGTTTGAAATTTAAGAGCTTATTTACCCTCAGTTAACTTTTAGCTCGTGATTCAGTCTGGAATCTGAATAGATTTCCAAGAACCTATCATACGGGCTTTGTTTTTTGGCATTTTTCTGTTAAATACTTAATTTAAGTTCTTATGTTCTAACTAATAGTAGTCATTTTTCGCCTACAAAATTTAATTTACTTTTAAATGACCTATTAAAAATCTAGCGTTTGATTTTTCTCGTTGAAAGCTCAAGTTACATATGTAGCTACGTAATTAAAACACAATTATATACTATAACTAATAAATCAAATGTTACTTATAAGGAACAACGATCCCTTTGAAACCGTTGCAATATGAAAAGGTTACCAGGATCTCAACGTTGTCTGAGGTAACATTATTTGTATGGCCATTAATAACTAATTCATACTTCCGTAAATGTGTCATCCACGAGAACCCACTTGCTTAATGACTGTCACGTATAAGATTGCTCAAAGATCTATCGGGCGCATTGAGCAATAAGTACCTGCGGGTTACAATTGCCTAATGCGTGATCGATCGGTCTGCGCGGGCGCCTTTCCGATATCAGAAATCTAAAAGCTAACTTGCATATTAAGAACTTAATTGCAAATTGCTTGCATTTTTATCTGTAGATTTTGATTACCTGTTAATTGTTCCTACTAGAAAACTTTAGAAAATAAAGTCTATTACTTTATAATTTCTTGCTTTTCATTATTTTTAAGGGATTATTTTATTAGGGTATCGTTATTAAATTAGAGTTTATCATCGTTAATCAACTAATCATTAAATTGACAAATCGGCTGAACTATTTTCCTTTATGTCGTATATTTTGATTGTATATTTTGAGTTGTGTTGAACTCAAGAAGTACCTACAATATATTTAATTTACAAATATGTTAAATATGTTCATAATTTACAGTAATTTTAATATGTAAAATTTCAATACTTATAATAGCACTTGAATGTATTTACTTAGTATAGATTTCTATTTATATTACGGCCGCGCGGAAGCTTACTGCTTTTAAATGTTACTGATAAAAAATCTCGTACTATTTCTGTATTAGTAAATTGCTGTTGTCAGACCTTTTTGTTTTGTAAAATACGCCGAGAGCATTAAACAAACACCACATATAAGTTAAATGGCCGAATTCCTTAAGAACACAAAATATAAAACTCGTTTCCGATGCGTAGTTACGTATTTCCTTTACATTTTAAGCATGCACACCCACATCATAATAAAAGTATGAATTATACGATCTCTAGCCCCGGAGATAATTTGCGTGTCATATGTGGTGCAATCGAATGTATTCATGGTACTCCTACTCGTTTACCGTTCAAGGTAATTACTTGTATGTACTCTATACATCGGGCACAAACTTGGTACGTAATCTTTTCTTTTTGTACCTCTTGATGGATGTTACGTACAAAACGCATCTTGTTCCCGGTACACGCATGTTTGTTTAAAGCTATTACATCTACTAAACAAAAGAAGATTTATTGTGCTTTCTCCTGACGTGTGATCTACGGCATTCATTTTTGTGGCGTCCTTTCATTTGTTAGGCGTGCGGTGCATTCATTTAAGCATTTGAAAGAGAATGCAGTTGGACGCATAATATGCATAATGTAACAGTTAATATAATATCTTTTAAAGCGGATAGGTGTTTACAAGAGTAATTACCGGTGAGAACGATTAATTATAACTCAACTATAATGAACCTACACCAAAAAAAACCGTTAATGTCTCATCTAGTAAATAGTAATCACACACGTGGTAGAGATAATATGAGAAAGTAAGAATAAATTGCTTTTGCGTTTATAATAAGCGTTGGAAGACTAAATTAATCCCATTCACACTTTTCATTTTATCTAAATGATTTAAATTATAATAACAATAGGGAGATAAGAAGTTGTCGTTATGTTGGTAATTACAAAACGGCGAGTTGCCCGCTATCAAACCGGTAAAGAACTGTATGAAGACTTTCTAAGAAAGGTACCCGGTACAATTGGCTGACTTTATTATTGAAAGCCAAGATCGTATCAGCCTCTAGTTATTAGCGTGTGATTTAGTGGCCTCTTGCGCCCGTCGTGCCGATGCCGTTCGGACCACCCCCTATTTACTGATAGAATATTGGCGCCACAAACTCGTTTCTAAGAAAACAGCCATTTACTTTAACGGTGCCATTTTCATCTATTAATAAATAATCTGTAATAAATATTAGACTTTATTACAAATTTCTTATGTAGTATGTAGTCTCGTAACGTAGCGTTTATGAAGATAAATTGTGCGCCAACAGGTTCGTATGTGATGATATACGCAGCGTACACGTACAGGGTACTCTTCTACTGAATATCATTAAAATTTTCACTTACATATTAAACTGGTTACATCGGCTTGTAATTTTTGTCGGTTTCAGTTAAAATGTCATGAAGATCATTAGATTCTATTATTTAATGTGTTATTATTCTAAGCATACGCAGATGAACTTAATGTATGTAAATAATATTTTTTATGCTAAAATATGTCTTTGTAATAAATATTTAAGTATATAATATGATCGGTTTATGCTCGAAAAATATAAAAATATAAATACTATATGTTATATTAATGTAAACATCCTTCAGTTTATGTTATACCTATCTACAATTTGTTGTATGTACTGTAGTAACTTCCTATTATTACTTAGGTTGTAATTATTCACTAATATTTATTTGTATTTGCACATAAGAAAAGGAAGTTAGGCAGATAACATAGTCGAACTAGGAATTTTATGTAGCTTAAACATCACAGAAAATAAAGCTTTATGGCGTAATCTAAACCGATTTTAATTCAAAGCAAAAGTTCCTAGTAGGTACCTAAATATCTATTAATTTTATATCGTAAGATATTCTTTGCATATTTGCATCATATTTAGTGTACCAACAAACCCGGTCTAAGCTCAAGTTTTGTTACAAAAATTTGTAATGCAGGTTTCGTTGTAATAAATTATGAATAAAGTAACACTTGTAGGACACAGTAATGGCGATTTCCAACACTAATTCCCGTGGACAGGTGTCATATTACATGTACACATGATATCAATATTGCATAAGTACTGCAATAACTAACACAGTAATGTTCTTACGCTCTAATTAAATTACAAGGACCGGTTTATTCGGATAATTATTTTATTGAATATTCTGAGCGAATAGGGTTGTCGCAAATTGTAAAATGAGCTTAACTATTCCAAATGATATGACACCAATTGTTTTCAACTAAGCAACGTAAACCGACTTTAAAATATCTTTACAGTATCCGATATTCCAATCGTATGAGTGCTTTATTTTTTGAATAATCTACCTATAGTTCCACTTACTATCTTCAGATATAACCCATTTACTTAAAACAATATAGTGACCAAGATTGTAAAGATACAAATGATCACAAATTAATAATTATGGTTATATATTCTTTAATTTCAGTCTCATAAAAACAATATATTTTCATGTCGAAAGAGATAGTTAAGAACCCTTATGATATTTTTTTCTAAGGTTAAATATTATAGAAAGGTGATGTTATAGCCGACTGTAAGTGATTTGGCGAATAATAAATTTTGTAAATTATATAAGTTTTAGCATCCCTATTGTTGACCGATCGCATTCACCTGTCTGCACCTCACACACTTAGCGTAGTCTATGCTGACACGTTTCGAATTCAGTGTTGTGATATAATAAAACCTTTGCGAGCACTTATTGCAAGAAATATTTCTTCGAATAATTACTACAAGTTATATTAACTTTATTTTTATTTTACGTACTTACTAAGAGAGTAGCAGCTTTTAAGAGATTTTTTTGTTTTCGTACCTACTACAAGTTCGGAATAAAGCTTAAAAGTTAAATGTTCATTAACGTCACCCACTGTGAAACATGGATAAATTAAAAATATTTTTTCCTATACAAGAAAGTTACAATAAATGGGTCTACAAATCAACAAATAGTATAATTTTTACAAAAAATATTGAATTAAAATTTAAATTTTTTTTTCGAAAAAGTATTATTTAATTTATTACCCAAGAGATTTCGTAAAACATATCTTCTTATCAAATAAAAATATATAATCTCACAGACAATTTGCGAATATATTTAATGAAATTCTTTTAGCTAATTACGTATAGCCTAAACCACTCAGCCGTGAAGTATAAACAAGCAAAATACTTATTGTAAATGGTTGTATATTCTTTATTTTAATTGTCAACAATGTTTGTTGGTCTGTCTTAGGTGTTTATGTTTATAATATATTATATGTATTTTAAGTTATATATCTGTAGTGTATCAACTATCTGGTATCCATAACACAAGCCTCGTGGAACAAGCTCACCATGGAACTAGATGATGATATGTGCAATGTAATGTACCAACATATTTATTTAGTTACTAAGAGAAGAGAATAAATTTAATTAACCTAAAAGTAAAACCTAAGGAATTACTTTAATGATTATATAACTTTTATATAAACTAATACGTGTGTATTTTTCATCCCGAAGAAACTTTGCTTAAAATTAGGGGTTAAATTAGCCTCAGCATTAGGACAATACCTTGTCAAATTTCTCTTAATTTAAGAGATAGATCAGGTAAGGTAAGTTGCCTTAAGGCCCTTTTTTTGGTAACATTAATCAAGTTGTTCAAATTTATGAATGCTTTTCTTTTTAACGAGTTAAGCTGACTTACTCACCTTTTAAATTATAAACGACCACTGAAAATTTAAAGGTTAAAAGAGTTAAAGTTCAAGAATATAATTAGTTTATAATTGATATGTTTGTAAGTTAAAGTAAAATAACCTATAGCTTTAGTTTGTATTGATTTTCAATTTCATGGTATTTTTAATTTGTAAAAGCGTTCCTACAACTATCTTACAATATGTTGCAATTAATATAATGGGGATACATTTGACGCACTAGATTTTAAGAATTTGAAAATTTTTTATCCTCTGTGACTTAAATTATTTTTTTTTCTCTTTTCTTTTCGAATATCAGGAATTTAAGTAGTGTTGCGCAATGTCAATTTCGCAAAACCCGGTTCTGCCAAAATTGTCTGAAATACAAAAAACATTTTTTGTACAGTTAATTGTTAATTAAAATAATTTAGTGTATTTTACAGGTTTGTATTTATGTTTTTAGAGTGCATCTGATAAAAAACGGGCCTTTAAAGAATTGCTTGTATGAAAAGAAAATCATTTAGAATAACAAGCAAAATGTGAATCTTATATTAAGTTTATTTTAATTTATATATTTAATTCATACTGTATTTCATTTTGTTCCAAATGTTTAAGATAATATTCAAAAGTCGGGAATCTACGAAACAGTGTTGCAATATAATACCATAAAGACCGCTTAAAGTTCACATTTAACATGAAACGGACGTTGTTTATATTATGTGTATCAATAAATTATGTAATAATTAAGTCCATTGTGTAGTTTCACTATATTACTTTATTAGTAAATAATTTCATTACGCGACTCTATTTTTCCGGATTATCGAGCTTTGTGTAAACGAGTACAAGTATTAAATACTGTGCACTTCTAGCTTTTAATGTTCTATTTTGTAGATATTATTATCATTTTGTAGTTCATATGACAAGATTAATATAATAACGACACATCTCTTCCTTTATTCTTCAAAATGTTGTAAATAAAATAAATAATTTTGCAAGAATTACTTTTTTCTAGTGTTCATACACAAAAGGTTTTTTCATTTTCTCAAATTCTTTTGACTTATTCTGCAAGTTTATATGTAACTAGCAAACCCGGTCCGCTTCGCTGGGCCTAAGATAGAATAAATTAAATGGTTTTCATAATTTTCTAATAAAAGTAGTCTAAGTTACGCTTTATAACATTAGCTGAGTTCCATCAAAATCGGTCCAGTCGATTCAAAAATAGACAGCCGGAACAAACAGGCAGAGAGACAGACAGACAAAAAATACAAATGATTTTTTTAATTAAGTACCGTATATATACTTTCATATTATGCATTTAGTGTAAAACTGTTAATTTGAAATTAAAAACAGTCACTTCAATTATTTTATTTTTTTATTTGTACTGATGTACCTACTGATTATGAATCTATTTAAGAAATTTAATAAAAGCGTATGATTTCATTGAAAGATTTTTTCTACATAATAATGAATAATTGGTTTCTGGGTCGTAATTTATTATATCAAACAAAAAAAACTTCGAAAGAGGAATGCTACTCGTACCACGTGATTTAGTGATATTTTACGTTCGTAGCCACTTATGGTGGTTGCTTAAACTAAATTAGGTGTTCTGTAAGCGGCCATATACGCAGCTTGTAGAATGCCCACAATTGTTTTTATGATATGAAATGGACGAAATACGAATGTCGCTGTTAATGTTAATTAAGAAGTTTTTCTTTCATCCAAATGGAGCCATAATTTAAAAATTATAATTTAAAATAATTTAAAAATTAAAAATAAAATACCTAGTTATTAATGAAAAGAAACTGTTTTAGTTTCGACTACACGTTTGGATCAGTAGTAGAGCTAACCTACCCAACTTACTGCGCCAGCGATCGCGGGCTTGAGTCCCACTGGGGGCATTCATTTGGTAAGCACGAACGTTTGTACTCCAGTCTCCAGTCATGGGTATTTATGTTTGTAATATGTATGAATTTAAAGTTAAATATATGTAGTCAATCAACTATCAAGTATCTTTTACATAAGCCTCGTATCTTGCCACGGAACTACTCGGAAAGAAATTATTTTAACAATACTACCAGAACGTATTGTAAATATCATTCTAGTTTATAGAAACAGAATTAAGTTAAATTTACCGGATTGACTTTTAACAACAAATAATCGTATTTTAATAAATACCAGAATGTTCTAGTAAACACATTTTAGTAACCAATGCTAACAGCTATTTAAAAGTACATTTTATTAATGTAAAGAGAACATTTCAATAATTGTAAAGTATACCCTCCAAAATTTGTTTGTTGTTGCTAGCTGTCATTTGAACAATACGATATTTAGGTTGTCTCTAACTGTTTTAGTTGTTAAAATAAGCTAGATATCATATAGTATTGTTAACCAGATTATTATGTTTTGTGTGTGTGTGTGTGTGTAACATGAGTATCGTCAAGCAAACGAAACGTTGTTTACATTTGCCAAATATATTGTATGGTTTGCTTGAACTTTGGTGGGCAGCACTGACTGGCTGCTATGCTTGTCTTGTCAAGTTGTCATTTCATTTTTCTTTCGGACGGAACGTGCGTGCGGTTCGGGTGTGCTACTAATAGTTACTTTAATTATTATTTATTATAGTTACTAATTACTATTGTTTGTGTTGTGATGGACAAGGTTATCAACCAACTTTTAGAATCGTGGCAGTTGGCCAAGTACATACTAATGCAAAATATAAGTTACATAACTTTAAGGTTACCAATATAATAATATCTAAGACCGACAAGAGCCTAGCTCAGTTTTGTTTTAATAATATAAAGTCACAAACGATTGTTTTGTTTTATTTAAAATTCTTGTTGTCCATGGCTTGTACTACAAGCCTGCTGCAATTGGTTGTTTAAAAAAAATGCATCAATGTTTTATTCTTTGTTTCACATTATTTAGTAGTAGTCCGGTCAATTTAGACATCCAAGGATGCAATAACTTACAATAAGCTGATTGTAAGCAGCTTATTGTAAGTTATTGTACCCTCACCCCTATTTTTTCGTCTTATTTGACCGGGCTATAGGTGATTGATTGGGTCTATAAAAAAAATTTACATAGTTACCGGTGTGTTAAGAAAAGATCAAATCTGTCAGTTTAGTTGAAAAATACTTTCTTGACGAAACTGACAGATTTTAACTTTTTATTAACATGGTAACTATGTACATTTTTAAAAGGTTCAATCAATCTCCTACTAAATAATGTGAAACAAAGAATAAAACATTGCTGTAATTACTAAAATATAATAAACTGAACAATATAAAATATAGTAAACTGAACACAAAATATAGTAAACTGAACAAAATATATAGTAAAGTGTAAAAAATATGTAGTTTGATAAAATCTCAACTTGGTAATATTTGCATTCAATTGGTTAATGGTCACTATAATAATCTATAGTCTCTACTAAAAATCTGGTTATCTCGAAAATAAAGCATGGTGTTACGAACGATACCGATTCTGTTATATTTATAATAAAAATTATGTAATTAATACAAATAGGTTTTTGTACACTATACATTAATTTTAATGAAGTGTACCAGCTTTATGTTTAACTGTACTAGATATTCTTGTAAGCTATTACCAGATTTTTCTAGTAAACTCGACAAAATAGTTAGCTGTCGTATATATTACACGACAATCTGCTTATGCTAACTATATTCTGGTTACCTAAACTAGAATTTTCTCTCCGTGTAGATGGTGCTGTGTGTAAGAATATGCCCCAACACGTTTGTTTTTATAGCTCCATTATAATCTAATACAGCAAATTCTCTTCTCTCTCTCCTTATAATGTTCATTTTTTTATATATTATTGTGGTAAGAATACAATTTGCATGATTATATTTACTATGATTAACCCGTCAACGCGAACATACGAGACACAATAGATTTTCAATTGTTATAAATCTATATTGTCCCCGCGCCAGTTGATGGGTTAAATCTATCGTACAAAAAAGCTTTATTCCGTGTGCATAAATTTATATAAAGATTTTTTTTTAAAATATTACGCTTCACGTTCCACTTGTATATTGTTTCTTAGTGTTTTATTACTAAAGACTCACACTCGCTTTGCCTTGCTGTCACTAGATTTAGCGCGAGTGAAGCCGCTAGTTAAAATAAATAGAATTTCTAAAATAATGGAGCCTAAGTTACCCCTTACAACATGAGCTATCTTTGAGTGAAAGTTCTGTCAAAATCGGCCCAGCCGTTTCAAAGATTAGCCGGAATAAACAGACAGTAAGACAAAAAATAAAAAAAAAATAATGTTTAGATGTAAGCACAGTTTATTCATTCATACGCATTTAATGAAAAGCTATTAATTTGAATTTAAAAACAGACACTTTAATTTTATATTTATTATGTTTAGATGATTATAATAAAGACTAGCAGATTTCTCTTGCTTTGCAATGAACGAATACATATAGAGTAAATATTTATTTTTGAGTCGAGACGAGATACGAGAATATTTTACCAAAGTTTCATGACAATCGAACAGGTGGTTTAGCAACGTATATGTATACTCGTGATACAAACATTCAAATTTTGATTCAAATTCAGTGATAGAGAAATATTTTAAAAAATCTGCCACTGCAAAATATGTGAATGTAAATGTTTTATCTATTAAAATTTAAAAGTTACATTGTACTCGTAGGACGAATGAACAAAATATACAGACATAAAATCCAAACAATATAGCTAGGTTGTTGGTATAATTTCGTATATTTTATCGTACTATTAAAGTAATAGACGAAGTATATACCTACAATCAGTGGTAATATTATGTTAATACTTAGGTATTATGTATTGAAAATACTATTATTTGTAGAGATCATGATTTACTGCTCCATTTTAACATTCAGTAGGTTCGTTTTTCATTCTTGAAACGTTTCTTCGTTATAATTTCTTTCGTCAGTGAAAGGCGAATTCATTAAATGCAAAATTGCATTGCCATTTTTTTAAAACCAGATGTAGGTACTCTGTAATTTGACATCTGTAAATTTAATTCTTTAAAAAAATAGTTGTACTTGTAAATTAGTCATATTATAAAGAAAGTTTTCATTTTATAAAGGTATAGCGGAGGTATGCGGTCAAAACAACAATTTTGCTGTCTACTGCATTAAATTTATCGTCTCTCGAATCATCTTAGGGGCGTGTACTTACAGTCTAGTCTATTTTACATTTACCTCATAGTTTCAACTTAATGTTAGCGAAAATAATGTTATCAGCTTCATGTTTAAACATGTCGTTGGTACAGGAATTACATTTAATATATTGTAGGTTCTAAATTCTAAGTAGCACTAACGTTAATCTTATATATCTACACTTATAATTGTCTTGTTTCCCCGGAGGCTTATTAATTGATTGATATTTTGATGCTAAAAAATCATGAAATACAGCAGCGGTGGCTCTCGATATAATCTAATTAAAATATGTTTTATTCTAATAGACTTTTACAAACAATTTTGAATCGTTCTTCTATGTTATAGAATTTAAATGAAATGTCAGTTTGTAAGTTTGTGAGGAAGCTAAAATAAAATACTTATAAGCTTAATTCGTCTTTATTAATTCTTTCTTCTCTTTTAAGTCAATACATAGTAAATAAATGACTTAGTTTAACCCTCGATCTGCGAAATAGACTCTGATTGATATATAATTTTTGTTTTATTCAAACTTAATAACTGTGTAAAAAGTAATTTGATAACATATTAAAGATTTAGTGCTATGAATTAATAAAGCTTCTTAGATGGTCTTAGGTACCTATTAAGTCAGTCAGTGTAGTTATTAAATATATGTTATTGCTCAGATCTATGTATTTAAACAACCTGGTCTAATAAAAATATTTCATAAAATTGTAAAATCACTACATATTATAAAACAAAGTTCTCCGCCGCGTCTGTCTGTTAGCGATAAGCTCAAAAACTACTGCACCGATTTTCATGCTATTTTCACTAACGGATAGATAGACTGGTTCTCGAGGAAAGTCTTAGTATGTAACTAGAGGAACCCGCAGCTTCGCTCGCGCTTAAATTTAGGGACGAACCCGAGCTAAGTAAGGGTGAGTCGCTAGTATGACTATGAAAGATTCAAAAATAATCTAAAAGTTTATTAAAATTATTCAGAAGTGTTTCTCTACATTAATGAAGTAAGCAACGAAGGTAATAATTATTTTTAATTATTTTCTTATTCTCTGAAGTGAAATACCCGCAAGAAGAATAATTGAAAATGCTCGATTTAAATTTATAAAGCTGACCTAACATGTGGTATAAAATTTTAATATCGACTTTTATTATCGTCTGTCTTTTTTACAACATTCGTTGTATAATATTTCGTGCAGTTGCTAGATCGTGTATTTACAGAGTAAATTAAAAACCAGAAATGGAATCTTGATGGTTTCGAGAGAAAATTGCTTGTTGCCAAGCGAAGCGCGCCAAACAATCACGTCTGAAAAAAATAATAAGTAATAACTCATACTAAAAGTACAAAAAATAAATAGGCTTCAGCTACAGCAGAATTGCTTGGACACAAATAAAGCAAAATAATTCAGTTCTTTGAAATTTAATTTGGAACATTGAAATAAAAACAACATTATTATTATGAACTAGCAAACCCGACCCGCTTCTCTAAGCGTAAGTTAAAATAAATTAAATGATCTTTTTTAATAAAAAAGTAGTCTAAGTTACTCTGTTATATGCGAGTGAAATTCCCGTCGAAATCAGTTTAGGCATTTCAGAGATTAGCCGGAATAAGCACACAAACAGATAGACAGACAAAAAAAATGTTTAAAATTGTTTTTTTGATGTAAGTATATACATACTTTCATATGCGTTTAGAGAAAAGCTGTTTGTTACTTTGAAATTAAAAACAGACACTTCAATTTTATTTATATGTACTGATTTACATACATGTTATTTAGACAAAGCACCACTGGATCGCTTTAATAAGAACAAGTTTGTTAGAAATATCTTAGTTTGAGTTCTACTCTAGACAAAGGCAAGATTAATATCAGCATCAATTCATCAAGACGATAGGTGATCTAATTATTTTTTAATATTCTTTCTCAGAAAAAGAAAGTGGAGACTGATATAACTATTAAATTTAAAACCTTTTTTTTTGCTTCTATTATTTTTGATCATGTTGAACATGGTATAAATTTTGGGTACGTCACAAAGAGGAAAACTATTTTTAAATCCTTAGATTTATTAAGGGATATTATATTATGCATCTACATTGTACATAATATATCTTTTTCACGTTGTTCAGTGATGAGGTCGAAGTTCAAGCATGGTACCTTATTCGCATTACAAAAAATAGATATTAGATTAGATATTAGATTGGAGTAGGCATACGATACGAGACTTTTAAATAACCCACTTTCTCAACTCCTGTCTGTTACTTTTTTATATAACTTCTTTTCCTTTCTTACTAGAAACAAGAAATATCAACAGACTCGACATCTCCTTCTAGTATTCTCTTCAAGCCACTCAGTTGTCTACCTTAATAGGTGTTTAAGGTTTTAAAACTATAGCTTTACTTTAAAGCTCCGAGTAGGTAGCATTTTTTGTAATGAATTCTTTCAGAAGATATTTGAGAATATGTGAATATTGAATATTATGTCCTTACAAACTTTACTACGTTCTTTTTCTATAGGTTCTTGGTTCTTCATTATTTTTAAGGAAACGTAATTAATATACGCGTTGTAGAAGATCCTATAGCCTTAATCAATTTATCAGAAATTATACACATAGTTTGAGTCGTTATAATAAAACAATAAAAATATCGATCGAACGATCCACATAGCGTGGATCATTTTAGCTAAATACAAAATGGGCTTGCTTCATTGTAAATCAATTTATCAGAAATGACCCACACAGTTTGAGTCCTTTTAGCTCAGACCAAATAAAATACTTTTTTATTTGGTCTGAGCCTTTTAGTTGAATAAAAAAATATACTAGTTTCTAAGTAAGATAATTTAACAGAAAGGACTCAAGTGCTTTGACCCATATCTGTTCTTTGAAATTGGTTTTATTAAAAATGACCCAAACAGTCTGGGTCATTAGAGAGATTTGTAGAGAGGATACCTATCTTATATAAGGGTTGGTTCCTATCTATATTAAAAAAACTATCTTATAGTTATAAATTCACGGATCTTTTTTGCTGAGTGAAAGAACCAACTGTTAGGACCTATTTGGCATAAATAACTCATTTTTGACCAAAGTGTGGGTTGAGTCCATTCTGCTAAACTACGTTAAATTTAAAGGTTATACAAGAGTGATTTTTCGAGTAAGCTTATCGCTAGCTTCTCTGTACAGTCGCAACATGCATTCCGTAGTCGTTTTAGTTTCCTCAACTCATATCTGTCGTTCAATAGTCTGTATAACCGTTTTCAGGTATGTATATCTCCTAAACATAAACTTTACGATAAAAATTTTAAGTATCAAAATGTATTTTTAATGGATTTATAGTATGTGTTTTTTACCAATCTTTTTTAAATTATATTTGCCCTTATTCGTTTCTAACCCTTTTAACGTCCGACTGCATGCTGCTGCTGCTGCGGCATGGGTCTCCCTCAGTACGAGGGGAATTAGGCCATAGTCCACCGCGCTGGCCCAGTGCGTGTTGGCGGACTTCACGTATCTTTCGAAAACTTGCTAGGTTTTCTCAGATATGCAGGTTTCCTCATGATGTTTTCCTTCACCGTAAGTCAATTAGTGGTAATCATGATAGAAATGATTCGCGTATGAAAATATCTGAGGTGCGAGACCCGGATTTGAACCCCGATGACTCGGTTATCCAAGCGAGCGCGTTACCGCTGGGCTATCGCGTTACTACTTCGTACCTACTTGCCCTTATTAGGGCTAATAAAATATTTTGAAAATTATAATTATTTTATTTATGTTATATTTATTATTATAAAAAATCAAGTAATTATAGATTAAATAATAATAAGGCATGTGGTATGTAATAGGTAAAGTAGACATAGTTTTCATATTGTATTACGAGTACTGTAGTATTGATGTACTTAAAAGTTGGAGAGGTATAAAAAAAAGTGATTCATTTATGCGCACATATTTCATTTAAATTATTTTTCCCGTTTTGGCTCTAGCCTACTTTTACATGTTTTGTATTTAAATATAATTTTAAGAATTATTTAATAGGTATCCTTTTCATACATCTTCTTTACTTTGACTGTTAAAGGAGTTAGATGCAATAACTGCGATTTAGTAGAGATAGCTCAGCGGGGTTTCTGGCCAAATGAAGGAAACACTGACTGGTTCAAAGGCTTTTCGTATAAAAAGATTTATTGAAATTGCTACTGCGTACTTTTGAATGTCTCACTTGTTGGTGTAGGCGTTCTATTATTGCTTTGTACTATTTATTGGCGAAAATATCTACATTGAATACTAATGTTTGTCTATGTTATAATATATTATAATATAACGACAAGCTCCCATTTTTTTATATGTACTGACTATATTTGCGAAAATATGACATTTGAATCCGATTCAATAAATTAAATTTTATTTTTCGCTTTTTTATTTGTAAAAGAAATGAAAGAAACGATATTCATAACAATATGTAAAACAGAATGTTGAAACAAAATAGGATTTCGATTTGCATGTTGCAGACTAATTAAGAATTTTGTGGCCGAGTGACCTAGTTATTTCTGCTCCTACAAAATGTTTATTGCTGAGAGCTGTCAGGATGATATATATTTAATAACTTTTAGCTCCTGGCGCAAATTCTCTGAATACTGGTCTGAAATTGATTGGACTACATGTAAGTCGTAAGCCAAAATTAAAAACAAGTCAGCAAAACACGCGATACCAAGTTTTTCGTGCATCGTAAAATTTAAGGGAATACAGCAAGTTACTATTTCGGTGCGATTAACGGCGACCTACTTATCGCAAATTTTGGCTGAATTACAAATATGTGATCGTACCTTAGTCTAGTTGTTATCAAAATGTAACATCTGTATTGGTTATGTAGCTGTTTCGATCGACCTTGTGTAAGGATTATTATTAATGAGTGTTGAGCGTAATCTGTCTTTCTTACAAGTTGATAGTATTAAGCCCCAGTTACTGATGGTTCTTGCAACATGATCTTCTGGCACAGGTCGGGCAGGTTGTAACCGAATTAGCAATATCGAAGCGACAAGCAATTATCCAAATATTTTAAATTATGACTTAAAAATAATATCAAAATACCGATAACCGTGAATGTGTAAATTCTTTTAGCAGGTAAATATGCCGAAAGAATTTATCAAAATATTTGTACACTATGTAAACAGCCAACTTCATGTCAAGGTAGTTGAGTATTAAAAAAATATTAAATGCTTCATATTATATTCTAAAATGATATAACTATGACTAGTGTTAGTAGGACATACTTGTTTCTTTTGCGTGCCAAAGGTCAAAATCAGTTTTAAACCTTTGACTAGCATTCAAGATCGTTTTCATATCGCGATTCTAGTGATTATGATCATATTGTTACGTCGGAATATGATATTAATTTTTATGTTAACCTACATACCAACATAGAGCTTACATAGAGCTTATCTATTCCGTAGGAAATATTGTTGTTCTGTGACGGGTATACTTTTATACCTATATGTGTAGTGTCTTTTTAGGATTCCGTAGCAAAATGGCAAAAAACGGAACCCATATGGACTCGTCATGTCTGTCTGTCTGTCTGTCCGTCTGTATGTCACAGCCACTTTTTTCCGAAACTATAAGAACTATACTGTTGAAACTTGGTGAGTAGATGTATACTGTCAACCGTATTAAGATTTTCACACAAAAATAGAAAAAAAAAACCAATATATTTTGGGGGTTCCCCATACTTAGAGCTGATGACTTTTTTTTTTCATCTAATCCATAAGTGTGGGAATAAAAAATAATATTGAGGTTTCTAATATCATTTTTTTCTAAACTGAATAGTTTGCGCGAGAGACACTTCCAAAGTGGTAAAATGTGTGTTACAATGGTTTGTATTTTTAAAACTAACTCATGAATATGATATTTTAACTTTTGTATGGATGTTTAATTTACCTTTCACAATTACAGCGTAATCAAAATGTAGAGCTTATAATTAAAGCTGGAGAAAATAAAGCAATTTAATAAGTACAATTGTTGTAAACACCCGAATAAATATAAACGTGGGTAAAATCCATAAATATGTGTCATATCCAAATTTGGTATAAAATGCGTGAAATTATGATGTAAACTCAGACGCCAGTGATGTCACTGCTGCGCCGAGTAAATCACTTATTCGCTACTTAATGGTAACTGTTTAAACGGCTGGAATGTATATTGCGTGTTTTAATAAGGTTAATCAAAACGAAACAAATTGACTCCCCTTTAAAGATACTTTTTGGTTTCTGAATATTTGGTATTAAGTTATTACTTTTATGTACACTCACTCTCTACTTGAGAATTGATTGATTTCCTATATAAGATTTTCCCCCCTTGGCAACCCCATAAGGGATGATTATCGCGATTAAAATACACTAGCACTATTGCTATATCAAGAAAAAGTTTAGATTATACATAGATGATTTAAATGGCAAATATTCTAGGGCCTAAATATAAGAACATTGGAAATAAAAATGTAATACAACATGTTTGGTTTGCTTACCGTACTGTTTTACATACAGTTGCCTAGTTACGATTGCATAAGAGATGCGTCTATATCTTACCCGATCTCAAGTATAAGTACACGATTAAAGTTGCCTTTTTTAATTAACCTCTGGCATCTCAACCCTGAGTTACAGCATTAGTTGACGTTCAGTTTCAGATTATACTTATTAGATTACAGTTATCTGCAATTCCATCATCGTCGCTCTGTATAAGTTTGCTCGTTTATGATTCGCAATAATTCATACGCAGCATAGATGAAAAAGCAGAAGTAGGCATGGTATGCGCGCAGTTTGTATACATTTTAAATACAAGCTTACTCATAGTGTTGACTTTCAGTTTTATATTTTTTTTATTTTATTTTTATTTTAGCTATAGTCCGGAAATAAACTTAGGTTAATAAATTCATCATACTTATTAGCTAGAATCCATTTTTGAATATGTAAAAATATCCCTCTCTCATACTATACATAATTAATTAGTATTTTTTAATCATTCATATTTATCTTTAAATACTTTGTTTGTCTTTAACCCAAAAATTAAGCATATGATTTACACTTTCTAATATTTTTTATTCTATGACATAATATATTGCATAACTGACTCAGATTAAACATACCTACATACGATTATCGGCTCTAAATATATTGGTAAATATTTGGCAGATTGTTTTGAAAACATATCAACTATACTTTATGTTCATTTTTATGCTTCACCTAGTTTCTTGAATAATATGTCTTTTAGATTTTATTTTTATGGTAAATTCACGTAATATAATAAATGAGCTGTGAGAATTTTGATTAAATGTTTTATTGCTTTTCAATCCAGTGGTACTTCGCTTCCGGGTACTTCTTATACCATCGTCGAGTGCATTCGAAACAGCTTATCGCCGAAGACTACCTATATGTAAGTAAAAGTTAACAGTTGGTTCGTTATCTATAATCAGATTGAACTTGAACACTGTTGCAATATTAGGACACATTACTCAATAAGGACAATAATCTGATTAAGAAATCATCCATTATTACGTACTTTATGTAACTGTTGCTATACAAATGAAAGTAAAAGTGGAGACGTAATTTGTCCCTAATTTCCATACGGGTGTCTCGGTGGCATTTAGTAGCCGCTTTTAGCAGTTGTTTTTGCTAATTACCATCTCGTTTGCAATTTAAAACCGTATGTCTGTTCGTTTCAGGTTCTATTAGCGAAAGTGTTCAGGGTGTATCGGGTAATTGGTAAGGGTGTGGTACATATGTGGACATTGGCTCCGAACGTCAGTAGTCACAGCTACCATTATGCAAACATAACACAAGTACTAGTATTGGCATTTCCTTAAAGATTAGATCTAATATTCTAATAGACATATAGGACTTGTTAAATTAATGACACAGGTTTTCTTTACTGTAAATTATGTAAAAATTATTGGTACATTATGCAAAACATGAATTTACATAGCATTTCTTAAGCAGCAGTTAGTGCAAGGCATATGTATTGCTTATATATACATAATTGTAGATAAAATGCCAGCATAAGAAAAAGCTAGCTCAAGTCATCCTGATGTTCAACTCTTTACTTATATATGAATGTCGCTGTCTATCCACGTCGACAGTTGACAGTTGTGTATTGCTATCGAAATGAGCTTGTAGGTAATGTATAAGGCATTAGTCATGTTACGTCTCTTGGGGTCAAATGGCCGGCGCTGGCACTGATGGCGCCGCTTTATCAGTGCCAGTCCGCGATGAAGTTGGATGATGCTGTCAGGTTCGCCGTTTGTTGTCCTGGGGATACCGCAGACGGACTACAATGTCGCAAAGCTTCATACCATGCAATTATTACTCAAAATTTCCGAGAAAATACTGTATTTACTTTTTAAATTTTAAATTGGCTGTGTAGTACTTATTTGTATTTAAGGAAATATTTCATGTGTAATATGTGTATGGCGAAACTTGGCGTTTTTGTAGTATTATATAATTACCGCTTTGTCTTATAATACAACGATGTACGCTTATAATTGTTTACTAGAGACTAAAGAAATTTTACAATATAGGAAAGTTTATACCTTCATAATGTTTGTTAGCACGTTTGCTCTAAACAAGGATTCATGCGATGTGTCTATTCATTCGCGTTGTGCACTCAGACGTTATTGAAGTCGATGAATAGCTTGTTAAATATCACATCTCCAGACCTCCTGTCAGGACGGCAATATTCTACAATATTGCTAATAATAGCTCTCTGATTTTATGTTTCAGTACATACTACATAGGTACAAAACAACTTTAGTCTTAAGTCAATGTTTACATCAAAATTAAAAAAAAAAGAATTAAACAAACTTCTTTCATATTAATTAATTATAATGCCCTTTGCAATAGATTGCATTTTTTGAAAATCTTATTGAAATACCCATGATTATCAATACAAAGGCCGAATCTATACTGTTTAATATTTTTGTTCATCTGTCTGTGACTGCATCACGACGAAACCACTGGACATATTTTGATGAAATTTTGTATGATGATAGCTGGTTTTTCGGGTTAACATATAGGATACTTTTATTACGGGGAAAATATCTATATTTTTGATTCGACATCACAACGTATACTCGTATATCATTAAATGAGCAATGAGACTAATTATTTTATTTTAAATTTGCCTTTGGATTTATAGAGTAGGTCAACTGTTAATTTCAAATGAGGTCTTCAGTCATTTTAGTCAATCATTGTAAATCGTTCCACTTAATGCTTCTTAACTTGTCATGTTATACGATTGCTGATGCATAAGATTTTATAGAAATGTATTTTTATTTTATGAGGAATAATACTTTATGAGAATCTTGAGAATCTTTTCTTAATCAAGTATAGTGATAGAGATAGAGAATTTTCAATAATAACAAGCTTTTTTATTACTTTACGTGTGGTTAAAAATTAAAGTTCTAGTTCCTTAGTTTACTAAAATATAATATTTAAAATTCTATTATATATATGCAGTTTATTAAAGTTATAGCATACATATTATCATCATAGTAACAATTACCAGGAGACTTCACTGGCTGTGCAGTACAGTACCTATTTATAAATAAACTTACGTATTTCTCTGGACTTAAATTATATATTTCAGTAATATATTTAACTTATTAATATTTTTATCTATAATTAGCTGCTGGTTAAATAATTACTTCTATTAATCCAAAATTTCAAATATTCATGTATACTTTTAATCTGCATATTAATCACTCAATCTTTCAGTTTATAAAGCAAGATTATTTTATACTGTATTTAATATGTTAAAAGTAACGAGACCAGTTGTCTTAACTATTCTATTAGAGATTATTATTTTCTGATTTAAGATTCGTAAGGGCCATGTAGACAAGGGGGAGGAGGACTCTTTATTAACAACCGGGCCGACATTGGAATGCTATCTTGATTTTATAATAGTAACCTGTCGCATATAAAGACTACCTTGAGACAAGTACTTATAGCTTCCTCGTGCCATCATAATTATAATATGCAATTGCACGTGCACTATGTTATTAAGTTTCGAGAAATTACTAGTCAACTAGAACAAAGCCAAGAGAAATTATTTTATTAATTGAAATCTTACTTGATTGAATATATTCTTACACATTAATCATACACGCAGACGTTTAATTATTTTTGTATATATAATTTATGCCTTTAAATGAGCCCAGTATGAGAATTTTAAAGCCAAAGTATTTATAAACGATATTGTGCACTTGTACAGATCAAGCATGTCTCTACTTAATTAAATTTATCGTACCCAATTCAGCAGGGTTCAGAAATTTTTACTGTAAATCTACCCAATTACGATAACATTTTTGGCGCATGTTAACTCTTTCGGCTTACAATGTGGAGTAACAATTGTGATTCTTGTTTCGATAAGTCCATGAATATCGTACAAAAAGCGGTACTAAAAATAAGGGTATGAGATTTATTTCAACAAGTTACATTCTGGCCATCTCAAATTGGTTAAGTTACATGTTTAAAGGAAAGCTGAAAAGGTTTAAAAGTATGCATAAATGAGACCGTTATTTTTATCAGTAATATTTATATATTGTTTTATAAATATTTTAGTTTGTCCTAAATTTTATATGAATTATTATTTATTACGGCATTTATTTTTAGGTTAATATAATATAGTTTAATATTAAAATTCAAAGTTAATTGAGTTATAATGTAAATTTTCATTTCTGAATCTAAAAAAAGGTTGGGTACTGTGAGCTCATAATTTGTGAAACTGATATGGATTTCTTTTACTTGTTTGTTAGGTTGAACAATACGATAAAAATTGCATGTTGAAATTGTTGACCGCATCGAACTAAATCGATTTTTAACACCTTAAAAAGGGATGAAATGCTATTTTAAAGATACTATTATAAGATAAAATTCTATTACTATTTTTTATACTGTCAAGATATGCGCATGAGCAGAAAATGTCAGAGAATTGTTCTGTCATTTTCTGCATGTCATTTGCCATAAGTATAAACATCTTATTTAGACGCAAGCACTTAGCACGCAGTATGAGATAAAAAGGAGTTGAATTTGAACTCCAACTCGTCTTGAACTCAAAAGTAATCGTGTACTCCCTATGTGGATCTCCCTATGTAGAGTACTGTTTATGATATTATCGATACGAAAGAGTAGAGTTGTTTATTAAACTCAGTTTTATCAGAATTATAAACTTCCATGTCCTTTTTAATGTCCTTGCCGGACTTTGTAAACATGGCCACAATACATTGGAACCAATTTCTGCGGTCCTCACACTCTTAATATTATGTTCTTAACATTCACGCCCTTCAAGGACCAGAGAAACCACAGCGATCAATCAACTTAATTAAACTGTACTTTTAAGTTATTGTCTTGCAAATTATGTTAATGTATTTTAACATAACTGACGTAAACAATCCTGCGCTCGTTTAAAAGATCCGTCTGAGGGTATCTTTAGACGGATCGAACATTATTTATGCTGGTGCTAACGCAATGACGCAATGCACCGGCTGCGCGGAAGGTCAGGTTCTCGGATTTACGCTACACGAAGTCTTTGTTGCGCCCGCGCCGACATCGACACTTCTAACGGATCCTTGCTAAATCGATATTCACACGATTATTTATTTTTCTTTAAATGCAATAAATAAGTTGCATATTTTTTACTCTCACTGCTAGCGAAAAATTTAATTCTAAGGAAGCTAGCTTTATCTTTACATTGATGTAGAGATAACTGAGTGTTCATATTGCGAGATGCAATTTACTATAAAACTAGTGACCTACCTATAATAATTACATCTGTACAGCCGTTATAACAAGAAGGATTAACAGAACATCTAACGAATGATATATATCTAAATAACCATACATACTTAACTATTAAGAATAATTTATTAGCCTATGTATATTTTTATAATGAAAGAGAAATAAAAATGATTGAAAGCAACGAAAGTACTTCATTAGTAGGATATATTTCAAAATAAAATTCTTTCTGTATTTCCTATATTAAGTAAACTGAAAAATTGCCAATACATTGTTAATTTCCACGGTCGTGTGAAAAGAAAGTGATAGCCATTATTTAACTCCTACGACTTGTCAGCAATTTGACAAAGTTATGTTATATTTTAACTTCAATGAACACAATTTATGGAAATCATGTTCATATTTCATACGTGAGTAACTTCATTTTTTATACGCGAATTGGCAGCTACTTAATATTTTTTGTGAATGAAATTTGCAAAAGAAAATGTATTAACATTGATTACCTTTTAAAAATATTAATAAATCGACTAATCGTTTTATATTTTTTTCACCTAAAACTTTACATTTCACAAATACACGAGAATTAATTAAAAATACATGTCTAAAATGTAAAGGCACTTACAGGTAACCAAAATAATGTAGTGCGTCACACTTGCAAGGATCGTGATCGTTTTATCATTGTATAAGCGGAATGTTCATATGGACCACATCAAAGCTTTCAGCTTTTGTATAACTAATTGGTTTACCATTAATTTTTATTTTAGTTGAATAATGTTGGAAAACGGAGACAATGTGACACAATGTGCTATTTATCAAAGCAATACTTTTTTCTCCACATATGCAAATTAAATTATTCAAAATTTCGCACATATCACATGCAAATAATTCAATTAAAAGAAATTAAAAGTCCGTTTGATAATTATGCTTTGATTTGGACCTTAAAAGCTGTTGGCTCTATCTACTATATGTATGTATGTACAAAGTCATAAATGGATATTTATTTAGTCTAAAGCAAATTGTATCATAAAAATATATATGCAGATAAGTAAGGATATGAAATTTGTAACACAATATTACATAAGATGGAACATACAATTAGAAAAAAATGACATTTGGTTTTAGTTGCAATTTTATTATGTGTATTGACAATTTTCAATCATAACTGAGTAAAAATACATAGGTTAGCTTTAAACACACCTAAGTACGTGAAAGTTTCTTTCATCGCAAACAGCGTGTAAACGATCGTTCCAGTAAAACACTTTTCGTGTCTTCTTTCAGCTTCGTGACTCGGTTATATGTTCAACTGAGATAAAGACTTGTACGTTATTAAATGTACAAAAAATAATTCATACTTTCATTTATTATATGTATTGAAAACAATAAGTATTGTAATTTAGCTTGTTTAGTCCTAAACAACTGTTGACTAGGCTCAAATTATTGTATTTACAGAGTTTTTACAACCTAACATAAGCTTACTTATAAAAAATTATAGGTAAATATTAATGGAACCCGTAAGAAATGTAAAGATCATGTCAGTTTACAACATAAGTGCCTACAGTAGTAAATATTCGCGATAATACACATTGCATCGTAGACAGGAATAGGTTTATAATCGATTTTTAGAATGAGCTTTTATTGAGTATGTGCCTAATAAGCAATTTCAAGATTGCAATTTTTAATTACAATAAGCGTAGCTTTCAGGAAGGCGATTTAGATACGTAGAAGGATAAATGGTTAAGGCAATGGTAATATTATTCAGCTATTGGTATCATAATGGATTATAATAAGCGCAGAGAGCGTGAAGATTGCTGTAAGATATTTCTTGAAAGCAATTTTAGTATTTCAGAATAGGTAAGTTATGGGAGGGATCAGATAATTTCTCGGTTGCATTTCCCTGCAAAGCGATAAAACCGAGATACCCTCTGCGGATTTGTGAAATGTCTTCTAATTTTGTATTATAATTTTGCTCAAAGTTTCACTTACGTTTAGATCGGTATTACAGGACGTTATAAGACCCCCGCGAGGGATAAACTTTCACGCTGTATCATGCGGTGCAGATGGAGAGAATGTAGTGACTCACTAGTTCAAAGAATCTGTGTATCCCAATTAAACACGTTAGAAACCTACAATGAACTTGTAAATGTTATATAAACTTTTTAATATTCGTTTATTAAAAGCTATACAAGTTGTTTAATTGATAAAAGTCATGTAATTGAAATAAAATTAATTATCTCATTTGTTGCATTAGGATTCATCTTTAAAACACGTAAAACTACTCAATTATTAAATTGGTTAAATGAAACAAAATCCAGTTTATATTAATGAATCGAGTTTCAGAATATTTTTTAATGAATAATAAAATTAACAGATTTGTTTTTGCGTACTAATCTATTTATTATTAGTTATTATTAATTACTTTTAGTATAGAATTGTTAGGGAAATTTTCGTTTTGAAATAAAAAAAGTATAACGCTTTCGAAAAAAAAAATGGTATGATTTAAAAATATTCAATTATTGTTTAAAATGTAATATGGTTTATAATACATTATAAGTATGTTGTTTTCTTGGTAATAAATATTTAAAGTAGTTTAGTTTCGATTAATATAGCACCATAACCATTATACATCCACTACCACTAAAACTCAAAATTCGTTTTCATTAATAATATTTTTTTAAATGTATCATATATATGCCTAATAAAACAAACTAAAAAAAAGCAAAAATATATTGTCCAGAATATAAACAAAGAATAGATGCAAACTAGATATGAATGTTGAGCCATATTGATCACTTAAGTAAATATTTCAAATAAGAAAATAAGATACAAAATAGTTAATTTACAAATATGTACAAAATCGATTAGTAATTTACCTTATTCTTCGCGAATCTTATGTCCATAGAGTAGACAGAGAAAAAATACAAGCGTCTGAAGCATTGCATTAATTTTGACTTTCGACAGAGCTATCGTCGTACAAAGCTATACTTTTTTTCTTAATGATAATTTATAGGTAATGATTAGATACACGTTTTACCGTTACTTAATAGGTTAAACGCAAAAACTGAACGGCTAAGAATAAAGACATCTTAGCTCCCATTGCTAGTAAATACTTGACTAGCTTTTTTTCCTCGTTAGATGAATTAGATCTTCTTTTTAACTGGCATCAATCTCAATCTCAATATCTGTGTCAGTTTAGTTCTACTTTCAAGTCAACTAATATTGGTAACATAATGCCAGGACTTTACCAAATTTCATCAATCATTTCATATAGAGCTAAATATCAATGTTTTAAATGCAAAATTTTTGCGCCAGCGGTCGCAGGTTTAAGTCCCGCAGGGGGGTATTCATTTGCTGGGGGCATTTATTTTTAAATATGTATGTATTAAAAGTTATATATGTGTAGTGTATCAACTATCGGGTATCCGTAACACAAGCCTCGTAGCTTACCACGGAACTAGATGGCGCTGTGTGTTATAATGTCCCAACACATTTGTTAATTTATTTAATCAAATGCTTGTGTTGTGAAACTTATCTACGGAATCACGATAAGGTGCAAATTAATAGAGGAAAACAAATAATTTTCTGCGAACTTTGTGATGTAGTACATTTATATAACAGCCAATAATTTAGGATTTCAATGACTGATTGACTGACGTAGATGATATCTATTATCTATCATATTATAAAATGATATAGATTTTAGTGCAATCACTAAATTCTAGTAATCCTGCGCTCAATATTTTCTTAAAAGAAACTGATGCGATTAATAAATACTTCACCTCGGCACTTCAACTCAGATTGCATTCTAAGAAAGAGCGTCCGATAGTGCATGAGTTACAGTGGCGTCAGCTACTTGCGTACTGCTTTATTTTGTCCCTTTGTTTTCTACCAAACGATATTGAGTAACAAGAAGTAATCGCATGACTAATTGAAATGGCACAAAGTTCGTTATAGCCGTTATATATTTTTCTTTCTTATTGAGTACTAACTGA
Source organism: Boloria euphrosyne (assembly GCA_951802675.2). NCBI lineage: Eukaryota > Metazoa > Arthropoda > Insecta > Lepidoptera > Nymphalidae > Boloria > Boloria euphrosyne. The sequence goes on from OX637877.1 coordinate 7,875,199, forward strand.
TCAAATTTCATAATAATTCTGCGAAATCGCGGAAGTCCGAGAGGACTTCATTATGTAAGTGCCGAAATTCAATCCGCAAAAGAAACCCTATAATATCTCTGCAGTTGTTATAAGAAGTGATTGTATAAGTACGGATTAGACAAATTTAATTAACAGACTTTATTGCTTTACCTTAATTAATGTTGAAAATAATAAATTTTTATGTTCACGTATAAAGCTGTCATTTAAAATATTTCAAATGAACAGTTCGGATTCTTAACCTACAAATATTACGTAATAAAAACTAATATTTTTCGGTTACGTATTATTTTATCTTATAATTACTATTATTAAAATGGCGAGTTTTAAACTGTGTTTACTGCCTTATCAAACCAAACCGGATCAATATATTTAAGAGCAAATATGAAAAAGGATATAATAACTTAAAATAGCAAGAAGGTTAAGTTCCCCGGTACAATTGTCAAAAAAAAAATCATTAATTTCATGAAGAAAATCTTATATTTTATTTTATTATTTAAAGTTAACCCTGAACCACGCACTACCACGTCTAGATACGTAATGTTACTCCGCGAATCCCACTAGCACTTGCCTAGGACTTACATTTTGTGATTAAATTATCCTTTGAAACATACATACTTTACTACTACATACTTTAGATTGTGTCATTCAAAGCAACTTTAAGAGTTTTATATTTTCTATATTTTATTTTATATGGAACTCTCTAAGCAAATCGTAAATTTATCCTTTCTGGAAAATGCTTCTATCTCACTAATGTACTGTTTCTAGTTAAGTTTTATGTTTTTATTGGCTTTTAAAATTCCGATTTTTTGTATATAAATAATTACGATATACATAAATGGTATTGTTACTAATATCTCGGTAGAACGGCGAAACAGATATGGATGAAATTTGACAGAGATACTTTGTTATGTGTTGTGAGATACTTATTATTTAAGTTATCACTTAAAAATGTACGTATAAAAATATTTACAAAAAATAAATGAATAAGGAAGAGTTCCTTTACTTATTATGTTATTTTTAATTTTATACATTGAAGGCAGTGAACTAGAGGGCATGGCTAGCGATAGTGTCAGGTCTCACTGCGCTGGCGCCTGTGTATTTATAATCTTGTTGCGCACACGCATACCGTAATGTTGTCTATTGATAAACATCTGTGGAATAAGCTAAGGTATTTGATAAATACATATAAGTACTTATGAAAATATTAAATGGTTACATAATATCCTATATTTAAATAATATTTTTAGTATAGGCTTTTAAAGAAATCTTAATAAGATTTAGTTAAAAATTGTATATCTAAAGTTGTTTTTTACTACCCTTCACATAATAAGTTTTCAATATATAAATATTTCTAAAATGTCAAAGCCAAAGCAGCAACTAAATCGTTTTTGGTACGCCTAAATTTGACTCCGCTAATTTCCGTATCGGCAGGTAGACTTTAGGCGAGACAGACATAATGACTTTTTATGGCACAAAAAAAAAGCTTCTGCAGAAATAAGAATAAATAAATTGAAGACAGAAGTCTAATGAAATATTTGGTTCCTAAGTAATTTGAGGGTTAGAAGGTTAATAACATAAAATAAATACTGAAATTATTGTGTATAGAAATCTATAAAAATATATCATGACGTTCATTAGTTGCCAAAGTAATACAGAACACACAAAAGTATTACACAAAGCTAAATATTCTTTAGTGACAGGAACTTTAATATATGTTCTTTTGTTACAAAACGAACAGCATTGTGTTATAGTGAAATGTCAGTAAAAACTTATTTCTTGTGCCCGCAATATTTATGTCAGCCTTTGATAGTATATAAATGTTAACCTTTTGAGATTTTACGAGGCGCGTCGAAGATAAAATATCGACCTTCTTACGTCATAAGAAGTCATAGGGTTCTTGCACAAATATGACCTGGAAAACCCATCGGAGATGAGATAGCCTACTTTGCTTGAAAAGAATTTTGCTAAAAAGATTAAGTAGGTATGCCAACATATACAATTTCAACATCTAGATACAGAAACAAATACATATTGATTAAATATATTGATCGATCAATTCCATTTTAATAGGTATGTAGGTATGTATATGTCCTCAATGTTCTAATATTGATTATAATCAGAGTTATCACCAAATAACTATTTTTATAAACAAGAAACAAACAATGAAAGTATAACATCTCAACTTTGGAAAATATTACCTAGGTCCCTACTTAATTAACTTCTACGTCAGATGGTATTCAACAAACATTATACTTAATTCTAAATTTTATTTTACATTTAAGACAAACACTCTGATATGGTCGACGTTGAACATTACTAAACCATTACTTTTTTATTTGTGAGAATTAAAAAGCCCTCAAAATTTCATAAACCTAATCCAACAACTGACTTTGATATGACATGTAATTACTTTTATGAGGCAGGTTTCGTTTCTTTTGTGAGATATTAATCGCAAATACCGTGGACGAGTGTTAAATAAAATGTTACGCTTGGCGATATAATTTTGAAGATATTGTGTTGCGAACATATTGAACCGTATCGCGTGACACGAACGTATTATTTTGCGCTCTTCTTGCGAGATAATTAGGATTTTTTTACTGCTGGTATATGAGACATGTTGATAAAAAAACAAAGTATATATAAGAGGATACGAAATATTTAACATAACTGGATATACAATTTTAGTAAGTAGAACAGAGTAATTTTAAATATTTTGTAAAATAATTATATAATAATAAAAAAATATCGTTCTAGATCCTCGAATTTATTTTTCTCAGTACATCTCCATCAAAAAAGTGTCCGATTAATTTGGTTACGCAGATAAATGCAAAAATAAAACCATTTTGGAAAAGTAATAATATTTAGTATCTGAAATCCATCCTGACAATTAAATACAGCTTGTTTTATTTTATTTGTGTTTGATGGGAGTCCAAGGATAACTCTAGTAGTAATAGAAGTTTCAATGCCATTAAGAGATTAATGAGAACACTGCCTGCAAAGTTAAAGCTATATTGTCATAAGTGATGTAGTATTGTTAATGACTTTCCAATAGCATAGCGAGTCATTATTTTATCAAAAAAATAAAATAATATAACGATTATTACGCCTATAAATTTACACGAACAGAGTTAGATTACAAGGATGTTCAAAGTCACCTCTGGTAGAATCTACAAAGATATTTCATTATTATTAATTCTAATAATATATAAAGATACTCCTTTAATAGCAACTTTAAAAGCAACTATTGTTTCGTTATTTACGGATTTCGCGGAAATATCGCGTAACTTTTTATAATCGAACTAAGACAGTAAAATGTGCTCAGCTAATTAACAAGCAGGAAGAGTAAGTGACGAAAGCATGGTAGAAATACATGATAAAAAATATATATTATGTAATGGGAAAGTGAGTGAGAGGTGAGACCAGTGGATATACGAAACGTGAAGGACTTTAGTAGATTAATAGCATTAAGTTAATACTCGTAAAATTTAAACATGCAGGTCAATATTTGAATATTGGTGTCAGGAAGTTTAAAACAACTGTAGTGACTGTGCTTGGGATTCTTTCGTCTAAGGCTCTCCCACAAGGTTGAAAAGCAAATGTACTACATATTATTATTTATTGTCAACACTATATCCTTTAAATATACGTTAAAATTAATCTTCTAATGCCATTAAAAATGTAATGCCTGAATATACATAATTATGTATATATAGCTGATATTAATAGATTGGGTATTTAGTTAGGACGTGCAGAATTTGGTTTCAAGATTTTTTCGAGTTGTTTAGTGTGTAGAATGCAAAGTAATGTCATTATTTAATATTCCAATATCTCTTTATAGTTGTAAAGAAATCACGGATGTCGAGTAGATAGAGAATAAAATATGCATATTGATATGGTTACGAAACAAATTTCTTTCTAATAGTTTTATTTTATGACGCATGTCGTTATGACTAACTACAACTGAGTGTCGATGACGTGAATAGTACAAAGATCATGGTTTATCAGTCGTAACTTATTTATTGTGTTATTATATAATATAATCTATTACAAGTGGTAGACTGTCGTACCTATGTACGTCAATAATGAAATTGCTTATTTATTTGGCCAATGAACTTTATTTTTTTTATGTTCCAACTAGGTGAACATTTTTTTTTTCAATATTGTAATGTACTTATGTAATATTGTATAGTAATATTGTAATATCAAAGATTCTACAGGGCTAATAAGCTTTTGTTAAGTTTGTAATAGTTACTCGTATGATTGACAGCTTACAGTAGCTTTATAGGTGGCTCGTACCTTTTGATCTTGAATACGATGTAAAAAGCCATCATCCATTACTTTTTGGGGCTCGCTCTCCGACTACTCCGACTTCTAGAAAAATTAGAAGTTCTTACTACTTACATTAAGTCAAGGTCAATCCAATTTGTATAACAAGCTAATCTAATAAATTATTGTAGAAGCCATTCCATCTAATACTTCTACATAATCTACAAAATATAAAAAAAAACAAATTATAACTTAACTCTAAATAAATTGCATATATATTAAACTTAGCTACGGTTAATATATACTGATACTGATAATATCAATAAATGTATAATATATGAAAATGGAGAAGTCACAAAACTCTTAAAAAACATTCGACTGAGTAGAGCTGTCTTTGTGTTTAAATTTTATATTAATGCTCTCTATTAATTAAGCCTTTCACTTAGATAACTAAATAGAGATATTTATTGCTTTTATTAGCTCCGATCGTTGTTAAAAAATTAGCGATCGGCTATAAATTAAAATGAAGTTATTTTAATATCAAGACGAACTTTCTTTTGTAGTTTTAGTTTTTAAAGGTAGCGTTCGCGTACTTTCAAAGAAGTTTTGCTTAGGCTCGTAACATAATTAAGGTAAGTAAAAAATCAATAAATACCCCTTTAACGTACATTAAAATGTAATATCGAATAATTGAAAATAATGTAAAATTGTGTTCTATATGTATAGTAGAGTATGTTCATATTTTTAACGTAGAGTGTAACTACATAATGTGTATAAGTTATAGGTAATGTATAAATAATATCTTGTGACTTGTCATGACCACTGGTTTATCCAAAAGAACTAACCTTGTCCTCATTTCAAGTCTTTCTAAGGAGGAAAAAGTCCACAAAAAAACTTGCAAGGCTTTTAGATTCTTGGGGTTATGTACGTATGTTGTTTGATTTAAATTGATGTAACATTAAATGTATTAAGCAAAAAATAAATTAAGCTCTAATGTATATTCCTTTAAACAATTTACTTTTTTATTTTCCTATTGTGCCTGATATTTTACTTAAACTTATTATTAAGTCCCGTCAATCATTCCTGATAGATTAATGACTCATGACTACTGATTTTCAAGTTTTTATTAGTGTTCCTATCCTGTCATAAGTATCTGGTTATAATACTTTATATTTTAGGTAAATTTACGGGTGCTAATACTAAATTTTATAAAATGTTTCTTTCGATAACAAAATCATTCCTAGGTAAGTTGAATTAATTAATTGTACAAAACCAATCATTTAAAAGCTTTAGGTGCTACCATGTTACTGCTGGGAAGTTATAAATCGTCTTTTAAATTGATATAATGACATATTCAAGTTCAGAACGAAAGTTTCCTTAGCTGTATTATTTTTGATGAAGATAAATCCATATATGAATATGTGAAAAAACTTGAAAGCAGAATTGGGGCAACTCTCTGGACAACTTTACAACACTTTTTTTGATATTTTTGGGTAATTAGTTTAAAAGATTGATTGTTGCTGTTTTGGAAAGCACATTAATAATGTAAAACTCGCTCTTAAAATAATCTTGTTAGTGCTGTAAATGATCATGTGTTCCGTAGACGTACATATAGTAGGTGATGCTGAAAAATGTTACTATGTAATTTTTTTGTTAAATGTTATTATGTTACTTTTTATGTTAAAAGAGAGTTAATTAGATTAACTACTTCATGTACAAGGAAAAGTATATTTTAATGGTATGGTTAAATCAATATAAGTAGCTATAAATTACGTAAGCATAGTACATAATTATAATGTTCGTAATATATAATAATTTAAAATATTTGGTTTTACGTACTTCCTTTACTTATAATTTATGTTTGTGTAACACCCAAACTTAGAATTTTTTACAACAAACATCCAAATACTACACAATTGGGGTCTAAAGATAATGGTACAAAATACAGTAATAGAGAGTAAGCATATCGATACGGAGTAATTCTGCAAGGGTTTAGTGTTGTCATTTGGACGGAACACGAAAACAGAGTACAAGGAAAATCGTTATTAAATTTTAAAATAAAAATTTTTGAAGAAGTTATTTTGCAAAAAGTTGGAGTAGCAGTGAAAATGCAATATCCCTCAAAACTAATATTGTTATAAATAATTTGCGAACCGATAATTGCTTGCGACACCTATCACTGTCGTTACCCATCAGGTTTTTTATTAAATCGTACCTTGTAACTTTAGAAGCTTTAAAGCAAATAAAGTAAAAATATGTGGTTTTACAATTAATATAGTTTTAACATTTCAGTTTACCTAATTAATTATTAATACTACCCATAAGTATTAAATCTGTGTTTCTGTTAAAATGTAGCGCATTTTTTTATAGAGTTTGTGATGTCAAGCGTTTGTTTTAACTTTTAAAGCTAAAATATCGGATGGCTACCGAATACCTTTGGCTTTGTAACAGTAGCCGTGACGTTGTTTCCGTCACGTCATCGGCGATGAGCCCAATTAAAATATTATTGTAAAGCGGGTGTTCTAAATTGGTATGCAAATAAAACATAAAATTTGGCTTAATTCAGCAACATATCCTTAATATTATATTCTTTTAGTTCATTATAATATTAACCATTGATACTACACGTACACCTAAAATTTTTATGCGTAGAGCATTTCAGTTATAATTCTTGTAACATTAATAACTTAATAGGTCCCTGAAAATTTTATATATTTTTCATAATAAAGTTTGCATTAAATTTAAATTAATCATTGTGACCATTTTGAATTAAGCCCAGTATAAGGATGAAGGGTTTAAGGTATAAGGGTGCTTCAAACCGCAGAGAAGACTTACAATCTCCGCAGGTGTCGTCTGCCCGCATTATGTCTGTTTTTTATTTACCTAAATGTAACCAGTTCCGAATATATTCGTTATTTTTATTTATCAAGCATAAGGTGTATCATAACAAGATATATGATACGAATACGGTAATAATGTACTTTCGACCAATATCAAAAATGTTATGTTGATAATTTAGATTTTTTATATCCTCTTGTTGAATATATAATAAATTCTTAAAATAGTTTTTTTTATGCATCTTTTGTTTTCGAAGAATGTAGACAATAGCTTGGACTAAAAAGAGCTTGTTAAAATTCATTGACACAAATAAAACACAGGACTTATTAAAATACAACAAAACAGTATTCGTCGATATTGGATTCATTTATTTATACAAAATTAAAACAAATATTTAGTAGATTGAAGAAAATATCGAAATTACGCAGGATTTTTTTATAAAAAGGAATTTATTTCTTCTTCTGTTCTGTTCTTATTACTAAGTGAATAATACGCAGTTTTTGACACCCAACACATAGCACTAGTTGAATATATTCATTACTTTTACTACCACCTATTAGATTTATACTTTATAGAAATATATTTTTGTTTACAATATTTTAACTAATCAATACATTACAGGAAATTTAAAAGATAAATAATATTAATGTAATAAATTATTTGTTAAGAAATAAGCTTCAATCATTTACGTTATCATTTTTGCATCGAGGCGATACCGTGTTATTGGAGATTGGCATCGTTTCAGAGATTAAGTTCACTCACGGCTCACATCTTCGCGACGGTTCAGCGTAACCGTAATGTCTGCTGACAAACTTGTCACAATTGGTGTTTGTATTTCTAATTCGACTAATTGACTTCTCATAAAGATTAATGTTTACCGAAGCAGTGACAGATAGATTATGGATTTTTTGCCATCTCTACTTTTTGCAACCTTAATTACTTATGATGTTTCTTAAAGTTATTGCTCTTGTCCGAATTTTTGTCAGATGTCAGATTAAATAGTATAACAAATGTACAGTTATAAAAAGTGATTAAAAAATTTAATGTTCAAAGATTCTTGAATAAAATTCCGTTCTAATTTTCAATGTGAACATTAATATTCTACATAATTTCAAATTATCATTTATTAGAAAAAAATTGTACTGTAATATCGAACTAGAACTAATATGTTCAACAAAAACATTTCACTCGATATGTGACGATTGTACCTTGTAGAGACTGCGCTATGCGCCAATTGGTTTTGTCGCTGCAGTCGTTCGCTAGCGAGTGCGTTGTGCGCGCGTGCGTCCTCCATCTTTCATCAGCTGATTGGCGCTAACGATCGTGTCCATCCGTCTACAAATAATAATCACGGTCGCCGTAAATGACCTATTGACTTATTCAGTGGTGTGTTTAAAGACTTACAAAATGACAGTTAATCGAATAAGAGTAGTGGTCCTCGGCAGCGCTCGCTCCGGCAAATCAGGTGAGTCCCTTTGTAATGAATTAACGCCCAGCTGCCCAAAGTGATGGGATCTCTACAATTTCCTCATATCAATCGTTTTTATACATCGAACTGACAGCTAATACAGCTTTAATGACATTTCACTGAAACGAGCCTTAAACTATTTTTTGTGGAGTGACCTCATGGTCAGGACGCCGAAATCAATTACCTCTAATGGCTTGGGAAAAGGTGCCTTGATTTATTTCGGGATCAAATATATGTTATTTAATAGCATCGTAATTACAGATCGTTCAAATTGTAATTAAACCTTCCAATTTAATTTGAGGCAAAGAAATGGTTCTATATTATAATGCTTCGTTTCCTTTATTGTTTTATTTCTTAATTAACATTTATTGTTATGTAATTTAAGTTTGTGATATAAATCTTTTATGCTCGAATTACAGTTTTTGTTGTTGATAATAATCCAGTAAGATAATTGAATGTTGGAAATGTATAAAATACAGGTTTTACTTGTATGGTGCATACTAAAAATAGGCATTTAATTCAGAACAATGCTTAGACACGTGTATTTTTACAGTATGGAGGTTTATTGATCAAAATAATTTACAGCTTTGTTCAGTCTAGAGTCTTAGTCATTAGGCCATTCTTATCAGTCATCAGATATGTAAGTGATAACGGCTATTGTGTCAATAGGCTGGCGGCTATTCCATGTAACTTATAAACGTAAGTAAGATAAACAAATGTTTATTTTGATATAAAACGCAATGTGTAAGGTAATCAACGTAGCGGCAAAATTAATAGAAGGCTGTCTGAAGCTGTAGTTTATGAAAGAAGTTGTATTTGATGGATTTCTTATCAAATAATAATCATATATGTTAAGCTTTAATCGTTCTTCAAATACAATAACATACTTAGTACAAATATAGAGCAAATATTAGGTAGGTAAATACTCCTTCTATAAATGAAGTCATAAGATTTTCGACAGTTACTCAATATTTTAATCATTTTGTCTAAATATGTAATAATATATTTGATACTACTAGCGACATACACTCGCTTCGCACTCAACCTAATAGGATTGTGTCGTTGTACGAACTAACGAATTTCGATTCATTTTACTTAGGTATATGATAAATATTAGATACATTATATACATGTTTCGATAATTTTCATAAATGTTGCTATTAATATCTTATTTAATATTTTGTTTAACTATAAATATTGTCCTTACCTTGCAATGGTAACTCAAAACGTTTTTTAAAAAAATAATTGTTTGAGTAATCATGATCAATATTGATACTTTTACGGGGAGTAACATTGCTTAATTCTAAGCACTTGAGTGACAAGAGTGTGAATATTAGTCAGGGCCATAAAATAGAACTATCACAGCGGAATGCGGGCCTTGAAGTCATATTCCATCACTGCTGAATGTTATTATGCGGCAACGCATTGTGGGGGCGATGTGTTTATCACAAACCTTATACATAGACTGTTGAGTCAGTGTTCAAACTTCAGCTACCGGTTTACGAACCGTTTCGAATATTTTAGAGACTAATAAGCCGCAAGGCAATAGAAAAATCTTCATTTTGACGGAAATATTCATTACTTAAATAAATAGCGACTTAATTAAATAGACCCGTTATATTTATGATCGAAAAATCTAGAATATATAAATGACTGTATAAAAATAATAAATCTATGTAGATATCTAAATTGCAAAAACTTGCATAAACTAGAACATGATGAACGAGTTATCAAATTAATAGATTAACAAGTTGTTCGTGCAAAATGTTCTAAGATTTTATACCTATACCAATATTTTATACTTTATATGACGTATTCCACTATATATTTCAATAACTATATTATTTTCACGCATGTAATAAGTATAATACGATTTCACATCATTTGTCTTGAGACTACTTTTGTTTACGCGCATGTTTTGCAATATAATATTTCCTGCGCAGATGTCTAGTTTCAATGAGTATGGCCACCGTGGCCGAAATCGATCAGGAGTTCAATATAAATGTATAATTACGTGTATTATATTATTAAGTATATTGAAACATTATACCATTATTTCTGTAGGCAATAGGCATACCATTTTAATGGCATTTTGGGTTCCTATTAGGAAAATAACAAAAATGAGTAGAAACTCATATTTATTGTAATTCTATAGATATTTATGGGATATAAATATGTACTTATAAGTTATATACCTCTTTCACTGATTTAAATAAATCGTCGCTTTATTTTTAATTCATTCTACGAGTATTACTATAAGAAACTTGTGTGATGCATAAATAAACCAATAAACAAATATAATCAGATAATTATGTATTTCGTTATGTTCTAATAATAATGTCAAAAAATCAATAAGTAATTGACAGTTGATACTGATACTGTATACAATTGCAGCGCTGTCGTTGTAGAGTACCGACTGCTTAAGGCTTATTTATTAAATACATATATGTAAATTAAACGTATGTATGCGCATATTTTTGTATAAATCGAGTACGTGTAAGTAAGTATGTAATAAATATTTAATGTTAAAATCTATTTTAAATGATTTTGGGTTAGTATTATAATTTATTTACATGAATTTCTTGTGGGGTGCCGTTAGCGTACTTATTCTCATAAATTTTTAAATTATTGCTAAGATATCTTTGACATTATAATCGTACCTATGGACATAGCATCGTAAGTATTTGAACTTTGAAATGAATAGAGAATATTAAAATTTTCTTAGAAGCACATATAACATTCATTTTCTAATTTTACTTTACAATACCTAACTATGATCAGTTCATATAGAGGTGTGAAAACTTGAGCTTAGCGTGTGTATAAAAGTTAATGATTTTAAAGATCTGTGATTGCAATTATATTTTACTGTTAGCGAGCTAAGAGAAAGCAGGGAACCGAAAAAATAAATTTGCAACGGATTAAGAGTATTATAGACACACGGGTATCGTGTAATACTAACCTTATTGTTTTGCTAAACAAATAAGAAAATGTTATTACCTAAGAATTTCAGCCTCGGACTTGTTGCGAATACTAGAGATATCGATATTATAGTGATAACCTGGATGGTAATCAACGAAAATGTAGGTCGATGAACTGAATAATCTATTAGTGGGAAGTAAAAGTAGTTTAAAAGAAAAAAATGTAATGTAATTACAGAAGAATTTGTTAAAATTTATTAAATAAAATTAAATAAGTCAACATTTTTAGGATATGCTTATTACCTACATACAAGTACATTCAAGCTTCTGATTGAGTCTGCTTGCTACTTGTCCATAAGATTTTCGGAAATGCATTATGATTTGGCACGTAGGATCAAATTCATAATTGAAACTCAAAAGAGGGAATCACGTCAAACCAAGTATTTAATAAAACAATACCTAGTATTAAAACTTAAATTATATACATAATATACATATTGTATACTAATATAAACCTGTCATGGCTTCTCTATCATTTACACCGAGAGAGGTTAAACCGAGCTTTAGATAATAATTTATATTTTATATCAATCTAGGTTAAATATCTTCAGATTTTATGTTTTTCCTTAACCAATTAAACTTTATTAATAATAATTAAACTTTTTTTTACTATTTCGTAATCTTTAATAGTATTTGCAAGATTCATGTTATGAAGTATGTAGGTATATAATATTATTGAATATGTAATAGTATTAATTAGACTGATCTAAACAATAATAAATTGACAACATAATTGTTGAATAATCCGTGAAATGTTGCTATTGGATAATAAATAACGTTCGTTGCCTTTGCAATAGAAAGTATAAACAATAATAGCGAAAGCTGGCGAGTGAAATTGATTTATCGTAGTTGTATTCGGATGTCGTCTTGGAAACACTTAGCATATTAACATAACAATTAAGATATATTGGTTAAGGTGATTTGACTGATGTCGCCATCGATTAAGTAACGATTGCGCCGAAATTATTCACTAACGTAAGAGTTATCCCACGATTATGTTGGAGTAAGAGCTTTAAACTTTAAAATAATTAAGAAATAATAAATAAAATTGGTTTTGGGTTGAATGTGGATCGCAAAAATCCTAAATGTTATGTGATTAAGTCATTTTTATAAAACTTCGCTTCATCATTTCCCCGAAGGCTAATAGCTTGTAAACGTTTTGCATTATAATAATTACTACAAGTGAGTACCAACTAACGTTTAGGTAAACCTATTATAAAAAATAAGTTTTTAGTGATATGTTTATCTCTTTTTATAATAATAAACACAGGCGGAGTGCATATAAGAAAACATTGACACTTTAAATGGTATTTTAATTTGCAATTTCTAACTAAAGATGCGCTGTTTTTGTAAAACTTCTAATCCCATATGCCATCCTACAAATTGAGTAAATAGTTTGTGAGGATTGATTGATAACCATCAAGAGCAGCTGAACGGATTTGGATGACATTTGGCGTATACCAAACGTGATCGTATCGATGACGTATCTCACGTAGGTTTTCTATCCCGACAAAAATTACTGTTCCCGTGCGATATCCATACTCTTGTGAATTTAGACCAGAAGTGAGCTTTCTTTTAAAAAAAACAAGCTTACTAAATCGACGTCAACTTATTTAATAATCTGAAAACGCTAAAACACAATTAAACTAACCGAAAAGACAACTAAGCTACCAACAATGATATTTTAAAGAATAAACCAACAGAGTAACGACCTAACAACGCTACCGCGACAAGTGTCAAAACACAACTACCCCCCGATGCCCGTTATGCATCAACTTTTATAGTTTTTTCCCCACTCTAACATCCTCTTTTCTGTTCATCTTCCACACGGCCTTTCCTGACAGGAGACCGTCCTCGGGCTCCTTTATCTTATAACCTTGAGTTCAGTTAGAACCTCGACATCGAAAAGCAGAATGACGCCAGGAGCTATAGACATCACACTCTCATCATCTACTGCCATATAAACAATAAAATCACCAGACAAAAAAAAAACACAAAGTACATTTCCAAAACTTGCGTGTCAATACAAAGGTTTCAATTTGATTCATTCGTGGGCTAAGCTCACCTAGCATAACCTAAGCACAATGGATGTGAAACAAACAGATATCTGTACCAATTACCCGGGGCAGGACCCGTCGGGGGAGTGCGCCCTCACGACTCGCCAGAGAACCATGTCATAGCTTTGCGTGTGTAAATCAGTACCTATAAAAGCATGTTTCAACCCAACCTAACCACAAATATACGTTACCTAGCATAACCTAAGAGCAGTGGATGTAAAACAAACAGATATCTGTACCAATTACCCGGGGCAGGACCCGTCGGGGGAGTGCACCCTCACGACTCGCCAGAGAACCATGTCATAGCTTTGCGTGTGTAAATCAGTACCTATAAAAGCATGTTTCAATCCAACCTACCCCCAAATATACGTTTAATGTTTACTACACAAACATATGCAACGGTTAACTCATAGTATGATCACTGCTCCAGGACGACATGTCTGAGTAACCTCCAAGACACTGTCCGAGCTCACACACATTAATCTTAAGCTACACAAGGTATGTTCCATATACTAGGATCGCATGTCTGAGCGCACTCCAAGACAGCATCCAATAATATGAAACCGTACCCCACTTGAAGTGCATCTGTCGGCCAGGACAGCATATCCGAGTACAAAGACCTGCGAGACATGCCATCCCCGACCGCAAGATACAACTTCCCTTGAATGTGTTTTGACCCCAATGAGAAAACACAAAATAAGCATCTTTTACGTACACAGTAAAAAATAAAATAAAAATTTTACAGTTAACATTTCTACAAAGGCCTGGCATAAAGCACAGCACCTACTATAACACAGATCACGACTACCGCCACGCTCATGACGAGGACTATAACTACATCGGCAAATTTCGCTACGATCTCGCTGGTTTTCTGACATTACAACAAAATAAAAATACGATCTAAAAATAACCGTCAATTCAAGTAACCTAATTTACTAATTTAAGACCGTCAACTAAAACATAATTGTGCACAGCGACCAAAAGACAGCACAAATCACCAAAATCAATGAAAATACACCAAAATCACGATACTCTCCGATAAAAACTCTTAAATAGAAACGAACAACAAATATCACACGCTAACAAAAGTAGTGGGCGAAACAGGACCTATCCCACTTCTGATCTTGTGAATTTAGACCAGAAGTGAGCTTTCTTTTAAAAAAAACAAGCTTACTAAATCGACGTCAACTTATTTAATAATCTGAAAACGCTAAAACACAATTAAACTAACCAAAAAGACAACTAAGCTACCAACAATGATATTTTAAAGAATAAACCAACAGAGTAACGACCTAACAACGCTACCGCGACAAGTGTCAAAACACAACTACCCCCCGATGCCCGTTATGCATCAACTTTTATAGTTTTTTCCCCACTCTAACATCCTCTTTTCTGTTCATCTTCCACAATACTATAAACGTTATAGTCGTTAAAACCTACCTAGGGGCGAATTCTAGCCGAGTAAAAGTGGATGTTGTGTTTAAAAAATCAGTCATATGCCACATTTTGCATAGTAAAATAACATTCAAATCCAAACATACTATGATATAAAACTCTTTGAATCTTTCGGGATCGAAAATCGAGAACATCTAAATGCCAGTTGCAGTTATATTTATAGTGTGCGCAGCCGCATGCCACCGGCTACTGACAGACACAGTGAGTCACCCGGTCAAGCGTCTGCTGGGACACCCGTCTCTACAACTCAGATTTACTCACTCGCATAATTTTGCTAATTTTATCTCCATCCAAAGTGTTCTGTGTCAAATCACAGCATGCAATATAATCTTACGATCAAAAATATTACGTTTTATGTTTACGCATTTCGTGCATTCTAAATTTTAATTCATTTGCAGTTCTAAATTATCTGCTACGATTTTTATACTGCAGCTTTATAAACATCAATCAATGCAGAATAGGTCACTAATAAAAAGAAATTTGGTCATTACAATCTTAGGTACGCTTCATTAAAGGGAAATTAAAAGTATTTAATTTTGACATGGACAAGACATGTAATAATAGCGTTCAGTTTTCTGGATTTCCAGGTCACGCAGTCAAACATCATTGTTTAGAAACATATGGCTGTCAATATTTGCAACAGAGAAATTAAAATTAGTAGGTCACGTATAGTTAGGAGAAAGCTTATCGAGTCCTTTTTTATTTTGAATATCAATACCAATGCATGTGCGTACTGCGTACTGCGAACCTTAAAGTCAGTAAAAACTCCAATTACCATGTGGCAGATAGGCAGTTCCCGTCATGTCATTTATTCGGTAGTTTTAATTAAAGTACACCTTCAGTTAACTTTTACTGTATTCAGTAAACAAGATATTCTGTTAAATTCGTCTTGTTTCAATGGATACCGTTATAGACCTCGTTATTCGTTACAATTCCAATGTGTTCAAGGAATTAATACGATTTCCATGATTCTCATTTAAAGGTCTATGCCAATACGAGTACTTTTACATACAAAATGCGTTGCACAACTTTAAACTTGGACTCTGTCCAAGCTTTGGTGGATTACGTGTTTTCAAAACGTTCCTTAAATAAAATGATCACTTTAGATAAGACAATAAAAGGTTTTTTTCAATTATCACGTTCGAATATGCGGACTAAAATAACTTTTTAAATAATTACAATATTATGCATGTTTTAAGTTTTAACACTATTTAAATAATATTTGCATGTTCTACTTTCAAAATACTATAATATTGTTACCTTACCTTACGACAAACTGTTATCAGCAGTGAAAGTGACTTGTTAGTTTAATTGGTAATTTGGCTCAAGTTGAAGTTTATTTCGAGTGTTTTGATAACAAGACAAGTTCTCAGACCGAATAAATTAATTTGTCCAAAAATTTCCTCAAATACCTTGAGTCCATTTATGGACATATTAAAAAAAGCAATCAATTATTTTATCGCTTAAATATTATGTATTGTAATCAGTTTGGTTTAAACTACAACTTTATTTAAATATTATGGTCTCGTCTATTTCATTACACACAATTTTATAGCGAGTATAGTAAATCGTAAAGCAGTTGCGTTGCTATAAAGATGAAATGACATGTTTATCGCTTTGTCACTAATATAAGGCCCACAAGCTAAATGCTGACTAGATTCAATAAAATTGCTTATAAAATGAAATTATAGAAAATAAAAATGTATAAGTTTTACATGAAGTTTTATTATTATTAAAATAGATTTTATCTAAAAGTCTTATTCCAACTATATATTGACAACTTTATTTTTTTAATTTAACTATTTGTAAGAATTAATCTTATGAGACCAAAATACATGTACCTACCTATAATATATTACGTATGTAGACAGCGCTCGACACAAAGATAGTAAAATTAAGCAGTGCAATCTGGTTTGATAATACCGACGTGCTCTAATGAAAGGATTAGGTGAAGAATTTATTTTCCTTATCCGGCTGTTGCAACAACCGTTTGATACATACAAAATACGATTGAAGTCATGTTACTGTTCAATTGAGAAATTCCGATGTTTACTTGTACTTTATTTATATTTTATTATGATAAAGTGTTTTATATACAAAATTTTAGCAATCTTTTCTAAAATTTTTCAAGGTATTTACAAGGTATTACATTGCAATACTTATTTAAGCATGTTTATAAAAGTTCATGAGTCGTCAAGTGGCATACAGTCAGAAGTATTTTTTAACTTTGTAAAGTAGCTTTGTGAAAGCTTTAAACGAGTAGGTAAATAAAATTAATTATTTATTTTAATTTTTTCATTATCATGTGGAGTCGCGTTTAATTTTTTTATTCTTTTCAACTTTTTTATATAAATGCGTAGGAGATAATATTATTAGTGCTTTAGTTTGCTTCTAACCAAGTTCTTCGTCTGCTTTCTCTCTAATTGAAACTTGTTGTTATAAATTTATTCTTGAAATAGACTTTTGTAACACCTCTTAACGACTAATTGCTTTCTCTGTTATAAATTTGCATGTCATTTAATGACTGTCCAACGAGATAAATAAAACTTATTATTATGAATAACTGATAAAGGAGGTGGGAATTGTAGCGTTCTTTCTGGTTGAAAGGATTTGTTACATAATTAATCGATTTTCTTTTATTATTAAATCAGCATATGCTTTGTTTGTTCCCTAACTCCTAAACCGTTATTCATTTTCAGTATGTTATCACCCTAAGAATGTACAAGGTCATCAAAATTTCTTAAAAATTATTTTTCTTATATTTTAAAATTTTTATGTTTGTTTCAGCTGTGGTAGTCCGTTATTTAACCAAGAGGTACATCGGTGAATACAGTTCAACAGGCGGTGAGTTAAATTTTGTTAAACCTTGACACATAATTACAGTAACGAATATCACTAATCATTTAGCATATTTATAATTATATTATGTCTAGGTAAATAATTCAATATCAAACTTAGAACCTTGTAAAATTAGTGAAGAGTACTTACAAAATACTTTTATAAGATAAGCCCTTATCGCCTGCCAAGCATTAGATGCCAATGGGCTATTTGCGAAATTGGCAAGTGTATCAGAGATAGCCAAGGCTGGGAGGGGACCGGCGCCACTAGCGCGGCCATTGACTCTTTTAAACATTTATATAAACTTAAAATTCCCAACACATTACATCACTCTTCCTTTTCGCAATCCCATGATTAATGCATTGATAGTGGTATAGCCATTAACACAAGGACGCTTGCGAAAAAGTAAATTCAAACAAATTTTTAATAAAGTTATACTAAAATAGATACTAATATTTATAATATGTATATGTTAATCAATCACTATTTTTAGGGATATTATTTACAATGTTATGCAATTTTTATTTTAGATTTCCTATATCAACATCGTGTGTCATTTGATGGAGTAACATCTGAAGTAGAAATTCTGGATACTTGTGGCTGTGCGGTAAGTTTATTTATAAAACTGGTTTGTTAGTATCATTATTTTTGATATGTTATTTACATATCTCCTTATTCTACAGAAAAGAGGTTGCTTGCCGGAGCACCTTAGATGGGGTGATGCTTTTGCAGTAGTCTATTCAGTGTGTGATCGACGTTCCTTCTTAGCAGCAGCGGAATTATTGGCATTACTTGAACGCACTAGACTACCGGGTTGTACGTCTGTCACTTTGTTAGGAAACAAGAGGGATCTGGAACACGCAAGGTATGTATTTTTATTAAATATATTGTTATTAATTAATTATTGAAACATAAATATATATATATTGTTTACTAATTGCAAAAATTCAAGAAAATTGAAAAAATTCTTATAATTTTATATTGTTAAGTTGTATAAAAATGATAATAATAGTTTTTCTAAAAATTCTAAGCTTAAAAACTTAATCACCTAGTTTTAGTTAAAAAAATATTTATAGTATCATTTCGAAACTTCCGTGAATGTAGAAACACAACCTTTGATAACAAAAATTAAGTACGCTGTGACACTACGCTATGAAAAATATTACTGTTATGAGAGACATTATTAAGTAGTTATGCCACTTTTACTTAAAGCTACGTATTATATCGCGCCCGAGTGGCGGGAGGAATGTTTGGCGAGAATAGTGGCGCCGCTTTTCTACATTTTCTGTTATGCTAGTTTTATATCAAGAATTTTTAACATGTCGTCCCAAATAAAAAAATGCAACGCAATATGACATAAGTAAAATTAGCTCATTCCGGGAAACATGTTAGATTAGATTATAGATTTTATATTTGTATTAGTTATATAGGTACAGATGTAACTAGGTTTTGCCTATGTTTTCGATTACGACCGTGCGTGAATTGAAATTTACATCGTAGAAATCATACACCTGCTCTCAAACTTTATATTAATTTGATTAAACGTACGTACACTGGACAGGCAGACAAAAATTATAGAAAAGGTTTCAACTTTCACGGGTAACAATTCATTACCACAGTCTGCTCTCTATCATAAAAATCAAATGTTCTACAAATTTCATGTCACATCCAAAAAAAATTTTTTACTAAATATACCTATATTTATTTTAAATGTATTTAAAACTTCAATTCCTCATAGGGTGGTAAAAACAGAAGAAGGTCAAGAAATGTCTTTAAGATTCGGATGTCAGTTCTACGAGGTTTCTGCGGCAGAATCGTGCGCGGGCGCTGCACTCGCCTTCCACGCGCTATTGCGTGAAGCGCGGTCTCTCGCCATGTTATTGCCGACCCCACGCCGTAAACTTGCGGCTTACTCTGTATCAAAGGTACATTTTGACACACCATTAAAATATAAGACAAATAGTAAATATACGTATAATAATAATTTATAGAATACGTACAAAACGACTTATATATAAATACCGAAATAAATAAATAATTATTATTTTTAGACTTTGTTTTAAGAAATTACATAATCTAAAAAGATATTTTGTCAAGTAAATTGAGTAACAAAGCTTAAAACATAAAATGTAATACGTTTGGAATCTCTCCAACTTGAATCGTAAAATGGAATTTTGTCTTTGCCCTGAATAGGTATTGTGTGGCTTGTTTTGTGACGTAATAAAAAGCATAATATGCTGAGAAAGTAGTATTTGATTTTATTTTTGTGCAGGTAATTGGTACAATCCTCGGACTGAGCAACAAAAGCGTGAGGAAGAAACGACCGTCTCTTAGCATATGATTCGTAAACCATTTAACTTTGGTCTTGTTTACTCTGCGATGGAGTTTGTTGCTTTCTGCAAGAAGAAAGTTTTCTGATGGAGCCGTGGGTTTGAAGTCTTGACCGACTTGAAGTTGGTCGAAGCGCTGTGCCGCTGTTTGAAAAGCTTTCACGACTTGAAAATGTCTCTTATATTTTTATTATATCACGATTTTTTAAATACTGCCCTTGTATTTTGAATATTATTGTAATTATATTTACCATGTTTGCGTGCAAATGAAGTGTTTAAACATTGTTTTTACAAAAATAAAAGACAAAGTGTTTTATATTTGTTATTTATATCGAATATTTTTACAGTAAGATGCCAAACAGGGTATCTTAAGTATATGATAATATTAGGGGTTAACTGTATGTGATGATATATTGTCTTATACCTTTATAAAACGAAGAGGACTCAGGGATTTTTACTTATTGTGAAATTTATTCAGTTTCGTTAATTTGTTATTATCAAGTTTATTTCGCAACAATGACCTTGTATAGTGTGTGATTAATTACTAAGTATTTTATTACTTCAATTTATTCACAAGATAAAGAGTTGATATCTCATTTTAATTAAGTTATTAAATCAAGGATTTAAAATGACAATTAATATAAATATTTTAGTGAATACTGTATAATATAAATAAGTTTGACCCACCTATTATTTAGTATGCTTATTACTTTTAACATTCATTTTCCTAATTGTGTTAAGAAGTGCGACTGATTTACTAAATGGAACAGAAATCGCATGGAGTGTACCAATCTCTTGTATTTTGACATTTTGTAAAAAGTATTTAAATAAAATTCTACTCAAATTGTTTTTTTTTTTTAATTTGAACCTGTATTTTCAAATAAGAAATTAAACAATTAATATGGTTTTGTAGTCACAAAAAGAAGCTTAGTCAGAAACACTTTGGGATGTTTAAGGTTTACTAAATTTTATATTTTATTTAGGTATGGTATGAATTATTTGAAAATAATTTTCAAATTCTACGTTTATTGAGATTTGAGACATAATGAAAAATGCTGCTAATTGATATTTATCATACTTATTTGATTAAATAACCTACTATTTCCATTAATTTTTGTTACTCTGAATTAGTAATAAGGGTTGACTATAGTAATAAAGAAAAAGTTACCACTTTATTATGCTTTGAGTCAAAATATCGGTAGTTTTCCTAAAAAAGTCAACGGTGAGGCCAATCAAACTAGGTCAGTTATGTTTTTTTTTAATTTTACTATTTAGGTCCTTGGAAACTTATTTTTATCAATATAAAAGTCATATCGATCAACTCGTATTACTTTTTAAAAACATTTCTTTATTATAATTTCTTAAAGGTTCTTAGTTATACCACGTATCACATATAATAGCTTATACAATTGTAATCAAGTTATTTTCGTAGAGTATTTTATAAATGGATATATAACGTTGAGTGTTTAATGTTACGTTATAATGAAAGACCTTTTAATGTAGTTTAAGTATTAGCAGATATTTTGATAATCATAACGTTAGTTTTCACTTTTTAGTTCAATGACTGATTTATAATATTGGCCTTGTATGGAGCCCTGTTCCTAGTAAGGCCATTTAGAAGAGCTTTCCAAAACCTACGTCTATTCGATAGTGATTAACTTTGCAATAAAAAAGTGTTTAATATGTTACACAATAAAACAAAGTGTTTTTAAGAAATAAGTTCGTTTTATTTATCCAGTAAATAAACAACAAATTATAACTGTTTATTTGTTAAGGTGGTCTTCCATGGTCCACCTACCTTATATTAACTATTAATTTGTTACTAAGAGAAAATAGGTCGTTCAAACAATATATAAAAATGATAAGAAAATGGTATTATATATATATATGTTTACAGACTCTATCGTCACTCACATAGTATTTTTGCGAGTGCTATTTATTATTATTTTATTTACTACACGCTTTTTATTAGCTTCACCTGTATGTTTGTATGTTTGTAACCGACTTCTTTGGGCGCGATTTTGACCCACTTTAAGCGGCCAGATTTCGTTCAAACTTTGTAGATTTATCGAGGACCGATGACAATACACTAATTTGATAAAATTATTCCATTTTTCAATTTGCAAAATATGATTTTTGCTACAAAACAAATAATAGTTTTAAAAAACTAAAAAAATCACGCTTTTATAAATAAACAAAACTAAAAAGGAAAAAATAAATAATAGTTTTAAAAAACTAAAAACACGCTTTTTATAGAAAACCGAACTAAAAAATAGAAAATAAATTTTAATGAATTTAAATTAATTATTTGATTTTAAAATAAGCGGGGTGCTTTTGATATTATCAAAATGATAATTACTCTACTCATATCTGTCAGTCAATAAAATATTTATAACTATTGACACCATGCACCCCACGCTTTTTTTAAAATTAAATAATTAAGATTTACGTTCAATAAAATTTAGGCTAGTCTTACTTACGACTGATTAAAGTTTGAAAATATTATTACCGGTATTTAAATAGCTCTAATAGTAAGTAACAACAGCGTTGACGCCTTTCACTAGGCAATAAAGATTCACTTTTCTAGTAGTTATAGGTACTTTTGTATGAACAACAAACTGGCTAGGTAAAAATAGCAAAGCGAACAAGTTTCAGATAATAATTACAATAATAAAGAAAAGAAAACGCGCAAGTTCCCGCAAATAGGCGTAACACGCAAGAATTTAGCTCGAAGTATTTCTAATAATAATTAATCTATGCCTAACAGATAAACTATATTTTTAAATACAAACTAAAATAAACAGTTTTCCCTAATAAATGAGATTTGGATGAAAAAATGAGAAGCTGTTAATTCATCACATGCAGTCTTAAATTTTAAACCGTTAACAAATAACTCGTAATTTCCTTAACGCTTCATGGTAGGTATTATAGTGAGATCCACAAATAAATTTTAAGAGTTTTACAGCTGCAATGAATACAGTCGAATAAATCATTTTGTAGTTTATGAATGTATTCACTTTTGACCTTCCCCAACTTTTCATCTTTGCCCATTTAACTTTCTTTACACCCGTAAAGAAATGCAATTAAAATTAAATCTTATTATATACCTATTATTATTAAAATGCTATAAATTATTAAATTTCTAAAACTTTGTTTTATTTCTTCGTTTATGTCTAGAACCATAAATTAAGACAAACTCAAAGTGACGACTATAAGCTGTTGAAAATTTCCACTATCCACATTCTGATCCTACTAATACAATATACTACTTAGTTCAGCGCGACGACTCTGAATCACTGCAAAATCAACGGAAATAATTTGCATCTCAAGTCAATATGTCAATTAGAAGTAAGTACCTATGTTAAATTACAATTTGCTATTTTTCCACCACTAGGGGTGATCGATGTTTCAAATTTTAATGGTGTTTTCATATAGTAGTGTACCCAAAACCATTTCAATAAAAAAAATAATTTTCCAAATCAGTTCATAAATGACACAACAAATATGTATAAAAAAAAGACACAACCGAAAGAGAACATCCTCCTTTTTTATTTTTGTCAACAAATAGTCGGATACATTTACAGTATTTACATATTTCACTGGGCTGGTCACATTTGTCGCAGAACCGACAACAGATGGAGTAAAAGGGTTCTAGAGTGGAGACCACGGCTCGGCAAACGTAGTGTAGGACGTCCTCCAGCTATAGGTGGAGCGACGATATTCGTAGAGTGGCTGGCAGCAGTTGGATGCGTAGAGCTGAAGATCGAGCTCAGTGGCGTGCCATAGGAGAGGCCTATGTCCAGCAGTGGACGAACGCAGGCTGAAAATGATGATGATTTACATATTTTGTGATACGTTCGAATATAAATATTGAACATTGTGAAAAGGATATACTCGTGTCTTCATTATTAACATTTTTTAATAAGTTTACTGGTTTAAGAATAAAGTTAATACTAATTTTTGTAATATTAAATACACAACATTGTAACTGGTGGGATTTAAATTACTTAACATTTATTCGACGTTTACTTGCATCTCTATGTAGGCTGCACGGATGTGATAAATGCGTCCCTTTTCGCTGCTTGTCAGGGATAGACGTGAAAGAACGAGTCAGTAATTACAACTATCCATAAAATAAGGTAAACGGTACTAGATGCTGAGATTACGTACTCTTTCCTAATAGAAATAGCAATTCTAGAATTGTAGGTGAAGGCGGCAACGTTATAAGGACATATTACTGTTTATGTCTAAAATAATTAGATAAATAATTAGTGATTGATTTTGTTATTATATATTTATTTTGTTACGATAAAATAATTCATTTTGATTTAAAAAATATAGTACATATTCATCTCTGTTCTATGCCATTGTCACTGACTAGATTCCATTATACGACAGTTAAAGTACCGCTTAAATCAGTTTGCCGTTCAGGAGATTAGAGGGTACACAAAAAAAACAACGCTGCCAATGCTTTTTTTACTGTACGAAAAAAAAATCGTGATTTTAAAAAGGAATAATTTGTAATTTAATATGTAACGTTCATGTTTTATGAACGTGACTTCATACCAAATATTTTTATAAAACTTCGTAAACGCTGATATGGGGTTTTTTTTCTTTACAAAAACAGTTAAATATAATAAAATTCTAAATAGGCTATCTCGTATCGATTGACATTGACTTTTGTATAGATAAATATTAAATATACATTTAATACACTTTTCTCCAATTTAGTTGCATGATCCAACTTCGATTAAATCTATTGTCCCGATTGGTATTAAGGGTTTTATGAGATTTTATTATTGCTATAACATTGGATGCTTTAATGATCAAAAAATAGGGGCTATAATTGTTTGTATTTTGAATGTTACTTGCGTCGTTTCGTAGTATTTTATGTCGGCGCCAGAGAGGAAACGTGTTCTGCTGGGCACGACTACGATGCGCTTATTGAAAATGGCACATTATCATAATGCAACAAGTGGAATGTTAGTGATGCCCTCATAAGGCAAATGGCTATACTATTCAAAACGTTTTTATGTAACTATTTTAAGATGACCTTAAAAGGAAGCTGTCAATTTACGATATACCTACTGTAATAAGTGCCTATAAGCTGTTATTGTTCATATACTAAACTTGACTATATTTCTTAATATTATCATAAAATGAATAGCACGGATTCAAATTAGTGTAAACATTTTATTTTTGACATGATTACAGGTTACATTAAACAAGCAATAAATTTTTTGGCCGCCCTAAAGATGAGTCAGTTAATTTTCACCATTCATTTTCTGTTGTGATTTGTACGCATAAATCATGAGTGTTAGAATTGGAACACGTTTGCTAACAGAAGGTCAGCACTCCGCTGCACTCCTCTGAAGTCTGAACGCTATAATTATTATCTTAAGACTTTTGAAATTTCATCTATAACCAAAATACCTATTATTGTGTTTTGTGTTATTGTTTTTTGTTCTAAATTTAAAGGGATGATTTTAAATTAAAAAAATACTAGCACTTTATCTTCAAGTTTTTTTTATAATAAAGATTTAATACTACAGGCACTAAATTACTTTAAGGTCGCACGACATTTTTCTCACAGCAATGGGACGAGGTTTTATTAATTCTTTACACAAAGGACAATCCACTTTTAAATCGAACACTTTAGCCGCACTTCTTAAATCAATCCTTATAAAGCAAAATCTCAATGAGCGTTAATGTCTTGGTATACATCGATAAAATCTCCGCAATCTTAATGTCAGTTTCTGTCGTTAAGTTAAACATCAATTTGTATGGAAGGCGCGAAACTTCATTATAATAAACGCTGTGTGACTCACGGTTAGTAGTGCCTGTGGCGAAATCGAGACATTTATTTCTAGACTAGGCCAGTCTACGATAAATAACCCAATGCCGGCGATTGCAATACAAACCGACAGTTTTATAATAACTACTAAACCAAGTTATGTTATTTACATTGAAAAAAGCTGTTAGACCATTGTGATTAAATGGGAACAGTTTAATATGCAGCGTGATTTGTAGGGCTCGTGTAGTAGGAAGTAATTAATCCTATGTCTTATTTATCATGTTTCTGTCGCAGCAGGTGACTGTGCGGGCGCGGGCGGCTTCCCGGAACGCAGACTTGTATAAACAAAACGGCCGCGTCTTTATTGCATAAGAGGAGCGGTAACCAACGGCGATGCACTAGTAGACTTTCATAGTTGTTACGTCACTTATAAAACTGTAGGCCATTCAATTAACAAATAGCAGTTTATGTTATATAACATATGTCGGTTTAAGGAAAATGCATAATATAATATATAGCCCTGACGATAAAAATAATTTGAATTTGTTTAATTATTTTACTTAAATTTCTAGGAAATAAATACATTTTATTGGCACAGCAAAATACTAAGAAGTGACTACAAGAAGATGTAGATTGTTCATGTTACAAAGCAAATTAGAGATATGACGGGGACAGAAGGGGACGGCCCGCAGCACGCGTGCGCCTCTTCTCTGGTCACAATCTAAAAATAACAGTAGTTCACGAAATATAAACAAAACGTTAGACTCCTTACACCGTTACCATAACGCGCTAACGTTTCTCGTAATCTAACTCATCTTTTGATAAGCTAAAAATTGTTTAAATACTGTTCTAATAGAATAACATAGTTTTAGTACTTAGTAGCAAGTTTTACTTCTGAGAATTTACCACCACATTTGTACTACATTATGCAGTAATTAAGTGTAGTCTACGATAGTCTAGTATCTAGGTTAAAGACGATATTATGAGATTGTTATTTTGATTTTATGTAATTTTTATAAGAAAAACCAATCACTTTCTTAAATTCTATCAGTCGATCTGTAATCATCACTCATTATTAGATTTGAAGAGGTCAAATTTTAATTTATTTGTGCTTAACATAATATTACAAGAAGTGGTAGCCTCGCGGTAACGCGCTTGCTTGAAAATTGAGTGAAGCTGGTTCAAATCCGGGTCTCGCATCTCAAATATTTTCATGTCGAATCATTTCCAACATTATTACAACTTTTCTTATGGTAAAAGAAAATTACATGAAGAAACCGGCCGGTTGCCTAAGAGAACTTAGTAAGTTATTGAAAGGCATGTGTATTGTGTAGTCCGCCAACCCGCACTTGGCCAGCGTGGTAGACTATAGCTTAATATTCGTGGTTTTTAAGGGAGGCTCGTGCCCAGCAGTGGGACGATAAAAAGGGGTTAAATAAAATCATATTATTTTTATAGTATTTTAAGTTTTTGCTAATGTAGTTAACACAATGCTTAAAACCTGCTAATTAATTTTATAACCTAAACTAATTTTATTTATGCTGATTTCTGTACATTACACGCAATAAAGAACAGTACCTATACAAAACTCTGACGTTAAATTGTGGTTTTGTTTAGGTCACATGTTTATATAACATTTTTTATTATAGTTTAACGGACGTGCTTCGATTCTAAACGTATTGAAAATCGATACGGATTACGGCATTTGACGGCAGAATGAATGAGTATATGGTAGTGGCCTAACCTACTATCGTCTAGCGGCTTCAAGCTCAACATCTAATGCCAGTTAGATCAAAGACGGCAAGTTTAATAGGGACTATGTCCAACTTGTATCGTATCGACGAATAACGCATACCATCAAGGTTAGTGTTCCAGTACTGCACCTATTAAGTCGCATAATTTGTAACAAGTGAGCTTTGCAATAATCCCTTCTTTGTTTACTAATGCGTTTCATATCTATTATTTCAGCTGTAAAAATTGCGCTAGTTTGGACTAATAGTAGAGCGCTTCTTTCGACTAACTTTTGACTACGTCTATCATCTATGCCGGAATTATCTGTAAAAAGCTATTCACTTGTTAAAATATCTTTCTCTCTAGGTTTTTCCTGGGCCCATGGAAATATGGACTTCTTCAAAAGACGCTTTTTCAGCTTTCTTAAAATATGGCAAAACCTTATGTTGTAGATACATATCTACAACATATAAATAATAATAACGGCGTTATAATAAATATTATAACGGCGAACCACTGCCTAACTAGATTCAATTCATATTTAGAAATCAGGCTTGTATGTGTACAATAGATGGGTGATAGGTATAAAATAATATATACCATTTTGCTATAAAAGATTTATTAGTTTTCAAACACACGTTTATTTTCTTTGTTGTTGAGTCAATTTGTTTTCAAAATAAATATTTGCGCATCGTTTTACGTTTGTTTTACAATACGAGTTATTAAGAGCCCATTATTTTGTCGGCAAAAATATTTGTTTTATCTGAACAATTATTTACCTACTTGCTATGATTTCAGGCGCCTCACGGTGCATTGACTTATCGATTATATCATTCTTAAGCGTTTACACATTAGATAAGGCCCGAGTAACATATCCAGTTGTCAAGTTTATATTGAAAATTACATTTTAATGAGTTAAACAGAGGGATATGTATGGTGCACTGGTTTAAAGACAAGTGCACGATGTTCGCAGACAGTCCATAAAGAGTAACCAGTAGAATTCTTTGCCGTAACGCAATGAACGACAACTACACGTAACAGCTATAAGTGCACCATGTTTTATGAGATAAGTACATTAATATATATTTATAACTTTAAATTTATTATATTTATATATTTTTTAAGAGAATTAAAACTCACTTAAGATCGTGTTTTCTTAACGTAAAGCTTCCATAGAATATATAATAATTTTATTTGTGAAATTTTTATCCTCGTTTTAAAATGTCAGTCAAATAAAAAAAGCCATTACGGTGAATGCATATCATATGTCTAAATTGAAAATTACAAGAAGCTGTCAATATAACAAATGGTTGTGTTTTGACGCGGTGATGCGTCCTACATGTAAAACCGATGGGAAGTGATCGGAAGTCATATAAACTTGACCTCACAACATGATGTCGACGGTGAAAGTTAACAGTAGCCGCGTAATGAAGAGTTCGGCGTTCCACTACATTACTCTTCTGACTAATTTGCGCTTGCACTTTTAAAGTTTAACTTATAATTAACCGTATGTGGCTCGTTGATATTCCATTATCATCAATCGTGTATGTTTGCCTTGTGATATTCATGATATAAAATGTCGTAATTTAAATAAAGGATGTGTCGATTAAAGTTTATTATATTATTATATTTCTTTATCAATCCCGATGTTTTTTTATTAACTATTTTTTTATATAAAATATTTTTATAAATAAATCTTAGTATAAAAAAGCGAAAGGTCACTCACTCATCACGAAATATCAAAAATCGCTTGATGTATAAAGATGTTTGGCAGAGTGGTACGAGTAGTCTATAGTAGAAGACATCCGCTAAGAAAGGATTTTGCGACAGAGCCGGATTAAGGAGGTCGAAGGGCTCCCAAGCTTGTATGAAAATCCTTAATTTTTGGTGCAATAAACTTTAAATTTGGCAGGGAGCACCTGAGGACAAACCTGAGTGAAGCGTGGGTGAATCGCTAGTCAATTTTGTAAAAGTATTTGGCGTATATAACCGTTGTATTAGAAAAAAATATTTCATATTTAAATGCATGATTAAATTTTTTGCTGAGATCTAATCTCATATTTAATTTCTGACATCATAAGAGATTAACAAAAAACTTAATACGTTCCTTGCTTGAAAAATATTAAAGAATAAGATGAGGTAGGTAGTTATATTGTAATAACCCTATATTTTAATTAGATATCTGATAACGACAGCAAAATTGTAAATAAATGAATGATATTTTATGTAAAAATTATCCGAAATTTATCTTCATATAAGTCGATAAAAATATATCATAATTACAACCTGCATAAAAATTACAAGTAGGTAAATTCACTTGTTTTAAAAAATGCTTCCATTTACGTGACCACCAAATATATATGGTCAATGTCATACAAAAGTTGTTTTTTATCGTTTTTTTAAGTAAATTAAAATAAATCTCTCACCCTACACTATCAATCAAAGCAAAAAACTTAACCTAAGTATGTAGGTATATGATAATTTTGTTACTTTACCGTAAAAATAAAATATTACGTCGCACATTTAAACTTTATTAATAGATAAGCGAGAATTACGAAGAAGCTCGTAATAAAGCTGCCATTTTAATAGATACTTACTTCATTAGAAGTTACTACAACAAATGATAAAGCTATAAATGATAATAGAAACATAAATAACTTAAAGTAATAAAACTTCTTACAGGATTTTTTTTTTCTCTGTAAATTATTCGAGTATTTACTCGAAAGCTATTATCGCATACTAAAAGAATAATACTTAGTTATACTTTAGTCTGGGCACATGAGTAAATAAATCTTTACTCATGTGGTCTGGGGCTATGAGCTAAGTACTTAGACTAGACTATTTAACATTAGTAGAGTTGCCATTTTTTTCTTAATTTTTATTTAATAAATTGAGAAATAATACTGTCGGGAAAACCCAGACAAATATTAAAGGTTAAATACTGGTAAACTGATAAACTGAATATTATTCACATTATAGAGAAACAAAGTTCAGATGCAATGTCAAGTTTGAGATTTGACAGATAGCCAAAGATTTAGCATAAAACCGAGATAATCTTATAGATTTTATGAAGCGCCCGAACGAACGATGTAATCTTTTAATCTATGAATAATTCATTTATGTATGCATATTGCATACTTTAGGAGAATTTCTTTCATACATTGAGTCTGCAGAGTATCTAAAAAATGTTGTAACATTCTTTTTAAGATATTTTCATCTTAATACGCAAATTTCTAGTCTAGAAAATATGAGATAGAACTGAAGAAAGCTAACGTGCTGTTGTCTTGTGTTTAAAATTGAATTGGCCATAACAATAGTTTTAGCAGCTATTAATATTTATAAAAATATTATTGATTTTTACTTGTGGATGTAATATCTGTTTTAACGAAACCGAAAATGGGTTTGTATTGCCTAGATTTACTAGGTCGTGATGTCTGTCTGTTGCGACTAAAGTATTATTTTAATGCTGGGAGTGTTATAACGATTTTGCTTCCATGTTTTGTCAGTAATGCTACAATATTTCGTGAGTAACGATTTAGATAAGCTTAAATGTAGGCTAAATTAAAACTCGTCTTATCTTTAAAGTACGCTTTGTTTTATTATTATAATGTCTAATACTAACTTACATGCAAATCTTATGCAAGGTCTATCTAGAACACTACAATTATAATATTGAATAATTATTAGTTTATTTCCTTTTACTAATTATTAATTTCGTTGCCATTCATAGTAAAATATAAAACTTTCTCTTTTAAGGTATATTATGCTAAGTAACCTTTGAGAAAAAAGTAATATTTACATACTTCAATAAATAATATGTATATGTACATTGTAAATATTATCTTCTTGTGACAACATACTTATAGTAATAAAGTTTCTCGATCTCACGCTTTACATAGTTATGATTCAATTCAGCTTAATAAAAATGGAATAAAATCCAAGTTTTTCCTATATTTTTCAATAAAATGCAACTGATCAGTTTTCTAATTTATTTCATTGCAATTGAATTTAAATGAAGTAATTTACTTTAACACATATGTATACCTAAGCATGTTGTCAAAGATATTTGAATATCAATAGGCATCGAGTGCAGCTCTGGTGGGCTAGAAATAGCCAGGACGACTTAATAATGTAAATGAATTTGCCCGATTCTATACCGTTGGAATTTAGTTGCGTTCCTGCAACAGCTGCTGTAACTTGCTAGTCATCATCATTAACCGTCTCGACTGTAACCCTAACTTAGTATAAAGCGCGATTTATTTTAAAAATTTAATCTTTTATAGGGTTTCAGAGGGAAAGTTTTTCACTATTGACCATTAAATTTCTGTCAGTGTACTTATCTACCTGTAAGAATCATATGTAGGTATATCTTTTGAACCTAATTTATAGTCAGCTGGTTAATACTTTTTCAGAATATATTTTTATTGCGCCCCATTTTTGTTTGTTTATTTCATTTGGTATAATTGAAGATATTTCTACATAGATTTTACCTGCGGAATATTAATTAAGAGTATAGTTATGAAAAGTGACATTTTAAGATCGTATATTGCTATGGTGTATTAAACGAATTACAGTTTAATTTATTTAGTTTAATTATTAAGAATTACCAATTGAATTCAAAAAATGTAATTAATTCAGACTTTTTAAAAATTATAAATCACGTAAGTATCTCCTTATACCTGAAAGAAAAGCATAAGTAAATAGAAAAGAAGAGAAATCGAGTTTTAACGTTGGATATACGTATAATTTAGGAAAGCTGTTTCGTTCGAAATTGCAAATAGATAGTTCAATTTTATTTATATATGTAGTGAAATACAATTTTGTTGGGTAAGAGCTCTGCAAGTACTAAATCTATACAAAAGTAAATCAGTAAATTATAGAATTTGTCGGCGAAAGCGTCAGCATCAACGCACACGCGTGACAACAATACAAGTGAAAGCTCGAATTTAGTAGAAATAACTAATATTAGTTGACTTGCTGTACCTACAACGAATCCACCTGTAATAGTTAAGCTGCTTCAAAAGGTATCAACAAATATTGTTAGAATTTCATATCAAGTAATAGCAGGTAAGTTATAACTTTACAAATTTAATTGTACTATAAATTTATCTAATATGTGTAAATCGGCCCTTAGGTGAGTACGCAGTGCAATCTTGTATAGTTCGAACTTGCGTACAATGTACATATTCGTCCTTCTTACACGGGCACATTCTGAGTGAAAAAGTAGCATGGTTTGTATTATATACATAGGGTAAGTTCGCCTTTTCGCGTCCATCGCCCAATTCGCGTCCATTTTACGGATCTCCCTTTGAAAACTTTCGAAATTAAGTATACTAACACATCAATTAGTCGAAAAGCCATTACCGCCAATACCTCAATGTATTAGAGTCATGCACACATAGAGAAAATTTTCGTGCGTTCAACCAATCTTGTGTAGAAAAAATAGTTTGTGACAGCTGTTCAACAAGAGAGCGAAAACGCGCAAGATTTTGAGACAAAAATAGTGGGCGGCGGTGAGTTTGAAAGTAAGTCTTTTATTTTTTTATGCGTATTTTGGATACATAGCTGTTTCTAGATGTTGATCATAATAAAAGGAATTATATTAATTATGAATTTGCTTATTTTTTTTATAGTTAAAAGTTAAAATACGGTGGACGCGAATTACTACACCGAATTTATAAAACTTTCACTTTGCGTCCGCAATGGACGCAAACTATACCTACAGGAAATCATAACGAAAGCAAATCGCGTCCATTTTTTAAATTAATTCCCTATAGTCTTCTTTTTTCTTCTTGTCTTAAATAGTAAGCAAATATGGCGTACAGATAACCAGAGATAATTCATAGAGATGGGAATACAGGATGTGAATGACGAATGAATGACAACGACCGAACTTGATTGTGAATTGGATACAACTTAAGACATTTCCATCTCTTCATTACACGAAGAAACCGCGAACGAAAATAATCAAGCTAACTCAGATCCTACTGTACAGATTCAAACAGTATCATCCCTAATACATTCACCACCAAAACCATAAGCCGAGACTTGCACATCAAAAATAACCACCAGCAATAGAAATCTAGCATCTGCTCAAATTGACGTGATATATCCAGATAATTCAACTCTCGATTCCAACAAAAACTATTCGTTTCCTGACTTGACACTTTCGACGTTACATCTTTCTGGCAGTGACCTCGACGTCGGCTCTGTTGTGTCCTTACACGACGTTCTAATTCTACCATTTGAAAATATTGCATAATCGCCGACTACGTCTAGTGTTGAAAAAAAAACTCTTACTAAGGAACAAACGCCAGAACCGCCTTAGAGTTCTTCGATTCATTCAGCATCAGTTGTATCGCTACTTCCTCGAGTACCACCAGCTTCATCAATTGTTGGAGAATTAACACAAAAGAAAACCTCTGGCCGATTTTAAAACCACCTGATGCTGCCTGAAATCTCTAACAAAGGAAGAAAAGATAGTCAAAGAACTCCAGCAGCCATATTCTCTGCTGCAGATCAAGAACGAAAA
Source organism: Boloria euphrosyne (assembly GCA_951802675.2). Taxonomy (NCBI): domain Eukaryota; kingdom Metazoa; phylum Arthropoda; class Insecta; order Lepidoptera; family Nymphalidae; genus Boloria; species Boloria euphrosyne. The sequence goes on from OX637877.1 coordinate 7,909,507, forward strand.
GCAGGAAGCAATACGAAAAAGAAAGTTAGAACGAATAGAAAAACAAGACCAGAAAAAACTTAAAAACACCCTCAAACGATTCGTACAACTGCTCCGAAACGAAAAAAGGATCCTCTTTAAGAAGTCACAAAGAAAACGGTAGAAGTGGAAATTAAGAAAGAAAATTTACCAGCCGTCGAACGAGTGAAATGTCCTGAATATGACGATGTACTAATTTCAGGTGTAGAAGACGATGATGAGAAAAACATTGGCTGTGACAAGTGTATTAGTTGGTATCATCTGAAATGCACGCGATTAGTAGGATTAAGTAATTTATAAACCAAATATAAGCCTTTTGAATGTGACTTGTGTCAATATTTAAAATTCTAGGACTATAATAATCATACCTTTTCTCATAATTATTAAGATTTAACATTTCTTTTAGTAGTATATCACCCCTTAATTCCTATTCTAAGTTGGTGGACGCCAAGTGGTCTGGCGGGTGGTCGCAAATTGGATTTTATGGACGCAAAGTGGGTAAATCGCCTGATACTGAAGTTTGTCTTTTTAAAAAAAAAAGTACAAGATGTTTCGAACAAAACTAAAAATTACCTTAAAATAGACTATTATAGTGAACACATTACATAAACTGTTCATTGAAATTAGTGCTGGGACATTTTTATTTTCACCTTCAAACTTGCCAACTGCGCTAAATGGACGCGAACAGGCGAAATGACCCTATTTTATTATTATTTATTAAAATAGACTTAAGTTACTACCAGTGATGTACAAGATACCTTAAATAAAGTATCTGGAATACAAAATGCAAAATACTTTCAAATTAAGTATTTCAGATACCAGATGGAAATAACTTTCTGGAATGGTATCTGAAATACTAGATATAAAATACGTATCTTTTGAATACTTTTTATAGATAAAATACTTTTGTGAGAAAACAACGTTTTTTTAAAGAAAGTTGTTTTTTTTACATGTAAATCGCATTAATCACGCAAACGTGACACAACGTAATATAAAATATTATATTTTTAAGGTTTTAATTGAGACTTAAGTAAAACCAGTTCTTCAAACAGTTTATCACTCATTTTTCTTCGATGAGGTCTCATGATCATGATCCCCAAATGAGAAGAGTCGTTCCACAGGGGCAGAACTTGGCAAACAGGTGTTGTATTTGAAAAATATTTTTTTTATTGTTGGATAAGCATTCAAGCTCTTTATGTTGGTATCTTTATTATTTAAGTACCTATTGCAATGTTTCTAAGTCAGCGGTGCTGCCAGTAGATCCTGTGTTTTTGGCACTTGCAACAGAGGAATCAGAATCCTCTAAAAACATGTAATAAGATTCATCTTTTGACTTTTTTTTATGTCACCTTCAATATTGTGTAAAGCCTCCGATTTTTGTTTTTCAGTTCGATTAATTTTTCGTGTATCAGTCAGGATAAGTTCTTTTACATATTCTTTCCGAGCTTTTGGTACCCATCTCATTTTTAACAGACTTCAAAAAAAGGAGGAGGTTCTCAATTCGTCGGGGACTTTTTTTTTTATATGTATGTTCCCCGATTACTCGACGATGGCTGGACTGATTTGGAAAATTTTTTTTTTGTTTGAAAGGGTATAGTTTCTAGTTGGTCCCATAGTCACCAAGTCACGATCTGATGATGGGATCCCAGGGAAATCGAAGACAACTCTCAAATTTTATAGGCACTTATTACGTTTTTCATATATTTTCTAAAGCTGTTCAAGTATTTGCGTCTGATAATCATCATCTCCTGTGGTTGAGCTAATGATGGAAGGTACAACTCCTCAACGGTTAGGAGTTAAAAGAAATTTTTTTCAATATTATACGTAATTATAACGTATAATAGACCGATAGTTAAATTCTTTCAGGCTCTTATTAACCGACTGCAAAAAAGGAGGAGGTTCTCAATTCGTTGGGGACTTTTTTTATGTATGTTTCCCATTACTCGAAGTAGGCTGGACCGATTTGGAAAATTCTTTCTTTTACATATAAACAAAATAAGTAACTACTTTCCGCTAAAAATTTGAAAATAAATTATTTTTAACAAAAAACAAAAACCGACTTCAAAACTAAACAAATCTAAACTAAAAAGTAGAAAATAATACTTTTAAGAACTTCGTTAATTTTGAAGGCGGTGCCAGCCAAAGCAAAATAACCTTAAATACACATATTCGATTAATCTATAAATTTGTAAACAATCAAAATACCGTTCGAAAGTCCATTGCAAAGGCAAGATAAATCTATCCGTCCTGGCTGGCACCGACTTCAAAATTAACGAAGTTCTTAAAAGTATTATTTTCTACTTTTTAGTTTAGATTTTGCTGCTGGCTCTAACTGCAAAAACTTTTTAAAGTATAGGGTCCAGATTTCCAGATGGCGTTAATGTCGTGTTAGCAAAAAGAACGGTAGAGTGGGCTCTCTATATTTAGGTATTATATATTACTTTTCTCTATGTCTATTACTGAAAGTATTTTAGCAAACATAGTATCTACAAAATACTAAGATACCAAACAAAAGGTATTTAAATACAAGATACAAAATGAATTTTAAAAAAGTTTAATAGCTACAAGATGAAAATACGTATTTTGTATCTTGTATCTGTATTTCAGATACTTGTATCTTAGATAAGTTACATCTCTGGTTACTACTACTAATAAGTAATAGGAAGCTACAAAAAAGGTACCTAAAAGAAATAAGGAACATGAAAAGAGGTGATGAGTAATATAAAAACTCATTTATAAAGCATTTCTTTTATACCTTTTAATTTTGAGAAACACTTTCCATTTTAAAGATGCTTAAAGCCAAAATCAAATTAAATATTAACGTATTACGACTCACCCCAACTTAAATGCCAGTCCTTCAGTGATGGTACTTAATTTTTATTTTTGAGTCAAGGATTACAGTTCATAAAGCAGTCAAATTTCAATATAAGTTGGAAGTAAATGGTGATTGAAATGTAATATATCGTTGTTACGTTATCGGTTAAGCCAATGAAAGTTAAAATATGCATCGTATTTTAGTTCAAAAGAGTCTTATCATGTTGATAAATATATTAAACAATGACAACATTTCAAGATGCCAGTACAGGAATTTCGTCTTACAAAATTCTTCGATGACAAACCTCGAGGAGTGAAATCATATATCAGACGATTGAGTTCATCAGATGCGAACTTTTTTATGTAAACCATACCGTATTGTCCGTATTACAACAGTATAGGAATTACATTCCGATAAAAACAAATACGGCCCACCGTACTCAATGCTTGTATTACGCAATTAAGATGCGTTGCTAGATACCATCGAGCCGTTGTTTCTGTTTCTTGTATCTGTAAATCAAGAACATGCCTTTGGCTGTCGTGTTTGTTTTATTTGTTTTCTTTAATTACTTTAAAATCGTGTTCTCTGAGTATATGTAGGTACCAGTACTACTAATGTTAATTTAAACTAGCAAAAAGCTAAGCTTTGTGAAAGCTCGCGTAGTTTTTCAAAGTTTGGTTTTCTGACAGATGGTGTTAGTAGTACAATAACATTTTATCCAATTAACACAAAATTGGTAATGTTTATTAATCATTTTTTTAACGGTTATAGAAATTATATTTTTTTGACAGATAACATATCTAGATATGAAGTTAAATTACTATGTTAAAGCACAAATCTATAGGCGTGCTAGTTTTTCAGTAAAGTGTACCGCAAAATGCTCATGTTGTAGGATAGTGTTAGGTCTCGCTTCGCTCGCCATAATTATCTTTGACCGATTTCAAAAAGTAGATGGATGTACACTTACTCTATCTCTTCGCTAGTTGTGGTTTATTTTTATCTTTCTAGTTTCTAAAGATCTGTGTATTGAATATTTTTTGGTAAAAAAAAGCCTACTGAAATAGTCATGGTCATCAATATAGGGGCCGACTTTGTAATTTTTAGCATTGTTGTCTGTGTTAGGATCACGCGAAAAACACTCAGAACAAAAATGTTTATGAAAATATTACATTTTTGCTAGCACATTTTATTTAAGGATGCAAACTCGAGTGGAGTGGAGTGAGGGTAAGTCGCTAGGGAAATATATTATACTCTTAATGTTCTCAATTCTTTTTGAACCTTTTTGAAATTCTACATGCAGATAAAACATTGTTTCTGCACCTATTTCAGCTGCAAACGAATTATTGCAAACAAGTTTGTGCAGTTATTTCAAATAATCTTTACCTACTATTTGGAATCAACACCTACATAGATTAAGATTGTAACTCATTTTTGAAGTAATTTCTTAGCCTCAATGCGCTGATCAACCGATGACGACGATCTATGAATTTTAACACGACTTCTATTTTTGGTACATGAAATGAGAAAAATTCATAATATGTATGTATATGTTTAATAAAAAAGGCGCATTATAGTTCATTGACCTATTCTTAGACGAGTGTATACATAAAGAGATAAAAAACAGAAATCCAAACAGAACGATTCCAAAAGTAAAACAATAAATTAATAGTTGTACCTGATACGGCAATTTTTATTATATAAAACTTATAAACATTTTTAAACATACTTGCTTAAGCATACTTTTATACGTTTCGTACCATATACGTACTTATAGGACCCTTATGAAAATTGCATAATATTAATCGTGCTTGGTACGTATATAATATCATTTGTTATCGAGATAACATCTCAAGAGCATCCCGTTGACGCTACGTAACAGAAAGTGAAAACAATTAGGAAATTGATGTTCCACCATTACAACTTTCGCCAACTTGATCGTATCAAAGTTCCTAACTAATTTAGAAAAACGTTTAAATTAATGAATTATATAAAAACTTGTTTTGGTTGAATAACAAGTTTACTCTACAAAATCTTAATTATGTCATAAATTTTGCATTGATATTTCTTTTTCTAAGTAGTAATTAAGCACTTTTAAACGATTATCCTCCTTAACTATGACTGTATAGTTTCTATTACTCAAAAGATCAGAAGTGCTAATTCAAAGTCATATATTATAAAACTATCGCAGAAAGTTTGCTTCTAATTAAATGCTACAAGCCTTTCAAAAATAGGTAGTTATTTTATACAAAATATTAGTTTGCACTGCAGCTATAAGAGTGAGTGCAAATGGTTGCACGTAGCAATAATAGAGATTCTTTTATTAAAGAAAAAGGAAAACATGTAACCAATTTACCTTATATTTTTATTTTACTGTAATAGGTATATTACTGAGTGATCACGGCGAAAAGATGCGAAATTACACACCTCTCGCAATTTATTCAATTTAAATTCTCTAGGAATGGGATACTTGTAAGATAATATATTGTTAGAGCTATTTTTGTTTCGGTTTAATCTGACCCCGTCCACCTATTGTGTTTTAACTGCTCGTGGGTACTGGTTTCTCTTATCATGTTTTGTTTGTTCCAGGATCAAATTAGCAGTTTTATTCCTTTAAATAATTGCCAATTGCCACAGTATCCTTTGTGTGGACTAAAGTCATTATATGTTCAACAATGTTGTCTTAAGCATATAATTACTACAGTGTTTTTGTTGTTTTTATATAACTAAAGTTTTATTCATGCCAATTTTATCTGTAGTAGATAGTTGATACTTGATATACTTAATAAATCATTTTAGATAAGTAAATAAATTTAAAAAGTTCTTATCATAAAAGTACTTTTAGTAGTACATATTAAATCAAGTTAATGTTTATTAAGACATCATATGAAGACTTGGGCTTGTAGAAAATATTTTATCCTCAATAACTTTTTGTGTTAAGTCTGTAAATATAAAATATCGACAATTAATTCGCGAACACAAGGCGGTGCTTCATTCAAGTTCCTGCTGTGCATCGTGCATGACCAATTGATCTGACGTGAAGTCTTTTCTAATCATTATAAGTACTTTGCACCTTTGAGAATCACAAAAAAAAAAACAAAACAAAATTTTTAATTATAACGAAATAAGTTAAATGCATGCTTTATTCATTTCTTTTCCTAATTTATGTTATTATTATTTCTTTAGTAAAAAATTAGCTTACTACCGTAAATATTTGTACACAATAATATTCTATCATTTATAAATGTCCATAATATATAAATCATTACATTAGCTTTATAGTCAATTACTAATTATGGCCTGAGGCTCAATTCGCGCGGCAATTAAAAGTAGGTAATATACGAGTACGTGTTAGTCCAGGATAGAAGCTTTCACTCCCAATTATCAACATTCGTACGCATAACCTTAGCGTTACCGTACCATATATCGTCGGCCCCGGGCAATAAAGCGGTTATATCAAAAAACAAATTTTACAGGAGAAACAATTAAAGCTAATTTATTTATATTTTAGTGTACAGTCATTTGAAATAGGCGTTTAATATCTCAATCGAAAGGTATTTTTTTTTTCCTATTAATCCCTTTTAAAAAATATATACATATATTACATAAATAATTGAAGAGATAATGATAAAAATGTATAATACAAATTATTTACGTTGCAGTTCTTACTGCAATACCATTAACTGCTTTAAAGATTGGCCCGCCGAATCGTGTCAATACTTGTATGAATTGTTTACCTAAACATCATGCTAAAAAGAAAGGGGTAATAATTTATGCGTAGGAGTGAAAGAGATGGTGTTCAGCGTAACATGGCTTACGTCGTCGCTAGAGCTACAACAAATTTACGAGAAAAAAGGCGTAATAGATTTTTACAAAATAAATGATTGAATAATTACTTCGTATTAAGTATTTACATATCCATGTTTATAAATATTTATTTCGGGAAAAGCGGTTAACGGTTTTGTTTTTAAATTTTTTAAAGAAAAATAGAGTAAAGATGTTCGCCGATTTTTTATTTTATGTTTCATGAAGTAAGACCACATCACATAACTTAATCTTTTAATAATTTACCGTACAATAATAATAAAGCTGTTAATGTCATTAAATATATTTAAATGATGACAAACAAATCTGAAAAAAATTAGAGGTATAGATTTAAGAACAGAGAAGCCAAAAATCTAATAAAATTAAAAAGGGCGTAACCGCCGATTACCGCTTTATTGCCCGGGGCCGACGATATTGCAAAAATTACCTTATAATTAATTTTATATCTTTAAAATATTGTGATAATTTAAAAAGAAACTTGATAACTTCAGCAAACACTAAGCCAAAATAGTACATAGTACAAGTGAAAATATTGTTTTTTCTGAATTTTTTTTCTACACGTAGACTTTTGTGGTCACTGACAATATTATTGTTATGTGAAACGGGACATTTTTGGATATTTCAGCACTGTTATAAGAGCCATTGTCATGGGTAGGTGTAGGTACTGCATGGTAAAAACCAAATCTAAATTTCATCAAAATCAATCGGTCTAGACATACAGATTATAGATTATGCTTTTAAATCGAAAGTAATGGCCATTTCAGTACAGATTCGACTGAGACTATGCATAGGTTTCGATACGCCTCAAACCGTAATATGTGTATATAAAAGTTTAATAACTATCAAGCTTTTTCTACGGAGACTAAAAAATTAAACCTAATAACCGTCTAACATCTTTTATTATAGTAGGTATATTTTGATCAAACTATTAAATCCTTGGTTCTCTCTCTTGGGTCTGTTATTGACTTTGCTTCAAATGGCGTTTTAATAAGCCTCTATTTTGAATTATTATTTATTACCATGTAACGGGATGTTTACTATGTTCTTTTACTATTACGTATAAGCTGTATGCATTTTTATTACCGACATAATATGTTTAAGTAGTTATTTCGTGTGACACAATATTATGTGAATAATAAATTTTAACACAATTTCATATTTATATCATATGGGTATGTAGCGGTAGAAAATACAACATATAAATAGTTAAACTTATCATATCTTTTTTGTACAACGTAGATATAAAATTATGCAAATAATACCTTGTACATAGAATAATTGAAAGTCGACTTGATATTGTATTGTCGGGCGCAATTAATGAGTGGCATTCTCGCCACTCAAGGCACTGTCAGTTTAGCGAACAGAAACCTGTCAAAACGTTTTGACAGATACCTTACCTATCGAGATATTATGCATCTCCCCAATATCAGGAAAACTGTAGACAATAAATATTATCCAATAGTGTCATATGTGTACGTATGAGTATAATAAAAACAGCGTTCATAGATTTATTTTTATATTAATTTTTACAAGAGATTTTGTATTTATAGACGTAGGTAAAGAAGAACAGTTACCTTCTACATAAAAGAACATGTTTGCTTAATTTTCCGTTACTTTAAAACAATATTGGTATCTTTATTGTATTTATCTATTTGATAATTTCTAGATTCAATTGAACCGGTTGTGGACGATTGAACTTGTTAACAGTATCTAATATATTATGTAGTATAATCAATAATGTATTAGCGACGACGCGTGTTGCGTATTTTTTCTCTAAAACTGTTTCGCTATAACATGTTTACATAAATCAACCATGTTTTATATATAACTATTTTTGGAGCGAGAATTTCTAAAAGATTATACTGAATTTTATTCACATTATAAATATAAGTAGGTCTACATATCCACTTTAATAATTCAGAAATTGCATATTAAACAAAGAAATCATTAAGCTACGATAAAATATATTATAGCCAGCTTTCCCAAACCGAAGGTCTTCGAGATCAGAGTGTCAATATAGTGAGTCAAATGCCTTAATCGTGCTAATACGCCCGGTCAGGGCCGCCTTTAAATGGATTATTCACCTTTATTGCTATGAACTAAGGCTTGACAATGACCCGTTTATTTTACTAAGAAGACGACATTTTATCAAATTGTTCTTATTCAAAATGATTTTCTATATATTCAAATTCAAAATACCAACTCATATTCAGGTACCTATATTTGCTTAATAATTTTCACTGGGAGCAAATGTTCGCGTAAAACCACCTTAAGGATATTTGTTTTGGCGTGAGTATTGAGGTGTAACATATTCGACCGAAAATAAGATACCTAGATTGACGTATTTATTTACAATTGTAAGTAGAATAGACATTTGTTACGATTCTATCCATATATAATTGTAACAATATCTGTAACTTTGTTTGTTTGATGGAGAGGATATACGGAATAATAAAGAAATCGATACAATCTAAGATTTGAATCTAGACTATCTACTAGACTAGACTGGAAATATCACACCTCTGAAAAATGTTTTATCTGTTAAAATGCAGGTACGTAATGACAATCCCGAGCGGATAGAGGGTGAGTCGCTAGTTTGATAATAAAATACACAGGTGACATTAACAATAAATATATTTTACATTGTACGAGTAAAATACGCCACATGAGTTTAACTGAAATAAAAAATAGTTATGTGTCATATACTTTAATTATATTGTACAATTTATATGATGAACATCCATACCTGAAATATTTAAAGATTTTTATGCCATGCTATTAACTTACGTACCTTAAGTGTAATTAAAATGCTGGATTTAACAATGCATTATTCATTTAATGATCATTAACATGAATTCTTAAAGATGACAATATAAAAAAATATATTATAATTAATTAAAATATAACACTAATTGAGGCTCAGCTCACGATATTCCTTTGCTCAATACATTGACATGCATTGACATGCAGAAAACATTGCGTAGCTATCGAACTGACCACACCGCTGTTACCACACACAAAATGCTAATATTGTTTAATTATCAAAACTTTATCCCAAGCATCAATCACGATGTGTGAACCGTTGCGATGCTTGCATAATTGAAAGAGTATGGTCGTTAGTCTAAATGAAATCGGACTATCTAATTAATTAGCTATAGGTATCTTTAGAGAGTGATCTTGTAAAAGAAACCAGCCTTGTGACATGTAGTATATAGTGTGTTTGCAATAATACGATATATAAACGTGTAACGTAGATTTTGTCATATACCTACATATTTATCATGGTTTTTTTACACGCAAAATAGGCGCTAGGTCGTCGAGTTGCGGAAACCAGCCCGTGTTCACCATACCACCATACTATGGTTTTTTCTTCAATAATTTCTAATATTAGAAATTCTTTCTTCTTAACTTTTTCAAGTAAAAGAACGATAAAACTTTCCATAGCATCGTCGTGAATCATTTATGTAATTACACGTTCTACAATTAAATTTTGGAAATACAATATTAGATTCATAAATCATCATCCGTCCCACTGCTGGGCACGGGCCTCCCTCAGTACGAGGGGGATCAGGCCATAGTCCACCGCGCTAGCCCAGTGCGTGTTGGCGGACTTCACATGTCTTACGAAAACTTGCTAGGTTTTCTCAGACATGTAGGTTTCCTCACGATGTTTTCCTTCACCGTAAGACAATACAATACAAGACAGATTCATAAATAATAAAATTAATATACATATTACTAGATGTTAAAATCAATTAGGAAATACCATATTTTCGTCATATTTTGATATTGCAGAATGTTTTAAAATGTAAGTAGGTTACATTTTTGTATATTTATTTGGTCACATATAGTGAGAAATCATTGTAAATGGATATACGAGTAACATAGATCTCTTTTAAGAATGTAACTTAATAGCTTATAATGTAGGTCTTTATGTAAATATCTCGTGATGACACAATTAGTTGAGTTTATTTTACTTTAGATATGGTTTGTATATTAATTTATATCTATATATATAAAAATCTATGCCACTTTTCGTTGTAATTTTATAACTAAAGAACGGGCTCACCTATCTAAACCAAATCTTTAGGCTTTGTTCGGACTATTTAGTAGATGGTTTATGTGAAGTTTGCACAAAATCGGTCGAGCGGTTCTTCATTTATCACATTTTTTGTAACAAATGAATTCAATAAATGGCGAATTATTTTGTTAACGTGGATTTTGCTGTCAAATTGAAATTTTTTTCAATGTTGACAGTACAAGCATGTTGTTATGTATAAATAAGTAAGACATTCAAAGTTTGTAAAAATTTTATGCCAAAGGGGGCACCTAGAGACGAATCCGAGCGAAGCGAGGGTGAGTCGCTAGTATGTACTAAAATTCTATACACCCTGTATGTAAAAAAAATACTTATTTTGATACTATTACTTTCATACCATTTTGTACAAATAGATAGGCACCTCCTCCTTTTATTAGTGCATTTTTAGTGTCGACATTCCTGTTAAAGTTTAAACATTCAGTCTTAACATTATAAAATTTGCCTTAAAGTGATGTAAGCCGTGTTAGACCTTTAGCGTCATCGGCCTAGAATCGGGTTACTGGCTGAACATTCTACCTTCAATTAATCGTGGTACACTTCTATACCAAGATCTTTGCGTTAAGTCTACTTCAGGGTACACTGGGCGCCGAACATAGGTATACAGCCCTGCTGGGAGGCTCCCTTCAGTACGAAGGGGGTCAGGCTATATAGTCCACCAAAGCTCGAAAGTTTGCCAACTGGAAAAGTGCAAGTTGGCAGAGAGAGAGAGAGTCTTTCGAATATTTGCCAAGTTCTTTCAGACATGCAGATTTTCTCACGATGTTTTATGTGGTAACAATTGACGTTCTTGCCCTAATCGAGAGACCTCTTAGAAATAGAGATGATATTAATACTTGGTATCTTGTTTATTTGGTTTTTTACATGATATTATAAGAAATTAAAGTTACTATTTGAGAGTCCTATCATGCATTTAAATTAGTAAAAATCATATATCTAGTAAAAGTAAGTAAAATATCTATATTTTGTTTTTTATAATAAATACTATACCATAAGATCATTTAAGCAATATTGCTACTTTCTCCCCGACGTGAGGTATCGTTTGATGCGATGGTGATTATTTCCATTAGTGTCCATTAACTATTTAACTAGATACGATTAGAGTACGTCACGACACGATTTGCTAACATCATATATCATAACATCAGGTTTGAACGAGACAGACCCGCAAAATGATTGCATAAGTCTCAAATTATTGCACACTTAGCCTTGCGAATCAAAATTCATTAGCTTATCTATATTCTTAGAGCTTTACAAATAAGCCAACGAAAGCTTTATTTATCACTCATGATAAGGAAGCGAGGCCTTTAATTGTTATTTTGTAACTTACTTACTCGTGGTTATTTAAAAATTTCAATACAACTTTATAAATTCAAACAGCCATTTTTTTAAATTAGCAATTAAAATATATATCTATGTGCAAAATATTTTGCCATTACAATTTCATTTCGAGTGAAATGAGCCCACTCTCACTGGCGAATATAAGTCCCTTGATCACTATTCAAACACATCCGTAATGTCATTGACACTAAACGGATGCGCTTACGTAACATGCACCTTGACAATATGCCGTTATATCGGCGAGTGTAATGATTTATACGAATATTTGGTGTCTGTACATCACTGGATGAATATGTTTAGAAGGTTACATTAGTTGATATGAATAAAACTTCATTGTAATAAAAACATTCGTAATGGTCGAGGAGGCATCTAAGATTGGAGGCTGACGTTCGCAGATGAAATGTTAGCGATAATATAATTTCACAATAAAGCATTGTTCAGTAAACACCGACGCGATTGATTTGAATGAACCGTCCACACTATTTTAATATTATCGTTATTACTTTACTCTACATTCAGTATTGGAATATATCTGACGCTTTGACATTATTTATGAGTTCATAGAATTAAGTTTGGTAACAACTAGTTTGAAAATTAATTTATTATGAAATTTTGAATAAGGTTTATACGGTTTAGAAATTATTTGCGCATTATAATAGTCGGTGATTCTGCGTAGCATGATATATGTGCATAATATTATGTGTAATAATTAATTTAAGCGATCTGTCGACTTACAAAAAAAATGAATACGCTTCTCCAGACGCCATTATCCTTAGCAATGCAGAAATTATTTAAATTGTTATATAACTTAATCCTATCAACTAATCGAATTACAAACATAGTATATACATAATACATATGTAATAAATAATAAATCAGATAAAACCAGTTTGTTACATTTGAGTGTAACGTTTTAAGAATATTTATTATAATTTATAATGTAGGCACTTATGTCTGAACTTAAAACGATAAAAGGAAAGAGGACCAATTAAGTACATGAAAACTATTAAATCTACAAACTATTAAACTAAGTATATATTACTTGACTAAATGAGGTCTTTTTGTTTTGTTTTTAACGACAGTTGTTCAAGTTTCATTACATCATTATAATATTATGTAGTTAAATTTTATTACAGGTGTAGGATGGTGGCTAAAAAGTAGGTAGGACCGACTTCCATGTAGACATTTGAATATCTTGTCCACTGGCATACTACTAGTACTACAAATGTATTGTAAATACCAATATATTAATTTGGTACATTGACTCCATGTAAAGAAAGTAAAATAATGTTGATAAAGTCTATTTTCTTTTGTATACACGTCTTTATTAAGAGGAGTATTTAATGCAAACACTAGAGTTCCTTCTTCAAACAGTTTCATCTTTCAACTACTTCAAAGGCTCTTGTGAGCGGAACGCCTACACTGAGTGTCTATTTATTAACAAAGACATCAAACCCACGCATTAAGTAATATAAACTTTTAATCTGTTCTGTTTTATGGAAATGCCATAAAAATTGTTTAAATTCTTGTGGGCAACTTAAGATCATATTAAATCAAATCAAAATACTCGTATATATACTTTATTCAAATAGACTTTAACAAGCTCTTTTGAATTGTCATTTTACATATTAAAATATAGAAATTAAATAAATATCAGTATGTAAGTCTGAAAAAACTCAACAGTTGCTCTTTTAAAAAAATGATCACAATGTTGCAATACAATATTTATTGATTTATCTTACGTGAGACCCAACCAGATATTAATCCCACACATTTTCATCTACTTAGTATTCCGTAATGGCGTAATGAGCTTTATTCAATAAATCGATAAACTATAACACTATATTCTTAAAAGATTTTTTTCTATCCTTTCTTCTAATTTAAATAAATTAATATTGATAATGATTTACCTATCTTTGTTTGTATCAATATAATGGTATTCGAAAGCATCGCTTGAGAACGACTGGATCGATTTTTATCGAATATTCGAAAAGTTGTTCGGAAAATTGACAAATTCGAGAAGGACTGAAAATGCTATAAGTATTCTGTTTATTCACAGACAATAGCAAGTTGCACAGAATATCTTTCAGGTCAGCTTGTTTGAAATATTAATCATATCGCGAATACATCTACCGCAAGTAGCATGCATGCTTAATCTATATAAGCAATCACAATTCATATTTGATTTTAGTCTCGTACAGTGTTTCGATGAACATAAATTTACATCGAAAAATTAGAAGAAACAAATACATGTCACTTTGTTTACACTGACCTATATAACACTGACACGAATATCTGATGGACACCAGATTCTTTTGCTGTGTAATCTGATTAAAATTCCATAATAGATTGTCTTATGATGACCTAATGTGACCTACTTCTCCTGAAAATGTAGGTAGGTAATTACTCACGAGAATTCGCAATCATAACAAAAGCTGCTTATTATCAAGAAATAATTAATATTTCATTTTATGCTTATAGGCGTATTTGTAAATATTTTTAACGGCGCTAATTAATCATATGTTTTTACAAGTATTTTTAACGAATTACTTAGTAGTGGGTCGTAGTACAAGAAGTATTGGCTAATTGAAAATTAATTCTTTAAAATTCCTGTCAGGCTTACATACTTACCATGAAATACCTAAAAATATCTTTAACTGTATAGTAATTAGCTTTAAACTGTATAAGTATTAACTACGGAATCAATAATAAGTATTAGGTTACTGAGGAGTTTTCGAAATTCAAATCCAAAAAGGATTAAGAGTAAAGAAGAAAAAATATGTGTTTCGAGTAGCGAAATAAAAAAAAAACATCTGTTCCGGCTCAGACCAATAGTAATATATTTTAATTAATATCGACTGTGTAAAATTATAATTATTGTATTATATTTATCATTTGGACAGCTAGTTCGAATCGTAATAAATAATAAAAATGCACCCACCTTCACTTTCGCCGATAAAATGTGTCTAGGATCGCTTAGAGAAGTTTCTCTTCTAATATGGGTTGGTAAAATTCATCAAGGCATATTGCGAATAGTGAAATGTGCGTAGGAATTTAACACTTCGCTGTTTGCATGTAGCGGATCTATCGGCAATGGCAGGCGTTGCTCTGACCGATACCTGTACGCGGTGACATAACCACACTTAGCTACGTAATCTATACGTATAATAAATAGTAATGAGGGCATCATCGACTTTTAAAATTATTTTTAATATTGCCTTTTTTATATTTAACGGCACGTTTGGCTCAGTTGGTAGTGGTACTTTCTGCGCCAGCGGTCGCGGGTTCGAGTCCCGCTGAGGGCATTCATTTGTTGAGCACGAATGTTTGTACTCCAGTCATGGGTGTTTATACTTATAATTTGTATGTATTTAAAATTTATATATGTGTAGTATATAAACTACCTGGTATCCGTAGCACAAGCACGTAACGTAGCTTACCACGGAACTAGATGGCGCTGTTGTAATAATGTCCCAACATATTCATTATTCATTCATATTCATATTTGGTGTGAAGATAGATTTAGGATTTGATTTTGCTATAATATGTGTGTACCTATATGAAATTAAAATCAGAGATTATATTAATTTGGTTCGGTAGGTACCTACCTTTACAGGTTTCAAAATAAGTGTCAACTAAGAAAGGCCAAAATTCATAAGCGAATGTTCGTTTTGCATAAAGAATTTTATTTCGACCATCAACAAATTAATGAATTTATTATTATTTTTACTTTTAATCTCATACCTACTTTACATAGGTAATATACTTATATCCATACTATAATATTACAAACGTTTAAGCGCGTTTGTTTTATTTGTAGTTATGTCCTTTTTTCACGTGAAAACGGAGTGACAACTGACAGATTGGCATGTTTTACTTTTTGTATCGAGACAGTTGGAGGGCTGGAGGGTGAAATATGTTACACTTTACCGCGGGACAATTCAACTCCTCCTAAACGGCTTGACCGATTTATAATTTTTTTGTGTATACTTATTTGGAAGGTCTGAGAATAGGTCGTAGGCTATTTTTTTCTCTCTAGGTGATAAGGGTGATCCCTTCAGATTTTTTTGTTTTCTTAGACGATTTTTAGACGATGTTTTTATCCATGATTTGGCATTAAAAATATGTACTTATATTTTGTTCACCCTAAATGTTCCCTTCTACCACCAATGCCTATTTTTAATAGTGGTTAGAACGCGGGCGGAACCGCGGGAATTGCTAGTATTTTATATATAATATACCTACATTTAATCTCCATACCAACCGTTAAAACGTATACCGCTAATGATTAAAGTATCAGATTATTATTACTTATAATTTAATACTAGTATAACAAAACATAAAGAAAATAATTTAATTTTATATTTAAGTAGGTATCGCATGCAGTTGCGCTCTCGCATAGTTTGTTTTAATACATATAATTGCTACTATCCAAGGGGATAGACGAATTATGTTAGATAGCGTAATCGTCCTTAATAAACAGGCTTTAAAATGCAACTTCCTATTTATTACGGAAAATTATGGTAATCCCAGAATTACATTAGCTCAAACAAATAACGCTTAATATTATATTATAGTGTATTAAATCAAAGAATTTATGCTATCAAACTACAGTAAACTATGATAGTGCATGTTGGACAGCAATACCTAACCTAGTGTGTGCAGCATAATATGACCGATGGTAACATTGAGCGAGTGTTAATGCCGACTAATGCAAATACCATCAGATATAGATTTACAAATAAATAAAAAGTTACTTATCATATGATATTTAGGCAAAATGATTTGAGCGAGTCACGTTCCATTAACTTTGATCAGAAAGCCGTTAACTAATACTAGATTTCTGTTGAGATTATACAAGATACAGTGATATGGATATCTTGCGGCTCACATTTAAGAGCTATTAGTTACATTGCTAAATGGTCACGTATTAATCAGATAACTTCAAACTTGGCCATTAATAATGTAGAATTGTAAAAACCCTCTCCCATTGTATTTGGTTGGTAACCAATCAATTAGCAGAAAAGATCAATATCTGCAGATAGTCGATAACGTTCATCGGAAGACACTTCGAAAGTAGGATAAATCGTGAGTTTACTAATTATTATTAGTGTTACGTTAAGTATTGCGACAAGCGTTTGTCTCCTTATTGCGAATCTACAAAGATTTATGGTTATTAATCAGGCTACAGTGGCAACAGTTTTGTTTTGTTACGTCACCGTGATAATATGTTTATCTAAAGAAACAGTTGTGTAATATCTACGAAGTGTTTTAAATTAGCTTACATTAATGGTACTTCTGACATTATACCTTTTATACGTAAAATATATACGTTTGATATACCGACGTATTTTTTATATCGTACTTTAACATTTTTGCCTGTATTCAGCTGTCGTGATCCATACAACACCATATTTCACTAGATCCAGATTATGTGGAAAAAGGCAGATCTGTCACTATAAAAGGCTCCATTTTACTGCCGTAGTCGGAACATGAACAGAAATAACATGTCATTACATTACGAGAAAGCAAGAAAAAAGCGAATGAGTTGTATCAAGCCAGAAACATTTACGATATGTATAACGTATTTATTATGTTTAGTGATCTTTTATGGCATCGTAGATATACGTAGGGTCATGAAATCATTAACATCTAAAGAAATTACAATAATTACGGAGTTTCAGGGATTTTCTAAAAATAAGAACTTAACTTTTTTCTGTGGTTTAATTCTATAAGGCATATATTAATATTAATTGTTCTTTGAAACTGTCGGAAGAAATTCAAATTTTTCATAATTTGCGTGACTTGTATTTTAAACTTAAGTTCTATGGGAACTATGTGATAAAATGAAACATGAAAATGATACCTGTCAAACTCGCGAAGTTAACATACTCGTAGTCGTTATGTTTCCCGAAATAATCAACTTTCTGCGCATTTTTCTTAGTTTTTATTTCCGTTAAAACCTTCTACAAAGTCTTATAAATTGGTAAACGGATATTTAAACCTATAGGTATTTTTGAATCTTAATATCATCATAAGTTAATTGATTATATAAAAAAGTTATGAAAGAACTTTAACTAGTTGATTATTTTAACTCTTTGTTGCAAATTCTAAATATATTACAGATTATACGAAATATAACTTCAATTGCAAATAATATACTATTGTAAGTCTACGAAAGTCACTTTGTTCTAAGTTGTAATTGTAAAATACACTTTCTCACAGTGATTTAACGATGGGTCAAAGGCTTGGTGAAAAACTTGCCATCGTAAGCGCCTCTCATTTCCGCAAAGCCAATGAAACTGTGCCTTACAGTTTATTCGCTATCAAATATTATATTTTACATTTCCAGAAACAACGATTACTAGATTCAATGTGTTTGTCTTCGTTACTAACTATAAATTTTATTTTTAACCGACTTCAAAAAAAGGAGGAGGTTCTCAATTCGTCGGGGACTTTTTTTTTTTTTTTTTTTTTCTATGTATGTTCCCCGATTACTCGACGATGGCTGGACCGATTTGGAAAATTCTTTTTTTGTTTGAAAGGGTATAGTTTCTAGTTGGTCCCATAGTCACCAAGTCACGATCTGATGATGGGATCCAGGGGAAATCGAAGACAACTCTCAAATTTTATAGGCACTTATTACGTTTTTCATATATTTTCTAAAGCTGTTCAAGTATTTGCGTCTGATAATCATCATCTCCTGTGGTTGAGCTAATGATGGAAGGTACAACTCCTCAACGGTTAGGAGTTAAAAGAAAATTCTTTCAATATTATACGTAATTATAGACCGATAGTTAAATTCTTTCAGGCTCTTATTAACCGACTCTAAAAAAAGGAGGATGTTCTCAATTCGTTGGGGACTTTTTTTAATGTATGTTCCCCCTTACCTACTCGAAGATGGCTGGACCGATTTGGAAAATTCTTTTTTGTACATAAACAAAATAAGTATCTACTTTCCGTAAAAAATTTGAAAATAAATTATTTTTAACAAAAAACAAAAACCGACTTCAAAACTAAACAAATCTAAACTAAAAAGTAGAAAATAATACTTTTAAGAACTTCGTTAATTTAGAAGTCGGTGCCAGCCAAAGCAAAATAACCTTAAATAGACACATATTCTATTAATCTATATCTATAATATTTGTAAACATAATCAAAATACCGTTCGAAAGTTCCTTGCAAGATAAGTCTATCCGTCTTGGCTGGCACCGACTTCTAAATTAACGAAGTTCTTAAAAGTATTATTTTCTACTTTTTAGTTTAGATTTGTTTATAATATTTAATGTTCACAAGTATGCCAAATAAAGACTATTCATGGATACGCCATTTTGGGGATCGATTGCACAATATAATACCTTTTTACAACTTGTATGTAATATAAATAAGTAAAATCAATATAATTTTCATTTAAAAAACCGTATTTTATCACCTTCATTGTCATATTATTAGTAATGACAGATGCAGTGAATTGGATATATACTCGTACATACTACATAATTAAATGTGCTTTATTTACGCTTCACATAAAATTCTGAAAGACATTGACATCTACATTAATTTAAGATTTATCTATAAAAGTAAATTTTGCACGAGGTTTAATTTTTTTAATATTATATAATATACCTACTAGAAACACTCTCGATTCACTCGGGTTCGTTTCTAGGTGCTCCCTGCCAAATTTAAAGTTTGTAGGACAGAAGGACTTTCATACAAGCTTGCGCGAGCCCCGAGACCTCCTTAATCCTTAATTAATTATCGCAAGTGAGTGATTTAGTAACCTTTCGTTAACAATAAATTTAGCACAAAGTTACGTTAGCATTTTGCTGCATTTTAAGAACTATTCTTCTCATTACGCTGATGATACTCAAAGGATCGTTACCAAATGTACTTTATAAGACCAATCTAAAGTAGGTACCTTTCAATTAAAACCGCCTGTTTAAATCATCCAAGTCCGATCTCATAAGGCGGAGATATCCAGTAGCCCGTTTTATATTCATTTATAGTGGAAGTAGTAACCCTTCTTAATTCTTAATCACTGAATACTTTTAAAAATAAAATTATCTAGAATATCTGAAAACAGAATATGTACAGAGCTTAGTCCAGATCGCTTGTTAAATACGACTTGTAGAGAAGTAATAAAAACTGACCCGTCGCTCGGTTTGTTGGTGGGTGGTAGATATTTTATGACCTAAAGTAACACGTAGACTATGTCAATTGTCATGTTTCTAGGCCATTAAAATCTTAGCTCCTAGATGAAGCAGAGGGCGTCCACAATGCGTCCATCCAGGGTTTATCTAGAGCTTCAAGCCAGGTCTTCTATTGTTCTCGTTTCTGCAATGATTGAGCGTCGCCAGGTTTGCTTACGACGCGGACGGCCACACTTACGCTCAACCTAGGTACATACTTATTTTTAAACCGATGCTACGAGTTGGTATGTAAGTATAATTTTTTACTTATTTTTAACCTGCGCTTGACTATGCATATGCATAATGCATTAGGCATGCAAAATGTTTTGTGTAGAAATTAATATTATATAAAGGTACTCATAACTTGTAGGTAATTATGTTGACCCAAATATAATAATTCACATTGTATTATATCGTGTGAAAATAAAATAAAGATAAATTGTGTGAAAGGGAGATTATATCTAAGAAACCTGCACGCCTGTTCATTATACTTCCTATTCATACCTTTTGACTTTGACATATTACCTATTTGAGCGTTTAAATGATAGCTAGATACTTTAAATAATAAGAACATGATAAATGGTGTGGTTTAATTATTAATCTTAATAATGCTTCTAAATTCAGTACAAAACTCACTATTTTGTAAAGGTTTTGCAAGCGTCTGAAAGATTAATATATTCCTCGGGAAGCATACAATGATCTTATTTTCTATAAACCATATTTCACTGATTTGCAATCGCTGTTATTACATTAACGTTGGTAGTAAATAAGCTACATTATTATAAAGTTATTTATGAGAAGGGCCAATAAGCTCAAAAACAAAAATTCTATTAATTATTAACGATATCGATTTTGGTATTTAAAAGGTTACAATGTATTATTAAGTAATAAAAAAATGAGACCGGATTTGAAGCAATATCTGAGCTTGAAAAGTAATGTTTTCAACGACAGGCCGGCGCCGGCGCAGACAAAACTGACATTTACATGGGACCTTGCGTTTAACAATTTGCGAACAATACATGCTCTTGTCACACGCATTCCCGGAACCTATCGCTCGAACCCGGAGTGACCTCAACGTGGCGGCCTCCACAGCTGCTCAAACATTCTCCATCAAATAAAAGAATATATAAATTATTTTTAACAAAAAACAAAAACCGACTTCAAAACTAAACAAATCTAAACTAAAAAGTAGAAAATAATACTTTTAAGAACTTCGTTAATTTTGAAGTCGGTGCCAGCCAAGACGGATAGATTTATCTTGCCTTTGCAATGGACTTTCGAACGGTATTTTGATTATGATTACAAATATAGATATAGATTAATCGAATATGTGTATATTTAAGGTTATTTTGCTTTGGCTGGCACCGACTTCTAAATTAACGAAGTTCTTAAAAGTATTATTTTCTACTTTTTAGTTTAGATTTGTTTAGTTTTGAAGTCGGTTTTTGTTTTTTGTTAAAAATAATTTATTTTCAAATTTTTAACGGAAAGTAGATACTTATTTTGTTTATGTACAAAAAAGAATTTTCCAAATCGGTCCAGCCATCTTCGAGTAATGGGGAACATACATAAAAAAAAGTCCCCAACGAATTGAGAACCTCCTCCTTTTTTTAGAGTCGGTTAATAAGATCCTGAAAGAATTTAACTATCGGTCTATAATCTATAATTACGTATAATATTGAAAGAATTTTCTTTTAACTCCTAACCGTTGAGGAGTTGTACCTTCCATCATTAGCTCAACCACAGGAGATGATGATTATCAGACGCAAATACTTGAACAGCTTTAGAAAATATATGAAAAACGTAATAAGTGCCTATAAAATTTGAGAGTTGTCTTCGATTTCCCTGGGATCCCATCATCAGATCGTGACTTGGTGACTATGGGACCAACTAGAAACTATACCCTTTCAAACAAAAAAAGAATTTTCCAAATCGGTCCAGCCATCGTCGAGTAATCGGGGAACATACATAGAAAAAAAAAAAAAAAAGTCCCCGACGAATTGAGAACCTCCTCCTTTTTTTGAAGTCGGTTAAAAATCGCACACTGGCACCCCCATACGTCTCGCTCGTATTAATCAGTGTCATATAAAAATACTTTTATATTTAATAACTAGGCTGCATAATGTTATTTTATTGCATTTAAAATTTATTTTATTTCTATATAATATACCTATAAGATAAGTAAATTTAACACTTAATTGTGTATGGAATAAAAATGACAGTAAGTAGTCTTTTAATATCACCTTTTCTGTTTTTCGAAGAATTTGCTACCACATTATCATAGGTGCTTTATTATAAGCTACTCTATTTGTAACCCGAGTGCTAAGGAAGGGTTAAAATATTAAATCGAGTAAAGTTTACTTTGTTTATAGTTTATTTTTCTATTTACAATGTTGTGTGCATTACTTATCAATGGTCGTTTTTGAAGTTGGGTTCTTGATTTTTTTAAATTTTTATTTTATAAAATGTTGGTACCTACGTCGGAACATACGTTACTTTGTAATGAAATATTTATTATTGTTATGAAATACCTAAGATTAATTTATGGTGATTAAATTATAAACTTTTACAAATGGCACATCTTTCGCACGATTTTCTTAGTTAGGTACCATTTGACTTATAAATGTTAAAGTTATGTTTCATATTGTTTCTAGATTGTGTATGCTATCACAATAATCGATCTCTTTTGATTTTGATGATTATATAAATGCATGTATAAAATATCCATAATTTACTACACAAAAATTTCAATTTACAGAAATGAGCTATGGAACCAAATATATATTTAATAGTGAACCGAACACAGTAGGTATAATCTGGGCTTACTGCTTTCAGCTTTGTAAAAGCTAATATTCTATTACAAACGTCTCATTGCCTACAATCATATAATATATTGTAATGATTATAAAAATAACTGTTAAAGTAAATTACAGTGTCAAAAAAGTAAATTTATGATTATATAATTGAATATTTTAATCAAACTGACGACCGCCGCTTAACGTTTACCGTTAATTAATAAAAATGACAAAAATTAAATTACCTATATCAATTCTAACGCAATCATGTATCATGTATGGCTCTTCTTCGACACTTTTAAAATCCCTGGCACATTTTAAAAATTAATTAACATTTAAGGTAGAAGAAATATAATATAAAAAAATATTTTTACTAAAATTAGGTTTACTTGAATTTATTATCCTTAGCCTTCATCCTTCCCGTCAAATTACTAGAATCTATTGTCTACGTATTAATTTTAATTGATTTTTTAAAAGCTTTCTCAAACTATTAAATAAGAAAATTAGTCAACTAGAATGTTAAAAAATATAATATATTTTGTAATAAAAAGACATTCATCATTTACCGCAAAATTAAAGGGGCACAATCACAAGAACGGTAGACTGAGCCGTAAATGGCAGACGGAACGCGAATGTCAAAATTGCAGCTATTTACAATGCATCAACCTGCGCCGGCAGCTGGCTTGCGGTTCTTTGACAAATGAAGCTGTAGTCTTCCTGACCGCGTAATGTATGGTGACTTAGCTTAGTGCTACTGTGTGACCCGGAACGTCAGGTGAATGATCACGCACTTGAGCTATTACTTGGAAATCGGGATTCTCAATACGAAGGGACCTCGTTCAAATATTTATGTATTGTGATGTGGTTTACTTATCTCAATTTGTCTCTTCAGCAATTACAAATTTAAATAATGTTTTGCATTACCATAAAATATTTATTTTGTAAGATTGGCATTAGTTATTTACTAATTCCATTTCATTTAAAATAATAAAAAAGAAGTAGCAGCACCACATTCGCTTTATAGAATGATAACTTAAAATATACAGTATCGATCAGCAAAATAGGATCTAATGCCCGCACTCATAGTCACTTAATGAACCATTAAATCGTTCTTTAGTATGGATATTCTCGACTTAATGGTTCATTAAGTGACTATGAGTGCGGTGGTAAGGCCCTTTGTTCTCGTTGAACACAACTCGTTATGTCCTAAGTCGATGGCCGTAGCTTTATTTTCTTCTAGTCCTCCCAGGCACAGCCATCGTGCAGATCTTTTTCTTTACTTTAGCTCTTCTTCTAAGAATTTCTAGTAGATCGAAAATTGGAAAACTTAGAGAAATTGGACGTCATGGTCTGAATAAATAAATAAAAAAATAAAAATGTTGGACGTTATTTTATACAAGCCATCCATCTTGTTCCGTGGTAAGCTACGAGGCTTGTGCTACGGATACCAGATAGTTGACACACTAAACATAGTATTTAAATTTCAATACATATGAAATACATATTATTAATTATTATAAATATAAACATCCATGACTGGAGTACAAGCATTAGGGCTCAACAAATGTATGTCCCCAGCTCACTCAAATCTGCGACCTCTGGCAAAGCAAGTTTCACAACAAACTGAGCCAAGAGTGTCGTCATTGTCAAGTACTTTTCGTGTTTTAAATTAAGTACCTATATTCGTAGAAAAGAAAGTTTTACTGTGAGGTTTCATTCTATTTTTAAAACCATTATATGGTTATGTATGAGTCACTACCTGCAGGATAAAAATATTTCAAGCTTGGAATACTTAAAGTTAAATATTACATGTAAACATTTAAATCATTCATGGCACATATATTTACACTGTAAGTAACAAAGAAGACAGCAGAATAGCAAATAACTTTTACCTTATTTGCAGAAAATCTTTCTTGAAAAAATGTGCACTCATAAGATTCAACCTTGAACTCTAAAAATAGGACAAAAATTAATACAAGTAGTGGCCAACAAAGGCTGATAACTGATCTCAGTTCGGGCAAGTGGGCGCATTAATACAGAACATAAGCCATTTACATAGTACAGGGGCCGCTGAGATGTGGCAGTCAGATATGCGAAGGATTTAAATGAAATAAATGGAACTCTTAATGTAGCTACAACACCCACCACACCCGGAAGGTTTACACTCAGCCCTGTGATACACAATCTAGCTAGAATGGTAATTATTTCTTGTGCTTTATCGCGTCTTCATAATAAAGTTAATCTGTCACTATGGCATTTTTATACCTGAATATTTTTTCTTATATTAAGGCGATATAAAAACGAATAATCGACAAGTGGGTGACAGTGAAACATTTCTTTAAATGGAAATAAGATTTAAACAGAATAATATTTTAAAAAAAGTTTTAAAGAAATCCCACATTACTTTAGCAAATGTTTTCGTCACACTTCGTTGCTTAGTGGAAACCTTCTAAAGTGCTACTATAATTAGAATGGCGCACAAAAATGTTATATCTGAGTCTGCTCGATACGCTGTCTGCATCGCACACAAAGTTATATAGCTGTTGCAAGGAAAACTCAAGTCTCCGAGGGTAATAACGTGTATTACTTTCTGTATATAGACGGGGGTGATCCTGCACATGCGCCTTTGTCGTCATCGATTTTTCTCACTTTGACAGTTCGGCCGATGTTTTGAGCTAACACCCGCGTATCGAAAACAAAGTAAACAAAAAATATGGCTTTAGATTTTTCTGCTACGTATAAGTTATTAGTTTTAGGTGATTCCAATGTGGGAAAAACTTGTATAGTGCATAGATATTGTGATGAGAGATATTACGATATTTACATTTCTACTATAGGTAAGTGTTTTATTTATTTTTCATTCTGGGTATTTTTGATGATGTTCCATTTTGTTTCATCGTGGCGTTATAACAGTACAAATAAACAGTAACAAAGAACAAATCCGTTATGCTTGTGCCTCCAGTCAATCCCGAAACGCAGCGAACTGCAACATATAAATATTTCTGAATCTATTACTATGGTTTCCATGTACACTAAATAATCTTAATTCAAATGAAATTAATTAATATTAATTTAATTTTTTGTTTGATTAGTTAAGAAATTTCTACACCTATAGATTTTGACCTTTAGACCTTTGGAGGAATTATACTTACTCTTAAACCATATACCTACTCATATGGAATATTATCGTATATTCTTAAATTAAATAGATTTAAGAACCCACATACGTAGTTACTTTTATCAGTTATAGGAGCAGTTATTTGTTTGACCATTTCAAAGATATCTAACCGTTGTTCAAACAATTTTGCAGGTATAGATTTTAAACAGAAGATAATAAATTTAGATGGAGTGCCCATTAAACTTCAAATATGGGATACAGCGGGTCAGGAGCGATTTAGAACTTTAACTACAGCTTACTATAGGGGTGCTATGGGCATAATACTCATGTATGATATTACTAATTTGGAATCATTCAACCATTTGTCTTATTGGTTGAGAAACATTCAAGAAGTAAGCCATATTGTTTTATAAATATTTTGTGCCTTTATTGTTTTATAAATATTTTCAATTTATTAACTAAACGAATGATTTTTTTTTCGTAATTTTACATAGATCTGTTACGTTTATATTTAAAGTATTTACATTTTATTATTTTATTTTTTCAGTATGCTTCTCCAGATGTTATTAAAGTGTTAGTTGGTAATAAGTGCGATGTACACGAAAACCATCGAGCAGTTCCCAAAGAAAGAGGCCAAAAGGTAATCTGTTTTTTTATTAAATAGGTATACAGATTAACTTTATTGTTAAATCATCAGATATACTATGAACTATAAAATAATGTGTGTATAACCACTATCCTATGTACAATATCAAAAAGTCTTAAAAATACCATTTGGATTTGCAGATTGCCGACGATTTCGACATGCCATTTTTCGAGGTATCTTGTAAAAGCAACATAAATATTGAGGAAGCCTTTGTGACTTTAGCCAGAAAAATAAGAGAATATCGAGAGACCAAGGTAATGAATCGTTGTACCTAATAGCTTATATTATAGGTAATAACGTTCGCGGTTCGAGTGACATTCAAAAATTTTCGAACATTTGTATTGCATAGGTAGCAAATTTTAATTCTAAAATCCGAAAATCACTGAATTGTTTGTAACTATAATGGGTTAGATTATTTTATTTACTACTTAGTATAACACACCTTAGTATATTAACCTTTCTCGTTAAAAACTTATTAGCTTCCAAAAATTTTTGCTATTCGGATTAGAAAGGAAATAACTTATGTTTTGATTTCCTTAAGTCAATTAAGTACAAATGGTAAGCATATGGTATCATATCATCTTGATTTTCCGGCCCTAAAACGGATGTTTAATGTGTGGTCGAACTTTCTCAATGGCATTATGTTACCGGAGAATGTGCGACATGACATCCGAAGTGCCAGTTTGGGCGTGAAATTCAATACCGCGAAAATCCGACGTCGTGGGATATCCGTACATTAATTTACTTATTTAGTATTTTTTATGGCTAAGCTAAGATAAAATATTAAGTATAGGTACTTACGGTCACAAGCATTGGTAGTACGGAATACTAGTGATGCGGGTTCAAATACAGGTCTCGCAACTCTGATTATTTTCATCTGTGAATGATTTCTAACATGAGTACCACTTATCTTATGGTGAAGGAGAACCATCGTGAGGAAACCTGCATATCTTAGGGAACCTAGCAAATATTCCAATTTCCAAGAACATGTGCATTGTGCAATCCGCCAGGCCGCAATAGGCCAGCGTGGTGTACACGGCGGCTGATCCTCCTTATATTAAGGGGAGGCCCGTGCCCAGCAGTGGGACGTTAAAAAGGTTAATATTATTTAAGTATACTTAATTTTTACGAATTTTCTTTTCAGGCTGATGCATTTGAATTGAAGGAAAGGGACAACGTGATAAAACCATCTGAATCTGAAACAGATGTGTCAAAATGTAGTTGTTAGCCTAAATTGTACGTAGGTATTACATTACAACATAGCTTACAGTTACACTCTACCTATGTAAAGAACAACAGAACTAAATAGGTAATAAATTGTCATTGGTGCGCCATTGAATTAAAGAGATATAGAGATTTGTTATTAAAATTCACTTTCCTGACTCAGAAATACTACAAAAAGTTTTACTGTCATCAGGTATCTAATTTTATCAACCGACTTCAAAAGGAGGTCCTCAATTCGGTTTTATTTTTGTATTTTATATTGTTTCAGAACTCCGTCATATTAAATTAAATGTTTTATAAAAATATTTTTCTTGTTTTTAAAAAAATGATTGGTAGTGTTCATATACGTACCAAATTATCGATATTATCGAAGTCGGTGCCAGCCGATACAAAACTAAGCAAAGCTTAAATCACAAATCGATGTACAGGTACCTATAATATTTTAAACAATAATAACTTTGAATATAGACGTGTACATACATATACCTAATCAAAGAATAATAATTGTCGGCTGGCAAAAACTCTGAACATATCTGATTAGGTGCGAATATTTTTTTCTTAACAAAACTCTGTATCTTGAAATTTCAGGTAAATACAAACAGACTCAATTAAATGGCCGATAAGATTGAAACAATTACGAGATATTGATTAAAACTCGATTTTGTAGTAAAAACTTTTGCTAGTAACATTTATGAAAAAAAAAACGTGATTTTATAGAAAAATATAAACGTACAGTAGATAATTTCATTATTGTAGATGTGATATTCGGACCAGAATTTCGAAATGAATTAACTATTCTCTAATGTAATTCACATTCAGCTATACATTTTAGCAGAAAATATTATTTCTATTCAATCACCAAACATGATGTATTTTGGTAATTTAACGTTACGCCTCTTATTTTTTAAAAGCAAAGTGAGCAAATGCTAGCTTGCATATTTTTTTAAACTGGACTTTTATAAGGATTTTTCGAAACTTTTTAGAAATATTTCATTTATTCATGTATCCAATGGTGTTAAATTATCAAATATTTCAGAATTATTGAAAGTGTTTAACAAAAAATATATTTTAATACGTTTTGAAATTCTGGTTAGTAAATAGACTGTATGCACGCTTTAGGCATATACTTGAGTGCTATTTGCGTGTATTCACTGTCGCATTTCTTTAAAATAACATTATTAATTAGGTCTAGATGAATGAGTATAGAAGGAAGTATCCTACTTTGTCATAGTGTTATTACAGCTCTTAAAAATATTGATCATCAGCTGTTTCCAACTAAAATTATGACTAATTTCCTAAACGTAAACAAGTATTTGGTCATTGTATTATCTTAAATATTTTAAAAAATCGACCATTAAGGTAGAAATAAAACGAAAATTGTCTGTTTTTAATAAAAATAATATTATAATATATCGGCATATGTATATTGCCTTAAAATTTGGCTTGACTATACGCCTTCGACGCATTGCTCACCAAAATTATATTAATGTGCATGGACTAAAGCACACTTAACGAATTTACTCAATAAAGTTTTAAACTTCTTGACTTAGAAGAGTACGGATTGAGTTGCATATAATGTGATAGAATTGGAGTAATTCACACAGATATTATATTTGAAGTAAATTAACTACTTACTACTTCAGCTTTATATTATATTTATAATTATAAAAAGTGAAATGAATATGTTCTGACATAACTAATTTTTTAAGTATTTGTAAGGAAATGGCCCCATTAGTATATAATATTTTTTGTTAGTATTCATAATGTCATAAAATACATTTCTTCTACTTCTCTTACTCCTCAATTAGGAATCTACTTTGTACCTTAGGGAATAGGGAAGTGTCATCAAAAATTGTCTTAAACAAAGTATTGCTAATAATAGTTAATAATTTATTTATCAAAACAATGTATTAGAAAAATATCATTAATATTATTATTTCAATAAAAAAGTCAATTCAACTCACAATATTTATTATATGTCTAATAAGTTAGGTATATTGTATTTCAGTTACCATAATATAAAAAATAATAGTATTTGCTATCTCATGATTACTCGTTGACTCCAATATATTACATTATTGTGACATTTTGTGAGGCACAACTGAACTAGATCTATGTATTATTACTAATAAAATTTTATTACAATGTGCTTTTATTTAATTTAAATTGATAATTTACATTTCATATCCTTAGAATTAAAAGATAGTATTTGGAGTTCATCGTGGACATAGTGACAGGAAATTTTTGTATATACAATACTTTAAAATTATCATCTCTTGGAAATTATAAATGGGAGTCTCTCCCGTGACCATGATTGCTGTAAAGCATTCGAAACGTCGGGAACTAAAAATCAAAATAAATCCGCGACAAAATCCGAAAAGGTAGTTTCATTTATAATGTCGAATATTCGCGTAAATCTAAGAAAGTATTATCTCTTGGAAAGTTTAAAAATTCAAACAATATGTATATTTAAATATAAACCTAAAAAAAGATTCAAATAGCAATTCTGTCGTCGATATTGTGGCAATGTGTCGTTACGTCGTTATGAATTTTGTTAACATCATTTTCATTGACAATTACGACGTCACGACACAAATCAATACAATATCGACGACTAACTGCCGCATTCATAGTCACATAATGAACAATTAAGTAAAGAATCTCCATACTAAAGAACGACTTAATGGTTCATTAAGTGACTATGAGTGCTGGCGAAAATATGGACTGGACTCTATAGCTACAAATCAAATAATTCTAATAATAATAATGTTCTCCGACCGACTTCGGCCATGGCGGCTAATCTCAATGAGACTAGCCAACTGCGCAGGAGATATTTACTGTGGTTAAGGCGCAGGACCGACGGCTTTACGTACTCTTCGAGGCACGGTAGGCGACACACCACCAACTTCCCAACTCCGGGCTGTTACTGAGGCTTACTATACAGAAAGACTCAATAACTAAATTTGGCCCGACCCGGGACTCGAACCCAGGACCTCTCGATGAGTGGCCGTACTTGCTAGCCACTACACCAACGAGGCAGTAAAAAAATAATTCTATACTAGGTATGACTAAAGATTG
This sequence comes from Boloria euphrosyne, assembly GCA_951802675.2. Classification (NCBI taxonomy): domain Eukaryota; kingdom Metazoa; phylum Arthropoda; class Insecta; order Lepidoptera; family Nymphalidae; genus Boloria; species Boloria euphrosyne. The sequence continues at coordinate 7,940,649 of OX637877.1, forward strand.
CCCTAAACACCACAATATAATATGTTAAGTCTTACATTTTAAAGCTATTACATTAGTAAATTACTGTGGCTTTAATTTTTATTAAATATTTAACTGTCTTCTTCGTTTTATTGTTGGCAATTCATTTTTAATACACTCTTGCTTTATTTGTATCAATCTATTGATTGATGGTTGATTTGATATCACCTCTTGTGACTCTGGTTCACTTTTAATTTGTATATTAGTATCTATGTTGCCTCTGAAAAAGAAATTAATAATACAGTGTAAACTGCATGTAACATAACTCGATTTAACGATAAACTCCCTAAAGCGTTAAAATCACTCGGCTTTGGTTGCTTTAACTTGTTTTCCATAATGATACACTCTATTTAGCATTACACCCACTCTCAATAACAACAAAAATTAAACAATAAATAATACTTTCTAAGTTGCCAAAATGTGCATTAAAGAAGCTTTGGAAGCAGCAAAATTATTGACAAAGTACTTTCTTTTTCATCAAGATGCCTCAATATCGCAAGATATGAATAAAATAAGTAAAAAAATACAACAAAATTACTGGTGCAGCAAAAAATTTCAGACGATAATAACAAACTATATGCAATAGCGTTTTAATAAGAATTGTTTTTATGTATGGAATTACTAACACTAGTCTGAAATAAGTATTTTCGTTTTCTAATACAGATTTTTCCTCTCTCTATTTAACTTTATAATGTCAAAATATGTGCGGTCCCTTGATTGTTGTTATATAGAGTTACTGTATATTAATATTCAAAGCCTATTGTAGTAACTTTAATTGTTATACTACAACTATTACGCAATTTTTGAGCTTTAGTGAAAACCATAAAACACAACTTACATATCATTTTCTTTAGGTACATGTACAACTCTTTGAAGAAGATTGTTTGATATTTCTTGCACTCCAAAATGTTTATTGTATGAAGAATGTTTATTCATATGTTCTTCATCATTATATCGAGGTAAAGCAGCTAAAAAAAAACAAAGTAAAAATTTAAATAAATAACATAAGATTTACAAGTTAAAGAAACATAGAAGTAGAAACAGAATTTTATACTATAATTTTTTTTGAACATAAAAAAATATTTAATATATAACTTATACTGACTGTATCGGATTTTTCCACCTTGAGATTTATATTCTTCAATTTCCACATCTTTTTTCTTCAATAATGTCCGTAATTCATTTTCACTTGATTTCAAATCTTGTATGGTTTTTAGTATTGGTTGCATGACTTCATGAAAGAACTGAAATTGATACACTTGAATTAATGAATTAATATATATATTTCTATAACCAAATTATATTATACAGATTATTAAATATAATGTTCCAAGGCAAAAATACTATATTTAATTTTAATGTCTGTATATTGTGGTAATAGGACATAATGTTCTGTCATTTATTCTTGCGCTGTAGATATTATCTTAGCCACGAGCTGTGTGTCCTAAACCAAGCTCTAATGGAGGATTAATCAGAATAATAATACATTGAGATTTGTTGATTTTTTAAGAGTAGCTTATTTATATCAAAGACTTACTTTGTATAAAAAAGTCACATTGATCTGCTTCTGTGTTAAATAAAGTCAAATTAAATAAGGTGAAATAAAAATACTTACCAATTCTCTAGAACCTTCTTTAAGATGTAGTTTTAGTTTAAAAGGAAATCCATAAAACATAGTCATAATTACAACAAGACTTGTTTCATCATGCAAAATATTGATCTTTTTTAGATCTTGTGGATGCATTAGCAATTCAATACCCTTTTGAGTAAGTTCTTGCGTGCCCATTTCTAAACTGATATTACTATCCTGTAAATTAGAATAATGTAAAAATTAAAATAGCAAACATAATATAACAATAATAACTGTATTTTTATTTTAAGTGAAACACATAAAACATATTTATAAGTTCTCATTAAAACTGGACATACATTATTTAGTCAACTTAATTATAGAAAGTAGTACTTACTTTGAGACATTTTAGGAATTCTTCTTCAGAAAGATAAACTTCCCATATTCTAACATAATCAGTAATAAGAATTTGATGTTTTCTTTGCTTTATGTAATGTATATAAAAAGACGGGCAAGACTGCAGTTCATTCCACATAATTTAATATAAATTATAAACTAATAAACTACGATACCGTGCATGTATCTACAGTATTTTATTATAAAAATATAAATAAGTTCATTTGTGTATATGTAATATGGTACTTCGATTTTTGAGTTGACTTGTGTCAATCAGTGACAACCACAGGTGACAACTGACAAGTGTTTACATCCAGTATATTATCGATACTCTTTGACCGACACAATTTTAGCACCCCATCGAAGGATTTTTGAAATCAATATGTTGATTTTTGTGTTTTCTTTATTTATGTGTATCATTATTTTTTATGCTTTCATACTTTCTACTTTGTTTATATTCGTTTAACAACAATAAATTAAAAACAAATCAAAAATAATAATAATATTAAATAACTATATATAGACTATACAATACATATTAAATATGACATAAAAATGTATAGCCAAAATACAAGAAGCTAATGCTCAAAAGGTAACATAAATGAGATGTCAAATGACTTATGACATTGTCAATGTCAATTATTTATAATTGTTAATAAAAAACTAAATGGATAATATAAAAGCAAAACGTATAGAGACCAAAACTGTCCTAACGATAAAGAATGTAGAAATATAAAGATTAATCAGTTTCAGTTTCAATGGGGTGCTAAAATTTTTTAAAATAATAGTTAAATTTAAAAAAATATTTATTAAAAAAATCACAGGCGACCTAACAAAAATGATAGTGGACCTATCCTGACCAAACGTAGACCTATCGATTCAGGCCATATTGATTTCAAAAATCCTTCGATGGGGTGCTAAAATTGTGTCGGTTACTCTTTGGCTTGTTCTTTGCTCCGAGCTCTTTGGAGTTTGGTTTACATTTTACCATAGATAAGTAAATGAATTTTACAAAGCCATAAGCCACTGACCTCTATAATACCACTGGACAGGCTGTTCCAAGCAATGAGTAAGTAAAACTAATGTCAATGGTTCCAAGCGTTTGACAGCAATTTTTTTGTGTCCATTTGAAGCGCCACTAGCGAGAGTCCCGAGAACTAATTTTGACGTATATTGCAAATGACAGCGAGAAGTTTTTGTCCTTCGTGTCTTCTCCATGGAGATTAGAGACCAGGAGGACCAAGGCCCTAGAATGTAGTGTCTCAGAAATATTGTCAAACCAAGGAGGCGCTGCGATCGCTATGTTGTCTCAATGCCTAACTTCACGTTATCACAATAGTGACAGTACTCATAAATAGCTAACCTCACAGATACTACTAACCGACGGCAGCGCGTTGTAAATTCTACACATTTTCAGAGACAGGCGGGTAATGCTTTAGTATGAAGCGATGGTTCTCCTGGTCTCTAATCTCCATGGTCTTCTCCATTCTACTCCACTGGCGAAGTAATCTGTGCTCAACTGGCACGCTTGTAAGAGAATTGAATTGAATTGAGAAGTGTTTGTTTACTGTAAAGTAATTTTGCATTTTCGTTGTTAATATAACATAAGTAGTAATTATGATGATACGCCATACGGTTGCATTGAGTTATTATTACTACGTATAACTCAATGTACGGTTGTGATGAAATATCAAAAAATAAACAACGGTTACCATGGCAACATGGGAATATATTCTATCTCATTCTCTTCGACTTAATCCTATACTTTTATGTATTTCTTTCTTTATCGTGACGCATTTTCGTTTCATCGAGTTTCAAATCACAACGATTCTAAAGAAGTTTCACTTCAATAAAGAGGTCTACATTTTTATTGAGTAAGTTTCCACGATGACCTCTTACATCCAAACTTACAAACTTTACTTATTATATTGTTAGAAAACATTACTTTGGATAATGTGATCTAAGTATATATAAAGATCACTTTAATACCTAGTACCTTCACAGTGATTTCTCTAAACCACAACTTATTGCAATAATATAAAAGGGTCAGAAATGAAATATATCATGTCGTTTATCAAGTCGTATACATCGTGGGTAGGGAACGAACGACCTCGACATATAATAGCAAACTGTACAGCATTTTGTTAAAATTTTTCCAGGGATTTTGAACAGGTGTTCCTAACTGTTATAGCCTATAACATTACACGCTACATTTATGAGTGCTGACGACCTATCGCATTTTTATAAAACCAATGTTTTAGCATGATAATATTAACCTATAGCTTAAATTTTACATAATACTGTTTTAAACACATTCCTTCTACATTAAAAGTTATTTAATTGAGAAATTTTATAAGAAAGTTTCCCTACTATTGTCGTGACATGTCAGAATCATCTAATCATAAGCAATGTAAACAACTTCGTTCCCCTATTAGATTTATGGGAACCTGTTGTACCTTGGTCACTTTTTCATTCAACGATTTTTTGAAAAAAAGCGGTTATAACTATTGCGATTAAACAAATTTTAGCTGTTAGACGAACTAATGTGGTTCATAATATAAATTATACAAAAGCATAGATCATCCTTTTTACAGGTTTTACATAAACTAAAAAAAGTATGGAATGTTGATCAAGGTACAACAGTGGTGATGTACCTAGAGCCGCCTATGTTGTACCTTGGTCATAGTTAGAACTCATCAAATAAAATCCATATTTCTCGACAAATAGCAAATAATTTTTATTATTTCCAGCTTCTACACGTCTATAAATATCTTTATAATCTTATCTAATATCTATGACATATCAATTAACAGAATTTATATGAATAAATCAGTATTTATCGGTCGTTGTCGAATAGGCGCTACGTCCCCAGTATTAATTTTATGCTTAACTAATCCAATTTTTTTCTTTAACTAGTTTAATAGCACTAAAAAGTGCTGTTTTAGCAATAGGAGTCCGTTTGATTTTGTTTTTGCTACGAGGCATTTACCTGTATAAAAAACAACAAAATAATAAGTATGTGCGTTCCTAAACAGAATTAACAAGAATACATTTGAATGTAGGTACCTTGACCATATGACCAAGGTACAACTGTTTTACTATGGTCAAGGTACAACACCCCTACCCTTTTATCTTTATTCGCACATGTAAATATGGAGGTTATGATTAACTCAAATAAGCATACTACATTCTAAACTTGGCTAAAGTACTTGTTTAAATCAAAAGGTTTTAAAAATTTATGTAGTAAATAACAGAAGTAATGAAAGAAATGAAAAATATTAAATATCTTACTTTTTTGCAGCGAAAACGTTAAAGTTATCTCCCATGCAAACTCGATGCAATAACCGCCTGCAACTAACTTCATGTTGATTAGTCTTATCAAAGTTCACTATACCATAGACAAAGAGACGGAAAAAAGGCACGAACATTTCAAAAAAATAAGTGGCTCTATAGCAGGGTCACGTTAATAGGTAACATTTGACAGTTCATCAAAATTCAACAACGTAACCTTGTAACAGCGGCATAAAATAATATATTTTTCCGTTTTGTTACAACTGCACAATCGCTTAACTTTTTTCAATTAGGATTATATATTTATTGTAATAATTATCGATTCGAGTAATTTTACGATTTGCTTTCACTAATAAACCATTCTAAACATAATAAACAATTTCTGATCTAAAGAATTGAACGTCGTTACAATGTTGCGTCAGTTAACCCTTTTTCTTTTTAAACACTAGGGATTTACTCTAAAAATCGAAGGTGATAAGTTGATTGGAATGCAATGATTACTTGTGAAGAAATATCACCATAAATTAATAACCACGTTGTGTTTATAATAAAACATAATTATATTATTAACTATATTAACTAACTATAAAAATACAAAAAATAACTAAATAGAAAAATCATTGATGTTAGGTACAATTTAGGTGGCATAAAATTGTAAAATAAATTCACTCATCACTGGTGGAAAAGAAAAACATTTCAGTGTAGAATCGAATTTAGAATAATTTTAAATATTAATGTAAATATTTTGTTTTAAGATTTTGTATATATAGTCATAAAATTGTAAAATAAATTCATTCCGATCCGAACGGCCAACAGTATCATTTCTCTCCAACTCCAAGAAGAAGTCTTCAAATAGTAAGCTAGGGAAGAAACCCCTACACAGTCTTACCATGTCGAAACGGGGGAAAACGCTAAACAGCCAATCTCGCGAACTAGTGGTGAAATTGTACACAACCGAGAGAACGCGTTGCCGAAGCATTGGGAATAGGGAAGCGGACAATAACTCAAATTCTGAATGAGAAATACGGACCGTCAGGCTCAGAAGATAATACTTTACGTACACCGAAAAAAATAAAGAGGGACAAGAAAATTGTTGGCGTTGATAATTTTGATGCTGCTGCAATTCGCAACCACATTTATGGATATTACTCGAGAAAAGAATATCCTACACGGGAAAAGCTAATGAGTTCGTTAAAAGACGCAGGCTTATTTTTTGGCGGTAAATCGTATCAAAGGTTTTGAAATCGATTGGTTTTATATTTAAAAAATCTGACAAGCGGAAAATCCTTCTAGAACGCTACGATATTATTTTAAAGAGAGTAACATTCTTACGTCAAGTAAATAAAATTACAGATTGGGACAATGTCGTGTTTATTGACGAAACATGGTTGAATGCGAACCATACGGTTTCATTTGCCTCTAAAACTACAAGTAATTACCATGAGGAAATGAACTTTGAGGTTTTTAAAGAGTGGTTTGAGAAGCTGCTAGTCAGCTTAGAAAACCCATCGAAAATTATAATGGACAATGCACCATATCATTCGGTACAAGTTGATAAACCACCAACTCAAGCAAGTAAAAAGCAAGAGATTGTCTCGTAGCTGGTAAGAAATGGTGTGGATGCAAGTTCAACTAATAAAGTTGAGTTGTTAAAACTGGTAAAAGCAACTAAGCCGTCCAAGCTCCGCTATGTAATCGATGAACTAGCCCTAGAACATGGACACGAAGTTATTCGATTGCCTCCCTACCATTGCCAGTATAACGCCATCGAGCTTATTTGGGCACAAATAAAGGGTCATGCAGCGCGGAACAATACTGAACCACCCTTCAGTACTGCTAAAATGATGACTCTGCTACAAACTGCGTGTGCAGAAGTCACTACAGAAGACTGGAGAAAAGTCGTAGAGAAAACAAAGAAAATAATTTTAGAAGATTTTGAACGAGATATACAATATTATTGAAAATGAATTAATAATATCTCTGAGTGGTGACAGCAGTGATGAAGATGACAATATTAATAACAGTTCTGATAGTTCAACTGAATAAATGCAATTTTTTTGTTAAATTATGTACTTGTCTTATTTTGCTCCTTAAATTTAAGAAAGAAAAATAATAATGGGACAGGGATTCGCCTGATGATTTTTAAAATTCACATATGTTTCAAGTCCGTATCGATTCTTTCACATTAATCGATGTTTTTTATCAGGTCACCTCACTATGAAGATAAATCTGACAGACGTCAAATGTTACCTATTAACGTGACCCTGCTATAGGTACAAAGGGTGTCAAGGTACAACAGGTTCCTATAATTGTTATGTTTGACTTGGTTACATTTAGTAGGGTAAATGGATACCAATATTAGATACCATTTTCTTTTATGTGATTTTTATAAAAATATATTAAAGCTAAAATACTAATAGGTATTAGATCCAAGGACCTAATACCTATTAGTATTTTAGCTTTAATATAAGACCTTAATAAAATAAATTATAATGCAATATTTATCACTGTAAGTGAAAAATTGAGACATGTTTCATTCTTTAAAATCCTACTTTTTGGTAATTTTAAATAAGATTGGTATATGGACATTAAATTAAAGCTCAATCTTAAATTACGACTTTAAGATAATACAAGTATAAATTATATATTTACAACAAACCAAACGTTATCGAGTAAGACAGACTTTCCATAAAAGGCTGAATATTTAGACATGTCGGAAGAGCTACCCCCGAGACTATTTTCACTTCCAATGGGTCTTCGAGTTTTAAAATAACTCACTATCTCTTTTTAGAAATCTGTCTCATATGTAAAAGGTTTAGCTAACTTTATTCTATAGACTACTTTATTTAAATTGGCTATACCTATTTATAATTACCTAAGTTTAATACGATTGTTACAGCAATAATAATAAATGAATAAGTGAAAAACAAGCATTAAGAAAATCTTTCTTACCTTTGAATAGGTCATTTAGACTTTCAATAAGTTTACATTTTAAGTGCATAAAATAGTTATATACACTTAACATGGTGTTGTCCAATTTATTCCTTCTCATTTGGATTGCATTGGTTCGATTTTGCATAATGTGCAATTTCCGTACGGCCACTAATCATGTAAATCGCATGTGCAACAAAGCTGTGGCAAGCCGTAAGTCTATTCACAGTATACTAATAAGTTTCAGCTTCTTAGTGTTATTGGCTGAGTAAACAGCGACTAGGTACCTACCTTAACTTGCTCTTCTTGGGTATTGATATATTGGAAGTAAACCAGGGTAAATTCGTTAACTCACATCCTCATTGACATAACGTCTTTATAGGTATAGCCACAAGTACCTATTTTAGTCTCACATTATGAGAGGAAAAGATTATAATCTGAAAGTTTATATTTTTTAATCTACTTTATTTTGAGTAGTTACGGAACTTAAATATCTCCTCAATAAAAAGTCACGTAACGACAACGTACGAAAATAGTTTTTAAGTCTTAGGGCTTAAATACGTACTAATAACTTTTTGATATGCGTTTAGCTCAGTTTGTAGTATGGAGGGTAGAGAAACTACCCTCCATAGTTTGTAGTAACATTATTTGTTGTGCAAGCAGTTATGGGTTCAAATCCTGCTGGTATTTGTGTGATGCTTTACATTCATTTGTGTGATGAGTACAAATGTTTATACTCCTCGTAGCTTACCATGGGATATTTATAATATTTAAAAAAATATACTTACTAATTTTAAAGGAAATTTTAGTATTTTATTTTCAGCTAAACTACTTTAGGTAAAGTCTTCTTACACTTGATGCATTTCTTTTCGTAAAATAATACTCCTGTACCAGCAGACCATCTAAAAATTCGTAAAGAGAGCGTATTGTAGTATAATTATAAAAGCCTCATAATCTATTCGTCTTTTAATACTTCCTAAGTCCAAAACAGCCCAGTGATATCGTGTTCGCTCAGAAAAGCGATTAAAGCTGGTTCTTACAACTCGGATATTCTCACATTTTTATTATTAATGTACAAATCATTTACAACATGATTGCCACTTGCCTTACGGCGAAGGAAGACGTCGTGAGGAAACCTAGACGTGTTTGAGCGAACCTAGAAAATTTTTAAATACATTTGTAATATGCACTAAGATAGCGTGTTGGACTATGGTCTGATCCCTCTCGTATTAAAGGGAGGACCTTGCTCAGCAGTACTACTTACATACAAATATTTTATTTGTACTAAAAGTTTCGTTTTTCAAAATAATCGTATTTTATATATAGAGCGAGTTAAATAGGGAGTTTGAAATATTTGAAACCTTCTTCATAATTAATTTTATTTACTTGTTAATATTCGCTTTTTGTACTTAAATTTAATTAAGCACTAGCATTGTAGGTATACAGATTCAATGTCGGTGAAGCATTATCTTACTACTGCTAAATATATTTAATATTTTAGAGACTATAATTATCCTCCATCATAATAAAAAAATCGTTACTCATCCTCCATCAAAATTTAAAAAAACATTTAAGACTTTTCTTAAAAAATCTTCAGTCGGCTAAAGTTACCAGTATTAATTAAATATTGAGTAAAAAAGCACATAAAATTACAGGATATTTTATATTCTTATTTTGCAACATTTTTATTATTATAGTGAACCGAAAATAAAGTTGAAACACTCAATTAGTGAAACTTATATTTTTTTAAGATAAATAAACATTAATTTTTGTAGTAACAAGTCGATTTATAGGATAATTCTGACGTGTAATCAATAAGTAAATACGAAAAATAACGGATAAACGAAATTTCTTTGGTATCCTATTCAATTCACGATGTCGAGACCAAAAGAGACCGCTGACAGCAAATCATTTCATTAAACGATTCATTGGTCAAAGTAATAGCTACCTACGTTATTTGGTATCTGCCTTATAATTAGAAATAGGTAGCTTAATTTTATAAATTGGTAAACAAACGTCTTTTATCCACATACTCGGTGAATATAAAAGGAATTAAAATGTTTGTGAAACAAATTAGTGTTAACAAACTCTATATTTCGAATTTATAGAATATATACTGTAATATTAAATATTAATATTTTAATTTTAATTTTCGTAGTTTGAAAATATGTGTATGCTGCGGGTAATCTCTGAAACTGCAGATCTGATTTAAAAGAAGGGTCAACTATTACATTCATTCATAGTGTGGTCTTTATAATTATATTATAGCATAATTATTAAGTCACACTGTGATTTTCATTGTAGGTAAGTTGTAGGTACATTAAACGAAAAATTTTCCTAGATTTAAGCATTTTGAAGAAGTTTTAAAGAAGTTTTATATTTTTCTTTTTAACATGAAATGTATATAAACTTTTTCTCATTAGCAATTCCCGCATTTATAAAAGCCGTATAAAAAGCTTGTATTTCAGTAAAGTTTGAGAAGTAATTTATCACAGGAAGATGCGATGCAGACGTTTTTATTTATGACGTGCCTGTATAGTAGCTAAATCGTAGCTGTGTTCAGTGATGCCCAAAGATCAGCGATGCCTCGCTAATACAACCTTTCCGCTTTAATAAACTGGCTGGTCACAAGGGAATCACTGGTTATTATTAAAGCGAGGTACGATTCACAATGTAATTTTCACGCTTGTTTTTGGCTTAAAATATTATATTCAACATCGCTTTACGACCTTTTAGTGCTTTTAAATCTTAGAAATAAAATATTTGGTCATAAGTATGATAGGTACTTTAAATGTAAAAAATGTTTTATCGCAACATTTTTTTGAGTATTTATAAATGGAATATGTTAGTTGGATAATATATTTGTAAAAATAAAGCAACTTTACAATGTGTTTAGATTTTCTATTTTCTATATCTTATGTTTACACAAAAATATTCGTTTTTTTCGCCTGAAATTGCATAAAAGCACTCTGAAAATAAAGAAGGCTGCAACAAACATATTATGTGCAAAACAGGCTACGAGTTAAACTAGTTATATAATAATTACAATATTTATATTAGTACAACTAGTAACTGTACAACTGAGGTAAGTGATGAAGCACATATTTCTTAAAAAAATATCACAAAAATATTGAAAAAAAAAACTTGACTATTGTGTGAAGATAATGCACATGCATGCATGCATGCACACATAATCTTTTCTTATTTATTAAAAAAATATGCTTCACGTTTTAAATATATTATACTTATCTATGACAAATTACTTTAAACGATATTTACCTTAGTATCAGAGGGTCCGTACCTACGAGTATTTTGTTTTGATAGCTTGCCTGAAGTTTGATCGTTGAGAAATTCCTATAGTCAGCTTGTCATGATCAGTTCAACTCCATTGCACGCATGTATTGACAGGTCATGTTATTGAATTAGAGTAGTTATAGTACCTAGATGTGAGTGTGCCAATGCTTTTGAAAAATGTATGGCAATTTTTAAGGGTGACATCATTGATCAACCAAGATAAATACAGTGTATAATTAAATATTTTAGCGTAGACATCTATTGTTCTTACGATTGTGCAATTTAAAAGACTTATTTATAACGAAATTGTCTTTTGTGTTTCAATAGCCTGATTAGGGCTTTAATTCCTAATTTGCCGCTTACCCGTCACCGCAAGAAAGATTAAACGTCGTGTTCTAATTGTCTCCGGGTGGGAGCTTTCTAATAATAATTGAAGTTTGAATAAAAGTCCCTCCGTAAAAATTTAATTAACATTAAGCTTCGAAATGCGGTGTTTTATACCAGATAACTTCGTTTTCCTATTTAATTGGAATAATAAAATTGTATAAGGTTTGAAAAAAGACATAAATCGTCTCAAATAATGTTTAGAGTATCTATTACTATCTATAACAAAATTCTACTAATATATTTAAAATTAAAATGACAGGTATTTATTTCCATACGTATTGTATACCCACAAATAAGCTGCGACTAATGCCCTATATTCTTGTAAAATACGGAAGGTTGAGTACAAAAGTGTTCTAAAAATGTTGTCGTTATTAATTCTCAAGAAGGATGAGAGACTTTTATAGCAGTTTCGTTTTACGCGGTTTTATGGCCATTTCCTGTTTCCTATTGTGAAAGTTTTACTCAACAGGATGCCACAAGAATATAAATAGAATAGGAAAATTCTTTTTGTATAAAGTACTGTAACTTATTAGATACTTAACTGTGTAACATATAATGTAATAAGTATTACTAATATTTAAATAGCCAATTTTTTCTTATTTACTTACAAAATGTTCGTGTAGTTTGTGCATTAGCTTTTATTATAATACTTATGTTAGTACAAAACATGGAAAATAGTTTGCAAAGTTTTTATTGACTTTGATATTGTAATGCGTACAAATAGATGAGTAAATAAAATTTTACTATGATATTTGGGTTCATTTTGAGGCTTGTGTTATGACTAGAAAAACTTTAAGTAATGCTGCTGTCATGTGCAATTGGATTCCGTGCGATACTCCCAATCACGCCTGGTAATGTTCATAAAAAAATATTTAACCGTACGATTTGACAGTGCAAGTTTAGAAAATGACAGTAACGCCTCCCCCAACTCCATCCTTCACCCCCGCTGGGAAGTCACCGCCGGCGCCGGGCGCCCGGGCGGCCAACTTGTTCTCTTGGTAGTCTGTGCTCCCAATCAACTGTTTATACTTTAAAAATATTTTAGTACGTTTATTTGTTATGATGTCCATATTTAAATAATACGACGTGTAAATCGTGATATTTTCTTGGGAAGTCTTTCACTTGGTTATGCAAGCGTGCACATTGCATTACTTGTTGCTTACCAGTAGTTGCGTCTTTGTGCGAAAAACAACATTTTTTTTGTCTCTTTGTCGTCCTATTTGTGGGTAAAAGTGTGTAATAATATAATATTTATTTCTCGTTTAATTAACATTATTAAAATTCTTTGCTAGAATTTTTGTAAAGCGCATCATGAAAGATTTTTTCGTATTTGATTACGTAATTATCTAGAGGCTTCAAAAGCTACGAAGACTAATAAAATAATTATGGGGAATTTTTTTGTTATAACGTAATCCATTCTCCTCCTCATGTTATCATTATAAATCAGCAATCAAAATGTCATCCCTCCAGAACTGATGAATTTAGAAAATACATTTAATTATTTTGTATTGATTTGCACCAAAACTTAAATTAAATTCTACTTTAAACGATAGTTTCCTAGTATTGTTAAGTATTCTAATTTAAAAGTTTTTCCCAAATAAAGTTACTTAGTATGCTCTCGCTACCTTTTCGAAGTTTCTCACGAAATAGAATTTATTGAAAATGACTTGAACAGATTTAATTAAAGTTTACTATTCTGATTCATTTTTGTGAGTTTTCAAGAAAAGGTATACCTACTGTGGACTTAGGCTTTTCGGCTATTGAAAATTACTAGTGTTCGCCTAGGAGTTATAATTCGCCCATAATCATTATTAAACATTTGAGAAAAACGTATATGAATACAATAAAACTTATCTATATAAAAATCTGTTTTCATATTCTAATTGATAAGAGTAGCTACTGAGTCAATAATAAATTGAAAAGAAAATTGTTGACGACGAAAAGGTGTTTTTTGAAGACTGTACTAAATAAATTATTGGCATGAACCGATTTTCACCATTAATAGTTAATATATTATAGGTACATCAAGTGTGATCCGATATTAACCATTCTATACCTTACGGTGGAAAATGTACATTAAAAGTGTTTTTAAGGCCGATTACCTTTTTGTTTAAAGGAGCTCATCAACGAAATTTTAAAAGGTAATAATTAATTATTGTTGAGTTTCATGTCGAAATATATTCCTTTTAATTGAACCTAACTTTGATCCATTTTATTTGTTGTTAGTTAGAAGTAAGGATAGAAATATAAAGAATGGTTAACAGAAGCGTAGTCGTTGGATGCTATCCAAACACTAACTCTAATAATGCAAATACGTTCGCATGCGCAAATTTCGTATATGTAGTAAAAGTTGAGGTTATTGTAATTGAACGTTTGAACGAAAACTTTGGAGAACTCAAAAAATAGACCGAGTTATTTTTTATTTTCATAAATTTTATTTACTGTAGCTTTTTTTAAGATTGTAAACTGCATTTATGCATATCGCCAATATACATATAGTTAGTTACGTTAGACTCACTGGCATAACCAGTTCTACCCATTTAAACCGAATGGAACCTTTCCCATCACTCCAAAAGTCCACTCTGCTATCAGAGAAGATGTGCAAGCGCACGGTACCGCTAACTGAATTAAGCCATACCACAAGTGGTTATGAGGGACTCACTGGCCAGAAAAGCCAGTACTACCCACTAAAACCCAACAGACCTCACCCGTCTTAATGAGGTGTCGCAGGATCGCTTGCGCATTCAACCACGATGCCCCGACGGCCCGGCAGGTCTGCCGAAGCAGCCAAGCCAAGGGAGTGCTCCTCAGTCCACTCTGCTCTCAGAGAAGTACCAGGAGCAACCCGCATGACACAATGCCTACCAAAGTCTCATTCCTGCGCATTTGTTGGCTTCTCGTCCGGCCGGGTGCTACTGAGCCCTCTACCACGGCAAAGTGAACGCACGTTAGGGGGAGCTTTCAAACGTCTCGTTCTAATCGAAATTAACTCAACACTTTGACTATGAAAGCACCCTGAAACACACGCAGTAGTAAATAATGATACTACAAAACTGAAACTATTATTTTATGATATTAAAAAGTTTGATAATTATGAAGCAGACGTCCATTAAGTGCTACTTAAAAGTAAATAAAAGTTGGTACTTCGGTTAATGGAAATGTTATTTATACTGTAAATTAATTTAAAAACAAAGAACAAATGCTAACAATATAACATGAAAACCTTATTTAAATTAAACATTTTATGCCAAAAAAATCGATAAAAGAATCGTCATAAAAGCTGTAAATGTGTGTATTTAATGAAAGGCGTATAATAAAGCAGGTGCTAAAGCAACAGCCGTTTGAAATACGCCGAGGAACCAATCCCTTTTATTAGCTATTTGGAGCTCATACGCGAGTGTGGTACTCTAACTGTATTCTGAATACGTGAATGTTAGCTAAATATGTGGCAAATGTTTGCGCAAAATAGAAATAATTTACTGTTTTATAGTATGTTGCTTAAGGCCTTCAACGAAAACGAAAGAAAGAGAGGCTCTTTTAAAATAAAACGACGTTTTATTGTTTAATAACTTTACTATCGATTTTAAATCTACATTAAAATAAATTTTAAGCCTTAATAATGGACAGTTACATCTAATTGCGTACAAATAATAACCTATAAACAAAAAAAAACAGTCTGTATTAAAATAAGTACCTATACTTATATGTGTATTGTACAATGTACATAATATCTTTATATTTTTTTATTATAAAAGGGTTCCCTCAGAATAGAAAATGAAATTTTAATTTAATTTAATTGGTATTCCGTACTAAGATATATTTTGTTTCAGTATAATAAATAAATGAATATTAGATACGTAATTTGACTGTGGTAGCCGAGTGCTAACGCGCTCGTTTGGATAACCAAGTCATGCGGGTTAAAATCCGGGTCTCGCACCTTTGATATTTTGATTTGCAAATCAATTCTAACATAATTACCCCTTGTCTTACGGTGAAGAAAAACATCGCGAGGAAACCTGCATGTCTGAGAGAACCTAGAAAGTTTTCGAAGGACATGTGAACTCCGTTAACCCGCAATTGGTAAGCGTGGTGAACTATGGCCTGATCCTCCTAATAGTAAAAGGAGGCTTGTGCCCAGCAGTGGGACGATTAAAAGGGCTGAAATATTAATGAATTTTGGTTACTCTTATACGACTCTTGTGTTTTTAATAACAGTAATGCATATAAATTAAATCAACGATTGTTATTTTATAAATACTCATAATCGTGTCATAATCTCAATGTACATTATAAAATTAACAAAAATGTAAGTAAAGCCAATACATCATTTTTTTATTAAAGGTAACCTCGTACTTGCTTAAAAGAAGATCATGCTAAAATTATCTTATCAAAAAAATGTCAAACAAGTATGATAAATGTCAAAGTTTACGAAGTATTTATTTGGATTGTGTGGCTGACCTTAGGTAAGGATACCTTAGGTGGTTAGACTAACCTGAAGTTAACATAACCTGAAGTGAACATTGGTTAGACGTGTCCGAGAAAACCTAGCCTTAGTCGCTATTATTTCTACAATTAGAAAATTGCCTGAAGTCTACATGGGTGTTCTTATTTTATCGCTTATTTACTATCGCAATACTCTAAAGTCTAAGTTATGAAGAATATTTTATCATTATATAACATCGCGTTCATTAGGAGAAATCTGTAACTTTGTTTCGAAACGAAAGATTAAACATACTTCCTCATTTAAAAAATAAATTTGGGTTTCAATATAGCTTAACATAACGAACACACTTGAAATAGTATTCGAATGGAAAGGAGCACACCAAATATTCAAGGATCGATGTGAATTTGAAAACCGCCGTGATTGCGGCTTTGACGAAGGTATCGTCCCATTTAATATATCAAAGCGAACTGTGACTATAAATATTTACTTGGTAGTTGTGATAACTATCACGTTTAAGGATATAAAATTTTAGAGCTTTTGACTATATATAGAGTACCTATAAATAATATTTCAATTACATTGGACATTAATTATTTTTTCTATTAATTTGCTATATGATAGATAATGTTATATTAACAAAACTATACGCTACTATAAACAGTATTGGAGGAAGGTCAGTGCCCAGCAGTAGGACGTTAAAGAGGGCTTTAAATTTAATATTTAATTGCTCGTTGGTTTTAATAAAATTTTCATTTTGTTCTTAATAGTACTAAATACTTCATAACTTAAACCGATCAGTAAAATCCCTAATATGCAAGATATAAAATATCTATAGCTCAGAGTCTCAACGAGTTTTAAAATTAAACAGTAATACATATCATTCTATTTTCTTTCTAAAGATAACAATTTTATGAAGTACTTAATTATTACAGTATTATGTTTAAAGAGACTCTTCTCAAAGTAGGTAACTTAGTTCGAATATATACATAAATTAATTATAATAATACTCTCCTGTAATATTGACACCTTCATTAGCCAATTTAGACCCCGGCGTCAATATCACTGAGACAGAGGCGTAATATTCCAACTACAAACTGCTATAGATTTTTTTTAAAATAATATCTCATGAAAACCTTTTTTTTGCTAGAACTTTATATTAATGTCCTCCCGGCCGATTACGGCCACGGCGGCCAATCTCATTGAGACTAGCCAACGGCGCGGGACATATTATAGTGCACAAGTGTGTGCGCAGACACAAGTGCACTCTCTATTCCTTATCACTCTCATATTCCGGTGGGACGACTGCTCGACACGACCAGTGAGAGTTAAGGCGCAGGACCGACGGCTTTACGTGCTCTCCGAGGCACGGGGGTGAAACACCGCCAGCTTCCCAACTCCGGGCTGTTACTGAGCCTTCGAAACAGACAGACTCAATAACTGAACTTGGCCCGACCCGGGACTCGAACCCAGGACCTCCCGGTGTGCGACCGTACATGCTAGCCACTACACCACCGAGGCAGTTAATGAACTTTATATTATGTGACTATATATACACATGAAATGGAATTTTATATTGCCGAGGTTTATGGTGTTACTTAACCATATAATGAAACCTAGCCTACCTTAGGTGTTAAACTTAATCCAGATTTTGAATGATTTTTATAAAACAAAATAACTTATACCACACAGTCCCGGGTTGCACCACAGTCCACTCTGCTATTCCTCATTGTGCGTTCCGTGGCTTCACGCCCGGCCGGATTGCCGGACGCTACTGAGCCACGACAATGTGAACGCAGGTTGGGGGTCATCAGAGAAGTATATAACTGGAATAATTTACTACTTTTTTTGCAAGATACAAATACAAGTCAACAAAATACCCAAATTGGTAAAAACTGTTTAGTGTTTAGACTTTAGAGGCTATAAACGATTTAATATTTTCTTCTGTTACGTATATCTTTTATAAAATTTTCAGCGAACTCTTATTGCGATTTCATATTTCAATTTGATGTGCAATTTATAACAAACCATTACTACAACCATAGACGTTTACTCGCTTAAAATATCATTACATAGTATCATCATCAATATCAAAGAAAACACGTTTAGCAATAAAAGAAAAGTAGGATTTAAACAACGTATTTATTATTATTCACTTTATAACACTATTCGCATTTGAATGTAATCCACATCATTGATTTTTTAAAGAGTGCACAATTTCAAATTATGGCTTTTAAATTCAAAGCGCTAGGAGGAATACATTGAAAGTATTGCACTCTACAGTAATCAGATAGTAACAGGATATGCATATAGAGTGTGTTCTCCGATACCTCTGATCCCATTCTACTAGGAATATTTTCTTACACCTGTATTCGTTTTGCATTTCTTAATTTTTCTATATATGTATAATTCAAACTTATTACTATTAGCATGGATTAAAATTAACAAATAGTGTATTGTAGTTGATATTAAATGTATATGACGGTGATGATTTACCTAAGACAATGATGCATTAATTTCTTTGAATATCTAGCTATACCTATTAAAAAATAAGATTATAAACACAGATTAAATGTCATTACTTTGAATTTCAGAAAAATAAACATCACTATCTTGATTCTGAATTTTAATAGTTTCCAACGTAGGGTTTATTTGCATGATAGCTGCATTTAGATAATATCTATTATTCTAAGATCGAAGAATTTTTCTAGTGAAAGAGCTTTAAAAATTAATATTATGTATAATATGCACATTGCACACATTATATTATTTTTACAATATATTGTAAATAATATATGTATAAGAATGCAAGTAAAGTTAAACACCAAATAGATATATCCTGTTTCACCCAAAGTAATGATATCCTTAGATCTCAGGTGTACAAGGAAAGCTAACATACCTTATGTTAGCTTTAATAGGGAATTTCTTTTACCAGAAAGCATGTACAATATTTCGCTCAGCTTAAAAACTCACTTATATGTGATATAAGTAATAAATTTATTTAATACTCACAATATTTCAGTTACATTGTTTAGGTCTCAACAAAATTTATTCGAACGAATAGAATGTAAATATATTCTATACACTAAAAATACTGTGTAAAACTGACTTTTGCACAGAATAAAGTATTCTTTTCGGTTTTGTAAAGAATGATAGATAATTTGTCCAAATGGCTGGAAAGGACTGTGGGTGGATGGATTGGACACGAACTCCGAGACCTCCATTATTGCGATTTCCTACATTTGACATGGATACCTTCCTTTAATACCGTTATCTCAAAGTTGATCATAGCCGTAGATCTCCCCATTGTTTATTTCTATAGCACATGCAAAATGTATAATTAAAATATTTGTAGATTCCAAATAATAACTCAATAAAATGTAAATAATATTGCGGAAAACGCTCAAATTTTTTTTTAATTTGTTCATATTAAAATTACTATATGTCATTAAGTCTAATCTCTCAACTATACGAGTATAAATCTGTACATATAATAAAATCTAAATGAGTCAAAGTACATATATATTTTTTGGAAAATGTTATTGAAATGGTCACAATAATCAAATGCAAGGGCCGAATGTTTCGTTAGAATTTTTGTCTACCTGTCTGTTTTAGACCGCATCACGAGGAAACTTAACATATTTTGATGTTTTTTTGATTACAGCTGAGACATATAGGATACTTTTTACTGCAGCAAATATTTCATCTGAAATGTACGTAGTATAGGCCTAATGTGCGTGTGAGTGATCTTGTGACGCGCCATTAAGACGGGGCAGGTGTTGTTGGGTTTTAGTGAGGAGTGCTGGCTTTTCTATCCAGTCAGTTCCATATAACCTCCCTGCATGTAAACAAATGGTATGCGTTACAGCATTTATGAACATTAACGAAAAGTCGTATTCAATCAAAACATGTAGTTTTGATAATTCATTTTTTAAACTTAAAAGTATGTACATAATTTCACAAGGAGGATGAACACATTTTGGCTAACCCTGAATTATTCAGTAAATAAGATAATCTAACGTGTTTTCAAATTATGTTACGGCGTTAACCGGTGATAGTAATTTAAGTAAAGTTCAAATGAAGTTCAAATATGGACAAAGGATGACTTACTCACTATAACTAACTGGACTAAGATTTAATTATTACCACGTGTAATTGGTGCTAACGTAATATATAGTAAGATTAATTGATTTTGATTTAATATTGCGGCTAGAGATCATAGAGATCATAGATGGTGAATGACAAGTAAAATTGATGATTGGAGATATTTTGCCAAGTCATATTTCTAAGTAGATTATTTAATTATAATATTAACACTCATATTATTATGAACTACCACGGTAAAATTATTAAGGGTTAAATAGGGTTAAATTATTATTAACCCTATTAAAAAGTAAAAAACAAACAAAAATGAAACTTATTTCTATTACATTCTTCTAAGTAAATGTTAATAATGAATTTCAAAACCGCGATAAAAATGTATTACGTTGTCAAGTCATAGTAATCCGCTTTGCAAGGAACGAAATATTACGACAAAGTTTAAGCCGCGAAGTTTTATATAATAAACTCATGAGAAATATTGTTTTAATCTCATAATATAATGATTTTAAATTAAAATAGTGTTCTTAGTTCATTATTTTTTATATGAAGATGTCTGAATATAGTGTAATGTGTGATATTTCAAATATATTTATATTAATGATAACTAGTAACTTATACTTTCTATAATCGTACGTTTATTGTGCGTACGTACACAGTGTTACTACAGTGTAATGTTGTGTGTATAAGGTCATTTTAAGAGTAATAATTCTGTAATTCTTTATTTTCATAAAACTTTATTAGTTAACGCACTAACGAGGAAATTTGTGCAGTAATTCTAAAAGGTATATAAAAGAATTAGTCGATATGAACATGTGTCACCTAATAATGTGCCCCTTAATACTGTTTCAACAGGTTTCTAAGTAAAGTTTTCTGAGAATATTGCTTTACACATAATATATTGGTCAAAGATAATTTCGAGACGGGAAAAAGTCTAAAGTAATTAATCTGTGAATAAATCATGAAAGTAATTACCAAAAAGATGGTGAGGTTTAAACAATTTGGGACCTTCTAAGAAGTGTTTCTAAGAAAATTACAGCATTCTGTTTGAGTTTTATGAATTAAGTATTACCTTACCTAGATTACGAATTGTGTAC
This sequence comes from Boloria euphrosyne, assembly GCA_951802675.2. Classification (NCBI taxonomy): domain Eukaryota; kingdom Metazoa; phylum Arthropoda; class Insecta; order Lepidoptera; family Nymphalidae; genus Boloria; species Boloria euphrosyne. The sequence continues at coordinate 7,962,172 of OX637877.1, forward strand.
CTCTGGAATGCTCTCAAAGAGTACATATTTAATTAAAAAAAAATAGATAAAATTATAGAAATCCTTAAGAGATCCTTTTATTTCTAATAAAAAGGTACACCGCGTCCAGATTCGTTGTATTTGAAAATTGTTTCACTTTATGCAGCTTGCACAATAAAAAATATAACTTCAGAAAACTTTATTCATAGCTGAAGAATTTTAAAATAAGCAAAGCTAAATTTTTGGAATGCAATATACCTGAATATATATTTTTACTTTACTTATAAAGCATTTTTATCATGCTCTTTTCAGTAAATATTATAATTAGTCATTTTGATGTTGCAAGAGCTTTACAGAATCAATGATTTGAATAATAAGATTACTAGAATAAATTATAATATAGAAAGTGTGAAACTGAAAGGAAATTATAAAAATACAACCATTTATTTTATATTTATTTCTCAAATTATAATTAAATTACTTGTTTTTTTTTATTATTTTTTTGTAATTATTATTTTAAATACAATATTTAATAATAAAAGACTAGTATGCTTGTATCACTTAAATAGGATAATGTAAGACGAATGCTTTTTGTCATGTATTATGTAATTAAATAATAAGATAGATAACAATATATGGCATATGTAAACTGAAATGAATAGACGTAGCAACTTAGTGTTCCTGCACCGTTGCAGGACAACTTTCAATTACTACCATAAAAAATTCAGCAGAACAGGCAATACACGCAACTTGTTAGCTCTCTTCTATATATACCATTGCAGTGGGAAAACTTGGAAGTATCTCATAATAAATTTATTACAGTTGTACAATCGTTCAAACACAATAACTTAGGGCGAAATGTAACAATCATATTGTTTTCGTATCAATGAACTATACATTTTAGTAAGTACATTTCTATCGATAATACACACGGGTCTATTTTAAAATATACATGTAAATTGGGTCTTAGTACTATTTTCGGCTTTCGGCTTTCTATTTTATGAATTTTCAACAAAAAAACCAATCTTATTTCAATAGAAGGGCATTCTGAAATGTAAGTTTGTATAAATCATTTGTATAAATAGATCTATAGATTATGTTTCGATTTCAGTGATCTGACTGGTTTTATAAAGAAGATTTTGTGTATATTTCATTTTATTTCAACCCAAGTACGCTTATTATGTGCCGGTTTTATTAATATTACAATTTTTTTAATAAATGGTCAATGGTCATACTTCTAAGTTGATCCAAGAAAATCATGAAAAACAGAAACGACAAAGGGCATAAAATGTTACTTGGTTTATCACTCTCTCTCTTTATCCATATCCATACATTCTTAATTTTATTTTTGTAATAATATTTATTTAAATAAAAAGTAACTAATCTCTGACTATTTCTTACATTTTTGTAAGCGTGGCAAGTCGTAACAGTGGAAAGCGATAAAATATTTTCATCAACTAGTTTTTTACGTCCATAACAATTGAAATTAGCTACATTTGGCAATCTGAGGTACCATAATAGAATTGGTAAGTACAACTTAAATTGAACTAAATACTTAATAACAAAATTGTTTAACTTACATCGTTCGTACCTTTACCTTTTTTATGAAATCAGTCAAAATCAATAAAAGTAATCATAAGTTTTACTGAATAAATACAATAGTAACTTTTCTATTATTTCAATACGCCAATTGTTTAAGAATTTATTTGTCAATCTTTGCATTCTATATCTCTGTACCTATTATAATAGAAAATATAAGAATTTAAAAAGTAGATAGGTTATTATTTTAGATATTTTACAACGTTTTACTCGGTTTTTAAAATGAAAATGTCAGAATCGAAAGTAAAATGAGGAATTTATAGCGATAACTTTCAAAGTATTTTATAACTTATAAAGCTTTGACCTAACATGAGTTTGTGGAAACAATTTGTTTTAGAAGCTGTTTGGTTGTTATAATGGATAGGAAAATACATTTTCTATATTATTTATAATTTGTTTGCTTGAAAAAATTTGAAATAGTAAATAAATGAATGATTTTGTTTTAAGGTTTATCTTTATTTTAATATAGTTGATTTAAGACGAACATTATAAATAAGTAGATTTAATAAATTTCAAAAAATTGTGAAGGAAAAACATACCTATGTGAAGGAAAAATATACCCCTTTTGCTGCAAATAATTAATTCTAGAAACACATCATGAACAATAACTCAGCGGAGGGTCTTGTTGGCAGAATGACAGCGCGACGTGCAGCCTTTATATGTGTAGCCAAGATGTTAATCAATACATTTATGCATAATATGCACTTTAATCTTTGCATGTTATGAAAATAGTAATTAAAACAAATTATTATCACTTTAATTTGTTAATTACTATTAGATATGTGTTGCTACCTTATTTATAGCTTCATAATAACATGTTAATAAAAATGAAGATAAATATTTGACATGAGGCAAAGTACCAAGAAAGCAAAGACGTATTTTTGGATTACGATATTTTTGCGTTGAGCAAAGTAGCTGGCAGCCCTAGGTCACGGTTTTTCTTATAGGCGCGCGTTGAGATATCCGTTTGAAAAGATTGACCCAATATTTCCTAATAATTTAACCTAACTACTTTTTCTTACGATGTGAAGTGAAGTGACATAAAGTCAAGAATGAACTCATTAAAAAATATTTTTTAAAGAATTAAAAGTATTTTTTATTGAACCTACAATCATTCCTTTTAATATTTAACACCTAAAGGCAACAATTCAAAAAAGCTCTTAGCCAACGAACTAAGTATATACGAGTATATTAATGTTTCCTGTAATATTGGCATTCTTGATTTCTTTAAAAAATAAAGTTCTCTTTCACTTACTTATTATTGGAATACGCTATAAAACTTCTATCCAGCTTTATTAATTAGAAATCAGTGGCATAGCTTTGCCAATGCCATCAAAGCATGGCATGGAGCTCCTGATATAGGGTAGCTCAGTGGGCCGCAAATGATTTTTCAAATCTAAATGTTTGTTTTTTTTTTTTTTAATTTCTGAGGACAGTCTGTGAGGCATAGTAACTTTTAGAAATGTGATAAAAATGATAATGTTATCGTAAATTTCCACGTATTATTTCAGCATAGGCAAAAAAGGCACATTAATTTGCAATTAGGCATAAAAGGCCTAGGTACGCCACTGATAGATACTGTTGGTTAGGACAAGCAATATCTTATCAGTAGATATAAATAAAACGCAGTGTCTTTTTGTAATTTTAAGATAACAGATTTTCACTAAATGCAAATTAAAGTATATACGGTACTTACATCAAAAAATCAATTTTTAAAATTTTTGTCTGTCTATCTGTCTGTGGGTGAAATTATAAAAAATGTTCAATTTATTACAACTTATGCCCAGTGAAGCAGGTCGGGCTGGCTAATTCATATAATATAATAAATAGAGTATAACGTAGAATTCGCTAACAAAGAAAATTTGTTTTATACAATTATGTGAAAAAAATATGCGGAATTGACTAACTAACAAAAATATTTTAACGAACGAGATATAGAATCTACTCCCTCCCCCAGTGTGGCAGGTGCGTACGTAATAAATTGTTCGCAGGGCTATAACATTACCCGTAGATAAAGACTTCCCCATTGCGGTATTAAGAAAACCTCTTTAAGAATAATATCATATCCCCTCTAGCATATTAGTTACACCCTTTCTTTTATTCTGAGTGCGGTAAAAGAAAATTCCCTTCGGGTATAATCAAGTGGATTTCTATACTTATAATAAAAGCCTTTTATATTCAAGCTTAATTTTGTTATATTTTTTCATGCTAAAATATTTTTGAAAACTTTCAAAATTGTATTAACCTCCTCATTAGTAGGCATGATATTGAACTCACCAAACAACAAAAACTACTCAAACAATATAAATATCTAAGTACTATGTGTTTCAATACTGTCAAGTAAATCACTATTATTACATATTATAAAACTAAGTCCTCCGCCGTGTCTGTCTTTTTCATTTTAAAAGTGATTACCCTACATTGCCTTTAAATCTATTATGTAAAATGTTGCAGATATTATCGTAATTGCCTCTTAAAACCTTTTATTTTTATACCACCCACCCGAATGGTTCGGACTACAAAAATTTTGAAGACTCAAAATTGCCTTTATTTTTATTTCTATGATATCTATATAATATATCCGATGACACTCGCATTATTAAAACTAATCTAACGACTTATGAATCAATAAATTGAAAACGAAGGGACATAGGTTCAGGCATATTATATGTAGGTCTAACACACATACCAGATCAAAAACATAACCCTCCTTCGAGCTTTGTCACATTACACCACTACTATTCCATTCTTGTGATTTGTCTGGGGTAACATAATATATTATTTTTCATAGATCAAATGCCAAATAAATTAATCGATAGTGATACACTAATAATTTAATTTATGTCAATTAAAAAAACAGAACTATAATATTGCCAATTAGAAAAATAAAAATGTAAAAGAATACTCTTAGGCATAATGTATCGATCGATGAAGACTTGAAGACAAATTATAACAAATACGAGGGACTTGGTTATTCCCTATTATAAGACTCTGACTAAAAGAAAAAAATAAAGCGCGCAGAAGAAAATTGACTAATATAATTGGTAATTTGTAACACTGTTGCCTCTGTTGTCTGTAGTATTCAGGCGGCGACTTCGAGATTATGATAGCTAGATTAGAAATAAGCAGAGCTATAATATTGTATTGCAAATTATAACTAAAATAGTAGTATTACATTAGATTATTGGAATATAAATTTTCATCGTATTTCTATGTTTTCCAAAAAACTAAACTGTGTCCGCGACTCCGCTTGCATCAACCTAACAAGAAACAAACTCTATAATATTATATAGTACCTACCAACTTTTTATTGCTAAAGTGTTTTTCAAATAAGAAAATTTTGCTTTGATCTCTAAATATAAAAATCCGTGAAATGCACATCAAGGGTTTCGTATCGCTGAATATTGTGTTGTGTTCAACTTTTATTTTATTTCTTTCTCTTTAATTTCATTACATTTATATGAAAAATATGTTAGTCTCATGGCCTCATTTTTCAAGATATACCAACCCAATTTTAATAAAGTTAATTTGTCAAAAATAATAAAAAAATATATAAATTTAAGCAATACTTATATTTTATAGTTGTCTAATCATAATATTTAATAAAGAATATTAAAGCAGTGGATTAAATGAGATGAGATGAGAAATGAGAAGTACAATCACTTAACTAATACGTATAATTTATTTCAATTTAAAATTAAATATAAAAAAGTGTAATATAAAATCTGGTAACTGATATTAAAATATAAAAAGAACTTATTTAAGTATGATACCAACATTAAGCTTCAGTTTAAAAATCATGTTCTAACGACCTAAGTTTTAACTAAGTTTACTTACTTTAAAGAGTCTTTAATTTGTTTCACATAATATACGATGAGAGATCTAATACTTTACCTCATACGTACACTTTGTAGGTGAATGTATGAAATATTTTATTTTTAACATATTTTCCTTTTTATTCAGAACTGCCCGCCTCCAAGTAAGCACATTTACTTTTTTTTACATAGAATACAAGTAGATCTGGCGTTCTGTAATAAAATGCAAATTGTCCTCTAACTACAAATATTTTCAATATTTGTTACAAGATTAATTTTATATAATTAATATTGATAATAGGTTTTGCTAATCCTTAATTCTCACATTTTAATTAAATATGAGTTGTAAAGCTTTAAAATAATATACGAGTAGGTACCTAATACGTATAAACCTAATTTTAAACATTATCACTGTTAATCTTTAAACACAAGTATGCAGACTATCTGAAAGGTAGTCGAGAACAAACTTAAAAACTTTTACTTTGTATAGACTCTTTAGAGTAGTCGTCTTTAATCTTCGCTAACTTTGCTATTAGTACATTTTATTAATTGGGTGCATACTTAAAATATATTATTAATATACATAAGCTATTATTGCTAATGCTAATGAGAAGTTACCTGAAGACCGAAAATGACGTAATTACTTTCACTGCACTTTCTGGTTTCATTAAAGTAAATAATTATCCATTGCTAGAGAATGATTTGTAGAACAAAAGCAACAGAATTTTTTTAAATTATTTAAAAAATACATTCCGATTGAATGAAACGGGTGATATGTAAACTAAAAATGTATTTGGGTTGGTTGTGATACGTTTTATTACTCGTAGATGACCAATAATAATATAGACCAGTGTTGATAATTTTTGAAACCAAAAAAAATAATAGTAGGATGAAACCCATTGGAAAAGGAGGAGAATATTATAAAAATGAAAGGAAAAATAAATTACGGGCGATCTGAGGTCGGGAAGGGCGAAGGGGGGGGGGGTGTTTTAAGGGTAAAAAACTGTTTATCTCGATTTCCGGCAAAACTACAAGTCCTATGGAATAAAGTCGAATAGCAAAGTTGTAGGTAATAAAAAGATCCAAAATTTTTGTATGTACACTTTTTCCACATAAGCTTAAAATTTATGTGAAAAATTCAAAAAAATCAAGTTTTTGGATTTTTATTTTTATCTTTTACAAAAAGAAAATATTTTTCACAAAATTTGGTGAAAAGTTACCTTTTTATGTCCTAAATACGCTCCATTTTTTTTGATTTAAAATAGTTATTTTTTCACCTTATTTTAAATTAATATCGAAAAAGCACTCTAGTTTTTAAAAAAAAGTTGCCTAGGCTTTTTGTTTATTGAAAACTCTACTTTCTGATGGTGTAAGTACTATGTAGGATCTCTTTTCCCATAAAATCGTCGAATTTTTTTGAACCTAAGAAAATTACCTGAACAAAATTTTCAATAATAAGATTATTTTTGAAAATTTTGTTTGTTTGTTTGTTCCCACTAATCGCTGAAACGACTTGACAGAGTAATTAAAAAGATTGTGATTGGCAGATAACTGATATTATAGGAAAACAAAAAAAAAAAAATTTAACTTAGAACAACTTAAACTCAAAGAAAAAGTCGTAGGGCCCGAGTCCATACAATCTATACAAATCCTTTGCTTTGTGTGAAGTTTCGGCTGCTATTTCAAACTAACTGTGTACTTGCTTATTGCGATGGAGTAATTTTATCAATATAAATGTCAATTGTCCATTCATATAAATACATGCAATGAGATTGTAATACAATGAGATTGTAATATATTTTACTATATGTAGATCCCGATATGTTGAAATACAAATGATGCATTGCCTTCGGAAGACCATTCCGCCCGGTTTTACCAAGAAACTAATGAATGAAGCTGTGGTAGCCCAGTGGAGAAAGCTCTCCAAAGATTCGAAAAGATAGTTCCATTTAAAATGTTACATTTTCTCGAAAATCTAAGTACATATACATATTATTTGTCAGATAGCAAATTTTTGCTTGGTTTTACTTATATACATAATATATACAAGCACTTATACTCGTATATACTCTTATTATTATATTCCTATATGGATTTATATATTTTTGCTACTCACAGACATAAAAAAATGTTTAGTTTTATTGCAAGGCTTAATAAAATGCCCGTAAATATTATATGTATTCGAACAATTTTTAGTAAGTTATCTCGTTCTTATTATCAAGTTAACAATACATACATTACTCGTACCTCTGCATAAGCATATTTTTAAAATCTTTTGTCTTTAACTAGAACTCGCTTATTTATCTTTACTCGAGAACATTTTCAATGCTAGAAATAATTACGCAATAAAGAGAACGTCACTTGCTGTTCTTCATTATGCTGGGATTCCTTATCTTTCGCTGTCAGTACCCGGTTATTATTTTCTTAGAAAATCCGCTTGGAACTTTATTTATTCGGACATAAAAGATTTTTACTGAAAAAAAACCTTGATAAAAATGCGTAGGTATGCGTATGCCCGAACAGAATGGTAAATGGAAATGGAAAATTATAAAAATTGAAAAGTTAAACCAAACTACTATAAATGTTTTTAATTATGTAAGTAGTTGAAAAATTCAAAGTTTGTTGCGTTCTAAACTTTATTGAAAGTCAGTATAGTAAAGATTTTGATAATTCATTTGAGTGTCTTTGCTTCCAGCTGTCCATTTCTTCGGATGATTATGGGATTGTCATGTCCTTTACATTTAAGTTATTCGGAGTAATTCATTCGTGAGAATGGTGAACACAACGTCAAGTTTATCGCAGGTAGAGGGGTATCAATAGGAGACTGCTGAATATTTCAATAGAAAATAATCGTAAAAAATCTTTCGGGAGTATCGATCGATCGATAATATAAAGGGGTTTAAAAGCTCATTTATTATTTAAAAAGCTTTAGAAAAATGTTCTACTCAATTTACAGTCTAAACATGATAAAATAGGGCTTTAGGGAAATGAAAAGTGTGTGATTTTTGTTGTTGGAAATATCAAGAGTGTTAATTATAAAAGGTATTTTAGGTTCATTTAACTATTTTTAATACATTAACACATTTAATTTATGTGTTAACGAGTATAATCTGCTTTTTTATTAATTATAATAATATGACATTGTTACGTTCATTTCTAATATCTATTAAAAAATAAATATGATAAAATAAATACAAACGAAAACATTGTAAATATTTAACATTTCCGCAACGAAACCCACAATATTTTAACACTTACCTAAAAGGGTTAATTTACGTTTTCATTAAAACAAAATTAAAATATCGAAGCATTACGCAGCATTAAAATATATACAAAGTAAGGGTACAGTTACACATGCTCATAACTAGCACGAAAGCATGCCACTGTTGAGCAATTGCTCCTTAGTAGCATGTGTGTCGAAACATTGCTAATAATGAGCATGCTTATTTCGAGCATGCTCAAATTTCGACGGTCGTGCGATTTTTGGGCATGCTACTGTCAAAGTCTACTGGAAAATTCACTTGGTTTTCCATTTTTCACTTGCACACTGGCAGAGAACTTGCTAGAATGTCGAATACCAAAGAACCAGCCCGTGCTTAAATAGCATGTGTGTTCAATTTATTGCGTCAGCGTTTTTAATTTATAATGTGTCAGTCAATTACATTTATAATATGTCAGTTTGAAGGGCATGCTTGTTTTAAGCATGCTAATAAGCATGAAATTTTATGAGCATGTGTAACTGTACCCTAATTATTTAAAAGGGGTAGGTTACAATCAAAGTCAATGTGGTACATTTTAAAATTACAAACACAAATTAATTAACAAAAAAAAATCGGGTAAAAATTTACAGAAAGCACTAAATGAAATTGTTATCTCAAAAAGCTCCATAGGACTAAAAAAATTGAGATAACGCTCATTTGCTAGTGTATAATGCAGTATAATTCTATCGTATTTGTGATATGTTGCGTGTGTGAGTTATTGAACCTATCAATGTCTTAGAAATATGCAATGCCAATATTTATTTTCAGGCATATTTTGTTATTTTATTCCATTACATAAAATAACAAATTGGACTATCTAGTACTTTAATATTTAGATGGATTAACGAGATTGGTAAAGAAGTGAATAAATATAGGTTTATGTAGTAACGCCATAGGCCGGTCGATTACGCGGCGCGCCAGCCCGGAAAACCGAAATTACGAGAACGCTTCATTGAATTTTCCTATCATGTGCCCTCTGCCCCGAGGACATGTGGTGGAATAGTAACGTAATTTTTATGGTGGGTGGCGAATTGAGAAAATATATTAGTAGATTTGCCGTATATTTTGACGTTTACAATTTAAGCAGAAATAAATTATTCAGACCCCAAATTTTTTCTTTAAAAGTAACAAAATGAGAATAAGTATACATCATTTTTTTAAAAAGACGTCAAATAATACAGTCAGTTTTAAGTACAGATACTTTTTCCACATAATTAAATGAAAAGATTTCATCATTAAATGTCTTTGCGTATAAGTATAAATGCCAAATTGATCACCTAGCTAATGAATCCATTAGGTCTAAATTTAATCAAAGATTCAGTTACTCTAAGAGATTCCACTGTACCCCAATGAATTTTTAAGACGCTAGCTTATCACCAATCTGAATAACCATGAAAATTGATTCGTTTTCATAAGCGGACTTTCAGACGAAGTTCATTAAATGAAATTAAACAGATTATTTAAAAAAGCCCCAAAGCTTTAACCAAAAGAATGTTTTAGGTTAAAGGAATAAAAAGTGTTTTTCCTTAATCCAGGAATTGATTGAATATTTTAACCGTTAACATGCATTAGCTTTAGTCATATTAATCCTCGAATAATTGATGAATAATGTCAAAAATATAATAAATTTTGCTTTGGGACATCAAACTGTTACTTTTGTATAATACGAACCATATTGGAATAATATAGTATTGATAAGTCGGATGATACTACACTCAGCCACTCCTTAATCAATAGTAGTTAATAATCACATGTTTCTAAATACCGCTAGGGACGAAGCGAAGGTCAATGTTTAGTTTGGAGGATAAACACAAAGTAGAACCTTAAAGTAAATATGATAGGATTGTTTGTTCATGATTTCTAAAGGCTTTTTTAATTACGTTTTCGAAAATAATTAAAACTTACAATACGTTCTAGGGCAGAAACACAGAACAAAAATACTCTAGGGCAGAAATAATTAAGTCATAGAGAATATTCTATTAGTATTAGTATCGCTGGATAATAGTTATCAATATAGAGTGGTTTGATTTTAAAATTATATAGTTACAGTGTATTGTTTATGTATTGTGTTGTTGGGTGTGGTGCCGAGGACGGCCCTAGCTACGTCGACCAGTTCTGGTCCATTGTAGCTTGTATGTAAGCGGTTATTTATTATTTATGTAAAAATCTCATCAAATCTTCGTATCAATAAATCTTAAATCAACAACTGTAAACAACAACAACATTTAGTCTTTAAAAACACTACTTGAGTAATTGGTAGATAGAATAAGTTCTGGAATGAAATAAAAATAGTATTAACATAAGAAAAGATCTGACTAGCTTTTATCAAAAGATAACAGCCCTCGTTCTCTAATTAAGTAGCAACACCATGAATGTCCTAAGCTAACAACGTAAGGAGCTAGTTTAAACAGATAAGGTCCACTTATAAACGACCTTAATAGCGATCAGAGGACTTCTTGCTTTATTTAGGCTTAGTAACGTAAGTGTTATTTGTTACAAGCTTTTATTAAACTTGTAATGTTTGGATTTATATTTGTTCGAGTCAGTCTTGCAGATAAATCGTAAAGCTGTGGTCTTCAACTGATTGTGATGAAATACTTGCCTGTTTAATTTAGATGACAAAGCATGATTATCTTATTGTCTTATCTTCCCTTTTAACGTCCCACCGTTGGGTACGGGCAATACGTATCTTAGTGACGTCATTCTAAATCTAATATGGCTGACTACTAAAAAAAGCGAAATACGAGCGAAAGTATTTTATATGTACTCTCAAGATATGGATAACAAATGAAAGGGTTTCTAAGAAAAATACGAATGAATAACTAAATAATAAAAATTAAATGTTACATTAAATTAAAGGAATCAATTAATACACAACTTATAAGATGAAAAACTTGTGTTAAGGAATAGTTTTTTATATTATTTATACGAGTATAATATGACATTTTAAATCGTTGTATTTAACCAGTTGAAATTTTCAAAAAGCGATTTTTTCAATAAATAATATAAAAAAGCTACAAAAACAATATTGTCAGCCATTAGCCCTATAATATTTTTTAATATTACTCATTTATAAAAATCTATATATTTAAATGTCAGAACACAACTTCGGTGCATGTTTATAAACTTATATTTTGTCCATTGTAAGTTAATTCCAACATTCTAAAGGTAAAGTTTTTTTTGAGATAAAATTATCCACAATTTTCTGTCTCTCGTTAATTGAATAATTAATTAATTAATAATGTTTAACATCTTGTATTATCATTTTTTTGCTAGTTTTAATTTTTTTATCTACCCTGCTTTACGGGCAGGATGGTTTAAATATTTAGATGCTTAGAGCCGGGTCAAGGGTTACGGATGTTACATAATTTTTTAATTATACGAGCATATTTTAATTTACTAAATTGATTTTATGGTTGTTGTGTAGATATACTTTCTTTTAATATAAACAATTTACTTTAACTACTTGATATAAATTAAAATTGAATAAAATCTTAACTGGTACTTTAACAGCTATACAATTTACTGAAAGTATACTAAAAATGTTCAGACATTTGTAGAGATCATCTATCTAAGAATTTGAATAAAATAAAGAAGGGAATTTATAATTATGAGAAATGAGAAATACATGAAAATAATAGAAAATAATCAACTCTGTGACTTTTGATACAGTATACCTACTTAATATTTTGTATTTGTTGTATTGTAATGTATGTACATACATACAAAATATTGATAATATTTAAAAAGAAGTCATCGTAATTTTGTATGCTTTACAGCAAATACTAAACGTCAAAAAAAGGTATGGCAGGTATTATCTACACATATTATAACTTTTTTGTCAATCCGTAAAAATAGTTTTACAATTTTACATAACTAACAAAAAGCTGAGTTTTGTGAGGGCTCGCGTAGTTTTCCTAACGGGTAATATTGTTACAGCGATGTCAACTCTTTGGTTTTCTAACAGATGCCATTAGTAGTACAATAAAATTCTATCCAATGAACACAAAATTATAAGTATTCATTTTTTTATGGTTATAAAATTATATTTCTTTTAACATATAGCACAATTAAAGTTAAATTACTATGTTAAACCACAAATTTAGGCTTGATAGTTTTTTAGTAAAGTGTACCACAAAATGCTCACATTGTGGGATACTGTTAGGACTCGCTTCGCTCGCTTTAATAATAATTTGTTAGGATATAATATTACCTTGTAATTGATTACCTAACACTTACCTAATATACCTATATTATACTCCTATAGTAACAAACACACCAATTACACAGTCGTATAAATGTATATCTATACTAATCATCTATTATTATACCTATATAATATTAGGTATAATCTATTAACCTTTGTCTATAATCATGAATAATTTGCATTAGCAATATCATTGGTAACAGTGGACTGTGGAAATTACTATCATCGTGAAAATAATAACACTAATGTGATTATTTTATAATGCTAGTAATTTTAACAAATTATACACAAATTGAGAATGATCTAGAGTAAATGGCTAGTGTAAGTAGTAAAATTTGCTAAAAGCATGCACTGCTTGCATAATATATATGTTTTATATTATAATATAAGATACCTAGAGACGTATTTATCAAAAAAAATTGAGGGATCCTCACAAGTAATTTCAATAATTAGGAGTAGGTACGTAGTGAAAACGAAAATCTTTTTTTATTTTCATTCCCTAGTCAAACGCACCTCATTACTTTTCGGAGACATTTGTATGCTGATATAGGCCCCTAATAAAAATAAATGGTATTCGCCTGATCCAAATATTACGATATACGTTCCAAAGGCGCAAATCATTCTATATCTGTTAGAAAAATCAATGTACTTATAATAAACTAGGGTTTGTGGTTCAATAAATACAAATACATAAATTAATAGTTAACGGTTATTATTCTTATAATTATCCTAATACGAAATAGGTTTGTAAATTAAGTATATTATAAGTAAGTGTAATATTTCTTTTTCCTTTCCTTTATCCATCTGCAATCAGCCTTATGGCTATAATTAGATATTTTGAATAAGTAAGTGTAATATAAAACAGACAAATTAAACACTTTATAAAACTCTTTATTTAGTTTTCACATGCATTGGTGTTCAGTAGGAATTTATTTATATAGAAACTAAATATTCTATTCAATAATTAAAAACAGGATATTTAATTTTATTTGTGTAGTGTTGATGGATTTTTCTATACTGTATTTGAAATAGCGTATTATATGAATTATGTCTTGTGTGCTATCATTTACTTTTTTTTAAATGAAGCAAAATGTTTCATTTAAATGTGCTTCAATTAAAAATAATATACCAAAACGATAAAAATCTATTAAAAAACGCTATATATTTTTGAAATCGGTCACAATTTAAATATTGTCATGTAAAATAAACGAAGAATAAAATAACTGAAAATGGTGTACTCGTAGGTACATATATACCATGACAGTACTTGTACCTGTACTTGTACTATACTATTGTATAATATAATCAACTGCTTACTACACGGTCCGTTAAGTTTTGCTCAGCTCAGGAATTTACATTGCACATGTAAATTTTTTGGCTCTTTTCCAAATAACAAGTTAAAGAAGTACAACTAGCCAAGATATAATAAAGAAGTACAACTAGCCAAGATATAATAAATTTGTTTTGTATCTATTTCATATAAAAAGCTCTCAATTGTATTTTTGCTTTTTGAAATACCTAACGTTTTTATTTTTATTTTATGTGTTCTCTTTCGTTGGGCTACAGGTGTGAATACGAAATAAGTTTAATAAATAAACAAGGTTTTATCTAAACAAAGAATATTTGCACTGTTTGCGCTTTGACCACAAACAACCCTTTGAATGAATTAACTTGGAATTGTATACAAGTTTAACGTCTAGAATTCAAAGCTCGGTTAGCTTTTTACCCTGTTACATTCAAGATATGACCACTTATATTTGTACTAAGGATACTACAATACAAGACTGGCAAGTAAGTATTGTACATTTTATTGTGTATACAATTTAAATATTTGAAATGGGGAAAGATTAATTTTTATGATATTTCCTGATATATAATAAATATAAACCCTAATTTTTGCTTCTTGTTAAAAGACATTGTACAAGTCCGTTCAGCAGCGGCAACAAAATAAAACGAAAATTGGCGATCTACAATGTACGTTTGGACGGATAATCAGATTGTAGCCTATTCAATTGGCCAATCTGATTAGCAAACAAATTGTATCGTGTGGTAGCCGCTTTAACGCATACCAAATGTGGTAATGTGGAACTCACTGGCCTGAAAAGCCACTACTACTCACTAAAACCCAACAGACCTTACCCGTCTTAATGGGGCGACGCGACGCAAGATTACTTGTGCATTCATCCACGACATCCAGACGGCCTGGCAGGTTAGCGGAAGCAGACCACACAGCCAAGGGGTTGCTCCACAGTCGACTCTGCTCTCAGAGAAGTACCAGGAGTAGTACCCATTGAAATGGGCCCCTTCCTGCTCGTTTCTTGGCTTCGCACTCAGCCAGATAGCCGGACGCTACTGAGACGCCCCCAAACCCACGAAAAGGTGAACGCACGTTGCGGGGGAACCATTGATGTACTAGGAAAAAAGGTGTAGATAAGTCATACGCGCTCAAAAAGCGGCACACCAAAACTAGGCTAATTGGCCCACCTGAACTTAGTCACGCGTCGTAGGTGGAAGTGTTCGCACGTGTCTGTTTTAAGTAGAATCCTTCAAAAATGCCGTCGTGTGTCATGAGATATTGTACAAATTATACAAGCAAAGCTTCTAAAAGTCAAGGAATCACATATCATTCATTTATCTTAATATTTTCACAAAACAAACATAACGTTTCTAAATTTCTAAAAGAGTGCAACAACAATTTCTTTTCTTCTAGTACACACTTGACGACGCACTGTCGAGAATTATATTTGTCTCTTTTTCACTGGCGATACGTGAATCATGCCATCCTATTTTGACGACTAATCGTAATGTAGTGTGTTATTGCAATATTTTAAGTTATTCATGTGTGCGTTAGTGTGCTGTTTTTGAAAGTAGAATGTCGTTTAGGTAACGTATCTACACCTTTTTACTTATAATATCATTGGGGGGAACTATGAAGTTGCTCCAATGAATGCCAACACCGTCCACTGAAATGGGCGGCTTCCCAATTTGGTTTTAACGCTTCGCGCCCCTACTGGGCGTTAATGAACCTCCAACTTGCCCAAGTAAACGTTGTAACCTCGCTTTACTTAGTCACATACTGATGTGGTATATATGGATATACTTTCGTACCTGTCTGGTGGGATTTACGCTCGAAATGGATTTTACATACATGTAAAATTCATCATACATCACGTGAAAAGAAGAGATTTTACCGAACTAAATTATTTAATATATTTACTATTAACAATTCTAATTGTTTAGTGTAATAAGTCATCGTATTTTTGTATAAAAGCCAAGTTTGCCGAATAAGTTAATGTGTTTTTCCGAATAAATGAGAAATTTTCCTGTACTAAAAGTTAGTTTTTATAATGGCACCAGTATGTATGAACTTTCTAGTATTTGCAAACGTTTTATATTTTTATGTGCTTTCAGTTGGGCCAACGAGGAACATAGTACCTACAGTTACTTGATGTATGTATTCCTTGCACGGTAGCTTTGGCAAAAAAATGACGCCGCTAAAATTACTTAGCTTGCATAACTCGATATAACTCTGAATGCAATTTTCAAGCTTATTTTAGTTACGAATTTATGCATATTCCATATTTTTCTATTTTGCAAGTCAAAGTAGATTTTATATATTTGTCGATTTGTTATTGAGTTTCATAGATGTAAAAACTTTATAATGTGCAATTATTATAATGTATACAACATATTTATGTGCCTTCATAATTAATGACCATAATATTATGTATCTGTTTTCAAAATACCGATTTCGATATTATCTAAAACAGTAGATAAGTTCTATCATTACTAATATTATAAATGTAAAAGTAACTCTGTCAGTCTGTCTGTCTGTCGCACTTTCATGCTAAAACTACTGAAATGATTTAAATGAAATTTGGTACACAGATAGTCTAGAGCCTGAGAAAGGACATATTATGTTACGTGTTGCAGCCAATTAATTATTTGACAGGGATTCCTGTAGTAGAAAGATAATTTTCCTAATAATTATTATTGTAACTGCAATAATATGATAGTAAAAAAAGTCATTACCATTTACAGTTATTACAAATTTTTTAAGTCTTAGTTTTTCTCATTGAAATTTTAAATTCCAGAAAGGTTTATTTTTAATTTGGCTAAAATGCTTTCCATTTTTATTGACAATGATTGAATTTTGGCAACACTTCTGAAATGTCAGAATTCCGTCGAATTAAAAATCAGAGTATAATTTTCTTTTCTTCTTTGTCTTTATTGTTTCGGTTTCGTTTGAAATAAAAAAAATACTCGTAGAGTCTGTCACACAAACAAATTATAACCAATGCTTTAACTAATTTGTATTATTAGTTTCCAAATGTAATGAATACCGAATAAAGTAGTTTTTTCTTATTTCTTTAATTGATGAAGCTTTGTTTGATACAAAATTGTTGGTTTTTGTTCTGTAAAATAAATGTAAGATCAATTTTAATAAAATAAAAGTTTTTGTAAAGAAAGTCTGGAAAAACTTTTCTTAAATGCGGCGAATATACTACGGTTATTTTATTTGTATCATTTTATACTTATTTTCTTTTATATATCTTTGAGTGGCAAATAGTTTGATTATCATTATATAAACTCTTTTGCAAAAAAAAACGGGCACTTAAGCAAAGAACTATTTTATAGTTACTATTAGTTTGTTTGACAATTTTAGGTATTGTTATCCTCAGAATTTTATGAATTAATTAAGAAGGAATAGTTTTTATCAGTTTTATCATAACATTTTGATGAAATTATTGAGAAATAATGTTTAAGCTCAAAACACTATTATTGTACCTGCTCGCTAATAAAAATGAAACGCGTTAATTTCTTTGTTTTTCTTGAATACATTAAAAGCAGATAAAAGTTAAGTATTGAGTGTGACTCCCTCTTGCTGAAATCACAGCTTGCATTCGTCTGGGCATGCTAGCGAGTATATCTTTTATGGTTTCTTGTGGAATACGTTCCCACTCAGCGGTAATCACATTCTTTAGCTCTCTGATGGTCTGCGGAGCCGGCTGCACTGATATCACTCGTCGCTTCAGAACGTCCCAGACATGCTCTATGAGATTGAGGTCCGGACTTCTAGCTGGCCAGTCCAAACGACGAATTCCGACTTCTAGCATATACGCTTCCACATCGCCAGGCCGGTCGGCCGGCCGGCCGCCGTCGGTGGGCGCGAGCGTTGTCGTCCATAAAAATTGAGTTTTCGCCAAGAGCGGGTAAAGCGGGTTGTGCATAAGGAATTAGAACTTCCGTTATGTATCGGTGTCCAGTCAGTGTACCGTTTTCGATGAAGACTAACTCCGTACGATCCATAGAATTTATTCCTGCCCAAAACATAACAGAGCCCCCTTCATAAGGTGTGATTTCTTCAAAACATGCCTCTGCAAAGCGTTCTCCTCATCTACGTAGCACTCGTCGACGTCGGTCTTCACCATGCAGATATATCCTGGCTTCATCGGAGAACAATACCCTAGCCCAGTCTGCATGAGTCCATGACACACAATTTCGAGCGAAGCTAAGCCTGGCAACTCGATGTCCACGGAGTAATTTAGGGCCGCGTGCCGGGCGATGACTGTGTATATTAGCAGCGAGAAGTCTCCTCCTGACCGTCCATAGACTAATTTGCACATTTCTTACTTCTTCGAGGCTGTTCTTGAGGTCCACATAAGAAGATTTGCGATTTCTCAACGCTTGACTAACTAGAAAACGATCAGCTCGTGGTTCGGTACATGTCTTTCTGCCAGAACCAGGTCTTCTCTTGACGGAACCGGTCTCTTGATAGCGCTGCCAGGTCCTTTGAACTGTCGACCGACTCACATTTAGCCTCTGAGCCACGAAGCATTGACTGCAACCTTCTTCAAGCAGCGCAATAATTTTGCTCGCTTTTATCACTTTATCTACCATTTTCGAGATTGCTAAACAGCAATAACAATACTTTTAAATGTCAAGGACATCAGATAAAGTAATAAAAATTGACAAAAAGTTTATTAGAGTCGATAATTAACTATAGGGAATTCGCGCCACAAAATGTAGTTAAAAGTTGTTTTCTTTGAAAACCAGGCTCAGTCAAAAATTTGAATTTGGAATGTACTATTATGAACATTATGGCACTTTTATAACTAGACAATAACATGTTCAAATGATTCCGAAAAAATAAAATACCGTTTTGGTATTTTATTTTTTTCAGCCAGGAAGAAAATTGAAACCGCCCGTTTTTTTTGCAAATGAGAAATTCTATATAACCTATTTCACATTTCATCTCTAAATTCAATAATTAAAAAAAAAAAAACGAATGGACTTGAATAAAAAGTCCGTATTTATGATTTCAGTATTTTTTTAAACATATTTATTTCTTTTTGTTTGTATTAGGGGATGCCTATTTTATTAGCTTTTTCAAATTAGATAAATAAACTCAAAATTAAATGGAATAGAGCAAGATACGAGTAGAATGTTTTCTGCAGACCTCACGTTAGATCGCGTTGCGGGTATTATTTAATTGTGTTTTGAGACGAAATAGATTCAAATTAGTTTAACCAATTAAAGTAGTTTTCTAAAACAATTTTAATATATGTACCGTAAATCGCACGTATTATAAAAGCGAAATAGCAAAACGTTTCAATGTAAATTTTCGTTATTTACACACTTAGTCCAAAGTTATAAGTATACTTAGAGTTTACCTATGTGTTACCATTACCAATAACAGGAATATTAATTAAAGTTAGAAGGCAGACCTGGCAAGCCTGGATTAATGCCAGGATAAAGAAGAAGAATTAACCAATTTCACTGCCTAGTTTCAAATTTAAATTTTATTTCCGACTGCCGCGTAACCCAAATCCTAGTGGAGGTAGGGCTTAATTTATATAATAAAGGGTATAGTGCACACCTCTCGCCACGAGTCATCGACGAATATTTTCCAATTAGATATTGTAGAAAACACAATGGTCCGGTAGTTTCATCCAAAAACCATACCTCTATTTAGTTTTCAATATTATTCATAGTCAACCATAGCTCTATTTAGTTTTCAATATTATTCATAGTAATTATTAGGAAAAATCCGGTGACCGACTTTCGATTATCTTAAGGTTATTCAGATAACGAATCAAATAAATTTTAAATCACTCAATTTTCGTCTATATGTCTCTTTCTATCTCTGGTATTCTCTTTTGATCTCTGGTATTCCTTTGATATTGTTATCGCGCATGGTATTATTGAACCAAGATACCATTAAGTTTTTAAATACATATTGATCATAAAGAAATCATTGTCAATAAGTAAGATTTTCACGTTTTCAAGTGGAAACATATATCAATCGAGTTCGATACCTGTATTAGATATACGAATGTCAGATTTAGATTGAGTGCCCATGTAATACGGCATAGTACATTAGTGGCATTTTTCAATCTTTGTTGATCCAGTTCAAATAATTTAATTTTGTCGCAGGCGATGATAATTTCCATCAATTAAGTGCAGTATTCATTGACATATACTTAGAAAATTAACGTTATACGATAACTTATTATTATATACGATAACTTATACGTTGTACTTAAAACTTAAAATGTTTTTTTTAAGTAACATATAAAAAGACTAAAATTTAACCTTTATAGCGTTTTTTTAAATATTTACCCACAAAACCTCACCTCATCAAAGTTATGTTCATTTTCATGCTTGTGAACATTTACAGTTGACCACAGAAAAGAGTGGTGGTTTTGCCAACTTTATCACATTTAAATGAATAAAATGTTGGCATATTATTAAAGGAAATTTTAACTACGCCAAATTAAAAAAAAAACTTTGATACTATCAAAAAAAAGATATTATAATTCATAAGCAGAATTACGTGGACGGCCCACTCTACATAGTATAAAACAAAGCTTCGTAGAGATTCAAGAGGAAGTATTATCCCTTTGCTATGTATAATAATTTGCGAAATCGAGAAACAAAAAACACCCATCTGCCGCAAATCTTGACGCATACAAAAAATTACGTAACATCTGCAACAGAATGTGTAGGGACGCCAAACGCCGTTATATTCATTCAACAATTCAGAATCTTAGCCAAGCGCAAGTTTGGAGATTTCTATCGTCACTGGGTGTAGGCAAGGCCTCAGAAGCTTGTCAAAGCTCTGTGGATCTCAATACTTTAAACTTTCATTTTACCACTCCTCCAATCACTATAGACTTGCATACAAAAACTGAAACTCTTTCATTTTTATCAAACCTTGCTCTCCCTGACATACCACCATTCACGTTTGAAACAGTCTCAGTAGATGACATCAAGAAATGTGTCCGTTCTATTTCCAAAAAAGCCATTGGTAGTGACGACCTCAGCCTTGACATGATTCTTCCGGTACTGGAGGATATTGCACCTGTGATCACTCACATAATTAACTTCTCATTCACACGTAATGTCTTCCCGTCATCATGGAAGAAAGCCCTCGTAATACCACTACCTAAATCCTCGAATCCTTCGTGCCTCACTCAATACCGTCCTATCTCTATCCTCCCTATACTATCCAAAGTCATAGAATCATTGGCCCAGAATCAACTTTACTCCTATTTATCTCACAATAACCTACTTTGTTCCTATCAATCCGGTTTCCGCTCCTCCCACAGCACAGTTGGTGCATTGGTCAATGTCACGGAGGATATTCGTGGTGCTATGGATAACACCAAGCTCACTGCGATGGTCTTACTTGACTTTAGCAGTGCTTTCAACTCTGTTGATCCCGATATCCTTATTGGATCCCTGCGTGCGGTCAACATTTCTACTACTGTTATAGACTGGTTTCACTCTTATCTCTTCGGACGTCAGCAGTGCGTGAAGACCAACGATGCTACATCGGACTGGCTTGACCTTACTGCCGGCGTTCCTCAAGGCGGAGTACTTTCTCCCTTACTTTTTTCAATCTTTATTAATAACCTATCCAAAGTCATTTCTTGTTCCTTCCATCTGTATGCAGATGATTTACAAATATACAGACACTTCGGGCTGGCCGAGTTGCATGAAGCTATTGATGCATTGAACTCGGATCTTGTTAAGGTTCAGTCATGGGCAAAGTCTTTCGGCCTCCTTGTGAATCCCAGTAAGTCACAGTCCATAATTATAGGCAGTAGCAGACTAAGCTGTAAAATCAACTGGTCGTCAATACCTACAGTCCAGTTTTCTGGAGTTCCAATCCCTTACTGCAAAAAAGTTAAAAATTTGGGCCTAATTATGGACTGTAACATGACCTGGCAAGCTCATGTCAACGAGGTCAGCAAACGAATACATTACACTTTTCACTCTCTCAAACGTCTCCAATTTTTTCTCCCTTTTACAACCAAGATTATGCTTGCTCAATCTCTACTTCTCCCTATACTCGACTACGCTGACGTGTGCTATTTGGATGTGACTGAGGAGCAACTTAATAAACTTGAGCGTCTTCAAAATCTCGCTATTCGCTTTATCTTTGGCTTGCGCAAGCATGACCATATATCAACATTTCGTGCTCAACTTAAATGGCTCCCAATCCGCCTTCGCCGTGATATGCATATCCTTTC
Organism: Boloria euphrosyne; assembly: GCA_951802675.2. NCBI lineage: Eukaryota > Metazoa > Arthropoda > Insecta > Lepidoptera > Nymphalidae > Boloria > Boloria euphrosyne. Next base: position 7,984,571 of record OX637877.1, read on the forward strand.
GTTCCTTTTCAACATCCTTAATGACCCTAATTCTCCTTCATACCTCCGTTCTCGTTTCCAAACTCTCCCTACTCCATCACGTTCCAGGCGACCTTGCATCACTGCGATGCTTGAGATACCCAAGAGTAACACGAAGTTCCTTTTGCACTCCTTTTCTGTATATGGCGCAAAGCTCTGGAACAAGCTCCCTAAAGACATCCAACTTAGCCCTTCCATTAATTCCTTCAAGAAGAAATTAAAACAGCACCTTCTTACTCAATCGTAAATTAAGATGCTTAATTATTACTATTATTATATATTGTACCTATTATATATATTATTACTTATTTAGAAGTATGTATATGGATGTATGTATATATGTATGTATGTATGTATGTATGTATGTATCTATGTATGTATATATACGTATGTAAATATGTATTGTATGTTGTATGTATTGTATGATATTATATATTTTATATTACAATATTTAAGTATTGAATTATTTGGATTATCAGTTTTGTGCACAACATACCTGCTCTTTATTACACTATTTCTGATTAACAAAGGTTGGCTGGAAGAGATCTCTTCTAGAGATAAGTCCACCTTTGCATATAACAATTATAATGAAATGTCTGTATATCATTTTTAAGTGCAATAAAGAATATTATAAGTGTATGCAATTTATGGTAGAACAAAGGAAAAAATCTCATTTCCGAGAAATCTATACTAATTGTAACCACCTGTAAATGATTTCGTTGAAAGTAAACACGGACCTAAAACCAAATAAATATGAACATGTATATGTTCAGTAATAATATTAAATTAAATGTTACTATTAAACATTACCTTTATTCGAATTTCGTCGCCATTCGTCGAATGGCGATGTATATGTAATATTGTTTTTCGATTAGTCGTAAAACTTTTAAGTTTGAACTCATTTTGTCTTGCTTCGTGTTTTAATTTAATAATGATTCTAGCATAAATATGAAAGCCTTATTAAAGTATAGCTGTTTTACTATTTTTAATACCAATGGGTATTCATTTGGTTTATAGAAAAGAAGAATAGACTGTAAGGAGTATACATATACTTAAGGCTGAGGTATTGAATTTTTTTTTGACTCACGATACTTCTGAGGAGTAACCAAATATTTGGCCAACTGAATAAAGTGAAGTGAGGTTTATGTTTTTGACCATGAAAAAAAAACGTATTTAAATAATTTAAAGAGTAAAATAGTAGAAAATAATTAAGCAGCTCTTCCCTAATGAATAAGTAAGCTGGATCTATTAAATATACTTACATTAATACATTTTTTATATGTTGTTGGGACATTATTACAACAGCGCCATCTAGTTCCGCAGTAAGCTACGTAACGTGCTTGTGTTACGGATACCAGATAGTTGATATACTACACATATAAATTTTAAATACATACATATTATAAATATAAACACCCATGACTGGAGTGCAAACATTCGTGATTAGCAAATGAATGCCCCCAGCGGGACTCGAACTGGGCTTTGGCTGGGTATTACTAAAATGTATTTTTTAAAGGTTTAATTAAGTGCTAGCTTAATTATATGTATAAATGATTAATGAAAAATTTTGATTTGGATCATAATTTAATTTTGTCTTAGTGATATTTTAATCTTATTATTGCTACATACAAGTACAATGTACATACATATACATACAATATGTACGCCTAGTACAGCGGTGCTAAGAGGTAGAAAAACAAATAACTTAATTGAGAATATACGTATAATATATGAAGAATAATTAATTAATCGTATTGGAAAAAAATAGTTGTATAATTTCGTATATTTAAATAATTTATATGTTTAGTTTTTTCATTGATATTATGATATTTCGCCATATTTTATAAAAGTAATTTATAGATTAAAATCCTACGTATTTATTTTCTTGTTGTTACAAAAAGATTACAAAGCAAACATTAAAGTGCTTTAAAGATTACTCTCCGTCAAACTGAGGGAAAGTATAGAGAACTTTTAATTAGTTTATAATTTTAAAACAAACGTGGGTAGGAAAGCTTAGAAGCTTAGAGGTGATCGAATATAATTTATTGTGAGTTTATTTGTACTTGTGAACAAATTGGGGTGTCACTCGGTAATTTATCGGGAAGCTAAGTATAATAATGTTGCTAAAAATAAAATACTATTAAAAATAAAATACGTTATAAAAGACTCATCGAAATCATCGAAAAATATTCAATAATATAGTCAGCCCAGCCCAATCAATTTTTGACGCTTATTACAGAACTACTATTTGAAAGAGAAAAAAAGTAGACTAGCAAGAAAAATGATTACTAATTTTAACGTTTATAATATTGTGTAATGAATATACGAGTATGTGATAAAATTCAAATTAAATCCGTCAAAGTTCTCTCAAAAGTCAGTTAAAAGTTTTCTGATGATTTTTGGTGTGATTTTATAAAAACAATAATAATGTATTTAGTTTTATTATAAATATATTATTTCAGTTTAACATAAGTAATAGTAATTATATAAATTTTAGTTATAAAATAGTTATTTAAATAAATTTTATATATAGTATATTTTGTTCTATGTATAGTTTTTTTTAATGAAAACCATTCTTTAATAATGCAACAATATTTCTGAACATGCCATAGATAGTGCGATGGCACGAGTATGATTATTAGTACAACATATGTACATCAACATTTATCTTATCAGTACCATATCAATTTTTATCAAACGTATGTCCGGGAATACGAGAACCTTTATTTTCGGAATTACTACTTTTCTGAATGTTGTCATAACTATTAGGTACATAAAATAATAGTAGAATTGACATGCACAAAAAAATTAGAAAAAAGAAACACTGGTAACATATTATTTTTTGTATATCGGTTCTAATAATGTTGATAAAGTGGTGTAATGAATGAATTCATGAACAAGTAAAAAAAAATCATGATGACAAATTGATAATTTTAACCTATATTTTATTTATATAAAGATCTAAAATAGCTTATGTACAGAACATAAAAATACTCATAGCTTACAACAGATCATGTGAGAAAATAAACGACGATTTTATGGAAAAATGCCGCAGGTTAAGGGCGTTGGTCCGGAAATCCGAAATTACGCAAACGCTTCATTCAATTTTCCTATAATGTAATCTACGGTTGATGCGCTAATATGTTACAAGGCTGTATTTTAAAAATTTCTGTTTCACACTTTTCACCACAAATAATATAAGGATAATAAGGTAATAGATATAAGATAGATAATAAGATGCTTATTGACCAAGATAGACCGTGAGTGGCATTGAATTGTGTGCTGTTGTTTTGAAGGTTATTGATTCAATTCCCACAGGATACTTTTTATTAAACGTAGTAGTAAATTCAGTAGTAAATTCTGGCTTACTTTATTCTTCAATAAGTTGTTGCACGACGAGACGATCCCGGAAGAGTGGTGTAACAGTGTGTTGGTGCCAATTTACAAAAACAAAGGTGACCCACAAGACTGTAACAACTATCGAGAAATAAAGCTCTTGTCACATAGTATGAAGATCTGGGAAAAAGTGGTAGAAAGAAGGATGAGAGAGGAGAGTGAGGTAACACAAAACCAGTTTGGATTTATGCCAGGACGAGGAACGACAGATGCGATATTTTCACTTCGCCAACTGTGCGAAAAATACAGAAGTGCACATAGAAACCTGCACATGGTGTTTGTCGATCTCGAGAAGGCATATGACAGAGTCCCTCGTAAGGTTTTGTGGTGGGCTTTGAGAGTGAAGAGAGTACCTGAGAAGTATGTGAGACTTGTGAAAGCAATGTACGCAGAGGCGAACACAAGAGTTCGGTCAGAAGCTGGCGTAACAGACAAGTTCAATGTTGAAGTGGGCTTGCACCAGGGATCGGCTTTAAGCCCATACCTGTTTGTCCTGGTAATGGATGCTCTAACATCAGACATACAAGGGCAGGCACCCTGGTGCATGATGTTCGCTGATGACATTGTACTTGTCGGTGAAGATTCGTCCGAGGTCCAGAGCAGACTGGAAAAATGGCAAGAGAAATTGGAAAATGTTGGACTGAAGATCAGCCGAACCAAAACAGAACATTTGTTCTGTAACTTTGGTGGCCCTACATGTTTCTCTAGTATTGCGTTAGATGGTGTACCCCTACCAGTCTGCTCCAATTTCCGGTACCTTGGTTCAATCGTTCAAAACGACGGCAATATTGACCGAGACGTGAATAATAGAATGAATGCGGGATGGATGAAATGGCGACAGGTCTCAGGCGTTATATGCGACCCACGAGTGCCCCTTAATCTTAAGGGGAAAATCTATAAAACAGTCGTTAGACCTGTTGCATTGTATGGTTCAGAATGTTGGGCGGTGAAAGGGATGGACGAAAGAAAAGTGCATGCGACTGAAATGCGAATGTTGAGATGGATGTGTGGTGTGACTAGAAGAGATAAGATAAGAAATGAGTATATAAGGGGATGTTTGAAAGTAGCGCCAGTTATAGAAAAGATGAGGGGTAATAGGCTGGCATGGTATGGACATGTGATGCGGAGGGAAGAAAATCATATTACGAGGAAAATGTTAAGTATGCATGTAGAAGGAAAAAAGAGTAGAGGAAGACCGAAATAGAGATGGATGGATTGTGTAAAAGAGGATATGCGTGTAAAAGGGGTGGATGCTATGTTGACGAATGACAGAGGAGAGTGGAAGAAGAAGACATGTTGTGCCGACCCCACATAGCGTGGGATAAAGGCAGGAAGAAGAAGTAAATTCAGTAGTGTAATATTACTCTGTAGTCCTACTAACAAAAAATATAAATATTACTGAAAAATTAATAAACTATAAAAATTTAAAAAGTTAGTAAAAAGCTAATTTAAAAGTTAAGTAAAGCTATTCTAATATAATGTAAGTAAAATGTATAATTAACAAACATACATATACCATCGGTATCGGTATCGGTATAAGTGCTATTCCGAATTACACTATAGAATAATTATTATTCTATTTCATACGCAACGTCCATTCGATGCTCTGATAAAAGCTTGAAGTTCCTTGCCTTATCCCTATGCTTTACAAGGAATTAAATTTACATACCTAATTTAATTTATGAAATTTTTGATGAGTTAGTGCTCATAGTTATTGGGTTTTACTATCTAAAATTCTTCTGATATCTTAACAGTAATAATAACTAAAGTTTTATCTGAACGAAATTATAATATCTCAATAAATGTTTCTGCAACGCGCCATTGAAACGGGGGAGGTTAGCGAGGTTTTAGTGGGTATTAGGTACTGGCTTTTCTGAACTACTAGGCAACTACCCTACTAGACTAGTACTAGGCTTCTCGGTGAACTAAACTACCTGTAAGTATACAGGTGATATGCGTTTTTGTTGAGTACCTATAGCCTATAGTATAAACTTTAATGTTTATCCATACAATGTTGAAACAGCTATTTTTTTCGGTTCACTTTCAAATTTTCTATTAGCATTACGCTCGAATTTTAAATATGAGACGAACACTACTGAATACAAATATATATAATTTTAATTTTATCACCATTTTCCGCAAAAATCGGTAAAACGAACCGTACCAAAGGCACACGACTGATATAAGATACTCGAAACTCATGCATAGAACGCGTTCGTACGTAGAGTAGGTAACTTGTAATCATGATTAATATCACTTATACTACTCATTTGTAGTGAAGAAGAAATGTAGTCATGTATTGAGTTCCATTTTACGGTGAAAACTTTAATAGAAATGTAAATACTTAAGTGTACGAATGAAGTAGCACCTGCTGTAATCCAGTACTTTTGTATAAATAAGTCTCATGAACATTTAAATTATAATGAGCATTCCCAGCTTTTTGTTCTTACCTATTTAAAAGGTTTTCTTTTCATAGCTTGCTATAAATAGTTTTTCTGGAAATTGTGGGGCTTTTCTGGCTCCATTCAAGTTTCATTTGCAACAATAAAATAAATTTTAAGTACGAAACTAACGTTATATTTACCAGTAAAGGAATATACTTAAGCTATAAGAATTTTTTATATCGATTATTTTAAAGTTTAATAGATTAAAAAAAATATGATATAAATAGACAAAAGTTAAGTGCAAAATTTAAAACAAACTGCTTCACCTTAGATGCGTAACTTACTATGTTTCTTTAAAAAAAACAAAGAATAGAAAACTATGTGTTTGTATTCAATTCTCAGAAGAGACTGTATTAATTTCCAATACATGTACCTTCCTGACTTTTGTAATCCTTTCACATTATATGTTGGGAAGGATCCAGTACCTCTAAGGTACTTACATAGGCTGCCTTTTTCTTAAAAAATAGGTTATAAATATAGCTACGAGTAGTACTAAGGTATTATAAAACATCAAGGAAAAATATATTGTACATGTTGAAGTAAATCAAAAAATGCCTGTACAGTGTACAAACGAATTTATAACTTGAATAAGGGTACCAGAAACCTCAAGGAATGTCTATTTTATATGTCGGTCCCTGTCATAAGAGTCCAAGTACTTATATTATGAACATGTAACACTCCTGAACTGTTATGATCACCTGGGACTTACGATGATGTCACTTGGGTCAGTGTCGTGACGATCAAGAAAAACTTATTTCCGCCTAGCTTTCTTTCGACATGTAAAGTGTGCCGAGTAAAAGGTGCGGTAAAAATCTTCGTACTAATAAAATGTAAGGAATTTTTGTCTGTCGCCCATGAAGGGTCAACAATTCAAAGTGCCGTTGACTTTTCGTATATTTTTTCAAATATTTTTCAGACTAAAGATTAATTAAAATTCAGAATGACAATATAATGCTGTCTACATCTTAACATTGGAGGCTATAATATTATTTTTTCCGTATTAATTAATATATTTTTAAAAGCATTACTCGCAGTTTAATAAAAAAAGGATCTGTTTGCTCATATTATCAGAATATTAGAAATTAAATCAAAGTATTTTTATTTCTTATTTCTGGAGACTGAAAATCTACTACATCTTCATTAGTACAATTAAGAATTCAGTCTTACATTAAAACATTCTATTTTCGCAGCTTGACCCCGTGACTTTGATAAATGGCTTGAAACGGAAAGCAGTAATTGCTTTAAACACAATATTATGCCTATTTAAATACATGTTAATTATTATTAAATACAATGCTACTAATTAGTATCGAAATATAATATTATGATTCTTGACTGTAGTAAATGGTAAAACGAAGGTGAACAATGAACTTATATTAATTTAATTGTAAATTCCACATACTTTATTTTTCAATAGTTATTCCCCTCGCTTTGCTCCGGTTCGTTTATTTTTTTAAGAGCGAAGCCCTTATTATTTTTCTTAAATAATATTAGCCTAATTTATTTCTTATAATATTAGCTTTTTGGCAGTAAAAACCACGTAAAAATCGGTCCAGCTGTTTTGTGGATTAGCCGGAACCAACAGAAAGACAGATATAGAGATAGTGTTTTTTAAAGTATCATATAAAATTCTGTGTTCAGTAAAAAGCTATTATTTTGATATTACAAACAAACACTTCATTTTTATTTACCTTTATGTATTCATGTAGATAAATATTTACACAAAGGATCCGAAAGGAATATTTATTACTAAGCCTGTTACCTATCTTTAAAGCACCACCATACTGGTTTTATGTTTGCCTTAAGTAAATATGATAACTTAAAAAGTTGTATAGCTACCGCTGCAGCTTCATTTCAGGACATTTGATTTTAATAAAAAAACCTATTCACAAACATTGCTTAATTCATATTTATGTTTTATCCCAAAATTACACGGAGTAATAAAATTATAATCGAATATATTTTGTCCTTTTTTAATTTCAATTCTTTATAACAAAAGTTATAAGAAAGAAACATGTATAAGAATCGTCATTATTAAGATTCACTTAGTTTTTGCTTTATCGTAAAGACGGTAAAACATAGACGCAAAACTTCTGACTCACAGATTGAAACCTTTTATTTCTTCAGCTAGGTCTTTTTACATTATAATGTTTGTGTTTTTGTATATCTTTTCATGAAATTCCTTAAAATAATTTCTTAATTATATTCATGTATTCAAAACTTTTTAACCCCCTTCAATACGATAGGCCGTGGGGATACCAAAGCTGGCCAAGTTGGGGTTGGCGGAATTCAAATGTCTATCGAGAACTTGCTAGGTTTGTTCTGGCATCAGTTTTCGTCACGATGTTTTCCTTTAACGTTGATCATGTTCAATACGATCAACGTTAAAGGAAACGTTTACGCTTTATTCTAACATATTAGAATAGAAAATATAAATGCTAGATCCGAATTTGAACATCGGTTACCTATACGGTCGCGTTACCAGTGGGCTACCACTCTCTCTGTTAAATCCAAATTTTCAAATAAAAAGAATATTAAGAGAATTTCGTAAGAAAAAAAACTAATAACATATTTGAAATAATATGAAATCATTTTCCATTTACTTACCATATTATCTGTTGACCACTAATGTCATTGTAATAATAAGTTACAAATGTAATAACGCCCTCTTTATGCGAACCCTTATCACAGAACATGTCTTGTCCATTGCGAGTCTGACATAAACAACTAAGCTTTGCCTGCCTTGTCCCAGGAGATATCGTTTGACTGAGTTCGAGTGACACTGAATTTATTAGTTAGGCCTATATATTATACGCTAATTACAAGATCTTCTGAAGAAAAAAAAATATTTTTATCGATAGGTATACAAATTACAATATATAATCATTAATATAAACAATGTTTAAAATATGCTCCAATATTGAAATTTACTATGCGGTTATATATCATTCCTATAAAATCTTTATTAATCGCTATCACTCGCGGTTCAACACAAGTATTATGACAATCATAATAATAATAATAATGTTCTCCGACCGATTCCGGCCATGGCGGCCAATCTCATTGAGACGGCCAAGTACGCAGGAGATATTATAGTGCACAAGTGTACGCGCAGACACAAGTGCACTCTCTATTCCTATCACTCTCAGACTCCGGTGGGACGACTACTCGACACGACCAGTGAGAGATAAGGCGCAGGACCGACGGCTTTACGTGCTCTCCGAGGCACGGGGGTGAACCACCACCAACTTCCCAACTCCGGGCTGTTACTGAAGCTAACGAAACAGAAAGATTCAATAACTAAACTTGGCCCGACCCGGGACTCGAACCCAGGACCTCTAGGTGTGTGACCGTACATGCTAGCCACTACACCACCGAGGCAGTTACAATCATAAAATATAGGCATATTACCCTCATCTACATCATCTATCCGCTATTAAAACTTATGTTAAATTCTTCTGTTATTATACAATACGTTACCTAAGAACTCCTTTTATTCTTTGAGCAGCATATGTCATTTTCACTTTTATATTTTTCGCCTCTATTCTATCGCCCTTCGGCAAAAACAATCTATAATTATATAAAAACTCAAGTTAATAGAAATGTACCTACGCATAGGATGAGTAAATTATAAATATTTTAATAGACAGCTTATCTTAAAACTTCTAAATATAGATCTATTGATTTTTGTAATTAGAATTCTGTCAAAATTTCACAGACAGACGTTGCTGGGTTAATTTTTTCCATTAAAATATTAGCGAACAAACCAAAAATTTCGTGTTTTCTACGACTTCGTTTAATAAATTGTTAATAGCTATTTCTTATAACCAACCTTTTTTCTATATCACTATTAAAATATTTGGTACCTACTACATATTATTATAGTGTGAGTGTGAGGCAGTTCGATTATGTTATATCGACATGTAATAAATATTCCCATAATATCGTTACTTTTGTTGTTATATTAGAAACTTAAGGAAAAAGATCAAAGTTCTTTTGATTAAGCCTACTTATGCGTTGTTTTGTTTTGAAAATATATTTAGGGATAAACAAAATCGTCAATAGTATTAATATGCCCACAGATAAGCGTTTGGCTCCTAACCAAATAGAATTGGGTTAAAAGACTTCTTGAACGCAATAGCCGTTCATCTTATACCATATTTAAGCAAACCTATATGTAATACGACAAAAATACGATTATTATCGGTTATACTCGTATATACAACTACACCGAAGTCGTATGAAAATTATGACCTTATAATGAAAATCACAGATAACATACGATGAAAACACATCTATCCTTATGCATTAAATGGCTTACAGTTCTTAATAGATAAGGTTTAAAATATTACATTTTGGAGTAGTATAGTATTTTATGTAAATTCATAACTATTTTAATATATAATGGGAACGTTATTTTAATCTCATGATGCCGTCACAAAAAGATAAACAGGCACAAAAACTCTAAAATCAATAAATTCGGCATCTGATGCCACTCAGATGATAGATAGAATAGAGATATAGAATATAGATATTGTCACTTGACAACTATGATTACAATACTCCACTTTTATTCCTATGATCAATCTTTATAAGGAAAACATGCTCGATTGAGGGCGCTCCACTAAATTGAAACAACCATATCTTTGGAAGCGAATACACCCTCAGGCTTCAAATAAATCATCCGCTTTCGTAACGTAACGAATATAGGCAATAGAACCAAAAGTTGCAAGTCTATACATAAAATAATCTCAATTGTAACCTATAAAAATCGATGCAGTATGTTGGTGATGATGTAGTTTTCTATGAATTTAATAAAGACTGGAGCGATTTTGATAAAATATTACGGTGATTTTATGGACATAATTATATCAAAACAAACGATATCAAAACAATTAGGAAAAGGAAGGGCAGATATAAAAAAACACCCTCAAAAAATATTTTTTAAAAGTATGGAATAATAAAAGTACGGTTTTCAGAGTATTTGAAAACAGCTATATTTTTGCTGTTACAGTAATTCAGTTGGAAGCTTCGTACTAAGCCGGCTATCAGTTTATAGCTGATATATTTTTTTCTTGGAGGAGGAGGAGACAGACGGCTTAGAGGAACAATTCTACTTGAACGTTATCCCTAAGTAATAAAGAAGCTAAGATACATATTTTAAAAGATAAAAAGTTATTTTTTTTAATTCCGAGACTTAATAATATTATTATATAATAATTCTTAATAATTAATAATTCTATACATATTATAAGACAAAGTCCTCCGCCGCGTCTGTCTGTCTGTTCGCGATAAACTCAAAAACTACTGCACCGATTTTCATGCAGTTTTCACCAATGGATAAAATGGTTTTCTAGGAAGGTTTAAGTATATAATTTGTCAAGTTAGTAATGGTATCTGTTGGAGGTGTCGGAAAAAAATAAGATGTCTAAGAGCTTTCAACGAAAACGCTGCCTAAGCCCTTTGAGATATAACTAAATGATATATAGTGGAATTGTGTGTCTTATATAGATCTACGAAAAAGTCCACGATGGCATATGTCTCTCATATGTATCTCTTAAGGATAACATACTATATCGAAAAAAGTTAGGAAATTATAAAACTTTATAAAGTTAACGGCGTTTGATGTATCATGTTATAACCGTTGCCATGGTGCGTGCAACGGTAATTCATATAATCAAGTCAAATATATACCGGGCGGTGCGAAGTAAATACATACAACAAGTACCTAGGGACGTACCCGAGCGAAGCGAGGGTGATCCCCTAGTTTATTATACACTAAAAAAAATCGGCGTAAAATATGATAACCTATGCGTGCACATTTTCGATCTGTCTATATATAGGTAAATGTACTAAAAGTCCCGAAAATAAAATTTTCCTCATGTAACACATTCTAAAATCCTACTTCCGTTTATAGTTCCTATCTTCTTAAGCATTAGTGGAAACTATATTCCGATTTGAAAGATGTCGGCTTGTAGATAGTCTGGAAGTCGGGTTTACCTTCGTCAAACTAAAATGACCACAGTAATTCAGACATTGGTATTTGTGTCAACCCTAAACACCCACTCATTCCTTAAAATAGTCTACTTAAGTGGCTGTCATTATGTACCCACCCTGAATATGTGTATGAAGACAATAATGTATATCTACATCTAACTAATGGCTAATAATTTCTGAATATAATGAAATTGAGTTAGAATTTCAAATCAAGGTATATTACCAGCATGCTATGTAGAAATGATTATATTTACTTTATCTTTTGTTTTTAAATGATAGTATGATCTATTGTGATAGTATGTAATCATTATTTATAAATGACTGTGATAAGTCTTCCATGGTGAAAATTAAACCCGTAAATCCAGCGTAGACAACATATGCTTTCACAGCGCCAGATGGCCTGTAATTTGCGTATAGATGTAAAGGTCTAAATTCGAATTAAGTATATGTAGGTATATAGAATACCCTATTAAAAGTGTTATCTGTATTAAAGGACAATCTAATTTATTAATTTTGCGGCCCTTGAGGTTATCTCATTTTATTATACCGCAGGTCGAGCGTGACTTGTATAATAGATATTAAGTAGGTATAACAAATGTTTAAGAATTTAAATATTTTGTCAGAGTTAAAAACTAGCCACTAAACCTCGCTTCTTCGGGGTGTGACTCTATATGCCAAAGTCTTTCGGTCAGTAAGAGGTACTAAAGCTTATCAAATTTGATTAAATTTGATATGTGAAACCTTTAGTGCGGTAGAACACCATCATCCGATTAATTTTATTTATAATTAAATAAGTTATAATAAACAGTGTAAAATACGTAAAGGATTATGATGTTACGTGGATAAATATAATTTAACGTAAATACTGTAGGTTAAATTAACAGGCAATAATACTTAAGCAGAAGGAAGTCCTGTTTTTAAGTTAATTAATGTTTACTGAGAGTGATCTAATTTGTCGCGTACCCACTGACGATGGAAGCTTTAGGAAAGCCCTTTAAATACTGTATAATCTTTCTTGTCTAACAAAATACGTTTACACGTATAATGAAATACAGATTTAAACTTAATAATTTAAGATTAATCACAATAATTAAAAAAAAACAATATTAACAGAGAAATTTGTTAAATAAAATTTTATATTTATTTATTTATTTATTGAATTACCAACAAAAATAAAATATTTAAATATTTAATTTAATAAAATATTTTAAATGTATGTAAATACTGTCATTGAATGAAAAGCTCAAGCAAAGTAAATTTCACAGACTGACAACATAGAGGAGGTAATTTTAATAGGTACAATCGCTTTTACTCCTTTGTTCTTATCAAGTGACTCAATTTGTATAATAATTTCATTCTGGTAGAGACTAAAGAGTATTATAATATTTAATGAATGAATATGTATTTTCTATTTGTTTGATTCATCATCGTTCTTGCATACAGTAAGTTAGGGTGGAGTTATTTAATTATGTAAATTTTAATAATGTTACATGTTTTGCTTATTTTATATTTTTATAATGAATTATTTGGCAGAATTTAATAAGTTAAATATCTTCCATCTTGTTACAAATCTTGTCTCACCTAAATTATAATAAGTGGGTTTGCCTGGGATTAAAATGCGATACATTTCCTAAATACATACAAAAAATTATGTGATTATCAGATGTTTATATTATTATCATTATTATATGATTATCATTATTGCTCACAGTATTTGCTAAGATAAAAATACCTAAAAAGCACAGCACTCTGCTACATAAATGTATTAAATTTTATACTATCTACTCTATAGTCTATTACTCACCAACTTTGTAGCATAGTAAATTAGGGCATTATATTAACAAGGATATAAAAAATAAATTAGCTGTCCACAGTTTTTACTTCCACTTCTGTGTAGTTAACTTTTATGTACGCTTTACCGGGGCTTTATCATGCGGCGTAACAAAAATGTCCTGGGCGCCGGCTTGCCGGGCTATTAAGTGTAATGTGGCTTCTGGCTTTCCATCGCTTATAAAAACCTCATATATTATATTAAATCAATCGCTATAATTAAAGCGAAACGTTCTTTTACTATTACCATAACGTAGAAAAATTGAGTATTAATTTTCGGTTATATTCAGTTACGGATTATATGTCTATATCGATATTAGCGTCTAAACTGTTTTTGGGTCTTATAAGCTAGTATTGAGAACAGCTCAACTAATTTTAGTAGGACATACGTCGACAGGTACAACTCGTAATAGATGACGGTAATAAAATAGGTTGCCAAAATTGAGTTTGTATAATAAGGGGTTAATAGCTGATTATCCGGATAATAAGATAGTATATTATTTTTGAAGTTGAGAGTTGAATTTGGGTTAACCTTTATTTTTTATGGTTCTATTGTTATAAATATTCATTATAATGTATATAAATATGTAGGTATGTATCCGCTGGGTGCGTGACTCTAGCGCCATCTAACGAAACAACTTACGGTGGCTCTTTTGAGAAAATATACATGTATTGTATGCCAAATAGCTATTGAAAAAATAAAATAAACTTGAAAAAAATTTTTTCAATGTTAAATGTGATATATTACACAGAGTGTACATTAAATTAATTATTTTTCCGTGGGTCAGCTGAAAACAGTAAGTAAAATAAATACAACAACTAAAACAAGTCTCAATAAGTGAATTAGGTTGGCCCAACTTTTTTTGATTTACAGATTTTTTTATTTTTAATTATTTGTTCGTCGTTTGTTCGTTAATGTTCGAATGTAGAAATTGTTTGTACGTCTTTTATTTATTTATAATTAATTAAACAAATGTTCACCCTTAAGTTGGCCCCCTTTACTAGATATCTTTATTTTTATCGCTCAGATTAATTAATTTTGATCAATTATCGTTGGTTCGACGACTATTGGTGATTGTTCGATCATAAAAACAATTAAATTCCCAATTATTAATTATTTTATATCTAATAAGCAAACCATCACTTCATTGTCTGGCAACCGGAAACTTATAATTTTTACAATTACTATTTTTACTAGTATTTTTGCAATCGACTACACAACAACTCTGATGACCCATTTTATTTTATTTATTTAATTTAACTGACACACGTGTTATTTTTATGGTCTTAAATAATAAAGAGATAAATAATAAAGAGATTTTTGAAGTTGAGAGTTGAATTTGGGTTAACCTTTATTTTTTATGGTTCTATTGTTATAAATATTCATTATAATGTATATAAATATGTAGGTATGTATCCGCTGGGTGCGTGACTCTAGCGCCATCTAACGAAACAACTTACGGTGGCTCTATTGAGAAAATATACATGTATTGTATGCCAAATAGCTATTGAAAAAATAAAATAAACTTGAAAAAAATTTTTTCAATGTTAAATGTGACATATTACACAGAGTGTACATTAAATTAATTATTTTTCCGTGGGTCAGCTGAAAACAATAAGTTAAATAAATACAACAACTAAAACAAGTCTCAATAAGTGAATTAGGTTGGCCCAACTTTTTTTGATTTACAGATTTTTTTTATTTTTAATTATTTGTTCGTCGTTTGTTCGTTAATGTTCGAATGTAGAAATTGTTTGTACGTCTTTTATTTATTTATAATTAATTAAACAAATGTTCACCCTTAAGTGGCCCCCTTTACTAGATATCTTTATTTTTATCGCTCAGATTAATTATTTTTTTTTTTTTTATGGGACAAAGGGAGCAAACGGGCAGGAGGCTCACCTGATGGTAAGTGATCACCTCCGCCCATGGACATCTGCAACACCACAGGGCTTGCAGATGCGTTGCCGGCCTTTCAGGAAAGGGAGGGAGGGAAGGAGGAGTGAGAAGGACGGGAAGAGGGATGGGGAGTGGGCCTCCCGGACTCTCACTCACCGGACGAAACGCGACAGCATAGCTGCCACTTCACGCCGGTCTCCTGTGAGAGAGTGGTACTATACGGGGCGTGCCGGCCCATTCGGCTGCTACCCGAAGGTAACAAGCATGGCACTACCACTTTAAAATACTTTATCGTTGGTTCGACGACTATTGGTGATTGTTCGATCATAAAAACAATTAAATTCCCAATTATTAATTATTTTATATCTAATAAGCAAACCATCACTTCATTGTCTGGCAACCGGAAACTTATAAAATTTACAATTACTATTTTTACTAGTATTTTTGCAATCGACTACACAACAACTCTGATGACCCATTTTATTTTATTTATTTAATTTAACTGACACACGTGTTATTTTTATGGTCATAAATAATAAAGAGCCACTCGTAGTAGCGCTGACATCACTTTTGTTTCCCCCACCATGCCTTACGCACCCAGCGGATATGAGACACAATATTTTCATAGATAGTTAGAGAAATGCAAATAGACGTACGTAGAGTTCGCGTCATTCAAAAAGAACGCTGGATATCAAGTTGCGCAGAGACGATTTATCGGCGAATTTGGTGGTATGAGGCGCGGTGCGGGGCGGCGTGGCACGCGCCACATGCTTGCTGGCTCGCTATTGGTTCGTCAGTTCAAAATACCATCGCGTGCACAAAAGTTTTTAATTACGAAATTATTTTACATAGAAAAGAGAAAAATTATTTTTGACGTATATTGTTTTATAAAGAGAGTCTGATAATTATGCAGTTGACAATTTAAAAAAAAGTGTTAAACTAATTTATTTAATTTTTTGTAAGTAGATTAAAAATTCTACACTGAATCAAACATATTTTATTAATGAATAGAATTCTATTTAATTATATTCCATCTAATATATTTTTCAATGTACCTAACAATAACCAATATACATCGCTAGCGAAAGCCTAGTTCATAAATAAAAGAATAGGCCTAGTACTTTCGTGCGCGAATGTACCTATGCGCAAACATACCCCCACCACTTTCTTCCAGAATTCTTTTTACATGACGGGAATACTACTGAAACAATGACACAATTTCCGACTAAGTATGTGACATTTCGTTATTTTAATGATATATTTTTATCATTAAACTTTAATATAGTGATTCATAATTAATACATAAATATGTGTGGTCTTTATATATGTAATCTATCTAACTCTTCAACGCTAAGGAGAATATAACTTGAAAAATTAATATTGTTTAAGTATAATTAATGATAAATAGTTGTTAGATTAGGATTTCCAGGATCACTTAAGCTTAGACCTAGACCTTTACCCAGGATTTTTCTTTTTTTTTTAATTTAAGGAATTTAGAAGTATAAAATTACTAATAAATGAAATACCACATATCATGTTTTTAAGAAATTTAATTACCTACAAGTACCTATAACTTACTACGTACGAATATTACCTTCTCCGAAAAAATATATAGGCATAATTATACAGGCTCCAAAGATAATAATAAATATAATAATATAAAGCTTCTGTATGTTTTTATGAGCTCTCGCCCTCGGCTATTTTTTTTCCCAAGGTCAAGGCAATGTCTTGTGGATTTCCTACAAAGTTATTTTTATGACATCTTCAATTCCTTGAAATAGCATGGTGATATCAAACATACTGGCATTATTAAATTCATAACGCTCTTTACCCTAGCACTGTAGTATAGAATACATAATATGAGATACCTACAAAGTAAAAATAAGTCATCATCATCATCATCATCATCATCAGCCCTTTTTGACGTCCCACTGCTGGGCACGGGCCTCCCTCAGTACGAAGGGGATCAGGCCATAGTCCACCGCGCTGGCCCAGTGCGTGTTGGCGGACTTCACATGTCTTACGAAAACTTGCTAGGTTTTCTTAGACATGCAGGTTTCCTCACGATGTTTTCCTTCACCGTAAGACAAGTGGTAATCATGATAGAAATGATTCGCACATGAAAATATCAGAGGTGCGAGACCCGGATTTGAACCCGCATCACTCGGTTACACAAGCAACGCGTTACCGTTGTCTAAGTAACAGCTGACAATTAAATTGTTACTCTCTTTTCGAAATCTATTATCTATTTCTATCAATCTATCTATTTCTATCAATTCAGGGTCTTATTTTGAGGAATATAACAAAATTATAATTGTAAAAGATATTTTGTTCGTATAGATTCGTTATTTCTGCGTGCTGAAACGTCCTGCCCCGAAACCTGGTGTAACATGTTTGTTGCGTAATAACGCACCGTGTAAGTATAGGGTCGCCAAGCGAAGTAAGGGGTAATCGCTAGTTCAATATTATCTATGAAGAATATTTATGTACATACATTTTTGGGCATGATATGACATATAAAACGTTATGACTCATAATAATATATGTACATGAATCAATATATCAAAAATATGGATTACGTGAAAATAGATAAGGTCAGCGATAAGATTATAAATTACTTATTGACGTACATATATCACAAGAACTCATAAAAAATAACACAGATTTCTTTATTGACTGTCTCAAATTGTTAGTGTAAAAATAGTAACAATGGAAACAAACGTGTTATTGTTGCTACTTGTGGCTGGATTATCTTTAACAAGTAAGATCATGTACTTTTTTCTTTATTATTTTATAAAAAAAAGTTTTTCTTGTTTTTTCAAGAGAAAAATATCAATTCTTAATTCTGTTTCATCTAATTAATAATATTCCTTGTGAATCTGAATGTAATTAATAAGATTTTAATAATACTTATAATATTCAAATATTAAAGTCAAGGCCATTGAAATTAAAAATGGTTATGTTTATTTAATATTTGAGTTATATAACTATAATAAGCAAATATTAAGTACCTAATCAATATTAAGTTTTTAATAATAATAGCTACGGAATAAAAGGGATATAAATAACCTCTCCCTTCATCGAGGGTAGGAGAACTAATTATTAATGAAACTATCTTTTCGGATTTTATCACGGATTTATTTTTTCAATTTTAATTAAAAAAAAATAAAATATATCGTAATTTTAAAAATAAGTTATAAAATATTGCCATATTTCAGATATATTTTTAATTTTTGTGTATAAAATATGTAGAATAAAAATTTTCATAAGCTACTTTAAATGCCAATTTAAATATTATTTTGTAAATTGTGGGTAGGCACTGTCTGTAACAAGTATATAAACCTCTGAGATGTAAAATACCTTAGTCACTTCCGTGACCATGATTGCTGTAAAGCATTCGAAACGTCGGGAACCAAAAATCAAAATAAATCCGCGACAAAATCCGGAAAGATAGTTTCATTTATAATGTCGAATATTTGCGTAAACCTAAAAAAAGTATTATTAGAAAATTAATGTTTAAAAATACTGAAGGATTTTGTATTATTTTTATGGGGTTCTTACTACCTCGTGCCTACGACTATGTCTACGGGATGTCCGAAAATGTAGTAAGATGTACTTACCAACTTCTTTACTGAAAGGGAAAGAAGTCTTCTAGTCACGGTTTAGGGATATTGCGTGTCTTTAGGAAAATGCTTTTCAGTAAACAAAGTTCCTGGAGGAGTCATCTGGGGAGTACACGAAAACGTTGCTTACACGCAACAATAATTTAGACAACTTTACCTTTAATAAATCATGCTTCGTACCAAAGAAAATATTTTTAAACTATTTTATATAAATGAAATTAAAACTATTTATTATACACTAACGAATAGAACCAATTGAAATATTTTTGGCAGCTTTAATACAAACCACGGATGACATAGTTTTGTTCGAAGAAAACCCATCATATTTAAAAGAAATGATAAAATCACTCAATGATGAAAGCATGAAAATAGGTATATCTATTAACAAAGGGAAAACAAAACTGCTTACTAATTCTGAACCAACAATTATAGAAATAGACAACCAACCACTTGAATATATAACGGAATACTGTTATTTAGGCCAGATAATTTCTCACGACAATCAAACCACTAAGGAAATTAATAGAAGAATAGCTAATGGATGGAAGAAATACTGGGCACTCAAAGAAGTTTTGAAATCCAAACAACTTAGTATGCAAATAAAAAGAAAAGTTTTCGATACGTCATGTATTCTTCCAGTCATCACCTATGGTTGTGAAACTTGGGCTCTCACCAAATATCACAGAGAAAAACTAGAACGTTGCCAAAGAGCAATGGAGAGAAGCCTAACAGGAATAAAGAAACAAGACAGAGTGAAATGTAGCACAATAAGAGAAAAAACTAAAATGACTGACATAAACACGCAAATAGATCAACGAAAATGGAGATGGACCGGTCACATGATGCGAGATCCTGAGGAAAAATGGAGCAAAATTGTTTCTGATTGGTACCCCAGAGACGGAACACGCAAACGAGGACGTCAACATATTAGATGGGAGGATGATATAAAACTTACAGCTGGACATCATTGGAGAAGGGTTGCTCGTGACCGAATTCAATGGAAGATGTTAGAGGAGGCCTATGCCAAGAGGCACACCGAATTGAGAGATATTCTGTTATAAATAGAAAATACAATTGTAAAGTGTTTAGTAAATTTGTAAATCTGCATTTCGGAATAAAGGGCTTATGAATGAATGAATGAATACAAACCACTAAACAAATTTAGTATTCAAATTATGAAAAATAAAAATAACGAAACGGCACTCTGTATACGTAAGTGAGTAGTGAAAATAAAATCGCCATATAAAAAGAAATACACAAATTGACACATGTCACTGGCTGATTTGTTTTTCGCTATATTGGTTATCGTTAGGACAAGATTTAAAGTATTTTTGAACTAAAAAACATAACAAGTAAAAAATAATTGATAGGTAGTTTTCATTTACCTACCTATAGATACCTAACCTGATATTTTCAGTGCTAGCAGGCAATTATTTTACTTTTGAATAATTTACATCGATTTGTGATGCACGATTTGCTTTGATTTGTATCGGCACTTGTTATTTAAAAATACAAGTACCTATTACGAAGGGATTGAAAAAGTATTAATATTATTCATTTTATTTATCTCACTGACAATATCCATACACTATATCAGCTTAAAATAATGCTATATCTTCCTTTATCATTTTTACTTCACATAAGAGATTGATTGCTATTGTAATTGGCAGGTGCAAATGTACTGAATGGAGCGCGAACTAATAGAATTTTGGATGGGGACATCGCAATGCAAGGCGAATTCCCGTATGCGGCAAGTAAACGTTTATTATATATTTTTAGTACATTTACAAAATTAGAACAACAAAAAAATTCTCAGTATTGGTATGAAATGAAAGAATCGTGTTTTGAAATTTTGTTTTTTTTGAAGTAGTATCAGGCACTTATTCTTCGGGCTTCAGATTAATACATTGATTAATTATTTAGTTTTGAGCAGACTTTAAGAATAACTGAGTTTAATATAGACGAAAACGGAATGCATTTAATTCAGTTCATTCGAAATGTGCAAAGGTGACAGAACGTTTTTGTGAATTAGCCAGCTTAGACATTGGGAAGTAATCTGTGCTCAACTGGCACGCTTGAATCCATTAACGAGAGAATTGAATTGAATTGATATTCATAATAATTTTGCACACTTCATCATTGCAGACGACTTGTTTGGCTCAGTTGGTAGTGACCCTACTTTCTGCGCCAGCGGTCGTGGGTTCGAGTCCCGCTGGTGGCATTCATTTGCTAATTACGAATGTTTGTTCTCCAGTCATGGGTGTTTATATTTATAATATGTATGTATATAAAATTTATATGTGTAGTATATCAACTATCTGGTATCCGTAACACAAGCACGTAACGTAGCTTACTGCGGAACTAGATGGCGCTGTTGTAATAATGTCCTAACATATAAAAAAAATCCGTAGAATAAGAAAACGGGAAACACTATGTATTTAGAAAAACAAACATAACTCGTACAATAACATTAAACGGTCCTAATATTGCGACTCCATGGATGCATCCATCTAACATAGCCAAATGTGTGTTGCCTACAACACGGATACTGCGAAGATGTAGAGTCGCGTTTCGTCTGACATCTTGACAAGTCCTTACGATGCTAAATGCAAAATATTAAATATTCTAGAAAAGTAATATTATGTTTTTTTTTTTATATTTTCATAGGTCTCCATACAAGCGGGTGGGTCTAACGTAACAAGGGGTCACAGATGTGGCGGCGTACTTATTACTTTGCAACATGTTGTGACAGCAGCTAGCTGTCTATACAGCACTAATGCAATTACTGGGTAAATATTTTTATTATTTATAACACTGTTTTACATGTTTATTCTTCATGAAATAAATATTTGTTCGATTTACACGTTACACGCACCGAATATGCATAAAACGCCTTCATTAATCGTTCCTGTTTTATTTATAATAGTGAATTCTGTTCTATTGACTTCTTCAAGGGTTCCCTGAAGAATTTAGTTGAACAAATTATAAATATGTGTTAGCTTTAATTTTAATTATTATATTTATTTCTTTTTTAAATTATTAATATATAATTATGTTTAATTTTAAATTATCATTGTAATCTGCTTTATATTACATATGGTTATTTTTTTTCTTCTAATGTAAAAATCTTTTGTCAGATATATATAATATTTATTTTGTTAACTAATATTTTTCCTTTAATTTTTAATTGATTTTATAATTTCCTTCTAATATTGCTTGCTCGCATTTATGTAATATTTAAATGTGGAAACTTAATTGGTCGATGAATTATGTTTTATACCTTGTGTTTATATTTATTATAAAGAACTGTTTGTTTCCCTAATAAAAATAAAATAAAATAAAATGAAATGATATGAAATATGAATTGAAATGAAATGAAATAGTTTTTTTTTTATTCTGCTATATTGATATATTTTTTACGAACTAAATATTTTCACATATACCTAATATGTAATGTACCTAACTTTCATCAAAGTTTATTCAAGTCTATCGTAAATAGTTGCAGATTTCTATAGATTTTTTTCTTATATTAGGAATCCCGACACTATTTTAAAAAAGAAAGTTTGGACATACAAGCTTTCTCAAGAAAAGTTGATCTCTTTGCATCCAGGACAGTCTCGCGAAGGAGGGTCACTAGGAAAATATTATGTTACGTTCGCCCTAGTTTCACTCTGGTGTAAAGCGATACAGACATTACATACACAACACCATTTACATATTATTTAACTACTGTTATATTACAGGCCACTAATCATATAATGATCGTAGTATGTCATAATTTTCTCTGCTACTGATACTAGTACACACAAACTCACCAAAGTTTCTAGAAAACATGAACGGATAAATATGTGTAAGTTAAAAAAAATATTATAATATAAGTTTATTTAAACATCGACGTAGGTATTTTATTCTAGGAAAGCGAGCCAAGCGAGGTTTTATCGGCTCAGGTATTTCTCATCATCGCCAAATTTAATTTTAATTGGCCGCCAATTTCTCGTATATATTGGAACTAATGTTAAACTTTAAATTAAAATATGAAACATAAGCATTCAAGTGTATATTTTTTACAGTAATTCAGAAATCATAAACCCCGCTGAATACCGAGTTTTTGCTGGTGGGGTTTCCCTTGTTGATATATCAGGAGACCTAGTGAGATCTATAGCAAATTTTACAATCCACCCAGGTTATACTGGCATGCCAGCGCTCGTCAACAATATTGCTATTGTAACAGTAAGTAGGTCGA
Source organism: Boloria euphrosyne (assembly GCA_951802675.2). NCBI lineage: Eukaryota > Metazoa > Arthropoda > Insecta > Lepidoptera > Nymphalidae > Boloria > Boloria euphrosyne. Next base: position 8,008,022 of record OX637877.1, read on the forward strand.
CACTATTTATTATTTATAAAAAAAATATAATTCAACCGTCCATATTATAGGTACAACACAGAATTTGTAAACAATATCATAATAAAAATTATTCACTATTTTTATTACATAAAAATATAGTTTTAATATTTTGACGACACGTTTATCTCAACTATTTGGTATTATTTTGTGTTTGTATTTACGAATTTAAATCAACAATATAAGTTACTAAACATAAATGTCTTAAAAAAAAACTCTTAACTTTTATATTTTAGTTTAGATTATTTTTATCTAAAATTAATTATCAATGTGGCCAATATCGTTTTAAATTACTAAGGCTTAAAAATACCAGGATAAATATTGTTAGCGTACGGATTTAAGTTTTCCAGTGGCTTAAATTGCATCTTGCATTCTATAAATTTTAAGTGAGACCACGGTATTTTAATAAATATCTAATAAGGGTTACAAGAAATAACAATATTTTGCATATAAAATAAAGCTTTTGTTACAGCTTCTTATTTTTTAATGTACTTTTGTTTTTTATACCTACTATAAAAATATAAACTTGTACACGATATCTGGCAATATTTATCGTAAAATCAAGTAGCAGTATTTTACTTATTATTTTTAGTTTATGTAGACTTTGGAGCCTATGCTAACTCTCATTTTAATTTTGCTACTATCATATTATACGTTATTGATAAATATTCTTACTACTAATAATCTACGTATTATAATGTTCAAATGAAGTTAAAAATATAATATTAAACCAGCTAAATAAACAAAAGTAGCATATTTAATTACTAAATAGTATATTATGTATTTTTAATTTTACAGTTATCCGTTCCATTTCTTGCGGGAATAGTGACGCCTTTATCTTTACCGAGTAATCCCGATCCTGTTGATTTCACTTTATGTACTGTTGCTGGTTGGGGAGGAAATAATGCGACTGAACAGGTAAATAAAATTCTGAATCGAATCTGCACATTAAATATTATTTGAAATCTTAGTGAAATAACCATTAATATTAATAGAGATGAAAATCTATAGTTTTTAGAATGTTTGTCTGTGTGTGACGGCATCACAAGAAAAATCTTGACAGATTTTGATGATATTTAGTGTAATAATGCCTCTGAACCCAGTCACAAAATAGGATGCTTTATAATAGAATATGTATAGAATTGTATACGTTTGTAACGTACATAAACACGAACCTGAACGGAGCGAGGGTGCGTCTATAGTTATTTACAAAACATGCATCCCTAGACGCCCATCGCATTTATAATATAATGAAAGCTCTCAGAATGTTATTTTTTATTTCATTTTACCCACAATGATATGATCAGCAATTGATATGATTGTATCGTAAAGTATTGGTTTGTTTCTATTAATGAAAGTCAAAATGAAAATCCGGGCAGTCTGAAATGAACCTGATAAAAAAAACAAATTTAGCCCGACAGAGGCTAGTTTTATAATATTTTGTGAAGTATCTAACTTATAAATATTGAAATATAGTCCAGGGAAAGGTATATTTCAGAATTTATTTAGTTTGTTATTTATTCTATGCGATATTTTCACTAATTATAACTTTTTAGTACTTTTTTTTACCAAAAAATAATTTTATGGCTATAAAATCAACAAGACAAATTTTGTAGTATTTATGAATGAAACTTATCTTTTTGGGAAGTCTAATAATGTAAAATTATTATATTTATTATTTCAGGCTAGCGTTCAGTTAAGGTATTTTACCGCGTACATTTACAGTCAAAAAGAGTGTACCAGAGTGTACAACAGTATTCCGGGAATAAAGAATATCTTACCTTCTATGATTTGTGCAGTGTCTCACACTCTTCGGTCTTCAAACTGCGTTGTGAGTATTTTTCCATTATTTACTTGCTTCATCATTGCTAGCAAATTAAATACCAACAGAAAATTTAACGATTCAAAATCTATGTATAGTGTAAAATGCTGAATTGAATCATTATTATCATATATAGGCGGAATGTATGGCTTTTAGGATTTGTGTTTGTCTATCTGTTTTGTAAGTCTCATTTCTAAGATAACTATACTTTTTTATACAAAACAAAAAAAAAATATTTATATTAATTACTCGTACAACGAATTGTTTCAATTTTAATATCAATTTTGTATTTTTTATCAGGGTGATGAAGGCAACGCTCTTGTTTGTAATAACAGACTTACTGGCGTGTTATCCTTATCGGATGATTGCTCTAAATCAACGATCCCAGAAGTTTATACAAGGATATCCAACTACACTACTTGGATTCGAAGTGTGTCAGGATCAGGATCGGTGTTCAGTGCGAATATATTTGCTTTGATAGGAATTTTTTCCTTTATACAAATTTATTTTAGTATGTAATATTATTACGTGAAGTTGTTGTGTTAAAATTATTTAAATTTTTTTTACAACAAATCTATCTACTGCAAAACTAAAGTACTTGGATTATTTTAAAAAAAATAAAATAATAGCAAAGTGCGTTATTATTTTTCTTTTTTTATTGTAAAATTTACAGCAATAGTTCAACATATACTTGTTATGTAATTATTTTATATATGGATCACCATCTTTTTTTTAAATTAAAATAAAATGTGTTAAAAATCCTAAACAGTTGTATTTTTTCTTTAAATATAATGAAGTTACATTGAAATATATTTTACATTTTAACGATTTATACTATATTTTAATATGAAGTAACGATAAGATATCAATTTTAGAAGGTATAGACTTTTAATCTAATCGGAGATATATGTGCTGTATATGTTACAGTTAAAACCCGTTCTCAGTTACAACGCGTTTTAACTAGTCAAAACTAGTTTACACGAAACGCCTTTGTGAAAACTAGAATTGATCAGAAGATTGGAACAAAATATGGTATTCTTGACAATTATTTTAGTTAATACTTAAAATATCAGGTTATACCAACCCATATAAAATTTATATAATTTGTAAATCTTTATCATAAGAACACATTTCTTGTTTTAAAAATTAATTGTATGGCTCTTTCATTAAAAATATTTCATTTTATTATATACTATCACTGATGACTCAAGTTACAACATTGTTAATTACGATGTTGTCTTAATAATTAACGAGAAAGAACATGTAACATAACGTGAAACAAAAAATATTGTTGATAATGATTATGATATCTCATTCTTTTTATAAGTTAGCTAATTAAGTCCAATTATTAAGAGTAACTTGTTGTATTCTGAAAACACGATGCTATTATCTTAACAATTTTCTATGAACGAGTATGAGTATGAGTATGGAAAGTGGCAATCATGTTTAAAATGATTCGCACCTAAAGATATTAGTGCTGCGAGCCAGGATGACATGCATCACTCGATTTTCCAAGCCTGCCTTATTAGTGATAATTAATTTACGATTTAAAAAAAAACAACAACAAAATTACATTTTAGGTATGAACTAAAAAGCCATACAAATGTATAAATTAGTGTTTTTCTTTCTTCTATTTCAAATATAAAGTTATTTAATTTTTTTTGCTTTGATGCAGGTTTCCTCGCGATGTTTTCCTTCACCGTAAGATAAATAGTGATGATGTTAGAAAATGATTCGTACATTGAAATATCAGAGGTGCGACACACGGATTTGAACCCGTATTACTATTTTATCCAAGCGAGCGCGTTTGAACTACTGGGCCAGCACTGCCTTTCATCTGCATATTTTAATGCTATTTTAATTATTAATTATATAATTAGTAACTACACAAAAAAACAAATAAAAAAAGTCAAATAATGAACGTGTCTACTGAAATAAAATAAGGAATTCAAATAAACATTGGTCGAGGCCAAATGGTGAAAGAATTGTTCGGTTCAAAATAAAAATGTGACAATAACATTTTGCCAAGTATCTAAAAAACGTTTCACAAACGGAATGTCGTACTCCAGCGTGTTTTTGTGGAGAAAAATTACAGCCCATTAAAGTAAACGCATTTGAGGTTTAATTTATATCTTACAAAGTAACTAAAAGGTGAAAGGTGTTATAAATTTTGAGCACGTTCATTAGGCCCGACATGGATCCCTCGTACCGGCTTTTAGGCAGCGACACACGTCGGAATTTTGTAATAAGATTTTCTTAATTTAAGAATGCTTCTACATTCATGCTAGTGCTCTCTACGTACCGCATGAATTGGGATTATCGAGGCCTACGTCTTTAAATTATATTAACTGTCTTAATTGCATTTGCAAACAAATTATAATCAACACTGACGTGTTTTATATAGAATTTGGAAAATTAATAGATTTTATTTGGATTTTATTGTAACATGTGATTTGTGTAATTCTGCATGTATTGTACTTATAAATAAAGAAAATACGATTTTTTAATTAAATATTTCTACCATCTATTATATCCTGGAGGTTTGATAGATAAACGTAGTCAAAACAAAAAATAATTTATAGCCGAACTATTTAACAAATAAGTACTAAAATATTTTACAGATGATAGTACTTAGCTTGTTTGTAAATTTTTGCTCTTACAGGATTTATTTCAGTTAATTTTACTGACTAAAAATGTCTGATGTTTACGTGGAATATACCTTAAAATAAAAGTATTCGTTTGTGTTTAAAAGCGGCTTTAGCTACTATGTAAAATATGTACACAGAAAATAAGAAATAGAAATAGGAGTATCGTGAAAGGACAGCAACGAACTAAGCTGAGCTGTCAGCATGCAATTTGTTGACATTTATTAGAACGAATATGTAAGTCTTGCTTGTATTTACGTATGAAGCCAATATTATGTAAATAGCAAGATTTTATTTGAGTATGGTAGTGTGGTCAGGGAATATACGCATTAAAAGAGATAGATTGTAGTTGTAGCGACCAATTTTTATTTTTTATAAAGGAAACTGTGTTTTAATAAAAAATAATATGTAACTTTTTTAACTATAAACTGTTGCAAATGTTAATTATATATGTAAATTAATGAAGAAGTGGTTACATTAAAGCCAAGCTGCCAATTAACCTCTTTTTTAATAATAAAAAACGATTATAAATAACTAAACTACTACAAAACCTTAATTATTATAAATTACAAGCTACTCACCCTCGCTTCGCTGGGGTTCGTCCCTGTCGATAGAGTGGGGCGAAGCCGCGGGCTGTGCTAATAAATGTATAAAAATACTTGACAAGTTATAAACTAAGACTCTCTCTAAAAAAACTTACTCTTTCCATTGGTGAAAACCGCATGAAAATCGGTGCAGTAGTTTTTGAGTTTCTCGTGAACAGACAGACGCGGCGGAGGACTTGTTTTTTAATATGTACTTAGGGATAATAATTGTTGGGACATTATTACAACAGCGCCATCTAGTTCCGCAGTAAGCTACTTAACGTGCTTGTGTTGCGGATACCAGATAGTTGATATACTACACATATACATTTTAAATACATACATATTATAAATAGAAACACCCATGACTGGAGTACAAACATTCGTGATTAGCAAATGAATGCCCACAGCGGGACTCGAACCCGCGACCGCTGGCGCAGAAAATAGGGTCACTACCGACTGAGCCAAACGAGTCGTCATATTGATATAAAGTTATTATAAATATATTAGTATATACCGCGCAATATAAATATATTAGTATATTGGTATAAAGTTATTATAAAAACCTTATTTGAACTTTCCTGAAAATTTTTGGTTTAAGTTATTATACCTCTCTAGATCAGAGCCTAACCCCCGCTACACACGTAACGATATATCGTAGCGATTTCAAACTGTGCAGATAAATCGAACGTTCATAGTGTCTCCACACGCCACCGATATCGACGTCGATCGTCAGTTCTCCGTAGAAGCTCACGCTAGAAACATGTCGTCCACGATGGAAGATGATGACGTACTTGCGATATTAGGCCTCGTTATGTGTTTAAAGAATAATAAGTAATAAGTTTAATATTTTTAGAGCGTCATAGTCGTATATTTAACGTCTAAGCTCTTAAAACGGAGATTAAAAAAATACTATTATAGCTGGAAACTTTTTTATTGTAATGGCGTCTGATTTGATTACAAATAAAGTTATGCACAAATTATGTATGACGGAATTGTTCCTCTTTAAAAGTTCTAAAAAAAGTCCGCAATAGCATATGTCTATCTTTTAAGCTTGACTCGCTATAACATTTTTTATTGTTATAAAATTTGTTTTAAGATAATGCAATATTTGCGATGGTGTTTAATAAACATGATATTAATTCTCATCCGAATAAATAAGATATTCATCACAAGTATTTAATTTTGAATAAAATTGCTCTTGGAATCATTTGATTTCAATGAATATCTTATGAGATATCATAGTTTTAAAATAACTCCGCAACAAAATAATTATCATCGCGTTGAATATGGGCGGACGGGCGAAAGAATTTGATTTCCAGACTTTAGAACGCAAGCGAAGCCGCGGGAAAGAATAGTTTTTATATAAAGCGAGAGTAGAAACTTTTTAATTGACGCGGCGGGAAAGTATATAGCAACAAGCGAGCACCTTGAATACTGGCGCGAACTGAGCGATCTCCATCCACACGTGACGATAAAACTGTGCAAACGCAATCGACAACGATTTATTGGATAGAAATTGCAACTGCCACCGATGAACGATAAACTGCAACGATTTACCATACACACGATCGATAAATCGACGCAAACCAGTTTGCGCAGTTTTATCGCTACGATATATCGTAACGTGTGTAGCAGGGGTAACGAATAATATATAAATATTTACATTAACATATAAATCATTTAAAACAATAAACGCCAGTCTTATACGAATTCCAGAATTCATTTTCATAAATAAAAACGACTTACATTGTGAGAAAAAAAAATATTTATTTGAAACATAATACACCAATCAAGAAATACCTAGATGTTAATCTCCGCAGAAGCTGATTCAAGATTCACTCTCGGGAAATATACGATTTCCCGCTATGAATTATCTGCTCAATGTTTCCAAGAAACTTGTCTCGTTTACTATTTTAAAAGATCTATGAAAGTTAATAAAAATATAAGAATTTCAGCAAATTTAAGAAACTACAAAATATCTGACGCGAGTGACTTTTTACTTTGAAAAAATATTTTTTTCAATTTAGCCTTAAAAATTATTTGGGTATATGTTTGAAAAGTATTAAAAAATAGTATAAAAATAAATCTATTTACGTTTCCGTACCCGAATGGTAAGTAGGTAAGTCAAAGACATATGGAACAAAACATATGGAAAGCCTTAGAGGAGGTCTTTATCAAAAGACAAGCTGTTGCGAGGGAAGACAGACTTTCTTTACCTTGAGTGTAACTTTTAAATAAGTAGTTATTTTGTCTAACATACAAATTTAATAGCAATAAAGGCTTATTTTTTTTATTTTTTCCTGAATTTTGCCAAAGGGAAACCTTTTATTTATTATTATTAAAGCTTCTATGGCTCCAAAATTCAATTAAATTCATTTCTCTTGTCAATGGCTTCAAAGCGTGCCAGTTGAGCACAGATTACTTCACCAGTGTCACGTAGAATGGAGAAGACATGAAGGAGATTGATCGGTAACAGGGTCAATAAGTTTATAAAGTAATAATTGTATAATTAGGGAAGTAAATCCTTACTAAACCTACAACAAAAGGCAGCACAGTTAGTATTTACACAGAAACCTTAATTAGAAAAAAATTGGTTGGTAAATGTTAGTTATACTAATCAAAATGTTAGTCTACAATTTAATTCTATTGTTCTTAATATGGAGGAGACTAGGACAGCTAAAAGGAATATGGGATGGAGTACCTTCGTCAAGGCCAAATTCATACAGTGAATGGTCCCGAACCCTGATCTTAGCTAGGTGAGCAGGTGAAGATACATGCCCAAGGCGCAGGTGACGAATAGTAGTGATTACCCACCGTTCAGTTAGCGACGAAAGCTCCACAATTAATCATAAAAGTAAGTAGTAAATTAAAATTTTCACTGTAATTTCTATTACCACTATAAAAGTATAGGTTACAAAAACTAAAACTTTGAAGAATGGCCGCCATTCAAAATAAAAAAATATAACGATTATTACATATAGTTATATCTCTCACAACTTGACCGGTTGTCTTTGTTTTATTTTTAGAACTACGAACAGATGAGAAAATCGTAAATATTTTACCTATCGTTCCAGTTTTGAAGTAATTAGTGCGTTTTGTATAATATGTTCTAAAAATTATAGCTTACATAATGGGTTGCTCTGATATGTAAGGTAAACTTATTACTGTAAAGTTTAAATAAAATACATAATTAATGAATCGTTTGGTAAGTTCATTCATCCATTCAATTTCAGAAGCATTCGCGTTTAACATACTGTCGCGTAATATAGTGTGAACTCGTCATAATAGCACGCCTGTACCATGCCTAAGAACGGCGACTGTCAATTTTTAGCTTATGTCAATTACATGACAGGAACAGTTTATCACAAATTCTAATGTGTTAGAGAGAGACAAAACACTTTCGGGAAAGGATTCGAAATTACTAGAAACATTTTGAATTTTCGATACTAGAATGTTCTAATATTTATGCATATAAAAAGGCCGGCATTGTGTCGAGAGATCAGTTGACATCGAGACGAAGTTAAGTGAAGACTAGAAGGAATACGAAATTGTGGAAAAGTGAAGAGGTAGTGAAGAAGCATTGAGAAGGAGTATTACAGTGCTCGTAGACTAGTGTTGTGTACAGACTGTGCTTGTGTTTTTAAATAATTAAAAGAACTTTGGTACAAGAACGCTATTAATTTCCGATCCCGAACCAGTAGTACGTAACAATTGGTGTCAGAAGTGGGATCGGAAATGCCGTTAGTACCAAGGCACGAGAAGGAAGGCGTCACTACACGCGCAATGGCGGAGCAACAAAGGGAAGAATCTGGCCCTAGTTCTTCGAGTGGAGAGACCGCTGCTCAACAGACCACCATGCCAGACATGAACGCCCTTCTGCAACAAATAACGTTCATGATGCAAGAGCAGACACGCCGCCAGGAGGAGCAAGCTCATCGCCAGGAGGAACAGCTGCGCGCACTCCAAGAAGAGCAGGCTCGCCGCGAAGAAGAACATGCGCGCCGCCAGGAAGAACAGCTGCGCGCACTCCAAGAAGAGCAGGCTCGCCGCGAAGAAGAACATGCGCGCCGCCAGGAAGAACAGCTGCGCGCACTCCAAGAAGAGCAGGCTCGCCGTGAAGAAGAACATGCACGCCGTCAGGAAGAACAGCTGCGCGTACTCCAAGAAGAGCAGGCTCGCCGCGAAGAAGAACATGCGCGCCGTCAGGAAGAACAGCTTCGCGCACTCCAGGAGGAACAGGCTCGACGTCAGGAGGAACAGCTGCGCACACTACAAGAGGGCATTCACAAGGATGTCATAGCCGCTCTTCAACAGAATAAGGAGAGGGTGGAAGCCGTTGAAAAGGAAGTGGAGGGAATAAAGACAACACTCGGTGAGGCTTTAGAGGAGTATGACTCAAAACTATCTAAAATAGAGAAGAGGGTCGACTACATAGAAACTCACAGAGTACGGCATAGTGTCGACATTAGCTCATCATCAACAAAGAACTTTAAAGTCCCGTACTACGACGGAAAATCTTCGTGGGCCGCCTTCAAGTTCCAATTTGAGACTGTCAAGGAGACGAGTGGATGGACGGATGACGAAGCTCGATCTGCCCTTACAGTTGCACTTCGAGATGAGGCTTTGACTATATTGGAGGCTCTTTGTGTTAGCGACACCGGCCGGAAGATCACATACAGTGAACTTCTCAACGCCCTAGAGTCGCGGTATGGTGATAGTCACCTGGAGCACGTATACAGGGCTCAAATTAAAGAACGTTCGCAACGAGCTAATGAAACCCTGCAGCAATGGTCAGTGGAAATTGAGCGACTCGTGCGGAAGGCATATCAATCTTCGCCATCCACCGTAGAAACCATTCTTCTGCAGGCTTTTGTTGACGGAATTCGCGACTCGGAGGTACGTGCCACTGTACGCCTAAGACACCATACGAGTCTCAAGGAAGCTGTCGCTCATGCTTTGGAGGTTGAAGCCGTGCGCCATGACACAAGAGCTTGGAAGGTGCGGGAAGTGGTCAATACGGAGGGATTATCCACCCGGAGACGTTTTTTTAACCCAAGATGCTACGAGTGCGGCGAGCGGGGCCATCTCAGAAGTAACTGCCCTAAAATAACGAACGTTCGGAGACAGTCAGATGTGGCTGTATCTACTTCTGACCAGCCACAGGAAAACTAATTCCAGCCAGGGCTGCGGGGTGGGCGCTGGCCGGGGGATCTACAACCCCACAAATAGAAGTGAAGCAGACAGTCGTCAAGGATATCGTCGATGATTGCATTATTGGATTGGACTTTCTTCAAAATTACCAGTGTACAATTGACATGAAACATGGAGTTTTGCGATGCAGAAATAGAGAAGTGCCGATAAGTGGTGGAATTCACGGAAAAGTTTGTTGCTTGAAAGACACCGCTCTTCCACCCAGATCGCAGACTCTAGTACCAGTCGCTTTACCTCAGAGCAAGTCAGGCTATGTCAGTCCATGGTCATGTGCTATTATAGAGAAGTTGGAAGATGAGAGCTCATGGATCCCGGCAAGAGTTATTGTAGGTAAAGCTTCGACAACTATGGTTCCTGTTCTGAATACCAGTAATTCTACTCAAACCATTCGAAGAGGCGAAGTTGTGGGGACTTGTGAAGAGATAGCCTGGTTAAGCAGATGTCAACCGAAAGAAAAGGTGTTGAACAAGGATAAAGAGCAAGCGATGAAACTTTTGGAAGATTGTAAGGAAGATCTCACAAGTTCACAGAAGGCGAAAGCTGGAAATTTACTGTACCGATATTCAGATTTGTTCTCCAAACATGATGGCGATATAGGAAGAACCGGATTAGTTAAGCATAAAATTAATACTGGGGACGTAGCGCCTATTCGACAACGACCTAGACGAATTCCTTGGGCTAAGGAAAAGGAAGTTGACGACATGATCCAAGACATGAGAAAGAATAACATCATCGAACACTCCACTAGTCCTTGGTGTTCGCCAGTGGTACTAGTAAGGAAGAAGGATGGATCTACAAGGTTTTGCATCGATTACCGTAGGCTCAACGATGTAACCAAAAAGGATTGTTATCCCCTGCCCCGAATCGACGATACCCTAGACACTCTCAGCGGTATGAAATGGTTTTCAACTCTCGACTTGAAGAGTGGCTACTGGCAAGTGGACATGGACCCCGTGGATAAGGAGAAAACTGCGTTTTCAACTGGAAAAGGGTTGTGGCAGTTTAAGGTTATGCCGTTCGGGTTATGGAATGCACCAGCCACATTCGAGAGATTGATGGAACGTGTACTCGCTGGATTACTGGGAGAAGCTTGTCTTGTTTATCTGGATGACATAATTATTGTGGGACGAGATTTTGAAGACCATCTGAAGAAACTCGAAGCAGTATTCGATAAACTAAGAGAAGCTAATTTAAAATTAAGTCCGAAGAAGTGCTCATTCTTCAGGAAACAAGTGAATTACCTTGGACACGTAGTTTCGGAAAACGGAGTAGAAACGGACCCGGGAAAAATCACCGCTGTGAAAGATTGGCCAACCCCTAAGGACAAGACTCAAGTGAGAGCATTTCTAGGATTGTGCTCTTACTATCGACGGTTTGTGAAAAGCTTTTCTGACATCGCGAAACCGCTTCATAAGCTAACCGAGGAAAAGAGACCTTTTGTATGGGATAATAATTGCGAATCGGCCTTCCAAGAACTAAAGGAACATCTCTGCCAAACACCGATCCTTGGGTATCCTGACGTAAAGGGACAATTTATTGTCGACACTGACGCCAGCAATATCGGTATTGGAGGTGTATTGTCCCAGCGGAAGGGTGATGAAGAAGTGGTTATCGCATATTTTAGTAAATCCCTATCTAAACCGGAGAAGAACTATTGTGTAACTCGAAGAGAGCTACTTGCTGTAGTCAAAACCTTACAGCACTTCAAGAAGTACTTGTTAGGTCGTAAGTTTTTGATAAGAACCGATCACGCTGCCTTGAAATGGTTATTGGAGTTTAAGGATCCTGAAGGACAGGTGGCGCGATGGATTGAACAACTGCAAGAATTTCAGTTTGAAATAGAACATCGTGGGGGTAAAAATCACAACAACGCCGATGCACTATCTAGAAGACCATGTGAAGAAGACTGCAAGCATTGTCAAAGACAAGAGGCGAAGGAATTAGAGTCAATTAAAATTATTAGGACAGATTCGGTAGATGAACGTTGGAGCGATGATGCCATGAAGAAAGCACAAGAAGAAGATCGAGACATACGACCCATTCTGGAATGGTTAAGGAGTGGTAGACCAAAACCTAAGTGGTCTGATATTGCTCAATACAGTACCGTTACAAAGAGTTTGTGGGCTCAATGGAAGAGTTTGCTGTTACACAATGGAGTGTTGTGCCGCAAATGGGAAACGACAAGAGGAAATGATAGCCATCTTCAATTAGTTGTACCTAAAATAAAAGTATCCGAGGTACTTCGAGCTTATCATGATGGTTCTTCTGGTGGACATTTAGGGGTAAGAAGAACGCTGATCAAGATCAAGGCGCGATTTTACTGGTTGCATTGTCGAGAGGATGTCGAGGACTGGTGTCGGAAATGCGAACAATGTGCTTCCGTCAAGGGCCCGCAAACCAGAAGCCGAGGTGCAATGAAATTATACAACGTTGGGGCACCTTGGGAGAGAATCGCATTAGACGTAGCAGGACCATTTCCGATTACTGACTCTGGGAACCGATACATTTTAGTAGTAATGGACTATTTTACAAAATGGCCCGAAGCATTCGCCATACCAAATCAAGAAGCAGTAACTGTTGCTAACAAATTGGTAAAAGATGTATTTTGCAGATTTGGTATTCCATTAGAAATGCACAGTGATCAAGGAAGAAACTTCGAATCACAGGTGTTTCAAGAAGTGTGTAAAATCATGGGGGTGCATAAAACTAGAACTACGCCTTGTCACCCACAGTCCGATGGAATGGTAGAGAGATTCAATCAGACTTTAGAACGACATCTAGCCAAGGTTGTAGATAGTCATCAAAAAGATTGGGACGAGTACTTATCACTGTTTCTTCTATCTTATCGGACCGCTCTACATGAAAGCATTGCTATGACACCTGCCTTTGCCAATTTCGGAAGAGAGTTACGGTTACCAGCGGATTTGTTTAGTGGTTGCCCACCAGATACCCCCAGTTGTATCACCGAATATGCCAGTGACCTAAGAGCGAATATGATTGATGTTCACGAGCAGATACGAAATGCAGGGCTACAAACAAGTGAACGCATGAAAACGCGTTACGACCGGAAGGCGACAGGAACGAAATTCGAGGAAGGCTCTTTGGTATGGCTGCATAACCCAGTGAGAAGAAAGGGTAAATCACCAAAGCTACAACCCAGTTGGGAGGGGCCTTATAAGGTTGTAACGAAAATTAACGACGTCACTTTCCGAATTCAACGAACATCTAGAAGTCCAGCTAAGATCGTACATGTGGACCGGTTGGCTAAGTACCATGGCAACAACGATGCTCGAGACGAGCATAACTAAGGAGGGGGTAGTGTCGCGTAATATAGTGTGAACTCGTCATAATAGCACGCCTGTACCATGCCTGAGAACGGCGACTGTCAATTTTTAGCTTATGTCAATTACATGACAGGAACAGTTTATCACAAATTCTAATGTGTTAGAGAGAGACAAAACACTTTCGGGAAAGGATTCGAAATTACTAGAAACATTTTGAATTTTCGATACTAGAATGTTCTAATATTTATGCATATAAAAAGGCCGGCATTGTGTCGAGAGATCAGTTGACATCGAGACGAAGTTAAGTGAAGACTAGAAGGAATACGAAATTGTGGAAAAGTGAAGAGGTAGTGAAGAAGCATTGAGAAGGAGTATTACAGTGCTCGTAGACTAGTGTTGTGTACAGACTGTGCTTGTGTTTTTAAATAATTAAAAGAACTTTGGTACAAGAACGCTATTAATTTCCGATCCCGAACCAGTAGTACGTAACAATACCTTAGTAGGTAATTCTAATAAAATACAACTTGGAATATATTTTTATATATTTAAATAATTTTTCGAGTGGACTGTGGCTAAAGCTCATATGGTTTATACTTAGTGAGGATTTTTTTTTAATTATTTAACACTAGTGATTCACCCTCGGTCCGCTCGATTCGTTGCCTAGGTAAGGTACGTTAACTTTATATTATTTCTCAGTGAGGTGATACTTTCCTGAAGTAAAAAGTCTCCTATATATTGACCCTTTTACTACGGAGAAAATCTGATTTTTAAGGAAATTATACCTACCAAAATTAACTAACAAAATTTTATAAATTAGAAATCTACTAAAGGACTATGAAGGTCGATTGTAAGTAATAGCTGTTTATTATGTTTTATATGTTACGAGTATATTGTTCTTGTAATAGACCTTTTAATTTAGCGCGGTACAATATTTCTTATTTATTGTTCCTATGCCCTAATAATGCACGCTGGTTGTAAATGTACATGTATCAGTATTTCATAGATCAGACCCTCCTTGGGTGTCTGTTATTGGGATAAAATACATACTCCTCTTTTTTTGAAGACGAACCGGCAGTTTTTACAGTGTTATAACAAAATCTCGTGAATATATTAAATTTCTTTTATTTTATAAGAAAAAAAATGTATTAGGATTTTTTTTCTTGTAGATTGGTGACAATTGTTTCAATATAAGGTATGATTACAAGAGCAGGAATCCGAAACAAATAGAGCTTTTAAATATTAATTAACTGAAATAGCATAAAAAACCTACTCGTAATTCTATTACAAATATATATATTTCATTAAAAATCATTACTAATATAATGTACTATAGTTTTTTGATATATTGAGAACTTGCACCTACTAAATGTACATACATACATACACATTTTTCTTAACCCTTTTTAAAGGTTTAAAGTTTATTTGCGTCTTATATTGTTTACTTTATATAAAATGGTATATGAGTAAATATAAAAGCCTTAACCTAATTTCAATCACAGAGCTCTATTCGAAGTCATGTGACGAGGCTCGATACGTCGCTATCACGAACGTGCTCAACAGCACATTGCGTTCTCGCGGACAAAGAAATGGCTCTTCCATATGCTTTCACAAGCACGTTTTGTTAGCTTATTGTGTCTTGAGATGCTTCTTAAACTCTTAAAAATACAAGTAGATAGTATTTGGCAAACGTTTTACTTCTATAGTTTTGTAATGATATTTTTCAACTTCAATTGAAGAACGAAACACATTGTCATTCATATTAAAGAAAATAATATGATTTTTTTATGAATATATTAAATGATGATATGAAATAACATTATAATATTGTTATTTATAATACTTTTGCCTGCGACTTTACTCATTTGGAAGGTGGTAAAAGTGTAACCTATATGTTATTCCACGGTGTAAAAAATCATTGGGGTAGTGGTTTTGGCAAATCTGGCATAGCTAATGTTAAGAAAAGATAGGTTGTCCATCCCAGTGTTTCATATGCTTCTGATATTCCAGATAGCAAAGTGAATCGTAGGAACTCTTGGTTGTTGCAATTTACATCATTTATAAAATGAATATTTGTGCTTTTAATAAGGCATATAAAACATAAGGCTTTAAAAAATATTAACATTAAGATGGGCGTCTTACAATAATATTCATAGACAGTACGCTGAACAAATTAGAATTGAGTGAAAGAAGCTCTTATCTGGGTGCCCTTTTGTGCCGCGTGTCTTTTATAGCTTGTGAGCCTAATTCGATTACGAGTTCATGTGAAGAGATGAAATCCTTTGTATCATTCTCGTGATACAATAGTGTTTTATTGTCCTAAATTTTATGTTCCTTGTTACAGAGTTTTGGTTCCTATATTGCCTCTTTAACTACTGATAAACAAATTAATGCTCAAAATTGCTGAAATTCCGAGACTTCACACTTCTTAATGCCGCATTCGTAGGCTCAGTTTGTAGTGATTCTACTTATAGTACCAGTGGTCGCGGGTTTGAAGCTAGAGTCCCAACGTATTTATTTATATGCTGCAGGACTACATGTCCTGCCAATAACTTAAAGGAGGTTTTTTTTTCATAGCGGTTTCAATAGGTATGTGATTTTTAAATTGTTACAAATTCGCTAATTTAAATGTTTTGATTATACTTCAAACCTGATTTCTTTAAAAGTTATTTGCAATTATTATTTTTTGTTCGAGTTTTTGTGACAACCTAGAATAGATTTTTTTATCATTAAGAAGATATCAAACGAATCGAGTAAAAATTATGATAAACCGCATTACATATAAATGTGATTGCTGATATTTTATTTCTTTTTATTATTATAGCAAGAACAAGCTTTTACATTGAATACGAATCAGAAATTAAATTATTTTCATATATGACAAAGTGTATAATAGGTACATTTGTTTCGTATTTTTAGCTTTTAATCTCTCCATTGATTATAAGAAAATTATAGATTTCTATGAATTTGTCTTGTTAATTACTATTTTATTTTATACTAAATTCATCTTATGTACTAATTTATATCGACTCATTCTCGCTTCGCTCGGGTTCATCCCTGGGTGCTCTCTGCCAAATCTAAAGTTTGTAACACAAAAATGTAGGATTTTCATACAAACTTGCGAGAGCCCATAGACCTCCTTAGAGCGTTGTTATCGTAAAATCCGTTTTTACAGGACGTCAACAAACTATAAGCTGCTTCCCTGCCAAAGTTCAACTTTATACATCAAGCGGTTTTTGATGTTTCGTGATGAGTTAGTAACATTTCATATATTTAGAGAACTTTTTAAGTCAAAATGATTAAATAAATTATTTAGTTATAAAATAAATATATTCTTTTAGATAATTTCAAGTGCGACCTTAATGAAACATCTAAGAAAAAAAAACTATCCAATTTCTTAGGTCTTACTAAAAACAGTAAGCACGTTGATAAAGATGCTGCCGACGTAAGTATTCTGCCGAAAATCCTTTTCTTTCCCAAACAATATATTCCTTAACAATGCGATATTCCGCGAGATCCTTAAAGAAATATCAGCGAATCTCTGCTAAGACAGACTTGAGTCACTCCCGGGAAATAAAAGATTGCTTCTATATGAATAACTCTTTAAGGCTCATCTCGTTGTTTTTCAAGAGGCGCGATAATCTTTTCCATTATTTTCCACGGAGGCAAATTGCTTTAACAATTTATTTTTCTTAAAATGTTACTTCGTATTTTTATTGTAGAACATTAATAGTTTACTTGTGGATTTGTTCTCCTCTATTTACGAATATTTAAGGAAAAATAAAATATCCGTACACGCATGCATTCATATAGGTACATACACGTCATACACATAGCACACAGAATAGGTTGAAAAATAATGAATCTCATTAAATCGAATATTGTAATCATAATATAATGTAATTCACTTAAATATTTATGTTCTATAAATTATGGGTAACATTTGTACATAATATGCTTAGTACCATTTTATGATTCTTAATTTCAGTCTTAAGGCAATTCTTAAGCTGGAGAAATTAAATACAGCTTATATATAATGGTGTACGGAAGTCTATGAGCAGAAATCCTCTTTGTTAAGTAGGTACTTAACGGATCACGCTTAAGACAAACGTTCTAGATGAACCTGAGTACGTACTTGTGAAAGATTATGATACCAGTTAAAGTTTTGTTACAAGATTTTCCTTAATTGTAAGTCACTTTTGTTTCATATTTGAACCATTTTATACGACTATCTACTTAATTCACGACTTAAATCACTTAAGTGCATTTTCTTGTATGTACTATTTTTCTCTACAGATAGAGTCGTGTTACTAAAATCAAATGTCACAGGCATCTGCACAAAGGCATAAAACATTCACGTTTCCTCTTGTCACTTTTCTCCAGTCAGTCTCTCGGAGAAATAATAGTGTCATAAATTCTTAAGTGACGTTTTGTAAGGGTTGCGAACAAAGTTTCTCAATTGTATTATTAAAATTGTTTACGACATTTTTGCGAATTCTTCAGACGTGTAATAAAAATATATAAGTACCTTAAATTACTGTAGCTTTAGACTCTTTTTCTCAGCTTAGGAATAAAATGCTATTTATAACAAGCTTATATTTAACTATAGATACAGTTTTTAGGACTGAAAGTGTATCATTTTTATTGTGTTGTATAAGCTTGAATGTTTACGTTGAATTTGCAAAATTTTACTAAGAACAGTGTGTCATTATACGAGTATCTAGTGGTGAAACTATCGAATTTTGGTCTTAGATTTCAGTAAGAGTCAAACTTTTTTCAGCCAAGTACCAAGAGTTAACACGTACCTAGCGGACGGACCTACCTACCACGGACGAACCCTAGCGAAGCTAGAGTCGCTAGTTTTTTTTTAATAAATTGAGAGGTCTAAAAATATTTTAGTGGCACTTTCTTTTAATTTTTTTTTGCCTACTCACTGAATCTGAATCACTCTACTATGAATATAACTTTGGGCCGGTTATTTCGAAAAAACCTAACGACCTTATGAAGAGTCTAGATGTCTTGTTCGTATCAAATTGCATAGAAAGAATAAGAGTACACTAAAAGTATTAAAACATATAAAATATTATGCAAGATATCCCAAGGGTAGAACGAACTTCGAAACTTCGGGTGAAACATTGTCGTTATGTGTGAATAGGAAAACGAATAGAATGGGAATTTAAATATTTTATTTTATCCTAGGACACATTCTACTTGTGTTTTAGTGCTATTGTCTAACAGTACCTACTTGCTTATTAACTTTAGCTCGGACGACAGGATCAATCAACTATAAATGTAAAAAAAACAAAAAAAATATTAATATCTACAGTTTAAGTATATTAATTAATACCTAAAATTGTTAATACCTTTAATTTTACGGAATGAAACATTAAAATTTGCAATCTTAAAGCAATAATTTTACACCCTAAAACGGCACACGGAATCATTATTCTTATTATTAGTAACATTATACAATTTTATTGCCTTACAAAGAAACAACATATTTACAAAGTTCAATAGAAAATGCTGAAAGCCTCTGTTCGCCGTATCAGATGAATGACATCTATTAGAAAACTATCTAAGTATGCGTGTATAGTATGAGAAAGTGATCCGCGATTTTACGACATCCACATTGTCTATAAAATACAATTTACCGGCTACTAAAAATTAAAAAGTCTTCGATAGTATCTTGTTAGTGGGAAAAATAATATTTTTCTTATTACCTTTAGTTAATCGTATATAGAAATTCTAATGAATAATTTATGTGGAGTCATCGGCTATTGATGTCGGAATGAGACTAATGTGATTGATGTATATAATAAATGTTATGAAGGGAAATATACTGAGTAAACAGAATTAGAGTCAGGTTAAGAGTGAATGGCACCGTTAACGTCTTACATATATAAACAATATCAGGCGACCGAGCTACGCTCTTCGGTTTTTTTTTGGAAAAAATTAAAAATAAAATAATAATCTGACTGGAAACACCTGGATTCGAACCGAGGACTTCTGTTTCCGCTGTCAATCAATCTGAGCTATTATAATCTTGTGGATGACAGCGAAATTTACCTTCGGATTCTAATGGTATTGTAGCTTTTTTTTCATTGCCTGAAAATATTGATAAAATAACGTTTTCTAGAAATAAACTCCCTGCATGCTAAATTTCATGAATATATATATACAAGAATTGCTCGTTTAAAGATATTAGATATAAAACGTTTTTATATAATAAAAATATTTTATATTATTGTTAGATATGATGGCGTAAAAGTTCAAATATTTACAGAATTTTAAGGGTTCAAAAAATTGTGATTTACACTTGGTTAAGTTAAAAGTTAGTAAATAAGCATTGAAAATCACAAAATAATTTAAGCTATTTATAATTTAAGCTATTTAGTTCTATTTTGGCATCAAATATCCGCTGTCTGTCGCGGCTTCAATCACGCCAACATTGTGAGAAACAAAGCAAAACGACAATTTAATTTTACACATGGCTTGTTATGGAAAAGGACATGCGTCCTAGATTGCTTTTCCAACCGAAAGTTGCAAGCTTAGTTAGTTTTCAGTCAACAAAGTATTAGGATATTTTCCTACCAAAATTGTAAGGAAAAGGTGGAAATATAAAATAGCAAATTTTAGTCAGTACATTTTTAAATCGGTTTCTTCGAAATTCTGAGAGAATTTTCGATCTTCGATAACTACCAGACATGGCTAGATAAAATAAAAGATTTTTTTATACAACAAGTCCATGTACTTTAACAGTTCTTTCAGTTTAAATGAAGGTAAGGTAGATCCTGAATAAAATTAAGCTATTATTCACTTTAATCGATTGAGAATGAATGGCGTGGAATAAAAGTGTTTAAAAATATTGTAACTAGTGAAAAGCAATTGTCTTTGTAGTGGATAAAATCGCGGTCGTTATAACCGCATAATATGTAGCACTAAATCGGAAAGGTGGAAATATAAAATAGCAAATTTTATGAAATCATTTCAGAAACCAAAATATAGTTTCAATATTAATATAACACCATATTTTAAACATAATTTATAAATTTATATTAAATATGTATAATATTATAGCGTTTGTCCTTTATTTTTATTGCACTGCTTGCAATTTCAGCACTGGGAGCTGTACGTCAAGTTAAAGTTCAAGTACTGTACAAGACAATAATTGTATTTCATGCACATACACAAACATACCCATAATAACGATCTTACATAATATCTGGCTTAGTAGCAAAATATGTAACTAATATACTGAATTAGTATTTAACTATTTGATCTCAATTAAATTGTTTAAAATTTAAATGTACGCTTTTATTTTTTTAATTTACAAGTTTATCCTTTAAGGCTGTGAAATCCAAAACTAAGACTTCTTACGTCAATGTCTGCTTTAAACACAAGGAAGTTTAAGGAGATTAAAATTTCTTTGACTTGACGCTTGGCTTGGACCCATCTCTCAGTAACCCAAATTAAATTGTCCAACGCTTATCAACTGTTGATGCGTAAATACTATACAAAATATAAAAATATATTTGTCAGGAAATATTATTAAAAAGTATCTACATGTAGCATGGATTCTAGATGATAGAAGCTTTTGGAAGAGATTGACGAAGTTCTTTTTCTTCAAGATTCAAGGTAAGCCTTAGGTAGCCAATGACTCCTTCTATTACATGAGATCTTATAGAATAATAGCACGCTTCCGGAACAACATTGAAGTGCTCTTCACTCGAGGGTAACGAGAGGTTAGTATGGTTTACCATCACGAAAACGCCTGTGAAAGGGTTCCCATGTCAATATGTAGATCTTACGGTCCATTCTGGTCAATTAATAAACATAAGCCACTAAAACATCTGGCCTTGCTTACACTCGTACGTTATTTACCGGTAAAAATCTCAAGTTTGTGATGTTACCATGGATTCGGTCCTAGCAGCTTTACTATATCATTGACTAGGTACTTTTTCTTATAATTAAAGTTGTATAAGAAGAACATAAAATATTACTTTAATATTTACTATGTTTTCACAACATTATTTCAGCTGAAATTTTCTTCTACTACGCTGCAAAACGAGAGAAAATGTTCGTATAATGCTTTGAATGTCTAGTGTTCGGACGTTCGCTATCGTCACGTGCAGTCCCTGCGGAGGGTGAACGGGGAGCGACGAGCACGTTTAGGCTGTCGGGGATCTATTGCTTTATATATCTAGATGAATGTAACTTTGGTATGCATCTAGACTTCTAGCAGATTATATTTCAAGACTTATTCTTCAAGAGATGTTATATATTATTTTTTATTTAATATATTAAATTATACTTTTAAAGATTATTATTATCAATTTGAACATTTATAATCGTTGAAATACTGTAAACATTTTGGAATAGAAATGGTAAATTAATAAATAGAATTTAAATTATTACAGATTCTTAAATAAAAATTATAAAATAAGATTTTAACTATCATTTTACAAATATTACAGTACGAAAATGGATTAAAACTTAATCAGTAAATTTTTAATTCGGTTTCTTCGAAATTCTGAGAGAATTTTCGATCTTCGAAAACTGCTAGACATGTCTAGATAAAATAAAAGTTTTTTTGTACAACAAGTCTATGTACCTTAACAGTTCTTTCAGTTTAAATGAAGGTAAGGTAGATCTTGAACAAAGTTAAGCTACTATTTACTTTAATCGATTGAGAATGAATGGCGTGGAATAAAAGTTATCAAAAATATTCTAACTAGTGAAAAGCAATTGTCTTTGGTGTGGTTACGGTCGTAATAACCGCGTAATATGTAGCACTAAATCTATATAAGAATTGATTACTATAACCCACGAAATTAAAACCAACCATTTATGTGATACATGGCGTCTGTTTGCGAAAGTTTTTATTGAGTATTAACGTTCGGTTATTGCACACATTTGTGGGAAAATATTGTTTAAGTTACAATAAAGTAATTTTGTTTTTAATCGACTTCATCAAATAATGTTATGCTCGAAAGATAATAAATAACGAATTTCACGCCGCCTTTTGCACGTCTTGAATGAAATTTGCAATTACAAAAATAATGTTGGCACATAAAAATTGTTAAATAAAACAAAAAAATAAATTTCAACTGGGCAAAACCAACATAGACTTTTGGTTTTTAAAATGAAAAATTATTTACTCTGCATAATAATATGAATAAACTGATTTCGCTAGTGTTAATAGTATTCAGTTAAAATACGAAGCATGGGCTTATGATGCAGTGGACCGACTCCATCATCTACTGGACGCGGACGCACTAGTCCTGCCGCGGAAAAGTTGAGAGTGCCAATATCTAGCAGTAAACGATTTTTGGCTTAGATTATTATAATTATACTATCAAGATATATCATCATAAAATTTTATATTTATTTTGTCCTATTAATAATATAATAAACAAGAGATCAAACAATATGCGTTTGTATTTCATACAACATATTTCACGTCATGCTCAAACTTCTCTGGTAGGTTATTTACCGTGATAGTACCTAGGGACATATCATAAGTACGTCGACCTCTTTACTTTTAGACATGTCTACATCGTATCTTCCACAAAATGTAAAGTTCACGGCCTCTAAAGTAACTTTACTCTAAATTGGCAATTTAATGAAGCTTTAAGTCTACACTTAAGTTTAAAACCAAACTATCTTATAGTCAGACAGTATACCTTGGGAATTATACTCCCGTGACAATGTTTGTTGCAAAGCGTTCGAAACGTCGTTACCTAAAAATCTAAGGAAACCCGCGAGGAATTAAAAAAAATAGTTTTTTATTTAAATCGTTACATGTTCGCGTTAATCTAAGTATACATTATTATAATACTAAACATCTAAAATCTCTAGTGTTATTCTATAAAAAATATCTTAAAACATCTGAATTTACGATCATATTTTATTCGTAATGTTTTAGCAAATTGAGCTACAAAATTATAATATAATAGCTGTTACACAAAAGCACAAACGACTGTTTATTAGACAAGCTTCCATTGAGATCAGCCTACCTTTCGATGCACGTTAATTTAAGCTTGCATTTGTTAAACTAAAAAGTTTTATGTTTAGTTAAAAGAATTTATTGAAGTGAATACGTAAAACTAGTTTCGTGAAATTCATTTAATTATGCAAGTCCAGTTTTGCAATTTAAATTCGGTTTTTAGGGTTCCGTACCTCAAAAGGTAAAAACAGAACCCTTATAGGATCACTTTGTTGTCCGTCTGTATGTCTGTCAAGACCCTTTTTTTGAGGAATCCGTGGAAGTATCAAGCTGAAATTCATATTGAATACTCAGGTCTACTGTCCCTAGAAGCTGTGAAAAAATCAAACTTTTAAGCTAACGCAATCAAAAGATACAACCGTTTATGCTGCTAATTTTCGACATTCGCAATGGAATAAAAACCTACAGGATACTTCCCGTGAACGCAGAATTTTGAAATTTGGTACGAAGCAACGTTTTATAGCACACATAAAGGAAAATTTCCAAAAAAAATAAAAAAAAGTTAGAAACAAGGTGTCCCTATACATACGTACCGAGTTGTATGGGCGCTTATACAATTTAGAGGATTAGCTTATTGTTATAGATATTGAATGATACGGAACCCTTCGTGCGCGAGTCCAATTCGCACTAGGCCGATTTTTTTTATTTAACATGTATTTATTCGCGAAACATAACTCTTTGTAGTGTCCCTAGCCAATATGTTATCGTTGTAACACCGGTAAATACGTTACCCATGATGTCAAACGTAGATAGATGGCGTAGGCCGTAAATATGTCATACTAAATTATTATTCACAGTTGTAAGGTTAAAAAGTTTGGGCAAATGCACATAAAACTTGCGTGTGTTTATAAATAAAAATCGAATTGTATTTTTATATGTCAAAAATTACCTGCTGAACCCCTTTTTGAATTTTAAGTCAGTTGAGAAAAGCCGAAAGGCCTTAATAAAAAATATTCTAACGCAGTCGAATCTGTACATTCAATATTGTTGGTACTATTGAAATAGTCATTATTATCGATACAATTGCCGAATCAATAATTTTTAGGAAGTTTGTCGATTTGTCTGTGACAGCACTACGAGTAAACCGCTGGACTGATTTCGATGAATTTTGGTATGAAGATAGCTTAGGGTATTCGGTCAATATATAGGCTACTTTTCCCTGTAGGTTATATTTCATCCCTTTTCATTTCGGAGAATTATTCTTACTGCTAAAACGTACCAAGTAACAAGGGGCGAACTTACCTAACGCTACACCTACATATTATATGCGTCCTATTTAGATTGTAAGCACGATTGCGTAGTGAGAACATCGTAAACGCTCTTCACGCCGCATCTTATCTCCAGGCTAGATAGACTTATTATAACTGGCAAGTCAAATCTGTATTCACGTCTCAACCCTATTATATTAATCTCCTTCACCAGTTAATCGATTCTATCAAAGCAGTTAATTTCTCAGTGATATCATGGGCATGTTTGGCAATATTTGCGTCTTAATATTCATATTTTGTAATTTGGTATAGTACCACATTCTTATCTATAGGAATTTTCAGGAATTAATAAATATTCAATATTTTTTTCCATTTTTATAATTATAAAATCATATCTAAGCTTTAGCACTTCTTAGTTAGGCAATTGCAGTTAGATAAATAGTTATAATTGGTCTGTGCTCGTTTCTTTAAGTATTTAATATTTTCAATGTCGATATACTTACCTCAAGGAAAGATAAGTAAGATAAGTACTTACAGACATAATTTTCGTGTCATACTCAATGATATTTTAAGTCATACTCATCAAAATAGTTCAAAATATAATATATATTTTTATATATTGTATAGTTGCAAAATTAATTAATTTGTTTGCTTCGTTTGTTTAAATTCCGATGTCATATTATTCTGTTCAAACCACATGTTTACGTTCACAGGAAATTGTATGTATACGATTTAAATGAATATATTTTATTCAGTATTGAATATCCGCCGTCAACTGAGGCCACAGCCATCCAAACGTTTCGAGAGATAAAAATTTCACCCCTGGCTTGTTGACAAGAGTTTACATATTTTGACAAAATTAATCGTTGTAAACTAGCAATAATCCTATTAAAATATTAAAAGATCAAGGTGGAGCTCATTTTATTCTTATTATTATTATAAGGTGGGCTTACTAAAGTACTGTTTTTTTAATTCATATTTGGTCTGTAGTATGTAGCATTATATACACGTCAATAAAAAATCGTCAAAGTAAAGGAATCATACTTTTTTCTGGAAGCCATTAAAGGAAATAATTGAATTGAATAAATATTTTTTTTTGTTATTTAAATTAAATTTATGAGATTATAAAAATTGATTTACAGGGTCCAAAATAATACAAGCTTTTAAATGTAATGGTCGATACATAATTGATATGTAATTGTTAAATAATACTTTTGTTAACGTCAACTGAAATGAAAATATTAATATTGACCAAATAAATGTATTATCTTGCATTCTCTTTATAAAATTATCTCATATCATAATGTCCATATTATGAACATACTGACCTAAAAGGCCGTAAAACTGTGGCATTCGTGCAGCGATAAGTTATTATACGTGAGCCAGTATACGACTTCTGCAGTTCAAAACGTTTTATAGAAACCTGTTCTTTCTAATTTTTAGTTACTAGATTTAGGTATACCGACCAATACAGACATATCATATGTATCAGTAAAACTACCCTCTGCGAGACTAGAGAGATACTAGGCTCAATGTATCCCGTGAAACTACGCTACAATCGCTCCTTTATGTGTTAAATTACATTCAGACTAGTGTGTAAGGTAGGCATTGAGTGAACGGTCCATTGAAGTAAGTTGAAGGAGCACGTTAACTCCTGTTAGACCTGTTAATAGTTTGTCTAAAGTTATTACAACTTGCAAACATGGTCGTTTAAGCTTTGCACATGAGCTTTGAGCATTTCAATTAACTTCGTACATCGTTTACCTACTCGACGCAGAACATGTTTAAATACTATAGTCGATTATATTACTGAGAATATATTAAATGAGCAAATTATTTATATTGATTTAATTTATGATGTCGAGGTTACATAAATTTGACGTTGAAATTTTTAATCGTATGCAATGATATTCTAACAATAGATAATATGTTGTGAGCGCGCAATCGTGAAGACTCGAAAACGTCCTAATTGGGACGTATTGCCTTTAGTCTGTGTCACGCATGGCAACGAGTGGTACGCTGCTACAAAATTAAAAAAAATGCCATCCTGTGTATTTAGGAAATGCACCAATTATGATACCAAAGTTAATAAAACACAAGGGATCTCATACCACATGTAAGAACGCAGTATACTTCGATTTATTAATATATTTCAATTATTTGCCTAATATTCTGATATGTCATCGGTCGCTAGACTAATGTTTGTTTACATTGACGCGCAATTGACAACACTAGCTGTCTCTTTTTTTCTTATTGATTTTATCGACCATCCCCTTTCTATCATTTTGACATGTACCTTGAATGAAAAGTGTGTATGTGTGCTGCGCGGAACACTTTTTTCGGTTGTTTAGTGAGCGTATAATATATCTGTCTATTAGAATATCATTGATCGTATGTATGTAATCACGAAACAATTCACGACTGCATAATTTTAACAATTTTCGAATGACATAATATTATGTACGAGCAAAACAAGGCAGGACGAAGTTCTTATACGACTACATGTCTTCTAAATATCTTGTGTGGGATGATTTGGCGAAATTATTGAAAAACTGCCCCATACAAACTGCATACTGTAGGTACATAAGCATATATAATAATTTTGGTCCGTCCCAGTTACGTTTTTATACTCCTTGAGATATGATAATTTTCTATATAAAATTACATTTCCCCTATCATCCCTTCAAGGGATGACATTTAGAATAAAAGGTTTTATTCTTTTCCAGGGCGGAAAACTATCAAATTTTATCTGTATCGGTTCAGCGATTTTTTAGCGATCAAAAATACAAAAAAACGAATCTTTTTTATAGTATATAAATATAGAAGAAATAATCATAGTTAAGATAGTATTTGCTTTCGAAAAAACACAGCGTTTTAGTAAAAATGGCTGACGCAAGACTATGAAATATGACAGGTATTTTTTATTTACAGATTTGAAGTCCTGTCCTGAAAAATGGGTGCTCATTGAACTACAAAAACGCAAACCAGTTGATGTCAGTGCCTATTGTCTTATATAAGTTACGAGCACATATAGTACCCGGCAATAAATATTGCACATTGACCTTAGGAAAGAATCCGTCGGCTAATTTCGGCTTCGTAGAGCGTTATTTCATTCGCACGAAAGTCTGTCAGTCCGGTATGTATTAGGAGCTAAAAACAATTATAATTTTCTGTGTAAATGAATTTATTTAAATACAAAAATTTTTTCTACAAGAGTTGTCTTTAAGTTGTGGTAAGATAAAATTAAAAAGATCATGTTTATGTACTTTTTTCTTCAAAATTTGCGTATTTTGTAGAGGTATTTAATTCATTTGAGACTTTTACCGTGCTTTTTTTGTCCATGAGAAGTTTTCGATTGTTTTCTATTTTAGTGAACCGTAATCCCAACTCATGAAGTATTTTTATCAACGTCTTTTCAGACCAATTATAATTGATAATCTCAGATAATTTAGCCTTTAATGATTTTACAGTCGTACACCATTCTTCAAATAGTCTAAACCTAAACGTAATTGCTTTTTTGGGCCTACCCTTTTTCGGAGAGCTTAACACGATTATTGCAGTAGGTGTTTCAATATTAAATTCGTTTAATATATTGTTCAAAGTTCTTCTTGAAAATTCAGTGGCATTTGCAACTCGCTTTACTTCCTTGTACTGAATTTAATTAATAAATTATGTAATATGTTGGGACATTATTACAACAGCGCCATCTAGTTCCGTGGTAAGCTACGTTACGTGCTTATGTTGCGGATACCTGATAGTTGATATACTACACATATAAATTTTAAATACATACATAAATATACATATTATAAATATAAATATGTTATAATATTATAAAGTGTGTTTATAGAAGATGATAAAAATAGCCAGTAAATCTAGGAATAAGAATTATTTAGTTCATACGTAAAATACACGTGAAGTTTGCGAAGAATTGAAACTTGCTGCTTTGTCCAAAAGCTCGCAGGCGGTATCTTTTTAGTTTCCAACCTAGATATTTTATGACAATGTACTATTTTAACGTCTCAGTAACCACAAAAATAATAAAAATACGTCACTTATTTTATTTCGTTAATCTTTGATAATACTTTCATTGATTTACAGTTTCTTTCATTACTTCGACTCAGATATTTTTCCTTAGTTATCGGTCTGTACACGTTTAAGAATATGATGGTTTACATATAGTAATTTACCGACATATTAAAATTCTATATTAATAGAATAGTATTTTCACCTATTCTAAATAACATCATTCCTAACATAATAACTATTATTAATTATGAAATATTGTAAAGTAGTTAGTAAGTTTTTTTTAATTAAGTATAATAACACATTATTTTCAAAAATTCTTACATCCCATCACCGGATTTAAACACCAAACAATCCACACGCATTTCATGACCTGAAAACTTGATAGTTCTACATGAATGCCAAACCAACAATTGAGTTAACTTTTCACAACATACGGATTTTGAGATCTGAGTGTTTCAGGTATGTACAATAAAAATTAAGTACTTTTTAAGTACTTAATAATATAATATCACGTACATATTATTTTATTTAAATATAACATATTATACTTATTCAGATCTTTTTTTAACGAGCCACTGCTAGGCACGTGCCTCCTTGAAATGAGGCAGATCAGGCCGTACAACCAAGCAAGCTAAATGTTGGTTGGCAGTCTGCATAATAAGCACATGTCTTTCGAAAACCTAGCTATGGTTTTCTTAGATATGCAGGTTTTCGCATGGCGCACGATGTTTCCCTTGACCAAGGCTAGAAATGATTCGCACATGAAAATATCAGAGGTTAGAGTGCCGGATTTGAACCCGTTTCACCCGGTTAAACAAACGACGGTATTACCACTGGGCTACCCCCGCCTAACTTAACAAAAATACTTAAGTTAAATTGTCAAAATAATTATTTTATTAAATTTTCTATTTAATTAAATAAAAAATATACGCTAAAAAATAAAAGCTTCCCCAAGTTCTTTTTTAAAACGACATTTTTACCTATAGGTAAATATAATAAATGTAAAATTTATAAGAAAACATATTGAAAATTAATAATACACATGCGGGAAATGTTTTACACTCAAAACCTATAGTAGACAAACAACTGTGATCTATTACTTTTAGAAAAGTAAGTTTCTCGTGACTTCACTTCATGCACTTTTAAAGTTCTTGGAAGAAAATAACTTTTGGTATATCGTTAACTGAAATCTATTTTGAATACAAAGTTTACCAAAGGTAACCAACCTTTTATAACTTTAAAAGATATAACAAGTTGGGTATATTTATCTTGCTATAATAGTTTTGCTTATAAAATCCTCTTTGTAAAAGGTTTTTAGGTAGGTACATAATTAAAATTGTTAACCTAAATTAATAATATATTGGTTCATTGTTCTTCAATATAAGTTATATATATTCATTGTTATTCAAAAATCAACATGTTTTTATAGTCAAAAAAGGGCAAACAAGCAATTCATCCGCCTGATGGTTAGTGGTTATCGTCCTGCAAAATGAGAGGAGTTGAGAGTGTGTTGCTGACATTTAAAGAACCTTAAGACACGACTCTTAAAGAGCACCATATTGTAGCGCTTAGTGAAAACCTCAGGAGGAAGATTTTTCCAAATTTTGCACGTGCGGAGTAGAAAGGAGATCCACGTACATTTTTGGGATGCCAGGCATTTAATATGAGGTTGACATCCAACCCGATGGCGAAGGGTGCGCTGATAGAAACGCGATGGTAGCATCAGGTCAAAGTGTTCATCAGAACACTCTCCATTATGCAGACTATAGAATACACATAGTTCTTATATTTCACTAAAACTAATTTATTTTAAAAATATGTGTAAAGAAATTTATAGGCAATAATAATTTAGCGGCACTTCATTATATATATTAATTGCATATTGGTTAATGCGCTTAACAGCTTAAATTGGAGAGTCTCTTCTAGGAATCGATACTTTAATCATAGTTAAACATTTAGGTGCGTGAAAAACAATTGTCGTTTTAACGAATTCTTCATGAACTAAAATAAATGTGTATGTTTGATAATAGAATTTGTTAGACCAACAAGCCATATCAATGGTTAATTTCGTTAGATGACAATCGTCAATAATTTTTCTCTAATCTGCCAACATGGACAGCGGAGTTTTAGTAAAAGAGTTCCGTTTTACCCTTTGGGTACGAAACCCTAAAAAACATGCTGTATATTTTAGTCTCATAAAAGAATTATGTACTATAAGATATACCTAATGCTAATCTGTTATCTATTGCTTGATAATAAGTCAAACGTAACCAGGTTTAGAGAATTAACTAATTAATTGCAATTATATAAATTACTCACAGTGCATTCAATAATACGTAATAAAGGAATTTTATTATTGTCCCCCGAAGGAATCTTTTGTATATCTGAAAGTATAAAAAAACAGTAAGTTTTATCATGATTATAGTTCTTTTTCTCTTTTGCTTAAAAATACCGTCTACTTAGTCACCCTTGATGACCTCAGTATAAAGTAACAATTTTGCTTAGTGTCATACAATTGTGTAGCTGTTTTTTTTTATTTTTTAATGTCGGAAAATGTATTGACGCATACTTTCTGTATACCTAGAGGTAACAACTATATGGAAATCAACGTCTAGAAAAGCTAGTTCTACTCACATTAATGAGTAAGATAAAAAAGTCAGCACAACCTCCTTCGTCATTCTTCGTCGTCGCAGGATTACTAACTTATATGCCAGGCCAATAGGTAGACAGACAAATAACTTAATATTGGCATTTGCAACCCTAATATATAATGCCTATTGGTAAATTTTTTTCTCTTTCATCATCATCATCATCATCAGCCCTTTTTAACGTCCCACTGCTGGGCACGTTCTTCCCTCAGTACGAGGGGGATCAGGCCATAGTCCACCGCGCTGGCCCAGTGCGTGTTGGCGGACTTCACATGTCTTACGAAAACTTCTAAGTTTTTCTCAGACATGCAGGTTTCCTCACAATGTTTTCCTTCACTGTAAGACAAGTGGTAATCATGATAGAAATGATTCGCACATGAAAATATCAGAGGTGCGAGACCCGGATTTGAACTCGCATCACTCGGTTCTACAAGCGACGCGTTACCGCTGGGCTACCACTACCTCCTTTCTCTTTAGTAGTATCTTTTCTTTGGTATAAGGACTAACTTAAAACATTTCAAAATACGACTATATAGAGCTAGTTATATAATATTATATCATAATACTGTCAAAAGTATATACTATATAGTATATTATTGTTATACAGTGGTTCCATATTAACACATACATTTACCAAATACCGTCTGCTCCTCAAAGTTTTTATTGAGTATTAGTTCAGGCGATTTAGTACGACTTTTGTAAACTTATGTGAAATGGATGATATATGAGTTTACTTCGAACGTTTTCAAAGTTTTGTTTGGAACTATTTCACTTTAACTATGCCAAATGTAATCTTTTCCACATATTTTGGGTAGCAAAATTTGATGAAAAAGTAAAATACATTTTACTTTTAGTAACATTTTATTAAAAATGTACTAAGTATTTGTAGTGTATGTAATGGTACACTTTCTAATTAAAAGTAAATAGTTTTGACTGCAATATATATCTGTATATTGAATATTTTGTGAAAAATTTTACAACATAACTCATCAATCTTATCACTTATATTATATTTTGCATACATTTTAGCTACATGAAAGCTATCAAATGAAATAATTCAGTTTTGTTTTTATTTTTCTTATTATTCGAAAACTTTCGAAGTCTGTGCAAGCGATAGATGCTTTGAGATATTAATATCTCATAAGTAAATATGACAAAGGATGAACTTAATTATAGTTTTAAATATTATATATCTATTTGTGATGTTTGCTTTGATTAGCTTCGCATATAGAATATGCTAATGCATGTATGACATGCATATTATATTAGTACTTCAATGCAAATAATTTGTTTGTCTCATATTCTAAATAGATTGAAGGAAGGTAAAAAACCTACTTTAATGAAGGTAATTATTATATCAAAATTGTTTATATAGTTGATATGTCTCATAACATTAAAACAAGCTGCAAATGTGCTTTACATAACTCATTAAATAATTTTATAAAGCATATATACGAAGTGCTGTCATAGTGATTCTTATTTCGAATATGCCGTTTAGAGAATTATTAGATACTAGCGATATACGCTCTTTTCGCTCGGATCAGCTTTCGTGCTTATGCTGAAACTAAAATATTTACGGCATAAAATATACCGTTATACCATATCCAATATTCTCTATTTGTCAGTAGGTTTAAATACTCGTAAGTCCAACCACATTAAGCCGTTTAAAAGAAACCCGGGCCAAAGAGATGGATAATTTAGTTAGATATAGCATTATATGGCTTTAATTTATAATATTCAACTTCGTATTGATATTAACTATATCGATTTATTCTAGACTATAAGTACAAATTAAAATACTACAATTATTTTTTCTTATGACGCAGCACATTTGAAAGTTCCTGCATTATTTTATCATAATTAACTTAAAATATATTATCTCACGACAGAAGCTTTGTCTCCTCGATTAATGTAATATGTACTCTCACTGGTGTAAGCATAAAGTCTTTAATAAATGAAGGAAAATTCCAGTCATTATTACACATAGTCTGAAGGTTTAAGCATCTCAGTCAATAAACAAAAGAGCTTTCAATGTTGTTACTCTATTATTATTTTTAATTATTATAATACAATTGATAATAACTGATATAGACGGGAATATGTGACATTTTGAGTAAAACTATTCTTTTGTTTTTTTTTTGCGCATTTATTTTGGTTTTTATGTTGCACTGCCTAAGCTAAACAAACGGATATCTCGCACGATTGTAGGCTTTTACACAAAGCGACACTCTCTTTTTCAGCCGAACAATTATCAATCTCCACCGTGTGTTCTCCATTCTTCAAGACATTGGCGAAGTAATTTGTGCCCAAATGGCACGTCTAGAACATTGGCAGTGTCAACTTTGTTGAAGTTAACTGCTGCGTTTAATGTACTGATGATAATAATAATAAAACAATGCATTTATTAACTTTGAAATTTCTTTACTTTGTGTCTCTATCTATTTATTTGGTATACATATACCCGGTTTCTTCTGGAAGAATTTCAAAATTAAAATATAGAGCTTAAGTTTACTTCATCAATTAAAATCACTACAATTTTATCCTTTAATATTTATTAAGTATATAAATGTACAATAGAAACATGAAAATTAACTTTTGAAAGCAACACGGCATTGTAAATTAATGACGGAATCATAAGAAGCTTATCCTTCTTTGATGAAGCAATTACTCACAATTGAGGTAAGCCATAAATTTACAACTAAAGTCCTATTATAATCTGCCTAACACTGACAAAATAATAACATATTTTCTTCAAGACAAGGATTTTATAGAATAACAATTTATAATTTTCATGGTTAATTAAAATTAATACATAATTGTCATAGTAATAAAACATTCTTTTGAACTTCTAATTGCAGTTTATGGAAGACATCCCATCTCAAGCTTTGCTATATTATATTAGTGTCTAAATACCTCACTGAAAAAAAAACAATGTGACTTAATTATGAGGAAATTATAAGGGTTCCATGTTTTAGTTCGGCTTTGGATCTAAAAATAGGTTTTAATAGAAATTCGTAAAATAATAAAAATATGAACTGTTTAATCTTTATACTTACTTCATACAATACAGAAATTGGTTCAATTCACTCAAATGATATGATTTTCGCTTATTTGCTAAAGCGATCTTGTTACTGTCTAACTATAGTTTTTTAAAACCGTAATCTAATCTAATTTTCGAAAATGAAACTGAAATTCGCTTTAGAAGTACCGTTCTAGTTTTAGTTACAAATATGTATATATTATATTGTTATACAAGGCTAGGATATTTCAGATCGGAAATTAAAACACTAGCATTACTAGTAGTTTAGATTTTTCATATACGAATCACTTACTCGCAAAGTAGGTAAATACTCAATGAAGTCATAGTAATTTTTTTGGCAACTAGTTTTACTTTTACTTAACTTCATTAAACTTTCACCTAATTTCTAAATCTTCTCTTAATTCTGAACTTGTACTAATACTATACTCGTACTAGCGCCTTTGTGCACAAAAAAATCTTATCAAAAAACCAAAGTTGTTCTTAATCTAATCTAATTAATGCTATCCAATACGAATAAAAAGTATTGTACCGTGATATTTTTCTTTATTTTAGGCGAAATAGATTTTGATTACAACCAAATAAAATAAATTTATTACTTATTTGTCTAAAATTTAAAGCAACGACAGTACTATACAATCTAAATAATTATAGTAATAATTTGTAAGACGTATTCAAAACTCATATAAACAATATTTAGAGACCGCTAATTAAATTATGAAAATTCACTTACATCAGAAATTAATCATCGCTCAAAATTACAAGCCAACATTACGGTTTGACAAGTAAATAATAACAGCTTGAGTAGCGTTATTATGATTTTACTTTTTAAGTATATTTGTCTCTATGTGGCTCTTAATGTATTTCACACAACTTTTTACAATTGTATATTTATTTCAACATTTTATTTTTGTTTATGGTTTGAGGTATTTAGACAAAAAAAAATACGTAAAACTGTAACACGGAGAAAAAGCATGTATGAACAGAGTCAGAGAATTAAATAAACATTTCGTAATGTGTAGATACTAATAGGTCCTTACAAATGAAATTATCGTTTTGCCGAACTGCTACTTTGAGCTCAAATATCTGGCATTTGGTTCGAAAATCCGAATTCATAATTGCAAATTTAGGCTTGCGTATTTGTGTTTCGAAGTTTATTTTTAAAGGTAGTGGTAGCCTGCTTTTATGTATTAGCTGAGAAAGGCGAAAGAACTTGCTTTACGTGTATTTGAAATAGACAATTTTGTGGTTTTTAGTTATCTACCTAGTGAATATTTCTGATATTTGTGAACATTAAAACGAAAAAAAAAACAAAAATGATTTGCTTTACTCAAATAAGTAAACCCTAAAATATATGAAATAAAATGTTTAAGGCGCTATTTTGTAATAAAAAATCAATTATTATCGCCCTTTAATATCCAAACAATATTCCGTTGTGTATTTGAGTATCGGTAAATTATATTACTTTGACAACTTTAATTTTGATAAATGATCATCACAAATTGAACGTCTAATTTAACAGCTAACATAACAACCATTAAAGTCATTTAAAATTAAGTTGTAAACTTGTAAAGTGTCTAGTAAATAAAATTATGTAAGCCTTATATTATAATTCATTAGAAAACTTTTGACTTAGATATGTAACTATGAATATTAAATGGAAGTTTTCTGCTCTAGTACCTATTTATATAAATACATGTGATCTAACCCGGATGTGCTGCTATTTTAATTTATTTTTTGATTAAAAAATATGGGCTCGTACGAGTAGCTTATTTTATTTTTTGAAATAGAATAATTCAATTATACGAAAAACTTTTTAAGAACTGTTAGATTTGATTAATGTAAGTACCTGTACTTCTCCTGTAGCTGTTATGATTTACTTATTGTAAATAATATACATGTAAACTCCATGTAAAGTCACTCGACTTAAAGACAAACTCTCTAAAGCGTCAAAATCACTCTGCTTTGGTTGGTTAACCTTGTTTTCCATACAACGATACACTATAAATAAGCATTACACTCACTCTTAATAACGGCAACAATTAAACAATAAATAGTACTTTCTAAGTTGCCACAATTAGTAAAATCTCCGACCGTTCTTTAATGCATAAAGAAGCTCTGAAAGCAGCAAAATTATTGGCAAAGTACTTTCTTTATCACCAAGATGCCTCAATATCGCATGATATGAATAAAATAAGTAAAAAAATACAAAAAAAATACTGGTGCAGCAAAAGACGTCAGACTAAAATAACCAACTATAGCGTTTTAATACGCGATAGTCTTTATGTATGTAATTACTAAAACTATTCTGAAATAAGCATTTTCTTATTCTAATACAGATTTTTCTTCTCTCCATTTAACGACAACTCTCCATAACGTCAAAATATGGACAGTCCCTTGAGTTTCGTTATATAGAGTTTACAGTGTATATTTATTATAATACATACGATTTTACTTTGATTGAAATGCTCCATTAAATTTAAAATCAGTTATGAAATCATTTCCCTATACCTGTTATTAATACTTACCAGTATATATACGCAGATGTATGTTTTTAATTAGTTTAATCGAAAAGCTTTCCATAGCATGCCATAATTGAAAGGAATTTTATATTTATTTAGAAATAGATATGCATTCTTTCAGTTCCGGTAGGTATGTATTACATTTATATTGTATAATTTAATTTTCTTCAAATGGGAGCCGGTTGGTTGAGATTCTTAGCAATTTTAAAGGATATTTAATTACATAAAGGATAGTTTTTTATGTACTTATAAATAAAATGAACGAATCTGTCAGTATTACTTGTCGATAGTAAGCCTCATCTACTTTAGGAATTTAGAGCTTCTGGCGAAAAGATTTGGGGTAGATATATTTATTTCCCGTGAGATAGGGAAAGAGAAATCGCAGAAAGAAATATTTACTATACGAACATAATATTTACTCGATACATTATTATTAAACTTGGAACGGCCATTACTTTACATTCAAACTAACATTTTGTGTACAATTTATTTCAGAAGAAGAAAATAAAGACAATCTAGAGACAATATATACTAATATATACATAGTCACGATAATAGAGTAAAAATTCAATTCTATTCAATTTATTTGTTGAGCCATTTAAGCATATCATTTGCGCACAATACGTTTAAATTTAAAAAGTAAATTGGTGTTAACATATTATAATATATTATTATTATTTTCTATTTTATTTTTAGTGACCCCCCTTCACTCGTCCTGCTCGAGTTCGTCCCTAGGTACAACTTTACAGTTGGAGTAAATTTTTCACACATGCAATATTTTCCTGCAGGTAAATGTAGGTATCTTATACATTGACCCAGACAGAGAGAGAGATTAAACAGATATAATGTCATTGTTACTAAATTTTATCAAAATGTGTCCTGTGGTTTTCTCGTCGTATGTTCCCGAGACAGATACCGAAATTCTAAAAAGTACAGATTCGACCTCTATATGTGAATCTATTATAACATTATTCCAAAAAAATATTATACGAAATTGACTATCTGTGTATAGTATATGTATACCTGGCAATACAATTTCATTGAATGCAAGTATTTAAGTTACGTAATTGATATTATTTCATCCTTCAATAGGAAATTTGAGAAATTATATTAATAATAACAGCGGTGTCCGGGTTTGTTATACCGGTCGTATTTATAATGAAAGTTCTTAATTTAAATATATATATTATCGAGAAGGAAAATAAAAACGTCAGTTCTCAGTTTTACCTAAATAGAGTAATTTTTATTTCTTAATTTCTTACAATAGCGTTGAAAAATGGACCATAGACTAAATTAAACTCTATAAAAGTAGGTCTACACTCTCAAGTTAAAAGTAATTCACACATTCAATTTGCAACAAGCGGCTTCTGCTTGATTCCGTAAGCTAGTCAAAATTTAAGCTAGTAACAAAGTCGGAATATGTTCCTACATGCCGTGTAATCATCACAAGCTGTGTACATGCACGTCGTCTGCATAAAACGCTGTAATATTAACACAATAGGCATTGTGAGCTCCGAAACACTCCATAAAGTTTCAAGTCTGAGACTATGCAGATGCGTCCATATGATAGTAGGAACGTATATATTATGCATATTGCATATATTGTCAGGTTGTATGAGCTTTCAAAAATGTAAAGTTTTCTGTAGCAAATTTACCTAGCAGAGAAAAAATAAAACGTAGAATATAATATACATAATATTTAAATGTTATGTTTCTTTTAAAATATATGATTATAAGTAAAACCTACTAGAATTAGGAACGACGACTTATTAACTTAAAAGAAACAAATATTGTATTATCTATGTAACTATTACTTAGAAATGTAAACTAAAAACTAATTTAAGGTCTTAATCCGTTGTGTCGATGATATTATAATATCGTATGACAATATATACATATATATCGAAATGAATTAGTTTTGCTTTGCATCGGCTAGCACCGATTACTACGATAACAATAGTATATACGTGTTTGCATAGGTACTAGTTCTAGCTGGTTAAATATAGGGATCTCTAAACTCTATTGTCGTAGATGTCGAGGGCGAGAAAGAATTTACCGCCTAGCATCGCATGTATGAAAGGTGAATTTTCTTAAAAATCTGCTGTGTTTTATCACGTTCATAAAAATCTGCATAATAAACGGTACACAGTAGCAATATATCATAGTATACAAAGAAGCATACATGAATAGGTACTCTAAAGTGTCATACACTGAACTTGGGTTATTATTTTTTATCACTACTAAATACATTATAATCATGCAATATATAGATAATTTATTTTTTTATATTATTATATTTATTAACAATACCTTTAACGAATTATTATTTCATATCGACCTTTGTACTTTTTAAAACACATAAAATGTCCCGAGCGAGAAGAGATCCTGCGTCGACTGATATGGTAAGTAGGGCCACTACAAACTGAACTAAACATGTGGTCGTAAAAATGTATTAATAGCATATACCTTTGAGATAGCTATCAGCCCCATGATATACCCTTTGATACCCGCGCAAACTAACCCGAAGCGAACTATTGTTGCGAACAATTGGACGTAGTTAAGCAGAAAGGACTCAACCCACACTTTGGTCAAAAATGAGTTATTTATGCCAAACAGGTCCTAACAGTTGGTTCTATCACTCAACAAAAAAGATCCGTGATTCTATAACTATAAGATAGTTTTTTTAATGATAGGAACCAACCCACATATAAGAAAGGTATCTCTCCATAAATCTCTGTAATGACCCAGACTGTTTGGGTCATTTTTAATAAATCCAATTTTAAAGAATAGATATGTGCCAAAGCACTTGAGTCGTTTCTGTTATATTACCTTACTTAGAAACTAGTACATATTTTATTCAACTAAAAGGACTCAAACTGTGTGGGTCATTTCTGATAAATTGATTTACAATGAAGCAAGCCCATTTTGTATTTAGCTAAAATGACCCAAGCTATGTGGATCGTTCGATCGATACTCTTATTGTTTTATTATAACGACCCAAACTATGTGAATCATTTCTGATAAATTGATTAAGGAAGAAATAAGTCAATTTTTGCATTCAGCTGAAATTTTTCACGCTATATATCTTCTATAACTCGTATATTAATACGTTTTGTTAAAAACAATGAAGAACCAAGAACGTATAGATAAAGAAATTTAAGTGGTAATTTGTAAGGACATATTAATATTCAATATTCACATAATATTTTCAAATATCTTCTGAAAAAAATCATTGCAAAAACAAATGCTACCTACTCGGAGCTTTAAAGTAAAGCAATAGTTATAAAACCTTAAACACCTATTAAGGTAGACAACTGAGTGGCTTAAAGAGAATACTAGAAGGAGATGTAGAGTTTTTTAATAATTATTAAAACCTTTACCTAAATGCAAGTGTCATTATACAATAGGGAACAATGGTAACTGACAGTCTCCTTTTTTTTCATTTAACGTTGGGATTTCAGAACGCGTTTTCGCATATGGTTATTTTTTATTTTATTTTTTCAGAACTATTTTTTACTAATGCTATACTCCTATGTATAATGGTGTTCTATATTGATGTGTGGTGTTTGTGATGTGAAGTGTAGGAACATATTTTTGTCATGAAGTTTTTCCGACTTATGCGACAGGATATAAGTATTTCTCTTACTATCTGAGTATTATCATAATACTCTGCGCTGATTGAGTCTGATGCTATCGAGTTGATGCTAGCAGTAAGCT
This sequence comes from Boloria euphrosyne, assembly GCA_951802675.2. Classification (NCBI taxonomy): domain Eukaryota; kingdom Metazoa; phylum Arthropoda; class Insecta; order Lepidoptera; family Nymphalidae; genus Boloria; species Boloria euphrosyne. The sequence continues at coordinate 8,048,753 of OX637877.1, forward strand.
AGCTATGTCCCAACATATTTATTATTATTTATTATTTAAATATCCCTCCGTCTTAATAGAGCGTCGCAGGATCGCTTACGCATTCAACCGAAGACCCCGACGGCAGGTTTGCTTAAGCAGATCACAACCAAGGGGTTGCTCCATAGTCCGCATAGTACCTGAATTAACCTGCACGACACACCAACCATCTAAGTGGGCCACCTCTAAGTGCGTCTGCTAGCTTCGTGGCTGGTTGGGACTGGCAGTTACGTAAAAGTGGGATAGTTGTAGAAGAAATTTACGAATTATCTGGACGAAAACAAAAGTATGCACGGCGAAGACGAAGAAGCCTGTTTCGTTAGAAACCTTAAAAAAATTTTATAAATATTTTTATGTATTCAACGCCCCACAGGACTGGGCACGGGCCTCCGTTATACGAGACGGATCAAGTCATAGTCCATCACACTGCCCAAAAGCGGGTTGGTATGTGCTCCGCAGTTCTCTCAGTTATGCAGGTTACTTCTCTACTCTTAGTTACTTCTCTGATATCAGAGTGTCTCAGCAATACTGTGGGATAACCCCTTAGCTAAAACCTTTGTCGGGACGACGTGGTTGAATGCAGTAAAGATCCTGCGACGCTCCATGAAGACGGGAGGTTTTGTTACTTTTTAGTGGGTGGTACTGACATTTAACAAAGGAGCTGAGTGATGAGAATCACGGAGACGAATAGAAACTATCTTTTAGGAACTTTGTTCTTTTTTTATAAATATTCTCTTTACAAATTAATCAATCAATTTGTTTTTAAATATTAGTTCTTTAACAAGTCTTGTAACTTAGGTCCTTTTTGAGAAATTAAAATAAACGCTTACTCATATTAAACTCAATTTACCAAAAACGACTCAACCCACATTTTTTCCAAAAATAAAAAAAACTACATCATTATTTACAATTCAAATTTTCTCATTAAAATAAAAATATATTTACCCATACGTTACAATATTTCAAAATATTCCAAATCTAACATCATGGCAGCAATTCTCATCCAAACTTAAAACGCCGATAACTCAAAAGTTACTTTTTGTGGGTTGAGTCCTTTCTGCTTAACTACGTCCAATTTTGCCCCTGATCAGTCTGCTACACATCTAAAGTTGTTAATCTCTAATTGTTAATATAAAATTATATATAAAACGTAAGGTATAAGATATAAAATCAGTGTTAATGTTAATGTGAGGAAACTACAAGTATATGTTGGTACAGCTGAAAATAATAACACCAACGCCATTTGAAATATTTTTATCAACAATTTTTAAGCATTTTTTGTTTCATAAAGTATAAAAGCCTTAAAAATCAAAATCATGACACAGATATTTTACTCAATTAATCACATTTTACAGCAAAGAGCGATATTGTGTATAGTTAAAGGATTCGTGCAATGTAATTTAACTTACTGTCTTATCGATGCTTACTTACTACTTACTAGGCGAAAAACATCAGACTTCGTATTAAAGAGAATATATTTTCGAAGTATTTTTAAAGCTGTTTTTCTATTTATTATAGCGGCTAAAACGATGTCAATGTTAGCATGAAGACAAAATGCTGACAATTTAATTTAAACAATCCAACGAATTATTTTGAACGTTTTAACTCGTAGATCTTATATTACGATAAAAGCTTACTTTTCATTCAAATAAGTGATTAATTGTCACAACACATTTTTTGCTGAGAGATCTTATTAAATATAATTGCTAATTGACTATTTCAATGAAAATAAACACAACATTTATAATATTAGTAAGGATTACCATGTGCAAAAGACCTGATATTTTGCTGATGCCTGATTAGATTGTCTCCATTTATAGTACCTGGAACACTTAGTTAACCTTGACTTAGAAACAAAAAAATCAAACTAAGAAAAATAAATTAAAGTGTTTATCCGAGTGGGTGCTACGGTCGGACACACAGATACACACAATGATATTTAACTATAGATATGTTATGAGCGCGCAATCGTGAAAACTCGAAAACGTCCTAATTAGGACGTATTGCCTTTAGTCTGTGTCACCGCATGGCGACGAGTGGTACGCTGCTACAAAATAAAAAAAAATGCCATCCTGTATATTTAGGAAGTGCACCAATTATGATACCAAAGTTAATAAAACACAAGGGATCTCATACCACATGTAAGAACGCAGTATACTTCTATTTATTAATATATTTCAATTATTTGCCTAATTTTCTGATATGTCATCGGTAGCTAGAATAATGTTTGTTTACATTGACGCGCAATTGACAACACTAGCTGTCTCTTTTTTTCTTATTGATTTTATCGACTATCCCCTTTCTATCATTTTGACTTGTAGTGAAATGTACATTGAATGAAAAGCGTGTATGTGTGCAGCGCGGAACACTTTTTTCGGTTGTTTAGTGAGCGTATAACATATCTGTAGTTAAAATATCATTGGATACACACGTTAAACTTTTAATACCCCCTTTTTTGGTTCAAAAATATTTACTGCATATAAATGCACATAATTATAAGATTAAATTGCATAATTATATATTTCCAACAATATATAAATATAAATAAACTAACACAATGTCGCATGCGACAATCGTAACATCCAGATGAGAAACATTTATTTCGGAATGCAGCCGTTATTAATCTTGCTAATTGATCATATACGCAATTTATAGTTCCCATCAACGGTGCTGACAAAGTCATAAAATTCTCAGCTGGCATCCATTACACTTTACAATCTCTGATACACTAGGCATAGTTATATTTTTCAATTACGATATACAACTCCGTACAATCAGCTCCAAAAAAAAAATTATTTACTTTCTATAGGAGTATAATAATAACATGTATACTAAAACTGTAGTTATTAAAAAAATGATATTTTTAACATATTCTTTATTAAAATTAATAAAATATAATAATATTGAATTATTTGGTCTTTACCTAACTTAAAAAAAATGAATTTCAATTTTTTTATTGATAACGTTTTAACAAACAAAAAAAATCGGTTGGCAAGCAGAGGATAAAAATGTACAGAATCATTTTTTCTTTGTCTATACCTATCTATTAATATATTTTTGATATACAAATTTTTACCGATACCGATTTTATAACGAAACACGTTCTTTTTATAACATGGGTGTAAACCGCAGGATAGGTTTGCTGTACATCAATTACATTTAGTATGATGCATCATTCAAGGCGTAGGCGTAGGGTATGATATAAAACTTGCGCACTGATCTACTGCATACTGCATAAGTACATTTTAATTAATTAATAGAAAACATGAGTGCAGTATACGCCGCAGAACCAAGAATTGAACTGAATATGTTTTCTTTAGATTTAAAATTTGTTTTTGTTAAATGTTTCTATTTTATGAATAATCTCGAAAAAAAAGCTAGCTTTTGTCTGTCGCTACATTAAACGTGTCATAAAGGTACTTAGGGAATAATATAAAGCTAAGCGCGCGGCATTGAGATACCCAATATGAATCGGCCTCAAGTGGCAATAAATTGCGAACTAAGTAGTTTCCATAAAAATAAAACGTTATAGTTTCATTAAAGTAGAATACCTGAATGTAAGCTGGCAGATTAAGAATTTATTACTATTATGGTAATGAATTTGTCGCAAACACGTAACCCTAAGTTTCGTTTGACAACGAGTGTATAATATACATTCTGAGTCAAATCTATAAGTTAAATATTTTTTTCCGAAAACATTATTTAAATAATGACTGAATCAAAATTTGGTATAAGGCGGTAGCCGAGTGATGCGGGTTCAAATCCGGGTCTCGCACCTCTGATATTTTTCGAAATGTGAAGTCCGCCAACACGCACTAGGCCAGCGCGGTGGACTATGACCTTATCCCCTTGCCCAGAAGTGGGACGTTAAAAAGGGCTGATGAGTGATGACTGATGATAGTTGAATATTCGGGTCAACACTTAGGATACATTTTACTGCGGGAAAATATAACGTGTATGAGAAATCTAAGTAACCGCAAAAATTTATTTAGGGACATATCCCAGTCGAGCGGGGATTACTTGCTTTATAATATACAAATAAATAAAATTAATGTAGGTATCTATTAATAAAATCATACTTACTTTTTTTAGCCACTAATGCATATGAAAATGTATACCATTTTAGGAAAAAACATTTTTAAAATGTTTGTCTGTCTATGTTCCTTCCTAATCTTCGAAACTGCTGAAACAAATTGACAAAACTTTCATTTGTAGATAATTGATGTTACAAGTGGTAAGTAACGCGAGCAAAATGAAGTATAGTAGTAAGTCGCTTCGTATTAATTACTATACTGAATGTAAAAAATATTTGTTAGCTAGAGTGCTGTTAGTTAGTAAGGTATATTTTATTTAAGACACGTTCAAAGGCTTCATAAAAAGCCAATTAATGTTACTCAACCTTCTCTTCCTTATGTGTAAGTGGTGTTAAAAGGAATACAAACGGATATACATAAGATTCTAAACTCTAATGTATTCAATCAAACCCGAAACTTTTAGCCTTCCGATAACCTACTTAACGTACAATCAATAAGTTAAAAATATAAATGAATTGTTTGTTCGTTTTTAAAAACAGATTCATATTTAGTATATAAATATATAAAAATAATTTAAGTTATTCCACATTTTACCTTTGAACAAACTATCATTATCCTATGCATCGATGTCGAATGGTTAAAGTTTCAGAGAATAACAAACGTAAGTCTAATGTTTCAAAAACTTATGGAAAATAATATGAAAAATGGTTTCAGTAGAACTTTCTTGAATATGTTATCATTAGTTTTGATGGTATAAAATGTTACAAAATGATCACACTTGATAGTATTGGTACGATCTAATACGTTCGTAAATTAAGTTCGCACTTAACACTATAAATAATTATTGGCTTTAACTCAATAAGAGACACTTATATGTAATTAAAGTACACTTATAGTATAGGCAGTCTTAGGTCAGTCCAGTTCGCTCACTTGACTTACACATCAACATAATTTTGGTAATATGACACATATTTTTTTATAATAAAAACAAGACGAACAGAGAATAGTTTAATATATACATTAAAGTATTAAAATATACACCCATATAAGCGTATAAAAGTTTATATAATGAATAAATGTTTACTTGTCAAAATGTATTTAAGACCCGACTACTTATATAAGTAGTCCACTTATAAATAAATCTTTACAAGTAAAAAAATGCACTTCTCTCCCTCACAACGCTACCATTTTAACACTTCCCGCAACCGGCAACCCAGACATAAATCGACAAGTGTTTGATTTAGTGGCGGCAGTCAATTAGTCATAAAGGAGTTATGCATGGTGAATCAATATACCTAGGTTTTTCTTTTTACCCAAAATCACAACTACCATATAGGTTTTCGACCCCAAAACCTATAGGGTACTTCCGGTTGACCTACAACTGTCAATTTTGGTTAAAAATTGACTGTTGTACTTAGGTCAGGTTCGCGAAAATCTGAAGTTGCCCATATCTTTTATCCTGATGACTCAGAACCTTTTATACATCTAATAGGTACTATAGACCTCAGTATCTTGTATTAATATCAACTTGCTAGGTCAAAGCGTTCCTGAGAAAATCGGCGGTGACACACGGACAGACAGACGGACAGACGGACAAGAAAGTGATTTTATAAGGTTTTGAAAGTGATCTTAAAAGAGTTTTTTTGCTGACCTTTTTATATACCTTGTATCAAGCATTAAAAGTGGCACATAATAGCACATACCGGGCACATTTCAGCACATTTTCAATTTCTTAGAAATTCAAAAAATGTGGGGTCACCATAATATGTCCATGCAACATTTTTCATTTTTTCTCTTTTTCAACACTGGCACACGATAGCACATCTTGAACACACCGCAGCACAATTCTAATTTTTCCGATACACCAAAATGTCGGGACCAACTGTACTTGAAAAAAAGGACCACATCATAAAAATGATTTTTTGTGCTATTTTTTTTTAATTAGTGGCACATAATAGCACACACCGGGCACATTACAGCACATTTTTTATTTTGGAAATTCGAAAATTGCGGGGCCAACTTAACGCACATCTTGTAACTAGTAACTTTCGAATTTAAGGAACGTATTACTCGTACCTTCATATCTGGGAGCTGCAGCTAGAGCTCATTTCAATTTTTCATTTCTGAACAAAATTTTATACAACATTTCATATAGTAAAAGCGCTCGGGCTCCAGTCTCTTTATTCCACACCTAGGTCATATAAGATCTGTAAGGTTTTTTAGTGCCGTGATTTTTAGATCTATGAATATATAATAATATGTATATAGTGAAATAGATGGCTATTTCATTAATAAGTTCTTTTCTTCCTTCTAAATATTAATCCAGATTAAGAGGCAACTGAATTTCATTCGCTAATTCCGTTAATCAATTGTGAAGTAATAGTATAAAATAAGTACATGGACTTCTGCACTTTTAATAATATTAGAGAAACAGTGTTTTAATAAGAGATTTATGGAGAAAGAAGTTAAGTTTATTTTCTATATACAATATTCATGAAATGAAATTTGTCTTGTCACTGAATGTTTTAGTTGGTGCATTGAAGTTTTACGATTCATACGAGTACGTTATGTTTACGAACTACCTTAATGTACTTGAGAAGTTGACGAAAATAATTTAGTAGTATCTCACCCTTTTACCGTCTTCAGGCAGTTGACTATGACTATTTATTCAGTGTCTTCAATACTTATATTAAATTTAACTACATTTAAACATATTTTCCAAATACATATATATTAGTGCATCAGCTAATAACCGCTTAGTAATAGTACTTATCGGCAAGAAGTGTACACGACCGTCTGCAAAGCTAAGATTATTTTTTACACATTTTTATACTTTATTATTTTGCTTAAGTGCTATTTAAAGTAAAAATAAAAGTCCTGTGGCTTTCATCGATCACTCGATATTAAAGAGTCAAAGTGCTCGCAACCTAATAGATATGGTACGTACTATTATATGTTGGTCACACTAAAGTCCTCTATCAATTTGCTTGCTTTGACCAGTGATTGATGGCGTGATATATCAATATCTACTTCACATAAAATTGGAAAGCTAAAACTCGATTTTAGTGATGGTGGCTGTTAAATAGTGATTTTATTAATATTATACTTAAGTATATTTTAAATTTCCGTTTTAAAAATACTTAAATATTAGAAATTGTTTAAAGTTTCCTACGTAGAACGAAGGTTGGAGGGAGAGAAAGGCAGAGAGACAGAGAGATAAAAGCGCAAAGGATGCGCGTATTATGAACGTATTACTCTCGGTTATGAACACGCTTCACTCGGTTTCCTAATCGAGCACGTTACCACTGGTCTGCCATGATTGCCTAATGAAAAATGCAGACCACTCACGTTCATATCAGACAGCGTTAAGAAACTTGTGCATATTATGTACCTATTTGTGGTTTTGTGTTAGAATAAAAACAATGTACATAAAGGATCAAAGAGAGGGTTTTAAAATCAAAATGCCATTTATCAATACTCATGTATATTTAACTTTCACGATGTCAATTATAATACTTATTACATTTATATTTTAGTATCACAGTTCAAAAACATTATTTACATCGAGTCAATGATACACATAATTGTTACTTATTTTCCATAGCAATAAGTAAACAAAAAATTAAATAGTTATGGTTGGTCTATTAAAAATATTACAATCCTAGGTCATTTTTATCAATCACTCAAACATTCTTTGAGTTTTATTTACATTCAAAAAGATATGTTTAAATTACGTTATAATATAATAATTGATGAATTTGTATAATATTTGAAATAAAATAATAATTATCGTAATTCCACCAATTTATTTTATTTCTACATATCATACCTTTAGATAGATAAATGTCAAACGGAAAGTCTTTGTTTTGTGTTATCTATTGCAAAAAATATTGTATCAACTTAGAAACTTTATAAGGTTTTAAAACGAAGAAATAGTATGAAATCTAAAAATAATTTTGTTAGTGATAAAATTAATGTTTTTATATTTAATTTTTAATTATAATCAATAAATTAGGTTACTTAGAACACAATATCTTAATATTTTATGTTTGTACAGTACCCGCGGTGCACATATTAGACTCGCACTTATCCGATTTTTCTTTACCCTTACTTTTTTATCCTGAAATCATTAAGATGCCAACATAAGCAGGCAGAGTTATTTTAACAGCTTTATAAGTGAAAGAGTTTAAGTGCTTTACGTTTTTGGAAAAGGATTTTCAATGATTACCATAAAAAAATATAATAAGATAGATCGAAAACTGTGAATGTTTGATATCTAAAACCTTTATATAAGATTGCTGCAATTAATAAACTTGATCAGACACCAATTAAAATACGAATTTTTATTATTATTCGTATCAATATGTCATAATACTCGTAGTATTTACAAATTTTTCTAAATCGTGTTTTTATATTCTCCAAAACAAAAAATACACGAATAAAAGAACTTTTTTTTCAATGTATATACAATTTCATAGTTATACCTAACTAATATTAACTTATTATCGATCTCCGATTATTTCAATAAAATACGAAGAAAGCTCACTAGTACATCACTGTACCATAAATGGTCATGTGTTTCTTACACAATTATAATGTTATATACAATACATATTTACCGCATTGTTAAGAAACTATACTTAACTTTATAAAAAAAATTTCAAATGAAATAAATGAAACATTTATCTGTATTATTTTCGTAGCAAAAGTTTATTTTATACAAATGTGAAATAGAAACTATTATTTTATGAGAAATCCATATTTTGTATTCACTATCTACGCTCTTAACAGTTTAGAATATTCTGTTTCACAGCTGGATCACTGCTACCTGTAAAAAAGTTTTATTTATAAAAATACATATGTACATTTATGTATTATGTACAATGTACATAATTATTAGTAGAAATTTGTAAGTTTTCAAATTTAGATATCGAAATCTTACTATGCATATTTTCGTTAACCTTTGCAGACGCGTAATTTCTTGTTACTCATTTTTTAAAGGAAATTGAAAAAGAATAATATTATTAATACATAAAAACTATTATTTAACTAAGAAAAGAAAGAGAAAGAAAGAAGAAAATTTAATAAAGAATTATAACAAATACAAACATAAAGTTGTGTTGCTAATTCTCTTACTAAATAAAATTAAAGACTAATGTAAAGATAATTTCAATAAAAAATTGCTCGCAGCTCTTGTGTAGATATGAGTACTTTATAAAAATAGAGTGTCTTACCCTTATATACTTCTAACTAGCCATTAGAGGTCAAATAAAAAGAAACCTAAAAATTGCATTTTATGGCATTAACACATTCTAAGATATCGCGATTAATAAGTGAATGATATTACTTTCTGCATATAAATTTCCTTACCTTGGATATATGGCGTGAACGTCAGGACGAACGGGTATGTGAGTAGAGATGCGTGCATGCGAGTGAGGAGACATTGCCGCCGCGTTTATAGCTCGAATCCTCGCTCGTAGACGTTCGTAGAGCTCAGGTTGGTACTGAGCAACTATTGTTACAGCGCCACCAGAATACTAATAAAAAAGCGTTAAAATAAATAGAATACGATATTCCTGCCCGGTCATATTTAAATTTTTACATAATTATTGACAAGTTCATCTAACGAATATATTTATTGCAATACACACATTATAATACTGTGTATAATATATAATATAACTAGCAATTCCCGCGGCCCCACCCGTGTTCTATTTACTAATAAAAACAGGGTTCGTCGGTAGAAGGATAAAATGGTTGGGTTATAAGTATTTTTGATGCCAAACAATAAAAAAATAAAAAAAAATTTGATCAAAAAAGATAAATAAAAATATAGAGAGGGCTATCCTTATCACCTAGAGGAATAAAAAATTGCGTACGACCTATTCTCAGACCTACGAAATATACACAATAAATTTTATAAAAATCGGTCAAGCCGTTTCGGTGGAGTTTGATAGAAAACACTGTAACACGAGATTTTTATATATTCGAATATATTTAAAATTGCTAAAATTTTCTTTTACAGTAACACTGTGAAGTAGAACGAGCCATTTTTAATATTCTTGTCTTCAGCCCTTTTTAACGTCCTACTGCTGGACACAGGCCTCCTTTTATTACGAGGGGCCATAGTTCACCACGCTGGCCTAGTGCGGGTTAGCGGACTTCACGTCATGTCTTTCGAAATTTTGGTGGCTTCTCTCAGACATGCAGGTTTCCTCACGATGTTTTCCATCACCGTAAGGCAAGTGGCAATCATGATGGAAATGATTCGCACATGAAAATATCAGAGGTGCGAGACCCGCATTTGAATCGGTATCACTCGGTTATTCCTATGTAAAATAAATATGTTACACTAGCGATCACTCTCGTTCCTCTCGGGTTGGTCATTAAGTACTTTTTAAGAATTAGTTCAGATTTTTCAGACATGAGATATTTTCTCGGCTTTTTCCTTCTTTAACATGCAAGTATTATACATACATAAATCTTTTATTTTAAGATAGTGTGCACGGACGCTTCGAAGGCAGCCCCTTCACCGTGATCGGAGTACTGTGGGCTAATCACTCGCATGCTCTTCAATCCTAATTTAAAGATTAAAGAAACTGTAGCAAATGTTAGAAACGATAGATACCCCACGATGACTTTTGGCGCGAAAATAAGGACTCGAATAGCTTCATGGAATGTAAGAACTATGACTCGCCCAGAGAGACTTCCCCAAAGCAAGGTTTTCTAGTAGAGTTCGCAATGTATCAGTAGTACAATGTTATGCCCCAACCAACTCCTCGGACTATGAATTGAAAGAGCATTTCTATGACCAACTCTCAGCCACCCTTAAAGAGATCAAGAAAGGAGACATAGTTATACTCATGGGAGATTTGAATGCCAAAATAGGATCTGATTGCATCGATCGCAGGCACTACATGGGACCACATGGAGTAGGAACCATGAACGAAAATGGAGAACTCTTTGGAGACTTTTGTGGTATGCACAACCTTGTCATAGGAGGTACTCTTTTCCCACATAAAACCTGCCATAAGGTTACCTGGGTCTCTCCAGATGGTTTTACTCAAAATCAAATAGACCATATTGCCATTAACCGAAACTGGAAATCCTCATTATTAGACTGTCGAAATAAAAGAGGCGCCGATATCGATAGTGACCACCACCTTGTAGTTGCAGAAATTAGGCTGAAGATGGCAAAGCTCCGAAAGAAACAAGACGTGATCGAAAGAAGGTTTGATGTTCAGAAATTAAAAGACCCAGAAATGAAAAAACAATTCCTCCTCTGCCTACACAACCAGTTTAGTGTATTGGGTGACGTGTCACAGCATGACGAACACCCTGATGAAATATGGTCTAAGATAAAGTCCGCATACACTACAGCTGGAAAACAGGTCTTGGGCCACGCTAAACTGACGCGTAAAAAGTGGATGTCACTTGATCTCTGGAACGCCATTGAAAAGAGACAAGCCACCAAAGTTCGGTTACTTGAGGAACCAAACAACGAACAGTTGCTTGCCGATTACTCCTTTTACCGTAAGCTGATTAAAAAACTAGCTCGCCGCGACAGGAGAATTGAGTCAGAAGAAATAGCAGACCGTGCGAAACAGGCCGCACTGACCCATAATAGTCAGGAGTTATACAATACCACCAGACAGCTGACTAACGCAAGGAAACGAAACACCAGGAAACCTCTTAAAGATAAAGATGGAAACCTGTTATGTACCTCTGAAGAGCAACTCGCAAGATGGCATGAACATTTCCAAGAGCTTTTGACGCGATATCAATCTTTACCGGGAAAACAACAATTAGATGATGCCAATCCAATGCTTGATATCCCAATAGAACATCCAAGTTTGGAGGAAATTAGCACCGCCATAAAGGGACTTAAAAATGGCAAATCCCCAGGGACTGATAACATTAGCGCGGAAATGCTTAGGGCAAACCCGTATATGTCGGCCGAAGCACTTTACCCACTCTTTGAGAGTATATGGTACTTGGAACGCATTCCAACTGAGTGGAAACAGGGCCTGCTAGTTAAAGTACCAAAAAAAGGCAATTTATCGCTCTGTGATAACTGGCGTGGGATCACTCTTTTACCCAGCGCATCCAAGGTCTTAGCTAAAATATTACTTAACCGTATCTCTCAAAAGCTGGGGGACACCTTCAGAGAGGAACAAGCTGGTTTCCGCCCTAACCGCTCTTGCATCGACCATATAAACACCATAAGGATACTCATCGAACAGTGTGTCGAATGGCAAAGTCAACTATACCTCGTCTTTGTAGACTTCGAGAAAGCATTCGACACTGTGGACTGGTCAGCTTTGTGGTCAAGCCTGGAGTGCCGAGGAGTTCCTACCAAAATAGTAAGCATCATTCGTGATATGTACATCGGTAGCTCTTGCCGGGTTGTTCACGATGGGGCATTGAGTCCTGCTATTGAAATAACATCAGGAGTTAAGCAGGGATGTCTACTGTCGCCATTATTATTTATAATGCTCATCGACGACGTGATGAAACGCGTTATAAGCAGCCCGAGAGGAATACCATGGAAGGATAAACAACTTGAAGACCTGGATTATGCAGACGATTTAGTGATCATATCAAATCGGCTAGAACACATTAAATCTAAATTAAAAGACCTACAACAGGAAGCTTCTACTATTGGTTTACGAATAAATGCTAAGAAAACGGTAGAGATGAGGATAAACACTCAAGACTTAGATCCACTTTATCTTGACAACCAGCTGATTGACCGGACTAATGAACTATGTTACCTCGGTAGCATAATCACTTCTAGTGGCGGTGCAGAGGCGGATGTAGAAAATAGGATTAAAAAAGCCAAAGTAGCTTTTGCGACCTTGAGACCGGTTTGGAAATCTAATATCTTAACACGAAGGATAAAGATCTCTCTATTTGACTCTTTAGTGAAATCAGTCCTACTGTACGGGTGCGAAACATGGAAGACAACTAGATCGCTGATCCATAGAATTCAGGTTTTTCTCAATAAGTGTTTAAGGGTTATACTCCGAATATTTTGGCCTAACACTATCCGAAATGAAGACCTGTGGGAAGCATGCCACCAACTTCCAGTATACAAGGAGATAGGTCTAAGGCGGTGGCGCTGGGTCGGGCATATTTTACGAAGAGAGGACGGGAATACTGCACAAGTGGCATTCAAATGGCAGCCTGCCGGTCGAAGAAGACCTGGACGACCAACTAACACCTGGAGGAGGTCGATTGAAGCGGACCTTAGAAGGACGGGAATCACGTGGAACCATGTCGAAACACTTGCCAAAGATAGAAGGGCATGGAAAACAACTGCTGCAGCCCTAAGTTCCGTAACGGAATAATAGGACAACATCATCATCAAATCTTTTTCTTGAATCACTTGGACTCTATTATTTACCGCATTAAAATTCGTTGATACACTGTGTAGAGATAATAATTTTCAAAATGCCTCGTTTATTTCAATTGTTTATACAGATGTTTAACTTAGCTACATATTTCAACACTCACTACGAGCATGTTGTCCCCACTTGTGCTTACGAAAAACGAGAAATTACAGTTCTATTATGTTCTGTCCCACAAAAATTAGGAACATATGGCAATATTGAAATAAGTTATGAACATTTTGCTTAAATTACATGGCAAATGAAGGACGACAAATTTAAAGAATAATGATAAAATTATGCGCTTACATCTCGGTTCTCTAAGCGAACCGATAAAATTATTATAATTAGATACATTTGTTTCGTAGAGAATATGTACGAGTATATTAGGTAAAAAATAGTTTCATTGAACTTTGACTTGTAACAAGAGAAAAAAAGCATGAAAAACTGAGGTGTACGAATATTTCGTACGTAGTAGTACGAATTGGGCCAATTTTAGTTGTTTTTACTTTACTTTGCACTATTTCCACATAAAGCTTAACGTTGTATAACGTAGTAAGCTTAATGCAATATAACCGTAATAATTTTGGTTTAAAAACAAAAAAAAGTATACTTCCCTCGGTTGGTATTTCCTTTTATATCCGATAAAATATTAAAAAAAAGAAATGTTTTTAAAAATAGGACTTGTAACTTATTACCTAGTACATAATTATGTACAATTGTACATATGTACTTCATAATATACTTTAAAATGTAGAATAGACGGATAGACAGACGTTTCAACCTATTACTAAATATTAAAATTTATTACATGTACCTAAGTAATTGTAAGCAAAATTGAATAGCATCTATTTTTAAAACATTATTTGCTTTAGAATCAACGTACAATGTCAATCAAATCAAAAGGCAGCAAACTAAAAACCACTGCAGATAGAGTTTAACCCAGCGTTTAATTTTTATCTGTAACGCTTCAAAACCTGTATAAAGCCATAAAGGTTTTATATGAAATTCTGAATATTTTTTACGATGCTATAAATTAAGGTTTATAAATATATATAAAAAAGGTAATAATTTTGAAGTTTCATTCAATTTGTATAAAAAATACTCCATTTTTGTAAAGGCTAATATGTGTACATGCAATAAAAGAACGATTTACCTTCAAAGCCGCCGCAGCTTGTTCATGTGTCGCTCGGGCGAGATCTCTTCCATCCACACTCAGTATTCTGTCACCCCTGTGTAACAATCCATATGCTGCCCCTTCAGTCGACACGCCAGATACGAACACCCCACAAGTATCTTCTTCCCCATTGCTCCCTTCCACCTCACCTCCCAACCCGCCAACAATATCCATCCCTAACCTCGAGCCTGTTCGCACTAGACGCACCATACGTACACATCTGCATGACCAAAATGTATTAGTTAAACCATTTCCGCAACACGCATTAGGGAAATCATTAGTGCTAGTATCTATTGCATCCAATTATGACATTATAACAATTCAATTGTAAACCAAACAACAAAAGCAGAACTAATACCTATTGAATGCGAAAAATGAAATGCTGTTCGTTGTAAGCGCGTCATTAATATGGTTGAATCGAATTGTTAGAGAAACAAAAATAGTTATTACGGTAACAAAGTAATATTCAAACAGGGAAAAATTAAAAAAAAAACGATATTCAGAAATAATACAAGATGTTTTTTAAGTATTTTGTTCATTTCGTCCAATGAAATAGATAATAAAAATAAATAAGACCAAAATGATGTATTTTTAGAAAGTTTCTCTCAAAGATTAAATCTGAAAATCAAATTAAATGAATGACCTTCTTACTTTTGAAGTATAAAAAAATGATTGGTATGTACTGTGTATAGAATATAAAAATTATAAAAAAAAATATATTAGTCCCGCTGAGCTTCTTTCGCCAGTTCTTCTTAGGTCAGCGGCTTTTTCTTTCTAAACTGGTAGTAGACTCATAACGTTCAGAAAAAAAATTGTTATAATTTTATGCTGAATAAAATAATTTGAATTTGAATATAGGCAAAACGATTGTCTTTGTATCTTTATATGTCTCCCACACAAACACACGTTCATGCAAAACCTACTTAACTTAATACAACAGTCAGGATACTGTTTACTACAATAAAATCTTATCTGGGAAAGATCCCACTACGTAGTATCTCACAGAACTAATAAACTAGAAAATTGTAGGTTAGTTAAATGGCTATCTCTTAAAGTAATCCGGAGCAAAGCGAGAGTGAGTCGCTATTAATAAATAAATATAGAATTATGAACAAGTATGAGTACACTTTCTTAATGTTTAATGATACAGTTAACGTAAATGCTTTCTTACTTTCCTTCAGTTTCGCTGATTACGAAACACTCCTAGTCTAGACATCGTGTCCTCATCTTCATTTATTTATTCTATGAGCATATTCAGTCAGCGTAATTTTATTGCGCTCACTCACTTGCGCGCGCTCACAATATTAGAGGATAAATTGATGAAAATTATGTTCATACTCGTATGCTTAACATATTTTATTATTTGCAGAAGGAGATCGTTATTTTAATACTAGTATTTAACGATTGCAATCATTTTATTAATATCAGTACATATAAATAAAATTGAAGTGTCTATTTTTAATTTCAAATTAACAGCTTTTCACTAAATAGATATCAAAGTATATACGAGTACGGTACATCAAAAAAACAATTTTTAAAATTTTTGCCCGTTTGTCAGTATTTGTTCCGGCTAATCTCTGAAACGGCTGGGCCGATTTTGACTGAACTTTCTATATACATATACTTTCTATACATAGACATTGTAAGGAGTAACTTAGGTTATTTTTATTTAATTAATTAATATAAAAACCATTTAATTAATTTTAACTAACGCCCAGCGAAGCGGGCCAGGTTGGTTAGTTTTTTAATAAAATTTTCCTGGTTTCGAAAAATGCTTTATCTAAGTGTAATAAACATTACATTAGTACCTTTATTACTCGTATACTTTGATAATATTTTATCAGTAACTGAAATACTATATTAAGTTATTTTAACTGAAAATATATATTTGAATAGGTGCCAATATGCATTCCGCTGCAACAAAACGTGAGGTGCATTATAGAAATACCTTGGTATTTTATTGAGCTCCTCTTCAGAAAAGTCGTGAAGCGTCGAGCACGATGTGGCCTGGGTTCTCGCTGCAAATTTTAAATATTGTTCAATATGCTTACAATAATAATAGTTTTTAATATAATATTTTACATCAATATTTTAATATAGATTTGTAATAGATATTACCGTGTATTTTACAATTTATAGTATATTTATTTAATTCTATTTGGCCCGTAACGACAACTATTTCATATAAGAGCGCGCATTTGAATTATATTTTATTTATTGAATTTATTCATTCTCGTATATACATAAAAAGTTAAATATGAATTTATGATGTAAACTTAGCGAAATAATACGCATAACAAATACAAACACAATACAATTGTATTAGTTACTTCCTTCTGTATGAAGTCGGTTAAAAATAAAGAAAGAATTGCAAACTTACAATAGTCTGTTATTGTGTTCTATCTTTAACCAGCATTATGCGTACACAAAATTTATTCTTATTGAATAACCACAAACATTTTTTTATGTTTTTTCTGTAAAGATACTAAATTTACTTTATTCTAAGTTAACCTAATTAATTATTAAAACAGAGAATAATAAGCCGCGTTTAGACACTGAAATGGTCTGAGCACAATTGGTATTATTTCTGTTCACCCCAGTTAATGCCCAATAATAGCACGATATACATATTTCGGTGCCTAGTGATTTATTAAATACAAATTTATTTGAGTTAAAATACTAGTAAATCTGTTTAAAATATTTTTTTTCAAGTAATAATTTTTTACATAAAATGCGAGTATATTTATACATGAATCAAACATGAACTGTTTTCATTACATATACCTACTCGTAAAGTAAGTTTTTAATTGTTTTACTGAAGTTCCATTGAGCAACTTAACGAGCGTTGCGTGAAAATTGATTTGCGATCAATCAGAATTAAAAGATATTTTCAATCATTGTTAACTGTGAGGCATCTTTCAATGAATAATCATTATCGTATTATTAATGAAACCTCAGCGGTGATACGCTTACTTGGAAAAATAAAACTGTTTCAATCTTTATATCCTACCTTCCAAATGTACCTGATTGTTAAATTTGTATCTATTTCTCCATTGGTAGTTATCACTAGCCAAACTATAATGCGAAATATATAAAAATGAATTGCTGTTCGTTAGTCTCGCTAAAACTCGAGAACGGCTGGACCGATTTGGCTAATTTTGGTTTTGAATTATTTAAAATGTTAAATATGCATGTAGAAAAAAAAAGAGTAGAGGAAGACCGAAAAATTTATTCAGCCCTTTTTAACGTCCAACTACTGGGCAAGGGCCTCCCTTTAATATGAGGGGGTATGAGGGAGATTAGGCCATAGTCCACCACGCGAGCCCAGTGTAGATTGGCTGACTTGACATGTCTTTCGAAAACTTGCTACGCTCTCTCAGACATGTAGTTTTCCTCACGATGTTTTCCTTCACCGGAAAATATCAGAGGTGCGAGACCCGTATAATTTCAACCAACATCACTCGGTTATCCAAGCGAGCGCGTTACTACTGGGCTAACACTTATAATACTTACTAGAGTATAATGGTGCAGTTCGGGCTACAGGTGGAATAGAACCAGCGGCCGGCAGAACTACTAGCGTCACGTGGTCGCCTGTACTACGCAATGCCGCCACAGCCATAGCGTGCGTTACTCCTATCAATGGTGTTTCAGTTCCCTATACATAAATTTAAATAAATTAAATAAATAAATAAATTTAATTTAAATTTACATGAAAAATATATACTTATGTTACTAAATTTAACTAAAACTCCAAATTACTAAACGGCACAGTTTTGCATTTTATGATCAAAATATGAATCTTCATATAATTTAATACATGGATTGTAATATCAAAAATATTTTAATAACTTCATCAAAGTCAAATTAATTGTTTATGAACTTCATATTTTTAGATATTAATAATTTTGATGTTCCGTAAAGCAAAAGCTCATGGCCATAAGCTTTTAAGTCTTGTAATTAGAATGTATGACAAGTAATAAATATTTTGTAATATATCAATAAAACAGCAAAGTAACCGTTAGATATCTATAATAACAGCTTTGTCGATTCTATATTTAGACCCTAATTAGTCGAAAGGCTAACAAGAAAATCAGATAACAATAACATTTCCGCTAAATGTTTATTGCGAAAGACGATACGTGCGTATAAATCTTCTGTTCCAGTAATTATTTATTATTAACGTACAAACAAAATGTGTACACTGTCAACTAGCTACGTGTACTTCTAATATTTCCTACTGATTACACTCGACTGATTCAATCGATTGGATAGAATATACGTCCAATTCTCATTTGAACAATACATTTACATGCCTAAGTAGGTAATGAGTATATATGTATAATATGTGTGAAAATTCACAGGCATTATATTATATTAAACATTTTGTACGTATTTTGTTTTACAAAAATTACAATTTTAAGATATATTTATGGTAGTAGTGTTGTTAAAAATAGTCAGGAGGGAGTTTATTGATAAATAAACTAGGGAACACTTAAAAACACATGCATGAAAAACCTACTTCACTTACATAGGTATAGTATTATTAGTGTGATTATGAAATTCAGTTTCTGTACATTATTAAAATTGCACAGTAACACGGTTGTCACTTATAAAAATTAATAACGCTTTAAAAATTACTTAAGCTTTATTTATCTATATTATTATTATTTTTTTAACTTAATTAAAATGTTATTTATGTAAAAAAACTGCTCAAAAATTACTTACGTGTAAGTCTCTAACAGCTAAAATTTTATCTCCTAGTTTAAGTCTACCATCGTGATGGGCCGCGCCTCCCACTGCGATGTGTGATATAAAAATGCCCTCGCCGCCTGCTGCGTCATCCGCGCCTCCTGCTATTCCTAGCCCTAACCCACGTGCCCCTCGACTGAGAGTCACAACCATTGGTCTGCGAGCTCGTCTAACCCTCTGATAAAGAAAAAATAGGTTTTTAAATAAGAGTTGAATTTTAAAGAATGTTTGAGTTATATTTTAGGTTCTTTTTTCTTTTAGACTAAATTAATATAAGGAAACAAAATTTATTGTACTTTACAATAATTAGGTATTTTTTTAGATAATATTATAATTGTTGGCACTACTAGAAACAAGATGAGTATCTAATACTAACTAATCTCACGATATTCCCAGCCTTTTGTAATGCGTCAACGGCAACGGAATGTGGGGCACCTTCCACGGAGATATCGTTGACCTAATAAAACAATAATAGAAAAGAAATGAGCAGCATATAAATATCATAAATGTAGCAACGTTTTATTAGCAGCAATTAATTGTGAGTTCTAATAAGTGTCAGGAAACAAACTTCTTACTTGAGTTTAGTTGTCTATGGAATGCTAACAAACAAATTAAGCTAATAATATTGTCACACAATTTTGAAAAAGCTCTTGGATATTTGCCAAATCAGTTTAAGCAAACAACGTAACTTCTTTATTCAAATTGGACAGTTCACTGCGACAGTAGCTAATTAATTGACGCCAATAAAGTTTAAATAATTTTTCTCGTTATGTGTAAACTAGGTATGACAATTCAATGAATAAATAAAGTTCTACAATGAAAAGCTTCCATTTTCTCTGTTGACTGCCTGATAATGTATTATAGTATAAAAGTCAATCAATATAAGACAAGTATAATAATTATATTATTGATATAATATGTAGATGTTTTTGGCATGTTTTTCTATTGGTGCTATATTGTTTCACCTTTCTTTTTTGAGTATATTCCATACATTTAAACAATAGAAAAAGTTGTAAATATTTTATAGCTCAATATAATAGGCCGACTCTATTTGCATAAAGCTCATTGTTAGATATCAAACTCATAAAAGCTGAAACGTATAATTTTCAGAAGTTCTACTTTAGCCTTAAAATAAAGCGTGCAATTTTATACAAAATTTCTTACCGCGTCAGAGGAAAAGTTTCGAAATTTGACTTAAGAGAGTTTTATAGAGGCATTTAAACTACGAGAAAAAGCTTATTAATATTTATGATGGTAGCGCGTTGCAAATCATTGAGTTTTTTATTTTGTAATAGGCACATTTTTAAATTTAATAGTAATTATTTCATTACGTTTTCCATTTATATTTTAAGCTTAAATAGTTGTATTTACTATTTAGGATAAATTAAAAAATGTATTAGCAATCTAGTATTTATACTACATGCACGCACATTCTTCACTAAATAATAGAACATATCCGCAGCGGGATTGACATCCTGACACACGTACTGAATATTTAAATAGGACAAGCTAGAGTAGGTATAAAATGCCGTGACTATTCCGTTGAAAGAACTGAATTATTTACAACTGACGATATTTTTTCGGTCTTATCCACAGATTTGATTATCGGCATTTTAGCAATTTGCTATACTTGTTCATCATTTATGAAAAAAATTAGTCTAAGATTTGTCCAAAAATATTATAAACTTAATTAGTATTGTGGTATTATTGTATTTATGTTTACCACCCACTCTATATAATAGTCATACATATTTCTTTATTCTAAAGGTCGTCTGGACATCTCTAATTAGCGATAAGGCCGCCTTTTGTACATACTTCTGTGATTGTTGATATATTTTTTCCTGTTTTTACGTCTCCCAGTACTCATTTATTTATTAGAAACTAATCACATTTATAATACACTGGAAGCTCTCAAAAGGGACAATATTCCTCATCCTTACTAATATAATAAATATGAAAGTAACTTGGTCTGTCTGTGTGTTACTCAATAACGCCTAAACTACTGAACCCATTAAAGTGAAATTTAGTACAGAGGTAGTCTAGAACCCGAGAAAGGGCATAAGCTACTTTTTAATGCGAAAAAATGTCTGCAAGGGATTGAAATAGCGGATGACAGATTGTATGGAAATTACGTCATTTTTAAAGCAAGAAGCTTGAAACTTATTTTTAGGCTTCTGATTAGATATAAATAAATAAGACATACAAAGTTTGTAAAAATTTAAATTTGGTAGGGAGGACCTAGAACCCGGCGAACCCGAGCGAAGCAAGGGTGAGTCGCTAGTATACAATAATCATACCGGTGGCTTATGTTTGAACTTTTGTATAGATTACAACCTGAAGTTGACCAAGAAGGTACCTTTCTATAAGATAAAATCTCTTTCATTAATGAAAATCCATACAATAGTACTTGCTGCAACAAACATGAACAAATACAAAAGCAGAGCGACGAGGGACATTACAATGACTTACAGAGACTTTACAATATAGCGTAGATGAAAAATAAATATTTTTTAAACTTAAAAAATAATAATAAGACGTGTACCTATTTGTGTAATTACCTGTAAGAGAATGTCTCCAGTTTGAAGTCTACCATCGCTTTTAGCTGCACCATTAGGTGCTATTCTAGTTATGCTGATGTCGCCACCACTCTCGCTGCCCGCTATACTAAGACCTAGCCCGCTCGCTCCCCGCTCTAATGTCACATCTGTCGTTTCCCAAACATCATCGGGATTCGACGTACTGTGTTGCATTAGATACTGCGAGCAACAATGATTCATTAATACATGTCAAAATAAAATCCATAATATGAATACATGTTTTGTACTTTTACGATTGGAAGTTTATCTTTCAATCAAATTTCTATGTATTCTACTACCTAATTTTCAGTTTCACCAACAACAGATTTTATGTTATAAAATTTTTTGTAAGACGAATGCATTAAAATCAATGAAGACTATAATAACTGTTGTCAGAATCTTTCACAAAAAAAACATAATGCAAATATTTTTTTGTATGTTTTGTATAATTGTTCATGTATTTTAGAAGTCTCCAATCCATACTAATATTATAAATGTGAAAGTTAATCTGTCTGCCTGTTTGTCTTTCGCGCGAATACGCCAAAACTACTGAACTAATTTCAATGAAATTTGGTACACAGATAGTTTAAACCCTGACAAACCCTTTACCTTTTCAAGGCAAGCAAAGGGCTGTAAGTGTAAGGGGTTGAACAAAAAGGGTCATTCTAAGTTTCGTGTTTCAACTACTAAAACTCCCAACTTATAAAAGTTATTAGGAAAAACAAATGTTATATATTACATTGCATCTGCATTTACAGTTACTAAACTTTTCTTTCGATTAAGATCTATGATTAACTATGTATTAATTTAGGCTAACGCGTACCGAACCGAAACTCGTAACTATAGTCGCACTGCGAACAATTTGTAAGTTTGTTAGGTAGATTCTATCTCTTGTTGACTCAAGATCTAATTACTAAAGTATTATGATTTCTCTAGCTTTGTTTTAGTTGGTATTGATTACTCCTTCAATAATACGATGTAATAATAAAAAATATGAATTTAAAAAGAAATATCGCTTATAGTAATAATGGCAAATAATTATTTTTTATTTTAATTATTAGTAGAAAAATACATATTTTATTTATTTTTAACTAATCGTTCTTATAACAAGTCCTTTTGTTTCGAAAGTTTGCTAAGGCTGAAAATTTGATAATTTGATTTCATTTAAACTGATGATAAAGCCAAAGTGCGTAGTGAAATACTTCAATACTAAATACTACGTTAGGTGAAAAAATGTCTGTTTTTGAAGTAAAAAGCTTCTTAGCGCGCATGAGGGTAAAATTCTTACGCATGAAACGCGACATGAAACGGATGTGAAACGTTTTTGAGAAGAGGGAGAGAGCGATTGAGACCGATTGAGAGAGAGCGGATAGGGCAATTGTATTAATTTTCGACACTTTTATTATTTTAATAACATAATTATAATAATATGATTATAATTTTTTTTTTCTCCCTCTAAGTCTCGAAAATGTTAAGCAGATTAGTATAAATATAAACGAGTACTAGTACAAGTACCAGGCACTCAAAGTTGGGGAAGAGTTAGCGCCACCACCCCTCAGACGGTCAAGATGCGCAAGTCGGGGGTCTCACCCACCGCAAGTTAGTGACATTTCTAACTCTGTCTTACTTATGGGTTTGACTGTCGCGCTATCTCCCTCTCTCAACGAGCTTAGACGGGGTTAGTTAGTATAAATATAAACGAGATTTAAAAGTTAGTTTGGCAAAGAAGTTTTACTACTGACATGTGTACTTTGTGTGCACACACTTCTAATTATTATTATTTTATTTAGATGCCTGCTATTCTTTATATAAAAATCTCCCAATAAATTCAAAAGAATCACTCTGAGAGAACAAGGTAGAAATTCTTACATGTGGTTGCTAAATAAAATAGCAAAATATTGAATGAACTAACCAAACACATAAATTTATTTGTTGCCTAAACATATATTTCCGATAAAAAATAATTGGTTTACTAGCGTATTTATTCGCTTTATGAAGGGAATGGGTAAGCTAAATAACGCCTAGATGAATTAAATAATGGAATAAGATGACAATAATATTATTTATATCAAATAACTTAAAGATACAACATAATTAATACAATTATTAGTCCGGCCAATTGAATACAATAGAGGAAGATTCCTGTGATTTTAATGAAGATACCAATGACTCAGCCACATTTGAACAATTTATGAACATCCAGCAAGAGGAAGAGGAAGAAGAAGAAATCGAAGAAGACATGACTGTTGAAGTAGACTTTCAAGAGTATGAATCTGATTAAAATATATAAAGAAATCAAAACAATAGTTAACCCAATAACCAATAGCAATATCAATAATCAATATTAATAATAAGGTAATAATATCTAGAACTTGACGGGTATTGTTCCATTAAATTATCCTAAAATTGTCATGACAGTGGAGTAGGCCTACAGGGGAAGCCAAGGTAAAAAAGACGCGCCGAGTACACTACCTTACAGGTGGCGCGGAAATATGTGCATATAATATAATGTGACTCTTAGAATTGCGATATCCCAGAAATGGTAACTCTTAGGAAAAAAATCATAAAGACCATTTATGTATAGAATTTTAAGATCTACAACTTTGGTTTGACATTTTTTTTGATAAAACTTACCGTTTTCAAGAAAAATCCAAAAAACCTCAAATTTTGACCTTTGACCCCGAATAACTTTTGTAGCACACAGGATCGATGGGAATTTTTAAAAGTTTATTTGTAATGGTAAACCCCAGCTCTCCACCAATATTTGGCTTTGCGGGAATTTTTCGTATTTGACCACTATTTTTATGTATAAATTGACCGGACAAATTTTTTTAAAAATTCTATTTAAATAGTCTTTGTTATTGAAATAGAGGCCGAATCTATAGTTTTTAAAATTCTTGTCATTCTGTGCGGCTTTAAGACCGCATCACGAGAAAACCACAGGGCAGATTTTGATAAAATGTATGATGATAACTGGTAATCTTGGTCAACATGTATGATTTTTTAGTGCGGGGAAATATCTCATTTCTAGGAAATCTATACTAACCATTAAAACTTTTCGACAAAATAAGTTATATTTACATTTTTGCAATAAATAATATAAAAAAAAATAATAATAATGTCCCGACCGATTACAGCCACGGCGGCCAATCTCATTAAGACTAGCCAACGCCTGGAGATATTATAATGCACAAGAGTACGCGGAAACACAAGTGCACTCTCGGTTCCTTATCACTCTCATATTCCAGTTCCAGATCCCCAGACAAGTGAGAGTTAAGGCAATAAACGTCGTAACGTAACATGAAATAAATTTTAAACAAATAAAATATCAAATCTTCTATCATTTCGCTTCAGTTATTTCAGTCTTCAGACTTTAGTAAGTGTACTTAAACTAAGTAAATAAGTGAGAGTATGACAGCAGTACCTGGTAGCTTCCGGTGACTATTTGCCCCGTTTCCGGACTTAATGTCGATTGTTCACGCCCGCTTTCATAGTTGCTCACGTTCGCTGCAAATAAAAAAGATGTCACAAAACAGAAACGTTCATTTTTCATCTGCTGCTTAAATATAAATAAATATTGTAATATTGTTGTCTTTAAGGTAAATAAACATGATGTTTGACTAGTTCTAGATAAAAGTTATATTCCTGGGTGATATAATTTCGTGTATAGCGAGTAGCCAAAAGTTGCTTAAGCGTTGTTATATTTCATTATTTATTTAGTCCAAATATGAAAAAATTAACATTTTTAATATTATATATTACATTGATAAAAGTTTGTATTATAAGGTAAATTGAACATAACATATTCATGTAATATTTCACTGTAATGTGGTTAATTAAATACTATTTATCAAACTTAAAAACAGCATAACGAGACCACAGCTATTGTTAACAATATACCGAATACCGTGGTCCGTTACCGTACGTATGTTAGCATTCGTGGCTATGTAAAAATGAAATTAATTTAAGTTACATGTGTACTACGAGTACTAGGTTATGTGTGTACTTTCTACAAAAGGGGGTTTGAAGGTATGACTGATATTTTGTCATTACTCCTCTTCGCTGGATATACTTCAAAGAAAAAAAAAATAATTTAACCCTTAGTTGAACGTAAGCTTTTAAAACTTAATCTTAATTGTTAAAGATAGCTTTGACGACATAGCAAACAATTGCAAAGAAATATCAGTTGTGCATATGTGTGTGTGAAATAAACCCTCTACATTGTTATGAGATCTTATCTTTAAAAGAGACTCTTTTACTATTACAGCTTTTCGTCTTTTGAACTTTCCCAAATCATCATCATTTCCCAAAGTACAAGAACTTTTTTTTAAGGGAATATAAAGTAGGCTTACACGCTTCCATTTTTGTTTATCAGTTATAATTTATCATAAATAATAAAATCCTACATTTAAAAGAGTTTACAAAGATGGAATAAAACGCTTTTTTTGCTTCTTCGAATTTTTTTTTTGCGAATTAATAATATCAAAATAGATATCAAAACGTTCTGCACAAACTTCATATGGATTGAAGATTATAATATAGAGCCGGCATTGTCAGCACTTATGTCTCTATAAATACTGATTAATTTATTGATCTAACTAGGCTCGTTAATCAGTTTTCTTTTACAATACAATTATTTTTAGATATAGGCCGAAATATATGTCAATAACGCAACGAATTAGATGGAAGTATTACTCCTTATTAATTTCCCAAACGAATACAAGGTCAAAGACCTTTGATGTCGTATCACGTCATGATAGCTTTGAAAATGACGTAATCGGTTCTGTTTGAAAGCTTTGATCGCATACGCCTGGCCCTCACTTCTAAACTCTCCACTGTGTTTATGTAAAGTAATTCAATTTACAAGATCATTGAGCAGTCTACGTGTTAAATAATTCTTGTAGGATTAATGAGTTGGGATTGGAGTATCAAATTCCCACGACCACAAAACACCCACAATGCATGCACAGGATGAAAGATATCCGTTTCAGGCTATTTGAATATTCAGCTACATATTGGCTCGTCTATTGATTCAGGATTAAATATTTACATAGTGCTTTATTTTATTATAGTCGTTGAAATTTTAAAAGCAAATATCAAGTAGAAAATACATTTTAGAAATTTCATGGATCTTTACTATTCATTCTTTGTGTGGGCATCACTAAAAATGTCTGACGGGTTTTATCTTGTTTGTTGTCGTTATTCGTTTCGCAGATGAGTGGTTATTCAAGTTCTTTAGGCTCTATATTAATATGATTCACTATTATGTTTAGTAATCATTAAGGGGCAAGCGTGTACGATCGCAGATCTGGTCTGGATTTCGAGTACCAGTTGGGCCAATCTCTGATATATTTTTTTATTTTATTTATTTATTTGGTACACCAATGATTTTTATAATGCTACTTATATCTACAGTATTATATTAATTTATTTGCGCTAATTGCACATTCAGTTACAGGTATACACCACTTGCTTTTTATAGTATGTATACATAACAATATTTCTTACAAACTAAATTTTGCTAAACACCAAGACTAATAAAAACTACTAACTAAACTGAAACAACCCCTCCGGACCCCACCGCGGCCCAATAGGCCTCTTCGACGCCCGACGCTTCGGATGCGTTACAGCAACCATGGTTACGTCGGGCATCTCATCACAATGAGTGAAATACGCGTAAACATTGGAAAACAAAAAAATAATAATCATTAAAAAAAATACTGATTCAACCTATGGACAATTGTTCAAATGTTCAATATTGAGTATTTAAGTCAAGAAATTCGCTAACAATCCGGAATTGGGTAATTGGCGACGATCCGCCCTCGCGCCTGATGCCTTAACTCTCACTGGCCCATCGGTTAGACGTGCCAGCGGAATACTGTGTCCACTTGTGCCTTATGATATCTCCTGGCTTGTCTCGTTACTATGAGATAAGTTGCCATCGCTGAAATCGGTCAGGGATTCAATATAATAATTGGACATAGTTATGCAGACCAGAACCAATCCACAGAATGACTGTTTTGAGATAATATGATCAATTTTGTTTTGACATATGATCGATTTTCATAACGAAATGTGGGTTGGTATCTTTATTGAGAGTGTCTTTGCATTCAAAAAATTAGATAGCTTAAATATTTTTAGCATATAATATAAAACACGCAATTTTTAACTTATCTGTGTACTTAACTCAATTTCACCACCATTGTGGATTGGTTCTGGTCTGCATAACCATGTCCAATTATACATTGAATATTCCTAATAATACTAAAGTTCTGTTCTCATTATATTTAAAAATACATACTTGCAATGTTTGTCATTTATGTTTTAACTAACATATTTTTTAAAATTTCCTGATCTATTATTAAAACTATATTTTAGTTTTCGTTTTATTACTTTTTAAAAAAGTAATTAAGTATGTAAGTAATTTAAATTATCTTTCATTAAAACATTACATTAAAAACGTTCTAGTAAATCATACATTTAACGTAATTTTAATTTAATTAAGTAAATATAAAACTTATCAAAATATAATATGCAAAAATATGGTAAAAAGAAATTGCTACGGCGATTTGATGTAATTCTAAATTAAATGTATATGTAGGTGCTAGGTACATAATACTGTTACTCCGTGCATACTTTCATTTCTTATGATCGATATCAGCTATCGGTCACTCTGTGCTCTCTAGGGAAATAAACAGTCTTCAGAGCACTTCAGTTCTTTTATTTTATTCGAAAGCCACTTGTTTCTTGAAATTTCATGTTAGAAGCATTATGTTTTATGTAAAATATTATTTACATATAGAATTACTTTATTTATAAAACAAGATAGAATACCTGTAATGACATATTTTTTGTTGTACATCAGTTTATGTAGTGTAAAATCATATACTACAATACACAAGTACCTATATATCCGTTATAGGATTATAGAGCTTATTTAAAAAAAAATTAAAAAGAAATTGTGTTTATATTACTTTTTGGATTTTTCCAAGTGGTAGTGCCAAGCTTGTTACCTCCGGGTAGCAGCCGAATGAGCCGGCACGCCCCGTATAGTACCACTCTCTCACAGAAGACCGGCGTGAAGTGGCAGCTATGCTGTCGCGTTTCGTCCGGTAAGTGAGAGTCCGGGAGGCCCACTCCCCATCCCTACTCCCGTCCTTCTCCCTCCTCCCTCCCTCCCTTTCCTGAAAGGCCGGCAACGCATCTGCAAGCCCTGTGGTGTTACAGATGTCCATGGGCGGCGGTGATCACTTACCATCAGGTGAGCCTCCTGCCCGTTTGCCACCTTTGTCCCATAAAAAAAAAAAAAAAAATCTGCAGCCGTACAGATATGCTTGTCACTAAAATGGCAAAAAGGTAGTTAGTAAAGGAAATTTTATATACATAAATATAAAAATATATAAAATAAACACATATAAATTCTGATTTTGTATAGCATTGAAAGAGTTTCCTTATTTCGCTAGTCATTTGCAATAAAACGAAATAAGTCAATAAATTATCCGTATTCTGAAATTCGTTAACAAGAGACAAAAGAAAGTAATTACAGTCGAAATTAGTTTCGACATTAACTGTGTATATTAATAAATACAGTCTTGATGGAATAAGTAGAAAATTAT
This sequence comes from Boloria euphrosyne, assembly GCA_951802675.2. Lineage (NCBI taxonomy): Eukaryota > Metazoa > Arthropoda > Insecta > Lepidoptera > Nymphalidae > Boloria > Boloria euphrosyne. Next base: position 8,078,312 of record OX637877.1, read on the forward strand.
ATGTTCGAAGCAACTTCTAAGCATCTAATGATGTAAATAAAATAAATTTTGTATTATGTATTTGTCATCTTATAGTTGTTATTTCTATTTTCCGCGAGGGAATCAAGATCAATATGTGAAATGCGAATGATTGATGCTGTGTTTACATTGCAGAAACAAAGCAAGATTTGAATCAAATACTGTTCAACATCTAGATTAATCTTGATAACATAGATAGCAATCGTGATCAAAGTCACGTGTCACTGAGACCGGGGATCGTAGATGGATCTTCCGTCGAAGCTGTGCAGAGTATAGGTACAACTTTGAAACGCTAATAGAAGTGCCATGTGTTTGGGCAATTGAATAGTGGACATTTATTCAAGACTAAGGTTTTTGACCAATGAACTATTAAACCTAAACTATTTAAACTACCAGAAAATATTTACAGAACTGAAATTAACATTCGCTGACTTATGAATTCAGTAACTCAGCGAACAATGAAATGTATCACGATACTTAGTGTTTTCCTGTCAGATGGAATTCGATAATATGAATTACTCATCAAAGGCACGACAGGATGACGATTTAAGAAAGACGGTAGGCAGAGGATGCTATTCCTTAGCAGACGCTCAGCCTTCAGACTACGAGAAGGCAACACGACAGGCTGAAGAAAAGTTAATTTTTTGAAAAATAGGTGCCATTATGGTGCAAGACTTTTGAAGATAGAGTGAAAATTAATGCTTTTTCTTCTTAAATAACTGTTAAAAAAATCAAGTTTATTATTGGCAGTTCGGGATTCAGGCATTATGTTTTTTAACTGGAATTAGGATCAATCAAACTCAGCAATTGGGTTAATATTTATGAGCGGGACGCCGGGAACAAATATATATTTTATTTTAAATATATGTATTTGAATTACTTTCAACATATTTACATGTAACTTCTCTATACAAATCTCACGGGAATAATATTAATTTTGATTAAAATTATTAAAACACGACCAAGATGTAATAACGTTATGAAGTTAACAATTTGAAATTTGGATTAGAAAATATAGGAACCGATATTTTTAGCAGAACAAAGTATGTGGTGTATACACTGCGGAATAAATTGAGGGTTTATGATTCTCGACCTCTTAGGTTAAGTGTCATAAACAATGCATATTGGAAAATACATTTTGGTATTAAATGATTATAATAAATTGTAAGATTGAGCTAAAATGTTTTGCCCATACATTTTCTTTATTTCAAACAACATTAAATAAGAATTTTTAAATGTTCATTCCAGTTCAATTCGAAAAATTCGTAGAATTTGTGTTCAAAATTACTATTTTTTTTTATTTGTTACTTTATCCAAGATCCATTAGCGAGCGTAGATGTTTATCAGCTGATGTATTTTAGTTAATAACTAGCGGACCCGACAGACGTTGTTCTGTCCACATATAAATTTTTTATAAACTTTTCCTCCCGGTGAAATGTTTTATTACGCATTCGCAAAACAACATTTACTTCGCACCTCCCAGTATGTATTCGCTGATTTAATTACCATTGCACTCACCATGGCAACGGTAATAACATGATACGTCAAACGCCATTAATGTTATAAAGATTTTTTTTAAATTCCTTTTTTCCGCACAACTTTCATATTTATTCACCTTTAAAACCTTCCCTGGACTTCCACAAATAATTCAAGACCAAAATTAGCCAAATCGGTCAAGCCGTTTTCATGCTATGTCGTGACAACGGAAAACGGGTTTCATTTTTATATATATAGATTTTAATTCTAGTGTAGCTGGTGTGCTATTGATTGAATTAATATAGACAGTACTGTAGTATACTTTGACTCTAGAAAAAATCAGAGCATAATACAAATTTACAGTAAAACTATTTTTTTTTTAAATTTAAAACTGTTTAGTAGATTTTTATTAAACTAACAAGTTTATTATTCAATCGTCATCATTTATGTTTCAAACTTAGTATAGCAAAAAGAAGTAACAAAATAAGAAAAATAAAGCTTATTACTTAGTAAGTAATCCTTCTGATCAATTTCCGCTATGGCAGGCAATCTCACTGCAACCAGCCGACTACGCAATAGTTCTATAATAACTTAATGAATATAATAACTTAACAGAAGATATTGTTACGACTTAGGGTTCGTTACAATTAAAAAAGCCGATTAAACTACTAAAAAACTAGACACTTTAATTATCCAACACTAATGTCAAAACAACACACTAAATTATAAAACACAATCGCACTAAGATCACTTTAAACCGCACTCGTAGATCGCTTCGATGTTATCGCTTGTATCGCTGATTCCGTACTGACTAGTCGCGGCTCATACCCGGCCTTATATAGGGGCCTCGGATGGTTCTAGAACCTTCGACTGTAGAAACTTCCAGAATGTTCGAGTACATACCGGCCCCGATCGATCATAGATCGATAGATCGAGATTTTTCTGGAAAGTTCTATCATCGAAGTTTCGAGAACGATCTCGACTACTAGTTCCGCTACTCGATACTAGATGGCGCTAGTGGTACGTAACGTCACCATGTCCCGAGCATTACTTGTTGCGCGCAACACTGCCCCCTCCTAAGACATGCTCGTCCCGAGCATTGTCGGCCTCATAATAGCGCGCTAATCGATCCACGTGGACGATCTTCGGAGTACCTCTTGCACCTTTCCGTATCCGGTAGGTTACGTCATTGATCCTTGTTACAATCCGGTAAGGTCCATCCCATTTAGCTTGAAGCTTAGGAGATTTTCCTTTGCTGCGAACTGGATTGTGCAACCATACTAGTGAGCCCTCGTCGAACCCTTTGTTGTTCATTTTGCGGTCATACCGGGTTTTCATCTTTTCAGACATTTTCTGACCCGATTGTCTGACGTGCTCATAAATGTCATCCATCTTGTTTCGCAAGTCATTCGCATAATCGGTTATACAGCTTGGGGCACCAGGTGGTATTCCGGTAATCAGGTCTGCAGGCAGCCGTAATTCTCTTCCAAAGTTTGCGAAAGCTGGTGTCACCGATGTACTTTCGTGAACAGCGCTTCGATATGACAACAAAAATGGTTGGATGTGCTTGTCCCAATCTCGTTGATGATTTTCCACGACTTTTGCCAGGTACCTCTCCAATGTCTGATTAAATCGTTCCACCATTCCATCCGATTGTGGGTGGTAAGCAATCGTTCTCGTTTTATGAGTACCCATGACTCGACAAGTTTCCTGGAATATTTGAGACTCAAAATTCCTTCCTTGATCGCTGTGAATCTCTAAGGGTACTCCAAAACGACAGAAGACTTCATGAACCAGTTTATCTGCAACTGTTGACGCTTCTTGGTTTGGAATGGCGAAGACTTCCGGCCACTTAGTGAAGTAGTCCATTACTACCATGAAATACTTGTTCCCACTGTCACTTTCCGGAAACGGTCCGGCAACGTCAAGGGCTATCCTCTCCCAAGGTGCACCAACATTGTACAATTTTAATGCACCTCTACTACGAGTCTGAGGTCCCTTTACAGCCGCACAACTTGTACATTTGCGGCACCAGTCCTCGACATCGTCACGACAGTGAGTCCAATAAAACCGTTCTCGTATCTTCAGTAGAGTCCGTTTAACTCCCAGATGACCTCCTGAACAACCATCATGGTACAGCTTCAGAACATCCGACACTTTAGCTTTAGGGACAACCATTTGCAAATGACTGCTGTCCCCCCGAGCATTTTCCCATTTACGGCACAGGACTCCATCCTGAACCACCAAGCTGTCCCATTGGGCCCAATAGCTTTTCGTGGTCGAACTCATCGCCGAGACGTCGCTCCACGTGGGTTTAGGAGCACTGGCCTTAATCCATTCCAGAATCGGCTTGATATCCGAGTCTTCCTGCTGTGCATATTGTAGGCTTTCCTTCCACTCGTTGTTAAGGTCTGTCCTAAGCATCTTCACAGGTACCACTTCCTTAGCCTCTTGCCTAGCACAATGCTTGCAATCTTCGGGACAAGGTCTTCTTGACAATGCATCTGCGTTGCCATGGGATTTCCCGCTGCGATGTTCGTCCACAAAGTCGTATTCCTGCAGTAGTTCAATCCATCTCGCAACTTGTCCTTCAGGATTTTTGAACTGCAATAGCCATTTTAGTGCAGCATGATCGGTTCGTAAGTGGAATTTCCGCCCCAGAAGATATTTGTTAAAATGCTGCAATGATTTTACAACAGCAAGTAATTCCCGTCTCGTAACGCAATAGTTCCTTTCCGGCTTCGATAACGACTTGCTGAAGTACGCTATTACAACTTCTTGATCGCCATTTCGTTGGGACAATACACCGCCCAGTCCTATGTCACTTGCGTCTGTGTCGACTATAAACTCCTTACCCACATCAGGGTATCCCAAAATAGGTGTTTTGCACAGACGGTCCTTGAGCTCCTGGAATGCGATGTCACAACTTTCATCCCAGCAGAAATGTCGCTTCTCCTCGGTTAACTTGTGCAGAGGTTTTGCTATATCTGCAAAGTTCTTGACAAATCGCCGATAGTAGGAGCACAAGCCCAAAAATGCTCTGACCTGCGTCTTGTCTTTTGGAACTGGCCATTCCTTGACAGCGGCGATCTTCTCTGGATCCGTGCGGATACCTTCTTCCGACACTACATAACCCAAAAAGCTAACTTGCCGTTTGAATAGTGAACACTTCTTCGGACTTAACTTGAGGTTGGCACTCTGGATCTTCATGAGCACGCGTTCCAGGTTTTGAAGGTGTTCGTCAAACGTACGGCCTACGATAATGATGTCATCCAAGTAGACCAGACAGGCATCGCCAATTAAACCGGCTAGAACAAGTTCCATTAACCTTTCAAACGTTGCCGGAGCGTTGCACAATCCAAACGGCATAACTTTAAATTGCCACAGACCCTTTCCTGTCGAGAATGCAGTTTTCTCCTTGTCCTTAGGGTCAATTTCAACTTGCCAGTAGCCACTTTTCAGGTCTAGCGTGCTAAACCACTTTACCCCCGTAAGCATGTCCAGCGTGTCATCAATTCTTGGCAAAGGATAGCAGTCCTTCTTCGTCACGTCGTTCAAACGGCGATAGTCAACACAAAACCGCAGGTTACCATCCTTCTTCTTTACCAGCACTACAGGTGAACACCATGGACTAGATGAAGGTTCAATAACGCCGTCCTTCACCATTCCCTCAATCATGGTTTCCACTTCCTTTTCACGTGCTACCGGCAATCTCCTTGGTCGCTGACGGATAGGCAATTCTTCACCTGTGTTTATTTTGTGTTGAACTAGGCCAGTCTTTCCAATGTCAGCATCGTTTGACGAGAAAACATTGGCGTATTTGAGTAACAACTTCCTCGCCTTGACCATTTCATTCGGAGAGAGGACGCTACGACAGTCTTCTAAAAGTGTAGTCACCCTCGTTTGTGCGTCCTTGCTAATAGTCCCAGTCGATAGATTTTCGCATCGACGCAACCAATCCACTTCCTCGCAAGTACCAACCAGTGCGCCTTTGTCTATAGTCTGTTCCTGATCACAAAGGTTCAGCACACGTACCCCTGAGATGTCGGTGGCTCTGACTAAAGTTCGAGCCACTTTCCATGGAAGGTCATTGTCTACCCTTTCCACGAGTACACAACGATTTGCTTGCCCAGGATTCCGAGGAAGACTAACCGGCACAATCGTTTCCGATCTCGGCGGAAGAACAATCTTCTTCAGGCTGTACACATTCCCTGGTAACGCCCCTTCCACGAAAAGTTCCTCTTGTCCACATTTCAAGACACCTTCCTTAACGTCGATCTCACAACAATTCTTCCTCATAAAGTCTAGGCCCAGGATGCAATCGTCCATTATATCGGCCACGATGACATTATGCAGGTAAATTCTGTTGCCTAGTTTCAACTCCATCTCCTTCTCTCCACGGACGGGTATGCGCTGACCGGTGGCTGTCACCAAATTAATCCGTTCTCGGTTGTACGCTGAGCCCCCAAGGGACCGACTAATAAGTTGGGAACTGACAACCGTGCGAGAAGCTCCAGTGTCTATGGTCAGCTTACACGGCGTTCCGTTGACCTCGCCCTTGATGATTAGGCTGTTCCCGTCATGGGTTTGTGAGATCGAAATCCTTGGGGCTCTTCGAACATCAGCCAGCACCCGCCCCATAGTCCTGGCTATTACTCGTTTCCCTGCTGCTGCTGGGCGGTGCTGTTAGACGCACTACCCTCTCGAGATTGGCCATTTTCCCTTTCTGCAGTGCGCTTAGGGCAACTGGATCGAAGGTGGCCCCTTTCCCCACAGCCGTAGCACCTAGGGCTGAATCCTTTACTACGGTCACGAACTATAGCCGCTGTAACCTCCCTGACGCGATGGGAACGATGATCCTGTCGCACAGCTTCCACCTCCAGTGCATGGGCCAAGGCGTCCTTTAGCGTCCCATGGTGCCCGAGCCTCACTGCAGCTCTCACTTCTAGGTCACGGATGCCGTCGATGAATGCCTGTACCAGGTTCCCTTCAATCACAACGGGCATAGACTGGTAGGCTTTCCGAACCAGCTTTTCCACTTCTAGGGCCCACTGCTGTAGGTTTTCGCTACTGCGCTGCACGCGATCCTTTAGCTGCGCACGAAACACGTGTTCCAGGTGAGCGTCACCATACCGGGCCTCCAACGCCTCCAGCAGCTGCTCGTAAGTCACTTCCTTACCGAGAGCTTCTAGAACAGTTAAGGCCTGGTCGCGCAGGCCTAGGGTGAGAGCAGTCATGGCCTGGTTTTTACTCCAGCCATTCGCCTTCATGACGGCCTCGAACTGGATTTTATAGGCCGACCAAGAAGACGTCCCGTCGAATGGCGGCACTTTGAAACCGCGGGGCGAAACCGCTGCAGCTGGAACTGCGATTCCATCTTCAAGTTTCAGGTTGTCCAATGTTTTCTTCACGTCAGCCATCACATTGTCAACCCGATTATTCACTTGTTCGATTCGGGTTTCAGCCTCTGACAGGCGGTTGTTCACCTCCTTTATGTCTTTCTTGAAGGTAGCGTGAAGGTCCTTCATGAGGAGCATCTGCTCCTCCTGTCGGCGGGCCTGCTCCTCCTTATCGCGCTGAAGCTGTTTCTCCAGCCGAAGAGCCTGTTCTTCCTGTCGGCGGGCCTGCTCCTCCTGCCGTCGGGCCTGCTCCTCCTTATCGCGCTGGAGCTGTTTCTCCAGCCGACGAGCCTGTTCTTCCTGTCGGCGGGCCTGCTCCTCCTGTCGGCGGGCCTGCTCCTGCAGCATCATCATCAGAGCACCCAGGTCAGGTGCCGTAGATGCAGGAGCTGCTGCAGGGGCAGCTGACGAGCCGGCCTCTGTGGTCGGCAGCTGGCCCTCCGAAGTCTGCGGCGATGTTCCTCCAAATCGCCTCTGGTCCGTCTCCTGCTGGCGTTGCTGGCTCCGGGTACGGATACCTTCCGTGTCGTCCTTGGGTAAAATCGGCATGATTTAATCCCACACTTCTGACACCAATTGTTACGACTTAGAGTTCGTTACAATTAAAACAGCCGATTAAACTACTAAAAAACTAGACACTTTAATTATCCAACACTAATGTCAAAACAACACACTAAATTATAAAACACAATCGCACTAAGATCACTTTAAACCGCACTCGTAGATCGCTTCGATGTTATCGCTTGTATCGCTGATTCCGTACTGACTAGTCGCGGCTCATACCCGGCCTTATATAGGGGCCTCGGATGGTTCTAGAACCTTCGACTGTAGAAACTTCCAGAATGTTCGAGTACATACCGGCCCCGATCGATCATAGATCGATAGATCGAGATTTTTCTGGAAAGTTCTATCATCGAAGTTTCGAGAACGATCTCGACTACTAGTTCCGCTACTCGATACTAGATGGCGCTAGTGGTACGTAACGTCACCATGTCCCGAGCATTACTTGTTGCGCGCAACACTTATGTCGATAACATAGAAAATAAAATATTTTTCGTTTTGCAATTGCTAACACGAAACAAGACCCATATGTTTCATTAAACCTTATATTTTTTGGTAATCTATGCATTTATATTCTATACATAAAATTAAAAGTGAAGTGTCTGTTTTTAATTTCAAATTAACAGCTTCAACAAATACATATGAAAGTATATTATACCGTATACAGTACATCAAAAAATCTATTTTGAAAATTTTTGTCTGTCTGTCTGTTTGTTCCGGTTAATCTCTGAAACGGTTGGACTGATTTTGACAGGACTTTTACTCGCAGACAGCTAATGTCATAAGGAATAAGTACCTTAGGCTAATTTTATTCTAGAGATTATTATATTTTTAACTAGCGGAACCCGCGGCTTCGTTTGCGCTAAATCTAGGGACGTACCCGAGCGAAGCGGGGATGAGTCGCAAGTATTTCATATAGACTAATAATAAGAGACATGTGATATCATGTTCCAAAACCATAGTACGCCTCATAAGCAAAAAATAACAAGCCTGCTTACTTATATACCACTGATATAAAGTAAAATTCTATATTACTGGACATTATCTGCTATACCGATTGTATTTATCTGAAACTGCTTCGTTGGTGTAGAGGCTAGCTCAGTTATGTATCCCGAGATAGAAGAGCTCAATGTAGAGCATAATGGTTTTAACCATTAGTCCTTATCTCACCTTGCTTGATTTGAAAAAACATCCTATCTAAAAAAAAATTTGGATCTTAAAAGATTTAAGATTTCAGATTTTAAAAGTGAAAGGAATAGAGAGCGCATTGTATTTTCGCACATACTCGTAGCGTACATTCATCCTAATTAGCCAACGAAGTTAGTCAGATATTATTATTTATTGCAATCCGTAAGGATATAGCGTTAGTACTCTACCGCTATTGGTAAATCATGTTATGATGAGATTACGGCGATGGAACATCTACCTCTGATGATTTAGAGATCGAGCCAATTTGGTCTTTTAACTCTAGTAAAACCTTTTGCCCTCTTAACCCTACGACTTTATAATCCAGAGTTAAACCTTCAAATTTATTAGACTTATATTAGATTTAAAAAGCGTAAATTGAGTGTTTGTTTATAGTTTATAACTATAAATAATATCTGTAACTTCATTCAATGCCTGAAAAAGTTTATAAATGAATTCTTCCGCTTTTTAAATTGAAGTAAGAAGCAGCGTCGTCTTTGACGTTGCTATATCTTTGTATTTATTAAATATAAAGTTACACTGAACCTACAACCAAGTTTACAATATTCCATAAGAGTGGAACTTTTCACAGGATTTATGTGAATTACATATTTCAAATAAGTTGGCTAAAAATTTACGAAAATAGGAGTAACGCGTACCATCATAGACATAGAAAAGTATGTACTTTTTTATTACTAGGCTACCCCATTCATTTAGTAATTAAATAAACACATGAAATTTAATTTTCTTCTTAAACTTCATTAAACTTGTATAAAGGATACGATTGTAATGAATACATACTCGTAATAAGGACTTTTCAGTTACAATGATATAAATGTTATACTGTATTAACTTTAAAATCTTTTAGAATATTTTTAATTTAAAACAGAATAACTGCTTCAGCATGCCATATCACATTATAATAATGGAAATCGTATAAAGTAATCTGATATACGTATGAAGGGTTGTCATTAGATGTTTGCGGTGATAAGCTTTCATGGTACGATACTTGTTTACACATGGATATTGCACTGTGTGATAGTTCACTTAGTTGTTGATGTAAATTGAATAATGTATTAATACTATATATTACTTTGCACTGATAAAAAAATTGGATAAACCCATAAAAAGCAGTCGGGAAATCTAAAAGATGCGACCTGTTTATATACAAGAATCACTAACCACAAACTCCGAGCCTAGATACTAATAGAATATTCTAGTATTTTCCATGTATATCTTTATTAATCTTCTTTTATAATTTATAGTTCGATTAGGTATGATTAATGTGATTTTAAATTCATACCATAGATTGGCTTTTTATGAAATTTTTTTAAAGACTTTGTAATGGATCGAACCTTTCTTTATTTATCGAACCCTAAGCTAAGTTAGAATTTCCTCTTACCCAAAGATATACGCGTAGATTAAGTTCCGAGAACATTGACTTTTAATTATAATTATGATCTAATTCTTCATCTAGACTTTACTTGACAAATGAAGCAGCTTCTCAACGGTTAACAATACAGATGAAATTTCATATTTACGCATTTGATTTACTAATAATAAAGCTGTAATAATTAGCCCGTTCGAAAAAGCCGCCTTTAAAAACTTGTTTAATTTTTTTTCCTTTTAATTTATTTAATTACTTTTGTATACAAAGAGCACACAGCTTGACTTTTATGTGCTATTTTCAATATTATAAGTTGTAAAGGGTTCTGCATATTGTTATTAATTTTGAAATTCTCTTAAGGAATATTATTATCATAGCCGAAATTGATAGGCTTTAGGTTGATGGCACTGTTAAAACGATCGCAAGCTTTGCGTCAATTGGTTGTCAAATTGATTCATCCCTAATGTTGGCGCTTTTGACAAAAAGTTCAAGATATAGATTAATATTTTCATTATAGAAATTAAATTTAATTAATATTTTTTAAATGTAATGCCTTGTAAAAGCCAAAGACAAATAAATTATTAATTAAAGGTTAAAAAAGCATCGGTTGTCTTATATACAAGAATCGGTAGGTACAACTGTACAATTAAAAATATATGAGCGCGAATAAGCCGCAACAATGAAATATCCAGGATAAATTTTATAAATAAAAAATATAAAATTACCTAGTGAAAATGCCTCAAATATATTTTTAGTACCTACTATGATTTAATCATTGATTTTTTTATTTCAATTAAATGTCTAAAAGATCTATCTCCCTACATCGTTCAGTTTCATATCGGAGCCTCACGTTTGGCATAATATTTTTAAACTTAATTATCTAAAAAATAAAATATGAAAACTTACATTCTTCCTTAATTTGCAGTTCGATTTTGTCCAAATCTTCTAATTCGTCATCATCAAAATCCGTCTGCACAGTAGCATCGCGTGTGTACTGTTGAAGTGCAATCACATCAAAGGGAGCACGGTCATCAGGGCTGGGTGCGCTCTCTGTTCCTGTTGCTTGCTCTTCCAGACATGGGGTACTGGAGATCCTCGAAGCTCTCCTGCACTGAACATCTTGAGTTTCGAACCTGGCACGTTTACAAGCTGTGCACCCACATAAAGATCCGCGCACTCGAAGCAGCCACACTAGCCCAAACAGCGCCATCCATGTGCTCATAATGTGTTCACCAGTTCAATCACATCTCACTGACACTAGTACGTAAATAATGTTGTTATTATGTCCACTTTACATAGAGTTCAAATGCCATTTTTTGTAAGAATCATTTAATTCGATTTCTTTAAGCCACTTATTTCGTTTCAAAGGTTTTATTGCCTACAAGTAATTGTAACAACTGAATAATAAAATATAATATTAAATTTAGATCTTACGATGTTTACGACATTTTGAATTATAAATACCTGTACAAAAATATATTTTACATAAAGATTACCTACAAAATTTTTTTTATTAAAAATTTCTCTAGAAAATACATACGTATGTCGTTTGTGTAAAGAGCAACTAGAATAGATAAAACCACTAAAAAATAATCTCTTTTAGGAGTGGTAAAAGTCTGAAAGTATAAATGTCACTAACGTCTCCATAAAGTGAATAATGGTACCTATAAATTGTTACCCAGTTATATGTCAGTGCTTAAAATGAAAGGACTCGTGAAAAAAATATTATTTCGTTACAAACGATCGTTCAGAATCTCCCTTGGGTATAAATTAATGCCAAAAATATTACGAGTTATCGGTAAAGCGTTCTTACGATATCATGTTTTTAAATCTCGAGAGGTACCCTTTTATAGAGGGGTACCTATTTAATGTTGAGAATTTTAGGAAGTAATGGGGACGCAACTTTATAGTATAACATTTTTCAACTCTTATCTTTTATCTATTGGCAAATATTATAATTAATAGCTCCTTCAGTATTTCTATAACAATAAATGTATTATAAAATATTTATCAAACCATAGGTTCAAAATTTAAACGATTCATCTAGTACATAACAGAATATTCGAATAATTTTCTATTAAACTTAAATTAAACCAGAATCAGGAAACTTAAGATAACTTAGCGAGTTTGCACGTAATTTAAACTGCAGTGTAAGATTTTGGTCAGTTTCGCATAAACTTTGGTGTTTGCAGATTACGTTATGTTAAACGGAGCTAAAGCTTAGAAATGAAATAAGCTTTTAATCTTATGCTCTATCAATAGACTGTTGATTGTAAATCAGACGAGTATTTCCGATTCATAATATAAACACTCAGTAGGTTTATGCTCATTATATTAGAATGATTAATAATTTCATTAGTACGTTTTACCTATTAGAATACTTTTAAAATCAATGTATATTATCTATGGTCTGTCGAGATAACACCAAAGTAAAGCCACAAAAATGAGATAACCAGGACAAATGTTATTAATAAAAAATATAAAATTACCTGGTGAAAATGCCGCAAATACATTTTAGCTACTAAAATTATTTTCAGTACGTACCTATCTACTTTCTGATTTCTCTTTGTCTAGATATTGTTGCATATCAAATTAAATCAAAATATACATTATTTGAACAGAATTTTACTAGCAATTTCAAATTGTCATTTTTATAAATGCTATAATATTATCAACAAGTGTCCAAGAAAAATTAAAGATTCATAAGTTCTCACACGCCCTACCATGTCTACATAGAATTTTACATGAACCTACTCACCAATCATGTCTTTGTCAGTTCTGTCATCGAGTTTCATATACAGCTAACTTTCTACATTTATACAAAAGGCTAAAATGGGTAGGAACTGCCGGTTATTGCTAGATATCGATGACATTTTTTCTTGGACAAAAAATACTTTTCATATAATTAACAAGTTTTAAGGTATATTGTAAATAAATCATACAGATATGTTATTTATATAGAGTTTACTGAATTCTTCATGCTGTTTGAAAGGATTCGCACATGAGATCAATATGTTCTATAGTGAGAAGCCCCGAATTTGAAACCGCTTTACTCGGTTTTGAAAGTAAGTGCGTTACCGCTCCAGACTACCACTGCTTTACATGCTGCATTTAATTATAAAGATCCTTGGTCTTTAGTATTTTCCAAAAAAAATTCATAACGACTAACTATTTAATCATATAATTAATAATTAATAACTACTAACTTTTATAATCGTTCAATAAGTTACAGGATAACAAAAAAAATTTCGTCTAATATTTTATGTTTATAAAATATATAAAACTTACTTTATTGTTATTTTTATTTTATTTTTATATTAAAAATACGTTAAATAAATTTGTTTTGTTTCAAATCACTTATATTAAAGACAGTAAATTTTAATTAAAATACGCTACAGAGATAGACGAATAGCAAATTAAAATATTAATGACAAAATTGGTTGAGATTCTGATCCGGGTTAACGAGGTACTTTCGAACTTATAAGTGATTCTTGCATCAGTTTTAATTAAAACTGGGCATTAAAGCTTATGAATAGCGTAAGGATTATATTAAGAACATTTTATTTTTCAAACACTACAATTTTCTTAATTCTATTTCGCTTAGTTGTCAGTACTGAATTTTAAAGATTGATGATTTAAAATGAAGAAACGTATATATAAATAGGATAAGATGAAGGAATTCAAACCCTTTTCCTACTTTGTTTTGTTGTATTCGTTTGCAGCTACTGACAAGCTTTAGTGTTATCAATACTAAAATGTGGAAATACATACTTTTTTATATAAAATTTACCTAAAGTTCTATTTTTTTTCAAATATATTATAATGATTACGGTCCAATTTCAACAATGAAGTGAAAACTAGTATTACCTATTAATTAATTTATAAACAAAAGAACATACAGCCTCATATATTTTAAGATAAGATTTTTCTTTAATCTTTATAGTGTTTTATATAAAAAATGACATATTCTATTAATAAAAATAAAAAGACATTCTAACTTTATATAAAGTCGATTGAGATATTTACCATGGAAAATGAATTATATTTTATGTATTCGTACTGACATGTTATTATATTCTATTCATCTATTGGTAAAATTTATTACCATCCAGATAATACCGCCTAACTAATATTTAACAGCTACGGAGGATACAACCCTGTAATTATTCGAAACAGCCAAATTATCAATGTGCGATATTTGTTACCAAAATCATTACAATTATAGTTTAATTAAATACAATCCTTCCTTGAAGGCTTAATATCGAACTAGGCATATGACTTTCGATGTAATAAACATTTAATATGATGTGATTGATAGATTGCTGTGGAATCTCTAAAGTAATGCACAAAATTAAAAACATATCGGCAATGTTCTAAAATTTAATAAACATATTTTTTAAATTAAATTAAAAATATTGTATAAAAATGCAACTGTCTCTTATTAATTATTCGCTTGGTCTGTGGTTTTTAGTTTTATTTTCATGATAGTATTACTTTTACATGAATTTCCAAATGAAATGTTTAATTTGTTTGTACATAATATTTATTTATTAACATTTCTCAATTCAAGCCTTTTTCGCATCATTTCATACTCATAGACCGTAACCTTAAAACAATAAATAAATAAAGTTACTATTTACTGTAATACATTAAATTACGCATATGTACGAATTTTATCATACATATTTTAGTACTATTTACACGTATATTTGTTTATTTGAAATCTATTTTTAATTAAATTAACTACTTGTTTGAAATTTAAAAATGTAACATGAAAAAAACATAATATCCAAAATTATTGTCTGTTTTTTCCGGCTAATTGCCAAGCGGCTGAACCGATTAATTATTATATTCAGACGGAGCTTCCAATAGCATAAAGCTATTGTTGTGTGGCTTAACTTAAGCTATATTTATTTTAGAAAAATAATTAAATAAAACCCATGAAACCTACACATGATATAATAAAATTCTAGCTAATTCAATTCAGTATACAAAATAAATTTTGATTTTATTAAAATAGTCTTCATTAAAAAATACCTGTTTTCTAAGAAATCTAAAAAAAAATGTTAAAGTGTAGGTACCTAGTGGGAAAGTGTAGTTGTTTAAAAATTCGAATACCTAGGAACGCACCTGAGCGAATGTGATTAAGGCGCTAGTCATTTGCGTTGCTTATATTAATAAGCTCATTACATCTCATATACAAAATAGGCGGATTGATTATTATGAGAGATCTTTTATTTATACAGACTGACAAGACTGATCCATTATACGTGACATTCGCGAAGTAATCTGTTTTAAACTGGCACGCTTCAAAGCCATTAACAAAGAAATAAATTAAATTAACGTAACTGATTGAAAACACAGCTTAAATCACTTGAGATTCAAATTAGGAGGAAATGTTCCTTGCACAAATTAAATTATAGAAATAACACTTGTATATTTCTGACATTGTGATAATAAGTATTATTTAAAATAGGTTTGTTAGGCATGACTAAAGCCTAATAAAAATTTACTTCGATTTAAATATTACTTCTACAATTAATATATGTACGAGTATATACTACAAATTTTAATATGTCTCTAAGCTCTACCCATTAGAGTAGAAAGTTTAGGGCAAAATTTGTAGGCTTATAATATATTTTTGAAATTTTGAAACTAAAAGTCAATGAATTATTAATT
The DNA here is from genome assembly GCA_951802675.2 of Boloria euphrosyne. Lineage (NCBI taxonomy): Eukaryota > Metazoa > Arthropoda > Insecta > Lepidoptera > Nymphalidae > Boloria > Boloria euphrosyne. The sequence goes on from OX637877.1 coordinate 8,094,017, forward strand.
ATTGAAATAAGCTTACTGCTTTTAGTAATCCAACTCTTAAAGTATCAATAAGGCTGTATGAATTTCGCTTTCTAACCATTTATACGTGCTCGAAAAGGCTGAATCGATTTTAAATGGATTTACGTATTCGATGAGATGGCTTTAGAGTTGAAATGTTATGTACTATATTAGTCAATCTATTATCGTAAAAGCGGTTCCGAGGTGAAAAAGGTATTAGCATGAATATTACAACAGTACAATGTTGATATGTGAGAATAGAATTCAGATTTTAGACTGATTTTTAGCAAAAATCTTTGCAATATTATTCACAAAAACAAATCGTGAGTTGTGTGAGGCCCGGCAGGTCTACCGAAACAGACTACACAGCCAAGGGGTTGCTCTACAGTCCACTCTGCTATCAAAGAAATACCTGGCCACCTCTTTTTCCGTGCCCTCTTTGAGTCCTGCTTCGCTTTGATCATAACCCAACCCTAAAAGTTCCTTTTCACTCTTCTTCTATTTGAAACCTTTTTCCTCAAATTGTCAGACCTAAATCCAAGCAAATCGAAATACAAATAGATAGCAATTGCTAACTATTTTTAATAATAGTTTAAAATTTCACTTTTACACACTTTGTTTATACTCTTCTCACAACAAGTTTTTGTCCTTTGTATATATATATATTTATTATCTTTATAAATTAATTTAAGTCTCAATCAATCTCGCCTTTTCTATATAAGGCTTTTATTTTTATTATTAATGTCATTGCTGAAATATTATTATGAGAGGTATATATTCAAACGAAAGACAGAATCGTAAAGTAAAATAATTTTATAATCAAAAAAATATAAGTCTTAAAGAACTTTGAGTTTTCATAAAAGCTATATAGAATTATGTGCTGCGAACCGTACACATACCATGTAGTTAACGAGGTCAGGGTACCGCTGAGGCCTGAGCACATCGAGAGCGGGCCGATGATATCAATAATGATTTTTCATTCCATATATTGAAGTTAAACTTCTAAAGTTCAAGAGTCAAACTTTCTTAGAATATTTACGAAAATTATGAGCATCTGTAACTCCGCTTCAAATTTATTTTCATTAGAAATAGAATAAATTATTCTAATAAACCCACATAAATTACTACTATAAAAGGATAGCTTTAGTCAAATATTATTCAGGATTATTCTAAGTACATTACCTACATAGTAAGTGATTCAGCTTTTAGTCGTAAATGCGATTTACGAAATATGTTTTATAATGTATGTGCAATATACACAGATCTAAAAGACTTGTTATTAATGAATTAATATTTTAGTAGTATACGTATGAAAATTAATATTTATGCAGCGTAACTACCGAAATTGTTTTATACGATGCGACATTTTACAAATTGAATACCAGAGAATAATTACAAATACGTGATAAAAATTGAAATGGTTTGATTCCCAACCTTTTTTTACAATGTACCTACTGTTTTCAAAATTTTTAATTTTTTAATGTAAGGCGTATCTAAGAATGATTTCGATTGACGAAAAGAGTAAATTTAGAGTGTATCTAATATTCTAAATTAAATGACGCTTACACTATCTGTAACATGAACCATAATATATTAAAGCTATTGATGTCAAATGAAAAAACCATGTATTGTCATATAACTGTGTCTAGATCTACATATATTGCAAGTAGTATTGCGTATACTTTATAACCTACAAAGCGTTATATTGCCATTTCTTCTTTGATTTTTTGTTCATGTCGTTTGAATTGACTTTTTATAGACCACTCAAGTTAAGTCAATGAATAAAAGCGTTCATGTACGAAATGTACAAAACCATTTTTAATCTGCACTTAATGCAGTTCACAATCTGCAGTAACTTTCCACCTATATATTTTTAGTAAATAATCAAAAAATAGATATACTCTGTTATTTTATTAAATAATGTGTGTAATTGCTATTCACACATACAAATTAAATTCTTATGTGTTTCACTAAATAATTTAAATACCGTCATAAGTTTCGTTTATATTTGTACTAAAAATGAAAATTAAACGACTTAAAAACGTGATGTTTAACTTCTACTAAAAAACCCAATGAAAGATACAACGACCGTTTGAATCGCAATAAAATATTAAGTATGCTGTATTACAGCAATTTCCCTGTTTTTTCTTAAATTAAAAGCACTTTACGCATGAATATCATAAGTTAAACACTTATCATTATAAATAAGAAGAGTTAGTATTGAAACCTCACAATAAACTGGTTTTAATATTTAAAACACCAGAAGTAAGTTGTCTTCGTCAAGTACATATATCTCACATAATACTATTATTAATTTTAGCACTACACTTTTAAATACAATATTCACAGTTCACTATAAAATTACGACTACTTTATCCCGATACTTGGCAGTAGAGGAACGTGTCTCCTGCTAAGTTTCAGCGGTGAAACTGACTTTTCCGAGCGCAGAATGTTTTACGCATGCGAACTGATGTGCCTTAAACTCTGATGAGAGAACGGATGTTTCATAATTAAACCCCACAGTTACACAATTAAGAGGAAGCGAATTTTCACTTTATATGTTTTAAAAAGGGATTTTTTGTTAATTATCTCTTAATTAGGGCATTATGATAGCTTTTCGTTGTTTTATTTATAGGACTAATTTATTTTGAAATTGCTCTTTAATAATAAAATAACGAGTTTCTGTTTTGTATAAATATTTTACGTGGAGGTGTGTTTTTGTTTTGGTAATTTAAATTACTTTACTCGTAGATTACTAATATTACCTATTAGCAACTCATCCTCGCTTCGCTCGGGTTCGTCCCAATGTGCCCCGTGCCAGAAAATGAAGGAATTTCATACAAGCTTGTGAGATCTTGAGAGTGTTACAAAATCCGTTCTTAGCAGATGCCTTCTAACTAAAAACTACCACCCTGCCAAATTTCACCTTTATAATAATAAAATAAAAATATTTTTTATTACTATATTTCGTGATGAGTGAGTGAGTCAGTCTTTCGCTTTTATTTATTTACGAAATTAAGATACATACCTAGATTGTTTGTTTTTTTTTTAAAGCGTAAAAGTGCATGTAGTTTTTATTCAGCATGGGCAGAAGAATAAATCATTAAGTTTGCTCAGTGCGTTTTGCAAGGAGGACCAATATACTGGAGAGAGTTGACATGACCAGTTTTCGTTATGTCAAGTATATCCCATGAGATATTACAAGAGTAAAATGTAAGTGAATTATTAATACGTATAGGTAGATATAATTAATGCTAAGAGCTTTATCTTTATATTCAGTTATGGTAAATAGGATATATACGAGTATAATTATGTGGATGTTGGTGATGATGTGTTGATTGATCCTGACTGATCTCAAACAAAGATTCCAATCTCAATGAGACTTGTCATGGTATGCATGAGATAGTGCACAAATATACACGCAAACACAAGGGCTTTCTTTTTCGTTCTAGGCACTACTTTGGCTTACTAAATGATCCAAAAATTAATTCAGGAACCTAAAACCTATAATAATCCGCGTAAAAATCCGAAGGTATAATAATCAAGTTATGATAAAGTTTACTTAGTAATTGCAATAGGCATACACATCGTCGAATAAATTCTCCTATAGAAATGAGGTGGTAGCCCAACGGTAACGCGCTCGCTTGGATAACCGAGTGATGCGGGTTCGAATCCGTGTCTCACACCTCTGATATTTTCATGTGCGAATCATTTTCTAACATGATCACAACTTGACACTTACGGTGAAAGAAAACATCGTGAGGAAACCTGCATGTCTTCTAGCAAGTTTTCGAAAGACATGTGAAGTCCGCCAACACGCACTAGGCCAGCGCGGTGGACTAAGGCTTGATTTCGCTCGTACTGAGGGAGGCCCGTGCCGTCCCGTCCCACGTGAGTGGGACGTTAAAAAGGGCTGAAGATGACGATGATGTTATAAATGAAAACAAAAATAAACGTTTGTAAACATGCGTTTCTAAACAGTGAACCTATTTTGATAAAACTCTGGTGTTCTAACGATTGTTCTAGACGTAAAAAAGATTTTTTTTGTTTCGACCATTACCTTGTTCTTTCGTAAACCATTGTAACTTAAGGACGTACCCGAGTAAAGTGAGGTTAATAAGTAACTGGTATAAATTAATATATTTTCCCAGTTAGTAAGATTATTTAACGCAATTTAATTTTTATTGAGGTCGGCAGATTAAATGCATATTGCTTAATAATGAAATAAGCGTTGTATTTACTGTGATCGCGAACAGTTAATCTTTACATTATAATTTGATTGTACGTCAGTGTAATAATAATATAATAAAAACTCTTGTAAAAGTATAGAAAGTGGTTTCGCATACATGTATTGTACATACATTTATTCTCTGAAAAATTAGGGCAAATGATAGACAACCACACTTCCACATTATCCAAATACATCATCATCCAAAAGGAACAGTTTGTGATATAAATTAACTGTAACGGCATGAAATGAGTTTGTCATTTGCACAAGTACCTCCGTGACCAATATGTTCGTATATCACATTGACAACACTTTGCGGAGCTGTAAAGGGTTTTACGCCAACAAAGCAGTGCATTGTAATGCCACATATCATTTCAAGCAGCTTATGAAATTGACCCAAAACTCACAAAGGTAATATTTAACTGCATAAATGAAGTTTGTAATTATTTTTACTAATTACTGTTAACAAGTACTTTACTCTGTTATTAGAAATGAAAATTCTGAAATAATTTGCTCATATGTCTGTATCATATAAATCATAAGGTACGAAAAAGAACTGTTATGAAGAAAAAAGGTAGTATGTATTAACGTATATACATACCTACGTAAAAGTGACAAATGACTTCTAGTTTTAATTCCTTGTAAAGGTTGCACGTAGTCAAAATTTAGTCAAAAATCTTAACGTATCATGGGATGGTTAATTTGACCCTATGGAATGTTATTATAGTCAAATATTGTAACATTTTGAGGGTAGCTGGTAAACATCTTTAACCTTCTCTAGGAACACCGTAATTTTGTTCCAGCAATATAATCGTTGAGAGCACATGGCCCTGTGGGGAAATTGTTCTGCCAAGTTAATAAGATTATCGTTTCCACTAAGAACCCTTTCAATAATATGCATTTAAGAAAATGTAACACAAACTTTCATATTAAAATAACTCATTTTACAAATGTGCCTTCGAAATCTCTTTATATAGGTGATAAATTTATTATTTTTGATTAAATTTATATGCTTTATATAAATGCTTCAAATTTATGAAACTATAAAATAAATACATAGTTGGTACACTCGTATAAGTCGCAACTACTAGGCAAACATTTATTCTGACATCGAATTAATTAGAAATTATGAGTTAGAGTGATTTTATTATTACTTGTACTTAAGAATAAAATTGAATCAATTTTGCTTATTTATAACGCCTCAATAGCTGAAATCAAGAGCTTCAAAAAGAAAAAAAGAAAAATAAATCTGTTTAACAAATGAATGTAAAAATAAGATATAGGAATGTCAATACCAAAAAAAAATAATTAAAGCAATAGAATGATACTCGTAGCAATAGCAAAATTTCTGAACAGCCTTTTTAAAATCCTGGCTGTAGCAAAACTATTTTCAATTTTGTAACAACAGTACCCAAGGATCGTTTAATATCATTATATCTTTGCTTGAAAATCTATGTAACATATAATAAAATTCTAACTTAGATAAATCTGTACATCGATCATTTTTTGAAAATTCTAATTGAAATAGTCATTATTAACGATACGGAGGCCGAATCTATCGTTTTTAGAATTTTTGTCTGCCTGTCTGTTACGTGACAGAGCGGAACGAGGGCAAGTCGGTAGTTACAAAAATTAAAAAGATCGTAATAGTGCGGTGAAGACTTAGAAGATGTATCGCCGCTTTCATATTTTTGCAAAATTATAGGCAGGACACTCACACAGCAAATTCATGGAATACTAAGAAATGCTTCACATTTTATGTCTTTCTATATTTGTTTTTTCTAACTAACCACATCCCTTATAAAAGTCTATTTCTGTATTTGTCCAAATATTTAATAAAAAACATTCTCGGAGTGTTTTTGTTTAGCTAAGGCTTATCGCGTCTTGGTTTTTCATTTTGATCTCGTTTAAATCTGCTTGAAATAAAAAAGCTTTACGAAAAGTTTGAAAAGAAAAATTTTATTTTATATATAATATACTTTCATATGCATTTAGTGAAAAGCTGTTAATTTGAAATTAAAAACAGACACCTCAATTTCATTCACACAAGTACTGATTGTAGAAACTAGCAGCAGTATATATTGCAACGTGCATGTCTTTTAAATGAAATAGAAACACGAGTCACGTCAGAAACGCTTTGTTGACAGGATGTATTCAACTTCAGTGACCTTTAGCTCACGTCTCATTGCAATCAGAATTGCTCCACCAATTGTTATCATTGGTCCTATAGATGTAATACCGTGTATCTAACAGTTTTAGGTGTAGTATATCCAAGTTTTAGCAAAACATAATATCATATTCATGAAATTCAGACCTTTCTAAAATGCAAGCCAGTCTGCAGCCCAAAAGATTTATGTGCTAAATTTTAAAATTGGAACTGAATTGTAAATAAGAAATGTAAATATACGTCATGTCATAATATATACCTTAGAATAAGTGTATAGACAAAAATACATTCAAATGTTGATGTAAATGGATAAAGTAAATAATATTAAATGGAATGGATTATCAAAATAAGTATGTCATCTTATGATAATAAGTTTACCGTGTATATACCTCGCTGCCGCATGCGACCATCTAGTGGCTTTAGATTTTTTAGTGTCCTGATGTGTTTAAGGAAAATTTTAAGTTCTTCGATATATTCGTTTTTCTTCTAGAGAATGCGACAAATTTCGATATTGGAATGCCGCACCCATTGGTCTCTTACATTATTTTCATGCTCCAACTTTGTCAGTGACGATTTTAGTACATGTAGCTATGTGATTATTACTCACGCTTTTACTGATGTAAGGCATTCATCATATACTTCTAATCGTTTTTTATTTCATCGTACTTTTATATTATTTCCTGTACCTCGAACCTAATATTTTTAAAAGCATCCGATAGTTTTCACGTGTTGATTTTCCAGACAGGCAAAGACAATAATTCTAACTATTTCAATAACATTTTCCAAAATATATTAAATGCTCAGACTCGGCTAAGTTGGAATTTTATCATATGCAGGTAAGTTATATTATAAGGTACTAGCGACTCACCTTCGCTTCGCTCGGGTTCGTCCCCAGGTGTAACCTCTTTAGTATAGTTTAAAAATGACGTAATTTCCATATATAATTGCGTAAGAAACGCTTTCATTCGACCGTTTTTTCTCCGATTCACTTTCCAAAACGGACTACCAAGTGAAAGCCTTTTTATTTTTCGGTTTTTTATATAACCTATGACACTCAGTAATAATGTGGCTTTCTATTGGTGAAAGAATTTTTAAAATCGGTTCAGTAGATCCCGAGATAGAACAAATATACAAACACACAAACTTTACTTCTTTATTATATTAGTATAGATATCGTTTTTCTCAAATAATTATAATTTGCATGTGGTTTCAGTTTCCTTAAATCTTAATTAAAGTCTTTATATGTATGTTTTTTTTTTGATTTAGTTATACAAAGATCCCCCAACGGAAGTCGGAGACATTGTCCGAGATTGTTTTATAGTTATTAATTATTGTTGAATGTGTGTGAATGTGTTATGATTTTATCTGCGTTATTGCATGTATTCAAGAATATGTGGTAACTGCAGATCTATTATCATTATTTATTTTCAAGTATTATTTTAGTAACAATTTTGGTTGCATAGTCTAAAAATGTCTGTCTTAATTTATTGTCTTCTACTATTTTACCTAATGATGCTATATCTAATTTGATGTCTAATTCTATTTCTATTTCTCTTCTTTCTTTGCTGAATCTCGGGCACTCCGTTATTAAATGAACGGGCTCCTCGTCAATATTATTATCACATTTACATGTTAGGGAATCAATTAACTTAAATTTGTGTAGGTATTTCCGAAAGCCACCGTGTCCACTGAATAATTGAGTAATGGTTTGATTGATTTCGATTTTATTAACGATTTTGTGCGCTAGGCAGACGTCCGGAAAGAAAACTTTGGTCGTGGTTGCAGTAGTACCTTCGTTGTATTTGTTGATAATTCTTTTTATGGAAGCGATTGCGTAGGCGCTGTAGTCGGCAGCCGTCTTGCTGCAAAGGGCAGCTTGCTTAGCGAGACTGTCAGCTCGCTCATTCCCGACATTTCCTACGTGCGCTTTTACCCATAGTAGTTTAACTGAACGCACCTGTTCTCGTACCGCCCTAATGTTCCTCCGTATATTGTGCACCAATGGATTTGAGACTCTTCCGCTCTTCACTAGATCTAAGGCGGATCTGGAGTCGCTCAGGATCCAGGATTCGCTTTCATAGCTTTTTAGAGTCCATGATATGGCTCTATCCATGGCATACAGCTCGGCTTGGAACACTGTGCAGGACGAGTCCAGCTTTAACTTCACAGCTTTGATCTCCGCGCCATTTTTCCACACTGATACGGCCGCGCCTACCTTCTCCTCGATCTCACTCCCGTCTGTGTAGATGTTCACACGTTCTGTTGCACAGTCGTTCGTGATTTCAGTCATGGGGTTGTCCAGGAGGGCGTAGTCGACCACGGTACTTAGCGCGGGATGTTCTATTTGCTGTGAAGTATAATCCAATTTGATCTCGATCACCCTGTCGTCGGGCAGCTGGTGGAATACTCCTCTTTTCGCCTCGTAGAGAGCGGCTGCCTCTTGAATTCTCAAATCAAGGGGGAGTATTCCAGCCAATACCAATGCCGAGTTCAACGAAACAGTGCGATAGGCTATTATAATTTTTTGGGCGAAGCCTCTTTGGATGGCGTTCAGTTGCTTCCTCACACCTAGTTTTTTAGCTGCAGGTGCCCATGCGCTGGCGGCGTAGAGAACGATCGGCTCAACTACTGCTGTGTAGATGGTTTTAACCACTTGGGGGTGAAGCCCCCAGCTCACCTTTGCAGCCCTGCACAGCTGTTTATATATGCCCTGTACCTTACTTACCTGCATACATTTAGCGCGTGCGTATTAAAGGTCAAGCCTTTGTCAATAGTAAGACCAAAGATTTTAATTTCATCGGTAAGCTCTACGTGGGTACCTCCCATGGTCAGGAGTGGGGAGTCGTACTTCAATCGGTTGGTAATCACCATGACTTTTGTTTTATGTGGTGCAAATTTTAGCTTACTCCTCACTCCCCACTCCTGAACATAGGCTAGTGCCGAATTGGCCGCTCTGGAAACCTCCTGCCCGGTATCTCCGTCAAAAATGGGAACGACATCGTCAGCGAAGGCCTGACAATATTCGCCCCCCTTCTCCAGGCCAGTCAGCAGCGGATCCAGTAGAAGGTTCCAGAGTATCGGCCCCCCTATCGAACCTTGGACACATCCTTTGGTCGTATTTTGGATATGTTCCTGGCCGGCATACCGTACCCTAACTTTCCGGTCCTGGAGGTAACTATCAACTAGTCGTCTAATGTTCACCGGACATCTTTCCTCAGCCAGTCGGAGCTTGATGGCCGGCCACCATACACTATCGAAGGCTCCCTCTATGTCTAATGAGACCATAGTAATAATTTTCTTGTTTTTCAGTTTACCTTTAATGTGGTGTGTCAAGTCATAGAGGGAGTCTTCGGTGCTTTTTTGTGGCATGAAGCCATACTGGCGAGTACTGAGGCCAGCCGGTATGATATAGAACTTTAATCTGTTGACAAGCATCTTCTCCAGGACCTATAGATGTATGTTACGAGTATGACTGCTGTGTGGACGATAGACGAATGATTATATAATGATTTTACATCAGACGCGCATCAGAATAAGAAAAGAGGGCGAATCCAGTTTTATTAAAATATGTCTGAGAGGCCCTTTTAAATTTACTCTCAACTGTCAACACTTGTACTTAATTGGAAAGTAAAGTTATTCACTGAACCCTTTGCTTAATTTTAATTTAGCAAATTCTAATGTCCTTAGATAAGACACATTTTCTTCCTTTTACAAATACTCCTTGATTGAATTGTTTTATAATTATACATATTTTTGATTTTTACAACACATACGGTTTAGTTTTTCTTGCGTTTCTCCTTAGTAGCGGGTTTGAGTCTCTCTGAGGGCATTAATTTTTGTGATAAACACAAACGTTTGCACTCCAGTCCTGGGTGTTTATATTTATATTATGTACTAGTGTATCAAATTTATAGTATCCATAACGCATGACCTATAATAATTACCTTATCGTACAATTAATTATGTATTACGATATTTAGCATATGCCTTCACGATGTAAACTATAGTATACTTTAATAAATAGACGTCTCATAATTTTTCAATTCAACAAAGTATAATATTATTTATTTTTTTAAAAAAATATGGGAAAACTATCAAAATCAATTCAATCGCAATTTAATATAATTTAGAGGAATTGTGCTTATAAATTAGATTTACATAAATAAGATTTCACACCTATTATTTATTGTTACTGTTTAGTATTTAGCCAAGACGACAGTGATCTAGTGTTGTTGCAAAATAACCAAAGACATTGTCGTAACACGGAGCCAGTGAAACCGGAAATATAGTGTTGGTTTTGCAACACTGTCTCCAGTCTCTCATGACGTAGATATTTGAATCTAACGCTAAATAACATTCATGCTTAGGGAACAAAGCAATTCTAATCACGCAAATGTTCCCAAGGCCAATATGAAAGAACAATTGAAAAATAAAACAAGTAAAAAATTTATTGATACTAGATAACTGTTAATAAAAAGATGTGCAAGAAATAATAGAACTATACGATATATCTTATTTATGCTAGACTAAAACAGGAATATTTAAAGAAAATAAATGTAACTGAATTGTTAAAGAAGACTTTTAAAAGGTCAAGGCTTTAGATATATTGTATAGCATGTAGTTTCCGGTAATAATTTATTTCAATGGTTATGAAAGCACACGTTACTTGCATGCGGTACCTCATAGTTTAAGCCTGTATGAATCGAGGCAAGATATAATATATCTCTAGGTATAAATATACAATATGATTATTATTTATTATTAATAATAGTACAAGTATTACAAATAATAAGTCAGCACATTGTAAAATCTAAATCGATGTAGGTTCTACCGTCATAAATATAGCGTGAATTGCTAACTCGGTGCGCTGTTTCCCGACAAGTTTATTTCCGGAGGAAGAGTGATGTAGTAGCCCGATATAAATCTGCAACTTAGCTCAGCTCATTCAGTGCTTTGTTTTTTATACAGAAGAACAATATTTATTACACTTTCTATTTTATATGTTTCATTTTTGGTAAGCTAGCATTTGCCCGCGGTTGTACCTACATAATTTTTAAAGGAAAGGGTTTAATTACTAACATCTTATCCAATTTTATATAATTTAAGGCTTGATTTTATAAAATCCTTTATTTATTTATATATTGCTAAAATTACTTAATTATACACACAAAACCAATCTACACTTAATTATAACAGTACAAGTCATGTTCCTGCGGAATTGAGGCAAGAATGCTAGCGGCGACGCCCCGCTGAATGGCAACCCTTTCTTAGCCGTGAAATTCCGAGTTTGTAGCATTTACGCTTACTAAGACTTCACAATTAATCAATGTATAAATTATATTTTGTTTCTTTACATTATTTGATTTTGTATGTGATTTTTGAATGTGTAAAAAATCTCGCAATGAGCCCATATGGTGAAAATAATGAATCTATAGAAATTATTGTTTATAGCGCTATGTTTTCAATTAATATCCAACACATTGTCTCGATGTCACATATGTGTTAAAAGCGGAGATTGTAATGAAGTGTATCTCTAGTCTTAGTAGAAACCATGATTTTGAAATTAATTATATGAACAAAAACGTGGAGCACTTTATCATATAAATTGATAAACGGAAAAGTACCAGAAATTAATAAAATTATAAATTTATAAAGATGTAATAAAAAAAATATAAACTAAACTAAATTAAAATAAATAAAATAAAATTACAAAGTAAATAAAATTATATTTTCGGAGTTTTTCACGGATTTATGTTGATTTTTGGTTCCCGACGTTTCGAACGCTTTAGAGCAATTCTTGTCTCGGGAGAGACGAAGATATTACAATTATTGAAATTATTTTAAATTGATTTTAAAGATATTGAATAAAATATTTACACAAACACTTTTTACTATTGTAATAACCTTTCTGATTTACCATCAAATTAACTACCTACAACTTACAAAGCACGTATAAAGACAATTCTTATTTCTTACACATCTGAAATACGTTATTTTATGATGAAATTCTATTACAAGCTTTCTCGTTTCATCGTATTTAGTTGAAAAATTTGTAACAACCATATTATATCTGTAAGTTCGTAGAACGAACCCAGAGATTTTTTGTACATATTTTGAATGTAATACAGCATATTTCTCTCAAATTTACTATGAAAAACTTTATACAGCTAAAATAATACTCAAATTCGATCAAGTGCGAATTATTATAAAAGAAGTTTGTTCACGATCATAAAAAAGAACTTTATACTTGTATTAAACAGGAGTTTCCTAACTTAAACGCCTTTAGCTTAGTCATTTACTGATTTGTACTTAATTTTGTAAGATAGCATTATATATAATCATGCTAATTAAGACAAGTGTAGTATATATTACAATTTTCTCGAAAAAGTGTACAATTAGAGCTTTATTTCATACATGTGACTGAATGAAAACTATTTCATATAATATATAAACATATATCACAATTCTACATTTCTCCAAAAAATCTAACTAAAAAGCTAAACATAAAAACTATAAGTTCTAAATGAGTTTACACAAATTGTAACTTACACAATACACATATGAAAATAATGTGCATTAAGTATGTTACATTTTAAAATTTGTCTTTTAAAAGTGATTGCGTCGAGAGTCAGGCAAAACAATACCTGCGTAAAATAGAGTCGTTATTCATTCATTTTATTTTATAAGAAATATTGCAATTTTATTATATGTATATAAATTTAAAAGCCGGGTCCCACGGCCCGCTTTCTCGCAGGTCAGACCACGCCGGGCCGGACCGACGGGCCGTGGGAACTGATGCATCCGATGAAGCCTGTGGTGGCCTCTTGTCGCTAGTCTCAAAAGCGCCGCGCGGCGCGGCGCGTCGGCGCCCGTCGCGGCCTTTTCGGGCGCGTCTGCGTTGCTTGTTAATCGTTCATTTCGCTTGCGGCGTCGCATGCGCGTACACGCACATGATGGAGTGGAGAATGTCAGACAACAGACCGCACCAGGCGGGCACGGGCCGTGGGAATGCTCAAAACGGGCCGCGACGGGCTTAGAGCCGGTCCACACGGCGCGTTGCGTCGCCGCAACGCAAATATTTTGACGCATAGCCGGCCACACTGGCGCTGCGACATCGCAGCGTTACTACGACGCAGTCGCAACGTTCCGCTGTCGGAGCGGCGACACTCAGTAGCAGCGAGCATTTTGTAAAAAACTACACGTGACGACCATTTGTGTCCCATAAAAATTCTCTTTCCTAAATTAATGTAATGCAGTAATCCATGTCAATTCCTTCAAAAGAAAAAACGAAATGAGCTTGATCTTGAAAATGATCCTCCCCATCAACGCACAAACAACTGAGCGTTGCCGCTCTGGCGTCGCAAGGAGTTCACCACCGCCCGCTTCGTCTCGGGGGCTGCAGTTCAGACGTGTGTGCGTTGCGTCGACGCAGCGCACCGTGTGTGCACTATGATTATTAGTATAGAAAACGACGCAGCGACAGCGCTACGTCGACGCAACGCTGACGCAACGCGCCGTGTGGACCGGTCCTTACACAAGCGAGGCAACGCCTGGCGCGGCCCGTCGCCCGGCGCGCCGTGGGGCCCCACTGTTATAAGGAAAATTGTTTTACGGTATAAATGATACTCTCAAGTGCATTTATTACTTTCGGATAAAACATTAAATAATAAATTATAAGCAACTACGAATTAATCCTGTGCACTGTTTTTAGAACTTGAGACGCCAATTATGTGTTAAGTTTCTGTATATCAATGACGGAAAGTCGTTATGATTTTGTTTCGACCATTCTATTCATTTCTTTATTCACAGAGGTAAGACAGACGGACGGACGGGATATAGGGTAGCCTCTGTGTAAAAGGATACCATTTCAATCCTTTAGACTCGGTAGTCTAAAATGAACTATAAAAGATGTAATACTGCATAATAACGAGTTTTATTCAAATATATTTTGATTCTCCAAATTTAATATAATCCGATGCTGTTAAATTAAATTGAACAAAAAGCTTTTATAAACTTCGCAAAAATTTCACTATTGAAGCTTAACAAAATTGTAAATTGCTTACAAAATGTAAGGCTAAGTTCGTTTTTTTACTGAAATGCTTTTGACGGCTAGCTGTAACTAATAGTTGGATTATAACTCAGTTTCGCAATCGATGCAAATCTCTATGATATTCTCACCCATCTGCATGACTGCCGAGCTAAAGTGCAAGATTGGAATTTATAATATTTCACCCTGCGAGTAGTGACACCAGTGATTTTTATGTACGATTTTCAGCATTTATCCATTTTAATCCAAGGATGATCTTCGCCAACCTTATTGAATTTCATAGTGGATTTATTTTTATATAGCCCGCGTAAAACCTTTCAAGTTTATTTTTTATTTTCAATCTGATTCAGAATTTCACATTATTCAGCTGGTTATTAAACACTCAAAAGTGTTTTGCATTCCTTAATTTGACTACAGCGAAAAAAATTTGTAACACTATATCTAAACATCGAAGCATCGTATAAATAATATTCGACACAAACTTTGCCTTGTCTGTGAATCTTAAGTCTTTATATCAAAATATGGCGGCTCAAAGATAAGACATTGGCTTACAAGTAAATTTCATTAGCAAAACGGAGTAAGTATTTTGAAAGCATTCGAAGTTAAATCTGAATTTTCCTTTTCTAATAGCAGGGCCAAATTGAAAAAAATAACAATACAATACGTAAAATCATTTTACGTTATATTAAGTTTGTGGCTTGATTAAAAATGTTTGATTTGAACCTATGTTCTAATGTGTTAAATAGAACTATAAATTTTTCATTAATTCAAAGGTGTTCTTTGGACTCCTCATAAATCTCGTCTCGAATACAATATACCTATGTTAGGTTTTTATTGATTTTATAAACATGTTTTAATCGAATGTTTAACATTTACATACTTCGAACACAAGTAATTTTTTAAATTTTTTTAGTTACTCAAATTTTTGTGAATTAAATTAGATTTAGAAAATATGCTTTTAAAGCCCATATAGACTACTCTTGATGTATATTTTCACGAGTGATGAAACTGGGAACAGGAATAATCGTTGCCTGAAAATACTGTAAGGTGCTAATTAAAGTAGAAAGACTCGTACTTGAAGTAGTAGATGAAAATCCGTACAATTATTCAGTTGTTTGGTAGCTACATAAAATGTAATTTGTTATGTAACGTCTAGATATTTAGTGGTAAACCTTGGTATCCAAATACAAACATTCCTATTATGAAATAGAAACAAATTAATGGTTAAAATGTAGTTTTGCTCTATGCCGAAGTTGAATCCCCGACCGGTTACAATTGAGTCTTTACTGCAAAAGTTGAGACTTATGCAAATATATTACATAATATGTATGTATTATACACAACAATTTAGTCAACTAATATCAATAAAAATAATTTATAATTAACAGCAATGAAATACAATTAATTAAAGTATTTAGAAATTAAACTCAGGTTGCGAATTTTATCAAAGGCATTATAAAGCATGTGTTATTCGAAGTCATCAAAACTTTGCAATTAATGGTTTTGGACCGTGTCCAAGACTAGGTTTCCATTATAAAACGAAATTTTTACGATAAAATCCGTTTAACTACTCTCATTTAGTCTATCTTTTTAATTTATTTTAAAAACGAGCGAATGTAAAGAATTCTTTTTAATAATAATAAAATGGTAATGTTCATTCATTAAGTACAGGACTAGAAAACCCAGTTTATTCCTTTCGATAGGAATCGTAATTATTTTATTTTAGAACATAAATGCAGCCCAACTGCTTAAAAACATCAGCTATCTGTCAGTCAGAGTCCCGACATAACCTGTCTAGCTATTTGAGAGATGAGCAGTAACAAGCAAACGGGCAAAAATGTTAAATATTGTATTGAAAAGGAATGTTTTTATATGTTTGTAAGGCAGTGAATTACATTAAACAGTAAGAAAACAATATTATTTACTTTGTTAATGGTTTCTCATTGTCTTAAAGTTTCACATAGTGTACTCAAACATTGTCCAATGTTTGAGTGCTCTATTTTACTATGTTATAATATTATGATTAGTATGACGATATTCTGTTATTGACAAGCAATGTGGAAATGACTTATTTATGATTTGAATGTAAATAAAAACGTAGGACCTGAAATGTATAATTCATTACCTCGACACCCTTCTTTGATTTATACTCCTTTAACATGGGGGCGAGTCACAAACACCAGCCTCTGCCATTGTGTTATTTATGCCTCTTTATTCTAATAACATTCACCTGGCTTAAATGACCCAATAAGCTCCAAAATCATATTTTAATTCCTCTAGAAGAAATACTTATATTTATGTTGTAAAAATTAAATTAGAAGTATAAGCCTTTATAATATTTAATATATTTTGTATTTGCAATGAACTAAAAATATCCTATATCTCAAGTATTACTCTGCAATCTTTTACACGTTTGGCTCAGTTTGTAGTAACCCTGCTTGCTGTGCCAGCGGTAGCGACTCGCCAGTTCGAGGCCCGCTGGGGGCACTAATTTGTTGAGCACGATTACTTGTTCTGCCGTCATGGGTATTTAATATTTATATTTACGTCTTTAAAGTTATATGTGTGTAGTGTATCGACTATCTGGTATCCGTAACACAAGCCTCGTAGCTTACCACGGAAATAAATGGTGATATGTGTAATAATGTCCCAATATATTTACACAGCGCAAACTAGTTAGCGCATTAGATTTTTATATATTACAAGATTAATAATATTAAGCTATTATTACTATGATATGTCAGGTGCAGGTCAGTTTTATTTCCTATAGGAAGGAAATGCCAATTAATTTCATATAAATCAAATGCTTTCTGCTTAGGAAGTAACGGTTTAACATGTGTGATATATTGCAATGGGAAACCCTAAGTGGAAGGTTGTTCCGCGTAAAGGTTACATTTATTATTATATTTAGTTGTCCTATTGACAGTAATGTATTTTAGTTAGCAAAATGCAGAGCCAGAGTAGAGTCGCCCATGGAGCTGCTATCCTAGCGTGCTTCAGGTGTGTATTTAATAATCGTGCGCTTATAAAAATAATTATGTTTCGATTTAATGTAATATTTTTTGTTGTGATTTAATGTCTAGTGCTATGGTGTTTACCGATTGTATTATCAGTTTTATATAAAAGTTTATTATTTCTACAGTACGTATATTATCAATTCATAAACTAAAATTTATTATACCTAATTTAAATAATGCTACTTATTACTTACTTTACTGTACAAAAATAAACCTTGGTTTTATTAATCTTATCTAAATCATATGTATTGTATCTGTAATCAGCTTACAAGGTGTTTATTTTAGTATTCTCTGTAATTTCAATACATTTTAATCCGTTTAATCCGTGACACAATTTAAAGATAACACAGAATATTGAACATTGACTTGAATATGAATATCTTATATAATATAAAAATCTCGTGTCACAGTGTTTGTAATCGAACTCCTTCAAAATGGTCAATTTTTTATGCTTTCATTTTGTGTATATTTGGTAGGTGAAAATAGGTTGTAGGGTTTTTTTTAATTCCCTAAATGATAAGTGTGAACCTCTCCAGATTTTTTATTTTTCCCATTTTTTATAGTGATTAAAACGCGGGCGGGCCGCGGGAATTGCTAGTCTATCTATAAGCATTATTAATTAAGATTATTATTTATTTATTTATATTTTAATGTATTTTGATTTTTTAAGCTTTATGAGTACGTCGTACAGATATTTAAATGTTGAAACAATCCTTTACAGCCTTTTGTGCCTTACGAAAGGAGTGAGCGCGTTTATAAGCAGTAATGGGTTGAGCAACTACACGTTCCCAAACGATTTTGTGTTTGGGGTCGCAACGGCTGCATATCAAATTGAGGGCGGTTGGAACGAAGATGGTGAGTCTTTTACATGTGTTGTTAAACTAAAATACGTAAATATTACTAAAGGAAAATTTATGAATAAATTATGATTGTCATAGCTATGGGACTTTTTTTATAATTAAACGTAATACTTTACTTATGAATATACACCTAGTGGATATATCGCAACAAAAATAATTGAATATTTACATTGTAAGTTGGAATAAATTTTTATGTTAAGGAAAATATTTTTGATAAATAAGTACAATATATAAAACAAAGTCGTGTTAGTTACACCATTTATAACTCAAGAACGACTGGACCAATTTTATTATAAGTATTTGATTTCTTGGATTTCTATTAGTCGAAAATAGGATGATAAGTATTAAAATATAATATTTATCAATAAAAAAGTTTTGTTTTAAAATAACGCTAATCGTTGAAATTCAAGATCCTTGGGTTTTTTTTATTTATATTTTCTTTACATCTACTTTATGTTATAACTAGCGACTCACCCTCGCTTCGCTCGGGTTCGTCCCCAGGTGTAACCTCTTTAGTATAGTTTAAAAATGACGTAATTTCCATATATAATCGCGTAAGAAACGCTTTCATTCGACCGTTTTTTCTCCGATTCACTTTGCAAAACGGACTACCACGTGAAAGCCTTTCTATTTTTCGGTTTATTAAATAACTATGACACTCAGCAATAATGTGGCTTTCTATTGGTGAAAGAATTTTTAAAATCGGTTCAGTAGATCCCAAGATTACCCCTTACAATTTAACAAATATACAAACACACACACTTTACTTCTTTATAATATTAGTATAGATAAAATATTTAACTTAATCATTTTGTATTAATTTTTAAAATAGTAAATCAGCTCTATTATTGACTGTTTGGCGGAACGAAGTCCGTCGGGTCAGCTAGGTCTTGATAAATATTAAATATGCAATGAAATATTACACAAACAATCCAATTAATACGCAGGCTTATATATTAAAAACGGGTTTAAGGACATTATTTTTTAAAACCTGTATCGAAATTACAGCAATCGTTACGTATGTCAAACTTTTTTTTTTATATTTATCTTCATTAACTGATCGATATTTCAAGAGAATAATTTAATGCGCACGAAAAGCCTGTAACTCAGTAGTAATTGAGAGTGGACTTCTCAATCTCTATGTAATGCTCCTGCTATACCTATTATAAATATATGTTGTATAAAAAACAAGTGAAAAATTTAATGAAAGTGATAATTTTTTTTGGCGAAAAATAAGCGAGCTCTCCTATTAGCAGTAAATAATAATTTAGTAAGGATTTTTTTAAAGTTTTTGATATGAAATAACACGTATTATTAAAATATCCATAGGGTTAAGTTATAAGGATGAGTGTTTGTTTTTCAACGTGTTTATTATAAAAACTCGTCAATATCGGTTAACAATTGGCCAACACATAAAGATCAAGTTCAACAACATTAAATATCTTGAATCATTAAATATCTTAAATATCTTGAAGTCATTGACTGACTTCAGTCACTGTTTATTTATCGTTGAATTTTATTACATTTAGCGAATAAAGTAGATAATAGATGTTTACTATTACACTAATTATAATAAAAAGATATGCAATTTTAATTATGAGGCGAGGAAAAATTTTTACATAGTACTAAAATATTAGTTATTAGTGTATTTTTTTGTTGTAAATACATCAAATAATAATTATTATGAACATTATGTTCATACGAACATATGTTATTTGAACAAACGTATTTTTTGTGAATAAATAGGCAAAGGATAAAAAGCAAGCTTTTGAATTCAAACAATATAAGTTATTTATATTTTAGAGGATAAGAAACTACTATCTAAGCAAAAGTGGCTATACCGCCCTATTGTTTTTCTTATTTAGGGTGACAGGGTGCGCCATGTTTATATTTATGGTGTTTTTACGTAAAGCATTATTTGACACTATAAGTTTCATTTTATTTTGCCAAAATATTTACATATCGCTATTTGTTTTGGTTAAGGCAAAAAGAAATATGCTTAAGGCTTTATAAAATGCCATATTATGTACTATGATAAAATATATTATGAAGTTAGTGCTTCACAGTTCACAGTATTATTATGTACTCGTATGGTTTATAGATAAAATGAACCAAATTAATTTATCGTATTGTCTTCTTTTAAGGATTTTTATTCATGAACAAGAGAACAAGCAATTAAAAGTATTCAAATTAGTTTCTACTTTGCAACGATTTTCAACTAATGTTGAAAACTATTAGAAGCAAAGTTTTAACTTTGCATATTAAGATCCTCTCAGTTGTCCAACTTTGAGGTCATTTTAACTTAACTAGTCGCAGTATAATTAAATTTGAAAACTCGGAATATACTCGTACACAACAAAGTATAAAAAATACTTCAGTAATATAATACTTCTATAAAATATTGATTTTATTTTCGTTTTTAATATATTTATACTGTTATTAGTGATATTACCTTTTATAAAAAATAATCAGAGGATTTAACATTCATGAATTTAATATTTTCTTTTTATTTTCATCACAGGAAAAGGCGAAAATATGTGGGACACCTATTTACATAAACATCCAAAATTTACCGTAGACCAATCAAATGCAGATGTGGCCGCAGACTCTTATCATCAATATAAGCATGACATTGTAATGGTACAATCTCTCGGAGTCAAGTATTATCGACTATCAATGTCTTGGCCAAGGTGGGTCAATAGTAGTCCAATATGGCGTAAGTTTGTGTATTTTAGGTGTACGTGCGCGTGTGCGTAAGGGTGC
Organism: Boloria euphrosyne; assembly: GCA_951802675.2. Taxonomy (NCBI): domain Eukaryota; kingdom Metazoa; phylum Arthropoda; class Insecta; order Lepidoptera; family Nymphalidae; genus Boloria; species Boloria euphrosyne. The sequence continues at coordinate 8,115,096 of OX637877.1, forward strand.
GTGCACGCGCGCTCGCGCGCGCGCGTGTGTGTCTAATTATGTGTGTGTGTAATTATGTGTGTGTGCGCGCGTGTGTGCTAATTAAGTGCGTCCCTAGGTATGTTTAACGGTTAATGTAGAATATATATGTATATTATATATTCTTGTAAATAAGATAATTTTTCGCGGTACAAAGTACCCTATGTCACTCTCTAGCTCTTCAACTATCTTCTTTAATGTCACTCCAATCCGTCACTTTGTTTTCACGGGAGAGAAGAACAAATAAACAAACCGACTCACAAATGGACTTCCACATTTATAACAATAAAGTATGCAAATGCATGTATCATTGCAAAAGATACTGAGGTCTGATTTAAATTAGAATTTCACCTTGAGTTTTAAATTGTATGTTATTAATGATATTAATGTTGTGCGCTTCTTAAGACAAAACATCAAATTGGGCCAAAATTTAAATTATTTTGTAAATATAAGGTCGTATTCGTTAATATTTTCCTTAGGTCTTTAACATTTAAATGTGTTTATATGATTTTTATTATTTTAATACAAGCGACTTACTCTCGACGTTCTCTCTAGTCAAAAACAAATCACACGGAAACCTAAGATTTTATTCAAAATTGTAATCAGATAGATTACAATTATGCATTCAACAGATTTGGTGTGATTTAGTAACAAACAACTAATTATCTGAACGCATTTAAGTATTTCGCACTTATAATATTAATGCCGCCTTGATCAAAAACAAAAGTGGTGGTAAAAATTACATAAGTAAAAAAAAATGTTTGTCAAGTCAAAAAAAAACCTTATCAATATTATAAAATAGTGCTATTCCACATAATTAAAAAAATATTATCATATTCAAAAATATCCTTAGTTATCCGGGGAAGGTAAATTACTTATAGATAGAGCGGATTGACTTATCTACGAAAACTTTAAAGTAACATTTTGACAGCCTGGACGGTCTGAACTACTGCTAAATTTTCAAACCTATTATAAGTTTACTTTGTAATTAGAAGTTTGTTTTAAAGTATATAGTCCCTTACTGATTTTATTTGATCATTTTACATTAAATTAAAATTCAAAGCTGCGTACATTATAAACTGCCTCGATGGTGTAGTGGCTAGCATGTACGGTCACACACCGGGTTGAGCCAAGTTTAGTTATTGAATCTTTCTGTTTCGTAAGCCTCAGTAACAGCCCGGAGTTGGGAAGTTGGCGGTGGTTCACCCCTGTGTCTCAGAGAGCACGTAAAGCCCACGTCAGTCCTGCGCCTTAGTTCTCACTGGTCGTGTCGAGTAGTCGTCCCACCGGAGTATGAGAGTGATAGGAATACAGAGTGCACTTGTGTCTGCGCGTACTCTTGTGCACTATAATATCTCCCGCGTAGTTGGCCAGTCTCAATGAGATTGGCCGCCATGACCGGAATCGGTCGGAGAACATTATTATTATATTTTAAAATAGTATATAGTCTGACTTTTTTCCATATGTTATGCTAAAAGTATTTTCAGATTTACCTACCTCTAAAATGGGTCACTCCAATATTATTTGAAAAAAGGAATACAATGGCTTTTATCGTTTGAGCTACACAATACCGAAAAAAAGCCTTTTTCCTATTTACAATACAGAACTTCTTGGATTTGTAAATGTTACTTGAGTTTCCTGGCTACTCAACCCGCATAATAATGTCTTCTAATATCCTCACCCCGATTTCTCTGTTCATTTCACTGCTTGCTTTAACAAAATTAAATGTCACGTTTTACAAAAAATAAACTTACTATGAACTTAGAATATTTTGACTGCTAAAAATTTATTTATTTTCATAATTACAAGTTCGTCATCATATATTCCGGGAGGTAGCGTTGCAATTTTTTTAGGAATTTTATACCAAATGAATTTTACTTTAAACAATTGTTTAATGTTCGGAAATCAGTAGAGAGAGCGTCAGTTGTCGCACTAGTGGTGGAGCTAAAGGAGACAGCATGACAAAGTCATTGGAAAAAAATCTGCTCCGATGAATTTTATACCAAGCGAAACTGTATTAAATTGTTGTTTTAATCATATTTATTCAAATAATTATCGTCAGCTGTATTGAAGTGGGGGGTTCAATGTCAGTCACGTACATAAACCTCATTTAAAATTTGATAAATAAATTTATTTTATACCTTATAAAATTTATATATCTCAATTAATCCCCAAAAAATTGTCAGCCGTACTTTTGGCGAGGGTAACACGGTCAGTCAGCGTGATAAACATGTATGTAATAGTACTAATTAACAATTGTAAAAAGTTTGTATAAAATATATTTTCCCAGTATTCATATTATTTTAAAATATATAGAGTCAGATAAATAAAAACGTTTTTGTACAATATATTTCTACATATAAATATTAATCTATATGCAAATTAAAATTCCTTTCCCTAAGGCGGTATTTTATGTCTGATACGAATTGATTAAGTTCTTTCATTAAAAGATTTAGAATTAATATAAAAACAGAGACTGCGTCACTGTTTTTATATTGATTAATTATTGTTATGATATTGTAGCGACTAAAATAAAACATTATTGAATAAAACATATTCTGTAATATGAAAAAAACACGTTCAAATAGAAACGCAGTTATATAGAAATTATACTTTTAGTTTTTTTTAACATCATACTCTCTCTCTCTCTCTCTCTCTCTCACTCTCTCTATCTATCTATCTATCTATCTATATCTCTTTATATATGCCTATATCTTTGAAATGTCTTTTGAAAGAGTAGTTTCATTCAAATAATTTTGGGTCTGAATTTGGATATTTAACTTGGGTTAGAATAGAAAGTTGTAGTGCCAAATTCCCAACGTTGTCAGGTAGATCTCCTTTTGTCAATGTCGCATATGAGCAGACCACCTCAAGCATGCTTGTTGAGGATTTCTAGATCCTGGTAACGCAATTCATCTCAGCATCTTAATCTGGAAAACTTAAACAACATAGACGTGCTTTCTGATAATGATTCACGTTTCTCTGTTATACATAAGGACTGGACTTATACTAATAAGTATATAAATAAAATTAAAGTGTCTGTTTTTGATTTCGAATTAACACTACTCACTAAATGCATTTTAAAGTATGTACGGTATTTACATCAAAAAATTAATTTTAAAATTTTTGTCTGTCTGTCTTACTGACTGTCTGTCTGTCTGTCTGTTTGTTCAGGGTAATATCTGAACTGATATTGACGAGACTTTAACTCAGAGATAGCTAATATTATAAGGAGTAACTTAGGCTACATTTATTTTACTAGAAAATTATAAAAACCGTTTATTTTATTTTAACTTACGCCCGAAGCGGGTTTGCTAGTGGTCTTATAGAGTGAACCTTTGTGTTTAATATATACTTTACCTTATAGAATATATTAATTCACATTTAACTGCATAAAATCATATTCATAAATCATTATGCATTTTAACAACATATTTATTTCGGATGCCGGATTGATCGCATGAAACAAATCGTGACATTATTAGTTTCCTCCTTTAGTTACCAATTGTAAGAATATGTTATTATTACCATTTTCTAGTGACGTTTCTTTTAGTTTAGATTTCTTTATAGATAATATACTTGTATGTAAAAATTATGATAAATAATAATTTGTATGCAAATTAAAATTCGATGGTATCAGCATATAGTATCTATACGATATAAAAAACGTCTTTCATTAGAAACAACGCCTCTATTTTTATAATAATTATTGATATAACAATTAAATTATAAACATTATGTACTAAACCTATAAAAATTAAATTATTATTTTGAGCTGCTTATAATAATTTCTGATTGTCTAAACAGATTACTGCCTAATGGAACAGATAATTACATAAATTACAAAGGCGTCAAGTATTACCGCAACCTCTTCGAAGAGCTGTTAAAAGTTAACATAACCCCCGTAGTTACGCTTTACCACTGGGATCTACCGACACCTCTAATGGATCTAGGCGGGTGGACTAATCCAAAAATGGCCGAATATTTTGAAGATTACGCAAGAGTAGCGTTTACGCTATTTGGTGATATTATCAAGATTTGGACAACTATGAACGAATTACATCAACATTGTTATAACGTACGTATTATCATTTACAAGTTCTAACTGCGGCTTCGCCCTCGAAGTTTATGTGTAATTAATCCATTTTTAAAGGTCTTACCGTGATATAAAACGGATTGATAGTTTTAGTGTATTCAAGAAAATAAATATTTTTCAGCAGTAAATATTAGTATAGTGTTACTCATGTTAAAGTAAAAAAAAAATATTTATAAAATATACATTTCATTTTTTTCATATGGGATGACATTTTTTTCAAATGAAATGAGATACATTATTTATTTTACATGTGTAAAATTTTAATATAACGTACATATGTAGGTATGGATATAAAATAACATTCAGTTTTTTAGTAAAGTATTATTGTTATTTATAGCACTACTCTTCAGTCTTGAACGATTCTTATCACATAATTACACATTTTCAACACTATAATGTCCAACGAACTCTATTGTCGTGTTGGTCTGTCATTTTACGAGTAAATACAACAATTGTTTCTGTGTTATAAAAATTTGTTTTTGTTTGTTGATTTTGAGTTGAGTTGATTTTGTTATAAGGGTTCTACATTTACGTAACATTTACAATAATTATTTACGCCATTATAATTTTATCAAGTAGTTCCTTCTGACCGATTTTATGCAGGAAATATAGTGCACAAGTATCGCAGTCGTTGATTAACTTTTTAACACGACAAAAATAATTAATGACCCAGAAATCGAACCCACGATCTCCGGAGCTGCAGCTGTACAGGATTACCCTAAACCCTAAATTACACTAAACCACTGAAGCAATTAAAATGTAGCTATTACATCTTGTATTAGAGACTCTTTTAAATTATGCAGGCTTCTCAGTTAGGAATTCCCAATCCAATATCAGGCTATCAAGTTTGTAAGCTTAGGAAGATTAATCCTTTGAGCCACTAAAATAATATCTTGCAACGTTGCTATAATTTCTAATGGAACTCTGGGGACGTCTGATCAGTACACTCACCGGAAACGAACAGACACTTAACAAATAGTGTAATTTTGTAACATTTTTAATACTATGTACATTGTACATTATATATCTAAACAGATTAACAATGTGATTATTATTTTTGATTGTTTTAGGGATACGGTAGTGCCTTTTTTGTGCCAGCTATAGATTCACATGGTCTTGGAGAATATTTATGTGGGCATTACATGCTCTTGGGACACGCTCGAGCTTATCGGTTGTATGATAAAGAATTTCGACCGAAACAAAAAGGTACTATTACGTAATTTTATTTAGGGCATCGAAAACCACATATGTTAAATTTATTTATGAACCGTTTATTAAAAGTTATAATCATTACGTTATAATATTATTTTAGGTAAAGTTGGCTTAACATTAGATGCATATTGGGCAGAACCTAAAGATGAAAACAAAAAGGAAGATCGAGAAGCAGCAGAACGGTACCTACAAATGCATGTATGTGTATTTTTTATTTCAAGATTATTATAAAGTATTATTAGTACATGATATTAATTTATATATAATAATTTATAACATTTATAGATTAAACATCAAAATAAAGTTGATTATAGACTAACTTTCGTTTAAGCGTGGGCAACTCTATAACCTGACGAAGACATAAGTTTGTTTAATTTTTACTTACTTATTACAGCTAGGAATGTATGCTCATCCAGTTTACTCTAAAGAAGGAGACTACCCAGAATTGGTTCGTCAAAGAATAGATAACAACAGCCTCCATCAAGGATATCCAAGATCTCGTCTACCAATTTTTACTCCGGAAGAAGTTAGTACTTCTTTACAATAATTATCATTATACTACATACTACATATTACATATTAAATATAGTCGCGTATTGGTCCTTACATTACCTTTATTTAATAAAACATTTGATTACATACTAAAAAGTAACAAATTTTTAATGAGGCTAACTTAAATGTTGCTTGAAAATTCCTAGCCAAATTAAACAATGTCTGAGCGAAAATATCAATGCACTAGCCAGCTTATGAATATTTTAAGTGAACTAAGACCACTTTAGCGAATAAACTACGACTTGAGAACACATCGACTAAGTTATAATAATTTTGTAAACAATCATGGCGCTTTAATATTATATCTTATTGACCGTCATGGTCACTATGCTGGAGGTCAATTCACCTGTTTTTGTGTCATCAAAATAGTTATCTAGCACATGTTGGAATATCAAAATTATACATTTTAAATAAAATTAATAGAATTATTTTATATGCATATTAAGTAGGTAGGTATAATTTATATATATTGTATGTAAATCAACAATAGCGCAAAATTATTATTAGTCTTTATTTTGTTATTTCTTTAGTGTTAAAAATACATTGCACTTATCATCTGATGCTAGGGTGATTATGTGGTTACTTACTTGCTTTAAAAGCCAGTACTACCCACTAAAACCCGTTGGTATCCTTTTCCGTCTTAACGAGGCGCCGCAAAGCACTTTTACATTCAACCACGACACATTAAATTAGTAATTATGAGTTATCCTGTAAATGACCAAGCTTAGTCGTTTCTGAGGAAAATATAAGTGGCAGTTTTCAGAGCTTACTTTGTCTTTATTTTAGTGAAAATTATTTTAGAGAGCATTTTGTCGATAGCTCATGATTTTGATCTTTGTGTTTGGAAGAACAAGATAGACCACGTTATAACTATTAGGCCTTTATTTAGGTTTATTAATTTAGATTTCAATCTTTCAATTAATTCCACGGACTTCAGGCAAAAGACTAAATTTCTCCAAGATATTTTTTTCAAGTTTTACAATATTTAATCAATTTAAGATACTCGCTACTATACTATGAAAATTATTTTTAACTGATAAAAGTAAATTACCTATAACTTATAAATTACGATATGTGGTATTTTTAGATTGAGATGGTGCGTGGAAGCTCAGATTTCTTTGGAATTAATCATTACACAACATATGTAATGTCTCCTTCTTCTATGGAACCGAAGTGGAGAATTCCTTCCATGGATCACGATACAGGTGTAAAGATCGAGCAAAACCCTCAATGGCCAATCCCAGGATCTGAGTGGTTAGCGGTATGTACACATAAGGCCCATGCAAAAACATAAATTTAATCATACTTTAACATATTTTATGCTAAGAATAAAAAAAAGCCATTATTGAGCCATATTGCCATAAATTAATCTATTTTATACTTCAACAATTGTATTAAATGAAATGATTAATGTATTTTAATTTAAAAAGTTAGTTATTATATTTATAGTTTAAAAACGACTTGACCAATTATTCTAAACTTTGATTTGTTGGATTTGTCTCCGCCCCAAATAGCAGACTAACAGCTAGGTATTAAAGTATGGGAAACATTCACAAAAAATAAAATACGAATAATATGGCTTACGAGTTACGACATCTAATAACTACATAATATATCTATTATGCTTATTTTAAAACGTTAAAAAGGATGCGAGTGATGCGAGTGTAAGTCGATAGTTAAATACATTATTTTTAACAAAAAACAAAAACCGACTTCAAAACTAAACAAATCTAAACTAAAAAGTAGAAAATAATACTTTTAAGAACTTCGTTAATTTTGAAGTCGGTGCCAGCCAAGACGGATAGACTTATCTTGCCTTTGCAAGGAACTTTCGAACGGTATTTTGATTATGTTTACAAATATTATAGATATAGATTAATCGAATACTTATGTGTCTATTTAAGGTTATTTTGCTTTGGCTGGCACCGACTTCTAAATTAACGAAGTTCTTAAAAGTATTATTTTCTACTTTTTAGTTTAGATTTGTTTAGTTTTGAAGTCGGTTTTTGTTTTTTGTTAAAAATAATTTATTTTCAAATTTTTAGCGGAAAGTAGATACTTATTTTGTTTATGTACAAAAAAGAATTTTCCAAATCGGTTCAGCCATCTTCGAGTAATGGGGAACATACATAAAAAAAAGTCCCCAACGAATTGAGAACCTCCTCCTTTTTTTAGAGTCGGTTAATAAGAGCCTAAAAGAATTTAACTATCGGTCTATAATTACGTATAATATTGAAAGAATTTTCTCTTAACTCCTAACCGTTGAGGAGTTGTACCTTCCATCATTAGCTCAACCACAGGAGATGATGATTATCAGACGCAAATACTTGAACAGCTTTAGAAAATATATGAAAAACGTAATAAGTGCCTATAAAATTTGAGAGTTGTCTTCGATTTCCCTGGGATCCCATCATCAGATCGTGACTTGGTGACTATGGGACCAACTAGAAACTATACCCTTTCAAACAAAAAAAGAATTTTCCAAATCGGTCCAGCCATCGTCGAGTAATCGGGGAACATACATAGAAAAAAAAAAAAAAAAAAAAAGTCCCCGACGAATTGATAACCTCCTCCTTTTTTTGAAGTCGGTTAAAAATGAACATTAATTGAATAAAATTATTGCGACTATGCAAAAAAAAATATCATTGCAATTTTACATACCTACGTTAATTATAGGTGTAGGAAGTAGTTATTGATGGTTGTAGATTTTGCATACTATGGCGTGAAAATACGTACCTACTTCCTTTAATTTTGAATACTGTTATCGACAGTTTGATATTAAAAGTCAATCCGTATTTATGAAATATTTCCTTTTATTTTTAAAGCTGTTTTAAAACTTGTTTTACGTAATAGTAAGCAAATATCAGTTATATCGAAATAAGTAATGGGCAAGAAAAGTTCGGCTTTTATAGCTGTCCGCGACACCTGTTATATAATGAAAAATTAAATAAAACAAGTGTGTGTCGGACCTGCAAAATGCAAGGTTCCGTAGTCGCCCATCAAAATAATTGGAAAGGGCTGGAACACTTGACTCAAACAAAAAATTGTATCAGGCGTATTATTGTTTAAAAGTTAAAAGTGTTGCGTAAACATTAATTTTTCTGTTCAAAGACAACGCCCACCAAGGGGTAGACGATCAAAAAAACTGTCCCCTCTTTACGTGCTGAGGAGGTACCATAAGGTTTTTTCAAGGTTTTATTTTACCACTTTATCAGCTTTGCTAATATGTATGATGATTTTTTATGCAAAATTAAATTTTTTTAGTACACATATTATCTGACCTAAGATGCAGACAGACATATGGACAGACGAGCATAATCAAAATTTTAATTCTATTGTAATCGTTTTCAAATACACATGTAGACCAGACCTTGCATTATAAATATTTTCTAAATTGGATATATATTTATAGTTCCTATATTAATTATAAAAAAAATAATAGTTATTATATAATATATCAACGTTTGATTAGTGACGTAGGTATGCGAAATATCCACTTGCTTGTCCGATACTACAAAGTGACCATGACTGGTCATTGACAGAGAACTTGTTCGATTCATTATTAAAATATTGTTTTATTGATCATTTTATGTTTTTATATTATCATAATTTTAATTATATTTTGACGTTTAAGTTTTTATACATCCGCAATTTATTCAATGTTACACATGATGTATATAATATTACTTATATACCTTAGTAATGTTGTAATGATCAAATTGGTTGATGAATTTTCTTAAAATAATTTATGTTGTAATAATTCACTTGATGAAAGCTAAAATCTTAATTATAATAATTAATTAAGATTATACTCTATAACTAGATGTAAGCATTTTTATCCAAAAAAAAATCCAAAATAAGAAATATTTCCTAGTTTTCATGGTAAATCATAGTGAAAGAAATTTTCTCAATGAATAAAACCAAACTCATTACTAACAATAATATTCATTAATGACCTTGATGTAACAAAACTAATTATTACAAAATTCTAAAATATATTATCACGCTACTAGAGTTATATAATATGTACGATGACATACTACAATTTTATTCTTATGATCGTGATGTTATCTCTTCTAATATTGCGTAAGTTTAGAAAAAAAATCCGTCTATCTGTATGGATCGTATGTATGTGTAGTTGAATTAATTGTAGTAGTAGTGGAAAAAACTTTTCAAGTCAATTATTTTATTTAAGTATCAATATTTTTTATGTACTGTTATTATTATTTACGTTTTATAATCTTAATTAATAAAGTTTTAAATTAAATTGTTAAAAAAGAAGATAAAATTATAAGTCATCAGCTAATTTTTGATTCAAGTACTAATGCCTTACTCTCGCAGACAGACAGATTTTTTAAACTTTGATTTTCTTACAAGTACCTACCTATATACTCGTTACTTCATATGAATTTAGTAAATAGCTGTTACTTTGACATTATAAACTGACATTAATATTATAATTATCTGTGTACTAGTGACTCACCCTTTTCGCTCGGGTTCGTCTAGGTACCCCCTAAAGAGTAAAATGTTTACAAACTTAGAATGTTTTATTTATTTATGTCTCATCAAAAGCCTAAAAAATAAGTTTCAAGCTTCTGGATTTAAAAATAACGTAATTTACATACTCATTTTCACCCTCTATTTCTACCACTTACTGCCCTTTTTCCTCTTGAAAAGTAACCTATGTCCTTTCTTAGCCTCTATAGTATCTTTGTACCAAATTTCATTTAAATCGGTTAAGTAGTTCAGGCGTGATTGTGTAACACACAGGCAGACAGAGTAACTTTCGCATTTATAATAATATTAATAAAGTAAAAGTATAAGGTAATAAAGTAAGGATATAGAATATTTTTATAATTCAATGTTTTTTCAGATCTATCCACCAGGTTTTAGAAAACTCCTTAATTGGGTAACCAAAAACTATGGAACAAAAATACCAATCATCGTAACAGAAAATGGAGTATCAGATTTTGGAGGACTAAATGATTATATTCGAGTTTCTTACTTTAATAAATATCTCTATCAATTGTTGTTGGCAATGCATGAAGATAAATGCAACATACGTGGCTACTTTGCGTGGACACTAATGGACGACTTTGAATGGAATGATGGATACAGGTACACATATATCTTTTTTTTTGTCACAACTATAATATATAGAACATACTAAGTAATACGGTAATCGAACTCGCTACTTTAAAGTAAATTAAACTATAAATGTACATACTAGACCCTATTAAGAAACATTCTTGACTGTATTTTACTTGTTATGTTTGATTTTAATAGCATTTAGAAACACGCGGCAGTTATTACAATATTGCCGCTATTTGTTTAATTGATCTTACAATAATCTTGGGCAAAGACGTAACAATTCCAAGATTATTATGAATCAGGATTTCAAAGTCAAGGTTAATCATTAAACGGATGTTTTATATTCTATATAATATTATAAAATGTATAACCTTTATTGCCTTGAATTGATTATATTCTAATATATAAAAATTGTTTTACAGTATGTATTACTTACTAAAAATAAAATATTTTAAACTTTTGTTATTTTTCAGTGTTAAATTTGGACTCTTCCACGTAGACTTCAAAAGTCCAGAAAAAACGAGAACACCCAAACTGTCCGCCTTAAATTACGGAGAAATTGTGCGTTCGAGGCGAATTAATTTTAGTTATATTAAACAACCTTCATACAAATTAAACGATTTAAATTTTTAGGATTAGACCTGTTGTTAACTTAAACTATTTTATAATTAATTTATTATTTAATTGTAAATATAATGTTGTATAATAAATATGTTTCTATTGAATTTATCGTTATTACTAAATAGCCACTAAGTCTTAGAACATTCACATTATGTATAAGTATATACTATATACATGTATAATAATTAATAACACTGGCGATTTAAGTAATTAAACAGTATTTCATAAATTTCATATGAATTTATGAAAGGAGAATATAACTATCAACTTATTCTACAATAAAAAACTTTTGTTACATATGTACTTAAATTTTAATGAAGATTTTTTTTACTATAATAGTCAAGAATGTTCCCATTTCTAGTAATAGATCAGTATTAAAAAATCTAGTAGACCTGACTGACAGTTATCCTATACTGAATAATATGTTATTCGCCACGTTTGGTATTCACCATAGTCTTCATATAAAATCGCAGCACCACCTACAGGTGTGATGTGAATCTAAATAAGGAACCCACTGAAACCCAGACAAAAAAAATCATTTAAATCGGTCCGGCCAGTTAAGTTCAGAACTATCACAACAAAAGAATGATACATACAGATATTAATAATCCTGGTGATTATTTTAGCTATTTCAACGTATATGAATTACTCTCTCTCCTCATTCTCCTTATCCAAGGGGAAACTAGATAATATCTGGTTTATATTTCTAAAAGCTATTGAGAATTTGTCTTGAGCAATTTACAATATTGAAACACAAAACCGTGTACGATCCATATATGTAAATGTAGGCATGTGCTGTATTTGTATGGCAATGGGAACTCTAGTCAGTCAGTCAGTTCAGCCTATTACAGTCCACTGCTGGACATAGGCCTCCCCAAGTACTATGCCTAGAGTTCCATAGGGAACTCTAGGCATAGTACGAAATAAACAATATCACCAACAAATTAATACCAGAGCCGAATTAGAATATAATTTGAGTTAAAACTTGAAACCAAGATGAATGTGACAGCAATTAGAAAGTTTCACAGTACACAAATATTTTATGAATGAGTGAATAGTTGAATGTTGCGATGGAACAAAAGGTTAGGGTTAAGGTTGTATATCAGTGAAAATTTTTAGTAGCCGCTTAGAATAACTATTTCTTTTTATATCCGTTTCTCGTTTTCGCCTTAGTTTGTCTATAATATAATTTTAATATAATTGTTAGTCAACTATAAATAAAAGCAAACACCTGGGTTTTTCTATAAATTAATAATTAATATTAAAGTAATAATACAAGATGTAAGTTCGCTTTAAGTTAATACACATTTATGTACATATCATACACATTAATTTGTATGGTGTAAACATTGTTATAAAATATGAATATAGAATTTTTCAGAAAGAAAGTAACTAATTAGAAATATTTTGTTTATAAATGACGTTATCACATTATAATTATTAATTAAATTACTGTTAATAAATTTTAAGCTTGTATAAGCTTACGCATAAATAATTAAAATGAGCATAAATTTGCAAATATCTACATTTATTAAATGCTTTAGCGGTAACATGTATTTACAACACATTTTATATTATATTTCCCGGATTTTCCATAAGTTAAAGAGCTATATTATATTAAATAAATAACTTGCTTGGCTTGTCTCTTTTAATACTTATTTTAATTCACTCAGGGCATAAAGTTTATAATAATCGAAATATATATTAATTAGTAATAATCGAAAAGCTGTTGTGAATTTAATAAATTTGAAGAATTCTGTTACTCTAAGAAACTCGGAAGTAAAATTATTACTGTAACAACATTCGGTGGTCTTAAAATTTAAATTTCAAGGATATCTAGCATTAATTATGTTCTTAAACCTGCCTCGGTGGTGTAGTGGCTAGCATGTACGGTCACACACCGAGAGGTCCTGGGTTCAAGTCCCGGGTCGGGCCAAGTTTAGTTATTGAATCTTTCGGTTTCGTTAGCCTCAGTAACAGCCCGGAGTTGGGAAGTTGGTGGTGGTTCACCCCCGTGCCTCGGAGAGCACGTAAAGCCGTCGGTCCTGCGCCTTAGCTCTCACTGGTCGTGTCGAGTAGTCGTCCCACCGGAGTATGAGAGTGATAGGAATAGAGAGTGCACTTGTGTCTGCGCGTACACTTGTGCACTATAATATCTCCTGCGTACTTGGCCAGTCTCAATGAGATTGGCCGCCATGGCTGGAATCGGTCGGAGAACATTATTATTATTATTATTATAAACCTGGATATAATTAAAAAACGTAGATACTTCATTTTATATGTTCGTATATGTTACAGTTCTCAAAAATCATGATTATTAGAGAGAAAGATTTAAGAAAAGAGAAATGGACCTTTCAAAATATTGCTGCGTTGAGAATATATTTTTTCAATTAAGTTCCTTTTGTGAAATATTAAGCTTTAAAATGTTAATTTTTGTAGAAACAAGTATGTCATACATCGTAGATGGTTATTTTTTCATATGTTAAAAAATTAAGGGTAGTATCACATGATATATAAAGGCTTTTCAAGACTATTAGTAAAAGAAGATTTCTACGTCTATCACTGGAAGTAAAAAATCCATATCGCACAAATTCCATTGTCTTGTAAAATAGGTAGTAATTTTTATGAACCATTTACAAATATAGAAAAATAAAATCTTAACATCCTTTAAAAATCCCTCGTCTGAGTCCCTATTATTGTGAAGGGTAGGTAACTACCGAATTCTACATTGTTAGTATCCACACTTGACGGAATTTTTTAAATATACTACGAGTAGTAACCCACTTGTGCTATTTTTCTTTAGCTTAGAGGTAGAGTTTGTAGCTTAGATTCGCCGTTTTGCGTTTATATAATAAAAAGATACATAGAATTTGTAATCATTAAAAAAAACAAGGCTGTCGTATTTAACCTCATGCAACCATATAAGTATTATAAATGTGTATTTTTGAAGAAGGGCATTTAGAAAAAAAAACAAGTAAATACCTACATGGTTACATGATAACTTAAAACATAATGATTGTAAAACGGATTACAAGCTCGTGACTGGTTGACCTCGGAAGCTGGTGCGAAACTCATGATTGTTTTAACAATCAATATTTAACTTCGATATTAGATACGGATATTACACTTTGAAACAGAATTGACAAAGTATAGTTTACTTAAAACATATAGATACAAGTATCGCTAGATCTCGAATTTCGATTAATATAGCTATGAACGCTTCCAAAAGCGTAGTTTAACTGGTTCAAGCGTTTTATATGGGGGAATAACTTATTGCTTCTTTTAGTTGTCTTTCGGTAAATTCTGAATAAATCGATGATAAGTAAGCGATTTATTAAGTTTTAATTTAACTTATACATGATCTTTTCGGGATGAGTATAGTCGTCTAAAATAATTATCAATACTTCATCATGTTGATGATGAATAAATTTATAAAAAGTGTAATTATTTTCGGTTTCAATGTAAAATGTAGAAAAAAATCGAGTTCGTTTAAAATTATAGTAAGAATTTTTATTAATGAATAAATATTAAATAATTAATTGTATAATAAATAAATATTAAATATTTTATTTAAAATTACACCAACTTATTAATGTCAATTATAACTTGCTGATTTTTTAATTAATATTCCAAATGAATGAGTGAATTGCGATAAAAACTAAGCTGATTACAACTTTTTTTTATGCGACAAAGTGGGCAAACGGGCAGGAGGCTCACCTGATGGGAAGTGATCACCTGTAATGGACCATGGACATCTGCAAGACTGCAGGGCTTGCAAATGCGTGCAGTCTTGCAGATGCGTTGCCGGCCTTTTAGGAAAGGGAGGGTGGGGGGAGAAGGACGGGAGGAGGGATGGGGAGTGGGCCTCCCGAACTCTCACTTACCGGACGAAACGCGACAGCATAGCTGCCACTTCACGCCGGTCTTCTGTGAGAGAGTGGTACTATACGGGGCGTGCCGGCCCATTCGGCTGCTACCCGAAGGTAACAAGCATGGCACTACCACTTACTTTATACTTAATATTAAAATAAATGATCGTCCATATAGCTATAAAAATTAATGTGACGTTAGAAACGGATGTGCATCATCAGACTGCAAAGTTTACATAAATAAGTTATCTGGTGCTAACCAGATAAATGAAGAATGTATTTGGGATGAATATTAATAGAAATTCGATGACTTTAATGAATGATAAATTATTTACGTCGCATAATTGGCACGTAAGTGAAATATTATATTGGGTACATAGTCTATTGGGTATCTTACATAATTTGCAATTTATGATAATTAATGGAGTGTTAAAAACGTGACTATAATAATATAGAAAAACCTGATTAACTTAATTAACTGATTTATTAAGTTTGAAGCGAAGATTTTTCATTCTTCATTATTCAACAAATATTTTTGAATATTTCACTATTTGTCAATTTTAATCTAAATATCTTGTAAGTTTTACCAGAAACGAATCACTATAGATTCTTAACATTTTTTTCTAACAAACAAAGCGATTCTTGAAGAACCCTTAAAAGAAACCAAGAAACCATCTAAGTATTCAAAAGGATTCAAACTACTGGTTTTAAGTTACGATACTGATGTAAAATATTGTTGGAGTCTGTATTAAAATGATTTCTTTATATTTAGCAAAATAAAATACTATTCCTTATTTATTATAGTGTTTTAAAAAGGGTTTAAAAAGTATTTCTAAGAACTTTTTCAACTTTTATACTTAGCAGTTTAGGTGATATTTTTTCCGCCAGTAAATAAATTTTAAATTTTCATTAAGTAGATTATAACTTAACCGCTCGAATTCTCGTCTTTGATGTAAAAAAATATTTTATAACAAACTTGTGACCCCGTTATTAAAAATTTATATAAAAATCACTTCCGCTTAAACTTTGACATATAAATCAGTAACTAGTACCAATTGAACAGCGCTAAAGTTCAGATATAACATAAGACCTTATCTGTGTTTAATTACGGACACCCATAACACGGAACACATCTGGTTGCGGAAGTCTTCCCTTCAAGTTTTATAACCTATGAGGCATGATTTTATTACAATGATCTTTTGAAATCGTGTATGTACAAGTGCAAATGTAGGACGGTGGTAGCCCAGTGGCAACGCGCTCGCTTGGATAACCGAGTGATACGGGTTCAAATCCTGGTTTCGCAGCTCTGATATTTTCATGTATAAATCTGTTCTGTCATGATTACCACTTGTCTTGCGGTGAAAGAAAACATCGTGAGGAAACCTACATATCTGAGAGAACCTAGGAAGTTTTCGGAAGACATGTGAAGTCCGCCAGCCCGCCTAGTGCCAGCGCGGTGGATTATTTCCTGATCCCCCTTGTATTTAAGGGAGGCCCGTGCCCAGCAGTGGGAAGTTAAAAAGGGCGATATACTAATTACTATGTACCATAATATACTACGAGCATTTAGAACTTCGATATGTTTAAAGCAATGAAAATGATTATTATTTTTATCTTAAATTGTAATCAATTTATGCTCTGACCTTAACTACGACGTCAACCACGATGTATCTGAATAAAAGTTGCCTATGTAACTTACATATGTGTTGCTGCTGGCAGTAAACACATACCTACCGATATTTTTGCATTTGTAATATATCATAGAAAATCACAATGTTTTATTACTTATAATATTTAAGGACTATACTACTATATATTTTTTTATTCTATTCAGAATTAGTGCTTGACTACGTTCCACCTGATGGTAAGTGGTAACGCAGTCGTAGATGGAGTCGCACTAATTCAGTAGCCACCTATTTACTCTTGCCTTGAAGACACCCTTATTGTAATCGCACGGAAACACTGACGCAGGGTAATTTAGGATTTATAAGCTTTATTTTTAATGCCGATATGGTTTGATTGGTGCAATTCACGCTTAATCTTATCAGTCCTCTCTTATTTTATCAACCGACTTCCAAAGAGGAGGAGGTTTTCAATTCGTCAGTAGTTTTTTTTTTATTTTGTTACCTCAGAACTTTCGACTAAACGGGTAGTAAGTAAACGGAGTTTGATGTTTTTTTTATCTGATCCTTCTCGTATGGTCCCATTTTAATATTTTCCAGTTCTGACAATGGCATCCATGAGAAAACCATACAAGTCTTAAATTTGCATTAATTACGTGCGCAACAAATGGACGAATAACTTAATATCACGCTAATCGATTTTGATGATTCTTTTTTATTAGAAAGGATGTACTTCAACACAAGGTGAAGGTACAACTATACAACGGTTAGGAGTTGAAAGAAAATTCTTTTAATATTATACGTACTTATGTATTTTAACTTTTTACTCAAAACATCAACATTTTACAATAATTACATGTATCTGTTAGGAAAGTCTAAATATAATAGCTTTTTACTAAATGCTTATAACATATGAAAATTATATTTTTTTATCAATATTGTACCTATATAGTATTAAAAAAATATCAATTTTAAAATGTATGTGTTTTTCTGTCTGTTTATTTAGCTAATCGTCAATACGGTTGGACTAATTTTGGCGTAGCTTTCACTGTTACATAGCTGATGTTTTAAGGAGTAACTCAACCTATTTTTATTTTATAAAAAGATTTAGGGTTCTAAGCAAAGCAAGATTACTTTACTATGTATTGAATAAAAAAGACGTGTGGCACTCGGAGACTGCCACGGTAAAGCTATTGCATAGCTGTTTTTGGCAACTTATGCAATTATAATTATGTATTTATTTTATTTATGCAGTATTTTTTTCCTTAGTTTTTTTTTTCTTCGATATTAATTCAAGTTACACTTTTGAGCGTGGTGACCGATAAGAAAACTTTTTTTTTTCTCTTATTAAATAAATGAGAAGTTGATATTGTTCAAAATATTTTTATTATCTATTGAAAAAAACCCGGAAGTCCGCCATCTTGGATTTGAAAATGGACCTCATTTTCGCAATCAGCACCCCGAGAAACCTCGAAAATTTTATTTATTTATTATTTATTTATTATTATTATTTTACAAATACAAAATAATCATTATTATACAGATCCGAGACGCTCGTACTATTGTCTGGCCGCTCAGAGAATGCGTTTCTGACAGATCGTGATCGACTCTGCGATGTAACTTGGAACTGGCGTACAATTTACGGCAAATTTTTAAATATCTTTTATTTACCTTATTAACGAGTGATAAGTACTAGTACTAAGTACTTAAGTAATAATTCGAATAATTATGCTTACTTACAATAAATGTATTAATTTTGGGCTAAAATTATCACAATTACTTAATTAACAAATATAAAACCATTAGCTTTTAAAAGTCAAACCACGTCAAACGACGCTGTTTCAAGGTTATGTCAACTGTTTGTTTTTGTAGTGATGTGACAAAATAACGAGGCAATTGTATTCGAATATTTTTGTAATCTTAATATAATCTTTCGGTATGATATAAATAATATAATATTTAATAAAGTTAATAATATATTAAAGGTACGCCCAAACAAAACTTAAGAAAATTTGTGTCATAATATCAGTCGGATGAATTAAAAAAAAAACATTGAAAATAAAATTACTTACTTCTTTATATTTCTGGTAAAAATAAAGAGAAATACAGTGTTCAGAGACTAGTGTTGTGTACAGACTGTGCGTGTATTCATAGTGAAATAAAACATCCTTAGTGCAAGAACGCTTACAATTTCCGATCCCGAACCCGTAATAAATAAAGCATTTTTATTTCTTTTCCCCTTCGTTACATTCAGAAATTACGATTCAATTCAAGTAATTGATTCATTAAAAATGTATTTACATTGTATTTATTGAAATATAATTCCTATATAAAATAACAACATATAAATTAAATTGAATAAATATGCATAATGAATGCAATAAATAACGTTACTAAATTATTGTACATCACTAGTCATGACGAATTGACAGGTGTCAGAAACGCATTCTGTGAGCGGCCGCACTGTAAGTGACACTTGTATTACGAGCGTCTTGCCTTCCATATTGAACAATATAACTTAACAAAAGCATAAATTTCATTTACATTATTAAGAAAACATGCATCAGTACTTATAAAAGATAAAATATAATAATTTCTAATAAAAATAAACAACTTTAATTGAATTTAACAATTAAAATTAAAATATAACAATGATGATATGTATTAAATATAATTTATGAATTAGTGTGCGTATATGTGTGAGAGTGTGTTCGTGTGTGTGTGTGTGTGTGTGTGTGTGTGTGTGTGTGTGTGTGTGTGTGTGTGTGTGTGTGTGTGTGTGTGTGTGTGTGTGTGTGTGTGTGTGTGTGTGAGAGAGAGAGAGAGGGAGTGAGGGAGTGTGTAGGTATTATACACATTACAATTTATGTTAGGGATTTTAATAGGTCTGTAGTAAGAATATTTTTTGCTATAGGGCGGGACTTGGAACTAATATTTATTATTTTATTTATCTTATTATATAAATGAGAACCCATTATACTACTTTGTCTTCCAGCCAGAGCAGTTCTAAATTTTTTTACCTCACAAACATTCCTTGTAATTCGCTTTTGCTGTTGTTGGGAGTTAGGGATAATAGTTGCATGACATCGTAAAGAAAGGCTTAAAATGTAGAGTTGTCTTACAGTTAAAACCGAGCATTCCTTGTACACAAGGGTAGTAGGGTAAGTTAAATTCTTATGAATAATACTTTTTAGAATGGCTCTTTGTGCCCTTTCTAAGGGAAGCAGATGTGATCCATGCGAGCCACCCCATGTACAGATGGCGTAGGACAGTAATGATTGGATCAGACCGAAGTACGTGGTCATCAACGTTTCTTTATCTGCAATAGATACAATTTTCTTAAAGACATACATCATTTTTCTCACTCTTTGCACCAGAATATGAATATGTTTTTTCCAGGTAAGCAAGTTATCCAAAGTTATCCCTAAATATTTAGTCTCTGAGACACCGGTAATTTCCGGACATAAGCAGTCAGATTCATGGTTCAGTCCATTGTGAACTTTTAGATGAATTTGATGTAGTGGTTGGTCACTTTTACAGGCAGAGAAGGTGATAAAGTTAGTTTTAAGTAAGGTTAATGTTAGCAGATTTTTCGTGAGCCATTCATTTACAGTGCTGATCGCGAGTTCAGCATGGATGCGCACACTTTCCCAGTCCTTCCCAGAAGTAAGCAAAACTGTATCATCTGCGTATGTTACAATTTTGGTGTTCGGTATAGACAAATTACAGAGAGTATTTATGTCAATGAGGAAAAGAGTAGGCCCGAGTACGCTTCCCTGCGGTACACCGTAGCTTATCCACTCGTCATCACTGAGATATGAACCAATTTTCACTCTCTGTGTTCGATTTGATAGATAGTCTTTGAATAGACGCAAGGCGTTGCCTCTAACGCCAACACTCTCCAACCCTCTCAAGAGAATTGGAATAGAAACTGTATCGAAAGCTTTTTTGAGATCTAAGAAGATTTTAGCTTCAATATTGTCAACTATACCATTCACTAAGGTGATAATAGCATCTTCTGTGGAAAAACCTTTTCTAAATCCAAACTGTTTATCAGAGATAATCTTATACTTTTCTAGATAATTTTTTAGACGTATGTTAATTAGCTTTTCAAATATTTTAGATAAAATGGTTAGTACAGAAATAGGTCTATAATTAGTTACTTTGTCCCTTTCACCATTTTTAAACACTGGATGAATTATGGCTTTTTTAAATGCGTGTGGAAAGATACCCTGAGTGAAGGATATGTTAAAAATATGTTTTAAACATGGAATAATTAAGTACCTGATAGACTTAATTACACTAACTGGGATACCGTCCCAACCGGTAGCGCAATTATTTTTAAGTTCTGATATAACGGCGTCTAGTTCCTGCTCGTCAGTATCAAACAAAACCATTGAGTTACAAGATTGGACAGTGATGGCGTTATGAGGCAGAAATGAGTTTGATTTTATACTGTTCGTCAAAAGAGGAATAGCTAGTTCACTACCGATTTTTGAAAAGTATTGATTGACACAGTTGACAGATGAATGGGAATTCGAGGCGAGTTTTAAAAGCTCGTTTGGAGGAATAGTTAGAGACTGGAGATGAGTAATATCTTTAAGCACATTCCAAGTTTTTAGTTTAGAGTTTCCCTTAGCTTCCAGAAGTCTATTTTTATCGTACTGACTCTTAAGTTTTCTTAGCAAATTATTACAGAAGTTGCGATATCTCGTGTATGCAAGTTTAGCGATCATGCTATCTGGATACGTTCTGGCTCTTTTATGTAATCTATCCCGGTTACGAATGCAACGTAGAAGTCCCGGCGTAATCCAAGGTTTTATGATATATTTCTTACTTGAAACTTTTTTCAATTTAGTATTTTTATTGATTGCATCTGAGATAGCATGAATTAGGGTGTCAGTTGCTGTGTGTGCATCAGAATCAGCCAGAATCGGTAAGAAATTAAAGTTCCTCAGTTCCCCCATTACAGCTTCAATATTGATACATTTCAAAAGGGATCTTTGAGATGGAAGCCTAGTAGTGCATAGATCTATACCCAATATTGTGGGCAAATGATCAGTTATGTGGGTGTCTAAAATCAAAGTTGAACATTTTCTATTAGATCTTAGTACAACATGGTCTAAGCAACTTGTCTCTCGTGTAGGCAAAGTATGCGCTGGAGTTAATCCATCGGATCCATCGGATCGATGCTTGTAGATGCTATATTTATATTAATATCACCAATAATGGCAACCGTTTTATATGTACAACGATGTTAAAACTGAATTTAGACTATTGATAAAATTGTCTATATTTCGGATGGACGGCGATCGATATATAGCCACAACTGCAATTTCATAGTCGCATTTTAAAACAATACAGTTAGCATCTAAAAAGAGCGGCATCACGGGTGTACATCGCAGATCAGTTCGCGTACTAGACTTCTATTCCATCATTTTGATTGCTGTTATTAGATTTATGATGGATGAAGCCAGGAATAACAGGTACATGCGGGACTTTACTTAGCCAACATTCAGTCAGGACCAAGGCTCGGAAACGTTATTTAAAATACCGTTTTTAAAATGTTCCGAACAGTTCTTTGAATTTTTTATACAACATTTTGTTCGGAACGAAACCGATACGAGAACATTTTCAAAAACCGGTTTATTCCGCGACCGCGACCGCGCATGGACAAAATTGTCCAGACTCAGAAAAAGTTCTGGCTGGATGGTGGGGGTGGTAATATACATGTTATTAGGGGCTTGTACTCGTTTTTTGAGATTTTATTTACGATATTTTGAATGGTTTGGCACTGGTCTTTATGCCGTATTTATTAAAGTGAAAAAAAAAACGTTTAAAAAACGTTAACAACGTTTTATTAACCGAAAACGATTTAAATTTTGTTCCTCTTCAAAAACGTTTTATATAGCGTTCTGTTCAAACGAAACCATTACTAATCAGTTCTTAGGTTTTTAAGTCGAAAACGTTTCGAAAAATATACCGGTATCCGAGCCCTGGTCAGGACTACTATTTACTAAAATGACACCCATGTCATTATTGAAAAAAAACTGTCGATCTAAAATCGATTTATTAATCTACAGCGCCATCTATATTAATTATGGGTAACGTCAGACCTAAACAACACCAGTACAAGTAAACTAAAAGATAAACCATAGATGTCGCGCTACTCGTCGCATCACGCATGACAGGTGTTAGGTTTTTCGTTACGGAATTTCTGGATTCGGTCTCCACGCTTAAGGCCCGCGACAGAAGCTATGCAATAGCTTAATAAGACAATAGCAAGTCTTGTGTAATATCATATTTTTGCTTGTGATACATTTAAACTTAATTTAGCGATAAGAGGTAAATAATAACTTATGCATTTGTTTTTGAACCATTTTGTTTATTATATTTACATCAAAAACAACTCTGTATATCTAAAAGGCTCATAAGATATTTAACTCGTAGATCGTTAAACCGGAAATTTCCCACATCTCAAAAGCTGCTTAACATATTTTCTTTAAAATAATATTTACCTACTAAGAGTATTAATCTAAATACCATTCGAATTAAATTTTATACTTACTTCAGTTATGCATTTTTTTATTTGTAAGTTTTTCGTTCTTCACCATTGTTTCTGTACTCATAATATAAATCATGGACTAAAGACAGAATCAGAATTATAAAAAAACTAAAATTAACAGATTCCAAATACGATTCATAATATTTATTCCATCACCACACTTAAAGGTTATTCAACAAAATGAAAAAATATAACAGGCGGTTGAATAGAACATTTTTTTTTAAATCGGTAAGAAATAGAAACGTTAGTTTAATACAGCCGAACTTCATCGTAACATGAAAAAAATATACTTTTGGATCACATTCGCTAAAAAACTTTCTATAATATTATATCATAAATCTTATCCACCTTGCTAGAGTTGAGGAAACCTTTTGTGAAAGAGAACGTGGAATTGACAAGAAGTAAATAAGGTAGGTAAACTGCTAAAGTTTGAACCAAGATCTTTATAATAGAATCGTATATGATTAATACATAAAGGATAAAGGATTTCTATTAATATACCATGTACAAAAGCTCTAGGTATTAGTCAACTTTTTTCAAAAGAAGGGTCAAGCCAACTTCTAATAGCTACTTCCTTTTAAAATGACGATTGCCTAATTACTTTTGAAGGAAATTCAATGTATTGAAAACATTGCTTAGTTCAACTACCAGGCGTTAATTGACCGACATTTGTTAACTTTTACCGTTAAAAACAACGACAGTGAACTTCATGAAACTCTATTTTCTGGAAAACAAGCAGTAATTAAGAAAGGAAGAATCTCCGCGTAAACAACCAGCGGTCATAATAAATTGGTCTAAAGCTGGTAGCAAGACTAACAACTAAGTAAGAATTGTTTTTATCCTTAGTTCAGTCAAATTTACATTTAATAAATTTTATATTGCTGAAACTTTTTCTTCATGTTAAAAGAAAAGTCTAAAAATAATTCGCTACGCTACTAGGTTTTGGACAAAGTCATTAAGTCGAAACAAAAAGATGGTTTGCATAATAAAATAAAAGCGTGAAGATCTTTGTTCGGTTTTTTCACGCATTTCAATAAAGGAAGTGTTTGATTATTGTGTGCAACTTAAAAAATATACTTTTTTTATTGAAATATTTATTTTTTATTCATCAATAGTTAGTAAACAATATTTTTTTATTCATCAATACTTAATGTGCTAATGCACATAAAGTTCTACTAAGCTTGTATAAACTTAGTATATTTTTTACGTCTTGAAGTATTGAGATTTTCAGTATAAAATTAAGTTATGTATTTAATAAATGTTACATGATTTTTTTTATTTATAATATTTATTTCTATCAATATTTTTAAGCTTTAAATAAGATTTGCACATAATATAAAAATGACAAAAGAGGTATTATGATTGCCTATATGATTGCCTAATCAGATAATTAAATGCAATAGAGCGTGCTTCCCTGACAACGAAATTATTTGTTCATTAGATCTATTGTGTCCACGTTAATACTTGATCCCCTGTCGAATTAAATACTCGTTGGTCGGCATGTACGAGAGATTAATGGGATACAGAAATTGGTAATATGCATATTTTGTATACGGAGATTATTTCTATGTTGTCTTATATATAGGTATTTATATCTACGAGGGATACCGCGGGTAAATATTAGTTTTCATGTAACATGTTTATATTATTTATATTTTAAAATTAAAACTTAAAGGGGGTGAAATTAATGTATGAGTGTCCTATGTGTTTGCGGATGGGTATAAACCTCAAATAATTATTTTCTGGCATATTAGATTTAAGATAACATAAAGGAAAATTAATGCGCGAATATTATGAAAAATCGACATCTAGGACACTTTAGCGAAGCGAGGGTAAGCCATAAGTCTATACTAATATTAAAAAATAGTAAAATTTGTTTGTTTGTTAGAACGCATATTAATGCGATAACATATATAAACTATATAAACGCATATTAACTACTAATCCGATTAGAAACATTATTTTTCATTAGATTTCCTTTTTATTGAGAATGGCATGATAATAGATATAGATAATATGTAGAGTGAAAAAACGTACTCAAGGACGAACCCCAGTGAAACGAGGGTGAGTCGATACTTTATAATAAATTGTTTCTTTCAAATAATCTAAGTACTTTTGTGTTCATGGCTGGAAACGAAATACAAAAGGAAAACGTGTGCTGCCATCCATTTTTTTTGTTTGTAGTATCAAACAAATTCAAAATAATTAATGTTAATTAATTGACTTGTTTATGGTTTAATTTTAAACACATTTATCGCGCGCTTAAAAAATGTTAAATTTACTGTGACACGGCTATAAATTTTCCTTTATGGCTCCATGAGAAGCTTACAATCTACAAGTATTAGTGAATACAACTGCGTCAAATCAAAATTCAAGGGGTATTCGTTTGGAGCTACGATGCCACAGACAGACATACACACACAGAGACACGTCAAACTTATAACACCTCGTTGTTTTTGCGTCGGGGGTTAAAAAGGTATTACACGGCTTAGAAAATAAACAGAGTAAAAATTTTCAAAAAAAATGCCCTAATTTTACGTTATGTAAAGTAGGTAATTATTTTATAATGTATAGCCCTTATCTACATTATCCTTAATTATCCCTGTCGCAAAATCCATTCTTAGCGGACGTCTACTAACTATAAACTACCTCCCTGCCAAATTTTATAGTCAAACGTCATGGTCAAGCGGTTTTCGATATTTCGTGTTGAGTAAGTGAGTGAGTGAGTGACTGACCTGAAGGCGTTCTTACTTTTTATGTATTCTTAAATATAATTTAACATGATTTTTTTTATTTTGGGATTCTTTTTAATGGAATGAAACTTTGAAGTATACTTTTACGCTATCCAATAAAACGTAATTAATCAAAATCGACTTAAACACTGTAAAAAAATTTGCGTGGTCAAACCAAAAAAGATCAGTCAGATTAGAATGAATCAACCATCCACAATTTTCTACGGTTAGAGGTGGATGATTATTTCAATGAATTTAAATCACATTACGAGAAGAATTAGAAATTTTTGGAATTTTCACCTTAGAACATCTTCTATTTCGGGAGATTTAATGTCAGTATATTTAATGACAGAATAGCATAATAAAAGTAAAAAGAATATTGTTACATAGTTAAATTTTCTTTCAAAAATTACATCCAGAACTTAATAAATTATAACAATAGACATTGGTAAACCTTAATATATATCATTATTACATTTTGATTCGCAACATCGCTTATTATTACCAATAAGACGAATGAATCATCCGAGACATTCATGTGTAATTTCCCTGGAAATAGGCATCGAAATTCGTTATATGCTGAGAATTGCACAATTTATTAAACTCATTTGTTCAGAATAGGGTCTCACAACAAGAACGTTTACTTTTTAAGAACATATTTCTTTCTTTTCATCTTACTTTTAAAATTTAGGAATTTAAAACTTTTTATTTTTTTTCCGAGCATCTGTATGGATTCAATTTTCACAAATACATTTCGAACAAAACTTTGCTTTTCTGAATCGCACCTTTCGATGCGAGGACATTGAATAGATAGAACTGACTGTACCCGAGCGCACTTGCTAACATCCGAGACGCCATAAAATTTGGTTCGAAATGTATAGCTCTATGTGTTTGTGAATTCTTTACATTTCAACAGCAGTAAGGAATTTAATCAACTAGGTATCGATCGTTTTATTTAAGCTGTACTATGTTAGTAAAAGTATTGTTTTTACAAAAAACATAATGTAAATATAAAAATCTCGTGTCACAGTGTTTGTTATCAAATTCCTCCGAAACGGCTTGACCGATTTTATGATTTTTTTGTGTATACTTGGTAAGTCTGAGAATAGGTCTTAGGCTATTTTTGATTCCCCTAGGTAATAGGTGCCCCTCTCCAGCTATATTCATTTTTTTATTTTTAGATCAAATTTTATTTTTTTAATTTTTTAAAGATTTGGCATCAAATAATACTTATAGCCCAAAATTTTCATCCTTCAACCAACGCGGGCGGAGCCGCGAGAATTGCTATTTAACTTATAAAAATGTAAAATTAGTCTTTGAGACGAAACGAATTATTACGTATTTTATGCGAATAATATACTATTATGGCGTTTTATTTACTGACTGATAATAATAATCATCAATCTGAATCTATATAAAAATAAAGTAAATATTTTTAGTTCCCACAACTTTAACTGGTTAGTTAATAATAATAGGTTAGTTAATAATTTAATCGTTAAACTCAATAAAAGATTTATACATCCTACGTGATCTTATAGAGACAATCTCATTATTCATCTCTTTAGTTTTAATAATGTTACGCCTAACCTAGTTATAATAGGACTAAAAATAGATGTTACAATCACTATTTCTTCTAATAAACAAAATTAAACACGGAATGGAAAATTGAGTAAGACGTTGACAACGTGCAAATGCCTTAATATTACCCTAAAGAAGCTCCCACGCATTTACATAAGTCACGTCGCTCAGTGAAGCAACGAATTGAATCCATTCCACTTACCTACAATATAACATGAATAGGATTTTTATTTTCATTTCAATATTTGATATTTTGAGTTTAAGGCATATTGACTATATAAAATTGTATGTAATATTGTATGTACATATTGTTCAACTTTATACTTGTAAAATAATAACTAGTTGTGATATTCTCTACGAGTTTTTACGTATAACGTAGCTCAATAACTAATTCTGCGAACATAATATGAGTACATCAAGTGTTTTGGGTAAAATATGTTAGCGGATTCAACCGTCGTAGCTCATAAGTTCACACATTAATAATACCAATGTGCTTGAAATATAAGACTGTAACATTATTTTAACTATACAACAAAATTATTTTCATTAAATATATCCTCATAAAAGTTAATATGAAACACACATCAACATAAACAAATAATTCAGTTCTTATTTGAACTATTCCTTTGGTGCTCATATTCATTTCATCCGTCAAAGAAATTATAGAGTACAAATTGTGGAATACTGTTGGACTGAATCCAAATATTTATAAATGTCGAGTTACTCGTAACGACCAAGTTATTGAAATAATATTGAAGTCTTCTCCTAGTTAAGTCCAATTAAAAAGCTTTTGTTACTGAGTCGATTTAAAATTGAACTAGTTAAGAAGATCATTTACTAAAAATAATTTAATAATAATACTTGAAATTGATATACTACATGGAATATATGCAATGTTTAAAAATGTTAGAAAAAATATTACTACATATTATAAAACAAAGTCCTCTGCCGCGTCCGTCCGTCTGTTAGCGATAGACTCAAAAACTATTGCACCGATTTTCATGCTGTTTTGACCAATGGATAGAGTGGTTCTCGAAAAAATTTTTGCTATATAACTTGTCCAGTTTTGTATACATTTACTAGCGAAACCCGCGGCTTCGCCCGCTCTAAATCTAAATTAAGTTACTAGTTAAGCAATATAATATAATTGCTGTAGTTCTCGTATAACCTTATTCCATTTTATTTGTACACGGAATATTTTAAAAAATATTCCGTATTTAGAATTACCATGAGCGACAAAATGCTAAGCCACCGCGATCGTCTCAATAAAAAATACGAAACCTCGCGATATATAATGCGGAGCAAACGTAACACTGCTGTTGTGTATTTTCAGAGCTATTTGTATGCGTGACACGTACCGTGGGCGCGGTGCAACGTTCAACATACAGTTTTTATTTCCTGCGCTATTCAGCTTAGAAACAAATTCTACTCTCTTGTACGAGGAGTATATGGAAAAGCAAAATATATTCATATGTTTATATGCAATGAAATAGCTTCCGTTTATTTTACAGACGTGTTTTTGAACTCCTAAGGATAATATTGTTATTTAAATTATTCTGATATATAGAGGGGACCAACTGCCAAGTGATCATAAATGCGTCTCCATTTGTATCTCCTTAATATTTTAATTATATGGTATGGTTTTTTTTATTTTAACAATACAACATTTTATTTTTACAGGTATCATTCAGGTAAGATAAAATTAACTAACCTACAACAGATGGGACTTAAACACATGAATATTTTAATTAAGCAATGTAAGGTACAAAGATACAAAGCTTTTGTGTAGCTTGTAGTTGTTTCTAGAGCTATTGTGCAGCAAACGTCACATCCACTTCCTGCATCCGGAACTGCGCTTCAAACTGTTACAGTAGTGGCCACTATCTCCCACGTCAACCTTTCTTTTAAATGTACGGTTTCTACACAATATCGTCGAGAGAATATGCTACTGGAAACGTTTTATATAACGTGTATATTTTTTGTCTATTGAATAAATCACTTTTCTACATCATTCTATAAAAAATACATACTTGGTTTACATTTTTCGCTACATTCTTTAAACGAGCCTCAATTCAATCATCCTATATTTTGTTGACCAATTATTCAGAAGTGAATGACTTCTATTCTCAGTCTCTTATGATATTTTAGGAAGATCGACTAATTCTAAATTTGAATTGCTAATGAATGACTTTGAAAATAAAAATCGGTACTTATTGCTAACAATTCAACCCTAACAAATTAATGGAATGCCTTGACCCTTGGCATAGTTATCACAACGAAGCGTTTTCTCTTTGAAAACAGTTCATCGATCATTTTGAGGTGCTACGAGTATGATGATATGGACGTTCTTGAATTTTGAAAGTCCTTGTGATTATTTTTATACTGCCAAAATTTTTAAGGACGACGATTTTACGCGACGGTAGATTTTTCTTTTATATATTATAGAGTATACTTTTACGTGCTTAAAGGTTAAGTTACGCCCCATTATTATAATATCTAATAAGAATTAAGGTTCAAGGCAGAATATTAAAATATTCTTGGAAAGTTGTTAGACGCACGCGCGTAATAAGATTGTTAATGAGAAATAAAAAAACGAGATTTTATTCTTTCATCGAATAGTCATATAAGAGGCAATAACAATCCGGAAAAAAAATAAAAGTAGAATCAAGTCCAAGTAGTTTCATTTTGAATCCCCACCTTAACAAAATTGTAAACTTCTGACCATCTTCCTTTAATAATTGCTAGTCAAGAATAGCAAACTGCACAGGATATTCTGCAATAAGGTATAAGTACACACAAGTGTAGTCTCTATTAATTTTACTTATCTTCGTAAAAGATAAAAATAAAAAAGCAAACACTTGATTTTTTGAATTTTTCACATAAATTTTGAGGTTATGTAAAAAAAGTGTAAATACAAAAGTTTCTTTTTATTACCTACAACATTGCCATTTAACTTTTTTCTATAGGACTTGTAGTTTTGCCGGAAATCGAGATAAACAGTTTTTTACCCTTAAAACACGTAATTTATTTTTCCTTTCATTTTTATAATATTCTCCTCCTTTTCCAATGGGTTTTATCCTACTATTATTTTTTTCACTTTTTATCATTTTTAAAGGATTCTACCCTGGTCTAAACGTCGAACTTGTCAACTTTCCCACTCCAGCCTGCTACTGAGAATTTCACAATAGAAAAATTCAATAACTGTAATTCTTGGTCTTATCTAGAACATTTTAGGTTCTTTAGTTGGTTACTTGAGCGAAATAATATGTTTATATCGAACTGAAGTGACATACGAAAAATACAGTAATAATATGATTATTTTAACTTTTAATTACTTAGCAATTACTAAATCACGCTGTTCATATACATTATATCAATTTCCCATAAAACATTTATGCTGTTTAGTTAATTTTATAACGCATTAAATCGTTGTACATACATGTTGCATGCCTCGTGATATTGTATTTATTGGTATCAACAATGGACTCATTTAGGATGTAAGGTGGGTGGACCATGGAAGTCACCTTCACACATAAACAGTTATAATTTGTTTACTTACTGAATACATGAAACAAACTTTTTTTAATAGCACTTTGTTTTATTATGTAACATATTAAACATTTTTTTTATTATAAAGTTAATCAATCACTTTCTAATAAACGTAGGTTTTAGAAAGCTCTTCTAAATAGCCTTGCTAGGAACAGGGCTCCATATAAGGTCAATGCTATAAAATCAGTCATTGAACTGAAAACTATTATACTTAAACTATATTAAAAGGTCTTTCATTATAACGGAACATTAAATGCTCAAAATTATACATTCATTTATAAAACACTCAACGAAAATAACTTGATCACAATTGAAGGGTACATGGGCAAAACAAGGAATGTTACAATTTCCATTTCTAGATCAAACTTCTAGCGCATTTTCAGTCTTGATATCCATGTTTAATATTCATCCAGCGATATGGAAAGCTTTAAACTTTTATCAAAAATCGAATATTCATTGTTGCGAAGAAATTTTAGAGGAAGCAAGGAACATTTTCTTAGTTAAATTAAAGACGGTGAAAAAAATCTGTAAAATCTTTAACATTTCTTCTAATTCAATTCTAGTTGATTACTTTTAGGAATGCCAGTTTGGCGATTCTCGTTTTCAATGTCACGTAGAATGAAAAAGTCTCGATGGCAATTGATGAACAAAATATTATTACATTTTATATTTTATAAAAATGAAACGATGTTTGTTTATTAAAACGTACGTTCGATAACGGTGAATCCAAATTTTGGCATAACTTTTTTTACTTTAGCCATTAATTAATCCTATTATACTCGTACCTAGAACACTGTAAGAAGTTTCTTTAAAAAACAACTCGCTAAACCATAATGAACTTGTTATAGTTTAAGTATTTCCTCTCTTCTCTTATGGATTTAAGTTTTATTAAAGGCAAATAAATTGATACAGCCTGTTCATACCAAAGTTCGAGTAGTCCTTTACATTAAGAGAATATTTGGGACTGCATTTCCATATTTTTTTTATTCATAATGTATTTTAAAAGTTATATACTCGTATTATACATTTTTTCTTTTCTTTTGCTTAAATGTTTACCTATAAAAATATTCATTTTTTATGTAGTAGAGTAGTAAATATCAATTTAATAATCGAACATATTTTATAAGTTCTCAAACCGAAAATCAAAGACATTTTCGTAATATATTACACCTTGATGTTACGAAAATTGCGTCAATTTGTCGTCAACTCCTTCAAAAAGATTGATCACTGCTAATTATTAGATCCCTAACTCCCTTACTATTCGGTTTTGCGCAAACTCACCAAATGCTCATCAATTATATAGAACCTTTGTTCTCTGTTATCTGTGACAATGGTATCCATCAATGCACTCAATAAATTATGTACATATATGCAGGACTTTTTTGGGGGGTACGCGGGGGCACGGGTATAGGGAATATCGAAAATATCAAGAAATAGCTATAAAAACTGAAAAAGAATTCGAAGAAAAATGAGTAAAACTCAAAACACAGTGGCAAGGGGTGGGATAGGGTAAACAATAATTATGGACTTACTACTTTCGCGAATTAGCGTCTCCTCAAAAAATAGTGACAAAAAAGGTCTTCTGATATATGTACCTTCATCCAAAATATTGTCTAAAAATAAAACAATAGGCCACAAATGCTGGCAGCAACGAAAAAAATTTTGGGATTTTGGATTAAAAAAAAGATACGTACGTTAGTTTAAAAAAGTACCCAAAGAAATAAAGCCTCCCGTACATTTCGCTTATTAATGCCGAATTTAGCTTCTCATGTACCAAAATTTGTGTGGGAGGCTTATTTATTAATAACCTCTAATATTTTTATATTTTCTAATATTAAATGTGGGTTAAATATTAATTAATTATGTAACTAGCTATTAGAAAAAAATGGATATCGAATATTATCAAGCCACTTTTCAGTTTTTTTTATGAGACAAGGGGGCAAACGACAGGAGGCTCACCTGATGGTATGTGATCATGAATACTATTGTCTAAATCTTAAATACCTTCTGAGAAACATAAAACATTCTGTTTAATTTAAAGCTGAAACTTTATCTATAATAACAATTAATTATTATAACAATATTAAATATGCCCATCACAAATTAATATCGTTCGGTTAAATTAATTTAAAACAGGGTTTAATTACTATTCTTGTGAAAGGCGGATTTCCTTATTATATACCTATCTTATACAAAATTATTATTATTATATTCGAGCAAAATGAAGATATTGTCACATTAAATAACAAATTCCAACGATTTTTAATACTTATTTTGTTCCCAAAGTGAAAAGTCCTTTATTTATTTATGTGCCTATTTATTTTTCCCTTTTCTCCTCTTATCTAAAGTTGTGCCACAGCGTCAAAGCTTTGGCATTTGAATTCAGATTAACAAAAATATTATTCTAGTATTTCTATTCAAATTTAGATGGCTGACGAAAAATATATAAGATAAAATGTAATAAA
Source organism: Boloria euphrosyne (assembly GCA_951802675.2). Classification (NCBI taxonomy): domain Eukaryota; kingdom Metazoa; phylum Arthropoda; class Insecta; order Lepidoptera; family Nymphalidae; genus Boloria; species Boloria euphrosyne. The sequence goes on from OX637877.1 coordinate 8,149,066, forward strand.
GTATGAAAGCATGAATAGCAACTTCCAATGTATTTTTAACCAACCTCCAATTAAATTAATTTTAATTAAAAAGCAAATTTTACTACAAAATAATTTTATATAAGCACACATACACACACCACGGGGTTGTATATAGAACATAAAATGTAGACGTATCAGTAACTCCCGCCCAAAGTGCGTTCACTTTGTCGTGGTGCACACTCACAAGGAGATGGGCCACTTCGGTGGGCAATGTGTCATGCGGGTTGCTCTAGGTACTACTCTGATAGCAGAGTGGATTATGAAGCAACCCCTTGGCTGTGGTCTATTTTCTCAGACCTGCCGTCTGTGAGTCGTGGTTGAATACGTAAGCGATCCTGCCACACCACATAAGACGAAGGGAGGCTTTGTTCGGTCGTAGTGGGTAGTACTGGCTTTTTATGCCGTTGAGTTCGACATTACCACCAGGTGGTATGCGTAAATACATTTCCCAAGGTTAAAAAACAGTAACTGGTTCAAACGAAGCAAGGAAAAGACCTTATATAGAATTACTAGGAATAATGTTAATAAATGGTAAAATGTTTTATATTGCAACATGGGCAGCGCTTACATGCTGTTTTTATTTTTGTGCCCATTCAAGCTGCAAACTTCACTCTCTTCAACGAAGTGTATAGTTAACCAAAAAAGTTCGTTACGTTAAAGCGCTTTGTAGATTTAAGTTGAATTCATGAAGTTAGTTAAGCGGAACTTCTTCTTCCCGCCTTTATCCCACGCTATGTGGGGTCGGCATTTTTTTTTATTGATTTGGCAAGAAGTTTTACAACCGGCCGCCTGCCTGACGTTAACCCTCTTTGGGAATGCTATTTTCGGTGGTATTAGCATAACCGCCACCACTTGATTAAACAGGGTTATGTTAAAAATTACCCTTTTACAATTAATTATTAAAAACACAAATACTATAATTAATTAGAAAACATGCTGTATCACAGGAAACTTAGCAGCAATTTTCATCTTGTATATTTTTTATCAAACCTTGTTTTCTTTTAGTCCAGAGTCCAAAAGCATTAATACTCCATAACTGATTAGAATGCTCTGCAAAGCCTGTCTTTACTTCCTTAATGCAGGGCGGAATCATATAATTCACAAAAACTTTCCTCTAAATACACCTTTATGTCAGGATTCATGAATAGCTAAATGTAAATCAAGATCTAGTGTTTCTTGTAAAAACTATGTAGAATTCGTCTTACTTTTATTCAAAACGCTGTAGTTGCTAGTCATTTGTGTTCCCTATGTGAGCTTCAGTTTTTCCCAAATGGCCATACCAGTTATTGTTTTCGCTGTTTTTACTTGTTCTAATAGCTAAAAGTAAATCAAGATCTAATGCTTCTTGTACAAACTATGTAGAATTCATCTTACTTTTATTCAAAACGCTGTAGTTGCTAATCATCTGTGTATTCTATGTGAGCTTCAGATTTCTCTCAAATGGCCAAATCAGTTATTGTTTTTACTGATTTTACTTGTTCTAGTAAGCAGTGATTTCAGGAAGTATAGAAGGTTGTCTTTTTCGTCTTCCCTCATCCGATTAAAATTGTCTGCATTTATCTTCATGATTATTTTTATATATTTTTGCAATATCTTACTGAAATTTATGTATTGGAAAATGGTTTTTTTTAATGTTTTTAAATGTTACATTTATTTTATTATAATTTTCAATGTTGACAATATGACAGATGTCATTTTTAGTTAAGCGGAACTAGTGCTCATTAAATTGTTAACTTTGATTAGAGTTTGAAGAGGTAACTTTAAAAATGCTGCCGTAAGATGGTAATGTTACTGAGTTAAATTAGTAACTGCTGTATAGCGAACAAGGCTATTTACAAACTTTGCCTTTACCTTTTAAATTTAGTTTTTCTAAAAATATCGTAAATATTTTTTTTTATATTTGGGTAATACATTATCAAATATTAAGTAAGACTTGATAATTAAACTCGGACGAGACTCGAACCCAGGACCTTTCGGTGTGTGGTCATACATGCTACTACTCGACCGAAGTAGTTAAAGTTAAGAAGTCATAACATTGTACGATTATACAATATATACTCATATATATAGCATATTAGGACACTGCGCCATATCATGTAGGAAAAAATAAAATAAATCTTACAAGTAAAACATAAACAAATAAATATAAAACTTGTAAAAGCTATCTCGCTATTAAAGATTAAAGAATTTACATAGTAGCCTAAAATAAATAGACCTATTTTGTAATTAAAAATAATTAACAAACCATGTAACTACACTCGTGACATGATTTTCAAATATTTTAGGACCTGCTTAATTGAGATATCATAACTAACCGCTACGGGTTCGATGTGAACTTTAAGCAGTTAACCCAATTAATGTTGTAAAAGGGGTTCCACTCGTGTGATAAGACTATCAAAGTAGATTTTGTGTTTGTATCCTCGATATTATGAGGTACCAACGACACATAAACTTATGTAAAAATGTATATCATATAAACATATATTTTACGTTACAAAATAATATAAATTTTTTGCAAGGTCTGTGATTAAATCTTTTTAGGCTGATTTAACTCTATAAACTACATTCTCACATTTACAAAGGTGGTCTAACACTAGATAATAATTAATTACTTGTTACAATATTTAAATTTTTTTACATAGCAAATTACTCTTACTTTTCGCTACATGTGTATTTTATCACTGTGGAGCAGAGCTTTTAACTTGTTATTACAGGGGGTCACTTTTAGGACTTCTGACGATACACACATATCTATACATCTATACATAAAATAAAATTGTAACTTAGTTGAATTTGTACATTGAAATTTTTTAGGAAATTCTAATTAAAATAGTCATTATTAACGATACAGAGGCCGAATCTATGGTTTTTAGAATTTGTGTTAGTTGTGAGAAAAGCACTGCACGGATTTTGATGAGATTTAGTGTGGGGGTAGCTGGTTCTCCGGGTCAATATATAGGATACTTTTTACTGCAAGAAAATATCTCATTCCTAAGAAATCTATACTAACCTTTAAAACGTATTTGTATAGAATATTTATAAAGTGTCTGTCACGCAAGATATAAAGCTATAAATAGATGGAAAAAAAAACATTTTCGTACGTTATCTCACAACGATTCAACTACAAGCAAGACAAATAATATTAGAAAAAGGAAATATAACCCTAAGTTTATAAGTGAAAAGGAAAATGAAACATGAATGAATTATAACTTTATAGATCCGCGTTTGGGGACTGAATCGTTAAGGGTAAAAGGGTTTATAGCGTGTCGCCATCTGCATAATAATGGACATATTTAAAGTTACTTTAACTCATGTCGAATATTATGCTTATTAAAATAAATACGTCTCTTTCTTAATTCCTATAAAAAATGCATTAATTTTGTTCTTTTTTAATATTTCAATCATCCGTAATTACAACTATTGTCTAGTAAATACCATTTAAAAGTTACATCATTAAGTATATATTCTTGCATGGGCTGTTCTACCATATTTTAATCATGAGACTAGTTAGGGGCTTATGAAGGGGTTAAAGGGGCTATAGAAATCTAAAAAGATATACGTAAATTTTATTATGATTCTTAGGCTACTTTCACTCCAAATATGTACTTTTTTGGTCAGACGATTCAGAATTTTTCAAATTAATTCCATTTTACAAAAAAACATATAATATTATTGTAGTTCCAATTGAGCCAATATCTTATACAATATTAATCAATAACAATTAGCCAAACTTTACAATATTGTCACATGAAGCGGTTATGCTTCTCCGATATGCTTCTTCATCATAATATATATTGCATCACTTCATACCCATAACGTATAACTGATGTCAGAGGACTGATTTATCGGTGTATGGTTACACGGTACACGTTAAAATGAAATATAGTTGCAACTTTATAATAAAAGTGATAGTATGGATAGGTGCCCCACGTATTTATCATATTATGCTATTAAAATGAATATGAATTTTTAAGTCACGTGTTCTTAAAAATATTACACTACTATGAGTTGTCTCTCACTGACTAAAAGTTAAAATCAATCATGAAAAGAAGTTATTAATGTAATAATAATGTCTTCCTTTAATAATTGCTAGTCAAGAATAGCAAACTGCACAGAATATTCTGCAATAAGGTGTAAGTACACACAAGCGTAGTCTCTATTAATTTTACTTTCAAAGTCAAACTATACACACCGTCTTTGCCGTGACTATTTGCTGTAAAGCATTCTAAACGTCGGAAACCAAAAACCTACATAAATCCGCGATAAAATCTGAAAATATAGTTCCATTTTTAATATACACACTGACACCAGTAATAAAACAAACGTCGAACTTGTCAACTTTCCCACTCCAGCCTGCTACTGAGAATTTCACAATAGAAAATTCAATAACTGTAATTCTTGGTCTTATCTAGAAATCAACCTAGTGCCCTCCGATCTGCAACCACGCATGCCAGCTACTAGACCGACAAAGCATGACACAGAACTTATTATTTTAAATGAAAGGGGTTTTAATTTTCTAATAACTGCCAAAATTAATAATAATTTTACTTGGTCTTTAATAAGATCTTGTTGCGCTTTATAATATCAGTGTTTTCGAAGTACTCGAACCTTCTAACGTCCTTAATTGACACCTCTAAAAGCTATAAGCAAAATATTTGTACTGAAAGTCCTGTTAACGTAGCTTAATATCGTTATATGCAAGAACATAGGTATTTCGTACAACCTTTCAACCCTCATTTTACCTGCTTAAGGGCTGAATATGAGAAAATGCGGCTTTCGGCGGCTTAACGTTTTAAACATAAGCCTAAAAGTCTTTTTAATGACTAATAAGTATCTAGGTTATATTTTAAAAAATTTAAAATACGTATAAACACAATTTGTGTTTCTCTATGCATAAATAATACTCGTATTTTAGTCCAACCATATACCATAACATCAATTACCTAAGCCTTTGCTTTATTAGCAGAAGTAATAGAAGCGCATTGAGATTCAAATATCGAAATGTGTGCATCTGATAATTTATCGAACTGGCTTTTCATTTCCCGAGGCTCGACACATGGAAATTGGTCATCCATCCTGACGTATGGAGTGAGAACTGACATTTGCTCAGCACAAAAGTAAACAATATTTCCATTGAAAAATGTAACATAATATTTTATAGGCCTCTTGACTGGCATGTTTGTTTGTTAATTCGTTTGTTGTCGAATGTAAACATACAGTGTTTTAGTGATTGTGAATTAATTCATGTTGACAATATCTCAAAGTTTAAGAACCCTATCTTTCTTAATGACGACACGTTTGACTCAGTTGGTAGTGGCCCTATTTAATGCAAAAGCGGTCGTGGGTTCGAGTCCCGCTGGGCACATTCATTTGTTGAGCACGAATGTTTGTACTTCAGTCATGGGTGTTTCTATTATAAAATTCAAAATATTTTATTCAGCATAAAATTATTACAATTTTTTACTGAATGTCATGAGTTTACTACCAGTTCGGAAAGAAGAAGCCGCTGACCTGAGAAGAACTGGAGAAAGAATGTATGTATAATGTATCAACTATCTAGTATCCGTACCTTAAACCTCGTAGCTTCCCAAGGAACTAGATGGCGCTGTTGTGATAATGTCTCATTATATTTTGACTTTGTTTTATAATAATATGTATAGATATGTTAGTTAGATCAGATTAAAACGTGACCACAAATGTGATGAGCAACTTCGCAAGCCTTTCACTTTTATAAATTATAATGTACCTACCTGAAATCAATTGAAAATCAATGCGTCAAATTGTTAGCATTATGTTACGGTTCATAATCTTTCAAAGTTTACAATCTAACGAAATAGATTATAATCGAACGGTATTTATAATTTTACAATACCATATATATGGCAAAAAGAGGCTTGAACGCGTGTCTCAGTAGCTTCAAAGTTGAGTCTTAGATTTACCGCACAGCTACGATTAATTTTTCGAATGAGTGTTTAAAAAGGGGTCAAGAAAAATTATCCTATCTAATTCATGCGTATTTATATATGTCCCGGCCAATATCCAGCACGATAATAGTAAATATTTAGCTAACGTTTTAGAAAACTAGGTATTCTGCATTTGATACTGCCTTTGGCATTAAACTTCAACAAAGTTCGTCGATTGATGTTGCAGATCGCTCTAAGCGTTTTAACGTTCGGAAAGGTAAGTGAAACAGAGAAATAACCAGGCAAGTATTTACCATAGTGTATTAAAGAGTCTAAAAACATTTGATGTTTAATTTTTAAATCAGAATTTGACTTGTTTATATCGAGGAATTTAAAAATTCTAAACCTCAATGTTTGAAAGTAGTTTTAAACTATAAGTGGTTTCTATAGAACTTCATGAAACCAAAAGTATAGTATCAATGTAGTTACTTAGAATACAAACACACAACAATATGGGCAATAAAATTACTGATTTCAGTAATTATTATTACATCTTGAGGAATAAACTATGTTCTTCCTTTGATTAATAGGTGCTATTCCTTCACAATGATTAATTAGTAAGTTTTTCGCTAACTCGCTAACTTCTCATCAATTTATGTATTTTGCCGTAGCACAAGTTAATAAGCGTTTACTATAACATAATTAGTTTTTTTTTGTATATTTGGTAGGCTTGAAAATACTCGTAGGTCGTAGACTATTTTTTATTCTCTCCAGATTTTTTTATTTCATTTTAAGACCAAGTTTTTATGTTTTATTTTATTATGATTGACACTAGAACACACACACTGTGAGTAGGACGCGGGCGGTGCCCCGGGAAATACTAGTATTTGTATAAGAGTATTGAGCAAGTGAATGTGTTTCTTACTGCTTCAGGGTGTGACGGCTTAAAGAATTAGAATGTTTCAAAAAATTGTTTAAGTATATCTTGTACAACACATACTCGTAGACTTTTTAATAGCATTGACGTATCTACCCCACGAGACTCGCAGATACTTTAATTTATAAGCTAAAGGTTAATTCTTATAGCGTTGAGTCGTCGTCTTTACAAGATTACTTATATTCATCGGATACTTTTTTATAAATCCGTTGTTGAATAGTGGAACTACACATTTTTTTTGCAATTCCTTTGTATGAGTACATGCCATTGAAAAACAAAACGAGTTTCAGAGCTCCGTAAATTTAAACTTAGGCAATTTAACTTTTTATGGTTCCTCGATGACTTCTCTCACTCAAGTTGAAAGCTTTTAATAAGTTTACGGTGATAATTTATTTTTTGACATGACGATGGAATATCAAAGTTAGATAAAATTTTCTTTCGATTCAATTCTTTAGTCACCTCAGCGTCAGCGTAATGTTGTATTACACTTTTAGGCCTTTCTACTCCCAAACATAATTTATTGATAAAAATACCAAATTTTAAAATACTAATAATTTCAACTCGAAAACCGAATATTCCTTATATTTTAAATAAAAATTACAAAGCATGGAGCTTATTTTAAGCCGTATCATCATATTGTAAAGTACGCGTAAGCTTAATTAATATTACACTCGATTTTGACTCATTTTGTTGGAGATACTTTTAAATATGTAATTACCCGTTTTAAATTTAATTTTATTGCGACATTTGCAAATGTACAGTATGTTAAAATAACAAGTATTTGCAAATGTAAGCTGAGATAGACATATTTATACGTACGAGTATGTAACTCTAATTCGTATTCAAAATCGAAATATACATTATTCTATTAATTATTGTTTGTTTAATAAGTTTAGGTTTTATTATTCGTTTACACAATCCTTTTTATGTCCTTGAATATCTTAAGGTAACGAGATCCCTCAATCAACAAATTCAAAGAGAAGACAGACTCTAACTTGTAAAATATAAGGTGTTCTACCATTTAAAACAGTTTTACAAAATAAAATAACTAGATCGTTAGTTAGAAAAACTACAGTTCTTGTAACCCAAACAAAAAGAAAGTAATCGTGTACACCTCTAATCGTTTTAAGATTGTTTCTAGTTAGGTACACATTATGATATCTTTGAATTACATAAGTACATAATAGCAATATTGAAACGTTATATACCGTACGAATAATAGTATAAATATTCATATGAAATTTGTTTTTTCTACATAATACGTTCTCTATTTTAATTAGACGCTTATCAGCTAAGAATTTATGTCTACATTAACTATATTAATTTGCGTTTTTCTAGGACTTGCATTTTTTTTAAATCCTATAATGTACAATTTATAGTATAGAAAGAACACTCTACAATAGATTTTAGATGCCGGTCGGACTGCAGGGGTTAATATAACATTGAATAATAATATTTAATAAAACCTTTCAACATTACAGACTGAAATTACGATTTACGGTACATTTGACAGTGATTGAAACGATGTGTATATATTATGTAATACACATGTGTTATGTATATACGAGGTCTGTTCAAAAAGAAAGGTGAATTTTGAATTTTTTTGAAAAGTATTTATTTATTCATCTATATTCATTTTGTCCCCTTCAAAGTAATCCCCCTCAGATTTAATGCACTTATGCCAGCGCTTCTTCCAATCCTCGAAGCACTTCTGAAATGCGCTTTTCGGTATGTCCATTAGCTCGTTCTTCGATTCTGACTTTATTTCATTAATTGTGGCAAAACGCTTTCCTTTCATTGGTCTCTTCAGTTTTGGGAATAGGCAAAAGTCGCAGGGAGCCAAATCTGGTGAATACGGAGGTTGACGCATTATTACTGTGTAGTTATTGGCCAAAAAATCACGAACAAACATTATCGTGATGCAGAATCCATGATTTGTTTTTCCACAACTCCGGTTGTTTGAGCCGTATTGCTTTACGCAAACGTTGCATAACATCCTTGTAGTATTCCTTATAAATCGTACGACCTGTTGGCAAGAACTTATGATGCACCACGCCATTGTAATCGAAGAAAACAGTGAGTAAAACCTTCACATTTGATCGAACTTGGCGTGCTTTTTTCGATCTTGGCTCATCTGGCCGCTTCCATTGGGATGATTGGGCCTTGGTTTCGACATCATAACCATATACCCACGTTTCGTTACCAGTAATGACCCTTTTGAGCATACCTGGATCGTCTTTGACGTCATTCAACAACTCCTGAGCGATACCAATGCGACGTTGCTTTTGCTCAAAATTTTGCAAACTTTGCTGCCACACGTTTCATGCCCAAAACATTTGAGAAAATTGCATGGCATAAGCCGATTGATATGCCAACATCTTCTGTAACTTCCCTAATAGTGATTCGACGATTATCCAAAACAATTTTTCTCACTGTTTCGATGTTTTCTTCGATTGTTGACGAGGTTGTAACTCCAGGACGCTCATCGTCATCAACATCTTCTCGGCCTTCTGTAAATCGCTTATACCACTTATAAACTTTTTTTGAGACAAAATGAATTCGCCGAATGTCACAGTCAACATTTCAAGTGCCTTGGATCACTTTATTCCATTTTAACGCAAAATTTAATACATATTATTTGATCCATTTTTTTCAAAAGTCATAAATCGAAGAACACACAAAAACGTAACTAACCTTTTCGGTTGTCAACAACAAACTACTAATCCAAATTAGCTGATAATGCCAACATATGATAAACATATATGTACCAATATAACAAGAAAAAAAATCAACAATCGAATGTACACAGCCCGCGAAAATTCAAAATTCACCTTTTCTTTTGAACAGACTATGTATATAAGGTATATATATCTCATGTGCATGCTGCATGCAATATGCATTAAGTTTGTATACTGTATAATCAGTAATCTGTCAAATTGTTTTACTTAAAATGAATAAACTTCGAAAGCTTTCGTGCTTAGACACGTGTCAAGTTAAAAATTTGGACACGTTCAAACTAAGTTATGAATATTCGCTCGTATTGCCGGTATAAAAATCTATGTCAACTAGTGATCCTTCTACGTCCGTAGATGCCCCTAGCATTTATTATATTACGTAATTACAGAGAAGAGACGTTTTTTCTGACTCAATTCAAAAATAACTGATATCTATATATCCGTGACATTTTCCCAAACTATGTTGGATTAACAGTATGTTGGAAATTCATTTAATATTAAACGCTTTAATTATTTATTTCAAACATTTTATCTACAATAGGTGCCTATAGTCTATAAAATTTGCATCACAAAGGCTAAACATATCTAAGCTTCTAAGTTTACTTTCAGAGGTTAGTAAACTCGCGTCTATCAGTGACGGCAGCAAGCCTGGGCGGGGCAGGACTCAAAGTGAATAATGACCGCGAATTGTGTTTCAGTGTAATGAAAATGAAATGTTCACCCCATTATCCTTTATTTAACCTCCAGTAGAGATAAAAAAATCTTTGAAGAGCGCATTTGCTTTATTTTAAAACATTTGCTGTGTTTTTTTCATTTTATATTATAGTACCTAATAAGTTTATTCTTAAACCGAGAGAGATTTTACATTTAAAATTTTATATTAATAAATTTAGAAAATTAAGTTCAAATTCTTCTATTCTGGTCATATATTTTTAAAGGTTTCACCGATATTGATGCCTTTTTGTGTACAGAGTTTGTTTAATAAATGAGTAAATGACGGTGTTTAGTGTGTAAGAATAGTTTTATTGCCTCAGAGTAATATAGGGTAGTTACTTTTAATATAATATTTAACTAGATACAAGGGTGGTTATTAGGCCTGAAAAAGCGAAGACGACATGTGATTTTATAAATAATAACTTTTAGCAATCTAAAATCATGAAAGGGTATGAAAAAGTATGTAATGATAATAGTCATAAGATATGGAAAAGTAATGTAAGGCAAGCGTTAAAGGCACTCAAGCATCATATCACCGAGAAAATTGCCATCGAAATACGTTACACATTGGAAATTGCGACAATTTGTTAACGTTATATGTCCTAAGGGAGCTCTCAACCAACTCGCATTTTTAACAATTTATAGCAGGATGGTGTTTTTATTGCAACATACAATTGATATCGCCTTATTTATAAATGGATGCATCACATGTTCTTTGTCGGTAATTGTTCGAATCATTTACTGTCTTTCTTTTTATTATATTAATACATCAGTACATTATAAATAAAATTGAAGTGTCTGTTTTTTAATTTCAAATTAACAGCTTTTCTATACGATATATACGCTTTATATACGATACTCGCATCAAAAAATCATTTTTTTTTAATTTTTGTTTGTCTGTCTGATTGTCCCTAATCAAATAATAATTTGGCCAATTTCTGAAACAGCTGGATTTTGACGGGACTTTTACTCGCAGTTAACTCATGTTATAAGGAGTAACTTAGGCTACTTTTATTTTATTACAAATTTATAAAAACAGTTTAATTTATTTTAACTTAAGCTGACTGGGTTTGCTTGTTATAATAATAATTTTATGAAAAAATCTTAAAAGTACTTTGTTTGTTCTATTTTCAATGTAATCGTAAGTTTTTAAAAAGTTTTTTTAAATTTTCCTAAGTTATTTTTAGACAAAGAGTAAAACTATTTAAAACACACAATGCTATATGTGTGTATCCAGTCCCCTGGAAACGGGCCTCCCTTCATTACGAGGGAATAAAGTCGTAGCACACCACGCTGGCCAAATTTGTGTTGTCTGACTACACAGGTCTTTTAAAAACTTGATAGAATACGAGAGGACTCAGACATGCCTCCTCAGGTTACCTCATGGTGTTTTTCTTCACGTCATTCAATCATTCGCATGTGGTTCATAATATCAGGGGTACAAGGCCCGAGATTTGAATCCTCCTTGTGCTACTAATGAATAGATAAAAATAAATACTAAAGGCTAATTATTTGTTCATTTATATAACCCGTTACGAGTATGTCTATAACTGTAAGTGGAAGTTGAAAAAATATTTATGAATTTTATTTTATAATTTATTGAGGAAAGTTATTGGCTATCCATTTACGACCCTTTAAATCGGCACAATATTTCAACTATATAATCTACGCGGTCGGAGCCACAAATAATGCTAGTTTACTTAAAGGACTTTTCACTAAAAGAAGGTTTCATATAACATTTATGACCTTTTTTAAAAAATGTACTAAGCCGAGGATATTTTGTAACGTAAATACAATATTGAGTAAAAACAGTATAATTCAAACGTTAGTTGTATGTACTCGTAAAACGCGTCACATAAGCGTAGGTACAGTTTTTATTCTCTCAAAAAGTCCGTGACGGTTAAGGCGCTCTGTAACTCTTAAATCCATCTTACTCATATCAAGTACTCTTGCACTGAACTATTTAAAATAGTAAAAATGTAGTAGTTTACAATAATTTATGTCCTTAAATAAAATAAATGTCAATGTCAGGCTTAAATGAACAAATAAATTAAATATAAATGCACTATTAAACATGTATTTTAACTTTTTTTTATTTAAATTTATTCAATTAATTAGTTACATTTTATAACTAATTTTCACCCATTCTACTCGATTTCTGTGTTTGTAAGTCTATGGTACTCTACAGTATCATAGCTAAAACTTCCAACCGCTTGAAAAAGTCCTAGAAAATCGGTTGACGTTTTTTACTATCCAGTATCTTACGGGAATCCCTTTCCTTTGTAATTATCAAAAATCTTGTGGCATAGAAAATACGCCACTAAATCGTTGCGGAAATTAACTGATAGGGGCAGATAATTAAAAAATAAATAAAAGCCGATATTCCTTACGAATAATTTTATGAAATAAGTATTTTTATTTTTGTGTAATTGACTGACACTTCAACTTATTTGTCTGCTACCGACTCATTCTCGCTTCGAACGATATGACGATAATCTAATACCTATATATAGCTTACTGCCTTCCTCAATAAACGGACTGACTATCAAACGCAAAAAGATTTTCAAATCGGATCTTTACAAATATTTGTATTATATTGGTTAGCTTGTTTAACTAGGAAAAAACATAAACATATTAGTAGGTACATTTATATTATTAAAAACAACTAAACTAAACGTATAAAATAAATATTAAAAGTAGCAGAAATACTTCATAAGTTACCTGTAAAATACTTTTATATAGTATGAGTTCATATATTTTATTTAGATCTACTCCGTTTAGAAAAAAATGGAGCAGCAATGTTAAGAGATGTTAGTAGCGTCCTAAAAGCAAAACATTTTCAGGATTTCCCTTTGCATAGGAAGTCACAACAGAGTCGGATGCAAACAATTGGATTTGACAGCCGTTCTTTACAAAAGATGCGCAAACGGGACTTTGCTCTAGTAAATATAAAAACCAAATATTATGTATGGAAATATTTCATTTAGATTTACTTGTATATGAATTAGGCAGAATTGATATAATAGAAGTGGCGCATACGTAATAAGGTTTAGTTTATTACTTGTTAACTTCATGAGTTGATAATATTTTATGGAAACTTTTACAATAAACCGAAAAACTTTGTATTACATTGTTTTGCAAGTAAGTATATCTTGACATATCTTACTTAAAAATTAAAATGAGAGAGCTACATATACTTTTAAGTAACGAAAAGGGAGGTATAAGCCAAAATTATGAAAGAAGTTACATCATTAAGGGACTAAAGGGAGCTAAAATAGAGTATCACTTTGGAATTGTACCCGCCTGGGCGGGTCCTAATGAATCGTAATGGCGTCGAGTGCTCTCCCCGAAAATCATGCTACAGTGTTGCCTTGTTGCCACATGTTAGTCTGTATTCTGTAAAGTGTTGGAAAGTGCATAATTTACATATTTTTAAAGGTAGTATTTATACCATTAAAAATAAAAGACATTCATACTAATAAGTATGCAGTATATTTTAGAATTTGTGTCTTAAAATAAATATTTTTAATATTCTAATTCGAACTACAAACATAAATCATAATCACTATGGGATTATGATAAGTTATACACACAGACAGACATGCTGCATGACAGGACTGAAATAAATATTATGTATCCTTGTATATTTCCTACCGGAGACCTATAACACAATACGAAAAATCTATACATACGACTCGTAACACGAGTATGAGTTTTTAGTCAAATTTCACTACGCCAGGTGGTCGTCAAAAATAGTCATCGCAGCTTACCGCATTTTGCATTTGCGGAAACAACGCGGCTGTACGATGATATACTCGCAGTTCAACGCTTTGTTACAACGTACATACGTACCTACTGTTATATCTGTACACTTACATTATTACACACCTACTAACTTAGTAATACTTTGCTGTGCTGTATTCCAGTAAAGTATAATTTTAATAGAATAATTCACTTACACGACTGTTGTAACTTGTAACATATTATGGATTTAAATGAGACTTTATTAAATTATATAACTATTAATAAAGATTGTCTATCGGTCTATCTATTCTATTAAAATATATCTTGAATATTCGTGTTTTGCTATTAGTGATTGGTTCATTTCTATCGTTTAGGTGGATCTAGACATAGTCTTCGCTTTTCGTTTTGTACGCTCTAAATGAAAATCATATGTGTTCGTACAAAAGAAACAACATAGTATTTGAAACAGTACATGCACAATTGCTTATAACTCTACATTTCATTTACCATACTTCCAGTTGTATTATTATAAGTCATTTCGAATGTATTATCCTTAATTTGAAGTAATAACTAAAGCTTCAGATTTCTAAAGCTTCTTATATCTGTGAATCAAAGGGAAGTAAAGTCGCGTTCATCAGTGCCGTCGGCAACGAGAGGCGGAGAACGAGTCAAAATGAATAATGACTGCTAATTGTGCTCCGCTGTAATGAAAACAAAATGACCATTGTATTATTTTTATTTCGAGTACCTTTTTACTTTTTAGTGTTTTTATCAACGCAGAAAATGTAATGAAGGTGTTGTTAATTCATTCAATTGAATTAACATTAAAGTTAGAAGATAATTGAGTTAACATTAAAGTTAGAAAATATTTTGGTACTTACGTACTAATGATGACACACTTTTATTTTTTCTATAGATTTGTGTGAATGTGCTTATATCGTAAAATCTTAAATCGAAAATTAATAATAGGTTCATAAAGTTAATTTTAAGAATGTTTCTTTCTAGGTTGGTTAGGTTAGGTTAGATATATGACCACAATATCGCACGAGCCGAGCGAGCGCAGCGAGCGTGCCGCGGCAGCGGCCGGCGAGTGCCATAGTCAAAAATTAATAATAGGTTCATAAGGTTAATTTTAAGAATCTTTCTTTCTAGGTTGGTTAGGTTAGGAATGTAGATGCAAATTGGCGGCATTTAGAAATTGCCGCCAATCGCCATATTTATGACATGTCTATGGCACTCGCCGGCCGCTGCCGCGGCACGCTCGCTGCGCTCGCTCGGCTCGTGCGATATTGTGGTCATATATCTAACCTAACCTAACCAACCTAGAAAGAAACATTCTTAAAATTAACCTTATGAACCTATTATATGAAAACCCAAAGAAAATAGTTTTTTACGATATAAGCACATTAAAAATAAAAGTGTGTCATCATTAGTACGTAAGTACCAATATTTTTATAAATCCTTCCTAAGGATAGGACCACTTCGTTGCCCGTCTGCCTGTCTGTCTATCTATCAAGCCCTTTTCCTCAGGAACACGTGAATATACTCGTACGTCAAATACTCATGTCTACAATATCTTAGAGCTGTAAAAAAATCAAACTTCAACGCAATAATAATAATAATAATAATAGCAGCCGAATGGGCCGGCACGCCCCGTATAGTACCACTCTCTCACAGAAGACCGGCGTGAAGTGGCAGCTATGTCAGATCAGGTGAGCCTCCTGCCCGTTTGCCCCCTTTGTCCCATAAAAAAAATACCTTTTATTTTTACACTCGCAAGGCACAGCATAAACCCTAAACTCAGAAATTTACCCACCGTAATAAAATAAAAAGAAAAACTAACAAACCAACAAAAACTAACTAACCTAACCTAACCTCACGGTGGTTACATCAAATAGCAAAAAACTTGCTTCATGGTATGGCCTCGGTATTAATAATAATTGTCGAAATTATAATAATCTTATTTTTATAATGAATCTACTGAAATATTGCATATTTATTTTTATATTTTTTATACTATACAACTGCAGTAAAAATGTAAAAAAAAGTAAGAAGTAAAAGAACTGGTAGTTATTAACTTTGGTAATTTTCGAATTCAGTGACTGTCAGAAAAGTCCGCTAAATCTATATAAGGCTCATTATAATATTTTACCAGAGAGTGAAGTAGGCTAGTCTGTTGCTAATTTTAGATACCTCTAAGGAGCTTTCGATCACATCAGAATAGACATTTAGATCCCCCAACAATACTTTATTAATTTTTGCACCAGCATTTTTAGAAACAGACTCTGAGATTGTAGAAGAAATATAGATTATTGAATCTAAAAATAACAAAGATGGAATTCGATAGTAAATATATATCCATACTAATATTATAAATGCGAAAGTAACTCTGTCTTTCTGTCTGTCTGTCTGTCTGTTACCTTTTCACGCCTAAACCACCCAACCGATTTTGCTGAAATTTGGTATGTAGATAGTTTGCATTCATGAGAAGGAAATAGGCATATTATTTTTTGAAAATTCAACCCCTAAAAGGGTTAAAAGGGGTTGCAAAGTTTGTATGAGAAAAATATTTTTATTGCACATTTTTGCATGAAACTTTGAATTAATGCTTTTTAGTACAAATGATGAAACACGTATTTCAGGGTTTTTCGAAATTCACCCCCATTGGGGGTTAAAGGGGGTGGCTAAGTTTGTATGGGAAATTTAATTCTATTGAAATATTTTGCGTGACACTGAAATAATGCTCTGCAATACAAATTATGAGATACATATCTAAGCGTTTTTTGAAAATCAACCCCTATGGGGGTTAACGGGGGTGGCACAATTTGCGTAGGAAAAATATTTAACAGTAATTTTTACCATAAGTCCATAACAATGAACCACGTACATCAGTTTATCATTAACGAAAAACACACAAAGAAATTATGATACACATAGTAGCAAAATTGGTTAAAAATAGGAAATAAGTTTTAGAAAGCGCAGCAGTGGCGGCACGGCAGGATGCTACACAGTAGTTTTCAGAAAAGAGGGCCAGAACTTTAAATGGGGAATCAGTCTTTGGTACATTATAAGTAACAGTATATAAGCAAAAATGTTTATTTTATTCACTCTTAGCGCGAGCGAAGCCGCGGGCACCGCTAGTGTACATATATAGCAAAAAAAAGCATTTATCTAATATGGTAAATAAAAACTATATAATTTTAAAAAACAGAAATTAAGTTAAGTTAAATAATGCCTCCGGATAGCGTGAACTGTGAAGATATTATGTTCCATGTGCAAAGTGTAGGGTGAACTAAATCAAGTAAGGACGGGAACTAAAATGTGATATTTCTATGTAACTTTGATCCCTAAAAAATATCTAACAAAGACAATTGACTAGGTTGTTTGAATATGGGACATGATACCTTCATATATTATAATAGGAATCCAACTGACATCAACAACATCCAAAATTGACAATCCAACACTAAAAGTATTTAAAACTCGCATTAAAGAGCATTATCTTAATCAATCCTATGTGGATTGATTAAGATAATGCTAATAATGCTATGGTTTCCTTGTTATATGTTTATTTCTTAAAGTATGTGTATGTATATATGTATGTATGTATGTATGTATGTATCCATGTATCTATGTATGCATGTATGTATGTATGTTTATATGTATATATTCATGTATGTATGTATATATGTATTTATGTTTATAGTTTGTATCTACACCGCACTTAATGTTCTCTATTATTTCCTTTCCTTGCTAAAGGGTTTCTGGAAGAAATCTCTTAAAGAGATAAGTTATCCCTTGTACACAATGTCTCCGCTTTCTTTTTTTTATGTATGTTCTTTCTTTTTTTGTGTGGTACATAAATAAATAATAGGAATTTCCTTCTAAATACAAGTCTTTCCGTTTCAAAAGCTTATAATTCCTGGACCTCTTGGACCAATTTTTTATATAACTGTAAATACCTTTAAAAAGTAGTACACACGTATAATTTTAGTATTATTAAATACAATAGGTAGTACCTACATTAAGAGAATCTTGAGGAAGAAAGGAGACGCCTCTACCGAGACCTAATATTCCTTGTTATCACGTAGCGATGTTATTATATCAAGCTCTGAGCTGCAAGTTTACGAGCAATAAAACGTCATTCTTCACTAAATGAAATAAGCTAAGGCTAAATCGCGAATCCAGTCACAAAATTTGTTATGTAATAACAGGTATATTAAGCATTTGTTTTACTTTATTTAATAAAAGTAATAACATTTGATGAATTTATCTCTTTAAATAAAATAAGAATATTATCCAAATAAATGGCTTAGCAACACGTTGTAGTACTATCCACCATATCCACTAGTAAATAAATGTAAAATAAATGTTGTCTTAAAGTGCGTGGTGTTTGTGTGTGCATGATAATATTGTTATACGTATTTTTTATCAGTGTCTAATATACTCGTACATAGATATGCAACTGGGTCAATAATAACGAATTCTCTTAATCAATAATCAATGTCGACGTCATTTTAGAATACAACACGCAAAAAAAAGAACGCTCGTCATTTCTATTTGTTAAATGTTCAAACATTCGACTAAATTCAATAATTGAAATGTATTAACTTTACAATTTATCAAAGAAAGACAGTTTTAAAGAATAAAGCCAATGACTCGCGTTCGTCTACAAAACGGGTCCCATTATTACAATTTATTTTCAGCTCACGTACTTTTTACTATTTTCTATTACTTTTCTGGAAACTCAATTACATGGAAACTATTGCGTCTTATTTATAATTAAAATATTTTTTTGCTTAAAATATCGAATATTGTTTGTTTTTTTTACATTATGATAAAATCAACTATTTTTTGTGAAAGTTCAGAAGTAAAAAAATAATAATAAGAGGATATCATGATAAATATACAGTTAGCTTTTAAATATTAACTATTGACAACTTATTTTTTTCTTCGTATAAAAATTAAGAAAAATGAAATACAGTTCAGAAAATGTTTTAATAAGTTTTTAATACAATTTTATTTCATTCCTTGATTGCATAAGATATTAATAATATAAAAAGCTTCTTTAATTAGTAGATATAAGCACTATTTCATTCAATCCACACATTTCGTTTTTGTTGGTTTTAACCGGATGATACTTGTATCTGAGGCATAAATAATATTACCGTCGCTTTCTACAGCTACTCCGTAAATGTTGTCCATTGAAGCAAGGTTTTCTATTTTTTTGCCTTCATTATCAATAGAATATATGCCAGAAGGTGTTGAGAAAAATAAGTTACCATTTATATCTGACGTTATACTATTTAAATTATAATCACCTAAGTAAAAAGTATTATCTTTAACTTTTTTGTAAACAAAAAGCCCTGAAGAATTTGAAAAATATATATTATCATGATTGTCAAGAGCGACCAACATTCCATTTGTATCGACCAATTGAGAAACTCGCTGCGACTGATTGTCTTTGTATACATAAATATGTTCTTCTGGATAGGTTGAATAATAGAGATCCTTTTTAAAGAACATTTGCCAAATGTTATGGTACGTTCCATTAATATGTGTAGCCATTTTGGTATGATAATCAAATTTGTAAATCCCATCGTTGCCTCCTAAATACACTACATTAGCTTTATTGTTAACTGCATTAGCAAATCCACCATTAATACCTTTAATAATTTGAAACTCATTTGTCTTGAGATTAATATACGCTGATTCGAATATTGAATTGATTTCGCGCGTGGAATAGCTAAAAAATAAATGGTTAGTGTCATAATCGATCGCTAGTTGATATGGACTAGTTACAGCGTCTTTTAGTACTTCTTGTTGATGGTTTATATTATGGACGACCACTCCATTGCAATTTTCATTGATAACTCGTGCCTCAATGTAAACAATGAAAAACAACAAAATGATTATCTTCATCTGAAATAAAAAAAACGCAACTGAAACACAATATGTCTATGGATTGAAATTAATAACCAAAATTTAATATTAAATAATACGCTCAGAATATTAAACATATAATTCATCAAATCATTTCTGGATGATTGGAAATATAAACTAGCATTAAGCTGAGCTTTGTGAGAGCTCGCGTAGTTTGTCTAACGGGTTATAATGTTACAGCGATGTTTGGTTTTCTAACAGATGGCGTTGGATACCACTAATAACATTCATTCAAAGAACACAAAATTGTTAATGTTCATTTCTTTTATGATTATAAAATTATATATTTTTTGACAGATAACAATAATCTAGATATGAAGTTAAATTACTATTTTAAAGCTAACTAATATAGGCGTAATAGTTTTTCAGTAAAGTTTACCACAAAATGCTTCTAGGTTGTGGGATAGTGTTAGGTCTCGCTTCGCCCGCCCTAATAAAAGTTTTGCTAAGGGAAAGATTTTTCGAAGTTGAATATATATAATAATAATATGACTTTAGAACTTAATTTCTATTATCGTTTATAGTTTACGTGGTTTACGAAGTTTACGAAGAAGAAGAATTATTGATATTTTAAAATTGATTTATTAATTTAACAATTGCAAAAGTTGAAAAAAATATATTTAAAAACTAAATATACAATAATGATAAAAATATAACGTATATTATTATTTTACTCACTATGTATGTCCAGTAAGAAGCCGCTCAATGGAACAGCTTGTAACGTAGCTTGCTGTCGTTTAAACATATACGTATGCACAATTACATATCTTGTTTGCCTTTAGAAAGGTTATGAATGTTATCATTTTCACATATTTATAACCATTAATTATTATTTACTGCGTTTATTATAATAATGTGAAAAAAATATGTTTGTTTATTTATTTTTTAGCGTTAAATTAAAATGAATATTTTGTTTACTAGTGCTAAAACAATACATTTCTTTATTAACATAATGACTAGCAGAACCCGCGGATTCGCTCGCGTTAAAAGTACAAAAAATATGTTCGGCTTTATGCTACTACTTGTCATGTGCCAACGATCCGGCCGCCAGATATCCAGCCGTTTCATATTATAGAACTTCTTTGAAAACTGAATTGGAAAGTCATTTTAAATACTTGGGAGAGAATCCAAACTACCTAATTGCTATCTTTTTAGACCCAAGGTTTCAAGTCAGACTATTTGGGAGTTCTTAAGACTGAAAAAGTCCGCCAGAAAATCATCACAGAGTATATAAAATACTCTTACAACGAATCTTCTTCTGACAGTAACAAGATTATCGCCGTCTTTAACACCTACTAAACGAATAAAAGAAGATGAATCTGGATCCAACTTCACACGTGAAGCTCATGACACTTTTTGGAACTGTTTCAATGAAGTGGCAAAGGACAATAGTGGTTTTTGTAGCGACTAAGAAAAACAAATCCAATTGCGAACGAGATACACTTTTTTAAAGGTATCTGGAATCGATCGCAATCACGACCCATATATTTGGTGGTCAATTAATTTAAATTAGTACTTGTCAAAGTTTCCTAGAATTTATCGTTCAGTACCTTATTTACAGCGAAAGGTTATTTGCAGAGGTATGGTATATAAAGCCGAGGGGAGTCGCCTCTTACCATCAAATGCCGAAAATTTAGTATTCATGCATCACAATTTGCCACTTGTTAATTTTGAGTACTAAACTAATTAATAAAACAAACATTTTTGACGTGCGATTACAAAAATAAACGGTGTCCAAAACCTATTGTGGTATGATTATCATTGTGTAATATAATGATTTTTTTTTAATTTTAGTATCCGGTATCCGGCCCGGCCGGATACTGACTTACCATCCGGAATCCGGCCGGATAGTGAAAACAAGGCCGGATAGGCCGGATACCGGATAGTTGCCGGATATCCGTTTCATCTCTATTTTTCATCTTTTTAGGGGTAAATTTCGGAAAATGTTTTCTTAGCATACAAAGAACACACCCTCCAAGTTATAAGTATCTACGATAAACGGCTTAGGCTGTGCGTTAATCTGTCAGTCATTCAGGACAAAGCATTTTATAGTAGGTATAGATATATTCCTAAATGTGTTTAATTTTTTTATTACATAAATATTAAAAGTCTTCCTAATCTTTATATTAAATAGAAAAAAGTTATAATGTTCGACTACAAAAAGGTTTAAACACATTACAAACTGTTTCAAATTAAAAATACTATATAATTAATGGTGATAAATTAGGTTTATGATATTTATTTATAGGTTAGGTTTATATTATTTTGACACAGAAATGAAACTATTATTTTATAGTTAATCATATAAAAATATTAAAATTTTCAGTACTGACTTCAGTAATATTGGTGACGATTTCAAATCTAATACAAAGAAGATATGATAAGTGATAACCAATCTATGCTAAAGATAAATTATGAAGTGACCAAGAGTGGACGGTATAGAATTGACTTTGTCCGATAATATTATAGTAATTTATAGGGTCATATTTCTCGCGTCGCACCCAAATGGGACCTTTGTGATCATAAAAAGGTGACCCGTCCACAGCTTAAAAGAATCAGCAAAACTTAATTGCCAAATTAATCTTTATAAGATTGTATTTTTACTTGTAAAAATATATTTTTCTCGAGTATATGAAATAACTGTCTGTAATAAACAAATTGCTCAGCGAGAAAGATTGTTAGAGTGTTAATTACCTCGCTTACAGTTTTCGACTTTGCGTTGAGTATGCAAAAACAAACCTAAAACGTAAACGTCGATACAATGGTAGCCCAGTGATTACGCGCTAATTTGAGGAACCAAATGAAACGAGTGGTTTCGGGTTTTGTCCCTTTTTAATTTTTATGTGCTAACCATTTTCAATATAATTACTACTTATCTGACGGTGAAAGAAAACACCACCGTAAGGGGAGTTGTTATCATGTTGAGAAAACTGCTTGTCTGAGAAAACCAAGCAAGTTTTTGAAAGACATGTAAAATCTGCCGAGCCGCCTTGGCTAGCATGATGGATTGAATGATCCGGTGTTGAAAAAAGGCCCAGACCCAGCAGTGGGAGAAAAAAAAACGACTAAGTACATACATATATCTTGTCTAAGCTCCGTGATAAACTCCCTCTATATACACCTAATAGTAACTAAATTACAGTGTGTAATTATTGCTTTTGATTAACTATTATAAATTGAACTATAATGAGATATAGGTACAGACATATCATATAGAATTACATAATATGGATTAATTGATATAACTTCAGATACTGTCATCAAAGTAATATAAATTGTTAGTATGTTAAACAATAATGTCCAAATTAACCAAAAGTCCAAAAAAACTCATAACCACTGCTCTGTAATTTCCTGAATATGATATAACGTAAATTAACTTTAAGTAGGTATGTTTCGTCTATTTCAAATTATTAGTTATTATATATAGTTCATTTTTTCAATCTCATTTTACAACCATTATTTGAAATAAATAGGTATTCATTTAAAAATCCATTTAAGGATCTTGAAATATACTGTTTATATTAATTTGTGTAACATATCAAAGTTGTCTAGGCTTTAATCTGACAATGCTATTTTTATATCCATAAATAAAGTTCCCATCACTCTCCACAGCGATCCTATAAATGTCATTCATTGTAAAGAGCTTTTCAATGTTTTTATTTTCACTATTAGAGAATACTACATTTGTCGACGAAAAAAATAGATTGCCATTAATATTAGACGGAGTTCCGTTTTAAATGTAATGTCCTAAAAACTGAATAACGCCTTTATTTTATTCGTGAACGTAAAGACCCGTTGCATTTGAAAAATATTTGTTATCATCAATATCTGAGGAACACGCTGTGACTGTCCATCTTTATACACATATACCTACATGTTCTTCTGGATAAGTCGTGTAATAAAAATTATTCTAAAAGAACATTTGCCAAATTAAATGAGTTGTACCATTAATATGCTTAGCAGTTTTAGTTTCATAATTGGTAAATTCCATCAACACCATTTAAGTAAGCAGTCTTCGCTTGTCGGTCAACAATTTGAGCAAATCCATCTTTTATTCCTTTAATTATTCCAAACTCTATTGTTTGAAGGTTCATATATCCCGAATAAAATTTCATATAATTTTCACTGTCAGAAAAACTAAAAAATAGAACGTTTGTTAACTTCCTACGCTCTTTTAAAATTTCTTTGTAACTATCAATATAAACACTTACTTCAATGAGTTCGTAGCTAGCTGTTGTGTGAACTCCAGTAGAAAATAAATTGATTATTACATACAATATCATCTGAAACGGTATAAACTTTTAGAATAATAATTTAAAGTCTTAACGTCGTGCGTCTGCAATACTTATTCTTAAGAAATGTACAGTGAAAAGTAACGTACGCGGTAAGTAATTTTCGGTGTTTTCTATGACAAATTGACTTTTGCTGCTGCTACTAGTAGTTTCTCCTCGCTCACTATATATCAGTAATAATATTATAAAATTAAACGACATATTTACCTTTTCCAAAATACTTTTACTGGACACTTGACTAAAAAATATTATAAAAATTTTAAAGAAATTTTCAACGAACAAAATGCATTTAATTTCTTGTGGAAACTTGTAAAAACTAAATGACTGCACATGTTTTAAGGTGGTTCATAAATATATACCAAAAGGAATACCACGATATGTGAACAATGAACATTTATATGACACAAATTATATTTGCTTTTGCTAACGACTTCGTGCGTATATACTTGTATTTCCACTCATTAGTTAGATTTATATATCTAAAAAAACTCCAATATATTATAATAATAATAATTTTCTTCGACTGAGATTAATTGAGACTGGCCAACTGCGCGGGAGATATTATAGTGCACGAGTGTATGTGAGTGTGTGACTCATCACCAACTTCCTAACTCCGGGCTTTTTTTTTTTTTTTATGGGACAAAGGGGGCAAACGGGCAGGAGGCTCACCTGATGGAAAGTGATCACCGCCGCCCATGGACATCTGCAACACCACAGGGCTTGCAAATGCGTTGCCGGCCTTTCAAGAAAGAATACGCTCTCTTCTTGAAGGTTGCCAGGTCGTAACGGTTCGGAAAGACCGCCGGCGACAGCTGGTTCCACAGAGTGGTTGTGCGAGGCAGAAAATGCCTAAGGAATCGCACTGTTGTGGAACGCTGGACATCGAGGTGGTGTGGGTGGAATTTACGGTTTTGGCGCGATGTCCGATGATGGAATTCTGCGGCCGGGATCAGTTCGAACAATTCCTCAGAACACTCACCGTGATAAATGCGGTAGAAGATGCATAGTGATCCAACATCTCTACGCAGAGCTAAAGTATCAAGCCGATCGGAAAGAGCTTGATCGTCTATAAGTCGAACCGCCCTACGTTGAATGCGGTCAAATGGAAGTAGCTGGTACTGGGGAGCTCCTGCCCAGAGATGAGAACAGTACTCCATGTGCGGCCGAATTTGCGCCTTATAGAGGTTAAGGCGCTGACCAGACGTGAAGTACTGTCTCGCCTTACTGAGCACACCAAGCTTCTTTGAGGCCAATTTGGCCTTATCTTCCAATTGACCACGAAACTGGACTTTGCTCGAAATGTCGACGCCAAGTATTCCGATACTGGCTGTGGCAGACAGGGGAGTGTCCTCAAATTGAGGAGTTACGACAAACGGCATTGTTTTAGCGGTTAACGCGCAAACTTGTGTCTTTTTGGGGTTAAATTGGACTAAGTTTCGTCGACCCCAATCCGAGACTTTGGTTAACAAAGATTCGACTTCAGACACAAGTTTGTTCCGGCACTCGTCGACGTATTCCCGAGAAATATTAGCGCGGCCAGTGTACAGGGCATCCACAGTGCTATCGTCTGCATAGCAATGAATGTTGTTGATTTGCAACATGTCATTGATATGCAGAAGGAACAGAGTAGGAGACAGTACGCAGCCTTGTGGTACACCAGCATTGACAAATTTAGGATCAGAGCAAGCACCGTCGACAACGATGCTCTCTTGATCTGCCAAAAAGCTGGTGATCCAGTTGCACAATTTCTCGGGAAGCCCATAGGAAGGTAGCTTCGAAAGAAGCGCTTTGTGCCATACCCGATCAAAGGCCTTCGCTATGTCCAGACTGGCCGCAAGCGCCTCCCCCTTGGTCTCAACTGCTTCTGCCCATCTATGTGTCAGGTAAACTAGAAGATCACCGGCTGAGCGACCTCGACGAAAGCCGTACTGGCGGTCACTAATCAGCTGGTGCTCCTCTAGGTACCGCAGGAGCTGGCAGTTGGTAATGGTCTCCATTATCTTGGAGAGCAAGGAGGTAATGGCTATTGGCCTATAATTGGACCGATCCGAGCGGTTGCCCTTTTTTGGGATCGGGTGCACTAAAGCGGCCTTCCAGGATTTCGGGAATACGCCTAATGAATAGGAGTGCCGGAAAAGACGCGTTAAGACCGGTGCCAACTCCGGAGCACATGTCTTCAACACGATCGGAGGGATGCCATCGGGCCCACTCGACATATGAATGTCCAAGGAGAGAAGCGCTTTTCGTACTGCGCTTTGCCGGAACTGAACTTCCGGCATCGTAGTATCGCACCGCGGGATTGTCGATGGTGAGTTTCCTTGGTCATCCAGAGTCGAGTTGGACGCGAAAAGAGAGCCCAGTAGATCGGCTTTCTCCTTCGCGGCATGGGCCAGCGAGCCATCCTCCGTGTGCAGAGGTGGAAGAGAAGGCTGACAGAAATTCCCTAAAACAGCCTTTGCGAGAGACCAGAACGCACGTGTTCCTGAAGGAAGACGCCCCAATCTCTCGCCAATTCTGCTAATGTGCTTCGACTTCGCATTAGCAATTACACTTTTACTGAGACTTACTGAACAGAAAGACTTAATAACTAAACTTGGCCCAACCCGGGACTCGAACTCAAGACCTCAGGATGTGTAACCGTACATGCTAGCCACTCCAATATATTATATAGTAGGTTCGGGTAATAAGGTTTGTCGGGTAATAAGGCCTAAGCAATTAAAATCCTATTTTAAATACTTTGAATCGCTCAAGCTCACAAAGGTAGGTAGCTAAAACTTAAAGATAGCACCTAGAACGTATCACGACAGGATAGCTCGTGCGATGTCGCTAGGGCAGCGTCATCAATTGTGGGAAGCGATCGTACAGCACGAATAATAAAAAATCGTCCGTTAGAAACGTAAGTATTCTTTTAAATATTTTAAATGATTATGTCATTTCGCATTATTAATTTTCCTTATTTCATACTTTTATGATCTTTGGAGTTTAAATTAAAATCTTACGGTTCGAATCATATTATTTTAATTCTTCTTTACACACATTGTCGGCGGCTAATAAGGCCTACAAAATTTTACTGTAGGCCTTATTATCCTCCCTTTTGTAATTATTAACCCCCGACCAAAAACGATGGGGTGTTATATAGTTTGACGTGTCTGTGTATGTGTATGTTTGTCTGTGACATCGTAGCGCTCGAGCGGATGAACCGATTTTGGTTTTGTTTTTTTTTGTTTGAAAGATGAATTAGTCGGGATTGTTCCTAGCTATGTCTGAAGAAAATCGGTCTTAGATAGCCGCCGCTACAAATAAACTAAAATATACAATACCTAAATATATAATAAATATATAATACCTAGTCGCTATACCTAGTCGATATCTTGTTATTGCAATAATTATTACTACTAAATATTATTCAGATAGTAGGAACGGGTATTAACCGCCGCTTGGCGGTCATTACCTGTAACGTTATTCATTCTTATTAAACTTTAAAAGACAAGTACTTATTTTTAAAGATAGTTATTTTTGTACTTCACTATCTCAATAAGCAATATTAATGGAATCTTTTATAAAACACACTGCAATTAACCATATTGTTACAATTTTATCGGCTAGGTTATCTATACTTGTACAACAATTTTAACATAGATGAATCTGCACATTAAACATTTTTTTTGGAAAATTTTATTACTATTGTCCCTGATCCCGAATCTATTTTTAACCTATGACCTAATCACGAGAAACCAATCAACTGATTTTGGTAAAACTTGGTATGATAATATATTATACACTTTTTGCTGCAGGAAAATATCACATCTCTGAGAAATTAATATTTATTGTTAATAAAAATAAATAAATAAAAATTAAATATGTATGCTATGTAAGTAATCTATTTTATACGTTTTGAATACCAAATTAAAACCTAACCAAAATTCAGTACATTTCGTACTATCGCATCGAAATCACGTCGCTTTACTGGCCATAAATTTGAAATAGCTCTCTACCTGTGAAACCGGATTGATTCATCACCAACCATTTCAAAGGAAATCAATTCATTTTATTTTTCCGTACCTATTACAATTGTTTTCAGTATTTGACAACACGAGTTTTTGTTTGTTTGATACGGATACTTTGTTATTTTATTAGTCTTATAATGTTTCAAATACAGATTAATGACGCTAAATGGTATATTGTATGTATCCATAGGTATTCATTGTGTATTCAGCCCTTTACAACGTCCCACTGCTGGGTACGAGCCTCCCTTCAATACGAGGAGGAACAGGCCATAGTCCACCACGCTGGCCTAGTGCAGGTTGGCGGATTTCACAATGAAAATATCAGAGGTGCGAGACCCGGATTTGAACCCGCATCACTCGGTAATACAAGCGAGCATTATCACTGGGCTAGCACTGTCTCCTATGTACTGGCAGGTATTCATTATTTTATGTTCTATACTATTACATTCCTCTAATCGTAACTTGAATAGCATTAGCAAATGTATCGAGAGCTTTCCTTCTAACTTTTTACAAACACCATTTTGCACTATCCATCCGCCCTACGTTATTGACGTACCTGTTCCTGTTCCTATTACGTTTATTCGTACTTATTTCGTACGTTATTGACGTACCTGTTTCCTGTTATAAAATTAGTTGACTCAATTTTGCGTATCTATAGAAACCATTAAAGTGTCCTTTTTGATATTTTGTACTCGTATTTTTATTATTTTTTTCTGTAATTTTTAGAATCAATGCGGGGAATGAAAAGCTATGTATGAAAGACAAAAGAGCATAATCTGACTTTTCTGTGTTAGTCATTCGAAATGGATTAAGTTTTGAAATAAAGGAAACCAAAACAAAAAAGAAACAAAAGATGAAAGATTTTTCTATTCTATTTAATAAATATAAAATACTAGTAGAACTTCATCGAACTAAAATCTCTCTTTTTTATATTCTCTTGTAAGAAAGGAGTTTGTAAAATTTGTATTTATTCATAAGTACTCATTTGTAATACTTCAATATACCTAATATCATAGTGAGTCTGGGACAATCGGAACTTATCTCTTAGTCAAAGGTTATTGTGTCTCAAGGGTCATCTCTCACATACAAGTGCATTTTCTAGTCCCTTAAGCACAAACTCCAGTTAAATCGACAAAACCGGTAAGAAATCAGGTGCACGACCGACGAATTTAAGTGTTTTATGAGGCATGGCGGTGAGATCTGGGCTGTTATTGAGAATAAGTTCTAGACAAGAAAACAGAGAGAAATTTAATAACTAATTTGCTTGAACTGGAACTAGACCAGACGACCTCCAGATATGCAACGATTATAGTATGTCCGTTATTTGCAAAGTAGATTTTTTTCTTACGACGGCCCGCTAAATTTTTAGTTTATCGTCTAAAAAAGTATCAGATCAAAATAAACTCTTTAAGCCTAAAATACACCATCGAGACATTCAGACCTTAGTATATTTTTAAAATACTACAAAATAATAAGTATAAAACATATTATTAAATACACACATTACTTTGTTGAATGTGTATTCTAAACAATTATATATATACAAAAGTAAAATATAAAGGTGCCTTTAATCCAATCGATTTTAATTATTGCAGCTATCTCACATTGAGATTACGTTAATTCTTCGTAGGCGGATAAAATTCAGATTGGTACACCATCAACTATTCACACCACACCATTTTGGGCTTTACTATTCCATTAACGCACTTTAATTATTGGGGTCTACATTCGAATGAATGTGAAAATGTTTGTAGAGCGGAACTGGCTTCAGGAAAGATTTTCTTCTGGCTTCAGAAATTTTAAGAACATTTAATTAATTTCCTTTGATTCTGTAGATAAATATTTTTAAACAGGTGAAATGAGAAAGCTTTACATTTAACAGGTCTAAATTAGTCCAGCTGTTTAATGACCGAGTAACAAACATATAAACGTAATATATAACGCTTAAATAAAAGATAAACAGCATTATTTCACATAGAACGAAAGACAATTTATAGGATGTAAATGACTTCGAGATTAGCTTACAATTTAGAAAGGAATGGTTTCAACGTTTCGTTTCTGCATCCCGAAATGAAGTACTTGATTTATTACTGATCCTTCAATGAATCAATATAGACAGGGCTGTCTGTAGAAAAAACAGTCCTCAATACATTAAACCTCCAAAAAAGGGTTTCTTAAAAGATTGCTTAAATAAATTACTACTACGCATTCATTCGCGTATTGTAGATTACCGTTCTGTGTTATTTCTATAATTAAAAAAGTAATAAAATAATCCGTCTATATTCTGAACACTTATAATGTTCACTTTACATTATCTTACTTTAAAGCAAACATATCATCGATTGAATACAATACATGGTCTAAACCGAACTTACAAAAAAACCTTTCAAAAAGATCTAACCTACCATTGTTATTTGTTTGCGTCATAAACAAGCCAGTATTTTCTATCAAAGTATCGTCATCGTATAGGTATTTAACGATTTTATTATAAAGAGCTAATTCGTATGGCAAAATATTCCGAAGTAAAAATAATTTGCTTCGAAATTGTGCAAACTTGATACTTTCTACTATAATATTGTAATACTACTATGAACTTTAATTGTTCTTCTATTTTACTGCAAATTGCTATTAAAGTAAACAGCGTTTTCAAATTTACTAAGTAGAAAGTTTATAGGTGCCTTGACTTCTATTTAAAATATGAATTCTAAGTGCAAGAATTCCTCCGAAATAACCCACGCGTTAGACCAAAAGCTTTTAGAGTCGAGATGGATACGTCTCTTGTAAAAATTGTTTCATATGAATATTTACCATACTCATACAACTCTATTGAAATATGGAGAATACGAGAGAACATTTTAAGTGTATCGTTACTCGTATATACAAATGTTATTGCTTTTTTATTTAATTTGTTAATATTTCGAGTGACTCTGTTATTGTAATAAATCATTGAAAATGATTTTCTTTATTAACAGTATTGTCTCGGTCCATACAAAATTTATTTGATAAATAGATAAAATAATCCTATTTTACCGATGTTTTAAAAATAAATATATTTATGTTGTAAAACTGACATACTTTAATTTAACCATCCACAATTTAGCGTTCGCTTTATATCACTTTAATATCATGAATCAATTTAGTATCTAAATATAGGAACTAAATTATGGGTTATTGATGTTCGTAGCGTTCATAAACCTAATCAACACACTTTTAAAGAAAATTTTCATTTAAAAACAACTTAACGCATATTATTATATTAGAGAAATTATATTAGATATATTATATTAGAGAAAAAATATTAATATATTTTTTCTCTAATATTTCTATAGAGTACTTTTCGGTCTATTTGGTAATGTTTAAATTAATTAAATATTAATTAATCATAAATGGTTTTTACTTCGTGAAGTGAATTATAAAATACCTACGCTCCTAGATGCCCGTCGTATTTATAATATTATAGAAGCTTTCAGAAGAGTCGATTTTTTAAGTCTTAATACTCAGCTTATTTCCGCAAAATGTTCATTAATTCTAGCTTATTAAAACAGCTCAAAAGGATTTTCAAAAAAAACAGTATTGAATTTTTTTTCATTTATTACTATCCCCAATGCTTGTAGAATATTGTTATAATAATATAATGTTAGAACTTAAATCGCTGACAGTCCATTTGATACATTAAAAATGTGTAGGTACATATGAATAAAATTGTCTGTTTTTAATTTCAAATTAACAGTTTTTCACTAAATGCATGTAATTTCAATGAATGCATATGAAAGGATATACGGTACTTACTTATTTTTTAAATTTTTGTCTATCTGTCTGTCGGTCTGTCTGAACATGAACAAATGTTACATTATAATCATACTTTTGGAATGAAATTTGTTTTGCTATATCTGTCATATGAAAATACTTTTATAACGAATACAGTGGATTACTGGGTTAAGGTTTGAGTAAACATGGAAATTTTATTTGTCGCTCGGATTTAATGTTTGCTTCCAATCGACTAGCTGCACATACATAACGTGAATGTTTGTTTATTCCTTTAATATATGAACAGCGGTTCTATTTACCATGGTATTATTAACCGTTATTTATTTTACTGAAATAT
Organism: Boloria euphrosyne; assembly: GCA_951802675.2. Classification (NCBI taxonomy): domain Eukaryota; kingdom Metazoa; phylum Arthropoda; class Insecta; order Lepidoptera; family Nymphalidae; genus Boloria; species Boloria euphrosyne. Next base: position 8,181,467 of record OX637877.1, read on the forward strand.
GTAATTAATAATCATTACATATTATATAATAAAATCCTCCGTCGCGTCTGTTTGTCTGTCTGTTCACGATAAACTCAAAAACTACTGCACCGATTTTCATGCTATTTTCACCAATATATAGAGTGGTTCACGAGAACGATTTTCTTAGTATACAATTTGTCAAGTTTTAGCCACATTTACTAGCGGAACCCGCGGCTTCATTAAATTCGCTAAATCTAGGAACGAGCCCGAACGAAGCGAGGGTGAGTCGCTCGTTATTAATAATTAAATTTATCCAACTTTGAAAATAATAATATATAAAAAAATACCGAATGTATGAAATGTTTATTGCAAAATAATATGATGTTTCGACCATAACAATCCATTTGAGCGATACAAATTAAAGACAAATTTGAATTTAAAAAGAAAAATTTCGATAACTTTAACCTATATAAATTTTTTTATATACAAGGAGGAAAAAACTAGAAAATGATCAAGAAACAATTTTTTTGTGTTAAATGAAGATCAGCTGACGCTGTATTCCTGACTTGGTATTCCGTCTGATAAATAGTTCTTTAGTTCAATGAAACGATAATGCATAAACGGGTTGTTAGTTGTTACTAAAAAAAAAATTATAAACAGATTCTGAATCGGGACTTGAATCCAAGATCTCTCACTGTAGACATATATTCTATCCAGTATCCACTAAGTTGATGAGACAACTATATAAATACTTACATATAGCATGACGACAGTTGTGAATAGGCACATTATACATAAATATCCGGCAGATATAATAAAAATAAATGTGTAACAAGAGTATACGCATTTTTATACGGCTCGCTTTATATATTGTAGACATAGCTGCATCGCAATAAATTCTATAACAGGCGCAGAAATCCAATATCAAGACTTTATACGACGGATATTTACATTCTCTGGCTCCATACTTTGCATTGTAGATACTGTTAAGTTACTGTGCGTGATCATTCTTTAGATTCTTGAATGATAAAAATAACATTATTTTTAGGATTCCGTATTCAACAAGAAACTCTTATATTGTAATCACATTCGTTTGTATGACTGTCCGCAGCTTACCTCAGTAATAGAAAGTTGTAATTTGGAAACAGTAATTTTTAGGTGCTTCCTCTACGTGCAAAGTGGTGGTTGAGAAAAAACATTTTTCTCAATGTGTGTCGTTGGATAGATCTTTCAAAAATGTTGCAATTTGTGAAAGCAATTTTTCGATTAAGGGATTCGTTTTTAAAATATTAACTAGTATATTATATTCAACAAAAATAAAAAAAATCATAGCTAAGTAGGCTTTACAAGTTTAAGAGTAATAGTCGACCAACTTATAAACTTGTTACTACAAGCCGCCAAAACCGTTAAAGTTAAATGTTCATAGTATGAAAAAGCAAAAAGCCCTCTTTTTCGCATCATTATGATTGGAACTTACGAAACTATAATATTGTACAGTTTTATTCTATATACTATCAATTCTCTCTCGCTTCCCTCTTGTCTCTAGATGCTCCCTGCCAAATTTAATGTTTGTAGCACCAAAAATGAAGGACTTTTATACAAATTTAAAAACCTTAGTCCTCCTTAATCCGACTCTGTTGCAAAATCAGTTCTTAGCGGACGTTTATTAGCTATGAACTACCAACTTGCCAAATTTCATTTTTATACATCAAGTGGTTCTCGATGTTTCGTGATGAGTGACCTTTCGCTTTTATATTCGAGTATTTAATTAAATATACCTTTGTAAAATTATTTAAAACATTGTATTTAAATAATAGAAAAACCTAGAAACGCAGTCGCGAGGCTTTTGCCTAGCAGTGTGATGAAGTGCTTTAACTGTTTGAACTATAATTGCGTATGTACATTTCGTATTTATTTAACATATAATAATTTTATCGAAGCAACTCGAACGAAACTTGATATGCTTCTCTCTAGAATAGAAAGAAAATAGTATGATATATTGTAAAAGTCGTCGTCATCTTGTATCAATATTAATATTGCAACTGCACAATTATATTACGTTATACTTATTATTATAATAAACATCGATTTTATCGAGACGGAATCTACGTAGTATAATTCGCTATAAATAACATCAATTTTTCTATTATTCGTTCAAAGTTTTTAAAGAACCCATTTAGGCCCTATATAATGATTATTTATACGTCGACTAAGCTCAAAAATATTGTCTGAGTTTAACTTAAACTTTTCAACTTAAGTCTTCATCCGTCGATGAAGGGTTAAGCATGGAAAAGGATAAAGGCTCTTAAAACTTTTCTGATTTTTAACGCGAGTAGATATATAATCGTAAAATTATATTTCGAGTAATATAAGTAAATTATTCCAGTATTTTTTTATTTTACCACCTAAAATGAAGTTATTAAATGATCTAAACCAAATCATTTGTACTCGTAAATATCATGTTTAATTATTTTTTAAACTACTTATCTGATTTTTTATTTAGGTATTTGAATTTATGTATTTATTATTTCATGTAACAAATGTCACATAAACATTGAAATTAAATAAATGCATATTATGTAAAATAAGAAAAAAGTAGCTGTGACACGGACGGACAGACAGACATGAAGAATCCATAAGGGTTCCGTTTTTTGCCGTTTGGCTACGGAACCCTAAAAATCAATGCGAAGAATGAGCACTGTTCAGTGTTCACTGTGCGTATAGTCCATTAATATTATGAATGCGATAGTCGGAATGCATAATATTTGTATTATTAGTTTTATTAAGAAATTGTAGCCCTTTAAATTTTAGAGAAATAAGTCAGTTATTAAAACAAAATACAAATCGTACGTAATATAATAATAAAGAGTAGTCATGTGTAATCATCAGATTATTTTTCGAGTATCCCTAAACTTCTTACTTCCTTTCTTACATTACATAGCGACCGTGCCACCTGCGTAGGCATGTACTTCGCGAATTGAACATTTACAAAAATATTGTTCTTAGGACATTATATGTTGGGAAATTAATACAGCACCATCAAGTGATCACCATGATAAGCTAAGTGACTAGATTTAAGTCATATGGATACTAGATAGTTCATACACTAAACATACTAAATCTGATTCAAAGAGTCTTTAGAAGAAGAATTTATTTATTAGACAATTAAAATATTTATGAAACACAACCCTTATGCTATTGGTCAAACACACGATTACGTTCTGTGCCTACAAATGTTTGGCTTATCCTTTTGGATCCATTACATCGTCAATATATCTTGTTTCATATTAACATCGTACGGAAATGTCCAATAAAATTTACATAGATAAAGAAAATTGCATTTCCTAGAAACAGTTTTTCAAAAATATTCCATACAAAGAAGTGAGTAGACAAGAAATAAATCTCGTTCAGACGCAATCAAATCGTCCTCTGTCGGAAAGGGATCTCCCTTGCGTGCACTTTCAACTGAGTTATTGCTTTATTTTGAAGTTAATTGGACTTACTTCAATCTACTTGATTCATGAATACAGGTAAATTATAATGATTTCTTTAAATTCCCGGAAAAGTAACTTTGCTTCTATCTGTTGAACAAACTGTCAGTTTTATGCAACAAGTCATCTGTGATAACGAACATTAATTTATTTTAAATTGGCGAAGTCAACTGTGCCCAACTGGCACTCCTGGAAGCCATTAAAGGAAATAATTGAATTGAATTTATTTTAATATAACAAATTATAATTAATAATAATTTGTACTAGAAATAAAACATCAACTCAATTACTCAACAATTAATAAGCGACTTACAGTAGCTTTTCTACACTGCCTCTCTAGGTGCCTAACAGTGATAATTTGGTTCATATTTCTATCTGTGTTTTAAATTTTATAAAGTAATAGGTATGCATACAAAACACAATACACATTTATAATAGTACTTCGATAAAGGATAGAAAACAACTCTTTATTACAAAAATGCTTCATTATCATTACTCGTGTTTGAAATTACATTATAAATATTTTTGTGTTTCAGGAAATATCTAAACAGACAAATTAATACTGCTGATCAGTTGATTTGATATTTATAGTGTTTTATTTTTACTTTATTTTTTAACGCCCCACTTCTGGGCACAGGCCTCCCTTCAATACGAGGAGTATCAGGCCATAGTACACCACACTGGCCAAATACGTTTTGGCAGACATTACATACAGACAACCATGTTAGAAATGATTCGCACATGAAAGTATCAGAGGTGCTAGACCCGGATTTGAACCCGCTTCACTTGGTTACCCAAGCGAGGGCGTTGCCATTAAATGAAAAGGCTATTGTGTATTACATATTCTTTAAATTATATCGTAAAGAATCTTATGTTTTATTCATGGGACCGGGAGCTAAAGCGTTTTTTCCGCAATAAAGTTGAGAACATTTCGTGCAATTCATTAAAAATATTTCTTTTTTCAGTGTTATTTGCTACTCCTTATGAAGACATTATTCAGTTAATTGGTCATCACATTGCAGGTTCTCACAGGTATTAAACAGTAATAAAGTACCTTATTAAATCGTTCTCTATCAAATGGCATCTCTGAAAATAGCTTTAAATTTTAGTCTCATATCATACAAGCACTAATATCCTGTGTTATACCTACATTTATATACATATGAATAAAATTGAAGTGTCAGTTTTTAATTTCAAATTAACAACTTTTCACTAAATGCATTTGAAAGTATATACGATACTAACATCAAAAAATCAATTTTTAAAACTTTTTCTGTCTGTCTGTTTGTTCCGGCTAATCTCTGCAACGACTGGACCGATTTTATAGTTTATATTATAAGGAGTAACTTATGCTACTTTTGTTTTAGAAATTTTATTTATTTTAACTAGCGCAACCCGTGACGCAAATCATAATATAATATTACTTCTTATATACATTGCAATTTCCATATTTTTTTAATTAAATAAATATCTGACGACATGTTTCATTCAGTTTTTAGTGACTACATTAACTGTGCCAGCGGTTACGGATTCCAATTGCGCTGGGATCATTCATTTGTTGAGAACGATTGTTTGTACTCCAGTCATGCATGGTATCCATAACACAAGCCTCAGCTTACCATGGAACTATATCGTGCTGTGTTTATGTCCCAACACATATTTACTCATTTCTAATACTATACAATTTAAATAGCCAGATTTAAAAAGCTAACGAAATAATAAACGCAATCTGCAAATTAGGTTAAAATATCATCAAGACTTTCGATATTTAAGTGCTTGCCAGCTGCTTGAAAATGTAATTTAAAATGAAATGAGATTTTACAACCAGATTTTTATATTTTAATATGCCTGAATTTCATATTAACAAGATTTTCCTCTGATTCGTGTACAGAATATTTTGTGTCACAATCTTATGTTTAAAATGAAAACCTACATATATAATTAATCTATACGTTCATTTAAAATTATATTTTATACTTATTTATTTAGTACTGCATTGTTTACTTTACATATTAAACGAAACAAATATTGCAATTATTACCGGATAATAATAAAGTTTTATCAATGTTATTTGTTTTGGGGCCTATAGGCCAGCCTTTTGGACAATTATTTTATTTGCTAACTGCTTAAAGAAAAATAAAAAAATAGTTTAAATATGAGGGGATATTACATTCAGCGCCATCTTGTTCCGTGGTTAACTACGAGGCTTATTTTACAGATACTTTAAATACACACCCCAGCGGGACTCGAACCCACGACGGCAATACTTAGTTTGTGTAAAACTAAGTATTTTATTTATATATAGAGGAATTATTTTATTTATTCTTCTTTCTTTTTATTGCACATCAAACAAAAAAAAATATAAAAAATCCATATTTTAAAAGTTTTATTAAAATATTTTTCTTATTACTTACATACTACCTATATTTAAGTGAGTAAATTAAACCGCATAAAATAATGATAGTAACAATTAACTTTATCATAACTAAAATATCATAACTCGTAGAAAAGTTTAAAACAATTTATTAAAATATTAGTTATTAAATTTATATTCGGAAAATATATACTACTAGAACTATTTTAATAGTGTACTCTTAATTGCATTCCAAAAACATTGGGAATGTTAACTTAATTCATAAAAAGTTCCAGTACTTTCCAGTACTTACATAATATAATTATTAGTCCTTTAAAAGAGTCGGTTCTGTTTTTAAAGTCATTTTGATTTGACCTATAATTAAATCCAATACTGTAGTCACTCTAAAATTAGCTCTGAATTTTTCACAATTCTTCAAAAAAACTGGATACAAATACTCTAAGACGGCGTGATCCAAAGTAGGGAATAAGTGGTGCAAAGCATGATGACCAAAGTTAGTCAATACTTTAAAATAATTGTCGTTGATTTCCTTTCGATCCATTACAGCTTCTAGCTCATGTATGCCCCAATCTGGGTTTTCATCTCTAAAATCGAAAAAAATATATTAGACTTTCAAATGGTATTTATCTTTTTTCGTTGGAGATCAGAGAAAAATAAAACATTTTTACTTTTAACCTGAAGTTTTCTTAAAGGTCACTTTTCTTAAAGGTCAAACAACAATTTTATAACAAAAAACTTTTTACAAATTAGGTAAATGTTTTCAGTTGTAGGATGGATGTTATTTAAAAAGTTTCTTGCCCACAGGTACAAATTTATCATAATATTATCTTTTACGAGGAATCACAAAGTCGTATTTTTTTACGGGTGTTTATGAAGAAATGACATGATGTTTCGAAAAACAATTTTTTTTGGGCAAAAATTCACAGAAGTCTCAATACGTATTAAATATATGTACATACATTATATTATATATAGTACCTATAATAATCCTCGATGTCAACTTTGGCCAAAGCCAAACAATAGTCCCGTTTCAATTGGTTACGTTTATAGTTTTTTTTATTTGTTCCGTGCAATGGATGCAATTTATAAATTTTTATTTCTCACCTAACTTGATCGCCATCTTTAAATATTTTTGGGTGATGATGAGCAGCATTTGATCCGATCATAAAGAAAATAAAGCTTGAAGTACACAATATCCACAGCCAGTTAATAAGAACGTCGTAAAGACTGCCACCAGTAACGAGATACATCCACAAAGGTAACAAAAATCCCACAGCATCATGCCACCGATAATGTTTTTTAAAGAAATCCTTACGTAAAAAGACCGACGTTGACCTAAAAAAAGTATATATTATTACAATAAAAATTTTTTTCAAGCAACCTTAGCAAATTTTGAATAAAACAAATTATTAAAAAAAACAATATATGCAGCGTATTATCTAAAAATGAAATATATTCTCCTCATTTAATTACCTTTTCAAAAAGTTAAGAAAATATATAAAAGGAAATGTAATTAATTCAATCAAAACTGTAAAATCAGCATAAAATGGTCGGTCTTTCCTTGGCAACCAAGATATCATTGGGTCGAAAGCACTTATTTCTAAATCCATTAAAGTGTTCGGATAAAGATGATGAGATAGGGCGTGAGATACTCTGAAATCTCTGAAAAAGAATTAATACATAAAAATATATTTATAATTAATAATAAATAGACAACAATAAAAATAGTTTACTATTTACCTATAAGACCATAAGCTCAAGTTAAAAAGATACATTCTCCAATTAGATTTTCTATGAATGTAGTTATGTGATGCTATAACTACATAGGCCAATGATAGAGATGCTATACAATAGGACGCCATTACAACCCAGTAATTATTAGACCAACATGACAACGCCGATGTTACAAGTAAAGTTAGCAGTAGACCGTCTATGATCATATCACTATATTTCTCTGTGCCTTTTGGAACCTTCTTTAGTTCTTCTCTTACTTCTCGTTTTAGTGTGCGAAAAAAGCCATCTTCCTTAAATGTAAAAGGCGAATTTCTGGGTGATTTGGCATCCCTTACATAAAATTTTTCTAACATTGATTCCGCAATAGTATCGATATGATGGCATTCAAAGGCTTCTGTTATATCGGTGCCCTGTAAAAGAAACTTCGCTAAATCTCGTCTATCGCACTTAATAATCGTATAAGTTATGGACAAGATTATAAAAAAGTATAAATGAAATCTATATGACTAAATTATAATTAGCATATTCAGCTTTCATCTTTCTATCTATATTCAATATGCGCCTTACGTATTTTAAAACATTTAGAACTAAAAAAAAAACAAATGCCAAATACATAGACAAAAATTAAAAACCGATATCAATGTCTAAAATTTAAGTCTAAAATAGTTTAGTTTCTAGTATTGTACATACTCCTACTTTCCTATTGTTAATGTCTTTCTACTCAAATCTACTCACTGCCTCAGTGGTGCAGTGGCTAGCATGTACGGTCGCACACCGGGAAGTCCTAGGATCGAGTCCCGGGTCAGGTCAAGTTTAGTTACTCAGTCTTTTTTTTTCATAAGCTATAATTACTGAGCCTGGAGTTGGGAAGTTGGCGGTGTTTCACCTCCGTGCCTTGGAGACCTCGTAAAGCCGTTGGTCCTGCGCCTTAACTCCCACAGATCGTGTCGAGCATTCGTCCCACCGGAATATGAGAGTGATAAGGAACAGAGTGCACTTGTGTTTGCGCGTACACTTGTGCACTATAATATCTCCCGCACCGTTGGCTAGTCTCAATGCGATTGGCTGCCGTGGCCGTAATCGGTCGGGAGGGACATTATTTAAATCTCCTAATCCTTCATGACCTATCAAGAATCATTTAAATGAAGTAATTCACTTTGGTTCAAAAATGTTCATTAAATCTCGTATCTCACCTACTTATTATAGGAATTTTCTGCTGTCCCAAAATTGAAAAGAATATTAAATTCGAACGCATGGCTTCTTTAAGTTATATTTCATTTTGCATAATATCGTTAAGAAATATATTATGAAATTCGTAAAATATAGTGCTCTAATCAGACTTTTTAATTGCACTTTTTAGGTTTATTTTGGTTTATATTCTAACTTTTTATAAAAATGCATTTTCACAAATTAAATTATAAGCAAAATATGGAATTTTGTTTGATTAATTCTGCGCCTCTAATTTGATATCAACGAAAAAAAGGATTTGCTAAATGTTATTATTTAAATTAATAATAAAAACATTAAATGGACATAAAACAATAAAAATAATATAAAGTTTTAATTTCAAATCATAATAAATAACACGACCTTACTATCCAACAACAAAACATCGTATAAGATAACAAAGTTTAAATGATCGAGTTGTAAAGATAAGTCGTAATAAGAGGTCTCACGGGGAAGAAAAATATTTTATAAATATTAGCAAAACGCGTTTGCGAATTAACTCAGTTTAAAGTAAGATAAAAATTAGGTAAAATTTACTCACTTGCAAAAATTCTTATTAAGACCAAAAAGGTCTTAAAAATTTATTTTAAAAAAATATAATTAACCTTTAAGTTACTTATATAAACTTATATAAAATTGGAAACGGATATACATGACATTCGCTTAAATGGTCGGATGGCAGGTTTCTAAAATTAAGATAAAGCGTGTTCTTAAAACGTTACAGAAAGAAAGTGCCAGCCCATGAACGAATTAGCCACAGGACTAGACATAAAATACAAATGTATGAAAACTCGTTCAACCAACTGAATCGTAACGCACACAAAGATCTTATGACATTATTATAAACACAGATACACACTACATAAAAATTCACTCTATTTCTAGTGCTTGAACGTAATCGATAAAATACATATATCGATGAATGAATTAATGACATCATAGACATTATTGTTTGATTTTGCACCGACAATCAAACCCAGAACCTTCGAATGAACAGAAAAAGGGTATCATAAATAAACTGTAAGACAAAGGAAATAAAGGGAGAGTAAAGTTGAGGTAAGCTCTCGGTACAATATTTCAATTAAGCTAAAATAAGCAGGACGTTGTTATGATTTTTTATTCGATTATAGTTATTATAGACATCTAATTTTTTATTAAAGTTTAAATTATGTAAACAGGTTTCATTGTCGTTAAATATCGATATATTTTTCGACATTGTCAAGCACTAGTCGATGTCAAATGGACTCACTCGACAGTTTTGTCATTTGTTCTAAATGGTATAATCCAGTCATTTTATGATGGTTGTCAGATGTCAATAATATAATATAGAAATATCGACTATATTTAACATAGTTGGATAATACGACATTTTATTTTATACCTCATTTACATTCAGCCCCTGCCGCTGCCCCTCGCGCTGCCCGGCGATAATTCCCTAAATACTGCTGTAGCAGGATCGAGAGGAGTGTGTGTTTACATACTGCCCTACCACTCACTTCGCTTTCAAGTTTCGGCAATGGCAGATGTCGAAATAATTACAGCGGCCGCGCTGTCTCTTTTTGCGATACATAATTATGTTCGATATTTAAAAAGATACAGGCGCTCGGCGAGTACTGAACGTCGGAGCAGAATGTAATATTATGTCAGTTATATTATGTCTAGTCCTGTGGCTGATTCGTTCATGTGCCAGCCCTATCTCATTTACCATGTCTATTACTTACTATTTTACAAATTAAATTTAAATTACTTGTATTATTATTATGCACACTAACAATAGCATATCGGCGAAAACTCAATCAAATCAAATTCAAAATACTTTAAATCGAATTATCTCGACTAAATTGTAATATTATGTAACAAGCGAAGCAAACACAAATAAATATAGAGGTGGTAACTTGTAACTAGTTTTCAGAAGCGAAATTGTAAAATGCGGCCAACTTAGAGTACCAATTTATCTTTCAAATTGAAATACTACGTTTTGTTAGGTTACCAATGTTTGTGTTCTAGATTTTATCAGTTAACTTTAAAGCAATAAATATACAAATAAAAAATATTATAAAAGTTATTATTTCTTTAAAGTTGTTTACACAGCGTTTTTTCATAAATACTTAATTAGTACTCTGTGAAGCGAACACAAGCAAAAAAAAAGAAGATAAATAATTAACTTTCAGGTACTTTTATAAACATGCCCTTTTTAGGGTTCCATAGTCTATTTTTTTAGCTTGGCTTAGCTTAAACACTTTTAGTACTAGAAAGCTGTAATTTAGCATATTAGTCACGCCTACAGGGTTGTATAATGAAATTTATTTTTTTTTACCTGAAAAACCTGTTTATTTACTTGTCCATCCCATTATGTGGGGTGTCGTTAGACAGATCTTTCAAAAATATTTTGGGTTAGTGATTTTTTTAATTACGGGATTGGTTTTAAAACATTAAGTTTAAAAGTGCTAAGATTTGTTCAAGTGTAATTGTTTTGAATGTACCTGTAAAATATTTTTTTACTATATTGATATAATCGTAACATTTTACATTGAAACCTAGTTCATCCTTAACTATTTTCGGTTGTTTACCGGCTTCAATTAAAGTTGTTATAGTTTCTGACTAAACTCATTATAGAAAAAGTATTATTAAGTACTTTACCTAAACAGCTAAATCTACATGATCAATCAATACATGAATGAATTTTTTTTTGTTTTAAATATATGCTTCTGAATCACGGAAAGTGATGCACATGAAGATTCTACCGTTGATGTTTCTGACATAGTACCATCAATTCCATATAGGTCGTAAATACTCTTCGATAATTTGAATTAGATTAACCTAAATATAATAGTGTCAACTATATTAATAACTAATTAATTAAGTAATTAGATATACGTAGTATTTACATTATTTTATCCAGACTGTATTACTAATTCAAACAATTCTTTGTTCTAGTCCCATTTTAAACCTTTCAAATGTTTGCAATATTTGTTTAGTATTGTTTAGGTTTGCCTAGTATCCCGTAACAATGGAAGTATTTTTCTCTTTCAATAGAACTTCAGTACATCATGTTATTTGAATAATTTTTCATTTAGCTAGTAACCCAACAAGCTAAATGTCATTTATTTTTGCTTTTACTATTAAGTGAAATAAGGCCATTAAAGGAAATAATTGAATTGAATTGAATAAAATTTTTAATGCTTTTTCTCCTTTGAGCAGTTGCTTTTTAGATATTGTTGTTATAGATTGCATTGACCTCTCGACTTCTCACAAGTTGCTGCTTTGATAACACTAACATTGACTTGACGTTCTATTCCCGCGATATCTCTATAAAATACTAAAACACCTTTTAATATTATTATATTTAGAGTTACTCGTTGTACAGCTTAGTAAGTCTCTGTACATTGGTGGCCGTCACTAACATTTTGTAGTTAAAAATATTATTCGTAAAGTATTTGTTAAGCGATTCTGAAATAAAGGTATTATTCCCTAATAAATCAATATTATTTGCGAATAGAGACAAAATACAAATATTGGTTAGCTTAATATCAGAGTAAAGTATTTGTTAAGCGATTCTGAAATAAAGGTATTATTCCCTAATAAATCAATATTATTTGCGAATAGAGACAAAATACAAATATTGGTTAGCTTAATATCAGAGTAAAGTATTTGTTAAGCGATTCTGAAATAAAGGTATTATTCCCTAATAAATCAATATTATTTGCGAATAGAGACAAAATACAAATATTGGTTAGCTTAATATCAGAGGAATGATTGTAAAAATAAAAATATGATACGAAATTTTATGCAAACTATTTATCATCTATGACCTTGTTAGGAGTATAGTAAAAGTACCTTTGTCAGTTCCAGCCACTCCGATCCACCAGGGTGTTTTTGAATAAAATGTTCGAGGTCGTATAATCTATCATGCACTCGCCATAAGCCTTCTGCCCCATCGTCTAAAGCTTTCCCCTGAAGCCATTGTACCGGATCTCGGAATCCTCCGTCCCTTAGAGATGGATATTTCAACTGGGGGAAACTGACATGAGTTTTCTTTTCTATAGCTCGTCGGTGAGCTAACTCTAAATAATCTGAATCTTTTGGTGCCATGTTGACCGAACAGAACGTACGGTGACGAACCGAAACAGTACAAATTATTTAGTTATGATTACTGCTTATATAAACTCACAATATCGTTATCGGTACTCTGTGATGAACTTAGTACAACGTCGTATCATATTAAAATATAAATATAATAATCGCAATTATAAAACTACCACCTTTGAACTCGTAAAATGTCATCCTTGTGCTGTTTTTCTTAATATTTTTAGCTTAAGTGTTCTTTTTTTATTTCAATTATAGTCGTATATTTGTAATTAAAATATTTACCATATTTTAAAATCTTCATTATCATAGGATATTAATGTTATTACAAAAATATTGTATTTAAGTATATTTTTATATTTCAATTTATGTTTATACACAACAATCTTTACTTTTTATGAAACTACAGGACTAATGTTTTGAGACTGATGTAATTATATTCCCCTTTAATTTAAATTTATTTAAATAAACTATTACTATATTAGTTTACATAAAATTACTGATATATCGTACATTTTTATAGCGCCATTTTAAAATCTAACTTATATCCCGGACTTTAGTTTTATGGCGAAAATGAGGATTTTTTTTATATTTTTGTCAAATAATTAATTAATTGATAAATATATAATAAATATAAATAAGCAAAATTACTACACTGTCTTCTTTTAGATTATTAGATGATTAATTTAAAAAAAATCTGGCAAAACCTGTCCTGTCCACGGTGAAAATTGTGTCAAAGTCAAGATATTATTTTTAATTTACTATTTACTTTATTTTAATCTAGAGTGACTATTAAATAATTATTAATTACTTGTTAAAAATTATGATTAATGACTTCTATTAACTAATTGTTAAATTTGAATGTATACTTAATACTTATACATCCAAATTAAACGTTATATTCGATAATATACAAGATACATAAGCGTACCATTTGTTTGTTTCGTTTTAAAAGATCAGAATATACAATAATGTACAAGCTATATACAGTTTAAAATAAACAACTATCGACCAAGATCCCTGGGCTACCAGACTACGAGTACTTATTTTCTCATGAACCTTGGGGATTAAGTAAATAGTTTAAGTATGTAGGTACTTAGAGTGTACCGGTGCTAAAGTTAAGTACATATAGTATTCACTTCTCTTTCTCTTCCTTAAAGCTTCAGTGCTGATTTTAACGTTAGAGTTAATTATTATAGGAAAGATGTTAAAGTTAATAAATTTTATGAAATAAGGAAAATTATCCCTTTACATTAAGGTATAAGAATAAGTTAGAAATTATCATCTATTTAAATTTATCCGTATAAGTATAAAATTATTTACTTAATTTACCATATATTCGATAAACCATGATAACCTTATTTAACTTTAGGTTTAGTGCAAAAGTTACCTAGATAGACGACGGTAAAAAATCAAAACATTGTGTAATATTGATCTTCTTTAAAACTATTTTTTATATTTATATTAATACATATTATAAAGCTACACTACATTTTTTCATATTACATTGAGAAAAAACTCATCTTCTTGCCTACTGTTTAGCTAATACTTGCTGAACCCGCGGTATCGCTAGCGCTAAAGTCGTTGTAGAAGAGTCGCTAATATTTAATACGATAAACATATATACGAAACAGATAGGTACATATTTAATAATTGTGCAAGTCATGTTCAGTTACAATAATTGTACAATTCTTTCGTTAAATCGTCATGCAATCAGCTTTAGCCAAATAACCAGTTTTCTTTGCCCTTTTATCATCGGTAGAGGCGATAAGACATTATACACTTTCATTTCTTTTAAGAAGTTTTTGGTACTTCAACTCCGGCAAGTTTTTACTGCAGTGGATGTAAAAAAATAATTGTGACCAAAGAACGTGTATTTTCATAACTAGTTTCATATTTCTGAATTTCTTGCATGTTAAATACCATTGCTTTGATATAAGGCAAGGTCAATGTCAAACCAATCAAACCACCAATGTACCGTAAATCAATTAGATCCGCACTTTTTCCTAATAACCAGTCAGTTCTCGCGAGAATATCCCAACATACGAGTACTTGTACTAATGTATGTATACTTGTAATGGTTACATTGAAGATGATATGATAGGATATTATTAAAAGGGCTCTTTTAATAAATCCTTAAGTGACATGTTATTGTAAATAGAATAGTCTAGTTTAAGTACATTTTTCTCCCAGAAAATTTCGTTTCAATAATATACAGGCATATTTGCATCATAGACTGTATGGCGTTTAGCATCCGGCTGATAACGCAAAATGATACGGAAACCATTACAGGACATTCCAGGATTGTAAGATGTATAAAATGTTCAAGAAAATTTGAATGACCCACATTTATCAGAGGTACTCGATCTAAAGGCCTTAAAGCGTTCTTGATATTACAAGTATAAAATGGACATCTTCCTCGCTCTTCAAAAATTGTATATCAGTTGAAGTCATCAGCTAAGTACATCGCTATGTACCCAGTATAGATGCTCGTTTTTTAATGATAAAAACGGTTTATCTCGATTTCCGGCAATACTAGAAGTCCGGAACTTTCACTCGCAGATAGCTAATGTTATAAGGAGTTATTTAGGCTACTTTTGTTTTATTAGAAAATTATAAAAACCTTTTAATTTATTCAAACTTACGCCCAGCGAAGCGATCCGGGTTTGCTAGTAATTAATAAATAACGAGCCCAAAAGTGCTTCCAAAGAGTAATTTTATAATAGCTACGTATTATTAGCTACAAAGAAAATCACTCTATAGGCATAAAAAAGTAAGATAAATCAAAAGCAATGGGAAATGAAAGAATTAACAATTAATTATAATGATAATTGTGCTTTTTAATTTTTTAAGAAAAAGAATAGTCGAAAAGCAACGCAAAGCCCTTTATCACTGTTAAATTAGAATGCGGATGGGAGGAAGGTAATGTTTATGGCACAAAAAGTAAACCCTTATAATTTCGTTATTTCCGTCAATGATTTCATGTTATATTTATCTGAGAGTTGAGACTTTTAATGTAAGTATGTTATAATGTTTTGGTGGAAAATTCCGACCAAAATATGTATCTAAAATATTATTATTATATTATATATTAAATTGTTTATAAAAACTTAAATAAATATCTATAATATTATAATTTTAATAATTAGTTGCTACGAGAATTCCTCCTAATGCGAGAAGAGAACATGGCATTATGATGGCCAAGAATGGGTTAGCAGACTAACGTACAACCTAGCTGAGGTCATCTCACACAAATAGCTTTCATCATGATGTTTTCCTTCGAAACACGGGATTTGAATCCAGTTCACTTGGTTTCGAAAGCTAGTGCCTTAAGTTTCACTTCCTATAATTTTTCCTTCGTATATATCTACAACCTATAGAATTATTGTTAATTTCAATTTAATTAGAAAAAGAAAAGCAGATTAAGACAAACAATATATATTAGTCCCGCTGAGTTTCTTTCGCCTGTTCTTCTCAGGACAGTGGTTTCTTCTTTCCGAACTGGTAGTAGACTCATGACGTTCATTAAAGAAATTGCAATAATTTAATGCTGAATAAAATATTTGAATTTGAATTTGAATATACATATTTATTTATGCTGCTAGTGTGATAAAATTTATTTCATCGCAGTTATTTCATATTTACAAAATGTTTTTCATATTGATGCGACAAAAGCCCAAAGCTTTGAGGAATGTCTTTGGCGCCAAACACTGTGCCCGCACATTTATCGTGGATGCGGGGTTTGGATATATTACTCCAGTTTAAAACACCTTTTGAATCTCTATATACATATTTGTTGTCATTTTTCCGTCACACTTTTAAAAACAAACACTAGAATAAAATATAACAATAAACAAATATTTTAAGAATCAATATCAATTTTTTTTCAAAAATCGATTTTGATCAAAAATCTAAGCGAACTATGTATTTAATTTCTGACTACTAATTTGACATTAAAAAGGAAAAGTAACTTTCCAAATTACTAGAATCTTATAGATGATATACGACGATGATAGAGAAATGATATACTATATACTTATAGAAATGATTTAAATTAACAAGTCAGCCATTTTTTAAACTATATTAAATAATCGATACTGACTTCATTACGGTAAGAACAAGAGTATTTGAACGAGGAATCTTTACATTATTTTAATTATATCAAATGGTAATCTGATGCTTACGATATTTCAATGATTTCATTGTTCATTTTATTTGCCTTTTGGACCAAATTTAGTACATATTTTCCATAGCCAAACAGATATCATTATCGCTATATCACTACATAATATTATAAAACTGTCTGTCTGTGTTCGCGAAAAACTCAAAAACTACTGCATCGATTTTCATGTTGTTTTCACCAATAGATAAAGTTGTTCTCGAAGAAGGATTTAGGATTTAATAACTAGCGAAACCCGCGACTTTGTTCGTGCTAACTCTATGGATGAACCCAAACGAAGTGTGGGCGAATCGCTAGTTTGGTATAATTTGTACCTAATAAATAACATATATTATTTAAAAAAAATGTAATACTCAATTAAATACATTTTTATCATTTTATTTAATGAAAAAAATATTTTATGTCACTAGATTAGTCATATTGTCTCCAAGAAGCTGAAGCTTAACCAGTTCACAGTCCATGAACATTCATCTGTACATAATATATCATCAAACGACGAGTGTTTGAATGAATACTGACTTAATTAAGGCATTGGGTAGACGGGTATGTATTTTTATAGAAATTAATTTACTTTCCTAGCCTTTGTTACATATTAACATCTCTTTATGAGTTTAAAGAACAATTACAAAGATAAATTTATTATAGAACTTTAAATCTAATATGTTATAAGTATGTAGCTATTAGTCTGTGCACAAAAATGTGCACAGTTTTGTGTTCAAAAAGCATAAAATAATGTTTTTGTATTTGGAACAAAGTTTTCTAATACATATACTGTATCATCCATTATCATTTTTTATTTTATTTTTTATAACATTTAATTTTTATCTCATGCTAGCGGAATCCGCGGCTTCCCTTGCGCTTAAAATGCACTATAGTAGGTAATAATCTATCACTACACAAAGTAAAAAATCGGTTCACTACTTTTTGTGTGAACGCGCACGTGGATTAGCGATAGTTATAGCTGATATATTTTTTCTGTTTCAACATAAAACTTCCTAATAAACTAACTGGCAAATAAATTTATATATGTATTCAGCCCTTTTTAACTCGGAACCAAATTTGAACCCGCATCAATATAATATCCAAGCGAGCACGTTACCACTGGGCTACTGCCGTACCAGTACCAGAGTCTATGAAACATATAGTCGTCCAACAGACGTGACAGCCAGCAGCTAGCCCAAGCTGCCAAACACTCGCTTGGGACATTAGTGTATGGTCACAATACAGAGATATAACAGTAGCGTAACTCAGCCGTCTTTTTGAGATTTACACCTACAGCTGAGCGGAGCGCTAGGGTTGGTACATACAAAAAGTAAAACAGGTAATTTTTTTAGGAATGAAACATATTATGTTAATTTAATATTATTTTTTAAGCTATTGCATAGCTTCTATCGCGGGCTTTGAGCGTAAAGACCGAATCCAGAAATTCCGTAACGAAAATAACCTGATATTTCAAATTACCTACCGCCGTGTGCTGAATTTTTTTTTTTCAACAATGACATTGGTGTCATTTTCGGGGGTTCTCGGGGTGCTGATTGCGAAAATGAGGTCCATTTTAAAATCCAAGATGGCGGACATCCGGTTTTTTTTTCAATAATGACATGGGTGTCATTTTCGAGGTTTCTCGGGGTACTGATTGCGAAAATGAGGTCCTATTTCAAATCCAAGATGGCGGATATCCGGTTTTTTTTCGATGGCGGATATCCGGTTTTTTTAATGACATGGGTGTCATTTTCGAGGTTTCTCGGGGTGTTGATTGCGAAAATGAGGTCCATTTTCAAATCCAAGATGGCGGATATCCGCTATGCAATAGCTTTACCGCGGCAGTCTCAGAGTACCTCACGTCTTTTTTACATATTTATATTATAAGTTGGTAACAGAAAAATATTTGCGTCTATTGCGACAAGTTTTAAATGCTGCGTTGTTAAATTTTACTATATAAAAAATTCGCATTCTTATGAAAAGTTTAATTAAATAAAGTTTTGGAAAACAGGGACACGCGGCAGTGGAGACAGGTTAATTTCTTTAATTTCTTTTAAAATTGATGCTAAAATCTTGCAATTTATATGTCTCTGTTTAAGCTGGAGTTTTTCTTCCATTTTTTGTACATAATTTACAAAATCATCGGGAGGTACGACCAGGAGATTTGAGCACGTATCTTTGCTGTAATCTTTATATCGGAGGTATCGAGTATCGACACTGAAATTATGAATTGTCTGGTTTGACGTCGGTTTAATATATGATTTAAAAATAAGACAGTCCTTGTGAAATTCACCACATTTTCTCAAAAGGTAACCGCAAACATAAACAAAAGAATTTTTCTCAGGCATGTTCATGTCTTTATAGTCAGAACTTGAAATTTCGATATTGTTGAATTCCTCAACGTCTGTGACTGGAAGTAGATTTGACTCAGATGATTTATCATTGTTTTCGGTTGTGAGCAATCACTTTTAATGAGAAGTTTTCCTAAATCATCTGCACAGTTTCCTCCTTTTGGAGGTTTTATGATATTGGAGAAAAACATTTTTCGGAAAGCTGATATGAATTGCCTGCTTGTTGGTTCCGTAGACATTCCATTTCTTGTCCTTATCTGGCCAAAAAGATTTTCAATTGGGTCTTGGTTCAGTCGCCTTGTAAGTAAAAATTTATAACCTTCCAACTTAAGGTCTTCAAACAACGATAAGATGGATTTTATTGTGATTTGAAAGCCTTGCACAAACTTCATATTTGACGTAACATTACGCCCGTTCTTCGGGTTTATTAATTTAAGACACTGAAAAAAATCAACGTTTCCTTAAAAAATGATATTTGTGATTCCAAGTCACAAAATGCTCTTCTGTATTCGTAGTCATCTACCAGGTTGGAAGAGTTAAAGGCATCGAATAAATTATTCATTAATTTTACCAACTCAGCAGTATCTCTCCCAGTTTCATCAATCAATTTTAAATCAATGTAAATATCTATTCCACTGGCAACGGAGTTGCTCAACAGCTGCGTGGCATAGCACACCTTCATCTTTTCAAAGTTTGATGGATTTATGTGACTATTCTTCAATTTGCGTGCAAGTTTGAAATTCTTTTGTTTATCCTGATTATAGAATTGAAGAATATGCTCAAATTTGGCGACCTTGTTATTAAAGTGAAAATCATAGAGCATTAAGTTATTGCGGACTGATTTAATAAGATGTGGCGCATCAAAAATGTAGTATATTTTTCTCTCATTTACAAAAAAATATGGCGTTTCAATAGTAACTGGTCTGTTCTTTTGCTGCTTTTGTTAAATCAGATCCCATGTCAGATACAAATGTTCTGATGTTAAGTCCGATCTCGAATAAATTTTTTAGAAGTCCGTCAATCCATTTGGCAATCTCATCGTAGTTCCGACATTCCGAGAGTAATGCAAATGCTATGGGTTGCTTCCAATTATCAAATATACCGCGAATAATCACAACCAAAGCATTTTTTGCAGGGTCTGCTGTTTGCACCCCTTCAATTTCATGGAATCCCATTATTTTGTCTGCCTTTATGTTGTAAAATAGATTTGCTTTTAAACTCATTGCGTCAACTATAATTGAGCAGTTTTTTTCCTGTTCCGACATGTTTTCAACTTTAGTTTTAAGTGCTAACATTACTCTGTCATTAATTTCAGTTGTGATTGGAATATAATGTTTATTTAGTGTGCTTCGACATGGCATACATAATACACTTTGTAGTAAACGGTACGCTTGCGGACTAGTGTAGTACACATTTAAGCAGAATGTAATGTAATCATGGTTATATCTATTTCATGTATTATTAAATTTTAAGTCAGTTTGTGCTTTTACTAGCATAGCTAATTCTTTTGTTAAAAATTTATCGCATAATTTGTAAAAAGTCTCTTTTTGATCATTTGCATTTTGAGCACTAATTTCGTTTAGTTTAATTTTTTTTCTGCATTGTGAAAGTTCAGATTTCATTTTTCTTTTACGCGGGGTATCAACTGAAAGAGATGTAGATGTCTGAGTAGTAATGGTTTTGTTTGGTAATATTTTATCCGTTTGTATACATCTACATATTTGTGTTACATCTATGGTTTGTGTTTCCTTATCTTTTTTCTGCAAATCAGGTAACTTAAGAGAAGGTAATGCTGTGTTTTTTAATTTTTTGCGATGAGGGCCTGGTAGAATATCGTGTTCCTTGAAATGTTCTTCACAAACTCTATAACATTTAGGTTTCTTCTGTAATAAATCTTCCCGAGATATCAAACGAAGCCACTCGGAACGCCTGAAAAAAATACATTATGTCACTAATTCATGTTTTCTCCTTTATGTAATTTTAAGTTCATAGATGAAGTTATATATAAGTTCAAAATGAACTTACAAATACTAAATTAATTTTTTAACTGTAAATAATTTATGTTTTGTCATGAACATTTCAAAGATGATTATTCTAAACAGATCCAAATGGACGAACGAGATGGACGGATAGGTAGACCGACAGTATTATTGGTAGTGCATTCATTTGGTGCAAATTTAAAGTGACAACAATCATCCTGATGAGATTATGCTACAGTCAACGACTTATACAGGGTGTACCAAAAACGGTATATACATCCAAAAGGACAGTAATCTATTTAACAATGAAACTGAACAACTTCCAATAAAAAGAAATTTAATTTTTAAATTTTCTATATCTTACGGTGTTTTGTGTATTTTTATTCATTATTATAATTGCTTATATTATGATATGACATATTGGGCAAAAACTTGTATCATAACAAAATATAGCAAATATAGGGTTATTACCCATTGAACTAATATTACTAAAGTACATTGTACCTTAATTAAATAACCCCTCTTCAGATGTATATACCCTTTCTGATACACCCTGTATAGTATGTATGAAAACTAAACGTAGTGTAAAATGACATCATTCAAATCCGGACAATTTTCTACTAAGTAGGTACTTATTGTATACAAACGAATAATAGTTTGCATATACCTAATATAGATACCTATTTAGTAGGTACCTACTTAAACTATTTTATTCAACGACTAGCGGACCCGACAGACGTTGTTCTGTCCACATATAAAATTTTTATAAACTTTTCCTCCCGGTGAAATGTTTTATTACGCATTCGCAAAACAACATTTACTTCGCACCGCCCATTATGTATTCGCTGATTTAATTACCATTGCACGCAATTAAACGTGAAAAAAAAAAAAACGTGGTTTACCACGTTTTCTTTAATTTTGTTCTTTAGAATAATATAAAGTTATACAAATTTTACCTTTCAGCACCATCAGGAAGTTGAAAAAATGACAATGTTGGTTTTATAATCGTTGAATTTAGGCACCCATAAACACTGCAATAAACTCGTTGTCGTGATGCCGCCATTATAAAATAGCACAAACGTAATGCCACGTTACGGAATTGACGATGCAAACCGCGAGAAACAGCGACTAAGCTCGGCGAAGCGCGGCGTGACACTACATAACTTTGCATTGCCAAGATTGGTTAGCGGCCGTGTAAACGACGCGTATGTGTGCGTGCGTCGATTCGGGCGCTCTAGTATGAAGTTAAAGTACTGTTCTATATTTGTATTGTGGTATGGTGGCAGCTTTAGCTGTCACGTCCATTGGTCGACTGAATATGTTTCATAGGCTTTGCTACTACTGTCCAGATAAATTAATATGTTAACGTTGCCGTTCCGTCAAATACATACATCTTTGACGGAACGGCAACGTCGCTTTTTTGCGTTTCGATACAAAGACGTCAACTTAAAATCTATTTCTAAAAGTCAAATATTAAATTATTCTTTAGTTTGCTTTGTTATGAGAAATATAATGTTTTGTAAATTCACAACCTAATGTCAAATTGTAATAGCCTAGTCAGTATGGCTGTAGCTCAAACTTTGTGAGCTTGCGATGCGAGTTCAAATCCCACGCGCGATAGACTTTTTTTCATTTTTGTTAGTTTCGTGTAGATATCTTTTAACTTACACATTATATTATATAATGGCGATTGAGAGAAAAAAATGAAAAATAAAAATTTGATCAAAAAATAAAATATCTGGCGAGGGCTACCCTATCTACGTGTTATCACCTACATACGTGAGTAAAAAATAGCCTACAATCTCATCTCAGACCTAGCAAATATACACAAAATATTCATAAAATCGGTTTTAAAATTTTATATACTTTTTAGAAAGATTATAATAAAATAGTAACTTAAACATTTATATTTTATACTTTAAATATATATTTTTTAAAACAGTGACTGTAACGAATTGTGTATTGAATATAGACTCCAAAACGATATATTTTATTTAAATGTTTGTCTGTTTGTATGTCATCGTTTAACATAAAAAGTGCCAGGGACTTATAAGTATAACTAAAATATAACCAAATGTGTGTGATAGTGATAACATTACTCGGGTCATGACTATGGATATTTTTTATTGCATAAAAATATTTCATATTTAGAGGAAAACATTAAGAGAGCATAAAATTTTAGGTCTTAAAAAGGCCTACAGAAAAGACTAAAATATCAAATCTCTCTCTCTCTCTTTCTCTATCTCTTAAGCTAAGTAAAACGCGATTAACACAAAATAAGCAAACAAAACAAAAGTTTATCTGCGTGTCTATTTAAAACGGTGTCTAAATAAATTTGGAACACAAACCTATAAATATTTACCACTAGCAAACCCGGCGCACTTCGCTGGGTTAAGGTTAAAAATAATTTAAACGGTTTTTATAATTAAAGTAGCCTAAGTTATATAGCATTGGCCATCTGCGAGTGAAAGTCCCGTCAAAATCGGTCAGCTTTAGTCGTTTCAGGGATTAGCCGAAACCAACAGACAGACAGATACACAATATGTTTAAAATTGATGTTTATATATATACTTTCATATGCATTTAGTGAAAAGCTGTTAATTTATAAATTAAATACAATCTTCAAATCTTCAATTTTATATATAGGTATGTATTCTGATATATTATAATTATTTATTATCACATTACGATTAAATCATATTTTATAACACTAAAAATATCAATATTTTCAGGCAATGAAAAAAAAGGCTACAATACAATTAGAATACGAAGGTAAATTTCGCTGTCATCGACAAGATTATAATAACTCAGATTGATTGACAGCGGAAACCGAGCGGTCTCTAACCAGAAGTCCTCGGTTCGAATCCAAGTGTTTCCAGTCCGATTAATTATTATTTCTTTTTTTTATTTTTTCCCAAAAAAAAACCAAGCGAAGCTCGGTCGCCTGATATTTCTTTTATAAATAAGAAAATTTTGAGATTTGACAGCAATTCTAGTAATTTCGAATCCTTTTCTGAAAATGCTTTGTTACACATTAAAAATTTGCAATAAACAGATCTTGTCCTGTAATTGTCAAAATGTTGTGACGTGCTACAAACGTGCTCACGGCGGCGGTATGCACTACGAGTATTACGCGAATATATTTATGACCCTTGTACGATTTAAAAATGTATCATTATGTATTGAAGTTAAATACATAATAATACATTTTAAAAAAAAAAACTTTTATGCGTTCTCCTTCTTTTTAATTTTATTTAATTTTCCTATGCAATAACCCTAAAATGTTCTTTAAAAATATTTTTACAGTTACCTATGTATTTATCTAATTATTTCGTTTGCGTATCATGATGTTTAAAAATATGAGTGCATAGTACTCAGTACACTGTATAGTCAGTACAATATTTTTAAAAATCGTGTCTGTGCCGTTGACTGCATAGAAGATCTCTTATACCCTGGGTGCGGCAGTCAGGCCACGGTGAACTTTCAGATAAGCTATTACAATTATATAGTGTTTTTGTATAAAAATCGTACTTATGATGTTAAACTCTGGAGGAGATGTTTTGTTACGAGCCCCTCATAAATGCAGCATTTAAATGAAAGATCCATGAACGGGTTATGATTATTAAATACTAAAACAAAATTTTGTGTCTGTGCTGTTGACTGCTGAAGAGTTCTTTTATTAGAACCCAACCATGGACTCATCACCAAAATTATGATAGACTTTACAGCTACCGATAATTGAATTTATATATAAAATTCATATATACGAGTACAATTTTGTATCTGTAGCAAAAGCTGTGTAGGAAAGCTCTGCTTGAAGTCAATCCAAGGTGGAGAATCAGTTCATAATAAGTAAAATTCCTACTGTTTATGATACGCAGAAGCTTTCGAAAATTCCTACTCTTCTTACAAAAATAAATTAGACTTCTAGCGTCCAGATTAAAGTGTTCACGTATTCATGGATGAGCCACCGTATTTGTATTAGAAAACTTTGTTAAATACGAAAATATTATTTTATGTTTTATTCGTAGTTCGTAGACTAAAGGCTAAAATATAATACTTATGAAGCGAAACAAGTATCCAAATATTCGCTTTATGGTGTTTACAATGAATTGTAAAAAATGTATACTTAAATATGAAACAACTAACGGATACTTTATTTGCACAAAGCTTGTATACTTTCTTTTGCAACATTTGATGTTTACATATATTTGAAAACTTGTCAACTTGTCAATTTATATACATTTCATTGCTTACGACTGTACCTACTGCCTTGCCGGTGTTCCCCACGTAACCACCTATTCCTTTTTGTGTAGTGCTACAGGTAGTATGCGTTAATGCATTTCCCAAGAGCAAATAAAAATGATTATCTCTTCTCCTAGCGACCTCAAAAATTTGTATTCACAAGGACGCTGACAAGAGCTACTTGTGAAAATAATTACCGATTTATATGCTTAAAAACTGCATTAAAATAACTTGGTCTAAAAATAAAAAAAAACTAGAGAGGGCCACCCTTATCACCTGGGGGAATAAAAATTAGCATATTCTAATACTATTCTCAGACCTACCTCGGTCAATCCGTTTCGGAGGAGTTCGATAACAAACACTAGGACACGAGATTTTTATATATTAGAATAAAGCAAACAATTTGTGTATATTCTTCAGAATATACTTTCTGATATTGAGCCTTCAAAATTTCTACTCTGCTGTTCGTATTTTATATTATTATTATTATAGGGAACTGATGTAACAGAAGCGTTTGAGTTCCACTATATTAACCCTTCCACGGAGAAAATCCTAAGTAAATTTTACATAAAGGATGCGAAAACAACTCAAAATTCTCATTTTAAGTTTCATAAAAATGGTTTTTATAAAACATTAAAAAGGACAGTTTACGAAGAGCTAAAGAAAATTTAAAAAGACGCGTCTATCACTGCTGACAGAATAACAGATGGACTATTTGCGACAGTTTTATGTAGTTGCTCCTTAGCTTGTTGGTTTGAAAATTATTGGATATCAGCACTTTGGTATTTTATTGCTTCTACATCGCTGGCATCACTTACGGTGATGTGCCACAACTTGATACATAGAAAAAGCAACTGTAGAATGAAAAACCTTTTAAATGTGACTATGTGGTCCTATAGGTAACAAAATAATGTTATTGTACTTAATTACTAAGAAATATGGGGCAAAAATTATACTAGTTTGGTTTATCTAGTTTTTTCATTATATTACATTTTTCATTATAGCAGACTACTGCTTACTTACATTTTTCCAGTTTGATGGGCTATGGCCAAATTTTTCTAATATAAAGGGGAGCCATCGCTTAGAAGTGAGTCTTAAAAGGGTAAAATAATAAAAAATATATCTTTTTTTAATTTGATTTTACATATAGATACGTAAACCCCAATAATACAATTAATATAAATGTACTATTATTTATTACTATACTAAATAATATTTAATATTATTTTAAAGAGATTTAGGGTATCTCATGTACTTTCCCATCATGTATATATAGATACTCTAATGGACTTGGAACTAAGCTCCTTAGAACCAATCCTAGTCTTTAATCCGAGGTGATACAAGCCTTTGCACGCAAGATTTGGATTTATTACTGAGTTGTTTTACACGTTTTTATTTATTTTTATTAAAAGGCAATTAGATATTTTATTATCCTATATATTTTCCTAGGAAAATTAAAATCAGTCAAATAAAATGCAGTAACACAATTCTTTGTACATTAACTAGCACTACTTTTTAATACGTCTTACCCACTAATATCTTACTTAATTAAACAAGTTGGTTGATAGGTAACTTGTTACTAATCATTGCATCGAAAAATTAGAAGAAAGTAATACGTGTATAACCTCCAGTTAGTCGCTATGTTTTGAACAACAGGTTTTTGTATTTGTATTGATGTTTACTATATTATGTTATTCGTGATATTGTTAGTTCTCAATCCGTTGACAAAATATAAAAAATGTCGATATTCGTAAGCGATACGCCCTCGCTCCAAAGCTATACAAAATGATAGCATTTTGTATAGCTTTTAGGAACTTTACTTGTCACCATTTCGCTTATTGTTGTATACCTATATATCCTTTTTAAGCAGTTTTACATAGGATTTTTCCTTGTGAGCAATAAATTGTTATAAGATCTTTAGTACCTACTACTAACTTATGATATCGACTTTATTTATAAATACGTGATAATCTATATCATTATGTTTTCTCTTAATTAGCTATTAGATAGCACATACATCAAAAATAAAACATTACATAATCTTAGAGTATTTTGGCTACTATAAGAACTTTATGTTATTAAGTAACGAAGAGTAAAATGAAGAATTATTATATTGCTTCCTTCTATCGTAATTCGTAGCTCGTAAAATTTATTATAATCAATACATAGAGGCATATGTATCATATACAAGAGTTTGCTTTTTCTAGTACACAAACAATTATTTCTATTTAAATTATGTTTTAAGCACAAATAAACTAACTAAATATTAACCGTTTTTAGGTTTGCATTCGTTCGGTTTGTAAAAATAAAATCTACTATTTCAGATTCCTAAGCATATTTATCCGCAAAGGGTTTTTCAAGACGCATTACCGTTGGCACGACGCCATTGGCTTTCTACTACCGATATATATGTGGTTGACAAGTGGCAGCTTACTCGTCCATGTTCTTTACACATTGCTCCGAATCAATTGTACTACTAGCCTAATATTTTTCCTTCGCTATGAATGCTGGTCATCACCACCCAGATGCTATTAAAGGTGGCGGTCAACCGAGGTAATTTTGTAGCTTCATTAGCTTAGCAAATACCTATGTCTGAACTACATTAAACAACCTATGACTTTATTACATTACTAATAATAAATTATCAAATATGATGTGGATTTAAACAGACAGAAAGAAAGTGAGACAGATATGTAGACAAAAAAATCTAGCGAAACACCAACTATATAGCTTATATTTAATTAATATAGTTATAACTAACAATTCCCGCGGCTTCGACCGCGCCCGAAGGATGAAAATTTGGTCTAAAACTAAAAAATAAAATATTACCTAGGGGAATAAACATTAGGCTACGACCTACCAAACATACACAAAAAATATATAAAAATCGATCAAGTCGTTTCGGAGGAGTTCGATAACAAACACCGTGGCACGAGATTTTTTATATATTAAACTATAATTTACTAAACATAATATCTCTTATAATAGTTTGAAGACAATCGTATGTATTTTAGTGATATTCTAAGGTGTCAAAGTAATAAGGGAAAATGCTGGTCATTGAGAGACGTAGTGACCGCGTGATTACAGATATTTGCAACTGCGCATTTAATTTACTTAATTATATAAACACCAGATACGATTACATCATTTAAATATTAAAATGAAAATTAAAAAACAACAACATTGTAACTGGCAGGCGACCAATAAATTAACAAATTAAAACTTAATAATTACCGGTATTAATTACATATTTACTAAACTAATCATTTAACAGTTTATAATTTCCAAATAAAATGTAATTGTCTGAATAAGTTAGTAAAATAAAATCAAGTGATTCATTCATATGTTTGTAATTTTTTCTTAAGTTTACTCGATCGAATGGATGTCAATGGCAAAATATTTGCTCTTATAACTCTCTTAAGCGACCATGCGTCACATGTTCCTTACACTGGATCACTATAATCCTAAAATATCTTCATCCAATTTTCATAGAGTTGTGTGACAAACATCAGGCGAACTATAGTCATATCACAATTATATATGTGCGGGTCGGCGAATTTCACATGTCTTTCGAAAACTTACTAGGTTCTCTCAATATCAATATCAACATGCAGGTTTCTTCACCGTAAGACAAATGGTAATCATGTTAAAAATCAGAGTTACGAGACAAGGATTTGAACCCGCATCACTTAGTCATCCAAGCGAGCGCGTTACCACTGGGCTACCACTGTTCTAAAGTAATGTACTTAATAAATATTATTTATGAAATAAAATCACTTTTCAGCCTATCTATCTAAAATTTTTCGACCTTTAATATATTAGGACGTTTAGGTTAAGCCAAACGAAAGGTATTCGGTTAAGACAATAAAAGTAAAACCTAATGGATGATCGGATCGTTTTTCTTCTCCCTTCATTTATATAACCACAGAAATGGATTCCTGGCTAAATCTGAGCTAACAGAGAGGCTTTTAATTTTATTTATGCCCTTTTCGATAAACCCTAATTACATTTGGTGTGAAGTGTATTGCACGTCTAATTAAATTATCCCTAAATATCAAAATATTGTATCATCTCAATGTTGTTCAACCTTTAATTACTCCTGTCTGAGATGAGATGGTATGATTTAACTTTTGTATACATATGAAAACCTTTGTGTGAAGCAAATACGTTTAAACATTACCAAGCTTTACAGATTATATATACAATAAAACCACTTTAAATATATAAATATGTAATAAAATTTGGGTATAAAATTGTAATTACGTTTTTATATTTCAAATACATAATGTTATAGTACCACATTAAATGTAAAATTTCCAATAAATGTATATACATACTACGCTAATTTTCATTATCATGCCATAAATGCTTTTGAAGTTCCGCGAAATAGGCATTACCCCCAGTTATCTTTAGATCGTAGCAATTTGTTTTCCGCAAATTGCCTATTCATCCTCACATAAACGTGAGTTATGGAACTCCTTAAATAAACATCACAACCAATAACATGGTATTAATTTCGTGACAAAAATTCAATTTAGATTGATTTTTATTTTTGTTAGGAGATACGCAAATAAATTTAATTGTACTTTATATCATATTATTCTTGTGGATATGATTATAATACGCATAAAACTAAGATATTGTATGTATGTTTGTATTCCGCCCTTTTTTCTTAACGTCCGACTGCTGGGCACATGCCTCCCTTCTAGAGCATCAGGGGGCTTACTCTTGAATTTAATTCCGATCGATCGACATTGGAATTGTGACGTTTCGTACTCTTGAGTTGGACGCTAGCGCCACATTGTTTTTAAATTGCGTGTCCATTTTGGGGAACTAAGTGAAATCGGGATCGGGCTTGGCGCACCGTAAACGCTACTCTTGAGTGAGAGTACTTTTTTTGAAAGGATAAAGCATTTTAAAGCCATATTACTGGTTTATCGTAATAAGAAGAACGACACTATTGCGGCCCGTAACATAGCTAACTTCACTCTTAACAAAATAATCGCGGGGCAATCCCAATTTCAATCCAATGTTGACAATATTGTTTTCAAGAGTACCGAATCACGTGACTTCAAAATTGACATTGGAATCGTATTGGCATTAGATTAGAATTGAAATTAGTTTGAAGAGTAAGCACACAGGCCATAGTCCACCACGCCGCATTGGCCAAATGGTCAGCGGAATGTCTTTCGAAATTTACTATGTTCTATCAGACATACAGGTTTCCTCACGATGTTTTCCTCCAAACTTTAACATATCAAAGGACAAGACCCGGATTTTATCCCACATCACTTAATTATCAAGTTTAATTAATATTATATTCAATTAAATGTTATATACAAATAATGCAGGATACTTTTTGTTTCATTTGAGCTGAAATTTATTACTTAATGTAATTATAATATTGGCAAACAAAAGCATAAATAAAGATGATACGACTTGAATTTCATATTACACAGAGGATTTAGAAATTTTTACAATTCATGATGTAACACAGATTTTGTAATACAATATTTAAAATAAAGGTTTAAAATAACGTTATTTTTCTCTTTTTTTTAGAAGTGTATCTGGCAATTTTGAAGGAAGTCATATATCGTTATGAGGTTAGACTACTCTGGTTTCAGAATACACACAACACAAAGACTTCAAAATAGATGAAGTTAGAGTGCTGTAAGACCAACACCTATCCACTTTCTTTGACTTTGCACGGCTGTCAATTGTCTTCTACAAAATCAAGTTTATTATACTAACAGGAAGTACTTCCCCTAAGTAAGAAGTAACTTGGGGATTCACAAGCAAGATAACAAAGCGAGCGGAGATCCTAAAACCCTATTGAAACAATCTACAGACTAACTAAAACAAATTAGTTACTATAAAGGAATGTAATACTAAGTTTGTACGAATTTTGTACCCTAAAATTTTATTCGATATCAATTATTAAGGTATTTGAATGTCAAAGTAGGCGAATGTATGTTTATAAAGCCACGTTCGCGTTTACAATTTGGTACTTCTAAAGACAGGATTACGTTTTACATACCTTTTACGTCAGGAGTATTTATTTGCAAAAAGGTTAATGTCGCAAACTCGTTTATTTACAACTTTTATACAATAAAACACAAAGTTATGTGTATAATATATGATGTGTTTATAGATTTTTATTCACGTCTATTTTTTCCCATCAATACAAAAGTAAAAATGTTGATATACTTATGTAGAATTCGTTGAATTCGTAAATAGAAGAAATCCAATTCTAAAGATATAGGGATCGCATAAGAATATTAAAAAATAAAAGAAAAAAAATTAAAAATTTCATATTTGTTTTTCAAATTTTTAAAACCGGCTAAGTAGTAGGTATACTGTTCTGTACCAGCCAAAAACCAAATTAAATATTACTTTGGAATTTATTTAGGTCGATTAAAAAAACCAACAGATAATTATAAGCTAATTTTGAAGATCTATTTTGAAATAAACCATAGAATATTAAGTATTTTACACGAACATTTTAAAAGAAATAACGATACGCTTAGCGCACTTTGTAGTACCCTATTGCTGCACCAGCGGCCATGGGTTCGAGTCCCACTAGGGGAATTCATTTGTGTGAAGATATATGTTTTTAAAGTTTATATGTAAATTGTATTAACTATCTGGTATCCGCAATACAAGCCTTGTAACTTACCACGGAACTAGATGGCGCTGTGTATCCCAATTATCCCAATTTATTTATTTATCCCCAATTTACTAATACGAGTACTTACGATATTGTTAACTTGACTCCCTCATCATCTTCAACCCAAAAGTCTGCAAATCCATAAGTCCAATCCATGTCCAAATATATTTTTTAATATAAAAACATTTCTTTAAATCGGATTAGAAGTTCCTGATACTGGTGCGTTCAAACAAACAAACTCTACCTCTTAATATTTCTAATTCACTAGTAAAAAGAGCTTAATTTGCAAACATTTGTTTCAATAACTTTTATTTTATTAGTTCGAAGTTAAGGTTTAACTGCCTTAGTTCCGGAAGACAAATTTAAAGGTCCCAATTCAATACAACTCCTTAATAGGCGTGAATCATAGTACGTGTCAGATCACAAAGGGCTCTTATGTGTTAGGAATAGCTTTCTCGCCTTCGCTTTTGTGTACTCAGTAAAAGACATACAAGGGAGGATCGAAATAAAACCTCTCATATATTTTCGTAATCCTATAAAACCAACGTGACTCGAACGTACCCATATACACTGTGGTTCACTTTAATGTAGCATGCAATGGTTCTTGAAAATGTAAAGTTACGGTTCTTTATTTACATATATTAGGATTTATGTTAAACGTATTATGCTTAGCGTAGTGTATACAAAATAATATTTCCTTCTAACTCAATTTCTCTTAGATCATACAAGATTGTTTCGACACTATTAATCATTTATTTATTTATTTATTAACAGCACACTAACAATACACATGTTAAAACACTTTACAATACATTTTAATTAGACGAAAAAACAGACATGCATATCAGTTACAAGTGCGCATAGCTTTGCATTGTTAGTTACATATTACATAACGAAAATTATTGATAAAAATACAAAATTGACATGGTATAGAAAAAACAACATTATTTTAGATCAAATAAGAGAAAAAATTAAGAATTGTATACAATCATTATAATACATTAGTTTTGGATAAGTAATATTCTATTAGCTTGCGCTTGAATTTTTTGAAGGAATCATGAAAAATATCTAGTTCTGGTAAGGCCTTAGAAATAATATTATAATTCGAACACATGCGGACGATGGGAGAATGGGAACCAAGATTAGTGTTGACGCAGGGTATATAAAAAAGATTTTTTTTACATGCTCTTTGGTGTTTATAGGGAACTGCTAAATTTATTCGTTCAAGTAATTCATTATTCTGAACTGCACCGTTCAAGATTTTATGCAAAAAACAAAGATCGAGCACTGCTCGTCTATCACTTAACGATATCATTTTAAAGAAAGAGATTCGGCTTTGGTAGGGTTGTCTATGGCAAATGTCTTCGCTAAAATATGCTAAGTGTTTCGTAAAATTGCGCTGTACTCTCTCAAGGCGTTGTGAGTGAATGTAATATACGGGATTCCAAACTACAGAAGCATATTCCAAATGGCTACGTACAAAAGCATTGTAAAGCAAGATTTTAGTTGAGACCGAGAAGCCTTTAGTGTTACGTTTTATAAATCCGAGAGTTTTTGCTGCTTTGTTAACGGATTTTGTGATGTGCTGAACGAATTTTAATTTATCGTCCAGAATTACACCCAAATCTCTAATCTCGCTGACTTTCTGTAGTTGGGTGTCTTCAATGACGTAGTTTGAAGCAAGTGGTTTTAGCTTTCTAGAATATTTGATAAAGAAACATTTTTTCACATTGAGAGACATACGATTTTTGCTACACCAAAGACTGATTTTATTTAGAGCATCCTGTAGTGACACTATATCTGATGAATTTTTTACGGCTTTATAAATTTTTAGGTCATCAGCAAATAAAGAGATTTTACACGTATTGTTATTAGTAGCGATGTCATTAATAAACACAAGGAACAAAAGAGGTCCAAGATGAGATCCTTGCGGTACTCCGGATTGCGCGATATAGGATTTTGATTCAAATCCCTTGACAGAAACAACTTGACATCTATCCTGTAAATATGACTTGAGCCACATCAAAAGAGGGCCATAAATACCATTTTGCATGAGTTTTTCGACTAGAATAGTGTGATCAACTTTATCGAATGCACTGCTGAAATCGGTATAAATTGCATCGATTTCATCTCCTTTGTCAACACCCTGGGACAAATCAGCAACAAAGTTGACAAGGTTGCTTTGGACTGATAAGCCGCTTCGAAATCCATGTTGTTGGTTTGAAATAACTCTATTTAAATGGTGGGAAATTATAGGAAAAATGGAGCTTTCGAAAAGCTTAGAGAAACATGATAGGATGGATATCGGTCGGTAGTTTTCGATATTCATTTCGTCGCCCTTTTTAAAAACTGGTACGATTCGTGCATTCTTCCACTTGTCTGGGAATATGCCTTCTTTTAAAGAACGATTAAATATTAAAAACAGTGGTAGGGACAGAGCCGTCCCACAACGCTTTACAAACAAAGGGGGAATAGAATCAGGGCCAGGACCTTTGTTAGAATCCAGAGCTTTAATTTTTTTTAATATATCTTTTTCATGGAGGTTGATTCTCGAAATTGCTGTTGAAATAGGATATTTGGAAAAATGACTGTGAGGTTTTGTGTTATCTGTGTTATATACTGAGCAAAAGTGACTTGCAAATAGATTGGCTATTTCTCCTCCAGAATTAGCGATAGTATCGCCTAAATACATGGATGCTGGTAACGACGTTTCTTTTTTATTTTTGCTTTTAAAATATTTCCAGAAATAATTAGGATCCTTTGAAATTCTACTTTCTACATTGTTTTTGTTGTCATTATTACATATGTCATATAATTTGTGACAGCGAGAGCGCAAGATTTGAAATTCAATATAGTCCCTCGGATTTCCATAAATACGATACCGCATTCGTGCCCTATTTTTTTCTTTTAGTAGTTTAATTAGTTTAGGCGCGAACCAGTGAGGATATTTGTTTCTTCGACTACTACGGATAGGTACGAACTTATGTATAATATCATTTAGCGTTTTGTAAAACTTATCTACCATATCATTGACATTATGACAATCAGTAAATTGCAGCGACCAGTTTATATTCTTTAGTTCAGTTGTGATCGAAGTATAATCGGCTTTGTGGTAATTATATTGTATTTTACTAAGAGGACGAAGGGAACATTTGACAGTGCAGGGAATTGTTATCAAAAGATTAGGGTGAAAGGAATCTAACTTACTTAAGAGCTCAAGGGGACGCGATACCGATATATTGGGTACATTGCTTATTACTAGATCTAACACCTTACCATCACGATTAACAATGCTATTGTATTGATGTAAATTATTAAGGGCCATAAAGTCAATTAATGAAAATCCTAATGGTGTACCAAAGTTCGATGCCTTAGTATATCCCTTTGTATTAGTGCTCCAACTTATAAAACTCATGTTGAAGTCACCAAGCACTATTATGTCATCAATTTTGTTTGAGGCCAAGTCTATATTTTCTAAAATGTTATTGAGATTTTCAGATTTTACTGGTGGTGGTAAGTAGGCCGCACATATCGCAAGTTTCTTCATAGTTTTATTTATATTTGTTTCAATTACTACCCATATGACTTCATGATCAGTTTCCAGATTTAAAGCTCTGAAAGATAGAATTTCTTTTGTCACTGCAATAGCTACGCCTCCGCCATCTTTTTTTGCTTCGGAAGTATGAATTCGGTCCTTTCTATAGACTATGTAACGGGAATCGATCCATTCATTGTTTTTAATATTATCGTTTAGCCATGTTTCCGTGAATACAATAATTTTGTAGTTTGAATTTAATATATTCTTAAGAACATCGTCAGTTTTGGTTCTTAAGCCTCTAACGTTTTGATAATAGATTTCAAGCATTATGGAAGATTTACAATAGCCACTGCATTCGCTGTTCAAGCTGCAAAGCTTGTTATTGGATTGCATTTAGGTGTTCCAGACTTTTTATAACTCTAGCTTGACTAAACTCATCCTTTCGTATGTAAATTTTTCCGTTACGGACCCAAACGAAGCGGTAGTTTAATTCCTTAGCTTTTATTCGTGTTGCTGCATGAAGAGCTTTAGCGAGAGGTGTTAGGTGTTCCGAAACGTACACTGCTCTGTGCGCTCCTCCAATACCCAAATGCTGTGAGCTTAACTTGTCTTGGGGATTTTTTTTATTAAATTGGACCACTGCTGAAAGAAGGGCATCTCGGTGCCTTGGACTTCGAAGCTTGACGATAACTGAACGTGGTCTGTCGCTATTGTTGTTTAATTTTGCAACTCTGGTCACTTGTTGTATATCGTCAGAGGTAAGAGAGCTCTTGACCGTTTGGGCTAGTTGGACTATTGTGGTTATAAGGTTTTCTGACTTATTTTCAGGTATACCATTTACTTCAATATTGTTTTCCCTCATGTGCATTTCCACAGTGTTTAATCTGTTACTTAGGTCCTTGACATTAGATTTCAGAATATCATTTTCTTTTTTTAACTGATCAATGATAGTAATTTTTTCTATTAATAAGTTTTTCAATTCCTCGTATTGGTTATTTATAAATGTAAGTGAATCACAAAAACCGGTCATCTGATCGTTTATATTATTTAGCTGTGCAGTAACTTGGGTTTTTATTGTATTAGCGAGCTCTTGCTTAAGTATATCACGCATTGTTTCTACCGTAATGTAACTGTCGCTAGCATAATCTGAAGATTTACTATGCTTTTTCCGCAAGGTGATGTTTGACGGTTCTATTGAGTCGTTGTATGATGCATTACTGCAATTTACATTTAATGTAGTAGACCGAACAGGTGTATTCGAATTGTCTATCTTTGGTTGTTTACTACGACATTCGGGGCATTGCCAAACACTTTTAAGTTGTGGTTCTAGTTGAGTGAATTCTTTCGAAGATATGTTGGCACATTGAATGTCATACCTTAACTTACATTTATAACATGAAATAAATTCCTTTTTAGGTAAAGTTTGTTTGCATCCCGCACAGTTAAACATTGTTATTATATTAAATAAATTTTAAATTTAAAAAATTTATGATGAGATTTGAACCCGTGTTTGCAGTTCTATTTGCTTTAAAAGCACTCCTTGTACGATTGAGCTACGACTCGTATCAAATCATTCGAAAGTTTGTATGCATTTACGTATTACTGTATGTCTAACACATATTATAATGATTTTTACTCCTTAGACCTGAAATGACTAAACAGATTTGAATCAAACTTAGGACACGGATAGTCTACATCCTGGAATAACATATAGGCTACCGTTAGTAATAAGATCCACCTAAAGGTAGCGCTAGCACTATATTATAATATGTATATTTCAAACGCAAAATTGAACTAAAGTACTTAAATAAAGTAAGGATACGTCATTTGTAATTAAATATCAATTTATCTGTTTGTTCTTATCAAATTTGATCTTTACAAAGTTAACCAGATTACTCGGGTGTCAAATCAGAACGCGAACGGAATATTAGGTTATGGCTATCGAATGTCTCTAATGGACTTCGACTGATACTGAACAAGTTTAAGTGATTTTTTATTCCATTCCATTAGCTGTGCAAAGTTCGATCTTTTATTTACGTTTTATTTTATTTTCCATGGAATATAAATAAAATATTTTGTTTATTACAAAAGCCTATAAAGTATTTGTATCTACTCGTATGTATATTATTTAAACACTAGCAACTCATCTTTACTACGCTCGGGTTCGTACAAACGTTCGCATATAATTGCAATACGCTGATAACCTTATATTATTATATAATGTAAAGTATATAAATCTTCTATGATATATGAGTAGGCTAGTCTAAGATAGTAATGAACGCTATGAAATGGCAAAGATGATCATTAAAGCCCCAGGCCCCTTAATTGGAAGGTGGCGCTATTAAAATGGGGAACTTTTCACGAACGCTTCTAGTAGAAACTTCACTGAACGTAATAATTCTAAACAATTTGCCTACGCACAAGTTTGAGAATTACTCTCATTCAAAGTAAGCACCCGCCAAAACTTATCGCGGCATTATAGCAATTTCACCTCTTCGCAAAATTGACTATGGGGCGTTCCACGTGAAGCGGACAGGTAAAAAATGTCGATGTTTCCGATTTTAGTTATATTCGATTCAGTTATACCTACATACGTCCTCGACTCAGATATGAAATATTTTTGCGGTACGATGTAAAGTTAACGAGTTATAGGGCATTGAAATTCTGACTAACTTACAAGTATGCTCTGCTTTAGACCCAAGTACCAAGTGTTATCAAGTTATAATTAAATAAACAAACTAGTGGAATGTATATTTGACTTAATAAGCTTCCTAACTGTATTTTTGGAAATTAAAAAAATATTGTTTTTCTTTATGAATTTCGCTATTTTACTTTTCAAACTTGATTTTTTCAAAGTTCGACGTCTTTAATTTTTTTCATTTTTTTTCTCAAAATAGGTATTAGTGTACAGATAATCCTTGCTAAGTTTCATAATGGGCCTAGAAGTCGTTTAGGAGCTAGACCAGTCGCAACGCCGGGCCGCGGCGCCCGCGTCCGCCGCCCGCTAGCGATAGCTTATAGAAATATTGAAGAAAAATGTTTATTCACAAATTTTTACAATTTTAAAGGCGTCACTAATATTGGTGCGCTTCACCAAGATATCCTCAGCTGTCGGAATGAAATGAATGAATGCATGGTCATTTTTTGGGTCCGGTATTATCACTGCAGACGAAAATCTGTTTTTTAAAAAACATCCGTTTTCTTCAATGTCTTCTTTTTTAACATAATAGAAATTCGTTTGCTGCATTGATGTTTTAGCCCATTTGTACAGCCATTCCGCAGTCGTGATTGCCTTGTCGGACGCCGACTGTACACTAGCCCGTACCTTCCGGCGTTTTAAAGTAGCACCAAGACCATCACACTGCACTTGGCCATGTCAAGTGGCATGAAAATCAAAATCTGCATCTGCGCCAAAATCTTGATTATAATGAAAAAGGCACTATTGTCACTTAAGTCGTATTTCACATAACGACATTTAATTTCATTATTTTATAAACTTAAATATCTTTTCTTGTTAGGAATTGTTATATTGATTTCTTTTATTAACTCGAACACGATATAAACCAATAAATTGCGAAATTATATATTAAATATTATCTACAGACCATTACAAACAATATCATTTAAGATAATTATTTAAAACTTTCTTTAATTGAACATTTCTGTAAGCTATCGCTAGCGGGCGGCGGACGCGGGCGCCGCGGCCCGGGGTTGCGACTGGTCTAGCTCCCAAACGACTTCTAGGCCCATTATGAAACTTAGCAAGGATTATCTGTACACTAATACCTATTTTGAGAAAAAAAAATGAAAAAAATTAAAGACGTCGAACTTTGAAAAAATCAAGTTTGAAAAGTAAAATAGCGAAATTCATAAAGAAAAACAATATTTTTATAGTTTCCAAAAATACAGTTAGGAAGCTTATTAAGTCAAGTATACATTCCACTAGTTTGTTTATTTAATTAGAACTTAATAACACTTGATACTTGGGTCTAAAGCAGGGCATACTTGTAAGTTAGTCAGAATTTCAATGCCCTATAACTCGTTAACTTTACATCGTACCGCAAAAATATTTCATATCTGAATTGAGGACGTATGTAGGTATACCTCAATCGAATATAACTAAAATCGGAAACATCGACAATTTTTACCTGTCCGCTTCACGTGGAATGCCCCCTATATTACTCCACGTACGTTGTAAGAGACGAAATGTCATTATGTTTCGTCTCACAACAACGAGGAGACAATTACTATATAATTAGGTATTTAAATTTCGCCAGTTATGATCTTGTTTCAACAATTATATTAAAATACATATATAATAATTTTTCATTAAGTATATTAAGATTTGAATCCGTACATGGGATTTTTTCGGAAATGTTATTTAAATAGCTGTTATTATCGATGTGAAGGTCAAATAACAGTTTTACCATATCAAGCGAACACCATTTGATAGATTTTAATGAAATGGTATGAGTTTCAAGAATGAATATTTAGGCGTTTAATAAGTATTAAAAATTACTTTGCAATAATAGGATACACAAAATAATATCTCATGAAAATTATTTCTGAAATGAGCTTTACTGTCCTAAACAACAGAATTTAAAAAAAACGTTATTCTATTGGTAGCTTTTATAAAGTTTAGTTCTATGTTTTAATTTAAATTTAAGATTTTTAACGACCCATGGCTCTACGGGTCTCCCTACAATATGAGAGCGATCAGGCCATATTTCACCATACTGGACATAACCGTGCAGGTGCAGGCTGGTGGAATAAAGGTTAACTTTATTAATTAATTATGTGGTTGAAAACAGCGACAAAATCTCAAAATTCTTTATTATGCGCAAAAATCTAAATTATACATATATGTACCTACCTATATTAATTTACGTGAATGTGAAATAATAAATGAATAAAAACCCAAACAAAACACGAATCTTTGAATACATAGTTACATGTTATATGCGGTTCTTGAATTTGGTAGAATTCATAATATAATGTTTCAAAATTTGTACAAACTTGGCAAGAGATCTCAAATATCGCATATGGGACGGTCTCTGGTATGTTATAATGAAAACTGAAAATACACTGCTATTGAATATCTTAATAACAAATGCAAATATTAAAATAATTCATTTATTCAAGAGTTCAGTTCAAAGGTATAGTTAATATATTATATTCAAAGTTTTAGTTAAACATCTCTACTAATATAAATGTGAATGTAAGCTTTTATGCGAAAACTACTTAACTGATCATCTTAAAACTTTATACACATATTCTTGAAGGTATTAGAAGTAACATAGGATAGGATAGGACATATGATTTTTTTACTTTTTTTTCGCGCGGACAACATGAACGCGGGCGAAGCCGCGGGTACTGCCAGTATAGTATATAAGTGAGTAGGTAAGTTACAATGTTTAACTTATTTTTTATGTGTTAGTCTAAATATTCTAACCACCATTCTTAAGCATACCTATAGACATATTAGATTTCTTATAAAATAATAAAAAGTAACTATACGAAATACCGCAACTCCAAAATTAATGCTGAAGTTGTAGTAGATTGTTTAGGTTTATAACATTATTAATGTGTTTTACTAAAATAAAAATAAATTTTGTACCTTATTGCCATAAACAAAAAGTTGGGAACTCTTACTAAACTACTTAAAATAGAATTTGCAAAAATAATTGTACGTAGCTACCCAAATAATAAACCACTATTACTCGTACATGTTGTATTTTTGTTCGATTCGTCACTTAAATTTCCATTACATTAATAATATTAAATATGATTATTATTTATGTTACGACAGCAAATGGCCATAAACGTTAAATACATCGATGTTTTTCCATCAGTACGTACATTTGAAAGATTTATTTGCTAAAGGGTAATTTATCAAAATGGTTTGATGTTTTCAAATCACTACGCAGGCAAGCTTTTACCATCAATGTCACGCATTGCCTTATAATATATTCATTTTATATATTGGATATAAATGTAATATATTTTACGGCGATGAATGAACACAACGTGCCGGAGGATAGGAGGATATTACCTAAAGATTTTATGCGTAAAGGCGAAATGTATAAAGATTTATATACGAAAATACAAAATACAATTTCGCAATTTGTCAAGTATTATTATTTCATTTAGTGGAAAGAAAGCAACGTTTAAATAATCCATTAGCATGTTTACTTTTTCAACCGACTTCCAAAAGGAGGAGGTTATCAATTCGTCTGTATTTTTTTTTTTTTTTTTTTATGTTTGTTAGCTCATAACTTTGAACTGGGTGAACCGATTTTGATGATTCTTTTTTTATTTGAAAGGTAGTGCTTCCCATGTGGTCCCATTTTAATATTTTCCCGTTGTGATAATGGCATCCATGAGAAAACCATAAAAGTCTTAAATTTGCATTAAGTATGTGCGCGACAAATAGACGAATAACTCAATATCACGCCAACCGATTTCGATGATTCTTTTTTTAATGGAAAGGGTATACTTCAAAGTAAGTCACGTACCGTAACTGATGGTGGAAGGTACAACTCCTCAACGGTTAGCAGTTTAAAGAAAATTCTTTCAATATAATACGCAATTATGAACGGATACTTGTATACTTTCAGGCTATAAGGTTTACCTCATAA
Organism: Boloria euphrosyne; assembly: GCA_951802675.2. NCBI lineage: Eukaryota > Metazoa > Arthropoda > Insecta > Lepidoptera > Nymphalidae > Boloria > Boloria euphrosyne. Next base: position 8,223,920 of record OX637877.1, read on the forward strand.
TAGAAGGTAAATTTTTATAGTCATTAACACCATACGTACCTATCTACTTTCCGCTAAAAAATTAAAAATAAATTATTTTTAACAAAAAAACAAAAACCGACTTCCAACTTAATAAATCTAAACTAAAAAGTAGAAAATAATACTTTTAAGGACTTTGTTAATTTTGAAGTCGGTGCCAGCCAAAGCAAAATAACCCTAAATTGATACATATTTGATTAATCTATCAATTTGTAAACATAGTCTGGCTGGCACCGACTCCAAAATTAACAAAGTCCTTAAAAGTATTATTTTCTACTTTTTAGTTTAGATTTATTAAGTTGGAAGTCGGTTTTTGTTTTTTTGTTAAAAATAATTTATATTAGAAGAATTACGTGAGTAGTTTTGGATGACTTAGTATAAATGTATTATGTTATCTGTGGTATAAAACAAAGTCGCTTCCCGCGTTTGTACGTTTTTAAAGTACGCAACGGATTTTGATGCTGTTTTCAACCGACTTCCAAAAGGAGGAGGTTATCAATTCGTCTGTATTTTTTTTTTTTTTATGTTTGTTAGCTCATAACTTTGAACTGGGTGAACCGATTTTGATTATTCTTTTTTTATTTGAAAGGTAGTGCTTCCCATGTAGTCCCATTTTAATATTTTCCAGTTCTGACAATGGCATCCATGAGAAAACCATAAAAGTCTTAAATTTGCATTAAGTATTTGCGCGACAAATGGACGAATAACTCAATATCACGCCAACCGATTTCGATGATTCTTTTTTTAATGGAAAGGATATACTTCAAGGGTAGTTTGATGAGAGTTTGGTAAGGTTCTGATAATGGGATCCATGACAAAGTATCGGAACTCTTCAATTCTTAGGAGCAAATTAACGATGCTCGGCCGAATCTTTTATAGGCTATATGGATATTTGAGTCACGTACCGTAACTGATGATGGAAGGTACAACTCCTCAACGCTTAGCAGTTAAAAGAAAAAAATTTCAATATAATACGCAATTATGGACCGATGTTGTATATTTTCAGGCTATAAGGTTTACCTCATAATAGAAGGTAATTTTTTATAGTCATTAACACAATACGTATATATACTTTCCGCTAAAAATTTAAAAATAAATTATTTTTAACAAAAAACAAAAACCGACTCCCAAACTTAATAAATCTAAACTAAAAAGTAGAAAATAATACTTTTAAGGACTTTGTTAATTTTGAAGTCGGTGCCAGCCAAAGCAAAATAACCCTAAATAGATACATATTTGATTAATCTATCAATTTGTAAACATAATCAAAATAGCTGGCTGGCGCCGACTCCAAAATTAACAAAGTCCTTAAAAGTATTATTTTCTACTTTTTAGTTTAGATTTATTAAGTTTGGAAGTCGGTTTTTGTTTTTTGTTAAAAATAATTTATTATCAATAGATAGAGTAATTTAAGAGAAAGGCTTAAGACCTATAATACATATTATACTAGAAAAGCCTATAAAATATCTCATTTCAGTGGAATCTATACTGATAGTTATAACTTATCAAGGGACGATACCGAGCGAAGCGAGGGTGACCCTCTAGTTTCCATATAAATATAAATAGAATACCTTTCGTTCCATATAAATATAATTAAAATAATATAATTACCTATCCATTTTACGTTTTTAAAATTATTGAACAATAACATCATTATGAAACAAAAAATACTTATTACTATATATTGTAATTCAATCTCTATTCATTAAAATATCAGCAGCACATTCCTTTGAAATTAACGAATTAAAAGGGAATCATGCTTCTAACAACTAATTATAACTTTTATTAACAACTCAAAGAAGTTATAGAAACTTTTGTCACCATTTCACACATGTTGAGTTAACAAAAGTTGCTAACTTCACTTCGTGACTTTATTGTCGTAAAACAAAAAGATTAAGATTGGTAGTCACTTTGTAATTACGTCACTTCCGACTAAGTCTTTAAAAATATAAAACAATAAAAACATCTTGATTCAAACTTTCCATGAATCCTCTTTCTGGCATAAAAAGGACGTTATGAGTCTACTCTCTAATGGTTAGTTTTCTTTTTTTAAGGTGAGGCTTATTTGTAATCGCCATGACAGGCTGTCTATTAAAAGCGAAAGCTTCATTCATTTATAAACTACTTATTCACACAAAATTTAATACAGTGTAAGTGTACACAGTACACGCTATTCAAATTATTTCTAAAACCATTATTCTGTACAATATAATTTATTTAGTACATATTAACCCCAAAATGAAAGTTTTCCCAAAACCTGCTTGTTAATTTAAAAAAAAATCATTATCTGGGCTACCTGATGATATGCTTTAATTCCCACTATAATAATGAAAATAAAACATTTATCGACATTAAGTAAAATACCAATATCGATGTATTACGTATACTAAGCAAAGAAGAAACACCGTAATTCTAAACCTAGAAAAATAGAAAATGTGGATAAAGAGTTTGGAGAAAAATCGATTTATCTGAGAAGATTATTTTTTTATCTGCCATTAACGATTTTGCTGAAATTTTATGTAATATATAAATATAGGAAATTATTATATTCTACTAAATCTATCTAGAAGCCTTACGTTGACAAATTTTACTGCTTTGTAATTAGTTGAATAAGAGTGACATTATGCTTGCGATGCTCTACCATCTTCCCTTCCTCAGCCTTTTCAGGCGTATTTATACAGAATGGACCTTATGAACATACTACCAGAAATTTATCCATAGGTAGTTTAATAGACGTCGAAAAACGCCAACTTTATAATAAATAACAAGAATATTTCTTACAATTAAAGTACAGCCACAATATAAAATACAAGAGTATCTAGTCAATTTGCTCAAAAAACAAAGACTCGTAAAATCTCAGAGAAATCCCATTATATTATAATCTGTATCTTTAAAAACTTATAGTAGGTTGGATCTATACATGAAATACTTTATACTTTTAGGAAAATGTTATTGAAATATTCTTTACTATCGATTCACAGAAATAGAGAACTCTATATTTATTTATTTTTTTAAATTTATGTTTGTCTGGAAAATAAAGAGAAGTTGTCAACAAGAGGAAACTGCAGATAAAAAATATTTTACTATGAATACGAATGGGATTTCTGACACTTACCGAGTGTTACCGAGTGTCAGAAATCCCATCACAGTGCTTAACTAATACCCCTTTATTCTATTTGTTGTGCAAATTATGAATATTTACTTACCTAAGTGCACTATTAAATTTCTAAAGTCAAAATATCATATATACCCCTGTTCTTAATTAAATTATACGAGAGTTGCATTTAATGCAATAGCTAGACTGGGGGACTTAATTGTCCGTGTCTAATGCACTTTTAGTGAGAACTGAATAACTTGCACCTTACTAATTACGTGAAAAGTTCTAAGAGAGCGTTTAAATAACAAGTTCTTAATATAGTTTGACATTATTGGGACTTGCTAATGTTTCTTTTTCTAAAATTAAAAAATAAACCAATTACCAATATTGGAATACATAAATGTGTAGTACATAAACATAAGAAGTACATTTACAAGTGGTAGTGCCATGCTTGTTACCTTCGGGTAGCAGCCGAATGGGCCGGCACGCCCCGTATAGTACCACTCTCTCACAGGAAACCGGCGTGAAGTGGCAGCTATGCTGTCGCGTTTCGTCCGGTAAGTGAGAGTCCGGGAGGCCCACTTCCCATCCCTACTCCCGTCCTTCTCCCTCCTCCCTCCCTCCCTTTCCTGAAAGGCCGGCAACGCATCTGCAAGCCCTGTGGTTTTGCAGATGTCCATGGGCGGAGGTGATCACTTACCATCAGGTGAGCCTCCTGCCCGTTTGCCCCCTTTGTCCCATAAAAAAAAAAAAAATAAGAAATAATAAATGTGTAATGAATAAAATTACCTATAAACTTTGTTTTTGTATTGAAGGATGGTCGTTAGCTTTTATTTTCCAATATCAATGATATCAAGTACAGAACTAAAATAATATTTATTTTTATTCAGAATGTATAAATATGTTAATATAATGTTGTACCTTTTTCAGATTTTCTTTAAAAATGTTTTAAAAAAAACATCTTTTTAAAAGTTGTACATATACATTATACATACTTTCTCTAATACCTTTTTTTATACATCTTATGAGGGATGAGAGAAAGTTTGTATAATGTAATAATAATAATAATGTTCTCCGACCGATTCCGGCCATGGCGGCCAATCTCATTAAGACTGGCAGGAGATAGTATAGTGCACAAGTGTACGCGCAGACACAAGTGCACACTCTTTATCCCTGACACTCATACTCCTGTGGGACGACTACTCGACACGACCAGTGAGAGCTCAGACGCAGGACCGACGGCTTTTACGTGCTCTCCGAGGCACGGGGGTGAACCACCGCCAACTTCCCAACTCTAGGCTGTTACTGAGGCTTACGAAACAGAAGGATTCAATAACTAAACTTGGCCCGACCCGTGACTCGAACCCAGGACCTCCCGGTGTGTGACCGAACAGGCTAGCCGCTACACCAACGAGGCAGTTAAGTTCTATAATCTATTAAGTGCTAAACTGTAATAGTCATAAATATGTCTGCTTTAAAATTTTAAACTGTGTATGTTGTGATAGTATGAGTATTAAAATATAAGCATAAAACAGCGAGAATTCGAAAATGCGACTGTATAATATGATCTTCATCCATTCGCGTTTTCAATTGTAATCATGTTATAAGTAAACTATGTTTATTATTTAACCTTAAAAGTAGTATGTTAAGTAAGTTATATTATCTCGAACTTGTTTACGAAAAGTATATAAAAAAATAAGAATGACCTTTTGACCGATTCCGGCCATGACGGCCGATCTAATTGATATTAGCCAATAGCCATGTGCGCAGAAAATATTACAGTGAATAAGTAGACACACACTATTCGTCTCTCTCTCTCTCTCCCTCCGCCTTCCTCTCCCTTTCTCTCCTTCTCCCTCCACCCTCTTTTTCTCTCCTTCTCCCTCTCTTATCTCTATCAACCTCTCCGAATCTGCAGCTGTACATGATAACCATTAAATCACTGAGGCGAAATAAAGCTGCGTTATGCTACATAAAAATAAATTTACAAACCCATGTAATTAAATGAATCTCTCGAAGTTTAACAAAAATATTTCTTCGGTCTTAGAATAAGTCACGATTATTGACATTTATTCAATAAAAATGAACGGCGAACTCTGTATTTTCTGTAATAATCTAAAATGCGGTCAATAATAAACGATTTCTATATCCAATAAAAGTTCAATTAACGTCTTTGAAGCGTGTAATGAAATATAAAAATGGAACCATCGGTGGTCACCGTAAAATCCACTACGATAAATATTTTATGATATTGTACATTAGATCCTGGTTATATGACGCGAGAGACTAATTTCTTCGACACCATAGACCAAATTTAATCAAGCTTATTATTTTTTATACACAACAACTAGCAAACCTGACTAATTTAAGTATTGCTTAACATAAAACATCAGACGCAAATATTATTTTATCATTATAAATAATTAATTTGATCGAAATGATAAACCATTACTATGAACATTAAATAGGCCCTTTTTTTAAAAGTATTAACTTTAGTTGTTTGCTGAGCCGTTTATTGTTTACAAGTTAAATAATTTGCTGATGAATGAAATATAAACCCATTAAGGCTGTATAGCCGTTTAGCTGTGTTAAGCTTAGGAACGTGATTAAGCAGCGAGAAGAGGATATAGTAGGTATGCTATCATCATAAAACTGTAGTACAGATAAAATGACAATAAAGTGGAAATGAATTGACGTTTAATTATTATTAAAAAGGATTGATTCTTTCTTTCGTAGATACACGAACATCATTTTTGCTAGATAAATTTTGCACAATAAAAATTATAAATAATAATTTTATTCCTCTGCCAACTAAAAACGAAGTTCGTACTTAATTTAATTGGAATTATTTATTACTGATTTTCAATTAATAGGAAATTGAGGGATCGTCAGATAAAATACAAGAATTAAATAACAATTTGCCGCCTTTATTTTTGGGGGTTCTTAAAGTATTTTTTCTTGATTGTAATTTAAACACTTATCCTACTACTACAGACTTATTTTTTGAATTATTATTCCTGAATATCCTAAAAATTATACCATGAGTGAGACATGTAGGTAAATAGCCATACTAATAGCATAGCAAATGAGTTGATCAAATAAAATTCTACATAATTAAAGTATAAAATCATTTTACCCACAAATAAATTTTTCAGCGTAACTAACATCAAGTAGGTCTTGTGTTATGAAAATGTAGGAGTCGCCGTTTTTAAAATGTAACAAAATGGGCTACCTCCTTAGTAAACTGAAACTTACTGAGGTAATCTTTGGGATGAATTAATATTCTGTAACGTAAGAAATATGGAAATTTTTTACTGGTTTGCCGAGGTTTACGATCTACTGAGATTTTACTGTGGCTTATGTGATGTAAAAAATATTTTAGGGTTTTTAATATGCTACACAAAAAAGAGACGTCAGGCGGCTACTTAGGTACTATCATAAAAATGTGTGTTTTAAATTGACGTACTTCTTAATTAAAGTAAAAAAAAGCAATAGCCATTAAGCTTATTATCTATAAATTGTAACTTAGAAATCTTTATATTGCTTGCGTATGTTTCAACTTAAGCGAGTTATAGGTAGTAATAATCTCACTCTTTACTTAGGAGTGTAAAATTTTACTTGATTACACGTTAGTCAGTAAGTCACACCAGAACGGCTGAATAATATAGTTTTTTTTCACGTGATAACGTTTTATAAATTGATGCAAACCAGCAACACACATGAAAAATAGTAACGTTCCGCGTAACGTTCCACCTGAACCTGTCCGTGCAAGCGAGAGCGCGCAACAAGCGATAGAGAGGCACGATAAAACAAACGATAGAGAGGCCTAATATAAGCGTTGGCTTGTGACACACATATCTCTCTTCTCGCGTGAAATAGTAACGTTCCGCCTGAGCCTTTTAACTCCTTTTTTGTATTATATAAAATAATTATTATGACGTTATCACGTAAATCTATCGTCCGTACACCGACTTTACAGACAACCAATTTTTTATTTTTTTTAATCTTATTGAAGTACGACTAATCTAGTTCTTAGAATTTTGTCTGTCTGTGTGTGACCTCATTACAAGAAAACCACTGGACAGATTTTAATGAAATTTAGTATGGTGATATTTGGGTCCAATATAAAGGATAATTTATACTGAGGGAAAATATCACGTCTCAGAGAAATCTTACCGTTTAAACGTACACAAAACCGAATCTGAGCGGAACGAGGGCGAGTCACTAGAAAAAGATTAAAATCCAATTATAAACCTGTGGTTATTAAAATTAAATTATTTAATAATAGCACATATTCAACTTGTAGTTTTCGTATTTTTAATTATCTATTGTTTTAACTTTTAAATATCTATTTAGAGTCAATGTTAAAAAGTCAAATAAAAAGATAATAATATATATGTATTCAGTATAATATTTTATTTTATATAAAATGTCTAAATAAATTTAATCTCGTAATTTTCAGCACTAAGTTAATAATTTTTGTAAGCACCTAGTAACAAACTTGATTATAAACGTTGCTCAGCTCAAACAGCAGGCGCAATCTTATTTAAAAATGTTGCACAAAAAATTTGCTCACTTCTATTACTGTATTTTTCACTATCGCAGGACGAGGTAAAGAGAACAACAAAAGTGCACTTAATTTTTACTAACTTCAAGCGGATTTACGACGCGGCTTCTTCAGCGAAAATTGCTTTCTTTTATGACATTTTCAGACCTCTCTTTTCATAGCTGCTTTAAAAATATAATATTCTTTCAATATGTTCTCGTAAAAATAATATACCTACGGCATAAACACGCTTTAACTTGGCTGAATGCATCACCTATGGAGCACTATGGAATTTATCACGAAGTATAAAAAATAATTGGACGCTCTAGGTGCTATATTGACTTCGTAAACAGAATCTCAAACTGAGTAGCTATAAACATAATATTTCATTAAAATTTTATATTATATAGAGAAAATTGTAACATATATTTTTGTTAAAAAAAAAACTTAAATTAAGTTTTTAATTTAACATCAAATAAATCTCCAAAGAACCAATTTATATAAGTAATAAAGAAGAAATTCAATGTAGCGGACCAGTGTAAATCTCAATTGTAGTGTTAGTCTCATCAAGATTACGGATTTGGCAAATGGCTCTAAATAAAGTGAGGGATCGAGTACGAATCGTTTCATTTACTGAATGCATCCTCTTGTATTGGGGGTTAATTTAGGCTTGTGTGGGTGGCCCAAATTCAATTTAAATTGGGTTACCCACACAAATCCGCATAGCCGGTTTTGATTACCACTGACTGACTCCGTTTTGCAAATTACTCATCTATCTTAAATATACAATAAGTAGTGTCACTCTTTCGAAGAAATAAATTAAATAATGCCATAGAGATACACATTAAACATTATTTTTCCGATAATCAAATAATAATAAATAGCTAGCAGATAGGTCGACGACTCGTTTGGCTCAGTTGGTAGTGACCCTACTTTCGGCGCCAGCGGTTGCGGGTTCGAGTCCCGCTGGGGGCATTCATTTGCTAATCACGAATGTTTGTACTCCAGTCATGGGTTATATTTATAATATGTATGTATTTATAATTTATATGTGTAGTATATCAACTATCTGGTATCCGTAACACAAGCCTCGTAGCTTACCACGGAACTAGATGGCGCTGTGTGTAATAATGTCCCAACATATTTATTTATTATAATAAAGAAACAATGTATAAGCAAATGTTCTGATTTCTCACTTTTAAGGGAATGTTTAAAAATAACAAGAACAAAATATAAATTATTGTCTTCTTAATCCTTATACCTACCAACAATTTATTTAAAGTAAATCGGAATGGGAAAATGGAGAATACTATTAAAATCTAAAAATCACGCTGTTATTTTTTACCTAACCAGTTTTTAATCGGGCTACGTCAATATAATTTTGAGTAGGTATAATATAAAGTTTCAAAGTAGTTGTTTAAATCAGTACATCTATACATATAAATAAAATTGAAGTGTCTGTTTTTTTATTTTAATTTAACAGCTTTTTACTAAATGCATATGAAATTATACAGATACGGTACTAGCAAAAAAAATTGCTTATCTGTCTGTCTCTGACTGTTTGTTCCGGCTAATTTATGACACGCCTGGACCGATTTTGAAGGAACTTTAACTCGCAGATAGCTAATGTTATAAAGAATGACTTGGCTACTTTTTTATTTAAGAGAAAATTATAAAACCGTTTAATTTATTTCACTTACGCCCAACGAAGCGAGCCGGACTTGCTACTACATAATATGTATGTATGTAGATACTTTTGTTAAAAAGATTTAAATAAAGAAAAAAAAAAATAAAAAATACTATCTAAATATTATTAATGTAAAGTATAATCCGTATGAGTGATATTTTGTTGTTTACGATTAATGATAAGAAATACCGATATTAAATAAAAAATGATTGGATGGTTTTCGATTTACGCTCTTGCGAAGTGCATACGAACTATAAGAGAACTGCTTACTCTAAAGTGGTTGTGCCATGCTTGACACCTTCGGGTAGAAACCGAATGGGCCGGCACGCCCCGTATAGTACCACTCTCTCACAGAAGATCGGCGTGAAGTGGCAGCTATGCTGTCGCGTTTCGTCCGGTAAGTGAGAGTCCGGAAGGCCCACTCCCTATCCCTCCTCCCTCCCACCCTTTCCTGAAAGGCCGGCAACGTATCTGCAAGCCCTGCAGTGTTGCAGATGTCCATGTGCGGAGGTAATCACTTCTCATCAGGTGAGCCTACTGCCCTTTTGCCCCATTTATCGCATAAAAAAAATCTTATAAAATATAATTTTAAATTTGTTCTTTTAGGTATGTGTTAATTGCAATGCTTTTTATTCATCTTGACTAGACGCATTTCTGTTTTAATTAGTTGCTACGCATAAGGAGGACATTATTTTACAAAAAACGTTAACAAAGAGAACAACTTAAACACGATGGAACAAAGCAGTATGCAGTGTAATAAAACTATAAGTATTCAGGATATGATACTGTATTAATTTTAGAGTTGAATCTTTTACTACCACTTAATTGGAATTTGCTGCAAACCTTGGTACCTACTGACTGTCTTAATGAGTCCGGCAATTAATTTTATAGTACGTATGTTGAATTTTTTTTTATTTATTTTGTATTTTTTTTATATAATTGATTAATTTTCGCTCAACAAGATTGTAAATTATAGCATCAACAAATTTTAAAGTATTACTTTATTGCTAATATTGTCTTGGAAACAAAACTTATTCGCACGAATGGTTTTCATGAAACTCTTTTTAAAATTAGTTAATGCATTTTTGCATATATCTCTGCAACAGGTTATAGTATGTGAATCACTGGCTAGAAAAGACAGTAATACACACAAACGCCAACGAAACTTTACAATCATAAACGCAATCAACTACCTTCGAGCTTAACCTCCGCCCATCTTTCACAAGCGCAAGAGGACTACTCCTTCCGCACTCAGAAATTCAAAACACGTCGGGATTTTACACATTTAGGGTGATTGCTTAACGATTTTTAGTCAGAACTTGCGTAATGTAATCTATAATATAGAATATAATATAATATTATTTAGTATACATTTCGTATTTCATCACTCATTTGTTTTGTTAGATATTTTTCATGTCGACTCTACAATAACTTGGTTATAATAATAATAATAATTCTTCATGAAATTCCCACACTAATATCTAACCTTGTATTTCCTGGTATAATATATTAAAACAACCTTAGAGTAAATAGTACCTGATTTAAATTATCAATATAGAACATAAGTAGGACTACACGAATTTTATGTAAGTATATATATGTGTAAATATTATTCAATTTATCATTTATCGGCTTTTTTATTACTTAAACGGAGTAATAATTATTATTGATGATTCTTATTTGATAATGCTGAATTGTTTTATAAGGTAACTAAGGCATTTTCGGTTATGTGTAACTAAATATGACCTCGGTCTTAAATCACTTAACGTTTTAATAGACAATAGCAACAAAAACTTGTCATTACAGCGAAGAGTTTTTGTGTTATGATTGACTTCTACGTATTATATTTTTAGTAATGAAAAAAGTTACAACCTCTTGAAAAACAAATACAATTGCTCAATAACAAAAAAACAAAAACCGACTTCCAAACTTAATAAATCTAAACTAAAAAGTAGAAAATAATACTTTTAAGGACTTTGTTAATTTTGGAGTCGGTGCCAGCCAGGTATTTTGATTATGTTTACAAATTGATAGATTAATCAAATATGTATCTATTTAGGGTTATTTTGCTTTGGCTGGCACCGACTTCAAAATTAACAAAGTCCTTAAAAGTATTATTTTCTACTTTTTAGTTTAGATTTATTAAGTTTGGAAGTCGGTTTTTATTTTTTTGTTAAAAATAATTTATTTTAAAATTTTTAGCGGAAAGTAGATACGTATTGTGTTAATGACTATAAAAATTTACCTTCTATTATGAGGTAAACCTTATAGCCTGAAAGTATACAACTATCGGTCCATAACTGCGTATTATATTGAAAAAATTTTCTTTAAACTGCTAACCGTTGAGGAGTTGTACCTTCCATCGTCAGTTACGGTACGTTACTCAAATATCCATATAGCCTATAAAAGATTCGGACGAGCATCGTTAATTTGCTCCTAAGAATTGAAGAGTTCCGATACTTTGTCATGGATCCCATCATCAGAACCTTACCAAACTCTCATCAAACTACCCTTGAAGTATATCCTTTCCATTAAAAAAAGAATCATCGAAATCGGTTGGCATGATATTGAGTTATTCGTCCATTTGTCGCGCAAATACTTAATGCAAATTTAAGACTTTTATGGTTTTCTCATGGATGCCATTGTCAGAACTGGAAAATATTAAAATGGGACCACATGGGAAGCACTACCTTTCAAATAAAAAAAGAATTATCAAAATCGGTTCACCCAGTTCAAAGTTATGAGCTAACAAACATAAAAAAAAAAAAAATACAGACGAATTGATAACCTCCTCCTTTTGGAAGTCGGTTGAAAAGACTTAATGCTGCGGTTTCATCAAGGTCTGAGTTTTATTACTTGATTAGCGACTCACACTCGCTCGCTCGGATTCTTCCCTAGGTTTTAAGCCAGCGAAGCCACGGGTCTAATTAAACTACATAAAATTTCTAAAATATTACCTCCTCCTTTTTTGAAATCGGTTTAAAAGTAGCTTAAGTTACTCCATTCATCATTAGCTATCTGCCAGTGAAAGTCCCGTCAAAATCGGTCCAGTCGTTTCAGAGATTACTCGGAACAAACAGACAGACAGACAGACAGACAGACAAATTTTAAAAATTGGTTTTTTGTTGTTAGTATCGTATATACTTTCATATGCGTTAAGTGAAAGTGAAGCTATTAATTTGAAATTAAAAACAGACAGTTTAATTTTATTTATATATCTACTATAGATTGATACTGAATATTATATACCTGTAAATATATTGTATTTCTACTGAAAATCAACAATTTTCTGAAACGTAATTAATGAGAAAAATAACACTCGGTCGGTGATTGATCGGCTTTCATAATTTGTATTCTATGGTGGAATTCCTTAACAAGTAGACCATAAAACGCATAAAATACTTAAATCGAACCAAACAACTGCAGAGAAACCAGTTGTGTATGTATACAAATATATAGTAGCATAAATTACGGATTTAATTTAAAAATTAAATAAACACATAATTAATAGAGGTCATGTTCAACGTAATACTATATTCTTTAAAGTTATTTAACCTACCGTAAACTAAATCTAGCGTCGACTCTTGTATACTTTTTGCAACCTTTAGATACTTTGAAGCCTAAATATTGAAATATTGTCATTAAATAATTTGTATCCAAAATACATAGTGCATGTTAATTTAATATAAATTTGCCCTTTTAACGTCCTACTGCTGGGCACGGGCCTACCTTTAATACGAGGGGGATCATATATTATAAATATAATTAAAATATGTCATTTTCATCAATCATGTATATTTGAGGGATTTTATTGGTTCTCAATAAGTAAAGCAATTCGCCGTCTCGCACTTCGAACCTTTAATCTGGTATCTAAGTTGGATTAGTCACCTAATCGGCTATTTACTGATGAAAAATTTACTAAAATCTACAATCTTACGTTTGATTTCTCGCTGTTTTACATAACCATTAATTGTTGACCTAAATGCAAAAAATTCACACAATTATTCGTAAAAATCCGCTAAACCTCGTTTAGTTGTTATACTTTAACATCCTAAACAACTTATGTAAAACAAATAGTGGTTTTGTAAAAAAGCGGATTGACATTTCATTTGCTACTTACATACATGTAAATATTCAAGTATAGGAAGTTATTAAATATTTATAAATTGTATATAACAAAACGGAAACCCGAAAATCGCAAGCGCATGCTTTTAACGCTCCAGTCACGGTCAAACGCCGCAACGAGTCGGTCTGCTACATACGCTGTTATCAATTAGGAGACACAAATTATTTTACTACAATCAGTGCTCTATTTAAACAAAGGATTTTCAATTTAAACTTATGATAAATTTATAAATCGGTACGTATGTTTACATGTATTCATTAATTTAATTACAAAATGTTCGAGTAAATGTATTTTTGTGTTTGTTTAATTATTAATTGACGTACAAAAAGTATTGTTTAATTATTCTAAGTAATAAAATATGTTTAAAAAAAAATTAAATCTTGCAGTTGTTAATAGTAATTTTTGCTGATAATTTACTTACTTATTTCGAGGCTCTATATAATATATCATAGTGATATACATTTCGTTGATATATAGATATATATTCGATTTGAAACATGACTTCCATTGAATTACTTGATACATTTAAAGATCGAGCTCGTCACACTATCCACTATCCAGTGGTATGCATAAAGCGAGTGCTATAGTAATTGGTTGCGCTCTAGGTACTTATTGACAAGAGTATGTAGGTAAATTTTTGTGTCAAATATTGATTGAAATCAAATACTTTAATTAAATAATTAGTGTCATATATTATAGCTATTAATCCTGAGCAAATTTTACTTATTAAATATGGTTAAAGTAAATATTTCACATCGATTTTTGTAAGAAAATTTACTTATGCTTATAATGTTAAAGAAAATTTACAAATGCTTATAAATTCTGATATATTCAATATTATAATTAGTTGCCTAGTACATTGACATAATAATATCTTTGTTATACAGTTGTATTAGTTACTATCGTATAGTGGTAAGAAAACTATTTTTTTTTAAGAAAATGTGGTTAAAGTGAATATGGATGGTTTCTTCCAACTTCAAACGAGAGGAAGATTACTGTCATTTTAATTAATTTAATAGATAGAGAGACCTACTGATAAAAAATATAGGGCCAATAAACATCTCTACATAGTCACTAAAATATATTTTATTTTAATTTTGTGATTTCATGCATTATTGTTAACTCTGTACACGGGGCTTAACCTTGTTAACCTTAAGTTTCAAGCAAATTTTAGTTTTTCTTTAGTAATTCACATAAAAAAATAATTTCGCAAGTATTTTCAAAAGCATATTTACCTATACTATGTCTATATGTCTGAGTTTGTTTGTTTGAAAAAAGTGTATCTTAAAAACATTATATTTAGGTAGGTATATTTAGTGAAATAAAAAATGGAATTTTCACTTAAATTATCCCAAAGAATGAAAGTCATAAAGAGTTGATCAATGGAAAAGTAAATTATAGGCCTTCAAAAATCTGTTATCATCACCCTTGTCGATGACGAAAAAAGAAACACCTAAATGTGATTGGGATGGGATGACTTTCGTCTGTATCATCCAACTACTTTTGACGAAATATCTAAAGCAGATATGATATCTACTGATGAAAATATTTTTTAAAAAGGACAATTACACATAATTGAATAGTCCGGGAAGATGTTTGGCCCATCCGATTTATCTAGCTACTTACAAAAAATATTGATATAGGTAGTTCCTTGAATATCATGCGTAAAAACAAGATAAGTAAAGTTACATTATTTTTTGGAGCTTAAAAGCGTATAGTATCGACGGAAAATGCTTGTCAGTGTTGATTAATAAATTTTAACTATATTCTCTAAAACATACGTAGCACCGCTAGAGCCGGGTAACTCTTAAATGGCCGTTGATCGAAGCTAGCAGTTACGCATATACTAAAAGTACACTACTTAATCTGGTTTCTGAGAAAATAAGTAACTTCTAGGTGCCTTGGAATCTTTGCCTATATTATATTATCATCATGCTGCTAACTAAGGAGGCAAAACAGTAATCCCAAATATCAACATATCAACACAATATAGGTACATATATAATCTATTACAAGAAACAACAAATGTGTTGTTGTTGTTTGGTGATATTAGTATAAATTATTTTTTTTATTATGTAGTACATATATGATTATAATTAATATTATGTTGTTATACAGAGTATGAATATTTTAAATATGAAAAGAATTTTGACGCGGTTAGCAAATTGATACGAGAATTAAATAGCCACATTACTGAAACTAACAATTATAACGTAATTAATTTTTGGGAACTAATTAATATTTTATTGTTAATACGCTTTTACTTTTATAATACGCTTTTGCAATCAAACTGTAATAATGGATATTTAAACATATCGTTCATTTGTAATGCATAACTAATTCAAAATTAAATTATGAAGCCATCTTAGCAAGAATGTTGTGGAAAATTTACTTAATGATCCTTTTTATGAGTCTGAAGGTTACTTGATTGTTGTAGTCATTGAAAATTATAGGTATAAATAAAAAAGTAGTTCGTGACAACAGGTAAACAACTGTAGCAGTCCTTTGTCTGGTATCTCTGATAGGTAGAGCAACTGTCATGAGCTTATATTGGAGAGAGATAAATATACTCGTTATGCTTATATGTAAGAATGTGATAGCTTTATCATATTTTGTCCTTTTTAACATATTCACTTTTAATTTACACTGACCTTTACTATGTGGTAGACATAAATGTGCTTAAAGCAACTTAAATAATCCATGTCTCGACCCAAGTAAATATGAATTAATATGAAGTATTTATTGAAACCAAGTGTTGCGGAAACTGCGGTAAAGGGCTGGTTCTAAGTAAATTTAAATTTAAGTGGACTGTATATAAGGGAAGCGAGAAATTAAAGGGGTACAGCGGGACAGCGGGAATAAAAAGCACGCCTACCTTGCTGGAGCTCTGCGTCGGGCTCCTTCAGCGCCAACGATGATGACGGCAGCGGTTAGATGGCGATGGCGGTGATGGCACACATGAGGGCACACACCACAAGGCACTCGAAAGTTCTATGCAAATTATAGCAGGCGCACGCGGGTTACGTCTCGAGACTCAAACGGCGGATTTTGTACTACTGCGTATGATGACTCCTTTAAATTGCAGGCGTGCATATATAGGAAGCGGGTAGGAATAAAAATTATACATAAGGGTTACTATTGGCGGAAACATTTCCCCCGGCCTTAAAGGGTCACCTTTAAAAAAAATTAAAATAAATAAGATATGCGGTTATTATAATAGCGAGCGGTTAGAAATATATACACATGTTTACACATATGTAACAGCGGTTAATGTATATACAGCGGTACATAAAATATAGCGGTATATTATATAATAAAGCGGTTATGTTATATAGATTTATACTATAAATTATTGTGTCGGCAAAGGACACAAGCGAATCGTAGGTCGTACGTAGCAACCTTTAGAAGTTTTAACTGTTACAACACGAACTGTGCCGTCTTTAGAAGGATGAACCCTTTCTACTACACCTAACGGCCACGAAAACGGCGGAGAGTTGTCCGTGACTATTACAACGACCGTCCCTACCTTTATGGGAACACTCGGCATATTCCACTTCGCTCTCGCCTGTAACCTATGTAGGTATTCTGCTCGCCATCGACGCCAAAACGACTGTACAATTTTATCTAGAAGTGTATGTCGCTGATTGATGGATACAGACTGTACTTCAGGCGCGGGAATAGAATTAAGTGGAATAGTGTGCAAAAAATGTGCGGGTGTAAGAGCGGACGGTTCACTAGGATCACAGCTTAAAACCGTGAGCGGGCGAGAGTTCATCAAAGCTTCTATCTGGGCAAGCACAGTCAACAGCTCTTCATACGATAAGATCTGCTGTCCAATTACTCTAAATAAATGCGTTTTAACAATCTTCACCATACTCTCAACACAACCGGCGAAGTGTGGTGACGCGGGTGGAATATTCTTCCAATTTATGCGGTTTTCTGCCAATTCATATTCCATATGCGGGCGATACTCGTCAAGAAATTTATATAAATCGCGTAAATATGAACGAGCACCTACAAAATTTGTACCTAGATCAGAATACATGCACTCTACTGGACCGCGGCGCGATAGAAAACGTTTAAAAGCATTTAAGAAACACACAGTAGATAACTCCGTAGCAATTTCTATGTGAGTTGCCCTAGTAGTTAAGCATGTAAAAATACACAACCACGTCTTTCGGCCTTTAACACCTCTTCCACGAGTAGGTGTGCATAGCAACGGGCCTGCGTAATCAACGGCGCAATGAGTGAAAGCCTTTTCGACCTGATTAATGCGTTGGCTGGGTAAATCAGCCATCATTGGGAATATTGGCTTTGGTTTATACCTAAAACATGTGTTACATTTAAAGATACGTTGACGAATTACGCGACGAGCTGAAAGAATCCAATAGCGTTGCCTTAACATGGTCATCAGCAACTCTGGACCTGCATGCAAATGTTTTTTATGGTAATAGTCAACTAATAAATTCACGATATGATCCTGTTTAGGTAAAACAATTGGATATTTATAATTATAATCTTCGGCGGAATCAGTAAGACGGCCTCCTACGCGAATAAGACCATTACTATCTAGAAAAGACTTGAGTTTAATCAAGGCGGGAGAGCATACTGTATTGCTCTTCAAATTAATAATATCATTAGAAAAGTGAACATTTTGTAAAACGCGGAGTAATTTAATTTCAGCAAACTCTAGATCTGTAGAAGAAAACGAATGTGTGCGCGGTAATATTTTAAGAAAGCGATATATGTGAACAATAATGCGTAATAATTTAGCGTAGTTTGAAATTCGTAATGCGAGTTGATAAATAATAGACTCCGTGACGTCTGCGGTGACGGAATACGAAAGTGTTTTATGAGACGTACCTTGCTCCGGCACGTTCTGTACAGAACCTTTATCAAATTCTTTAATCGGCCATTCCGTTGGGTTGAGCGATGCCCACGGAGGCCCATGACACCAAAGTGCATGGTTAATAAGTTTATCTGGAGTTAGACCTCTAGATAAACAATCAGCGGGGTTTTCAATTCCTGGCACATGATAAAAGCATGTGGCAGGCAGGTTGTCAGTGAGAGTGACAACGCGGTTGGCGACAAACGTCTGCCAGCGGTGCGGGGGAGAATTGATCCAACATAGGACTACTTTCGAGTCGGTAAAAGCATAAATTTGATTTATTTTATACTGCGGATTGAAGTTATCAAAGACCTTACGTAACAACTTGGATAGAAGAACAGCTGCTAGTAGCTCGAGCCTTGCAATAGACATAGGCTTAGTCGGCGCGACTTTAGACTTCGCGCAGACTAGATGCACAAGATTGGAGGCGCTATTCTGTATATGCACATAAACGACACCACCATATGCACGTTCGCTTGCATCAGCGAAGCCCAATAAATTGACTATAGAACCTTCAACAATGCCTATATGGCGCGGTATGCGAATTTCATTAAGCCTAGGTAGCTCAGAACAAAATTGTTCCCAAGCAGCAACGATATGACGCGGAGGTGTGTCATCCCAGTTGCATTTAGTTAACCACAGTTCTTTAATTAAGAGCTTGGCGAATAATACGGTGGGAGCCACGAAACCCATGATATCCCAAAGCCGGGCTATAGTAGATAATATCGTGCGCTTTGTACATACTTGACTAGGAGGTACGACTTCAAATCGGAAACAATCACTAGACTTGTCCCAGCATAGACCTAAAACTTTATGCGGTAACGTTTTGTCAAATTCAACACAAGACGAGGCTCGGTGTGAAGCGGGAATATGTTCTAAAACCGTATCGTTATTGCTAGCCCACTTTACTAATTGAAATTGAGCACTACTAAATAATTGTATAAGTTCAGTACTTGCGGCTATAGCTTCAGACGTCGACATGACAGAAAAATTTATGTCATCCATATATAAGGAAGTTGAAGCAGCGGAAATATTATTATATTTATGTCCCTCGTCCTCGATCAGCTGTTGAATAACGCGCAATGCATGAAATGGACTAGACTTCAAGCCGAAGCAAACTCGAGCGAATTCATATACGGTTACAGGATCGTGTGGACTAAATCTAAACAAGATGCGTTGAAAACGTCGATCCTTCGGATTCATGCCTATCTGTAAAAATTGTTGACGACAATCAGCTGAAAGAGCAATAGCGAAGAGACGAAATTTTAAAATTATATTAAATAAATCACCCTGCAGGTTAGGACCAGAGTGAAGAAGATCATTGAGGGAGGGATTGCCACTACTGGCATCCAGAACAATTCTAAGCTTCGTGGAAGCTTTATCCTCGCGGATCACTCCATGGTGCGGTATATAAAAGCATGGCTTAACAGTATCCTCGCTAGGGTCGGATACCACCTCTAAGTATTTTTTATCTATGTATTCTTGAATAACATTATTATATGCGATACGCAACTGCGGAGAGGCTTCTAATTTTCTTTCAAGGCAAATAAAACGCCTATACGCGGTTTCATATGAAGCGCTAAGAGAATAAGGATCACCCCTGAAAGGCAACGACACTATATATCTCCCATCGTTCATATCTCGAATTGTAGTAACTCGAAAATGTTCTTCGCATTCCATGTCTTCTGGGCTGCGAATAAGCGGGGTATTGATCTCCTCGAGCTCCCAAAATCGTTTAAGAAGAGAGTCTAAAGGATCGCGGATCGTTGTACAACACGAAGTTGTAACATTACAATTATCATATAAAATATTATGCGGGTTTAACACAGGCAAAAAGCCCATAATAATATATCCTAACGTGGTTAGAATAGCGGACGCGGATTTATTATCGTTGCTTAAAACCTTACCAGGTAGCAACAGATGCGGAAATAAAGAGGCTCCGATCAACATTTGAATCGGACCCGGAACAGCGAAGTCATTATCAGCTAGCGGCAGTCGTCGTAAGAACGGCAAAGCGGCAGCATCGACGGGCGCAGTAGGTAACTCGTCCGCAATGCAGTCGACAATAAGCGCGGGGACGTCATAGGAAACGGTTGCCTGATGACGCGAAAATAATTTAATTTGTGCTGAACCCTTAGTGGATTTTTCAGCACCACCTATACCTTTAAGGATAAGGTTTGATTTTTGAACCTTTAAACCTAAACGAATACATAAATCACTCGTAATAAAATGAGATTGCGAACCGTTGTCAATAAGACATCGAACAATAACAGGCGTATTATTACGATCATATACAATAACTTGCGCAGTCGCGAGAAGCACAGTACATTGCTTACTACGATCGCGTGAGTCACACGAGGCGTATGTACGCGGAGCAATGAACTTTGAACACATCGATACGCCAGCTGTGAGTGACGTCGTGTTCGTGTTATCTAAAGTAAGCGGCGCGGGCGCGGGCACGGACGGCTCGCGTATAATGTTAACCGACTGTGCGGCTTGAGAGGAGGGTGCGATGTTTCGCTCAACTGCGTAATTTTTAAAGTGTAAAAGAGTATGATGTTTACCTCCACAAGAGCGACATTTACTATTTGACTTACACTGCATTGACTTATGTTTCGTACTTAAACAATTTATACAAGCTTTTTTATCTTTAATTATTTTAAAACGTTCTTGTGGGGATAAATTGAAGAAAGCGGGACATTTAAACATATGTTCATGCACTATATTTGTACACAAACACTTCTCAGCGGCAAATGTTAAATATGAATGAGGATTCGGTGCATTATTACTTTTACGAGGTTTTAAAGTATTTAGACGACCACTATTGTTTTGAGTCTGTAAACTAATTTTGTATTGCATTTTAATAAAATCAATTAAACTTTGAAGCGTAGGTATTTTTTCATTATGGCTATGCATTTCAAAGGCGCGAATTGTATCGTGATCTAGCTTCTTTAATGCAATATGAAATAAAATGTAATCGCCTACGTTTTCTAAGTTTAAGTTTTGAATGGCACTAGCGGCGGTGGATATTTTATCTAAGAAAAACTCGTAATTAGATAGTGAAGCCGAAGTAAAGGATTTAATGTTAAGTATTTGATCAATGTACATAGATGCGAGTGTGCGTGTGTCTTGATATCTATCAATCAACGACTGTAATATAGTGTTATAATTTTTACCATTAGGAGTTATACCTGAAAATACACTTTGAGCTTTATTTGACAATTTGCCTACTAAGTAATATAACTTTTCGTCGTCTGTCAATGAAGGATTATCATGGACGGTAGCCATAAAACTAGCGTAGAATAGTGGCCATGAGCGAATGTCTCCCGAAAAGGTCATAAGTTCGATGGGTGGCAGAGAAGGCCGCGAGCGAGGTGGAGACGATGAGTGTTTAATGTCACTATCCGTCGGCTTTGGCGGTAAAAGTTGTGATAACATTCTTTTAGCATAACTATACAACTCTTCAAAGGACATCCATGTTTGATAATCTGGTTGCGCTTTCGGATTAATTGTTAATAAAACAGTGTTATAATTATCTACAGTAGACTTAAATTCCGATCTAATATCGTTTATAGTTTCAACAGCGATAAAAAAGGATTCTTTATTATTATCATTAATATGTGCCGTAATTGCTTTGTTATAAATGACTTGCATACGTGCGAAGAGTGCGCCACGTCGCGCTTCTAGTACACGCAGCTTAATATCTTTAGAGGACAGCGAAGTCTGTTCGTCACTAGATGACATTGTTTAAATGATATTTTATGCGAACTATAGTTTAAATAAAATATTTAAGTAAACACGTTATTATAATATGTAGTAATACGTAATATAATAATCATACATAAATTACTTATTTGTGTATATAAAAATATGCGGTGGATATAAAATTATAAATATATGCGGTAAATATATGTTTATAAGTGCCTAAATAAGTTAGCGGTTAAATTAAGATATATATAGCCTATTTAGGTGACCTAAAAGAGCGGTAGGAGAAAATATTATATAGATAGGTATATGAACCAAATGCGGGTTGGTTATCAGAATGTTGATAAATCCGGTTCGACTGGACCAGAAATGTTGCGGAAACTGCGGTAAAGGGCTGGTTCTAAGTAAATTTAAATTTAAGTGGACTGTATATAAGGGAAGCGAGAAATTAAAGGGGTACAGCGGGACAGCGGGAATAAAAAGCACGCCTACCTTGCTGGAGCTCTGCGTCGGGCTCCTTCAGCGCCAACGATGATGACGGCAGCGGTTAGATGGCGATGGCGGTGATGGCACACATGAGGGCACACACCACAAGGCACTCGAAAGTTCTATGCAAATTATAGCAGGCGCGCGCGGGTTACGTCTCGAGACTCAAACGGCGGATTTTGTACTACTGCGTATGATGACTCCTTTAAATTGCAGGCGTGCATATATAGGAAGCGGGTAGGAATAAAAATTATACATAAGGGTTACTATTGGCGGAAACACCAAGTAATTTTTCATATTTCAGTAAAGGATATAAGTTTTACGGTCCATTAAAGGAATTAATTGAATTGAATTAAGTTTTACAGTATGTAGCTAGTAAAGGTACTCGTATGTATGTGATTGTTATACTTATAATCACAAACTTATTAAAATAAGTGCTAATGTTCTCTTTGAAATATAAGGCTTTTCAAGTGGTAGTGCCATGCTTGTTACCTTCAGGTAGCAGCCGAATGGGCCGGCACGCCCCGTATAGTACCACTCTCTCACAGGAGACCTGCGTGAAGTGGCAGCTATGCTGTCGCGTTTCGTCCGGTAAGTGAGAGTCCGGGAGGCCCACTCCCCATCCCTACTCCCGTCCTTCTCCCTCCTCCCTTCCTCCCTTTCCTGAAAGGCCGGCAACGCATCTGCAAGCCCTGTGGTGTTGCAGATGTCCATGGGCGGAGGTGATCACTTACCATCAGGTGAGCCTCCTGCCCGTTTGCCCCCTTTGTCCCATAAAAAAAAGCCTATGAAACATATAGTCGGCTAACGGACGTGACAGCCCAAGCTGCCTTTCACTAATGTCCCAAGCGAATGTATGGCAGCTTGGGCTGGCTGTCACGTCCGTTAGCCCACTTTATATTTCATAGGCTTTGTTACTACTTAGAGGGTGAGCCTCTAGTAATAAATAATTGTTTCAGTCTTAGTGATCTAATCGATTAAGGCCGGAACGCATTTGCAAGCCCTGTGGTGTTGCAGATGTCCATGGGCGGCGATGATCACTTTCCGTCAGGTGAGCCTCCTGCCCGTTTGCCCCCTTTGTCCCATATGTTTGTGACATGTTTAACTTAAACAATGTTCTATGAGTTAATACAAATTAATTTGAAGAAAATAATTTGAATTATTATGCTACATATAAAAAAAATCGTTGCTTTAATTTTACTACCATTTACGTTGTTTGTTTTTACCTGACTGTGCGAACAAAAGGATCCAAAGAAATTGTGTTTTTCAGTTAATGTTTAATAGTAGTTTAAATATGTATGCGTATGTACGTAATTATATACATATATACTTCGTAATATTTCATTACCATTTAAATAGTAAATTTTACTCTTCCAAATGGAAAAGGTAAAACGAAATTCTTATTTATCAGGCCATCTATTTTGGAGTTCAAAATTAATGTTTAAATATTTTACTGTGGCTCTATATGAGGAAATGCTGTTTTTGACATTGCCATACAAAGTTAGCTGTCTGTCTGCCACATTTTTACACCTAAACCACTGTATAAATTTAGTATAGAAATGGATTGGACATCTCCAAGAAGGACATCCGGTACTATTTCTCGCAAAAATAAAAATTGAAATAGTGGCTGAAAGCTTGTATTGAAAACAAATCATTTCTCAAGTTACATAATTTTTTAAGGAATAAAGAATGTTTCTTGGTTTGTCTAATCATATAGTAGAAGATAATTTCGAGTGTTATTAAGTTACTATTCATATTATGTATATTGTACATTAATATATAATCTATTTTATACTTACCGTTAAAACGGATTCTGGCACGCTCTAGGAAGTTAAGCGAGGGTAAGTCGTTAGTAATGTGAATATAACATAACTCTACTCCTTACGTTTTCAAACTTACACTGAACAGATTTCTATAAAATTTGGCAATGTCAGCAAGGTCGAGCCACAGGCAAAAACTAGAGATAGATAAAAGTGAGTGAGTTTTCTCTAGCTTTGTGAGGGCTCGCGTAGTTTTTTTAACGGGTAATAACACGGAATGGGGTAATAATATTAACAGCGATGTTAACTCTTTAGTTTTCTAAAGGATGGCGTTAATAATACAATATCCAATGTACACAAAATTTATAATGTTCATTATTTTTTTTATGATTACAAAATTATATTGTTTTGATAGTTAACACATCTATATATGAAGTTAAATGTTAAAGCACAAATCTATAGGCGTGATAGATAGTTTTTCAATATAGTGTACCACAAAATTCTCAGGTTGTGGGACGGTGTTAGGTCTCGTTTCACTCAACCTAATAACAATAGTGAACAGGGGGAAAACCATGGAAATCATTTTACGTTAAAATGGAAGTCAGAAAATATTTTGTTGAATATAATATGACGCATTGAGTAAATTACATAACGATTTTAGACTAAGTATAAATTACTTGAAATAAACGTATAAATTAAAACAAGAGGTTGAATTCTTGCAGGTTTGTATTAAAATGTTATAATTTAATATTACAGACTAACATTATTATTTCTTACAATGAAGTATTTTAATAATGTATGTAACTTTATAAAAAACTGGTAAAATTGATAGCTAGATACGAGTAGTGGGGAGACTATGCTAATTGCATTGCTTACTTATCGAATAAAAGCTATTGTTGTAGCTATTCTATAAAATACGATGAAATGCCACAATAGTATGTTAATTTATGAATTTTCTTATGGATTCGCTCTCGACGTTTGTTTTGGTTAACACACGTGTTAGTGAGATCGGTGTTCCTATTTAGTTATTATTTACATTTTCTGTATATTTCACTTGTCGTAATAGTTGTAATCCTTGTAATTGTGTTTTGTTGTGGTGATTGGTTAATATATCTACATATTTGTGTGTGTCCTTAGGTAAGGTAGGTTATTTTAAGTATGGATGGTGATCCACCTCCTGAGCCGCCGGATCCCGGAGGGCTGGTGGTGGTAAATAATTTAGGTGGCTCTCGTAAACGCCAAAGTGATAATTTATCATCTGACCCTAATACGGCAAATATTGTTAAAAAAACCATATATAATCCCGATACTGCGACCCCATCAATCCAAAATATATATACCCACTCCTCCCTTTCTGATGGTCCCTCTTCCTACAATGACAACGACAAAGGTCCCTTTATTGTATATGTTTCTAGAGAGACTCCCGACCCAGCAGCTGGAACCACTTTAAGAGCCATTAAGTTTGGTCAATTCTTGCATAACAATAAAATACCTAATATTGTTAATGATGGTGTGAAAAATGTTGGACGCAATAAAATTGCTGTCCAATTCTCTTCTGCTGATGCTGCTAATACTTTCTTAAAAAACCCAGTTTTAAGTATGTGCAAGTATGTTGCGTCTATCCCCACTTTTAATATTACGAGAATGGGCTTAGTTAAAGAGGTTCCAGTTGACTGGGCGATGGATGAATTTGTCGAGTCATTGGAACTTCCTCCTGGTTGTGGTAAAGTTATGAAAGCGAGACGTCTAAATCGAAAGAATGTGAGTGAGGGTGTTATTACCTGGGTGCCAACGCAGTCAGTTGTAATAACATTCAGAGGACAAATGCTGCCTGAGAAAGTGTATTCTTACCACACTTCCCTTCCCGTTGAAACCTATAAATTACCCACAATTCAGTGCCTCAATTGCTGTCGTTTTGGCCATATTAAATCGCAGTGCAGGTCTAAGCCTAGGTGTTTCAGGTGTTCCCAATCACATACTGGGGATGCATGTGAAGTTACCAGGGAAAACTCATCTTGTCTTTATTGTACAAGTAAGCATTTTGCTACAGATAAGGAATGCCCAGAATTTGTAAGACAACAGTCTATTAAAATGGTTATGTCGCAAGAAAATGTTTCTTACATGGAAGCATCAACACGTTTTCCTCCTGTACAGCGGTCTTATGCTGATGTCGCTAAAGAGTTGTTTTCTATCCCTGCCTATACCAACATTCCCACTAGCCCCACCCGCTCTCCAGCTTCACCCACGAGATCCTATCGCCAAACAGTTCTCCGTTCTCCACGTCCCCAAGCTCCTCTAGCGAAGGGATATGACAGACAAGCCCATCAAGCAATTGTTGGTAATTGCTCTTCCTCTTTGCCTAATGGTTGTGCTCTCAATAATGCTGACCCCCTTCCCAGTCCTAAAAAAGATCTCCTATTAGCTTTAATTGAAACCCTCATTTCTCTTATATCCACCTGTGATGATGTCCCCTTACCGTCCAACGTTGCCCAAAAATTAATGCAAATTGTCTCCATTGTTAAAAATGGCCCCACTGAACTTCCTTCAGTGGAATTGTAAAAGTATTCATTCTAAGAAACATGAATTAATTCATCTTATTTCCTCATACAACCCTGTCATTATTGCCCTCTCGGAGACATGGCTAATCCCTGGTTCCCGTTTTCGGGTGCCAGGCTTTTCCTGTTTAAGGGAGGACAGAAATGATGGGTATGCTGGTTGTGCCATCCTTATCCGGCACTCCACTCCCTATTCCCTCATCCCAATCCCATCACACAGTCATCAGATTAATGCTGTAGCTGTGAGGGCCTTTAATATCTCATTCCTATCTATCTATATTCCTCATCCTTCTTCCTCAGTTTTTTCTGAGCTTCTTTCTATCATCTCTTCGCTTCCGGGTCCAGTCTTGATCATGGGAGATTTTAACACCCATCACACATTGTGGGGGTGCTATTTTTGTGATAGATTCTCTCCTCAGTTAGTAGACATGATTGATGATACTAATCTTTGTATCCTCAATGATGGCTCACCTACTAGAAGGGTCTATCCCAATCAAAATCCCAGCTCAGCAGTAGACCTGTCTCTTTCTTCTCCTTCACTTGCTTCCCAATTATCATGGAATGTCCTTCCCTCTACCTATGGTAGTGATCACTTTCCTATTCTCCTCTGCCATATAAATAGACATATTCCTTCTTGTAACTCCAACTCTCTACTTAGATATAATGTTAAGAAAGCCAACTGGCATGACTATGCTTGTTCTACTGATTACATGATGGACTCTCTTCCTGAATCTATTGATAGTGAGAATGTCATTTTTTGCTATGATCGGTTTATCCAGGCTATTATCTCATCTGCAGATCTCCATATTCCAAAGAAGATCTCCGCACAGAATCACTTGCCTTCCAATCCCTGGTGGGATCAGGAATGCACTGATTTTGTTAATCGGCGTAAACTCGCCGAGACGTCATACGCAGCCTCTATGACAGTGGAGAATTTTTATAATTATCAGCGTAATGATGCAAAGTTTAGGAGATTGGCTCGTAAAAAGAAAAAACTTAGTTGGATTAGCTTTTGTGAATCCCTTGATCCTCGGTCACCCTCTTCTTTAGTCTGGAGAAATGTTAAGAGATTTCGCAGATCTCTTAACGCTGACCCCAGCCCTAATTCTAACAACCCCTCCGATTGGCTAAACGACTTTGCTGACAAACTAGCCCCTCCATTTGTCCCTCCTCATGACTCCTATCCAAATTCTTTGCTGCCTTCAGCGGCCCATGAAATGGACAGCCCTTTCACACTTGACGAACTTGAGAGCTCCTTAACGGATTTAAGGGATACTAGCCCTGGTGAGGATGGCATTCCTTACTCTTTTATTAAAAAGCTGAACAATAGACCCAAACAATATTTCTTGAGTTTAATAAATGTTATGTTTGAGTCGGGTATTGTTCCAGACTCATGGAAATCACAAATCGTAATTCCTGTTCTCAAACCTGGAAAATGTCCTTCTGATCCTAATTCTTTTAGACCCATTGCTCTAGCATCTACGTTAGCGAAAATTACCGAACGAATTTTAAAAAATCGTCTTGAATGGATAGTGGAAAGCAGGAATATCTTAGCACCCTCTCAGTTTGGCTTTAGAAAGGGTCTGAGTACAATAGATAGTCTTAGCATTTTTACTACAGACATTCGACTAGCCTTCGCTCAAGGAGAGTATTTGGTTGGTGTTTTTCTAGATATAGCTTCTGCTTATGATAATGTTCTTCTTCCGATGCTCAGGCAAAAAATGCATCATCTGAACATTCCACCGAGGTTGACACATTTCATAAGTCATCTGCTGACCGGTAGAGCCATATCTGTTAAACATCAATTACTTACTGTACCACCCAGACTCGTCTGGAAAGGTCTCCCCCAAGGCTCGGTCCTCAGCCCTCTTTTGTATAATATATATACCCACGACCTCGAATCGTCTGTAAATAGTTTCTGTAAAGTCCTTCAGTATGCTGACGACATCGTCCTATATTACAGCTCAAAATCTGTAGTGGACATCAATTACCGTATAAATGCTGCTTTGCACTATCTAGGTCAATGGCTTTCTGATAATGGTCTGTCATTATCAGTGCCTAAATGTCAGGCAGTTGTGTTCACTAGGAAAAGGTCAGTCCCAAATTTTCAATTTTGTTATGAGGGCCAATCCATCAATATAGTAGAAAAATCAAAATTTTTAGGTGTCATACTCGATAAAAGACTGAACGGAATTGCGCATACTGAATTTGTTATTAATAGATGTGAAAAGGGCATCAACGCTTTGCGTGCGGTGTCCGGTGTGTGGTGGGGTGCACACCCATATACTCAAAAATTACTGTACAATTCGCTTGTACGTAGTCATATTGACTATGGTACGTTTGTTCTAGACCCCTTTAATAAAGTTCCCACTGAGAAATTAAACAGAATACAACATAAATGCCTAAGAATAGTTCTAGGTGCAATGAGGTCTACACCTACCAACGCCCTTCAAGTTGAATGTGTTGACCCTCCGTTTCCTTTACGACGCCAATACCTATGTGATCGGTTTGTTGGTAAGGCGTTGCAGCTTTCATCCCATCCTTTATGGCCCAGGCTGAGTAGACTAGCTGATTTCAATTCTCCTCAAAAACCTTTATCCTATCTTTTAGAAAGTTTCCTTAAGTTTACTAGACTGCCTCATCCCTTATCTCGATTTCCCTCTAACCCTCTGTTTTGCTCTCCTTATAATGCGTTGACTTTTTCGCCCATCATTATTACGAATCTTGGTCTGGCCAGGGAAGCTCCTGACACCAACACAAAATTTCAATCCTTAATTCATCAAAATTGGTCGGAACACCTCCTCATCTTTACTGATGCATCTAAGCTGTCTCCTGATGGCTGTGTAGGTGCAGCGTGTTGGGTCCCTAAATTCAAAATTGCTTTACAGTTTAAGTGTCCTCCAGAAACATCGGTGTTTACAGGCGAGGCTGTTGCTTTGCTGGAAGCAATCCTGTTCACCCTCTCCCACAACTTCAAACAGACAGTTATACTGACAGACTCTCTCAGTTGTCTAATGGCAATAAAGGAGAATCCGTTACGTAGCAAATTAAGATCTTCTATTATTTTAAGGATTCGTGAAGCTCTGTACACATGCCATCAAAAGAGCTTGTCAGTCTCTTTGGTTTGGATCCCAGGTCATTCGGGTATTGCGGGTAACGAAACTGCAGATTCCTGCGCTAAATCTGCTATTCACTGTGGGACCCTGGAACACTTTCGTAACTTATCCCATGATCTGTTGCCCCTTGCTAAAAAACATCTTGAGAAAGCTTGGAATAATCACTGGAATCTGTCAAAATCTTTTAAAGGTAAGCATTATGCAGCTCTTCAAGCTGAGATCCCAAGGCGCCCTTGGTTTCATCGCCTTAAACTAGCTGAACGGTGGGTAATCACTACAATTTGTCGCCTGCGCCTTGGGCATGCATCTACACCTGCTCACCTAGCTAAGATCAGGGTCAGGGACCATTCACTGTGTGAATGTGGCCTTGACGAAGGTACTCCTTCTCATATTCTTTTTAACTGTCCTAGACTCCTCCATCCTCTGTATGATGTCCTTCCTTTAAAGGTTCCCCGTCCCATTAATGTTAACTGTTTGTTGATGTTTGTGTTCAGTCCTTTGTGTAAATTTTTATGTAAATATATTAAGAATAATAAAATTAAATTATAAGACTAACATTTTGTATAATATTATAACTAACATTTTCTAACCATTTTTTTTCTATTTAAGGTTTATGTGTAAATACTAACTGTGCTGTCTTTTGTTGTAGATTTAGTAAGGATTTACTCCCCCTATTCAATAAAACTTAAATAATATAAACTTATTGACTCTATATTACCGACCAATCTCCTTCGTGTCTTCTCCATTCTACGTGACATTGGCGAAGTAATCTCAAGTGCTCAACTGGCACGCTTTTAAGCCATTAAACAAGAGAATTGAATTTTCTTATTTCAATAACATACATATGTAACTTAAATGTTAAATAAATGTTTAGGTATGAGGTAAATGGAGTATTTAAGTAATAGTAATCATATTCACTATCTTATCTCCTAATGTATAAAAATCTCGTGTCACAGTGTTTGTTATCGAACTACTCCGAAACGGCTTAACCGATTTTTATTAATTTTTTTGCGTATATTTGATAGGTCTGAGAATAGGTCGTAAGCTCTTTTTTATTGCCCTAGGTTATAAAGGTGGCCCTCTCCAGATTTTTTTTTATTTTCAAACCAAATTTTGATATTTTATTTTTCTATGGTTTGGCATCAAAAAATACTTATAACCCTAAACTTTCAACCGACGGGCGCAGGCGGAGCCGCGGGAATTGTTAGTAAATAAATAATATTTTTGTATTTGCTAGTAGGTTTGTCATAAACATGTATTAGGTATAAATCCATATATAGGTACATATTATATCATACTTTTTTGTTATAACAAAGAATAAAGTAGATAAATACGTCATTTAAGAAACCTTTATTTAAAAAAATAATCTTATGATAACATTATGATTATCATGATAAATTGATAATATTATTATGATTAACATGATAAATAAACATATCTTGTATATTACGATATGTAATAGGTATATGTAAATCTGTTTCGTGTACCTTGCAACGATGACGATTTTGATCAAATTTTATGGGTAGATAAAGATAAGGTTTTGCTTATAAAGTTCAGTTAAGTACTCGTATATAGGTCACTTTTAAAAAAAATCTCTAATTTTATAACAGTCGCGCAGGTATAAAATTATAATTTAAAGATAAATTTGGCTGTGTATCAATATCTAAAATCTAAATATATTTTTTCTAAATTATTGACATATCGCATAATATTAGTACAGATATGTATATTTTTGGTATAATTTTTCCCTACTTATATGTATATGGTTATATATACCCTAGGTATATGGTAGGCGAGCCACATCTAGGTTTATAATATAATGTTCTTCGACCGATTCTGGCCATGGCGGCTTATCTCATTGAGACCAGCCAACTACACAGGAGATATTATTATAGTGCACAAGTTTACGCGCAGACACAAGTACACTCTCTATTCTCATACTCCGATGGGACGACTACTCGACGCGACCAGTGAGTGCTAAGGCACAGGACCGACGGCTTCACGTGCTCTCCGAGGACTCTCACACTTTCAACTTCCCAACTCCAGGCTTAAATTTTGGCCCGTCTCGGGACTCGAATCCAGGACCTCTCGATGTGTGGCTGTACATGCCAGCCACCACACCACCATATATAATAAACCTAGATATAGTTCGCGACATCTTTTCATAATAAATTTCCGAACTCGTCTTAACTTTCTCTAGACAAAATTTCCAAAATAATTGATAATGTCCTCTTGTAATGGCTGTCAATAGTTCATCACAAAACGCTAGAGAAATATTCTGTATTAAACATACCTATTAAACATATCTATAAAAAATCAGGCAGTTAAGTTATGCACTTCCAGTCTGTTAGTTACGTCTTTTTTTATTTTTATTTTTTCTATAAATGATAGGTATCACAACATTAAACTGTAACAACAATTATTTGGTATCACAATAATAATAAAAATACCTACAGCAATATATTCATACTGTTAAAGTCAAGTTCATTTTCTTCATAAATGTGAACAAAAAATTGTAATGGAATTAATTATACGACTACTTTTTATTAACCGGTCGAGTAAATATAAATGTTCTTATATATTTACACCTTGAGATCTGTTTAAGTTCGAGTCATGAGAGAAGTTAAACGTCACATTTTACTCTATGTGAAAAATAATAATAATTTTCTCCCAAGCGATTCTAGCTACGGCGGCCAGGATTGAACACCGCCAACTTTCCAATCTGGACAGTTAATGAGGCTTACTATACAGAAAGACTCAATAACAATACTTGGCTCGAGCCGGAATTCGAAGCAGCCACATGCTACCTGCACCACCAAGGCAGTTCTATACATATAAATAAGTCGAAAACTTTCTTTTTCCAGATAAAATGGTGCCAGATCCTGACAATAAACGTCAAGTGAGTTTTCCAAAACTCACATATCCCATGTATAGAGATCTGGAACCAAAGAGTCCCCAACAGTGGATATCAGGAAAACGAATACAAGACGGCGCTGAAGGACTCTGGCGGATTCATAATGATATCTACGATTTGACTGATTTCATTTCTTCTCATCCTGGCGGTCCTCAATGGCTTATATTTAGCAAGGTAAATATTTCAAAAATCGCTTTACATTGCTTTGATTGTTTTGAACTGATACATTCTAACTTTTTTTAAATATAAAATCCTCAATCATATATGTATCAAAACGCATTTTCCTTGCCCGAAACAAAAAAAAACTTAATAAACAACCTCAAAAATGTTTTAGTACACTGTTTGTACGCGAAAATACCATTCTATTTTGAAAAATGTTATTTTTGATTATATGATATTATTTAATATTATTATGTACATACTATGTTTATTTTACATACAATATTTTGACTTGATTTAATATTTACTAATACTAGAGACGGACCGTCGCTCCGCTCGGGTTCATCTCTACTCCCTAGGAACATTATAATGGCTTTTTCAGAAATGTAATATTTTTCAGCGGTAAGAAGTATCCTGCTCATACCAAATTTCATTAAAACCTGACAAGTGGCTTTCTCGTGATGCGGTCACAGACAGACAGAAAAAATTCTTAAAACTACAGATTTAGCCTCTATGTCGATAATTATGACTATTTTAATAGACTATTTACTAGTTTTTCTAAAAAAATATAATGTACAGATACGACTGAGCTAGAATTTTATTATAGGTTTAGATTAAAAAATATTCATAATTCATATGCATAGTTTTCTAAGCTTCATTAATATCTAAAATATCAGAAATATAAATAAAGATTTTATTATAATGACATTCGAAGTGCAAAGGCCACGTTATAACATTATTAAGGTTAAAATTGTTGTTTGCGGATGAAGTAAAACAAGTTATATGCATTTTTATAGCTTTAATAATAAATAAATGTCTATCAATTTGCGTTCGTGTTTAGGGTTCTGTACCCAAAGGGTAAAACGATTACTAGGATTCCGTTGGCCGTTCGTCTGTCTGTCTGTGCGTCTGTCACCAGGCTGCATCTCATGAACCGTGATATTTAGACAGTTGAAATTTTCACAGATGATGTATTTCTGTTGCCGCTATAACAACAAGGACAACAATATTTAAGGCTCCCATATAACAAACGTGATTTGTTTGCTCGTTTTTGCTCGATATTCATACTAGTATCGTATTATGTGATCTGTGATATTGATAACGGAAACAGGTAGACACTTGTAATATTTAGTTATATATTCACAAAATAAATAATTAAATTAAAATAAAACAAATATTTAAGGGGGCCCATATAATAAACGTGTTTTTTTTGCCGTTTTTATAGGTAATGGTACAGAACCTTTCGTGCACGAGTCTCTCGCACTTGGCCGGTCATTCTTTGTTTTACCTTGGATTTGATCAAGGGAATTTTAATAAAAAAACGTCATTATGTATATATATACAACTCTCCACTTGTTTTTACATATCCAAATTATACCTTATATATTTTCTATATAAATTTCATTAAGTCATTTTTATTTAGTGTAACATAGTATAATACCTATATATTACACTTTTGAAGTTAAAATTTCATTTTGTACATCCAATCTTTGTACCTACGCAAAATAATGATCGGGTCTCCCTGGACCACGTGCCAATAAATCACGCCTACGAATACTGGAAGGACTTTTTTTCCCAAGAAGGACCCAAAGACCACAGACATTACACCATTCAGAGGGATGGGATAGGTTTGGGTTAGCTGGCTCTCCAGCTCGCAGCCGGAACGCACGAATGCTTTGCGACTGATTTCGACCGGAGTGTGGTCGCTAGCCAGGCGGATTTGGGTAAAATCCTACCACAAAGCGAAGATACCGTTGAGATTATGCTGTGCGGTATTAGACACAGCGACCCATATAGGGGACTGGGAGCGTCAGAGCCTCGTCGGCAGATTGGCAGGGTGCACCACGTGCAGGTGAGGTTGACTTTGGCCACTAAGATGGTGTTCGGGCCACTTGCACCCCAAAACGTTATTCTTTAAATTACCATAACTTTTTTATTTATGAACCGATTGACATGAAACAAACGCTAAATGTTAAGTGAAGCTTACCACAATATATATGTGAAAACCACATCTCGATCAAATAAGCCGTTTCAGAGATTAGCGTGCACAAACGCACAGACAAACAGACAAACAGACAAACAGACAAACAGACAAACAGACAAAAATTCTAACAATCATTGTTTTGGGTTCTATTCGCGTTAATAAAGGTCCATATAATATTTTTTCTTATATATCTTTCATGTACAGACAGCGATCCGTTACATTTTTATTATATGTATAGATAATTTGCTTATAATTTACGATAATTGCTCTTGGTTACTTTTAACAAACAAGTTGATAAAATTACCACCTGTTTACTTTAATCTTTAGTTCAAACTACAAATACAATCGCTTAAACTACCATCAGTATATTATAGAGGTAGAAAAAAACAGTATTTATATCAGAAAATTTAATATTATATTAAAATAAATTTATGCTGCTTAACTAGAAATTTGAAAAAAAAATGGTACCTAATAACAATAGTCTACAGTCTCCAAAGGTTTGACCAACAATTATTTATTGATAATAAGAAGCTAAAACTTTACAAGTAACTTTAGCAAATGTTTATTCATTGATACTGAATATGTCAAAATACTGGCTGCTATACTAATTGTGGATTTATTATTAAAATTATGATGATTTTTTCTACAAAAAGATGATAGGTTAGGTTAAAAATAATTTTCATCAATTCCGCATGTTACATTTATTGCCAGTAAATCAAGTTGGAAACTTACAAATCTAAGATCTGGCTTTTCTTCTAAATCTTGGTATCTATCTATTTAATTAAAGGCTGTCCCTAAAATTATCGGCTCCATAAATACCTATCTTTCCTGCTCTTCAAAATATTTTCATATTAGTTTATTATTAATTTAAAAAAATCAATCACCGAAATACTGCACCAATTTATTCATATAAAACATATATAGTTGTAACAATATCATATTTTTATTGTGTACATACCTTTGCATTTATTTCAGGGAACCGATATTACGGAGGCCTTCGAAACACATCACATACGGAGTGCAACAGCTGAAGGTCTGTTGTCTAAATATTTTATTAAAAAGGCAGATAAACCCAGAAATTCACCATTTACATTTAAAGACGATGGTTTTTACAAGACTTTGAAAGCTAAAGTAGCTAAGGTACTCAAGGAGGTACCGCAAGATGTTAGAAAGAAGAGTGATAATATCACAGATTTTTTACTTGCATGTTTGATGATATCTAGTCCGCTTTGTGCTTGGCTTTGGACAAAGAACTTAATATATGGAGCTTCTGCAACGTTGATTGTTAGCATGATACTCAGTTTCCTAACTATTTCCAGTCACAATTACTTGCATAGGGCAGACAATTGGCGTATGTATCTGTACAATATTAGTGGATTTTCATATGCGTAAGTTTATCTTTTAAACATTGTTGCGATAAATTAATCTCTTTTAAGGCATTGATAAATCTTAGTATTTTCGTTTAAATCTATTTAAACGTCTTAGCCAATCTTTACATCTTACTTAATTAAAAAATTCTTATACCACTAAAACATAATTTGTCGTAGTGAAAATCAATCAGAGGTGCGAGACCCGGATAGGAACGCACAACACTCGGTTATCCAAGCGAGCGCGTTATCACTAGGCTACCACTGTCTTTTTTTAATTTGCATTATTTAATATATTATTTAAATAATATATTTTAGAGACTGGCGCATATCTCATGCAATGTCACATCATCTTCACACAAATACAGCGAATGACTTAGAAATAAGTATGCTGGAGCCTTTTTTGCAATATCTACCAAAACCAACCAAACCAATTTGGGCACAGATGGCAGCTTTCTTTTACCCTATCGTTTTTGCTTTTACATCTTTAGGATGCATGGTGAAAGAGTAAGTAAACACATTTTATGTAATAGTAATAGCATGTAATATTATATTAAGCACTAGCAGTTCCCGAGGCTTCGCTGCTCTCAAACTCAAATCAGCCGTCTGAGCTAAACTGAAGATTTCCTCAATATTTCATCAAAATCGCTCCAGTCATTATGGAGTGCATAGATATATGACACAAATTAATTTTTATATATAGTCATATTTTGATTAAACACCTTAACCATTCTAGAGAAGGTAAGTAAATATTCCTAACATAAAAATCAACAACTGTGTTGAAAGACCTCTAAAAATCAATATACAATATATTTCTTCAAATTCAGCGAACCATGCGAAGATCAACTTACGTGCCTTGTTTAGAGCTCAATGTCTTTTGAAACGTGGCATACTCATTATTGCTAACGTAAAATAAAACCTTCAGTAGCAGCTTGCTAAATTTATACTTATATTACACTTTTTCACCTAGTATGAACTAAATATAGTAATAATATCGTTTTATAATATATCTACGGATTTTTAAATCTTATGTTTAGTATACAATTATATTGTAGGTGAACTAACGGATTGTAAGTCGTTCTTACAATGTTTTTATAAAATCATCCAATATCAACAAATTACGTTATATCAAAAGAGTAGGTTGAGCCATTTTTAACGTCCTTCTGATGGACTCCGGCCTCCCTTCAATACAAGGGGGATCAGCCCAGGCCATAGTCCACCACGCTGGTCTAGTCCCGTATGGCGGACTTCACATATCTTTCGAAAACTTGCTAGGTTCTTTCAGATATGCAGGTTTCCTCACGATGTTTTACTTCACAGTAAGGCAAGTGGTATTCATGATAAAAAAGATTCGCAGAACATCAGATGCAGATAATATCAGATCTGCGAGACCTGGATTTGAACCCGCTTCACTTGGTTATACAAGCGAACGTGTTACCAAAAGGCCCCCACTGTCCATTATAGGTACCATTGCTTAAAGTAATACAGTTTAATATCAATTATACCGAAACAAGTGCGCCGTGCGCGTACGGCTGCACACGATAGCCACTACAGCACCGAGCACCTGGGGTAGAGTACCGGGTCAGGTAACTTTAGTTAGCCTGATCCTCCTCGTATTGAAGAGATGCCTGTGCCCAGCAGTGGAACGTTAAAAAGGGCTCAATACTAATACTTCTACTAAATACCTATAGTAGTATTACCTATAATAATAGGTATAAATATATAGAATACAAATTCATTGTAACAACACTTGAGTATAAGATAGTAAAAATCATCTTTGTAACTTTTCTAGACTGAGTGCTGGAGCAGTAAATTTGGAAGGAAAAGAATTAAGTTGGGAAAATGCTATACCATTTGTGATGCCGATCTGGATGTGGGCTATAAGTGGACTGTTTCTACCTTGGACTATCGCCTTATGGCTTGTTATAATAATGCTTTCAAGCTTTTTCTTTATGGTTTTTGGCCTGACAGCTGGACATCACGGTCATACTAACTTTTTTGAAGGAGATATTCCGAGGTATGAAGTACAAAACAACTTTCAAAACAATAATACTTATTATACTTATTATAAATAAGACAATCTATTACTGGAGTAAGTTCGGAAATAAAGACAACCTAATAGGATCACTCATGTTTCTTTTTGTACTAGTACTTGCGGTACTACATTCTAGAAAATGTTATATAAGTATTATTATATTCTAATTATTAATTAAACAGTGCATTCTAATTGTCAGGGTTAACTCTATATAATGATAAACGAAATATGTACTAAGAAATAAAAATGTAATATTGCAAGATGTCGGTAATATCATATAATGTACCTACATAAGTGTATCAAATGACAGAGATGGATTTGAACAATTTAAATATCGAAATATGCCTACTTGTTTTAAAATTTGAAATGCATTTGTAAAATGGTTTGAATAAGTTAAATATTTTGTATTTCTCACCTTTTCTCCAAAGACATTGAAAAGGAACACCGTTAAAAAGGTTAAGCTTATAACGAGCCGTATATTTATTTAATATAGAAGACAAAAAGTTTTTACTTATACATCAACCAAAAGATATAAGAACATACCTAAAATAGTTGTGTTCACAGTTCACAAATTCTTAAATTACGGATAATGCAATAAGCTAAGGAAAAATACTATAAAATGAACAGTAAAACATCATGAACAGACTAGTTTTTATTATACTAAGTTTTTATATCGAATCACAATGATCATAATAATATAAAAATATCACGAAAATCTCTTCCCGTCGGTCTGTTTGTCTAAACTACATTGTATCATAGACACATACCACAGAGAATGCCATTTAAATTTCAATTTTCATGTTTCTTTACTCAAAACTAGAACTAACATTAATAAAATCAATGTTTTATGTACAAAATATACAAGTTATAAGCAGATATATGTATACCAGACGTAGAGTACTATTGAAACCTTTGGCTTCATTCTTTTAAAATAATTATTTTTATTAACATTCTTAAATTTCGTGTTGATAAAAAAACGTTCAAGTAAAAACAACAATTCGTAGAATTTTAATGAAATAATTACAATTACACACTTATTATACCACAATAATTAACACTATACTATACTATAATATGGATTAATTGTAATTTTAAGCTAGCTTTTAAATATGAAAATAGCCTGCTTGACAAATTTTCTCTATATATCGGACATTTTCAGGGACGAGCTTATTGATTGGGGCATTCATCAACTGGACACGATAGTCGAAAGGGTCGAGTATGCGGGCGACCACTTCAAATCGCTCACTCGCTTTGGCGATCATGCACTTCACCATCTCTTCCCAACGCTTGACCATGCAGAACTAAAGTACCTGTATCCAACACTATTGGAACATTGTCAGAAATACGAAGTTCAACTGCGCATGACTACGTTTTACAGCGCTCTAATAAGTCTTAGCAAGCAATTAATTAGGAAGCGACCACACAATTTTAAAGAAAAGGTTAATAAACAAGCAAAACAGTTTTAGTCTCTCGTACTCACATACTTTGTCATGACTTCTCGCCTTTGGTGAAGCTGCAATTTAGTAGAAGGCCTTCGTCTCCTTGAAGAGAGGGTAGTATTTTTGATAGGGAGTCCAAATATATAAAAATATTTTGAGGAAACGTTAGAGTCAAAAGTTATTGAGAACTAAATTTACAACATTTTCATACATTTAATACCTAAACAAGTCATTACAAAAGATAAACATAACCTTTAAAGTATCATAAATATCCTCTTTCATGTAAAATCCATATTTTTAAATTTAGATTATTTAAATTAATTGTAATTATATATTACAATTATAATTTATTATTTTATTTTCGTTTTAGAAATTTGCATATCAATAACAAAGGATGGAGAGTTTTATAGTATAGTCTTCAAGAAAACCTATTATGTTGAAATCGTCGAGTCAAATCGAAAATAAGAAAGCAGAATGATGGTAAAAGATACAATATACTATTAATTTATCAGCGAAAGAATTAATTTTGTATCTATAGAATAGTGTTGTTGAAATAGTACCTAATTATACGAGACAATATACAATTTTGGTACTCACCAAAAAATAATTGTAATCTCTAATCTGGCTGTGGGAATGTTTAAAATATAATATTTTTAATATAACAAAATAAATAAATACAATATAATGCATTGTTTCTTTTTAATTGGCACATTTAATTGTATGAAAGAAATGTACAAAAATGACTAATTGTTTGAAATTATGAACTCTATTGGTGCGTATGGCACTAAAATACATAATAGAGTAACTGAAATTCAAATAACGGTCTTATAAGTGTACAAATATTATTACTGCTTTAACCATACTCGTATAACAAAGTTTTATTATGTAAATTAACGTCATACAAAATGGATAGTGGCCTACCACTATCCACAGCACTTTGACATTATTCCTGTGCGGTTACCCACGACATAAGATAAGGCTCACATGCAAGCAATAGACACTAGCCAAATTTCAGTATACAGTTTGCTTACATCTATCTGCCAGTGCAGCGGTTGCGGGTTCGAGTCTCGCTGGGGACATTCATGTTGAGCATGGATGTTTGTACTGTACTCCAGTAATGGGTGTTTATATATTTTATAAAATGTATAGTGTAGGGTATAGTGTATCAACTATCTTTTTTAACCGACTTCAAAAAAGGAGGAGGTTATATGTTCCACTGTATGTATTTTTTTTTATGTATGTTCACCGATTTCTCCGCCAACTGTGGGCCGGCCGCCAGTCGGTGCCAGCTAAAGCAAAGTAACCCTAAATAGATACATATTCGATTAATCTATCAATTTGTAAACATAATCAAAATACCTGGCTGGCACCGACTCCAAAATTAACAAAGTTCTTAAAAGTATTATTTTCTACTTTTTAGTTTAGATTTTTCTCTTCTTAGTGCAGATTTTTTGAAGTCGGTTTAATTATTTTTTTTAAATAATTTTTTACATTTGGGAAATGCATTTATGCATACCACCTGAACTGTGAAGAACTGTAAACACACGTTGGGGGGTGTATCGAATAACGAACTTTTATAAAATGCAAAGATATGTATAAAGTACAGACGCTTGTGTAACTTTTTCTCGTTGAGATTCCTGGACGGATTGGAATAAAACTTGCTGAGATACACGAAAAATTATGTACACGATATATTTTATGGGGAATAATAAATAGTACTCTAAGTCAGTCGTGGATAAAAATATACAAATAAACTCATGTTAATTTGTTACTTTGCTGCTATTCTGAGGGAGCATTAAAACACAGATCTACAAACTCGGGGTTTTAGTACCAAACAGAACAATAGAAGATATTAAAATATGAATAATTGGAAAATGTATCATCTTTTTATTTTTCTTTTTAAAGTAATAAAAATCACATATACGTTAAAATCATTTCGTCGATACTATCGCATTTAACTAATAAAATTCGGTCATTATAATTTCACCTAACATTCAGTGTATCTCTAAAAATATATAGAAGTATTTAAGACAATTGAAAAAAGCTCATCATTATAACAAGAAGTCCGCCATCGGAATAAACTAGCAAGCTTTTTGTAGCAAGTAAGAAGCTAGACGATACTTTATTGATTGAGATTTTATGCGAACCGCAATATAAAAAACCAATTTAGCTTATTTGCTTCTCCCAATATTCTCGCAGCCAACTACTATTCGTTTCATGGCAATTTCCAACCCTTTGTTGCTATTTTTCGTATCTAAAATAGCCGCTCAGAAACGGTTTTACTCTTAACTTTACGTGTTATTAGTTATATACTTAAATTTTGCTTATTTAATTCTTAAATTATCAATTAAAACTTTAAACACAATATTTATGATCTATCACTTGTCTATATTTATTAATAACTGTACCTTCGGTTTCACCCCCGTTCATATTTTCAATCCCTACTAAACTTCACAAGATCACTCCCTAAGCCAAGCTGAAGATTTCCTGAATATTCATCGAAAGCGGTCCAGCCGTTATGGAGTCTATAGGGAACATACACACATCGACTTTTATATGTATATAGAAGATTCTAATCTAGTGGTTTTGAGCTACGAATATAATAATATAGATTATGTTAAATAGGATAGAGAATGTAATAAATTTTACATTATCAAAATTTTACATCATCTTTTTCTTGTTTTATAAACTTAAAATAAGCGTTGGCAGGAACGACTGAAATATTTTTCTTCCGCATCCACCCGCTGCACTGGTCACCTTCCTTAGGTCATTGACCATTGTTTAGAGAATTACGCCACTACTATACAATATTATAATTACTTATCATTATGTTATCTTTTAATATACATTGTATCATTAAAAATAACAAATCCAATGCCAGGAGTTATTAATTGAAAATATAAAAATATTTAGAATTTAGAAAAGTTGATATCTACATCTAAAATTTAAACGAGCAGAAGTTATTCACGCAATGAACTTGTTTGATACTGATGTTAATGCCTACGTTTATGGTGCAGAACAATGTATATCCGTTCAGAACATGCGAAAACATAAAGCGCATCTGTGATAATGCCATGCGTAATACATAATGAGAAGCCACAGCGACGACGATAACGCACTAATATAAATCTCTTTAATGTGTCACAAAGACCGCTTCCATACAACGCCTAATACCGCAAACTATCCAATTATTAAACTGTTATAATTGCAACGCTCTTTCTGTCTTATATGCACATTTAGTTAAAAAAACTGTAATGGTGTCTTTCATAATAGTTACTAGTAGGTATTTATACCAGTAATCAATCGACTACGTCTAATTTCAAGCAATCATGTCTGATATCTGTCAAATCAGTCATGAACGTGATCTAAGCTTATATTTAGATCGTTACTATTCTGTGAGAGAAGCGACGTGTAACAAATTTTTCACTTGACGTGTATATTATGATTTTTCTATATTGTTAACATATTTCATGGTAGAGTCCTTTTATATAAAATCTTTTGACAATTTCTTTATTCAACATACGTATGTTCAATAAATTTTACAGATCTGACTACTTAACTGTTTTAGTAGATGTTATGTAATTAGCCCTTATTATTTTTTTACCGCAGGGCACGAGCCCTCGTGTAATACGAGGAGAATGGTCATAATTCATCAATCAAAATGCTGGCCAAGTGCGGATTTGTCGACTTCACATTGAGATTCTATCAGCCGTGCAAGTAGGTACTACCTACTCGTAAAATATCTTTAAAAAAGTGAAAAATAAAGACTAGTAGAAATTAGTTTAAAATTTAAATATTCATGCATTTTATATATGTATATGAATTGACAAGCACAGCTGTTAGCCAAAGGCTACAAGCTGTATATCTACAGGCTAAATATTCTCTGTAGGATTGTGAAAATCGCTTCTCATCACTTGTCAGAAGATAGAATGAATAATAATTTTAACATCCATCTGTGCCAACTATGTTTGAGAGTTAGTAACATTATTTCTAATTTTTTTGTTTTCATATTAATAAAGTTAAATATCATATTTTTCCCGAGTAGTGTTTCAATTTTTAACACTTCAAAAGGAGAAAATTTTAAGGGTCACAGATATCATTGTCACGTGAATTGGACAAAGAAGACCGTTGTCAAACCCTTATCTAAAATTGTGCTACGTTAACGAAAATTGAAAAATCCTTAGTCACATCATTACAATAAGTAAATGCCCTTAATTAATGTCGTAGAAAGTTAATCATTTCAATTGTAACTCTACAGTACCGTAAGCGCACACACAAAGCGCATAATAATATATTGTTAATACGCATCCATATATACCTACATTTGCGTTATTATATATACCTACTCACATCGACTTGTGCACTATCAGTCGTTGGTAAAAACCAGCGATATACTAATTATGTACATATGTTGCACAAGTTGTCTGG
This sequence comes from Boloria euphrosyne, assembly GCA_951802675.2. Classification (NCBI taxonomy): domain Eukaryota; kingdom Metazoa; phylum Arthropoda; class Insecta; order Lepidoptera; family Nymphalidae; genus Boloria; species Boloria euphrosyne. Next base: position 8,268,230 of record OX637877.1, read on the forward strand.
ATATAATACAAGATGGTTAAGTATTTTTAGGCACATAAAATTTTATCACTATAATAAGAAGATCTTTTTTGAAACACTACAAATAATATAGGTGTTGTATTAACAGAATTACTCATAAGCTTACTAAAATAAATATACATACATAATTTTGAATAGCAATAATTAGTCTTCTCATTCTAATGTCATACGTCAAATACACACCATTGTCTATACGTACTTTAGAACTTTTCTTTCTCAACAATCTTGCAAACTTATATTGAGTAAAACAAAAGACATACATCCCTTATTCTGCTTGAAAACTTTGTTTTTAAGGGAAACATATACGATACTAGCCGCTGACCCTAGTTTTCGTTTTTCTTATTTAGGTAGATACCTACTTATAAAATATTATTTTTTTATCAGTAGGTATCTACTCGTTAGTACCTGGTACCTCTGGAAGGGTCGAAATTATAAAGATGCCAAACTGTTTTTATTATTTTTGTTTAAAGGAAGTTTTAAAACTTCAAAAAACTTAAAAAAAACGTGTGTTTTAATAATTAATTGTTTTATCTCATTATATTACCATACTTTTTGTAAGAATATTATTGTCAATTTTGTGTTTACCCGTAATTAGCGTACATAATATGATGACCTTTTACTGTAAATATATAAGTTTAAATTACTAATACTATTCCTCAATAAATAAGGAAATAAAAGTAGTAAATTTAAACAGAAAATTAATTATTAAAATTCAATGTTAGGCAATCACAAAACCTGTTAGATTAGCACCTAAAATACCTGAGATACCTGAGATGAAACTTTAATCGAAACTGACTGTTTTTTAACGTTCGGCTTTTATAAACAGATTACTTAATATTAAGAGAAAATTAGAATTCCAGGATGATGTATGGTTTTCAAAACATTCAACTTGTTTATATTTTACATACTTATTAATTATTATATTGCTTTAATTTTATTGCATAATTAGGTAACAAGTAAAAGTAAACCAGCTCAAAATGAATTAAAGACAAATCAAATCTTTGTTGTGTATGACTTTTTGAAATGTATAGGTAAGTACGTAGGTACTGTTTCAAGAAAGTACTTTAAGAAGGAGTTTCCCTTAAAAATATGAAAGTAGGTCCATAATTAGCCAAACATCGAATAATATAACCAAAAAAGATAAACGCATTAAGCACCTCTTTCTATTAAAAGTCGGTCAAAAAGTACATATATTATTTATAAAGCCTGATAAAAATGTATAGCAATAATCAAATACATCGGAGAGTTTATAAAATTTACCCGTAGTCGAGATAATTTTTCAAACAAAGCCTTGCTTTATGAAACGGATACAGAAACAGATATTTTTCGTGAAATTAATGTTTGTTGCGAATTTCCATTCTACAAAGACCCTTATTAAACTGTCTCATAATTTCCACTCGCTAACACCTTACTAGCCTCAGACAAATAATTTTATAGGGTAAACATTATTTCTTTAATTTATGCTTTATTATATTTATGTAGAATTTCACTTATAAATAATTTATATCAGTATTATCTTACTATGCGAGTCAATGCAGGAAAATAGTGTCTAAATGTGTTATTCATTTTATAAAATGTAGTATTCAGTTTCGCATCCGTACCTAACCATTAAGCTTGTTTTCAGTCTACATATTGAAACTTGCGTAAGCTTTTATTAATTACTATTTATTAATTTATTAGAAATATAAGTAATATTCTCGTTTTGAATATTGATCTCATATATATTGTAAATGGTATTATCATAAACATTAAAAAAACTATTAAAATAAATTAACTATAATATTTTTCCAAAGAATGCTTACAATTCTGATACCTATGTTTTATAGTTCAGCATTCAGTGTGGTTAGTTTTTAAAAGTGAGTGAATATTGGATTGGACTTGGTCCTACGAATAAAAAAGCGCAAAAACAGCATTTTATACGACTTAAAATTATAGTCCCTTTAATTTAAGTCGAGGTAATAATATTTTTCGTTTAATTCAAATGTTAACAAACATTTTCTTGACACCACTTACAAAAAATATATAAATCGACAACTGTAAAGAATTCAAACAACTTATAAGTCTAAATAAAGCCTTAGTTTAGTTTCCTTAGAGCTTCACTAAAAAAAACTACAAAGATATTTAAACTTAATAATCTATTCACAACAATGTCAATGATAAATCTAATTTTATTGGAAGAAACGTAAAATGAATTAATAAAATAAATAAGTAAAATGAATACGGAATAACCAACAGTAAATATTTTCATATTGCGAAATGTACAAATTTCCTATCATACTTTTTCTCTAACATTATAACGTTTAATTTGAAGAATTTTACGTGTTTTATGTTTTGTTACTTCTTCTTTTAGAATAATGTTAGGATAATAATATATAATTTTTATGCATAGAGCGAAACAACTTATTTAAAGTGTAGAAAATCATACATTTTAACTTTTATTGTATAAGAACATTATTTGCATTTAATTGCTTAACTGGAAGACATCAGTATGCATGAATACCTATGCACGTGAATTTAATTAAGTACATATTAATATTCTACTTATTCTCTTTGGCAATTGTAATTTGTAACTGGAGTTGTTTGTACTGGATTTTATTATTTTCAAATATTATAATAAAATAACAAACTGATATTACAACAATAGCAACATAAAATGTTCAAACAGACTTTTAAATTCTCAATATTTTTTAAAAAAACACGCAGATTTTAAAAGAATATAATGGGTAAGTATAAAAGTATACGTATTTTTCATATATACAGCTGTATTCAGAAGAATATATATACAAAGATAGCTTAATTAAACTGCGTCAATAATTAACGAGTACTCATTTAATGGTAGACTTTATTTTAATTTAAAGCTTATAGCTCAAAGTAAAACATTTAAGTGAATTACACAGTAAAAGATGTCAAGTAGTTGTTAGAGCAAATTAGGTGCAGACTAAATTAGAGGAAATACGCTAGTTGCGGTACTGAACTCGATGTTTACGTGCTTTAGTACTAGGTTTGAATTTATATTTGTAGGTAATTTGTGATTTTATAGACTCAATTTATCCTAAATACTTATTGAATGTCGGTAATTTTCTAATTACTCTATTGCGAAAGAAAATATAAATTACCATATTATCATCGACGTTTACAACCTGCATTTTTTGATCAATACTTATATGCTATTATATTATATTTGGACTTTTTTATCGGCACTTTAAATATACATGCAGTGTTCCGCAAAGTGTGTACCGCGGCACACTGGTGTACCGTGGTTATTAATTGGTGTGCCTCGGAAAAATAGGGTTTAAACTTATTTCTAGTAAGTAAGTAAGGGTAAAAAATATTACACATACTAATATGTAAGACAATCAATAATACTTTTATGTAAATCAAGGGACCTCACGAGCGAAGCGTTTTGTTTCGTTCATCTAATTGTGTGGTTTCGTTTGGCGCGGGCCAATATTCGTTTGGATTTATAATAAATGTTGATTAATATTACTTAAAAACTAATTTTTAATTTGTCGTGTACCTCCAAAAATTTTCGTTTTCCTAGATGTACCTTGAACACAAAAAGTTTGCGGAACACTGTATTAATGTACCTTATTAATTACTGCAAATTAGATGCAATTGTAGTGACATTTGATTATGCTGAATGTGTTCGATATTAAAGGTGTATTTATACTATGTTATCCCTACATAGATAAAAGGCGAATATATCTCATTCAAATTATAAAAATAGTGAACGACGTAGAGGCAAACATATTTATAACTATAATATCAATAACAGTACTTACTAAGAATAATAAAGTTGTAATTTTGGGTAGATACAGTTTGTAACAACGTAATATAACTTTTGAGACATCTATTTTATTTTATTTATTTATTTAGGATCTCCAACATTAGTACACAAAAAAACTTACACTAATACATTTTCAAAAACTTAACCTATGTGTACTTACAATTATAGGAGAACACAACATGCTCCATAGTTTATATAAAAAAAAATTTTTTGACTTCCACCAGGTATTAAATATTTTACAAAAACGACAACAATAATAATACTTAATACGACATAATATATAATAACAAGACTAATATACTAAAACAACCCTTAAAATAACAAAATAAAAACTATATAATGCTGTAACAATTCTCACATTTACTTGAAACGACATATATAATAGCAAGACTAATATACTAAAACAACCCTTAAAAAGAACAAAACAAAAACTATATAATGCTGTAACAATTCTCACATTTACTTGTAAAGACTGAGAGGCTATCGTGCCCTATGTCTAAGTCCGAGTCGCGATCCGAACATAAGTTATAAGCTATAGACATACGTACCAACGGCGCGTTGCTGCCTAATTTTGTTTTACACACTTGATGTGTAAAGTATGGACGTGGATGTCTGGGTGGCGCACGAGGTACATTTATACATAACTCATGTAACAAATATGGACTGTCTATATAGTTATTAAATAATTTGTATAAAAATTTTTGGTCCAGTATGGATCTCCTAACACAAAGTGGTTGCATTCCAAAATATTTGAGCCTTGTATGATAGGTATTAAGTTCGTTAGGGGTTTTGTAACGAAATGCAAGATGCCTTATAAAACGCTTTTGAACTCTTTCAATCCTATTTATATACACTTTATATGAGGGATTCCACACCTGGCAGCAATATTCTAATTTGCTCCTTACTAAACAGTTAAACAACTTTATTATAGTTAGTGGATTATTAAATTCTTTAGATTGACGGAGTACTAACCCAAGTGATTTAAATGCCATTGTAACGACTGAATCAATGTGTTTATCAAATCGTAATTGGCTATCGAAATATATTCCCAGATCACGAACAGTATCACAATTTTTATCACTTGTTCTGAAATATAGTAACATGTAGGGATTGGTTTTTTTTTTCTTGTAAAAGTAACGTGGATGCATTTTGAGATATTTAAAAACATACGATTCTGCTTGCACCAACCAACTAAACTATTGATGTCTTCTTGTAGCGAAATTATATCCAGATCATTGCTAATAACCTTTACTATTTTAAGATCGTCGGCGAACATGTACGCATGTGAGAAGGTAAATAAGTCAGCCAGGTCATTTATAAATAGAATAAAAAATAAAGGACCCAGGTTCGATCCTTGAGGAATCCCAGAAGTAGCACTAAAATATTCTGAATGACTTCCGTCAATCACTACAGACGCTCTCCTATTATGAAGATAAGACCCACACCATGATAAAAATAAAACAGTGATACCAAAAGTCTTGAGTTTTTCCAAAAGTATATTATGATCAACTTTATCGAAAGCTTTAGAAAAATCACTATATATTACGTCTACTTGCTTATTATTATCCACTGCCTGTACGAGATTTGTTACATAGGAAAGCAGATTGGTATTTGTTGACCTTTTGGTAATAAAGCCATGTTGGCGTTGAGACAAGTGGTGTTTGACATGGTCAAAGACAAATGGATATATAAGTGATTCAAATAACTTGGATACAGTTGACAAAATTGAAATAGGTCGGTAATTACAAACGTCCTCTTTTTGACCATCCTTGAATATAGGTACAATTCGTGCCTCCTTCCATTTTTCTGGAAAGATGCCCTTCCGTATAGAGGCGTTAAAAATAATATAAAGAGGAAGCGAAATGGACTCCTTACAGGCAATCAAGAAAATGGGAGGGATATTATCTGGCCCGGCTCCTTGTTTTTTGTCAAGTCTTTTTATTTTCGCGACGATGCTTTTTTGTGAGACATAAATATTAGGCATATCACCTAAGGGGTTGATGGGATTCATAGTATAATAGTTGGAGTCATTTACTCCTTTCTCAAACACTGTGGCAAAATGCGAAGCAAAAAAATTACATATTTCTTTTTTATCACAAGATTGTTTATTCCCTAGTTTCATAAGTGGCGGATAGTTAGACATTTTATTCCGCCTATTTTTAAGATGCGTCCAGAAATACTTGGGGTTTTCACATATTGCTGATTCAATTGTATTTATATACTTAGAGTAACAATAACTTATAAGTTTGTTGCAATCATCATGTAAATATTGAAACTCTAATTTATCGAGTGGATTGTTATACTTCTTAAATCTAACATGATATTTATATTTCCTACTAAGTAAACGTATTAAGTGAGAGTTGTACCAAACGGGATACTTACTATTAGACTTTTTACATTTGGGTACATGAGTATAAATTATTTTATTTACTATACTATAAAACTTATCCACCATATCATTAACGCAATCATATTTTAAAAGCTCATCCACCCATGAAACAGTATCTAAATCTTTTATAATTTTATTATAATCTGCTTTGTAGTAATTAAGTTTTTCAATATGTATATGAGGATTTTGTTTATACATAACATTTATATGAAATTCAAGAGGCGGATGGTGGGAGTCCACACTTCTAATTGCAAATTGCGCTTCTCTCAAGTCACTTACTTGAACATTACATAGGACTAAATCTAAAATTCTATTGTTGCTGTTACTAATATTATTGTATTGGTTAATATCATTTAAAGTTAAAAAATCATTCAATTGAATATGTAAGTTACAGTTTATATTTACAATTGGAATCGATTTACTACTGGTTGGATCTATAGTCCACGTCAATGTAGGCAAGTTAAAATCACCACAAATTAAGGTAAATGTAGTAGGATGCTCATCCATTACTCGATTACTATTATTAAGAAAACATTGTAGTGTATTTTGCGATAGTGGAGGAGGTAAATAGACCCCACAAATTTTTATAGTTTGTTTGCAGTCTTTTAATAAAATCTTAACCCAAATATCCTCACTTTCACTGTTAGAGTTAGGCAGTCTATAAGAAATATTTTTTTTAGATACTGCTATTAGGACTCCTCCACCTAATTTAGAGTCTACACGATCTCTTCGGTATACCATGTATTCTGCATCGAATATCTCCGTATCACTAATAGTAGAGTTTAACCACGTTTCTGTGAGAATTATTACATCATATGAAATATTTTTTAGCTTCAAATATACCTCATTAATATATGTCCTAAGGCCTCTTACATTTTGATAGTAAAAACTTAACGGAAAAAACATTATAGATAACATTAAACAAAAGTAAATCACAAATCTTAATGAATCGATCAGACCAGAACAAACTAATTAATCCAACCGATGAAGTGTTTCTATGTTTTTTATAAATATGTGTTCGGAAATATCAGCCTTGCGTACAAAAATGCGTCCGCTTTTGATCCAAACGTATTTGTAATTTTTTTCTTTGGCCTTAGCGCGCGTTGCTGCGTGAAGTGCTTTCATGGTGGGTGAAAGATGCTCCATTATATAAATAGGCTTTTTGTCTCCAGCAATCCCAATATGTCCAGTGTTTAATTTTTGACTTTTGTCCTTAAATTTTCTGTTAAAAGACAACGCCGAGGCAAGAAAACCGTCACGAACCCGCGGGCAGCTAAACTTAACTAAAACTGAGCGTGGGCGTGGGTTAGATTTATTTAGCTTTGATACCCTAGTGCAGAGATGAATGTCTGATTCGTTCAATTTATAACCAGTGGTGTTTGAAATTTGTTTGACAATTGTCACTAGATTTTCTGATTTACGTTCCGGTATACTATGTATTTCAACGTTATTCGCTCTAGAATGCTGCTCCATTTGACTCAACCTTCCTGTAAGATCCGCAATAGTATTTTGTAACTTCTTATTCTCAGCTTCGAGTTCATTCACTACCGCAAATTTTGTACTTATGTCTATACGAACTTCTTCATATTTTTGTTCAATAAAGTTCATAGACTCTGTTACTTGATCAATTCTCGTTGTAATTTCTAAAACCTGAGTCACTCCGCATCTCGTGACCATGTTTGCTTTAACGCAGCGGGTACAAAAATATAAAATCTCACGCGACAAACTCGAAATGATAGTTTTATTTCAAATGTAAATATTTGCATAAACCTAAGTATTTATTGTTTTTCAGTAATATTTAATGTACTTATGTATTGTCTTTTCATGTAGAAGTACAAAAAAAACTAGATCTACACTCCTTTAACTACTGTACCTATTTATTTGCAATACTAATCCGAACAGTATTTCACTGAAACTTTTCTCCTTTGAGCCGTTTATCTTTATAACAACGTCATTATTTTATTGTTTGTCAAAGCTCTCTTCTAAATATACAGGCTGTGTATATTTAGAAGAGGCTGTGTATTCAATCTTTAAGTAAAAATAACTATGTCAATATGATTAATTAACCTGTAGCATGTTTATATTTATCATAATACATTCTCATATTATGTATAATATACTCGCATATGCAAAAATAAATACGTAACGGTAAACTCGCGTTGTTAGATGAAACTAAGTACTTAATGTAAGTATAGTCATCATTCTCTTCGTACACGCTCGTCGGGGGTGCTTAGAATTTTGTTCTGAGCCTGCCTAAGTATAATATTCTGCATTAATTACCTTCAAAAATCATGCAAAGTCTCACTCAACATCACCATCCACTGCTCTTTAGAGTAATTGTTCCTATTAATGTTACGCTTTCGTTTAAACCATCCATTCTGTGAATCTCTTCATTTCGAATTGTACAGCTTTCTAACAGATTGTACCTTTTTCTATTAATGTTATCAGAAATATCCTTAACACAAGAATCTAATTCATAACTTTTGAAAGCTTCGAGTGCCTGCACTTAATATCAAAATATTTCTTATTTTGTTGTTAAATTCTTTGCGTAATATTTAGTACCTACCTTTTTATAAATCAAAACATATGAATAAGATTGAAGTGTCTGTTTTTATTGAAACTAAAAATCTTTAAATTATCAGTTTTTCACTAAATGCATATGAAAGTATGTACGGTACTTGCATCAATTTCATGTCAATTTTTAAATTTTTGTCTGTCTGTCTGTTCCGGCTAATCTCTGAAACGGCTGGGCCGATTTTAACGGGACTTTCAATCGCAGATAACTAATGTTATAAGTATAATATAGTAAATATAGTAACGTTATAATTTTCAGTTACGCCCAACGAAGCGGGCCGGGTTTGCTAGTATAGAGTTATCAAGAGTCTTTAGATATTTATAACAATCTGAATCTGAAAAGCATGATAATTTGCGAAGTTGTAAATAATGCTAAAAGATTTCGTACATCATCGTTCGTTCGTTCGTACATCAAAACATATAATTAAACTAAAAACTTCTACCTTCTAAAGTCGGATAAAAAGGAAGGAAGAAAAGGGATCCCGTTTTGTACTTAAAGCTTGGATACTCGTAATAACGAGGGTCCAGGTTTTGGTATTAGAATAAGCCCTAGTCAAATCTCATTGTAAGGCAAGGGGCTCTCAATGTCGAGTACGCTGTACGAGTCCACTCATATATCGCCTACCTCTTGTGAATACCAGATTATAATACTATTGGGCATTTTCGAGTTCGACCTAATCGTATTATCATTTTATACATAGTCTTATATTGATTAGTACTGGTAGCACAATTCGTAGAGATGTAATACTTAATAGTTAGTAATTAATTAATAAATGTGTTGAGACATTACTCACAGCGCCGTCTAGTTCCGTGCTAAGCTACGAGGCTTGTGTTACGGATACCAAATAACTGGAGTTCGTGATCAACAAATGAATGTCCCCAGCGGGACTCAATCCCGCGGAGCAAGTATAAAATTAAGAATCATATTACTAGTTTAATAAAACATTTTATTTATTTAAATAAAGTACCATAATATTTTTAAGTAGACAGGTATAAGCATTATAAAATTAATTTAAAAGTAAGTACTTACGAGTTTTTAAAATGAATAGATAACTTGTTCTATAAAAATATATGCACATTTAAAACTGTTTACAGATGGCGTTAATATAACAGCATACACATTATCACCGCATATTGCCTCTCCCTTAAAATTGGTCAATTGTTTTTGTGCTCTCGTAAAGGAAATGTGACGTAAACATAAATTCTCCACAGCGTTAGACATTAACGATAACTATTTTTTTACAAAACTGATAGCTCAATATTACATACCTATATATTTAAATAATATTTATTAAATTTAAATAATATCTACAGCCTACGCAATATGTGATTGAACTGTCGTACCGATATTTAAATTCACAAAATTAGGCCTGACCACTCAACATGCCTCTGGGAACTCTATAAATGCGGTTATCGAAAAGGATTTTAATATTATTATAAAATGACGTCATCAAAATGGAGGGCTCTTGAACCCTTGCCCGAAGTAAACATATTAAACGACCACCCTCGTAATAAATTTTTGATTATGTTCCTATCGCTCTGGGAAGTTGTTTGGATGCGATTACTTTTGTATTATGAAATTTTTAATTAGGATCTTAATTAAATTTTGTTTTCGTACTCGGTTTAAAATTAATTTATCCCAGAAGTAAAATAATACAAGTAGTAGTTACTCTCACGCATTTCATCATGTAGTAACAAAGTCCATAAAAACCAACAACATAAACTCTAGAAGCTTCTTTCAACAAAGTTTTGCACAATATTAAAGCTTTTAGCTCTCGGCTGTGAATCTCGCTTTGAATACATTTTCATATTTCGAAAGTCCTTGTACCAAACGTTATATTATAACACTATAAAAGTGAAATAAATGTCTTTAATCATAAACCTTCAAATCAAGAGATTATAATTATGATTTATATACGTAATTATAATATATTAATTGTATAAAAACTCTTTTTTTAACCTTTTTCTGAAATAACCAATTAATTTTAGGCTAAATACCTAATCCAACAACAAGATTTTCAGGTGAATATAATATTTCTATTTATTATAATATCTTGAACTCAATCCCGGCTTTCTTAAGGGAAAACTGAAAGGTTTATAATTAAGATTTTCCCGTGAGACTAAACTCTGAAGCTGTAGATAAGCGTAAGTAGCACCTTATTTCCAAGTTCTTGAAAACATATTCATGTTCATTTGTGCTGCGTGGCTATAATTCAACTTGTTAAGAAATTAGTTTAATTACTAAAAGTTCTTTGATATTTTAGAACACTTACACAAGTAGTATGCTAATGATATATACCGTATTATGTAATGTCATTAATTAATGACGCACATTCTTGTAAGTGATTAAGTAAGTCAATACTATAAGTTAGTAATTGTGTAGAATTTCGACGTACCATTACCACGTTTTTCAAAGTGACACAAAGATAAAAAGTAACCTAAAACTACCCCAACCGTGACAAAGGAGCGCCGAGAAAATATACAGTTCCCATAATAATAGATTTCGAACTTGGTTCATACCTTCAAATTTGCTGTAAATTTCCCAGTTATGCTCGATACGTTTTTCTTTTCTATTCGACAATCAACAAGCGCCCGATTCTCGCCCTGAGGTTACCCTTTGTTGCCTACGAAAATAATTTCAACTTCTATTTATCAAATGTTTACTTTTTTTTAATGAATGATTGAGTTTGTTTATTTCTAAGTAGCAATTATTAAAGATGTACTGATCATGTCAAAGTTAAGATTAATGAGGCTTATGTAATGTTCAAACAAAGTTTTTATTTATACATATAGATATGTTAAAATTGATTTGTAATGTCAAAGCTATAATTTTTACTAAATGCATTTTAATAAATTATTATATATACGGCATAAGAAATAAATCCAATTTTTAAAATTTTTGTCTGTTGGTCTGTATGTTTATTACGGCTAATCTTCGGCAAAGCTGGATCAATTTTGACGGGACTTTCACTGGCAGATAGCTAATATAATGTAAATGTAAATTTTTGTTACAGAAATAAAATTAGGATTCTGATCAAAAAAATTAAAACGTACCAAAGGAAAATCCCAAACCTAATTAAAGCTGATAGTACATCAGTTTTATATACATTAAATTAACACTAGGTATTTCTTTTTGTATTTTGTAATTTAACATTAAAAAATTAAGAATTCGGAAACCACATCAAAGCGCTAAAATGAAATTTAATTAAGTCTTTCTTTAACCTATAAAATATCTTTGTGCAAAAAATTACATGGTGACGACGAGGAGGACATCATTTAAACTTTCGTATTTATTATATAAATTAAAACTGTGAATACTTGTACAAACAATATACCAGATAAATGTTTTTAATAGAATATAAAATATATTCTATATGAAATAAATTCTTTGATTAGAGAAAATATTTTTCTACTTCTAAAATAATTCATTTTAAATTTTATATTTAATTGCTTCAATATGTGTTAGTTAAGCATATTATAACACATAGTTTTATCTCATAATTTGTCTTTAAGACGTTTTACCAAACAAATCTATTCTTCACCATACAGCATTTGGGTAACTACTAATCTAAGATAAATTAAAATACTATTTAGAAATTGCAACATAGAATCGTTAGCAATGAAATTAAATATAGTTATATATTAATGACAGGAAAATGTGCTTAAATATATTTCATATGAATCACATTAAGAACATTTAAACTAGTAAATTATGTTGCAACTAGATCAAGTTCATAGAGCGAAAGAGAGGCAAAAGCTTTGAGTTCGTTCAATTTATCTCATGTATAGAAATGTAGGTTTCATACTATGACCAACTGTAATGTACTCGTATATGACACTTGAAAATTAAACATTGCAATATTTTTCACATTCACGATGTATCGTAATTATTGTGGAAATAATCCAGGTAATATTTTGCTGTAGTAAAATATATGTTAAGCAACTTTCAATATGCACATCAAAATCTGCTCAGTGGTTTTCGCGTAGTTTGTTCCCAGACAGATATATAACTAGGTTCTAAAGACCATAAAGTCGTATCGATAATAACGTCTATTTGAATGAGATTTTTTTTAAATACATATATGATGTTTAGATTCGACTTAGTTAGAATTTTATTATAATAGATGATTATAATCTATCATCTTTACATACAGTATTCTATAATTCTATCAAACTTGTTTATTTGCCAACAGTCCTTAACCGCCAGACCGAAACAAAAAATCAAAGAACATGTTAGGTACTAAAGGGAATCGTAATAAGCGATTTTTTTAAACTTGAAAGGTAGCTTAAAAGTAAACTATATAATAAGAATATTTTTTTTAATTTAGAATTAATAGATATAATTTAAGAATACAAAACATTTTACAGATAACTAAATGCGCCACAGATTTTACTCCTAGAAATTTTCTTTTGTTTACTACTAAATGAAACTCCATTGTCACTAGTAATGACGTCAGTAGAGAAAGTGCTGCATATTTGTAGAGTCCAAACTTGCTTTATTACCGATTAAATCATCCATTGAAAAGTGCACTTTCTTTCACATATGATGCCTACTTATTGACTCATTTTTATATATCCGGCTGAATAAACTTATTGTAAAATACCATTTTTGTTCATAGGAAATTTACATACAAAAACATTTATGTGCGTAGTTATTAACGTTCCTATTACAAATGTTTTTTAGGACATTGCAATTTTTTGGGAACAATATCTCACAAAATATAGATTGTTAACTATAAATAAAATAAAAAAAGTAATTTTACGAAATCTGTACAGACATACAGTCATAGTATTGTGAATAGAACATAAACTATACCTTACGTTTTTGTCTGTTCGATAAAAAGCTCGTATAAGCGTTTCACGCAAAAAGTACTTGACTTTTTGGACAACATTTTTACTTAAATAATTTTCAGTAATGTACTTACAGGTAAATAATTTTGCACACATTGGTATTCGTACAGCTTTCCCTTTTCAAAGTAAAAGTTCTTTAATTGGAAAACTTTCGTTATATATATTATTATTACAAAAATTAGATTATTTGCATTGGCTATAGTTCCTACTGCGAACTTGTTGTTTAAACTTATGTCATTACTAGTTTAATCGAAAGCCGCTAATAAATTTTTTGTGGCTTGGTCTCATAGCTATTACATAATAGCTGTCACTCCTACTTTCTTATTTAATGAAGTTATTTAAGAATATTGATATAAAAAAACCTTTTTGACCGACACCAAAAATGAGGATATAGAAATGGATATAGCTGACAGCTTATGTTTATGTATGTGTATGTATTTTAAGTAGGCTTTTGTACTTCAACTTCATTTTGTATTTTTCATTGTATTAATAACAATGTTAGCCGACTACAATTTTTTTCTATACACCAACAATCGTGATATCACGAAAAATTGTTTCATTAAACAAAAATATTCTATAAGTATTAAATGATTACTTTTTAGTTTTTGTTAATCTTTTTGTAATACAGGTATTTGCAAATTAAAACACCTGTTTGTTACGCGTATTGTTAGCCAATTACGTCTGTTTACTAGGTATAAGTATACCTACATAAACAACGATTTGGAGGCGCATTGTAGTTAAATAAAACATAAACATAAGAATATTGGACGTTATAAAAATATTATATTTTATATTATATTAAAACAGGAAATATAAAAAAAAATATTTATTACATATGTATATGAAATAATTCATCCAACACGCGTACATTGAAAGCTACAGTTGCCGCGTGTCAACGATAGTCTCATTTTTAGCTGCGCGTGCGCCTGTCGTCTCCAAGAAAGCCTCAGTGCTAACCTGGCGGCCGTCGTGACCGCACCGGCCTGCCGATGATGCGGCAGACTTTGTGACTCTTAGTGTGGTGAGTGTGTTACAGCACAGTGCCCGTGCGTTAACCCCAACCCCTGATAGTGTTAACCGGATTTTTTATTTGGAACGCCCCGCGGCGTGCAAAAAGGTTTGTATATATCTTTATGCTACAAAATATACTAGTCGGTTGTACATAGTGCTAATTTAAACTAATGTGAAAGTTACTACGATCGATTGCCGAGTTCGAGGAGTCAGAAATGTTGACATACTTTTGGTTCAGGTGTGGTGTAAGCAGGTGGGCGCGCCGCTCCGTCAGACCGACCAAAATTCCAATCTCGTGAGATTGCTTTCGGTTGGCTGGACAACTTTCTTTCTACTGTTTATTAAGATTTAGTATAATATTTGTGGTTCATTAATATTAATTATTATTATTAATAATAATTTAACGATAGTTAAATGAAAGCATTCAAAAACGTTGGCATTTGTACTATGATAGGGAAGACATCAACGCGCATAAGCTCTACACATTAATGTATTCTGATGATATCATGGAAACAAAAACTTTACGTTGAAAAAGCAACCAACAGACTTCCTGTTTAAAAATAACGTACAAAATAAAGTTGAAGTAACGTAAAAAATGGTTATTTATTAATTATCTTTTATTACTGGATCTGTTATCAGTTTTTACTGTAGGAAAGCAACTATACAAACAATGCCACGACTTATAAGCGAAGTAAACGGGGACAGTGGAGTGCATGTTGCGTCGAGAGTAACCGGTTGTACGCCGCCGTCTTCTCACTTCATTATCTATAGACATTGTATAAAGCCAGTCTTCCGATTGTACGGTGAAGACCGATAAAGGTCGATTCAGTGGTTTGATGTTCATTATAAGCTTTGAAATTATTAAATAAGTATTAATTATGTTTAAAAATTGAACTTATTTGAATAAATAATAGTATTTATAATCAAAAACTAAATAAAGCTGTAGTAAGTTCATAAATTTTTGTGTAAAACAATATTAGAGTAAACAGCTTTAACTTAGTATGCATAATAATAATTAGAAATCGCTATACAAATATGTATCGTCGTACATTTGTGTCAGTCCGCTAACTTCCTATACCAATTTGCATCGTGAATTACATGTCTACTCAATTTTATAGTAATTAATAGTCCATTTCCGTATTTTTACTTTTGTATAACAGTTTCAACCGCCAAAAAGTTTAACTCATAATGTTCGACAATATTCTTCTAAAATAGCACGGATCTTCCGTACATGACGTCATGCAAAGGTCATAGGAACTGGTTTAGCAAATAATAGAAATATAATATGCGATGCAACCGAGACACATCTATATCCTCACATTGCCTTAACAACAGGCGGTCAGTCGTGCGGATCCAGTCCGCTAATTACGTTATATTGCTCCATCGTGGCCGCATTATTCTCTAGCAAACGTTACTTCTTGAAGTTACTAGAGATAGTTGAGTTTATTTATGCTAAAATAATTAATTTGAAATGCGTGGTCACAAGTTGATGATTTAATTATGAATATATTTTGAAATCTCACTAAAATTAATTTCCCTCATTAGTTAAGTGAAAAGGTTTTTATAAAATTTTGTTTATGCAAAGCATAGCAATTTTTTGTTAGCAATTTTTTACTCCATTTAAATTATTATATTTTAAATAAAACAATACCTATAAATTTGGTTCATACAATTTATATACAACATACTGTATACATTTTGATACAAAATAACACACTAGACAGGATTGGCTTTGTGTTATTTCTTCTTCTACCTTGAAGTTACGAGAATATTCCTCAAGTTAATTTCACTAATGTCAGCTTTAAATGTTTTGTTATCTTCTCCCTAGATCTTACTTAATTAAATAATAAATTATTTTGATATAAAAAATCATTTGTATTTTATATTTAATTTTGATAACTTTATAAAACCGTACGAACAAAAATATTAAGTCTAAAAACCTTTATAAAAGTCGTTAACAACAGTTACGTGGAAATGAAAATTTCCTTCCATGCCTTTAACCCGTAAAGTAAAGGGCCATTATAAATATTTTCAAATAATTTCATAAATTAATCCCTCGTGACGAAGGTAAATCCCGTATCTTAAAAAAAGCTCTGGCCGCTTTAGTTAAAGCTTCGTAATATCTGTCATATTGCTACCATCTTAAAAATATGTTTAATATCTTTTTAATTTTTATTTATATTATGATTTATGTACTCACTTTATATTTATACATATTTAAGAGCTCAAATGGGTTAGTGTTAAATGTTTTATTAATTTAATTTTCTCATTTAAAAATTATTGTTCATATAAAACTGCATTCGATGTTTTTTTTTTTTGAATATATATATAAAATATTGAAATATTTGTTTCTTATTTAAAGTAGGTTTAAATAAAGCATATTTTAATATTATCTATATATATCTATTTTTTGCTTAAAATTGCCATTTTGTGGCGTTGCTTCACATTAACTGCTAGGTACATCGTTCGCCCTACTATTGGCTTTTTGATTCGATATTTAAATAATAGAACAAGAGGCGTCGATTAAAATCGCGACACTGACGATGAGAAAACCCAATACATTACATTATTTTAGTTCAAATAATTTATTATTAAGTGTAAATGGAATAGCCAACAACCAAAATAGAACATCAACACCTATATATAATAGAAATTGATATATTATTTAAAGCAGAAGCATTGAGACGAGTAAATTCACTGGCTCTCGAAATATAGCAAGCAATACATTCTATCCCAGAATACATTTTGATAAGTTGACAGTTCTTTAGAGTTTGTGTGAGCAATAATAAGAATAAGGATACGGATAATATTGATGGCATGTTTTAAATTTCAGCTGCCTCGACAGTATTATGCTGTAAAAAATTATTTGTATTGTAAAAGAATTAATCTTATCATTTATAGTTACTAAACAAAATAAAAATACCCTCTATAGATTCTCAGCTCATGTAAAGCATGGGGTATTGTAAACACACATGACACTCAGTATTAATATTGTAGGATATAGGTACATAACTTAAGAAACAAATCTTTTATTTACATTTAAGTATTTTATAATTGAAAATGGTCATAGATAGTTAATGTATTGAGTTGAATATTTTTTAAAAACACATGTTTTTAAATATCTTCTAAACCACTCAAAAACCATATAATATAACAGTCCCAAGTTTATTGATATATCTGGCATTTTACGCCAGATCAACACTACAATGTCGTAATTCATTCACAGAAAATGTAATTGAATTGCAATAATTCGAGCTAACAAAGTTTATTTGCTTTTCTTATGTAACAACTTAACAGTTCACTATAAACCATCCGCCGAAGATGTGCTGCCAACGGTTACAAGTCCGTTACCGCGAAGGAGGTCATGCGCCCGCACCGTCGCGTGCGCACTTTCAAGCATTAGCTAGCTTGCTGAAATGGTGATAAATAATTGCAATCTAACTTGGAAAAGTAGGCAACAAGGTTATTGAAGAATTAGTTATGCGGATTTTAATTGAAATTCAAATTCATTAGTAAAATTAATTTGAAACTAAACGTAAATTAGCGATGAGTACGTAAAAATTTATAAATATGTAGTATAGTAATAAAAAATATTATAAATTAGTAATTTCTTACTATGTGAGTAAGTATGTATTTATAATAATACTTTATCGTGGCTATAAAAACGACGAACGAACTAAAATAAAAATTTAACAACCCATACACACGCCGTTCTAAGTACGAAGCGCACAAATGAATAATCTGGGAGGATTTTCAAGTCTTGTCAACTAGGACGATTTCTAATTTTGCTATTGATCTCTATTCCAATACCGTAAGGCTTAATTTAGATTGTTATCGCAGAAACTACGCGCGCTTGCGGAGGCATCTAAACTATCTGGCACGGCATAAATTTTCTTGTCTAACTGGTTTCTTGTATGCCTATTAAATAGCAAAAATTTTAAATTCTAAGGACGATATTTAGTTTTTAAGTTTATTGAAAATGTTCACACATACGTAATACTAATTACCTGCCTAGTTACCTAGTACTCTTAGTTTTTTTGAGTTTTAGAATCGTAGTATTCTACTTTTAATGATTAAATGCGTTTCATTACTAAATATACATATTTTAAATAAATGAAAAAAATTTGGTGTTTTTAAATAATTTTCACATTTTAAAGTAAAACTATTTAATAATAATTGCTTATATCGTTAAAATCATTGGAGTCAAACTTATTCGATTGCCCTTCGCCGATTACGAGTGGATTATGTCACTATTTGACGTAGCTTTTACTTTTATTGCTGAGTACGTCGACATTCTTAATTATAATATATTAAGAAAAATAACGGCTTTTCAGTGTAAATAATATTTTTTTCTACATAGTGGCTACCACACTTTATTACTATACTATAAACGCTACTAGATTAGCTTGCCTCCCCTAATTTCGCTTGCGTATTTACCTATTTATTAATTATATTGATATATTGATGACTATTCTATCAAGAGTCCTAGCGTTATGCTTAGCTTTTGGTACTACAATAAAATGCAAAAATGATATTCCCAAGTAGTACGAATAAACAAGAGCAAAAAACTTTTTAATTATAAAATAACTGATGTAGAATGATTTTTTTTCTACGGAATAGAAAAATGTAACATGAAACTTCACTTCGTTTTGTAGGTCTCTATGATGGAGATAAATATTATGTTCAGATAAATAAAACGGAAAAATCTCGCTACACTCCAAATATTTTGGGAAAATAGGTTTTCTTTTATCGAGAATCTGTAACATTGACATCAATCCATAGCGAGTCAAGATGAACGACTAATACAAATATGTATGTGTCTAAAGTAGCTCTATTTAAGTAAAAAGTTTCCATCAAAGGCCTTGAGATACCCATCAAATGCCTCTATAAAATTAATATAATATGTAGGTATGTTTTTGTTGTAGAAATTAAATTACACGAAGGTAGAAGTATAAACTAAGACAGTAATAAACTCGACAGCTGTTATCTTAATATTGAATTTTAATATAAAATATATTATAGCGCCAAATAAGTAAATACATAATCCGATAATACATTTACCGGTTGACTAAACATTCAACGTCATCTCACCTACATACATTCTGATTTGCATTCGTGCCATCGTATACCATACGTATTTAGGCAAGCCAAGGAATCTCTATATAACTGTTAACTGACCCGTCGCAATCACATGACAGATACGGACAGTAGCTTATTCAGATTATCGCTAGGTATATTAGTCGTTGAATTGAATTGGAATGCATTTAATTGCATATGTCATGGAGCATGATTTATATAGTAGAGTATAATAATATGAAGCTGTATATGTTATAAATATAATATAATGTAGCTTATTCCAATATCGAAAATGTTCTAAGCTCTTCCTGCGAAAAAAAAAATACTTATTGATTAATGTCAGCATCTTCTAAATATTACGTTAAATAACTAAAAAATATTATGTAACAATAACTTATTGATTATAATACAAGAATATTTTGTAAACAAATTAAAGACCAATGAAGACTAAGAGCGATTATGAAAATAGATTAAACGAAATTTAATAGTGATTTTATAATCTTGCAACGAGAATATTAATTAAGAAGTAATAAAACTTGCGTTAGTTTTTCATGATATTTTAATCTTGTATGTACCGAAGTTCAAATATATTTTTAAAAAACGCTGTGTATCCTATATTTTAACTATTAAGCCATTTCTTTTCTTCGTAACTAATTTGAGTTTTAAGCACTGAACCGTTAAACTTGTGGAAAGGAATAACATTTACAATGTTAGTTTTAATTGTTAAATTTAGTTAAGTTTACCTTATTCATTTAAAACAAAGTATTTAATAATGCGTGTGATAGAGATATGAAAGCATAGATCTTTTACGAGTAAAAGTTACCCTTCTCACTTTACAAAACATTACAGTTTTACTTAACAACACTAAGTTATAATCTTAGCTATAGTCAAATGTATTTATAGTCCAGTTAAATTTACCAAATAATCGGTCGTATGAAATTCCTTAGGTACTAGAATATTTCTATAGAATCAAACAAAGAAAAGGAAGTTGTTATTGGGCAGGTTTATTCATCTATAATAAGTTCGTTCAATCAACGGGTCTCCCCTTCACTTAATGACCTTGCCTCCACGCAAGGCTCACTGTCGTTCACCTCGTAAGAATGCGACCAATGCAACGTTGTTGACAATATAGATGAAATTTATAAATTATCTTATACGCAGCTGGTAGCGATATGGCGAAAGAGAACGTTTATATTGCTACAACATGCAAGCTTCCATACCCAGTACCTATCTATTCAAATGTGCAGTACGCCTCTAAAATTTAATGTCTATATTATCAACTTTCAGTGAGTTCTAGCGAAAATAAAAAATACTCGTAGCGGACTTGAATGCCGATTGGACTCTATAGATTTGATATGTGGCGTAGAGATTATAGCAATATTATATAATTACAATTCTACAATATTACATAATTATGATTATTTAATAACACGATATATTATCTAATAAATCTAGATCTTAAACAAAACTCAAAATAACGTAATGGTAGATTATCTTAATTCACTTATTCAATTAAGTTTTTAGACCTACCTATTCAAACTACTTTAAACGAGGAGGTCGAGTTAAGAAAGGCTTTCACGAGACAGAACTGCAATGACTATATAACGTGTAATACTTATTTTAAGAAAATTAAATAGTAAATACTAAATAACATAAAATACAATAATAAATTAACATTTCGTGGTCATATTTAATCATCAATAAATAGCTCTCGTACACTAATGTAGTTAAAGTACTTTACTAAATATTCCACTTGTTGAAATTGTTGAAAGTTATACCTATATACCATATTCCAAATATGCCTAAAGCTATCACTAATTAATTAACAGGAAACTATTTGCAAATTTTAGATATTTCTTTGATAATAGAAAGTTTTCCACTTTCATATATTATATAAATAATACATATGTAAAACTTCATAGAAGAGCTGCCAGAAAAATTGATTGGCATTAACTGATGGAATAAATGTTTACTTAATATCGTTATTATGCATAAATTATTACCATATAAACTTTATTAAGAAGAAATCACAATATAAATCAATCTTAACTGCTTATGGGCTTATGATAAGAGAGTATTTAAATTCTATAGAATTGAATTGTATTAAATTATATCTCCAATGCAGTCGACCTCCGCTAGGAATGCTGGTCTGATTTACGAGTTAATCATAAAACCACCATTGTTATTTCCTTTGTGGAAATACATTATTTCTGACAAAAATAGGAATTTGAAGTTCTTAAAAGTTTTAAACGTAAAAGTAATTAAAACATAAGTTTAAATTATCGTCTATAAGGAAATTCATTTAGAAAGTTCTATCATTAAAACAAATCCTTAATGTCCTGATATTTTTGGATTTTTACCAATATATTATTATATATGATTTTATATATTATGTAGGTACTTATGCAGTATATATAATTTCACGTATATATGTATAACATTTTTCAGTTCAATCAGGTGCTATCATAGACATCATGAGAAACGGGCATACGAACAAAAAGGTTAAAGAAGCTTGTAAGACACATAATTAAGTAACAATCTTAACGAAAATCAGAATACAGCGTGTTAAACGCATTCACTTCATTTAACGCCTCCAAGACAAATACAAAGGCTTACAACATGCTTACACGACAAGCTGGTTTTCATTGTATGCCAATATACATAACAATAATTGACTGTCTAATCACCGACCTCAAGGTGTTATTGCACAAAGTTATTCTAAACCGTACCCACACCTCTGATTCGCTCGCAGCGTACCGAAACCGCAGTTTGTAATAATATTTTATGATTGTTTTCGATTTATATACACCAAATAGCACAGTTTTCTGAGTGTGGAATTTATTATTTTAGAATTTACCGATGTACGTACTAAAATATTACAAATCACTTGTAAAGCCTTAAAAAGCGCCTATTTCATCCACCATCCGTTTCAGACTAAGAGAGTTACAAACATACGAACATATACTCGTATAAACATTTTTTTACGATTCGAAAGAGTAGTATGATAATGTATTAATTTAATATAAACTAAATTATGGTTTAAACTTTAATTTTGCATAATTTCCACTGAGATAAAACTATGGTTGTTTAGAAACAAATCAGTATTATTTTCTTATGAAAAGCCATAAAAGAACGTAGGTGACGTTTATTGCTTAGTGTTCACTGTTCATATTCAGGTCAAGAGTATGCAACGTTGCATTAATTATAAAAGCTTAATTAGGTATCGTAATACCCACGAACACGTAATTTTATTTAGTTTCTGGCTAAGATAATATGATAATAATGTTACTCACACGCAACCCCTTTCTACTTTCAATTAGCAGCAAATATCTAAGATGCAAAGAAGGAAGTTTAAACAAATATTCTCACGTATGTAATAGATGGTAGCCGCATCTAGAGAATACGTGACGTTAATATTCCGTACGTGTTGTGCCCACAATATTCAGTCGTCTATAACTAACATTTAATTATGTTTATATTTCAAACTAATATTGTTACAATTTTGTTTTGAAATATACTTATTAATATAAAATAATGAAATATTGGGAATATTTGAGAAAAAAATCAATAATTACATATCATGTCCACCACCCATCTGTATAGATTTAAAGTAAAAAAGTAAAAATCATTGAGGTAATTCCATTATGTACAATGTACATGATGTCAAAATATTTACAATGAAATTTGAAATTTTAATAATAAAATATGTGTCCGAAATTTTGAAATATAAAAATATTTTTACAGTGTTTTAAGCAAGTATTTTCGGCAAAGCAAAATTCGACCACGCGATTTAAGAACATATAGCATTAAAGCGTTGGTTGTACAATATGAACGTTATAACATTTAAAATGTAACTCAATTCCACTGCTAAGTAATCTAAGATTGAAGTCCTAAACTGATGCTTAATATTCCCCTTTCGTCCATAAGCCATTGTCAGAATGTGTTGAGAATAATAAACTGAGAACATCAATGTGTTAAAATATAAAACGATATGGCCACTTTCTAGCCATTTATAAACATTAAGGGATGTCATCGTCAGTTTATTATTTAAAATGATATTACTTTAACATTAGAACGAATTATCAATTTTAAAAAATTAGCTAAGCTAATATTTTCCTTTAAGAAAATTTCAGATATATTTACAATACAAATACCAAAGCATTAAGCATTACATCATTACTTATTTAAGTTGTCTTCTACATTTTGCATAACAAACAAAATGTCGAAAATACCACATTTACTTGATAATAGTAAACGTGAGAAATAGCGAAAAAAGATAATAACATTATAAGTTATTTAGCTAAATCGGCGCCTTGACGCTGACATCAGCGAAGTTGCAAGGTCATTGAGATAAACCTTATTATAATAAGCACTTCTTCACTTTAAATATTATAATGGAAAATGTTAATTTACATGAAGATGTCTGTTTACAACTATATTTAACAACCTTCTTCTAACTTATTACGAACAATATTTTAAGTAAAAGCTACTAAAACGTTTAAAATGTTTGTCACTCCGTGTTTATGCTGCTATAACGAACCGTATTTAATCAAGTTTCATGAGCTGCATGCTTCGGGCTATTACTACTGTGAGGTTACATTTTCATGCTATAAAACGTGATTTTTGTTAAACATTCTGCAATACATATCTTTAATGGGACTCTTTTATGGGTTATCTTAATATTAAACTTTTATTAACTTGTTTTACCGCAGGCCTGCATAAATTAAGTAGGCCTAAAAACGTAATAACTTAGTTTCAGTAGATGGTTACTAACTAACAATAGGAATTGTCTATGAATAGAGAGAAACTAAGCTCTGCATCATGTCGCTAAGTAGCCCATACAAGTTCATCAAAAGTTTACTATGTCGAAGTTCTCTTAGATATATGTATTTTACTGTTCTGTACTAACAAATATTTAATCCTTAATCTTTGTGATGAATGAACGTCGAGAGCGTCGGCGTTAATATAGGTAAAAAAAATGTAAGTCCAATTTAAACTTAAAAGAATTTTAATGATGTTTAAATAACAAAAATGTCATTTCATAACTTATTTACTTTAAAATTGTAAAGATAAATAATGTTTAGGCTATAATTCGTTAAAGTTACCAACGTTAGCCTCTTTGTTGGACTGTGGAACAAAATTAAAGTTTAAAAATATCGTGCGCATCTTTAAACAGCCTTCACCTTTTCATCTTTACAGAGAGGCAGCTTGCTCCTATACCGGTTGAGTCATGCCGAACCTACCAACACGAAACTAAAAATTTATTCACTTTAATTATACGAATGTCCTGTACAGACAAAACATTCTTTAAGAAACCGGTTCAAATTTAAAATTTGATACCTGTTTTCACTTTTCATATTGTATAAGTAACTGTCAAAAATTATAAAACACAGAGTATGACTTATTAGTAAAGTAATATTTTATTTTTAGTACATTGTATCATTGATTAATTAATATTATTGATATACAGTGATAAACCGTGACCTTTAAAGGATATAGCGTGAGTCACATCAGTGGCGAATGTATTAACATTTAACGTACAATCGACCGACTTCATAAAGAAGAGATACACCTATTTACATATTTGTGGATAATAAATTCCTATATATAATGTTCATTAAGAAAATAATTCAACCCTGCTAAAGGAATAATTACTTTGAAAATTTTTTAAAGCCTGGTCGATTTTTTGTAATTTTTATAAATGCAAAACCAATCTCTATATTCGGGTCCTAAACATAAATCTCGGACAAGCCACCAACATTTTAGATGGAAACCACAGAAATCGTTAGTAGAGTCAAAGAGAGTGTCAACTGGCAGCAAATAATTTGTACAAAGTAAACAATGAAGGTACCGAACAATAGTTTCGACGACCAAAGCTAGTGGACGACAGCTACGACCGAAATTAAGCACAAAAGTGCGCTAAACGTAAAAGTAAAGATTTCTCGCTTCACAATAACACGAGCCGTCGTTTCGGGCGTCGGTCTCGTTAGTCCCATTCAGCTTGCATCCGCGAACTTTAGAAAGGCCTTTTTGTTACTCATTCTTCTGTTGCTTTTATTAACGCCCCACTCGTCCATCGGTGTTGCGTTTAAATACTATGTACTGTTTATTTTTGCAGCGCCTAATGAGTACCGTATTCATGCAGATAAAAAATACTCTACGATACGACTTAATTGGCTAAGATTGGTCGCTAAAATAACGTTTAAATCACAATTATAGTAGTATAATATTAAACTATTTAAGTGCGATTGAAGTAAGACGACGGTTGGGCTTAGGAGTTAATGAAATATAAATGCGAAACAAGTGTGCCTTCACGAAACGTTTTAGATACCTACATCCTTCTAAATGGAATTTTAAACTATTATATGCCTTCTGACTGAGGTACACTGCCTTTTTACAGATCTACAATCTATAGTAAACCTTATAAATATGTAAGTCTGCCGGTCTATATTTTGTTATCATTTATGTTTAAAAAAATATTAAAAGTTAGGCAAAGACATAGATTGCCTTATAGTCTTTAAAAAACACGAACAGAGCATTAGGAACCTATTGTTACAAGCTTTTTAATTAACTTTAAAATTTATAAACAATATACCAAGTAAATATTGTTCCACTTCGGTTACTTATCTATTACTAAATAGGTAACTAAGAATTTAAATTCGAGAATTTCGAATCGTTTGGTGAGTCATCACTCGCAGGTAAATTTTAGCAGAAAAATGAAATAACACAAATAACATTTGGGATCGTAACTAATCGTTTAGAGGAAACCAGGTAGAGAAAATTATTATTAGTTTTGTGAATTACACTAGGCACGATATTGCTTTCTAATAATAGCTTTAATTGGGTATACTTTTGGGAATTGCCCTTTTATGTCCTTATTTATAATTAAAATTGGATAAATCCCAAATCTGGGTTTTTTGTAATTACTTACGTACTTACAAAATGTTTCGATACGCTGAATGTATCTTATATTGACCTTTACGAGTATATCACCACAATCACGTTTACCATAAATTCCAATGCTATGAGTAAGTATGAATCATCATATTATTAAATAAATTTAATACTAATTATGGTTTTTTCTATATTATATTGATAGAAACTATATATATTCATTAAACGGTTATCACTTATTATTTACAAAAAATTACAAGTAAATGACTTTTTAACTATGTTATATGATAAATATTTGTATACAAAATATTTCCAGATGTTCAATCTTTTCCCTCGCTTAGATGTACAAGGAAACCATGCCATAACATCGGAAGCGTTTAGTGTCGTTCAACCTGCCGCTGTGGTGACGTTTTCACTCTTACCATAAAAATTCAATTCCGCAGTACTTGAACGGCAGGAAAATAAGTGGAAAAACGCTTACATGACGTTAGAATAACGCGGATGTTAATGCTTTACACACCATGTAAAAAGTTACGTTCATAAAGCGTACAATATTCTTATAGGGTTCGACTCTATTGAACAGAACAGTTGTGACCGGGTATGCTGATATTTATAGTCTGGAACGATTTCAAATTACATCTAATTATAACGAAAATTTATATTTTTAAACATTAAGATTAAATATCGCAATAAACATTTCAAGAGACTCCAAAGATAATTTTATTTGCGAAAACTAATAACTTCACCTTTATAGAAAGCATCATCCAAAGTTAATAATATTCGTCTTTGCCGGTCCACAAGTAGACGACGGTACACGTAATAGGTTATATTAGGTATTTGTATTATGAGTCCCACTTCTCATTTATATTAAAATAGATATAGATATGTACATGTTATAAAATTCTAATTTAGTGGAATCTCTACATTATTTGTTTAGTGGAAAATCTTATCGAAATAATCACTATTATCGATACAGAGCCAGACGCCAAATCTATAGATTTTAGTTTTTTCTGTCTATCTTTTATTGTAGAAAAATATCTAAATTCTGAGAAATCTATACCACTTGTCAGTGTGACTACATCTAGTATTTAAATAAAGAATAATCGCTGGAATGATTGTATTTGTTTCAGTACTAGTAATTAAAATACAGTTCCAATTAACACTTATTTGTTGGTAAATTGCTTACTATTTCGACGTTCAACGTTTATCCGATTAACACTGAAAATGGTTTCAATACCATAATTTAATAATTTCTTCTTTGACCCAGCAATTTCAAGGTATAAACTCCGTTAATAGACCTATTTCCATCGGTAGTCAGATTGGTCAATTGTCATTGATGTCATGTTCGAAGCGGCAAGAACTAAATGCGTAAACCAAGTAACGGTGTTAGTTCAACGAACGGAATGTAGTAGGTACCTACTAATAATAATATCTCCACCTGCTATAAAGGAAGCCTGATAGTTGCGCTCTGCACATGCTGTCCTTTTATAAAGCGGGAAGAAAGGAAGTGGATGACTATATCGGGTATGCCTAATTTGCCATTCTACTGTTTTAATTCATCCACACATTTCTTTGTTACAAACCGACACGTTAATATTTTTTCTCGTTTTTGCATATAATTTATTAGAGCAAGGGCATTCAAAAAAGAAAACAACATTAAAAGTAAAACTCACATTAGGCTACCTGACCGCGAAATTGTTCATACGCCAGTTTAAAAATGGAGTTCTGTGTTTCCAGCACATTGACATTCTAAAATGACGATGAACTTTATTTTCTTTGCAAAACTTTCATTTCTTAAAAGAACGCATATTTTACCTTTTTTTTAAAAAAACTACCAAAAACATCAACACTAGCAACCTTTGTACTGTCTGTTTACTATAAAATTAAAATCTATATTATTATGCGAACCGATTAAAATATGCATTTTATAGGTACCCAGAAATGCTAACGTTACACAATAAATGTATAAAGTATTAAAAATCGTGTTAAACAACTGTAATGCTTACCCTAAGAGCAAACTTACACAACCAGTTGTCGACTGTTCACTTCCCATTTTCTAACGAGATTTTTTACCTCAAAGCAGGCAAGTCTCTTAAGAGTTGACCTTCTTTAACTATATGAGAACTTCGTCGTCATCATATTTATTAAGTATATGTACAATGTACATAGAGGTAACATAAAAATAATACTTGATTCATCAAATTGTTATAAAGAATATTTTGAAAAATAAACAAAAGTCAAAAATGTCCACTCCAATTTCTTATGACATTGGAATGGAAATTTGTAGTGGAAGTATGTACTTAAAGCTTTATATTACTTTAAATTAAAAAATAATAATAAATGTAAATAATATAATATATAAATGGTGTTTTAGAGGCTGAATAGAAAAAAATAGTTACAGACTTCGTAAATACCCGTAACCCGTGTTAAAGCTTTTGCCTTACTGCGGTAACATCTACTTAGTCCGACATTCGCCTCTTCCAATGTAATTACTTGCTAAGTAAGTTAAGCCTCTCGACCTTACAAGTGAGAATTAGGTTTATTATTGAACTATTATATTAAAACGTTTATTCCAAGTTATTCGTTCCTAACTTATAATATGCTAACGTTCAAAATTCCCAAGAATATGACATTACTTTTGATTCGTGACAAACTCTTTCACTTCAAAATTAAATATGAATATGGAAGACGCGTCGGGTCCCATATCTGGTGGGGATTGAAAAAGGCTGTAACTGTAAAACAGTCAACGAACGAGTGACACTGACAATGAGGTGTTCCGTATTAGGAGTCCGTGTGTCCGTCACGTACATATGTTGCGGTATGTGGACGGTTTTATTGGATCAGAGCACGTACTGCGTTATTCTAACTTTCCAACATATCATCACAAATAGAGATTGAAAGCGGTTCGATTATTTTTGCTTTTCTACTGTTCTATTTGACTTTTGTTAACCGCACAATTGAAATGTCTTTATATTTAACATTTTTAATTTAGAATCGGATCCGAATAGCTAATATAAATTTTGTTTCCGGATTTTCGCTATATCGTTTATGTAATCAAATAGACTAAAATATAATATTAAATAACATATCTATACTATATTTCTTAAGAGGTAATTAACATCTTTACAATCTCATCGTAGTTATGGCATCAAATGCAGTGTTAAAGTTATTTAAACTAGTTTCCGCAATTTTGTGTTCAGCCTGTGTGAATATTAGTATTAACGTTGCCCTACTTTTCTTCTTTATGCACAAAATGCTTTGATAAAATGTTAAGAGATTAAAAGTGCACTTTTGAGATGATAAAAAAACTACTGCATGTAAAAAATAAATTGGGAACAGTTATAAATGTTTAATAAACACTGGATACAGACACGGTACATTTTTACCAAAAGTTAAGATAAAAAGTAAAAACCCGCCTAATACTTAGTCACTGTTATATTCTAAATAGTATATTTATTAATAATAGTAATTGAAGAGACTAAAATTATATTTTAAAAGAAAAGGATATTGAATCAAACTTCGTTTTCAACATCACAATCCATTTCAACAAAAACGTATTTTATCTGTGGTAAAACAATTATTTAAGCGTATTTTATAGTGAAATAAAAAACATCATAAATCACACGGTCACTTTATTTTACGCGTCAGCTTTTCGAGCAAATCCTATGTCATATAGAAACATAAAAAAGTTTCATTTTTCTTTCATGTAACAATACATATAGACAACAGAACAATATATAATAACATAGACACTTTTTATTTTAAAGCTTAAAAATAATTTAATAATATAGATAGGTACAAAATACATATTTGCACTTAACTTGTTTATTTGAATGCCGAAGGGAACTGTCAGATATCGGATTTACTCAAGCAATACCTACCGAAGGCCGTTTGTTTAAACATTGGGTAAAGAAAAAGTGAAGGCTCTCACTTTCCTCGAATTACATCTTAAATTTTTAGCCACGTGTGTGATGTGTGATGTGAAAGTGAATACACAATAAGCGATTCTCACCGTCCATTCCACAGCGTTGCCTACCTATCGCTATTGATTGTCCGGAACACTGGCACTCGACTTTCTCATTAACTTCGCTGTATGAAATCCGCAGACTGCTTCCACTTTCAATGGGGTTGGCAATTAAGCAATAGGACATAGGCATTGAAGGTCCAAGGATTTTATTTTTTGTTTGAAATTAAAAATGAATTAATATGTATTTATATTTTATGTTTTTATAGTCTTAAAATATCAGGCGACCGAGCTTCGTTCGGTTTTTTTGGTAAAAATTAAAAAAAGAGAAAATAATAATCGGACTGGAAACACCTGGATTCGAACCGAGGACTTCTGGTTTAGAGTCAATGTCTGTCAATCAATCTGAGCTATTATAATCTTGTGGATGACAGCGAAATTTACCTTCGTATTCTAATGATATTGTAGCTTTTTTTTGATTGCCTGAAAGTATTGATAAAATAACGTTTTCTAGAAATAAAACCTAGCTAGATCGATTTATCGCCCCCGAACCCCCTGCATGCTAAATTTATATATATATATATATATATATATATATATATATATATATATATATTTATTGGGATCGTTATTTTACGTATATTTTGAATTGAATTGACTTATGCCAAATTACTTCGTTGACAAAGATAATATAATAGCTGACAAAGATAAGGCGATTAATTATAACACTACCGAAAGGATTTTCAATTTTCATACGTTTCTCACCAGTAAATTGAATGATTCGTGAGAAAGTTTTAAGTTCTATAATATATAGAGGTTTTATGTAGATTTGTTGTAAAAGACGATAAATCTTAAAGATGACAGAAGAAATCATATACCACTGGGAGCTTTACTAGCGTTTGCCTCAAACATTAAAAACAATGTAGGTACTTACCTACATTGTACATACACAAAACAGAATTATTATTCCTCTTAAAAATGTCTTCCTATCAAACTTTAACTAAGCTATGTACACCTATCAAGGGACTCACGAGCAACGCAAGGATAAGTCAGTTAATATATAGAAGGTTCAACAATAAACAAAACACTAATCACAAAAATGGGGTACATATTATCTGGTATCCGTAACACAAGCCTCGTAGCTAGATAGTGCTGTTGTAATAATGTCCCAACATACCTTTAATGTCACGGGCATAAAACACTTGTATTAAAAGAAACTCTTTGTTAACTTAGAGCCATGTTCAGTGTATCAATAAAATTATTGCTCATAATGAATTTTCCCAATTGTTAATATTAAAAATATATTGAAACTCTGGAACAAAACTTGTTATCATTAATTTTAATATAAGTAAAATACAATAAAATAAACGTATTCATTCGTCAGTTTCCGATTGTGACATGCTTCCAGCACTACGAGTATTTATTGAGCGGTGAATTCTTGTTGCCTACGTATAATGCGGGTTTGCATACAATAAAACTAAGTTGATATCTAGGTCTGCTATGCACCCAATGAAGTGCAATCAAGTTTCAAGAACTGAATTTTTATATTTTTAACAACGTATCGAAATAATACTTCACAATACAGAATACTATCACAAATATCGTATTTTATAGACAAAATAAAACATTTTAAAATAAGATAGATATTACTTTTTAAAATTTTTTATAATTTCATAAGTACAATATCGGTTTTCATGACATTTTAATAAATAAATAAATAAATATGTTGGGACATTATTACAACAGTGCCATCTAGTTCCGTGGTAAGCTACGTCACGTGCTTGTGTTACGGGTACCAGATAGTTGATATACTACACATATAAATTTTAAATATATATACATATTATAAATATTAACACCCATGATTGGAGTACAAACATTCGTGATTAGCAAATGAATGCCCCCAGCGGGACTCGAACCCGCGACCGCTGGCGCAGAAAGTAGGGTAACTACCAACTGAGCCAAACAAGTCGTAATTTTAAGTAAATCCTTTTGCAAAATATTAAGATAAGTAACCTAAAATCTTCAATCAATAGTCAATACTCTGATAAGAACCAAACTGCTTTCACAATTTACGCAATCATTTAGTAATCTTTCAACACAGCAAACACCAAATGCCGAAAAGAACTGTTATTACCAAGTACAATGTTTACTTATAACGGTGACCCGTACGCTTTAAATATAAACACCTGATTTTTGTTTATCACTTATTAATATTCAGGACGAAGTAATCTAGGATCCCGTTATAGCTTGTCCTTGTATATTTTACAGCGGAAACCATTGACACACATTCCAAGTTCTAAGTCTAACCAGTTATTCGGTATAAGAGCAAGATATAATTTTGTAATAGCTTATTGAACTACTTCTAGTGCACGAGTTTTAAATTATCAATACATTACATTAATAGTGAATAGGTTTATTTTTAATTAATAATGTTTTCATCACTGTTGCTAATTTTTTACTTCTAAAAACGTTGCATATTATTCGTTGACGATAATACACGAAATACATAGAAATATAACGATAAAGTGGGATACTATCTACGTGTTTTAGTATTGGTACAAAACGTACTAGTTTTTTTCAGCAGTAGCCAGTAAAAGTATTAATCACATTCTCATATGAAATAAAATTTTAATTTTAATTAGATAATTGTGGAAACAGAAATTGAGCTTTTCTAATATGGTAAACAATTTTTACTATAAATAATAATGTGCATTTTTTATCATTGAGGTCAAACATTCAGTATGTACATGTTATATGTAATTCTTTATGTTTATATTCTAAAAATATAATCAAGTCAGAGTACGTAACTATAAGAAACAAAATTTTAATAGTTAAAAAGTAACGTCAACCGGTCATTCGACATAAAATTGTTAAAATTTATAACATTTGCCTTGCATCAGTTAAAAGCGTGAGAGAATACAGGTGTTTCTAAACATTCAGTGCGCAATAATATGGAATAAGGAGGTCAGTTTTAAGTAATGTTCTCATTATGACAATGGTCAATTAAAAATTATACCTCGGCCTAATTTTGTGTTCTAACGGGATTTAAAATTTGAAGGCTTCCATCATCACACCTTATCTACTTAAATAAGTTTCATTGTTATAAAAGTACAAAAAAAATCATAATATTTAAGAATCCTTTCAATGTACATATTTTCCTTTACATACTATTTTTGTATCCGATATGTAGGTTTAAAAAATTTTTTGTAACTGTAAATACCTAACCTACCTACCTAGGTAGGTATATAGGTAGTATATAGGTAGGTACCTATCTATACTAGATAGGTATTATAATGATTTACACTAATCTTTAAACTGATATTAAATCTATTTTGCAAACAGTATTGTATCATAATTACACTAAAATTACATTGAAGAGTTTTTCTTTGTAGGAAACAAAAGCAATAACATAGGAACTTCCTCATCTTTCTTATGCCCTCGTGGCCTCTTCTCACGGTCTATGAGAATTGAAAATTGCTGTTATTGTCTTCTAATAGTGCGCTTCAACACTGTTTCATGTAGCTACAATTAAGATCAAGCTTAACTACGACTACTTTAATTAAAGTTTTTTTTACTTAAGTATTTTTTACGGTGGATTTTAAGTATAAAAATTATAAAGGAAGCATTTTAAAGTGTTTATCTAATCGTATATATTATGTGCATTTTATATTATATATATAATATAAAATGCACATAATATTTTGCACATAATAGAGAACAAAGTTGGTAACCTATTTAACTGTTTCGTTTTAAGTAAATATATATATATATATATATATATATATATATATATATATATTTACTTAAAACGAAACAGTTAAATAGGTTACCAACTTTGTTCTCCTCTCTTTGTAAATCGATTTCCTTTTTTTAGTGGTTTTAGTACAAGTATATTATAGAGTAAATATATATTATCAATAAATTTTGAGAACAGTTTTTTTTTACATAATTGGTAAATAGTAATTATGGTCGAACTTCGACCACTGGGCGAGCTCAAGATATTATAATTGTTCCTTAGCAATCGTTCCTTAAAAAAACCTTCAACATTATACTTTCTGCATAATATTGCCCTCCATAAGTACAATGTTAAAATAATATACTTAAATATATTATAATTATTAAAAAATATATAAAATGAAAGAAGTCCACCACTTACCTATATTACATTGTTCATAAGGAAATCTGTTATTTTTAGAGAATACACAACTATATTTCAGATTTAGATGAAAAAGATTCGCAATAGCAATTCTAGAAGTTCACTGTAGCGAAAAGTGATAAAATTAAATACTTCATCAAAAGAATAATTTAGTAATAAAATAGCTCTTTGAGAAGAAATTAGATATTATAAAGAGTAAAAAAAACTTTTACAGTGACTGAGTTTAAGTTATCAAATGAAAGTTGTCCTGTTCATCAATTAAACTTTGGCTACAAAACTGAGTTTGTTATAGATAACATAATATATCTGATCCTGAAACCTCAATTCAAATAATCTTAGAATTCTTTTCCAGTACAAAAGAAAGTTTAAACAAATTTTAATAGTGAATTATTAGCAATTAAAACTTCTATTAAATAATAATACTCAATTATATCGCAAGATCCGTTTATGAATAATTTCTGATATATAACTTCCTTTCTTGCAAAATATTGTATGAAGTGTGAGAAAAACTACAGTTGTTATTATTAATTATTATCATTTATCGAAGTTTGACGTTGTTTGATAGCGAGTTTCCTGCATTTCCACAATAATTATCCTATATTAGTATTGCAAAAAATGAATTAATACCTAAACTGTTTAAATAAGTATGAATAAAATCGTTACTTACAAGGATATTTTTTTTAATAAGTGAATACAATATGCTACCTATATATTAACGAATTCATAGAGCTGTACTCTTTGAATTAAAACTAGCTTTAAAGCATGAGATATCATCTGAGTGACGATTGCACAAGTTACCTACCCAGTGTTTGTAAACCGCACAGCGGATGGAAAGTGACGTAAGCAATATAATCCAACAAAAATGTGACTATGTACAACTAAAAACTTACCCAAACGTTTTTACTTAAACGGACAAATAAGTTACGTGCTCGATAGATATTGGCAAGAGTAAATAGTGCATGCCATACATAAACTTATGTAAGTGTGTACGTATCTATAAACAGTTTTTGACTTAACACGGGTATAAAAAATCTATTTAAAGTTATGTTAAATTTCCGTGTAATTAAAAATAAGAAACAATTTATTTCATCGAGGTCTAACGTTAATCACATTTAATACTCAGTCACCCTTAATATATAGTAATAATAACAATCGAGACACCCTTGTCATCGTCAAACTAATACAATAATAGCAATTTAGAATTGGCCAGTTATAGCTATTAAATATTCGAGAGACACGCAACAGTCCAAGACCCAAGTACATTAAGAAACCTCCCTCGTTCCAATTTGGGTAAGCCACCTAATGAATTCTGCTTCTTTAAAAGCCCATTAGTAACGTACGTGACTGCAAAACACTCGCAAATATTTTATGTTGAGCACAAATTTTCCTAAACCCTTCGTACTATTGTTTTAAAAGTGCGATTAATTGCTTGTTATATAAAGATTAATAAAGGTTAATGTTTCGTACCTACTTAGCGAATTATGTAGATCCCTAAACACATTAACTTCGCGCGAGTTTGTGACATGATGAAAACCTTTAGCTTACGAAGTTATATGTAATACATCTTTTGCACTTATAGTCCAAGTAATAAAATGAATCAATTATTAAGAATTTCTTTTTTCTTTAAATAGTTAATTATTTTATTATATTTAATTAATTATTTTATGCATCATATACTTGATTTTTAAACTAGAACTGTATATGATTAAGAAATATAGTGTTCGAAAGAAATTTATGAAAATACATGTAGCTTCACAAAATAAGTTATTCGATAGGAATCCACTTAATTACGAAACCGAAAATGGTAGGTTTACTGCGCGTCTATTGAACTTCGGGTGGAAACAAATTGCTTGCAGGTCTGTAATCTTTATGTAAGCTTAATTGGGGTTTAAAGAAACAAATTTATCTGACCACTACAATTTTTTTAATTATGAATTCATTAGAATGTATACTATTAACTGTATTAAAAATTAGTAAATTTTAAAATATAAAAATAGAGCTATTAGTGTTATATATAATACTAAATACGTAATGTGAATCATTATTTCGTAAGCTTTGAGTAAATTATTTTTAATTAAACCTCTTTAATATGTCATTACTGGATAATTACGTAATTAGGCATTATAATTTATATATTTTCTATCTAATTTTAGAGGATTGAGCTTAGTATTAATCCAGTGTTGTAACAGCTACGAGGTGCTTTAAGAATTTTCATTAGAAAAGTAAATAAGACATTTTATTCAGCCAATTTTTTTGTCTACAATAATTATACAATTGTAAAATTTAAATTTAGAAATTAGTTTATGTTTTCGCAATAATTTATGAGTTTTTCTTACTTTACAGAGTCACGATGCTGATAAGGTGTCGTGCGGCACTAGGTGTCGTCGCACTTCTGTTATTCGTCACGCCCACATTGTCTGAGGTAAGTGTACATCTCATTTTCTGTTATACAATATTCCTTAATTTTTTAAAGCAAGTACCAGCTAGTAATCTTCTACTTAAAAAAACAAACGGATTTAAAATAAACATTATATTTAAAAATATTTAAATTACACGTGAATTTTAAATTTGTATTAAACTAAGTTTCGCTCACAGCAACTAAAACTATGTTCGAATTATTCGCTGTAACCCTAAACTTCCGCCGGTATCCCTGGGACTTCCCCAAAGTAATTTATAAAATGCTTTTGAACACTAACGCACACCTTTAGCACATATTTGCTTTCATTGAGATTTTAGCATATTTTGCCAGAAAGTTTACGTCTCTTAATATTTACTAAATTATTATTATAAAGGCTGCCTACATCTCACTGAGGAACTTTCGGCGATTTAGGTATATGAAGGCAAAATTTGAGAGTTCTATTTAATCCAGTAAATATATTCAATAGGACATTATACTGTATTAAAAATACGATGAAAAACTGGTGAAAAATGGTCATTTTTGTTTAAGTCTTAACATATTTAGACTTTTTAAACACTCAGAAGTTTTACTTCTCGAACTAAAAAAAACAATAAATGCAAAGCACTTGCTATCTAAATTCCATTATATCAAGTTCATATCCCATATTCTAGTTCATATCTTTCCATTATTTCAAATTTCATTTGCGTTATTCGAATATGTTGCATGCAAAATTCAAATATAATTCAATAGGGTTGCTTGCGAACCAAATTGAAAATGATTACATACAAGAAATTATGTTACATTCATATTTATTCAGGTTTATACGCTTATTTTTGGTAGCGATATCATTTTATATAAAGCTACATGTTGATTCGATGGGTGTCTTTCCTTAAGCTTTACTTTAAGTAGGTATATATTTTCTTCAAATACAAATGCGACGCACACCTATAAATAAAACTGAAATAATTTGACATTCCCAAATTGAAGTTTCAATATTCTATTGTAAGTTCATTAGTATTTAAACAAATATTAATTAATGACTCAATAATAATTGGCAACCAATCAAAAATAACTTAATCTATTGAAAAAAAGAACAGATAAGGAATGGCTTGATCAGTTTTAACGCAACTTTCACTAGCGGATAGAGGAACTTGCTAAAAATTACTTATAATTTAATACTGGAAAGTACTCGGGGGTAAAAGATAAAAGTAAAACAAGGGAGCATCGCTAGTATTAATAATATAATATCCTCTGGAGAAATAAATTAGAATTATGTAGCTTGAAAATTTATTCATTCTGCCTATTTTGTTTCATATAAAATTATATATTTACTTTTGGTACAATACATATCTATATTTATTTCTATTTGTTTGTTTGTTCCGTGTTTACAAATCTCCTAAGTCATATAAAACATCCCATTGGTACAGTAGCTTATTTTGTAGCCAGGCTACATCATAATTTAGGGGAGGGCTCACATTAGGCAGATTCCCCTTGTGTCTAACTCACCGTTATAAATCCCGTCTTTAATGTATGCTATATTTAAAGCGTGCCCAAGTTATACCTTTATTCTAAAAATAAACATATCAGCTTCATCCTTTAAAAACGAAAATTATTTGTGAAAATTTCAGAATTTAAAAAACGGACAAAATATAGGTATAGTTCTTTCTATCGCAATATTAATGTTTTAACATATTCTTATGTTTAAGCGTGGTACCAATTTACCATGGGTTCGCATGCTTCCTTGAAAATTACTTATTCTAAATACTAATTTATAACTGATTCCTTTTAACGCCTTCGGGGATGCGAGGTTAAATTCCTTTTGTTCAGAACACGTAGATTATGACCTAATATTTTAAGTAGTTCCAAGGTTGGAAGTGTCTTTACAAGAAAGATTTGCAGCTTTTTTTTTAGAGAAAAATAACATCGAACGTAACTAATTAAACGAATTGTAATTTTAAATTTATATGTCTTTGTTTTTACAGTCATTTATAATCCACATGGCCTTCTCTAACTTTTTATAGTATCATGGGAATCCCTTAATTTACCCGTATAAAACAGAATATTATGTTACTGGCGCATAAACCTGTGGAAGGAATCACCCCAGCCATTTACCGTTATGCTGAGTGAAACAAATAAACGGACATTCGTAATATTAGTAAGGACATTTATTGGATTATAGTGACGACAAAAAACCATAGCGCTTTATTACACGTCGACATTTTTAATGAGAACAGAACTATTGTTAAGCCACATAGTTTAACAGTCTGGATGGAATTACCCGTGTAATTAAATTTTTTTAATTTATGGCCACGAAATTACAGATGGCATTATGCAAAAATTAAAATCATACTGCACGGTACTGCTCAAATTTTTCACTGTTTATGAATTTAAAACAAATTTTATTCATAATTAGTTACTCTTATATTAACTTATATTTTTTCATTCTTAACAGATTCAAATGTATCTGTCAGATTTTAAATTAATATTTTACGATCCTTTGACTGTGAGATTTAAAAAAAATTTAAAGCAATTAAGAGAACCTTCAGATAAATTTATTACGCATAACATAGGTAAAATAATTAAGAACATAATATTCTTTAATTCTACACTAAAGTCCATCGTACCATAGCTTACTCAATCACGCCAGAACTGCTGATCGGATCTTAATAAAATTTGGCGCAGAGATAAATTAAAGTTTGAAATAGCGTTACAATTTCCGTGAACTCGGGCGAAGCCGCGGGTACCGCTAGTTATCTATAAAGATTAGTTCACCACCCTAGCCAATGGCAGATTAACCAGAAGTAAGTCCAGAAGCTTTAGGATTTTTTATTTTATACTTTCACACAATGGGATCCTCTACCATAGAAACTTATAACATAGCGCGTAGTAGTCAGTAGTTACGAGTATTTTCACGAGGTCATAATTAATAGACAAACATTATGTAACTAAAGAATATGCAAACAACTTTCATCTAAAGGCTAATGTAGTGTAGGCTACGTCATACAACTTTAAACAAACTTAATTTTGCGTAGCGTTTTCTATCTCTCCGTAGAATTTAGGTACTTTCTAAATATTATTACAGGACAAGTCTTTATATGAAGAAGTAGCATGAATTAACGTTTAAATATTCGTACTCCAGTGTCTCTTTTCAGTAATCTACACGCACGACAACTAACCAATATTACATACAAACAATTAAAAACTTGTTATAATCGAAGTAGTCCTAAAACAATAGTATTATACATTCAATCCAATTAGTTGGTTCCGTAACATTTGTTAGTTTCAATATATCTGAATGCGGTCACGGGTGGCGGGCGGCCTCGATCTCACTTTCCCTGTTTGGCAACTCGCACCAAATGCTAGATATCACGACTACCATGCTGAATTAAGGAATAGCATATATTTATAATTATTATTAACATACTCGTAGTAATACTTTCTTAGATTTACGCGAATGTTCGACATTATAAATGAAACTACCTTTTCGGATTTTGTCGCGGATTTATTTTGATTTTTAGTTCCCGACGTTTCGAATGCTTTACAGCAATCATGGTCACGGGAGAGACTGAGATACTCGTAGTAATAAAAATTATAGTGTCTAAAAGCAAAGCACAAAAGCTCTCCTCTACTAAAAGATTAAAAATGTACAAATATAATACAATGAACCTAAAGCTTTGTTAAGAATAGGCTAAAAGAAAAGATTAACTCGAAAATGTTGCCTGAAACTAAATTAAAGGACAGGTAGAAACACATTTTCCTTTTATCATTCAATAAATAGATATAAGTTTTGGCAATAAAAATATAATTTTTGTCTTTTTCTATTTACAGGGTGACCTGTTCACGTGTCCTAATGGTAAGTGGAACTTCATTTTATTTACTCTAAATATTTTTGGTAGGAAAAATGATAATTATAAATATTATTACGAATTTAAATTGTATATTTATCTTTTATAAAGATAAATTATATAGTTTATATTTGACGACACGCTTGGCTCAGTTGGTAGTGACCCTACTTTCTGCGCCAGCGGTCGCGGGTTCGAGTCCCGCTGGGGGCATTCATTTGTTGGGCACGAATGTTTGTACTCTACAGTGATGGGTGTTTATATTTATAATATTTTTATATAATATTTTATTAAATTTTAAAGTTATGTTGTTTGAAAATTCGAAATTATTGATATGTGACAATATGAAAGACGCACAATAAAGTGTACGTGACATAAAATACGTGTTGGTTTGCGCTGCGAAAATATTTTGATCATTTTTAAACAACAGATAAAGCTGACAAAATATCTTTTGATCTACGAAAGCGTTATACAAACGTGAAAAAGTAACTTATTGTTAGAATTATAAAACTAAAAACTAACTTTATTTATCTCTTATTCAACTTTTCGAGCAACTACTGCATAATGAAACTTCTCATTTGCTTATTTTCATGGTTTGCATTTAAATGTGCTTATTAATTTAGACTCCAATTTCATAAACTGAAAGCTTCCTGAGGCTCAAACATATTTTGGCATTAAATTCGTTTTGCACTAGATTTCTATCACAGTTTTTAACTGACGTCGAAAGAGTAGGTTCTTTTGTATATATTTTTATGTATATTAGAAAATAACTCTTTCAATAGTAACATTACATAGTTATTCTTTAATGAATAAGCTACAACTCAAAAGTACGTTTTATTTCCAACATCAAGTTAATGTTCCATTTCTTTAAATCCAATCAAAGAACGCTTAAATTAATTTCAAGAACAGTTTTCAAGATTAGTCATACATCGTTATCAATTACAAAGCTAATACTGTAACTAATTTCAAAGCTTGATACAGAATGCATTAGTTAAGCTTTAGTTGTTTTAGATTAAATAATTATTATAATTATGATAATTTAAAAATGATTGTTTTATACTATTCATTCTAGTTAGCTTACATAAAAACACGGGCTTACAGTACACGTATTTAATTTGTTACATCCAGGAATTTTCATTGAAGCTAACACGTCATGTTGGCTTTAGAATCCATTCATCTTCCCCTAAATGTCGTAGTTACATACTGATATTATTTCGTTTACGGTGTACAGATAGTCTGTTGGGGCAAAATAAATTACGCGGGTCGCCGGTCTTAGGGATCTTCATCTACCGCATAATTAATGTAAGGAAATTGCCTCTCGTGACTGCAAAGTAGGTCTAGGTATGTAACGTACTCGTATGAATAGAGATTTCGACACCTTTAACGAAATCCTGAGTTATGAATTTTCTATAAGTCCATAGAAAATAGTGTTTAGTTTTATAATATAGAAATATATAGTTATACGTATTTACTTTTACATTACTACATGATTTAAGTAGGTACCATTCCAATTAATAAAATCTATTGCCGGATAGATTACAACTTGATAAGCAAGTTGTAATCTAAATATTTAAAAGCAAAAGGTCATTCACTCATCACGAAATATCGAAAACCGCTTGACGTATAAAGATGAAAGGCAGGGAGGTTGCTTAGAGTTAGTAGACATCCGCTAAGTACGGATTTTGTGACAAGGCCGGATTAAGGAGGTCTAAGGGCTCTCGCAAGTTCGTATGAAAGTCCTTCATTTTTTGTGCTACAATCTTTAAATTTGGCAGAGAGCACATAGTATAATAGTTTATTAATAGTACAAATATAACAAAGATAAAGCACATTGGCTAATTAAATGCTTAGAGTTAGTTTAAGTAATAATTTTATTCATAATTCACAACATTTTACTGTCGTCGATTTGAAGATCTCTTCGTCGATATAATTGAACTTCAAAGAGCACATAATGTAGAGCTTAGCAATTCATCATTCTTTAACATCAATAACCTCAATTCAAAGATGAATGTCCCAGATACATTGATGCCACAAGCTTTTCCCTCTAGTGATAGATTTTCTAAGAAAACTTAAGAACAGATCACGCATCGAATCAGTAACAAAG
This sequence comes from Boloria euphrosyne, assembly GCA_951802675.2. Lineage (NCBI taxonomy): Eukaryota > Metazoa > Arthropoda > Insecta > Lepidoptera > Nymphalidae > Boloria > Boloria euphrosyne. The sequence goes on from OX637877.1 coordinate 8,311,297, forward strand.
CATTGACACGAAACGTTAAACATAAACGCTTAAGTAAAAAATAAAATATTTATTCACCGCTTCAGTAAAACTTTTTGATATAGAAATAATAATATTATTAAAACAATAACAAGAACCTTTTAATCAAAGCGGAATATTATTCTTCAACTTCTTTGGTTCATGAAATTCTCATTATTAAAGGACTCAAAGATGGCATAAAAGTATAATTTTATATTAAAAAGAAGAAATCGAAGTTATACAAAACCAAATATTTAGTAAACAATTGGGCGATTCAAATTTCAAATTATACCGTTAAATTATGTAACATTAGGCTACCAATAATAAATTTGTGAGAACTATGGTTGCAACCTAAAGGCTGTAACTTAAATAGCAATTACAATAGAGATTGTAAAGTATTATAAGATCAAGACTCCCACAACTGAAGAGAAGTTGCGCATCCACGAGAACAAAACAGTAGCAAGACATTAGTACGCTTCAGTTGTTACGACATCTCAATTGATTCACCAGATGTCGAGACAACTTTTGTTCAGTGCCCGTTAGTTCGCAAACTGCATACACGCTATCGTCTTTGTTTAGGAAATAAACTTTTCTCTACATTTTATAAGTCCAAGCTCATACAAAAACAACACAAAACCATTATATGAATAAAATATTAAGAAAAATATAAAACTATTATATTTTTTGTTAATATTTTATTTAACATAGCCTTTTTTCATACCTCGTTTATATTTTGTCAGTAGACTGTGTTATTTTAAAATTAATTGGGGCCGAACGTTTACAATTCAGACTCAACAAAAACCTGAAGTTTTCTCGTTAAAAAATAGCGGTAAAGCAATTCAATTAGGCGTTAAAAATTCTCTTATAGCGATCTAGGATTCACTGAGTGTTGGCCAAACCAACTTGGTTTTTGTCAATTGAGTTTCAGTTTTATTAATTTATTAATTTATAGTCTATGTACATAAGTATCCTATTTAATTTATTGTTATAAAAAACTTTATTGCTAAACACTTTTTTTTAGTTATTTATAATTTTTGATAACGAGTTCGTATTCAGAGATAAAACTTATATTTTAATTTCATAGCTCAAATATTTTATGATAGGTGGTGTGATGTATATCGCCCAGTAATTAAATAAACTGTTATATTGCATTCAATGCAGAGATTATTTAACAGGAGTACCGTAGCTGTATAATTCGCCTAATACTGAAATGATAATACGAAAAATCTACACATGTATTCTCAATGATTAATTATAGGTACTCACTACTTTTTTTTTAATAATACCACGTTGATTCCAAATAATGTATTGCCAAATTACTATAAAAATGAAGGTTTCATTACTTAATACGCCGTTCAAGAGCTCTGTTATTCTCTTACATTAGATTAATTCAATGATATTAAATTATTATTGTACGACATCCGGATTTCACATACTGACAAAGTTTCGAATCAATACGATATAAAAAAGACGGTTGAAACCGATTTCCAAAATTTATTTGCATATTTTGCTATCAATAAAGCTAACAAATTAGTGCTTGTAAAAGCTTTTTTGTCATATCCTGTTAGAATATAACGAAGCCAATGCGTAGTTTTAAGAAAATGTTTAAGACAAGATGCTAAGCAAATTTTGTTAAATGTTCAAATTGTCTGAAGATTTTCTAAAATATAATTAATTAAAATATGCTCCTTTATTTATAGTTCTTAATTTTATTATATTATTACCAAATATCCAATACCAATATTCTGTTGTTTATTATAGTATAAATATTATGTAAGTCAAAACTTTAAAAATTACTTACATTAAATTGAAAAAAACTATGTAGAAATGTTTTTATAAACAAACTAACGACCCCCCTTTAGTATAAAATTTTTACAAACTTAGATTGTCTTACTTATCAAAAGCCTAAAAAATAAGTTTCAAGCTTCTACGAGTAGCTTTAAAAATAACGTTATTTCCATACAAACTTTCATCCCCTTTTTTTATTTTTTACGTTGGGAAATGCACTTGCGCATACCTGATAGGCCCCTGCACCGATAGGGCTGCTCCAAAGTGCACTCTGATAACAGCAGAGAAGTACCCGGAGCAACCTCATCCACCAGAACAACACATTTCAAACCCTCACAGCCCTTTTTTCGCTGTAAGAAGTAGCCAATATCGTTTCTCAGGCTCTACTATCTGTGTACCAAATTTCATTTAAATCGGTTCTGTAGTTTTGACGTGAAAGCGCGACAGACAGACAGATTGAGTTACTTTCGCATTGATAATATTAGTAAGGACTAGAGAGTCACCCTCGTTCCGCTGGGGCTCGACCCCAGATAGGTTTCAACGGTTAGTGGCGATGTCTCAAAAATGTGATATTTTGTATATGTTGACCCAAATTACTGAATTTCATCAAAATCCGTCAAGCGGTTATCTTGTGATGTGGTCACAAACAGACTGACTAACTCAAGTTCTAAAAACTATAAATTGGGGCTCTGTATCGGTGATAATTATTATTTCAATAACATTTTTTTTAAATATTCAGAGAATACGGTCCGACTCAGTTAGATTTTCATTACATGTATATGTAGATACTTAGACAGATGTCATCACTATACGCTAGTACCCTGGCCTAGAACTTAATCGCAACCACGATTGTACACATATCAATTGATCAACTACCGCTATCGTATATCTAAATTGTGTAGCACTTGGTCAAGTTACGATGTTACCGGTTCTTATAATACTTACATAGTTTTGTTCTTCACGCTGCGTGTAAATACCTCATACATAGTTCCTCGTTATCTAGAATAACAACACCGACTTCAAAATTAACAAAGTCCTTAAAAGTATTATTTTCTACTTTTTAGTTTAGATTTATTAAGTTTGGAAGTCGGTTTTTGTTTTTTTGTTAAAAATAATTTATTTTAAAATTTTTAGCGGAAAGTAGATACGTATTGTGTTATTGACTATAAAAATTTACCTTCTATTGTGAGGTAAACCTAATAGCCTGAAAGTATACAACCATCGGTCCATAATTGCTATTATAAAGAAATTTTTTTCTTTAAACTGCTAACCGTTGAGGAGTTGTACCTTCCATCATCAGTTACGGTACGTGATTCAAATATCCATATAGCCTATAAAAGATTCGGCCGAGCATCGTTAATTTGCTCCTAAAAATTGAAGAGTTCCGATACTTTGTCATGGATCCCATCATCAGAACCTTTTGTCGCGCAAATACTTAATGCAAATTTAAGACTTTTATGGTTTTCTCATGGATGCCATTGTCAGAACTGGAAAATATTAAAATGGGACCACATGGGAAGCACTACTTTTCAAATAAAAAAAGAATTATCAAAATCGGTTCACCCAGTTCAAAGTTATGAGCTTACAAAAATTAAAAAAAATAATAAGTGAGGGTGAATCGCTAGTATAAATGAATTGTGATACTGAATTCTAGAGTAGGAAACCATTTAAACTATTGTTTACATTAATATCCGGGATTAAGCTATTAGACAGATATTCTCACATACTTGGCACGATGTAATATTTGAAGCATCACGATCTAGGTCACTTGCTAACGCTAATGCGTTGAAATATGATTATTATAATCGGACAACTGCTATAAACGTGAGTTTGGAAATTGGACACATGCGAGAGAAATATATAATGTAATTTAATTTTTTTACAAAAAAATTAACGTTAATTATTTTCTAATACATAATATCGATAATAACATATATTAAATGTTTTTTTTAATTATCAATTCATATTTATACCATTACATCTAACATTGTATATAAATAAAACATCTATATACCATCTTAAATAAATATATAAAGTTCAATTATACGAGCACTTAGTAAATGTTATCGTTTTATTTTTTATTTTATTTTTTTTTGTTTGTACTCCAGTCATGGGTGTTTATATTTATAATATGTATGTATTTAAAATTTATATGTGTAGTATATCAACTGTCTGGTATCCGCAACACAAGCACGTTAAGTAGTTTACTGCGGAACTAGATGGTGCTGTTGTAATGGTGTCCCAACATATTTATTTATTTATTTTATTTATTTATTTTAATGCTGTCTCACAATTATTTAGCATGAACCGGCAACCGCTCATACTCTCATCTCGTCTTATCATGGGATCTCAAGTAATACCATTGGTATTATTTTTGATCTATTAAGAAAACGATTTACAGAACCATCTTTAAAGCATCTCTTACTCGATTACACTTATTTTTTTTTAGTTTTCAAGGTATTATAAATGTTTTTTATTATTTGATCGGAACTAGATTGCGCTAGTTCCGATCACTAATATCAAATAATAAAAAGTATTATATAATGTAAGAACCTATTATCAGTTTTGGCTAATTATTAATTATTATTAAAATCCCTATGACAAAGATAATAATAAAACAAGCAGGTAGGTACTCCTTATCTATTAAAACAGTGAATAATTTTAGGATACATTTACGGACTAACGATACGACAGACATCATTTTCTAATTTCAATTGGTTTTTTTTAATGTTTGAGTTCTTCTAAAATTCTATTCCATAAAATTTTCAATTTTTTGGCGAATTTTTTAAGAAACTTTTCCAATCTTTTCCGTTATTTATACTAAAGGAAAACTTATTCGAAGTATTTTGAACATTTAAAATAAATTAAATCGTTCGAGGTTGGAAGTGAGGTGAACGATCACTTTAAATTTAATTTGAAGTATATCTAGATTAATAACTAAAAAGAAATCATTTTTATGTATTTAAAATAAAACAGGACGTTAGACATTAGTCGCTTAAAATTGTTATAAGAAAAGCATCACCTAAACTCGCTTTTGGTCAGACTGCAGACACTAAATTCGAGTATTAAAATGAGCTGTTGGAGCTAAGAAGAGCTTTACATATTTACTTACTGAGGGCGGACTAAGGCGAGTATTGTTCTAACTCGTCTTACACGTTATAGCGTATGAACATGTTGCAGAATTACCCAATTCGGGATGTTACATGAAATATTAATTGTACTAAAGTTATGTTGCAAACCAAATTCTGCAGTTTAAATTGAATATACTTGTGGTGAGAAATGTACATGAATAATTTTATATGCATTATTTATATCTACTTTACGTTTGGAGTATTAAAATAATTTATAATATCTAAATATGTCAGACTTATTTGGAAAAAAATAAGCTATCTGCTCTTACTGTATTTTCACTTTCGTAGAAATAGTTTCATGATTAAACTATGACAAGAATTTTATTTTAATTTTCGACACTAAAATTCTATATTTCTATACTTATTCTAAAAAAGCTTCAGCCTGCAAAAACATTGTATTGCATACTTATCAATAAAATTTACACAGTACAACTACGATCTCTTTAAAAGAAGACATTAGACATAACCTTGTAAGCTCATTCCTAAGTGAAAGGCGACAACGACGGTCACATATACATAAGTATGACTCACTATAGGCTTTTGTGATATTTAACTAAATGGGATAGTACGTATACTATACAATGTAAAGTACGTACACTTTCTCGTTTTGTAACGGTGTGCTCCCTACTTTGCTATAATTACACAGTTCATAATATAAACTACGAGTACTTCACATGCTTTGACCATAATTAGAAATAATTAGTATTCTCTTAATAATTTTTTCACTTATAAAACTTTATTTTAAATGTGGCTTAATTAATAAAATTATATAGCCATAGCGTCAAATCATATGAATATTTTTAAAAAAAAAACCTTTTACGATAAAATAATAAAATCGCGCATATACACTTTAGTGTGAACGATCTGACCCGTATGTTTACCAAATAGATATACGATGGAGTACAAAGTCAGCAAATAGATTGTTGATTCGTAATTCAATCTCCGGTAGATCCAGGGCAGAAATTCTCAAAGGAAGCACTTCACACACCTAGCTCCAATGCTAGTGAGACGCTTGAAACAGATTCCTTACAGTTAGTGCTACTCACCCATGACCTTTATGGGAATAAATTTATACCTAGACAAATGTTTTATATAAATTGTCATTGTCTTATAATACAAACGTAGTACATTAATTTATGTAGAAATCTTCTTACTTGTTAAAGTCTTAAAGGGAGTAAATTACAACAACTTTTTTTTCGGACAAAATCGGGAAAGAAAGTTCCGTTTTAAATGTATTACCGAGTTATTGATTACATATAATAGGTACAATAATCACATCCTTTGAACAAAATAGTAAATATACGAATTATTTTATACTTTCTCATGTTTGATAAGTAACAATCGCTTTACCTTTTAAAATGAATTAACTTCTGGAGATTAAATTTCCATTTAAAATTAGACAACGACTTCTTGGCTTTTCTTGATGTGACCTCGATGTTGACCTGAGCAACACAGTAGCACAAAATGTTGTATACTCCGTATTATAATCTGTATTACTGAATTTCGTCCCAATCCATCCAGCCTTCTATATTATGAATAAACATACTTTCTTATTTATTGCATTGATGATTTTAGTTTTTAAAATTTGAAATTGGCGACACAAATTAACAAATTTGTAGAATTTCGCCAAATATAATAAGTAGGTCAAACATTGCATCGAGTTGCTCAGTCTAGTCAAGCGTGATTCAACGTATTCTTCACTGATCTACGAACTCACACGCTCTATTTAATGTTGTTTGTTTTTTTATTCACACGCACGGAAGTACTATTTTTACTTTTTGATAATGTGAAAATGGATGTCTTAAATACGTCTTAAAAGAATATATAAAAATTAATTATAACACATGTTTTATCGAGCAAAAAAAGAAATAGGAGAAAGACGCATGGCTAGTGGCAACCAATTTACTTAAACATAATTAATTATTCGACGCAGCATACAATACTTTCTTTCTTGTGAACACTGACAACCTCATAATTATGCCTGATGTGGCTGTTTGTTTAAGATTTTCTTCAAAGAAAACGACATGCCCTTAAAAAGAGAAAGTCATATGTACTTACTTAGTGCTCATTCGTTACAAGAATTATTGTCTTTTATTATTATATAATAAATAATATATGTACCTAAAAGTTATAAGAAATATTATCAAATCTAACTTCTTCAAATAGAAAAATAATAAAATGGCCTTGTTTCATACAATTATTTCTTTACCTTAATAAAATTTTATTAAAATTATTTTGTATTTGCAGGTTGGGAGTTAAAGGGACTACATTGTTACAAATTTTTCAATATTAGACATTCTTGGGAGAAAGCGGCGGAATTATGCCGAAGGTATGATCATAATTAGATGGTTGAACTTGAAAAAAATCTTTTACAAGTTACGCTACAATACAGAAATAAATTTCTTTTTGCTGTTTCAGATACGGCAGCGAACTGATGGTAATAGATAGTTATTCAGAAAATAATATGACTGCAAATTTGGTGCCATCTAGTCCTAGTAACAATCACTACTGGCTTGGTTTGGCTACGGTAGATGACCTTAGAACAAACACACTTGAATCTGCTGCAGGGGCTTTGGTATCACAGTACGCCGGTTTTTGGGATCTAAGACAACCAAACCCAAAGGATGGTGAATGTGTTGACGTTCACGTCACATCTGAAAGGCAATCATGGGAATTAACAACGTGTGAAACGCTTCTTCCATTTATGTGTCGAGCAAATGCCTGTCCCACAGGTTAGGACTTAAAATTAATTTTATTTAACACACCGTCATGTAAAACTTATACATCTGACTAAATAGTAGAATTACAAACAAAAACATTAATTTGCATACAATTAGGTATTAAATGTAACATAAAATTCATTGTCTTAAAGAATTGGTACAATAGTAATTGAATTTTACAGGAACCTTCCATTGTTCAAATGGAAGATGCATAAATGCGGCCTTCAAATGTGACAAGCAAGACGATTGTGGTGATGCGTCAGATGAAATGGATTGTGCTACTGAATGTCATTTTTATATGGCTAGTAGTGGTGATGTAGTAGAAAGTCCGAACTATCCTCATAAATATGCACCACTTAGTGAATGTAAATGGACACTCGAGGGACCACAAGGTCAAAACATCGTACTGCAGTTCCAAGATTTTGAAACTGAAAAGTCTTTTGATACTGTTCAAATTTTAGTGGGCGGCCGAACTGAAGACAAATCTGTCAACTTAGCAACACTATCAGGAAAACAAGATTTATCTAATAAAGTCTATGTTTCTGCTTCCAATTTTATGATTATTAAATTTAGCTCAGATGGATCTGTAGAAAGAAAAGGTTTCCGTGCCTCTTGGAAAACGGAGTCATCCAACTGTGGGGGAATTCTTAGAGCAACTCCACAAGGTCAAGTGCTAACATCCCCTGGCTATCCAAACAGCTATCCTGGAGGTTTGGAATGTGTGTACATAATTGAAGCACAGCCAGGCAGAATCGTTTCATTGGATATTGAAGACTTAGATCTCGAAATGAATAGAGACTACATTGTGATAAAAGATGGAAATACCCCTTCTAGCCCTGTAGTCGCTAGATTAACTGGTCCGGGTAAAGAAAATCAAAAAGTAGTTATATCAACTACAAATCACTTATACATGTATTTCCGAACGAGTCTTGGTGATTCTAAAAAAGGTTTTAACATGAGATATTCACAAGGATGTCGCGCAACAATAATAGCTGCCAATGGTACATTTACTTCACCCGCATATGGTCTTAGTAACTATCCAAATAACCAGGAATGTTTATATAGAATAAAAAATCCAAATGGAGGACCACTTTCATTGAAATTCGATGAATTTAACATTCATTCATCGGATGTAGTCCAAGTATTCGATGGCTCTAGCACCGGTGGACTACGATTACATTCTGAAAATGGTTTCACAGTTAAGCCAAGAATTACATTAACTGCTTCAAGTGGAGAAATGTTAATACGATTCATGTCCGATGCACTACATAATGGAGCTGGCTGGAAAGCAACATTTTCAGCAGGTAAAGTAAATTAATCAACAATATCACATCTCATTTATGTAGCATTTAAGCTCATATGATTTTGTTTTCTTCATAGATTGCCCGCCACTGAAGTCTGGCATAGGAGCATTAGCATCTAATAGAGATACTGCTTTTGGAACAACAATAACCTTTTCTTGTCCAATTGGTCAAGAGTTCGCAACTGGAAAATCTCGAATTACAACTCAATGCTTAGATGGTGGCAATTGGTCTACCACGTATATCCCCAGCTGCCAAGGTAGGCCATATAATTTTAACAATATACCATTATCGAATACTATTTTTTTTCGTCTAAAGACAATATAATATTTTAGAATCGACAAAAAAGCACAATAACAATCGGTGAGTTTGTTTTATATCCTAAATACCTAGAACATCTTTTCATTTACCTTAATCAATTTTTAGAGGTGTACTGTGGACCTGTGCCCCAAATCGACAATGGTTTTTCCATCGGTTCCACAAATGTAACTTACCGTGGAGTGGCGACTTATCAATGTTACGCAGGTTTTGCTTTTCCGACCGGACAACCAATAGAAAGGATTTCGTGTTTATCAGATGGTCGATGGGAGAGAACGCCGACTTGCTTGGGTAATTATTTGTAAAAATATATAAAATATATATATTTTTTTATAAAACGAAGTATTGATACAATACTTAGTTTTATAACTATAAATCATCTTTGTTATAATAATATATCATTATATTTTTCAGCTTCACAATGTGTGGCTTTGCCCGATGTACCACATGCAAATGTGACTATATTAAATGGTGGAGGCCGCAGTTACGGTACCATAGTCCGATATGAATGTGAACCTGGTTATGTTCGTTCTGGTCAACCTGTTCTTCTTTGCATGAGTAACGGGACTTGGTCTGGCGAAGTACCAACGTGCTCTAAGGCTTTATGCCCTAAACTTCCTGAAATAAAGAACGGATTTATTGTCGATCAAAGTAAAGTCTACATGTTTGGTGATGAAGCACGTGTTCAATGTTATAAAGGTAAGTTGTATAGTGTGATATACTATTTTATAATATTTTTTTTAATATCTAATTTCTTAACACAATTCATGATTCGCTGTGTTTTCTAGGATATAAATTAAATGGACCTAGTATAATAAAATGTGGACCGTATCAAGAATTCAATAATGCTCCAACTTGTGAGGATATCAATGAATGCTCAAGCAATCAATGTGATTCTGCGTCAACTGAATGTAAAAACACCCAAGGCGGATTTTATTGTCCTTGTCGTCCAGGTTTTACACCAAGCTTAGATTGTAGACCTATTGGCGATTTAGGTTTAATTAATGGTGCTATTCCCGATGAATCTATAACTACTTCCACTTCCGAACCTGGATATTATAAAGGAGTAAGAAAACTATTTATTAATTACATCTAGTTTAAAAAATTGCGTAAACTAGTATTTATTTGTTATTATATTTTAATTACAGATGATTCGTTTGAATAATGGAGGTGGTTGGTGTGGTGATAATCTTGAAGCTGGTGCTAACTGGGTGCTAGTTGATCTAAGATCCCCAACAATTATCAGAGGTTTCCGCACAATGAGTGTTATGAGAGCCGACGCTAACATTGCATTTACGTCAGCTATTAGAATTCAATACACAAACGATTTAACAGACGTGTTTAAAGATTATACTAACCCCGATGGAACAGCCGTTGAATTTCGTATATTGGAACCGACGTTATCGGTTTTAAACTTGCCCATGCCTATTGAAGCTCAATATGTTAAGTTTAAAATACAAGACTATGTAGGAGCACCATGTTTGAAATTGGAAATTATGGGTTGTGCCAGACTCGACTGCTCTGATATCAATGAATGTAGTGAAAATAATGGCGGTTGTGATCAAAAATGCCTAAACACGTAAGTTTCCAATGTTTTTACGTAATATGTATGTAATTGTAGTGCATTTTGCAAAAGCAATACATAACGAAAAACTTATTTACGTATTACTTTATTATTTATAGGCCTGGAAATTATTCTTGTGCGTGCAACATTGGATATGAGCTTTATTCTTCTAATGGTACAGCTGGGTTCGCTATTGAAAATTCAGAAACTGGTGAACGCGACGGTGATACATACCAAAGAAATAAGTCATGTGTACCGGTAATGTGCCCAACACTAGTATCTCCAGAGAATGGACAAATTTTATCGACAAAAAGTTCTTATCACTTTGGGGATATTGTAGAATTCCAATGTGATTTTGGCTATGTTATGTCAGGATTCTCTTCATTGCTATGTACTTCAAGTGGAAATTGGAATGGAACGACTCCAGAATGTCAATGTAAGTATTCAATATTATATGAATATGAATAGATTCAACTTAACACGTCTAAAAACATGTCTAAAAATCACTTTTCAGATGCACGGTGCGTGACATTATCAGATGATAAAAATGATGGCTTACAAATTATAAGAGATGATCCTGACAGTGTGCTAGTACCTTATAGAGATAATGTTACAATAACATGTACGTCACCAGGACGCCAATTAAGAAACACTCTTACTTCATCGTTCAGACAATGCGTCTATGATCCTAAACCAGTGAGTTATTTTATATCGATTAATAGTTTTAAATTAAAACTTTTTATTAGTATTAGCTTTATAAACATTTTTTTCAGCGTAGTTACCTTATTTAAATTTTGAAATAATCTATAATTTTATCATATTTTTTTTTAAAGGGTCTACCTGATTATTGGCTTTCTGGCGCACAGCCACAGTGTCCCAGGAAAGATTGTGGTGTCCCTATGCCGACTCCTGGAGCTGAATATGGACAATACCTTGACACTAGATACCAAAGCTCTTTCTTTTTCGGTTGTCAAAATACCTTTAAACTAGCTGGACAAACCAGTAAACATGACAACGTAGTAAGATGTCAAGCAAATGGAGTCTGGGACTTCGGAGACTTAAGATGTGAAGGTCCAGTTTGTGAAGATCCAGGTCGTCCAGCAGATGGATATCAAATTGCCAGAAGCTATGAACAAGGATCAGAAGTTTTATTTGGATGTTCTAGACCCGGATATATTTTGATTAATCCCAGACCTATTACATGTATGCGTGAACCTGAATGTAAAGTAATAAGACCCCTTGGCCTTGCTTCGGGAAGAATACCAGATTCCGCAATCAATGCTACATCGGAAAGACCTAACTATGAAGCTAAAAATATAAGACTAAATTCCGTAACTGGATGGTGCGGAAAACAAGAAGCTTTCACTTACGTTAGTGTTGATTTAGGAAAAGTATACAGAGTTAAAGCTATATTAGTCAAAGGTGTTGTTACCTCTGATATCGTCGGTCGTCCAACAGAAATTAGATTCTTCTATAAACAAGCTGAAAATGAAAACTATGTCGTCTATTTCCCTAACTTTAATTTAACAATGAGAGATCCAGGAAACTATGGCGAATTAGCTATGATTACACTACCGAAATATGTGCAAGCTAGATTTGTTATTTTGGGTATTGTCAGTTTTATGGATAATGCTTGTCTTAAATTTGAATTAATGGGATGTGACGAACCATCTGTTGAGCCCTTGTTAGGTTATGATTATGGATATTCACCCTGTGTTGGTAAGTTTATTTATATAATGAATTTTATTTTAAGGTTCATTAATTTTATAGCGTTATTATTAACGCTACAAAAATTATACTACTATGATAATGACACTACTTAATAACAATAAAACTTATTTTTTTAGACAACGAGCCCCCAGTCTTTCAAAACTGTCCTCAGCATCCTATAATAGTACAAACCGATGTTAATGGTGGACTTTTACCGGTTAACTTTACTGAACCTACTGCTACGGACAATTCTGGTGCTATTGCTAGATTAGAAGTTACACCTCAACACTTTAGAACTCCAATACAAGTTTTTCATAATATGGTTGTACGATACGTGGCTTTTGATTTTGATGGTAACGTTGCCATTTGCGAAGTAAACATAACAGTACCTGATTACACGCCTCCTAGACTAAGTTGCCCACAAAGTTATGTCATTGAACTAGTTGATAAGCAGGACAGTTATGCAGTTAACTTTAACGAAACCAGGAGAAGAATAAACGCAAGTGATGACTCTGGAGAAGTATCGTTAAGATTCATTCCAGAAAGAGCTGTTATACCAATACGTGGCTATGAAAATGTTACTGTTATAGCTTCAGATAAGAATGGTAACAAAGCTCAGTGTAACTTCCAGGTACTCTTCTAGTAAAAATATTTAATTGATATGAAATTTATAGTTCTTCCTTCAAATAATTTATATAAAACTCATTTTTTATGGCAAATAACACTACTATAATAATCATTGCCCATCATTCTCCCTTTAGGTATCCGTACAAGCAACACCTTGCGTTGACTGGGAATTGATGCCACCAGCTCATGGTGCTTTGAATTGTCTACCTGGTGATAGAGGAATTCAGTGCATTGCGACTTGCAGCCCTGGATTCAGATTTACAGACGGTGAACCAGTAAAAACTTTTGTGTGCGAAACAAAACGCCAGTGGGTACCTACTGCAGTAGTTCCAGATTGTGTTTCAGAAAGTGAGTTATTATGATTATAAATTGTTGTCATTATTAATACATGAATATTTTTGTCATAATTGTGTTAATGTTATTGTTTTAGATACTCAGCAAGCTGCCTATCATGTAGTAGCAAGTGTACAGTACCGTGCTCTAGGAGCAGTCTCGAATGCATGCCTACCTCAATACAAAGATCTGCTTGCTCAATACGATAACGTTTTGAATGAACGCTTATCTCAACGTTGTTCTGCCGTAAATGTGAATATTAATGTTACATTTGTCAAAGCAATGCCTAGTCTTTTAGATGAAAACGTTGTAAAAATGGACTTTGTTCTGGCTATTATACCAGCCATACGACAAACTCAACTGTACGATCTTTGTGGCTCTACGCTTAATCTTATCTTTGATCTATCAGTGCCTTACGCAAGTGCGCTTATTGAACCCGTTTTAAATGTTTCTTCAATTGGTAATCAATGTCCACCTTTAAGAGCTATAAGAAGTTCGATTTCCCGTGGTTTCACTTGTAGTGTTGGTGAAGTACTGAATATGGATACTAATGACGTACCAAGATGTTGTAAGTATCTACGAGTATTTATTACAATTTATAGATTTATTTACTCATGTCCATATTTTATTAATATGTATGTTTTTTAATGTTTTAGTGCACTGCCCCGCTGGAACTTTTGCTGGAGAGAAGCAGAAAGCATGCACCATGTGCCCCCGAGGATTTTTCCAGAATCAAGCGCGACAAGGTTCCTGTCTTAAATGTCCACAAGGTACATTTACACGAGAAGAAGGATCTAAAGATTTGTCTGATTGTATACCAGTTTGTGGCTACGGAACATATTCACCTACGGGACTCGTACCTTGCTTAGAATGCCCACGAAATAGTTTCACAGGTGAACCACCTCTGGGAGGATTTAAAGATTGTCAAGCATGTCCTGTTAATACTTTTACGTACCAGCCTGCAGCTAATGGAAGAGATAAATGCAGAGCAAAATGTGCACCAGGTACATATTCACCAACTGGCTTAGCCCCCTGTTCACAATGTCCTAGAAATTTCTATCAAAACTCAATTGGACAGACACTTTGTATGGAATGCCCAACAAATATGAAAACAGTTAGCACAGGTGCATCGGGACTAGAAGAGTGCTTACCAGTTGAATGTTCTAATAGTGCTTGTCAACATGGAGGATTATGTGTACCCAAAGGACACGGTGTTCAATGTTACTGTCCAGCTGGATTTTCTGGAAGAAGATGTGAAATAGACATTGATGAATGTGAAAGTCAACCTTGTTACAACGGAGGTACTTGTATAGATCTTCCACAAGGCTATAGATGCTCCTGCCTTACGGGATATGGTGGTATTAATTGTCAAGAAGAGAAATCTGATTGTAGAAACGATACTTGTCCTGAACGCGCGATGTGCAAAGATGAACCAGGATATAATAATTACACTTGCTTATGTAGATCTGGCTATACTGGTTTGGATTGCGATATAACAGTAAGTGATACAGTATATTTATATATTTTTTTATATTTCTATTAATGTTATACTTTTAGAAACCAGACGTTGGATGTAAAAAGATCGCAAGTTCAATTAAAATTAAATTCAGAACCAATTTTACTATACTCAGAAGTGGTTTAAAATAATTACATTGACAAAATAGCAATGTTTAACAACGGGAAAGCTAATTATTTTTATATACTTTTTATATTACGGCATAATTTTCCATTTTTTTTTCAGATTGATCCATGCACAGCTAATGGTAATCCTTGCAAAAATGGCGCATCATGTACTGCATTACAGCAAGGAAGATACAAATGTGAATGCTTACCTGGATGGGAAGGGCAACTTTGTGAAACTAATACAGACGACTGCATTGAAAAACCATGCTTACTCGGTGCACCATGTACCGATTTAGTGAATGATTTTAGCTGTGCTTGCCCACCAGGTTTCACAGGAAAACGCTGTCATGAAAAGATTAATCTTTGCTCTAACCAACCATGCAGACACGGTATCTGTGTTGACAAGTTGTTCATTCATCAATGTGTTTGTGACCCAGGTTGGACCGGACCATCGTGTGATATAAATATTAATGAATGCATAATTTCGCCTTGTGAAAATGGAGGGCGTTGTATTGATGGTATTGATGATTTTACTTGTAGCTGCGAAGCTGGTTATACAGGAAAACGGTGCCAGCATACTATTGACGATTGTACCTCAGATCCTTGTCAAAATGGCGCTACCTGCGTAGACCAGTTGGATGGATTTATGTGTAAATGTCGACCAGGATATATTGGACTTCAGTGTGAAACTGCTATAAATGAATGCTTGAATGAGCCTTGTAATCCGGCAGGCACTGAAAAATGTGTTGATTTAGATAATAAATATGAATGTGTATGCCGTAATGGCTTTAGCGGAGAAATGTGCGAAAATAATATTGATGATTGTGCTTCTGATCCATGTTATAATGGTGGATCCTGTAAAGACGAAATAGGTGGTTATAAATGTGTGTGTCAACCAGGATGGACTGGAAGACGATGTGAGCGTGACATTGGAAATTGTATGAATCTACCTTGTCAAAATAACGCCAAGTGTATCGATCTATTCCAGGATTACTTCTGTGTGTAAGTAAAAGAATTCAGTGTTTCTCTTTTACTTTTATATACGAGTAAACAATATAAATAACTATGTATATATTTTTAGATGTCCGAGTGGAACTGATGGCAAACAATGTGAGACTGCTCCTGAAAGATGCATTGGTAGTCCTTGTATGCATGGTGGAAAGTGCCAAGACTTTGGCTCAGGATTAAATTGTACATGTTCACTTGATTACATGGGAATTGGTTGTCAATATGAGTTTGATGCTTGTGAAGCGGGTCTCTGCCAGAATGGAGCTACGTGTATAGATGAAGGGGAAGGGTATTCTTGTTTATGTGCTCCAGGATTTACAGGGAAGAACTGTGATGAAGATATAATTGACTGCAAAGAAAACTCTTGCCCACCATCGGCAACTTGTATTGATTTGCCCGGTAGATTTTATTGCCAATGCCCATTCAATCTAACAGGCGATGATTGCAGAAAAAGTAAGTTATAAAATAAAAAAATAAAAAGTGAATTAACAATTCTATAATACACTATTGTATATATAATATTTTCTTTTTACAGCAATTAGCGTAGATTATGATCTATACTTTAGTGATCCGTTACGATCCAGTGCTGCCCAAGTAGTACCATTCGCTACAGGATCTGCTGACAGTCTTACTATTGCAATGTGGGTACAATATACACAACAAGATGAAGGAGGTATTTTCTTTACGGCCTATGGTGTTAGGTAAGGTTTTTAATTTTAATTATTTTATATATAAGAACACTCCTCCTATTCTATTTTCTACTTTATTTGTTTATTTTCAGCAACTCTCAAATTGCTCTTAATAAAAGAACTATAATACAAGCACATTCGAATGGCGTACAAGTATCACTTTTCCCAGAACTGCAAGACGTTTACTTGAGTTTTGGTGAATTTGCAACAGTTAACGATGGACAGTGGCATCATGTAGCCTTAGTATGGGATGGTAACAATGGTGGCCAATTGACTCTTATTACAGAAGGATTAATTGCTAGTAAACTTGAGGGTTACGGAAGTGGTAAATCACTACCACAATAGTAAGTATAATTAATTATTTTGTACCTGGTTGATGAAAGAATAATAAACGTAAATAAAACTTTAATATATCTTTTACAGTGTATGGGTAACTCTAGGTAAACCACAATCAGATAATCCAAAGGCTTACACTGAATCCGGCTTTCAAGGACATTTAACTAAAGTACAAATCTGGAATCGTGCACTAGATGTGACAAATGAAGTACAGAAACAAGTTAGAGATTGCAGAACAGAACCTGTACTTTACAGTGGCTTAGTACTGACTTGGGCCGGCTACGAAGATACAATTGGTGGAGTAGAAAGAATAGTACCATCACACTGTGGTCAAAGAGTATGTCCAAACGGATATTCTGGTGCTAAATGTCAGTCTCTTCAAGTTGACAAAGAATCACCGAGAGTAGACCGTTGCCCTGGTGATCTTTGGGTTATTGCTAAAAATGGTTCTTCTACTGTAAATTGGGATATGCCAGTATTTAGTGACAATGTTGGAGTTGTTCGTGTGGTTGAAAAATCTGGACACAAACCTGGACAAAACCTCGCTTGGGGAGCATACGATATTGCTTACATTGCTTACGACGCCGCTGGAAATGCTGCCACATGTACATTTAAAGTGACAGTCTTGTGTAAGTTAAACGTGTAATTTAATTTTACTATTAAAATTTGATTGGTTCTTTTTTAATTTAATATATATTTTAGCTGAATTTTGCCCACCGCTGCCGGATCCACTTGGTGGCTATCAGTCTTGTCGCGACTGGGGCGCAGGTGGCCAATTTAAGGTTTGTGAAATTGCCTGTCGCGATGGCTTAAGATTTTCACAACAAGTACCGCCTTTCTATACATGTGGAGCAGAAGGATTCTGGCGACCAACAAATGATCCATCTCTTCCTCTAATATATCCAGCATGTTCTCGTAAGTTCCAATACATAATAAATGCAAATAAAAAAAATCTTGTATCATAAGTATCTTATCCCTCATTGGTATTTTTAGCTGCCGCACCAGCCCAACGTGTATTTAAAATATCTATGTTGTTCCCGAGCTCCGTTCTTTGTAACGATGCAGGGCAAGCTGTGCTCAGACAAAAAGTACGCAGTGCGATCAATCAACTCAACAGAGATTGGAGCTTCTGTTCATATGCTATTGATGGTAAGAACTAAATAAAATATACCTAATATAATCTAAATAAATTCGAACACAAATCCAGATTTTTTTTTATTTTTCCATAAATTTATACAAGTTTGGTGTCTATAAAAGTTCGAGCCATGTCAAGGATTTTTAAAAACAGTTGAGAAGTTTCGAAGATTACCTTAGAACTCAATGCTTACGCTTTTCACTTTTCTCTTTAGTATTAAATATTAAAAATGTTATTATAATGAATAATTAATTAAAGGTACTCGGGAGTGTAAAGAATTGGACATCAATGTGAAATGTGATCATCGCGCAAATGTCCGACAAACAAGACAAGTATCCTCCCCACCTACAGCAACTTCAAAAGATACTTACGTCTTAGATGCTATAATTCCAGTAGAAGAGTAAGTATTTCAGAAAATAATATACTAAAACATAAGATTTTAATTTTATAGAAGTAGCGGTAGTAAAATTATCGGAAGCAAGACGTGTTAGATCACGGAATAAAAAAGCAAGAGGAAATGACCATATATTTTTAGCTACTTTTAAATTTTATTTTATACTTTTCAGTAGATACAGTAGCCAGTTTCACTCACTTATTAAGAAATTAAATACAAATATAACGAATTATCTTATAAATGCTCTCTTAATTTAATTACATGACTTATGTACATACACATTTAATTAAAAAAATATTTTTAATCATATTTAGTTTTTGCTGTACAGTAAAAACTGTTATAAACAAGCAGCAAAGGCGTTAATAAATTAAAGACCAAGAAACTTGAGCGCGCTGTTCCACTAGTTTTTTGTATTCCGTGTGTGTATAGATAGGTGTTGGTGTAACTGGTAGAAGTACAAGGTCTATGTATTTTAGTACTACTGCTATAACATTACATTTACTCACCATAATTTAGATTCTGTATGGAATTTTCAATGTTTATTTACAGCACTAGATCACTTTTTCTTAGTAATATTTTAATGAATTTCGCATGTTTCTCTTCAAACACTATTGCATGATTTTTATCTCGCACCTAGGTCAAGAAGCAGTAGAGAGGGTCGTCAAGTTGGCGATACCTACAGCATAGAAATATCTTTCCCAGCTGTAAAGTAAGTATAGAACACATAATTGCACTTAGCACCTAATATAGCATATGAAAGTTGAAACTATTCGATTCTAAATTGCAATATTTTATCAATGAATTAAAATTTAAATATTATTAAATTATAAAACATAATATTAAATGTATCATGATATTGCAGCGACCCAGTAATCCATAACAGTAACAATGAACGTTCTACTGTGAAACGATTACTGGAGAAATTAATCCTCGAAGACGAACAATTCGATGTGCGAAATATACTACCGAATACAGTGCCAGATCCAGCGAGCTTAAAACTCGAGTCAGATTATGCTTGTCCTATGGGACAAGTCGTTATGGCCCCTGATTGCGGTAAGTTAGAAAATATTTTGACGTTTTATTTTACTGATTTAAAATATTTTGCGAAAATATTTTACTAACTCACTTCTGTACTTGATCAAATTAAATAAACAAATAAATACATATTAAACATCTGTGTTCATCTACAACAGTATCATGTGCTGTGGGAACGTATCTCGACGCGGCCAGCGATTCCTGCAAGCCATGTCCTGCTGGCACTTACCAATCTGAAGCTGGACAACTACAATGTACACCATGCCCTGCGATAGCCGGACAGCCTGGCGTCACTCAGGCTACAGGGGCAAGGAGCGCGGGTGATTGTAAAGGTAAGTTTTACATTTACCAAATATTTTAGTTATTTAGAACCCTAGATTTAAGTCCTGTTAAAATATATTCTAAAAAAAGTAGTAATTCCCATATGATCTCTCCCAAATTTTCTTCTGATTTCGGATTGGTGCCCTCTGACGGATAGATTGTATTTTTGGATTGCATAATCAATATATGGTTCGTTTATTGAAACAGTTTTTCTACAATTCGGATCGCAAACTCAATTTCAGATCGGTAAAAATGGATTGAGATCGCATATTGAAATCGGCCGTTAGTTAAATTATCTTTCCGAATATCCTTTTTTTTTCAAGCGATCCCGTTACCGCTGCCCTTTTACGATACAATATGTAATTGTATTATAATATTATATACAATTTATTATTTAATTCCACTTTTAATTTAAACATTATAAATATTTTAGAGAGATGTGCGGCCGGTAAATACTACGATGCTGAAGCAGAACTTTGTAGATCTTGCGGACACGGCTCATATCAACCACGAGAAGGAGCATTCTCTTGCCTCGCCTGTCCAAGAGGCCAGACCACACGAGCAACCGAAGCAGTGTCAGCTGCTGAGTGTAGAGACGATTGTCCGTCAGGTAAACTTTTACCAATAATTTCAGTGCCTTTCTTCCTTCATACATCCGTAAACAGTTTCTAATTGCACTAGGAAAATAAAATTTGGATAAAAACATTTCACTTTCAGAAATAAAAAATAGTGTTGACGCGGAATGTGTGCAAAAGAGATTTAATTAGCAAATTATTTAAATACTTAGAGATTGTATGTTATAATTTTCATATTATGTGCTGTAAACAAAAATCATTTAATTATTAAACTGTGTAGATGTATCGCATGAATTTATAAGTAACATATACATATCGAATGTTAATCTCCTTTACAGGTGAACAACTGGGTAGTGATGGTGGCTGTGAACCGTGTCCTCGGGGCACGTGGCGGGCGACTGGCTCCGGCGCCGCGTGTGCGTCCTGTCCACCCGGCACTACCACGGCACAAGCAGGTGCCGCTTCTCCCGATCAGTGTTCATTACCGGTTTGCAAGCCAGGTAAGCAACTTGATAATTATGAATAAAAATTGTATGTATACGAAGCATAGTACCTACTCGTATTATAAATGCGAAGGGAATCTAGGGTCAGTAATAAAATATATTAGATAACATCGGAGAACTAAATTTAGAAAATATGTAATCCAATTTTCTTATACTAAAAGAAAACTTTGTTAAATCTCTCCAATAATTATTTTCGGTAAACGCGATTCACCGGCGATTGCCTTTTCTTTGTTTCGAGGAATAGTGAATACGTCTAAAACCTTATTTAGAAATAAATTTAAAAATATATTAATAAATATGAAATCATGATACTGAAGATTTTATACCGGCTGTTAAAAATTTCTTGAGCTGGAATAAGTTTCGTTTTTTATCGTTCAAAATGTAAAACTTTGACCGACATCAGACGTCCACTAACTTATAATGATGGCGGGAAATTGCACAGTCAGAACTTTTATCAAAAACCTCACTCCTATATTTTTCATATTTGAATACAGAAAATCAAAGTTTAAAGGAGAAATATGACCGTCAGCCGAAAATGTTTTTTCGCATACTTATTCTACAAAATATATTCCAGGTTCATATTTAAACGAAACATTGAATACTTGCATACAATGTAACAAAGGAACATATCAGTCAGAAATGCAACAAACTTTATGCATTCCTTGTCCAATCAATACCAGTACCAGAGAACCGGGCGCAGTAAGTATTACTAAATAATACATTTAATAATTATTGATTATGTTATTTTTTGACGTTTATACATTGTATTATACGGAGTGTGATTCTATTTTAAAGTAGACATTCATATATCTAGTAGCAATTTAAGTACCATAATGAACAATAACTAGAATTGGCACTGATGGGCATAATCGGAAATTGGGTACACGTCGCGCTACCAACAAATGAACCGTATAGAAATCAGACCAAATGATACTGTGTAGTTTTGGATTTTAGTGCAAATAAATATCGATTAACATTAAATTTATATTCATATTATTAATATATATCAAATAAAGTTTCACATTCGTAATTTATACAAAATGACACTTCTATAATTTTTCTTCAATAATCAAGAATTGCATTCGTCATCATAGAAGTAATATTGTTTTGTTACAACCAATATGACGTTTTTTTACAGACATCTCTAACCGAATGTACTAATCCTTGTGAAATGAGCGGTCCTGAAATGCATTGTGACGTCAACGCTTATTGTCTACATTTACAAGAGATCAATGATTTCAAGTGCCAATGTAAACCTGGTTTTAGCGGCCCTGGAGAAGTTTGTTTTGGTAAGTTTAGATAGGAATTATCCACAACATTTGGTAAAAAAACATAAAATATACGGTGAATAACCATCTCAAAACTTTCAATTCCGATTTGACGTATAGATAAAATCGATATAGGCTAAATTGAGATATACCCTATACCCTATGTAAGAAAATAGCCTCTATTATTTTCGTCTTAGTTAGACCCAGCTAGATGCGACTGGCAATCGATCTTTGTTTTCGATAAATATGCCTATAGAGAATTAACCGGGTACTTATAATATGTAATAACAATATCATATCTAGAAATACTTGTTATCCAGAATAAGGCTTGCTTTCTTCTTACGTACATATGTAAATAAATACAAGCAGTCGTATTATTGTCCAGTTGAGATTAAAAAATAAGATGCTTAGTACATTTCAAGAGCCCGAAATTCATCACGAAATATGAAGCCTACTAAACATGTAAAATTCGAATTTCTACATATAATAAAATTCTCAACTCACGGGTACATTGAATATTTTTTGGAAAATCATATTGAAACGTTATTTATTTTGGATTTCGAGGTCACAACTAAAGTTTTTTTTTTATTTCTGTCCGTCTGTGAACGCATCACCAGAAATCAGTTGTAAAAAGTTTAATTTTATTTCATTAGTTAGGTAGGTCATAGTTAATGTATTTAAATCAAGATAACTATTATCTAGGGTGAACCCGAGCAAAACTGATTGTAATGTATAGTTGTTTTGAGTCTACTATTTAGAATCATTGTGATATAGAAAGCAATTAGTGTAATGGGTAGCATTCGCTGGCCAAATTCTATTTAAATGCACATGCATTAATAATTACATACGAAATAGCTTTTATTCACCGTTATAAATGATATTAATGAAATAATACTTTACAAAGTATAATATAGATATAGATAAAACTATTTTATTGAGCAGTATTTTTATATTGTCTTACACTATACGCCAATTAAAGATATTTTTTCGTGAAAACACCAAGACTGTGAAATGAGATGTGAAAACGCCATTGAATGGCCATGAAGTAACTGTTTGTTTGTATTTTAGTAAAAAGTTAATCACGACAATAACGCATTGAATCGTTATTGCTCAATTAAACTCCTGATTGTAACGATGCGAAACTAAACGTAGCATAATTTTATTTAGTAGAAAAGATAGTACTTTAAATACACAAACAAAATTAAATACATATATGAGGTTAAAATTGTATTATGTTTTACACAGATTTATGTCAGGACTTCTGCGACAACGGTGGTGAATGTGTGAAAGATGCTAGAGGCGAACCTTCTTGTCGCTGCGCTGGATCCTTTACTGGCCGCCATTGTAGAGAAAAGAGTGAGTTCGCGTACATTGCTAGCGGTGTCGCCGGCGGAGTCATCTTCATTATATTCCTTGTTTTACTCGTATGGATGATTTGCGCGAGGTTAGTTTTCTTGTATTTATTAAATTTTATATTTATATTATATTTATATATACTTGCAGAAGTTTAAGCATGTGTTTATGTTAATATGTTTGTTACTTTTATGATAAAATGGTTGTGCTGAATTATAATAAAAATAATATTCAAATAGATTTGTACCTGGAGTAAGATTTAGACCGTACGAGGATAAGTCACTAGTAAAATATAAAACGTTTCTTTACTATAGAAAAATCCCAAATTGCTCGATGTGTAATGCCCACAATTACAAATTAATGTTATATTCACAGATCAACGAAAAAACGAGAGCCAAAGAAGACGTTAACACCAGCGATAGATCAAAACGGATCTCAAGTGAACTTCTATTACGGAGCACACACTCCGTACGCGGAATCCATCGCGCCGTCCCACCACTCGACATACGCACATTACTACGACGACGAAGAAGACGGTTGGGAAATGCCCAATTTCTACAACGAAACCTACATGAAAGAAAGCTTACATAACGGAATGAACGGCAAAATGAACAGTTTAGCGCGATCCAATGCAAGCATATACGGAACTAAGGAAGATTTATACGACCGATTAAAGAGGCACGCGTATCCGGGTAAGAAAGGTTGGTATTTGGAGCACTTAGTTAGTGCGCACTTTCATTTCTACCGCAGCTTTTCACTCGACAAACGTTTGTGCTTTTTAGTTTAGATTCTTTTATCTTTTGTTTTTTATACACCACTATTCTTTATTATAGATATAAAATCTTAGACACTTCTCTTTGCTTATTTTAAAACGTTTTTCTCATACTTTGATTTCTTAAATTTTGTAAATACGATTTATCAGAAAAATAATTTTAGAGTTTAATATGTTCGGACATTATTACAACAGCGCCATCTAGCTCCGTGGTAAGCTACGAGGCTTGTGTTACGATTACTAGATAGTCGATATACTACACATATATTACTTTTAAATACATACACATTATATATAAACACCCATGACTGGAGTACAAACATTCGTGCTCAACAAATGAATGCCCCCCGCGGGACTCGAACCCGCGACCGCTGGCGCAGAAAGCAGGAACAATACAAACTGAGCCAAACGTGTCGTCAAATATCGATTGGGCTCTAAGTAATTGTATCATTATATTTTGTTACACAGCTTACAATGCAAAGTAGCAAGAGGAAAATATAACAAAATTATTACATTATACGGATTATTAATTATTTTATTTATGAGTATATAACCTATTGAATGTTGATGTATTGTAACTGATCTAAACAATTTAAATGATGATAATGTGACGCAATATTAACGTGATTCATTTTTAATCTTTGCAGATAAGAGTGACAGCGACAGTGAAGGTCAATAAACAAAGAACTGCCTTTTTCATATTCTGGTCAAACTTACATAATACTAACGTATTAGTGTCAACTCTCGGTGACAACATAAAGGCAATGCAAATATTTTTTTAACAATCCATACGCTAAAAGTCCGAGAGATATAACTTGTAGATCATTGTACTCTGGTAGCTTTACGTTTAGTTTTAATTTTAACAAAATATGTGGATTAACACACTCACTGTTTCAAACTGCCCCACCAAAAAAATGATTTTATGTCACAAATCACAATAGAAAAATAATAATATAATAAGGGAAATATTTTTTCAATATTACACGACAACAAACAGTGAATGTGTTGATGTTCTGCGATTGCAATCAACGAAAGTAAAATGCTCAAATATTTTAGAGGAGGCCATATCGGAATACAGGTCTTCAAATGAATTTTACCTAGAACTCATCGACATTATAATTAAATATATCATTTTTAACAAAGTTAGTGTAAATATACTTTTTAATATTTTGTATATTTATGGTAGACCTCAGAAAGCGGCGTTAGTTGTAGTTCTTAAATTTTTTTTAGAGTAAGCAGCAGTCGTTGCGTAAGCAATAGTCGACTCATTAAAGTTGTGTTATATTTCAAGTCAAATGTTTATGTTTTGTATTATAAACGGGACTGTACTTACTGTATTTTTTATTAATATAATGTAAAAATGTGTGTGGGTGTATATTATGAAAGAATGTATAGAATGTTTTTATTACATGAATAATAAAGTGAGTAATAATAATTAAGATATAATAATAATAATTTTATACGGGAATATTATTATTTTTTATACTATGACGATATAGAAACTGAGAAATTAAGCTATGACAATAATTGAAATTAATTTAATAAAAAATACTCATGTTTTCGTCCGTGGTCTATATTCCATCACAATTTATACCACATTAGTGATTACAATAACAGTAATTTTTTACAAAAAATAAATTAACATTATATATTGATGAAATGTAGTTTTATTTTGCCTCACCAAAGAAAAGTATTTAAAACAATAATACATGTACCTATATAATATACAATTGCAGGCACCTAATTCAATTTAAACGAATGTCGCCGCCAAGTCCCTACTATCGTAAAATTAAATGTTAGCGAGATAGTTAAAGTGGTCAATGTGAAACTGTAAAACTGTTAAACAGATATTTTACTTACTTTACAATTTTGCCTTAATTTGCAGGGAATTTTAGGAGGAAACTTTGTAGAATGTAAAGTATGTAAAATACTTTGCTAAACTGTTATAAAAAGTCATTGCTTTCTTAAAATACTAAACTAAAAATCTTATTACTAGGTATATAAATGCAAAACTTTGGATTTCCTAATTAATCTCGCAGGCTTTGACCTGATTGGTACCTATTTAACATACACAGTGCATAGCTGCTAGGAAACGATATTTTTATATTAAAAAACTGACAAAAATGCCTAAATTTGTATAGAAAACAATTCTACTTTACCTACATCAAATAAATATTTTTTGGATGTAAGTAAGAAAAAACAAAATATTGGCGAAGCAGGAACTGGCTGATTTTTTAATTAAGTTTTTACTGAGTTTTGTACATTTATTTTTATCTTTACACACTTACAATATAATTCCAGTGCTTATGGTTTTCACTTCATACGGCTTGACCGATTTTCAATAAAAATAAATGTGTTATAAATTTTTAATTGAAAGTACTACAGGATTACGTCTAACAATAAGCTAGTTAATACAATATTAAATTCAACTTTAAATAAGCATTGCAATCTTTGTAAAAGTTTAGAAAAAGGCACTGCTTCTTGTAACATTTTCTTTTATTGATATCAAAATTCGCCTGTTCTGTAGGAATATAACTTAAGTAGACCTAATAAATAAACATAAAAAAGTGCATAGATACATGTGACTTTACTATATTTAGATATATGTTATAATACGACAAGATAAATAAATTTAAATGCGTAAGTAGAAATAATGTACGTAAATAAAAGATAAGAAATACAACACATGAGTCCGTGCCAAAATCTACTAGCAACTAAATACCTAATCTGATGTAAACTTCAATTCATGACCCTATTTCAACGTTTCTTATCATATTCACAAGCAAATTTATTACTGTCTGATAAAATACCCAATTTAAAAATAAAATAAACTGTTAATTATGGGGCAAAGTTGAGCAGGTACTTTTCTATATTGTATAATTTATTATGTTTTATCTCTATATATTAGTGTTGGGATTTTGGTTCCTTGTTACGGCATGCCGGACATTTCCAGCTGATCTTTAGAAATGCCATCATATTTTTTGAGAAACGTTAACACATAAAAAATCGTACGTTAACATACACGGATGTCATTTCAAAAATTTTTACTCGTAATTTTATTATGGCAACCAGTAGGCATTATGAAATATGTTTAGCGAAAAGCAGAAGTGTTAAGCAAAAGTCAATAAATCAATTAAAAAATGTCCACTACTTGCGAAATGTCAATAAGCGATGAATCACTGCTTTAGCTTACACAGGCAACAGCTGAGCGGGCGAGTAGGTACTTGAGGTCATTGACCGATCTATGGTATAAAGCAGATTTTTTTTATTATAAATCGTATATTTACATATAATATTATTTAACAACACATCCCCTTATGTACTTAAGTACATTTTGACTGCACACTAATCAAAATTTTCAAAAGGTATATAAAAAATATTTTTTCTTACTCTACGTTAAATTGAAAACTTTGATTAAGTGATATAGACTGATTCCTCTATAAAGTTAAAATATGATGTTATTTATGATGGAATACTGCAGGCGTTATGCTGTATTATGAAAACATCTGCATTACAGTTTTTTATAAAAAAGATGTATAATGTAGTCCGGCAGTATTTTCAGTCTAAATAGGCCAAATTACTCTTATTCAGTACCTAAAAGTGTGAAATTGGGTGTGAATTAAACGAATATAGTTATTATTAAAGTAGGTACTGATAAAGCCTTACATGTGTTTTCATTCATGTTTTATTAAGTATTGTAGAAGGTTCTTATGGAAAGAAAAATAAAAAAAAATACGTAAAAAAATTGAGGAAAACTACATGACTATTTTAAATTCGCGTTTGACTGACTTATCTTGTAGGCTATTAAGCTTCGCTCAATAGCCTATCTATCTAAGTATCTACTTACATATTTTTCACTAAAGCTAAAGAAATTGTGCTCTTTTTCCAAAAGGACACACGATGAACAAATTTTATATACTTACGCCGTAAATATACTTTTTTTGCAAAATGCTCCAATCGGTTTTACTAAACATAAAAACAAAAACTTCTAAACTTCTGTGTAGGCCAATGCTTTAGTTCGTAGCACAGATCACATAATAATATACTAGTACGTAGACACTTTCGATTTCCGCCTTCTCATTAATATTACCTAATCAGCCCCGATTTTCTCTTAGATCGACTTTTTCCAAAAGTCATGCCTTAAGATTACTGTGCTCGCGTGACGCCGAGCGTCATACGCTTTCCTTAAACGATGTTTCATAACGTCTTCTCTAAGTCCTTGCCAAAACTCTGCATACTAAGCCATATGTAGCAGCGTTGAAAATGTGAATACGCGAAAAAGGTGTGATTTCGCTAACCCTCCTTAATGCCATTAAAAGAACACCGAGCAATTACATTCGACTCTTTACTTCAATACCGTTGCGGCGATGTCCCAATTTAGTCTCAGCCACGTAAAAAGTGTGTAGTTTTAAAATTTAAGTAACCTAAACCTAAAAAACCTAACAGTGACTTTTGTTGTTTTATATTTACCTATAGACTCTGGTGTACAAACTTTCTACCGGTCAACCATGCACTACATAACTTTCATAGAGGCTGTTACAAATTTTGTGTAATCTGCATATCAAAGCATATTAATGAGACGGCCGTTAATCTTAACGTAAAAAATGGATTATAAAGTATGAACGTCAAATTGCAACCTTCCTTTGTTTTGTTCTTTTTTCGTAGATATATTATAAAAAAATGAAAAAAAATGTTGAATATTATTTGTAAGGACAACCTTATAGGTACATACTATATGTAGAGTAGGTATACTATAGGAGAGGTACTATAGAGTACTTTTTCCCCGTAAAATAAAGTGTCTTGGGAGGAACTCTTTTAAAATTGGAAAATATTTGACTATATTCTTCTGAAATAGGTGTTGCTGACAATGGCCATTGCTTTCAAATAAGATAAAATCATCTTAAAATGTGAATTTGAGAAATACGAAGTGTGCAGTTCTGTCAAAATTAAGCTCATCAGGCAGCAGCAGCAGCATCAAGCAGCATCAGGATCGTAAAATAACTACATATTATGAATTCTTTATGTATGTATGTTCATATTTCTGTTTAAGTAAATAATACCATTATGTAGCTGCCAATTCGTATTCGTAAAACTCGTAAAAAGGTGTGGTATGGTATGGTATTTAGGAATAAATGAAAAAAAGATAAACGTCGTATTTCATTTATTTTATTAAAAAAATAATAGGTTTAAATATTTGTTTTCCTTTCAACTATAGTTTTAATTATTCTTATTATAAATTCACGAATCACTTAGCGTGTTTTGCATAGAACTCTTTCATATATTTGACCAATGTTTCAACTTCTTCAACAGTAACCGCATTGTAAGTAGATGCTCGGATGCCTCCAACGTCCCTAAAATATGTTTTACATTATTACTTGTAATATACTTAAATCAAATAATGTATTTAATATTATTTAAATTCCTGTTATTTAGTATAATAACTAGCAATTCCCGTGGCTCCGCGCGAAATATACACAAAAATCAGTCGAACCGTTTCAGAGAAGCTCGATTACAAACACTTTGAATCGAGATTTTTATATATTAGAAAAAAAATCATAAAAGTCGGTCAAGCCGACGATATCGATAATTCGAATAGATTTCGAAGGATATCGATAACAAACACTTTGACGAGAGATTTTTATATAAGGTACATATTATTAGACTTTGTAATTACCTATGTCCTTTGAGTTGAATAAGGTTAAGAGCTTCCGCACCCTTCAAAAACTCTTTCTCCAAAGCGTCGTCACCTGAAGAAGATCCGATTCTGAATGGAATGTTCATTTTGCTTCTTACATTTTTCGCTACTGGAGCATAGTAAAATCCTTTTGATTGTTCGATGACGTCATAGACTAATGAAGACTTCTTGCTGGCGAGCTCAGCCATTTTGTCTAGCCCTCCCAACCTGTCGATCCATTGAAGAACTCTTCCCATAACTTGGATCCTGTAATAACGGCCAAGGCATTTTTTTAAAAAAAGAGGGTCAATCATCACCATTAAAATTATTTATTAATAATAATTATTCCATATATAACATAGTCTATTTTTTGCATATATTAAAAGCATCAATTGAACTGGATAATACATACGCAAACATTGGGGGTGTATTGAGAATAGAATCAGCCTTAGCGTTTGCTGTCCAGTCCAATATTGAGGGGCATATAGGTAATGCCTGATTTAAAAGATCTTCTCTTACAATAACTAGTGCAACTCCTGCTGTACCGATATTCTTTTGCGCTCCACCATATATAACGCCAAACTGAAAATGAAAAAGATTTCACTTAATAAGACCTTTGCTTTACCAAAACCATTGATTTAAATAAGACCGTAAGCTTAATAGTTTTACAATGGATATGATGTTTGTTTTAGAATTTATCTACACCATTACCTTAGAAACATCGACTTTTTTGGACATAAAATTGGATGACATGTCTGCGACCAGTGGGACCCCTTTTGTATCAGGTATAAAATCAAACTCGACCCCTAAAAAACATATTTATATATAAGAGTAAATACAAACAATCAAATAAATAAATATTCATTTAAAATACATTTTAACAAATATTGCCACTTTTTACATTAGAATTCAATAAAACAATTGTAAATATGAACAAAATTCTGATGGGCCTTTTCGAAAAATTTTCAATAGATTAAACTTTACACTGTTCAGCAAATATTATAATAAATGTTAAAAAGCTCTGTTTGGAATGCGATTATTCCTTTTACAATACCTTTATTTGACTAATTGGATTAAATGATTTTTAGATAAAATAAAATTTAGTTTGATTATATTTATTAATTTTATTAATTTATGAGTAGTTCTTGTAAATATGACATTGATAAAAAACGGTTAAGTATTTCAAATTTTACAATGTTGATCCTTACCATGAATAGTTTCATTGGTACAAATATGTACGTATGAAGCGTTAGGGTCAAGCTTCCACGTTGATTGATCTGGGATGTCAACATATCGGTCTGTTGGGGGTAATACCAAATTTACTTTGCCATACTTTTTAGCTTCCTTTGCTGCTTTTGCTGACCACGCACCTAGAAATAACAGTGAATAATCTCCTTATAATACCAACCTTAAATGACGTAAATTTGATTAAAGAAATCATATAGTTACCATTTATGTAGGAAATTAATTATACCAAAATTAATTACAGGTAATAGCGGGTAATTTTTTATAGCAACCCATCGCTAATACATTGCCTACTCCCTCAATAATCAACATTCATTTAAAATTAGTTTTATCAAAAAAAACAGATACCTGCAGAATAGAGCAGTGGGATCTTAGACTATAACCAGATTATGAGGAATTGTTTCGTAATGTAGCGATTGCCCCTTTTATATTGCCGATGTAGGTCTCTAGAGAAATCAGTTCATGATACACGAATTATTATTAGTATGTACTGAACTGACGAAGAAAAGTTAGGGCATAGCTTTGGGTTAGGGTGAGATGACCTAAATTCAATTTGTAAAAAGCGATTTTCCCATAAGTCCAAGTTATTGAGAAGTAACTATTACATATTAGCAACAAAAATAATAATATAAAAACATTTTACTATAAATTGAAACCGGCAATATAGAAACAGAAAAGCTGAAATAAAAATAAACCCTTGCAATCTCTATAACTAATCTTGCCGTGGTGGTTTGCCACTATTATTTGTTGTTTGGTTCATTTTAAAGTTCGATTTTTGTGTATTTTTTTTGTTATTTTATTATTATTTCACTTTAAAGTTACTAAATATTCTATTTATTCATAATTACAAGCAATTAATTATTAAAGTATAATCAAAACAGTCACTTGACGTAAAGACGCGAGGTTAACTCGTAAACCTTAACTGTACTAGAGAAGGCTAGTAAATATTGTTAATGTTTAAGTATTATGTCCTTATGTATTTACCCGTAACAACGTAATCCGCTGTTCCAGTCCTGGAGATCAAGTTGAGTGGTACTGCTGAGAACTGACCCTGGCCACCTCCCGATAAGAAGAGGATCTTATAGTTGCTTGGAACATCTCTAAAAATAGAATATATTATTTTAATTTAATTATTTAATTAAGTAATCCCATAATCAAATAGTAAATTAAAATAACTATAACATACGTTATTTGATTTGGTGGTAACATAAGTAATTACATATCTGATATCTCTATCTTCTATATTATAATATAGCAGAGCGAAATATTATTAGCGGTTAGGTCGGATTTTGTAGGGTGTGCAAAAAACCTAAATTTTTAAAGAATTCTTCTTAATTGATATTATACTAATAATATTATGAATGCAACAGTTTGTATGTATGTAACTTTGTGTACATTTTGTGGTGCCTTCATGAAAAATTGCTTTTAATTTTAGACAATATTTTTTTCAGATACGTAACGCCTAACTACTAAGCATATAAGTAGTAAACATACCAAAAAAATTAATTCCTTAGAGAATTGGACTCAGTAAAAAATCATATTGATAAAAATGCTTATATTAATTATGTTTATGTTATTACTTGTTTATCAAAAAGTTGAAGAGGATTGAATTTGTTAGATAACATTGAGGTACAATAAGTACGATGTGTTCGACTCGGTCATTGTCTTGATAAACAAAACATCATGCAATGACTGATAAAATGAGGGGCATATGATATTAATAGGACGAATCATTTCGTGAGACGATTGGAATATAAATTGGCACTCAATTTTAATAAACGCTTGTGATACTTTTTTGTTATATATAAAGCACTCGCAGTGAGTTATTTTCATTCAGAATTTCATTGAAATCTGTAAATTTTGAAAATTCAGACCGTAACGTTTAATAACAGGCACAAAAGCCACATTTAAAATAATGTAAGTGACGTTTCGATACATAAAAATATGCCTCCGTTTTAACACAAACATACAAATATTGTATTTTTGTATGTCGAGAGAATTTGTCAAAGCTTACATTACTTTCTAATAAAAATTACACCATTTGATTTAATTTTCCAGTACCAAATGTATTATCTTATCACATATCTATTCTATTCCTATAGCTATAGTTTCGTTTTGCCTAGTACCTAGATAACAAGAAAACTTCCGAATAATATGATAATTTTTTTTGTATGTTCTTATTTTTATCAAATATTGATAAGTTAGATTAGATAATAATATAATAACAACCTTTTAACATAACGCATGTAATAACACTTTTTACGAATTTCTGTGAATAACAGGAACAGTGAAAACTTCTCATATAGGTACCTAAGAGGCAATAAAAATATAAGGATATCTAAATTGTAATAAAAATAGTTTTTTTATGATGGAAACGTGAAAAATAATAAATTTTAATAGTTTTACCTATAACAGTATTTCTGATATTAGTTTATAAAAATTAAATAGGTACCTATGTAGGTACGTTCGTTTCAGGCATCGGTACTGTGTGCCAGTAGTAAGTAGGCTGCAGACATTTAATTTTAATCAATAGGTACTTCAGTAAAATAAAATTGAAGTCTGTTTTTAATTTCAATTTAACAGTTTTTTACTTAATGCAAAAATGAACGTATTTCGTTACTTACATCAAAAAATCAATTCTTAAAATTTTTGTCTGTCTGTGTGTCTGCTTGTTCCGGCTAATCTCTGAAACCGCTGGACCAATTTTAACGGTACTTTCACGCGCAGATAGCTAATGTGATAAGGAGTATCTTAGGCTACCTTTGTTTTATTAGAAAAATATAAAAACTGTTTAATTTATTTTAACTTACGCCCAGCGAAGACGGCCGGGTTTGCTAGTATCAAATAAAGCCTTGTTTCTAGGAAGAGTTTTTTCCGTGACCATAATTTCTGTAAAGCATTCAAATCGTCGGAAATCGAAAATAGAAATAAATCGGCGACAAAATCCGAAAAGCTACTTTTGTTTAAAATAAACATTTTTGTTATAAGTGTAAAGTCTACTTAAATATGCACTTATTTTGGAACTTTACACTGAACAATTATCTTCAACTTTATATCATCACAAATGAGTATAAAATAAACGTGAAGATTAATAATTACGGTTGAGAAATACGTACCTTGCGAGAACGTTTGTATTACAGATAGACACACAATAATGTAATAAAAAAAACATTTATTTCTATTTACCTATACGACCTCTATAATAGGTATCATTTATGTATAGAAAGAAACCAATAATAACTTAACATTTTTTTTGAATAAAAATATTATGTAAAAAAAAGTTTTAAGGTACTACAAAATATGTAGTTATAATAATATTAATATTACTTACAATAATTTCCTCACTACGTCTTGAACATCTTTATTTAATTTTAGATAAGTTGCAGTTCGATGACTTGTTTCCAGTAAGCTAATTCCCGTTCCTTCAAAGTTGGTAAACTCTTTTTGAAGTATATCGTACACCTAAAAGGAATAATTCATTGACATTAATACGTCTGATAATATTCAAATTAGTACTTTTATGTTATACTAAATATTTAATGAAGCTTACTTCTTCTGGTAACTTTGCAGGTCCTGCACCAAAATTATGTACTTTAACCATAATTATGTGTTTTATATTATGTATTTTATTATAAAATAATCGACACGAGTACACCTTACAAGATATCGCGAGCAACTAATGAACTAACCATAAATGATAAACCAACAGTCAACGAGTGCCGGCTATTACACTAGACTTGATATACCTACGTACAAAAAGTATACTGTTTTGATCATTCGTACTGCGTGTAAATTTAAAATGTGCAAATAATATTTTTGATATTTACGCAGTTATTATGAAAAGAATATCAGCTTCTGATGAAACTTGAATACGATAAAGGAGATAATAAAAACAACAATTTTATAAATTTTATAGGCTTTATTGATTATTCTTTGTCATATTTAAATTTTTGTCTTACTCAAGAATCAGAAGTAATGTAGAGAACGAAAATGTTAGCAAATAAGCAAAAATCCACCAATGTTCAAAAAACCAACAATAAAAATAAAATCAGTAATTCCGTAAAGATTTTCGTGACTAAATATAACTAAAGGAAAATAATCTAAGTATGTAAATACTAAGCTACTTCACGACCAAGGACCAAGAGGCAAGAGATATTAAATGCATAGCAACAGCCAACAGGTTTGCCTTCATTAGGAATGTCCGCCGGCATGAGCAAATGTATGCACAAATACAGCTGCACCTGCCACATACTCTTACACTCGGGATGGCAATCCAACACGAGACAATAGACACTAAAAGTATTTAATAAAGCTATTTTACGGATTTGAAGCTAAAATTATGACTAATATATCTACAATGCGTTATAAAATTAACATTATTAAGTACCTACAATCTTATTGAATTGTGTAATTTGCCATACATTTTTATTAGTAACTTTATTCGAAACTAACGCAATAGAACCAAAAAATAAATTGGTGATTAATGCTATAATATCCAAAATATACATTATCAATTACGTTCTTTATCAATTTATTATTCAATTATAATTAGATAACTGCACCGAACTAAAACTCGGTGGATTACTGTATATAGCTGAATACTTAGACTAATATATCTATGGCTGAATACTATGCTGATTTTAAAATAGCGTTTTCGTCTTTATAAGGAACTGCGAACATTATTAATTATTCATCTGAAACTCGTTTTACAGACTGAAAACATTATCGTTTAAAGAGTCTTTTAAATTTCTGGTTCATTAGATTCGTACAAATAAATCACTTTATAATGTACCTAATCACAATCATTTTGGTTTCTAATATTTGTTATTTCAAAGTATTTCACATACCCAATTATTTTTATAAAAATAAATTTACTACTTAAAAAAATTAAGTGGTAATAAAGACATCAGACAAGTAGGTATAGTATAAAGTTGTGAGTTGACGAAATTATTCGCTCATACTCCACACTCCTCAGAAAAGTCTGTGTAAAATGTGAAATGTAAATGTGTGTGTTTATTTGCATTCATTACATACAAACCACTGACCAGTGACCTCTATTATAATACCACTGGACAGGCTATTCCAAGCGTTTGACAGCAATTTATTTGTGTCCATTTGAAGCGCCACTAGCGAGAGTCCCGAGAACTAATTTTGACGTATATTGCAAATGACAGCGAGAAGTGATTGTTTACTGTAAAGTAATTTTGCATTTTCGTTGTTAATATAATAAATATAATGTATAAATATAACGTAAGTAGTAATTATGATGATACGATTATTGATTAATAAAAATAAAAAATAAAACTCTTTATTTGAAACTGTTTTATTGATTGTAAAAACTTATTATTAAAAGTTATCGATATTTGCTCGCTGAAATCGACATCATTAGTTTTAGTACCACAAACTCTCGCTACGTCTCGCTACGTCTGACAGCGCCAAAATGGCGAATATCAAGCAGCCACAAAAGCACGTTGGCAACAGCCAGTCCAGTGGTATTATAGAGGTCAGTGATACAAACTCATAGATTCGATCATTCGATACCTAATCGATTGTGCATGATGTGATTGTGGCGGCACATTATCGAAAACGGTGGCAAGATGTACTGCATTGCGTAAACATTTTACATTTATTTTTTTTTATTTGAAAGGAACTCTTTAAAATTAAATAAAATAAAGCAAATTTATAGTACATTTAAAAACAAATTTCAATGCCTTACATTTTTTTATTGCGGTAAACAGCGCCATGTATGATTATACAGCACAAACTTATTCCCTAGTTTTACTTTTCAGTTTTCAACGTTTAATTTAAAAATAAATTACTTCCCAATCATTTTTTAAAGTGATTTTATTTTGTTCTAGATTTATATTATTTAAGTATTTTAATGAAGATAATTACTGTTACCATTTAAATACATACTATAATTTACAATGTATTATATATAGTTATTATGAATATAATATACTATTAAATAAATAAATATACTATTGAGCTTTTCATACAATAATAAATATTATTTTTAAAAGTTGTTTTTATAATATTCAGGTACAGTTGATAGTTCATTATTAGCTTTTAAAAATATTATACACTATGATGACTTCATTCTTTGATATCTGTGGTGTATTCAAAATTTCTAATTTCTTATCTGTGTGTCAAACTTAAAATTCGATTTTTTATTCGTGATGTGATGCGGATCGTGTGAATTGTGTTTAGAGTTGTGATCCAGTATATTATCTATACTCTTTGGTTGTGATGTTATTACATTGAAAGTTAATAAATGCTTCATAAATTAACATCAGAAGGAGTTATTTTAAAATATAAATAAAAGAAAATACCGCTAACCAGAGTACTTTTCTTAAAAATAAATTATTTTGCTTAGTGATATGCCTCCGGTAAAGGATGATTTGATAAGAGAGATTAATTGTTTAGATGTAAACCTAACTGAAAAAAGTCCTGCAAAAAGTACAACACTTGTAGACGTAAGGGCGTGTAATAAACCTGCCGCCAAGGTGAGATGGAACTAAATATTTTTTAATTTTTTATCTATTTTTGGCTATTTTTTACATATTTTCGATACATACGTTTTCTATTTAAAGTTAGAGTAGCTACAAATCAACAAATACATGTTATCAAATATATTACAGACTAAGACAAAAAGCTCAATTTTTTGATAACTTATTTGTTATACTTTTTAATAAAAATAAAAATCGCACATAACTAAAATAAACTTTAAAAATGGGATTTAAAAAAAATTAAAATCTATCTAAATTGAGGACACCTGTGTATGTATTATAGTGTAATAAATATTCAATTTCATATGAAATTTTACAATATCACACTTATTTGCCTAAGAATTTGTAGAATTAATTTGCTTAGTGTAACTATGTTGTAAGAGTGCTACATATTATGTTATGTAATTGGAGTGATTTAATTGTTGAGTTTACTGTTTGTAACCAGTGCTTTTATTATTTCTGTAGACTGTTGCAGCACAGAATGCATTATTAAATTGTTTATTATTTACATAACAAAAAGAATTGCTATCTGAATTTAAAAATTTTCTTAATAATTAGAAAATAATTAAAAAATTATGTCGTTAATACGTTTCAGATAATGTAATCATAGTAAACATTTATAAGTTGAAGAAGTTTATAGTATATCCAGTATTATACTGGACAATTCTTGGATTTCAGACTTTTTAATTAGTAACAAATATTTAGTATACCATATTAAATAGTTTTTACTACAGTTAGAATATATATAAAATTTATTTAAGTAATACAAATTTTTACAAATAAAAATTCAAATTTCCTTTCACTAAAATAGCAGTAAACACACTTACATAACTAAGTGGTTGTACTTACTGTGCCATACAAATTTACATATTGTTTTCGATTTTATGAATACCATTCTGTAGTAACTCAAAACTAGATATTAAAATTTTACTTAGTAACTATTAAACAATTCCATAACACATTTCTAAATATAAATTATTTTGAATGACTTTCAACAAAAAATACTTCAAATTTTACATAAAATATGATAAGCCTTTTAAAATTGATGTACCACTCAGAGTGTGTAATGTTTATAGCATTGCATAAATGAATTATGTAATAGAATGTATTAGTTAAATTGCAACTAATTGATATTCTGTCTATCACACACTATACAATGAATATAATTTCTCTCTAGCCTCAGCATCAGTAAATACATCGTAACACGTCTTTTCACTTTTTTTTCGCTTGCCGCTCTAGGCACGCGTCTCTACTGTCATAATCACGTATAATAAAATAGTTTTAAATTGCCTAAGTGCTCACTGCTCATTCGTGATGTAGCGTCTATTACGTATTGTTACTTTAATTTGCACAATTTCGTTTGTTTCATTTTGTGTGGCTATCATTTTTACTTTGAACTTTTCAGTGTTTATTTCGCAGCTCGTGATGTTGTGGGCGCCTAAATTTTCAATTCCTTATTTAATTGATTATTTTTTGTAAAATGCACCAGTGTTCATAGATTTGGAGTGTGAATCTTATGTAGTGCATGCTTTGATAGCACCATTTAGTGGAGACGACATGACTAATTCACAGGTAAAGGCTTTTTTCTTAGATTAGCAACTTTATATTTAATGCTTGTTTTACTGTTACCATGAATGCATTTTGTACTGTTTCATATATTTTGTGCCATCAAAAGCGCCGACTCTTTTATTTAATGTAAGTATCTGAACCTATAATGAGAACCCGCTATTAGTTACTTTTACTTTAAGTTCGCGCCTTTTGTATTTTCTATAAAGTTCTCAAGAGGAATGTTTTCAATGTGAAAACTATTTAAACAATAGTGTCAATTATCGCACCTACATCGTTGTATTTACGCTCTTGCGCACATGAATTACCAATTTAAAAAAAATATTGAAACATTGTTTCCCCGGTAAAATACTATAAAGATGAAAATTTCCCATAAAAATGTAAAAGCATGATAGGTACTGGATGAGGGTAAAAGTATCGATCTCGCATGTATCACAATTCACTTAAGAATTGGCATGATTTACTTAATTTTTAAGTAGAATTTCAATCTACGAATATATAAAGCACAAAAACTGTACAAGAAAGCAATAGCTTTATAAATAGTTATATATGTAATGGTGTAGGGTGATTTGTGGATGTAGGACGTTGGCATAGGATGATTGCCGGAACTATTGATCCGATTCTTTTAGTACCTATCAGCTGTTATTGGTATCAGTAAACAACAATGTGCCTTAAGCTTTATTATATACAAACTACCTACTTATGATACTACTTTTCAACGAAATTTATTTTAATTTAAATTCTAGTGAAATTTCTTAGAACTTGCTCGTAATCAACAAGTCGCTTGTTAATTAGTAGGTAGGTACTGATTTTACTGCGTAAGTTTTAAAGTTCAAAGGCGTTCTCTAATCACTGTACAAAACTTGGAGATGAATTAAATATTGTTTCAAACAATCATTTCCGAAAGTAGGTACCTACAAATTTCATTTTATGAAATTAGGTACGTTTTTGGATTTTTTCGCGGTTCTATTTCGTGGTTTTGTTTCGAATATTTTACAGCAAACATGGTCATGAGAGTGACTATCTACAAAATCAAAAACGATGCTTTAATTTAAATGTTTAAATATTCACCTATATCTAAGAAGGTGTTACCTATTTTATAAATTAATGTTATTCTATTTCTTTTTTTTTTATATATTTTTTTAAGTTTCATTCGCGGTGTTTTAGGTATGGTTTCGTGGCGTGAGAAGCTCCAAATTCCGCCATGTATACGGAGTACCCTTCAAGAGAGAAAGATGTTACGACAACATAAAGATCACCAGAAATGCGCACGATTCCAACTTTTGCGCGGTGAACCCTAAATTCGTTGCGATTGTCACGGAAGTTGCGGGCGGCGGTGCTTTCCTTGTACTGCCTTTGGATCACGTAAGTTTATAAATAATTAAAACGCTTATCTAAGTAGGACACCTATATTAATTCATTACCACAGTGGGTCACCTGAAACACAGTTTATTTTGGTATACATATATACTTATTAAGGCAGTGGTAGCCCAGCGGTAACGCGTCGCTTGTATAACAGAGTGATGCGGGTTCAAATCCGGGTCTCGCACCTCTGATATTTTCATGTGCGAATCATTTCTATCATGATCACCACTTGTCTTACGGTGAAGGAAAACATCGTGAGGAAACCTGCATGTCTGAGAAAACCTAGCAAGTTTTCGAAAGACATGTGAAGTCCGCCAACACGCACTAGGCCAGCGCGGTGGACTATGGCCTGATCCCCCTCGTACTGAGGGAGGCCCGTGCCCAGCAGTGGGACGTTAAAAACGGCTGATGATGATGATGATGATATACTTATTAATATGTATAATGTATATCAATATTAAATATATAACACTATATGACGCATACAAATATTTTAATTTAATCTGACGATGTTAAAGCCGCAAGGATACGTATGTCAAAGATACACTAACCACCAAATGGCCTTTTTGAATATACATTTAACCTTCTTGAATAGTAAACTATTCAATAATCAATCTATGTACGTAATACGTTGTACATCTATTAGGTTTTAACGTTAGTTGCGTACTAATCGTAGAATTTCGTTAGTTGGTAACTCGCCTATAAAGGTTTCTGACTCAACACCAACAGCATACGATCGATAGGACATAAGTTGTTAAGAATAATTTGAGATAATGTAGAGAATAATGGCGTCACAGTAAATAATCAAGTGTATATACAGATTTTATGTACATAAAATACATATATTACCTATAACAATATAAATATCCGTCTGCAAGAGTAAGCAAAAGGATAGCATATTAAATCAAAATATACTTTATTCAAATAGAATTTAAGAAGTACTTTGAAATCGCTACTTTTTACACTATTAAAATATAGAATTTAAATTGAATGTTGTCAGTATGTAAGTCCATGAGGACTCTACCATTGACTCGAAAGCCAATTTTGCTTAGAAGAGCCGGCGAAAAACACAACAGTTGCTCTTAGTTATATTTGATTACAATTACCTATATAAAATAGTGCCTAACTGCTGAGAGAAATGTATGTGTAAGAATAAAATAATTTACAAATAATGTAAAAGGTAGAGCAACACAGTTCTTAATTAGATGTTCACAGTAGATGATTGTATAATGTAGATAACATTGTATAGGTACTGCAACAGGCTTAGTACATTCCGGTCGTGGCTTACATTTTCCAAGCTGTAATATGCCCAGTCTGATTATCATATACCGATAAATTATATATTCATATGCTCGGGATCGTCCCTAGGTGCTCCCTGCAAAATTTAAAGTTTGTAGCACAAAAATTCGTTCTGTAATTAAAATAAATATTTTTTTCTAAAATAAAAGTAGCCTAATTTACTCCTTATAACATTACCTATCTGTGAAAATCCTGTCAAAATCGGTCCAGCCGTTTCAGAGATTAGAGGGAACAAACGGATTTTTTTTATCCAAGACCGTATTTCATATGCATTTAGTGAAAAGCTGTTAATTTAAAATTAAAAACAGACACTTCAAATTTATTTGTATGTATAGATTATAAGATAGGTCAAGAGTAATATAACTTTTACTTTGATTTATAAATATTTACTTTTTTAATTGAATTCAGTTATTATCCTATGTC
The DNA here is from genome assembly GCA_951802675.2 of Boloria euphrosyne. NCBI lineage: Eukaryota > Metazoa > Arthropoda > Insecta > Lepidoptera > Nymphalidae > Boloria > Boloria euphrosyne. Next base: position 8,353,879 of record OX637877.1, read on the forward strand.
CTTAATTATTGATATCCTAACACGCAACGATAATGCCACATACAAAATGAAATATTTTATCACCTATTGTCATGCTGCATTAGCCATTCATAACCGCAAATGCATTTTATTAATACAGTGGAATAATGCGACACCTTGACAATACGCACTTGGTAAGCTACTCATTGAGTTTAATCGTTTGTATATTGTATAATACATTGTATTTTAAAAGTTATTATTAAAAAGAGCTCTTAAGGACTTTGGGCCTAGAAATATCGAATAAAAATAGATGGTGCTAAATTCAGATCCTATTAACATCCTACTTTTCGGCATAATACGTAGACAACATACGTCTTTCGAAAATTTTTTTAAAAATTTTCGAAAATTTCAAGTGGTAGTGCCAAGCTTGTTACCTTTCGGGTAGCAGCCGAATGGGCCGGCACGCCCCGTATAGTACCACTCTCTCACAGGAGACCGGCGTGAAGTGGCAGCTGTGCTGTCGCGTTTCGTCCGGTAAGTGAGAGTCCGGGAGGCCCACTCCCCATCCCTACTCCCGTCCTTCTCCCTCCTCCCTCCCTCCCTTTCCTGAAAGGCCGGCAACGCATCTGCAAGCCCTGTGGTGTTGCAGATGTCCATGGGCGGAGGTGATCACTTACCATCAGGTGAGCCTCCTGCCCGTTTGCCCCCTTTGTCCCATAAAAAAAAAAAAAAAAAAATTAGTTAGGTTCACTCAAACCTGCAGGTTTTCCCACGATGTTATCTTTTATGAAGAAGGTGGTATAAGCAAGTAGTAGTTATCATTTAGAAAAATGATTAGATTACGCAAATCTCCAAGTCAAAACCTGGCTTTAAAACCGTTGCACTTGTTTTAGAAGCGGAGACTTTTACCATAACATAAACTATCACTATAAAGATGTGCCTTATGCCTAATTTCTAACAAATCTAGAAATAAAAGAAACTTATAATGTAATGTAAGTTAACGTAAAACGTAACTCAAAATAAATAGAAATCTATCTGTGCAACATAATAGCATAAAATTTAATTTTGCTTCAAATAACTTTTTTTCCAATCTTTATTATCGTCACATTATGATTAAAAGATATATTTTTTATTTAGTTATTATTTAAACCCTTAAAATATTGTATAAAAAGTGAATATTAACGGCGGGAAATCGAAACTTCCTAAACGCGCCACCATTGGTTGAAAGCAAAATGACGTCAGTTGTCAAAACATTGGAGTTTATCGGCGTCGATATTCATACTAGACCAGGTTTAGATAGCTTTTCTGAGAAAATTTACTATGATAATGTATATATATTTTTACACCATCACGAAGTAGAGATTTTAACAAACAAAAAGCCCACTAATTTTTTTAAGAAAGCAAATATTTTGACGTGATAACTTTCGATGGAAAACTAGGGTGCTTTTTCGATATTAAGTCAATATAATGTGAAAAAATAAATATTTTAAATCAATAAAAATACAGTGTATTTAGAACATAAAAAGGTAAGTTTTCACAAAATTTCGTGAAAAATATTTTCTTTTTGTAAAAGATAAAAATAAAAAACCAAAAACTTGTTTTTTTTTTTAATTTTTTACATAAATTTTGAGGTTATGTGAAAAAGTGTGAATACAAAAGTTTTAGATCTTTTTATTACCTACAACATTGCCATTTAACTTTTTTCCATAGGACTTGTAGTTTTGCCGGAAATCGAGATAAACAGTTTTTTACCCTTAAAACACCCCCCTTCCCCATTCCCGACCTCAGATCGCCCGTAATTTATTTTTCCTTTCATTTTTATAATATTAGTGGGTTTTATTCTTTTCTAGTGGGTTTTATTCTACTATTATTTTTTTGGTTTCAAAAATTATCCACACTGGTCTATACTACTAAAAAGTAGTATATGTTAGAAAAATTTTAAAACTGTGTTCCTGTGGTGTTTTCTAGTGAGTCAATATTAATAGTGAATCAAGGACGGTGACTTAAACTGGTTTTATCAAAGCTTTGAACGAACGAAAAACATCTTTTCATCTTTCTTTCTTTTACTTTCGCTTCGCTTGGAATACGAAAAAACACTTTATCGGGTGTATTTCTAATAATGTTTTTGTACTTACAATACTCGTAAGAAGGTTTTTTAATTTCCTCAATGTTGTGTATAGCAATTAAAACGTAATATATATAAGAAGTAACTGAAAAGCTTAAAGTAAAAAAGACATTCGTGTGACAAATGACGTCATCGACGTGGCGGCGTACTGGTGGCGTTTGAACGGCTTAAATTTAGTCAATATTTTAAATTTCACTTTGCATAAAAAATTATATATTTTCAAGATATTTATATATTTTTCTACTTTATAATGATGTAATAGATGGATTTAAGTCATAAAAAAAAATCATGCATATTCCCTATTGATGAGAAATAGTACCTATAAGCAGCCTTTTTTGTCACTACTTTTTTGGGGGCACGCTAATTCTTGAAAGTAGTAAGTCCGTAATGTTTTGTACACCCTTCCCACACTTTGCCACTGTATTTTAAGGAAAAAATCTTTATTTTTTTGTAAAATGTACAAAAACGATTTTTACGTTAATTTTTATAGCATTTTTTTTTATATCTTCGGTATTTCCTTTGGGGACACTGCGTGCTCCCGCGTGCCCCCACAAAAAAACCCTGAGTATAAGTAATCTCAATGTTCATATTTTGGAAGCCGAAATACATAAATCAAAAGGTAAATAACATACATATTTTCTGAACCTAGGAGTTTGCGTGAGAAAATGAAATTGAAATGTAATAACAGTTATATTGCCACAGTTCGTCTCAACTCCCAAGGCACACTACGTGTGTCGAATTGCTACGTAATTACTTGACTTAATTGTTCGAGCACATTCGTCTCCATAGCGTCGGGTGCCTTCGAAATTAAAACGTGCCAAATAATATACGCTTCTATTTACGTAGTAATTGAATAGTCATGCATATACCATAGGCGAAAATGTAATACAATTTTCAACCATAATAGTATTCTATACACCACAAGTGTCTTGAACGTACCTATCAATAATAAACATTAATATGCCGACTGCTTTATGCTGTGGTAATGCCTACTTCTTGGCTATGCATTTTTAATAAAAGTATAAAATGTTTCTTTCTGAGTCTACCGGCAGTTTGTTACCTTCTTAGGCCTAAACTTCTGAACAGATTTTGATGTACTATATCGCATATTATGTATCGCACAGATTGCAGGAGGACCCAACATGCTTACCATGTACGCAGAGCTCCAAACAAAAACTACTACCAATATAATCCTGAATAACCAGCTGTCTGGCAAATCTGAATTTCTCATTGGTCACCTAAGACAGGCAAATAAACAAAAAAAAAACTAAAATAAATAAAGATTGCTTAGGATTTCCCAAAAATATCTAATGTATAGATTCGGCCCATTTACAATTTTATTATAAGTATTCAGCCCTTTTTAACATCCCACTGCTGTGTACGGGACTCTCTTCTCTAGAAGGGGATCAGGCCCTAGTACACCACGCTGGCCTAGTGCGTTTTCTCGGACATGTTTCCTCACGATGTTTTCCTTCACCGTAAGTCAAGTGGTAATTATGATAGAGTTTCAAAAATATCAGAGGTGCGAGACCCGGATTGGAACCCGCATCACTCGATTGTCCAAGCGAGCGCGTTACCACTACCTCTTATTGTATGTATATTAATATATAGATTTTTATGCTATTTTTATTTAATATCACTAATAATTTTGTTAATTTCAGACTGGCAGGCTAGATTTCAACGCAAGTCGTGTCACCGGTCACAAAGGCCCCGTGCTCGACATAAAGTGGAATCCGTTCAACGATAACATCATAGCATCATGTTCGGATGACTGCACGGTAATTTTATTAAAATTTTCATTCTGATATCAATTATTCCGTGAAAAATAGCGGCCATTACAACGTTTTTACGGTTCTATTCGCACTGTTATTTTGCTGTGCATGACCTGTTCTATTGAATTCCATATTCGTCCGTCCTAGAAATCACGATAGGTCGTAACTTGTATTTGAAGCAATAAATTTTTTTTTGTGTGTATGATTTGATTAATCATTATTATGATACTTTATTATATAATTAATTAATATTGATGTATAATTTTTATTTTTTATTGCGACACAATATAGTTTGTTAGTGTTGTTCGGTGCATACTTTTTAGCTACTTTAATACTTTGTATACTACTTTGACATTGATGTCAACAAAATTTAGTTCGTTTTAGTTAATTTAAAAAAAAAGTTAAGATCTATTCAAGTGTTTTAGAAATATGCGCTTTAAAAATATGAAACAACAACGAAAAAGAACCTTTAATATCATAATCCAACGTTGAGATAATAATTTAAATAAATGTAGAACACATCAGAACAGATAGAAAAGCTATATTTTAGTTGACTAAGTACAGCTATATGAATATAACATTGCGTTATCAAATATTAAAAGTAATGCTAAGTGAAATGCAGAACATAGGTACATGTACCTGCTTATAACTTATCAACACTCAATAATATGTTATTATTAAAATATAGTCTATTGTAATTTAAACTCATTAGATAACGTTGAAATGTTCAAACAAATATTAACTTTATTCTCTTATTTGGTGTGAACGATTTACATATATCACAGTTACGTGTATTATATGAAGTGCAATCAAAAAATTAAGGTTAATTGCAGTTTAATTGCCTTTAGCAACGACTGTCGTAAAGTGTTTCATATTTATATGTCTAATAACGTAAATAAATCTTTTTTGATTTATCGTGATTGCTGTAAAGCATTCGAGATGTTGGGAATTTAAAATGAAAATATATGTCAAAAATATGTATTCGCGTATATATAAAAAAGTATATAACGTATAACGATTTTAGGAATACTTGCGATAAAAAGTATTGCTAAAAATAATGTGACTTAATACTATTAGGTACTAGCCTCATTTTAATGTCTATAGGTTTTACGAATTTAAGTAGCTTTACGTAACACCTGCATACGCACGTACATTACGTTTACGTTAATTCGAATTTTTGAATTTGAATTAAAGTATGAAATGTTCATACTCGTGACGTCACACAGAATATTCACACAAAATTTTCTCAATTTTCTGCGGAAAAAATAAAATTATTGATTGTAAAATAAATAATATTAGCAGAATTTTAATCTACTTATCTGAAACTTATACCTTAGTAGAATATTGTATACACATACAACAGAGCACAAGTGTTAAACTACTCAACTCTTTAAAATAAAAATTGTACATCCTTCTTATATGGTACCTACTTAATAATGGTTATTAAACAAAATAAAGATAATTAACTTATATTTTTTTTTTATTATTAGAACTCTTGATGTTAGCTAAGACCTTTCAAATAGAATGCATGACCTAATATCATCACTTCGTGCCTAAAAGCCCCCTTGTCACACGTCAATTTATGTATCCCGCTTGACATAAAGCGATAGAAGAACAAAATCGTATCTTGTGAAATACACATATAATTTATTTTCCATAAAATCAATAAAGACTCAATCACTTGTGTGGTCATTATATACCTATGGCATTATATTCTCATTTATTATAATTTATAACACAAGCAGTTCACCCTCGCTTTGCTCGGGTTCGTCATTCGCCGATCGAAGCTAAAGGAAAAATATATAGATAATCTCTCGCGGTAAAAGATAGCCTATTTCACTCTCCAGTCCTTCCAACTAATCTCCACACAATCATTCGTAAATTCGTAAATCTCTGTTTTGACGTGAAACAAGAACAATCAAACAAACACTTAGATTTATTACATTAAGTATGTATTATGGATATATGTAGAAGTATGTATTTAATTCAGTATAATGTCAATAATTACTTCGACGATTATAATAGTGCCTTTAAACAATGTGAATGTCTAATAAATCTTGACTTCTCTAATTTAATTATAAAGCACGCTCATTACAAAAGTCGTGAAGAAAAGGAGGTTGTTGAAATTTGTAAACTCAAGAAAACTTTTAGTTTAGACTTTAACGAGCTAATTCTAAACACTTTGTACGTTTTGTTTTGGTTGCCTTTTAGAACTTAAAGTTAAACATGACTAAAGCGAAACGTTTTCAATTAAGATTTAAGATTATCAGATAATTTATATATTTATTATTTATTTATGTATTTCATAAATTAAGGATAAGAGGTGATAGAAATTTTGTGGCATTGCAACATTTTATTATTTTTTTCCTGATTTGTGTAGAATACTTAGTATACTTAAATGGTTGTTGGTTAGAAGACTTTTTCGAGATGTTAGAAAGAGATATCTATATTAATAATCATATTTTGTTTTGTCTATCCTGTTTTGTTTTGTCTTTTTTGCTACGGAACTCTATATCATCTTGTATTGAATCATACTTTTGCGAATCCACATATTTTCCTCAATGTGAATTTAACATTTTCTCACACATGTTAAATAACAATTGAAACTTAATTTACCTTTTAATTAAAATGTAAATATATGATTTAGGTAAAACTATGGCATATTCCCGATGGAGGTCTGTCGATGCACCTGACGGACTGGCTGGTTGAACTGCACGGCCATAAGAGAAGAGTGGCCTACATAGAGTGGCATCCTACCGCTGAGAATATACTGCTCAGTGCTGGCTTCGATTACTTGGTAAGTTATTTTTTACTACTTACTAGTTATTTAGTAGCCAAAAAAAAAATCAGTCAATCAAAATCAGTTATATAAACGGTTTAGTAATTACGAGGGAACATACGATCGGATGTAGATACAAACATACAGATGAAAGACATAACCCTCCTTAAAGCTTTGTCGTAATCGGGTATAACAAAATCATAATACATGAAGGTGATATGTCGAAAAATTCTAATTTGGAGAAAATTAAGTCCAAATTTTGTTTAATATAATAGTAAGTATGTTCATATTTTGGTTATCAAGGGATGTAAACTTAACTATAATAGTCATAAATATGGCTGTTTTAAGATTTTAAACTGTAAATGTAACCATAACAGCATCATCATAATCCATCCCAACCATCTCCATCCTACCATCCATGCATAAAACAGCGAAAATTTGAAAATTCAGGTCTTCACAATAATAAAGAACATTATTATTATTTTATTTTTATTTTATTTTTATTTTATTATTATTTTTATGTCAGATCTTTGTATGGGATGTCGGCAAAGGCGAGGCGGTGAAGATAATAGACTGTCACAGTGACGTCATCTACTGCATGTCCTTCAACCGCGACGGCTCCCTCCTCGCGACCACCTGCAAGGATAAGAAACTGAGGGTCATAGAGCCGAGAAGGGGCATCGTGCTTGCTGTGAGTTGGTTAAAATTATTTTCTTTATTAAATTCGTTAATCATTATTATTAATGTTAAGAGCAGTGATAGCCCAGTGGTAAACTGCTCGCTTTGATAACAAAGTGAAGCTGGTTCAAATACCTGCAAAAAGTCTATTGACATTATCTTATATCAAATGTAATACGACTAATGAGTCATAGACATGAAAAATGTATTCCACACTTAAGTGAAGTAAGTGAAAAGAGAAACACTAATTATGTAAATTGGAACCATGCCTTGGGATTCACTAATATGCTCATGTTTCGCGCTTGTTGAAAAGTTTGTTTGTATGTATGTGTGTGTGTGTTGTATAAAGTAAGGTCGATTCAATCCTTTTTATGAGAAATCCTACAAAAATCCACAAATAACAAACAAAATATAATACTTCAGGAAGGAACATGCCACAGCGGCACCAAGGCGTCCAAGTGCACGTTCCTCGGCAGCTCGGGCAAGGTGCTGACGACGGGCTTCTCGCGGTACAGCGACCGCCAGTACGCCGTGTGGGACCAGCACCAGCTCGAGCGGGCCCTCGTCTGCGAGACCATTGACAGCTCGTCCGGTGTCGTCTTCCCTTACTACGACTCGGATACTAATATGGTACGTGTCACTGACCTCTATAATACCACTGGACTGGCTGTTGTCAACGTACTTTTGTGGCTGCTTGATATTCGCCATTTTGGCGCTGTCGGACGTAGCGAGACGTAGCGAGAGTTTTTGGTACTAAAACGAGCAAAATCGATAACTTTCAATAATAAGTTTTTACAATCAATAAAACTGTTTCAAATAAAGATTTTTATTTTTTATTTTTATTAATCAATAACCGTATCATCATAATTACTACTTATGTTATATTAACAACGAAAATGCAAAATTACTTTCAAAATTAGTTCTCGGGACTCTCGCTAGTGGCGCTTCAAATGGACACAAATAAATTGCTGTCAAACGCTTGGAACAGCCAGTCCAGTGGTATTATAGAGGTCAGTTGGTACGTGTATATTATCTGTCTCGCTTACACCTTTTTCATGCTTTATTTTATGACGCGTTTGGCTCAGTTGGTAGTGACCCTACTTTCTGCGCCAGCGGTCGCGGGTTTGAGTCCCGCTGGGGGCATTCATTTGTTGAGCACGAATGTTTGTACTCCAGTCATGGGTGTTTATATCGATAATATGTATGTATTTAAAATTTATATGTGTAGTATATCAACTCTCTGGTATCCGTAACACAAGCACGTAACGTAGTTTAACACGGAACTAGATGGCTCTGTTGTAATAATGTCCCAACATATTATAAAATAAATTTATTACTATGACTCTGATGCAAATGTGGTATGCCATATATGTATATCCGTTTCGCTCACACATTTTCTCATTGATGATTATAGCTTCATGTCAATATAGTAGGTGATGTAGCTATCTCGCTCACACATTTTGAATAAATAAATCTTTCCCAAAAATTTAATTGTATATTTTATTAACAAAATTGTAATTTAAGATATTACATTCAGGTATACCTCGCCGGCAAGGGGGATGGCAACATTCGCTACTACGAAGTAGTGGACGAGCCGCCATACGTTCATTTCCTCAATCAATTCCTTTCTGGAAATCCTCAGGTACAATTTACGTTTTAACTTTAATGACAATAAAACAACAGTGAAAAAACAAATGTATGACAATAGGAATCATCATCAAGAATCATCATTAAGAAAGAAAAAAGTTCAAATAAATGTCGATAAATAGCATCATATGTATCGGTTTTTATTTGTATGAATGTACAACAGGAAAAAGTACATCCCTATAACGTATATACTATGATTTAAAAAAAATCTAATTAATTCCAAGTCAAATTTCTTTAATGATTTCGCTCAAAAAATTAAAACATGCCACGGAACGCAACCCGAACGAAGCGTTTATTAGTCACGTATGTGTATAAAATATTAATATTAATGTGAAATTGACTTATATTCTAGCGCGGACTAGGTTTTATGCCGAAGCGTGGGGTCAATACCAGTATTTGTGAGGTGTTCCGCTTCTACAAGCTGCATACGTCGCGAGGTCTCTGCGAGCCCATCTCTATGATCGTGCCGCGCAAGTCTGACTGCTTCCAGGTATGTATGTTCTACATGTATTTTTTTTATGCGACAAAGTGGGCAAATGGGCAGGAGGTTCACCTGATGGGAAGTGATCACCTCCGCCCATGGACATCTGCAACACTGCAGGGCTTGCAGATGCGTTGCCGACCTTTCAGGAAGGGGAAGGAGGGAGGAGGGAGAAGGGATGGGAAGTGGGCCTCCCGGACGGACGGATGTATCCTGTCTTTGGTATATATTTATGTGTAAGGCAGTGATAGTATAGAAATAACATGCTCGTTTAGGAAAACGAGTGGAGCAAAATCGGATCTCGGGGTCTCTGTCACTCTTGAAATTTTCATGTGCGATTCATTTCCATCATAACTACTAAGAAAAGCAAGTTTTTATAAGACTTGTGAAGTTCGCTAAGTGGCACTTGGCCAGCGTTGTGAGCCATTGCTTAATTTTCCTCATATCGAAGAGAGGGATGAACCCTTATCTTTTAGTTATTTAAACCTTAGACTCCCCTATGACCTTGACTTTTGTCTTACATTTGAAATGTGGTGAACTAAAAATCCAGAAATTAGTGAGAATATCCAATAACCTTGTTTTACTTCAAAAAAATGTGTCAATTCAAATAGGTAGAAACTAGAAAGTAAAATTGAAGGATTTAGATTAAATATATTTGACTGATAGATTGACAGAGCCATTGATTTATTGATAGATATTTAGTTTGAATGATAGATCGATTGATCGAACGTTTGATTGATCGATATTTTGTTAATTGATAGATTGACTAATCGAATGATTGATTGATCGATATTTTGTTAATTGATAGATTGACTAATCGAATTATTGATTGATCGATATTTTGTTGATTGATAGATTAACTGATCGAATGATTGTTTGATCGATTGATTGTTGTATCAGGAGGACCTGTACCCGGACACGGCGGCGCCGCAGCCGGCACTCAGTGCGCGAGACTGGCTCAGCGGCCTCAACGCGCCGCCGCTGCTCATCAGCATGAAGACAGGTGAATGATGGCTCTAGACTTTTGTGTTTTATTTATATGTTACTTAATCATTTAGCTGGTTAAAAGTAAAAATATTAATAAATATAGCTTTTAAATCTTCAAGCAGCTTTGAAGTTTTTTTTTACTGATGTATGATATGATTATTTGAACTGCATAATATTATTTTAATAATTCTAGATTTATTGTTATGCACTATTACTGTAATACTTATTGTAATCGTTTTGTATTTTTTAATTTATATTTTAGAGATCATTATACACGAATAACACTAAGCAAAGCTACTGACTAAGAACACATTATAGGTTATAATTACAAAAAAAAACACAATATTAAACAGATAAAAATAATCATTTATTTGAAGATACCAGGCAAAAAAGTAATTTAAAAAGGTAAAAAAATAATAAACAAGTAGTAACATTATATTATGTTCCCAGGCGTCACGATATCCACGCACAAGCCGCGCTCCAACAAGGACGCGCCGGCGCTGCAGCCGCAGGACGCGAACAACCGCAAGAAGTTCGCGTTCCTGTCGCGCGAGACCACGCCCGACTATCGCCCGCTTGCCACCTGGCAACCCAGCCACGACGACCAGCCGCAGGTGTGTGTGAGCCCTTATTTCTCTTATATCTTATGGCAGGTGAAACTGTCGCATGTGTGTGTGCTGCCTTATTTCTCTCGTATATCTTCTGGCATCCGGAGCTGTCGCATGTGTGTGCGATGCCTTATTTCTCTCTTATATCTTCTGACAATTGGAACATTCTCATGTGTGTGCGCTGCCTTATTTCTCTTATACCTTCTGGCTTTAAGAGAAGGAGCTGCCTTTTTTTACAGAATCCTGTGATTCGGGTATCAGGTCGGGCCTTTATTAGGAATGAGTTGCCTCAGTGAATAAAGCCATCGATCGGTTGCGCTTTGACTCTTACAGATCGTGTTAAAGTATCGTCCTATTAGGCTTTGAGAATAAAAGGAATAGAGAGTGAACTAGTGTCTGTTTGAACACTTGTCCACTCTCAATATCAAATGTTATAATATTTCCTGTGCAACTGTCTAGTCTCAATGAGATTGGCCGCCATAGCCGAAATCGGTTACGCTGACAAGCCGTATATGTATATGCTTCCTTATTTCCATTTATTTCTATAATGTAAATAATAAAACCTTATCATACAATAATTAAATCATTTATTTTCAAAAGCAGGTAATAGAGAAATGTCAAAAGACAAGTGCAAACCAAAACACGAAGTTCCATCAACTGCAGCGTATGTTCGGGAAGCAGACGGGCGAAGCTGAACCCGTGCCGCTCTACAAGCAGATCAATCAGGGAGATGTCTTCAATACTGAGCATGAGGTTTGTATATTATGTAAATTATATTGTTACTCTATTGAATATTAAATGGGTATTTTTTTTTTAATTGAATGGCTGTCACTGATCATAGATTGAGAGGCCATCCTTACTTAGTTACTTGAATGAATTTATCTTATTTAATATGTATACAAATGTGCAAGGTAATGTGTCTGTTGTTGCCTTTTAACGTTTAAACTTTTAACAGATTTCGACGGGTAAGGATACTACAGCTTACTCCATGTCTATACTGTTCACATTAGATATTAATATTTAAATAAAATGTATGTATGTTTATATAATTTTGTTCAAGTATTAGAATTCTGAAGACGATCACATAATAAGTTAACAATCAGTAGACTTAGCCAGGACTTAATTAGCAATTTACCAGTACACGCAGTTTATACACAGTTGTATTATTATTTTAACATTATTTTGTCGTTTGCTTCATTCAAAAAATTCATAACAACTTTTAAAAAAAAGGTTTCTTTAGTTAAAAAAAGAGTTGAATTATATAATTCCAGTTACGCTTGGCGTTTAACCGGCAAGGCGAAGAGTTGCGAATAGTGAAGCGCCAGCTGCAGAACAGCCAGCAACGTGTACGGGAACTCGAACAGCACGTCGCATCTCTACAAGCTCGTCTGTCGAACGCCTAAACCTATATATTCAATGTCCCCCTTCAGGCTCGTCTGTGGAACGACCTTTACATTCAATTTATCACTACCAGTTCGTCTGTGGGAGGCCTAAATCTTTACATTTGGCGTATGCTTTTAGGCTCGTCTGTGGGATACCTAAATGTTTACATTCGATGTATCCTACAAGCTATTCTGCGGGACGCCTAAGCCTTTACATTCAATTTATCCCTACAGACTCGTCTATGGGAGGCCTAAATCTTTACATTCAATGTACTCCTACAAGCTCGTCTGAGGAACGCCTAAAAATAAGAGGAGTGGATAGACGAGTCTCTGGCAGCTTTCATTGTACTGCTTTAACTAAGGTTACTGTGCTGTCTGCACGTGTATTTGCTTAACTATAGTTATTTATAAAAAAACTGTTTTTTGATTGTGATAATATACATTAATCAAAACATTTCACCAAAAGCTGATCCAGAATATAAAAAATATTAATGATTGCTCATCGATAGACCAATTAGAATAAATAAGGACAACTACGGACGGTCTATCAATTCTAATTTCTGTGTTTGAATTGAATACAAAAGCGTCCTTCACTGACACCGATTATAGGATCAATGTGTGAGGCCTCTTTATATCATACTTTACTGCAATACTGCCTCGCCTTTGCTGTTTTAACCGACTTCGAAGAAAGTAATATGTACTCAAAAGTGTACTTGCCTTTGTGTTACGGGATGTCAAAGCCTATTATTATGAACAGATTTTCATGATACTTTTCTTGATTAGATTACGTTTTAGGGTAGTCTGATATAAAAAAAGATTTTCCACCATTACAGGTGGAAATGTCAAAAGTGAATTTGAAATCGGTGTACCTTTTTAGTTAAAAAAAATTATCTCGTTTTATTGTAATTGTTTGTTCGTTCGTGTTCAGTTATGATGTAAATTAAGTAACATCGTTTCCATTAATTTGATAAGTGAATAAGTGTTCCAAATTCAAATAATTAGTTATGATTACATACGTTATTATAAACCATTCGTATTAGCACAAATTTTTAATATGAACGCTTTCTAAATTGAAAAAAAGTATAAAATCACCAATCTAAACTTAATGCGAACAACATAAAGTAAAACAAGTTTATGATAGTAATATAAAATAACTAAGAACTTAACATCAATAAGGAATAAGCATCGAAATATAAGTTATAAGAAAAATCAATTGAATTGGCCATACTCACATTTCTTCATATAACCAAGCAAATATGCTAAAACTGTTCATCAATGGCCTTACAATCTTTCAGCTAAGCTTTTTTGAACTTAGTATTGTAATATAAGTAGTATCTGATAGGAGTTAAAGCTTTAATTCGCTTGTACAACAAGCCCACTTCAAAGTCGAAGCTTCTATCTGAACATGTTTATGATTAGTAAGGCTTTGATACTTTATTTTAATAGAAATCAGAATTTATTCTCAGTATAGTTTCAAACTTAATAGCGGCTCGGAAGTTAGCTGCGTGTGTAGGTACGCGCATACCTAAAAACTGCGATCTGCGCATCGGAACGTACGATGTTCGGAGCCGCCATTAAGTTTGAAGCGTACTATAAATTTTTTTTGCGTTTTTTTTATATTTTAAGATGGATTTTAATATCGTAAAGCAATGGTCCCCTGACTATGTTAGTTTTAAAACATTTAAAATGTCTGTTCAAAAAAATCCAACAAAATTGTTTTATTAATTATATAACTGCTTCAAAAATCTTAAATTTATATTTACGTATTATTATTACTTAATTTGAATAAATATCTGTCAAAGCTTTGCCAATTATAACCAGTGATGTGAGATCGATATGCAATAAATATGCCTTTATATGTAGTGTGTAGTATTTGATACTTTATGTATTTTCCTCTTTTCTTTTAAGTATATAACTCTAGAATTCGGTTTTTACATTAGTATATATCATTATAAGAACATATTAGATTGTATGCAAAAATAATAATGAGAATGTATGGCTAATCTATACATATAATAAAACTGTAGAAAACTCGTTTTTGTACATCAAAAAAAAATACAAAAAAATAGCCAGGGTGTTAAAGGACAACCAATAGAACCCATTTCCAGCATTTTTAGAATTTTTGTCTGTTTTTCGGTTTGTCGGTTTGTCGGTTTGTCTGTTTATTTATCCGGGCATCACGTAAAATGTACGAAAGCAATGTAGATAACTTTTATACACAACGATTGAACGTAACTTGAAGTAACATTTAGTTTTTGTTTCATTGCAATCGGTTCAGTCTATCAAAAGATATTTGAGTTTAAAGTGAAGAACTAGAGAGAAATTCCAGAAGTAAAATTAGGGCTATGTGCATTTGATCTCTCAACTTCAAGTAACTTTTATACACAACAATATGTGCGTAAATTGAAGTAACATTAAGTTTTTTTGTTTCGTAGTAATCAGTTCACACCTTATAAAAAATGTGAATTAATAAAATTATAATAGTGTTTCCGAAGTAAAATATTAAGACAGCGCCATCTACGAGTATTCGAACTAGAGATCAACTGCGTGCAGTATTGTTCGATAGATGGCGTTGTGCGTATGAAGTCATTTTCTGAATCGCGGTGTTAAGATTTTCCTTGAAAGAATGACCTTCGCCCATGTCTGCCGGCTATCTTTGAGTTGACTGTTGAGTAGGAGTCATTAAAGTTCTGTCTTTAAAGAGGTTTGTCTATGTAAAGGTCTTAAAATAAATTGATAGTATCGTAAATCGTTCGTTCGTTAATTCATTATTTCGTTAATCGTTTTATCTTTCAAAAAATTTTGGTTAGTTAGATTCCGTCTTAATTTCGAAGTGCGAAGTAAATAATAACTTACAATTTGAGTCAAGTAGTTTTATTTACTTCGTAGTTTGAAATTTTATTAGTCTTCACTCTTCATTCTCATTTTGAAAGTTTTTGTTGTTGTAAATTGTTGATTTATTTGGTTCAATATTTTATTTGTTTGGTGCAGTTATTATTTTGAAAATGACTTCTAGAAAAAAAACAAACCTTTCGCAGCGTAGCCGAGATGCGAAAAGGAAGAGACTAAGTAGGTCCCAGGAATCAGAAGAAGATCGTGAAGTGAGGCTATGCGGGGGTGGACCTAAGTATTGGATGCTTTTCTCATGGTCAACTATACGTAGCTCTTTCCCGCGTAAACAATCTCAATAACCTTTTTGTGTATGCTCCAGATGGTTCCACAGCCAATGTTGTTTATAAAGAAGCACTAGCATAAATAAAAAAAAATGATTTGTATCGGTATCCTCCAACAGCGCTTCGCACTAAAAAATACATTGTTAAATTCCGACATCCACGCGAACGAAGTCGCGGGCACAGCTAGTTATAGACATAAAAATGGGTATTAAATGGCTACTAAAGAAAGTTTGCAAAGATTTTGCCGGACAAAATTATTGAAGTATTATCATTTTGCATATAACTTAGTATTTATCGACGACCAAAATTAATATGTATGGTTTCACTTTGTGATAGTACTGTTCTGTGTTTTTAGTGAACCGTAGGTTGTTTTTTCTACGTCATTTATTCTTAATTTAACTCCTATGATATGAATGTCCCTGAATGTGTCGACTATTGTCCGGGTAAAGTCCACTTCTCTATTGGGGAGAAGTATACGAATCTTTACCTGCGTAATGCTTGTGCTTGTGGTTTGCTGAAAAATGGCGTTATACAATATATTTAATATATATAAAATGAATAATTTTGATATTTGGTACAGAAATCTAACGTTACAATACATTTTAATAGATAAAGAAATAATAGTAGAAATTAAAAGAATGCTCAAGCAAAAAAATAATAATAATTGATTCATTTTTTTTAAACTAGCTTATTCGTCAGTGTTTTGTGTAATATTATATAACATTTTTACAAGTTTGTCTTTGTTTTAACAATTTAAAATGAAGTTTGTTTTTTATTTACTTGTACTTTATAACACTTTTGAATTGCGCCTTTTGTACCACTTATTCAATTGTAGAAATATATTTTTTATAAAATTCACGAGGTATCAATTTTCAAAAGTAATATCCCATTGGGAACAAAATTAATCATTCCATACTTTATTATGATTTTTTTATATAGAATTATTGAGCTTATAATACGTTTTCTTACTGATTAGGCCTAAGATTTCACTTTTTATTATGTACAATTTTTTTTATATACTATTTGATTAAGACGTATTATTTTGCCATAATATATGACAAATATTGGCAGATTTTTTTTTTATTTTGTGTTAGGGTATTTGATGAAGTATTTTGTACCAATAAAATGTGTTGCCAAATTTATTTTATGTAACAAGTAAGAGTATCTAAATCGTAATACTATGTAAAGTCAAAATATATTATAGTAGAAAAATGAAATAAATTACTATAATTACTTTTCACATACCCTAAATACAAAGCAGTTGTAGACAACATGACAATTTTGTAATCAATGATGCTTAGCACTATTTTGACGAGCACCGGATAAAGTCTATCCCCAGTTCTATTATTAAGTTTATCGTTACTGATTATTTTATAGTCTGACTTATTTTTAGTGTTACCTGTTAATTTTGAGGTATGTTCCTTTTTAACGGTTATTTATGTCATTTTTTTTTAATCGGTTTATTATAAATATTGTAGTTATTACGATAAAGTATCTCAATTGGATATTGGAATATCCTTTACATGTTGACATTTTTATTTTTTAATTATTATTAATAATCGTGAATTCCGTTTATGTATGTGTGTAGGTCGCTAGTGTTTATTTTTGTATGGTTGTGTATTCTTTAGCTTATTCAATTATTGTTATTTTTATCTTGCATATTATGTACTTTAGCGTTCAATATCGAAAAATGTACTGCCAGATAATTTATGAAATAAATTGTACAAAAAATGTTACCTGAATTTTTTGTACATAATAACGGAATTTTTTATTTAGTATTTTCAGTATAGAGTAGGTGCTACATTGTGAGCCATCGATGCTTGAATGATTAGCGATCGCTTAAAGTGTTTTATTAAGAAATAGAATTGTAGTAAGCTAGCTTTTGTTAAGTGTATGTTGTACCTCCGCTTAAAATACTTTTTTACAAATTAAACTTTATATATAAATTCATTAAAAATATCCGTCAAATCAATATTAAATACTTTTGTTTATTTATTTGAAAAACTAAACTCAATGTATATATATATAAAACATTTCAAAAATAAAATTATGTAGAGTATTTTCAAAATTTTCGGTTAACATTCCATGTATAACAACGATATTGGGTAAGTGAGATGAATCAAAAGTATTATTTCATATAAGCTGAATTTAGTAATTAGTTTTGTGGCTAAGTCGACGTTAATATTTATTGTGTATTTTTATAACATGCTTGTGTAGCACAAATTTTCAATAAATGTTTGAACATTTAATTCTTTTTACTACAACCTCCAGCTGATATTATTGTGAAATGGATATTTACATTAGATACATAAGATAATGTCATAGTTGCTAATTGTTATTTAACTTTAAAAAAATATATTAAAAATCAAATTCAATATGCTAGGTAGTTTGTTGAAATAAATAAAAGAAAATTTAATACCAAATTTTATTATAAATTAAAATACAATCTTAGTGATGTCAATAACTTCATGGACGGAATGTGGACGGAATACTTAAGTTACAAAATTACAATTCTTAAAACACAATACTCTTATAGAAGTGGTCACTGTATTGCATATACAATAAATACATTGTTATATGATTTTATATTATTACAATACAATATTAACAGATGTACTACAATATTATTTGTGTTAATTTGTCCATCTTTCATGTCAATGAGGGCTGAAGAGTTACATAGTCTATTTTTTACCGTAGCAGGTTATGCATATATGTATAATAAATAAAAATATGTTCCAAGCGACGCTAGGAACGATACATCGAAACTAACTATGGATATCTCGCAGGAATCTTTCATTTTCCCTGAATGAAAGTAGTAAAGTAACCTATATCTATCGTTGTGCTAAATTTTATCCAGTTCTATTCTAATGATATTAGGTAATAAATATCCATACAACCAAACTTTCACATTTATAATATTCAAATATGCGATTAAAATATAACCTTAGTGATGTAAATAACTTCATGGACGGAATGTGTATAGAATAAAAAAAATATAAAATTGAGATTCTTAAAATACAATAAAAATAAAGAGGTAGTCACCTAAATTAAAACATGTGTAAACATTGTACCATATAAAACATAAAAAGTATTACGCATTTAAAAAACTATACATTTAGATATAAATAAAAGTATTGTTAAAAATATTGTAGATATATGTGTGCTAGATGATCCATTACACCCATCAGTGTTGCAAGTGTAAATACATGTTCGGTATTCTAATTTATCTCCAGGTTGTTGTACATAGTTGCAATAGTTCCCTAGATCTAAGGAAGAGCAATATCTCTTTGTACCAATGCCTCCTGTAAAATGACAGTGAAAAAATAAATTAAGTCTGGCGCCTCTGGGCTCTAGGTCACTGATAATTTAATAGCATTTCATTTTTGTTATATCAGTATCAAAAATAATAATATTACAAATAGCAGTAATAAAGTAGTCTTCAATGTTAATCATTTAACCATAATATATAGTATTATAATAGAATAACAAAGACAAAGCATAAACTTAGATCATATTAAACCTAGACTACTGTGTATGTTGTTACTTAGCATAAGTAACAAGTAGTGCTGTTAGCAAATTGTGTAGGAATAGGAAATAAACAAAAATAAAATATTAACCTCATATGCTTAATATACATTTATAATAAACAAGTGTGCCCAAAGCAAGATCAAAATTGTTAAGACATTTTCTTAAGTGTTCAAAAGTGCTGCAGACATACATCTATACATATAATAAAATATGATTAACTGAGTCGAATCTGCACATTAATTATTATTGGAAAATCTTATTGATGATTATTAAATCATTATTATGGATAGAGAGGCCAAATCTATTGTTTTTAAAAATATTTTGTCTGTGACTAAATCATATGGAAATCATTGTATAGATTTTGATGAAATTTGTTATTTGGTATGATGATAGGTGGCTATCTGGACAACGTAAAGGATATGCTTTACTGCGGGAAAATGTATTATCTCAGTGAAATATATATATATATATGTTGGGACATTATGTTGGGACATTATTACAACAGCGCCATCTAGTTCCGCAGTAAGCTACGTTACGTGCTTGTGTTACGGATACCAGACAGTTGATATACTACATAATATATACATTTTAAATACAAACATATTATAAATATAAACACCCATGACTGGAGTACAAACATTCATGATTAGCAAATGAATGCCCCCAGCGGGACTCGAACCCGCGACCGCTGGCGCAGAAAGTAGGGTCACTACCAACTGAGCCAAACGAGTCGTCGAAATATATACTAACCGTTAAAATGTACAAAGATACAAGCCTGAGTAGAGTGAGGATGAGTCTATAGTAAAATATATAATATCACACATGTATCACATATCAGTTGCTTGTTTGAAATATAAATCATAAAAAAAACAATAAATATATAAAATTGATAAGTTTACAAAATATTTTTTTAAATATTAAATTTTTTATATAGGTAGGTTACATTATATAAAAATTAATAAGTAAAAACCCCATACGTATTTATGCTGTTAAAATAATTATACACATAGGAATTGCAAATTTTATGTATATATTGAAATTATAGGTAATTTTTCATAAAAGCAAAGTAAGTAAACATAAAAATAAATTTAATCTTACATATATCTCAAAAGCTTAGATATAAGCTTTAAGCTAAACAAGTAGATTATTATATTAATAATAAAAATTATACACACTGAGGCTCATTGATAGCTAATTTATAGCTTTATAGTTTATACCTACTTTTTCAACAAGAATATTTATTATTTTTCCCATTTCCTTATAAGAGACATAGACTAATTTTTATTTTCATCTAGATATATAAAATTGTATAATGGCTCAATTCTTATGTATTAAATTAGTGAAAATATATATTTTTAAATAGTAATAAATATAAATTAATTAAACAGTAATTTGTATGGGACATAAGGTTTACATATTCTTACTATATAACTATACTCTATATTATTAGAACAACATAAATCATCATATAAACATCACCATAACCATTTTAACCATATTAAATAAATTAGAAGTGCAACTAGTATACAGTGATAGTGAAAACAATTAGTAGGTTGTTAGTATGAACCTGCAGATTTGATACAATATTGGGCATCATAAACATTGTCACATTCTATAGGTGTTAATGGACTTGAATCTAAGCTCATAAATCCATCACTACATTCCAATGTTGATGTAGAATTGCATTGGTAGCACTTAATTCCTTTGACTATAATAAGGTAAGAAATATAAGTTAGTATTATAAATTTAGTAACAGAATTATGCTACTAGTTACAAAATAAAAAGGTAAGTAACAAAAGACTATATACTAGCACACCCTACATTGTAGTGACACAGTTTAATGAATTAAAAATAATGTTAAAAGCAAACATGATTTAGTTGTTTTAGTAAAAAGTATCCACCACCAGGTATTGGTTATTGGTTGGCATATTTTATTCATAATTTATACCTTCAAATCTGCCAACTTGCTTAATACAGTATTGAGCATTATGAATATTTTCGCAGTCTATTGGCGACAACTCTGTGTCTGTGTCTAAATATTCATTACATTCAAATGGTTCATCTGAATCTGTTCCAGAACACTGGTAACAACTAATTGCATATGCTATAATGACAATAAAACAAAATTATAAAAAAAATCTAACGAAAAATAAATAGAACTACTGGGCGTTGCTTCTTATTATTGTAAATGAAAATACATACCTGACTTTATAGTATTTACGGTAAAAACTAGAAAAAGTAAATATTTTGTTATTATTTTTGCCATCCTTAATTTCAGTCAGTAATTAACTAAGTTTAATACTCGTAATTTTAAATTTATTTGTTGTGCTTAAAATCTAATTACAACCTCCAAGCCAACTGCTAACTGTCAAGTTATCTATATTCTATACTCTTTGCTGTCAAGTGTCAACTGTCAACTGACAGTCTAGTGTTGCAAAAGTTAAAAATAGAAAAACCTAGAGAAATCTCACAATTTTCATCCAGAATAAAATAAGAGCATTTTGTGACAATATTATACAAAATAATATTTTTGAGTCTATTATAATATCTATTTCTCAGTTACATAATTTATGCAATAACATTATTCGTATCCGTCATTTTAGGTGTTACCAGCTATTATTATATACATTTTCTATGCATTTTTTACACTTTAACTAGCCTTTCCCGCGGCTTCGCTCGCGTTCTAAAGGCTGGAAACCAAATTCTTTCGCCCTTCCGCCCATCTTGCACGCGGTGTTTATTATTTTGATGCGAAGAACTATGATATCTCGTAAGATATTCATTGAAATCAAATGATGCCAAGAGCACAATTAAATACTTGTGATGAATAACTTATTTATTTGGATAAGGATTAATATCATGTTTATTTAACACTGCAAACACTGCATTAACTTAAAATAAATTTGATTACCATAAGAAAGGTTAACCTTAAAAGATAGACATATGCTACCGCGGACTTTTTTTTTAGAACTTTTTAAGGGGAACAATTCCGTCATACATGATTTGTATTGATCTTCTCGGGGACGCTTTAAAGATGGGGCCAAAGAGTATAGAACTATAGATAATATACTGGGAATGGGGCTCTAATGACATTTGATTCAAATGATTCGAATGATGACGGTGAAAACTCTATTCGAGGGAGATTTTATATTAATTCGAATTACCACTTGATTCGAAATGTCGGTCAGGTTGATTCGAATGAGTTCGCGGATTCGTATCATTTTAACAATTCGAATTAGTTCGACGATTTAATTCAATTTCTTGATTCGAATCAATTTCTTTGATAACATAGGTAACATTTTCTAGTAGTAAACCCCATCCGTAATTTTTCAGAATGTGGTAAAATTGAGTTTTACTCGATAGTTTTTCAGAACTAATTTGAAAACGTTTACAAAGAATTGTACATTAGGTAATAATATAGATAAAAAAGTCGGTCGGTCCTTTCGTGCTTTTAAAACAAATTAGTATACTCTTGATTTCGATAAGATAAAGCTTACTCAAAATTAGGTAGACCGTAGACCTATATTAGATAGATCTAGACTTATATCGATTTGAATCATCGTATTGACTCGAATCATCGTATTGATTCGAATCATCGAATTGATTTGAATCATCATATTGATTCGAATCAAGGGCTTATTCGAATCATGATTCGACTTTTTTGCCAGGTGATTCGTCATTCAACCAAAATTATTCAATTAACATTTTTAATTACGACGACTACGACGAACTATCGATGTATATCAAAAAAGTTCAAATTTCAAAAGTCGAAATATGGGGACTAACTTCAGTGACCCCGACAATGAAAAATGAATTTTTTAAATTTCTACTAAGTACAAGTAGGTACTAAGTGAAAAGGATTGCTGTACCTAGCGTAGCGTGTAATTTCAAAATTCAAGTTTGTCATTTGTCAAGTGTCATCAGGATCTTCGTAATTCGTATAGAGTATTCAGTATAGTATATAAAGTAATTCGTATATTAAAATTTAAAACCAGAGGTTTTTATTACTATTCAATATTCATCTAAGCCATACGTATTTCTAGGTAGGTATGCAATTTTAACTTTTAAAATTATTGTATTTGGCCATGTTTTTTGCTATCAGCAAATAATATAAAACAAAATTTGTGTTAAATGTAGAAGGTCAATTTTAACCAATCTTTAAAATATCGCAAAAATAAGATTCTTTTTAGTAAATTGAATGTAAATTTTGAATGTTTTTTATGTTACTGTGATAAGTTAAGCTAATTACCTATGTATTTGAAGATGGAGAGAATAGGCGATTAAAGGAACTGAATGGATTAAAATAGTTTAAGAGTGTCATATTATGATATGTTATATAGTAGAATCATATTTTAATTTTTAAATTTTTTTATAAAATTCTTCTAAATAAAATTATATACTTATTAATTTTTTTATAAAATATAGTATATTATGTAAAATTAAAACTAAACTAATTTATATCTTCATAAATAGAGATTTAAATTTATATTTTATATTTATAATTCAGCAGTATGACC
The DNA here is from genome assembly GCA_951802675.2 of Boloria euphrosyne. Taxonomy (NCBI): domain Eukaryota; kingdom Metazoa; phylum Arthropoda; class Insecta; order Lepidoptera; family Nymphalidae; genus Boloria; species Boloria euphrosyne. The sequence goes on from OX637877.1 coordinate 8,377,514, forward strand.
CAAATTTCAACATGATAATTAATATATATCTACAAGAAGACAAAAAAAAATGGTGCAATTTAGATATTACCTATATTGCAATTTCTTCTTCTATTAGGTACATAGTATTTTTACAAAGTAAACATATTCACTTTAAAGATCTTTTTTCTTCCCTTAGTTTCTTTAAAAAAAGCTGCATGAAATAATGTAATTTAATAAATTTTTATATAAGGGAAATAAAAAAAAAACACAAAAATAAATAAACAATACTTATGATTGTATGATATGCCCACTTCCATTTAGTCGGGTTCAGTTTGGTCAAATATACTTTTTTTATATTTCTTTTGTGTTGTACATTTTTTATCACATAATCTCTTTAGGGAGAAGGTCATCCTTTGACAATTAATTTTTGACAATAGCCCATGTTTGGCAAACATATTATATGACAACACATTTGGCTCAGTTGGTAGTGACCCTACTTGCAGCGCCAGCAGTTGTGGGTTCGAATCCAGCTGGGGGAAATCATTTGTTGAGCACAAATCTTTGTACTCCAGTCATGGGTGTTAATATTTATAATATGTATGCATTTTGAATTTATATGTTTAGTATATGAACTATCTGGTATCCATAATACAAGCCTTGTTAGCTGCTTATCACGGAACTAGATGGCGCTGTTGTAATAATGTCCCATCATATTTAATATTTATTTATTATTTAAAACATAATGAGTATAGGTATACTACAAGTCTGTTATTATTTTTTATCTAAATTATACCTTGTGCGCTGTAGCATGGTGCGGGTGACAGATTCAGTAACGTTTCGTTTCACTCTTGAAAGTTGCCGCGATTTACAAATTATAACTTAGTATTTCAGCTGTACCACATTCGTAATATATTTACTGTAGTAAATTAAATTAAACCCAACCAGAATGTTCTAGTCTGCAAATAAAGTCTAATGAAAAGAAAAATTAAGCAAAGTGCTATGCGTATAACGTAACTCCATAGACGTAAGCTAGTGATGGGATGTACTGCTACGATGGATAGTCGATGTTTTTTTATAATAAAAAACGTATATTGGGAGTAGTTCAATTATAGTCTATACTTATATTAATGAAACAACAGAACGTATATAAAAAAATTATTTTATTCGTCTAAAATCATATAAAGCTCCCTGGCCTGACTACCAAAAACAGTTTTTTTTGTATGCTTAGGCATCGCAATAACAACAAAATCAATAAACTTTAGCAAATAAAGCAAAAAAATCACTTGAACACTGGGGAAGCTGCGGGTACTGTTAGTTTTATATAAGAAGAAAGATATTATTATGTAGCCATAAAATATATTTATTGAAGTTTATACACGTAGTTACACTGCGCAACTGAATAACACAGTAATTTTCATAACACTTAGATTTATGCTGCGAGTATCGTTAACGATAAAAATGAATTGCATAACTTCACATCCCTAGTCATGTGGTACTGACAGATGACAACGTCATATAGGAAACTGTCACCCGCACCATGCTACAGCGCATAAGGTATAACTTATTGTGAAATGGAAAAATATAATGACTACTTATAACTCTCAATAATAGTAAGCACAATAGTATGCACATAATAGGTCCTTACATATGAAATTGGCGTTTTGTATGGGAGGAATATAAAATCGTTTTTTTTTGTATGATATATTTAATTAATCAAAGTATGTATAGTACGATTCAAACTTAATGGCGCAGTCGCACTCGCAGCTAACTTCCGAGCCGCCATTAAGTTTGAATTGTACTATACCATTATTATCGATCCATTTTTGCCATCTTAAGGGTAGTTCGTTGATCCCTTTACTAAAAAAAAACGGAGGGACGAGAGTCAATAAATTCTTTGAATGCAGTTTGGACTGCCACATCAGATCCAGATCCAAATTCCGAATAAAATGGTATTGACCAGCCTTGGTTGTTTAGCAGCTAGTTCTTCCATCATGGTTTGCAGTTGCTGACAATAGATATCTGCCGTAACCGTTTGGTCAGATTTTAGAAAGCTGTATTGAACGACAGCGGCCCTAGTCCACCAAACACTCACAAGTAACTTTTTCTGAGTCAATTTTCGCTTAGGGCAGGATTTGGCTAATTCTCCAGGGGACAGTCATTGCGACGAACGCTTCCGATTATCGTAAAGGATCCATTTTTCATCACAAGTAATGATCCGATTTAAAATCCCTTCATTATTGTGTCAGTTGAGCAATGTAACGCAGCAGTCGACGCGTGTTTTCTGGTTTGCTTCACTCAATTCATGAGGTACCCACCTTTAAAGTTTTTTTATCTTCCCAATTTCCTTCAAGTGGATTAAAGCAGTTTTATCACTTACACCGAAGCCTGCTGCTAACTCTGAAGTGGTTTGCGATGGATCCGCTTCCACAATAGCCTTTAATTCTTCATTATTCATTTTGGTCTCGGGTCGTTTACGGGGCTTGTTCTGAAGGTCGAAATTTCCAGAACGAAAATGTTGGAACCAAAACCGTACCGTGTTTTCTTTTGCGACATCAGCGCCATACACATTGTTAATTCTTCGAGCTGTTTCTGCAGTACTCGTGCCACGGTAGAACTCATATTCGTAAATAAAGCGATATTTCAATTTTTCCATTGTGCGATATGAACGACTCCAAAGAAAAAATAATCAAGAAAAAAACAAATGAATGACTGTTTTGGAAACTCAAATGTACCAAATAAATGAATATATAAATTTGAATTTGGAATTTTTAACCAAAGAGGAGATATTTGAGATCAAAGTGGCCTGTACAACAAAACGCCAATTTCATATGTAAGGACCTAATATTTTGTGGATTAATTATTTTCGTTATATTCATATAAATACTTTCTTGAATAACTAACTAATAATTAATATTTTTTTACAGAAATAACACTTAACATAATAAAATAACATTTAAATAATTATAATGTTCTCCGATAAAGTTGTTCTTGTAACTGGTGCAAGTTCTGGTATTGGTGCCGAAACTGCCGTGGAATTTTCAAAACTCGGAGCCAATGTCGTAATAACCGGGCGGAATAAATCGAAATTAGACAATGTTGTAGAATTGTGTGTAGAGAGCTCACCGAAAAAACTAAAGCCAATATTTATCATCGCCGATATGAATAATGAAAAGGATATTGAAAGCATCGTAAAAATAACTATAGATAGTTTCGGAAAGTTGGATGTATTGGTTAATAATGCGGGCGTTTTAGAAGCCGGAACAATAGAAACTACTTCCTTGGAACAATACGATAGAGTTATGAATACAAATGTTCGTGGCCCGTATTACTTAACAATGTTGGCTACACCTCACCTCATTAAAAGTAAGGGGAATATCGTCAACGTTTCAAGTGTCACTGGAATGAGATCGTTCCCTAACGTACTAGCTTATTGTATGTCAAAATCTGCTCTCGATCAGTTTACTAGATGCGTAGCACTTGAACTAGCACTAAAGGGTGTTAGAGTTAATGCCGTCAACCCCGGTGTCATAACGACCGGTTTGCATAAGAAAGGTGGAATGAGTGATGAGCAATATGAAGAATTTCTAAGGAAATGTGCTGAAACTCACGCTATAGGTCGAGCGGGTGATGCTAGTGAAGTATCAGCGGTAATAGCTTTCCTAGCTAGTGACGCAGCCAGTAATATTACAGGAGCGACGCTACCTGTTGATGGAGGTCGTCATGCCATGTGTCCCCGATAACTTGTACCAATATATTATGGAAATAGCAACTCTCCCTTGCTTCGCTCGGGTTCCTCATTAGGTAAATTTCACGGTTAGTATGGTTTCATCAGTATCACTTAAGAAATGATTGATCCACCTAACAAACTTTCATCTCACTTTTTACCTCCTGAAGGGATGATTTCTGGGATACTTTTTTTTATATCTAAATCTGCCTTAAACATACAAAAATAGTTTTTCTATATAATAGTAGTATATAGATACACTAATTTAAATACTAATTAAAATTTATGTTCGTGGAGAGTGGTAGCCCAGTTGGATAACTGTGTATTCAGTCCTTTTTAACGTCCCACTGCTAGGCACGGTCCTTCCTTCTATACGAGATCAGGCCATAGTCATAGAGATGTATTTTAGATCTCTACATATTACACCTACATATAATAAAATTCGTACTGATTCGAATCTGTACATTAAATAACTTATTCAAATTCATTATTAGCAACGCAGATGCATAATCTAATCTTTTTGGATTTTCGTCTATCTGTCAGGATGCGGTCAGCATCACGAGTAAACTACTGGACAGATTCTAATGAAAATATCTCTGAGAAAATACTAACCGTTAAGACGCATCCAGGAAACGAAACCAGAGCGGAGCGAGGCCGAGTCAATATTATAATAATACTATGTGGGTATACTTACTATAATGGGGTACATTTGTATTTTCCATAATAATATTATTTACAGGTCAAACAAATGAAAGACATTGTGAAATCCGAATTATTTAAATATATATTTTAGTTACGAAATAAACATAAATGTTTATTGCTTTTGTTTCTCATTATAATTTGAATTGTATGAGTATAGTGTGTGTAACACTCAAATATTGTATTATGTAAATTATTAGAGATTTATTTTAAACAATCAACTATAATGTATGTTAAATTACAAATATATTTTTATTAAAAATATGCTGTCTTTTTGTAAATATTTTAATATAAGTATGGAATTTCACAAAACCTACTGGCACCCGATCGTTATCTACTATATAAAAATAAGTCGGGTTTTCCTTCCTGACGCTATAACTCCAGGAACGCACGAACCGATTTCCACGGTTTTGCATTCGTTGGAAAGGTCTCGGGCTCCGTGAGGTTTATAGCAAAGAAAAATCAGGAAAAATTTCAACAGAAAAGCGGAAAAATCTTTTAAATTATACTAAAGAGGTTACACCTATTAGGTTACTACAATAGTTTATTATATTATTTTCCCCGGGCGGAGCGAGGGCGAGTCTATTATTTTGTTTTGTTTGTAAGAATTTTTTAAATGAACGAAAAATGAAATATTAAAAAAAGTTGTTACATATTTTTTGACAAATATTTTTAACAGAGGCATTTATTTATTTACGCAAGGAAAAATTTAGAACGTCATTTGCTTAGAAATTGTTTATAAACAAATTGGCAAGTTTAAAATTTAATCAATATTTTTAACGTTTTATTTCATGGCAGTTTTTATTGTTAATATACTTCTCATCAAAAAAATCGAAACACCTCCGTTTTAATTTGTTAAAAATTTAAACACCTAATTTAATACAAAAGTTTTTATTCCATGAAAAAAAAAAGTTATTGTATAGCTGGTAATCTGGCCATTACAATGGTAAGCGAAAATTCAAAATTCGAAATTAGAATTTCATTTGTTTATCCTCTAAATGAAATGACACTATTTTGAGACAAATGTGCGTCTACAGTAAGAGAACATTTCACGTTTAAAAACTAAAAATTTGCGTTTATCTTTGACGTTTTTGTTTTTAATTTGCTTACTGTGACTTTAAGACGTCTGAAAAAAGTTTTATTTCCTAAAACATATGGATACTTCGCCCACAGAAGCCGCCCAAGTGGTGGCATTGCTGGATTCTGGACTTAGTCAGCGTGTTGTGGCTCGAACATTGCATCTAAGCCTGTCATCTGTTCATAGAGTCTACAACCGCTATCGAGAGACTGGTATGTTCACGCGCCGATCTGGATCTGGCAGGAATCGGGTCACTTCTGAGAGAGATGATCGATTTATTGTATCAACTTCTTTACGAAACCGGCGCCTTAATGCATTTCAACTGCAGCAGCAGCTTCAAGTTGTACGAAGGGTCGCTGTAAGTGACTCTACAATTAGAAGAAGGTTGAAGGAACGTGGACTGGTACCACACAAGCCAGCAAATGGACCGAAATTAACTGCAGACCATCGAAGAGCGCGCCTTGACTTTGCACGCGAGCACCTAAATTGGTCATACCGCCAATGGAGCAAAGTTCTCTTCTCTGATGAATGTAAAATCATGCTCTATGGTAACGACGGAAGGAACAAGGTCTACAGAAGAGATGGAGAACGCTTTGCACAATGCTGCATTGAAGAAAGGGTTAGTTATGGTGGTGGTTCGTGGACGGTTTGGGGAGGAATCAGCGCCGACGGTAAGACAGAATTTGCCTTCGTGTCTGGGCCACGTCTACCTGCTTTGAACTGTCATCGGTACGTGGAACAGTGCCTAGAGCCTCACGTGATGCCCTATGCACACTTTATCGGCAACGGGTTCACATTTATGCACGATAACGCCAGAGCCCACACCGCAAGCGTCGTACGTGATTACCTTACCGAAGTCGGTATCTCCATAATGGAATGGCCAGCAAGGAGCCCGGACATGAATCCAATTGAACATCTCTGGGATCAACTAAAGAGGCAAATCCGAGCGAGAGATCCTGCCCCAGACTCACTTGACCAGCTAAAAGTGCCATTCAGGAAGAATGGGACAACATCCCACAGTATGTCATCGTAACTCACATCCGATCGATGAAAAACCGGATGGAAGCGGTGATAAGAGCTCGACGAGGGAACACTAGTTATTAAACGTCATTTATTAAAAGGTTTTCAGGTTTTTTTTCACCTACGTGTGTTGTTTCATTCATTACCTTCGTTCTCCATACAAAATAAAAATGACTCATTAAAAGAAACACGAAACCTATGAAAATTTAATTTGAATTTAGAGCTATAACATTAGAATTTGAAAACCTCATAAAGCTCACTATTAAGCGACATTTGATATTTATTCGTAAATACTACAAAAAAACTGATGATCATTACAAAACATAAACTTTCAAGGTGTTTCGATTTTTTTGATGAGAAGTATATTAGTTTTTTATATATTTTTATATCATTAAATAATTATACTTTGTGCGCTGTAGCATGGTGCGGGTGACAGTTTCCTATATGACGTTGTCATCTGTCAGTACCACATGATTAGGGATGTGACGTTATGCAATTCATTTTTATCGCTAACGATACTCGCAGCATAAATCTAATTCTCATTTTTAGTGTTATGGAAATTACTGTGTTATTCAGTTGCGCAGTGTAACTACGTGTATAAACTTCAATAAATATATTTTATGGCTACATAATAATATCTTTGTTCTTATATAAAACTAGCAGTACCCGCAGCTTCCCCAGTGTTCAAGTTATTTTTTTGCTTTATTTGCTAAAGTTTGTTGATTTTGTTGTTATTGCGATGCCTTAGCATACAAAAAAACTGTTTTTGGTAGTCAGGCCAGGGAGCTTTATATGAGTTTAGACGAATAAAATCATTTTTTTATATATGTTCTGCTGTTTCATTAATATAAGTATAGACTATAATTGAACTACTCCCTATATACGTTTTTTTATTATAAAAAAACATCGACTATCCATCGTAGCAGTACATCCCATCACTAGCTTACGTCTATGGCGTTACGTTATACGCATAGCACTTTGCTTAATTTTTCTTTTCATTAGATTTTATTTGCAGACTAGAACATTCTGGTTGGGTTTAATTTAATTTACTACAGTAAATAATGATTTAATATATTACGAATGTGGTACAGCTGAAATACTAAGTCATAATTTGTAAATCGCGGCAACTTTCAAGAGTGAAATGAAACGTTACTGAAACTGTCACCCGCACCATGCTACAGCGCACAAAGTATAGTTATGGCATTATTTTATTTGACATTTCTTCATAGGTTAACGAAAAACAATTTTAATAATTAATAACTTCATGAACGGAATGTGTATCACTATCACTACATATATACAACAGTTCTGCGCCGCGTCTGTCTGTCTGTCTATCCGTGATAAACTCAAAAAGTACTGCATCGATTCTCATGCTGTTTTCACCAATAGATAGAATAATTCTCCAGGATTTAGTATATAAAAGTTTTTGTATACATTGGCTAAAATATGATATCTCTTGGAAAGGTGTCTGAAAAAAATAAGCCGTCTCGGAACTTTCATTGAGCTATTTACACAAATACGGTATAAATGTTTATCATTTTAAATGAGTTATACATTATACATGCATATATACTCTTAACACCATATAAATTAATTATTAAACGAATATCTTAGGAGTAGGTAATCGCAAAAAAATTACGGATGCGGGAAAAAAATTCAAGCGAATCGTCTTGCCTACTGTTAAGCTAATAATTTATATATGTAGCAATATACTCTATGGCTAATAATACTAGTGGAACCCGCGGCTTCGCTCGCGCTAAATAAATAGTAGAATATAAAGTTTATAAACTGGAGATTCATAACACACAAATCACAACACAATGAAAGAGGTCACCTTAATTAAATATGTGCAAACATAGTACAATATGAAAATAAAAATAGTATACATTTCAAATAACTATACATATTGATATTAATAAAAGTATTGTTAACAATATTGTAGATATATGTATGTTAGATGATCCATTACACCCATCAATGTTATTGCAAGTGTAAATACATATTTTGTATTTTAATTTATTTCCAGGTTGTTGGACATTGTTGCAATGGTTTCCTAGATCTACGGAATAGCAATACCTCTTTGTAATATTGCCTCCTGTAAAATAAAAGATATTCATAAACACGTTTTACATATTTATTACAAATCAATGATACACAATATACATACATTATACATATATACGGGTTGTCCTAATTTAACGATAAGCGAAATTAGGTTCTTGAAAAGAAATAGTGGATGCGTATTTTTTGAGGATAGTATTTATAGCAAATAAATTATTTTTAACAAAAAAACAAACACCGACTTTAAAACTAAACAAATCTAAACTAAAACGTAAAAAATAATACTTCTAATTACTTCGTTATTTTTGGAGTCGGTGCCAAACAAAGCAATAAAACCTCAATAGATAATTGATTGATCTATCAAATATTAATAATTGTATAAATATAATCAAGATTCCGTTCAAAAGTTTATTGCAAAAAGGCAGGATAAAGCTGTCCTTCTTGACTTTTAGTTTAGGTTTGTTTAGTTTTGAAGTCAGTTTTTTTAATTAATTAAATTATTTGTTTCATTTGTCATTTCTTCTATATTTAGTTTTATATAATCAAAGATTTAGATAGCTTAATATATTTTCCTTAGTTTACACAAAATCAATTTCAACTAGTACACAGTGATAGAGAAAACAGTAAGTAGTTAGTATGAACCTTTAGATTTGATACAATATCGGGCATCTTCAACATCGTCGCAATCCATAGGTCTTAATGGATTTGAATTTAAGTACATATATCCATCACTACAATCCAATGTTGATGTAGAATTGCATTGGTAGCACTTAATTCCTTCAACCATAATAAAGAAAAATATATAAGTTAGTTACTATAATCTTTTTAACAAAACTATATATATATATACTTAAATAACCAAAAGTTAATAACAGAAGATAAATATATTAGCACACCCTACAAATTAGCTACACAGTTTTACGAATTAAAAATAATATTAGAAGCAAATATTATATTTTAGTAGTTTTAGTAAAACGTATCCACCACCATTGGTGATTGGCTGGCATATTTATTCATAAATTATACCTACAAATCTGCCAACTTGCTTAAAACAGTATTGAGCATTGTGGATATTTTCGCAGTCACAACTTATTGTATATGCTATAATCTATACATAATACGAATTACGATTGATGGAAAATCTTTCACTCCTACGTTTTTCACGTACAATAACTGGTACCATGGAGTACCTACTTAACTTAAGAGATAGGTTCGTCAAAATTATTTATTACTTATTAGAAAATTATAGGTATTGGTAAGGTCTACAGAAAAGTTTGCAATAGTATATAATAACTCATAATTTTTTTTATCTTATTAAAATAGTTATTACTATCGATACAGAATCGGTCGTATCTAAGCATTGAGTAATAATAACTCAATGTATCTAAGTTAGATTCGACCTCTAAAATTTATGTCTGTCGGTCTGTGACCACATCAAGAGAAAACTACTGGACAGATTCTGATGAAATTTGATTTGAGACAGCTGGTTATTTGCGTCAACATATAGGATACTAAGTACTTTTTACTCCGAGAAAAATATCTTAATTTTAAAATATCTAACTACTACTAATCTATAAGCTAAATAGTACGTATCTACTAGAACTACTACTGTAAGAAAACAAGAAAGTAAAGAAAATAGGTACTGGGCGTTCTTACTTATTATTGTAAATGAAAAAACATACCTGATTCTCTGTTAATAATAGTACTATTAGTACTATTGTTGAAAATGATAGTACTATTAGTACTATTGTTCATTGAAGCTGATTTTATAGTAATTACGATAAAAAGTAAAAATAAAATATATTTCGTTGTTAATTCTGACATGCTTAATTTTAGTCAGTTATAAATTAACGGTCTTATTCATAAAAAATTATAGAAGCTTTATTAGCTTGTTAATAAGCAAATTCTCAAAAACATTATTCATAAACGTTCAATAGTGTTAAAACGCTCTATAAGTATTCAATAACGGCTCTGTAACTTATAGTAGCTTGAGGCCTACTATAAGCCTACTATAAACCTTTAATAAAGGACAAGATGGTCGTCTTGTCATCAGTGACAGCTGATAATTTGATTAAACTTGAAGTGAGATTATTTTATTTGGTGTCTAGTGACATTGCGTAATTGTAAAACATTGTTTAAAATTATTTTTTTGCTGTGTATCAAACCAAGATACCATATATGATATAATGCAAGCTCCCCAAACTATAGCCGCCATTGGCTTTGGTGTTTGGAAGCAACGGTTTCAAAGCTTGTTGTATGGATACACCGTTCACATGCGTAACGTAAAACCTACATATGTGGCTGTTGCAGTTTTGCATAATATTGCAATAGATCATCAGGACACAGTTCCAGGTAATTTTAATCATATTATCATAACTTCACATCAACACATGTATATTACTATTTATGTAAGCAATATTTTTTTTTTACAAATGTTATTTTATTTCAGAAAATGATGATGACATTCATATTATTCAGGAGAATGGCTTTGCAGCACCTACTAATATGAGTGAAAGAGGAAGAGTAGGAAACAGTACTTTCCTGCGAGCATTTATTGATGAGCATTTTAACTATGGATAGAAAAAATAATAAATTATTAATATAATATTATAAATTCGAAAGTAAATGTCTGTCTGTCGCGGTTTCACGCCAAAACTACTGAACCTATTTAAATGAAATTAAGTACACAGATAGTCTAAAGCCTGAGAAAGGACACAGGCTACTTTTTAAGGCGAAAAACGGCATGTAAGAGGATGAAATAGGGGATGAAAGTTTGTATTGAAATTATGTCATTTTTAAAACTAGAAGCTTGAAATTTTTTTAGGATTTTGATTAGATATAAATAAATAAGACATTCAAAGTTTGTAAAAATTGTATTCTAAAAGTACCTATGGTATAATATTGTAAATTAATAAAAGAAATATATATTTTATTTCAAAGCATTTTATTTTTCATCTCGTAATATTCAATTTTTGCTCCCTTTGCACATGCAGTGAAAACTGTGAACAATATTACAGTTTAATCTTTATTTACACTAATAATGCACTGTACTTTAAAAACACTATACCTATTGAATAAATCTTCCCATGCTGCCTGCTTTTTAGAGTTTGTGTTGGTATCTGTATTTTTGTTTTCAATGGCGGAAACCCTCTCAACCAACCCTGACCAACTCCGTCAATAATAATTAATGCTACGGAAAGAAATAAGCGCGAGAAAATATTAAGTAAACACGTAGAAATACAAAGGATTAAGGAAGTACACCAAATACACACTTATGTAGCTTGAAGTTTAAATTCTGTACTAACCTGCTATTAGCTTAACCTATTTGCACTTCTGTCTCTCTTTTTAGCTACTTTTATTCCTTTTTCAATAGTTAAAAAATGGTTTTGTTCACTAATTTACTTTTGGCGGAAAAGTCAAATCAAATGTCAAACTGATTCACGGAGCATTTAGACCAGTATTTTTGACATTTTGTCCATGAATTTATCAGAATGACAACACAATAAAACGAATCCAGCTTATAGCAAGCATTTAGTTATGAGACGTTTATTGATCCGTTATGAATAAAGAAAGTTATGAAACGTTTAATAGGCCTATTGAGCATTTTAGCTAATGAACATTGTAAACCTATAATAAGAGATTTTTATGAATAAGACCGTAAATTTATTAATTGTAATTTATTTGTTTAAGCTTAAGCTTAAACTTCAAAAGTTTCAATGTTAATCACAACCTTCAAACCAACCGACAGTTTACATTGACGACACTACTTATCAGAATCAGTCGTCAGTCCAGTAATGCGCAATGCGATAGGTTTGAAAATAATTGACATTATAGCAAATTATACGTAATCAATGTAAAGCCGTTGAACACTATGCCTTAATAGGAGTCTTTCTAGCATGTTTTAGAATATATATCTAAATAAAATTGTAACTTGTCAATCTGTGTAATAACTTTTTTTGGAAAACCTTATTATGGATACTGAGGCAAAATCCATAGTTTTTAAAATTGCTCTCTGCCTGTCGACTGTATGCTGTCTGTCTGTCTATTTGTCTGCCTGCCTATCTGTACTGATATACAGACTGACTGACAAACGTCAGTCAGTCTGTATGTGACGAAAGAAGCACTGAGCAGACTTAGAATTTAGATGATGATGATAGCTTTGCACGCAATGATATTATAAGTAAAAAGGTGTAGATACGTTACCTAAACGACATTCTATCTTCAAAAACGGCACACTAACGCACACATGAATACAGAATAACTAAAAATATTGCAATAACACACTACATTACGATTAGTCGTCAAAATAGGATGGCATGATTCAAGTATCGCCAGTGAAAAAGAGACAAATATAATTCTCGACAGTGCGTCGCGCAGTGGATCCATATTGAAAATTAGTGGACATAGGCAACAAAGTTCCAATATCGCTTCGATATTTTTTTATGTGATTCTTCATGATATTCCAGACAACTTTTACTCTTGTAAAATTTCTTCTAAAGTTGATCTTTTGTCTGAAAAAAAATAAATTAGATTTTTTTGTATGGAGCGAATCACGTTTATTTTTTTTTCTTCAATTGTACGAATATGTTGGGTGTATGGCGTGAGTATATGATAGCTAGGGTCATTCTCTATCCACGAAAAAATATATCAGCGCCGGCCATCCGCGGCCGCGCGAGTAATCATTCGGTAAAAAAACAATATTTTCAAAGTATATTTTCTGTCTCACTTGGCTGTTTTCACCTTCTTTTTAGTTAAATATATAGTTTTAATAGCACATAGGTACTCACAACTAGTAAGTCTGGCACAGGTTTAGTTATTATTGCATGTTATCGGTGGCACCTGCATTGTGATTGATGACTCATTTGTTTGTGCGCTCGGCTAAGTGCACAACAAACGAGTCACTGTAAAATAATTGTCTCTGATTGGTTGTTATTTTTTTAACTACCTGCACATTATTTATTGTTATCGGTGGCACCTGCTTTGTGATTGATGACTTATTTGTTTGTGCGCTCGTCTAAGCGCATAATTAATGAGTCATCGAAAAATGCTCGTCTCTGATTGGCTGAATAATTTTCAGTCATGTTAATATGTTCACTACTTGAGTAATTAACACTGACTATAAATACAAAGACATTCATTAAGTCCCTCTAGTTTCGCTCTTGTCGCTTATTTGTGAACACAGTGAAATACTTTTATTTTTATATTTACTTTAGAACTATGGCTGGATTTTGTACCAACCTAGATCTTTTTGTGAAATTAAGAAGTGGTGGTGATCTGAAAAATTATATGTTTCTATATGAAAGTATAATTTCTGTTTTAAATACCACAGTTTCTGAAGAAGACAAAAACCTAATCAAGGAGTTCTGTCGGCTTTTTTGTATAAACCTAAATAAAAAGTGGATAGAGTCAAGTAGAAATCAAAAAACTTTTATGAATCGTGTAAATAATCGCAAGTGGTTGGAAAAAAACATCAACTGGCCTGTTTGTGACAGTGTTGACCTGAGAAGTGAGTTGGGCTTTTCGGACGCAGCCTTATCTGAGCCAGTGGATATGAATTCCCATGTTCCTAATCTTGCAGTATGTACTACGGAAACGGGAACATCTACAGAAAAGGAGCACAGAAAACCGTTCGAAGACTTAAGTAATAAGCAAAAAAAAAGACGTTCTACTTCCATAGTAGAAGAAAATTCCGAGGAAGAGTTGCAGCACTGGTACTTAACAAAATTGAAAGACAACGGCAAAACGAATCTGGCAAAAGTGGTCGAATTCCTTTCCAGTAATCCAGAAACGCTATACGAAGTTCACGAGCAACTATTCAAAAAGCAGAGCCTAAGTACTGTCTCTGAAGATAAGTGTTTAGCTCTTTATACATCACTTGCGCTCTCGAGATGGAAGTACTTAGCTCTTCGACAATTTCTGAAAGAAGAAAACTGTGCTGCCTTTCCATCTTATCCAAAGCTCGTAAATGCCAAGAAAAGATGTTATCCACCACAAGAGAGTATGGAGATTACCGAAAAAGGAGCTCAAATTAAATTGCAAGCGCTATTGGACCACACTGTGGAGAGAATTTTACTAGATGTGAATTCTGTTGATAGGTCTCAAAATGAAGAACTCAAGTTGACCTGGAAATGGGGGCTTGATGGTTCTTCGTCGCAGAGTAACTATAAACAGAAAACTTCAAACACAGCTACAGAGTTCGGTGATTCATCAGTATTCATGATAAGCATCGTCTCTCTTCGGCTAGTCATCAGTCAGTCAGTCTGGCTCATCATCTGGGAATGAAAATATAGTTTGGGAGAACCCCACACCTTGCTCAACTCTGTACTGTCGACCAGTGAAGTTCACTTTCACTTCGGAGACAGCTGATTTTATAAAGTCTGAAGAGTCGGAGATGAAAAAACAAATTGATGAACATATATCTACACAGTGTGGAAATATTATTGTATCACATGAATTGCATATGACCATGATTGATGGAAAAGTGGCCAATATTATTGCTGAAGTACCATCATTTGCAACGTGCTTGGCAAAACCAAGCGAGATGAATAATTTAGACGCTTTGACTTCCAGACCACTTCGTGAAGAATTTTACAAACAAGGAATTTCTTCACTGCATATGAAGATTCGGTGTATGGAATGTCTTCTCCATATATCTTATAATCTGGATTTTCAACGATGGACAGCTCGAGGCGATCATAAGGCTTTGAAACAAGCTAAAAAAAATACCACGCAACAAGAGTTTCGTGAGCAAACTGGAATGCTGATTGATATAGTCAAACAGGTATGTATTTAGTTAGTCGATCTTTTTTATGTTTTTTGTGTATTATATATGTGTCGTATATTACAGTCTTTTTTCCCCATTTCAGGGTTTTGGAACTACAAATGACGGGAATACTGCGAGGCGCTTTTTCCAAGATTACAAAACATCATCCAGAATAACAGGAATTGACGAAAATCTAATTTTCAGATTTTCCGTTATTCTACAAGCCATATCATCAGGCAAAAACATTGACTGTGAAAAATTTAGAAGATACTGTAGAGAAACAGCTGATGTATACGTGCAACACTATTCGTGGTACTACATGCCAGTTAGTGTACATAAACTTCTAATACACGGTGCAGACATCTGTAACCACTTTGGTGTTTTGCCAATCGGTAAGTAAAAAATAAATAGAGTTTGATGTATAATTTGACTCGATTGCTTTTTGAAATTTAAATGCATGTACTTATTTCTTTTAGGTATCTTATCAGAACAAGCTTCGGAAGCTCGTAATAAGGACTTCAGAAACGTCAGAGAGAGACACACTCGGAAAACGAACAGAATAGCAACAAACGAAGACATCCTCCATGGACTTCTAACAAGCTCTGATCCCCACATATCCTACATAAGGCCTAAAATAACGAAACAGGTTCATAGTGAGTTGTTGCCTGAAGCAATTCAGTTGTTACAGACTACCGAGCCTCCCTGTGACAGCGAGACTATGGAGGAAGAAGAATGCCTCGTAGCAGAGTCCGAAAATTTGCCGGACCCATTTCTGGAATAAGAAATAAAGTGATCCGGCTCTGGACTATTCCCACAAAAGCCCATCATGGCTGGGAATATGACAAACAGCCCTTTTCAGGGCTACAATTATTTCACAATTTCCTTTCGATCATACGTACGATAACTTATACTATACTTTACATACGCTTGATTATTTAGATAATGATTATCAATGTCTTGCCAGTAAAAATTCAAACTATTTCCCCTATATTTGACAAAATTAGTATAACCAGAAACTTATTACTGTATTTATTTTACAATAGATAACGTGCAGGTAGTAAAAAAATAACAGCCAATCAGAGACAATTATTTTTCGGTGACTCGTTTGTTATACACTTAGCCGAGCGCACAAACAAATGAGTCATCAATCACAATGCAGGTGCCACCGATAACATGCAATAATAACTAAACCTGTGCCAGAATTACTAGTTGTGAGTACCTATGTGCTATTAAAACTATATATTTAACTAAAAAGAAGGTGAAAACAGCCAAGTGAGACAGAAAATATACTTTGAATTGATTTTAAAAGGCAAAAAAATTCATAGAAAATATTGTTTTTTTACCGAATGATTACTCGCGCGGCCGCGGATGGCCGGCGCTGATATATTTTTTCGTGGATAGAGAATGACCCTAGCTATCATATACTCACGCCATACACCCAACATATTCGTACAATTGAAGAAAAAAAAAATAAACGTGATTCGCTCCATACAAAAAAATCTAATTTATTTTTTTTCAGACAAAAGATCAACTTTAGAAGAAATTTTACAAGAGTAAAAGTTGTCTGGAATATCATGAAGAAACACATAAAAAAATATCGAATCGATATTGGAACTTTGTTGCCTATGTCCACTAATTTTCAATATGGATCCACTGTGCGTCGTCAACGCGTTGGTAGGCCAATAGCCTAGTTTTAGTGTGCCACTTTTTGAGCGCGTATGACTTATCTACACCTTTTTTCCTAGTATATCAATGTTTGCACGATTATGGCCTGACTTGACCCCCTCGTATTGATTAAGGAAGCCAAGGAAAGAAATAAAAAGAGCTGTATCTATTTAGTTTTTATTACTCTACTAGCGACTCACCCTCGCTTCGCTCGGGTTCGCCTCTAGGTACGTGTTGTATATATATTTACTTCGCACCGCCCGCTATATATTTGAATTGATTATATAAATTGCACGCACCATGGCAACGGTCATAACATGATACGTCAAACGCCGTTATAAAATTATAATTGTATAATGTATAATGTATTTTATAATTGTACAAGCAGTACCCGCGGCTTCGCCCGCGTTAATTTTTTTAATCGCTACTGAACTTCATTCGGTCACTCGCTAGGTTGATCTGTAAATTGCCTGAAAATTTCTCCAAAATTACTATTAGCTATATAGCAATTTCAGAACCCATATAATATGTGCACGCCCATTTCCCGTTCTTGGAACCCCCTACCTCTTCCAATTGCCCGCTGTGTGCGCTTTATTTTTCTATTAGTATTTTGTTTAGATTGACATTATCTTTTGAATGGTGTGTGCAATTTGTAATGCAATTTCTTAAAGTTATTTCAAGTTATTTTCAGACATTCATACGAAATAATGAGAACACTAAGACCACCTTAATCTCGCCATATCGAAAGACCGTTCTTAGCGGACTTCTACTTACTATTAAGTAACTTACTACCAAGTTTAAAGTTTGAAGCACAGAAAGTGAAGGACTTTCATACAAACTTGCGAGAGCCCTTAGACCACCTCAATCCGACCCAGTCGCAAAATCCGTTCTTAAAGGACATCTACTAACTATAAACTTAGACCACCTTGATCTGGCCCTTTTGCAAAATCTGTTCTTAACGGATGTCTGCTAACTACACATTACCTCCCCGCCAAATTTAAAGTTTGTAGCACAAAAAAAGAAGGACTTTCATACAAACTTGCAAGATTTGCCCTTAGACTACCTTAATGCGGCCCAGTCGCAAAATTCTTCTTTAGCGGACATCTACTAACTTTAAACTACCTTCCTGCCAAATTTAAAGTTTTTAGCACAAAAATGAAGAAATCTCATAAAAACTTGCGAAAGCCCTTAGACCTCTTTAACTGGCCCTGTCACAAAATTCGTTGTTAGCAGACGTTTCAATTAACTACCTCCCAGCCAAATTTAAAGTTTGTAGTACAAAACCTGAACGACTTTAATCCAAACTTGCGGGAGCCCTTAGACTACCTTAATCCGGTCCTGTCGCAAAATGCGTTCTTAGCGAAACTCTACTATTTATAAACTACCTCCCTGACAATTTTCATCTATTTACGTCCAGCGGTTTTCAAAATTTCGTGATGAGTGGCTGCGTGTTTTTCGCATTTAAATATATAGAATAAATAATGACATACTAATTGATAAATGTATGAAAATTTTCTGGAATGATTTAAACGGGTTGTTTAGTAGCTACCTGGTGGTTCGTTAGCGGGAGCTCGTGACACGATTGAGTACTATTGATTTATATGAGATCACTTAATTAACAAAAACTGAGAACCATCACCAGCAATTTTAATAATTGCAAAATAAAGCTAACATTAGTAAATAGTAGTAATAGCACTGCAAATTAATAATAAATTTTGTTCAATTCAATTCAATTCTTTGGTTTTTTGGCTTCAATGCGTGCAAGTTCAGCACAAATTATTTCGCCAATGTCACGTTGAATGGAGGAGTCACGTTCGAGATTGGCCGGTGAAATTTTAATATACGGTATAGGTATACCACGAAAAGACTTGATTCACTGTATTAAATAGAAAGTAATAAATTTTGTATGATAATATAATAAACATGACAGTCTTACTGACAAATCACAAAGTAAAACGTCAATGCTACGATCGATGCACAGACAATAATAATGGACGGCAATCGATTAAGTAAAAATACTAATCTTACTATTAAAAAATAGGGATTGGTCGTAGAAGCATAATAATTTAGGGTTATATGTATTTTTTGATACTAAATCATAAAAAAATATAAAATAAAATATTGGTCTAAAACTGAAAAATAAAAAAACTGCAGAGTGCCACTCTTATCACCTAGGGGAATAAAAAATAGCCTACGACCTATTCTCATACCTACCTAATATACACAAAAAAATTCATAAAAATCGGTCAAGCCGTTTCGGAGGAGTTCGATAACAAACACTGTGACACGACATTTTTATATATTAGAGAAGAAGATAATAATGTGGTTTTAAATTTCCTAACTTTTTTCGATATAGTATGTTATCCTTAAGAGATAGACATATGCCATCGCAAACTTTTTTGTAGACCTATATAAGATACACAATTCCACCATACATCATTTAGTTATATCTCAAAAGGTTTAGTCAGCGTTTTCGTTGAAAGCTCCCAGACGGCTTATATTTTTCCGACACCTCAAACAGATATCATTATATTTTAGCCAATTTATACAAAAACTTGACAAATTATATATTAAAACCTTCCTGGAAACCATTCTATCCATTGGTGAAAACTGCATGAAAATTGGTGCAGTAGATTTTGAGTTTATCGCGAACAGACAGACAGACAGACGCGGCGGAGGACTTTGTTTTATAATATGTATAGATATAGGTATAATATATAATGTACTAATAAATAAAACAAAATACTGATTACTGATAGTGATAAGTGATAAGGATTGCTGTAATGTGTAATTTATCATTTTTCAAGTGTCAGCGGGAATTTCTTATATTTACCATTGGTTTTTATTATTCATCTATGTTGTAGGTAAATATTGTTAGGTATGAAATTTTTACTTTAGTAAGAATATTAAAAATAAAAAAAAAACGATTCGAATTTTAATAATAAGAAATTAGAATTTAAAATGTCAATTGGTTAAAATAATTCATCTCAAAAGTGAAAAGGGGTTCAGTTCTCGAGGCGTAAGCTCAGATTTGCATTTGTTAAGTGATAGCCAAAAGCCATTAGCCGCGCAAACCAGTATAAAAGTAAACTCACTACGCCAGAAGGCGTACCACAGAATATATAATATAACAGAAGTTGCACTCCTTTTATCTCGAAGAAAGCTACCGTTTTAATAATCTACAAAATGTCTAAAGCACCTGGTGCATTACAAATCACACCTTACTACCTACTCGACAGGGTTGTACGCAAAGTAAAATAAACGACAACATACTTTATTTTTGGGACTTAGTAGCGTTCGGCAATCCAACCGGGCGCGAAGCCAAGAAACGCGCCGTGAGGGCCCACTTCGGTGGGCGGTGCAGGGAAGGCCCACTTTGGTGGGCGGTGTGCCGAGCAAGTTGCTCCTAGTACTTCTCTGGATAGCAGAGTTCACTGTAGAGCAACCCTCGTGGCTGTGTGGTCTGCTTCGGCAGACCTGCCGGGGCCGCGTCGTAGTTGTATGCGCAAGCGACAAATGCGCAAGACGGGTAAGGTAAGTTGGGTTTTAGTGGGTAGTACTGGCTTTAGACCAGTGAGTCCCAGATGGTATGCGTCAATACATTTTCCAACTGTGAAAAAAATATTGTTATAAATTGAAGAATGAAGATATAAAAAAGGATGTAATTTTTGTATGTTTTTCATGTAAAGGTGCGGTCCCACGGCGCGCCGGGCGACGGGCCGCGCCAGGCGTTGCTCTGCCCGTGTAGGCCCGTCGCGGCCCGTTTTGAGCGTTCCCACGGCCCGTGCCCGTCTGGTGCGGTCTGTTGTCTGACATTCTCTACTCCATCAAGTGCGTGTACGCGCATGTGCCGCCGCAGGCGAAATGAACGATTAACCCCTAACTAACATACTGACTTTTTGTTACATAACCAACATCGTGGGGTAAAAATCCACCCCAATTTCAGAGCTATATATATTACAAAATAATATACATATCATTGCTTGATAACTTTTTGTAGTTAATTTCATCATTTTTATTTAAATATATACAAAAAAGGACAATTTTACTTTGACTTTGGTTTTAGTTTTTTTTCAGGACTATAAATGTTACTTATTCGTTTTTGTTCCTTTCGATCATCTTTACGTACAGAGGTAACAGTGTCCAGATTTCACTCTCTTTGCTGGTGGTTCGCCATCGTTAATCAACATCCAAGAAAATTCTGAATCATTGAACATGGTCATTATTTGTTCTTCATTTAAATATTTAAACATTTTGTGGCAAAAATATGTTAAAAATATTAAAAAAACCAGAACTTGTTCGAAAAAAAATACGTTACACTAATAACATAGTGGGGTAAAAACTCACCCTGTTGGGGACGAAACACGACGAGGCCCCTATACAGTCCACTACACACCCCAAAGGCTAATAGCACGAAAACCATCCAACGTTGCGTGCTGCGCATCTACCTGTTCCTGTGTGTGAGCGCATGTGCTCGACTGAGAATACCTGGCCGTGGAAGTCGCTAATAAAAAAGGTTAAGGAAATATAATCAAAAATAAACGACTGGGGTATTAATTTACTTCACTATGTTAGTTAAGGGTTAACAAGCAACGTAGACGCGCCCATACAGGCCGCGACGGGCGCCGACGCGCCGCGCCGCGCCGCGCCTTTGAACTTACCGACTCCCGATGGATCGGACGGACGACAAGAGGCCACCACGGGCTTCATCGGATGCATCGGTTCCCACGGCCCGTCGGTCCGGCGCGGCGGACTGATCTGTGAGAAAACAGGCCGTGGGACCCGGCTTTAATAGGTAATGTGATATGTTGAGCTAATTTGAAGATGGAGAGAGTAAATGATGATTATAGGTATTAGGTACTGAATGGAAGAAAATGGTTGAAAGTGTCATGTGAGTCATATGACTATGTTACTAACAATGTTTCGCAAAGCTACATTTTTGTGACTTTTGCAGGCCACAATATTAAAATCTAATGATTTCATGCAATGCGTAATAATATAGGATGTAATGTGTGTTCTGATTGTTTTTAAGCTATTGCATAGCTTCTATCGCGGGCCTTGAGCGTGGATACCCAATCCAGAAATTCCGTAACGAAAATAACCTAACACATTTTGTGCTGATGCGAAAATGAGGTCCATCTTCAAATCCAAGATGGCGGACATCCGGTTTTTAAGCTATTGCATAGCTTCTATCGCGGGCCTTGAGCGTGGAGACCGAATCTAGAAATTCCGTAACGAAAATAACCTAACACATTTTGTGCTGATTGAATGAGGTCCATTTTCAAATCCAAGATGGCGGACATCCAGTTTTTTTTCAATAATGACATGGGTATCATTTTCGAGGTTTCTCGGGGTGCTGATTGCGAAAATGAGGTCCATTTTCAAATCCAAGATGGTGGCAATAGATAATAAAAATATTTTGAACAATATTAACTTCTCATTTATTTACTAAAAGAAAAAAAATTGTTTTCTTATCGGTCGCCACGCTCAAAAAGTGTAACTTGAATTAATATTAAAGAAAAAAAACAAAGGAAAAAAATACTGCATAAATAAAATAAATAAATAATTATAATTGCATAAGTTGATAAAACAGCTATGTCTCCGAGTGCCACACGTCTTTTTTTATTTCAATAATGATTCATTCTTAATAAATTTTCTTGTTAATTTGTTGTTTAAATAAGTAATGTATGTTTATCTTTGGGACTTAAAAAGAAGACTGTTTGAAATTAGGATACCTTTTTGAGAACGTGCTATTTCGTATATTAGTTGTTAGTTGTTATCCACGACAAAAACTTTCAGACTATTAAAATATTTGTGTTGATTACACATATATAATAAAGAATATAAATCTTAACATGATTTTTGTTATTTTATTTCAAATACGAGTATTAAGTAAGTGTCTGGTACTGAAGGACTTTCCCCTAAATTAAATATAATGAATATTAGAATTTCTAATTTAGAAACAAGGTTTCAGCAGCTGCAGGATAGTTGGTTGAAATAAATGAAAAGAAAATTTAATGTCATATTTTATTATAAATTAAAATACAATCTTAGTGATGTCAATAACTTCGTGGACGGAATGTGGACGGCATCTTAAACTTATATATTAAATTCTTAAAACACAATACTCTTATATTTAGAAATGGTCACTTGACACTTCTATTAAAATGTGTATAAGTGTTATTTTATACTGTATATTTAATACAATATAACAAAATGTATGTATACAACCTGTTTAACGTCCCTCTGCTGGGTACGGGCCTCCCGTATTTAAATACGAGGGGAATTGGGCCATGCCATGGCCAAATTGACAAATGGTAATCACTAAACATGTAATATGTTAGAAACTTGATTAAAATACAACTTAAAGTGACGTTAATAACTGCAAAGACGGAATGTGCATAGAATATTATAAAGTTTATAAACTTGATATTCTTAAAACACAATAAGTAAAATTTTGAAAAAGTCACCTAAATTAAAATATGTGCAAATCTGTAAAACATTGTAGGTACAAACTACAATATATGAAAATTGTGATATTATGTATTTAAAAAACTATACATTTTGGTGTCAATAAAAATATTGTTAAAAATATTGAAGATAAAATATGTAGGCTAGATGATCCATTACACGCAATTTTATTGCATGTGTAAAAACATGTTCGGTTTTTTTCTTTCGTTTTTTTATCTCTTTTTTGTTGTCCATCTTCGCAATTGTTTCCTAGATCTACGGCAGAGCAATATCTCTTTGTAACATTACCTTCTGTAAAATGAAAGATATTCTTAAACATGTATTACATATTTACATATAAATCAATGATACAAAATATACATACGAGTACATAATATGTAAAACAAGATATATTATACAAGATTAAATTGAAAGCAAGAGACACATTGAAGGAGGACAATAAATACGATTTTCGTAGAACTTAACGTAGAGCTTAACATCGCGATGGCCAATTTTATACAATTAGTGATGTAGTGGCTAGAATAGACGGTCGCAAATCCTAGGTTCGAGACTTGGGTCGATTGACAGCATTTTATTTTCTTTATATAGATATCAATAATATACATATTAATATATTATAATATAGTACATAATATATGTATAATAAAACAGTAACTTAGCAAAATATGTACATTAACATTTTTAAAAACAATGACTGTATCGTATTGTGCTTTGAATATAGACGCCAAAAAGTTAGGCATTAATTTATACTTGTTAGCTTGTATGCTTGTCTGTAATCTGTATGTCTGTTTGTATGATATCGCTTACACACAAAGTACTGGACTGATTTAAACCATTCGGGTAATCATTTAGGATACTTATTATTGCAGAAAAATAATTCATTTCCACAGAAAAACCAAATAATTAATTTTATTGAGTCGTACTAAGAAAGCGTGCGGTGGCGAAATCATAAGTAATATTTAATCAATGTAGTAGGAAATTCTAGATCTTAAAACGACCTACAGAAAAGTTTACAATACCAAATATCTATCTCCTAAGTTACAAAGTTAGTTAGTTTTTATCGGTAGGTACGTATAAAAAATCGTAGTCGTAGCAAATCGATGTGCGCGTTTCACGCTAAAAGTACCTACGGCATCGATTTTTACTAAATTTCGTGTAGTGATACTTTATTGCATGAGGCAATATTTAAAATACGTTTGTTAAAAAAAACTTTCATTCCTACCGGAAAACATTTATAATATAAAACTATGTACTAGTAAATGTTAGGTCATACAAGGCCTACAGAAAAGTTAGCAATAGTATTTATGTCTGTCTTCTAATCACAACTATACATTTAAAAACAGTTAACGTAGTTAATCGATGTGCAAGCACACAAAAAGTACTAAACCGATTTCGACTTAACTTTGTGTAGTGATAGGTTATTCTCGCATGAACACAAAGTATTTATTTCTATTGAGTAGTTCTCAGAAAAGAGTGCAAAACTTTAAGTTTAACTTTAGTTCCGTGGTAAACTATGAAGCTTATATTACGGATACCAGATAGGTAGTTGATATACTACCATATAATTTTTAAATACATACATATTATAAATATAAAAACCCATGACTGGAGTACAAACATTCGTGCTCAACAAATAAATGCCGTCAATGGGACTCGAACCCGCGACCGCTGGCGCAGAAAGTAGGATCACTACCAACTGACGCCAAACGTGTCATCAGTAGTATAAATAAACACTAGGGAAGTCGTGGGTACCGCTAGTTGATAATAATAATTAATTATACACACATTTTGAGGTGCAGTGATAGCTAATTTTATACCTTTATACTTTTCTTTTAACTGAAATATTTATTATTTTTCATATTTTCTTTATTACAGACTTACACAAATTTCAATTATTATCGAGAAATACCTATAATTTTTTTTGTGGATACTTATTAGACAGTTCAATTTTTAAATAGTATCTATTAAATGTTTTTTTTTTATTTATTATTAGATAGGCTTGCGCTTGACGACGATCAGTGCTGGAAAGCACTGATGAGGCCTAGGTTGGAGCGCGCTTGCCTAGAAGGTGCCTATTCACTCTTGCTTTGAAAGTACTGATATTGTAAGTGGCAGGAAAGACGGATGCTGGTCGGTGGTGAGGTACTATCTTATTAACTTTAAGTTTATTGTAATTAGTATAGGGTAGAAGGTTTACATATTCTTATGATACATAATTATATTCAGAACAACATAAATAATCATATTATAACCAGCACCATAACCATATTGATATAAAACAATTAGTAGGTGGTTATTATGTACCTTCAGATTTGATACAATATCGGGCTTTTTTTACATCGTCACATTTCATAGGTCTTACTGGATTTGAATTTATGCGTATAAATCCATCACCACATTCCATTGTTGATGAAGTATTGCATTGGTAGCACATAAATTCTTTAGCTATAATAAGGTAAAAAAACATAAGTTACTATAAAGTATTTATTAACAGAACCATGCTAAAATAAAAAGGTAAATAACGAAGGATAAATATATACTAGCACACCCTACATATTAATGACACAATTTTATGAATTAAAAATAATGTTAGAAGCAAACATTAATTAGTAGTTATAGTAAAAAGTATCCACCACCAGGTATTGGTTATTGGCTGGCAATGGCATATTTTATTCATAAGTAGTGCTCCCTGTCAAATTTAAAGTTTGTAGCACAAGAGTCTTTCCCCTAATTAAAATGAATACAATTTCAAAATCAAATCCAAAATAAAGGTAGCCTTAGATACTCCTACAGAGAGACAAAAAATTTAAAAAAAAATGATTTTGGGTCTGCGTACCGTATACTTACAACTGAAGGCACGCACAGACACAGCCAAGTTGTAACAAGACTTTATCGAGTCAGGAATAGTATTCGGCCTTAAGGCCGAATTGAAATGGCTTCAATTCGCTTTTACAAACAGACACTTCAACTTTATTTGTATGTCTAGACTATTAAACACGCCCTGCTTCGCTGGGCGTAAGTTAAAATAAATTAAAGGGTTTTTATAATTTTCTAATAAAATAAAGCCAAAGTTACTCCTTATAACATTAGCTACCTGCGAGTGAAAGTCCCGACAAAATCGTTCCTGCCATTTCAGAGATTAGCCGTAACAAACAGACAGACAGACAGACAAAAACTTAAAGGTTTATTTTTTGATGTAAGTACCGCTTATACTTTCAAAATATGCATTTGGTTAGTGAAACACTTCAATTTTATTTATATATTGTACTGATTATTATTACCCTTAAAAAATCTGCAAACTTGTTTAATAGGAGTACCTACATTTACGTTTTATATACCTATTTAAAATTAAATAAAAAAGATAGAACACGAAACAATAGTTATCGAAAAATTTGTATGTTTTTATGTTATCATTTAACACATAAAATATTGGACCGATATTTAGTTAGTCTTTAAAATGTCAATTTGTGTTAATCCTTAAAAAGCAGCTAGCAGACGCTTAATTTTAATAGATACGTCAAAATAATGAACTAGGAAATTATATGTATATCTTAAAAAGGCCTAAACAAAAGTGTACTTCACCATATCTTTCTCCTAAATTACACTCACAATACCTATTTTTATCAGAACGTATAAAAACAGTAACTTAGCGAATCAATGTGCGCATTTTATGCAAAAAACACTGAACCGATTTGAATTAAATTTTGTGTAGTGTTACGTTATTACATGAGACAACATTAAAAAAACTTCTGTTGGAGAATTTTTCATTCCTACGTGAAAACACAATAACTGGTTCCATGGAGTAGGTACTCCTTACAAAATATAGCTAATTTTTACTAAAACTTAAGAGATACTTAAAAATATTTATTAAAAAATTATAAGTATTGACAAGGCCTACAGAAAAGTATGTAATATCTTATATCTGTCTCCTAAGGTACATTCGCAATAACTGTTTTATATTATTCAAATAGCCCTAATTTTTATCGATACAGAGGTCGAATCTAAGTTTTTAATTTTTTTTCTGCCTGTCTGTGACCACATCACGAGAAAACTACTGTAAAGATTCTGATGAAATTTGATATGTTGATAGCTCAACATGTACCTATGATATTTTTTACTCCGAGAAAATATCTTATTTCTGAAATATTTATACTAACCTAAAAGCTAAATCGTAGGTATTCTACGAGTAGGGACTAACCCGAGCGAAGCGAGGGTGAGCCGCTAGTGACATATAAAACATAAAATTACAAATATATCAAACTAAAAATAAAAAATAAAAACTACTGAACTTTTCTACTTATTATTGTAAATTAAAATGCATACCTGATTTTCTACCAGTACTATTAGTACTATTATTGATCAAAATGTCAGTACTTTTAGTACTATTATAGATCAAAATGTCAGTACTATTAGTACTATTATTGATCAAAATGTCAGTTCTATTGGCACTATCACTGATCGAAGATGATTTTATAGTATTTACGGTAAAAATTAAAAAAAGTAAATATTTCATTGTTATTTTTGCCATGCTTAGTTTCAGTCAGTAATAAACTAAATTTTATAATTATAATTTATTTAAGTTTAAAGTTTTAAAGTTAATTACAACGTTCAAGCTAACTGACAGTCTACATTTACGACACTCGACTATATCAGAATCAGTCGTCGTCAGTCCAGATATTCTGTGCGCTCTGCGCACTATACAGAATACTGATTTAATGATAGTGATAAGGATTTGCCATAATGTGTACTATGTCATTTGACAAGTGTCATAGAGATTTTCTTATATTTACCATAGATTTTTATCATTCGTCTATGCCGTAGGTAATTATTGTTAGGAATGTCATTTTTTCTTTAAAAAGCAATTAAATTACATCATTTTGTTATATCTCAAAGGGCTTATATTGGTAACGTTTTTGTTGAAAGCTCCCAGACGGCTTATTTTTTCCGGCATTTTAATTTTTAGCCTATACCAGACAAATAAAACTATAACAATGACAAATTATATACTAAAAACTTTCTCGAAAACCACTCTATCCATTGGTGAAAACAGCAAGAAAATCGGTGCAGTAGTTTTTGATTTTTTCGCCAACAGACAGACAGACGCGGGGGGAGGCCTTTGTTTTTTAATATGTAGTGATGATATAATCAAATATAAAATCAAGTAAGTAATAAAAATATATAAGTAACTAATAAATAGTATTTTTCAGAAAAAACATACCCTACAAAATACCTTTCTCATTTAATCGCACAGCATTTAAATTTAAATGTAATGTAGGTACTTGTTATCTTATAAAGTTTTTTTTGGTAACTGGCGGAAGTTTTGGTATTGGTACTAAAATTGCCGTGCAAAAGTAGGAGCCAATGACCAATGTTGTAATAACGGGGCGGAATAAATCCAAATCAGACAATGTTGTAAAATTGTCTTCCGGGATAAAAATTAAAGCCCATACTTGTCATCGCCAATATGAACAGTGAAATATTAAAAGCATAATGAAAATAACTATAGATAGTTTCGGAAAATTGAATGTACCTATTGGTCAATAATCCCAGAAAACGTTCAACAAGCTTCTATTGCCAAATTTAAAAAAAATGTGAAAGAACGTTTGTGTACTAAAGGATATTATACGACTAACGATTTTTTAGAAGACAGTACGCCTTGGGAATGTGATCGCCACCAGGGTGTTTCAACCTATAGAATTATTGTTAATTTCAATTTAATTAAAAAAAAGAAAAACAGATTAAGACAAAAAAATATATTAGTCCCGCTGAGTTTCTTTCGCCAGTTCTTCTCAGGTCAGTGGTTTCCAAGGGCGGATCCAGCTTTGGTGACCAGGGGGGGTCACATAGCCGTGGTCAAGTCACAAAAAGTTAATATTTAATTTTTATAATTTAAACTCTTTTGCAAAAAAAAATGGATACTTTAGATTTTTTTCTCTACATCAATGAAGAAGAGCAAGAAAGAGGTTTTATTAATTTGATGATATATTGGCATGTTATTTGAAGCATCCTGGCATGATTCTTCACGTTCTAAAAACTTTTGAAATGAACACAAAAAAAATATTGATTATCGTGGATTATTGTCAATGATATTCTAATAATAAGATATGTTATACGCTCACTAAACAACTGAAAAAGGGTTCCGCGTAGCACACATACACACTTTTCATTCAAGGTACATTTCAATACAAGACAAAATGATAGAAAGGGGATAGTCGATAAAATCAATAAGAAAAAAAGAGACAGCTAGTGTTGTCAATTGCGCGTCAATGTAAACAAACATTATTCTAGGGACCGATCACATATCAGAATATTAGACAAATAATTGAAATATATTAATAAATCGAAGTATACTGCGTTCTAACATGTGGTATGAGATCCCTTGTGTTTTATTAACTGTGGTATCATAATTGGTACATTTCCTAAATACACAGGATGGCATTTTTTTTAATTTTGTAGCAGCGTACCACTCGTCGCCATGCGAGACACAGACTAAAGGCAATACGTCCCAATTAGGACGTTTTCGAGTCTTCACGATTGCGCGCTCACAACATATCTGTTTGTTATAGAATATCATTGATTATTGTAAAATTGCTTTACTAAAGGCGCGAATGCTAAAATGATTTTTTTGCTGATTACTAAATTTTTAAATTTTTTGGATATTTTCTGCAAATTAAACAATTAAACCCTTCTTTTTACATTAAATACCACTTTTGATAGGAGTGATAAAGCGACAAGAGCCGGTAAAATTATAGTCCTACTTGAAGAAGGTTGTTCGCAAACTTACGTGTCTCAGCGGCTAAATGTTAATCATGGTCATCAATAATTGGTATCAAGAGACCGGTTCGGTCAAAAGAAGACCCGGTTCGGGAAGAAAACGATGAAAAGAACCAAGAGATGACCGCTTTTTGGTGAGTCAGGCGATGCTGATTCGTAAGAGGAGTAGAAATTAGCTTGTGGACGGTTAGGAGGAGGCTTTTGGCCAATATCAGGAGTTACCGGCCCTACCAACTACCGGTCCGGCTCGGGACCCTACAATACTTCGTGAGCACTGTGTTGCTCGACTTCAGCTTGTTCGAAACTGTGTTTCATGGACTCTGGAGGATTATTATAAGATTAGATATAAGATGCATAAATAATGTCCTCCTGGCCGATTACGGCCAAGGCGGCCAATCTCATTACTAGACGATTATATTACGACTAGCCAACGGTGCGAGATATATTATAGTGTACGAGTGTATGCGCAGACACAAGTGCACTCTCTGTTCCTTATCACTCTCATATTCCGGTGGGACGAATGCTCGACACGACCAGTGAGAGTTAAGGCACGGGACCGACGGCTTTACATGCTCTCCGAGGCACGGGTGTGAAACACCGCCAACTTCCCAAGTAATACGAAACAGAAAGACTCAATAACCAAAC
The DNA here is from genome assembly GCA_951802675.2 of Boloria euphrosyne. Taxonomy (NCBI): domain Eukaryota; kingdom Metazoa; phylum Arthropoda; class Insecta; order Lepidoptera; family Nymphalidae; genus Boloria; species Boloria euphrosyne. The sequence continues at coordinate 8,408,375 of OX637877.1, forward strand.
TTGGCCCGACCAGGGACTCGAACCCAGGACCTCCCGGTGTGCGACCGTAAATGCTAGCCACTACACCAAAGATGCATAAAAGTAAGATGATATAACAGAAAATAGTTATAGCGTAAGAAAGTAGTCCTTTAAAAGTTTTTTAAAAACAAATTGCGATTTCGCATTCCGGATATTTTGGGGAAGGGAGTTCCATAGAGGAGGAGCTGTGACAGAAAAGGAGTTACTATAGAAGGAAGAGGAGTGAGAAGGAATTTATAGAACTAAGTTATGATTGGAGCGAAATAAGCGAGAATGTGAGTGGCCGAGGAATGAAAAGCGCTCATTGAGGTAAGGTGGGGTACATGGATCGAACAGAACATAGTAAAGAAGGTGAAGAATATCCATTTTTTTTAATTATTAGCGACCTTTAAAATTATACCAATAGCGATAGTTTCTTTTTAAAATGTTTTGAAATGCTAATGCATGCATGGTGTATTTCGTATGTTATTTATCGATTTTTTGAAAAGGTATCTTTTATGTGCATTTTACATAAATTGGTGCTGTGATATGTTGAGATAATTTGAAGATGGAGAGAGTAAATTGATGAATATAGGTACTGAATGGATGAAAATGGTTTAAAAGTATCATAATATGAGTCATAATATGACTATTTACTGAAAATGTTTTGCAAAGCTACATTTTTGTGACTTTTGCAGGCCACTATATTAAAATGTAATGATATCATGCAATGCGTATACTATAGGACATGTGCATTCTAATTGTTTCTTTATTTTCATTATTAATAAAAATTTCTTGTTAATTGTTTGTTTGAATAAGATTTAAAAAGAAGACTGTCCGATATTAGGAGACCTTTTTGAGAACGTGCTATTTCGTATATAGTCCAGTCATTTTAGATTTATCTGCGGAAAAATTCCTAGTGAGCTGAATTTTTGTATATGTAACCGGAAATGTATGAAATCCGTCATTATATACATTTCCTCGGAATTGTATGTAATTTCTAAAATCGCACGGAAATGTGTAAAATAAATTATATTAGACACATTTCCTAGGAATTCTATACATTGTCTAAATAGCAATTGGAAATGTAAATATTTGGAGATATCAATGGGTGTGCGGATCGATCTCAGATTAATGTCTGTCGAAGAGTTCTTCTTGATGCAGAGGATGTGCCGAGTACGGAGATAGCACTACGGTATACGGTCAGTTGCTAATCTGCAATCCACTGGAACCGGCCAGGGATTTAAAAAGTATCTTTGCAAGAAAAACTGTACTACAGCAAGATGTCTGTGTAATAAAAATAAATTATTGTGTACTTCCAAGTGACATTCCGGCTTACCCTACAAAAATAAATAGCCGTATGGACTGACTTGTTTACATTTCACATAATATAATAATACAAGACTTACTTTAATATTGTCACATTTACAATTACTTAAATATTAGACTGATTACTTACCAAACGAAAGTTTGACTTTATAAGAATAATATAAGTCGATTTTGTGATAGATACGTCTTGATTTTTGACGCTTTAATTAGTAAGATAATTTGAAGATTATTATATTTTACGATACGACTGTTACCTGAACGTTGTTGTCTCAACGAGTACTAATAAAAATTATTATTCTCATTTTAACAACGTGTTTTATTACAGAAAGCATTATTTTTATACATTTCCTAATACGATATTGGAATTACATACAATTCCTAGGAGTTGTGCACATTTCCTAGGACATTTATGTATTAAATAGTTTTAAAAACAATATTTTACACATTTCCTAAATAGCTTCGGAATTATATAAATTTCCTAGGATTTGTATACAATTCCTAGATTTCATACATTTCCGGTAACATATACACCTTTATTACGGCGTTGTAATGAAGATGTGAAAAAATTATCTACAAAAAATGCCTCTTGCATTTTTCTGTAAAATTAACTTTATGACAAACAATTTTTATAATGACCTATATTGACCTCCGAGCAATAGGTAGCGAGATATTTTCGAAAAACTGATTTCGTAACATTTTGACCTTGATTACTTTTTTAGCCGGCACGATATTAATGTCGATTTTTCACATCTTCATCGCAACGCTGTAATAAAGGTGTATACAAAAATTCAGCTCACTAGGAATTTTCCTGTAGATTGGGGCTTAAAATGTCTAAAATGACTGGGCTAATATTAATAGCTGTTAGTTGTTATCTATGAAAAAAAAAATATTTAAAGAAAACTTTCAGACTATTAAAATATTTGTGTTGATTACACATATAATAAAGAATATAAATCTTAACATGATTTTCGTTATTTTATTTCAAATAGTTTGGTACAGGAGGACTTTCCCCTAAATTTAATGTAATGAATATAAGAATTTCTAATATAGAAACAAGGTTTCAGCAGCTGTGTTGGGTAGTTGGTTGAAATAAATGAAAAGAAAATTTAATTTCAAATTTTATTATAAATTTAAATACGATCATAGTGATGTCAATAACTTCGTGGACGGAATGTGGACGGCATCTTAAACTTATATATTAAATTCTTAAAACACAATACTCTTATAGAAGTGGTCACTTCTATTAAAATGTGTATAAGTGTTATTTTATACGGTATATTTAATACAATATAACAAAAATGTATGTATGCAACCTGTTGAACGGCCCTCAGCTGGGTACGGGCCTCCCGTATTTAAATACGAGGGGAATCGGGCCATGCCATGGCCCATGGCGATGCTGGCCTAGTGATTGTTGTCGGATTTCACATATTGTCTCTTTCGAAAACTTGCTAGGTTCTCTTAGACATGCAGGTTTCCTCACAATGTTTTGCTTTACCGCAAGACAGATGGTAATCACTAATCATGTTAGAAATTTGATTAAAATACAACATAAGTAACGTTAATAACTTCGAAGACGGAATGTGTATAGAATATAAAGTTTATAAACTTGATATTCTTAAAACACACAATAAGTCATATTTATGAAAAAGTCACCTAAATTAAAATATGTGCAAATATGTAAAATATTGCATTATGTATTTAAAAAACTATACATTTTGGTGTCAATAAAAGTATTGTTAAAAATATTGAAGATATAATATGTATGCTAGATGATCCATTACACGCAATTTTATTGCAAGTGTAAAAACATGTTCGGTTTTTTTCTTTCGTTTTTTTATCTCTTTTTTGTTGTCCATCTTCGCAATTGTTTCCTAGATCTACGGCAGAGCAATATCTCTTTGTAACATTACCTTCTGTAAAATGAAAGATATTCTTAAACATGTGTTATATATTTACATATAAATCAAATAAAAGTGCAACTAATATATAGTGATATAGACAACAATTAGTAGGTGGTAAGTATGAACTATGAACCTTTAGATTTGATACAATATCGGGCATTATTAACATCGTCACATTTCATAGGTTTGACTGGATTTGAATCTAAGCGCATAAATCCATCAGCACATTCCTTTGTTGATGAATCATTGCATTGGTAGCACATAAATACTTTAGCTATAATAAGGTAAAAAACACATTACATTATAACATAATTTACTATAATCTAGAACAATGCTACTAGTTTCAAAATACAAAATAAATAACAAAGGATATATATAAAATTTCAAATCCAAATCCAAAATAAAATTAGCCTTAGATACTCCTTATAACATTAGCTATCTGCGCGTGAAAACCCCCTAAAAATTGGTCCAGCTGTTTCAGAGATTAGCCGGAACAAACAGACAGACAGACAAAAAATTAAAAAAAAATGATTTTGGATGTGCATACCGTATACTTACAACTGAAGGCACGCAAACATACAGCCAAGTTGTAACAAGACTTTATCGAGTTGGGAAACGTATTCGGCCCTTAGGCCGAATGGAAATGGCTTCAATTCGCTTTTACAAACAAACACTTCAAACTTTATTTGTATGTCTAGACTATTAAACACGCCCTGCTTCGCTGGGCGTAAGTTAAAATAAATTTAAGGGTTTTTATAATTTTCTAATAAAATAAAGCCTAAGTTACTTCTTATAACATTAGCTACCTGCGAGTGAAAGTCCCGACAAAATCGTTCTTGCCATTTCAGAGATTAGCCGTAACAAACAGACAGACAGACAAAAAATACAAAAAAAAAAATTTTTTTTGATGTTTATATATAAATAAAATTGAAGTGTTTCACTAACATTTGGTTAGTGAAACACTTCAATTTTATTTATATCATGTACTGATTTCTACCTTAAAAAAATCTGCCAATTTGTTTAATACGAGTACATTTACTATTAAAAAATTAAATAAAAGTAAAAGTAAATAATTTATATATTAAAAAATTAAATAAAATAGATAAAACCCAATACAATAGTTATTAAAAACTTTGTCTGTTTGTATGTTATCGTTTAACACAAAAAGTACTGGACCGATATTTAGTTAGTCCGTAGAATGTCTATTTGTGTTAGTCCTTAAAAAGCTAGCAGCGGCTTAATTTTAATAGATACGTCGAAATAATGTACTAGGAAATTATATGTATATCTTAAAAAGGCCTACACAAAAGTGTACTTCATCATATTATCTATCTCCTAAATTACACTTACAATACCTATTTTTAACAGAACGTATAAAAACAGTAACTAAGCGAATATGTGCGCGTTTTATGCAAAAAGCACTGAAACGATTTGAATTAATTATTGAAATAGCCCTAATTATCGATACCGAGGTCGAATCTAAGTTTTTAATTTTTTTTCTGCCTGTCTGTGACCACACCACGAGAAAACTACTGGAAAGATTTTGATAAAATTTGATATGTTGGTAGGTTATACGGGTCAACATTTATGATACTTTTCACTCTGAGAAAATATCTTATTTCTGAAATATTTATACTAACCTAAAAGCTAAATCGTGAGCTAAGCCGCTAGTGACATATAAAACATAAAATTAAAAATATATGACTAAAAATAATAAAAATAACTACTGGACTTGTCGTAAATAAAAATTCATACCTGATTTTCTACCAGTACCTTTAGTACTATTAGTACTATTATTGACCAAAATGTCATTACTTTTAGTACTATAATTGGTCAAAATATCAGTACTATTAGTACTATTATTGATCAAAATGTCAGTACTATTAGCACTATCACTGATCGAAGATGATTTTATAGTATTTACGGTAAAAACTAAAAAAAGTAAATATTTCGTTGTTATTTTTGCCATGCTTAGTTTCAGTCAGTAATTAACTAAATTTTTTAATTGTAATTTATTTAGGTTTTAAAATTAATTACAACGCTCAAGCTAACTGACAGTTTACATTGACGACACTCGACTATATCAGAATCAGTCGTCAGTCCAGATATTCAGTGCGCACTGCGCAGTGCGATAAGTTCGATAGTTTAAATTATTACAGCAAATAATAGATCAATATGAAACCGTTGAATACTCACACCTTAATAGGAGTCTTTCTAGCATGTTTTAGAATAAAATATATTATATCTAAATAAAATTGTAACTATTCAAAATCTATAGTTGTTAAAATTGCTGTCTGTCTGCATGTCTTTCTGTCGACTCTCTTTGTCGGTTTGTCAGTCAATGAGTCTGTGAGTCAGTGTGTATGTGACGCGAAAAGCGCTGAGCAGACTCAGATCATGATGATAGCTGGATATCCGGGTCAACATATAGGATACTACTAGCATTTCCCGCGGCTTCGCCCGCGTTCTAAGGACAGGAAACTAAATTACCATAAAATAAGTTATAGTGACTCAACCTTAAACGATAGACATAATTATGCTGTCGCTGACTTTTTTTTGAAACTTCTAAAGGGGAGCAATTCTTTGATACATATATTTTGCGTAGCTTTAACTTTTACGCAGCGCATGCAACGGAAGCTCTCAAAAGGAACATTTTTTTCCGTTTTTGCAGGACTTTCCAACACAAAACGAATTTTTCAATTCAAACCTGTAGTTCCTGAGATTAGCGCGTTCAAACAAACAAACAAACTCTTCAGCTTTATAATATTAAGTATAGATAATAGTATTGATTTCTCAGAAAAAAATCTATAATAGGTACTAATCATTAAAACTTATTTGGGATAAACCCGAGCAGAGCGACAGTGAGATGCTAGAGAGCCATGGTAATAAATATAAGTAAAAATTGAATTTTGTAACCATCTAAATTCAACACTTTTCAAAATTTAATTTTTTAAACTTCTTGATTTGTAATGCTCTATCTATTTAGTTTTTACTATATAGGTGTAATCTATGGTGTCTGTATAGAATACTGATTTAATGATAGTAATTAGTGATAAGGATTGCTATAATGTGTACTATGTCATTTGACAAGTGTCAGGGGGATTTTTTTATATTTACCATAGGTTTTTATTATTCATTTATACCGTAGGTAATTATTGTTAGGAATGTATTATTTTCTTTAAAAATCAATTAAATTACATCATTTTGTTAAATTATATACTAAAACCTTTCAAACTACTTTTAAACTCTATTCATTGGTGAACACAGCATGAAAATCGGTGCTGTTATTTTTAATTTTTTCGCGAACAGACAGACAGACACGGCTCCCCCGCGTCTTTGTTTTATAATATGTAGTGATGATCTTAGTAATAAGATTATACTCGTATAAGTAACTAATAAATATTATTTTTTACAGAAAAAACACCCTACAAAATACCTTGTTCTCTGATAAAGTTTTGGTAACTGGTGCAAGTTCTGGTATTGGTACTAAAATTGCTGTAGAGTTTTCAAAACTAAGAGCCAATATTGTAATAACAGGGTGGAATAAATCGAAATTAGACAATGTATGTGTGTAAAATTGTTTTCGAGGAACTCTCTTCAGAGATAAAAATTGAAGCTCATACTTGTCATCGTTGGATGTACCTATTGGTAAATAATGTAGGCGTTTTAGTCCATAATATTATTGATATTTACAAATATTTTTTTACTGATAAATATTTTGTTTTTTTTAAATCTACAGTAAAAGTACGGGATTCCACAAACCCTACTCGCGTGATCATTGTATATCATATATTTACCAATTGTGAATGTGTGTGTGAATTACCCATTAAATGTAATCAGCCCTTTTTAACGTCCCACTGCTGGGCACGGGACTCCCTTCAATACGAGGGGGATCAGGCCATAGTCCACCGTGCTGGCCTAGTGCGGGTTAGCGGATTCACATGTCTTTCGAAAACTTGCATAGTTGTCTCAGATATGTAGAATTTCTTTCTACCGATCATGTAAGAAAATGATTCGCACATGAAAATATCAGACGTGAGAGACACGGATTGGAACCCTCCTCAACCGGTTATCTAAGCGAGCGCGTTACCAGTACCACTAGGCCACCAATGCCTTTAAATAAAAAAAGGTATTAATATTATCATAATATGTTTAATATTTAAATATTCATAACTTAATAGTAGCTTTCACACAGACGTATAACTAGGTATTTGTCCTTAAACTTCTCTGTCATATCTTTTTAATTCTGAATTTGATTATGATTTATTATCCTTAACACATTGAACGATCTTTATGGTTTCGTCAGCAATTATTGATGATGCCTTCAACAGGCCTTCCGTGAAACATTTAACGATGCCATCCATTGTGTCGTCCATCATACTCATAGCAACAAATGCCTGAAAATGATTACAATTTATATTAATTTGTTTTTTCCAAACTAACGAAGTTAAATATTTAGTTCTATGAAAAAAGCAACATTACATACGATGTAATGTTCTTATGTCTATAATAATCTAACATCTCTATATTTCTTCAGGGATTTTGTCAGTGATTTATAACCCAGCAATATTTTTAGTTATTTAAGTAACTACTCCTCTTTGATCCTTAAGATTAAACGTTTAATTTCAAAAACTTCAAAATACGTCTTTCAATAATTTTATTTATTTTTACCTAAATAAAAACTCGGATAAAATTAATTTTCATGTAGACTTTGCGGAATTATTAACGCTGAATTTCAAAAAACCGTTTACTATGTTTGGCGTAAGTAGTTTTGTTTGGGCTGGGCGTTGAAGAGAAGGCTTACTAAAATACGTGGTTATCTTCTACATAGATGTATGTATTATAATTTATAAGTAGATTTGGTTACTTACCTTTTGTGATGCATTCCATTTTATGTTTTCTATATCGGCAATGACTTCATTTTTTAAATCATTCGCACATTCTTCATGATTTTCAGTTTTACTACAAGTTTCTAAGCGTGAATTAAATTTATTTTTTACTTCGTCTAAAATCAATTCATCATCGATGTAAGGCGAAACTTGTGAATCGTCTATTTTATGGATATGGCTCATATGAGATGACAAACAAGACGTGACATCATTGAGAATGTCTTTAAGGATGACTTCTATCGCCTCTTTGTCTCCCTGGAATGTATTTATTTGTGATTAATATTACTTTATTAAATTAATATTTAATTATCACCAAGCTATTTATCTCTTCATAAGTTATTGATCTAGCGGGATAACATGATCCCTTATGATTTAATCTCGTCCGTCTGTTACACTGTTCTTGCGAGGACAATGTAAGAAAAAATTGCGAAACATTCATTTATAATAATAATTCTATTAAAGCTTCATTAGGAGATCTTTACTGTTCATTTGTAGTAGGTATTATTTAATTAGATACCTGTAAGCACTCCTTTATAACATCACCCGTGACAAGGACATCTTTGATCATTTTTCTAAATTCATTTTTCATAATTTCTAGCCTTTTCTCAAAATTTTCAGTAAGAATTAGGACTTTTTGTTTTATTATTAGAGACCATGTTTTTAACTGGTGTTTAATTTTAGCGACGAAATATCTAAGAGACTCCCAAAGGTTAGGAAGGGTAAAATAATTATTGATCTCTATTGTGTCCGATGTAGGAGGCACACTTTGCTGGTTTTCGCTTTGATAGTTATTTAAATCGAATCTTAATACATTTTGAATTTCATATTTATGTTTCGGCAATTGGCAAGATTCCTGAAAAAACAGTATTGTGATAGAGGAAAAATAAGGATTTTATTAAAAATTAAAAATTTACTTTCATACCTGAATGCCTATAAGTACAATAACAGCGAATAATAAAAAATATTTCATGTTGTCTTTGTTCTAACATAAGTCCCAGTGAACTTGTGTATATTTCATTGTATATCGTACCTATATATATACTCTATTAAGGTATTTCGAGTATCCACTTGGCTAAAACCAATGTTTACTATTTGTATTTTGTTAGACTAACTTTATCGAAATCTTCAAATAAGTGGCAGTTAATAGTTTATTGATCTTTAATACTGAATCGATTTATAAAACTTACTTGTGTTGTGAACAAAATATCCTTTATTTTATTTATTAGTGACCTTTAAAATTATTGAAATAGCGATAGTTTCTTTTTAAAATGTTTTAAAATGCTAATGCCGCACTAAAAACTAAAATGTATTATTAAAAAGTCTATAGAATAGGTAAATATCACTCACGTGAATAATATTAAAAATAAAAATGTTCGTTTGCATATATGTACCTATGGCGTATTTCGTATGTTATATATCGATTTTTTTTAAATGGTATCTTTTATGTGCATTTTACATTAATTCTATCCGATGGAAATAGACCATATCAATGTCAAAGCTTACCTAGGTAGTATATCTTAAGAAAAATAATTAAAAAAGCGTGGAAAGCTTTGTACAATATTTTAATACTAACTTTTCTTGTAGAAATCGTACTTATCAATGATAAGTGAGTAACTACTACCCTACGGTTTTTTCACAATAATATATGTTTTTTCGTTTTTAATTATTTTTTAAATTTTAGCTTGGCTCATAAATGCATAATTAAGGCATTCTTCTTCATTTTAAAATTATGATTGTATTCAGCTATTTTGTAACGTCCCACATTCTCATTCCGTCATTCACATAGGCGTAAGGTGAAAAATTAATTCACTGTTCATTACTTTTCTGTTACACAATAGTTCTTGTAGTAACGAACGGCCAAGCCACATATTTTGACTAAGGTGTATAGTTTGTGAAGTTAGGCCTTGTAGAGTTAGGGCGTGTAGTGTTAGAAGCTTGGCTCTACATGAGATCTGATAACTTTTTGACAGTGCGAGTCATATGGGCTCGTCTTGGCAACATTTTACATGAAAATGTTTTTGGTGGGATTTCATTTCTTTTTGTAAGTTGTTTGTAACAACATTTTTTTAAGGGGTTGGGGGATGAAAGTTACAAGTTTTATAATTTTTTTGTTGTTTGTGTGCTAATACTAGCTCACATACAAAATTTCAGCTTTCTAGGACATTAGGAAATACCCTAAGAATTTTGATGATCATCAGTGAGTCAGTGACGAAATCAGCGTTTTTTAGATATCAATAAAATCTAAAGTATAGAAGCTATGTAATTAAAACTTTATATGTTTAATAAGTCCGCTATTGACAATATATCCCGAAAATTTTGTTGATTTAGCATAATTCAAACCCAAGTTATGAGGGTTCAAAAAACGACGAAGTGCTTCGAGAAAAGGTAGGTAGTGCCCGTGCGCTTCGCTTGGCTCGTCTTGGCGGCGGCACTACCGTGCCCCCAGATAGGCGCGATATCCGGATTTGAACCATTCGATTTTCCAAACGAAAGCATTACCACTAGGCTACCACTGTTTTTAAAAACAAAGTTATTTGACATCGGTCATTGTTAAATACTTATGCAAAGATTCAATACAATTTGATGCTTTAAAGATGCTGAAAATCACGTTCAAAGATGCAAGTGCAGCTAATAAAGGCGTATTAATATGTAGGTATATTTAAACGCTTCACTTCACACAATCATCCATTTCAATTAAGTACAAACTTTGACTTTTGATAATGCTCAGAAAGGCAAAAGACACGATCTTATAAATGAAACAAGGTAATGAATCAAATAACATTTTATTTTCAAAGCTTTAAAGTGGACTTGTGTAAGAAGATACGTTATTTCCAGTTAGAGAAGAATAAATTGAAGAAACAGAGCAACTGCCAATGTCTACGACTATCTTTGCGGAGCGTACTCCGGCTTCTACGAGGCTTGTACCCGCACATACTTCCATAGCTGCTGGCAACGTTGACAAAGCGAGGTCGATACGAGCGATCTGAAATATAAATAAATCAATTTGTATGGAATTGGAATTATATTTTTTAATTTTGTCTGTGGTGTTATTATAAGATAAAAAATATTTACCAAAAATCCACTCTGAGTAGCGAAAACAGCTCCTTTTAATTCAGTTCTTACAGCAATGCGTCCCAAACACGTGCCAGTGGTGATAAGTCCTTGTCCATTTTCATTACAATGTTTTAATTCGGTGACAGCGTTACTGGTGTAGTCCGTAGCATTAGATGCTAGGATTCTTAGGTCTTCAATCATGTTTTCAATATCTCGGATGCGCTTATCGGCACATTGTTTGGATTTCTCAATGATATTCGAGAAAATTTCGTCTGATTGGTTTGTATGCGACTGTAAATAAACAAAATTTTCGAAAAATTAGAATACCTCACTTCGCTTTAATTATAACCATTTTAAATTTATAACCTACTTTCAAAAAAAGAAAGTCATATTATCGACTAAGTATAAAAATATTATTTTACCACAACATCACAGTTTCAGGTTTAGAAAATCATCGCACAATAGTCAAATTTGAATTAAAAGCGAAAAAAAGCATAAAATTAATTATTGCGTGTAGAATAGTATTTAATTAATGTTTCTAAATCTTACCGCAATGCAATTGCGCACGCCCTCGCCGGCCCCTGTAAATCTGTCCGTGATATTTTTAATGGCATCATTAACTCTTTTTCTGAAGTTCTTTATGTCATTCACAATTTTTTGAGCAAATTGTTTTCCTAGATCCCTGATACCGGACGCAAAGGTCTTCACAGCTTCCATGGCTTGTTTGGCAGAATTACGTAGATTCTGTATCAATTCTTCTACAAGTAATCTGTAAAATATTTTAAATGGGTATTATATCAGCTTCTACCTATTTTATATGTAGTTATATGTGAAGAGTTTAATGTGCAGGTAAATATTGTATCTATAAGTCTAAGGCGTTGAACGAATATCAGACGTGAGATAACTAAAACGGGGAGATCCTGGGATCGAGTGAGAGAACAGGACGTGAACTATAGGTAGTTTAAAAATTTTTCTGTGAAAAAAAATCCGGAGTCGCCCTTTCATGTCGTAATATTTTATGAAAATAAACAGATATAAATATATAATAGAGACATTACCTTGAATTTGCTAAGAAGTCCACATCACGTCGCTGGCGTACCAATAACGCATTATCTGATGGATTTCCCAAAGCGGAAGATGCCTGTTCAGTATAAAATGTACCGATTAAAATAATTTTAACTAAGCAGGTCCAAAATTGCAATAGGTAAACATAATGTATTAATATTTATTATTACATGTCAGTTAATATTAACTGCATGTATGTATTCAGCTATTTTTAATGCTCAACTTCTGTGCAAGAGCCTTTAATACGAAGGGGATCATGCCAGTCCAAAACACTGGCCATGTGCGGGTTTGGCGGACTTGATATGTATTTTGGCGGTTCGGTTTCGGTTTCCTCGCGATGTTTTCCTTCACCGTTTTTCCTTATCGGTAATCATGGTAGAAATGATTCGCACATGAAAATATCAGAGGTGCGAGATCTGGATTCGAACCCGTACCACTCGGTTATTCAAGCATGCGCGCTACCACTGGGCTACCTACTGCCCTTTGTACTGTACCTATTGTTAACTTTAAGTATACATTTTAGAAATTTCAAGTGTTTAGATTACTTACCAAAGACAAGGCGAGGAGTGCTATGATGATCTTCATTTTTAGTAAACTTCTAACAATAGCTAACAATGCAATGGTATTTAGTATGAACTTATGGTTTTTATATGATGTTCTTGCCAAATGCACTATTTACTTTATAACTATACAAATGACTGTTATCTTATCTAATTCATGGGATATTACGTGCGTAAAGCAAAGTAAACACACGAAATGGTTATAGGTAATTATTTACATTTCTATTAATGATTGGCCTAAAATATTACGTTTTTGTTGCAGTTAAATATTGATATGAGGATTTACAGCAGTTAAACTGACCTATTTTAAACACAATTCTTACCTTGGGGTTTTTAAAAACTAAGTTCGATTGCAAACAACCTTTGCTGGAAACATGGTTACTCTTCTCCTTTCTCATTGTCAGTTTCAGATCACATCGGGTCTATACAATAGGAGAGGAATCAACGCACAGAACGCGCCCACTAGCCGTTTGACCTTATAAATCAAACTTTTCTGGAATTCAAATTAATAAGCATCAATACCCTTCTTCTTCTCTTTCTATTGGTTTAGATACAGTGACAATATGTTAAGCATTTTTGATAATAAAAGACCTTTAAGTTTTATAACTTTCGCTATAAAATAAGTATTATCTAAGACATTTATATATCTGCGTCCATCTAAATATTTAAATACTATTTATTCTGTACGGAGGATTAATAACTAAGCAGAAAATTCCACCGTTCAAATCTTATTTAATTTAACGTCATCGAAGCCACAGATTCCGCTAGTTAAAATGAATAAAATTTCTAAAATATAACCTCTTCCTTTTTGAAGTCGGTAAAAAATGGCCTTACTTAGCCGTTTCAGAGATTGCCCGGAACAAAAAGACAGACAAAAATTTTAAAAACTGATTTTTTGTTGTTAGTGCCGTATAATTTATAATTAAAAACATACACTTCAATAAAATTAAATGTACTTATACTTAGATTGTCAACTCTGTCAACTCTATGTACATAGTCCATACAGTAGGAAAATCAAAATTCACTTTATTGTAACTATTAGAAAATGTTTTGTATGGATACTTATTGTTTAATGTTGAATATACAGAAATTATATATATTTATAAGTGGTAGTGCCATGCTTGTTACCTTCGGGTAGCAGCCGAATGGGCCGGCACGCCCCGTATCGTACCACTCTCTCACAGAAGACCGGCGTGAAGTGGCAGCTATGCTGTCGCGTTTCGTCCGGTAAGTGAGAGTCCGGGAGGCCCACACCCTATCCCTCCTCCCGTCCTTCTTCTTCCTCCCTCCCCCCTCCCTCCCTTTCCTAAAAGGCCGGCAACGCATCTGCAAAACTGCAAGACCTGCAGTCTAGCAGTCTTGCAGATGTCCATGGGCGGAGGTGATCACTTTCCATCAGGTGAGCCTCCTGCCCGTTTGCCCCCTTTGTGACATAAAAAAAAAAAAATAAAAAATTATTCATCTTTAATTCAATCTTTAGAGTTTAAGCAGAATTTTCTAAATAATCAATTGTATTAATTATTGACTAACACAAGTTGTCAACATTGAAAATTATAAATTTTAAGTATTAATTTTATAAATATACTAGAGCGACTCACCCTCGCTTCGCTCGGGTTCGCCCCTAGGTACGTGTTGTATATATTTACTTCGCACGTTTGAGTTGATTATATGAATTGCACGCACCATGGCAACGGTCACAACATTATACCTACGTCAAACGCCGTTAATTGTATAATGTTGTTTTAAATTTCCTAACTTTTTTCGATATAGTATGTTATCCTTAAGAGATAGACATGCCATCGCGGACTTTTTTGTAGACCTATATAAGATACACAATTCCACCATACTAGTCTAGTATCATTTAGTTATATCTCAAAAGGTTTAGTCAGCGTTTTCGTTGAAAGCTCCCAGACGGCTTATATTTTTCCGACACCTCCAATAGATATCATTATACATATTTTAGCCAATTTATACAAAAACTTGACAAATTATATATTAAAACCTTCCTGGAAACCATTCTATCCATTGTGAAAACAGGTGAAAACTGCATGAAAATTGATGCAGTAGATTTTGAGTTTATCGCGAACAGACAGACAGACGCGGCGGAGGACTTTGTTTTATAATATGTATAGATTATAAAACGACAATTCTCTATACTTCCTGAAATCACTGCTTACTATAACAAGTAAAAACAGTGAAAACAATAACTGATATGGTCATTTGAGAGAAATCTGAAGCTCACATAGAGAACACAGATGATTAGCAACTACATCGTTTTGAATAAAAGTAATACAAAATTCCTACAGTTTCTACAAGAAGCATTAAATATTAACATATAACTATGTTATTATGTTCCTATGTCACCCTTATAAAATTGGATCTTTAAATTCTGGAGATAATTATACCATGTTTTTGAGATTTAATGAGTATATTCAAATTGCATGGAGGTTACAGCAGATATATAGAACGGAGCCAGCATTAAATTTTTTTGATAATAATAATATTATTGATAAATATTCTGATAAATTATATGTTCCCGTCCTGCATTAAGGAAGTAAAGACAGGCTTTGCAGAACATTCTAATCAGTTATGGAGTATTAATGCTGTTTGACACTGAACTAAAATAAAACAAGGTTTGATAAAAATATACAAGAAGAAAATTCCTGCTAAGTTTCCTGTGATACAGCACACGTATTCTAATTAATTATAGTATCTTTGATTTTTAATACCGAGCGGTTGTTTAAGAATGTAATCACTCCATATCTCACCATGGATGTCGTAAGAGTCGACTAAGGTATAAATGTCGCAGTGAGGGTCATAGTGTATCGCTAAAATAAGTAGGACGCGATTACCCTGTTATATACTAATTCCACCGAAAATAGTATTCCCAAAGAGGGTTAACGTCAGGCAGGCGGCCGGTTGTAAAATTTCTTGCCAAACCAATTAGCCTTTTTCCTGGGAAGATTAAAAAAAGATCCGCTAGGGGCAGCACCGGTGGGGGGGTACATATGTTTTGAATTTTCTATTGACAACAACGTTAAACATATAGAATTATTATGGAATTAACAGAAGATGATGTACCTGGGGCGAAATTGAAATTTGCAAAAATACAAGATCATCTTGTCAGGGACTTAAAACGATGGCTTGCATGTCGTGGCTTAACCGTGTCAGGTAATAAAAATGTCCTAGTTGAAAGGTTAGTTGGTTCATAAATTTTATCGTATGTGTCATTGTGTTGTTTAAATTTTTAATATTTAAAATAATTTTTTTTGTTGTTTTTTTTTTGTATATTTAAGAATCGAAGAATGCATTGCAAATGGTAATAGTAAAACAATTTTTATTGGAATTGATGGTGGTAAATGTCTAGCGAGTAGCGGATAAACAGCAACGCATGAAATAACTCAATCCAACTCTACCAAGTTCAAAATCCTGCACTTTTCCTACTACAAACTGGGCAAATTTTAGCGAATGCACAATGTTTTGTAGGCATGATATTTTTTTTTTTATTTTTTTGATCACAATATTTATTTATTTTAATATTAATAAGACGTACATTTAACGTTGTTGTCAATAGAGAAATCAAAACATATGTACCCCCCCCCCCCACCGGTGCTGCCCCTAGCGGATCTTTTTTTAATCTTCCCAGGAAAAAGGCTAATTACAACATGTATAAGAGTGTCAAAGAATGACAGAGGAGAGTGGAAGACATGTTGTGCCGACCCCACATAGCGTGGGATAAGGACAGGAAGAAGAAGAAGATTTACTAACACATGAAAGAAAGAAAACATACTAAAAACTCAAGTCGACATGAAATGATAAAAAGTGCTTATAAATTGTAATACATAGGTATTTCTTATAGCAATATTTGCTTACTAAACGTTATTTACTATATCAACGAGCTTGATTAAATAGTAAATAAAGAAGACGAATTTGATGTAAGTTATAAACAAGTGTGTTGCAATTAGGGCTTCTTACAAATAACGTGTATATTGTTAGTTAAAATTCAAGGCCTCTCAGATAAAATTTAAAAACTTACATATCAGATGTTATCTATTAAAAAATATAATTAAAATTTATAAATTTAATGGCCACATACATCATACCAGTCAATGCAAAGAATTCTTGAATGTCTTCTGTATTTTACACTAGCGGTGCCCGCGGCTTTGCTCGCGCTAAGAGTGAATAAAATAAACATTTTTGCTTATATACTGTTACTTATAATGTACCAAGGACTGATTCCCCATTTAAAGTTCTGGCCTTCTTTTCTAAAAATTATTGTGTAGCATCCTGCCGTGCCGCCACTGCTGCGCTTTCTAAAACTTATTTCCTGTTTTTAACCAGTTTTGTTTTTCGTTAATGATAAACTGGTGTACGTGGTTCATTGTTATGGACTTATGGTAAAAATTACTGTTAAATATTTTTCCTACGCAATTTGTGCCTCCCCCGTTAACCCCATAGGGGTTGATTTTCAAAAAACGCTCAGATATGTATCTCATAATTTGTATTGCAGAGCATTATTTCAGTGTCACGCAAAATATTTCAATAGAATTAAATTTACCATACAAACTTAGCCACCCCCTTTAACCCCCAATGGGGGTGAATTTCGAAAAACCCTGAAATACGTGTTTCACATTTGTACTAAAAAGCATTAATTCAAAGTTTCATGCAAAAATGGGCAATAAAAATATTTTTCTCATACAAACTTTGCCACCCCTTTTAACCCTTTTAGGGGTTGAATTTCCAAAAAATAATATGCCTATTTCCTTCTCATGAATGCAAACTATCTACATACCAAATTTCAGCAAAATCGGTTGGGTGGTTTAGGCGTGAAAAGGTAACAGACAGACAGACAGACAGACAGAAAGACAGAGTTACTTTCGCATTTATAATATTAATATAGTACCTATATAGTATATAGTATATAGTATTATAGTATATAGTATATAGTATATAGTATATAGTATATAGTATATAGTATAGTATATAGTATATATAGTATATAGTATGGATAGCAATCTTTTACGTCATAATTTCGTAAAAAAATATAAGTCTATATATTTTTATCCCATGGGGGTGATACTCATTGAAGCTGGACCCCGTAATGTGTATGTAATATGTATGTACATATATCCGACCCTTGTTCCTCCGTAATTGCTAAACGGCTTATGACTCGTTCAACAACAGATTCTTCTTGATATGGAAAGTGGCGCCAATTCGTGTTTAAAAAAAACTCCACAACTATCGAGAAAGGTACCTATCAAAATAAATAAAGTTTTAAAAAGACGATCACAAACATATAACGCTTATTGTTGAATAAAACTCCAAAATAATCCAAATAAATGTAAGGATATGATATGCAACTCGCCAAAACCAACAATTTATAATTTATATATTTAAATTGTTGAAAATTATAAATAAAAAAATATTCAATGTAGGTATATTAAAAAAACCCCAACTGCTACAGTGACGAACATGTTTCATTACTACAATTCTAGGCGTAGGTATGTCTCATAACCTTCGTTGACTTGTTCCCTTCTTTTTGCTTCTTTCTTCTTTGAGTAAAACTTCTATTTATTACTTTCATCGCTGACTTTTTAGAATTCAAATCATACTATTTAAAAAAATATGGAATTGAGAGAAAACGTAATTATAATAAATTGTAAAGAACTACAGCCCTAGGTTCCTGGATGAATTTTATAGCAATCAAAACATTTCACGTTTATTGTTTTACGATATCTTTTCAGCCAGGCGTATTGTATTATAAAAATTACCTTTTAATATGATAATTTGGTATATACATATATTATTATGTATGTATTACTTATAAAGTTATAATATGGGTGGATGAATTTTAAATATTCATTAGTAAATTTTATTGTTCCTTTTATTGCGAACCTTGAACTGAACCGGATTTTCTTTTAAATGTTGCATATTTTTTCTTATAATTTTATCAAATATCTTTTATAAAATTTATTAATCAGATGTGCACTTTTATGTTTGTTTATTTAGATATATTTGTATTTTTTTGTTTCGTAAAAAAGGGCATGAAGGGAATGAAAGTACTCACTACTCGACCTCGGTTTGCTTGGGTTCGTCGCTATTATATTATAAAAGGCAAAACATTTTTGTTAATTCATTTTCAGGTTTTTTTATGTCAGGTAGCTTTTTGAATTTTTCAAAGAAATATTTTTCTTTTAATAACTCTAAAACCAAATGCATAAAAAAATTAAAATCGGTTTCAAAAATCAATAATTAATAAAAAAAAATATTAATCGGTCACTTACTTTCTATCGATACCTTATACGTTTAGTTATTCTCAAAAGTAGTTCTAGGCCATAATTATCATGGATTTATACATCAATTTGTGATAAACTTATAAATGTTTTGTGATATGCCTAAGCGACTACGACAATATCTGATCATATTGTGTCTATAGTAAGACTGTCTCGGTGGTTAAGTGGCTAGCATAAAATTGTATATCAGAAGGTCCTTGGTTTAAATCTTCTGCCTCAGCAACTGTCTGGAATTGGGAAGCTGTTTCACCTACGTGCCTCAGAGACTCAGTAAAAATATGAACAGTACGGAAACTGCATACTTAACGTTCGAAACGGCACACTCACACAAATACGCGCATCAACGAGGCCCCTTAGCGGACGCTGCGGTGCTGTCAGTCGTGTGTGCCGCGTTTGAGTTTATTACCGCGATCTTTTTAAAGATGCCACGAACTTATTGCGTAGTATACGGCTGTTTGAACTCTGCTTCATCAAAACCTGAGATTTCGTTTTTTAAACTCCCAACTGATTTTGAAAGGTAAGAATGATTTATTGTTTTAATCGATCTATAATATAAAAATGAATCGCAAAATGTGTTGGTAAGCGCATAACTCAACAACGCCTGGACCAATTTGGCCAATTCTTTTTTTGTTATGTTTGTTAATGTTAGGAGAAGGTTCTTATGAAAGAAAAAAATAAGAAAGTTGTGCGGAAGATTAGAAAATTTAAAGAAACTTTATAAAATTAACGGCGTTTGACGTATCAGTTATGTCCGTTGCCATAGTGCGTGTAATGCTAATTCATATTATAATCAAGACAAATATATAGCGGGCGGTGCAAAGTAAAAAATATATACAACACGTACCTGTTTTCCAAAACTTTATTTAATGAAACTTTTCATAAGAATGCGAATTTTTTATATAATAAAATTTAACAACACAGCATTTAAAACTTGTCGCAATAGACGCAAATATTTATCTGTTACCAACTTATAACATAAATATGTAAAAAATAAATATTAAATTAACATATGTTTCATTCCTAAAAAAAATTACCTGTTTTACTTTTTGTATGTACCAACCCTAGCGCTCCGCTCATATGTAGGTGTAAATTTCAAAAAGACGGTTGAGTTACGCTACTGTCTATCTCTGTATTGTGTCAGAGAGCATGTAAAGCCGTCGGTCCAACAAGAGTTAAGGTCTTACTGAACGTATGAGAAATAAAGAGCAATTTTGTCTTTCACAAGGATACGACTTGTATCTTCTGAGCCGATGTCTAGTCTCAATGGAAACCTATAAGAAAACAAACAATTAGTTACTACTTACTAGTACTTTTCTCTTCAATCCTAGTCTAGACATACTTGTAGCAAAGTAAACAGAAGCTATTTTAAATTACTACGTGGAAATTCAATGGTTTCTATTTGATACATTGATTATATTGATACACTTATAGGTATATTTTTTTTCAAATTAAAATCAAACTGGAAATATATACTATCAAACAAAAATGTTCCAAAGCGATAACAAATAATGAAGTTCATAGGTAAAGAAAATAAAAAAAAATACGACTTAATTATGAATATCATCTTTTACGAAATCGGTTGGAACTGGTATTTTTTAATGAAGTAGTAGTAGCTTAAAGTCATAACCTTTAAGTAAAATTCTTATTTATATTCAAAGACATTCCTCATATTAGGTAAATATGTATGTGCTAAATATAGTTTCTGTTTCAAATTAAAGATCTTTACTAATTTTTTAATTAAATTTAATTCTTGTTAATGGGCCATTTACCAATTCTTAATTAAAACTCAATCAATATTTTATTGCAGTCATCTAGAGATGTTTTTAAATATTTTTGGCTCGTTAATATGCGATTATGAATTATTTTAAAGACTTTTAGTGGTGGCGACTAGCGTTGAGGTCTAGAAAGATATATTGAAAGCCCTTTATAACGTCCCGGGTCTTTCTTCAATGCGAGGGGGATCAAGCCATAGTCGAAGCGCTGGCCTAGTGCGGGTTGGTGGATTTCACATGTCTTTCGAAAACATGCAAAGTTCTCTCAGACATGCAGGTTTCCTCACAAGTGGTGATCATGTTAGAAAATGATCACCACTTGTGAGGTACAGAGGTGCGAGACACGGATTTGAACCCGCATCACTCGGTTATCCAAGCGAGCGTGTTACCGTTGGGCCACCACTGCATACGAAAGATATAATATACAGAGATACATTGATAATCGAAAAAAGCAAGAACTAGTAGGTAATAAATGAAAGATGTAGTGTTTTGTTATTACATCCACTCTACTTTGAAAGATATACAACTATCATTTATCATAGCCCAAATATCGATTGTGTCTTAAAGCATTTGGTAAATAGGTTATTTATCTGTTATGTATATAACTATTTTATTTAGCAACATCCGTTTGAGTAGTATTCGTCTTATGACGGTGATCTTCGGCGATCGTCAATTAGAGTATCACACGTTAGTAACGTAACTATATTTTTAACTATGACCTATCTAATTAAGTATGTTCATCAAGTTTTATTCGTTCTTTACGATCTATATTTATATAAAACTGATTAAAAGAAGACAGGTTAGATTTTATTCTGTAAAAAGACAAAAGGTGACCGCGGTGTAGGGCGAGGGTTGAAGGAGAACGGCTTTTTTGTTCAAACAGGCTTTCATACGAGCATTTGAGTGTGACAATTATTTGTCTGTTTCTTATGTTATCTACTTAGAGAGTCTTATGAATACTTATATCAACTTCCTACTGATTTAATAATTTTAAACCCTGCTAATCTACGAAAGAAATTGAACTTACTTTTAAACTATGATTTAGTGAGAGCGAAGCCGCGGGTTCTGCTAGTGAATGTATACAAAAGTTTGACAAATTATATACTTACTAAAACCATCCCCGAGAACCACTCTATCCATTGCTGGAATCAGCATGAAAATCGGTGTAGTAGTTTTTCACTTTATCGCGAACAGGCAGACAGACAGACGCGGCGGAGGACTTTGTTCTATAATATGTAGTGATAAAATTCGTTTTTATATTTTCTTAAATTATTTTAGTATATTTGACTAAATTTATGGTATAGATAGGTATATATTTATATAAAAAAAAAACATAACTAGATAATGCACACGACTACTTATGTTTTTTCTAGTTAAATTCTTCTAGACTGCTTTACGTAATTTATATATTTTCTATGATTATAATAGGCACTTGTTAAGCTTAAATATAACAATACGATAAACTCTGATTGTTATTGTGTGTGATAATTTGATCTTCTGATATTGTTTCTGTTGAGATATTTATTTATCCTCTTGAGCTAATCTGTCTTTACATTTCGATTTATTAGTAAACAGTTGTAGATACTAGACCTATCAATTATTATTATTGTTAGTTATTTATTTATACGTTGTAATTGTAAATAATTTATTTCAATGTATTTTTGTTATTTTTATTTTTTTTATTTTTTTTAAAAGAAGTAAAAGATTTTCCGTAACTAATAACGAATAAAAATGCCTTTATTATAGAATGATATATTTAATCTGCAAATCCTAGGAGATGTAAAAAAAATCAAGCTAGCTAGTAGCTTATAAGTCAACGCAATTAATAGATCCGGTGGTTTTCCGCATACTTTGATACTCGAAACTATATGAAAACCTACAGGTAGGTAGTCCCCGTTGACCTAGAATCATGCGATTTGGCAAGAAACTATGTCTTATAGCTGAAAGAAAAAAATCTGAAAGCTAAAGCGTGGTTAAATGATGAAAAGAAAAACACATTTTCCTTGCGATCATAAACTTATTTTAATGTTGTACCTATGCTACAGAACCATTAATGTACGAGTCACACTCGAACTTGTCCGGCTTCTTTTATTAATATTTAATATAGCTGCCGTAAAATTTAAAGTATTTTCTCATTATGATCATTGGCATTATAGACATCCTGGTTGTAATTGTATTTCTATAACTACACGTAGGCTTAGCTATTTTGAAAATTTTAAGAAGATATTTTATGACTTGGAGGTACTTACATGGCATTACAAACGTTTAAAAGGAGTATATTAAAATGTATTATGCAATGATGCAAAATGCATCTTGCTTGACTGCAAGATGCTAGAGTGTTATGTTGATGTCACAATCATGAACAGCCATGTACAATAAACAGTAAAACCTCGACCTATGACTATGTCTCCGACCACAGTACTACAAACATGCTGCACAGCTGCGTTGGACGCAGCCATTAAGCAACTCGTGGGTATTCTAGTCACGCATGAACCTCTTTACAAATTTTAAACGAATTGAGAAAGATCAAGTTTCTTAAACATTTAGGATTCTTGTATGTATGTATTGTGTCATATAATTTATGCAATTATGAAAGAAAATATTATTTCAAAGGTCAAAGGTCTGGTACATGCTACCGTGAACGGAAAGTGTCTGGTAGACGGCAGTATTGATTATTAATTTTTAACTATATTCTCTAAAGCATACGTAAAAATTAAGCAGTGAAGCTTTAAGAAAAGTTCTGCTAATAGGTTAGACCTATATCAGGATAGGCGCTGGTTCTCATTGAGTCTTAGCATGTAGAAATAGTGAGTGCAAAGCATTTTCAAATATAGATTTAACTAATATTTAAGCATATCAATAATGTTATTATTTAAGCAAATAATATGTGACCGTAAGTCACGGCTGTAATACGACTCAGGGTGAGGACGCTGGGACCGTTCCGCCCCGGTCGCGCTACAATCGGAGCGCAACAGCCAATGGAATGAAACATGCAGGTTTCCAATACTACATTTTAAAACTAGCTTTCTTAGAATTTTTAATAGAATTCGTTTTATAAGGTGATAGGTTTGGTTAATTAAATGCAAGTCAACTGACATCTGTTATTTTTTATACAAAAAAAAAACATTCAGACGAATTGAGAACCTCCTTCTATTTTGGAAGTCGGTTTAAAATATAGGTACTCCTGTCTTTTATACCCGGGTATATGAACTATGTTGCATTCTAGGCGTACCAGCAACCTCCGATGTTGATTGCATACAAATCAAACGCAAACAAAACTGCGCTCGACCTATTATTTAGCATTTATTTAGTTAAGCATAGATTTGTTGAACGAAGGGATATAAGTAATTACGGTTTAGGGTAAAATAATAAATTTTTAATATATTTTATGTCGATGTAACTATAAGTTATAGTTACAAAAGTGTAAGTCTTAAGTATTTATCCATGTTACTGTAAAGAGTGGCTGATAGATCCTGGGTACTTACCTATATAATGAAATTAATTAATTCAAATTTTTCGGAAACTATTTATTACGAGTATTCTAAGCTGGCATATTTTTTCAAAGATATTTACTATATATCACTCAATCATCACGAAATTTCGAAAACCACTTGACTTATAAAAGATGAAATTTGACAGGAATGTACGACAGTGCCGTAATAAGGAGGCTTAAGGGCTCTCGCATGTTTGTATAAAACCCTTTATTCTTTAAATTAGTCATTCAAGAGTTATTACGATTTTATTTATATTTACGAATTTATCAATGTAATCCAAATACTTATATAAAAATAAACTCGGGCAACGCGGCGAGGGAGGGGCCCTAAGGGTTCTGAAATGGCTGAAGTGATTTTGAAATGTTCAGGCAATCTATAGATTAGCCCAGCGAGTGCTCATTTGAAGTTTAGTAGAGATTGTAAATATAAACACAGGCGAAGACGCGGGTACTGCTAGTAGGTTATTAAAAATACTTGTATTTACACAAATTGACAGGATGATTTATTCATAATTACCATATGTTATTTAAATAACAAAACGCTCATATTATATTAGGTACATATTTACAGAAACTACACAATAACTACTCTATGGTTTCTAAAAGTTGCATACAACAAATGAGTACCTATGCAACTTCTTAATGAAAGAGCGTTAATACTTAATACTAATATCAGTGAATAATTTTGTAACTAATATAAGTTAACCTTGTAGGGTATCATGTTTTTTGAAGGTAACATTCTAATTCTAGCAAAAAACTTCGGTTGCTAGTTCTCTTGCGGTTCTTGTAAATACATGCAAAGCTTCAAAATTCTGTAAAAGGTCAACTTTAAATATTTGATGGATATATTTAACGGAAGGATCAAAATTTACACTCTGCGATAAATTGCCTGATTAACCCTTACGGTCAGTCTGTCTAGCTTTCACGCCAAAACTACTGATATATAGATATAAATAAGTAAAAAGTTCAAAGTTTGTAAAAACTTTATACTAAACCTAGGGACGAAACCGAGCGAAGCGAAGGTGAGTCGCCAGTAGTAGTATACATATATATAAAATGTCTCTACATTTAGGTTATAATTTTAAAAACTTAGTAAAAATATGTGAAAGACATAAATATGTTAAACTTATTAAGTAAATTTTGATAAAATCGGTAGGTATTATGTATGTATTTTCAACAGAGCCTTGAATAAATTTCAAATTTTACGCAAGTGTCGACTTTTGCCCAAAGTTCTCGTTTTTGCCAGGCGCTGAATCCTTTAAGTACTTTTTTTTAAATAAGCTAAATGGTATTTTTTTACAAATAAGATAATATCTTCCATTTATCAGCGCGAACATGATTACATAATTTGCTTCCTTCTTGGAATTCAAATAAAACATAAACTATAGGTAGGTTCATTAAAGGTAAAACCCCAATAGTTTTTTGTTATTCATATAAAACTAAACGTAAACAATGAAAATTCTTATGTTAGACAGTGTTATGTAATTATTGCACAATAGTTATTGATCGCATCATGTACTGAATCTTTAATTATAGTGAACATGTTATAATGCGCCATGACATTACAAAGAAGCTTGTGGATGAGTCAATATGTAAAATAAATAATATTCTACAATAAAATATTATAATAGAAGGGCTTTAAATTTTCATCTTTATCATAGTGAGTTAGCTTATACAATACTAGCTACTCACCCTCAATTCGACAGTTTTCTTCTTTTGAGACTTAGGGTACAAGAACTTAGAATGTATTTGTCTTTTCGATTCTTAAGTGTTATTTATTTACGCATATAAAAAGGCCACCAATTAAATACATAAATGTGAAAAGGGAAGGAAATTTGAGTGAAAATGAATTAAGAGGTGAAGTCAGTAATCAGAGATCAAAATTGACAAGTGCTATGTACAAACTGCGCGTGTTAGTGGAACATTTCTAATTTATAGAAAAGCATTAAGCATCTGTAGTGCAAGAGACTATATTTATTTCCGATCCCGAACCTGTAGAATGTAATAATATATCTTTGTGCCATTTATCCATATCCATATTCCATTCAGCCGTTCTTGCACGATTGAATAAGAAACATCCACCCAATCATTTAAATTCTAAACTCACATTTATAATATTAGTAAGATAAGAGTGTGAAAATATGCATACAAAATACGATAACATTAATAGTGTGAAATAAAAAAGATCCAAATGCCATACGTCAAAAGGTTAAACCTTTAGGTACCTATTAGCTTTCTGAAATAAATACACTGCTAGTAAGTAGGTAGGTACCTACCGTTATAAGCAGTGCAGGTAGTCCAAGGCGTTAATCGGGCTGAATACATTCCACTTTGGTTGTACAGGCCTTTTATTATCAAAATTACATTGTTAATCGTTCTCGCTAGAAAATTTTTAGTATTCTAAATCACGATATTTTCAATATAATAATATCTAGGCTAGCCCAAAAAAGCCCATATAATCTTCATATAGAGATCCGCCCCTGATTTTGACATATTTATTCTTTACCTTGTTTATATATGCATGATAAGTATCTATTTCTACAAAATATAGGTACGTAGTTTTCAGTATTCAAACTTTGACTATCATTATCGTACATACAAAATTATGATGATTGATGCTACTAAGTGGTTTACTAAAAAGGGCATTCGGAAACAAAATCTCGTTGAGTGAATTGCCCGGGAGGAAATTATGAACAATTTAATTTAAATATACTTATCTCTACTTAATATGTGTCAAGGAATTAACGTTAATAAATATAAGAATACTAACGTCATTCGATTTTATCACTTGAATTTGTAAATATAGCAGTCGTTTAATGAAGCGCACATACCAAGAGTAGTCGGTATTCAGTGCACTAATTGGATATATTTTTTGTAATGTTATTGACCAATATTATGAAATCAAGGTTATTGACACAAAATCTTACAAAAACACAGTATATACAAGTTATGTAATAACATTAATAACATTTTTTCGTGCTTTTCTTTGAAATTATAAAATGTGATTATCCACAGAAGAAAATTTTTTTTTTTACTTCGTACGTAAAATATTTTTGGTCTTATTTAAATAGTTATTAATATCGATACAAAGGTCAATCTATAAACATCCACCAGACAGACTTTGACATTTGATATGGATGGATGGGTCAACATTTAGGATACTTTTTGACCCGAGAGTTTGTTATTTTCATATATTTCCTTTGAAGAGTAAACAAACCAATTTATTATATTAAAAAAAATGATTGCTAAAGCAATTAAAGCACTTAAAATGATTCAAGACAGAATAAAAACAAATTATCTCGTACTTTATGAAGTATATGAATTATACGAAATAAACAATATCTTTAAAATAATTTGATAATACTTATAGCGTTTCTTGATTTCTACACTGTTCACGTGAGCACCGAGGTCGAAGGTGAGGGCGACGAGTATATAAGAAGTATATATTATTAAGACAATTATATTTTAATATGGGTTTCCCAAAATTATAATTTGCTCAACAGAAAGTAATTTACTTAACTACGGATCATGGTCATTGCGGTTTAGACTTCGAAAATGTCAATGCGATCTCAAACAAGGTAAGGTGTTTACACAATATATTGAATATGAAAATAAAGTTTCTTATACGTTTCTTTATTTGTCTATTGCCAGAGTAATTTAGCAATAAGCACGGCTATTCCGCGCATCCTTTGTTGAGATAAAAGGGGTTGGGAGGTCGTTCGAGAACGTATCATTAGGACAACCGTCTATATCGATATAGCAGAGTGTAGCTCTACTGGTTATATAAGTTTGTTATATATTACAGCCTATTTATTTAAATATTTTGAAGTGACATGTTATTAATTACTATCATTAATATTTATAAAAACAAAAATATTTCTAAAATTTCAAAACAAGTTGCTATTATGCGATTATATATTGGTCTGGTATTTATTTGCATCATATTTTAATTAAAATGTCATATATAAATGTTACTGTCTAATATTATTATGTAAGTAGATCAGTAAAAACGAGATATTAGAACTGGCAATGTCGG
Organism: Boloria euphrosyne; assembly: GCA_951802675.2. Classification (NCBI taxonomy): domain Eukaryota; kingdom Metazoa; phylum Arthropoda; class Insecta; order Lepidoptera; family Nymphalidae; genus Boloria; species Boloria euphrosyne. Next base: position 8,436,764 of record OX637877.1, read on the forward strand.
GTGGAGGGTTAACCTTACCGAGTCACATGACTGAGGGTCACATGATGATCGGGCCATTATTTCTTATTTACATAGGAGTTATATAATGGATGTACGTCAAGTTGAGCCTCATTGCAAGGCTAGGGTGATATCAAAATAGTTGTTATTTGAAAACGAAATAACGAGATGATAGAGTCTCTAATTATCTCGTTTTATTTAATACTAGCAACTCAATGTCGCTCCGTTTGGGTTCTTTCCCTAGTACTTTCTTAGATTTACGCAAAGTGTAGAGTTTCTTGCCGGTTCTTCTCTGCACAAACTGCCTTCCGAACCGTGCAGTAGCTTTCTTTCAATCTAAATTCTAAAAATTAAAAAAAAAAAATTATAAAAATTATAATTCAAAAGAATCTGTCAAATCTAAGCATATTTTGATTTGATTAAATTATTTTTAATTTGCACTTGCAGTAGTGTTGCTTAATACTTTAAAATAATCAAAATTCAATTTATATTTTTAGCAATTTTAACTTAATTTTCTTATATCAAATTAATACTTAATTTAAATAATAAAATGCAACTTAGCATAAACAATTTATAGGTAAGAAAATATACATATTATTTTAATAGCAACACTACATAATACTTTTGAATAACTAATATTAAAATAAAAATTATAATAATTATAATAATACTAGCTAAAAATAAGTTAATAATATTGCCATAATTATAAATTATTTTTCAAATTATTTAAATTTAAATATAAATGTTTAGAATTAAAAATAAAATTTTATAAGGTACTCTGATGCCATTTTCAAAATTTTTGTAAATTGTGGGTAGGCACTGTCTGTAACAATCATATAAACCTATGAGACGTCAAATATCTTAGTCTCTCCCGTGACCATGATTGCTGTAAAGCATTCGAAACGTCGGGAACTAAAAATCAAAATAAATCCGCGACAAAATCCGAAAAGGTAGTTTCATTTATAATGTTCTTTCCCTAGGTTTTAACGGTTAATGGATATAGATTTATAAGAAGATTATATTGAAATAGTCTTATATTAATATTTTGTCTGTCTGTGACTCCGTCGGACAGATTTTGATGAAATATGGTATAATGATAGCTGATGAGAGCCAACTCACTACTTCCTATATAGAAAATTTCTTAATGTGGGAAAATATCACATCTATGGGAAATCTATACTAACCGTTTTTTTTTTTTTTTTTTTTTTTTTTATTGTACTCATCCACAGGCGTTAAGCGCCCGTGCCTTTTGTTATTTTATTTATGTGTGGAAGGCGTTTACAATTATTTTTTTTTTTATAATAACTCAAGACAAGAGTACTACAAACTACTTCTTAAAAACTACAGAGGGCGAGGCCCGACACTGTTTTTTTTTTTTTTTATTATTTTTTTTTATTATTAGTAAATTACTATTATTTTTTTTTTTTTATTACTCTAACCCGCTAAGTTTTGGATTTATACTATACTAACCGTTAAAAAATAACACTTCTTTTTTTGGGCAGTCGTGTAAAAAGCATTGCAATTTTCTAGGATTTTCTAAATAAATTGAAGCGCAAGCGCAATATTAAATATTTGCAAAGAAGGTTTTACTTTATAAGCTATTATAGAGTTGGGATGTATTCTAAGAAAGTAGTACAAATTTCCACCCACCATATTTTTTAATCTAAATACTCGTACATAAAAGTGAAAGATACTCACTTATCACATAATCAAAAACAAAGAAATAAATTCTATAAAGATGTGGCAGGGAGTTAGTTTATAGTTAGACTTCCACTAAAAGGGATTTGCGTTAAGGCCGAATTAAGGAGGTCAAAGGGCTCACGCAAGTTTGTAGGAAACTTGAAAGTCTTAGTTTTGTATGAAATTTTAAATTTGGTAGGGTTCACCTAGGGATGAACGATATTAAATCTCGGGTAAACTGACTAAAGATTACACCATGACAAAATAATTTTACCAATAGAATTAGATTATCATCAACAACTATTAGCAATATCATATATTATATTCAAGGCAGTCTTCTTTTATGGGTCAAAAGGTTTAACAGTTATGTGGTAGAGCCTGTTCATTGGGTTTACTTCAATGCTGTATATTTGATCAATTTCGCGTTCATAAAATTATAAACAATAGCTTGTATAGTGTAAATAAAATAATAAATAATTATTTATTTTATTGTAAGTAATTTATATCTATAAATATATTACTGCGTACTATTGACAGAGAAAGATTTAAGTGATTAAGTTTTAACACATGTAAAATTATGGCATTGAATAAGTATTACTTTCTAAATTTTATTATATTATTAATCCTTAATATTTATTTTATGCTAATACTTTGCAATACTTGTTCAACGTAAATGGTAGTGGTAGCTTAATGTTAGAACGCAAACTAGAGAAACCAAGTAAAGAGGGTAGAGTCGAGGGCCTTGCACCTGCGGTATTTTCTTTATAATAATATTATAATATGATTAACACTTGCTTCATGTTTAAGAAAGCACCGTGAGGAAACCTGCATGTCTGATAGAACCTAATAAAAGTTCGCAGAATATGTGAAGTTCTTATCATACGTAAAAAGGGCGGAATACACATATAAATTACAGTTTTTTTAAGCTTATATATGTATATAAATATACAAGTATTTCGTATATTTAATTTAGTTTATGATCAAATTACTCGTAATGAAATTTTTTGAAAAGAGATATTTTCCTGCAGCAAAAAGTATCCTATATGAGGATAATAATCAGCAGGCAGACAGACTGTCTCGATAATAATGGCTATTACAATAAGATTTTCAAAAAATAATTAATGCATAGATTCGGCTCCGAATTTCATTATATGTATAGAGGTGTAATAGGTATCTCATAATATTTAGTTTATTAGGTTAAATAGCCGAAAAGAAATTATTTTACATAATTCATTAAATAAACACTTTTAAAAGGCACCTTCTAATTAAGACAATATTGAAATTCGTATTACGTAAAAATATTCCAATAAACGAGGTCGTTCATTAAGAACGAACACACTGTACCTAACAAGAATTCAACGAGGAGCTCTCATGGACTTGAATGCTAATATTGGCACAAACAAATAAAGACTTTAATGTAATATCCTATTTATTAAAGAAATGTCAAAAGGTCGACGTCCTAATCTAGATAGTTATGCTATTTACGGAGGGTCATTTATCAATTGACAAAACAGAGGAATCAAGCTAACTAAATTGGTTAATGATATAGAAATTGTTATGCGCGGTTAAAGCGTAGTGACGTTAGTTCATTTAGATAAAATAAAGGATCGTCATTATTATAATATATAATATATTTATATTTTAAAAGCTTCATCGACCCCACTGCACTATAGTTTTATTGTAATTAATATATTGTTTTTATATTACGGTATGACGTCATGAGGAAGCAATAAGTATTATTTTACTGCACTCCCGTGTTTGTGAGTGTCATTATGTGCATAAGTTCATTTTTTTCATTAATCAAAATTATTTTTTATTTAAATTATTAATGTATTTTTGTATTGTATAAAAGATATTCAGAAAAAAAATTACAGCTCTCAAACTGTACAATATTTTTTTTTCTCAGCAGAGAAAACATAAATAAAATTATAAGTAGTAAATTATAAGGAGTATTAGCACAGATAATTTAATACTAATACATATTAGGTATTTAATTTCTCTAAAATTCCGTAATCTGTGGAAGCCTACTCGCAGATGGCCACTTTTCTAGCATTCTTTTAAGAGAATAGAAAACGGTACTAAGTTGTTTTGTGTTTGTCAGTATTTATAAATATCCTTAATCCTATATCATACTTCTTTCAATATTTTCTGTCGATTCAAATATATTTATATATAAACATTCTGGTACACATTCTTATTGATATCTAATATTTTATTCTAATCAGTTTTTGTCAGGTGTAGCAACAAAAAACAGACATTATTCTTTATTTAACTCGACTCTATAGCGACGAGAACAATATACATATTTGATACTGATATAAAATTTCTAGGAAGCATTTTATATTCGACAAAAGAGCGTGACTGTGTAACAATATGTAAATAAACAAAAACTTGTCTATACCTACATATAAATAAAATTGAAGTGTCTGTTAAATGCATATTAAAGTATATGAGGTACTTATATCAAAAAGTAAATTTTTTAAAATGTTTGTCTGTCTGTCTGTCTGTTTGTTTCGGCTAATCTCTGAAACGACTGGACCGATTTTGATGGAGCTTTTACTCGCAGATAATGTTATAAGGAGTGACACAGGCTTCTTTTAATTTAGAAATTTTACTTATTTTAACTAGCGGAACCAGCGCCTTCGCTCGCGCTAAACCGTAGTAAATATATTGCTTAGTTAAGAAATACTTTTTTGGTGTATTTTACTGCTTTTAAATATGTTTTGCAAATAACTTTATCTTTATAGGAATTAGGAATATACTATAAACTAGACATCTACCTACATTATTAATAATACTTGATGTATATGTATAAAAAACAAGGGTAGTATCAGAAGACTTGCTTAAGTGGACAAAAATGAATTCAAACCTGTGTTTCGCTGAACCAAAACTTTGATGTTCGAATTATTATCAACATGATCGTTAAGAAATTTTCACTTCTGGATGAACCTAATTAGGTTTCAAAAAAAAATTGCTTATATTCATGTCTAACATAGTGAACTACAGCTTAATTCCCCTCAAATTAAGGTACCTATTGTGGAATATTAATAGGTCAGAGGTCTTATTATTCTCGAATCGATATGGTTCTCATAAAACAGAGGTATTTTTTCTTATAATTTCGTTTTCTCATCTCTCTCTCTCTCTCTCTCTCTCTCTCTCTCTTATGTGTTCAATTATGTGTATGTTATAGTTCTATTTTTATATGTTACTAACGATTCCCCCTCGCTTCGCCCGGGTTCGCCCTTAGATTAAGCGCGAGCGAAGCCGCGGGTTCAGCAAGTAAATGTATTCAAAAACCTGAAAAATTGTATACTAAAACCTTCTATGAGAACCACTCTATCCATTGGTGAAAACAACATGAAAATCGGTGCTGTAGTTTTTGAGTTTATCGCAAACAAACAGACGCGGTAGAGAATTTTGTTGTATAATAATATATGTACTGATTTAATTTTACCGCAAAAAAGAGTCAGAACCGTGACAAAAAGTCGACAAAATACGATTGTATTTATTAAGCTATAGTTTATTTAACAAGTCTAAAAGAGAAAACCGCAGCTTTAAATCAAATTAAGTAAACTATTAAAACAAATTAAGCAAAGTAATTGTTAAAGATTTTACATTAAAAAGACATAAAAATATTCTAATAAGCTGCAGTAACAATTAAAGTAAACTTTCATTTTCAACATGTCTTGATACTTGAAAGCATAAATGCTTAGTTTAGTTAAAAGAATATTATGAAGTAGTGTTTGCATAGTAAAGCACTTCATTTAGTTTCCAACAATATATATTGAAGATTTTTGGGAAAATCTAATTGAAATAAGTAGTCATTATTATCGATATAGAGGCCGAATCTATAGTTTCGCATCACTAGAAAGGCTCTTGAACATATTTTTATGAAATTAGATAATATAGAATATAGATAATATAGAATACTTTTTATTGCAGTAAAATGTCTCATTTCTGAGAAATACGAGTACATACAAAATGGTACTATACATGTACGAGTATAAATAAAATTGAAGTGTCTGTTTTGGATTTCAAATACACAGCTTTTCACTAAATACATATAAAGTATATACGGTACTAACAACAAAAAATCAATTTTTAAATTTTGTCTGTCTGTGTTTCTGTTTATTCCGGGTAATCTCTGTAACGGCTAGACCGATTTTGACGGGACTTTCACAGGCGGATAGCTAATGATGTAAGCAGTAACTTAGGCTACTTAACCGACTTCAAAAAAGAAGGAAGTTATACTTTAGTAATTTTATTTATTTTAACTAGCGGATCCCATGGCATCGCTGACGTTAAACCTAGGGGAGGAACCCGAGCGAAGCGAGGGTGAGTCGCTAGTACCTTTATAATAACTAACCGCCGCACCCATAGTCGCTTAATGAATCATTAAGTCGACTATCTCCATACTAAAGAACGACTTAATAGTTAATTAATTGACTATGAGTGCGGTGGAAGTCTAAGAATTAGGATTTCGGTCTTCGGAACGCGGGCGGAGCTGCGGAAAATGATAGTTTAATATAATTATGAAACGAAACGTTGCCTACTGGAGCAATAATAGTAAAGCGGTATAACAAGATAGCAATTAACTTGAAAAGTAAATGTACTCGTACTTATGATATATGCAATAGGCTTACGCAAGTAATATTGAAGTGTCTCTGTGAAGATTAAAATTATGCGACTAATGAGTTAGTATTACAAAATAGTGTACATAATAGAAGTAATAAAAGCATAATTATTTTTATTACACATCAAATGATATTGTTCTATTCTCTATACAGTAAAAAATAAAGTCGCTTCCCGCTGTTTGTATGTATAGATCTTTTAATCTACGCAACGTGTTTTAATGCGGCTTTATCAATAGCCAGAGGAAGGTTTATAATTATACATAATAGTTTATAATTCATACATAATATATAAGAAAAAAGCGCAGATATAATTTCTGAGAAATCTTAATCGTTAAAACGGGTGAGTTGCTTATAATATATAGGTATGTAGTAAACTGAAAGGGAAAGCTTATATAGCAAAATAAATATTAGTTAAAAATGCAATTACATTTCCAAGGCCATAAAAATGGGAAGGTATGTTTTTACAGTTAAAAATTAATGTAAAGAACAAATGAATGGATTGATAACCTTTCCATTCTACACATATTTATTCCTTATATATACAAATAGGCAAAAACAAAACAATATACATACTTTAGTTCTTTCTGTCTGTTTGTTATAGATAAATATCAGTATATTCAGTAGCTAATGACCAGCTTAGACTATAAACATTATTATTTATTAAAAAAAAGTTTATAGTGTAATTTTGACCACTGGGCGAACACTTGTTCTTATAAAATTCAACTTACGAATCTGTAATGAAATCGCTATAAACGCGAATCAAACCGTAAAGAAATAATTAATTTATTATATCAGCTATTGTATTAAAATAAGTAACGTCTGTTTAGACTAATTAGTTATTTAAAATTTTGTTACCAAATTTCATTAAAATAATTATTTTAATTTTGTCTTCAGCGAGTACGTTCTAGACACTTGAGTGCAACTTTCTCTAGAAAGTAATGCTCGCACAGCTGTGTTCTAAAATGTTTGCGTTAATCAATTAGTTATCTCAATGCAATTTGTATCCTACGTTACGTTAACCATACGTTTGTTCGACTTAATACATGAAACTTAAAATTTCAAACTTCGAATTTTTATTTAACAACTTTGTAGTCCGTGCAAGTAAGTTATGAAGGTTGACCCAAAATTTAATGAAATGAGAACAATGAAAGTTTTGAGAATATACATACTTAATCCTTTTTTAATGCATATTATAGATTTTAAGTATTTTTTAAACCGAACTTTTTCTTTATTTAATACTTCAGTTTTTCAAGTAAGTTTCGGGTTCTAATCCGAGTCTGGTACCTTTGATATTTTCAAGTACGAACCATTGATGAATCCTACTCGTCTCTCGGTAAAGTAAAATATCGTGAAAAAATCTGTATGTGTGGAGGAACCTAGCAAGTTTCAATGGTATGTGTAGTCCGCGTACTTTGCCAGCGTGGACCTGGCCAGTGTGCTTACTCTTCAAACTAATTTCAATTCTAATCTAATGCCAATACGATTCCAATGTCAATTTTGAAGTCACGTGATTCGGTACTCTTGAAAACAATATTGTCAACATTGGATTGAAATTGGGATTGCCCCGCGATTATTTTGTTAAGAGTGAAGTTATCACTTAGTTCCCCAAAATGGACACGCAATTTAAAAACAATGTGGCGCTAGCATCCAACTCAAGAGTACGAAACGTCACAATTCCAATGTCGATCGATCGGAATTAAATTCAAGAGTAAGCCCCCTGATCTCTCTGCTTTGAAGGGGTGCCCAGCTGTGGGACGTTATAAATGGTTGAGTACACTCGACTCGCAGCAAGTTTACAAATCAACTTGACCACAATAAGAGAGAAGGAACCCAATACATATTTGTTTAATTTGAATATATGTTTCTTACATTACGGATTGATTTTTGTATATCCGGCATCTACAAGCGGAACTCTTGACAGATAGACAATTCGATAACGATTAATAATAATTGTAATGTTATTGATTGCTAGACTTTGTATTGTTATAGCTTTATTCGTGATACTTTAAATAAAAAATAACTATGTATCTTTAAAATTTTATATACACTTTATAATAGTTTAAGACACGCGGTGTGATATGTTATAACGAAATATAATATTATATTATAAAGGTTCTGTACCTAAAAAGAAATGAATGAATAGTTTGAAAAATGAAAAGAATTCGTTGCTATATTTTTATTATTTTATAGTCTCTCTCAAAACTCTTTTTCTCAGGAACGTGTGGAGGTATATAGTTGAAATTAATATCAAATTTTCACACCTACAATCTCTATTAGAGGTGTAAAAGAAACACATACAACACAAGAACAAACAATGAAACGGGAAAATCAACGTAAACTCTATAGTTATAGGTAATTCCCATTGACCTAGAATAATAAAATTCAGTGTGCAAAAAAGACGCACTTGCCCTACATTTTTCTATTTATTATTTAACTAATTGCAGCAAGGTTATTCAAATAAAATTGTTATCATTATAAAGAAAACTAGGGAAAGTCGATTTTTATCATTAAAAATAGTTTAAGTTTTGCTCACGAAAGATATCGTCGGAATGAATTATAATATACTTCATTCATCTACTTTTTAATAAAATTCTCTATACTTAAAAAACTATTCAACATTCAATTTTAGAATAATTTTCATTCAAAGTATTTTGGAATTCGACAACAAAATTGCCGGTTACTTTACGTTTCACATGTGACATCTGACTAACACAAGTTTATCTAAACCTGACGAAATTAAACATAAAACTTATCTTTAATTCCACTTTGGCACAATTTACTTCACCACTGTCGAGTCGAATGAAGTAATCTATTTGTAGTAGCGTCACATAATATATTGGTAGCGTTTTTAAACAGTTGTAGAAAATTGTTTTTCCCTAAAACTATTTAGTTATTTATTTAAAAGGCATGTTTAATGTTTTAATGATATTTTTTTTCTTTTTTTTATAATAGTAATAATTATAAATAAATAAAATTATAATTATAAATATAAATATTTTAATTACACAATATATTTTTTCTTAATAATATAAGCTTTTAATATCACTAATAGTAAGCTTTTAATATGTACATAAGTAATTATCTACTGTAAAAATTGAATCGAAAGTTGTCTATTTCGAAATAATCTAAATAAGATTCTAAATATCAGAATAATAATTACAGACTGACCTCTTTCAACTTACGAGCTACAATTAGTCAATTGTAGAATTAGAAGAGACTAATTAGAGCCGTAAGTTAATATGACCTCATGTATAACGACTTATCATGCATCAAGAAAAAATGTGTTCACTTTTTAATGCTAGTACGTTATTTCTAATTATTAACGCAAAAAAAGGAATAACAATAAAGAATTGCAAACAAAATAAAAAAAAAAGTATTTTTATTAAAACTAAACAATATAAAAATTATAAATTATCATTTTTATAGTACTTAGTATTCCTTTAAAAATTAATTCTTATAAAATGTCTGCAATATGTTTAACAGTCAGCGTAACTTTCTATTTGCTTTTAAATTCAGCGTGCCTCATCAGTTAGCACGAATTTTAGAGAAACTTAGTCAAATAATTCGTAAAATATTCGTACTTTTGCCAGACAAAAGAACGAAAAATATATAGGGACTTTGGCAAATCAAGTTTAAGCATTTCGTTTTAATGATTTGTATTCGATGTCATAAAAAGTCTCATGCATCTTTAACGTCTCGTACCTTTTAACAAGAAGAATTCGAATGGGCAATTGACTGTTCCCAACAATTTGATGGTATTCCGAGTCGGCGTTCACAAAAGGCTGTAAAAACTGGAAGAGTCAGTCGCATGTCTAAGCCGGCGGCTCGACAGAGAAGAAATTTGAAATTGTAGACGCAGCATTGAATGAAAGATTTAGGCATCCTACTAATTTTATAAACGCGAAAGTTTTTAAGAATGTATGGTTATATGTTTGTTATTCTTTCACGCAAAAACTACTGAATGGAATTTGATGAAACTTTTATTATAGCTTACACATCAGTATATCACATAGGATATAATTAATAAGGATATACTAGCGGAACCCACGGCTTCACTCGTGCTAAATCTAGAGGCTTCGTAAGTCGCTAGTATTTTATATAGTAGTCTTTTTTTTATATCTACATCAATGATATTACAATCTACTTTGTTTTTACCGTAACGCATATTGACTTTAATTTAAATTTTAAGGTGTTATTTATCGACATAATTTTAACGTCGACAAACGTGTTCGCAAACTTGTTCTGCTGGCGACGTAAAAGAAATTTGCTTATCGCTAAATTATTGCTTCTTCAATCCGTTCTGTTTATCAAATCACCTTTTTTATTTTTTTGTTACGGTATGTTTTATTTTTTATTTTATGAAGTGTACTTTAAAATTTGGTATACTATGCACATTTATTTATTATACGATTACGTCAATATAAAAACATACAATATAAAAAATCTGGGTTTTGTAATATGAATATTTTTATAAATGAAACTACCTTTTCGGATTTTGTCGCGGATTTATTTTCATTTTTGGGAGAGAGTCTCTCCCGGGACCATGATTGCTTTAAAGCATTCGAAACGTTGGGAACTAAAAATCAATATAAATTTGCGACAAAATCCGAAAAGGTAGTTTCATTTATAATGTCGAATATTCGCGTAAATCTAAGAAAGATTATTTTTAAAAAGATTATTTTATTATTAATTATGAATATTTTTATTAAAATGTAAAGCCTAATACGGTTATTATAGGTAAAATGACTGAATCTCTCTCTCGGAATCGGGTAGACGTACAAAGTTAACCATTACAAGACACGCATCTGTGTATAGATATAAAGATGCTTGAAGTGCAATGAAAATGCAATAAATGAAATAAACACTTTATTGCAATAATGAAATAAAAAAAGTATATTACTACATATTATAAAACAAAGTCCTCCACCGCGTCTGTCTGTTAAACTCAAAAACTACTGCACCGATTTTCATGTTGTTTTCACCAATGCATAGAGTGGTTCTTGAGGAATGTTTAAGTATATAATTTGTCAAGATTTTGTTTACATTTACTAGCGGGAGCCGCGGCTTCATTTTTGTTTTTGTAAAAAAATACCTAAAAATTGTAAATGTATAAAATTGTAAATGAATAAAATACCGAGTAGGTTACCAGTGGTGTTAAGAAATTTTCGTTCAAAGACCTACTTTTCAACCAGCTTTTATTTCTGAGTAAGATTTTTATAGCTTAATAGTCATTCTTATAATAATAAAAAAATCTCGTGTCACAGTGTTTACTATCGAAGTCCTCCGAAACAGATTTACCGTTTTTTATGATTTTTTTTCTGAGAATAGGTCGTAATAGTTTTTATTCCCCTAGGTGATAAGGGTGGATGTTTTACCTAATTTTTAGAGCATTCATATATATATTTATCCTTGGCCTTCTACTGCCAATACCTATTTTTTAAGTAATTTGAACGCGTCGGAGCCGCGGGGATCGCTAGTAACGTATAAAAAATCTGATTATCAACCCTTTCTAGTTTCAGCTATGGCCGTGTACGAGTTTAACGACCGCCTACTTCGGTCAAAAGCGATTTAATTGAAACACCATAAACGGAATCGAGCCGCACCTGCGTGCTTGTGCGTGAGGATTTCCACAAGTCTTAAATGAACACAGACGATCTTGCAATTACTCGAAGAAATTGTGAAGTTGCCCACACACAGCTTTTTTTATACATAAAGCCTTGTTTCAAAGGTCAATTACCTCTTTTCAAGTTTGGTTGTAATACTCCTTTTGAAGACTACATAAGTATATACTGATAGTGCTTTATTTGAAATTTTATTCCAACATATTTTTTTTGAAAGAACTTGTAAATAAATAAATAATTTTTATATTATACTAAATTAATTAATGTTTGATTCTAATTTCTAACATTTCAAAGTGTAACTCTGAGTTAAGATTAGGGTGAGTAAGAGTATTGTTATTGAAGTTCAGGCATTTGTTATAATAATAAAGATTACTTGTCATACAGCGATGCATGTATTGTACTTATATATAAATTATAATTATGTCTTATACGTGTATTACAGTACCATTTCAAAACTTTACGGTGTTCGTTTCGTCTTGTATTAAGTATTTATAGAAATATGATATTTATTGCGTTAAAAATAATGAAGTAAATATATTTATTGTAATGCTATGATGTACTTAGTATATACATGTATTTGCAAAAAAAAAACGGACACCTAAGGAAATTTACGTTCTAAGGTCGATTTAAGTTTATTAAATGAAATATAATTGTTTGATGTAGTCTGTACACTTATAATCGTGTAAATTATTACGCGTCAAGTGAATTCTGGCAATTATTTTTTAAATTTTAGTAATCAATAAAAAAATCGTTTCTTCAATTTGCACTATTACTAAAATATTTTTACAATAATCCACAATAATCAATATTTTTCTTTTGTTAATTTCAAAAGTTAAATTTGGAACGTAAAGAAATATGCCAGGATGCTTCAATTAAAATGCCAATACATCGTCAAATTATTAAACCTTTTTCTTGTTCTTCTTCATTGATGTAGATAAAAAAAAGTAGTCTAAAGTGCCCGTTTTTTTTTTGCAAAAGAGTTTAGTTTATATTTATTTCAATATTATACTTAAATAAAATTTGAAAAAAATGTGACTACTAGTAAAATTAAATTTGTATTTAGTATACAGTACAACATATTAATACTTTTTCCAGTCAGACGTGTTGTATAAATAATATGAATAACCTTCCTTTTAAAAACACAAGGGACCATTAAGAGACGCTTCTTGCCCTTGTACGTGGCACCTCCTTTACGAACGAATATGTATTTTTCCGTAAACCATTTTCCGAGCTTAATATAGTTTTATTAAGCCCTACACCCTACACACCTTACACCCTACCATAAAAATGTCTTTAGATCGCGATAGGAAAGCTTATTTTTATTATTTAAATAAAATGTATGAAACTTAATTATTAATTAAGTTTATTATTAAATATTTATCTTTAATATATGGCTAAAGTATTGAATTATTAATTATTAATTTAATTAATAATTATTAATTAAATACTTTAGCCATAAATTAAGATAAAAATCTTTATAGCTATGTAATTGATACGAGCGATAGTCAAATTTTCTTTATCGATTTAATTGATGAGTTTTTGCAAGCTTCGATAACGAAGGAACTAAAAGCACTTATGTAGGAGTACAAGTTGCACATTTTTTGAATGAACATAAAAATTTATTAGACATAAAATTGTTTGGTTTTGTTACTATTTCCTTCTTTATTTGAATTTAATTTTATAAACCGAGATTATTGGACCCATTGAAAATAATACCTTTAACAGCTTAAAAGAACAAGAATGGGTGAATTCCTTGTTCTGGAGATATGTACATTGTACACATCGTACGTATCTCTGATGGAAGAAGGAATATAGGTGAAGTACCTACTAAGCAATCCTCGCATTATCTATCATTGAATGAGGGGGTCCGCAAATCTCACCTTGTTTGATATCTTCAATGACTGAAATGAATGAAATTTATTATTCTTCCTAGTCTCCTTCAACTTTAATCATAACACTTTGGAGTTACATCAAAGAAATTGTCACAATAATTAATTTTCTTATATTTTCTTTAAATGTCCTTAAATTAGGCATCTGAATTTTTTTTATATCAATACTTTTATCAAAATTTCAACATTGGGCTACCGGTATTTTTTTAGTATAAAATGCAACGTACAATACTTAGCCTGAAAAACTGAAAAAAACTATGAAAAGCTCCAAGACACAGTAAAATCTTTGTCATCATAAAATTAAGTAACAGTTCCAATTCATGACCACGAAGACAAGCGGATTAGCATTTTTAGATCGAGCTGATGCAGTCCACGTATGCCTTCGTGCTTTGTGGTTACTAATTGTCTGCGATCGTGTTCACGAGGACAGTGTGCGGTGCGCACAAAGGTATTGGACCTATTAACATTGCTGCGTTAGTTACATTTCCGTCAACATATTTAAACGGCAGCAAGAATAAAGTCTTTTATATGGACTTACAAGAGCATGTATTACTTATTATGCTATAATGTAACAACATCGTGTGAAAATCGTAAGGTCAGAACTTAAAGTTGACGATAACCTTAAAATAAATATAATATTTCTTAATTTCCTTATTTTAAGAAGTTATAAGTGAAATACGTTATTTATGAAATTTACATAAATTTTAGTATTGAATCTACTCGACGCTTGTCTAATAAAGACGTGATCAAGTACGAAAAAAAGATTGTTCGTGGTACAGGGCCGGACCCTCCCTTGTGCATTGTATACTATATGCCGTATGCAGTTGACACGCGCCGCTCGCTTGAAAGTTTGTCTACAGGTACAGCACTCAGGGTAAGCAGGTGCCTTGACCTTGGAACCTGTATTGCGGATATTTGTTATTTTTCAACTTTTCCGCAAAACCCGTCCATCAACAATTTAGCTTCGTATGAAGATTACTTCCACTTTACATTAGACCATTATATCAATAAATCACAGTAAGGTAAAATAATTTATCTTATTTACCGAAAGCATTACACACTTATGGCGTTAATGGATTCTCGTCCATAATATTATACAATTTGCATACATATTTGTACATCACATAACTTAATGCATTGTAGTTAGATAGCAGGTCATATTGATTAGACAGTTTACGTCAACGTGTTTCTACATGGAGATGATAATGAATGTCGTTGAACGCGGCATTATCCTCTGTAGGATAGCGGATGGTGTGATATAGAAGCCAGGTCTCCATCAAGTGCGGCTGCGGTCGAGGCCGGGAGCCCGGGAGTGGTGGTAGCCGCTCGCATGCCGCACTCAGTGTACTATCGCGCGCCACAAGTGTTGCGCGCACGCATTGCTGTCTGCAGTCGACCCAACTCGCTTATCGTATTCATCTTATCGATACGCCATCCTTCTAAATACTAAACATTCTAAAGTGATGTGATCTCTTTACATCGTCGGTGCTTCGACGCTAAAAACAAAGTGAAGCTATGTTTGAGTAGTTCCGTAGACGAGTGTAGCCGCAGTGACAGACTGATCGGCACCGTCTCCTACTGATCCATGTGCGTCAGTCCGGTATTGGTGTCCAAGGAGATAACGTGATGTGACAACGATACGTATTAAAGTGGCAGTGGAATAGTTTGTGAAAGTGTGCAGCGAGCGTGAGTGAACCGACGGCAGCCGGCGCGGCCGGCGCCCGTTCATAATGTTGAATTGCACCGACCTGGAATGCATCCTGCATCACCACCATTATTATGCCCATCTACACCACATTCATCACTTGCAAAATGCACAGGATTCAGGTAAGATGAACGATAATAATAAATGTAAAGTAAACCAGTAAAATTACACTATTTTTTTCTGATCATGAAAAACAATGGTAGTATATAACAATGACTGTTTGTTTAAAATCAAACAGTGAGTCGCGTTGATAACAATATGACATACATATTTATCGAATTCTACCTAGTATTTTATATTGTTTGAAAGTTAATGAATAAGGCTATATATAAGTTTTATTATGGATAACAGTATGGAAAGAGATTATTTTAAAAATTCTGTAACTAAACATATGGAGGATAATAAAATGACGAAAACTAAGAAAAAAATATATCATTTACTAACAAGTGATAAAAGTTATCACGCAAGGCGTTGACTGACCAGTGAACGGGCTGCCAGTAATAATTTTCTCTATCGGGCTCGGATGTTGTTCTAAAGAACTGGCCCGGTATTGCGAATCGGGTGTATTTGCTAAGCTAATTTTGTTTGATATTTGTCTTTCATCTATTTTAGAAATGCACTTCGTTAAGCGGTGTTTAAAAACGAATCAGTAATCACCGTATTCATAGTGTCACTAATTAGTGAAACGCAATTAAATTTTATAATGAGCGTTTGTTATTATACGAAAGTAACTAACTGCTGATTTTGTTTCTCGTAATTTAACCACAGATTTTGCAACAGAAAATTTAATTGTCAGTACTTTATCGCGAGCAACTTCACTTTATTTTATTACCAAGTATCATTCTCGCGTGAGGCTTACCATATATGCATTGTTTCTTAGGCCAATTGTATAAATATTAAATGTAAGCTAATATTAATTTATTAAAAAATAAGTTATTAAGTGCGTATCAATGACGATTTTTTTTTTCTAAATAGTACTTACTAATTTTACTTCATATTTTGTGTTAATGGTATAATATATGGTATTAGGTATAAGTGGTATCTAGGAGTTCAGTAGAGATACATGTACATCCCGTTTGTTCTTGTAAGTTGTAGCACTTAGTTCAAGCAAAATTATCCTTGGTGTCTCTAGGTGCCTAGGTGCCTGAGTAGCCTATGGGTAACATCTTCTGATTTCTGTGTGTAAAACGTGTGAACAAAAATCCTTAGAGCCGTTTCAGCATGAAGACATAACAAACTTAGTATATTTAGCATGCACTATAGTAATTGCTCACTTTGGCTAATTAGGATAAAGGGGAAATATTTTTTATTGACAGAAAAGATTTCTGAATATCCGTGGTACATTAAATGCAATCTAACCCAATTTGAATTCTATATATTTAATATTTAATGAGATTCTGTCAGAAACTACTACTACATAACTTTAATTCGTTCTTATCAAATTAGTAGAAAAACAAAACAAACATTTATTTACAAAACTAAAAAACCCAACAACGTAAAAAACGAACTAAAAAGTTGAAAACAAGTTTAGGAAGGAGCATACCCAGTATTGTGCAGCCGGAGATATTCTCAAAAATTTTTGAATATACCGAGAATTTAGATGAATTTAACAAGTAACGACACCTTTAATACAAAAATCCATTTAGCCGTTAAGGCTGCAGAGCATGCCCAAGAAATAATCATACATAATATGTAAGTCCATACAGCCGCAAAACCAAACCCTCCTTCTGCCGCAGTCGGGCTTAAATGACAGCATGAGATTTCGTCCTCAGTTTTTAACTTACTAGTTACTACTTATGTTTATTTAGTAGGTAATTAAAACTTATAAAACCTTATAGTAATTTGCGTATTTATTTTCATAATATACATATTATTATGAAAATGAATACTTATATAATTTATATATTTGACGTAAAAAAATTAAATAAAAGTGGTAGGTACTAGGTATATAAAAAATAGGAGTTATTTTTAACAATTGTAGTCTATAGCTGTAATAGGTACATATTATTATGTATAATGTATATATAATATGCCTGTTGATTTTTTACAGAGGAAGTATTGACAAACAAAAAAACGGGAACAATTACTAATATGAATAGAGTTTGTACTGCTTTTTTATGTGCAGTTAGTTAGAAAACCAATTATCATTTTATTATGACAAGATAATTAATTAAGTTTAAAACTAAGTACTTATATATCTAAATTAGTTCAAAGGTCATTGTATTTCTATAGACTTAACTAGACGAGTGTAACGGTACATTGATAGTCTTGTATCAGACATATAAGATGAGAATTTACTACTTAAAAATACCGTATGTGTAATAAATAATATTTACTTTATCATTTTTGTGATATTCTATTGAGTATTTTAATATATTATTTACTAGAGATCAACCCTTGCTCCGCTCAGGTTGATGAGATACTTTCCCACCGTAAAAAGTATCCTATATTATGTTGATCTGGATAACCAGTTTTTTTTTAATTTCATCAAAATCTGTGCAGTAGTTTTCTCAATATGCGGTTATAGACAGATAGACAAAAATTCTATTACCTATAGATTCAACCGATAGTAACTAATATTGAAATAGGGTCAAGAGTATCCAAAATAAATAATATAATGTACAGATTTGACTCAGTTAGAATTTTATTATATTATGTAAGTACTAAGTAGGTATGTACTCGTATTAGCGAGGTTAGAGTTTTGACTGTAGCCTCTTTAGGTCTTTCTTCTTTTTTAATTTTATTTTCAGCGATTGCATTTGGATAATTTGTCTCTTATAACCATGTCCTAGAGCTTTCTATTATTTTAAAGAAGTAACCAAGGTTGCGTAAAAAACAGTATTAAATAAATATGGAATTAATCATATCCTCCTTTTAAATAAAATTCTTACTTAAAGATAACTCGCGTATATTTTATTCATACAATATACTACACGAGAACTTTTAGTACCTACTCGTAGTACTCTGTTTAGGGTGGCACAGTACTGCCAAGCACAGACGAGCCAAGTGAAGCGCATATTTTGACTAAGGTATAGAGTTTATGAAATTAGGGCTGGCAGATAACAATCTTGGCTCTACATGAGATCAGTAAGTTTATGACAGTGCAAGCCATATGGTCTCGTCTTAGAAACATAATACATGTAAATGTTTTTGGTGGGATTGTACTTACTACTTTTTTATTTCCTTAGTGCAGGTAATAAGAACTAATAATACTAACTAGTAAGTACTCGGTATTCATATCCAGTTATAAGTCTAAAGCCTATATATAATATAGGGTGTATTGAAAATTTACATGCGATTTGAAAATTGAGTAATGATAGCAATCCAAACTGCTGTAATATATTTTTTTTATTATTAACTTAAGTTTTATAAACTGATATTTTACGTCATGATTGATTACTATAAATGTATTCGTGGTATTTTAATTATTTAAATGCTAATATTGAAATGATAAGGTGCAAGGGCATTTTTTATTGTAGTAATTTATAAAATTGTAACTAAATTTAAGGTTTCAAAATGATAAGACATGTACAAAGTATTATGACAATATTTACTTTGAAATTTTATGATCATACCTGAAGAAGTAAAGAAAATCTTATTTTTATTTATGTACATGTTACATAAGGTGTTTGTATTTGGAAAGAATATTTAAACCTGTAAGGTTTTACTCGTACTTGTGTAACTGTTTAATGTGTCGACTTTTGTATGGGCGTGGATTTTATGACATACCTGTTAAGGATATTTTTAAGATAACTGATGATACTATGCAAATTTTATGTCAGTAACGAAATAAAATAGAATATATTGATATTTTTAACTCAGTTTTTGTAATAATCAAAATGATTTAGATTTTACTGTTTTTTACAGATGAATTTAAATTACAACCTATTTAAAGCACAGCGTGAAGAAGTAATAAATACGCCAAATCACTCGTAAACTTTGTGCATTCGTAATATTTTACGACTTTAGCTTACTTATCATCAAAAATTTAAACCGTGTTACAGTAACAGATCTAGACGATATTATTTAATTAAAAATATAAAATATTTCACAAGTTTTTATATCTTTTATCATTGGTTAAGAAAACGATAGTGTGGTTTTATTAATCTAAAAGTTCAATTCAAATAAAGTGACAGACAGACGTCGCGTGCAGCGCTGTTGAACTAATATGATAATAAAATAGAATAATTTGATAAAGTGTATCACGATGTCTCTGAGTTAGGAATTGTCATTTTGTGTTCTATTAGCATTATATTGATAAAACATATTTTATACGGCATATAAATTGGCCAAATGTCGTGGTAGAACTGTTTTTAACCTGTTTCATTGCAAAATGCATTATAAATAAATGAAAATGCAGTATTAAAAATCAACTTTTTCAATCATTTTTGTTTTTATGTTGTTGCGTAGTTTATGGGGTAGACAGTGACGTCTAAGGCTATTTGGAGACGGCTTGACTTATCTTGTTTTTTTTTTAATTGTAGGTATCCTATTATGCTCGGTCTTGAGATAACCATATATATAGACTATACTGTTTTTGAGAAAATAAGAAATAAATATGAAGTATTTTTTAATAAAAAGGCAACCTTAAAATTACTTAATACAATGGTAAGATAGTGGATTGCTTATATGGCGACCTTGATTTATTTATTTGGTTAGTTTTTACCAAAAGTCATCTTCAAATGCTAA
Organism: Boloria euphrosyne; assembly: GCA_951802675.2. NCBI lineage: Eukaryota > Metazoa > Arthropoda > Insecta > Lepidoptera > Nymphalidae > Boloria > Boloria euphrosyne. The sequence continues at coordinate 8,456,979 of OX637877.1, forward strand.
TTCTACCATAGTATGTTAATTTGCTTATAATACCGGTTTATATTTACTTGGAAAACAAGTTCATTTATAACAAACCATCAGGTATATTCTTTTAAGTAATGTTGAACAGAAACGATTTTCCATTAATAAATGTAATTTGAATGATAATAATATAACAATTTTGATTAAGCTAACTCTAGTTGAAAATATGTAAAGCAATATTATTTTCTCGTATACCTATGTAGAATATCTACAATCACAGTAAGCTTTAACTTAAGGCCAAATAATACCTTTCATTCTATAAAAATTAAAAAGATAACTTCAGTGGTTACTAGCAAACTATCAAGCCATACTAAGTAACTAAAGTACTTGCCTTACTATTTTTAATTATTGTATATTGGCTTAATTTGAATACAAGAAAATTTATAAATATAATATTTTATTCGTTTTGAATTATTTTAACGAGTCGTATCATTAGTTAATTGGCGTTCAATCTAACAATCACATTGACACGATTTGTTAATGTCCGCATAATTTTTCCGTGATCTATTAGCCTTTAGCTGCGGTTATTTTGTTGTTTGGTTTCGCCATCTATCGCTTTCTGACAACATAATCAGTGCATCGTTGAGAATAATTAATAGAAAGCGATTAGAAATAATGTTATCCACTGTAGAAATATGTTTTAGATTTATATATTGTCAATTAAGTTTTTTTTTAATTTAAATATCAGTCTAATATAGGTAGAATATAACTACATAGTTATATTATATATTACAATTTTAAATTTATTTAAGTCAAATACTTAAAGTGTTTTAGCTTTATTTTTAACTTCTTGCTTGCCCTAACGCTCGCGTGATAGGTTAAAGCCTATAAAGTCATTCAGAATAAGGTATCCATTTCGATAGCACTGTATTAAGCCGTTAGATTCTGAAGAAGCAGCAGACACACCTAAGGAAATTCTCATTTATAACCCTCGGGTTGTCCGTAGAAACGTTATAACGATGAGTATTTTTCAATAAATTAAATATTTTCTCGGCATTTTTCTACTATACGTACGTAGGATAAATAGATAAATATTGTAATCAAATATTTTTTGAAAAGAGCAACTGTTGAGTTTCTTGCCGGCTTTTCTCAGCAAAACAGCATTCCGAGTCGGTGGTAGCTTACTCTTAGACTTACAGACTGACATTTAATTTAAATTAAGTATATATAATAATGTATAAGTGACGATTCAAAAGTGCTTGTAAAAGTCTATTTTAATTTGACATAATCTACATGTATTCAGTATTACACATATAAGCCTTCCTCTTGAATCAGTCTATAATGAAAATATCTATTAATAAAAATTCAATAAAAACCCTTGAGTAGATTAAAAATTAGCTTATAGTCGGTGGAAAGCGACTTTGTTAAATGTAGAGATGACTACTATGTAAAGATTCTTTTGCCCCTAGTATGCCCCGGTATCAGGCCCTGATTTCACTTTGCGGTGATTTCCCAACTATAACTAACTAACCTACATAATATATATAATATAAATTTATATACATGTCATGTTTTTAGCGTGCAACTTAATCATGATCCTGTTTAGTATGAAGCTTGGCTACTATAAAATGATTTTTAATGGATCTTAGCAAACATTAATCAAAAAATAAAATATAGTGGTATAATATTTTATCCATCAATAAACTTTAGCGCAAATAAGCGAGAATGGCACACAAAACATTTAAAATAAATTGATTTGTTCTTCATCATTGTAACTTAACCACATAAAAACAAATGTTTATTGTGTATTTTTACATAAAATCTACGTTTTAAAGTAGCTAGAAAATTAAAGAAACTATAAATAAGTCATTATTATTATTTATTTTTATTTATTAGTAATAAAAAGATAGCAACTTACAAATTTGTGAAGTTATTTTCACAACAACTATGTATTAACTATTAACAGTTGGTGTTGATGTTATTTAAAATTTACATGTTTACTTTACTATTTAGAGATGACATTGTACATTACAATTAAGTTAAAAAAAAGAATAGACGCAATTGCAGGGTTTTTGCATATATAATTACATGAAGACCAATTTTATACATTTTTTTTAACATTCTGACTTCTTTTTGACTGCCTCAAGATAAGCTGAGTTAAGCGGGCTCAAATCCGGGTATCGCACTATTGATATTTTCATTTTCTACCAACCACTTGTCTAACGAAGAAGGAACATCGAAAGGAAACCTGCATTGGAATTGCAGCATACATATCAATTATCATACATCCTTTTTGTATTTTTATCCCTTGAAGAAGTCTTAAAATCATAGCTTTAAACGACTTGAACTTTGCGCTCCGTTGTCAACAAATCCGTTGTCTTTTTCTATTTAAAAGTAATTTTCAGCCTTTTTTAACGTCCCACGGCTGGGCACAGGCCTCCCTACAATACGATGAGGATCAGCCATAGACCGCCGCGCTGACCTAGTGCGGGTTGGTAGATTTCACACGTCTTTTGAAAATTTGCTAGGTTCTCTCAGACATACAAATTTCCTCACGATGTTTTTTTCACCGTAAGACGAGTGGTAATCATGATAGAAAATATTTGCACATGAAAATATCAGAAATGCGAGACCCGGATTTGAATCCTCATCACTCGGTTATCTAAGCGAGCGCGTCAACACTGGACCACTGTCTATATTTCTAATTATTTTATGTTAAATAAGAGTTTCAAAGAGCTAAGATTAATTATAACCCTATTTTATGTACTTTGCATTCGTTACCATTTGAGTCATTCAATTGTTTTCCCACAATAATAAGATAATAATGTTTAATTGCTACATCTTTGCAAATAAATAAAAACGTGTATCAACAACTCTATATAAACAAACGAGAAATTAAATATTATACATACACATATTGGATATTATTTTTTCAGCATAACACAGTTTTCTATGTATTGTTAAACCATATTTTTCAATTACATTTTGTAAGACTTAGTATCAATAAGTATATTTTAGTAATAGCGTGACATTCACCATTTATCAACTTACTCACGTTCAAATATAACCGTGATATAGTAAGGAAATGAGAGCTAACTTCATCTAACGTATGAACGAGTCAATTGTACAACATCAAATTACATTAGAGTTCAGGCGCACTTGACCCTGTGGATGAATTGATCAATTCATTGTTGGTTCGACGTGGGCGGAACAACTGACTACTAAAAGATGTTCGCCAATTTTTTTATCACACCTAAATGTATACAAAACTGATATATCTTTGTAATTACATATACGCAAAAAATCTATGGGTACGATAAATGACGTACGTACTTGTGTACAAGAATATTTTGCAGAACAAAATATGTTATTTTATACTTCCTTTTAATCCACTATATCATTATATTAAAATACTACCGATTCCTTCCTTCCTCGCTTGGCTCTAGTTCGCCCCTAGGTATGTATCCCCTTTGCCATACATTGTTGTTACAAACTTTGTATGTCTTACTTATTTATAACTAATCAAAAGCCTAAAAAATAAGTTTCAAGCTTCTAGCTTTAACAATGATGTAATTTCCATACAAACTTTCATCCTCTATTTCAACCCTTCACAGCTCTTTTTTCGCCTTGAAAAGTCCTAACCTTAACCTATGTCCTTTCTCAGGTTCTAGACTATCTGTGTACCAAATTTCATTAAAATCGGTTCAGAAGTTTTTGAGTTTATTCGTTACATACAAAAATACAAATCTTTCCTCTTTAGAGTCTTTATAATATTAGTATAGATGACGACGTAAAATTCATAAACATTACAGAAAAAATGTACGTATGGGAAAACTTTGTTAGATTTTTTGTTTATAATAAAACGATACTAACGTTAAATGTATATAGGAACGAACCCAAGCGAACTCAGAAAAGAGAGAGTAACGCAAAAGAACTAAAAATTTGTTTCTTCGATCATCACATATACTTAGTAGTCGACGCGTTTAAGGATGCTAATCTGTAGCATAAACGAGAGTATATTTATAAGTTAAAATACCGTTGGAATAGCTGTATCTACCAGATTTTATTCACAAGTATGTTTTGTTTTTTTTTGTTTTTTTTTTTAATGGAAATTTCATATTTACCTAAACTTTATAAAGCTTATAGTTTACGAGAATAACGAACCTAGTATCGTAATTGTCTTTCAATTTGTTATCTTCTCTATTTTGATAAATGTAAATTTAATGCAGTTTTTAGAGCTTTGCATTTATTTTTAAAGCTATTCTTCCTAAAATTGACGGTATTTCCAACTGAAATGTCGAACTGTCTAATGTAGGTCATGGTAACATTTATACGATTGACTTTAAAATAATAAATTAGTAGCTTGTTAATTAAATAACCTTGATGTTTATGGTTCACAGACAGTATGCGTATGAAATGCTTTACTTTGGCATGCTTTTTAAACATTAAATTTTGTTTAATTTTGTAAATATTTTAAAGTAAATAAAAAAGAATAGAGAATGACAAGATATAATTTATTGATAAACTTTAACTCTATAGGATACGTTTATGTACTTAATTAACTTAATTCTATTGCCTATCAAACGTACACGATTTTACAATGAATTGAAAATTGGTTAGATTTTTCCTTGTAGTATAACTTATGAGAAGTATTTAAGTAAAAACAAAAAATTTTTTGATATCCTTCAAACTTAACCAGCTGAAATTTATTTTGTATCAGTTTAAAATAAATTTATAGAAACAGAAATACCAATAATACAACTTAATATTTTTTTTAATCGAAGTGAATGAACTAATTATAGACTTTTCTTTATTTCCTCTACTGGTTAAGAATAAGAAATAAATAGTTAAGCAATGTATGCGAATTTAGGCAGGCACATGTATACATACGCTTATTTATGCACAATTTCGTAAGTCCACCGAAGTCCGAAGGCCCAGTTCAACTCAAATGGCAGTTGTTGTAAGGCGGAGTGGAACGTGTTCAATTGCCTAATTTACAATGTGGATAATGGAGACATAATAATATTAATTAATGTTTTAATTTTTTTAGTTTAATAATGAATAATTGAATCCATTACCCCCTTATATAAAACCGGCATCAAAAATATTTTATTTTCACAAGACATGTCAGCCCCATCCTAGGTCAACCTAAGCCCAAAAAACAAATATACCACTATGGAGAAAGGCAAATGGATTCAATGTTCAAAACCATTTCTATGAAAACTTTAACAATATCAATATATTAATGAGTTCGCTAATATACTCAAAGTTGGTTAAGCAAAAGAGAGCCACAGAGACGCAGTATACGTAATATGTAAGCACATATATAAAACGATGTTTTTTATTGAAGCATTTCCTATATTATTTTGACATAAAATGTTATATTTGAATAAGATTTGGAAGAACTGGGAGTTTGTCTGTCTGACCGGCTTATAGACAACTGGCATTCGTTATGAAGCGATTCGATTTTATTTCTACAATCGTCGTGGTTTAAACGCAGCGTATGCATTTTGAACTTAAAATCACTATTAATTGAAATGAATGTTCATTGTCTACCATCATCTATTCGTTGACAACAGATCACGTGACATATCTAAGGCATATGTCAAACCCATATATTTTGGACTTTTCTGCTATCACTCTCGTTAATCGATTGTTACATTATCTACGCCCCCTGCCTAGGTAAAAATGTAGATAGACAGATACACAGTTTTCATCATCATAGTATTATACCTAGTAAGATAAATAATAACAAATAAATTATAAATATGTTGGGACATTATTACACAAATTATCTAGTTCCGTGGTAGGCTACGGGGCTTATGTTTCGGAAACCAGATAGTTGATACACTACATAAACAAAATATGATTGCCTCGGGACTCGAACCCGCGACCGCAGGCACAGGAAGTAGGATCACTACAGACTAAGCCAAACGTGTTGTCACAATATATTTTAGGTATTAAAATATATTTTAATAAGCTACTTTGTATGAGCAATAAAAAATAAAAAATATTAGTTTTAAATCTGGTACATAATTGCATTTGAATATATTAAGCATGATTTAAATATATTTAAGGAGAAAAACGTGATGTACTTTATAATATTATAATGCGACGCTAATAAATTCAGCACCTGATGTCATGAATATTTTAGAACAATAGTTATGTAACAATCTCTAAAATACTAACATCTCATTACGATGCAATGGACGATTCAATACTTCAAATATAAGTTGCTATATTAAGAATATGTTTTAAAATTATCAACGTCGACTTTTTAGTCAACTTATTATTTATTATACCTTTTAACCATAACATCGAATTTTTTTTCTGTTTATTACAATAGGTACATTATCCTCTAAAGTATTAAAATGAAACTTTCACTTGTAAGCTTCATAAAACTAATTTCATTAAGTTGCGATAAAATTTTACAGGTAAATACAAAAATTATACAGCTTAGGTGCCAAATAAATGCCAACAACCGTTGTCAAAGGAAGCAAGCTTTTCGTATTGTCGCGTATATAAAATACAGTTTTTGTATGTATTGTATTCAGCCTTATTTAACGTCCCACAGCTGGGCACGGGCCTCCCTTTAATACGCTAGGCCATAGTCCATCAAGCTGGCCAAGTACGGGTTGGCGGTCTCCACATGTATTCGAAAACTTGCTATTGGTTCTGTCAGACATGCAGGTTTCCTCACGATGTTGTCTAATTTCTTTCACCGTAAGACAAGTGGTAATCATATTAGAAATTATTCGCAAATGAAAATATAAGAGATGCGAGATCCGGATTCGGAACCCGCATCACTCGTTTATTCAAGCGAGTGCGTTACCATTGGGCTACCATTGTCTCATACAACTGTGTTTAACATAATTAAAAAATAATAATTAAAAACGGCACGTCTGAAGCATGCTTTATCTCTCTATACTAATAGATAGCGAGATGTTTTTTTTTTGTTAGCTCTAAGTGCCAAAATTACAAAACGTATAAATATGGAAGCGGTTTCCGGTCTCAGCGGTCTTTAGAAGGCAGACGGAGCCTCGCGAAATGCTAGTATATAATAAAACAACTTAGCGAATCTGTACTTAAAATATTTTTAAAACTTTGTATTTGTACGTATTGTGTACAGGATAAAGATTCCAAAATCAATAGTTATTAAGACCTTTTGTAAGCATATCTGCTTGTCTGCGTTTCACGTATAAAGTAGGTACGTATTTTAACTAAATTTTGTTTTGTGTCTCAGGTCAACGTTTAGGATTACTACAGGAAAATCTTTCATACCACGGAAAAAACACAGTAACTGGTTATATATATAACGTATAAGTAATTTAAGAAATATATGAGTATCTTAACAACGCACAATTTGTAGGTCTTAAAAAGGCGTACAGAAAATTCCACAATAACATGAACATACCAATCTACGAGTATTTTCTTAGGTACACTGACGATAAATATTTTATCTATGCCTAATTAATTAGTCAATTAATAAATTCTAAATTTTGTATACTAGAATGTTCTTTGTTTATGCATATAAAAAGGGCGGCAGTGTGTTGACAGATCAGTTGAATTTCGGAACTAAGAGAAGACGGAGAAGAAATACGGAAAACTGGAGTAAAGTTATAGTAAAAGTGTAACAAGCTGTGAAAATAATGTTCAGAGACTTAGTGAGAGTGAGTGTTTGTGGACTGCCAGTAATAAGTTACTCTTGTAGAACAATCAGTAATAGAGGATCCGTAGTGCAAAAGACGTGCTTTAATTTCCGATTCCCAGACTCGCAAAAGGTAACAATATATGTAATTGTTGTTAAACAAAACTAACCGTAAACATTGCAACACAATAAAACTATGTGAGTAGAAGGCGTAGTGAATAAATTTATTTTTAGTTTATCTCGAGTCAGGTTGGCCTTCGAGAGCCGGTATTCATTTTATTTTATTCAATTTAAATAAACTTTCGTACGCAATTATTTCGTACAATTTAGGATATTGATTTAAGTAGTGTTGTTATTCATGACGTCTTACTAATTGAGCTTCCTGATGCTATCTGCACCAATTTAGATGAATTGCTTCCTTTTCCATTCATAATTTCAAGTGGACAAGCGACGTTAGGATATTTCCAGTTAAAACTTAAAGTCGATAAAATAGGTACTTATATATAAAAGGTAGGGAACGCGAAAACCAGTTATTACTTCTTACATCTTGCAATTGCACATTTCTGTTGTATTTATAATAGATAACAAAAATCTATTTTAATTAATTTTTCGAGATCAAGATAGATTCAAAGCCAAGTTTTAAGCACAGTGACTGAGTTTAAAAACATCATAGTTTTATGGGCACGCAGAAATCAAACCGGCTAATTAATTTATTGTAGCCACTGTTAATCATATACAGACGACTGTGCCACGACGATAACTGACATTTATACTTTTAAAGCTATGGTAATAGTGTACTTGGCCGCTAAGCCGGATATTATAAAACTATTTCCCGCTTGAATTAAAATGTTATATCAGATATTTATATCTTTCTAAAAAAAGCTGTCGTCTTAAAATAAGTAGGTATATAATGTGACATATTTTCACTTGTATAGTTTGAAATTTCGAAACAAAAAGTATTTACTCTTTAGCTGAATTATCTGTTGTGTTTCTGACTTCTAACTGCTATTACAAGTCATTAATGCCAATGATCTAAAAATCCTTGACTTGAAAAGAGAACTCGATAAAAGTAAGTGGCGTTCTAAATAAGTCGAATAAATAGAATGCATTTATTAAAGAGCGTTTGATATATAGGTGTAGGTAACTATTTGTACAATTTATATATCCAAAGTCAACTGTTCTAGAATGTTACGTGTATAAATATAAAACTTTGTCTTGTTTATTTTACATAAGAGCAAAGTAAAGCTATTAAATATAATGTGAAAGTATATTAAAAATATTTAGTTTAATTTACATTCACATGAATAAATGAAATAATTAGTACTCGTAAAAACGTATAACGTAGATTTTTGTTGCAAGGCAATGAAAGCAGAAAAACCTAGGGACAGACTGGGAACAAATGTAAAAATAATTTAGTAATGCGTGTGTACAATAATTTAATCTAGATATTTACCTACCTGATCTAGATATTTACCTATTAATTACTTGTAACTCTTGTTTAGCTCGAGTTCGATTAAATGTACCGTATGTGTTATTTCAGAATATAAAATCAATTACTGTGCACACCATAAGATCTTGATGAAGTTAATATCAAGATCTTATGGTGTGCACAGATAACAAAAACCATCTTAACTTTCGTTTTAATGATATTAATGAGATTATTTATTATTTACGTGCTCAATTAACTTTTTAAATCTCATTTTAATGACACTTGTCATTCTTGACCTAGTTTAGTCAATTAGCAAAATGTTAGAACGTTTTTATAAAAAAAAATCCTGACGGTTAAATATCTTAATTATTTTTTTAAAACGCACCATTAGTGGTTGTGTTGACATATTAAATTAATGCCTCTATTTATATTATTATCTAATAAATTTTAAGAAAAAAAATTGTTAAACATAATAAAATGGACAACGTTAAAGGCTGTTGTTGGGATCTTAGGAAAATAAATTTTAAATTACTTTTTTTTTATTAAGAGCTCACTTTACAAATCACTATTTTAAATTACATTAATACTACTATAAATATAATTAAGAATATTATTATATTTTTACTAAATGTTTCTTTAGACCAGGTCATTTTAACATAACTGCCTTCTTTCTTGCCTGCGAATTTCAAAGAATAATATAATCTTTGCAGATGGTACAAAAATATCAAAATATATTATTTATATGAACACTGTAAATACTATATACATCAATTCAGGCATTACACAGAATAACTAAATACAGTAGTAAAACATTTTAAGCATATTCACTGGTATTTAGGTATAATTATGTATATGGCGCTATGAAACTAATCATCCACTTTGGGGTTTGGCATTTTAGATCCAACTCTGTATTGTGCAACAAAATATGTACATATATGTTTAAGATTGCGTGAAAATATGTTATTAAAAATCAAATATGGTTTTGATTTAATGCTAATGAGTTTTCTAGCAGATGTTGATATTTGACATTTTATGTTTGGAATTATTTGTCTTTGGTCATTGAAATTTATTTACTTTCGTAACTATTATAAATATTTATGGTTTAATTTCTTTACAGTGTGTGTTGCTGTTCAGTGGAGTTGTAGAGTGGTAATACGCTCACTCGGAAATCTGAGTATAACGGGTTCTAATCTGATATTTCACCACTATCACATATTACATTACCTTTGATATTTTGATGTGTGAATCATTCCAACATGCTTTCTACTCGTATTACAGGACAGAAAAATATATTCGCCAGCGTGGTGGATTATGGCCTGTCTCCTCGTATAGAAAGGACGTTTAAAAAGGTTATACCTGCACATGCGAAATAAGGGTAATACCGATTACGTCAAATGATTGCTGTGTTAGTGTCTAATTAATTTAGATATCAACTCTATTAATAAATAAAAAAATAATTATCATAATTAATCTGCTTTTTATTGTAATTAATTATAATTAATTTATCTTAAATACAACAAAATTAAACAACAATGACCAGATTAATATTTACATATTATTACTTAATCTATGTATTTTAATTCAAAAAAACATTTATACTGTAATATGCAAATTATATTATCATGCATTGTCACTACATATTATAAAACAAAGTTTCCACCGCGTCTGTCTGTCTGTCTGTTCGCGATAAACTTAAAAATTACTACACCGACTTTCATACTGTTTTCACCAATGGATAGAATGGTTCTTGAGGAAGGTTTTAGTTCGGTTTTATATTGTTTATAATTTGTCAAGTTTTTGTATACATTTACAAGCGGAACCCGCGGCTTCGCACACGCTAAGCCGTAGTAAATATATTGCTTAATTAAGAAAGATTTTTTTGATATAATTTACTGCTTTATATGCTTTGTAAATAATTATATGTTTACTATTATTTGCAAAACATATCGCTAGTATTATTATAACTTTTCTCCAACCTGTTAAAGCGTTGATGGATCGAACAGTTCAAAAATTCTATACATTATGCGGATAATTAAGACAAGAATCATTTGCTTATACTTCAATATAACTTGGTGCTACGAGTTCTATAAACTATGTTAGCATGCTCGAACATAAGTACGCAAGTTGCTTCCTTTAGATTATGTTTAATGTGGTGTCGTGGGAAAATCGAACACTGACAAAGACGTAGAATGACTTTAGTCTTCCTCGTTGTCATAATTATATGCCTATACATATTATCATTTGTAAATCTTTTATAGTATACTAGCATTTCCCGCGGCTCCGCCCGTGTTTTAAAGACCGAAAACCAAATTCTCAGATTTTACATACCGTGTGATGTTTTACTGTCGGTTTTTAACGGTTACTCGAGATTTCTCAAAAATGAGTAATTTTTCAGAAGTAAAAAGTATCCTATATCCTAATCCGGATAACCAGCTAACGTCATACCAAATTTCGTCAAGATCTGTCCAGTGGTTCTTAGACAGACAGACAAAAATTCTAAAAACTATAGATTCGGCCTCTGTATGGATAATAATGACTATTTCAATAAGAATTTCCAAAAAAATATTCAATGTACAGATTCGACTAAGTTAGAATGTTATTATATGTATAGATATCTATACTACCTTGCTGCAATTCTCGACCGCTTGTACTTGCAGTTTTATATTATTTCCACGATAATTGTTATTTTGACCTTAGTATACGTATTATAAATTTTATTGTGATCTTAAATTTGTAATAGAATAGTTTTATACCTAGTGTCATAATTTTAATTTACTTATACAATATAAGTAAATGTCTTGTTTTCTTGCTTCTGTTTGCACGCAAAACCGGTGTTAGGATTACTAGCGAGATTTTCTACGGCGCCTCTGTATCCATAAAGTCTAAGTCCTAAAACAAAAAAAGGTCTTCTGTTTCTGGAAATTCTGCAGTTTCTGTAAAGTCAACCGTCTGTTCACTACATTTAGGGATTTTAGGCATCGCCCCCCCGGCCTCTCGTATCCGGTGCCCTTTCCTCTCCAGCGCCCTAGGCCTTTCTGTTTACTACTGTAATACAGCGGTGAATGACGTCACTAGAACGTTGTCTATGTAAACAAAATGGCGCGGTTTCCTAGAGAGTGGTAATTGACACCGTAACATCAAACAAATTTTTTACTTCCATAATATTACAGCTCCTTTATGACAAAACCGTTATCCTAGGAAACCAAAGCTTAACGCCGGCCCTGTAATTGCACCTAAACTGCATTAGAAATAATAGGGGTATAACTCTACAATGTGTAACCATAACTAAAATAGCTAATTGAAAATAGCCATCTTCTATAATAATCTGTTATTCTTCTTCCATGTCGCTTGAACATTACTCACGCAAGGTAATAAGAAAAGTTTGACAGCAAAAAACGTAAACATTGAACAGACAGTGACATCATTCAGTCGAAGCCTAGCGGTATGACTTCCGACGAATATCTGCAAACGAGTTTCTCGCAGATGAAAGGTACATAATATACACTTAACTATATAATAAAAACAAACTTAAATGTTATTTCCAATTACATGACTTTGTAATTATATTTTTCAGTCCCTAATGCTACGCATTTCTTTCGTAAAAGGTAATGTTTTTGTATTTGTCAAAATACGATAACAAAAAATATATAATTCCGGCAAGTCTAATTATGTATACATATATATAAATCATTAGATTTTATATTACTACTTCCTATAAGGACACTTCCTACTAGTATACCTACCTAAGTGTATGAGTAATGGACTGTTTTTAACAACGAGCTAAATTAAATTGATTATTCTTACTTTTTATTCATATGAAAGGATATCAGTGTGTACCTATTATATATTATTTTCATGAACATGAAAGTTATTTTATAATTTTATAGGCAGGTGTGTCGATTTTTTATAGAACATGAACTATCTGTCTGACTCATATTGTGTCTGTGGATAAATTATTTAAATTACACTCAACGGGCTTGATTTGAAGCCGGTATCAAAAAAAATTGAATAGTATTAACATTATATTAAACAAGCGATACAGTTATTTATCATCGTATATTTGAAATTTTTTATTTGAAAAATGTCAACTGTTTTAAAGACACTAGAAAAACTTGAATGAAATTTTATTATTATTTTTAAATTCGATGCCAGTTGACGCAAGGCTAACAAAAATATAAAACCCATTTAGATATTAATGAAAGGCCTTTAATTATTTGGCTTTGAACGTTGGTATGCTCTATGTGAGAAATAATGTACTTAGTAATTGCATTTATTATTTACATTGTAAAGGTTTAATATCAATATTCATTTAGTTTTTTTTTCATATCTTCACGCAGTCCTGGGTAGGTATCAAGATTCCTCAAAAAATTGTACTTATTTTAAAGAACATTTTAATACTTAAATATAAAAAGGTAACTTGTTTAACACCAATTGCAATTTGGCTATAATAAGATGTTATAATACTATATAGGATTTATTAACGCCATTCGCGCAGATAATAAGTAGACCGTGATAGTTTGTGAGTAATACCTAATAAGATCCCTCATAAGATAAATTTGATATTTAGAATACATTAATCGGAAGCGAGGGACCTATTCGACAGTTACGTCAAGACAGAGACACCTCCGATGCTCACAATAGCTGTGAAAGTATATTAGAAAGTGCAAGTCGGTGGGTCAGTCTCACGTACAGGTTATATCAGACGGGGTTTACGTAACAAATACACTTTTGTGGGTAATCAGAGCGTTGTTATGGTTAGCGTTTTATCATAACTTTGAAGGTCAACGTTTTGTTTCTTTATTTTTTTGTGTAAAAATCGTTTCATTACTTGAATAGCCTATTTAATTACAGTTTTGTTCTAAAAATTTATGAACACTAGTATTTAATGTTGCTGTCCAACAGCATGGCCGTTGAGGCGTCTAAGAAATTTTTGACATAGTAGCTTAAGTCAGCCAACGCCTGAAGTCGTATGACCCATCCACCTCTCGATTACCGTCGTATTGATGGCTTTTTTAACGGCTTAAACGGATGTCAGTTTTTCATCTTTATCAGTTCATGTTTTTTGTCTTACTCTACAAAAAAGATGAGTCCTCTAAACATTCGAGTATTCTAAAATGTAAACGAATATTGTCTAAATATTGTACATCTTATGCATCAAATTATCAAACGTGTGCAATTTAATAATATTGAATAGGTACTTACTAGTGACTTGCCTGCCTTCACTCAAGATCCAAACAAACTATCTGTTTCTGGTTTCAGTATAACTAACCATAGTCTAGTTTCAGCGTGAAGAAGTAACAAACTACATAATAATATGTACACATACACGCAAACTTCATGAATTGTAAAATTTTATTAAGAGCTTGCAACATTATAAATAAAAAATTACAATATTGACGTAACTTACCGTACTTTCGCATAACGCCGTTACCTCAAGTTGATATTTTTTTCCCAATTATCTATAGAAATGCTAAATGGAATTGACGGTGTAATTGTGTTATTTACATTATCTGCAGTCTATTGAACTTCTTTTCGTTTCTTGTTAAATCGTTTGGTTGTGAGCAAATAATAGTCATGTCATTCTTTTTATTACCTACCTAATACCTGTAATATTTCGGATGCAGATATAATTATTATGGAAATTTTCATTCTTATTATATGAAGTAAGCCAGCGAAGTAAGATTCTTAAAAAGCGGCCACTCTACTACTAATAACTCTACTACATAGATTTTCCTTTACACACATAAATGGAAACAAATGGTAACAAAGTATACTGGAATATTAACTTAACTGGTGTATCTTGTGTATAAGGATATAAAATATAAATATAAAAATAGCTTATACGTTTATTCAAGATACAATCTATTTTTATAAACTTTTATTTATTTTGCAATCTTTGTATTCTTGTATCGGTCAAAATACTTACAAAACTTGCAAGTAACTTTTTCTCTTATCCTACAGAATGAAATTTGATGTCTTGGTTTTAGATTTATGACATTGACGTTGTATGAAAATCATGACAAGGTTTTTATTGTGATAGACTTTAGATGAACTCCTTAATGGCAATAGTTCAGAGAGGAAATTTTTCGAATATAATTCTGAAATCTACCATGTTTTGGTTGCTGCATCCAATGTTGGTTCCAAATTAAAGGTAAGTTATCCACGGTACAAAAATTACTTTCCATTATACTTATGTATTTAATTATAGTAACCCATAAGAAATCTCGTTAGCAGTCAATGACACACAAACGAAAATTTGTACACGCATTTAATTATGATTCAATTGATTTGAATTATAGTGCACTCACACTATGACTTATAAAAAAAGGAGACATAAATTAAAAGTAAAATAACACTTTTTAAAAACAAATTTTTATTTTAATTCGCTATACAAAAATTCTACGTTTTAAAAATTCTTATTTAACATTTACTTATTATTTTAAAAAGTCAACAAACATGGAACAGTTACAGCGTCAAGGAAAAACAAACAATTCATAAATGGTACTTTTATTACTCTACTTCTTAGACAATTAGTGTGAATATGTAATGTTCGAATTTAAAGAGTGTATTTAAACAAAATAAGTGTATGTATTCACCTTGCAAGTTTCATTTTTCAAGTTTATTTTTATAATTGCATATAATATATTACGATTGACCCCAATTGACTAATTTTGCATTTGAACCTTTACGAGGTTTAGGCAAAGAGGTAAGGAATGTATCTAGAAAATGCTAATACTAACGACAGTAAAATAAATTATGTAAAGAAACTAAAAGAAAGTTAAGTCCTTTTAAAAATAAGGTCTTCACGTTTTCTATAAAATAATGTTGTTGAATTCTATAAATTAGAATAATATTGTATTCTTCAAATAATAAAACTTAAAAAATCATAAAAAAAAGAGTAAAATAATATATCTTATACTTATAAATAACAATAAGTATTACATACGTGTATAGATTGTAATCCAAATATTTATAAAACTAATTTTAATTATGAACACAAATTGAAGTATGTAATTAAATCTGTAGATACCGTATAGCAATAATAATAAACAATTTGCCTGCAGGGTCCCTTTGATAAACTTTATTTATAAATCTTTCGTTCAAGGTGTCTGTATCAAGTTAGTGGATTTTTATGTCAAGGTAGAAGTGGTAGATGTGCTTGAAAGTTGTAAACAATGTAGTTTAGACAGCGTATGTTGGCTATTATCATGTATTGAAATGAGTCGATTGTATGCAACTATTTGCTGCTTCGGTGCTGCTAATGTATCTATTATGTATTCTATATTCTTTGTTAATATATATGAATAGCAATTTCTCCCATTCGGCTCAAGAAAGTAAGTTATATATAGATATACAGTATCAATTAGTGCAACAATCGTACATTCCATATTCCGTACATTCCGTAATATTTGAGGTATCTGTTTGGGGTTGCCCTTATATTGATAATAATTATAGTGCATTCTACGAAGTAAATCAAAACTATTTTTGAACATTTTTTGAGATAATTCGGAGCTCTAGATAAGATTGTATAATGTGGAGTAAAGGCATCATTTACACTCAAAGTCAAAGCAGCATTTGAAAAGTGAACGAAAGGATCATAATACTTAATTATAAGCTACTTAAATGGAGCTTAAAAGTCAAATTTATGCAAATTTGGTAGAAAACGCTATTATACGTCTATAAATTAGTCGTGACTTTCAACCACATGACGTAGTGGCATTCGAAGAGATGACTTTGCAATATACTGTGCGAAAAGTGTGAGGAATGTCAAAAACAACACGGTTCGAAGCGCTTCATTTTATTAAACTGCTTCAATATTTAATCTTTTTTAATGTTATAATTAAAATTCATAAATAGTATTTCTTATTTTTTTTTAATATGTTCTACTTAGAGTATTTGAAAACAATAAGCTCTTGAAATTAGGCTTTTAGTCTATTTTTAATTATTATTGTTATTATGGACTATTGGCACAATTCATCTAATTTTTATTAGTGTAAACAATTACTATTCCACTAGACATTGCATACAGTATTGAACACGTTTATTTAACATTGAATTAACTTATTTTATTTATATAATGTGAATTAATATATATTATCTACTCATTATTGTTTCCTTATTTTTTATCGAGTTTTGTTAATATTACGTTTTTAAAATGTTAAAATTTTTCGCTATTAATAGGCTTGTATTAATCTTTATATTTTAAGGTATTCTCATTTTGAGTATTTATTTTAATATTTAGAATAAAAGTTAGAAGAAAACGAGGTCAAATACAGATATATATAAAATAGAAGTGTCTGTTTGTAATGTTAAAATATTAGCTTTTTACTAAATGCATATGAAATTATTTATGGTACCTACTTATACGAAAAAAAATATTTTTTACAAGCGACTCACCTTCGCTTCGCTCGGGTTCGTTCCTAGGTGCTCTCTGCCAAATTAAAATTTTTACAAAAGTTGAATGCCTTATTTAATTATATCTAATCAAAAGCCTAAAAAATAAGTTTCAAGTTTCTAGCTTTAAAAATGACGTAATTTCCTTTCAAACTTTCATCCTCTATTTCAACCCCTTACAGATATTTTTTCTCTGGACTATCTTTGTACCAAATTTCATTTAAATCGGTTCAGTAGTTTAGAAGTATTTGGGTTTTGAGATTGAGTAACACACAGACAAACATAGCTACTTACTTTCGCATTTATAATATTAATAATATAATAGTAAAGATTTTTGATTCTCTACCTGACTCGCTGTTTCTTTCTAATCTGTTTGTTTCGGCAGAACTGATATTGACGGGACTTTCACTGACAGAAACTTATGTTAGAAGAAGTAAAAGAGGCTGCATTTATTTAAGAAAAAAATATAAGAATTCCATACAAAAAAAAACGTACCTTGGTACCTCAATGAAGGGAGGGTTAGTCGCTTGTAATTATTGAAACTGATTATGGTACAGATGTTTAAATTTTGACAAAACTTTAAAAATAATTTATAATTTTAAAGGAATAATAAATTAAAAACATGTGATAAAATAGACCTATTCTATGTTGGAATTGTAAACCGTATATTTGCTTATACTGATAAGGAGTAAACGCGACGAAACGTTCATTGTTCCGAATCAAAATACACTTGACTCATTAGTGGCATATTTTTCCTTTAATGATGCTTATTATCTAATATGCTTATTGACGTATTTATTATTTTTTTTTATTATGTGTCAACTTTACTATCTAAGAAATATTTTTACTGCCACTTATATATTGATAACATAAGTTTATACAATATTATTACCGATATGAAATAATTTAAAAAACATATAACATGAATGTGTATTATTCTATGTTTATTTTCTTTATCAACATAATATGAAAATTTACCTTAAAATGTAATTTAAAAGTTTAATAATATGAAATTTTATTCATTTTACCGATCTAAACCGAAGTAAAATCTTATAAACACGGTCAAAACTACGCAGAAGCTTGTTATTAGGGCAAAATATTTTAAACGCTTGTATATGCTAATATTATCTATCCTTGGAATATTTTGATGCAAACGTGCACTGTGAGGCTAATGAAAGTGATATTGCAGCTACATGTGGATTTTTAGTTTCATTTACTTAAGTACAAAATGTTCCATTAGCTATGATTTTATACAAATCTTTTTAAAATAACGGCTTTGATATATCGCATTCAATGGAAGACTGACATGTTTTTTTAATGAAATCATGGTTATCAAGCAAACGAGCTTGTTTAAACTCTAATACAATTATTGGTTAGAAAAATAAAATTTGCATCAAGTCCTTTTCTTCGAGTTCCTTCTGATTTAGGTAAAAAAATGTATAAAAAAAAGAAAAATCTATTTCAAATGAATACAGATAAAAATACAAAATTAGACGTAGACTAATATAAATTACATCATAACATTTTCTTATATTAAAAAAAAGTAAAAATATTTCGTACACGCTGAGTCTCTATACAAGAAACTTGTCCTTAGGATTCTTTTGATGTTTCCATTGTTAAACGCTATCAAATACAGTAATTAAAGTTTTAGTGCAAAGCAATCATAATTAAAATGACATGTAATGAGAAGTGGTCAAGTATGAATCGAACTCAAGTTTGAATTTTGAATTGAATTTTAATTTTTTGAATTTACTAAAAATCCTATTTTGTTAAAAAACGTAACCCAATTGTAATATAATACGGTATTCTCAAACTGCGAGATCAATCCAAATTTGGTCATTTTGCAAAAATTTAAATGTATAATTTGCTTCGTTTTTATGTTGCATCACTGCATCTTAATATTTTTTTAGATTTATAGTAAAGATACTTACAAAATATTTCTCCAGAACCAGCCAACTGCTTCTTTTAAACAACTGGTTTTTTTACAATGTTTCATAAATTTTATCAGTGAATTACTTTTTTGGGTAAGCATAACGGCATCTTCTGACTTCGAAACCGATTATACCATAATTACACTGTAGGCTATTTAGGTAGGCGTATATTAGCGGCTTACTCTTGTTACCCATGAAAGAGTACCCGTACACGTAAATGCGAAAGTAAGTAAACACATTTTTGTATTTTAAATAGTAGAGTATTTTTTTATAAAATTCTGAAGAGATAATATTTAATCTACATTAGGCCCTAAAAGCTAACCTACCTACAATCAAGCAGTATGTAAATATGTTGGGTCATTATAACACACAGCACCATCTAGTTCCCTTGGTAAGCTACGAGGCTTGTGTTACGGACACCAGATAGTTGATAATTGATATACTACATAATATATACTAAGGTTTTTAAATACATACATATTATAAATATAAACATTCATGACTGGAGTACAAACATCCGTGCTCAACAAATAAATGGCCCCAGCGGGACTCGAACCCGCGACCACTGGCCTAGCAAGGTCACTACAAACTGAGCCAAAATTGTCGTCAAAAAAAGACGAGTAAAAACAAAAAAGCCTTATATTTAGATAAAATTAATTACTAAAATGAGACCAAAATATTTATAAGTATTCATAAGCTTTTATGGTAAGGTCTTAAATGGGAAATTAATACGAAACTTAAAGAAATAGGAATTTATTTAAGGTACGTATTAAAATAAATAAAAAAGTTATATTTCGCATATTAAATGTTGAAATTATCGATCACCAAAAAGCTTATCGCACAAGTGACAAGATATATGCAAGCATCTTTTTGTAGTCAAATAAATTCAACATAAAAATACAGCACTTAAATGAAAGTCTGTTTTTATTTTAGTAACCTCTTCACTTATTTATTTATAATCTTTATTAATTCATATTGATTTAATCGAATCTTTATAATGGAACAATAGTGTTTGAACTATTTTCCATAAACCTCGCCATGACTGACATGGGAAATGTAGAACAATTATCCTTACCACATAGAATGATGTAAGTGTAACCTAACAAGCCGAGAAAACCTCATTCGAAAATGCACATTACGAAACATCTTACTTTGCTTTTAAGATTGTGTATGTGAGTCGCAAAGTGCATAGCGATTTGCATAAATTTCAAATGGACAGTCGTTCGTTTTTAATAAATAGAAGTTTCCCGCGGCCTCACGTCCAAGTAGTTAAATCAACATGACATTTTAGATGTGGTAAGATAGTGGTAGCCCAGTGGTAACGCGCTTGGACAACCGAATGATACGGGTTCAAATCCGGGTCTTGCACCTCTGATATTTTGATGTGCGAATCTTTTCTATCATGATTACAACTTGTCTTACGGTGAAGGTTGACACCGTGAGGAAACCTGCATATCTAAGAAAACCTAACAAGTTTTTGAAAGACATGTGAAGTCCGCCAACCCACACTTGGCCTGCGTGGTGAACTATGGCCTGATTCCCCTTGTATTGAAGGGAGGCCCGTGCCCAGCAGTGGGACGTTAAAAAGGACTGAATAAAAGGATTTTTAAAATGCGCTTTAAAGTATGCTTACATTATAAAAACAAGCTTTTATTGCATCGCAGTAAAACCTGTTGCCCCTCCACCCAGATATTCTCTCAGTTTGCCTGACTACGTAATGAGATGAAAGGTCATCTTATAATATTGTTTCATCTTTCTCGTCTCCAACATGCATGGTCACATCCAGTGGTCTTTTAGTATCCTACAATAATCTTTCTTTTGCTAGAATAAAAATTGCAGTTGAATAAATTAAAATTACAATTAATTTATCTATTTTCAAAACCAGTAACTGGGGGACTATATAAACTAAAATTTGCTTTTTAAACACAGAATTTGATTCAAATCGTTAGAGCGGTCTCCGACACGAACGAAATAAATTTATATAGGTACATAATATAGTACTACATGTACATGCATAAGCGGTTGCAAGTAAAATTTGCACATCTGCTTTTGCAATGCAATTGAAAATATTGAAAAAGTCAAATAAATTCGATTCGGTCGATTGTAATATTATTATTACCTGAACTGAAAGAGATATGCCTAATATATAGCAACACCGGGTTGGCCCGAGCTGTGAACCGGCTTTATGTACAGCTTTAATAAGAGTTGGTTTGTACTTAAATTATATAAATATAATGTTCGCAAATTATGAATTTCATTTTTTTAATTCAAAGTATGCTGTGTTTATTACAGAAAACAGTGGTTTAAATGAAAATAAAAAAAAGTTAAAATGTAAAAATATATTCACGTAAATCTAAGAAAGTGAAAGACAGTAATGCATGTGAGTTTTACTGCAGGTCTCCGCTTAGGCATATAATGCATTAACTTTTTGAAAATTACCATTGAGAGTATACAATCGTCTATTACCTACGTCACATACCTTTGCAGGTACTATACATACATAATAATATATTCTCAAATCGCCACGGAAGGAGTAGTTTTTTAACATTTAGTTTAGTTATGCGTATTTCATTTTTTTTACAATGACATATATACTTGATCAATGATTCTTTTTTACCAGTACTATGTTAGTGATATGTTTTGTAATAACTGACCTATCTTTTTATTACCAGTTTATTTAAATAAAAAACATTTAAAATCAAGTTACATAGGAAACCATTTTGTTATGAAGTAATTATTACGAAAATAAAGTAATAAAAATAATTAATATGAAAGTAACACAACGAAGCGGAAATAGACACATAAAATAAAAATATTAATGGTAGTAAGTATTATAGTTTGCAATTTTACACATTTTATATCTTTAACTCTATGTTGCTTCATCTGTTGAATCAGTGCATTACATATTTTTTGGAAAATCTTATTAATACAGTCATTATTATGGACAAAGAGATTGAATCTATATGTCTATCTGTATATCTGTTTGTATGATACCTGGGAACGCATAACGAGAAAACCAATAGACAGATTTTGATAAAATTTCATATCATCATATGAAATTTTATAGGTGTGAATTATATAGGTGTTTATCCCGATAAAAATATAGATTCTTTTACTGTGGCGATAAACCTATCTATCTCTGAGAAATCTATACTAACCGATTAATCAATCATTAA
Source organism: Boloria euphrosyne (assembly GCA_951802675.2). Taxonomy (NCBI): domain Eukaryota; kingdom Metazoa; phylum Arthropoda; class Insecta; order Lepidoptera; family Nymphalidae; genus Boloria; species Boloria euphrosyne. The sequence continues at coordinate 8,479,518 of OX637877.1, forward strand.
TGAATTATTATTATAATGAAACTTCAGTAAATCACAAAAGTTATATATGTATAAGTAACTAAAGTTACTTATACATATATACTTTGGTTTTAATACTTTGTCTAATGCATACAGAATTCGTTTTATTAAATATACTTCATTCTTACAATTATTTTTTCCTATAAATAACTAGGACATAACCACTAACCAGGCTTTTGTGTGGCCTCTAACGTCAGGAAGGTTTTATATGACAACAGTCAGCTGATCGTTGCGAGTATTGCCATTTATGTAATAAATTACGTTATCTACATTCCAAGCATATCAGGAGCATTGAGTTTAGCAAAATAAATGCTTACTGAATCGTAACCACAACTAAAATTATTTACAATAGAGTAACAACATAAATACCATTCTGTATCTGTATTATTTTTCTGTTTTAATCTGTTTTACAATCATTCATTTAAAACTCTTGTGATGAGAATATCTCAGTCCGTTGAACATTTTTGCTATTAATTATTCGAAACATGTGAAAGAAATCTAACCGAAAAGATAGTTTTATTCAAAAAGACATTTACTTTTTAAATATATGACGTCATTAACAGTATTTAATTGCCAAGTCACTATGGATTACGTAATCGCTTTCACTGCTTAAGGCCTGCAAAATATTTCGCTTAAAATCCATTGCGAACTTGTTGCACATACGAGTACGTATGTATGTCTGCAGTGAAATTTGTAGACCTCATAATCCAGTTGTGCTTACTTGGACACTTGTTTGAGTGCTGACCAACTAACAGGATTTTTTTAGTATATTAAACGAGCTTGACAAAGACCTCAATAATTGTTTTTTAACTTACTAACTTAAATTTCTAGTTCACAAATATCACTATTAATCATCTCCTTTCTCTTATATCAATACTTTTTTGCAATATATAAGTACATAGTACTCGTATATGGGTACCTTTACTTATAAGTTTACATTTTCGTTTTATTAAATCCTATCACCAAAAGTTGTCTGGTAGAGATTGCTTTTTTAATAACACCGCTTTTGTATATTACTTAATGTACTTTATCAACTTTTTTACTTTTGCCTTTATATAGTCTATGCAATAAAAAAAAAATAAAAAAAATACTATCCATTACTATCCACTTGATATACCATTAAAAGTTAGCTCTCTAGTATCGATGAATTGTGAAATAATCATTAGGTAATAACCAATGTTTATAAAAAGTAGAATTAAATTAATTTACGACAACGCCTTTGAAAATAAATTAGCAATAAGATGTTTAGACATGAAATATAATGCTTAAGATTGTAATTACTTTATTTCTTATGTTCATTCACTTTCGACCAGAGACAATTGTTATATTTAAAACCAACTCAGGTGATGAAAAAGATTAAGAATATGCACATACCTACCATTTTATATAACATTTACACATTGTATTTAAAAGTAGGTGTCACTAATAACATAAAAACACCAGTTATGTTACGAAGTGTCATACGGTTATGTCATTTATTGCAAAAGAATGTAAATTAAAGAAGCACAAAAAGTTGGCACACTTAATCGTGACACATATGAATGTATTTTTTTAACTTCATTGAATAAAGTTTTTCATAACTAGATAAGGAATTAGAAGAACACTAAAATTAATAGGTAGCAAAAAACTTTACAGCTATAATCAGACAGGTATTTTAAACGTATTTTGGAACTTTGGACAATTGTATCAATTTACATCAATATTAACTTCTGTGAATTATAACTTGAACGTTTCCTACGGTTGATATTGTCTTCCTTAGTTGAAGATTTCTTTGCTTTGCTTTGTTTCTAAATGACTATCAGTTATCATATCAGTTAGGCTCTCTTAACTGAACTTCCCATAGTAGTATGTATTTGTAAGCAAAAATTTAATAAAGTTAATGAAGCAGTTACTGTATAAAAGTTTAAGCTACTCGTAGTTATACAGAATCACTACATAGTATAAAACAAAGTCGCTTTCTCTGTCCCTATGTGTGCTTAAATCTTTAAAACTACGCAACGGATTTTGACGGGTTTTTTTTAATAGATAGAGTGATTCAAGAGGAAAGTTAATAAATAAGTTAGAGGCTTTAAGCATTTCATACACATTATATTACTCTTACACATCAAGTTATAAGAGGAATCGTAAAAAAATTACGGACGTGACCGCCGACTCTACCGCACCGCCTAGGGATGAGCCCGAGCGAAGCGACGGCGAGTCGCTAGTTTGCAATAAAGCTGCTGCAAGATTATGATTCAATTTGCAATACAAAATACACTTATATTATGTTTTTTTTTAGTTTGGAACCTACTCTCGAAAACAAGTAAAAAGATCTACGTAGCGATGTGATGATCTTTATCAAAATCGGAATATTATTGGAAAAATAACTTTTTTGTAATTTTTTCAGTGTAAGGAAATCATAATACGTGTATAAGGATATAGTAGTAGTCGATTTCGCCATTGAAAAGCTTTAAGTTCGGAATAAATTTTACTTTATACGGTAACGTAGTAAACATGTCCTGGATTATCACGTAGAGTTTTCTTAAAGAGAAAATTTGTACTTTAGTACATTGTACATATGTTTGGACTTGGAATTTTCGCTGTTAAATGCAGCATTGAATATTAGACAACTCGCTTACACTATTAAATCAACGCTCATGTTTGACCTACCCTATTGCTCAATGTAAACTGGGCACGCTCTCTCATTTCCAATGCTAATGTGCTCGCTGACTCCTACTACTATGTATAATTGAATAAACACCAAAGATGAAATTGTAGATTAAATCTTGATACACGAAAATAAAATTGCTTTCGCTATTAAATTATTTTACTAAGTTTGAACGATATAAAAAAATGATTATTGAGAGAAATATATTATATGGACTAACTTAAACTTACAACAGTTTTCAGTTTCAATTAAATAATATGATATATTTCATTAATTAGGAATGTATTGCTTCAATTTTCACTCTATACTTTATTGATCTTATCATAATAATAAATAAACTTTATTTTCAAATTTTCTTAATGATTAATAATCATGTATAATCCTAAAATTGTATGTAATAACTTATTAATTTGAATATAGTGTTTCTTTTAATCTTTTAAAATTTAAAAAGTTACCGGGTATTTCTATTAAGAGCTAATTTGTGGATTTGGGCATAGTCAGAAGAAAAAAAAGCTGTAAAAATGCTCTATAATTATTATTCTCTATACATACAGCAGTATGAAGAAATCTTATTCGAGATCGAGTTAGAGAACAGTCGTATCGCGTATCGCGATGCGTTGTTTCGATGTCAGCGCTGTAAGTACAAGTACTATGTTATGTGCTGGCGCATAAACCGAATGGCAATTGGATTAACGGTACGGTTTGATTTTATTATTGAATTGGAAATCTTATATTACATTATAGTTTAGTATTAGATTAAAGCCAATGGCTCAGTTTTTAAGTTTTAAAAGATGCTTTGTTAAATTATAAAGAAATAATAGTCTTATCTACTTTTAACTAATTTAGACCTGCTACAGCTGATACAACTAGGACTCACCACCTAGAAAAGCACTAAGTAGGTACCTTCTAAAAACCAACAAAAACTTCCCAATCTTAATGGGGCGTCACAGAATCGCTTACGCACGCTGTGATGTTACTGTTATAACCTAGATACTAAGAGGTCGCTAGGATTAAAAAAATATGATATCTCCGACAATTTTCTAAAAGAATCTGGTTGAATTTAAAGTGCTTAATGTGTAGCTATAAAATCAAAAGGATGCGGCAAACGGACATAGAGTTCCAGAGAAATTGACGGATATGTACCAAATTCATTTCAGTATTCGAAGATCCGCAATCAATTAAGTACATCCTTCAAAAAACGATAATAAAGTGTGTATAACAAATTTAGTACTATTTTTCTGACGATTAGACACAGTCAGAATAATCGGGCTAAATAAAAGTAATATTAAAGATTCAATATAGAATTTATAGAATTAGAATATTGATGTTTAATGTCAAGGTAAAAATATAATTTTATTAGGCAAACTATCATACATATAATTTGATTGATCTTGATTTTTTTAAACTATTTACGAGTAGGATATATGTTCACCTTCATATCCTGTGTTGTTCCTTAATAACGTTAAAGCCCTATTAGTATATTGAACAAAATAGGATAGTTTTCAAATTTTTATGTACTATACATGTTTTACTAACGGAGAAGGAACATTAACGGTGTTTAAAATTTGTAACAAGCAATTTAATATTCGTAATCTGTGCTTGCCTTGAGTGCGGCCGACGACGCTCTGCCTCGAACGTTCGAAAGGTTCAAGGATTAAGTTTATTAGAAGTGTCATGTGCATGACAATGTTAGCCAAAGCCCAAAGCTTTAAATTATGAAAGCTTACTAGAGTTACATTTACGTGTGATCTTACAAAAATATTTTAGGTAAAGGAGCGAAAACACAACTAGTGTTTTGTATTGTGTAGTAATTTCACTCTTCTCAGTCCGGTTCCTATGTAGAAGCGAAATCATATACATATCCTTAATAAATAGTAACCTATTTCCTATTTCAAACTATACCTCTGTGCCAAATTTCCTCCAAATCCGTTTAGCCGTTCTGGCGTGATTTAGTAACAAACATCCATCCATCGAAACTTTCCCATTTATAATAATAGATTAGTACTAGCTCACCAAAACGCTTCAAACCAAATTTAAAATTTGTAGCAGAGAAATGAAGGACTTTCATACAAAGTTGCGGGAGCCCTAAGACCTCCTTAATCCGGCCTTGTCCCAAAATCCTTTCTGAGCCGGCGTATACTAATTATTATAAACTACCTCCCTGCTAAATTTTATCTTTATATTTTAAGTGGTTTTCCATATTTCGTGATGAGTGAGTGTCCTTTGCTTTCATAAGTATATTAAAGATTATTGGGATTATTATTATGGGGTATGATGGATATAAACATATACGTATGTATAATATAAATATAAAATTATAGGATACATTCGAATGCTAGTGTAAATAAACTAGTTATGCAAATACGATGAAAAGAAATATATCCGGAATTATTGCAAGGTTGTTCGTCGGCGCAATAAAGAGAAGTCGTAGACGTTAGACGCTTATGTTTTATGAGTTTGATCTAAGTAATTTTCATGTGCATCTAATATTTCTTTATAAAAGTTACAATATATCGTCATTTTTAACATTTATTATTATTACAGTAAAAATGTGTTTTTTAATTTTCACTTTTTTTATGATTTGGCATCAAAAAAATCTTATAACCCTAAATTTTTATCCTTCGAGCGCGGGCGGAACCGCGAGAATTGCTAGTATTAGTACTACTAAATATAAACGGTACGTAGGAACGCCATCGAGCAAAACGAAGTTAAGTCGCAATATATACTAATTTAGATTTTAATATACATACAGACAAAAAATTTAAATCACATCAAACCTTTAGTTTTATATAATATTATTTTAGTTTTATATATTATGTATATATAACATATCATGGTGAGCATTACCATGCAGCAAATCTAATCTACGTTTAATACCAATGTCTCATGACTTCTACGAGTCAAGAGGAAAATGACACACAATCGGCCACTTCCGAACAGTTATCCTAGGTCAATCTTGTTAAGACGTGTGCACTTACACGGAACAATATATTCGTATGCGTGTCATATCTACTAGAGCTTTTGACGCGCTTTTGACAAGGTTATCCTTAACTGATATTTACTTATGACTGGAGTTAGACAAGTGAAAAGTATATAGGTAGATTATTTAATTATATATAAGTAGACCTGTGTATCAGGAAGTGTGTATGTGTTTACGGGAAATGGCTTGTAATCTAGACAGTTTCAACTTTGACTCCCGTATGAGGCGAATATTTATGTAGGTATAGTTGTATATTTTTATCAATTAAACTTTGTTTTATTTGGTTTTTTGCTCAAACTTGCAATGTTGACGTCTCTTGGGATAAGACGAAAAGCGTTTATTATGTTCTATGCAGCTAAATTTTACACAAAAATATTCATATTTCTGAAATTTCATCTTTTAGTTGCTAAAATCTTGATTTTTTTTTTGTTAGTATTTACTCAAAATAATTAGACTAGCAATCAATTAGGTTTACAATTTTGTCAAAAAATTAATACAACGTAAAATATAAGGACTTCATTACTGTAAAAATCATAGTTAAAAAATATGCATAATTCTTTGTATATGGATTTTGGATACCACATATTACATAGCTGTAACTAGGCTAGTTTTAGGTTACAATAAAAATTATTTTATACGATAACAGCCATAATCAATGTCAGTGTTATTTTCTCATTTCTCATTCAATATTAATGAATTTCATTTAACTCATCAATTTGAAGCATAATAGTTATTATCATAATTACTGTAGCATACATAATAAAATACGTGTTCTTACACGTAACAATTGAGCTGTGACCACGCAAGTTATGAGTTCTGTGCGGGCGATATGGCAAACCTGCTTTAGACAATGCTAGTTGACTTTCTTTAATCGTTAATAGAAAACTTAAATATCTTAAGGAAGGCCATGATCTTATTAAGTACCTAGCGTAATTCATTATATTCATAAATTTTGAACTCTCTGTTAGGTCTTAGAAATAATGTTTGTAAAATGTCAGTGTTTAAGCCAACTGATTAGCAAACATTAATTACTAATACGTGCTTCAGAAGACGAGGTGAACAGGCCATAGCGTATTTTCCAATAGATCAAGTAGGCACGTCTCATACATACATTTTAAAATATTTATAAGTTTTACAATTTAGCTTTTATATATTTACTGTTTTTTTTGCGACTTACAAGACTTAATGATGCTAATATTTCATATTAGGTAAAAGGAAAATGTTTTATTATATATACATTTAGCATCTTTCCTTAACTACTTCTAAAGATATAGTTTTAGCTTGACATATAACATAACCAGCTATCATTATACCAAATTTCACTAAAACCTGTCCACTAGTTTTCTTACAGAAAAGAAACTATACATTCGACCTCTAGTCTCCACTTTGTACTTTGTACGATAATAATGACTATTACTTCAAAAGAATATTCGACTTCGGGTAGAATTTTATTATATGGATATAATACATATATATTGGTGATATTTTAAATAAAAATGCAAAGAATACGCTTCATTTGCATAGGACATTGCCAACTCTTTAAAATAGCCGATATTATCTAGTCAAGTTCTGTACTATGTGTTTTTTATAATAAATAAATAAATTAATTTTAAAGTAACAAAAAACCTTTCTAAAAAGATCACGTGCCTTAAACATCAGTCGTCTTGGGAATATCCCAAAAAAATTAAACAAAATTTTTCATACTATATGTTTAGTATTCTGTTATTATGTGCAATTCTACTTTAGCCACAACACTTTTTTCATATAAAGATTATTGCTTAAGGATAATCTATTTGAGGTTGCGTAATAAACGAGTTATAGTCCATTCCTAGAGTTTGCGCTTCATTGCAAGCATATTTTAGTTTATAATTTACCAATTTATTTGAAAATATTGTAACTATATAGATTACGTATTCAAATAAATGTCTAACCGCCGCACTCATAGTCGCTTAAGGAACCATTAAATCGTTCTTTAGTATGGAGATTCTCGTGAGTGCGGAGGTAACTGAGTTTAACGTGAACATTAACTTTTCTTTGACAGTCTTATTGGAACAGTATTAAAATTGATACAGAGGGCGAAACAATCATAATAATTCCCCTGGTACTTTCCCTATTTGGGGTCGGCCCTCCTGATACTTAGGGCGAAACAATAGTTTTTAGAATTTTTGAATGTGACGGCATCACGAGAAAACCATTTGACAGATTTAAAGGAAATTTGGAATGATGATAGCTGGTTTTCCGCGTCAACATATATGATACTTTATACTTATTGCAAGTAATTATGTTAGATATCCGTAGTAATCGTAAGCGTACCTAGGGACGAACCCGAGCGGAGCAATTCTAAGTCGCGTGTCTTACATATTTTTAAAATAATTATTGTATGCAAATGTATAGCATTGATACAAGAAAACTGTAATTAGCTAATGAGAATTTCTACAGGAAATAAGGCGCGACCTAGGTGTCGGCATCAGAGGCGCGAGTTTATATCAAGGTGGATTTAATATGTCCCTTAAAACAACGATTTATCCGTTTATTAATATAATTATATACACTATACTAAAATAATAGAAATTATATTAAATAATAATAGTAGTAGTATTTAGCCCTTTGTAAAATTCTTGTGCCCAACGCCTTGAATATGCTAAGTACATATTCACAAACGAACTTTATATTTTTTTATCCCTATATATATATGATATTTTTTTGCTAGTCAATTTATTTGCATTTATTTTTAAATATTAAAATAGCCCTTACAACTCTTTTCGGTTGTATATTCTGGTCATATAAAATAGCTAATTATGATGGAGTTTGTTTGTATTCGCATGTAAACTTGGGAAGAACAAAATGTTATCTCTAAAATATAAAACTGGTGGTTGTGTATTTAAATTAAAAAAAGAATATTTTGGACTCAGCAGTAACAGATCTCTTATATTTACTTAAGGCATACTTTTTTTTGATATAATACATAATGTTGGCTGTACTTATTTATAAACACATACCATGTATTGTATGTACGATGTACAATATATAAGGGAAATGGGATGTTACTCATCTGAAATTCTCGCCCATTAATTTAAGTGTCTATTTAATTTTATGTGATTTATTTGGAAATAGTAATTCATCTTCTGAAAACTGCTGACTTTATGGCCACGCAGAGGACAGGAAAAATATAATAAAACTTCTATTGCAACTGTAGAGGAAAATTGAACATTAAATTGCAAAATAAATATTAATGACAGAAAATTAAAAACGTCCAAGTTACTTAGGCATTTGGCTTTAATAAAAAAGCAACAGCCTTGTTAATTACCATAACAAAATTGTTCCACACTAGTAAAACTTAACTAGATCTCAGTAAATGTATGAATGTATTTTAATGCGAAACTTTGTATGTAGATATATGTACATGCAAGTACGTTTGTTACTACACTCGGTTTCGACTCAGGATGCGTTTTTTAAGCAGAATCCTATTTTTTTCTCAATATAAAAGTAGCCTTTATTACTTCATTGAGTATCAGCTATCTCTCAGTTAAACCTATCCAGCTGTTTAAGATATTAACAAGAACAAACAGACATAATGACATATATTCGAGATATTGATAAACCACCTAATTTAATATTTCTTAAAAAACTTAGCTTTTCTTCATTCTTAAAATGAAGAATCATTAAATTAATTTGACTTTTTTATTAGACATATAAAGACTAAAGAATTTAAAGTAACCTGTCTAATAAAAGTTCAAGGCTATTTTTAAAGTGACCTATGCTTTAATAAAACAAAATAATTAATGCTAATAATTTGTATGATGTAAAAATATAAATTTAATTATATAAACCGAAAACTAGGTCAATTTTGTTTCAACATTTTTTTAAGGTAAAGTAATAATAAAAAGAGTTTCTTTGCTCCGCCAGAACATCTTATATATTATTCCCATACATTTTATATATTATGCGAAAGTTCTGGAAGGATCTGGATGAAATTTGACAAAAGGGGTAGATTATTGTCTGGAACAGGACATTTCAGGACATGGACAGGGTTTTTATTCCAGGAAATGTTCTTGTAGGATATCCATAGACCATACTAATCGTTAACACTTATCTAATGACAAACCATGGCGAAGCAAGGATGAGTGGCGAGTATGAATATTTTTGCAGACACCCTATATCTCAATAAGAATTTATACGTTTTTTAAATCAACGACAACTATATCACAACAATGCAAAGGTGTTAATCCTTAAACATTGAATAAAATAGTCGTCATTTTTAATCCAAAATATTGTTTCCAATTTTGGTGACTGTTGAAAAGTAAGTACGATAATATATATATATATATATATATATATATATATATATATATATATATATTGAAACGTAAAATAATAGAATATGGATGCCACTTAACATGCAAGTATTAAAAATAATTTGGCAGATCGTTGCTAACACAAATTAAAACATCTGTGAATCACGATTCTGTATCGAAAAATGATAATTAAAAGTATAAATACTATAACAAAAACCTGATCGCTTCATTTATAAGTTTATGTATAAAATCACAGAACGTATATAACATGTTAATGAGAAAAAAAGCGTTAAACATCAATATTTGATCATCTTATCAATTCAATTTTTAACATATTCCTTTCAAATAAATGTAAAAATAAATTGGATATGTATTCAAATATTTTTTTTATAATTCGATATCACACCTTCATAAAATACATAGTAGTATTTTTTACAATATACGAACAAAATATAACAGTTTGCTCACGGTCCAATCCGTTATTTTGTATTCAGCTTTTTTTAACCTCCCACTACTGGGCATAGACTCCCTTTATCACGAAGGGGACATTCCACCATACTGACCAAGTATAAATGCGAGTGCAAGTTAGTGGATTTCGTTGTATTTTTCACTTAAAAACTTATATACATAGAGACAGATTACAGACATATTTTTCCGCAGTTAAAAGTATCCGGTATACCCCCGAAAGCCTAGTGATCATAATACAAAATGTCATCAAAATCTGCACAGTAGTTTTCTTATGATGCGATGAATTATTTCACATAGGATATTACAAAAAATATTCTATAATGTTTATAGAATATAGATATGTATCTTAAAGCTATATCTATTTTTACCAATTTTAAACATAGATACAAACTCGAACAGAGTAATTCGCTAGCATATGTAGACGTAATTTATAGAATAGTTAAATGATCAAACTACACCTTACGTATTATGAAACATAGTAATAGGGACTACTTACTCGTACAGTATAAACAATATACTCGTATATAGGTATTCTTTGTTTACCTGAAAAAAGAAGGAAGAATATTATTACATATACACATTTAAATTTTCTTGTTTATGGCTTCAAAGCGTGCCAGTTGAATTTGAACACACTTATATTTAGATATTTAAACAAACATGGTGCAAAAACGTAATATATGCAACCTGCGAATTCAACATGTTAAATTTTAAACAAAAAAAAAAAAACAATAACTATATTGTTTCGATTTCATTTTAAACTGTAAATGAATAATGTGGCAGTATATCTAGTATCCAAAACTAACCTAAGTAAATGTTTTCAATCTTTATTAAGAAAGGCAGTGGTAGCCCAGTAGTAACGCGCTCGCATGGGTAACCGAGTGAACGGGGATCAAATCTCGAGTCTCGCAACTCTGATATTTTCATTTGCGAATCATTCCTTACAAGATTACCACTTGTGTTACGGTAACGAAAAACATCGTGAGAAAACTTGCATGTTAGAGATAACTTACGAAGTTTTCGAAAGATAAGTGTAGCTGTTACAGTTAAAACCCGTTCTCAGTTATAACGCGTTGTAACTAGTTTACACGAAACGCCTTAGTGAACACTAGAATTGATTAGAAGATTGGAACAAAAATGTAATTGTCGATAAATTATATTATAGTAGATATATTGGGTAAATACTTAAAATCAGTTTTTTTTTATGAACATCGTTTTCATTCAGTATCAATCGCCAATTCAAATATTACACATGTTGGTACGAATCGTGAGCTCGGATAGACAGCAAGTCCTAAATAGCCTATATATCTTTACTTTTGCTTATTACAGTTAGACTTAGCAACAGTTCTTTAAGGTAAATATGTCTTTGTTATATCATCAACTTTTCTCGGGACTTGTTGAATTCTGACCTGAAGAAACACAATAAATTAGCTTATTTAAATATCAAAGATAAATGTAAATAACTGATTACATAAAAAATAACTGAGATTTTAAGTATTTACTAAAAAATTGTCAAGAATACCGTATTTTGTTCCAATCTTCTAATCAATTCTAGTTTTCACTAAAGCGTTTCGTGTAAACTAGTTTTGACTAGTTAAAACGCGTTGTAACTAAGAACGGGTTATAACAGCTGTAACATAGCCATGTATTGAATGGAGGCTTGTGCCCAGCAGCAGTACTTAAAAAGGGCTCAATACATACATACTATCTTTATCATATATAGATAACTATAGTTTTGTCATACTTGCTTTAAATTTTCCAATAGGTTTAATGGAAATCTAGACAAAAGAGGTACCTATTATGAATTCTGAGAAACTTTATGATTGTTTTGTTATATTTTAACATAATACATAACTTCAGAATAGATCAATAACACGTATCATGTCGTTTTGATCTAACACCTTATTTATTTCACAATAAAATAAAATACGTCGTAGTTATTCGATTCCAGGAACAATATCAAGGTCTTGTTGCAATTACTGTATTACGGCGTGCTGGCTTGGACAAGATGTCTTTCTACAATGACTAAAGTAAAGAACTCTAAAACTTATTCTGAGCTAAATATTATTACTTCTTCTATGTTTTTGGTAATAGTGCAGGCATTGTTTTTAATGTTTTGAATGCGTGTTACTTAATAAAATCTTTTTGCATCGAACCGAAACTAACGTGAGGAAGAATACATGTCCGAGAAAACGCAGCAAGTTTTTAAGTGAAAAATATAACGAAATCCACTAACTTGCACTCGCATTTATACTTGGTCAGTATGGTGGAATGTCCCCTTCGTGATAAAGGGAGTCTATGCCCAGTAGTGGGAGGTTAAAAAAAGCTGAATACAAAATAACGGATTGGACCGTGAGCAAACTGTTATATTTTGTTCGTATATTGTAAAAAATACTACTATGTATTTTATGAAGGTGTGATATCGAATTATAAAAAAAATATTTGAATACATATCCAATTTATTTTTACATTTATTTGAAAGGAATATGTTAAAAATTGAATTGATAAGATGATCAAATATTGATGTTTAACGCTTTTTTTCTCATTAACATGTTATATACGTTCTGTGATTTTATACATAAACTTATAAATGAAGCGATCAGGTTTTTGTTATAGTATTTATACTTTTAATTATCATTTTTCGATACAGAATCGTGATTCACAGATGTTTTAATTTGTGTTAGCAACGATTTATTTAGTTAGCATAGTAGTATTTTTTACAATATACGAACAAAATATAACAGTTTGCTCACGGTCCAATCCGTTATTTTGTATTCAGCTTTTTTTAACCTCCCACTACTGGGCATAGACTCCCTTTATCACGAAGGGGACATTCCACCATACTGACCAAGTATAAATGCGAGTGCAAGTTAGTGGATTTCGTTGTATTTTTCACTTAAAAACTTGCTGCGTTTTCTCGGACATGTATTCTTCCTCACGTTAGTTTCGGTTCGATGCAAAAAGATTTTATTAAGTAACACGCATTCAAAACATTAAAAACAATGCCTGCACTATTACCAAAAACATAGAAGAAGTAATAATATTTAGCTCAGAATAAGTTTTAGAGTTCTTTACTTTAGTCATTGTAGAAAGACATCTTGTCCAAGCCAGCACGCCGTAATACAGTAATTGCAACAAGACCTTGATATTGTTCCTGGAATCGAATAACTACGACGTATTTTATTTTATTGTGAAATAAATAAGGTGTTAGATTAAAACGACATGATACGTGTTATTGATCTATTCTGAAGTTATGTATTATGTTAAAATATAACAAAACAATCATAAAGTTTCTCAGAATTCATAATAGGTACCTCTTTTGTCTAGATTTCCATTAAACCTATTGGAAAATTTAAAGCAAGTATGACAAAACTATAGTTATCTATATATGATAAAGATAGTATGTATGTATTGAGCCCTTTTTAAGTACTGCTGCTGGGCACAAGCCTCCATTCAATACATGGCTATGTTACAGCTGTTATAACCCGTTCTTAGTTACAACGCGTTTTAACTAGTCAAAACTAGTTTACACGAAACGCTTTAGTGAAAACTAGAATTGATTAGAAGATTGGAACAAAATACGGTATTCTTGACAATTTTTTAGTAAATACTTAAAATCTCAGTTATTTTTTATGTAATCAGTTATTTACATTTATCTTTGATATTTAAATAAGCTAATTTATTGTGTTTCTTCAGGTCAGAATTCAACAAGTCCCGAGAAAAGTTGATGATATAACAAAGACATATTTACCTTAAAGAACTGTTGCTAAGTCTAACTGTAATAAGCAAAAGTAAAGGTATATAGGCTATTTAGGACTTGCTGTCTATCCGAGCTCACGATTCGTACCAACATGTGTAATATTTGAATTGGCGATTGATACTGAATGAAAACGATGTTCATAAAAAAAAACTGATTTTAAGTATTTACCCAATATATCTACTATAATATAATTTATCGACAATTACATTTTTGTTCCAATCTTCTAATCAATTCTAGTGTTCACTAAGGCGTTTCGTGTAAACTAGTTACAACGCGTTATAACTGAGAACGGGTTTTAACTGTAACAGCTACACTTATCTTTCGAAAACTTCGTAAGTTATCTCTAACATGCAAGTTTTCTCACGATGTTTTTCGTTACCGTAACACAAGTGGTAATCTTGTAAGGAATGATTCGCAAATGAAAATATCAGAGTTGCGAGACTCGAGATTTGATCCCCGTTCACTCGGTTACCCATGCGAGCGCGTTACTACTGGGCTACCACTGCCTTTCTTAATAAAGATTGAAAACATTTACTTAGGTTAGTTTTGGATACTAGATATACTGCCACATTATTCATTTACAGTTTAAAATGAAATCGAAACAATATAGTTATTGTTTTTTTTTTTTGTTTAAAATTTAACATGTTGAATTCGCAGGTTGCATATATTACGTTTTTGCACCATGTTTGTTTAAATATCTAAATATAAGTGTGTTCAAATTCAACTGGCACGCTTTGAAGCCATAAACAAGAAAATTTAAATGTGTATATGTAATAATATTCTTCCTTCTTTTTTCAGGTAAACAAAGAATACCTATATACGAGTATATTGTTTATACTGTACGAGTAAGTAGTCCCTATTACTATGTTTCATAATACGTAAGGTGTAGTTTGATCATTTAACTATTCTATAAATTACGTCTACATATGCTAGCGAATTACTCTGTTCGAGTTTGTATCTATGTTTAAAATTGGTAAAAATAGATATAGCTTTAAGATACATATCTATATTCTATAAACATTATAGAATATTTTTTGTAATATCCTATGTGAAATAATTCATCGCATCATAAGAAAACTACTGTGCAGATTTTGATGACATTTTGTATTATGATCACTAGGCTTTCGGGGGTATACCGGATACTTTTAACTGCGGAAAAATATGTCATCTCTTAGAAATGTAAAATTAACGAAAGTAGGTAGGTACTAACGCGAGCGGAGCAAGGGTGAGACGACAGTTTAAAATGTTTCAAAGCTACACGTGTTATTTTTCAGTAAGTTTATTCTCAAAGATTGAAACGACATTATTTGACATTCAAATTTGTTTTCTGTCGCTTTATCTTTATTATCCATTTATTATCACACAATGTAAAGCGTGACTGGAATTGTACGTATTAGTAGTCAATCTCTACTTAGCGATACATACGTCAAGCTTTGAGGAAAATTCGTGATTTAGCGTTTAGAATATCGTGTCTTTGAACTGAAGTACTTTGATATTGATTTACTTTATTCTTGTACGATAAAATAATTGAAATATCACTTAAATGACTTTAAAATTACGATATAACATCTTTTTCTTTATATTATACAAAGTTAGTAGAGTAACACTATTCATTATTCTAAATAAGATCGTACCCCCTTTAGTATAAATTTCTTGCAAACTTTGAATGTGTTACTTATTTATATAATCAAAAGTCTAAAAAATAAGTATCAAGCTTCTAGCAATAAAAGTGACTTTCATCCCCTATTTCAACCTCTTACAGCCCTTGTTTCGCAACAGATGTTTAATTTTTTTTTCTATAAAAAATATAAAAATGTTATTTTTTTTATATTATAAATTGCATTAAAAAAGAGAAGGTCCTTAATATTCTAAGGCTTAAATAATGTTGAAGGGATAGTCTTTATGAGTTTTTTCTACTATATACTTATATAATTTTAAGTCACGTCGCAAACTAAAAAATATATTTTACGATCAATTTTATATTACAAGGAAACTCATTTATGTAGAGAAGTGACGTAAGAGATCCTTAGATATTTTGTTTATATATAACTATATACTAATGTATATTATTTATATTTATTTTATATATATATATATATATATATATATATATATATATATATATATATATATATATATATATATATATATATATATATATATATATATATATATATATATATATATATATATATATATATATATATATATATATATACAAAATATATTTAAAAGAGAGGTTCTTTAAATTTCTGTAAGATTTCTTTTACTTCCCTTAAACTACTCGTAATACACCACCATTGTACTGGTACCATCATATATATATATATATATATATATATATATATATATATATATATATATATATATATATATATATATATATATATATATATATATATATATGATGGTACCAGTACAATGGTGGTGTATTACGAGTAGTTTAAGGGAAGTAAAAGAAATCTTACAGACATTTAAAGAACCTCTCTTTTAAATATATTTTGTATATATATATATATATATATATATATATATATATATATATATATAAAATAAATATAAATAATATACATTAGTATATAGTTATATATAAACAAAATATCTAAGGATCTCTTACGTCACTTCTCTACATAAATGAGTTTCCTTGTAATATAAAATTGATCGTAAAATATATTTTTTAGTTTGCGACGTGACTTAAAATTATATAAGTATATAGTAGAAAAAACTCATAAAGACTATCCCTTCAACATTATTTAAGCCTTAGAATATTAAGGACCTTCTCTTTTTTAATGCAATTTATAATATAAAAAGAATAACATTTTTATATTTTTTATAGAAAAAAAAATTAAACATCTGTTGCATAATTATTTGTCATATTAAATAAGTTTGGTATTTTTACATGTCTCCCGTTTTATAAAAGACAAGCGACTCACCCTCGCTTTTCACCCTCGATTAAGCGCGAGCGAAGCTGCGGGTTTCGCTATTAAAAATGAATAAAATTAAAAAAAAAAATAGTTGCTTAAGTTACTTTTTATAACATTAACTAAGTGAAAGTCCTGTCAAAATCGGTCCAGCCGTTTCAGATATTAGCCGGAACAAACAGACCGAGAGACAGACAAAAAAAATTAAAAATCGATTTTTTGATGTTAGTACCGTATATACTTTCATATTATGTATTTAGTGAAAAGCTGTTAATTTGAAATTAAAACAGACACTTCTCATTTTCGCTCCGCTCGGGTTCGTTTCCTATAGGCCAATTTAATAGATTTTTTAAAGATTTTTTTTTATTTTCTTGCAGTAAAAAGTAACTTATATGTTGACTCGAATAACCAGCTATCATTATACCAAATTTGATCAAAATTTGTCCAGTGCTTTTCTCGTAATTTGGTCACAGTCCGACAGTAAGGAGGAAAAAACAGTCAATTTCAATAGGGTTTTCCAAAAAATATTTATTAGAATAAACTTTTTGGTTTTTTATGGTAAATATTATTATGTGCTTCTATTCTATTCATGCTTTTACCTGCAAAACAATAATATAATCTAAAATTACACTAACCTTTTTAAGGGAACTTAACAAGCAAGTGTGACTTAACAAGCTAACACAAAAATATCCAAAACCGTTAATTTAGCTTCTGTTGAACGCTAAACATTTCTCAAGCACATTTTCTTTGAAATATATAATAAAAAATATTTGCATTTTGTTATTAATTCGTAGCAATATTACATATTACTTTACTTACTTAAGACACTTAATAAGAAGCGTTATTCCCCTTATAGCATAATTGATGTAAAAATATTCAATTTGCGACTTTAAAATATAAACGAACGTAATGGTGATACGGAGAATGAATGGTTTCGCATAAATAATGAGTTGATTGTATACATAACTAAAGATTAACTAAATATTATGTGTGTGTTTAATATAAATAAGGCAAATGAAAAGTCCTTTTACAAATAGTGGAAAGATTTTATTAAAATTGATTTTGGTAAAAATATTATCGATTTTTTATATTATGCCTCATACTATGAATCTTATGAGTAATTCCATGTTCTGCAAGACAATAGGATGTTCCGTAACACTGAGCGTTGGCCTTTTATATGATTTAATAATAATTATAATTTTTTTTTTATTTAAGCAGTGCAATGACCTAAAAATAAACACTTTTTGTTGTAAAGGCAATAATTTGATTTATTTAACTTAACTCTATCAATAACAATCCTCAATCATATGAAAATTTTACTTAGTACTTACTTATAACATGCGCGCACTTGAAAAAACATTGTGTTCAAAACCTCACACTTCCTAAGACTTTAAAATAATATATTCCAAGCAAAAATTATAAAACCAAGTGAGGTTTTTGTCACCTATAGACACCTAAAACAAAAAAAAATATGCTATTGTTGCTTTATGTTAAAACTAAGGTATCTCGTAAGATATTTATTGAAATCAAATGATGCCAAGTGCAATTTCGTCATGATTTTTGCATAACTTCATCCATCTACGCAGCGCACGCAACGGAAGATCTCAAAAGGAATATTTCTCTCACGTTTTTGCAACATTTTACATTGATGTTCCGCTCCTACAGGTCGTAACGGGATGTTATATAGCCTATAGCCTTTCTCGATAAACGGACTATCTAACACAAAAAGAATTTTTCAAACCAGTAGCTCCTGAGATTAGCGCGTTTAAACAAACAAACAAACAAACAAACAAAAAAACATACAAACAAACAAACTCTTCAGCTTTATAAATAGTACAGAATAGATAGTATATAGATTATTTAAATACTTGTACGATTATATAATATGTTAAAAATTTAAACTGCTTAATATATTAAAATGCCTATGCCTATTACAATCAATATACTCGTTCATACATACTGTACATAACTATTATCCATTAGATATATTTTACTTAGAATTCACATGAAGTTTGTTTCCAAATGATCGTCATGTTCTTTCTTATTTGCACTCGTCAACCACACGCAAATAATTACTAGAAACAACGAAAATTTTATTGCTTCTTTTTCGACTAACTCGAGTATATTGGTCTTTTTAAGTCTAAAGTAAACCTTAGCTTACCAAAAGCTTGACATAAAACGATGAATATTCGCATCTACGTCATCTAAGAATCTAAGAATTAAGTGATTTCCTTAAATATTAAACTCAAACCAAAACACTGTTATTATTTAATGACTTGGGCACGAATAAATTCAGAACCACATAATGAGAACACCACTTTTACGGGTTTTTCGCACATTTTAGCACATTATAATAGGTTTCAAATATTGTTTAGTTTTTATAGGTAAGTCAAATATCGTTGTGAAAATTACCTACTAAATAGTATGTCAATAAAAAAATATTTTAGGCATATTTTTTTATTTATGTAGGTACGTTTGTGTTATTTATTATATACTTATCATAAAGTATTGAGAGTTTTCGTGACGGAAATGAATGTCCACAACTGTTTATAGACAAGGATTGTTAAAAGAAAAAAAAATAGATTACTATTATTATAATAAGCATATATTGTATTTTTAGAGTGAAAAATTAAACTCTTATAAGATTGATAATCACGATGGGCAATACCAATCAAATGTCAGAAAATCACCTTCTTCAAGAGCAAACTGAAACTGCAGGCTCTTGTTGGCAAATAGTTTATTAGCAACTTAACAGTCCTTTTTTGACTTTCATCAAAGTTATTATGATTTCTGACAAGAAAATGTTTTTATCAGTATAAAAAATATCCATCGCCTATTGCGGTGGTAATGTAACGTTTTATAAGTGAAAGAATTTTGGGAATCTGATCAGTCGTTTCAGAGATTATCTCCTACATACAGATATACAAACATACACATTTTACCTGAACACAACATTATTATAGATAAGAATTCATTAGTGTTCAACAAAAAGCTTGATCACCAAACCATCAACTCCTAAATGGCGCTCATTCACGGTCTTATACTTGTTTAATCAATGGAATTTTCGGGAAGTTTGTACTTTGCAATGCATCGACCTGTCTATAAATCTTCATGTTATATTGGCCGATTTAATCACCCGTGAAAATATTAATATAATTGTATGATGGTATTATTGTGAATAAAATCGTAAGAAATAGTCCTTTATTAGAGCTTTCGTAATATTGTAGTAGTTGTAGAGAGAGAGAGAGAGAATAGAATTTATGAGTTTTTTAAAGAAATCACATAGTAATGTATAACTTACGCGAAAAAATATAGCATTGAAGGTAATACCTTCTTTTTTGGAGTCGGTTGATAAAACATAGAGCTAGTCTTTGTCATAGGCCACAAAGGCCTCACGAAGCATTTGTAATATTGTAACTTGTAAGGATCATTGACATTATTTGGAATACATAAGGATAAATGTCGTTAATGTCATGAATTGTTATGTTTTAGTAATATTACTCGAAAATTGCTGACCTACCTAAAGCTATTGACAATATCAATTATAACCTTTTAAAAATAACGTCGTGGAGTGAATCGTTTGGGCTGCAATTAAATCCTGCAAAAACTCAAGTAATCATTATTGGCAGTCCCAAACTTATATCCAAAATCAACTTCCACACTCTTTCACCTGTAGTGCTAAATGGCGTAAGTATACCGTACAGCAAAACTGTTCGAAATCTTGGAGTTATTATGGATAACAACTTATCATGGGTTCCTCAGGTAAGTGAGGTGAGCAGGAAAATGTTCGCTTCAGCGGCGTCCCTTCGTCGCTTACGTAACTTTCTTCCAACTTCCACCAAAATCTCGTTAGCACAATCACTCCTACTACCGATTCTTGACTATGCTGATATTTGTTATCTTGATATTACAGAGGAGCAATTAACAAAGCTTGAGCGTCTCCAAAATTTCTGTATCCGGTTCATATTTGGCTTGCGTAAATATGACCATGTCTCTGAATTTCGTGAAAAGCTCAAGTGGCTTCCTATCCGTCTTCGCAGAAATACTCATATTCTACATCTTCTTTACTGTATTCTGTTTGATCCATCCACTCCAAAGTATCTTAAAGAGCGTTTCGAATTCCTTGGTAATTCCCATTCCCGTCATCTGCGTTCTGATCAAAACCTAATCCTAAAAATCCCTTCCCACTCTTCTTCCTTTTACAGCAACTCCTTTAATATTATGGCTTCTCGATTATGGAACTCCCTGCCCCGAAATGTAAGGTTTTCAAAATCATTAACAATTTTTAAAAAGCGTCTTAAAGAACATTACTATAAAATTTAATTCCTTATTGCCTAATCATTTAGTCTTGGTAGTACTATTCTTTAATAAATTACTTACTCGTATGTATGTATATAATATTGTATGTATATATGTTTATATGTATGTATATATGTTTATATGTATGTATATTACTTATATATCATTACCAGTACGTATATAATATCATATGTATGTGTTTGTAAGTATCGTATTGATAACTCTGTGTTCACGCCCCTTCCATTTCATACTTTGTTACTTCCTGCACCTTAAGGTTGCCTGGAAGAAATCGCTGTTTTAGCGATAAGGCCGCCTCTTGTGCACTTTCCTGTTATTGTTATTGGTTATGTCTTCTTTTGTGTATTTTATGTTCTTTCTTTTGTATGTTGTGTTCTTTTGTGTGTACAATAAAGAGTTATTATTATTATTATTATTATTACGTATGGGAAATAACTGATTTTTTTATTCCTTTTATTTTTTTACATGGGAGTTTGAGTCATAAAAAACTGATTTATACGAGTAATGTACCTACGTATTATTGACCGACCTTGTACCTACTGGTTAATTACTCGATTCGTACATATTTTTTGGGTATAATTTACGATACTTTTTTCATAGCTCTTTTTTTCGATTTTCGTAGCTATAGAGAACAGAAATTTGCATTAGCAAGGTCAAATATTTTATATAATTGTAAGTACCTACTACCTACTTAGTATTAATTTGTTGTTTAACTTTAAATTAATATATAATAATTTAAAAAGGATAATATCATATTTAGAAATATTAAAGGTTAAATATTGACTCAATATGTGTGCTTTCGACTTTTCCAAACACTGTTTTAGTGATTCAGCGTTGCGTATATGCCATAAATAGCAGCAGTCTTTGCATGTTTTTTGCATCCTCAGACTATTCATTCGTACTTAGTATTTAAAGCAAATGAGCGTTTTATGTGACTCATTTCCTCGCTGTTAGTCAGTTAACACCCAAATAAATAGGACTGTAGAATTAAATGAGACGAAAATGAGATATTAAAACATATTATAATATACAAATTAGATAACCGTCATTGTGAACGAGTCTATTTAGAATTAAAAATAACAATGCAAGTATACACTTATCGAGGTTCTGTAAATTTAATTTTATCTTTACTTATGACGTAGGTTTATCTTTAACACAAAAAATACGATAAATACTTTATTCAGTTCGTCTGAGCAAAAAAACCTCTATTATGTATGTACTCGCACTCTAGCATCGTGTGAAGTATGGCTACACACTCGTAGCAATCCTACTTTCCTATACATTTATATTCTTCTATTTAGCAGCTGATATTGGGCTGATGATGATGATGATGATGATTGGGTGGAGACTGGAGATACATATTGTGTATTGTGTATATTATACATGCACCTATATAATACAGTCTTGTCTGCTGCCCTTTATAACGTCCCACTGCTGGGCACGGGCCTCCCTCAGTACGAGAGGGATCAGACCATAGTCCACCGCGCTGGCCTAGTGTGTGTTGGCGGACTTCACATCTTTTTCGAGAACTTGCTAGGTTTTCTCAGACATGCAGGTTTCCTCACGATGTTTTCCTTCACCGTAAGACAAGTGGTAATCATGATAGAAATGCACATGAAAATATCATAGGTGCGAGACTCGGATTTGAACCAGCATCACTCGGTTATCTAAGCGAGTGCGTTACCTACCACTGCCTTAATATAGTAGTATATTCAAAATAATAGAAAAACATAGTTATTTTTTCATGCATTCATTAGTGTATAAACAATAATATTTTCTAAACGATAGTAATAAACAATCACAGATACATCCATGTATTACACTGATTAATAGGCTATTATATAGTATACCAGACAGAGCTCAAATTTTTAATACCGGGCTACTTTAACAATGACCAATTTGTCCATACGATTCAACAAAAAATCATTCTTTTACTTAATTTACATCATTCCTTTAATATGATTAAAATTTTAGACATAAAAATAGCAAACAGAATATTAATAAAATACAGTATAGTAGTATCTCTACTTATTAAGATGAGCACTTAGTAATTTACCATCCGCTTATGTAAATAGGATATTATAATCAACTAAATAGTAGGTCGCTTTAGCGACCAACAAGTACTCATAAGTGATATTTTTCAATGTAACACATAAAATATGTAATAATCTGTAATATCTAAATCCAGTTTTTCACTTTAATTTTGAAAGTTATAGTTATAACTTAAAACCGTCTACATAAAAAACAAAGTACAAAAAAGAAAACAAAAGTTCGTATGCCTAAAGCGATCGCTATATGCGACGTGCTGGACACCGGCCAGATTTTCCGGTAGAGTCTTAAGACCGGCGAAGTCGATCGAAACGAAAATGTAATTAGCGTTGTAAACAATGGTCGGGACGCAAGGCGGCATTCGTGTGACGAACACCGCGGCAGCCGCACGCGTCTGTACCTGCCCAGGTACTTCTGTCGGCAATCACATACGTATCTTATCGTTTACTCTACTTTTTACATTGCCCAAGAATGAAACGTTAAATCGACGTTTCAAAGAAAGTGATAAACACCCTTATCAGCATCCATTGCTCTTGACATTGCTACGCGCGTTCCCGCGGAAAACTTCGGAAATTGTCGTGTTTCAGTTCAACTTTTCGGAGATTTCGGAGAATTCAGTTGTTGTTAATTGCTGTTTAAAATTCATGTTTTTAAATAGGTATATACAAAATCTACGTCATTTTATTTTTTGTTTTGTGATCATTATTATGGTAATATAAGTGAAGTGGTCAGCAGGTTGTTTTTATTTAAAGTAAATGTGTAGCGAAAATAACGATTCAATTAGCCCGTCGTATACCGTGGTATACGTTGACGCGGGTAAGGACCTAGTATGCTATAATTATAAAATGATAAAAAATTTTACACCTATTCATTCATTACGTTTATATAATTTTATTACCTTAATATAGTGCCTTACAAGTTAAGATATTTTTTTCTAGAAATTCAAGGAGAGACTGACAATGATTTTCTGTCGGTCACCTGCTATCGAAGTCTTTGCGGCTTATTGCATTATTTAATGAAAATGTAAT
Source organism: Boloria euphrosyne (assembly GCA_951802675.2). NCBI lineage: Eukaryota > Metazoa > Arthropoda > Insecta > Lepidoptera > Nymphalidae > Boloria > Boloria euphrosyne. Next base: position 8,503,998 of record OX637877.1, read on the forward strand.
ATAATGTTAATGTAATGTTAACGATATATAATGTTCGATGACAATCATTACATCATAAATAAGTTAAGTTTATTAAACACATGTTTAAAATAAACTTTAGTTTATTTAAACATTATATTTCCGTTGTTATGAAAATATAGAAACAAACATATAAAACTAAATAAAAATGTCAGAATAGGAGAAAAGAGAAGAATGAAGCAAAATTGTATAAAATATTTAATTTTATACAATTTTGCTTAAGCGCTATCATGTGACGTCGAGTCACGCGGTTCGCAAGTTAGAGGATCATAACGAGTATATCATTCGAGGACAATTGCCTACTTATATTTTCTTTTTCAATACAATTTAATATTTTAATTCATATTGTATTTAGGCTACTTTGTCATAATATTGGTTATTGATATATATTGATATTACACTAATATTTTTAAATGATATACATTATTTCAAAACGAAATATAAAATGATCGCTAACCAAATTATTTAATTTTAGTACATATCTTATACGACAGTATACATTAAAACTTGGATGCGACTTTTATGTAAAAACGGTTAAATAGTCGGAAGAGGAAAATTAAGATCCGCAAAAACTGTTTTGTTCGAACGAAGTGTATAAAAAAATAACGAGTGATCATAAACGAAGTGTAATGCTAGTGCTCTTGTGAGTTTGAGGACCCGGTGGTAAAGAAAACTGGAGGTCGACACGTATGAGGCGTCAGTTGCCGCCGAGCTGACAACAGATGTTATTCCGGTTGAAGACGGTAAGATTTTATCAATCACTCATTGCATCGTATGAATTATTATAGTGGACTAACTACTATCAGAATACTTTTATAAATGCGAATGTTTGTATGAAAGTGCTTATATTTATCTTTTTTCCGTTTTGGATGTAACTTAGTACATTAATTGACATTGATCCGCACATAGTATTGTATACGAGGATGCTATAATATATACATATAATAGTACGGTTTTCTTAATAAAATAAACACTAACCGCCGCACTCAGAGTCACTTAATGAACCATTAAGTTGAGAATCTCCATACTAAAGAACAACTTAATGTTTCATTAAGTGATTCTGATAAAAGTATCAAGTAAAAAGTAACAAAATATATTGAACTAGCGGTGCCCGCGGCTTCGCTCGCGCTAAGAGTGAATAAAATAAACATTTTTGCTTATATACTGTTACTTATAATGTACCAAGGACTGATTCCCCATTTAAAGTTCTGGCCCTCTTTTCTGAAAACTACTGTGTAGCATCCTGCCGTGCCGCCACTGCTGCGCTTTCTAAAACTTATTTCCTATTTTTAACCAATTTTGCTACTATGTGTATCATAATTTCTTTGTGTGTTTTTCGTTAATGATAAACTGATGTACGTGGTTCATTGTTATGGTAAAAATTGCTGTTAAATATTTCTCCTACGCAAATTGTGCCACTCCCGTTAACCCCCATAGGGGTTGATTTTCAAAAAACGCTTAGATATGTATCTCATAATTTGTATTGCAGAGCATTATTTCAGTTTCACGCAAAATATTTCAATAGAATTAAATTTCCCATACAAACTTAGCCACCCCCTTTAACCCCCAATGGGGGTGAATTTCGAAAAACCCTGAAATACGTGTTTCATCATTTGTACTAAAAAGCATTAATTCAAAGTTTCATGCAAAAATGTGCAATAAAAATATTTTTCTCATACAAACTTTGCCACCCCTTTTAACCCTTTTAGGGGTTGAATTTCCAAAAAATAATATGCCTATTTTCTTCTCATGAATGCAAACTATCTACATACCAAATTTCAGCAAAATCGGTTGGGTGGTTTAGGCGTGAAAAGGTAACAGACAGACAGACAGACAGACAGACAGACAGAGTTACTTTCGCATTTATAATATTAGTATGGATTAATAATTCAAAACCGTAATTATTATTAGTCATCTTGTTATTAGAGCACTACCTATCAATTATTTATTCGTTTTATTCACATTTTACATTGTTTTTATAATATGCTAATAAATGATTTTATGACTAGTGATGTTTAAATAACCATAATATTAAAATAAGGTAATTTTTACTACCAAAAATATTATTTATTTCCATATATAAACTGAAATGAACTCTTCTTCACGGCGGTTCTTATTTGCGAATTTACAAAGTTAGTACTAAGCATTGTTGCACACGTTAATATGCAAAAAATATGCGCAAATCTCATTACGAATTATCTTCATGCATTCAAATATATGTCTGAATTAGAATTAAATTTTAAAAACATGTAACATAATACTATATTATTAAATTACTAGCGACTCACTTCGTCCCTAGTATAAGTTTTTTACTTACTTACGTTTTTTTAATACTAAAACCTTCCGTGTACTTCAAAGGACATACTAAAAAAATAGCCGTATTGGTCGAGACATTCTCGAGCTTTGCGCTTTGCAACATTCATTTTTATTTATATAGATTTTTGCAATACGCTTATAATGTGTAGTTATTACTAGTTCTTGTCGCAGGAATATACCAACATAAATCAATATTCTTGCTTTAAGTTATTTATAAAGTAAAATGGAAATTTTTGAGTATTTTTCTTTAAAAATAAAACTTATTTTTATTTTTCCGCTCTAATGTGCCGTGCTCTCTATGGAAAATGTAGAGCAAGAATTTTCAGTTAAGTATAATCTTCGTAAATCGTTATTTTATGCTACTTTTATGATTTAAATATAGTAAAATGTATTTAATGTACATAATAAATAATATAATTCTCATTAATAAAGTTTATACAGAAGAAGAAAGAATAAAATCTAGGATATAAATTAACGCCAACAATAGCTGTAACATTTTAATGGTTTATTAAAATTGCTTACATACATTCTAAGTTCGTAATGTGCAAATATTAAATGAACAATTGGAAAAGAAATTATCATTATTTTTAATAATGCAATTGTTCAATTAAAAAACGTATTATTAAAAAAAAGTTAATACCATAAGATCTATAGCATATTTTACATTTACTTGGATACTTTATTAAATAAACAAAAACACTTAACAAGACGGCAAGATACTTTGTTAACTACTTAATAACATGAGCAAGCATGCGGAAAATATGCATATAACACTAACCAAAATGTTAATTCAAATTAATAATGACTGATATTCGAATGCTCATTTATTTGCGAAAAAGCTATTTTTTATTTCCTTTTTTTGTTTTTTTAGGGCTTTAATAAAATAAATAACATCAACAAAAAACACAAGTATAAAAATAATGTGAAAACAAGGATTCCAAATGATTTATTTTTGATTATACAAGAAATTGTTCATACGCATTCGTCGTACAGATTAATTCTATTTCATGGTAGAGTCAGTAAACTATTGATAACATTATAAACAAGGTAGCTTAGTATTTTCACTTCGCGTCTATAAATATTTTCGTCGTATAAATAAATATTTCCTCTCAATAAAGATAATGGAAAATCTTATTTATAGTTTTTTTTTATCAGCCACTCACAACTGATCTTTATCTATTTCCGATTGAAGTTGTTACAATAATACCTATTTTAACATTAGTTTACTTTTCAATGTACCTTTAAAAAACTCACAACTTTTCATATAGATAATGCTGGTAAACTCAATAGTAAAATTGTATATTCTATATATTGTGTTATTAAACGTTAAGTAGAACGAATGCGCTTACACGCTCTTGCCTTGACTTGACAAATAAGTCGTAAATAATTAAAAATGGTTTCTTTTCAATAAAATAAATTCTTAGGAGAAATTGTCGTGTAATACAAAATATAATAATAAAATATATTCGAATGGAGTATCTTTAGTAGCTATCCGATTGCAGGTGCAACGCATCCTTGTTATAGCAAGTACTGCGAGGTTGAATGTTAATAAAATAACGAGTACATTGAGTTATTACAATATGCATAACGTTTGAATATGAATAGTTATGGCCATTTCTATATTCATTTTAAGTTTATTTTTTCGTATACAGTAAAGTATCAAGATTCAAGTAGCAGTAATAAGATATTATTTTTTACTTTATCCTCTTAAAGTTCTGAATATTCTCCCAAGTATTTACCTTCTAGAGGCTAGAGCCTAGTGTTGACAGAAATATTGGTACATCACTAAATGATTTCTCATTGCATAGGTATATGAATATACGTAAACATAGATTAATTGCAGGTAATAATTAGCTTTACGAGACATTAAGTATGTATTAAAAAGTAAATCTAGGACGTAATTAGCGACTACTCAAGAGACTTAACAAAATCAATTATTTTAAAGGGAACTAGGAAACTAGCAAACCCAGCCCGTTTCGCTGAGCGTAAATTAAACTAAATTAGACGGTATTTACACTTTTCTAATAAAATAAAAGTAGCCTAAGTTACTCCTTATAACATTAGCTATCTGCAAGTAAAATTTCCATCAAAGACGCTCCAGTGTTTCAGGGATTAGCCGGAACAAACAGATAGACAAACAGACAAAACATTTAAAAATTCGTTTTTTGATTTAAGTACCGTATATACTTTCATATGAATGTAGTGTAAAGCTGTTAATTTTAAATTAATAACAGACACTTCAATTTTATTTATATGTATACAGATTAGAATTAAGATTTTTTTACTATATTATACTATCGATTAGTTTTAATGATGGTTTATAATTAATGAAATATAAATTTGAATATAAATTTAATAAAATTTCATCTTTAGGTACTTTCTGTTATTTGTCTTTATTACAAGAGTAACATTATAAAATATAAACTATTGCTTTTTTTAAGTAAAAATAAAAAAAAATTAAAAATCACAATAGAGACCTATATATATAGAAACAGATTATTATTAAGAATTATAGAGAAAAACAAAAAAATAATCTTATTTAAGCTATGACATACAGCTAAAGCCAAACTACACCAAGTGGTGATACATATGTTGCATAACACTCATAACTGGAGTATTTTTTTAAGTTATCAAGAATTGCCATTCAGGTGAACTGCAGGTACGGTTTACATTTTCCTTATTAAACGTAGACTAGAGAGGCTTTTGCTATAAACAGTTAAGACTTCTCTAGCCTTGTTCGAATTAAATGTTTACGATCGCAATTGAGAGCGACGCAGTAACCTTGTCAATACGTCTGAGCGAAGAATGGAGATAATACTGGATTAAAGAACACGTAAATATTATATAATATGGTTAATCGCGATCTTTTTTGTAATTTTGATTTCTAAAATAGTTCAATTTTCGTATATTTTCTTAATATTTTTTTATTCCCAATTTATTAATATTGTTACGATGTATGGGTTCCGTTCGTTCAGTTCACACTTTATTACGCGACACTATCTTTATATTGTCTTCGTAATAGAATTTTAATTAGTTTCGAATTCAATTAATAATTATTTACATATATTTAATCTTTCCTAAGTGGAAGACATCGTTAAACGTGTTTCCATCCTAATATATTTTTAACGCCCTAAAAACAATGCTATTAATGATGGCGCCGCTCACGACCTATTACATAGGCGACCTTGAATCTTTATTCTTCGTGTCAGTGCCTTCCCTAATTCGCCAACAAACCTTATAAATCAAGAAATATCGTACACATCCATGTCTTGTACTATAACAAGTTTTATTTTGGGCTACTATAATCATGAAAACTAATAAAAATTTATAAGATCAGACAATATTTATCAAATAAACTCATACTATTATAATAAAAACTATAGTAATAATATAAAAATAATGAATCTATTTAAGCATAATAACAAAACATATCCTTGAAGATGATTAATAGATCCAGAGTAATTTAAAAAAAACATATGTAACATCGTTATGCTGCGTAATATTCTCTATAAGATAATTAGAGTAGTGTAGGTATTTTTCTCATTGGAAGCTTACTAAATGACAATTTTATTAATAAAAAAAGGTATGACGTATGGATTTGTATAGCAATATGTTTGTTGTGAGTAAACTAAAATGAATAGGTACTTATTTCTTATAGCATAGGCTAATATTACCTACTACGATAAAAATACTATATGGCAAGGGAGTGGGTAACTTGTTTGTGTACATGCGGGCAAATATTTAGGAACCTACTTATATTTTATTGAATAAAAATATTATAATAAAAAATGTACTAATTATAATAATAATTGTAATGCCATATCTATAAAATATTTATAATTAAAATTAAAATGCTTACAATTAAAATTTTACATGGTACTTCGATGCTATTTTCATTTTTTTTGGAAATTGTGGGTAGGCACTGTCTGTAACAAGTATATAAACCTCTGAGTCAAATATCTTAGTCTCCCCTGTGACCATGATTGTTGTAAAGCATTCGAAACGTCGGGAACTAAAAATCAAAATAAACCCGCGAAAAAATCCGAAAAGGTAGTTTCATTTGTAATGTCGAATATTCGCGTAAACCTAAGAAAGTATTATATTTTTGTTTTAAGACAGCGACTCACACTTGCTCTTAGTTTTTGCTCTGAATTAGTACAGATTTCTCAGAGATGAGATACATTCCTGCAGGAAAAGGTATACTATATGTAGACCCGGATAAACCGCTTTTAAAAAGTATGATATCGACCACCGAATCGATAATAATGAATATCTCAATAAGATTTTCCAAAAAATATTTTATGTAGAGATTCGACTCAGAATTTTACTGATTAAACATCGATTTGTCTCTTTACAGCGATTCACGTCTGTCGAATTAGATACGAGTAGCCATTTATTACAATAATATATAACCTGAATTTAAAAGCTTAATTGATTAAGTCCAAGGAGAATTAATAAAGTTTGCTGATATTTAATCTCGAACATCTCTCACATTGATTTATTGTAACTACCTATTATATATGATTGAGATTACTTCTTAAACTTAATAAACTTTAAAAATGTTTTAGAAATAAAAATAAACCGCATCAAATGAAACAAGACCGTTTACTAATTTACAAGAAAAATAATCTAATATGTAAAAATCTCGTGTCACAGTATTTGTCATCGAACTCCTCCGAAACGGCTTGACGAAAAATATATAAAAAACGGGTTTTAAATATTTTTTTGTATATTTGGTAGGGCTGAGAAAAAGTTGTAGGCTATTTTTTTATTCCCCTAGGTGGCTCGCTCCAGATTATTTATTTTTTATTTTAAAAAATACTTACAACCCTAAATTTATATTGTTCTACCATCACTCCCTATTTTTAATAGTGATTAAAACGCAGGCGAAGCCGTGGCAATTGCTAGTGCTATATAAAAGTTATTATTTGGAAAATGCCACAGATGCGAATTATCTAACTTACATTTTCATTGAGGAAAAAGTATGCTATATAATTATTGCAGCAATTAGTTTATATTGGCATCCTATTTTAGTATTTGCGATAAAGATAAAGACAAAAGTAACGTCTTTGCGAATTACGGGTATTACGTGTTATTTTATAGTGAAGGTTAAATGTGCAGTCAATTGCGTTGATACAATGTGGGCAAAAAAAGGTAAAAAGTATAGAATCCATGGTTTATTTATGTAGTCTAAAATGAGTGTCTATGTCTAAAATGACTATACGTTTAGCTTAGTTTGTAGTGACCCTACTTGCAGCGCCAGCGGTCGCAGGTTCGAGTACCGCTAGGAGCATTCATTTGTTGAGCACGATAGTTTATACTCCAGTCATGGCTGTTTATATTTATAATATGTATGTATTTATAGTTATATGTGTAGTGTTTCAACTATCTAGTATCCGTAGAAGCCTCGTAGCTTACCACGAAACTAGATGGAGCGGTGTGTAACATTGTCCCAACATATTTTTTTATTTTTTAAATATGCTACGTATTAATATTATAAATGCGATAGTTTCGATGGATGGACGTTTGTTAGTCAATCACCAGAACAGATCTAGTTGAATTTTGGAACATAGATAGATTATAGCCATGCGGCACATAGATTACGTTTTATACAGAATAAAATTGATGATCTCCGTGGTATTGCTTGTTTTTTTTTTCTTTAAGGACAAATACGAGTAGAGATAAATGTAAATTTGCCAAATTAGTAATTTTCAACCGTACCTCTACATTATACTATGTATTATGTAAAGTGTATTGTGTAGCAACTATACTGATTTTCGTCTTCGAATATAGAGAAGTCAAGCATACATGATGGATTACAAAGTGTTTACCTTTTTGCAAATGACAGTAAGGAAATTTCCAACAAACCTTATCGTTATGTACTGAAAATATGATTATAATGTACAGTCTTCCGCGTTATTTAAGTTAAAACCTTGGTTGTATAGGTTTTTCTTCGAATTAGCATCCAAGCTCTAGTTCATATTTGTTGCATTCTCATAAAGTAATAAATGTAATAATCAATACAATATTACAATATTATAAATTAATATTATATTTTGTATATAATGAGTTCTAAAGTTATAAGCACTTAGCTTATAAATTATTAGGAAGAAACAAAAATTGAAACATCCTGAGATTTAATAACGTTAATCTAACTAAAACTCTTAATACTGTCAATACATACGATATGAATCATTTCTCTATGTGTGTGGAAACGAATTATTCGTTGATTGCTATAATTCGATACGTGTACAGCATCGCAAGCATACAGCAAGGTCCCAAAGCATTATTAGTTATAAAGCTACATTTAAACGATTTTTTTATTTATTGCTATAGCATTTGATACGAGAATCCTATGAGTACGTTTCAGACTTGCTGCTACTGATTTTATCCCGTTTTCGACCCTGTAAGGATAAACAGGAAGGTTTCTATTGAACAAGTCATTTGTTGAACTTGAACCAACAGTTATGAATCATGCCACAGGTGTAAAGGTCACATGGGGAGTGTCTCGTACACAATTAATTTATCTTTTTGTATATGGAGTGCTTGCTGTTTTATCTATATTAATATTATAGAGTTGCATAGTTTGTTTGTTTGATGTGTTAATAAGGAACTATGAATCCGATTTGAAAATTTATTTATATCAGTCTTCTATATTTGGATACGTTGACCTCTGGAATTCGAAATCCGAATAAAGAAGAAATCTTTGAATTTTAAAAACTATTTAATGAGAAAAGTATTAACTTTTCTCATTAAATAGTCTATCTAAAATAAGCGATTACGCTACCTGGATTAATATTATGACTTTTAGCGGGAGAGTCATTATGCTTAAAAAAAATAGTAGCACTTAGGAGCTACGGTCAAAACTTTATTTGTATGGTTTATGTAAATTCAAAGAAAAGTAACTTTCGGTAATCCACCATATTTTAAGCTAACTCTTTTTTAAATCCCGCAAAACGTTATATTTAACTCGAACACTATTTTTCAAACAAAACGTTATTATATGTTTGTAGTCCGGCAATATATATATAGGTACTTAAGTCTGTGAAACAAACGAAAATAGTTCTAAGACTTTTTGGAGGAAAAAAATGTTCTCATGTACAATGAACTGAACTTTTGAAGAGAGGTTGACGGAAACACAGACATTGTCATGAATTTTTTATTGAAAATATAACTGTTTTAAATTACTGTGTATATAAGAATGAATATGCGGAATATTACAAAAATATAAATGCGATTCGGTAGTGAAACGTCAAACAGAAGAAGCAGTGGCTCGGAACTAATTAGGAGGCCAACGTCCATCTGAGTTATTCTTTGACATAAGATTTTATTTTTAATGTCATAAAATTTAAAATCACTGACTAACTTCATTGTTCTACAAATATTTATTTGCTTTAGTTTTTTAATGCGTTATTAACTGTACAGGACTGTTTTGGTTGAGTTCATAGTGATTTTCTTGCTGTGCCAGCGTCGCGGGTTCGAGTCCCGCTGAGGGACTGAGGGAGGAATTTGTATGATGAGCACAGGATGTTTGTACTCCAATCATGGGTGTTAAAAATTATATATATGTAGTGCATCTGGTAATTATAAACTCGTACCTTACCATGGAACTAGATGGTGCTGTGTGTTAATGTCCCAACATATTTATATTAATTTGCAGGAAAGACATATCAATCTGGGACAAAAGATAGCGCTGCCACTCAAACTGTATTCTTATTTCTATATCACCTAGTTTGTTTATACTTAACTAAATAAAAACCGCATTATTGCTTGAACAGTATTTCATATAACAATGTATGTAAGATATTAACTTTTTTGGGACTAAATTATGTAATTTTTCGCTAGAATATGTGTAGTCAAAATAGTTAATAAATAATACAAAATAAGCCAGCTCTTTAAAAATTATGGCACGTAATATATGGTAACACAATAGGTTAACTCAACCTTGCGTAGACACTGAGAGTAATACATCAAAACTCTTCTTAAAATCATTTACAATGTTGACATAGATAACAATGTTTATAAAAATGAACTTGTTTTTCAATGATTCACGTACATGATAACATGTAATTGAAAGTGCCTTGTGGATTGTTATGTAGTTTTACTACCTGCATAGAAATAAATTCTTTACTTTTAATGCCGTTCTTAAATGATTGAAAAATAATATACCCTAAAGCATTTTAATGAAGAAGACTCTAATCATTATTTTACTAATTTCTATATACTCGTATATGCATAATAATTTATTGAAATCAACTCAGCCAGTTTAACCAGCTTACGAGGGAACATATATATATACAAACCATAACCATCCTTCGGACACGCAATAGTCGGGTAAAAAATAATAGATTTTTCTGTAGATATATAAATGATCGCACCAAAACCGCTCTAAAATTATCATTGTGTATATAAAGTTGAAGTGCAAACAATTGTAGTACGTGTAGTCATTCAACCTGTGATTTTTGAGCTGTTGCGGAATTTGAACAGGCGACTAAACATTGTTCTCTTTATTCATAGTTTACAATAACTGCCTGCATTGTTAGGTTTGACGTCATTACAGAACAATAAAAAGAAAGAAAACGTTTTTAAAATATTAATTTTGTTAGTGCGTATTTTGGCAAGGTGCCTATAAAATTCAATTAAGTGTTAGATCATTTTCATATCAAGGGCAAATAAATTTATATTATAAGTGTTTTTTTTTTAAATCAAACGACAAATAGATCAAAATGATATTTTTTGATCGATGCGATATCCTTTATAATGTAAAAAATGCATTTTCTATATTTTTTTTGGTAGCTTTTTGATTGCTTTGGGAGCTGCTAACTAAAGAATATTATATATTTATTCCCTCAAACATATCTTATTTACGAGTGCGCTTAATTAACCAAGTTTTACAGCTTATAGGTATGTCCAGTTTTATAGCTCGGCCAGTGGTAATTACATTTAACCTATCCTTGTAAACAGTCCTTGTAAAATTAATACTGTATTTATGACCCATTTTATATATCTATTTTCGTATTATCTACTTACTGTCATAATATCTATAACGAGTAGTAAGAATACACTACTCTACTAATCATTCAGATTCGTTTTTAATTTATAATTATTAATGTTAGGAACTTCAAAAGCTTATTTTTTTTATATCTGCGATTTGCAAAGAAAATTTTGATCATCGGTCATATGTTTGGCATAAAATCAATTGATATATTTTAACATTTTTTATACAGAGTTATAAAAAGCTAAAAGCGGTCAACACACTTCATCACTTTTTGCTTGATAACGGAGTTTTAATACTTGAATATATTAAAGTAGAAACACTTATCACTTGTACACACCAAAAATTATTAATTAAAAAACTGCTAGCAGTAAAATTTATTTACTAGTTATTAAATTTTATGGAATTTAAAGCAGCGAATTATATTTCCAAGAAATAGTATTCATATAAGGTATTCGTTCTAAATCTACACCAATATATTTTTGAAAATTAAATCCGTTTTTACTTTATAATTATAATCTACAAAAGCAAAAAAATTAATAAATTTGTATGCGTGATCGAATTCGGTTTAAAGTCATCATCGATATCTATAATTATGAGAGTGCTACTCACGCCATTAACTAGACAGACCTTGCCGTCTGTATTTAGGTTTTTTGGACCCACAATTTTGCTCTATATTTAATGTCCATTGTAAGGTACAGGATTTATAAAAAATATTTTTAGCATAGAAAAAATAACTTTAAGCACACACATGTACCTACACTACATAATATGCGGATATGTAGAATTAACTGTTTTATCGGTAATCGAACTGGTGTCGAACAACATTTTGATTTATAAATTGGTACTAAATTATACGATTTATTACCAATTTGTAAAATTAATTTCTTAAAGTTCTTTAACTTTTTCATTTAGGAAATATACAGAATATATAGAAGCTGCTAAGTGTAAGTATTAATGTATTTCTTTACGAGATTGCTAAGAACAAGTTAATTATAGAGTAAGATAGAGTTGATCTAACTGGTTTTCGGCAAGATTTAACAAAGCATATTATAGTATAATAACATATGCTCGTAGTAGATACAGTAATTTTAATTAATTTTAAACTAGCTGTACCCCACCACGTGCTACTTTGGCTCGGTACCGGTTGATAGATGTTTAAGTTGATGCGATGCAGCATCTTCTAGTAAAAAAAGCAGAATGGGTAAACTTTAAAGATTTCTTTTAACATAAAGGTTCGAAGGGATGAGGAACTTTTCAGTATATTCCGTTTTGCACTTCTTCTTCTTCTTCCTGTCCTTATCCCACGCTATGTGAGGTCGGCACAACATGTCTTCTTCTTCCACTCTCCTCCGTCATTCTTTGACACTCTTATACATGTTGTAATTGGTTTGGCAAGAAATTTTACAACCGGCCGCCTGCCTGACGTTAACCCTCTTTGGGATATATTCCGTTTTGCACGTATGGAGATTTACTCGTACACGTTGGTTTATACCATGTATATATAGTAAGTATGTGTGATTAAAAATATACTGTATATTTAACCGTATGTTTTTTGTTTAGCACAAAAAATATAATAGATGATACTATATGTATAAAAAACCAAGGCTACTGACTTATTCTTCAGTTTATCTATGTGACATAATATTTAAATGTATGTATGCTTGTTTGTTTGTACCTTTTCTCATTAATTATTCCATTACGATGAGGCTTTAGTGAAATGTTGTATAGACTAACGGATATTATCGTAGTTCATAGGTTTTTCTGAATAAAACTAGTATGAGTTACTAATTAAATTACACGTGCGTTATTGTATGGAATACAAAATAAAATTTATCATAAAGACGTTATGATTAGTTGTTAAGTTTTTTCTAAAGCATAAATCCGATATTTCTACCACAGAGCTTTGACCTAATCTTGAGTATTATGTGAGGTATTGATTCAATACAAAAATAACAATTAAAATTGTTACATAGCTGTAAAATATTAATATTATGTAAATAATGTAAAATACGTTACAACATATTATATAAACTTGTAAAAAAACTTTAAACTAGTTATATAACTGAATTAAAATATTATTCTTCCTCTATAGTTACCTCCATTGGGTTCGTTTTTATGAGTTTATATTTTACTAAATGTCATGCAGGCATATTATAGATGTTCTTTAAAAGGGTATTATTTTAAGTTCATCATTATATTTCAATTAGTAATAAATACATTTGGTAATTTATATACATTTCATAGTCGATGCTCTCTTGCTCTGGAAAACCAAATACAAATCTATTTCATGGGAATGCGATCGATTCCCGTTTTTTTCTAGGATTAAAAGAAATCTACATGCTATTCTAGTGTCAAACGTCCATTCAGCCTCAGCCTCTCTAGCTTTGGCGAGAATAAGTAACACCCATACAAGCATACATTTATCCTCATGAACTTTAATATTAATAATGTTAGTAGGATTATGGAATTACATATTATAATAAATAAAAAAAAGTTTTAATGGAGAGGGATAAAAAATTTAAATTAGAAAATAATGAAGTACGTCAAAAGTTATATTACCTGAGTATGATTAATTAGAGAAATTCACAGACAGATTTTTAATATTCAACATACATTAGTAGATATTTTATACGTTGAACTAATGTTTTTTTAAGGAACCCCAGCCAAGTTCTTTTCCAGACTTCTCTTTAAGCCACCTACTTTTCAAAATGGCTAAACCGATTTTAACGTGATTTCTAATTACAGATAGAAGATATGGTCCGCCTACGGTACATTATTCGTAGTAATAAACTAATTAACCGGGTGAAAGCTAGAAAAATATATACTTTATATAATTCTTCTTCGCTTCTAGTAAATAGTACAAAAGTTGTTAACATTGACCTTTGTGGCGGACGGCGGTCTGCGATTATACAATGCTATTAATCACGAAAAGATTTTATCAACAAAAATAACGTTAAAACTCTCATAAAGAATAGGATTTTTGTCTCTAATTAAGAAACATGCCTCCGAAAAAGGATTTTTTAGTTGCGTACATTAAATATTTATTATATTTTAAATGGTCTACATAATTAGTTTTGACAAATACATTCTACTAATACAAGATTTATTTATGATACCTTTATAAATAAAATTAATATTGGGACATTATTACACATAGCACCATCTAGTTCCGTGGTAAGCTACGAGGCTTGTGTTACGGATACCAGATAGTTGATACAGTACACAACTTTAAATACATACATATTATAAATATGTCTAGAGTACAAACATTCAGAACCAACAAATGAATGCCCTCAGCGAGAATGAAGACGTGACCGCTGGCGCAGCGAGTAGGGTTACTGCAAACTGAGCCAAAATATAACTGAGTAAATAACTTAGACTTAACGTTTACATGATATTTAAAATCTATCACGTTTGTAATAGCTAAACTAAATTAAAATATTTTTGTGACCATCTAAATTGATTAAAAATAATTAAATATTGATTATATACTCGTAGCAAATGTATCCAATATCCATTCGAGTCCTTCCAAGTCTCAATCAACACTCAACTAACTACTTTTAGCCCTGAAGATAAATCGGAATGAAATAAAGATAAAAATTTATAAAGTTTTCCATTAAATGTATATATGCTTGTTGCAATATTCTAAACCGGTTGCAACTTACCAAGACTTGCTAAAGTAATGTATTTTTAGTTTTCACATTATACCAATTTAAACTTTAAAGTTTTTTTTATTTATACCAATTTAATCTTACGCAAAAAGTTTAGTAGATAAATTAATAAAAAAACCTTTTTAAGATCATTTACCTTATCCAAGTCAATAGACCGATTATCAAAATTTAAATTATATTTATCAAAAAATACCATTTAAGATATTATGAATATCGGATGTCAGACTAGCGACAGTACTGGCTTAAATAAATTGTTAAGAAAATTCAAAATTAAATCCGTGTTAAACAATGATTCGGAAAAAAAAATTGATTTTCATAGGATCGAAATATGTAGTACGAGTATATTATATGAATATAATATTCACTTTCAACTAACTTTAAAGTAGGGAACTGAACTCAAATTGCTTTAGGTATAAACTAGGAACTAAGTAGTACTTTAGATTTTTATAATAAGTATTATGTTTTACAAAATTTTGCTTTGTCTAACTTCTTTATAACATTAATGTAAGAAAATCGTAATGTTTAACGAATGAATGCCTCCAGCGGGACTCGATTCCTCGACCGCTAGCGCAGCAAGTAGGTCACTACCAACTGAGCCAAACGTCGTTATTTAAGCTACTATTACCTTTATGGTAAGAAATTAAATAGTAATACATGCGTGAAACTGGATGTCGAAACAAGTTTCAGAATAAAATAGCAAAATCTTTAAAAATCAGGTTCATAGCACTTAATCAAATGATAATGTAGAAGCTGAGTTAATAGTATTGGTTACAGCTGTCAAGTCACGCCCACGCAGTTTACCAAGTTTAATCGAATAATTTTTTTCTAAGTGTTTACTTGATATGCGTCAGTATACAACATAAACGCTGTTTTTTAATAACCGAAAAAGTTAACAATACGTGAAAAGAAGTATAAATTCAATAGGTAGGTTATATTATTATATATTACTTTCAAACCTTGAATCCATACATTTTAAATTTTTAAATACCAACGTAAGACAATCCTATTAAAATTGTCATTATTATCAATACAGAGAGTACCGACGTCGAATCGGTAGGTTTTTGATTTTGTCAATCTGGGAATGCATTTAAACGAGAAAAGTATGGGCAGATTTTGATTAAATTTGATGATGTTGATAGCTGGATGGTTAGCCAGGTCAAAATATAATTTTTAATACGGGAACGTATCCAATCTCTGTGGAATCTATACCTATTTATTACTTAAATGTTACTAATTTTAGAATAATAAAATAATATTATAATGCTAGAAGCAATAATATATTGTTATTTTATTTAGAATTAGGAATGCATATTATAAATAGGTACGTATAATAATGTAACTCCCAAAATTATGAAAATTTAAGTATACATTTTATAACCGGTATAATTGAGACAACTATTAAACTTTACGGTATTCTGTATGGTAATGACAGGTTTCCCAGACTACAAAAATCTGAATATCTAATTCGTTTTTTGCATGTTTGTAAGATAATTGGTTATATAATTGCGTTATATGTGCTCACATTTTTTTAATATAAAAACACAGGACATCAGTTTTAAATAGTAGAGATGCTGACTAATAACTAATATATGCATATTTTATATGCATTAAGAAGTAACAGTCTAAAAAGTCAGTCCAATTCTAAGTATAATATTATAAAAAATATCTCTCGTATATCTATCGTATCGTATATAATACCTAATTTTTTGAATTGATTTTTATTACATGAAATGAAATTATAAGCAATCTTGATTAATTAATTTAATTAAAAGAGCGTTAGTGAAGTAATTCCGTTGGGAAGCTCGGTAATCTGTTCTGTTAAGATAAGCAGGTGACAATCTCAACAGATGTTGTTTAAATATAGTTTCGATTTTATTCTTAACCTCTCCCAATTACTTCATTAACTTCTCCCAATTATTTTATTTTATTTTTGATAAATTTTGTATATTTTATATAATTAGCCTAGTTTAATTAAGTGATAATTTATTTTAGTTGTCAAAATTGTGATATTTGCGGCATAATAGGTTCAGAAGAGGATTATCCAAAAGATAGTTGTGTTCGTCAGCTGTCATCGTACAGGTAACGAACTCAAGATTTAAATTATATCTTTATCATTGTAATTTCTTTCCTTGATTTTATTATAAATTCTTAAGTAAATTAATATTATAGTTATATTACATTGTCCACACCACCTGTACATACGTAGAAATTTTTAATATATTATATTTGTAATATTTCTTTTAACATAAAAATGATGACTCGTGGATCCAAGGCGCGCCAGGCGGAGGAACAACTCCAGCTGACGCTCCAGGAGCTAAAGACATACAGGGTACAGTGTGAACAATTGCTAAAGGAAAGAGATGACAATGAGAAGGAGTTAGAGAAGATTTTCAAAAAAAATACTGAATTAAAAAATGAAATGTCACAAATGCATACCGAATATACTAACGTAATGAATGAAAATGAAAGTGCTACATGTATTGATAACATATTTACAAATTGTAAACCATATTATAAAGCTATTATTAATAAATTAAGCTCAGACCATTGTGGCCAGTTAGCTTCCTTTTGTTATTCTTTATTAAATGCCAACAAAAATATTTTAAAAAAGTCTTTTGTACCTATAAATACTACACGTATGGGGAAGTTTAGAGGTAGTATTGTGGCTAAGCTTCCATATTTATCCTACATTAATGACCCCAACTACTTATATAACTCTTTATTTAAATTAGTAAAAACTGAATTTTCTACAATATTCACTTCTAAAACAGTCAATTCAGGGGGTCTCTTGACATTTGGTGAATGGGCAACTCCTGGCATTTGCAAGAGCAGGCAAAGGCTATACGAATTGTACAGTGAAAGAGCCTATAATCATAGTGTATCGTTTGCTTCTTTTGTAAGTGCCTACTCAAAAATGTTTAGAAGAGTATGTTACACGGCAAAATCCTTGTATATTAAAGACAAAATAAGAAATGCACAAAATAAAATCAAAATGACATGGAACATAATTGCTTGTGAAAGTGGAAGAGTCACAGATCGTAGCTTCGATTATAAATTAAATATTAATAATAATTTTATTACCTCAGAACGAGAAGTTGCATCTGAGTTTGAAAAATTTTTCACTGACATTCCACGGTCAACAACGCAATCTCTTAATTCGTCTCCAGACATTGCAGAATTTTTGTTAAGGGAAAACGTTAAAGAATGTAATGCAATATTTAAATTTAAACCTGTAAACCCCAAAGATATAATGGTAGCCTTCAGAAGCCTGGACATCAAGAAATCAGCTGATCTATGGGGTATATCTGTCAAAGTGGTTAGTTCGGTAATTGATGTTGTTGCACCTCATTTAGCTACTATATTTAATGGCTGTATAGAACGTGGTGTGTTTCCTGATCTAATGAAACACAGTAAAGTTATTCCAATTTTTAAATCAGGTAGTACCCTAGATCCTAATAACTTTAGACCCATTTCAGTACTCCCAACATTTAGTAAAATTTTTGAAAAAATCATACTCGGGCAAATGTTATCGCATTTTAATGCACACAACCTACTTTATAAGAAACAGTTTGGCTTCACAAAAGGTCGCTCCACAGCAGATGCTAGTGTTGAGCTAGTTAAAAATATTTTTGAGGCATGGGAGAGGTCGCAGGATGCTCTTGGGATATTCTGTGACTTATCCAAGGCCTTCGATTGTGTGCATCACGTGACGTTGATCAGGAAACTGCATCATTATGGGATTAGAAATAAGGCACTCAACCTCCTGAATTCCTATCTGAGTAATAGAATACAGAGGGTTGATGTAAATGGTAAGAGATCCCCTGGGGCTCCGTTAGATATGGGGGTTCCACAAGGCTCTATTCTTGGCCCATTTCTCTTCCTAGTTTACATAAATGATTTGCCATTTTTTGTGCAGGACAAACATGAGATAGTATTGTTCGCTGATGATACTTCACTTATTTTTAAGGTAAAACGTAATTTACATATATACGACGATGTAAACGATGCTCTCTCAAAGGTTGTCTATTGGTTTGATTCGAATAATTTATTATTAAATAACAAAAAAACAAAATTAATAAAATTCACAACACCTAATGTTAAACTTATTGATAATGGTGTAGTATTAGGCGGAGAAATGTTAAAACCGGTACAGTCAACTAAATTCCTAGGTATTATCTTAGATTCGAAATTGCAGTGGAATCTCCATATTGAGGAGCTAGCGAAGAGGCTTAGCTCTGCAGCGTTCGCGGTTAAAAAAATTAGACTTATTACTGACATAGATACAGCTCGCATAGTATACTTTAGTTACTTTCATAGTATTATGTCATATGGTATCTTATTATGGGGAAATGCAGCTACCGTTAATACAATTTTTGTCCTGCAGAAAAGAGCTATTCGTGCAATTTATAGTTTAGGCCCTAGAGTATCATTAAGAGATAAGTTTAAAGAAATAAAAATATTGACTGTTGCTTCTCAGTACGTGTACGAAAATGTTATATATGTTCATAAAAATATACACGAATTTCCCAAGAACTGCGACATGCATAGTATTAACACTAGGAGTAAAAATAAACTTGTAATGCCTGTGACTCGCTTACGACGAGTCAGTAATTCTTTTTATGGACAATGTATACGCTTATACAACAGGATCCCAGAAAACGTTCAACAAGCTTCTATTGCCAAATTTAAAAAAATTGTGAAAGAACGTTTGTGTACTAAAGGATATTATACGATTAACGATTTTTTAGAAGATAGTACGCCTTGGGAATGATGTGATCGCCACCAGGCTGTTTCAACCTATAGAATTATTGTTAATTTCAATTTAATTAAAAAAAAAAAAAAAAAAACACTAAGACAAAAAAAAAAAAAAAAATATACATTAGTCCCGCTGAGTTTCTTTCGCCAGTTCTTCTCAGGTCAGTGGTTTCTTCCTTCCGAACTGGTGGTAGACTCATGACGTTCAGTAAAAAATTGTAATAATTTCATGCTGAATAAAATATTTTGAATTTGAATTTGAATTTGAATTTGAATTAATTAACATAACATTATAAATAGCCCGCATGTGAGCAAATAATTAATTAAACAAATATGTTGGTACATTAACACAAAGTACCATCGGGTTCCATTGTAATATGAGAGCATTGTCATTTGGATACCAAATAGTTGATATACTAAACGTAATGTATAACTTTAAATACACATATAATAAATTTAATGACTACAACAATGACTGGAGTACAAACACTCAAATTAATGCTGTCAGCGGGATACGACCCTGCGACCGCTGATGCACTACAAACTCTGCCAAACTTAAAAGAGTATATCTTAATTTAACATATTTGTATATATAAATCTTGATAAGAATTATATATATTTAATACATCATTATAAATAATTAAACTAAACTTTAATTGTCACATTAATGGGTTTGTAATTAATGTTATAATTAGTTATCAACGTAACCTTAAACATTTGATAGAAAAATATGATCTATTGTATTCTTAGCGTCCTCGATATAATGCTTCAAACTAAATTTATTTACTCAGGTGCTTGCTATTATTGTTAGCCTTAAAATATTTGTTTTAAGATTTAAAAGTTTTTTTTTATTAAAATCAATATCCTCAAGGCTATACTATACCTTTGTACTAAATTGATCTCGACATAATAATTAAGGATGTCCTTTCGAGAACTTGTCTACTTTCTTAGATTTACGCGAATATTTAAGTAAAAATTATCTTTTCGGTTTTTTTCGAGGATTTATTTTGATTTTTGGTTCCCGATGTTTCGAATGATTTATAGCATTATAATCAAAATTTACTATTATCCCATAAAGCTAGCTTTAGATTATATCTGATTGGCGCTATATTTTTAGATTAATCGTCTTCATTGTATATTAATAAATTATTTTTCTTTTTACAGGTAAGGCCAATTCATATATCTCCAATAATTATCCAAAAAATGAATAAAATAAAGGTAACATATTTTACAGGAAACTGTACATAATGCATTTTTAACTAATAAACTTGGTTTGCCACACGAGACACACTGAGTAAATAATTGAAAACCACACGAGCACGATATCATGGCTGTAAACAAGTTGTATTATCTAAGGCATTAACTAGGTATCTGCTCTAATGATATCTGATCATAATAACAATACTAGTGGTATTGAGCCACGTGATGAACTCAATTATAAATGCCGGAACTTAATATAAATGTAAAAATTTACATATATTAAATACTAGCAACTCATCCTCGCTTCTCTCGGCTTCGTCCCTACGTAAGTTATTAACATTTCTCACAGATGAAATATATTTTAGCTGCGAAAAGTATTCTATATATTGACCTGGATAACCCATGATGATAATCATATCAAAATTCATCAAAATCTGTTCATTGGTTTTCTCGTGACGTGGTCACAGACAGAAGACAGACACAAAAATTCTAAAATTTCAATATGAATATCCTTGCAAAGCGTTTCTACCATAACGATGATTGCATTCGAAACGGTTCCAAAGAACCGAAAATGAAAATAAAGCTACGAATAAATCTGAAAAGATAGTCTTATTTAGATAGTAGGTACCTACTATAAATAATCATAAAACTTGTTTAGGATATCGGTTCTGCTTTCATGTTTTCTTAGAGATTTTGTCAAAATCCTTTCGATATTGTCTTAGAGACTCCGAAATATCGACTCTATAAGTCCCTATGCATTAACTAAATATAACACACAAAGAGCAAACACTTTATGTAATAACAATAAATGATGGACTATTTTAGCAGCTTTACATAAAATATAAACATTTTTACGTGAATTTTGGGCTTGGCTCATAAAAACGTATATTCTAATATAGATAATAGCCTAAAATGAACAAAGAAATTCCGAAACAGAAATTTCAATGCCACGTATAAATCACGACTTAGATGGGCTACTATTTGGTTAATAAATAGCCAATTTGCCAAAAAGCATATGAAGGACAAAGGTCATGTCATTGAGACTGACCATAACCTGGAAAAAATGGCGCATTTCATAAGAGATAGCTTTTTGAACGACTTATTTATCTTCTAATTTTAGTTTTGAATATTATTTTTTTTATTTTATTTAAAATATGTCTTCTCTTTTGCTTATATTTAATATAAAACTCATGTGAGCTTTGGATCGTTGTTTTTAAGTATGGTTGAAATTCAAAACAAATTGTTACAGTTTACGACTCGACGTTAAAATAAAAATGTCAAATAGTAATAACAAAATAAATAAATATTAGACATTTATATTGTAATAGGATTAAATATATAAGCTCTAAATGTAAATAAGTAGTGCATAACAAAGGCGTACCGCACCAAACAATGCAATTTATCTATGAATATGTACGGGTATTACATTAGATACCTACGCAAACATTATAGGCTGGCAATGACATTGTATAAAATGGCTATTTCTCACAATTACAACATTTATGGTGTATAGTTTTGACACGCGGCTTCGCTCGCGGAGCGTACTTTTAAGATAGCTTATTTGTCTCAAGATGCAAGCTACGAATATGTCCTTGCCAAATTTTATTGTAACCTGTTCAACGGTTATATGTACCATTGTACATTGCAGTGTATACAGACAGAGTGACTTTCCCATTTATAATATTATGATGGATAGTATTTATTTTTTTATTTATTTTTCATTCAAACAAAAACCTAACAGACGTGTGACGTACTCGTAGAGACGGAAAAGTGATGGATATAGGATCTACGAGTAATATCAGTACACCAGTATAAACAAAATAAAATTAATATATAACCAATTAAGTATATATAATATGAAATAAACAATTTTAATAGTATGTAGTAGTAGTATGTATATGTAATATAATTATATTTTTTAAATCTATGTTTTAAATATACTTATATAGTTTCAGACAAGGTCTGGCAGAAAACCAATGCTTTAAATATATTAGTGTCTCATCCTCCCTCCGCTCGGGTTCGTCCCTACGTTTTAACGGTTAATGTATTTCTCAGAAATGAGATACTTTCCTGCAGCAGAAAGTATCCATACAAAAGTATCCATAACCACCTATCATCATACCAAATTTCATCAAGTTATATACAGTGGTTTTTGCGTGATGCGGTCACAGACAGACAAAAATTCTAAAAGCATTAGATTCGGCTTCTGTATCGATAATAATGTCTATATCAATTATATTTTCCAAAAATTTTTTAATGTACAGATTTGACGCAGTTACAATTCTATTATACCTATTTATAGATTAATAAGTATAAAACTTATTACATATTTTATTTCCATTTTCTTTACAAGAACTGCAACTCCCTTATAAATTTTAAATCTCCGTAATTTTCTGAAGAGTTTTCTAAACGTTCCTAACAGTATAGAAATCGGAAATAGTTAAAAAAAATTATTTTCTCGGCGGACCTTCCATATAATTCTTTGGTCTGAATCATAGATATGTGAAAACACTTGGTTGAAGTGCGGTAAAGCAAACCGCTTTAAGCTTTCCGTAAATATGTAAATATGAGTGGCAACTGGCAGGACTGCAAATAGAAAAGTTTATTTAAAATTTCTAATTATGTAAGCATATAAAGGCGAATTTAAATAATCACCAATAGAATTTCACTGCATTAAATTTTGATATCTAGAAAAAATGACTTAAGCTTGTATTTTGGACTCAAAGAGAAGCTTTCGTGAAAAGGCAACATTTTCGTACGGTTTGAGCTATTTAGTTTAGCTTTTAACAAATTATTTTTTTTATCTGATTGAAAAGTATAATGAACCTAAATTACTAACAGTTATAAAAAAGAAATATGATATGTTAAGTTATATTATTATTGCAAAGATTGAATTTAAATGCTACAATAAGAAACCAAAGACAAACAATTTGCCTAATGTATATTTTGAGTTTAAATTAACAATAAGTTTATTTTATTTTTATATTAATATCTTAAAAACAAACATACCTAGTACAGTAAATTCTAGATATATCTGAATGCTCTTCTACTTAACATAATGCGTGTGCGTCCTACTGTACGCATTATCCCCTTGTACTTCACCGCGTACTTACCATGCTGAGAGTGTAGAGCTAGTCTCAACATAAAATCACTTGGTATTTCCTGATAAGAAAGCGGAATATATGTGCAGTAAGGTAGCCTGTAAGTTTGAGTATCTAGAATTTTCTTAGCATGTACATTTTGAAAATAAAGCTGGTAGCATAACAAAATGAGAAGTTATTTTGTGGGACATTGTTACAACAGCGTCATCTAGTTCCGTGGTACGCTACGAGGCTTGTGTTACGGATACCAGATAGTTGATATACAACACATATTATATAAATTTAAAATATATACATATTATAAATATAAACACCCCTGTTTGGAGTACAAACATTCGTGCTCAACAAATAATTGCCCCCAGCGGGACTCGAACCCGCGACCGCTGTCGCAGAAAGTAGGGTCACTACTAACTGAGCCAAACGTGGCGTCAAAATTTGCTACCTTACTTTATACCACCACATATGAGTAAATAATAATGGAGATATTATTAAAGTGTATATATTTAGTTAACTTGAGCAAATAGTTATTTTATTATAATGTAAATTAATCCGTTTAAATAGATACATATGTACCTACAATTTAGTTGTACTATGGTATATATTGTATGTATGGTACGGTATGGTATGCAGAAAATTTCGAAGGGTTCGTCTTGGGGATAACCCATTTTATAGGCACCGTTCATTTAGTTTAGATTGTTATTTATCGTTTATTTAGGTCTCGAAGCATACCCCTTTGAAAACTATAGTAAATATATAATAGTTTACTTGAATAGAGCAAAGATAAATAATACGTAGATAGTGTGATTAAACTAATAGGATTAGTTTCAAGTGGTATGACGGTTGCGACTGTAAATGAGATCTTAGACAACATTTGTATTCAATTACTTTCATTCTATACAGTTTTCTTTATTTACATAACATTTTTTATACGTCATTTTGCATCTTTTACATTTGAATTCACTTTTTATTGCTTTAGGATTTTTAAACTGAACCGGTTTTTGATTTTATATAATTTCAAACATAAATATGTGTGACTTCCAACACACCCTCACTTCGCTCGGGTTCGTCCTTATTCTACAGGGGGTACCCCCCCCCTTCACTAAAACTTCACTTCTAAACTTTCATCCCCTATTTCAACCCCTTAAACCCCTTTTTTGCCTTGAAAAGTAGCCTTTTTCCTTTCACAGGCTCTAATTATCTGTGTACCAAATTTCATTTAAATCGGTTCAGTAGTTTTGGCGTCAAAGCGCGACAGACAGACAGACAGTTAATTTCGCATTTATAATATTAGTAAGGATTTAAACTACTCGTAAATCCTTATATCCCCCGAAACTTGGTAAAAAATGTAGCATTTCCTTAAAACAAGTAGCTAACAACATGTTGCAATGATATTTTTTTGCAAAAGCTCATAAAGTCGCTTGAACGAGAAAGTAGAGTGGAACGAGCCATATTATTTTCTATTGACATTTCCCCTCCGTCTGGAGGGAACAACCCCTCAATTATTCAACCCTGCTTTGACTGCGGTAAAAATCTATTATATTTCTTAAAGAACAAGTTGTCAAAATATTTGTTTAAAGCTCTTGTTACTAAGGAAAAAAAAACAAATATCTTTATAATGAAATTGTATGAAATTGAAAATATCAAAAACAAGAAATTATTTAAATACTCTGTATATTATTTTTATACACTAGTGGCTCGCCTTCCAGAGGGATTGGTTGATTTTTTATGTCTATTGACATTACGTAAAAATAAAATAAAATATTTAAAATAACATGATACCTTAATCTATGATTTCAACAAGTTCATCGTGTTGAAGTCATCGTCACACAAAACTAGCTCATAGTCTGTTCAACAACACCTTTTTCGAAATTCCTAATCGTATGACCCCTCGTTCATATTTTTCCAAACTGCTGAAAACAGTTGACCAAGAGGCACTTGATGTTCAAATGTCATGTTTTTGGTTGCTGTATTAATTTAGCTTAAATTAAATATATAAAATAAAGAAGCTAAAATTAAATCGACATGCACTTGAACCTTTAATATGCTGTCATTCTTTTCATAAATTAAATAACACCTATGTTTATGATTTTAATGACGTTTTTAACCACACCCCGTCATTTTTACCATGACTTGACCCTTGAACATGACAAGCACATTTTAAGCTTCTATTATTTTTACTAATAATTATCCTTAGTATTCAGTGAAGCGTCAGCATAGAAAATACGCTTAGTCATAAGTATTTTACGCTTCGGTTGAATCAAACTCCCTATATATAGTCATTCTTAAGACCACAATAATCTCAGCAACTATGGAATCTAGGTTTTGTTTCCTTATCAATCGTCTGTATCTTTTTCTTATCAAGAACTCACTGACAATACAAGCCTCTCGCGACAAGGTCACCAAGCATCGTTAAATTATAGAATTTCGTATGCAAGAATACATAAATAAGTAAATAAAGACATTAACACTTATAATGTCTGAAAGGCTTATATTAAATTACTAGATTAAGATATTATTAAGATATTGTTTATTTTTAAGTTTTTTTTATTTTGTGTTTATTTATACGTGCTTTTATTAAAAACTCTTTAATAGTTTACACTTTATTATTATACTAGTGCCTGCGCTCGGGTTCTTCCCTACGTAAATTTTAAACGTTAGTATGTTGTGTATATTTCCCAGAGTTTAGGTTACGAGTATCATCATATTATCAAATTTCGTGATCTGTTCATTGCTTTTTTCACAATGCGGTCAAAGCAGACGAAAAACTATCGATTAAGCCTCTGTATTGATAATATAATGACTATTTAAACAAGATTTTTCAAAATCAAAAAATGTATTAATACAGAGTTGACTCCGTTACATTTTTATGTATAGATACATAAATATACAGAAATAAAGTACCTATTGGAAACGCGGACGTGAACCAGTAATAGTGTAAATTTTATTACGTAATATACTAAATTGCAATTGTTCAATTAAATAATATCTATAGAAATTATATTTTATACACTATAAGGTGTTGTATGGTGATTTCAGTCACGACTGTTGAAGCTATAATCATGTAATGACTTGCAACATTATTAATATAAATGTACCATATTTAAAGATTCCAACGCTAATTGTAGCATGTATGCATCTTATGCAATCATCTAATGTTGTAGAACCAAAAAGTATAATTTTAATATAAAGACGTTTTTAGCAACACACTGTTGGGCAAAGGCAAGGTTTGCTCGTATTGCGCTGAAAGCTATAGAGTATAGTCCATCTGTATTCTGCATGACTTAATACGAGTTGAGGGATTTTTTTTTATGTCCATCGAAACACCCAAGTTTTCTTCTAACGTTTTCCTTCGATGTAAGACAAGTAATAAGTGGCAATCCTTTTAAGAATGTTTCACACTTAAAAATATCGGAAGTGGAGATAGGTACAAGAGGTTTGTAAGGCACCGCGGTACTACTGAAACTATCCTACTAATATTATAAATGCGAAAGTTTGTGAGTATGGATGTTTGTTACTCTTTCACGCAAATACTACTGAACCGATTACGATGAAATTTGGTATGTAGGTAGCTGAAGACCCAGAATAACATACAGGCTACTTTTTATCCCGGAGTTCCCGCGGGATTGACTCCTAATATTTAAAAAATTAACGCGGGCGAAGCCGCGGGTACTGCTAGTAAAACATAATATCATAATCAATATAATATAATAAATGGATTTACATATTAGGAGGAAGAGTTCGAACACTGAGGATTTTAAATTTAAATGAAAAGTGGTAATATCTTTATAAAAACAACTTTTTAGAAAAGCGTGTTAACGCGCTATTATATATCATAATTTTTAGCACATTGCCAGTATGTTAATAAGAATATAGAGATAAATTATTGTATTTTATTCAAAAATTTAAGAGATAAGAAACTTGTTCCAACATATTATGTACTTTAAGATTGAATAAATAAATAATTATTGTAATTCACAACACTTCATTTTCGCCACAAGACTTCGTCCTTTTATGTAAAACGAGTATCTTAAAAGATGTACAACGGAATCCTTAATAATTCATGACTATAAAAAAAGGAATATTTTAATATTAATGTTTACTTTTTTAAACGATGACCTCAATGTTGCGTATATTACTGTATTGGCTTGAAAAATTAATAGTAAAAAAGCTTTATATTATTATATCTAAAAAAATCAATAATATTATTATATTTCTTACTATTAATACATATTGGAGTTATAAAAATAGTTCGAAAGTCTTGACAATCTGCACCATTGTAATACTGGAAAATAGTTAAAACTAAACAACAATAGGTATACATTGTTTAAATTGTAATAAGCTATGCACCATATCACAAACTATTTGATTAGAATATAAAATGTAACCAAGTTGTTGATGTTGATCAAAGTAACATCCATATAGAACTCCGTTCTTTAAAATTAAGTAAGTTATTTGGTTGGGCAACAGTAGAGCATAGTATATTGAACTAAGGAAAGCCGTAGTGCAACTGTCAATTATTGAGATTTACGAGTATATTCAAGATTATTTGCGAAATATTTGAGCAACTTAAACTAGAAGAAACTAGGAAACAAGTTTATTTTATATCTTACAGCGATTAACTCTAATGTTAATAAGATAACGCATGATTAAACGTCACAAGTAGTTTTATTTAGGTTTTTATTATATAAGCTATTTTTTAGGATTCCGTACCTAAAGGGTATCATCATCATCATCCGTCTGTCCATCTGTCACCAGGCTGTATCTTATGAACGGTGATAGTTAGACTTAGACAGTTGACATTTTCACAGATGATGTATTTCTGTTGCCGCTATAACAACAAATACCTACTTAAAAACAGAATAAAATAAATAGTTAAGGGGGCTCCTATTCCTCAGACATTAATTTTTTGCTGTTTTTTATAGATAATGGTAGATAACCCTTCGTGCGCGAGTCCGACTTTTTTAAATTATTATGTACACTTAATATTAGTAAGCTTAAAAGCTTATTAGAACATCTTAGATTTCGTGTAATCATCATTCATTTCTCATCTCATCATTATTTCTAGTATAAATAGCAATTACGATGATTCCTAACCAGAAATATATCATGTCATCGGAATAGACAATCTACTTTATAATTGGCCTAAATTACCTTCTTGTCATGCAATAAAATTGATATGAGATGTAATTATACTATCTCTGACAGAGCTAACTTGAGAAGAATCATCTAAGCATGTAAATGATCGTGCCAGCATGACTCCCGCATGAGTTACATTTTGCAGGTACTTTACGTATGAGTATGAAGAATTACAATTGTATTGAATCCTGAATTTAAAAAGGTTTTTTAACACTATAAAATATACACAAAATTTAAAACACCTATATATTAATAATAGTATACGGAGTTTCATATATAAAATAATGTTAAGTACTAGTAATTATTGCCAACTTTTATCTGTTAAATTGTGTTGTTATACGTTATATCGGAGTAAGTAATATGCTAAATGGTTTAGCCAAGTTCATTAAAATTTATAAAGTTTTATACAGATACATATATCATTAATTTTATTAATAGTTCCACAAAAACCTTTAATTTCCGGGGTAACCGTGACTAAGCTGCTATTGTCATTACAAACAGCTACTTCAACGAGTATAACAGATCAACATATTGGTATATTTTTTTTAATATTAGTTAGTATTGTCACAGAATATATAGCCTATGAACACTTTTTTACGCTGTGGTATTGTTTTGTAATTGCATGCATGTTTTAAACAATTTTGTTAGTCTACTAGACCTTTGACAAAGACAAAACTAACTTTTGCAATGTTAATTAAATGATAGTAGTCATTGTGAGAAATAAATTATTCAAGATTTTTATTAAATTCAGTTTTCCTGTCCCTAATTTCCTTGTTCCATTGTTCTTGAGTATTTGTGAAAATGTTATTACAAGAAACGTTTATCCTGTAACCTTACTTATAAAGACACTAAATAATAATTTTATCATAATATTACAAGTTGTATTGTATTTTTGATTTTTCAACTACGATATACTCGTAATTCGTAAACTATTACAGTTTGTCATTTTGAGCAATAAAGTTTTATGATTTTTATTAATAGTAGTCCACGTAGTATTTCACCTGCTTATTTCTTTGTAATGGAAAATCTAACAATTTTCACATCGCGAGAGGGATTTGCTAGTGTAAGCTACAAAATCTACCTCCAAAGTCCAAGCTAAAGAAAAAACTATCATTTAATGATTTTTCTTAACTACATGTAATATAAACGCCATTACTGTACAAGTTCATATATCTACTAGATATTTATTCAAAACCATCATAAATACCTATGAATTTTTTTTTATATATAATTTTAAGTTTTTTACTATAAGTAGGTACAATTATTGTTAAAAAGTACACTGAATCATATCTGTATTAAATACGTACTAATACAATAGTAGGTTCTGACCTCACAGTGCGTTGTTATTGCCGGTGACACTTCTCTATTTGGCAACATGGTCTATGACACCGCGTGAATACAAATTGTCATAATTGACCTTTGTATTGTTTGTGCTTTACTTCCGATTTATCTTTCCCCAATTCCTTCCTCGTTGATCTTGAACATTTATGTACCTGAAATGTACATTCATACTTTATTACTATAATAAAAATATTTTTTGTCACAGTCATTCTGTAAGGTTTTATGTCCCATAATATTATTATCGAACATTGGAATTCGAAATCTCTAATTGACGAAGCCTAAAGCCTTTTTTTGCTGTTTTATAAAAATGTCATAAGGATTTTTGTTATTTAAGTTAGACGTTTGGTCGGTTTGGGGTAAAAAGGCATGTTCTACGTATCTAGCCACTTTTAGAAGCACTTTAGAATCGTCACTATTACATTAAAATATATAATTTAAATTAAAATGTCAGTCTGTAAGTCTGTGAGAAAGCTACCACCGCGACCGGCCAAGGCAGTTCTGCTGAGAAGAGCCGGAGAAAAACTCAAGTTGCTCTTATAAAATAAATTTGGATACAATATTACAATACAATAATCATCTATTTATCCTACTTGAGACCCAACCAGACATTAATCCCAAACATTTATATCTTCACAGTATTCTGCTACTCTACTCTATCTACGCTTTGACGACTCGTTTGGCTCAGTTGGCAGTGACCCTACTTTCTGCGCCAGCGGTCGCGGGTTCGAGTCCCGCTGGGGGCATTCATTTGCTAATCACGAATGTTTGTACTTTTGTTTATATTTATATTTATAATATGTATGTATTTAAAATTTACATATGTAGTACATCAACTATCTGGTATCCGCAACACAAGCACGTTACGTAGCTTACTGCGGAACTAGATGGTGCTGTTGTAATAATGTCCCAACATATTTATTTATTTAGTGTAATAAGCTTTAATCAATAATATATTTTTAATTTTACATTTAAATTGTTTGAAGGGCATGCTCATTACCTCTATTATTACAGTTTCTGCGGGTAGCTCTGTAAAACCATGAAAATTCGGTCAAACTCCACCCACTCCAAATGTGTAAACATGTACCTACTATTGTTATATCTTTGTTCGTACATACATATGTTCGTATGTGAAAATTAATGACTTCCTGTTTGTAACGTAGGTATTCCCATGCCATATATTCACACGATTGCAATATTTTGACAAGTAGTAGGTACATAGTTTGTTAGTAAATTAATGCCTACAAATTCCCTCAATATCTATACATAACACTAATATCTAAGTTCTAACGATCGGCAACGTACGAGTCGGATGAAATACTTAGTTTCTTTTACATTCATAAAAAATCTTCAACAGATACAGCTAGAAAGTAATAATTAAGAGATATAATGTAAGTCTGTGCGTATCTATATATCTATGTATCTGTGTAACTTTACATCTGGGCTAATGTATTGCAAATCACAAGTTTTAAATTGATAAAATAATTAATAATTAATTCTAAAAAATTTAAAAAATTATAATTCAAAAGAATCTGTCAAATCTAAGCATATTTTGATTTGATTACATTATTTTTAATTTGCAGTAGTGTTGCTTAATACTTTAAAATAATCAAAATTCAATTTATATTTTTAGCAATTTTAACTTAATTTTCTTATATCAAATTAATTTAAATAATAAAATGCAACTTAGCATAAACAATTTATAGGTAAGAAAATATACATAATATGTATTATTATAATAGCAACACTACATAATACTTTTGAATAACTAATATTAAAAATAAAAATTATAATAATTATAACAATACTAGCTAAAAATAAGTTAATAATATTGCCATAATTATAAATTATTTTTAAATTATTTAAATTTATATATAAATGTTTAGAATTAAAATTTTATAAGGTACTCTGATGCCATTTTCAAAATTTTTGTAAATTGTGGGTAGGCACTGTCTGTAACAAGTATATAAACCTATGAGACGTCAAATACCTTAGTCTCTCCCGTGACCATGATTGCTGTAAAGCATTCGAAACGTCGGGAACTAAAAATCAAAATAAATCCGCGACAAAATCCGAAAAGGTAGTTTCATTTATAATAGAGACAAGTGTTAAAATAAAATCGTCACAATATTCAGCCGAGCGTGAAAACATAATAGCGTTGAAGCCTCGCATCCCATCATGTATTGTGTTAAACAATGAACAAGGGAAATGGAGGCGATTTAAAACATCAAGTTCAAGGTTACATCAGTTATTGTAACTATTAATGAACTATTTTAAGCATTTATTTTAGTTCTTTTGCTTTTACCTTCGCTATAATTATCTTTCGCGTCTTATCTTACTAACTAAAAAACTAAAAATGGTCATAAATAAACTGCTTTTATTAATATTATAAGTAATTTCTTCAACTTTTTACAATTCTTATTTCTTTCTAACTAAATGGTATTCTGACATAAATGTAATAGTTAGACTCTTGGTTAGTTAGACTTAGTTTGACTCTTTTATCGTTTTATTTATAGGACAGCTACAAGTAACTAAAACCAGCCTCGCTTCACTCGAGGGCATCTCTAGGTGATATTATCCGAATCTGGCTGTATTTGAATTTGAAGGAACACCACATATTTAACAAATATTCAATTTCAAAAACTTTTGAACTTATAATTGTAATCCAATTTCATAATTTATTCATTTCATTTATTCTCTACTCCTGCACCTTAGCATAATAGTAGAAACTTAAACATTAAAAAATAAGAAGTCCATTTAAAATGCCTATTTTACTGGTAGTTCCAGTGCAACGCATTTAAATGAAAAACATAAACTCTTCAGCTCTATAATAATTGCATACATTTATTTATAGTTACCAGTAGTGCGATTAGTAGATTTCAGCAGCAAAGATGTACGTAAGAATGATGTATGCAAGAATAAGGAGAAGGTAACCCTGTGGTGACGCGCTTGCTTGGATAACCGAGTGATGCGGTTTCAAATCCGGGTTTCAAAGAACCTAGCAAGTTTTCGAAAGGCATGTGAAGTCCGCCAATCCGCACTTGGCTTGCGTGGTGCATTATCCCCCCTGATACCCCTCGTATTGGGGAGGCCCGTGCCCAGCAGTGAGACATCAAAGGGCTGAATACATATAAAATTACATGTGTATATAAATAAAAATAATACACTATTTGGTTATTCTTGAACAAATGAAGTTAAGTTTTTAAGTATAGCTTTGTAGTTATTTATATATAATAAGATACGACATTCTTTATGTTAATCATGATTTAATAATACGCTGATATTTCTTCCATTTCAAACGAGATTTCGATGGATCCTTATGATTGGAACAAGTAAACTTGAATGAATAATAAAAAAATAAACTTGAATACAACCGGTTGAATACACATTTATTTATATACTAAAATTTGTATCAGGTTTCATGCAAAATAATTAGGTATATTATTTAAAATAAAAGAATAATTTGAGGTTAAACGTGTTCTCCAAAAAAGAACAATGTTCAATTTCATAATTTAAATTTTAGGTAATTCTAATAGTACCTACAATATTATAAATAGTCTTCAATTTAATTAGATAGTGGTTATTTTATATTTTCATGTATATATTTAATTTTTTTTGGCTTCTTTGCATTACATTGGATACGAAATTAAAACGAAACTAGAACTATATGCATTAAAAATATGTAACTTCCTTTAAATTACTGATGTATTAAGCATACTTATTAAGGCGTTAAAATCAATAATTTAAGAATATGCTAGAAGTGTTCCACAAAATTGTATAGGAACCTACTTACCAAATATTGTCTGGATTCTGACTTGTTACAAATTACAACATAATAATGTCCAACATATTTAAAAAAAATCCTAAGATGAAAACAAATATAATCCCTCCTATTCGATGTTTAACACAATTAACAACGGAAATTCAATAGTGCAAATAGTATATAATTAATAATATACATAAATTGTCTATTTTGCATGACCTTGCCATAACCATTGCTCTGTAAATCGAGGACATCCTAATTTGTTACCCGCGTGGTTTGCAGGTGTTTTGTAATGTGCGCAAGCGATCCTTCAACGCCCCATTGCACTACGC
The DNA here is from genome assembly GCA_951802675.2 of Boloria euphrosyne. NCBI lineage: Eukaryota > Metazoa > Arthropoda > Insecta > Lepidoptera > Nymphalidae > Boloria > Boloria euphrosyne. Next base: position 8,538,626 of record OX637877.1, read on the forward strand.
GACGGGTTCCGCTGAGGGTTTTAATGAGTAGGAGTCGCACGGTTTCCCACTAACTTAATATAACGAATCTAGTTGCAATCTAGTTGCAGTCTAGTTGTAGTCTAGATTATCAAATAAATAAGTATTTTAGGTTCATTGTTGTGATAAATAACAAAAATTGCGTAGATTGGTAAAAACTGTTGACATCAGACCAATGTTGTTTAGTTGTCGTATTATGGCCTTTGCTCTCAATGATCCATGTAATGATGACTTTGAATTTAACGTTGACGTAAAAAACAATCTTTCCGGAGCAGAATTTGATCTCAACAAGCAATAATAGAACTTAGTGAATAAAAGAAATAGAAGAGAATTCACGTTAATCAGTTCCATACAATTGTTCTGACACGTTGCTTAATTTTTTTAATATTAGGTTTGGTATAACTTATTTTTGGTTCGCTGTAAAAAATACCGTTATTCGTCAATATATAAAAGTTGTTGGTAATTATTATATGATGTTTGCTCAGATTGATTAGTAGTGGTATCTTTTTTCTTTCTAAATGTGTTTTTAACTTATTCAAGATAACTCGTAATTTGACATCTTTCATTTAAATACATGATTTTGAGAAACGTTATTGAATAAGCTAAAATAAATTGAATAAAAAAACATGTAAAAAAAGGTTTCGTGTGAGTTCAGAAATATTATTCTTATCTAGAGAAGAAAACAGAACATAACTTAAAAATGTGTTTCAATATTAGTTTTAGTTAATAGCAGTTAAAGTTAAAAGTTAAAACCTAATTCTATAACATTTGTTATTTTCATAGCCTCTTATTACATAATAACAATTTTATTATACTAAGTCGTATTATATATAACTGTATGGTATGATACAGATATACCTATATATTATTATATAATCCACATATCGTCGTTGTGGTCTTTTTGCGGTTAGCCGCGACGTTGTCTTAGATGCAATTATAATAAATACTAACGGCTCGGCCGTCCACAAATTTTCCATATCTAAATTATACTGCTGTAATTTAGAACGAATTAAAATTAATAAAGCACTTACAATCTTAATTTGTTCTCTTAAGATTATTTTCAAGTCAGTATTATAGTTGGTCATCAGTTTTCTGTTTAGTGGTCAATAGAATCTATTTTTGACGACACGTTTGGATCAGTTTGTAATGATCCTATTTGCTATGCCAGCGGTCACGGGTTCGAGTCCCGCTGGGGGCATTCATTTGTTTAGCACAAAACTTGTACTCCAGTCATGGGTGTTTATATTTATAATATGTATGTATTTAAAGTTGTTTAGTGTATCAACATAAGCCTCGTAGCTTACAACGATACTAGATGGCGCTGAGGGTAAAAATGTCCCAATATATTTATTTATTTATACTAATTAAATTTATGACGACACGTTTGGCTCGGTCGGTAGAGACCCTCCTTTCTGCGCTAGCGGTCGCGGGTTCGAGTCCCGCTAGGGGCATTCCTTTGTTGAGAACGAATGTTTACATAATAATAATACACAAAATTGATGCGAAATACGTTACCCCTACTTTTTAAAATCAATTATAAATGCTTCTAAGTGAAAAAATATATAATTATATGTGATAAGATGAACATTTCGTTTTAAATACTTATAATTAATTATTAAGCACCTGATATATGTAAGTAGATAATCATACGTACATTTTTCGTGCAGAATGCTGAAAAGCTGGCAACACAGTTATGATAAAAAATATAGTATTTATATACCTATAGTACTAAAATAAAACTCAGACAATCCTTTACATAATAAGTTGGTATAGGATATACTTTAACATTACGCAAAATCTTATGCCAAAAGAAATCTGCATAATATCATCTATACGTAGTATAAATAAATTTAAGTGTCTGTAAAATTAACAGCTTTTCACCTTTTAATAGCATATGAAATTATATACGGTATTAACTATTAACATTAAAAAAACGATTTTTAAAATTTTTGTTTGCCTGTCTGCCTGTATGTCTGTCTGCCTGTCTGTTTGTTCCGGCTAATCTATGATACGGCTGGGCCGATTTTGATTGGACTTTCAATCGCAGATAGCTAATTTTATAAGGAGTAACTTAGGTTACTTTTATTTTAGAAATTTTATTTATTTTAACTAACGGAACCCGTGGCTTTACTCGCGCTAAATCTAGTTATGGGGGACACTTAGTTATAAGTACTTTTGGAATATAACTATATTTCTTTAACTTCTCTGTTTACAAAATAATAATTACTAGATAGTAGATATACTTAGGTATATTAATTATCATTTTATCTCAACGTGTGAACGCCTTTGCTCATTTGTTAATGATAGTCTTCCTTCGCAGTAAATTGATATTGTAGATACTGACGCACTAAGTTGAGCTGTATAAAATATTTATGTACCTAAGTATATATTAGGTACTTATATACAAATCTAGGATCTAGTATAGAATTCACGGTCTATTTTCTAGGAATCAAATAATCGTTGGTACATTATGTTGGGGCATTATTACACACAGCGCCATCTAGTTCCGTGATAAGGTAAGCTTGTGTTACGGATACTAGATAGTTGATATACTACACATATAAACTTTAAATACTTACATATTATAAATATAAACACCCATGACTGGAGTACAAACATTCGTGTTCAACAAATGAATGCCGCCAGCGGGACTCGAACCCGCGACCGCTGGCGCAGAAAGTAGGGTCAACCAAACTGAGCCAAACGTCGTCAAATAGTTATGTATTATTATTATTATATATAAATATTTAGCAGGTAATTATATCCGTGTATCTCTTTATAACATGGGTGTTAAAATTGTCGCCATTTACAGGTCTCTCATGTTGTTTTGATGGAACAAACGATTACTTTAATGTCAACGTAATTTCTAGTGAGCTAAGGATATTTTAAACTCTTTGGTATGTAGGCTTATCTGTTAGTGTGCAGATTGAACCATTCGACTGTTTCAAGTAATTAACCCTCGGTTCATTCAAAGAAGGCAAGCCAGAGGCGGGATAGATGATTTTTCTTTGGAACACATCAATCGCATTCACAACACAAATGCAATCGCATGCACTGCGGGGCTAATATTACTACACCTACTAGGAGTTAATACGAACAACAGCATAGTGCCTAGTGACTATGCCGCCATATATCTTGTGTATTTAATCCAACACAAGGAACCTACCTATTACATGAACTGGAAGCAGAAGGTGGATGAAAGATAAAAGAAGAGAGAAGCTAAGAATAAAAATAAAACAACCAATGTAATCCTTAAGGCATTGAAAAGAAAACCATGATCAAAAGTGGACAGGGCCTTAGAAAAAATATCTAAAAAATACTAAAAATTTTACAATTTATAGGCGCATAATGAAATAGTCAGATAGGCCATTAAAATAAACTATTGTTATAAATAAAGCCATTGAATGAAGCCATCTCGTTGATGACTCACGAAAGAATAAAGCTGTATTATATATAACCGTAGTAAATTGTAATCATGGGTCTTGTTTATATTTACAAAACACTAAATGTAGGAATATGATTTACTGCGCGTGCGCATAATAATAACGAATCGAATAAAGCATCTTTCCTAGTGATTTTGTAACTATAATTACCAATTCTATAGTCTAAGATCTGATCCTGCCATCTCTCCAGCAGCATGTCATCAATGGTCACGCTCACTTTGATCTGGCCTTCGCCGCAGACCGCGGTTATGACGTAATCGTTATGTAACGGATAAACAGATACACGCGTAATTGAATCTACAGATTGTATAATACATATAATCATTGTTAACGAAGATGAGCGGCATCTTTATATGAAAGTAATTACCTATATTACCTTTTACAATCAGGTGCCCACAAATGTCTTGTTGCTTAAGAAATTTTGTTGTTACCTGACTAAAATTATAGTTTTATGTAGTAGATAGACTGGCCCATTCGTACCTATACTTAGGCCTTTTCATATTCCTGTCATTTGGTAATACTTCATACTGAAAGACATTACAATTAGGTAGGTATTTCACAATTTTCAAAATAGTGTTTTCCGTGAAAAGAAGGATTTTTCTGTAATAAAAGATATCCTAATGTTCATCCAAGTAATAAGTTACCAATAACTTTATTTTCAAAATTCGTTATGTAGGTACCTACCTACTTCAGTGCGTTGTATTCGTGAAATAACTAAGATGGTAAATAGAACCAAAAAAGGTATACTATGGTTTTAAAACATATTCTAAGCGAAGGAAAAAGCCTAAATAAGGCTCTTGGTGACCTGAGTAATTTTACTGATTAAGTATAATATATTTAAAATCAGCAACTAGGTAAATGGTTAAAATGCTCTAAGTAGTATATTATGAATTAAGCGCACTATTAGTTTTTACAATAGTTAACGTTTTTTTATCTTACATGTTTATTAACTAATTGAGTTCATAATTTCATAGCCGCTATTATGATTAGACAGGTGTACTGGACGTAATTAATTAAATAGTAACGTAAAGATTAGAAGAGACTGCCGTACTTCTTTCTTTAACATTACTGTGATTTTCATTTGGTTGCAATGTAGTATTATGCCAGCTGTTTTAAAATGCACACTGGAGCTTAAAAAGCATTATTTCAAACTAGCGACTCACCCACACTTCGCTTGGGTGTGTCCCTAGATTTAGCGCGAGCGAAAATAAATAAAATTCCAAAAAAAAAGTAGCCTAAGTTACTCGTTATAACATTAGATATAGCTGCGAGTGAAAGTCCCGTCAAAAACAGTCCAGCCGTTTCAGAGATTAGCCGGAACAAACAGACAGACAGATAAAAATTTTAAAAATTGATTTTTTGATGTAAGTACCGCGTATACTTTCATATTCATTTAGTGAGAAGCTGTTAATTAGAAAATAAAAACAGACACTACTATTTTATTTATATTTATTTATTATTTATTATGTACAGATTTATCCCTCTGTAGGACCGCGTAGACTAAAGTCTACATACTGTTCAAGGTCCTACCAAATTCATAGAAATTATTTTATAAAGTAGTCACTCACTGTTTCCCGCGGTCAACAGTCTGAACTAACGAAATAGTACAACAGAAAGGAACAAGACGGTGCTTATAATCAAAAAATGGCATTTGTTTGTCAATAGTTGGCATTTTCGAAAAGTGGCGGTTGAGAGCGATTTCTAAAAATAATAAAAAATAGTTTCACGTGTAATTATGTGTACTTTCTTGAAAAATTGGAGAGGTAAGTGTTTGAACTTTATAATAAAACGTTACTTTTACAACTTTTTAAGTTTTTTCTTGTTTTATTTGGTGTTCAGTGTTTGTTGCCCATAAGCAACATCAGGCTTAAGGTGTAGTTTTTTTGTTCATTACCTATACTGACTACTAAAGTTTTTATCACGTTTCAGCATGCCTCGTAAGCGCACCTTTAGTGATGACGATACTGCTTCTGTACTGCTTGATTGAGCATATAGTGAGAATGGCTGAGATAACCATGACAATAGACTACATGGCCCAGATTTTGTACTAGATTTGGAAAATTTTGAAGAAGTGATTTCCGGGTTCGATGTTGATGTGGACTCTATAATAGAACCTCTAAAAGCTGATGATGAGTACACTTTAGAATGTGTTCCTTTATGCAAGACTTCCGATCAAGCTTTCCAAGCTAAGAAACCAAAAAAACAGGCTAAAAATAGGCCAGCTAAACTGAGCTTATGTTGGAAAAAAACTTGTAATTGAATGAAGAGCTGCTCATGTTTACAAGAAACAAGACCCTATTTTGTCAAACTATCAATACCCTGATCCCCTAGAGCTTGAAAAAGGAAACAGGTTGTTCAGAAGAATATGTAGCCCATGTCAATGGTATCAATGTCTCTACTGTGGCATGGAAGGACAATAAAATTGTTAACTCGACTTGCTCTTTTGCCAGACAAAAGCCTGAGACTGATGTTCATAGATAGGACAAACAGAAGTCGAGGTACCTACAGATAAAGTGACCCAATGTGGTAAGAGAGTACAATCGCCATATGTGTCGACCTCCTTGACAGTATCATGAGCATCTACAAGATTTGTTTGCGAAGCAAGCGATGGCCTATGCGTCTATTTTTCCATTACTTGGATCTCACAATGACCAATTCATGATTTTTTTTAAAAAAGGGTCACTAAAACCTGCAATCACGCCATTTATCATCGGCAGATTTTCACCTGAAATTTGTTGTAAATCTTTCGCCGATGTGCCTTCAAAAGCAGTCCGGCAAGACCAGATTGGGCTATATAAATGGATATTTATTTTATAAATGGTTATGTCATTAAATTATCTTTTACTTTATCTCGTATAGGTTTGGATCGCACTTGGGGGGCGTCGTAGAAGTCTCGCCTAGGGTGATGGTAGAGCTAAAACTGGCACTGGCCACAATATTCTAATAATAAAATCAGATGCAAATTTACGAAGTGTATAGGACTTACTACTACAAAATCTGTGAAAAATGCGGGGTAGCCCTATGCTACACGAAAACCAAGAATTGTTTCAGAAATTTTCATCTTTCGTAGCAGGGGCAATAGGTACTGTAATTTTGACTTCTTACTGCAGTGTTGCTTCTAGGCAACACTCCCTAGTTTTATGATTTTCTTGAAAAATATTAAAAATATATAAAAATCCAGAAATACGTGTATTTTATTTTTTTGTTGTTATGTCGATTCCAAAAAATAAAAAATATCCGAGTTTAAGAGTGATAGAGGGTTATATTTTCATTACTTAAAAAGAATTTTAGAGACTTCCCATGTCCTTTATCTTCTATGAGAACAATCGTAACGACAATATCGTACATCTCTCAACCTCCCCTCACTTACAAGAGTCTCGAAGATATATTTTAACACGAACCCCCATTATTGGGGTTGTAATTGGATGGTTTTTAATATAACTCTGCATATTTAACTTTTTCTTAACTATTTATGTACGTATCTATAGATATTACATAACATATACTTATGAAGGAAATTGACAATTATATTTTAAAAAGTAATAATTTATGTTAACGTATTCACAAAGGTTAAATTAAAATAATCACATAAGTTACTGATGTCTTTAATTTCCGTATTTTTTTGTTGCAGCAATGTCGGCCGACAGGTCGACGACAGATATCCATGGCTTACTTAACGACACTGGTGAGTTATTTTCTTACATAAAAATACTTTATCTTCTTGTTTGATTTTTATATTCATTTCATTATGCATATCTTGTAAATTTTCAATTTCTTAAAATTGCAAATGGACATTTATTTAGTATTAATATGTTTATTAATTATTTGGGCAAACTATTCTGTAATAAAATATATAAATTCATCATAATACTATTCAAGCACATGAATTAAGTAAAATATTATTTTACTTTTGGGTACAACGCCATCTAGAAAGATTTTTTGTAAGTATTTTTATAAGCTTGATTAGTTACTCATGCTATAAACTAGATGGCAGTACTACTAGCGTATCCTCTGACAATAAAAATTAAATATTAAGTCACTTTGGTAGCGACATCTAGTTAAGCATACGTTAAAACTATTTGGTGGTGTTTTCTTGAAAGCGACATCTATAAAAAAATGTACAACATTCATTTTAAGTTTACTTTGTAACAAACTAGACGTCGCTACTACAACCAATGTGGTTATTTACGACGATAGATGGCGTTAGTATATCCTGTAAAGTTAACCTTACTAATTATTGCAACATGTTATACATGAATAAATAAACATTATTTGATATCATAATATTTTTATTTAAGAAAAAATTAAGTAATAAACACTAAAAATCTATTTTTTAACAAGTTATAACATCAACGACATTAATTGATGAGTTACGAAACTCATAGTTAAATACGATCCTTCACTTGTGTGTTGTGAGTTGTGACGTCATGACTATGACTAACGTCTAACGACTACATCTTTTTATCATAAAATCTTTCCGTGTAACTCCGTCATATTATTAAACCTTTTTCATTATTAAAATATAGTCGTGTTTGTTGTTTGGACTTTGCCTTCCTAGATTTAACTAAATTGCCTGTTTTTATTAAAATATGTGGTATGAAACGATATGTACATAGTACGAATTGAAACACCATATTTCCACGCAATGGATTGTTACTCAACATCATATTGATGTTTTGTAATATCACGTCAATGTAAGTCTAACAACCCATAGAAATGTTACGACTTTGTTACAGCTGTTTACTGGTTTTAGTCAGCTGAATAATGCAGTTCCTAGGATTTCGTCAGATACTTATAACTAGGGTTGCCACCTTTTTTAGTTCGAATATAGGAGTATGTAGGATCCAGAATGACAAAAAAAGTAGATGAGGGAAAACTCAAAGAAATAATAGTAGTTTTCGTTACACAAATATTTAGTTACATTTAAATGTAGGTATAATTTTATTGTTTCGCAAAATATAGTACTTTTGCCTTCTTTATATATTTCCCAAAAATAAAGTATTTGGGTGTCAATAACTATTAGACTCTCTAAAATATATAGTAGGGTACCCTATCTATAACTGATAGTAGGTATTTTGATTATATTGCTAATGTAGTATTTTTTATTATACTGTAAAACTTTCTAAAGACAAGTTATTATAGAAATCGCTTTATAATTTAACTATAAACTTGATATAATAATGATATGTAAGTATGTAATTAATTACTTTCACTTCTTGCTACGTTTGAGTAATTCACGTGAGGCATATAATATCGTATAAGTACCTACCTAGGTTTGATTTTAAATAAATATTTACCTATTATTGAATTTTAATTTTTCTAGAAATTTACTAGAAAACTTTTTAAAATCAAAATAATTGTAAATTTTTTTCTTTTTTTCGTTTAAAGTTCTCGGCAAAGAACCTCTAACGTAATACCTCTATTCAAATAAATTAGTTAAAATTTTATATTCTTAATAAGCTAATATAAAAAGACTATATAACTAGAATTTACTATACATAATATGAACATGTTACACTTATTCAAAGCGATGACTTATGAGTTATACGAGGTAGAATATTGAAACACGTGTAGATAATGTTATGGAAACAATGCTCAATTTCCCTTTATTATTGTTACGAAAGCCCGTTCCGTCTGTAAAATAATCTATTTTGCAATGGGATTGACCTAAGACCGTCGATAATACTTTATTGTGTGCGTAAGAATATTTATGGAAATGTTTGTTTTTCATCGATACTTAATGGAATAATCTTCAATGACGAACAGATTTTATTGTTTATTATATACAAATCAATTTGTTCGGAATAACAAATAATACTTAAGTAAGGATAAATTTATAGTAATTATGAGGGAAAATGAAGCAAAATGAAATAAAACTGAAAATAATACAGTTGAAAAGTATTTTTTTATTTACGCAATACTCAGATCAAGTAAAAAAGGGTTTTTTACTTGTTCTGATACAAAACAATAAAATAAAAAAGATTTTTTAAAGAAAAAATAAGAACTCTAAATACCATTTCACATAACACTACCGAGAGATTTTTTCCTTATTTGCGTAATTCAATTAAAACTTTCAAACGTGTTGAAAGATTTTACCATGACTCAAGAAATATTTAGTACTCGTTTTTTCTACATATTAATCAATAAGTTTCAATATCGACGAGCAATTATAACAGTTTCTTCTAAATACATACCTTCCATCCAACAATTCATGAAATCAAATTTGAATATAAATGTTTTTTTTTTAAATTAAACTTTGCATTAGTTAAAGCACTAGCACACAATTGTGAGGCTATGTAATAGGAATTGACCTATAGAATTATCTTCTTATGTATATATTATATAATATAAATATTTTTACTCAATAGAACAATCATATTTACAACATATTATGTTTTTATATTATAATTGCACGTTTCTAATATCATTAATATACTATTAGGTAATACAAGCGACTAATCCTCATAAAACTCAAACGTCTAAAGACATATTCTTTTTTTTGGACTAGGAATTTTCGTAGGCCTATTGAAAATACCCACCAGGTTTCATCACAATCGGATAAATGGTTTAAAAAACATATAGCTGGGTAGCAAAGACGATACTTAATAAAGTACGTACCTATTTTTGTTATGATAGTTCACAGGGGGTATGATAAGAGCAATGTCGTTTTATATCTGACTGATTTACGGGACCCTTGACACTCGAACAAATAAATGAGATAAGAAGTGGAAACCTTCTTCCGAGTGTTTATCCAAGTCATAACGTAAACGTTGAAATTCAAGCATGTATTGCGTTAGTTTGTTTGTCTTAGAGTTTAAATACCTTGTGATATGGCGCAGTGACATGGTTATGATTAGCATGGAGGTCGTGAATTCTAATAGAATTGAATTAATAAACAATTTAAGTAGATAACAGAGATTTTCTTCAGTTTTGTTAAGATAACATATGACATTGAGTATGGTCTCCCTAAACTAGTACCTTAACAAAAAATTAAACAACCCTAGACAAGTAAAAATTAATCCTGGCTCCTTATAATTACTCAAAGGCATAATGGCTATTGGCTACTTCTGTCTTCTTCGTAAGAACACCGTGTGAAGATCAAGATGCGTATGTAATCGTTCACTTAGGTCTTAACTACACCTCATGTTCGTGACTCGTGTCCTTCGCTGACTTAGCAGCAAGCACTACTCTCATTTCTCACAACCAGCACCTATACGATACAAAAAGCTTATGTGTATATAATATTACTTTCCTATAAATATGTCACATTATACACGATAATGTAAATACATTACAGCGAATTTCGTTCACTTAAAAACGTTTACCCTCACTGATTCTCCTGCTCTTTCACAGCAGTTAGAATAAACGAAATGCGAAAACCTAATATGTATCGTACTGCGTACATATTAAACCTAAACGAGTTGAATTATGGGAACTTTAATGTGGTATCAGATATTAAATAAAGAAATAAATGATCATGTCTCAGAACTCAGATACATGTCTGCTTTCTATTCTTTTAATTCTCACAATCCATTGAGTCACACATAGAGCTACGTAACGAATGGTAAGAAACTACACGTAGCATTCAAGGCTTTGAGGCATGGCCAACTTTCCAACTTTTTAAGGAGAAATTTTTGATAGTAAATTAAATCACTATGACCCGATTCAGTTGTATCCAAGACTTAAGCGCCTAGAGTATCTACAGCCGGACAGCGCAGATTATATTTTGTACTTCTTGGCTTGGCTTCATTTGTCACATGGTGCCGTAATAACAGTTAAATAAAAGCTATGATCATCACAATGGCCTAAAGTGGCTACATTCTTACTTCCTTGCTAATCCATTTATATAGACGGTTGAGGTCAAAAAAGTTTATCAGTATTGAAATAAAATGGTGTGCCATTTATCGGTGTATGGAATGGAAATGACCTTATTACATCTATAAATGTGGACTTACGGAGTTCTTTTTATTTATTTGGAGTTACGTTAAGCCGCGAGAAAAATTAAAGTTATTTCTTAAAGTAAAATCTATGAGGGCTGTGTTGGTAGAAAGAGAACTAATTACGATAAGTTTATACTAATCGGTATATTTACTTTAGAATCTGATGTGGCATTTTAAAGGATTTTTTTTTTGGGATTACGTAGATTATAATTTTAAGTTAATGAAAATAAAATGCGAATAACAGCGCGCAGGTGATGTCGGGGCACAAAGTTAACTAGCAATATTCGTTATCGCCCTCTGATGTTTTTGGGGACAAATATTTCTGATATAATGGGGTGATGTTTTGAACGCACCCACATATCTTTGTTATGTTGATTGTACTTGCGTCATTGCTGGCCTTTATTGATGAGCATAATATTATTGTAAAAGCATAATAGTTTATGCGGCGCATCTACGGTGAATCTGTAATATCTTGTAAATAAGTGGAGCACGATTATCTTATGGCACGTTGTAAATAAAAACACACTTGCCTTTTTCTATATTTACATACATAATACCAATTATTACACAATACTCTAAATACATAGTAAATTATATATGTCATAAATATTATGGTATTGATAGTAATTGCATAACAAACTAATATGATTTAAAAATATACTTATTATATTAAATGTTTGTTTCCTTGATCATCTCAAATTGGACTTTTATTACGGTCATATGATATCATAAAAAAGTCAGCATTAAAATAAGATGTAACTTAGGAAAATTCTTTAACTTAAAATATAAACAGGGCGACGACGAAGGTCTGAAGACAATGTCATTTTCCATGTAGATCTTCGTTTCCTGTAAAGTCAATATTTCCGTGAACGTTTAATTGTTTGTTCTACATCCGGTAACCGGATGTGTATCCAACACAGAATAATGACACGTAAAGCTTATTACGGTTTAGATTATTATTATTGCGACGATACCTAACTTATTTCTTATAGAAAAGATCATATTTATAAACAGTTTTAATAAGTCTTTGCAAAAACGGTTAGGTATCAAGGTGCCCTAGCGAACGTTTGGCGTCTAAGGCTTAATAAGCCTCTAGCCTTCTAGCTATTAAGCTTGTAATATTTTTAACTATACTAAAGATATTAAACAGTGGATTAATTTATTTAACGAATGAAATATTAAAGGATATAGTCAGTTTAAATGAATAATGCGTTAAAATTACATACCTAATTATTTGAAAATAATGTTTAATTATTCATGTATGACGTAATCTATATATTAACTCTTAGTGTGGTTATTATGAATGTATGTAAAATGTAGTTATTTTATTTATATTTTTCTAATAAGAAGGTTGTGGCGTTACCTTTTTTGCCCATAAAGTATTATAAGTTCACATTCCATGCTACTGTTTAATTGTGCACGCACTCATTGGCATTATTTTCACGCATATTTTTTTATTACAGAATCTGATCTCACCGGCCTATTACATGTTGGTAAGTACATCATTTCACTTTCACTTCCATTGTAAATGTTTATTGTTAAATTTGGTGACTGGTATAATTTTCCTTCACAAATATTTTACTTTTGAATATCTATTCACGAAATCTGAATTATTTTTCATGACTCTATAAATTGGTCTTAAATTGTATATAAATATTTTATATTTCCTTATAAGCTTTAGGACCTATCTTTAAAGCTTACGTTAATTGCAATAAATACGGATTAAAATGAAATTTCAGAAAGAACAAGTCTATAGCTACTGTTAATAAAAGTTATTAGGTAGTAGGTTCCCTATCGACTAGAGACCGCCTCGCATAGCTCGGATTCTTTTGTATGTGTACCTACCTACCTACGGAATTTAAACTACTAGCAAAATTTTCCGCATTTACCTATTCAATTTTCTGCGCAATTTTCTTAATTTTTCTGTCTATAAGAAATTTTTTACGAAGTATTACAAAATTAAAAGCTTCTCTTAATGAAGTATTACAAAATTAAAATATTTTCATAATGAATTAATGAAATAGGCAGTCGTTCAAGTTATAGTATATGATTATAGTATATAGTTATAGTATATGACCAAGGAAAACAGACAATTCTTAGAGAATTATTCTTAAAAAATAGCTATTGTTTTCGTTGCTTCTTTAGATTTAAAAGTTTACGTCACGAATATCTACTTAATACTTCTTGATAGCAGCACTAGACATAATAGTATATCATTGCCAAAAAACGGCGTGTTTTTGTCATTAGAATATTAATGTGTTCTATTGTATACCATTAGAATGGAAATCCGTATCATTTACCTAATATCATATTTATAGTCATATTGGTTAAGTCATCCGGTCAAATGATAACTTATTTCAAACATGAATAGCATCAGGCCGCCTCTTAAAGATAATAAATATTATCGACTTTGTTAAATAAAATACCTAAGTAATAAGTAGTTATAATCACGTGTAATCTGGTGGTACTTAAAAGGGTGGCGATAAATCAAAGGCCTATTAAAATGTTGATGTGTTGATAAGGATGACTATAATTTATGGTTTTTAATAACGTATGGTTATACAATACAATGTACTCGTATATATCAGTAATTTCAATTACATAAAAATGCCTTTACTAATATTTTATATAAATCTAAGCAAACTGTACAGTAGGATCGTCCGATCATATTATTCACATTCATCAGAAAGTAAAAGTAGGTAAGTATGTGAGCTTTTGTTTGCAATTAAGCTTTTCTTAAGAATTCTTATGTACTCGTAAATACATAAGTTTGTTTAAAAAAACCGTTATAATCGTATTATTTGTACTTAATTACTGTTAACTTACTTAATGTTTTAGTTACATACTAAATTAAACCACAGATCAGATAATGCTATCTAGTCATAAACTATGATTACAAATTTTTTTTTAATGTTTGAACAACACATTACTTTCATCGAAAAGTAGTCGATGGATTGAGTTGATTTTGACAGATTTTTGATGATTAGGTGTGTTTCACCTAAAAGTGTTTAGTACTGGCTTTATACTCTAAAGATACATACATACATACTTTGTACTCTAAAGATTCCACGCGAATGTGGAATGTTTTTAAATTTTAAATGATTCATTTTCTTATAGTTGAGTCGCCATGGTAACAGTTGTTATTGTCTGACAAATTAATTTAATTATATCACATTCTTTCCGTTGCTATGTTTAATGATTACTATATTTATACTTATTTGTTTTTTTTAAATAGGCAAAATATTTATAATTAAAGATTACTGATAATAACTGACAGTATGTCAAGTTGAGTTGTGTGTAATATATGCGTATTGCATATATTTTATTTAACATAATATGTATCCTTAATTCAATTTAAATAAATAGAAGGATATTATTTTTTTAACATTTTTTTTTAAATTTATAAAGCCACAGCCAAACATCAAACATGGCCATGGCCATGCTTAACTAGTTTAAGTATTATATTAATTGGTAGCTTCTCAAGTTAGTCATCTTCGTAGGAAGGTTTATAATTATTATAAACCATATTTTGAAATTATGATTTGTCAGTTTGATTCCTGAAACAAGAAAACAAAATAAAAATGGCGGATGTTTATACGAAAAATATATCATAGTTAATAGACAAAAAAATTAGCTTTCATGCATTCAACGGCATTGAATGTAAATAGCATCTTCCGCGATCTCGCTTGGCTATTTTTTTTCTCCTTTGTGTTTGGAATTGACTTCCTGATATATTATTTCGGCAATAGACTAGAGTCTAGACCTTCGTATTGAATTATTAAATTACTAATAGGAAATAAATTGATTTTGAAATAAATGTAGAATATATTGTTAACTAACTTTCAAGTAGTAAACCACTCCATACTAGGGACTACCTAGGTAAGGTACAAACGAATAAAATCAAAGTCTGAAATTTTGATTTTATATAAAATTATGTTTCTATGCAAAAATCTCTCATTAGACTTTTCGGAACAAGCAAAAGGCAGTCAAATTCAATTTAAATGCCCAAAATACAAAAGGGTTTATTTTAATTTGATATATATTTGAAAATATATAATTATATATATATTTATAATACTTATATAATTATATATATTTGAAAACTTAGGTAGAGTAATAATTAGATATAAGTACCTATAGGGTTTGCACATCCTGCAGGATGTGATTAATTTTAGTTTAGGGTCAACGAACGCTTAATTTACTGGGATATAATAATATAGGATGTTTAATTTAACTTCATTATACGAAAAAAACATATAATTAATAACTTAATGCGTGTTTAATTCTTTTAACCGTGTTACTTCTGGATTCCCATTAAAACGAGAGGGTCCACTGTCGAAATGCTGGTCGGCGCACTTGACATGTCCTTCGAAAAGTTCTACATTAGGTAGAAGTAGGAGGATTCTGCTCTGTATTCTATTACTCAGAACTATCTGAGTAATAGAATACAGAGGGTTGATGTAAATGGTAAGAGATCTCCTGGGGCTCCGTTAGATATGGGGGTTTCACAAGGCTCTATTCTTGGTCCATTTCTCTTTCTAGTTTACATAAATGATTTGCCATTTTTTGTGCAGGACAAACATGAGATAGTATTGTTCGCTGATGACACTTCACTTATTTTTAAGGTAAAACGTAATTTACTTGTGTATGACGATGTAAACGATGCTCTCTCAAAGGTTGTCTATTGGTTTGATTCGAATAATTTATTATTAAATAACAAAAAAACAAAATTAATAAAATTCACAACACCTAATGTTAAACTTATTGATAATGGTGTAGTATTAGGCGGAGAAATGTTAAAACCGGTACAGTCAACTAAATTCCTAGGTATTATCTTAGACTCGAAATTGCAGTGGAATCTCCATATTGAGGAGCTAGCGAAGAGGGTTAGCTCTGCAGCGTTCGCGGTTAAAAAAATTAGACTTCTTACTGACATAGATACAGCTCGCTTAGTATACTTTAGTTATTTTCATAGTATTATGTCATATGGTATCTTATTATGGGGAAATGCAGCTACCGTTAATACAATTTTTGTCCTGCAGAAAAGAGCTATTCGTGCAATTTATAGTTTAGGCCCTAGAGTATCATTAAGAGATAAGTTTAAAGAAATAAAAATATTGACTGTTGCTTCTCAGTACGTGTACGAAAATGTTTTATATGTTCATAAAAACATACACGAATTTCCCAGGAACTGCGATATGCATAGTATTAACACTAGGAGTAAAAATAAACTTGTAATGCCTGTGACTCGCTTACGCCGAGTCAGAAATTCTTTTTATGGACAATGTATACGCTTATACAACAGGATCCCAGAAAACGTTCAACTAGCTTCTATTGCCAAATTTAAAAAAATTGTGAAAGAACGTTTGTGTACTAAAGGATATTATACGATTAACGATTTTTTAGAAGATAGTACGCCTTGGGAATGATGTGATCGCCACCAGGCTGTTTCAACCTATAGAATTATTGTTAATTTCAATTTAATTAAAAAAAAAAAAAGAAAAAACACTAAGACAAAAAAAAAAAAAACAAAAAAAAAATATACATTAGTCCCGCTGAGTTTCTTTCGCCAGTTCTTCTCAGGTCAGTGGTTTCTTTCTTCCGAACTGGTAGTAGACTCATGACGTTCAGTAAAAAATTGTAATAATTTCATGCTGAATAAAATATTTTGAATTTGAATTTGAATTTGAATTTAGGCTAGATGCTTTTAGACGTACAAGTTTCCTTCCGGTAATCTATCTATTCTTTCGGTATCGTAATAACTCAATATTACCAGTATGTACATAATCAAAATATAATAAATCACTATTTTATGTATAGTTAAAAAGAAAATAAATATAATAGCTGAAATCATCGCTTAAATATTTAGCTTTTACGGTATATTGTTAAATAATATCTGCGCCATTACTTCATAATTACCATTATACATGGCATGTTTTATTACTAGCATGCGTTTCAATTAATGTCCATGAGGGTAATTGGTAATGGCGACCTCGGGATGATAGTCCTTCGAATGACAAACAAGCTGAAACTTTATATCGCTTTTATGTACGTTATATACTCGTCGCCATGGAACATAATACTATTTGATTGGCCTCGTTACTTTTCTATATATTTAACTTTGTTGAAATGTTGAAATAGGTATCTAAAATAATATGAAACCACTATTTTTATTAAAGGTCATCTTAAAAATGCAATCAGCATGTTAGTTTTTTACCTTCGTCCCTAATAAGTGACGGAAAATTTTAAATTACCTTAGTTACATTTTATCGAAACCCAAATACATACGGTACCTGCTGCATAAAACGTTTATAAAAAAGTCTTTGTTATTTAAGATGAAATGTAAATGTAAATAAGTAAAATAAGTAAAATCGTCTTCACTGTTGGGCACGGCCCTCCCTTCAATACGAGGGGGAACAGGCCATAGTCCACCACGCTGGCCTAGTGCGGGTTGGCGGAATTATCACATGTCTTTCGAAAACTTGCTAGGTTCTCTCAAACATGCAGAATTCCTCGCTATGTTTCCTTCACCGTAAGACAAGTGGTAATCATGTTAGGAATGATTCACACATGAAAATATCAGAGGTGCGAGACCCGGGTTTGAACCCGGATCACTCGGTTATCCAAGCGAACGCGTTACCACTGTCTTTTATGTGCCATGATACGTTTTAAAATATAGATTACTTAAGTACAATAAGAATTTTATCTTCTCCCGTAATTTTGCCCTAAAATACTGTACTATTACTCTAACTTCACCTAACAATTTTATCTAAATTAATTTATATCACTGAAGTATTTATTCTCCCAATTGACTGTTCTAGAACACCTTGGCTTCTATTTGGTATAATAAATCAGAATAAATGGTTAATACATATTAATATTGCACTTGGCATTGAACCAGAAATTAGTTTAACTGTCTTTTCATCGCGTTTAGATAATTCGAAGCAATAAAGTGAATTTAAGTATTTTATTACTCTTTAGAATTATCTTTAAATATTTATTTTGGCTTCACAAATTTATCACAAATGGTTAAAAATCGAAACGCTACTAAAATGAAAAGTTAAACGGTATTGAATTAAATAGAAGATTACAAACTTTATTTTGAGTAATTCTGATCCAGGTAATATTCAAATTATTTTTATTTAAAAAGGAATTAAATAAGATTTTTGTTTCTTCTTGTAATGTAATGTACAGGAATAAGGAAAGTTCCATTGTTGCAAGCGCAGTTCGTTCATTGAACCATACATTATACATACATACTTCTTTGTAACATTAATAACATTTACAATAAGCTTCAATATTTTTTAGCAGGGAAATTAATACAGTTATATTTATTTTATTGAATTATTGAAACTTATCGTATCTCAAAATTGCATTTTAATCACAAATTTTTTTAACATTTTCGTTCAGCCAGGAAGTATACGAGATATTATGGAAATAAACTATTATGGATAAATATACTATTAAAATTCAGTTCATACTATCAGGAAATAGGTAAATTAAAAATGATGAAACTGATTTCCGGTAAAAATAATAAACAAATAAAATTAATTAATTACATATAAGTTCTTCATCCTTTACTCCTGAGGTAGTGGTAGGTACTGTGGGTTATTGAACTCAATATGGAAACTAAATAAACCGCACAATGCAACTGTATGCAGCAACAGTAAGTCTTTAAGAAATCATTAAATTGGATTGTAGTTGAAAAATATACTTTAATATCTTCACATTAGAGCTAATAGATTTATTTTAAGTTAGTATAAACAGTAGGTAGGTATAATCTCTGGATCTGTCTTTATTCGAAATGTCTCACTATTAGTAACTGCTAAAAGGCATTTCAATGAAATGCTTTAGTCAAAAGTTAATTTACTATACCTAATTTTATATAATAGAAAACTAATACTATTTTTTTTTATTGATTACACTAAAGCTCTTAAATAGGTAAAGCTCGTAAACAAAGTAAATAAATACGTTTGACAAATGGAGGAGGTTGATTAACGCTCTACGCTTCTTTTTTGGTCTATGGAATTTATCTTGGAGATCAAAATGATTTTCCGAATAGCACAACACTATCGGTCATAGCTATGTTCTACAGCAGTTTAAAGCGTATTTCAGTATTATAGTATCATACCAAAAACTGAAAACGGTGACATTATAAGTCGTTAAACGTCCTTAATTTAATAGTTCCCGCAATAAATTGGTGATGGCAATTAATTCGTCAAACGATACACAACATACAGTCAAATTCACAATTGTTTCATAATTTTAGTCTTTGTTGTAAAGCATTATGAGCTCGACCACGACTGATGAGGCTTAGGTCTGCTGCATTGTTATGTTTGTGGGTTATTTTTGTTTTAGCAACGACGCAATTTGTTTTCCTGTTTTCAAGCGACAGCGAATTAAATACGCGTAGATCACGTTTAAGCAAACAAAACGCAATTAGCGTAGCTTTTAGTGCATTAATCATACTAGAAAAATTGAGCGAAATGTATATAAAATAATATAGGTAATATGACAGAAATTTTATGACTCGACCTATACCAACTTATACCGAAATAAACTACTTTATATAAATAAATATAATAAGCTTTATTGTAATATAAGTGCATTATTAGACACCGATCACAAGCACAACGACTACATAGACTTTTTGTTTGAGTTGTATGGTCGTCTGCTACGCATCATAATATTATATACTTACTATATACTAGCATTTAGCATTTCCCGCGGATCCGCCCGCGCCCGAAGGAAAAAAATGTAGGGTTGTAAGAATTTTTTGATGCCAAATCATAATAAAGAGAAAAATAAAAATTTGATGTAAATATAAAAAAAATATATATCTGAAGAGGGTCACCCTTATGACCTAGGAGAATAAAAATTAGCCTACGACCTATTCTTAGACCTACCAAATATACACAAAAAAATTCAAAGAAATGGGTCAAGCCGTTTCTAAGGAGTTCGATTACAAACACTGTGACACGAGATTTTTATATATTAGATAACGTATTAACGCAATTGACATAATAATATACGTACTAAAGAAACATTAAGAAAACAATATTTTTTCTAATCTTAAGTGTATTTTTTATGGGTAAAAATGGATTCACACCTATCGAAGATAAAAACGCGTAACATATAGATAAAAATATTTTTTTGATTGACTACCTACTTATACTGCTTTATTGAGGTCGGTCAAAATTATATGCAGAGTATCTTCCGAAAGAACTATAATAAATCTCATCAAGTTACAATTGTTGCGTTTTTTTCTTAATTCCCACGAAATTAAAAAAAAACATTATTTTATATAATGAATATAATTTTATGTATTATTTATTAAAATTATATTATATTTTGTTCATAATTTTATAGCCAAATACAATAGGAGAGAAAATGTGTCATTTTACAGCAAGTACATAACCCGAGTTAATAAACAATTAAAATCATCTTGTTATTTGTACAACACGAAAAAAGAATTGATCTGCGCAGAAGCAGAACGTAAAAACGTTGTAATTTTTATGAATTTGTATTTGTAGTATTTATTGCGCGTTGAAATAACTATCAGAATGGGGTTTCTTAGAATGTAGAAAATTTCAAGGTATCTTTTAGGTAAACATTTGTCTTGGATCTTAATTTAACAATATATTTGAACCATGTCTGTTAGAAAGATAAGTTCCTTACAAGCTTCAAAAGTAATATAGTAAAGAAAATGCGTATAAAATATTTGAAACGTTTTTAAACAATCCCATTACGTATATGGCTATAGGTACTACTTAATTACAAGCCACAATTTATTCAGTAGGTACTACTTATCTTAAAGCACCCTTTGTTTCTAGTTTTGGTAGGATATTAAATTTTAATCATTTATTAATGAAAATATTCTTTTGCATAACTTCAAATTTCATTAATAAAGTCCGTATTAAATAGTCAGTTTCTCATTTTTAGATTGTTACGTTTTGGCTCAGTTTGTAGTTACTTACTGCCCTACTTGCTGCGCCAGCGGTCGCGGGTTTGAGTCCCGCTGGGGGCATTCATTTGTTGAGCACGAATGTTTGTACTCCAGTAATGGATCTTTACATTTATAATATGTACGCATTTAAAGTTAGTATATATGTAGTATATCACCTATCTCGTATCCGTAACACAAGCCTCTTACCTTACCAGTTACCACGGAACGAAATGATACTGTGTGTAATAATGTCCCAAGACATTTATTTATTTATTATTTATTAAAAACACAGTGAGCCCACACTACATTCAAGATTGGCAGATTGTTAGTCTTGAAAAGTTTTTGTAGGTTGTATATCTACTGTATATCATAATAAATATTCGGATCGTACTAATCTTTGTGTCTCAAAAGCTGACAGACACAAGCCATTATGGCAATCTAAGGTTTCATACTTACAGATATAATACGCAATAATTACTTATTCATTTAATGTATCTAGCAGTACATCAAGGTTGAACAGGCGACCAGGAAGAAAACCTGAGTCGAATAGCGACTATTTATAATCAGCGGTTGCAATTTCTGCGCAATTAGTGAAAAATGTGACGTTCATATTTTACGTCATTCATTTTACGATGTACGATTTTTTGCCCATGGCTATAGTCGCGTGGTACTCGGTTTTATTATACTTGGTAACTGCTCGTAAAAGCGTTCCAAACAAACTGACATACTAACAAAGATTCGCATTCGATACATTAATATGATACACATTACTGTTATAAAAGACGGCATTATAAATCTCATTTTATTTTATTGGATATTTACTAGGAACTGTTTTGATACTGAAAGTTTATAGACCCCACCTGGTGTGAGTAAAAATAACAACAATAAAAAGTCGGAAAGTACGTAGGTATTGTTTCCCATTTAGAAAGCTGTCGTCATTAGCTTTCATCTAAGCATTCAAGTTCTTAATTCAAATAATATCAGAATATCTGTTTTTCTTGTCAAACAATTTTTACAATATTTGCATACTTAATAACTTTTAATGGTGTGAATTATCATTTTATTAAGATTGATAAAAATGATAATTAAATCAAATTATTACGTTATTGAAATAAAAAAATTTATATAATATTTTAATCGTTAACATAAACAAAATAACATACTTTTGTGTCATTTTTTTATATTGTGAGATCATTTTGATCTTTATTTGAATAAAAAAGTTAAAATTAAAGATTATTGCTAATACCCAGATATAAAGCGCAGAAGCGTAGAACTCCAAACAACAACGATGTTACATATATTTTGTATAATAATCTTTCCGTGAAATATAAATAGAATAGAAATAAGTACAATAATACGGAATATGTCATAAAAAGGTGTTAACTTTCCATGGCAAATTGTAAATGAGCAAGAATACCAATGGCATGCTGAGCGTCATCTCGGTGTATTTCAATAGACATCCTACTGTGATCCGTGACCAATCTTTTGTGACGATGGGTAACACACGTACGTGATGTTTTGAATAATGTAAGTACATTGTTTTTAAATAGTGTGGTATATGATGATTGATGAGTATCTTATGTGCTTATCTTTTTTAGATAAATAAAAATGTATTCACGATATGAATGGTGTGTCTAATGCTAAGATAATTCATAATACATATTAGGGGAAGTTTATTGCGCAAGTTATCTTTTAGTAAATATAAGTAAGTAAAAGATAGTAGGAAATTTAAGTTTTTTTTTTATTATGTCAAAAAGATAAAAATATTAATGCGCAATAAAAATTGATAAATTAATTTATAATCTTGTTGTTTAACATAGAGACCCAGTTTAGCTAGAAATCACTACAAAAATCATGAAAAATCGATAAGAGAATTGTTATTGTTTTGTTGAGATTTTTAGATAAACAAAAACAAATAACGAGAAATGTTGTTTGTATGTTTACGAACAAATTATAAATTAATCTTAAAATACTTTTCGTCATGTAAAAAATAAAATTTTTAATTTAAGTTTTAGAGTCCTTAACGTGCCCATACGATACGTATAAAAATACAGATTTCATAACCGGCTGAACATTTTTAGTGACGCCAAAATATACCGAGCGTAGGATGTCATGTGACCGTGAATGTCATTAACTCACGTGTAGACGCAATAGTGACTTTCTTAGTAGTTTATACAAAAATATGACGACACGCTTGGCGCAGTTGGTAGTGACCCTACTTTTTGTGTCAGCGGTCGCGGATTCGAGTCCCGCTGGGGGCATTCATTAGTTGAGCACGAATGTTTGTTCTTCAGTTATGGGTGTTTATATTTTTAATGTGTATGTGCTTAAAATTTATATGTGTAGTTTATCAACTATCTGGTATCCGTAACACAAGCCTCGTAATTTACCACGGAACTAGATGATGATGTTGTAATAACGTCCCAATAAAGTTATTTCCTTTTAAATTAGGTCTATAAAGTTCGAAAACAATAGCAATTATAATAGAGTATACGTTATTTTATACGTGCATTATTTTATTCATGACGTAGATATCTTCCCTCATGTAAAAATTAATCGTAATAAGTTACTAGCGACACACCCTCGCTTATAATAGGCACTAATAACACTATTATGCCTACATATAGGAAAATTAGTATGGCTTACTTGAAGATTATTAATACCCCGTACAATTAAGAAAGGCTATAAAATATTTTTTATCTGTTTGATTTGATAATAACTAGACGGTTGTTTATGCAAATTTTTGCTTGGATGGCTTTATAATGAAAACTACCCATATCTTTGCCATAATAAAAAAAATGATTTTACTATCTAATCTCATATGACATATATTATTTGAACTTTAAAAATATTCAGAAGGACATCAGAATACTTGAGTAAAAAAATCGATGTAGTCATAGTCATTACATGTATAAAACATGAGCATCATATTGTATTCATGACATTCTAAGTAAAAACGTATTTCTGGATCGATCGATATGGTATGTTGACGCCATTATACGTCATATTTCCCTTAACCTTGATACCGTCACAACTTATAGCACGTATTTTCTTATAAAAAGTCTACGTACGCGTACCTACGAAAAACCAGTACAGTAACGTCATTAAATACGTATGTCACCGAATTTTGGAAAGCATCCATATTAGCATCATAACAAAATAAGTCTCTTTAGACTAATGTGTAATGACAATACAAAAACATTAGTAAAAAGCGTAGATCATGACAATCCCTTTTATTAATTTATGCGGTTTAACTACATACATAAATGTATGCATATAATCACAAAACATGACATTTTATACTTTTATAAAAAGAAAAGAAAGATGCTTAAGCAATTTACATTGCTAAATTCTTTAATATACCTATACCCACAAATCTTAATTTAAATAAAATAAAATAAATTTTTAAATCAAATTTAAAATAAAACTGATAAAACTTACCTATTTCAAACATTTTTAAATTAATATAACATTGAATATATTTTCCACAAAATGCCAGGTGTAAATCCTTCATAAAGGTGGACATGTCACTCATAATTTTAAGGCCATTGAAGATTGGCACCTGTCTGCCGAGACATCAGACATCTACCTACATACATATTACCATTAAATGACCTACGAATCCGTCTTTGAAGTCCAAGTCAGGGTTAACTGTCCTTACGATAAAGTTAAAAAATAACTAAGGTTGACTAGTGACTCGTAGATATACCGACCCACCAATCAGATATATTCAGGTTACTAATGTTATCTCATTTTTATATGTTAATCTTTTAAAAATATATATTGTTTTTTTTCTCGTTTAGATGCTATTTATCGTCGTTTGTTTTCATTTTTAATTCGTAAACATATTTATAAAAAACGTTGTTTAAATATTATGAATGTTTTTTAATTTATATATAGGACTGGAGTTTTTACAAAAACTTTGTACCATATAAATAAACATAATGTTAAAAACAAGCTTACAAATATGTCATATCAATCAAGTCAGTCAAGTATTATCTAAAGAAATAAATGATAAAATAAAATAAATTTTATCAGTTTGGATTCATTTTGGTAATCATTATAATTTCTCGAAAAAATCCCGCCACATCTGGTGGAGGTATGCCTCTATTTTTAAATATGAAATTAAATAGCTCGGCTCTTAGAAGACAGGTTCTCTTGTTTTGAGAAGCTCTAAGCTTATTCCATCCTCCCCGAGTGCTTTTTTTCTGAGTATTCTGCTCTCCTATTATAAGACTAGTGGTGAGTGAGAAGGAGAAGTAGAAGATACTTGTAAGTTAAAACGTTGAATTTTCCCACTTCTGTGTAAATCGGGCGTTATAGTGGTTCCATGTGGAGTCTGAATTTGTAGGGTAGTTGGTACAATGAGGGATACTAGGCAAACTGAAGGTAAATCTTAAAGTTATTTTTAACTTAACACATGATAAGAATGGAAATCAAAATAAGGAATCACAATGAGAGTTGCATCTTTAACCTAGTCCGAAAGCGCATGACACTTGTTCTGTTAAAGAGAAGAACAAGGTGATATGTCTAGTAAATGTAAACAATGTTAAATATACAATTGTCAAATTTAAGAAATGATTACATAAACGATAAAACAAAACTTGCCTCGCCTCATCTTAAAGGTATATTCTTTATAGTGACTAATTCAAATACGCGTTACACTAACATAAATGGAATAGACACTACGCAGACTCCGGATTCCAAGATCCGAGCTCACATTGAGCTTGATTTGCTAAGACAGTTACGAGCTTTTATCCTCCAAAATCATTAAACAGCTATTATTTAAAATCATAGCTCAAGCCGCATTCGAAATTAAACCTTACAGCTTAACCGTTTTGGTTAATTTTTAATTTTATGTAAGCTACTCGTTAATTTATTGCCATTGAAAACAAAAGATCGACTGTATTTGCGACGTTGCGGGAAACTGTGGCTTGCTTCCAAAACACATACGTTTTTGAAGTAACGTTTTATTGCCCTATATTTTAATTAAAAGTACCTTTAGTTGAAATTTAATCACTACGACTGTCTTTATTATTTCGTATAACGGGGCTTGAAAATTGTTAATACTGCATGTGGTTTTTGTCTAGATTAGTTTTTAAGAGTTTTTAATTATACACTATTTTTCGACGAAATTTTAAAGTATTTGTTTAACTGTTGATAAAATTATACTGTGTAATATTGATATTACAACATCACATAATAAGAAATCAATATAATAAATTGAACGCAGTCTAAGTTGCTTCACAATACACATAGAAAATTTGTTTCAAGGAAATATTAGCTACGGTTGAAGTGCATTCAAACAATTTAAGCCAATTCGAGTTCATAAGAACCTTTAGTAATAAGAATATTAACTACAAATATTATATTGACCGTGATTGAATCAATCGTTCAGTAAGTTTTACAATTAAATGCTAAATAGGTCACACGTGTGCTGAAGGGCCCGAATGTAGTTAAAATGCCATTATGTCGTATGACGTCAAAACCTCTCTCTACACTGCCAATAGTTATTTTAGATATACCCATATTATATAATTAAAATTCGCATTACTATATTTTTTGATTGATGTAGTAATTAAGGTCAGTTAAGAGATAATGCACGTTAGTTTTCGGATATATTATGTAAAAATGCTGCAGAACTTTTAGTCTTAACACTAATGAAAGTATTTCTCTTAATGATAATTGAATAATCTATTTTAATTAACATATCCCAGTTACTTCGATCTTACAAAATGAACATCCTGTTTTTCACAGGAATCCATAGATTTAACAAATTTAAAAAGCTTTGTAGCAATACGATAAACATTTTATATTATTAAACAGTAATCAATCACGAAACCAATAAGTACAAAAATATTCAACAAAAAAAGATAAAAATAATAAAATCAATTGACCTTAACCTGTATATTTCTACCATTTCTCATGAACACAAGAAGCAGATATAACTAGACTATTGATTAAAATCGACCTTTATGTAAGCAATAGGTACGTATATTATCTGTTGAAACGCATCACCGGTCATTTAGCCCTTGCCTTAGTAAAGGATTATAAATAGTTCGGGAGCCGCCCCTATGACGTCAATGCTGACATTTGGGCTGAAATATCTAATAGCCTATATGAAATATTACAACTACTGATAGCGTAGCGTCACGCTGAATTACAGTAGCCGGGTTTATTTGACTCTTAATTAAGCAGTTTTTTTATCTTCTGAGTATTGATGGTGTAATATCATTGAACTAATATAATAAAAATCGGGAATCATAGAAGTTTGATTAAAGACTGGATTGTATGATATTAATTTCAATTAGATAATATCACGCGTTTCTGAGAAAAAGGGTCTTATCAGACATAAAAACAGACCGACAAGGAAGTGATTAGGATTCTGTTTTACTGTTTATATATCGCACCCAAACTAAGATGGCCTTAATATTAATTAAGTATCAGGTTTTATGCGGTTTTACTACTCAATATAATTTTTTTTTCTTCTCCGTGTATTTGCAATCCGCCCTAAGGCTATGAGCAAATCTGTTCTGTGATGCTGTCATGCTGAGTGGCTTCCCATTGGAAGAATCTACTTATCTACTAAATTAATTTAGCATCTATTTCTTTTTATCCCTAACATTTAAATAGACGCATATTCGAAATTGCAATAATATAGTGAACAGCAAATAAATGGTCAAAGTTCATTTAGCACAAAGGAAATGCTAATAATGCACGCACCTTCAAGTATGTAGTGCATTTGTGCAGGGAATAATAAAATAGGAAACAAATTTAGACGTGTCCCAGACGCCCCAAATGCGTCAGTTCATGCGGAATAAAGGAGAGGACCGTTTATTATGAGTCGATGAACTCAACGTAACATACAAACAGGCAGGTGAACAAACTCAAATTAATATTTAAAATAAAATAAAGTTGGATCTAACGGATCTCAAGCCTTTGAAATATACATTAAGCGTGAATCAACTATTTTTAACAAAAAAATACATAAAACGAGTATATTAAAGTATAGTATATTATACGATAATAAAGCTTTTTATAACAGTGAAATTGAAGGAAATATAGTTAAAACTAGAATTTAGTAGTTATTGTTTTGTTAACAACAAACAAACCTACATACATCTCTATTTACAAAGCAGTTCAAATTTGAACTCGTATATGAATATTCAAAATATTTCAATTATAAACGTTTAGAATATTCTAGAATACAAAATAAACCTCTGCCAATATCTAATTCTAATCTGCAAAATGCCGTACGTTTATAAATAGTGTGAAGTCAAATCATCAGATATCAAATAGTTGCGTAATAGTAAAGGGAGAAGTGTGATGTGGTTTCGTCTGGTTTCCAATATTCCGCAAGTTTCCGCAAATATGATATTTAAAACGTAGAGCCCTTCAACCACTATGGTTTATTTCTTGTAGATCATGTTGCATCTAGACGCATATTTGTGTAAAACTAGCCAATACTTAGGAAAAATACTTAGGAAAATTTATTAAACTAGGATTAAAAATTGAAAATATCTGTGTTTTCGTTTCTGAAGCCAGCAAAAATCTGATATTTATAGGATTGTCTACTAATTATTTTAATTCATATTAAGTTCGTTATACTTAATGAGTTGAATCATTTTTTGAAGATTTAAAGAAAAGAAAGATAATGAGGATATAAAAAAGTTTATGTTCTTAACATATTTAGTTCTTCTATTTTCTATATCGTTTAGATTAAATTAACAAGGAAGTGGGTACATACTGCTTCTGCTATTTATTCTTAAACCTAAAATAAAATTGGCTTGGCACTATTAATAAAACAAAACAGTGACATGTTTCAATGAGAGTTTATTTTGATCACATCTGATGACTCTTGCTCGTATTGACTAATAACATACAATTGGCTTGTAATAACTGAATGCTTTTAAATTTCAAACGTGATGGTGTATAATACTCAGTTTATAGATATTTTACGTTATTTAACTAGAAATTGAGAATTACTATTCAATCTTTAAAATGCATAGATATGATAATTTAATAATTAAAATAAGTTATGATTTCTAAACGAATCCCGGTCGCACGTATTACTAAATCATATTCGTGCAATGCTTCGTGCAAACTTTCCAACCAGCGCGAGAGTCACGATCGTCTTTGTCACTCTGTACTCATTCACATCACAATTACTTCAAATTAAATGAGGGTAATTTAAAAATTATTTCGAAACTACCTTTACATAATAGGTAAAGTAATATTACAGATATGCCTACCACAAACTGAGTTCTTAAACATTTTAAAACCTGTAAGGTGTTTTGAAAACATTTCTTAATAGAAATTAACATGACGTTAATCTACGTCATGTGAATAGATGTAAACAGCAAGGTCTGTCGTGATAAAAATATGTTTTTATAAATAATAACTTTCTAGAACTGTCTTTGATCGCATATATAATACATTGAAATTAATATAGAGCCGTCATTTTTACGACTATACATTACTTCACAGACGGTAGTGATGCCAGACTGTCTGATGCGATATATAAAAATAATATACGATTAAATGCCACTTTCATAATTCACTTTCAAAAGTATTTATCTTAACAGACCGACTTTTTAAAAAAAAGAAAAAAGTATCAAAATAAAAACAAGAGTGGGTTTGACGCAAGCGTTTACTATTAAAATAAATTGCTATCTATTTTTTTACCGAGTGCCTAATTTTTTATCATTAAAATTAAAAAAAACGTATTTTCATGACATATTTAGATTACAAACAAGAAATAACCGTTCCATCAAATTGTAACTTCAATAGTTCTTATAATAGTCGTGTTTTTAATTTTGTAACTTAAATGTTTTTTGGAAAATCTTATTGTAATATTCAATATTATCGATACGATTTTTTGTCTCTGTGACCGTTTCACGAGAAAACCATATAACCATACGGACTATATAATATATAAAGACTACTTTTTAATGCTGGAAAATATCTCACCTCTGACAAATCCTGGACCTACTCACCGTTGTTAAAAGAGTAGTGACGAACCCGACCGGAGCGAGGTTGAGTCACTCCTTTTATATAAAAACGAATAATAAATGAAACTTGTTGCAAATTGCACCATAACGTTTTGACATAAGCTAATATTAATAACCATAAATAATATAAATATTTCTAATAAACACGAAAAGGAAATAAGCAATATTTAGAAAACAACTTCTTTGAAGTGAAACTACTATTTCAAGCTGGTTCAAAGACCTGTTACATTTGATCCAGAAATATTAGAAACTGACTATAACAGTTTGATACACTTTGCAGTTACAACTTAGCAAGCAAATTTATTCTAAAAGTGTCTAAATAGTACCTATAATCAACTAGTAGAGAGAGATAGAGTAAAATATGCTTCTTTTAAATGACCAGTGAGGAAAAATTATGATTTTAATGTTTTTTTTAGTTTCTTTTGCACTAATAGTAATATCTTGTCAGAGTTCTCTTATAAAGCAGACCAGTCATTGTTTCTTATATCGTCGTCATCAAGCAATGGCGGACCACAATAATGAAATGCATGATAAAAGTTGTATTTTGGGTACAGTGTATAAGAATTTTACTACAATATATTTACAGCAATTTATGTTAATATGTAGTCTCCAATACATTACTGATTTCTCTTATTGCGAACATGCCAATGGAAATCTTGTAGAGTTATTAAACACTTTATTGAACGTAAACGTTCCTAGCTAGCACGTGTTGCATGACATTTTCTTTATTATGTAGATACGGAATATATATTATATTGAATATTATTTTCACTCATAATGCAAATAAGCCAACTACAAGTAATGGTCACGATTTTCCTTTATTTTGTTCACAATTATCGTAATGAATATTGTAAAAGCGTGCCAGTGAAGTGCTCTTTTAACGGCACTATTAAGCACGGACCTCCCTTCAATAAGAGACGGAGGCCATAGTCTAGTATTTAATATATTATGTAAGTAAAAATTAATTTAATTTAATTTTTTATGACATTTTCTTTTAGTTTGTTTGAAAAAATGTTTTTAATTTTATGGTCTGAGTACGTGCTATTTGAACTTTTTACGATTAATAGGCTATCAAGTATCTACCCTGCAATACTTAGAGCAATTATACTCGTATTAAAATTTGATTAATTCTTCAGTAATAAATCAGCACTTTAAAATTGTGTGACACCAAATTGATTTAAAAACGTTTTAATACCAAGGCAATACGTTGAAAACGACCTTCTATTTATCTTAAGCCGGCTGTTTAAACTTTTCAAAACAATAACATAATTTGTTCAATTGTTGAGTGAATTGGAAATTCTGAAATAGATTATGAAATTGTATTGTTCAGCTCCTTTATTTCATAAAATTTCGTTTCATTTACCTTACCTTATATAAAAAATATTTAAACAACCAAATATGTATTATATGAAAATATTTTTTTATATTCATTATACTTACTTATTTTAGTTTTGCTTGTTCACATACAGATTGACAAAACAAAGGAAAATGCTTATGAAGCATATTTTTTAATATATGATTATAAATATTACTACCATCATACACCTACTTGTAATCTTTAATATCACAGCAAAAGTTAAAAAAATTATAATAATAAAATTGCTTATTATTATTTTTTTAGTTAGTTAACGATATGATTAAAAACGTATGGTTCAAGAACCCTTGTTAGCAACCGCAGTAATTGGTTAACAACGAAGAACATTTTATGTTATACATATCTACGTTTTATTTATTGAAAATGATTTCAATGAACTCGTTTGATCAATTACTTGTTACTTTGGCAACAGCAACAAAGTATATACATACAATGCTACAATATAAAGGTAATTTGTAACAATGTTATCAAAATTGTACACGTGTAACAATTTTACCATTTTAAACAAAATACAAAAGCGATTTTCAGAGTAATTTTGGGTTCTGTTAACCTTTTAAAATAGCCAAAAAAGCAAAGCGAACAAAGCTTACTTATAATTTTTCATATAAAATTATTAAGAAATGCTTCGTCTATGATCTGTCTGTTATAAAAATATGAAGTATTATACCTATTCGGTGAGAGTGTATTCGTCTTTCTGTAGGAACTAATCTCAGAAACCATTGAACCAATGTGAATACTGTTTCGTTATTGTATACAATAAGAAAACACCGAAAATTGTAAATAAGCTTGACGAGGACTGGTTTTTTTAACAAATAAACATTATAAAAGTGTGTAATAATTTATAAGTATGTTTAATATTAAATTTATATAAATAAACATTTATATTATTTTATATATATTGTTTTTGTTTTCTATAAATTATAAATTAAGAAATATCTTAATTGCAGTATTTATCTTCTTTATAATAACATGGCAAATCCTTCTTAGTCGCGATATCATTGTCGTCACAAAACGTCAGAATTCAGATACGAAATGGTATTTTAGTGTTGCCTCATGTATTTCGAAGCCGATAAACTAAACCGATGTCAACTAATTATATAGTGATGAGCGATATTTTTACGTCAAACGTATTTTCACTATCTTTGAACTTTTACAAAAAAGACGCTTTATATGCAGAAAAATATGTTGTTATACATAGGTATAACATTCTAAGACTTTTGTATTAAATATTTTGTCATAAACTTTGTTAACGTTATACTCAGTAAGTATTTTTTGTGTCAACTTGTCTCACAATATATATTTCTATCTTCGCAGAAATCTCTTAAACACCAGCAAATATCTAAGATTTAGAAATTTTTATTCGTTAGTTGTGACACATGGTAATAAATAAAAACAAACGAAAATTTCGTTCTCATTCATTTTCGGAGAACTTCGGAACTCGTCTTCGGTATCCAGTTTCATCTTAATAATAATCATCACTAATGGGGTCACCTCGAAAATATGAATTAGCTCCACAAAATGTGACTTTTATTTTTATAGACTTATTAGGTTTCATTAAAATTTAGTGTTTATTATCAAAATTACCACTTACATATTTTAATACATTGTTATTCATTACAGCTAATACATGAAGAAAATGTTGGTTGGAGGGAAACTAGAAACGAGGTTATTGTTTAGTCTACTTTCTTGGCTGAATTAAAGATGTTTTATTTTATCAAACGCTTTTAAAATACATGCGAGTATATAAAAACTATTGTATGGTAGGCAATAGTCTAAATTTTGATTGAGGTTAGAACTACGTATATGATCCGTAAATGTAATATGGTGGCCCATTTCTTTTTGTGGATGTAGTTTATGACGTCAATTTAGACGCGCTTGAGACTTACTTTATAATGAAGGTAATATTGCGCAATAAAAATAATGTATGACATGAATTACAAATAAAATTGATATATGGTTTTTCAGGGGAGCTAATGAACGATTTACTGCGAAAGTTATAATTGAACGTACTCATGACGTGTGTAGCAGAGTAAAATTACTTTCAGACTTCGGTTTATAGATGAAGTGCCTTTAATATTTACATCTATTGCGTATATATGTATGCCTAAAACGATTTATATGTTCTTGAGAGTACTTTGTTGAACATATGGAGTCGATGCCAGAAAGGCATTTCCTTTTAGTGAATACACGGTTTCGTCATGTGACTCAAACCCAGACAGCGACACAAATGACATCAAGACTTACTTGGGATATATAGCACTGTCTGGGTTATTATTACACCGTTTTGCAAAATATGCACTTGGCTTCAGTTCAACCATATTCTATCAAATGGAAACCAACAGTAAACAACGCTATGTCTCAAAAACAAGAAATTATTACGAGACGTTTGTTTATATAATTTGCTTAGGAAGATTAAGCTAATATTTACTAAAATGAATATTACAAAAATACTTAAAAAGATTTACATATTGTACCTACTTTATTTCTTATATATCTAGTTGACTGGTCAATTTTCAATAATTGTTGGGCTTCAAATTTTGCTATGCACAATACATTGCACAGAACAATTTTATCGTTTACCTGAATATCATACTACCGATATAGTTTCGTCGCAAAATTTTCGCTTTGCTTCTGATCTATAATAATATGTGTAGATTTATAACAGTTTTAAGAGCTGGTAAAATGAAAATCTGATGGATTACAGTAGTGATGGAAGTTGATCAGAAATGTTTATTGTTCAAGTCACTCATAGGTTTTGATTTGAATTTCGAACGCTAAAGTTGTTTGCTTCTTTTTATGTATTGTTTGATGCATAAAAGCAACAAGAACTAAAACGTCGGTTTTTGAGTACCTATCTGAAATTCCTTGAAATATTTCCAACTTGCATTCCCTGTCTCGACCAACTATTTTGGGACTAATCTGCAGAAACATTAAATTGGAAGCTTATTTCTTGCATTGTATGACACAAACTTTAATATCAATAAAGTTTTATTTTGTTAAACAAACTGTCTAAAAATGTGTAACAAACATAAGAATGTATTAATAAAAATTAATCGCTTAGCAACAATGTCTGGGGTCAAATCTCGGGCTCGGCGGTTGGCCTTGGAACTTTTATACGGAGCTTCTCGATTAGTATTGTGTCATATTATACAATACTTAATTGATAATACTAGTAGGTAAATGCTTTCAATGTCACATTTTTTATCCTAATTTATGTAACTTTCTGTTTTCGAGGTGCGGTGATGAACCGGTCCAAAGTACCCAAAATTTTTTCTAATTTACAAAAGTTGAAACTAAGTCTAATTACACAATAAAAACTAAATATTGCATATCACACATGATTACGCGTTGAAGTTAACAAATAATAATAATTATCAAATTATAACAATTTAGTGAACACTTTTCCATTTAATGAGCAAACATCATATTTAATCAATATAAGTAAAAAATACCTAATCGAGGTTAAGAGTTTGTGTATCAGAAATGGAAACCCTATTTATTTAGATATATTTTCATTTTAATTTTATTCTATTTTTTATGTGATGTATAGCTTTTAGAAACATTGTGTTAAACAGCAAAGATTTTAAATACACACACACTATGTTTAATAAAAACCCGGTTAAAAAACTGCCACACGCGACGGTTGAAACGGGATAAACATTAATGCTATTAAAATTATGCGATAAATTGGTACAACATTGTATTGGCGTAGGAGTCGTGAGGTGAGATAATCAAATTAGACGAGAGATAATCAAATTTATGTCTCACTATTGATTTTGAAATACATACATGCGTTTGAATAATACTGTGTTATGTAATAATATAAATGCGACATAATACGCTAGCTTGAAATGCATTAAAGACAAACATCAAAAATAAAAACAAATTTTGTGCCAAAATGTAGACGTATACAAAATAACCCACTTAGGTTTCGTTGCTATTTCAAGTGGTAGTGCCATGCTTGTTACCTTCGGGTAGCAGCCGAATGGGCCAGCAAGCCCCGTATAGTACCACTCTCTCACAGAAGACCGGCGTGAAGTGGCAGCTATGCTGTCGCATTTCGTCCGGTAAGTGAGAGTCCGGGAGGCCCACTCCCCATCCCTACTCCCGTCCTTCTCCCTCCTCCCTCCCTCCTTTTCCTAAAAGGCCGGCAACGCATCTGCAAGCCATGTGGTGTTGCAGATGTCCATGGGCGGAGGTGATCACTTACCATCAGGTGAGCCTCCTGCCCGTTTTCCCCCTTTGTCCCATAAAAAAAATCTATGGTTAAGAACCGTAACAAACAAACGAAATTTACTATTTTATATAGAGAATTTCAATTTCAATATAACGTTTAATATTAAATTTTAATTAACATTGCTATCTATGATACGTCGCAAAGTCTTAATGTTCAACCCTTCATTTCTTCTTTATTTAAAATACAGACTAATACAATATAACAGGCATCTTCTGTTATCTCTAACTACGAAGAATTTTGCTGAACAATTTACGCATCAAAGAATTGTATTTGGGTTTTGCGTTATCAACAAAACAAGGGGATTAACATAAACTTATATATTATTGTTTTCCGTAACATAATGTAACATGGGAAAACCGTAATTTAATTAACCATATAAATTTCCGAATTAAGGACAGCATTGAATCCATACGTGTAGTTGACTGGCAAGAGAAACCGGTTAGAATTTTAATTGTGATATGTGTCGTATTTCACCGGAAACTCCTCCTTTTTCTATTTCCCGTTTTAATATTTCCTACCTGTAAGTAATTAAGTGAATTAAAAATACTTATATACGTTGAGATAAAATATTTAAAATTAGAATTAACTCTTATCTTTCGTACTCGTACCATTTATAATATTTTTTATGATCTATGACAACCATACCATCATTGAGGTGGTTTTACCTATTAAATTAAACGAATAAGATGTTTATATATGTGTATAGAACGTTTTCTTATTAATCTAGTATTAGTAATGTTAATTAATTGATATGTGTATTAAAATGAAGCTTTTTAATTTAACTTCTTATTGACGCTTAATGCAGAATTTTCAAACAATTTTACTATCATTTTTTAAATGTTATAATTTTCTTTCCCATAAAGAATTATTAATCTTATATAATAACTAGCAATTCCTAGCAAAAAGTATGGAAACATTTAGATTGCAATGTAAATTAAAAAACATGAAAATTTAGTGACATTCCTTGTTTTGCCCCTGTAGGGTACAAATATAAATCATAAAAAAATAAAAACTTGGTCTAAAAATAAAAAAAAAATAAAAAATCTGGAGAGGGTCACTCTTATCGCCTAGGCCCCTAGGGGAATAAAAAAATAGCCTACGACCAATTTTTTAGACCTTCCAGATATACACAGAAATTTTCATAAAAATTTGTCTAGTCGTTTCGGAGGAGTTCGATAACAAATTCCGTGACACGATATTTTTATATATTAAAGATAATAATGATAGAATACAAGACACATGTATGTAGGATGAGGTGAGTAATTTTTAAAGCAACTTAGAATATGTTATATAACGTATGTAATATTTATTTTATTAAGCATTTTCCTAGAAAAAAACCAGAAGCCATCATTGTTTATTTATGGTTATTTCTGTTGACGTGATTCATAATAATATATGGCTATCAGGTATGTTCATACCGTTTTATGTATGTCATATATAACTTCCTTTTCATATTTTTTTATACCTACCTAAATACTCCTCGTTTCTTTTAAAAATAAGATTTTTACTTTGGTTTCTGTACATTTGAAGGATATAAATCTAAATAAAATATATGACGTGATTGAAGTTCTATCCTTACTTCCTTACTAATATTATAAATGTAAAAGTCACGCTGTCTGTCTGTCTGTCGCGCTTTCACACCAAAACTACTGAACCGATTTAAATGAAATTTGGTACGCAAATAGTCTAGAGCCTGGAAAAGGACATAGGCTACTTTTCAAGGCGAAAAAAGGGCTGCTAAGGGTTGAAATTGGGGATGAAAGATTGTATGGAAATAACGTTATTCTGGAAGCTAGAAGCTTGAAACTTATTTTTTAGGCTTTTGATTAGATGTAAGTAAGTAATTCAACGTTTGTAAAAAATGTATACTAAAGGGGGTACCTAGGGCTAATAAAGCAAAGGTCTTATAAAACAATTCTTTATAGACTGTAGAATGACTTGATAACACTGTATAGATGAATGAATTATAACTTTCAGATTTATTTTTATGCTTACTTTATCTTACAAATCCCATTTGACAATTTAATCACCAATCAAGAAAGACAGAGCGAATACGAGTTGTAAGTAATCCGTCATCTCTAGTACAGTTTTATCTATCAAAATACCTACTGATAAGATTAAAAAGATGATTTTATTATAGATATAAAACGTTTATCTAAGTGTAATATATATCTTGTGTACCTTTCGTTTTCTATAATAGAGTATTGGACGTCATCTTTTTTATTACTTAACACTAACAGACTTTGATGAGATTTAGGATACAAAAAAGTATTACTTATATATATAAAATAATATAGATTATACGCATTATAAAAATATTCTTATAATCGTAACTCAATTACATCTATGCGATTTAAGATCTTCACATATTACATTGTTGGTAATAATATAAAAGACAAGTGACAACAGTCAACAAGACTCTTTAGGGTTTGAAACGCGATGTTAGTCAGTCATATAACCTACCTCAATAAAAGTGATATTATTCTTTCATACAAGTATGAAAAACAAACAAATTATTAGCTCTACATATTATTAATATGTAAATACATTATTATAGATACAGTGATGTAACTTCGTTTGGAAATATTTGGTATCTCTTTGGTATAACCTTCTGGTATAACCCATAATACTACTTTTAAATGTATAAAATTTCCCCAGCAAATAACCAAATGGATAACTTAAGGAACTGTATAGGTATATGAGTCATAATGTTGTTATTACGAAATTAGCTTGAACTAAGTTTCAAATTTTGCAAATGAGTTCATTGACTGTACCTGAGTCATCTAACTATCCTATCTATTCTATATCTTCTATATCCATACTTTACCTGAATCTTTCCATAGATACTTATATATTTTCCTGTTTGTCTGTCTGGACGGACATCAAGTCCAATCAAGGATAAACAGTATGTAGAAATTTCGGTTATACATTTGTTTCACGTTAAATCGAATACCTCGTACACAGTATGTCGTAGGTACACGACGTTAAGTATTACAAGGTAAAAATTGGTACATCCAAGTACAATTTGATAACATTTCTTGCTTGAAAAACTTTTTTAAATTGATATTTTAAAGGAATTACTTTAACTTAAAGTAAAGATAGTTATAGGAAGGATATCGAACTAAAAATAAGTACACATCTCTAAAATACCTTCTGACATGGTAAATATTGTTGCCGTGTTCAAGCTCTTGTATTCAATCAATTTCCGTGTATTGTAACCCAGATATCTGACGTCAACGTAATGAGATTTAGCAGAAATATTTTAAAACTTGTAGGTTTACTAAATTTATATGCAAAGTGCCAATTATAAATACCCAAAACTAGTAATGTGCTAATAAGGTCAGTCCAAAACTGTATATATGTAATATTTTGTTGATCAAAATCTGCTTTGTAAGCGCGTTTAGATTTAAT
The DNA here is from genome assembly GCA_951802675.2 of Boloria euphrosyne. Lineage (NCBI taxonomy): Eukaryota > Metazoa > Arthropoda > Insecta > Lepidoptera > Nymphalidae > Boloria > Boloria euphrosyne. Next base: position 8,578,007 of record OX637877.1, read on the forward strand.
AAGAAGAAAAAAACACAAAAATCTTCATACGATACTGTAAATATAAAGGTATGTTCTTAGTTCAAGCAAGGATTAAGAAGGCAAGATGGGCGTAAGTTTACATTTAGATTTTTTCTCCCGATACAAAAAGGACTTTCCGTGGCACTTTCGTGCCTACATTACACTACAAAAATCTAGACCAGATTGGAAGTCTTCACTTGATACATATATTTTTATCACCAAAGAAACAAACATTTGATTTTTATACCTGGATTTTAAAGGTAACTTTATGTTAACTCAAAAACTCATACTAATTTAATTCCAAATCATGATTCTGAGAATAATTTAGTATTTCTGTGAATATTGCAGCGTTAATATTATATTACTTGCCTACAAATATTTTTTTGCAAAAATAAATTAAGGTTAATTAATTGATTATGCTTCATAAGAGAATATTTGGTCAAATTCCAATTGATTATTAGTATTTAACAGATAACAGTCTACTAAAAAATTATTTTAGGCAAGTTGAAAATTACAAAAAAGAGATTTTTTTTACTTAGAATAAGAGTTTTTTGAAGGAGGAGTGTGTCATTTCTTCAATAAAAGGTAAATCGGATTCCATTTGTTAAAAATATACCACCACCAGATACTTCTTCTAATAAATCTAATAAATATATACAAATATCGTGTATCACAGTGTTTGGTATCGAACTTCTCCATTTACGGCTTGACCGATTTTTATCAATTTTTTTGTGTTTATTGGGTAGGTCTCAGAATAGGCGTACAATTTTTTTTTATTCCCCTAGGATCTCCAGATTTCTTATATTTTATTTTTAAAGCAAATTTTATTGTAAAATAAATAGCGAAAAGAACGCGGGCGGAGCCGCGGGAATTCCTAGTACTCGTAATATATACAAACGTAGCTATAGTAGTTTTATCTTCAGAAGAATTAGCAGTCAACTTTATGGATATAAGAATAATAAAAAAAATTCAATATAATAGTTTACTCGTAGTTATTAAATATTCGCTACTCGCTATTAAATATTTGTATTGCCTTAACGGATATTTCACACATACGATCTACGTATATATTTGCTGTGAATTTTTAAATAAAATATATTTTTTTTAAAATATGTACATACTATAGTTTACTTTATCTTATATACTTGAATTTCTGCACGGTAATGAAAAGGGTATCATAAGCAAGCCGGATGAGAAATACATAAGGCCATTTAGATAATATGCGACGTGTCGTAACCAAAGTTCAGATTTCATTTTAAGGTCAGCTATTTGGCTCTTGGTCATGGAATATCTATGGTTGCCACGTATATTATGACCGATCACTCCTCAGACGCGTGCCACCTTTATAGTGTTTCACAGTAATTATTCATGTTCTGACGTACGCATTCAGTGAGACTTTTGTTTCGAAATAATGAGGCTCGTTTGCTGTAGATTAATTGTAAAATATTATTTAAACGTAAAATGACTTACACGTATTAATTATTTAAAATTTTAAAAGTTCTTTGTTCTATTTAAAGCTAAATGGTAATTTTAGTTTTGTAAATTACTTATTTAGTATTAGGTTTCAAATTAAATTGTTATTAAGAAAGGGGGCGTTTTGGTATCTGCTCCTATCAATAGCCTCGCATATGTCGATACTCATGATAACGATTTCCTAATTAAACGATTAATACAAAAGTGGTTTTCAGCTATAAATAGGACTTTCATAATACCTACTTCTAGGAATAATAATATTGAGTCTAGAGTGCACATCTCTAAAAATCGAAGTGCATATCTCGTAGATTATTTTTATTATGTTTTCAAGAAATCTTTCAACAAATCCATAACAACATAGGCAAAAACTTCAATCCAAATGTATCACACAATGTGTTTTTTTATATTTTTATTTTATAGCGTTTCTTACATAATCGAAAATAATGTTCAGCATACGATAGTGTAAATTGCGTCAACGGTCACAGTTTTAATATCCACAAAGAACAATAGACATAGAGCGAACAAATAAAAATCACATAAGTATTTTAAGTTCACTTGAAAATAATAAATATAAATTATTCATATTGACTGTGAATCATACTAATAGGATGAATACGAAAGTTTTCAATGAGTGTGTTGTTGGTTACGTCTTTACGATGTAACACTTAACAGATCTGAGTGTATCGAATGAATACAGATTACTTTCTGAAAATTATTATATACATAGTATCATACCTTATATTTAAAATAAATGTACTACATGAGTAATAGCTATGACAGAAATTTAGAGATTTTTTAAACCGAAAATTACCGAAACATAATAAATAATAATACCTATATGTATTTTTTTAATTATGCATTCCTTGTATGAAAATCAAAGTCATATCATTTATGAATATTTTTTGCGCAGTATGTTTTACCGCCTTGTCAAGATAGCGATTATCATTTAATATAGGAAAAATTAGACATAGACATGTCTGGATAGTTGTTTTATATTACTGCGATATAAGTAATTACGAAACTCTGACGCCGGATTTTGGAGCACATCGAAGGTGAATCATTAATACGTTTTAAAAACAAAAAGACAATTTATAAAAAAACGTGCTCATATTATCTTTTTTACCAACTTCATTTCATACAGGTTTTAACATGTTAAGATAAATCAATTAAATTAAAAAAAAAGAAACTAATCGAAGCACAAATTTTTATGTTCTAAAAATTTCTGTTTTTATATTTGTAAATTCATATAAAAAATACAATCTTTGACTAATTATTATTCAATAAAAAGAAAACCTATATTAAAAATATCACCTGTTATATTGACACTGTCGTCATCCTAAACTGGTATACAACTGTAGTACATACCTAAGTCTTTATTCGCATCCACTTTCTGATTTCTAATCTGTCAATTACGACGGGTATTAATATGTTTATTTAATTTCTATTGCATGATTGGAAATAGAAAATATTCAAGTCTCAAGTTTAAAGATTTCAATTGAGCTTCAAGAACAAAATTATATGGAGCTTTTTACGAATAAAGTTCTGACGTCACAGAACTTTTACATTACAAGAATATTGAGTAACTGGCGTTTACGTCGATTTTTATGAAATAAATTGAAATAAGGAGATATTTTAATGTAAAAAACAATCACATTAAATTTTAAGCAAAAGAATTTAAATACTATTATGAAAATATTCTTTTTAAAAAGCTTTAGGAATGCTATACGTAGCTACGGTCGCAAGCGAAGTGAGGGTAAACACAAATTTCATTTTAAATTGGCATACATGGACGTTGAATGTAATTATATTACACCAACACGTACACTGTTAATAGATAACACATGGTTATTTAAACAACTTCTTCACATATCATTGTATACTCTATAGGAATAATAAAACACCTTTGATTTTACTCTAGAAATAATGATTATTTTAATAACTAACCTTTTATTGCAAGTAATGTTTTAAGTGAACGTTTAAACAACACAGCTGTGCAAAGGTGTTAATTTCGCAAAAATGTAATACAATTTTTGTAATCTTTTATGTACTAAGAAAAAATAAATTTTCCTCCACAGTAAATCAATATAAGATAAATTGTCTCGGAGTTAAATAAATAGTTAAAAAACCACAAAATCCATGTACATGAGCTGGTACTAGTTATTTGAACATATTTTATAGTAAATGTACTGTAATAATATTCGAAATCTTGAATTTTATTGCTCCTTGAGCATATTACAATATGCATTTCGTTTGTTGTACACTCATCTGTATCACGGTCATGTTAATATTGTCCTATAAACTTTATACGTTTGAAATAAAGGCTAAAATATTTCAGTTGAATGTGGGCCATAGAATGATTAAGTGACGTAGCTCTACCTTGGCATCTTTGATTGAGTAACTCTAGCAACGTAACTGCGTTGGAATTTTCTAAGAAAATTTATGGAACTAAGATAAAACGCTTTTTGTTTACATTATAGTTATTATAATGTAATAATAACAATAATATTATTTAATTACGATATTATGTAGAATACATATTATGTAAAAAGATTGAGTAAATTTTTCTATGAGAATATGATATCTAACTTGGGGGAAATTAATATAAATGGCAATACTGTCATTGAATATTTTCCGTTAAAGGTTTTTGTATTTAAAATTCACAAAATAAATGTTTTAACCTATTGCGAAATAGAGACACGATCTTCATGGATATTACAATCACGCCTCACGATATTCTCTGTAAGAATAAGTCATGCACTAATTCTTGTCATTCTGTAAGACATGAATAATTATCTTTATTTCAATATGAATACGAGTTATTTTACGTTTGTCACGTTATTGAGTGCTGTGACGGATACTTCGTAGTCTTCATTGTCAGGCATACGTAGTACCTAAATGTATATTTTGCATACAACCAATAGTATCTGCTTGAATAAAATACTATTTAAATAAACAAAATATCGTTTTTAATACATTTGAAGTAGATTTCAATGAAAACACGTTTTCAATTAAAAAAATTGACTCTTAGATGAATTGAAACTTAAACACGAATAGGTATAATGTTGTTTTTGTACTATATTATAAACTTTAAAACACATCGTTAATCAGAAAAAAGCTTTTAACTAAATAATAATAAATTACAACCTCCTTTTTTTGAAGTTAGTTAAACATAACGATATTGATAATATTTTCTCATAACGATTATATATGTAGTCATTATTATATATAATCTTATATCTTATTTATGTAATATAGTACCTACAATAAGATTTTTATATCAGAACAAAATCTCTCGAGTGTTAAGGTACTCACTCGTATTACGAACATCGTGACTTGCTGAATGGTTTGGAACACAATAAACATTGTCTTTATTACATTGGTATAAGTAGATACGGACACATCATTTTGTATAAAGCATTCGAAATTCCCTTGGGTAATTGCACTGTCATCGTGTTAAATACCAACAATTTTCCTCATCTTTAACCGAGAAACATTAAACATTTTCCTTGTAAAAGCTTCTAATTATATAAAAGTATATTGCTAACATGTTTTGACGTTAGACATAAGATTTATTTTATTAAAAACGAACAAACCCCATTTTGCTTCGCTGGGCATAAGTTAAAATAAATTAACGTGTTCTTAAAATTTTCCAATAAATTAAAGGAGCCTAAGTTACTTGTTATAACATTACGTATCTGCGAGTGAAAGTATCATCAAAATCGGTCCAACCGTTTCAGAGATTAGCGTGAACAAACAGACAGACAGACAGAAATTATAAAAAATGATTTTATGATGTAAGTAACGTATATTATACTTTCATATTTATTTTTATGCATTTAGTTAAAAGCTGTTAATTTGAAATAAAAAACGGACACTTCAATATTATTTATATGGGCACGTGCAATAAATGAATTCGTATTATTATGCAGCAGTGTTTCCTGATTTCGTATAATATAATTCAATTTATTACAAGCTTATTGCTAATAATTAGAATTTCTCAGCATAATTTCGTTTGAATGTTAGTTTTGTTATGTCAAGCGTGGGCTTCGGGAACTGGGAAAAGCTGTAAAGAGAATCGAGACCTATATATTTTCTTAACTATAAATCCACCAAGTCGGTGTTTACTATACGTCACTCATGACTTCGTTCCTGTACAGCGAAAGAATAAACATTTTGTTATGCTGACCAATAAACATGTGAATTATCGAGATCCGTCTAACAAATTTTTTAGAAAATATATTTCCACTACAAACTTATTTATTTATTCACATTTTAAGGCGATTTATTTCCACGAACTGTATAAGATAACATTTTTTTTTTATTTTCAAGTGGTATTATTTTATCTACTAGGTAGTTATATTAATTAAGTTTTTGTTTCATACATTGGAACAAGAAACTAATTTTTTGTTCAATGTTCAGGTGACAACATAAAAAGAATAAAAAATACAAGCATGGTTTTTTATGAAATATAAGTATAACATATATTTTAACATACTCTAGTGTATACTTGTTTTAAATACCATGTAATGATATAATAATTATTTAAATATATAAAAGGGAAAGGTCCCTCACTCATCACGAAATATCGAAAACCGCTTGACGTATGTATAAAGATGAAATATGGCAGGGAATTTATAGTTAGCAGACGTCCGCTAAGAATGAATTTTGCAACAGGGTCGGATTAAGGAGGTCTAAGAGCTCTCGCAAATTTGTATGAAAATCCTTCATTTTTTGTGCTACAAACTTAAAATATGGCAGCGGAGGCAGGCGCAGCAGATCACCTAGGGACGAACCCGAGCAAAGCGAGTAGAAGTCACTAGTTTTATTTAACCTTGACTTTCGGACTTCATTTTGTAGTCGTGTTATTTACGCTAACCGTATCCTATCATATTTCGTTATAACTTCATAATGGGATTGATGATTATAATTGTTTTGTTCTTTAGCTGCATTAATCGCTGTTGCAAGCAAAAACTATATCGGTGCGCGATTCCTGGAGAAACACATCAGACGGAAATAACGTAGATACCTGCTGGTTCGAGTTAATAATAATGATCGTTTTTTGTTTTCATCATCAAAAAAAATCATTACTTTTAAATAAGCTTTTATTTTTAAAGCTCATATTTTCTTTAAATGTATTATTAAGTTGTTGGTATTTAATATACTATTAAATTTTTCATTGAATAGTTATTCAGACTATTATCACCAAAATAACACAATTAGAAGCTTAATTTGTCAGCAAATTTTTAATAACGAATTAAATGGGACAGATATACAAAGTTACATTAACGTTTGTAAAAATAAATACCTGTGTAGCATATATTCACGATTATATTATGATCATTTGGATCGATTTTACGCTTGATTTAGTTTTCACATCCGCTCTTGCTGTCCTCATTACGATGCGTCAGGGCGGCGCCATGGCCCTTGACGGTAACGGAAATTGAAACAAGTATGGCAAACCAGATATTACCTTATAGTTCAATAGACATACGTCATGATAAAAATTATATCGATAGCTCGAAATGAAATACTAGTTTTTTTATAACGAGTTCCAATCGTTTAATCACAAAAGTTCACTCGTACATATTCTTTATGAAATGAAAGAAAATCTAATTAATGGTACTTATGCTAAATCTGGTCTAAATTGCATCAAGAGGTATAAGAGCTTGATCAAGACAAAGGAGCCTTTAAATCCTCAGCTTGCTTTTAAGTTTCCTATATAGTACTTAATACGTATACAGTATATAAATGACAATTTTAAAATGTATGAATGAAGTTAGTCCTTTTTTATACCCAATAAATCCTCATAAATCACATGTGGCTCTTTCAGAGCCACATGTAATTTATGATTTATAATGAAACAAACGTTACTTCTTCTTCTCGAATTGATAGCTAATGCAAATTGAGCGTGAAAACGTGTAAAGCCATTATGGGCTTATCAGTGGCATCCATAAGCTCCTGTAAGTTGAAAACATCAAAAATAACAGTTTTTTAAATTGCATTTGCAGGAAGAGTATAATGGTTTATCACGGGAAGAGCTAAATTAGTGGCCTAACTAAAACTGCTTTATGATGTGTATATTATACATAAACGATAGCACGTCAGTGTAAAAGCAACATTAATTAATTTATACGTAACAGATACATCATATGAAGAATATAATAAATACATTATACTTACATATCTTTCCGCCAGATGTTGAATGTAAGTAATTAATGATCATGTTTAATTGCCAAGCGGGCTCATCATATTATATCTACTTTATCTTAAAGACAATGTTGTATAAATGTTCTTACTTCTTTAACCAGTGTGACGTAAGTACAAACTTTATTTGAGTACCTTTTTTAAAAGGTCGCGTAGTTTCAAGGAAATACACCTCTAAAACGTCTTAAATTTTAAATTAAATTTGGCATTTAATTTTAATTACCGTTTACCTAGAAAGTCTCGAAGTGATAAATAATAATTTATAGGAGAAAATAAAGAAAACTACGTTCCCTAATAGTTTTGTAGGTAACCTTCTACCCAAATTATTTTTAAATCCCGAAAATATGTATGAAACTCTCCTGAGTAGAAGTACGACTTGAACAGAATTATTTTTTGTAATTTCCTTATAGATACAGACTCCTCATATTGACCTCGTGTTTAAATAGGGTAAATATGCATTTGTTGTTATTATAAGTATTAGTAGTTAATGACATTATTTACATAGTTCATGGCTTTACACTATATCTATAGAAGATATATTAAATTGAACTTCTTTGGTAAACATCGTGTTTCTAATGTGGGATCTAATTATGGTGGTTGATGTGTTATTTACTTTGCTCAATCAGCTCAATGCTATTTGTTATAATTAGGTTCGAAGTATAAATTTTCATATCATTTATTATTAAATTGAAACTTTATAATAATGAATAATAAATACGAATATATCCCTACTCGTCGTCTGACTGTATTGTTTTTTGAATCAACCAGTATCTCAATAAAAATACGTAAGTCGGTATTAAGTAGGTTAATCTGTAAAATAAAATAATATGTTGTACATATAGGTTATTCAACCTTAAAAATATTAGAAGAAAGAAGGAAATATGATGAGATTGCAGTCAGCCTGTCCAATTTTTTTAGTTTTCGATGACGCACCATCTATGACAGTGATAAAAAAAAACATTTTATAAAGTATAATTATATACATTTAATTTTTCTGCCATCAACTGCCATTTGTCAAAAATAACATCTATAGCTATAAGGCAAAGATAAAGCAACATTCATATTGGCTTATTAAAGTTATCAATGCGTAAAGACTTTACGCCTCATTCGTTTATGTACTCGTAAATAACAACATGCACATGATGCGACTGTAGATGAAGATGATTACTGACTCTACTAGCTGCATTCTAATGTCATTAATCATTTAATACATTCATTTTCTTTTGTCACTTAGTTGTATAAAACTTTGATTTTAACGCGTAAAACTCATCTTTTAGAAGCTAACATTACATCAAATTTAAGTTCAAAATACTTTATCTTCTATAATATAAAAATGAAGAACTGGCGATCTGGCATGGTTCTTATATGAGTTGCTTAATCATCTATATGTCTCACTGCCACAATCTAGTGTCGACATGTAGTTTTAAAAATCAGCTACAGTAACAGGTTTATGTCATTTACATCGGAAGTTCAGTAAGATTACTACTCGGATGAACTGCTTTCATAAAAAAATATCCGGTCTCGGAGCAGAGGCCACACAGCACGTATCCAAAAAAGGTGTAACGTGTCACGTATCGTGAAAAAGGTAATAATAACTCATCCCGTTAAATACATTACTCTATAGCACAATTTAGGTGCTTTAAAAATATATATATTTGATTGACCGCAAGTTTCTGTAAAATAATGAAAGTACGAGTACCTAAACACAAAGATTTCTTAACGTAGTTAAAATATTGCTCAGCGTATAATCTAGAATTGAAAAGCAGTGTAACCTACTAACTAACGTGTGCTAGATTTCCATTGTTCGCCTTTGAATATCGTGTTCTCAAATATAGTTTAGTAAGACGAGGTCGTACCTATTTCATTTCAAACGTCTTAAGTTCCGTAGGTTTTTAATTAGATTTTAGATGTTATATGAAAAGTGAATGTGTATTCGTATATTTATTTGTTCTTGTTTCACATCGAATTATAAGCAAGAAACGATTATACTTGGAGGACGGAATATATTTAAAAGAGTCAATAGTGATATAAGACACTTTTTACGACGGGAAAATTTGTAGATTTGTTCTCACGGAAGATCAAGTTTTATTATTTAACTGTAGCTGTGGCCTGCGCAGTCACATTTATGTGATACAAATTATATTTAAATAATGAAGTAAATGTCTATTTTTTTGTTACCTTGTGACGCTTAAGCTACTGAATAAATGTCAATGGAATATGGCTCGTGCGAAAATCATGGAGACGACACGACGACGACGACAATATAGGTATATTGTTCGGTGTAGTTATGTTCTAAGAACAGCTGAGTCGATAGTTTGACCAATTAACTAAATAAGAACTTTTTAAGATTATCTATATAAATAAAAATGAATGTTGGTACGCGCATAACTCAAGAATGGCTGGAATAATTCGGCTAATTTATTTTTTTGTATGTTCCTTAAGGTCCACGGATTGTTTTAATACTAAAAAAAAGAAAAAAAAATGAATGTGGGTAAGCGCAAAACTTGATAATGGCTCGACAAATTCGGCTTTATTTTGTATGTTTCGTAAGTCACACGGAAGGATTTAATAATAATAATAATAAACTAGGTTTGTAAAAAACTTATACTAAAGGGCGTATCTAGGGAGGAACCCGAGCGAAGCGAGGGTGAGTCGCTAGTTATAAAATAATACTGATAGAGTACATAAACGTTTTTAAAACATTGTTTTTGTCTTAGAAATTTTTAATAGATTAATTTAAAAATAGTAATAAAAGCATCAACATATAAATAAACTGTCTGAAGTCTAGACATAAATATAAATCACGACAATCTTTAGAACCACTTAGTTGAATCAATATTTACATAATCGATCAATAGTGTTTATGTTTCATACTGATTCTCCGAAATGTCACGGCTTTCTCTTTAACGGGAATACTCTTCCGTTAAAAAATATTACGCACAATGGAATAATAGTGAAAGTCTCCATATTTGGTTACTCCAAATGACTGTTTTGTAATACATTTTGCTGTCAATTTTGTCAACCTGTGGTTTGTAATAACAAGACCTAAGTATTTTCAGAAAGTCTTTTCTGTGAATAGGTTTCAAATAAAAAGTTATATAAATCCGCGAAAGTTTTATTCAAATTATATCAATTAAGTAGCAATGTCAATGAATGTAGACTGTAATAATAATTATTAATAACCTACCTTCCGGTGTGATCTTTGGCACTGTGAATCAACTGTCAATATAAAATTATTGCAAGGATCCAGATAATGAAATATTCAATAATGTATGAGTTTAAGTTACTATCATTATCTTTTGTGAACAGTTCTAGAGAAAGTATTAATTGAAAATATTAATACTCGTATTATGCCTTTTTTACGGCATATTGCTGCTCGACGGCTTGCCTTAGTATATAGATATTTTTAGTTTTTACCTATATCCGGTAAGTTGTGCGTGATTGTGTGATTAATTGTATCGTTTATAGCCCCAAGTAAGACCCAAGACACAAGTAAATATCCTTTAAAGCCTTATCATTAGCCATTATATAAAACAGTATATTATGTTATAAAAAACTTCTAGAAATAATGATATCATGAAAATTACATTGAATATTTTACTAAAATAGAATAACAAGATTATGAAATATAACACCTTCTATGATTATATATTTACGTTAAGTAATTGGCTTTCTATTATCCATCTGTTATCCAGTTTACACCGCCTAAAGATATGACACGAAATGTTTCGGTTAAAAGGAAGCCACTTTCACTTGCGCTCGGCTCCTGCTTACATTAAGTCTTAATTTTACCGAACTAACTGTAAGTTTATATAACGCTTGTGCTGAGGCCCACTTTCCTAGATGCTATCGAAATTCTATAATTACAGGGTATTAAATAATGTTTGGTGAATTATTTTAAAATATATATGTATAAGGAAACACACGAAATTTTATAAAATTAAACATACCTACATTATTATTTATTATCCTATTTTATACCTAATAATAAATAATCGAATAAAATAATTTTAATTATGTGTCAAATTAATTATTACAATAAATATATCGTAAGAGCTTTGACGAGTCCTGTTATCGGAATAATCAAGGTCGAGAATATATTTTTTTATATAAATATTTTACATATTAATTATTGATAGAGCATATACTATAAAGAATCTGTCACTGACGCAATTAACAGTGTTTGTAAGACAGACGTGCTACCAACCGGATTTTTCTAGTAAGTACTTACATAGGTAAATAAAAAAAAATCTGAAAAATCACGCATGACTGTTTACGAGATACGTTACATAGCGCAATACATACATATGTTAAAGTATTATTGTTCTAGAAAAACAATTTAGAATTTGCAATTAATTTTTATTCCACTATTAATTGCTTTAAATTGATTAATTGTTATTAAAAAAATAAATATTTCAATATAAAACACTTCGTGCATTAGGCATATTTTGACAGGTGCCGATACTTCCTATTGCCTGATAGAATAGAATATCGAACAGATAGTATTGATTTATGTAACATGAGTAAGTATTTGATCCATGGCAACATAATATGTAGATTGAGCCGCTTGCAGCGCTTCTATTATTACGAGCACTTTTAATACAAACGTATTCAGTTAATAAAAAAGCGCTTTATTGTATAACGATGCAGGAACTGCATAGTCTGCATTAGCGGTGTCTTAATGTGCCTTTTGAAGAAAAAGGTTACACGTGGAATGATAAATGTTAATTAAGCATATTTAGAGGCAAGACGGCGCCAATTATAAGGCTGTGTGACACACGATATCTAAACAATACATTTTATTGTTAGAATTTTGTTTTATAGAAATTTTCTTTACTTCGTTTTATATTTAATTAGGATATAATTGTAAACATGCTTAATATATAGAATAAATATATAAATACAACAAGGTACTAATTTTTTAAACTTTATTTCATATAGACATGTTAGAAAGTTAGAGACAGATCTAAACCTATACCTATACCTAATACAATTATAATAGATTTATTCTCTTTGGAAATCATTATTTGAATACACATCAATCTCAATACAAAGGCCGAATCTATAGAGTTTAACATTTTGGTTACATACCTATGTGTTTGGTTGTTTGTATGCATCACAATAAAACCACTAGACAGATTTTGATGAAGAATCGTAAAACATGTGAAGTCCGCCAACACGCACTAGGCCAGCGCGGTGGACTATGGCCTGATCCCCCTCGTACTGAGGGAGGCCCGTGCCCAGCAGTGGGACGTTAAAAAGGGCTGATGATGATCAAGAAAGCAAAATATATTATGTAATTAAAATATATGTAAGTTAGTTCAAATAATAAATACTGATAGATATAGAAAGATCAAAATGATAGGTAAACTTAATTTTTTAGTTGAATATTTTTTTAAATTTACCATGAGATCGTCAAAAATATTTGTGAAATAGATTTGACATAACGGAAATAAAATTATGGGTAGCATTAATAGCAAAAAAGTATGACAAAACCATGATAAATGTTAACAATTGAATTTTAAACAGCTATGCAATAAGCATTAATAATATTGCATCAGTAATAACTGTAACAATGATTACATAAATGCTTTATGTAATAAAAATCAAAAATGTGTTCAAAAAGGATTGCCAAAATACAATTCAGTAGATTATAAAGGATTATTTATTGAGTGAGTTATTTTAATATTACTTAGTGAGTTTTCCTAAATTGTGTATGATACCTACCTCCTTGTCTCTCTATATGTACTGTAATAAAGCTATAATATCCTATAATCAGTACTTAAATAACACTTCAAAAAAAAGCTAAGCTAAGCTTAAAAGCTCCACCTGGTACTTTTTGGACCTATTGTAAAAAGATTCTAAATAGTGCTGTTTTCTAAATAAAGTTTACATTTGATTGCTGCTAAAATTAAGCCTGTATCTTACTTTTAAAGTCGATCCTTACTTATATTCTAATTCCTATTTGATTCTTTGATATACTCGTAACATAAGTCAGGAGGTATAATAAGTATTAGTATAATATTAACATTTTATATAAAGTAATTTTGTAAATGAAATAAATTAATAATGATTGAGTCACATAAAACATCACGAGCAGACGATGGCTAGCAACAAAATTTACAAGGAAAATAATTTCGCATAAATTTTTGAATTTATATGTTATTGGAACAATTATTTTACCGGTTTAGCTCTGTGTAAATACTTATATTACAAATGTTAAGCCGTGTTTAAATTTCTTCATGCAGTAATTTTCACTACTTTGATAATAATAGTTACATTAATTGAAAGATAATCTCTACTTACAAGGCAAGTACAGTCTGAAGTACGACGTAAAGAATAGAAAACCCCCAAATTTTATCTCAACCTTCTGTAGAAGGTCAAGGAAATCAAAAAAGTTATTTGTTCTCTTATAAGTATTTTGTATTCTAGACTATTTTGGTGTATAAAAAATGCGGAGGTTTTTATTACGTTGTTTTATAGACAAAAGTCCGGCTCGAATTTTTAATAAGTCAATTTGAGCTCGAGTGAGATCTTTAAGAGTTCCATAACCTAGATGAAGGTTAGGAGCGTTAACCCCATACGACGAGGACGTTGCACTAGACACCTGATTCTATTGCAAGGAATCTTGGTCATTATACCCTCATGACTAAGAGACAAATGAAATTTTTAATCTACATATTGAATATGCAAGCGTAGGTTACCGCATTTCTAATAAAGCAATTTATTTATCAGATTCAATTTCATTGATTACGTAAAGACAGTATCTGTTAATTAAAAAAACTTAGATGTAATGTTATCCAATTTATTGTGAAAATATATAGTAAATACCTTTATATATAAAAGAAATTACAACAATATATTTTATATTTATATTCTGATGAGCTATCTACATTCTACTCAGTTTCCCTTACTAAGTAACTATGTACATTAGCATTCAATCCTATCACTATGCTAATAAAAAGTACTTTTACAATAATCTTCGCGAACTTGCAGCATATAACTAAAGTTTATCGCCTTGTATTGATTTAAAAATATATATTTTTGAAACTAGCAAAAAAATCACTCTTGTCGCTTATATAAGTAGGAAGCTTTAACATTCAGCGTTTGTCTGCTCTGTCGCTGAAGGACTGTATAATTATTATAAACGCTAGAATTTTTATTTAAAGGCTAAGTGCACTTACCTATTAATGAAATTTTCTGTTTCCCATCTAACTACCTTTTATATGTAAAAGCATCAAAAATATTTTCATAAATTATATAAAATAAGTTAAGTACTAAACTTTGAAGCAATATTAGCGTGTCTGGCACCGCCATCGATCTAGTGTTTTCCCTCATTATCGATTTGTCCGAGGATGCAATGCGGTACAATTGCCGCAAAGTGGTACGCTTATTAACAACTGGTTCAGAGCGGTTCACGTACGCCATATTATATTGCAATATGAAACTACAATTATTTAAATACTCCTATAAAATATGAGAAAAAGCTTCAAAATAGTTATCTCTAGTGTACCTTATGTTATCTAACAATTGCAAAAACTTGTACTTTCGAAGTTTTAATCTCTGTTTAACACTATGTAGATAATAATAAAACAAAACTTTAAAAAAATGTATATAGTAGTATATAGTAATGTATGTAGCCATAAAGAAATTCATTCAACTCATTGCCTTTGGGGGTAGGATCTTCGTATGTTAATTCATCTATTGTTTTATATTTTACGTGACATTGGCCTAACCAGCACTTTTAAAAGCCATATCAGGTACATAGTAAAGAAAATGAAAAAAAAATATATATCACGTCAATTTAGAATTTCCTAGGAAGACATAAAATTCAAAGTAAAGAATGTTATTATTTAGCTTGAAACATAAAACTGTTTATTCATTTAAACCCATTCTAAAAGGTTTAGGCTTAAATTATAAGTCTATTGTTCTAATTTGAAATAAAAAAAAAGTTTAAGTACAAAGTATTTTATCATTTACCTGATTCATAAATATTTACGACGAAAGAATGTAATTTATATATATTTTCATTTGATTCAAAGTTATTATAACGTCTTTTTCTCTCATTCAGTAATTTTCCTTTATCTGTATATTATGTTATATAATGGTACAATAATAAAAAAGTAATTTAAGTCGTATGTGAATAGTTTTAAAGTTGCAATTCCTTTGTTTCAGATGCCCCGAATGATGCGAATTACATGATCGGAGGTGTAGTGATTGCCATGGCCCTTGTTGGGCTGATTATTGTGCTGCTGGCTCTCACAATCAAGTATGTATGGAACAGTATTTATTTCATACTACCTGCTATCGTCTTAATATCAGTTGTTTTTGTTATATCTGCAGTCTATTATTTGATTCTTTTATTTATCTCTAGATTGACTAGATGAACCATAATAAGTTTACAGTGATCATGTCAAGATTGGGCAAATGTTAAATGTTAAGAAGGAAAAAATTGTTATTTCCGAGTCATGTATTTAAAGAGGGCAATAACCCGGTTTTCCAGACAAAACAGGTTTAATTATAGGTAGGTACCAAACTTATCGACACTGAATAAGTGTTGATAGTAACGTCTAAAACGTTAAGCCTTGGCATAAGAAGCTATTGCAATTTAATGCCTTCATAACCCGAAGACGATATCGAACGTAAGAACCTAAGTCGTAATAAAAAAGAAATAAAAGTCATATATGAGAGATCACTTCGTTTTATGAACATTCTGATATATAATATTCAGTCAACGTAAACTTCACGTCTTGGCATGGCATATTATATACGTAATCCTATAAATTAATAGGCGAGACTAAGAATAGCAACGTTTATAGATATGGGAAAATTCAAATTTGCTTCGTACAGCAATAAACTTAAAAGCTTTTACATCAGATTGGATCCCTGGAAATGCAAAGTGAAATTCCATATATATCAGCACTAATGAGTTAATAACATTTGGCAATCATGTACAGCAACGAATTCAATTGAGGTCGTACTCTTGATTCTGTTATGACATAGTAAGTAAATAGAATATAATATTATTTAAATAATCTCCATCTAGTTTTTTGACTTAGATATGTATAAAGGTAACCTTGAAACTTATTTACTAAAAACAATTAATACAAGTGACATTTTGACTAAGTCTAATTATAAGCAATATTAGTAAAACAATAATAATTATACCGGTTTTTATTTAGACAATTTCAGTAGGTAATCTGTTGACTAATTCTTACTGTGAAAAATGATTACAATAGTTATTCAATTTAGTGTTACAACAATTACCCAACATCTGTTTGATGATGTAATTGCTTTAGCAGAACTCGCATTTGCTGACAATTTGACTAATCATGAGCTCAAGGCAATAGAACGGCCGAGTAAGGCGGCTTATCCAAGGATTTATATAAACAATTATATTTTGCAAATCCTTTCCATTTCAAATAAACATATGTTAATCTCTTACGACTATTTATAACACATTTCCACTTTAATTTAAAAAAAATATATATTTCGTATCAAAATTAGAATGTTATATGTACGAAACAACTAGACCTAAAAATAGATTATCTTGGATTTATTCGACTGATAGAAAAAAAAAGATATTTTAAATAGAAAGGATCCTCGATATTTTTGCTTGGCTTTTGTTTTAATGGCTCATGTCATGAAGTAGTTACAACCATTAAAGATTAAGTTTTAAACCTGACATAATAAAGGAAGCCTTAAAATATGTATTTATATTTAAGTTAAAATCACTATCAAATTAAAATAATATTTTAAGAAAAATAAAGTACAAAAAAGTACAGGTAAATAGATAATGTAAAGTAGAACATTTTATATCTAAGATTACTTTGAGGGTAGTCACAATATATTTCGTTAATGTGCTTTTCGAATCAGTTTACGTTACATATTCAATGTTCGAAGTCTCATTTGTTTGATTTTAGACATAATTGCATTATATTCTGCAATTGAAAATAATTTCGCATTTTTACACTTTGTAAATATCTTTACGTTCCGTTATTAATCTGACTTATTTTACAACGATGTTAATAAGCATAATTAAACGTTCGGTGCGACGACTTGTGAGAAAAATGTAAGTTGAAATTTTTATTTTATTTTATGTTTTTGGTGCTGATTCATTCAAATATTAAAAACCAAGATTCTTTTAAGTATTTGCATTCTCATTGTTGATATATGAATTTATATATGGAAACGTATCAATTTTTAAAAGAAAACTCGTCGTTTTAAGGAATTAGCACATTCCATATATGTGCTAGCCAAATGAATAAAAGGGTTAGAGGAATTCTAAATATAGTAGAAGCACATCAGAAACACCATGAAAGCCCTGATCATTAGATACTTAGTTTTAGTTGGTGTATACAAAGCGAAATTTTGTAGTAATTTTTCTGATTTATTCCTTGTGTACGTGCGCAGTTTTCTTGATGTTACGCAGTTTTCACAACATAAATATGGTTATCTTGAACAGATTATTATTAATAAAGTGTGAAGATAAATTTTCTAGATAACTAAATATAAACTTTAAACTGTATATGAAACAATATGATTGAGTACTTATAAATAACAAATTTTGGCTCTTTCAATGAAAACCATTAAACAATTCACTTTATTACCGCCATTTGTTCCTAAAAAAATTGAAGCTTTTAAAATGTCTCGGCCAACACGACCAAGGGTAAAACGTTCTCACATCAATGACGTGGGAGGTTATTAAAATTGAACATTAGTGTACATGGTCGCTAGTAGATTACGAGTAATTAAAGTATATTATACAACAATACGCCACCAAGGTCTACCGGGTATTGGATGGGAGCCAATTTCACCGTCTGGACATCGTAGTTAGCGGTAAACGCTGCGTATTTTATCTCAAATGTTTTTGTTCGCCATTTTAAATCGCAAATTACCCAACGGTATTCTGGTATACTGTGGCTAAATTAAATACCTTATGTCATTGCTATGGCAAGCTGTTACCGAC
Source organism: Boloria euphrosyne (assembly GCA_951802675.2). Taxonomy (NCBI): domain Eukaryota; kingdom Metazoa; phylum Arthropoda; class Insecta; order Lepidoptera; family Nymphalidae; genus Boloria; species Boloria euphrosyne. The sequence goes on from OX637877.1 coordinate 8,596,653, forward strand.
CGGTTAGATCTATAAATACGCTTTTATTCTAAAACTTTCTGTAGTTATATCACGGATATAATGTGTGTGTTATTATAACCCGTTAGTCCAATGGTTGCATTGCATTAGATCATAAGATCCTAACTTAGAGACTCGCTTTTATGACTTTTATGATATGATTTGACTCAATTTGTACCAAACTATGCCAGAGTTCGAATCCCGCTGAGAGCATTAATTTGTGTGATGAGCACGAGCATTTGTACTTCAGTCGTGGGCGCTTCTTTTTATAATATGTATGTATTTAAATTTTCATGTGTAGTCTATCTACAATCTGGTATCCATAACACAAGTCTTGTAGCTTACCATGGAACTAGATGCTGTTTGTTAAACCCCAGCATATTAATTTATTTTACTAATTTAAAAAAAAATAGTGGTGATGGGTAGAAGTTTACCAATTCAATAGTTATAATGTACATTTAATTCTGTGTTTGGTTTCCCTGGAAGTGTCGTGTTACGGCTTTATTAGACTACGACTTTAAAAAAACTAATTGTGTGTGCAACACACTTATGCAATGTAATAGATACCTCTCGTGCTGATGACAGATCTTAGTGAGATTAGCTTGCGCATTTTTCTTCCTCCCATTTTAATTTAATTTTAAAAATATATTTTTCCCATATAAACTTTTGCACCTTTTCATTTTTAGGAGATTAAATTTTTAACATGAAACAGACTCAACAAAACACTGAAAAAGTACCCAAGTAGACTAATAATAAATTATCAACGGTTTACTTTTTTCAGTAAGGAGGACATTAAACCTTTGCCGCGTATGTAGGCACTAGGCACGTAGTAATACGATTAAAACATCCATATTCTCTGGAATTTGATACATAAAATCCGTTTATAAATGATTCTAATTAAACAAGTTAGAACGGCCATCTTGTACCATTTTGATATACTTATGTTATATAAATTCATAATTTGTTTTTTATTAAAGTTAGCTAATTAGTAATAATTTCTTTCTGCTTGAAGTTGCAGTTGGCTCAAGGAACTATATCGTTAAATATATTTTTTTTTCCATGAAAACAATATACCTACGTTCAGAAAAAAATAAAAACATTAAAATTATTACTACAAGTAAGTAGATACATTTTTAATTATGCATAGGTATTAATAGATAACTGTTTAAATTATTACCCATGTGCAGGTGCTACCTTATTTTTTTTCTCGTAGTAACATGGTAACCATGTGGAAGTAAATAATATATTATGTAATACCATCACTCAACAGTAGGTACTAACCGTGCTATAGTAATTTTACGAATAATTCATACGATCGTCTCGGCAACCTTGTTCGATAGCTATACGTTAAAATTGAAATGGTCTTTAAAGAAATCATGTTTTAAAAATATATGCTTTATCTTGTGAAGAAAAGAACAATGTAGTTTATTTTCATTATAAGCTTATTACTACGATTTATTGGATTTGCACTAGAGTACGCCGCATAGACAACGTTGTGTAAACGTAAGGTTTGAGTAAAATATCCTATTCATAAATTACAAGTTATTAGAAGAAGACAATAGGCGTTTAGTTGCTATGTACCTATGCATTTTAAATTATGTACGTGTAGATATAGTAGGTATGATCCGACCACAAAAAAGTCTGTTCTCAAAATCAACATAATATTCATATTAATTACCATAATTTTAAGATATAACTAAAAACAATTAAGACGAATTTTAATAACATGTCTTTAATAAACCCATTCTACTATTATACAGGAATCACGTTATTTATCTCAGTAGGTACCTAGAATCTACATAATATGTACATAAAAGCTTAGATTTTTTTCTATTCCTCCACATTTTCGTTTAGTATACAATGTTGACATGCTTTTGATTTACCATTCGATTCCACTGATCTATAATTTTGAGAATTAATATATTTATATAAAATATATCATAACGAACTCCATTTTATTGCAATACAATAAAAGTAAAAACAATTTCTTGATAACAGTATCAGTCACACGAACACAAGGTAGCAAAACTCGTTATGCCATTGAGTAGAATATGTATTTAATGAGGCAATGCAAAACGTTATCGGAGGGCTTTCGCGTTGCGAGGTCGAGCCCCCATAATATAGCAATAAGGTAACGGGAGAGGTGCGTGGTTCAGTCGCCACCCAGCGGCGCGGTGAGCGAGGCGTGGTACCGAAGTCACTGTAGTGTCGGCGCGGGCGTAGGGAACTGCCGGCTGACCGGCAGTCTGCGCCAAATCGTGTCGTGCGCCAAACGTTGGCGCCTAGCCGCCCAACCGAGTGTATCGTGTGTTTGTATCCTGTGCCCGCCTTTCGATGCTCTTCGCTCCGATCGCCTTTGAGGCGATGAAGTGTAAAGAGGAAAACTGCGAAGTCGGCGTGGTGCTGGAACACAACTCCCTGATCGTTCTATCTGTCAACAAGACAATAGTCTGCCTCTGTGGAAGGAACAAACACAATCCCTTCGAGCGCGGGTAATTGTAAAATTTACAACTTTCACCCTTTTGTTCAAATACTTTGGCTTACCTACCCATTAATCGATTGGGTATTATCAACCATGTAGAACATGTCGCTTTATGCAGAGAAACTAGTTTTCTGTCATACTAACTGCTACCAAGGTTGACATCTACCTGGTCAAGGTAAATTCTTTGCAGTATACAAATTGGTTGTGAATGTTCGCATTGCACTCGCTTGATGCAGTCGATACTTTATAGTCTGTTACTTATTATATGCTGGTAGCGAATTAATTATATCCACTCCACACTTCTTTTTCAAATCTAACAATAGGTTTTACAATGAGTCAATCAAATACAGACAAAAAATTTATACCTATTTAGGATTGTAGCAGGAACTGTTCGTTGACCGCAAGCATCGACAAGGTCGGAAAGATTCGTACAATGTCTTCCAAATGTTAAGGATATGAGAGAAGGTGAAACACATCTTATATACATCTCCTTAAAACAATAATATTTACACACATACTGCAAATTGTCCAGACGACTCTCGACCACGTGTTGGAGTTAGCCCAAATGAATAATTATTCTTTCTAAAGTCTTATACTTGTCTTTATATTGCTCTTCGTTTTTCATTGATATTTAACAAAGCATATAGATATATGCTTATTGTATAGATAGATATACAATAAGGAAATACGATTGATTAAAATTTATAAAAATAGTGCTATTGTGACCTTGCATATAAAAACACCTTACAGGTGAATGGAACACAGGACACTGACAATAAGGTGACTTGCAAGTGAAAAAATAAAAAGGTATAAATGAACTTTTTACCATATAGATAAATATACATATGTTAATATAAATACAATCTAGAATTGATATATTAACAATCGGTTTTCAACATCGCCTCGGAACTTATCGAAAAATGGTTAAACCTGAAATATATATACCTAAATATATCGTCGGAGTGTATAATGTATATGTTTGTATTTGTTTTATTACTGGTATAAAACACTATAGTTTCATTGCGCTCTGTATTTAATCCACTCCTGAGTTGAATCTTCTGAGAACAAAGCACCAGTCCTGCGGGATTTCGAGGCTATTTATAAATTTTACATGTTATTACACAAGTAATAAAAGAAAACTGTTACCGTTTTTATTATACCGGACTACTTTGACATTATTCATTAAAATACAAGACTGACTGCTTTCAAAATATTTAAGTTTAAATAAGTGGTAACCTAACCTGAGTAATTTTCTTATTCCAAAGTGTTTACAAAGTGTGTTGGTCATATAGACTATAGAGTCTAACAGTATAGCGAAAAATATGATAGAGTTACTAATTCAATCATTGTATTAAAAATGTAGGTACATTATTTTTAACGTTAGTATATTCTGACTTCTCTTAAACGTAATATAACTTTCATCCATTCTTACAACTTGCGTACTTACTTATTCGCGCCAACGTACGCAAGTTCGAGACAAGTTTCTTATAAACAAAACAATACAAAGAAGTAGTTTTCGTCGTGTGTGCAGCAACCAAGGCTATCGATAAGATTATTAAAAATAGTAATAATATTGTTATTAATTATTATAAGAGTATTTCAGTTAATATTTTGATTTGATAGCGTCGATAATTAATTGAGAGATTGTCATGTAAGATAATATTATCAAATTTAGCTTTCGTATATACGACAAAAATATTATTATATGATTCTAATAATCATAATTAAAGCAATACACACAAATAAATAAACTGTTTGTTTTTATCTGCTTATCTTTGAGAAGTGCAACCGAAAATCTATACGAGACTTGTATCTGTGAATAAACAATTTGGGCAAGAGTAATGTCATTAACTCAAATTATGACGCTGCTTTTAATCACCCTAAAAATGTTCGCCTGATATAATTAAAGGAAGAATTTAGCCATACACGACAAAAAGAATAAACTAAGGAAGAATTAAGCTTATCTTTAGTATTAAGACTCGAAGCGTCTCTAGGCGACTTATTTTTGTAATAAAAATACTTTAATTAAAGGCATACAATAATATTGCGCATAAAAATGATAACATTTTTAATCATATATAACGATAATGATGACGTAAAGTTTGAAAACTGCTAAAATAATTTTAATAATATATAAAACAGATTCGGTTAACATTTGGAAGTTGTGTGTTACTTGAATTTCAAACAGATACAAGATGATTACCATTATCGTTCAAGGAGACGATGTCAATAGTCGGTAAAGTAATTCGAGACGAAACTGTTATTTTTGAAAGCAACGTTATCTACATCCGCTGTGCTTCTTGATGAGGCACAACTCCCAAATACTGAATGCTGTATCTAAGGATAATATTTTATCGTTATAATATAGATTTATCTGTCTAATTATTACGTTCTATTAAACACCCATTGATCGCAATCATGGCAGCTATTACATTATTTAACAAGCTCTTCATAAGTACATCGTGGATCATATTAAAATGTACCCCCTATTAACTCTCATCATCGATTGACGTCAATGGATATATATTCACATATATACAGGACATTAAACTATGGAGTATGGACAATATTTTTTCCTGATATTTGAAAGAAAGAGTTTTTTTTAGAAATAATTTAGTAGATGTGTACGAAATATAGGTCTGTGTTTTCCTCAGAATGTCTTTATTAAGCTTCATGTTATTTATAATAACACGGTTTAGGAAGTGGCATTTTAAATAAATATTTATACTTAAACCTTGGTTGATATATTTATTATAAACTGGCAATAATATAAAGTTTCAAACAAACATTACTTCATTTATCTCTTTGTATTTGTTTCTTATAATATAAATATTATCTATCCATGGTTACTATGTGTCTAGTAAATAGAAATGGAATTTGTCATCGATTCCACTTATATCAGTTATGGCTTTACTGACATTGACGATATCCTCTAGACGCTTCTCAAGGACAACAGCTTATAATGGCTCACTACCTGTGTTTTTTATCCCTCATTCGAGTCAAAGCCCGAAGTCTTACTTATGTTGGGAACCACTAAGGGCAATGCACCTTCCCGATCTCCCTTGCCCTGTAGCCCTACTTTAGCTTTTTAAGTTGGAAGCTTTAAATACGCACCTACCTTTTTACGCACGTAAGTAACTTATTTGTTAGACAGAGACACCATGTTTGTAGTCGTTGCGCTTTCTTTATCCATAGACCCAGCTGTGCGTTAAATGTATACGCGGTTGTGCATTTATATTTTATGGACTTTGAACTCGGCTGATGGTGAAATGTGTCTCTTAAATTTGTGACTATCAGCGAAATCAATAGGGGCCTGCTCTTATCTGCCTCAATAACTATAGCAACGCCGTATTGAGGCCATGTTCACTGTTTACTTACGTTGTCATGACTGCATTGACTAGATTTTCAGAGAAGTTCTTATCTATTATACTGTTAAGTTGTGACTGATATTAAAGACTATTGTTTAGTATAATATATTTACTACGTATTATGTATTTCACGCAAGAATAACTAGTTTTTATTTAAACTATGCAATTTCATATCACAGCCGTCATAACCAAATGAATTTGAGGACAAAATTATTTTAAAGTAGCAAGCGGGACTAACCAACGGTTTAACCGTCAGATGCGTCATTACCGTGACGATAATATGAGAACGACCGATGGTATCGCAAGCCCCAACCGTTCATAGTTTTTCACGGAAAACGGCCACATCGTCGTTCCCCCGTCCCCCGCACCTCTTGCCGTACTGGCGCCGCATCAGACGCGACTATATAAAAGCCATACGCGCCCCTCCACTTCAACTCAGACGCATGGAGTACTCCGTAGAGGTCGTTTGGCACGAGCGAGCGCTTTGCTAGGCACCTGCCGGCCAATCTTCACGATAACATTCTAGTCACCGCGCAGCAGAAGCTCGCGCAACGCGGTCTACCGCGCGTTCCTACGAGCAGTGATATGTGCAATAGCTTAACTATTCTTACAAAATAATTGTGATAATTTATTTAAATTAGTTATTAGTTAAACGCGTCGATTAGACCGCAAAACGGCTGTGAGTGAAAATTGTGAATCGGATATGTTGTGACTGCCCGACTGGAACTTTTTACCTGTGATTCAACCCAGTGTTAGTTATTCTTGCGTCGAAGGACCTTTTGTTACCATGGTTGGGAACAACGGAACTATGATGGCGATTCGTATCGTCCACAGCAAGCTGCGCAAGCGCGAGGAGCACTCTGCCTCGGTGCACCCTGCCGAAGCAGTTCTTCAGACTGCGCCGCAACAAACGGCTGAGCCTCTTGCCTTCCGTCAGCAGCCTCTGTGGCAGTTTCCACCGCCGCTGCCTCCGCCTTACGTCTATCCTCACGATCAGGTTAGTAATAATAATAAACTTTCCCCAAACTTTAAAACAAAACAATAACAATAATATTGTTTGAGTATCCATTTACATTTCATTAAATAAATGACTGAACAAATCTTAAGATTGATCGAAATGAGAACATGTAGCATCTGTTTGTTATTCTTGACCTAAATCTTCTTTAGACATCACGCGTCATGTGTATACTTTCTCGTATAATAATACAGGAGTTTAGAAAAGTTACAATGGATAGAAAACGTGACTGTTCTAACTCAGCCCCCACCAAGCGAGAGAGAGTTGAACGTATAACGACGATCTAAGTGCAAAATTTTAAGCGTTGGGACACGCTTACCGAGTAGAAAGCTGTGCAAGGCGAACATGTTGTAAGCGTTCGACCTTCTTTCTTAAACGAACAAAGGAGGCTAATGCAAAGAGTTGTGGTCTTAAAATTGCAGTCTCGTAAATGCTGTAGCCTTAATATCACGGTCTACTTGCTGTTCCTAAACCTACCTATAATACCGACTATTCATAGCTAAGCTAATGTTTGTAATTCATATATGATCGCCTATATCTAAATACATTCTAGTATATCAGGAAGTACATAATGTTAATGTGTCTTTGAATCCAAGGCTTGCTTTATATTTGTAGCCTCAACGTTCTATTTGCAATTGTTTCCTACTCGTATACCTACGTAGAAAGTAAAATAACACACAATCTAGTTACATTTATCAAACCTATTACGAAGTTTCAAAACTAGCAGTTGATATTTTTAAATATCGGTCCAATGTCAAACAAGAAATGTTTGATAATGTCTGACGGGTATATTTAGTGAAACGACAGTTACAAAAGTTCCCGCATGCTACTTGCGAGTAATAATAATATTTAATGTTCGACGGGACGACCTTCTTTCAACGTTTGGTTGGCAACTGAGACTTAAAATAACTTAGAGCATTGTGTAACTGGATGTCTGTTATTAGTCGATGCGAATGCACTTAATGCATTGGAGACGTAACGGAAAACTTTAAATTTGGGTCAAACCTAACAGTCCAGATGAACTACTTTGCACTCACAAGGACTAAAAAATCAGTTTAACCACAGAAGACTTATAGAATAATTTATTTATTCCAGGACAACTTGATGCAGCCTATCGGTAACGAGCGAGCGAGTTTTCGCAGTTTGCGCAAGAATATTGGTGGTCGTTGGAAGCGACTCGTCAAAAAGAAGCCTGAACAGGAAGTGTACACGATCCCGCCCGAGCTCAAACCTCAACTAAAACAAATATACGTGTACTAGCTAGTAGCTACCTTCTAAAGAGCAGCATCGAAGCGGGATCCTTCAATGCTATTGTAAGACATACTTCAACCAAGAGCTCTGTGGTTGTAACCTATAAAGTCATATTGTAATAACTTTAAAACCATATCTATACTCGAATATCAAAATTAAAAGAGCAATCTATGCACGGGCGAAAGGCCTATTTATCTTTGAACATATCTTTTCGACCAATTAGTAATTCTATTGACCAATGTTAATCTTCTTTCATTCAACACTTCATTGTGATTTTAAGCCTAGATGTATTAATAAGTATTAGAACACAGATGGTTGAGTGTTGTTATTGATATTTGAATGTTGAATTATGAGTGATAGTCCAATGAATTAGTTTAATTCTTAATTTAAAGTTACGTATGAAATTAGGAAGATGCGGTCGCGCATACTAGTGACGAGAATCCAATAATTATGATACATAGACACTGATGCCTTCTATGTAATTTTAACTAATTAGGGCATTTTGTAGTTGAATAATTTATTTCTAGACGTGATCGTTTCTATAGGTAAATTTCGATCAAAAAGTGTCATGACGTTCTACACGCGTAATCTAATACAACCTGTGGAAGTGATTGAACACCTCATTGTTGGATGCAGTATTTTTATATGAAGCATTTGAGTTGCGAGTGAGACTGAGATATTGTTCAAATTAACATACTATGTAACGTAACAACAAAATATAATATAATAACTGATATTGATTCAATGTATCCGGCATTTTAAACATTTTTATGAGAATTACGAGTGACCTAGTTGTAAAAGTTACGTTACTTTGCTTGCATGCTTTGGTAGTGTAATTTTCAAGTTTTCGCCCGGTCTTTTCCTACTGTGATATAAATTTATAACTTATAATAAATAAATAAAACTATGTAAAATAATAAAAACTGAGTTTTGAATCGCCTTGACCTTGTCAATTATCAGTAGGAGGGACCGCTGTCGAGAATTGTGATAGCTCATATTGAGCCTGATATTCTGGTGAATAAGTTTGTAGCTAATAGGTATAATAAATCGGCCATCATTATATATTTTTCGTTAAATCTATATGTTGCAAAGGATACAATGTCATGTAAAATGTATTTTAACAATGTGCGGTTACTTCTGTTCAGTTTGTAATCAATCATTGACATAGAGAAAAATAAATTCCATCACGACAATGTTACTTTTTGTTTTATTTCCTATAATAAATACATACTATGAGATTTTATTTTAATAAACAATAGTTAGTATAAAATGAACACGAGGTCAAAACGCAATCAAACTTCAGAAGGCTATGATTACTCAGGGCTGTAGTTTATAACATCATTTATATTTTACATTTTATGAAAAAAGATAACGAATTATACATATACATTCACATATCTGAAAGCTATTATAATCAATAAAACATTGTATAAAGCAGGTTACATAATTTTTTATATTTATAAAAAAATAAATTTTAGAAAAACTAGTCTGTTGGTGCTGCCCTCTATTGAAATATTCCTGTAGCTACTTTATAAGGGAGCAGCTATGACTGCCATCTATGATATATTTTACTAACTACTTAGTTTGAACAATGCATATTAGACACATCATAGTTTTTAAGATATCTAAGAGATGGCGGTAGTTACTATAAGAAATGACTATACTAGAAACGACGAGATTTGTAACTTATTTCATAGTGATGTAAGTTAATTTTTCAATGTCAATGTTACAAAAAGAAAATGTTATATATTTTAATATTTTTCATACTTTATTATTTTATTACCTTTTAAATGCTTTTCTAGAAGAGAAGGAAAATATAGAGATAGGTATATTAGAGAGATAATACTTAAAATATAATAAAAGTATTTCAAATTAATTTTTATTTTACATATGTAACGTTACAACAACAGCACAATAGAAGTAAAATAAAAGGAGAAATAAATAGATAAAAAACTCACATGAGCCTAAATAAATGGCAATTGGCGTTATTAAATATTACGTATTAAAAGAGATCTCTACACTATGATGACCCCCGCCTAGGTAACTAAAACCAAATTGTACATCATTTTTGTTTATTATTTATTTATTTGTAAAAAGAAAGTTGAAAGTAAATTCACTGATGGTGCATTTGCTTTTTACGATAATTTATTCAAGTTATTGAGATACGAATTTCGCGCTATTTTTCGTATTTTAGTTTACACATTTATGTAATTAATTTGCATAAATAAAATTATTCACTCAAGAATTTTTGAATTAATTTATAATAACATAAATTTCAATACATTCCTTTTACGTTAAGATGGTAGTTTAAAAATACTTAAAAAAGTAACAAAACTTAATTTACTCTATATTTTATAAGATTTTCCTTCGAAGGAAACAGGGAATGGAAAGAATTGAACCAATTTTTTAAAGCCCTTCAATAATAGGAAGTTTGAGCGAACTTTGCTATTTAGTTAAATTAATAAAATACAATCATATTTAAAAAAATCGTAAAATGAAATTAATTATTTTGATTTCAGATTTCCATTTTTATAATAAAAAAGAGAAGGGTCTTTTTTTATAAAAAGGCCTAATGTAGAGCATGAAAAGCTTTATTAAAACTCAAGAAAATAAAATTTTAAAAGCTTAAGATTCATACTTTTAATTTTACATTTTAGTATAGTAGTAGCAAAGTAAAAAGAGAATATAAAAAAAAATTGGGGTAATAAGTAAAAAGAGAATATAAAACAAACTACACTAGGGGGTGCATTTTTTTCAACTTTGAGGTACACCTTACTAATAAAAAAAGAAATATTATTGAAATTTGACTTTACTGTAAAACGTTAAGTGTGGTTAAACAAAAAAATCAGTAGGTAAAAATCGATCAGAACCTATTTTCTACATTTAGGGGTGGATTATTATTTTCAAGCTTAAGTTTTTCTTGTAAATTATGAAGGATAACTCAACACCTATCGGTGAGATCTTGATTGAATTTATATGGGACTATATGAAAAGCACCAGATTTCAAATAAAAAAAGAATCGTCAAAATCGGTTGACCAATAAAAATGTTCTTAGGTAGCGCAATACACGAAAAAAGTTTAAAATTTACTAGCAGTGAAAATTAACACGAATATTTAATGAATAGCAAACACCTTCATAATATGTTCTTACGGAAAGGATTATTTATGTTTAATTAACACTTATTACAAGGTACAAACAGAAGCTTTATTTCAAGTGAAATAGTTAATATTCAAAGAGGTCGGATAATACCCGCATGTCGCGCGACCGCAGAAACCACTACCCTTTGAAAGATTTGTAGTCACCCTTCAGACATGTTCCCTGTATAATTACATACATAAGTATACATGTGAAACGTCTTTTAATATTTCATCATATTATCACCCTTATTCCAACGCAGTAAGAGCTAACTAATATTTTCTTAAATGTTTAAAGGGTAGTGGACAGTGAAGGTACGTGCGTCGTCGTCCACTGTGTTTTTGCACTCTGTTATACGATGTTTGTTTTACACTATAAGGCTTGAGAAGAATGACTTTGTGTTTTAATGTGTGATAAAAAATAATTGTTATTAGGTATTGTTTATCGAAGTCATTGTTTCTTTTGGGCTCTTATCTGGGTTTTAAACTTCTGTTAATATTCAAATGAGTAGTCTCAAGATGGCGTTGGCCTTTGCTATTCTAGCCAATGGAGACTACATTTTTAAAAATAATAACATTAGTGGTCACGGACGGTTTTAGTGGTGTATCTTATAATACTTAAAAATATAAGAACTAGTTCAGATATTATGTTTAGGTACTATTAACAAGTATTATTATAGATTTATTGAATAAGTCAGGTCGACAACGAAAGATGTGCATATTCGCCTAAGTTGTTCAACCCTGAACAGAATAGAAGAAGAAAAAATATGGAATTATCTTCTTTTTGAGGTTTTCTCTGAGTGCTACAATATGAGGCTCTTCAAGATTCGTATCTCTAGATCCCTTAAAGGTCGGTATTTGCAATTCTTATATTGCCGATATCTATGAGCGAACACAGCCACTTACCATCAGTTGAATGGTTTCTTAGTTTGATACTTTTAGTCATAATAATACTGTGTGGTCACAGAAACACAATAGAACTAGAATTTATTTTTAAGTTAGGAAATGATCAGTATCTGTAACAGATTGACACGTAGCTAGTAATGAAGCGCGCCGTAATGAGGGGAGCACTCGAACACAATGAGGCTTATTTGTGTAACAACAAAAGGCCGCCACGTTTTCGCCTTGCGGCTATCGTTTGTTGGAATTGTCTTTCATGTCTCATCTGAAACCAGACCAAGCTTTGTCTAGCCCTAGTTTAATTTTCTGTATTGCTTATTATCGAAATATGCCTAAATATTTTTAGATTTTTAATAAGTATAAGTAATAATTGTCTCGGTAAATAGAGAAAATACAGATGCTCAAGTGCGTTCCAAACTCGTGGATCTAGGATGACGTCAACCACATCTACTTACATAATTACTGGACGAGAAAAAACGTGACACACATTTTTTCACAGCTTGCAGCCTTGCAGACCTGAAATTTAATATGTATTGATATACAGACAGTCAAACAGACGAATTGTCGGACAACGAAGTGATCCTTAAAGTGTTCCTTTTTTCTTTTGGGCTATAGAACCCTAAAAACGAACTCATGTTGAATAACACATTTGTGTTTTAATTTTTTATAATACACTAATTTCTAACAAAATCATACCAAAAAAAATAAAATGACAGTAGTAAATACATCGATGATCAAAAGCAGTTAACATTAAGAAGCACAAGTAATTAAACAATAATTTCATTATTATTTACTTAACATAATATATATACGTAAAATGTGTGGCTTAGGCTTCAAAATCAAATTTAGTACATTGCATCGTAAAACCAAAGGGGTTATAATATGTCAGTTTGCTAAACAAATATATAGATATTTATTGGATCATTGAGCGAAGTAATGGCCGTTTTATGGTAACTATGACAAGTATAAAGTTTGGAAAATATAGATACTGCAATCATTGTAGCATGAAATTATAATATACAGTCCATAAAATATAATGGTATAACTTTATATTGATAAATCAATAGCAACAATCGACAGTAGCTTTTTAAAGAGATTACTTAGCTTAAATAAACAGTTTTTTGAAACTAGCCTTTCCCGCGGCTACGCTCGCGTTCTGAAGGCTGGAAAACAAATTCTTTCGTTCCGCCCGTCTTGCAGGCGGTGATTTTGTTGCGAAGTTATGTTAAGATATCTCGTAAGATATTTATTGAAATCAAATGAGACCAAGAGCAATTTAGTTCAAAATTGTTTCAAAATAGTTACTTGTGTACATATAATATCGCGGACTTTTTTTTAGAACTTTTAAAGGGGAACAATTCCGTCATACATGACTTTTGCGTAACTTTACCCGTTTATGCAGCGCACGCAACGGAAGCTGTCAAAAAGAATATTTTTCTCCCGTTTTTGCAATATTTTTTATTGATGCTCTGCTGCTTATGGCCGTAGCGGGATGTAATGTAGCCTATAGCCGTCCTCGATAAACGAAATATCCAACACAAAAAGAATTTTTCAAATCGAACCAATAGTTCCTGAGATTAGCGCGTTCAAACAAACAAACAAACAAATAAACTCTTCAGCTTTATAAATAGTATGGATTTAAAAAACCCCAGACATAAAATAATAAAAATATAATTGTACTAGTAAAGCCCAATGAAACCTATTAACTATAGTATAAAAATATTTTGATAGCCATATTGAGGGAATTATGAAAAATATGGCGGTTTGGTGGCGGCGGCCATCTTGGACAGATTTTCGTTTCGAATTCATCTTTTAAACAAAACACACACAGTAATTATACTGAAGAGAAAACACTGTCATTCCTAATTGTTTTAATACCGTTTTGTTAACTTGTTTACTTTATTGAAATGTTTTATTGACCTTTAAATTGATTACTTACAACAAAAATTGTTTGAGGACAAAATAATTTAAGAGTTATTACGAGGCTAAATTGGATTGGCTTGTTAACTCTTGTCATATAAACGAGTAATCAACCTACAAAACAAAGTAATTGCATGTTTCAATTTCTGTCGATGTTATCGTGAAGTATATTTTATAATGTAATCAACCAAAAGTTCTAGTTTTTTCAGATAATTTGTAGCTTTTTCAGATAATAACAACGTCTCAATTTTCCTTCTGGCTAATTTTACCCTCATTTTGTTTCGTTAAAGCATTAGTATAGAAGAATCCCATTACCTCGCCTTATAATATTCGAAACTTGTCATTATTCTTGGCTCTTGTTATTGTGTCTCCCATTAATTTCGTGGACGTAACAGCTGATGAAATATTATTATTTTATATACAACTTTGTGGGTTTTAAAGCGCAGGATCGACAGCTTTACGTGATATCCAAGGTACGTGGGTAAAACACTGTCAAGTTCCTAACTCCAGCCTGTCTTAATAGAAAGACTCTAAGCTTGACCCAAACCGGGACTGGAACCCAGTGCCTCCGGATGCAGGCAGTGAACTATAGTTGTTGTATCCCATTTCGTCCATTAATCTATCCCATTTCGTCCATTTTATATTGCTTACCTTTTATTCCTAAGCCCCTAGCACTGTCCGTTCGTTTCCGCATTCTGTACGTAGTCCCAGAAGACTGTAAGACAACGTGGCTTACTAAACTTTATAGCTCTCTATACAGCCATTGCTGTGTTTTACCTTGCAAACTGCAGTGTTATGGCCATTAATAAGGAGCAGAGTGTTTACATGAAATTTTCACTTATAGTAAAATATACTAGACGAGAAACAAGATCGACTGAATGAATTTTAATATCAATTTACTTGCTACGACTCGCAATAAGTACTAGCCTACTAGAAGCATAAAAACATTTTTCTATTTTAGTATCTAGCTTTATTCTTTAAACATTTTTTGAAACAGATTAAAAATCTAACAAATTTTTTTACGCCACTAAGCCTTTAACTAGTGGAAGAAATATTGTCAAAATCTCGACCCAGAAAAAAGAAAGATAAAAAAAAAATTGAATAATAGCCGTAAAAAAGCAGTTATTTTGGGAAAAAAAAACAAATTTTATATTATATAAGATGAATTCCGATAAGCTGCATCGTAATAAAAATAAATCAAAAGTCGAAAGACGCGATTACTTCACAAACTCGTCATCTCAGTGCGATTATAGGGGTTTTATCGACTTTCTTATAACTTACAAAGTTGTAAAATATTTATCCGCGCAAATGTACCATGTGAGTCAAACTTATAATATATAAATAAATCGAAGTATTCTGCGTTCTTACATGTGGTATGAGATCCCTTGTGTTTTATTAACTTTGGTATCATAATTGGTGCATTTCCTAAATACACAGGATGGCATTTTTTTAAATTTTGTAGCAGCGTACCACTCGTCGCCATGCGGTGACACAGACTAAAGGCAATACGTCCTAATTAGGATAAAAAATATTTGCTGTCGCATTTGTATAAATATAAAATTGTTCCTATCCTGTAACTAATGTGGATATTACGAGCACCTACACCATTTCCAGTTTTACAGTTAATTTTTACCAATTTCGATCGATCGGTTAGTTATTATTGATTAAGGACCTTATTTAGTAACTAGTGGCCTAGAATTAAATAAAATATTTTCATAAGATATTGTAAAGAGAAGTTAATAGATAATACAAGCAAAGGAGTCAACATCAAAAGCAGATGTAGACGAGGCACCAATCTTCTTAACAATTGAAGCGAAAATATAATATCCTTATCTCGATGTTAACAAAAGATATTATTCCAACTGACTTGCCAATATTGAAGCCTGGTGGGGTGTTAGCCGGTAGGTATGCGCTTTCCATAAAGCTTAGTGCATAATATAAATAGCAAATAAATATATAAAATAAATATTATAATAATGTATATATACATAATATGTATTTTATTTCTCCCATTCACCTAAATAAAAAGTTTCATGGACAAAAAATCAGAGTACATTAAACATAAATTCGTTTAGGAATGCTGATAACTGTACGTCTTCGGAGTAATTGAAGCCATTTAATTTCAAAATCCATTATTCAATCCCTCCCAAATAATCGAAAGAAAACAAATTATAAGTAATGAAAATAAAACAAAAACGACGGAAACAATCAATTCATTTATACGAAGAACGATGGAAGAAATAAAACAAATGTAATAACGGCGATAAAATTCGAATATTGCTTTGTTCAATTTTGAGAATCTTAAAAACACTTTCAGTTTCTTCAATCACTTAAAACATTCCCCAATGGACTTTTCATTTGCGATGTTTAACCAAGGAATCGACTTTTCGATTGACTTGAGCGGTTCAAAGGGCGAGGGATAGAATTAGCGCGATGCGGGGTGCAGCAGAGGAACAGTCACTTCAAAGGAATATAATTTTCCTATTTTCTAAGATAAGTCATACTTCAGTATGAATAACTTGAAATAACTAAATGTTTGATACAAGTTTTAGATCTATATTTTTTATATTCTTCATAATTCGTTTTACTTTTCTAAATTTTTTCTTTCCATAGAAAGAAAAATATTTATTTAAAATTTCACATAAAACCTTATAAATTAAACTATCTTTTCGGATTTTGTCGTGGATTTATGTCGATTTTTAATACCCGACGTTAAAATGCTTAACAACAATCATGGTCACGGGCAAGACTACTAATAGTCTAGTTTCATTTATTTTATAATGTCGAATATTCGCGTAAACCTAAGAAAGTAGTATGATATAAAACCTTTCAATTCTATATTTATACAAATAAAATGAAATTCTATTTAGTAATCGCGTATGAAGTCCCAAAAAGGTTTTCAGAAATAGAACGAACGAAGTATGAATGAATGAAGAAATTTGATTGAATGGAAGTAAATCAGGAAATTGTTAGCATATACTCGTAACTGTTGTATGTATGTGATCTGTGAATGCTCATATAATATTAATGTTTATATCAGCTAGTTTTTAAAATCAGCTAAGAATTAAATGACAAAAGATATTTTTAAAATATTTTTATTTTTGGGACTTTTTACTAAACTAAATAATCAAGTAATTTTAACTTAAAATAGTTTAATTTACTTATAATTATTAAATTTTCTATAATTATTATTAAAAAGTGACTTATATGTAGAAAAGTAAATAAATATAACACATGATTTATTTTTATATACTTTAAATTATCATAATATCAATTTATATATTTTAAGTTAAAACGTTAATTCAATACGTCAAAGTAGTTTAATTTTTTATGCGAAATTGGTTTCCATTTGTTGATTGAACATTTGAGTACCTACATCTAAAACGTTCAAATATTTTATGAATAGATATTTGATAGAATAGGGCGGTTTAAAAGCTCCATTTTATGTACGTTCTTTTGTAACTGTTTATCTAGATTCTAGATTACCGGAAAAAATAAATTGTATGTTGTAGTGTATTTTTGAATTTATTATAACTAGTAATTTATTTAAATGCCTAATTTAAGTATATGCTATATCAACAAATAAAATAATCTTCTTAGCGGCGATATCGATTGCTAAGACTAATTTTAAATTAAAAAATTGTGTATTTTTGGGGATACCTAAACGGTAATTATTGGCTGTTAATGATATCTGCCTGGATCGCTATTGTCAAAAGTCTACTCGATACTCGGTATTTCTTTTTTTTTGGAACGAAATAACTGATTTTAAATACAGCCTTCATACGAATAAAAAAGTTTTTTTTAAAATACAATTTTCTTAATTTGTTAGGTTACTTTATAATACACACTTATATATGTATATGTTAACTGTTGCTAAATAAAAAATTGGTTATGTAAAACAGAGATTAGAATATTGGCTTAGAAACTTATGTTTAACGAACTAAAGTATGAAAATAAATCTAGATAGTAAATATAGAACCTAAATCAATATACAATTCGAAAGGACATTCATTAAGAAAAGTGTTAATTGGAAAACAATTGAGTCGTCACAAAAACACCAGGGTAACCAATTACCCGACTCTTAACGTCTGCTAATTGAAGTCATCACAATGCAGACATCACTGTTCCCACTCCGACGGCGTTTACGATTCACTGAATAAATAAATAGCTTCAGTTCAAAGCCCCGATAGGTGTTCAGTTATTACTATGAAATATTGTTGCCGAGCTAGTTTGAATATTATTAGGAAATATCAGAAAGGTTTATCAAATGTAATAGTTTAGGTCTTATAAAACATTTTTTGAAAATTTTTGACTTTGGAAGAACACATTTATGCTAAATAAGTATATTGCATTTTTCTAGTGCAGGCCAAGATCAATGGTAGTTATTAAAAGTTAACTACCTTATATGGTAATTTTTTACCTAAGTACTTTTATTTACTTATAGTATTTTAAATACTTCTTAACGTTTCTTTTTCAGTAACAATGTAAAGATATTAAATTAAATTTTGCTAGACAGCAAAAGTTTTCTGGATCAGAATAGAAACTAGGATTTACACAATTATTCCTATGCATGGGAATTATGCTAAGCTAGGCTAGATTTAATCGAACTTCGAATGTAACTCCATTACCTAGGTGGCAGTTGCACCGCTTGAGCGTTTGTTACTCGCTAATTTAATGCACAGTCATGCTCCATTGCGATGTTAAGCTTCGTTGGCTTACATTCGCTTAGTTTGTGACACCATTTCTACGAGATTTTTCAGAAAAACTAACATTGTATGTTATTGAGATAGAATTGTGATGCTTTGTGAACTTTACGTTAATTAACATTACGTTACGAGTTATCTTAATTTATTATTAAATATTATCGAAAACTTTAAATCGTACAAGGATGTATTTTTAATAATGTGCCTTATATATATATCTTCATTTTCACAAAAAAAATAATAATTGGTGAATATAAGTAATAATTGTTATTTCATATACTTATATTATATAAATATAATACTATATACAGTATATTTATTTATTTATTTATTTATTTAATTCATTTACATAATAGGATACAAACATACTCCTTAAACTAATACAATTATTATGTAACTAAATATAGGCAAATGGAGTGCTGAGGCGCACGCACTAGGATACCCTGTGTCGCGTACGTCTAAAATATATTAGTAAATAATACGTAGACAGTATTCTATCTATTACTTTACAGTCTATAAAACGCTAAGTATTTATTACTTAAAGTGACAAAATTTGCTTTTGTTTTAAGTGATGACCAAGTTGCACAAAACTTCAATCAATTTTCATAGATTAACTTAACAGGATACTTAGCAGCTCGCCAAATGGACCCATTAGAGTAATTTAGTATATAATTCGTTGTGAAGCCTTTACATATAGGTACTAGCAGGATTTGCTTCAGATCAGCTTTAATTACAGTGTGCATTGGAAAACTTATACCGTGCAAAACATTGATTGTCTGATTTGCACTGTCTAACTGATGTTTTATTTAATGTATATGAAAGTGACATTTTGTTGAATTCCATATGATGAATATTTTCGTTACTTTAAACCCGCTTACATTACACACTACAACTACTGAGCACTGGCCTCTTCTTCAGAAACCTAGTCTAGCCCATCGTCATCTATTTTTCTATAGTATGCAAAATAGTATCTCATTCATGGAACCTATTTGCGGCTTAATGTATGTATGTTCGGGAAGTAGGGACCGTTGTGCATTTACATATGTACGTATACCATGAAAGATAATAATATTGTCTGTAATCGACACGCCTGAGGTGGTTAGCCTTAGCTGAGGTTTTTGACTTTTTTATATGAAATTCTTCTCATAATCATATAGAAATAAACGTGACATAGTGTAGTTTTCAGTAATTAAAATACTTTTAGGTCAAGTGATCATGTCGAATTTGTTTTAGCCAGCTATTACGACAATAGAAATAAGGAAGAGGCACTCAGGGAAACTAACTAGTACCGACAGAATCGCGGCTTAGTGGCATGCTAATAAATCAACAGCTTTACTGTCGAAGGACATGCACATATAGCGTCGTCATTACGCAATGGAGACGCTTGTCTTTTTTATTACAAGTTATAAATGAAATTCATTCACTGAACTTTAAGGGAATATTTTAATTTAATATTTAATTATTTAATATTAAATAGAACCTGCTTTTGCAATATTTCCATTTTTTTTCTTAACTTAAAAACCTCTACAACGTAAAAATGCAATTTATATTATTACGTCGGTTCAAAATAATTGAAAATATTGAAACCCCCTAGCAGTTTCCTTAATAAGTTTTCTTTGAAATAAATAGTCAGTCAGAGCAATATCTGTTTTATTACAAGGGGGCAAGTGTTACGCTTTCTTAAAGTACACGCCTATGCGACGATATCTCATCGAAGTGGGGCTTTGCGGTAATGTCGCTATAGTAAACCTGTTTTATAGCTAGTCTCTTACTATAAAAATGTTATGACATGCTTCATTATAATATAAGCAGGGTAAACGCCGGTAAGCTTGACAAGCCGTGTTTTATACGTGGTTCGCAATATGGGACGCGAAATTTATGCAAATACATGGTTTAGCATCAAAGTATTGATTTCTTTACGTTCACAGACGGAAGAGATACCTCAAAGTAAGCGTTAGTTTTGAGGCTTCCTTTTAGTGGGCGCTTTGCTACTTACTGCGAAAGTTTTGTTCGCAGTAAAGCTAGATGAATCATGAATAATATATTTCGTTCTAGTTTTGTTTTATTTAGACAGCGTTTGAGAACTGAGTCCAGTTTATTTGAGGAATACACGAAATAAATGTAAAAATAACGGAATATCTTCTTACAAAGTAAACATATTATGTTATGCAATGGAATATACATACTTACAAAGAAGTGCATAATGACTTAGACTTTCATTGACTTAACTATAATCGATAATTAGGTACTGAATTTTTACCCATAATTATTCAATTTAAGCAAAAATACAGCAAAATCGTTGTTTTCTTATGCTTTTAATATTTATTTGTTCTTGGTTATTGCTTAAATGAACCGTCTGTACTTTACAATTTAGTATTAGAAATATATTTTCATTTCTATTTTAAATGCTCTTCATAATCTACAATATTAGTTTAGTTGCTATCAAACCACCCGGTACAAATCCCTTTGAAGACCGCAACTTCACTAGTTGTCACGTAGAGGAATTGCTATGTATTTTTTGCATTATATTTTCGTAAATCTCTTCACGTAGAATATAAAAATACATATGTTTATTTATTGTATACGTAATTAAGTCGTGCATGAAATGAAAACCTTTATTTTAAAATGTAAAATAAGAAATGCATACGTACTAAATTTTATTCTTTTAGTAGAAGAAAAGGATATAAAAAAGTCAAGTACCTAAATATTATGTTTAATCTACTTTATTTTTGTTGGGCCATTTAATTATTGATCATTTAAGTTTCTAGGATACATTGTACCTATGTACATTCTATCTTTAAAAAATATTATTTAATAAAATTTAACTCTGTGGCAAACATGTAGAAAACAAAATTCATAATTAATAAATTAGTAAGTTATCAAGTCTCCCTTCTCGACATAGTAGCTTGTTAATTAATTCATATATTCACAAAACGTAATAAAATTAATTCTCAGTCTAAATAACTCAAAACACGCTAAAGTTGTTCTTTATTATTATTACTACAAAACAGTTAAATAAATTCAGCCTTTATAATAATAATAATTCTAAAATCACAGAAAATACTCATTCACATTTCATCTGCAGTAAAAATATTGCTCGCTTCAAAGGACTTTGACATTTAGTGTCGAACATTAAGAAAGTCGGATGGGCAATTAAGTATAACATGTTATTAAGCAATAGCTTTAATATACAGCAAAAGCTATAACAATTGGTGTTCAATGCTTGCCAAAGCTATTTCCATAACTCGAGAGTTAGTCTTAACATCGTAGATTTCAGTATAACCGCCATCACTTCAAAGACCTTTTAGTTATACGACACGGATACGATTATTATAAAAATTAAGTGATTCTATTTTAAAAATATTTTATACATATTTCTTTTATTGATTCTTCATCATTGATCTTCTTCATTGTTTTTAAATGCCGAAAGAGAAAAACGAACATATTTTTATACAATATTATTTAACATTTTATATTTTTGTTTTACATAATGTATTTGATGAAATCGATCTACTAAAGTTAATCGAATCCGATTTAAAGCCAAACAGGTTTAGGAAATAGTCTACAATAGATATCTTAAACTAAATTATAAAAATAATCTAATAGAAATCCAGACTGCTTTGCTTTATGCTAGCATGGTATCTTTTTTACCTAACAAACCCTCCCCCGTCTCAATGCGCGTTGCAGAATCGCTTACGCATTCAAGTCCAACGCCCTGACGGCAGATCTAGCTGGCTAGAATCTGTATCATCTCAGTACTTCGTAAAATAATAATTTGAAAGAGTAGAGTTTTAGAGTTTGTAGAAACATTTATACCTACTTGTACAAAAGAAAAACATAGTAGTGCCTGAACCTTCTGGTATTGAAATGGGACCCTTGTCTAGCCATAGGTCGGTACCAAAAAGTAATGAACACTAATATTTTTACTGTCTATTTCCCTGTATAAAGTCGTATAGTATAAATAAAACGATCTTAAGTCGAAGCTTCCTAGCACTACAGACCATGATATAAATATTTCAGAGTAGAGAATTATTCTCCTACCGATACCGCGCTTTATACATCTGAATGGAAAAGCGCTCTTTCGATTGAGGTTATAGTTCATAGAATGCTCTTCTCAGCAGAACTGCCTTCCGAGCCGGTGGTAGCTTCCTCACAGACTTAAACACTGACATTTAATTTAAATTCTATATTATTATATAAAAGTGACGATTCAAAAGGCTTCATCATCATCATCATCATCATCAGCCCTTTTTAACGTCCCACTGCTGGGCACGGGCCTCCCTCAGAACGAGGGGGATCAGGCCATAGTCCACCGCGCTGGCCCAGTGCGTGTTGGCGAATTTGCATGTCTTACGAAAACTTGCTAGGTTTTCTCATACATGCAGGTTTCCTCATGATGTTTTCCTTCACCGTACAACAAGTGGTAATCATGATAGAAACGATTCGCACATGAAAATATCTGAGGTGCGAGACCCGGATTTGAACCCGCATCACTCGGTTATACAAGCGACGCGTTACCGCTGGGCTACCACTGCCTTTCAAAAGGCTTGTAAAAATCTATTTGAATAAAGTTTTGATTTGATTTGAATGTATTTTCTTGATGATATATAGTTATAACTAATATACAGTAAGAAAATAATATTATTATGTTTAAATTGGTATATACATATAATAGAAGTTATATACTGTCAGCAATATCTTTAGCCCGGAAGTTGAACAGTGTTATGACAACTTAGCTGTCATCCCCCACTTTGATTACTCTCCATAAATACGAAGTTTGTCGTTAAGAGCGGATTATTCCTGTGCGAGTTACGTTGTAGTGCTTTAGCTATTAGTGACAGTGCGTAAAGTATTAAAGTGCCGTGAAGTGAATTGTTATATAATTAAGTAATGTTATTAATGTT
Source organism: Boloria euphrosyne (assembly GCA_951802675.2). NCBI lineage: Eukaryota > Metazoa > Arthropoda > Insecta > Lepidoptera > Nymphalidae > Boloria > Boloria euphrosyne. The sequence goes on from OX637877.1 coordinate 8,620,328, forward strand.
ATTCGTTATTAATGGTATAAAGTGATAAAGTGATATATGCGGTGTAACGACATAAGTAAGGTGGAATAATTTAGTGTATAACAGTTTGAGTGTTCATATATACACCCGTCGTTTACATCAGAAGCGGGATGTGAACTATGGGAAGAAACAGATCACGCCGTAATTGGGCTCGCTCACAATTCTCTTCTAGCAGCTATAGGCAAAAAAAGAGAGCAATATTGAAGCCACCACAGAAGCCAGTAATTGTAATATATGCGTAAGCCTCTCCAGTTTCTTAAATAGCCGCTGAAAATATGAAGGCTTGTATTTGTATAGACGATTGGGACACTGAATGGACCCTTAATTTTCTTTTTAATTTATATGCTCCGTGTTGGTAATGTATGTGTTATTTATTTACGGTTCTTCTTTATTATTTATGAGTGTTCAGCGAGTCTAATCTGAACTTTAAAAATATATCATGACATGTATTGTACTTTATATTACAGTTATTCAGGCTCTGCTTGGCATGTTAAGTGTGACAGTGTTCCTTTAAGTGCAAGCAGTTTTGAATAAAAGACTATTCTTGTACGCTAAGTGTGACAGTATGCCTTTAGGTACAAGAGGTTATGAATGAAAGACTGTCCTTGTACGCTAAGTGTGACAGAGTTCCTTTAGGTACAAGCGGTTATGAATAAAAGACTATTCTTGTACGCTAAGTGTGACAATATGCCTTTAGGTACAAGAGGTTATGAATGAAAGACTGTCCTTGTACGCTAAGTGTGACAGAGTTCCTTTAGGTACAAGCGGTTATGAATAAAAGACTATTCTTGTACGCTAAGTGTGACAATATGCCTTTAGGTACAAGAGGTTATGAATTAAAGACTGTCCTTGTACGCTAAGTGAGAAAGAGTTCCTTTAGGTACAAGCAGTTATGAATGTAAGACTATCCTAGTACGCTAAGTGTGACAGTGTTCCTTTAGGTACAGGTAGCCTTACTAAGTAATAATCTTTGGTTGGTGTAAAGGCGAGCCTGGGACACTTAAGTGCAACAAAGTTTCTTTAAGTGCAGGTGGCCTTTGGTTCAATCATTGGTGTTTAACAATGCAACTGTTGGCAAATGATCATTGGCATTTATTACAATAATATATATGAATACTGTTTGTGTTTAGATCCACACTCATAGGGTGACTGGGACAGTCACCGTGCAGGATGGCCGTGTCAGCAATATCTTTAGCCCGGAAGTTGAACAGTGTTATGACAACTTAGCTGTCATCCCCCACTTTGATTACTCTCCATAAATACGAAGTTTGTCGTTAAGAGCGGATTATTCCTGTGCGAGTTACGTTGTAGTGCTTTAGCTATTAGTGACAGTGCGTAAAGTATTAAAGTGCCGTGAAGTGAATTGTTATATAATTAAGTAATGTTATTAATGTTATTCGTTATTAATGGTATAAAGTGATAAAGTGATATATGCGGTGTAACGACATAAGTAAGGTGGAATAATTTAGTGTATAACAGTTTGAGTGTTCATATATACACCCGTCGTTTACAATACGTATAATATCTAAATCTGTACGTACCTATAATAATACATAGTCAATATTATCGATCGAGGGGCCAAATCTATAGTTTTTAGAATTTTTATCTGTCTGTCTGCCTCTGTTATGGTATTACGCAAGAAAACCACTGCAGATATTTAGATAATATTGGATATCAACATACCAAATTACCTGGGTTAAACATGTTATCCGGGTCAACATAGGATCAATGTATGATACCTTAAGAGAAAAGAAAATATTTTAAATCTGAGAAATCCATACTAACCTTCAAAACGTACATACCTTCCTTAGGTAGGTATGAGTGAAAATAGAATGGTATTTTCATAAAAGAAAAATGTATACTGTATTATAGTATATAGAGAACAATTAACAAAAACGTATACTGAATGTAAATAAAACACGATGATGTATTACGTATTTATAGCGCGTTGATACGGAAATTGCAGTTTTGTAATATTTACGAACTACGCTGGATTAATATTTGGGGTAAATTTAAAAGCGGACGGCGTTTTGAAGCTTAGATTAATTAAATAAATTTCTTATTAGACATTTTTCAAAACTGTTGAGTATTAGAAACATTTATAAAATACTTTACTTTGGTATTTTAATATTAACGATATTTTCTAAAAAGGATAAATCTGTAAGAAATCCCTAGTGCAGGTTAAAAATATTATAAAATTATTTGAAAATGTATTTATATGACTTCTTTAAAGCAAAGTTTTTAAATAATTTATGGCCATTTATATTTTAAGTATTTATACATTAATTTCAAAAAGCTATTCACTTGTGCCGAATATTAACAAGTGCATAAAACTCTAGGGAACGTGTTAGTAAGTTCGTTTGAATGATTCGACACCTCCCTGGAGGTTTGAACCCTTTCAACCCCCTCGAAGGGGTTCTGTGTAGAATAATTTTTCGCTGTCTATAACAGCATTTGGCTATGACTTGGAGGGAATTCTAAAAGTTTAATATTTTTAATGGGAATCCCCTGGTAAGTAACCATAAAATAAGTTTATAAATATATATTTCGTGAATAAGTAAGTTTCGTGAATAGGGAATAGGTAAGGTACATAAAAGTATCTATCAATTTGTTGTTTTATTTCTGGTGCACTACGCATATAATTTACTTACTTTAAAGTTTACTTCTCTAGTTTTTTAATTATCCTATTAACTTCTTCTACGCTAAAGTATATTTAAGTTCATATGTACGTTTTCTATATAAACATATCAACGTGCCTTCAATTGGATGTGTTACAGCCACAGCTACCATACTTAATTGCCTTTGTTCAGACAGCTGGAATAATGGATTTTTCCTTTTGCAAACGCTCAACTAAAAAGAGTAATAGAATGAAACTATAAATTAAATAGTGATATTGCAATCTACTTCTTGTGTACCAAACTAAGTTGCTTAAGAAGGATCCACAAAGATATTATAATAGTATTTCAATCAAACAAAGTCATAGACAGTTAATTGTACTTTGATTAGTTTTTTTATTATTGGGAAAATTTTAATTTTATGTTACTTGTGACTCTTATTGCTCTTCGCATTTTATAATATACGAAAGTCCTCAGAAAGGTGATTAATTAAACTTATAATACCGTCACACGTATTAGGACTATTAGCATGATTTTGCAATATATTTATCAATGAATTTATTAGTGATAGTAGCTTTCGCGCGAGGTACTTTAATGATATCTAGTACCTAAATATAATTTTTCAACGTGTACACATAATTTTGATAAGTATGCTTCAAAAATATGTCTACCAAATTGGTAGACGTGTCATAAACTGCTAGCTTAGGAGTTTCAAAGGTCTTTCACGACGTAAGCTCAAGGCTATGTGACACTTGCAAGGGGTCAATCAAAGCGCCATCAAACATTAATAGCTCATTACGCTAATGAATCCTATCAGATCGTGCCGTCATCTCCCATCGTCGTCAGCCTTCAATGCTTTTCTTTATACTTCTTAGCTAAAGAATTTTTTGTTCAATGTGCTAAGCATTATATTTAACAAAATGCAGTATTTTAAGATAGTTATATAAGATAATCATATACAGTTAAAATATTGCGTATGTCAGTATATCTATCGAAATACGAATATATACATACGAGTACATATCTGCCCACATCCGCATACCTTAATCACAGTACTTTAATTTAATGCCCACTTTTAGATTGCTCTCGAAATGGTTTCTATTTTTCAGGGGCTTATTATATATTCTTCTCAATATGAACCCAAAACCATTCATCATTCTTGCCTTATCCTTAATAAGGTTCGCCTTTGTGTCCTATCCCTTTCTTTTTGTCCCGCGCCATCTTGCTCCCCTTAACCTATATTCACACATTTCACATATTCTCTGATCTTAGAGACCTCTTTATTAGACGAATACATTTCATGTTGCGATTTTGGATATTTTTGAAGATTTTTCTTTCAAATATTTTTTGTTTAAGGAAATATTCAACTGTTTTACAAGTAGATTTAGTAAGTTAGTAGAAGTATTATGATAAAAATTATTAATTTATAAACTAGTTAAAGCCCTTTTTGAGCTCTTTACAATTTTCCACTGCTGGGCCTTCAACACAAGGGGAATCAGGGCAATATTCCTATAAGCTGGCCAAGTGTTCTCTTTTCTTGGCGGACTTCGTATCTTTTGAGAACTTGCTAGGTTCTCTCGGACATGTAGGTTTCCTCACAATGTTTTCCTTCACCGTAAGACAAGTGGGAATCAAGTTACAAATGATTGGCATGTGAAAATATTAGAGGATCGTGAGAATATCAGATGTGCGACCCGGATTGAACCCGCTTCACTTGACTAACCAAGTGAGCGCGTTACCACTGCCTCATTTTTAATGGTACTAACAATTAATTATTGTCTATGATCATATTTATGGATTTAAAAAAAATATTGTTTTTTAGACTTTATCACTTTACAAATATTATTTTATACTTTAGTAGTATAGTTTGTCAAGATGTTAGTTACAATACTTTTAACTAAGTTATCACAGAGTGAAAACTAAGAAACTCGCTTGAAGTTCTTATGAAAGGTTTCAATATAATTACTTTAAATATATTGTTTCGTTTTACTACAAAATAAACGGGCAAATAAAACTGCTTAGAACGGATAGTTCCTCTTGTTATCAATGTTTCAAAATGAAAGAGTCTCCAACAATATTTTCCGCACTTATGAGTTCACAAAGTTTAACGTTGTTTAACTTTATTCGAAGTTTTGAAAGCTTTACGTGTGCGCAATGAATTATCTTACGTACTCAGGCTTACCTTGTTGTATTGTGTACGTGCTTTGTAAATTTATGGAACAAAATTCTTTTTCTATTATTTATTGTAAAAAGTTTATAATTTACAGTGTAGAGTTATAAAATTTTTAAATAATGTAGAGTCTAACTAATATATCATACATAAAACGTTTCGTAATTTAGATTATGCCACTAATCTGTAGTATGATCCTTCAATACTCCGGGTATACGACTAGGCACGTCGACTTACGTTTCGAACCGATTGATTCAGAATACTGAGCCTGATCGGGTTGATGACATGAAGCGTAAAATGAGGTATTCGCATCGCCGCCCCGGCCCTCTGCCAACACGGACAGCAGCAAACATCTATTGTCTCGTAAAACGTACCTACAGAGATTTCGTAGCAGACTTCTTAGGTGCCTTCGCTGTAAACTTGTTTTCATTACCCGAATTTATTGGAAGGATTCCAATATTTTTCGACTCGTTGCATTTTGGATGCATACAGCCAAGTGTTTTTATTGCCATCGACAGGAATATTTTCCGGTCCGATTTCGTGTAGGTAATGCGTTGTGTCATCACATAAAATTTAGTTGAACGTAGATTTGAATAAAGGAAACTGTGATCATATGAGAATGCGAATTTCTTTTGTGTAAAAGACTACGATTTTATTGTTATTTTACTTTTATAATCAATAATAAGATTTATTATTGATTATTATGTTATACTAACGACTAACCGTTTCTTTTTTTTATTGTACATTACATACAATACAAGATTGTACATTGGCATCGCTAGCTTTAAGTAAACTTTCTCACTAACAGTAGTTTATACGAGTATATTTACTTTAGGCCTGAGTTTATCTGTAGTCTAAATTTTCTTTATATTAGCCCAACAATGTCATTGTGAATCAATGCAAAGACAAATTTTAGCTTTTTAAAAACAAATTATATTCAAACTTTTCTACAATATTACAAATATTTTTATGAGAATTTGTATTTTGAAAGACACTGTAGTTTATAAATCTATGTAATAGGAGAAAACTTCAGTGCTAAAAGTATTTTTGTATGGCAACTAAAAAAGCTCCATAATAGGAAGTGATTTGGATAGTAATGGCATATAATAAATATGCCTCTACACGGCGATTTTACCATTTTGTAAATAACATTTACGCACATGTTTTATAGAAATTGTATAATATTTTTGGCGATCGTAATAAAAAAAGCAAATCAGCCAGAAAATGGACAGTGGACATATATAGAGACAGACGATTTCCGTATCCATTTTGGGATTTCCTTTAGGGGAACTTTTTTTCATAGGATAAAAGGAAAATTTATTACTAGATACCTTATAAAAGACTAGGGGAAACAATCCTTGATCACTGCATGAATCACACGATAATTTGATTTGAAACCGAGATTTATTTAAATATTTTACTACTAATCTGTAACGATATACTCGTATTAAAAAACAAAGTTTATAATTTTGGAGGTAAGTAATTTTAAAAACGATTCCAATTTTAAAAATTCTTCCACTAATAGTATAGTATTATGTGACCTGTGCTAATAGCAAGCTACGTTACCGCCGAGTGATACAGGCTACGCTTTTTTTATTGCGATAAAAAATTATTTAGTTTGGTTATTTTATCATGCTTAAAACGGTTATAATTAAACATTAAATATAGTATCGAAGCAAGAGTAAAACAATTGTACACATAGGTAGAGCGATAATGAAACAGTAGAATATTTCTGATAGTTATTCATATATTGTATGTTAAGCCTTGCACATTAATTTAAATAAATAATCTTTACAAATGTTAAAGTTTAATGGTGGTACTTGTTAAAGATATAATTTTATTTAATATATTTAAATAAGTGATATTTGGTTGTATTTAGTTTAGTTTAGTAATACATGAGTTAAAGTAACTTTTATAGTAAGTTTTTATAATCTATGTATCTAACTTCCTTTATGCATTTTGTTATCTATGGTGAACGCTCTGGCCTCTGTTGGGACTTGTAATTTGTAAAAAGAATAAATCGTGCTAAAGAAAATCTCAATTTCATTGAAGTTCATTATTTTACATCCCATATACATTAAAAGTCAATAGTACTTTACTCAAATTATTATTTACATTTTAATAAATTATATCCTCGCATTGAAATCTGATATATAATGGCTGTATTTATTAAATATATAGCATTATTAAATACATTAAAGCTTAGATATTATAATATAGCAACATAATATTGTTGAATAGTCGTTAATATTTTGTCATAAAGGAGTTGCACCATAAGCGCGTTTATGTACCGCTGTTCAATGTTTACGTTCAGACAGTAAAACTAACAAATTGCCTTTTATACAACTTTGCATACTAACTTTAGTAGGATATTCGGACAACTCCTAGCTTATTAGAATTAAATCAACAGACACTTGTTGATATTACGTTATCATTGAACCAAAGGATAGCAGTTGCATAATTAGCTGTAGGCTGATGTTTACGGTGCAATATGGACAGTATGTTTGTACGTTGCTATTACTACTGCTCTTTTTTAATCACTCTTTTAAAAAAAATTAACTTGACAAAAGAACTACTTTGAAGTGCCAATCAAATAATAATTTTGTTTTACTTATTTTAGATAGGCAATACAGTATTATTCATTGTTTCAGCAATGAGGCAGGCTTAGCATAAAATATGCTACAAAATATGAAGTTATAGGTAGTTCAATGGCTGTTTCTGTGTAACATGCTATAAAATATAACTAATGTAAAGGTTTCTGAGAAAGCTCTTTTACAATAAGCTTTCTTAGAATCCATGTAAACTATTTATATATTATGTTACACGTAATAGTGTAAGAAAATTACTTTTGCTTTATTTGTTTTCGTTACATACGGAAGGAGCTTTGTTTGACAAGCTTTTTTCGTGTTTCAGGGTATTTTTCAAGATATTCTAAGGATAATGAGGCAAAGTATTGAGGTTGTAGCTTACAAAATACAGAGTAATTTATGTTGTTGCTGTTGCAAACACTGTTGTACTTACTTTTAACCATATGTAAAACTTGTAACGAAAATTAATTTTCTAAGAAGTTTTAAGCATAACTCATACAAACTTTAAAAACAAATCTTGTTATATACTTATAACATATTAATAATTTCTTATGAAAATTTTACATAATTGTATAAAATGTAGCAATTTCGATTTTAAAAACCAATAAACGTTATATAAAGTATTTTGTATTGTAGATAATTAAGTGAAATTAATTTATTTTTAAGGTAATTTTTACTAGACCATGATAAATCCTTACTAGTAATATTGCAAATACGAAAGTAACTCTGTCTATCTGTCTGTCGCGCGCGCGCTACTTTTAAGGCGAAAAAAGGGCTGTAAGAGCTAAAAGTGTAAAGTTTGTATGGAAATTACGTCATTTGTAAAGCTAAAAATTTGAAACTTATTTTTAGGCTTTTGATCAGATACAAATAAGTAAGACATTCAAAGTTTGTAAAAAAATTATTTAACCCCTTAACTACGGCCGAACCAGAGCGAAGCGAGGGTGAGTCGCTAGTAAAGAATAATATTCTACAAACGTTCAGTTTTCTTATCCGTGGCTGGCAACCGTCAAATATAAGTTACATATGAACCGTGGTTAACATTAACTGTAATCAAAAATGGCGTCTACTTTTCGCTCTATTAGACCATGTCAGATCCATAACTACTGCATCATTGCTACTTTCTCACAGTTAAAAAAGAAAAATATGCTAAAAGTAAAAAAAAATGGTTGAAAATATTTGCATACTTTAGCTGTCTAGTGTCTAGTCTATCTCTGCCGTGGGCTATGCTCTGCACAATGATCAGCCAACAAAAGATGTACACTGTCACCGCTGAAGCTGTTACTACAATACGCACAATACTATGAATGAAGGAATAAAGTCGCCTTGTTGCTACCAATTAATTCGCTTATTCATAACAGGTGAGAGAGGAGTGAAAATGACTGAAATGCCTTTGGCACAGGGAAACGGTAATTGCATTGGGTGTTTTTTCACCAGGCCAAAGGACATCCGCCGTATAGAATCGTCTCGATAGAAAAAACCATTTCTTTTCACAACATCGTATTGAGTGATAGATGCTTTTAAGGTAAAATAAATAGAGGGCTCTGCTTTTTTATTGGAAGTGGAAAAGATAGCTTTAGGTTCTTTCTTTGATTTTTATAGGTTTTATTGGTTTTACTCAGATAGGTACTACATAATTAACTATAAAAGAAACTTCATTGATGCTTCAAGCATTAAGTTTTAGGCATATTTCCTAAATATTTTTTTTTAAATCTATGTAACACAAAAAGGTAAGTAAGTTTTTACAGTACTCAGTCAACATTCAAGACAAAAAATAATAATTGCTCGTGAAGACATGCTGAGTAGCTTTTGAGATATAGCATTTATTTAGTTCCATGCTTGTTTACACCCCGGGGCCACAATATTACCTCGATTTTTCATAGTAAGTTTCTTTATTTATTTTCTTTTATACTAGTTTATCATCAATTTTGTGGATGCGTAAACATTACATTTCAAATTGGATTATTGAATTAACTTAAAATATGTTTTACAAGTTCAATTAGAAGGATGATTTGTAAATTGAGGACCAATTTTTATTACCCTCGTTTCAGTGAGAATGCATTATTTTAAAAACGATATGGAACTAATAACAAGTCAAAAAATTAATCTGACCACTCAAATACATAGCAAAAATTTAAAGACTTAAACATCTAAAGCATTTTTGAATTTTCATTTTAATATTTTTTCTCCAATAATAACTTTATTTGTTTTATAAATGAAACTATCTTTTCTGGAGATATCTCTTTACGGGAGATACTGTCAGTCTCTCCCGTGACCATGATTGCTGTAAAGTATTCGAAACGTGGGGACCAAAAATCAAAATAAATCCGCGACAAAATCCGAAAAGATAGTTCCATTTATAATGTTGAATATTCGCGTAAACCTAAGAAAGTATTATTTTATATATCTTAATTAACTTGTTAATTAAACTTAAATGAAAAATTAGTAATTTGTTGCACTTAAAAGAATAATGAACACTTTTACAAAAGTCATCAGCGAACCATTACTCCAGCTTCGCAATGCAGCAGAATGGAAGTAAAACAATAATGCAATGTCTTAAAGCATTGGGCTGTAACTATCTTCAGTTGTAATAAAGGAAATGTATTTTTAAGTCGTCGCCGTCGCGTCTTCGCCCGAGTTCGCTCAATTATCTACGAATCTGATGACGCACTACAAAAAGCAATTAATAAGCTAAACGCTTATAGCTTCTAAGATTTCTATTTGCACGTTGTAATAAAGATAAGGGTTGTATCCCCTATAACGGGAAACTTTACTCACTCAAGAGGAAGTTTCTGAAAATTCTATAATTAAATCAAAATAAAAATATTATTTTTAAAAGTAATCCTTTTCGTATTCCCTGTCACTTCTTTTTATAATTATTATATACTGAAATATATTCTCATATTAGCAAGTGAGAATGTTAATTAAGTTGGAAGTAAATACAGACTGTCAAAGAGCAAATAGGTTTAATTAATAGAGCACGGCCGTATCTTAGAATTAACGGGATCTTGTCATTTGCAAACAGAGAGATGCTTTGGGGTTATTTAATAGGAAGTCCTTAATGCGAAAGATAAAATGACTGATAGGTTATAAACTGACTTAACCTTGATCTTTGAATTTATATTATATAGTGTAAATATATTAATAAGATAATTTTTTTTATTAAAAAATCTAAGAAGATTGAAGGCTAAATAAATGATAAACGATTCTTTCAAGATGCCAGTAAATTACAAAATCTATCTAGTACCTTTTCTCGGAGAGCACGTACCAAATCTGTCTTTCTCGCGCCTGATCTCTCATCATTTGTGATGAATAGACTTAGGATTTTGAGGGTGGAGAATTTAGAGAGTGCATTTATGTCTGTACACAATTGTGCACTAGAATAATTACCACGCACAGGGCTAGTTTCATTGAGATTGTCAAAATCGCAATCGTTAAGGGGTTATTTTTTTACACCATTGGCATGGCTTCTGTTTTGTCTCCTAACAATATCACTATTCTGAAGATAATGCGATCTATACATTACACTCTACAAATTACACCTCTACAATTTTTGATACGCAAAACATGGAATAGATTGCTGGTAAATCTTTTTGTCGGAATAAGTATATAAGTTTAAATAAGAACTAAATGATTCATTTCCATCGGGACCGTGTAAATCTTAAAACTAATAGACTTCCCATAACCTGATCTGGGAATCTTACAATTAAAGTATAGAAAACTAAAAGGATTTTTCAAATATGTAAATTTTTATACAATTTTCTTACTACTTAATATAATAGCACACGTTTTTATTTTAAGAACTTTACATATTGTAAAATAAAAGGTCCCTTCACCACCATTTTATTTGCTATAGCTAATTATGAAACATTTTTTTTGGTGAAAATACTTTTAAATTAATTTTATCATTAACTTTACTTTGTAATTGGAATACACCTAACGTGTGGAATATTTATCTACCTGAAATAAATCAGAAAACAAACTCATATACTACGAGTACGTTAGTATTTAGTAATATTTTTTTGGCCGAAACAAACTAATGAAAATTTTGTTTTAATATTTTTTTATGGATATAATACCAACTATGCTCTCAGTTACACAGCTACTATTAATATAGCTATTGTGGCGTAGTATCAGTTAACTCTGTGTGCACTAAGAGCTACGAAAGCCATAAGTTGCAAGGTCCAGACAGGTGGTAGACGATACGTTTCCGCCGTGGACCAATAAATCATGGAACTATTCCGTATTACGGGATTGTTCGATACTCCCATTTCATATACCAGATTTTACCGCATTGAAAGGATTTATGATAATATAGTATAATAGAAAATTACATGAGTTATGCTTGCTTATATTTTTTTACTAGCTACTAGGGAAGGTATCCCTGGATCGTCTTATATTCCGTACGTGGACAGAAATCTTCGTACGTATATCTCGTATCTTAATACGTATTTAATTTATTTTACAAAGAGTACTTGGACCTAAATTCAAGTGATCCAAGTGATCAATGATGATTTAAGTGATCTTAAAAACATTTTATCCATATAAAATTTCTACCCCATTTTTAACTCAATTTAAAAAAAAACTTTCCTACATTGCTTGTAATGGTTAGGTTACATTATGAGAAAAATACATTAGTAACGTTATTTAATCACTTTTAAATCAATGACGTCCGGGAGCTGAGCTGAAACCGCTAAAGCTTAAGATGAAACTTTAAGCCTTTTCTTAAACTTAACTACAAACGATTCTTTAAAATTTAATCCCTTGCGATAATTTCGTGAACACTTGCAGACATTTAGTAAAACAATTTGTATTTATTTTATTATTATAAAATAATAGAATATTCTTTATTGCACAAAAAAAATACATGAAGAAAAAAATACATAGAAAGTGACGTGGACAAAGGTGGACTTATCTCTATAAGAGATCTCTTCCAGTCAACCCATGTGCGTGGGAGATAGTGTTGCATAGCGGGACAGAAAGAAAAAGTGCAAAGACAAATTAAAAAGTAAACAATTAATAAACATTAAAAGAATAACTTAAATGTATACTTAAATATAGAAAAATATACACTACATATACCTACATAATATACGAATTACATAAATACATAATAAAAGTATATAATATAGACTAATACATACCAAAGTACATTATTATATATACAATATATACAAATATAAATATATAATATACATGATGCAAACAGAAAAAAAAGTATTGTTCAATGTTGTGCTAGAATGAATTATTCTATTTTATTAATTAATATATTAATTATTATAATAGAATGAATAATATTATTCGAGTCAAAATAAAATACACTTGTATTACTTATATAAGAATTATTTTGCATTATATAATTAAATAAAAATATATATGTATGCTTAACACTAGAACAACTATCTACATACAGACAGGTGGTAGACAAATCCGCGGTGAACCAATAAATCACGAAACCACTCGGTATTGCGGGATCATCCGATACGCTTGATTCATGCACCAGATTCGACCGCACTGAAAGGTTTTGTACTGGATTGTAAATGTTAACGTTAAAGCTCTTTAAAATAACTACCTTTTAGAAATTTATTTAATTAGTGTAAGTAAAATATTATCATAGTAATTTTTGTTTTTAAACAGCGTGTTGATCAAAATGAGTTATTTTAACGTAATTTTGATTTAACTACATCTGTTCATAAACTATACGATATATTACATCATAATTTCCTTGAAACCATCTAAAAAGTCCATAGCCAAGATATTGACATTAGCAAACTTCGAACAGCCTCTCGTTAGATAAACGGCACCCTTTGCTTACGTCGAGCGACAAAGGAAACTTTCCAACTCGAGCGACTGAAAAATATTACCCATCTTAAGTTTAATCTCTTGAAAACGTAGGAAACATTTGCAAATAGAATTCTACGCTTTAGTAATGTTTACAGATAGACTTGATGGTGCGGTAAAGAAAACTTTTATTATACTTTTTTATTTCAAATGTCATATGCCCTATTAATTTTATGGTCGCAATAATTTAATTAAAGCACTTTTCACATTCACATTAGTATTCTACTGCGTCTAACTGGTTTGTTAGTATAAGCAAAATTAAACATTTTAGTATTTTTAAGTACTAATTAAAAAAAACATACCTTTTAAATTTTATTCATTTCCGCTTTCCTTCTTCGATTCGTCTCTATCTCTTTTCAATGATCCATAAGCTCTTATCAATTGAATATTTGAACATATTTTGGGATGTACAAAAAAATTAAAACGTTTTCAACATAGAATATTTTGAAAACTTCAATTTTCTAAATATTTTTTGGAACTTCCTATAATTTAAGGCAGTCTCAGCAACATTAACAAAAAATCTTAGCTGTTTTCTGAACTATCCGTGAGAATTGTGATCATCAAAAAATCCTACGATTTTTGCATTTGGCTCTAATTTGTTCCAACCAATTCAGCGCAAAACTGCCTTACCGATACCATGCCACGTAACTCTCATCATGTTTTAAATTTATAAAATACTCGTAATCATCAATAAAAATGACAACTTAAAATTATATACACCAATGATAACACATTAAATGAAATTTAAAATCTATTTATATACTTAAACCTTGTTAATTTTTTATTTTAAATAGTATATTTGTTTGCTTTATTTTAAATAAGACTTATTATGGGTAGCTTATACGTACGATTATCTCTAAAATTTTATAAGTTTCTATATTTTATATTATTTTAATAACTCACTTGCAGAAATAGCAAAGTCAAATTTATTTGGTGATTTCAGTAAGTTAACAGTTTGTATCATGAAAATATTTTAATAAAATCAACAACAGAAAATAGTTTATTTACACCGTACTACTAAGTACAAAGTGAGTTTTAAAATGGCAAGTTTTAATAAAGGAAAGGTAGGATCAAGGTATAGTCCACCACGTTGACCTTAATAGTGCTTTAGTAGACTTTGCACTACTTTCTAAACTTAATTTCTCCGAACAAGAAAACAAAAATTTTATGAAAACTATTCATTTAAAATTGTTAGATTTTAATTAATAATAAATCGAGGTATTATTTACCATACATTATAACAATATTATAGGTGTAATAAGTAAATATAGGTGCATATTATAGTATACTAATTAAAGAGCATTTAAAGTAGTTCCACTTAAAGTCAAATGTCGTGTAATTACAGAACGGTGTGAGTGTAAGCATTTTTAATAAGATTATTACCGGACCGCTAACGAACGGTCGCAGACTCGGACGCAAATTGACAATAAATAACAAATGACCACGAAGCCATCCCTCGTTATACATCTACTTCTGCCTATGATTATAGTGTTTCGCATTTGTAATTTATCTCCACGTCTGTTCATTAGCAAATTGCAATTGGATGCCAAAACTGTATGAAGTAGTTTTAAATAAAAATATCATAATACAATACCTGGTTAATAAATTTATAGTTTTGATGTATAAAAAGTATGTATGTGCTTATTTTTATTTATTTATTAAATATTAATGAGATTTAAATAATATTTCTGAAGAAAAATATTGATACAACATAACTTTTGTATCGGAAGCCACTGCAGGTCAAAGTTGATCCGAATAAAGTGTCACTAACTATCCCAATTAAGACTCGTTAGACGTATCGCTTGTTGGCCATCTGTTGAAGCGTATTAGACATAAAAGATCTATTAAGGGCATTCTCAGCGCCTCAGCTTGATTGTAATAATCTTTACAATAAATTTTCTAGAAGTGATCACTATATCATCTACTGAAATATCTTAATTGAATGTGAAGAACCAGAACAAGTATAGTGCTAGGTTAGAGGATTGGAATACCTAACCTTAAGTAAATAAAAGGAATATTTTTATTTTTATTCTATGTATCAGTGGTAGTGCCATACTTGTTACCTTCGGGTAGCAGCCGAATGGGCCGGCACGCACCGTATATTAAGTACCACTCTCTCACAGAAGACCGGCGTGGAGTGGGAGCTATGCTGTCGCGTTTCGTCCGGTAAGTGAGAGTCCAGGAGGCCCACTCCCCATCCCTACTCCCGTCCTTCTCCCTCCTCCCTCCCTCCCTTTCCTGAAAGGCCGGCAACGCATTTGCAAGCCCTATGGTGTTGCAGATGTCCATGGGCGGAGGTGATCACTTACCTCCTGCCCGTTTGCCCCCTTTGTCCCATAAAAAAAATGTTAAGGGTGAATTAGTGATATACCATGGTCCATCATCAACATAGCGCGAATGTCGTAAATCACACTAATTCCAGATTAATTACATGCTAAGCAAACAATGAAACGCGGAGCTAGAAGTTTTCTTGGCAAATAAACGCTCAAATCAAAACTCTTTGTTAGAACTAAACACAGATAATTGCAGAAGTAGCCGTGTCTGCAGGCAGACTGATGGCCTATATAACTCTAACATTGTCAGATTGACAGCAAATGTGGAACATCTTGCAGGACAAGTGAAACTTTTTAAAAAGATTGGTTAAAAGATGGATGCAAGCTACACAATATTCTTCAATAGTGCACGGCAAATATATTATAATACGCTATTGTTTAAGCTCCGATAATAAATAAATAGATTTATTTTTGACATAACAACAACATGCTATGGCATGTAAATAACCACATGAATTCAATTTGTGGTCGCTTGTATTTAATGAATATCTCACACACATAAATTTAATAAGCAAAAAAAAAACTACTTCATTTCATTTACTTATTTAATTCATAATTACAAAAAGATACAAGCATACTCCTTAAACTAATAGCAATAATTATAACGTAACAATTTATTTTTATATTATGACTAGCGGTGCCCGCGGCTTCGCTCGCGCTAAAAGTAAATACAATAAACATTTTTGCTTATATACTGTTACTTATATATATTTAATTTCATTAAAG
This sequence comes from Boloria euphrosyne, assembly GCA_951802675.2. NCBI lineage: Eukaryota > Metazoa > Arthropoda > Insecta > Lepidoptera > Nymphalidae > Boloria > Boloria euphrosyne. The sequence continues at coordinate 8,636,619 of OX637877.1, forward strand.
TTCCGCCCCTTTTTTCTGAGAACTATTCTATAGAACAAGTAATTGTGTTTTCCCGTAGGAATGTATGATTTTTGTTCAATAAAAGGTATTTTAAATGTTTTCTCGTATAATAACGTATCACTACACAAAATTTAATTCAAATCAGTTACGTACTTTTGTGTGAAACGCACGCTTTCATTTTACGAATCTAGTGTTTTTATACGTACTGATAAAAATAGGCATTGCGAGTGTAGCTTAGGAGACAAATCTTATAGATGTAGGCCTTTTTAAGACCTAAAATATTGTTTTGATGTATCTCTCAAGACTTACTCGCATAAAATAAATTATTTTGTTTTCTTGTAGATTTTTTTGTATAATAAAGAGTACCACGGTAATGACCTGAGTAATAAGTAATCATTACGCAAAATTTGTTAAAAATCGGTCCGGTACTTTTTGTGTTAAGCAGAAATTTTAATAACGTATTGGGGTTTTCATTCAATACATAGTTCATTACAGTCATTGCTTAAAAAATCATTTAGACTTTTTATAAGTTTCTGTTTTGTTATATATGCATATAGATACTAATAATAAAAATAGGTATTGTGAGTGTAACTTAGATACTTTGTATTGTAGTCTTTTCAGTAGGCTTTTTTTTGAGACCTACTATTTCCTACTATATTATTTTGATGTATCTCTTAAGATTTCGCCACCGATAGCTTTCTAAGGCCAACTCAATAAAACCAATTATTTTGTCCTGTTTCTATGAAAAAAATGTTCTTTAATAAAAAGTATCCTAAATGTTGACCCGAGTAATAAATTATCACTACACAAAATCTGGTAGACAAACAGACAAAAGCTCAAAAATTTTAACACATATTGTTTTGGTGTATATATTCAATACGAAATACAACTGTCACACAACACACAGTATTTGTTTTAAAAAAAATATTTCAGTTAAATGTGATTTTGCTATATTACTGTACATTGAATAGATATCATCGCGGTTAATAAAACAAATAAAATGGTTACTAAACTAACCATTTTATTAATATCTAGAAAGTACATATTACATTTTTATCATATTTTATATTTAAATTATTTTCAAACTCTTTTTTTTTTCTTTGTTTTTCAAACAGAAATAGGATTACTAGCGTAAACATGAAGGATCAAAATGTTAACCGCGCCAAAAAATTCTTTGTTGCTCTCCTCTGTGTTTTTGCTGTCGTGAAATGTAGCATCTAGGGATCAATTTGTGATGTTCTAACAGGTAACAATGTAATCTGTGATGTTAATCCTTTGCACTTATTACGTAGGTACAAACGCTAATAATATTTACTTACTTTAATAATTTCTTACTGGTACCTACGAATGTACGAATTATTATTATAATTTTAATAAATATTATTTTTTTTATTATTATTTTTATAGCCAACTATTTGTTATATAATATATAATCAACTATTTGTTTACCAATTTTTCTCGTGATGTGTTCTCAGACAGACTTTTTTGAATTGTTTTGTAACTCTCTGAACGATAAAAATGATCACAGAATGAAATATCGGTCTTTGTATCGATAGTAATAACAATTTCAATCAAATATCTTATAAAATATTTAATGTACATATCTATAGATAATATTATTATATAATATCCTTTCCAGTATTTTTAACTCTATTTATTTGACGCTTCAGATAGCGTCGCGTAGTTGATTCGCGTCATTATGTCAGCATGAATATGAAGCAATAAGCCCTTCATTTTCAATTTCTATTCGTCATTGATGATAGAGACTTAATGACTTCATTTGTTTAATATATATTTGAATTTACCTATATTACACATGCAAATAAGCGTATTAACAAACGTTTTTTGTTACATTTTTGCAAACTAAAATAATCACGAATGTACTACAGAAAATTAATTGATTTAAATAAAAAGTGTATATATAAAAATATAGACTGCCTTGGTGGTGTAGTGGCTTGCATATAAGTTGCCTTAGAGAGCAAGTAAAGCCGTCGGTCCTGCACCTTAACTCTCATTGGTCGTGTTGAGTAGTCGTCCCACCGGAGCATGAGAGTGATAGGAATAGGGAGTGCACTTGTGACTGTGTGTATATATGTGTAGTAGTAGCTTGTCTCAATGAAATTGGTTGGATTGGATCTTGACTGTCGTGGTCGTAGTCGGTCGCAGGACAGTAAATAGGCAAAAAAAAATATTTCGTAAAAATAATAATTCCTAGAAGACACTAAACAAAGAAACAAACAACAAACAGAGGAATTATATAAATTTATATATATATTATTGTATATACGAGCGTACATGCAGACAATAAGTAGCTCCAAAATAATTTTAATAATTGAAGAATGTGATTACATCAAAGATTAGAAGTGCGCAAAGTCAAAAGTTGAGATTAAAGTTATACAAGAGAAATATTTCCAGACGTCGACTCGAGAAAGTTTCGTCTTTGTCATGTAAGAAAGTACAGGATCGTTTGTTTTCAGGAAAGAATAAGGCTTTGATCATAAGTAAGATATTCCTTTTACTTCGCTTTTATGGCATTGTTTACATAAGAAATAAGCAGATGCACACTTCAATTCTTTCATTTTCTACTTGATTGAAACTACGAGAGGGAAGTTAAACTTTGTTCTTTGGTTTCTAGCAAAAAGAGTACAATGCAGATCAGTAATTTTCACTGATTATATTAATATCTATAGTTTTATCTGTCTAGAAGTTAGTTTATGTACAGTACAAGTAGTAACATGTATTTTTTGTCAAGAAAATGTGATGGAAAGACACCAAAATGAAATAATATATGAACTCAAAACACAATTATTATAAAAAGACGGTTTTGAAATTTATTTTTAAATAATAACAAAAAACAAAAACCGACTTCAAAACTAAACAAATCTAAACTAAAAAGTAGAAAATAATACTTTTAAGAACTTCGTTAATTTTGAAGTCGGTGCCAGCCAAGACGGATAGACTTATCTTGCCTTTGCAAGGAACTTTCGAACGGTATTTTGATTATGTTTACAAATATTATAGCTCATATAGATTAATCGAATATGTGTCTATTTAAGGTTATTTTGCTTTGGCTGGCACCGACTTCTAAATTAACGAAGTTCTTAAAAGTATTATTTTCTATACTTTTTAGTTTAGATTTGTTTAGTTTTGAAGTCGGTTTTTGTTTTTTGTTAAAAATAATTTATTTTCAAATTTTTAACGGAAAGTAGATACTTATTTTGTTTATGTACAAAAAAGAATTTTCCAAATCGGTCCAGCCATCTTCGAGTAATGGGAAACATACATAAAAAAAGTCCCCAACAAATTGAGAACCTCCTCCTTTTTTTAGAGTCGGTTAATAAGAGCCTGAAAGAATTTAACTATCGGTCTATAATTACGTATAATATTGAAAGAATTTTCTTTTAACTCCTAACCGTTGAGGAGTTGTACCTTCCATCATTAGCTCAACCACAGGAGATGATGATTATCAGACGCAAATACTTGAACAGCTTTAGAAAATATATGAAAAACGTAATAAGTGCCTATAAAATTTGAGAGTTGTCTTCGATTTCCCTAGGATCCCATCATCAGATCGTGACTTGGTGACTATGGGACCAACTAGAAACTATACCCTTTCAAACAAAAAAAGAATTTTCCAAATCGGTCCAGCCATCGTCGAGTAATCGGGGAACATACATAGAAAAAAAAAAAGTCCCCGACGAATTGAGAACCTCCTCCTTTTTTTGAAGTCGATTAAAAATGTAACTTACTGAAGTCTCTAAGAGGAAATATAAATAGAATACCAAAGAATAAAACAAGAAAGTGTCAGTAAAACCTTCAAAAAAGTACTGAGGCCGTCAAAGTTTCTTTATACAAGTCTTGAAAACGATGCAGTAGCAAGAGGTCTGTTCACGAAAAGAAAATGTTTAGCCATTCATTAAAATTGTATGGACCACGAAAGACGTAAAGCAGAACTGTCTACTCATTGGTTTACCATTCAGCAGTATTTTTTTTATTATTTAATAACAATAATAATGCATTGTTATAAAAGGCCATACTAACTATTTTAATAAATTCTTTAATAACCTTTCCATTTATCATTTTTCCTCCAAATTTTTGATTATAAAATAAAGGATAAGTATATTATTTTAATAATTATGGTTTGTACCCGAATATAGCTTAATCCTATAGAAAAATGTTAAAACTTAATCTGAATAAATATTAAGGAAAAAAAGGTATAAGGTATATCATCATCAGCCCTTTTTAACCTCCCACTGCTGGGCACGGGCCTCCCTCAGTACGAGGGGGATCAGGCCATAGTCCACCGCGCTGGCCCAGTGCGTGTTGGCGGACTTCACATGTCTTACGAAAAATTGCTAGGTTTTCTCAGACATGCAGATTTCCTCACGATGTTTTCCTTCACCGTAAGACAAGTGGTAACCATGATAGAAATGATTCGCACATGAAAATATCAGAGGTGCGAGACCCGGATTTGAACCCGCATCACTCGGTTATACAAGCAACGCGTTACCGCTGGGCTACCACTGCCTTGAGGATATAAGGTATAAGGATATTTTTACTCTAAAGATCTTTTTAAAAAGATTTGGTAGCATGCAAATACCCACATTAATCTAATTGCATCACGTCACAGATAGGTATATTTCAAGGACATCAATTGAATTAAAAATGTACTGTACATGTATATTTACTTATGCGCAAAACTTCTATTTAGATAGAGAAAGAACAGAAATTGATATAAAACATCAAACAATATTAACAAGAATAAAATTTACAAATTAATTTCATTCAAACGCGCGACGGTATGTCAAACATACCTACTCGCACATAGTTGATGGAGCTTTGTGAAAGACAAAGTAAAATGTTATACGTACTTGAGATTCTTAAAAATGTTATGCTAATTTTACCCCTAAATTGTCATGGACGGTATGCTTTGACAAAGTTGCCGCGTCTCGTGTTTTTATTTAAATTCTAGCTCAAATGAAAGGGAAGCTACTAGGGAAGCAGCTTTCCTTTATCTATCACAAATTTTCCTCGATGAAACTCGTTAAAATGAAAAGGAATTTGCTAACATTTATAATATTAACTTAACATTTTCAAATAATTACTTTTACACTCCAAGGCGCTAAAATTTATAAAGTTAAATTAAAAATGACAACATTAATGAGTATTGATAAGATAAAAAGCTTCGTCTAACTAAAGGTCTCTTGTAAATATAAGAGGTCACATCTACAGCATGCTCTCAATTTTAATCGTAATTTTTATAATTTAAATTATACATGCGTTATTATACATAGATAATTTTGTATGTGACATCGTAGCTCCCGAGCGGATAAAACGATTTAGCTTTTTTTTGCTTGAAAGGTGAATCAGTCGGGAGTGTTCTTAGCTATATTTGTTTGTTTATTTATTTTTATATGAAAATCGGTTCTAGATGGCAGCCAACATAAAATGGCGGATTGCATATTTTTTCACAACTCCCTCAATATGGGTATCAAATGATAAGGCTTTTTTATTTGTGAATACTATTTTTATTATTTTATGTCGTTTTTTATTAACTTTTAAAAACATATTTAATTTAACACGTTTGTCCAATATTTTATTATTTTTTTATAATTTATTTTTCTTAAAATCCATATTTAATTAAAAATAAACACACTCAATTGTGTATCAACGGAATATTAACATTATTCAAGCGCGCGATAATCTGCAAACACTTGTTAGCAAATATGAACGTAGGTCAGTAGGTAAGCAGATCACATATGGTATTACATAGGATTACTAAATTCTTTGTGACTCTATAATGACTAATCTAATGTAATCGTAACCCGATTAAATATTTTATAAATTATGCGTACATCACTTTATAAAATAAATTGCCCTAAATGAGTCATAAGAAAATTTCATTTATAAGAGCTGCTAGTTTTCAAAACGACACAATTTCTTTCTGTACAAGTCTATCGGTGTACGTTCTAATCGATTTTATTCTAAAATAAACACCCTGTATAAAGTTAGTTTCAGATAAATATTGTGGTATATTTTTTAAATTAACAGTGTCAGTTTAGTAATTACAATTAATTTATAGTGATCACAATTTTCTAGTAGCAAATATTTGAGTATTACAAAATGAATGCGATTTATCTAGTTCTATCTCTATGCGTATTGCAAGTGCATTCAATGTCGCTCACGGGACCAGCTTTAACAAGATACTGGCCGTGCAAACTTGCAGTGATTCATTTCGACAAAATAACGGATTTGCTCTGGAAAGGGGAAATTGATCTGGAATTGTATCATAAGCTAGAAAGTGTTGAAATTGAAATTGGTTTCGAAAAACAAATTGGTCTCCTTGGGGTAAGCAATTTTATGCCTTATATGTACAGTTCATTAATTTTTATTTTACTAAAACACTTCTAACCTACTAATTTACGTAATTTAGTTTTTACTATCGACTTTACCTCGCTTTGTTTGTAGTGCGTCACCTGGAGTTTTTTTATTTTATTACTTTTTGCCATATCATTGTTTTAAACTCCTTAGGCACCTCAAGTCGATAATGTCAAGCCCAAGCTGCCATACACTCGCCTTGGGACATTAGTGTATGGCAGCTGGGTTGTCACGTCCGTTGGCTGACTATATGTTTCACAGGTTTTGATACTAACCGGTATTTTCCTACTTATTATTGTAATTTCTTATAGTAAGTAAACAGTACAGTAGACATATTTATTATCATAATAAATAAATATGTTGGAACATTTTTACAACAGCGCCATCTAGTTCCGCGGTAAGCGTACGAAGCTTGTATTACGTATACCAGATAGTTGGTATACTACACATATAAATTTAAAATACATACATATTATAAATATAAACACCCATGACTGGAGTACAAACATTCGTGTTCAACAAATGAATGCCCCCAGCGGGACCTGAACCCGCGACCGCCGGCGCAGAAAGAAGGGTCACTGCCAACTAAGCCAAACGTGTCGTCAAGAATAAAATAGGCATTATAGCCTTATAATATCATATATTATTACAATAATTTAACTTCTTCTTAGTGCAAAACAAAAACACAATAGGATTAGTAATTTCACACATTAGACACCTCCTACACCACAAATTACGAACTTACAAATATTTTTTTTAAATATTAACGTAAATTTTGTAGTATTATGTAACTCAGAATGGATTACTGTATTTTTGTACTAAAAATAATTATTTATTAATAAATAATTTAATTAAATATATTCTCAGGTGTCGCATAACAGCACTGTTATTATCACCAACAAATCACACAATTTTGTATTCAAACCTAAAGGTGTTATTCCCAAGAAGTATTATTTATTTACATCAATCAATGGAAGCACAACGCCTGAAGTACCCATTGTAACCAACTTCAGACTGAATAATATGACTCTGTGCAATGAGCTTGTTAAGGTACCATGTTTATTACTTTTATATTATTTTCTTTTGCGTTTAACTTTAGTTTTATTTTACGCTTTATTGATATATGTATGTATTGTACGCATTCAGCTTTCTTCCTCTTTAACGCTGGGCACGACACGAGCGGGATCAGCCCATAGATTTATAAATTTGTTAAAACTTACTTAAAACTTGAGTGTGTCTTTATTAGGAACAACACTAGTCACATACAGTATACAATTATAATATTCCGTTAATTTATATTTTTAGCTACATATTAAAAGTATATTATAAGTGAATCTTTACCTTTATATATTATATATTTTTAATACTTATTAGGCTGCGCTAACTGTAGAGTCCTTAAACGCTACGAAGCCAAATGATAAAGATTTGCTTCATTATTGTGGAAGGAGACCCATGGAACATGGTGAAGTGACTTCAATGAGAACCGATTCTAAGTCTGGGGACTGGCCGTGGCATGTAGCAATTCTAATAAGAAGACCAGATACAAACCTAGCCAATTATCAGTGTGGGGGAAGCGTTATATCCAGGACGGCTATTCTAACGGGTACGAGCAATTTCTTTGTATTGGACTTAAGAGCATATCTGTAATGCCTTTCCTTTATTTTTATTCTTTTATGAACATAGGGTCTCGTAAAAAAGATAATTGTTTAAAGAAATGTCAATATATGGCGTTCTTTAGTACAATGTATAGATTTTTTAATTAACGCTTTTTTTAAATCAGAGACAAAAAAAAAACAAAACACAAAAACAACAAAAAATATGGTATGATAATATTATGTTTAATTATATTAAATAGTAATTATATATTTTCTTAAATGAAACTGCTTAGAATAATAACACATAGAAGGTGAGTAGGTCCTAGCGAATTCAAGCAATTTTTTTGGCTAGATATGTGAAACCGTAGATTTAATCATGATTTAAAATTCTGTCAATAGGTAGGTAATAAGACGTGTATTTTACGTATCCGTAGATGCTTATATTTTTCCGAATTGTTATCATAGCTAAGATCGGTTAAAGTTACTGAAATTTGTTTGTAAATTTATTATTTATTGAAAATAAATAAATAATGCTAAATGTTAAAGATTTTAAAATTAAAGTAGTTATATCGTTTGCCGACTAACTCTATCTATAATAATCTATTCAAGCAAACTAAAATAGTATCAAGACTATCTGCATTATCCAGGACGGATTTCTAAGTATAAGATGGGGTATTTGTATACTTTTGTCTGTTGATTATTGTATTAAGCTATCTGCGGCTATACATATTAATCCTAATTATAAATATTGTATTATGTCATTTATTTTAATTTATTACTCATAATAATATAATATTTTCAGCTGGCCACTGCATGTTCTTAAACGGAAGTCAAATTGAAACAAGACGAATCGTCATTCAAGCCGGGGTTTCAGATCTGAGGAACAAAAATGAGACTGGGCGACAAACATTAAACGTAAATAACAATTTCATATTCAATACATAAATAACATAAAGCAGAACCTACATTAAAAATATTAAAAATTGTAAAATGAAAAAATCTAGAGTCCAACATATGCGTAAATAAAATGCGTAACATTTCAAACATGAGCATTCTGTTCGTACATTTTAATTCTGCTGCTATATCTAATACGTGAGCCAACTCATTGTTACATTCCTATTAATCCGTCTTTTATACTGTTTTATTCCAGGCTGCGAGTGTAATTCTGCATCCGGGCTACACCACAGAGCACGCTACTTCAGACCTGGCTATTGTAGTAGTAAATAAACTGCGCTATACTGAATACGTCCAACCCATTTGTATTTGGGGGCCAGTGTACGACAAAACTACGCTTTTTGGCAAGCGGGCTGTGGTAAACATTCATTTAAGTAATCTATACAATGAAATGTATGCGGGTTACGTTTCCACATTTTTTTCCATTACACGAAAACTAAAAGGATTTTATTTTATTTTAACTTTCGCTTTGTTTGTGAAGTTACTATTATGCTATTTTGTTTTTTTATGTATTTTTGCTTAGTGTGAAAGGATATTTATTATGATATACTTTTGTATTATATTTAGTAGACTTTCACTAAAGTCCCGTCAAAACCACTTCAACAGTTTTGGAGATTAGTCGTAATAAACAGTCATCAATCATTATAGATTTTAAAAACTAGACTTAATTACTAAACTCCGTGAAGCTTTTTAGTTAATAAGCAAATATATTCACAGTATACAAAATTTCAGGTGACAGGATTTGGTACAACTGAACAAAATGTACTCTCAAATACTCTTAGAGCCACTGACACAGAGATCCAGAACGATATAACTTGTATTGCATATTCGCCAAAATTGTATTCAAAATTGCTTAATGAATTTACATTCTGTGCCGGTTTCGGTCCTAATGCTGGTAAGTTTTCTTTTGTGTCCGCTTTTTGTCTGATTTACAAGTCTGAATTGAATTTTAACTGATGTTCGAAATGAATATGGATCGACTTTTGGTTGATTGTGTTGATAATTGACGACTCGTTTGGCTCAGTTGGTAGTGACCCTACTTTCTGCGCCAGCGGTCGCGGGTTCGAGTCCCGCTGGGGGCATTCATTTGCTAATCACGAATGTTTGTACTCCAGTCATGGGTGTTTATATTTATAATATGTATGTATTTAAAATTTATATATGTAGTATATCAACTATCTGGTATCTGCAACACAAGCACGTTAAGTAGCTTAGTGCGGAACTAGATGGCGCTGTTGTAATAATGTCCCAACAACATATATATATTAATTTTGTCTTTATCTTTAACTTTTTTAGGGTTCTGTAGCCAAATTGCAGAAATAAAACCCTTCCAATCATACTTTGATTCGCACATGAAAATATCAGAGTGGCGAGACCCGGATTTGAACCCGTATCACTCGGTTATCTAAGAGAGCATGTTACCACTGGGCTACCACTGTCTTCAGTTCATAAAAATTGTTGTGTATCTTAGAGACATTAAGTCAAACGGGCCATTATTATTATTTATTCCATAATATGTGATAATATAAAATATTGTTTTACAGGTATCAATCCTAGAAACGGTGACAGTGGAGGTGGTTTAACTTTTATGACAATGCAATCCGACCATAAAGTGAGTTGGTTTCTTCGAGGGGTATTATCCAAGTGCGTCTTATTAACTGGTCAAAAACTTTGCGATCCGAAATTCTACGTCGTATACACGGACGTTGCTCCTCATTACGGTTGGATATATCACAATGCTGGTTTGCGCTACACTAGTAATATTATTTCATGATTATCATATGTAAAATTCAAAACGAGAGTCTCAAATATTTAAAATATGATTATTAACAGTTAACATAATTATTATGATGACTTATTAGAAGTTGTATGTAATTAAGAAAAATATAGGTGATATTATTAGTTAATAAATGCAATTTGGACTAATTGCCAGTGATCAGAGGCTGACTGCTACCGGACGCGTCCCCAGGTGGCGGATGGGGGAACGCCACTCGCTCCTGTTGCTAAGGGCAGGAGCGGGTGGTAGCGGGGAAACCCGCCGCGGACCAACAGCCAGGGTGGGGTGTCAGGCGGACACCCGGGCCCACCGGGGGGTAGCGCGGTGTCTCTGGCCGTTTTCACGGTAGGAGGCACTGCGCGGGCCGTGCTGTCGGGGCTAGCCCGACGGTGCGGCGGCTGGAGCGGGGCCACTTCGGTGGTCCTGCGTCTAGCGAGGGTTGTCGGCAGCCAGCTTGGTCCGGAGCTGGGCCGACGGTAGGGGGGCCGCGGGGGAAGAGGAGTGCCGGTATTGCGGTGCGCCGCTCGCCCTATCTCCCGCGGCCTAGCGGGGCCACCACCGTTTGATGGTGGACGCGGTGGGGATGCAGAGGAAGAGGAGCTACGGTATTACGGTGCGCCGTACTCCCTATCCTCTGCAACCGTCTTGGGTGGGTTGGGGGGGGGCCGCGGGGGGCGGGAAGAACAAAATATTTCTCCCCGCCTTCCGCGGTCCCAGCGGGGCCGTCACCGCTGATGGCGGCATGTGAGGGGGCGGCAGGGGAAGGGGAGTGTCGGCGTTGTCGCATCCTCTTCTCCTGCTGCCGTTTTTGGGTGGGCCCGTTTGGGCATTTTGAGGTTTGCCCAATTTGTTTGGGTGGGAGGTTTTTGGGTGTATACGTATAGACTTATATACGTATACACCCCTTCTTTTTTGCAGGTGGCCCACTTCGGTGGGCGGTGTTCGGGTTGTGTGGGGCTGCTCCGGGTACTTCTCTGATCAGCAGAGTGGACTTGCGAGCAGCCTCACTTTTCTGGGGGGTCCACTTCGGTGGACAGAGGGGACTGTTTCTCAGCAGCCCCCTCACTTGACGGGCCGACCATCTGGCCTGCCGCCGGGGCGTCACGGTTGTATGCTAACGCGATCCCGTGGCGCCCCACTATGGCGGATGAGGGTTGGGGTCAGGTTTTAGTGGGTAGTACGGGCCGCCTCTTGTTCTCACAAGGGTGTTAGGCCTGTGAGTCCCACACAGTGCCTCCTGGGGGTCAGGGGGTCAGTGCGATAAATGCATTTCCTGACGTTAAAAAAAAAAAAAAAAAAAATTGCCAGTGATACTAATATGTATGTTTTAGGAATAGGTGGGTAATGTATTCCATATTGAATTATTATTTTGTACAAAACATTATACTTTTTTTTCTATATTAAATTTACAGTAAATAAATATATATATATAATTAATCAGTTTTCTAATTTGACATCCTAAGACTATTTAAAATGTATATGTGTAGTATATTATATTTTAGTATATTATATTTCAACTATTACTGAAAAATGAGTATGAGGTGCGACTCAATAAGCTCAGTAAGTGTTTCAGCAGAAGAGACAGTAAAGGTTTTATACAAACACTGTTGCTTTACAAAAAACTGTAACGTAATAATCATGCCAATATACGTTCGCATTGCTGAAAGTAGTTTCCAGTTTCCATATTCTGAAACCCCAAGAGTATCATGGGGTAAAAGTACCATAACTAATACGTTTATAACTGGCAGATATTTGAAACATAGCGGAACATAGCAAAATGCAGCGAAAGATATAATGATTCTACTTAATGAATTATAAAAATGGAGGAAGGAAGTTAAAAATTTCATTTATTAACTGTGAAAAATATAGCAAAGGTGTGGCCAAAGGTGCTTTTTTGTTACATATAGAGCTAATGAAGTATACTATTAGTAAAATAATTTTCAGATTTAGATCAGCAGTTTTAGAGATTACTACCCAATATATAAACTTTATCTTTTAACAATACACTTTGGTTTATAACAATAATAGTGTTGATACACCAAAGTAGCGCTCGCTTTTACCTCAAGATTTCTAACATCCTTTAAGCTGTTTTAGAGTGAATGAGCAGCATTTCCCATAACAGCTACAAGTAATTGATAGTGTTGTACGTAATTATCGAATTCTCATGAACGTAGAGCAAGCGTGAGCCTGTGTAAGCTTCGCGCTTGAGCTCGTAATGAGGCAGGCTCCATAGCAACTCGACCGCAAAAAAACGCATTATACGATAAAGATACGCTAAAATACGCAAAAAGTGTCAACCTAATGCATTAAACAATTAAAAAAATTAAATGTTTTCAAAATTTGTAGATGATTCAAGCTAATTTTTGTAAAGCGATGTGTTGCGACGAGACAAGTCCCACTTATGTGCTCTCTTCTTAACTTTCTCGAGTATGACTTAACATTTAAATTAGCATTCATTTGTACTGGAAGCATAAAAGTATAAAAATACTTGAATATGTAATTATTTAAAATATAACAAATAATAAGAGAGCCTTTGTTTTTTGTAATATACTTAATAAGCGATAAATTGCTCTCCTCGTATATGATATGAATAATAAATATATTTTTAAAATAAACTTTCCTTCTGTGATGCCACTTAATAAAAAATAAAAAAAACACATTTGTATTCAATATTTTAATCCCCGACACTAAATGAGAGGTATTAAAAGTTTAACGCGTATATCTGTGTAACTGTGTGTAAGTGCTAAGTCAGGCCAACAACCATGGGGTTGCATCGACGATCCACTCTGCTATCAGAAAAGTGCCAGGAGCAACGAACGTGGTACATAGCTCATCGAGATGGACCTATCGTAAGCACGTTTCTAGGAACCCTTCCAAAAGAACACACATAGAGTCTTTTAAAATACCCGAAGATAAATTGAAGCGAAGCGAGAGTACAAATACTTAATAACGATATTAAATAGAACTGTCTCATTTAATTTTGATTAAAGGTAGCTGTATTCAGATTATTTGTTCTCTTGATTAAATTGCGTATATACTTACACAAGACCGTAGGTTAAGGGACCGCTTTTTATTTCAAAGAGTAAACATTGTAATATCTTCGCACAGAGGGTATCTTATGCTTCGGGCGACTTATTATGAAAATATTCCCTTTCTGTAAACTTTATCATAGGTACACGACAAAGTAATTCATGTCTCCCTTTTGTAAATGCTCATTTTTTAATACTCCAATTAAGGAAGCAGTAAATACATATTAACATACATAAAAATACTGATATATATATATATATATATATATATTATATAAAATACCTAAGAGGTAAAAATAGATTTTTAGTTATACTCTGTTGTGCAAAAGTATTTAAAAAGTCGTTAGTCGCTACTATTTAAGTTATTTGAAAACAAAAAACCAAATAAAATATATAAGTACGAGTTCGATACTTATAAATACAACTTTAAAATAAAATGCATATTAGAAAATTCAATAGAGTCGCTTGAATATTATTCGGGAACATTTTTTAATAAAAAATCACGTAATTATGCAGAAACTGCGCCATCGAGTGACACGACTCGACGCGGCGTAATAACGTCGACAGGTTTTGTTCTACGGAGATATTTCATTTAATAAAGTTTTAAATTAAAATATTGAATTAATATTTTCTTGAACTTTTAATTATATATTTTCGTAACCTCGTTTCCTTACGCAAAGCTACGCGACATCAAAGTTTAAATAAGGTTTGCACAAAATTCGTCATTTTTAAAAGACTTAATAGTCTACACCTACAATTAACATATTAGTAAATCCCATTCCATAAAATTACTTCAATATATAGGTATATTACCTAGATACCAGATAATGAGATAATCACAGATAATAGATAAACAATAAAGATAAGCATGGTAGAATAGAAGAAGAAATGTAAAGCTATAGGTGTGAGTAATGTCACGAAAAATGGATAGTTTAGAATTGCTAATGAATGCTACACTGTTCGTCAAACTCTTAATGAAATTACTTTACGTTGAGATTATTCGGGGCAAATGCTATTTTACTTTGTTTTGTGAACCTTTACCGTATATTAATAAATATTAGAATAATATTTTGTCTATATTTTATATTTTATAATACTGACTCACCCTCGCTTCGCTCAGGTTTGCCCATAGGTAGGCAATTTAACGTTTAGTGATGTTTCCGGGTGATTTTCTTCTAGATATATTATATTATTTCAAAATATATTGTATGCAATGTACAGATCCGCCCTATTTTTTATTTCTATTTTATATTCTTTCTACATTAAGCATTTATATTAATAGAAGAAGATTTTCCTTTAGTAGAATTCTACGAGTATTATGTTTGTAGTAAGAAAGAATTAACTTCTTTATTTTCATAAAAATATCTTTTTTGTTTTACCTGAACCTGAACACACCGTAATGGCACTAATCCTGTCTGTCACTAATTCTGTTTACTTTTAAGATTGAAGAAAATATATGTCTGTTTTTTTTATTAGTGCAACATAAACATCATTACAAATCCGTACACACGTTTCCTTTATACATATTAATTTTATAAACTTTCTTCCTAACGAGACCTAATTATAACAAAAAATACATCCTTTATGCGTGTTTCATTGATAAAATTTATTTTTTGTATATTTTAAGCGTTTTTGATAAATACGTATTATCTATCATATTCAAGCAGTGTATAGTTTATACATACTTACATACTTTTACAAGTCAGCCCCTCTTAAAGTTTCCCATACAGTGTTAGAAAAGCGATTGATTTTAGAACAATCACTATCAGTTAATCAAATGGTGTAATTTTCCGGAGGGCGTTGATCCATTTTACTGCTCTTTCCTGAACAAGATGGTGCTTGAAGACTTATTTAATGACGCGTGAAGAAAAATATTGTTATAGAGAAACAATGAACTTTTTATAGCTCTGTTGCACGTTCTTACGAGATTTTCCATTTTAACTTCGTGTATGTATTAGTTTTAGATTATATTTACTAAAATAAACATGATTTTTAAGGCTGTGCGATAAATTCAAGTAAGCTGCAAGTTTTGTAAATGCGACCCCTAAGTAATTTTCATTAGAGTTCCGTAGCTAAAATTCATTAGGTTTAAGATTTGTACTAACCCAAATTACATAATATTATACTAGGTACAATGTATTAGCTATGGGTAAAAATGCCATCCCTATTTTTCCGACTAATGCAGTCGCATCTTTGCATCATAGCATAGCATCGGATCTGTTTAAAGGCTTTAATAAACTTCATTACTCTATTGAATATGGAAGCTAGATATTCTATTGAATTATATTGATAAAAACAGGCGTGGCCTTTAAAAATGTTATCGCGATGTCACGCTAGAATAACTCGCACCTGGCAACTAGGAAATTAATGTCACATGTTAAACTAATACGTTATAAGTTACACACGATTCGGTTCAACGATTACCATTCAAACAAATGTAATACTTTTAAAATGGAACTATAAATAAATAAATATAAATAAGTTGGGACATTATTACACACAGCGCCATTTGTTTCCGTGGTAAACTACGAGGCTTGTGTTACGGATACGAAATAGTTGATACACTATACATATATAACCAGTGGTACTCGAACCCGCGACTGCTAGAAATTAGGGTCACTTCAAACTGAGCTAAACGTCTACAAGTATAAACGTGATGTAGGTATATTTACACTCGATTATAATCGCTTGCAAATTGACATAAATATTTTCTAAGTTTTGTTTAAGAATAAATCTGTATACGGATTTGACTAATGTTAATGATCTTACCGAAAGTATTTTATTTTTATTTCTAATAAACAAGGCTTTAAGTGCACGCAGTACTGAACTGATTTTGCTGGAACTTTAACTGGTAGATAGCTGATCTAAAAAAATTAGGCTACCGCTCAAAAGTTTGAAAAGGCACGCATTCCAGCAAAACGAGGGTAAATCGCTACTAATAACATAAAATAAATATTTAATTCCATTTTTTAAAATAACAACTACTTATTAAAGGTACAACTAGCTTATATGAACTACATGCCTTTCTTAGAATTTCAATTCACCGTCAGAATTCTAATTAGATTCACTTTGCAGTTCGCTCAGTAGAACTGTAGCGTAATAATCTGACTAGAGTCTTCAAAATGTAGGGCTCGGGCGCGTAATTGTCTATATAAAAGAACTTCTTGTTTAAAAGTAGTATTTTTCACGATGTCCCTATTCAAATAAAATGAATGTATAATAATCATTGTATTAAATAAGTATCTATACCTATATACTTAAATATACAAATAAATAATAATAGCTCTCATGGAGCGTGTGCTCTAATTTTCTACAGTAAATTGTAATCATTTATAGATATACTAGCAATTCCCGCGGCTCCACCTGCGCCCGAGGGATGACAATTTAGGATTATAAATAAATTTGGTCTAAAAATAAAAAAATAAACAAATATCTGGAGAGGGTCTTATCACCTAGGGGAAAAAATAGCATAAGACCTATCCTCAGTCCTACCAAATATACACAAAAAAAAAATCGTAAAAATCGGTAATATATATCAGATTTATAAAATCGAAACTATCTACTCTACACAAACTGAAACTTTCAGGTAGGTAGTAAGTATTTACAGGGAAGAAGTATCCATTAAGGCTTATTGGAAATTCAACCCTAAAAGAGATAAAGAGGTTGGTGAAAGTTTGTGTGAAATTCCGTTACTTTTAAGCTACACAGGTCAGAGCCGCAGAAATCGGATATTGTTATACTAAATTAGTTTTACAAATTAGTAGAAATTCTCGCGGCTCCGCCCGCGTTTGTAGAAGGATGAAAATTTAGAGTTATTACTGTTTTTTCATGCCAAATCTTAAAAAAATAAAAAAAATTGGAGTGGCCTCTTTTGGAGAGAGTGTTATCACCTAAGTGAATAAAAAATAGTCTACCTACAACCTATTCTCAGTCCTACCAAATATACACATAAAAGTCATAAAAGTCGGTCAAGCCGTTTCGGAGGAGTTCGATAACAAACACTGTGACACGAGATTTTTACATATGAAGATTTTTCGGCTAACTGTAAGCTAATTTAATTTTGAAATTAATTAATAAAATTAAAACCCTTATGGCGAATAATAAGGTTCTACCTCTAAAGTCTTTCAACAGCTCATTAATGTATTTGTTACATTTTTGAGAAATCTTTTAATTTTTTATATTTTTATTTTATTTTAATTATTGATATTTCCTTAGCTTAGATCAAGATGTCATCATAACATAACATACTTTTTAAGAACAAGTCCCAGTATTCCATGTAGCTTCGATTTTTGCAAATTTATTCATTATCATTTTATTTTATAATTTAAGTATTTTTAAATATAATTATTTACCGAACCATCCATACATTTGTAACATTGTCTACATGATTTGTACCATTTTAAGCTTCAATTTCTCAGCAGATTTGTGCTTGAAAGGCTAATGGCTTTAGGTTAAATGTTGTCCCATTCTTTTACCATGTGTCGTTTGAATAAATTAGTAGTACAAGTAGGTACCTCTAAATTTAGGCCAATGGGGTGAGCCTTAACATTTGGCGACACTTTGTACTTGTTTGAGAGAAGCATTGCCTCGAGCGCTTAACAAAATTTTGTTATCGCTAATATTTAACTTGTAATCCTCTAGATGTTAAACAGATTCAAATATTCGTATTTAACATATGTATTTGATTTTACATATTTATTAGCTTTAATTATAATTGTAAAATGAAGTACCTTCTAAGATTATATTAAGTACCTTAAGTATTTAATTGAGTGAATTGCTTACTTTAAGGTTTACTGTATAAATATAGATTATCGTAGAGATTATTATGCTATATTTTTAAATAATTTATTTATTCTACAAAAAATCTGTATTGTAAAGCTTATTGTAAGCATTGTAAAGCTTATTATTTTCAAAAAAATCAAAGCTTTGAAACATACAAATAGAGATTGAATTTGCACATATAAGAAGAATTTGGTAGCGATAACAAGAGTACTTTTTATTATTGTCGGAGAATTTGTACGCCTTTCTTTGATGTACCAGCGTTCTTGCCGCTTGGAAGGCATTCGTGGCACGTATACTTATAATCATGTTCGAGTCTCCCAATGTTTGATAAAGCATCGTGTCTCGTGCGAAAAATAACGTCTTCTATCGTACCAACTAATAAGGAATTCGTGAGTTTTGTGAATTGTTTATCTTACGTTACCCTTGCTGAGTATCTGAGTTACAAATGGTTCGGCATCTTTCATTCAGATTTATTAAAATTAAATATTTTTATGTTTATATTGTTTATTCTGTGGCTTCTCGGCGTGCCATTAAAATTAAATGAAAGCTCAGGCAAATATTATTTTTTCTGTTTTAGTCATTACATTTGCTATACTCTAGTATATAATATAGTATTTTAATTAAGTTAAGATTTATTTGTAACTAGCGACTTTCACTCGCTTCGCACGGGAAACTTGAAGCTAATGCTTTCGTTTCTGGTAAGTATTATTTTTTTAACTTATTCCTAATTCTTTTTTAACATCAGCTATCTGTCAGTGAAATTTCCTTCAAAATATGTCCTGCTATTTTGGAGGTTAGCCGGAATAAATAGATGGACTGACGATAATTTTAAAAATTATGTTTTTCTTATAATTTTCGTATGTAATTTAATACGCATTTAGTAAAAATTTGTTATTTTTATATTACAGACAGTTTAATCCTATTTATCTATATAGTAGCTTACGATCTCAAAGATGAATATTTGGTCAATCGACGAGCAAGACTGGCGGACACGTCCGATTGGTGGGATTTAGTCGAAAATTGGTCAAATGAAAGCTCAATGAACGTGTCACGGTGAGTTGCTGGGCACATTCGTCTACGTCCCGGATTGTCCGCATTGCCGTACTATAGTGATGTAAATTGTCGATATTTATTAGAATATTTGAATCTTAAGTTATATTTATGTGAGTATATTTACATTGAGTTTTTTTATGAATAAAATTTAATAAGACAATATCATATAGAATGAACACAATATAAGATATTCATACAGATAAAGAATATTAATATATAAGTATAGTAAGGAGGAGAATTATTTACTTACTAGCGATTTAGCGCGAGCGAAGCCGCGGGTTCCGCTAGTTAAAATAAATAAATTTTATAAAAGTAGCCTAAGTCACTCTTTATAACATTAGCTATCTGCGAATGAAAGTCCCGTTAAAATCGATCCATTATATGTAAAGATTACGCTAAAACCTCTTCACTTCTGAAAATTCTTCTTTTATTTTGAATATTAAAAAAAATAGTATGAATTGATAGAAAATTTTAAACATAAATAGTTAAGTATAATATACAAGTCGTACTTAAGCGACTTACCCTTGCTTCCCACAGATATTCGTTTTACATAGATAAAACAATAGTTATTATCAGTGCACTTTAGTTGGTTGGTTCCCCGTACATACTTTTAACACCTATTTGACTCTTTCACGTTTAATTTTCGGGACTAAAACGTACCCCATGTCCTTTGCTGAAATTCATTGAAATCGGTTCAGCATTATGAGCGTGAAAATTAAACAGACATCTCTTTCTGTCGTTAGACAGACAAAAATAATTACTTTTGCATTTATAGTAGGTATGAGTTTGGATCAAATACCTAGAATACGAAAAGCCTGATAGAATTACTTAAATTAAAATAATCGTTTTGTTATAAGTAGGTTCATAATTAATTATTATGAAATCAAATATTTCACCAGCTTCAGTGTAATGTCTACCCGAGGTTTTAATCGTCAGCTCATCAACAGGATCAGAAGCAGACGCGTCTATAACATTTTGCTCGATCAAATTTATGCAGATGATCTTTGAGATCTTGCAAATGAACGTTTTGTTGCTATTTTTTTTTTATTATTATAAAAATGTTTGTCTAATTACGCCAATGGAAATAATACATACCTAATAAAAATACTACATTTTATGAATAGTGCAAAAAAATTTTTTTTGTTCCATTAAAATAATATGTATACGTAAACACGAACTTCAAAGTTCTGTCATAAATATAATCGGGTCATTTCAAGCCGTTTGCGGAATAGCCAGAGAATACATTTATTTAAGCCTTTTTATTTAAGTCTTACCATAGATTTTATTTACAGAAAATTCTTCAGTTATATTTTTAATAAAAGAAAAATATTTCAAGGGCAAAATATCTCAGTAGTAGCAAAAAAGGTGGTTTTTAAATATGTACATATTAACTTTTGTTATTTAATATTATATTAAATAGCGTCAAAATAAAATTTATTCTATTAAAATATAATTAATTTACAATGTAAAATATAAAATACTCAAACGGTTTTATATTTTATTCAAAATATAGAAGCTTAGAGAGCTTACTTTAGAAGCATTATTTACCAGACAATAGAAAAATATAGTCTAAAAAGCGTTTAAACCTTAAAAAGCATATATGAAGTTCTCAAGATCCAATTGACCCAAATGGACACAAAAATAGTTGAAAAGCTCACTAGGTCATTATTCGCTCTGTAACCTCGCAAAGTGTCAGCACGCTAGACGACGGGCATTTGTCTGCATCCTAAGGGCACCACTGATTTCGGGAAGAATATATTATCGTCTTTCTAGAGAAATCAAGGAGATAAATTGTTTTATTTCGGGCTTTTGTAGAAAGTTTTGCTTCGGGTAAATAAAAAATAGGAACGGCAATGAATAAAAAACGTAGGGTTTAAAGCATGTTAAACAATTTCTCTAAATAACATATAACCGATTTTATGACTTTCTTATGATATCGAAGTAATTGACTTATTATATTAAAGAAAAAATTAAAAAAGCCCATGAACAAAATGAATAAAAGTACAAAGTATAAGACGTGGTTTACGAGACTTTAAAAATCTTTTCGGAGGCCGAGTCGGCGCAATCTTTTGCCCCATTTAATCCTTCACGCTTACCGCGTATGGAAATTGGACGTAAAACGAAATATCGTAGTTCGGAATAGTTCCTTTAGAAGATTTGTTGTATCATTTAAGGCGAACCGGGACGGTTAAGATCCGCTATTTTAACTTGTGGTAATTCGAACAGTTGTAAAAACATTATAATAATATTATCGACTTTATTAAAATACGTATAATAATAGTTATTAAATTTGAATATATGTACCTAAAAATGTATTATAAATGCGAAAGTTTGTATGTGTGAATGTGTGTCTGTTTGTAATGATAGACCAATACAAGGATTATTTTAAAACAAATAATTAAGGTACTTAGAAATTTTTTAAACGCTCAAAGATCAACAATCCTTAAAAAATACGAACCCTTCTTCGATATATTAAAAAACTTTCAATTTGTTAGAATGTTTCTTGATCCTTAAAGAGCAATTATTATTGTACCTATCTATGTATAAATTTAATGTATGTACCTCGAAAAATGCTTTAACAATTTGGATCAAAATATTTAAATAAGGTTTTACATTTCAAAATTATAGACTACGTAAATTTCTTTTTTGGAAAAAACATTGTTTTAAATTATGTTTAGTGAGAAACCCGCGAGCGAAGATCGGTCGCCCAGGTATTTGTATATTAAACATCCCAAGGACCTATGTACATATATGTATTTACCTAATCAGAAAATGTATGGTATATTCATAGTCGAATATGTATTTTGAAATGATAAACTTTAATTAATTTTAAACCGTTATTATTTATGGTAACTGCCTCTTTGATAGTATTAAAATTGTTAGTAATAATATTTTATATACCTACATATATTAAGGTAAGGCTTAATATGTATAATAAAATAAGCTTAGAATTAGCATTAATACTTTTATTGTAACGATTACCACAGATGATCAATTTTAATAACTAACCGTAAAAGATAAATCGAAAAGACAATAATCATTTCCTTCCGTATTAAAATAATTGAAATTCTCATATCCCGAGTAAGAATCTTACTTAAACGTATGTAACCGTAAATGTGTCTACAGAATATTGTTTTATTTCGCTTCCAGCCTTGAGGAAGAGAGATAACAAGACGCTTTTGCCGATAAGAAAGCCTGAGAAGCCTCCAAAAGTATATTAGCCGAGCCCTGCGTGCCCTTATTTCATATGTCGTTTATCCGTATTTACTTGTTCTTTCCGGTAAGCACGACGAATAAAGATTAGATTTTCGTTATTTCTAGACGTTGATTATAATTGGTTAGTATACACTTTTATTAACTACGAGTAACTTGAGACTTAAATTACTTACTTTATTTTATCATATTTAATCAATCAAATCTTTTTAGTGGCTTTAAAACGTTCCAGTTGAACGCCGATTATTATTAATATAAAAGTGATTCTATAAGGAAAAGTATTGCAGAGAAAAGAAGTCTAAAGTGTATGCAACTGAAAAGGATATAGGAGAACCCTTTCAAAGTAAAAGGAGAGAAAGGAATAGTTACCTTTTAAAAGTTATAATGTGTGTATGTGCTGTTCATCTGTTCAAAACGAGCATTTTTAAAATAGTTTCAAGTGTCTTAGAAAATATCTGAAAATTAGAAAATTCTATGTACCTACTATAGATTTTTTTACATACTGTTAACATACACGCTTATGTTTATTAAAAAGCCCTAATATTTTGTTATTAAATCGGTTTACTAATAAATGACATGGAAAATCTACCATACATTCAGGAATTGTCAAAGAAGCACAAATTGAAATTCAATACGTTAATTTATGAATGAAAATACATACATTATAAAATATTACTTTATAAAGTCTAAATAATATTCCCGCGTAATTAATTTTATTACATCACGGGTCATTTATTTTTAAAAATTAAATTATTTTATAAAATTTACTACGGTGTCACCGTGAAACAGAACGTAGTAAACTTTAACGATATCCTGAGCCTAAAGCTCCGGATGGAACTGTTATATTTATGTCATGCGGAATGTCCGTCCGTCTGTCTGTATACATATCTACCCAATTTTTAAGGGATGATTTTTGAGTAACATTTTTAAAACGTAAGAGGTAGCGGGAGCTTTTAGAATAAGTAGGTATATTGGGTAAAAAAAGCGGGTAAATAAAAAGACGTGCAATAGTGGGGTGATAAGAAGCTGTTTATTATATAATATACATTTACGAGTATAGGTAACAGTTATTATATATATTATACATATAATATATAGGTATACATTTATAAACAGTATCTGTTTGAAGTTGGTGCGAGCGCTAAACTGAGCGATCCTGCGGCGTCCCATTATGGCGGAGATGGGAGGGACGTTGGGTTTTTGTGGGTAGAACCGGCGCTTCTGGCTGGTGAGTCCCACATAACCACCTGGGGGTGTTCAGGTGGTATGCGTCAATGTATTTCCCAACGGGCTTAAAAAAACGCTAAACTGAGGCAAAATAATACAATGTACATACATATTAATTAATTTTATTATAGTTAGAATTTATTAGCGTCAAATCAGTTAAGTATACCGCTTTTGATTCATTTTGTGATATATTCATACATTTCCATCTAAATGAATATCTTTTGCCTTGGGTCAGCTGGCACTGTTCCCAATAGTATCAGATATTTACTAGGTACCAATTGCATGGAAAAACCTCTTTCAATTATTTCTTTTAAAATAGTAAAATTGTAAGTAATAGTTGGCATTTTAAGTGCTATTAACACTCGAAAGATTTACGGAGAAGAGGTAAATAATATTTTCTCACATGATTTATTCAGATTTTAAGATTTCAATTTTTATTATTTAGTTATTTCTCGCCAATTTTCATTTGCCGAACATGAAATGGGGCAAATTATAATTTTAAAATCAGTAAAGTCTGAAAACTAAGCGAAATGGATTTAGTTTTATAACGAGTACTTCTACACGTCCACGTCGTTACTACGTTAAATGAAATGTGAAGAAGTTAAAGGAAATGTGAAGAAGTTGGCATATCCTGTCTTTGAAATCATGGATCATATGTAAATATGTCAAATAAATTAAATAAATTCATCTAACCGTTAGCTAATCACTTTAAACAATACTATTATGGTAACTATCCAATCTGAAACCGTACTGAAAGGTTCGAGATTTATTTGTCCGTACGCAATAATATGCTTAGTGTTATACAAGTACAATACTAATATAATGTATATGTATTAGGTGTATAGTAAAACTCGTGTATAGAACGTACTTGTGTATTAATTAAATTAATTTTACTAAAACTTTATTAAAGTTCTTAACTAAAATACGTGTGATGTACCTTGATTTAAATATTTATTATTTAGGTATTTTAGAGATGTTATACGAGATGGCGTATCTCATCTTAAAGAAGTGTCTAGCAGCATCCGTGTCACCTCTCTGAGAATTCTAGCGACGAGAGGTGAACGAAACCGAAACGTGACCACCCATACCTCTCAGCTATGTCAGCTAATACGTATGAAGATACCACTTTAAGCTTTTACATCGTGCCAGAAAATCCTTAGAAAATAAACTAATTTTAGTGTCTTTACTTTATTCCATTACGCTTCTTGTATTATAAAATACTGGTATTAGAAATAATTATAACATAGTTATAAAATTTCATTACCAGAGTATTTTACTAGACTATACCAATAAAATTTAATATCCTATAATTCAAAAGCCATAATGTCCAGCAGGTACATGTAGGTTAGTGACAGTGTAGAATTTTTTCACGGACCGTCTTAAACGTGATCTTCCATACTCTATTGTACAAGTCGTACCTAATATGTATTTTATCGTTAATATCTAAGTTATTGCACGAAAAATGTGTTTTTTTAAACACTGAAACAATAAAGGAGCTCGTGGCAAGAAAGAAAAATAATAACTTATATAAATAAATAACTTTTAATCGTCGTTATTAAACTCACACACTCTGATGATAAAAGTCCGTAAGGTCGTCTTTTTTATATAATCCTTACATTCACAAACTCATATTGGTAAATCATAAGACAGTGTTAAACTTAATATTTACCATATCGGATCTTTACAGTAACATACACATTCATTATTATCAAAATATATATATAAATTCCAATTATTTTAATAAATTATGGAAAATATTTAGGAAATGTAATATTATGTAACAATAAATTGTAACAAGTGATAGCGTTGTTTATCAATTCCTTCATTTTTTTTTATTTCTTTAGTTAAAACTAGCAGTACCCGCGGCTTCGCCCGCGTTAATTTTTTAATTATTAGGAGTCAATCCCGCGGGAACTCCGGGATAAAAAGTAGCCTATATGTTATTCTGGGTCTTCAGCTACCTACATACCAAATTTCATCGTAATCGGTTCCGTAGTATTTGCGTGAAAGAGTAACAAACATCCATACTCACAAACTTTCGCATTTATAATATTATAGTAGGATGCAGTAGGTTCAAATTAGTCTTAAAAAAGGGTATAGATAAAAAAGTGTACCTACTTATCAGTTCGTTTTGTGTTTTTCTAAGCGACATTTCCGATGAAACTTTGGTAAGTAGTTTTGTGTAACAGTGCTGTGTTATAGGTGTTGTTATGTTAATGTTTGTGTTATTTAACACCTTGCAAAAACTTTTCAAAACACCTAAAACATTTTACATTTATTTATATAAAGGCGTAGCCGATTGGACGTGAAAAAGTGTTCGAAATAACAATTTCTGTTTACATTTATTTCATTTTGAAATCGGTTATATCGTCAGTGATAGAAAAATCGCGATTGGCTTCACTAGGCTTAGCATTTTATTTCGTACGAGCGAATAGACTACAATTTTGCAGACGTGAAAAGAATTTCTAAACCATGTAGTTATATTATTTTCGACAGAAATGAATTTACGTTTGGTTAATTTTGTTACGTAACGCAAGTGCGTACTAATTAAAGTAAAAATATGAAATGACGAAATTGGTTACCCAAAACAAAGTTAATAAATTCTAACTAATTACTAACCGTTTTTGATTTACGCCGCCGTAACTTAACCGTATACAAAAGTATGTACATTATTTATACTAGGATATTTTTCTATCTATTAAAATACATAAGAGGTTTTAATGCAATTCTGGTAACTAACAACATTTATTTAGTATTATCGCTTTCTAAGTAAACTAAGTGAATCCCATCGAAAAGTAATATAATAATACGTTATTATTATAATGCAATTTATAGCACACTTTAAACAGTTTGATATTAAACATGAATAAATTAAAAAAATGAACTTTTTAGTATATATACATATACTAATATATTATTTTTAATGTAACTGTGTTCTGCAATAAAAATATTTACTTATATACGCGCTTCAAGTAAATCTTGAATCTAATACTTACTTGGTTTTGCTAGCGAAATATAAGTTTAAGGCGAGCTTAAGATTTAAGGTGCAGGTGATAAAGTAAAATTAAGCAAATGCTCTTAACACTACTCCAGTTACGAAAGTTTATTCAGAGCTTTTATTTCTGGTGATAACAATATATATAAGTTTAAAAAAATAATAATATGTTAAATGTTCTTCTATAATCCATATCAAACAAATTAAATTACTAATAGGTAAGTTACTTGAATCGCAGGCTATATGTAAGTATTTATTAATTACGAGTATAATTCTCCTTCGTAATACGTAACACTTGAATCGCAATTCGCAAGAATAAGTATCGCGTACTCGTAGTGCATATCCTAGATATAAAGATATAAAACGATCAAGCTACAAAATGTCAAAAAGCAAAAGCACGTAGTTTTTAGGGACGGCGACCGCGGCTTTTGAGGGAGGGGAAGCAGGGGTAAAGGGGAGCGTGGCCGCTAGTTTCTCGCCGACTGCCGCGTCGTGAGCACGCCTTGTGATGCGCTTCGCGTTTTGACGCGACATGGCCTCGTCGACAGCCGGCAACATCGTAGTCGAGTGGTTGCGTTCGCTCCACCTGGGCCAATACGCGGAGAGCTTTATTGACAACGGATACGACGATTTGGAAATATGTAAACAGGTCGGCGAACCCGATCTCGACGCTATCGGTGTCCTCAATCCAGCTCACCGTCAACGGCTGCTGCACTCTGTAAGAATTCTTAGAGAAGAGGGTGCAGCAGCCGTGTACTTTACGCTGGAGGAAGCCGCGGCTGCCCAAAACTCTTGCCGGTGCGAGGAAGAAACTCGCAAAGAACAGGCGACCGTAGCAGTAGAACCGACAAAATATGCCGATGAGTATGAGGAGGGAAAAGCCGAGCTGGTGAAAATACCGCGAATTCAACTAAAACGTCTGCTTCGGGAGCGTCTGGCCCAAGACGGGATCCGTCTGAGTCTTCAGCCATACTCAACCACGGTCAGTGTTAATTGTATGTGGCGACGGCATTGCTTCTAGCGGTTAAGCTCGTGTTGTGAAAGTGTTGTACGCAGATATGAAAACTTTAAAAGTGCATTAAGTGCGACTGAGTAGAATGTGAAGCAACCGCGTAGAGGCATTGCCCGCGTCTTGTTATTTCTTTTGATCGGCTCGTGTGTGGTATAGCGTCTTGGCCGCTTCGGGCGGATCACTCGGACGTGTTGCTATAAAGTTTCTTGCGTGCGTGATTTCCCTGGAGATGAGAAGTTTGAGCGCCTTCCCTGTCGTGAGAAGATTGTAATCGCATGCCTCCCGGCTCTAAATTGGGTTTTACGATAAATTGCACATCTTTTAGCATCCTTAGGCGATAATTACTGGGATACTGAACTACAAAATTTAAATTTAATAAGAAATATAAGAATTCGAGAATTCAACTTTTTCAAAAAAAGCTTTTAGTGAGCTTAAAGCTTTGATACCGTAATTATTTGATTCATAAGTCAAAACATTAGGAACTTTGATCGTAACTCTGATATAATATTTAATGTGTACAAGCAACGGACTTTTTCTGATTTGAATTGAGGCTTTGTATTCGTAGGTATATTTAATTGTTGGTTAAACGAGTATAAATAAATTTATAACTTTTTATACAAAAAACAGGTAGGTATAAAGAAAGTAAATTAAAACGAAATTCCTCAGTTAATAGGTATAGTAAATAGTACGTCTTATTCAAAATCCAATTCCGTCTTATTTAAAATTAATTAGTATATAAATATCATTATGTATTGGAACCATACAATTTAGTCTTCTATATAATATATTAAAGTCAATGTGTGTCTGTGTATGTTCCCTAAAGACTCCGAAATGGCTGGACCGATTTAGATAAAATTTTCAGGAAATCTTCAGATTGGTTCAGCTGGTGACCCTGTGAAGCTTAATAGAGATCGGATCAAAGGTTCGTTCAATGTCGATCTGCTATTATTTTTATAACCCGCTAAAATCCTATTCTAAATTGTCAAATTAGGCGAGCGATTGATCGAAGTTTAGCAACGTAAATAAAAATATGAACGCGGGCAAAGCTGCAGGTGCTAGATAAATCTATTTATTTATTTAAATATGACATGACACGAGATTACTACGAAAAACATGCGAAAAAGAAAGAAACTTTCGCCTACTTTGCGAAGTGTTTTTAAAGATTTGATTTACGGCTGTCTTTTTTGGTATTTGTATTTAAACAAAATTTCCAACCGATTTGAAAATTTGAACCGTACAGCGATCACAGCTCATACTGACCATTGCGATAACGCCAATATAATGTACAATTTTGTCAGTATTGTTTAAATTTCTTGTAGAATTCAGTAATTAATTTTTATCTATTCGTTTCTTTAAACAGATCCGGTTATCATAAAGGAAACATTACAAACATTCGTATATAATAATATACATTCTTTATCTTTTTAATGAGTAAGCCCGAGATACTTAGTTGATATTTTAATTAAAAAGTTATTAATTATTCGAGTCGGCAGTGGTTAAGAAGGCGGAATATTTTGGAAAGGCACGCCCTTAGCGGCGTGTTAAATAAACCTAACATTTGTCAGTTATGATTTATGAAATTCCACAAAGCTTATCATTTGATTGCGTTATCATTTTTCAAGTATGTCACGTGTGTGGTGACACTTCAAATTGATAAAATGACTACCTTATATTTTTTTAGATACTATATTTTTTTCAAATGTATTTACTAAGAATCTGTCACTTATTATACATTGAATTATTAATAGCTGGTATAGATAGAGATATTTACAACGATCCTGATAAGATAGAATTCTGAAAAGAATATGATACAGTTAAAAAAACTTATCAGAAAAAAAGAACTAAAGTAATGTTTTTAAATATTTTTACTAGTAATTCTTTTTAAGTAACCGAAATATAATAGTGTTTTAACTGTGCTTTATTTAAAGTATTAGTTAACAATACAACATTTTAGATTGGTTATTTAAACGAAAAAAATGTATTGTTACTGTACGGCCCTTATTGCCATGGTCAACGCAGAAGCAATCTACTATGGTCTTCGTTTTACTAGTTTCTTTGTTTTGACTTGCGCATATTATATCCCGAGCTTTAAGTTTTTTTAAAGCTGTATTCACTAAAGCGGGTTAAAAAATTGGACAAGCTCGGGTCCCTTAGCAAAACATTAAAATAAGTTAACAAAAGCAAAAAAAAAAGTTTTTTTTTTTAATGTAACCACATGGTTTATTATGGTATAAGAGATCCTTTTTTTCTTATTGAGGTACGGAACCTTAAAAACGATGTATTCAAGAGAAATAAAGGCGATAAAGTATAAAATATAAATATATCTTGGTAAATTAATTAACGGCTTATACTGAAATTTGTTACCTGTAATGTGCTGGTAGGTGTCGGATATGCGAGATGTTGCACTGACTGTTTTATTGGCAATAAAGATATAAATTAAACGCTACAATTTATTTTTTTCTCAATTTTCCAATAAAATTCTTTCGATTAGTCTACCGTAATTATCTGTGATTATTTTTACCGGTTTCGAGCTTGTTGCTTGAAACCTGTTTAAAGGTGGAATACAGATGTGGTATATCTGCTATATGAAATTACGCTCGTGGTAATTCTTTAAATGGCTAAGTATAATCTTGTTAATAAAGTACAATATTTGTAAGACATTTATGATATGATTAAGTAAATTTTTTTCATTGAGATATATATTTAACAGCCCTTAGCACTAAAATAACTAGTCAGAGGGACTTTTTTGCTTGGAGCGGCATTCCATTCTTTAAGTAATATTTTTTCTTCATTAATAACGAAAAATGTTTGTTCAATGATTAAGTCGGATTCTTTTATTCTAATTATAAATAAAACTATCAGCATCATCTTCTCACACTTTGCTAAGTGCCATTGTGTTCTACGTTGATTACAATCTGGGGTGCTATTATCTATCTGTGTACATTCCTTTTAACAAAGACTTTTTGTTGCATTTCATTCATGGAACTATTGCAGCCGGAACTACTCACAAAAGCCTTGACAAATTTCGTCGGCGTATCAATATCACAGTTCCGACTATTAGGCCAATATTTATGTCGTGTTGACGCGCATTGTATCCAACATCTGTTACTACTATTGGAAATCATTTTACAATTGCAATTTTGCAATAAAATTTTATGTAACATTGGGCTATCGGCCATGTTCTTCGATACATTGCAACTGTTTTAATACAATATTTATAAATATTAAGGCTTATTTAACCTGAAGAACTAATTTTTAAATTACTGACATAAGCGTCTTTCGTCGGTAGATTTTTACCTGTTTCACCGCCCTTGCACTCAAACAAGGAAATAATCCCGCTTTATATGTGAAAAGATCAGGGGATGAATACTTAAATTTTTAAATAGAAATATATTATATTTAAGGTTTACCTCATTAAAGCATTAAATAAATAAGTTAATTTATAATTATTATACATGTCAAATAATATTGATACTATTAAATAATATAGAAAAAAATATAGAACAGTTTATTTAATAATAGTAATAATTGTTACTGCAAGATATTGCATTCATTATTATGTTTGTAAAAAAGTGACCTCGACTAATTTTTATTTCTAAATTAAGTTTAAAAGCTTCTTTTGTATCCAGAATCTACTTTTCAACATTTATTTAAGGTGTTTCACCTATCAATACGTGGGGAATATGTCAAAAAATCTCAATCGAGAAAGACAGTTTTGTTTCCATTTTGATCCATCATTTCTTATATCGTTGCTAATTCCTTAATAGAGGGGTATGTGCGCGGATGTTACGGATTATATCCCCGTTAACACCCTCTAATGGATCGAGTTTCTATACTACTTTACCAAATGGCTGGTTTAATACTTTCTTATGAAATACACTAAAGAAAAACATTAACAAATCTAAAGAAATTTATATAAGTCATATAAAAAATATACTAATAATATTTATGTTTAGTCATACTTGTAAAATAGTTCAGAAGCATCAAAGTTTAACTTAAAGATTTCTAAGCTTAATACTCATAGATATAACTACTGGTATAATTTAAGTAAAAGTTTTTATCATGCTATGTTAACTATGCTATCCATAGATTCTCTTACATTGAATAGAATTGAATGAGAAGCTAGGTCATTACGCATTCGTGAGTTATTTTCCTTTTCCTCTTATTATTGTTGAACAGTTGCACGCAACAAACCTTAATTATTGTTTTGAAGCACTGAAATGTCCGGAATCTACAAAAAAGGTTTTTATGGCCTTCATAAAATATTAAAAGTACCTATAATTAAGCCACTTGGGGTACCCAAAACTTGACTAAATTTCTTATTTTTAGTAACTTTTACTGATCGTTTCGCCTCACTGAAATTTATGACAAAAAATATAATTACCCAATAATTAATAGATACACTATTGTGTCACGTAGTATGTATAAGATCTGACCAAAATCTTCTGATATATTATAAATTTGTAATATCAATCAAGAATTCAATGCTTACGTCATTAATATGTACGACATCGTACTTAACTTACGTGATCCTCTGAGGCGATCACAGCATACATATCTTAGCAGTATATACAATTTAAAGTGTGTCAGGTACAAGATGACAAAGTTTGCCGAAGTGTAGGGGTATTTGTTCAGGACACAGACCAGACCTAAAGTCAGCCAACTCGAGATTTGCCGTCGTGCTCGTTGGGAAGATTAGCATCGGTGATTGTAAGGTTAAGGAGATTTGTGCACTGAATTATATTAACTAAACTCTATTGTAACAAGCGTTGGGTGTTGACCTTTGCTGAAACTTGAGAAGTGAATACTTATTGAGAAATTGCAGAACGAAATACGAAACTTCTAGCATCTAGAGAAACAGAATTTAACAAATTTCTCGCTGTTTATACTGAAGTTATTTTCTTAACTAAAGATTTTCTTTAACATTAATGTCAAGCATTTCTCAAGAGAACTATTTTCGTAAATTTAAAAATTATACTGCTCTTTTACACTTTATAAAAATGAAAGACGTTACCATCTCTGTAACTATGTAGTTAACAACTTGGCTATAAAATAACCATCAACTCCCATGTTGAAATTTTTAAGGTATTTAACAACCACACTGTGCATTCTAATATAGTACCAGCGTAGGTAGCTAATTGTTATTTTATCATGTATTATTTGTAAAGCTCTTGTATCTGAATGGAAGGCAATATAAATTCTTATTTGATACTTATGGGCGATGAGAAACTTGTTGTTTGCGTAAGCCATAAAGAAACTTATAATTACTTGTTGATTCCAGAATGTGTTACGACTTTCTCTTAGTCAGTGTACCTTCTTTGATTGGGTTTGGGTTACCCGTTACTGCCTTTATGGAAGTTATCAACATAATTTTAAATACCAAATATGGAATGTTTATATACGGAAAATAACTGCAGATTTTGCTTGATAATATTTTTAATTAATTGCCATAGATTAAAAATGAATAATTAAGAGAAATCATAAGACGAGTTCATTGTTTACACTTAAATGCATTTAACTCTATGAATATCAAGTGAAATTGTTACAGTATCAACGTTATTATTTTACTGTTATGTTTTATTTATTCCAAGCCTACCAGTTTAGGCGAGCCACCAAACATTTATTTATAAGAGTTCTCAATCAAACATACAAGAGTCTTCCAAGAAACCGAGCTTCAAATAAAGCTTCGGCGACTTTGTTTTGGCTTCTTAGGTGGCACTTTCTCGTTTTTATAAGTAAACAATCTTTTGAATAGTTTCTGTAATAGATACACAATAATATACAAAAATATTATAAAATACTAGCTATTCCCGCGGTTCTGCCCGCGTTCTAACCACTATTAAAAAAGAGGGATTAGCGGTAGAAGGATGATAATTTAGGCTTATAAGTATTATTTGGTACCATCTATTTATGATTATAAATATGTAGATAAAAAAAATGGTTTAAAATTAAAAAATCTGAAGAGGTCTACCCTAGGGGAAAAAATTACCTATACTCAGACCTACTAAATATACACAAAAAAACATAAAATCGATTTAGCTGTTCGTTAACAAACACTGTGACACGAGATTTTTATATATTAGAAAGATTTAAGATTAGGTATATTAAGTTGAAGCTTTTTACTAAAAGCAATTTTGAAATTGCTCAGATCATAAGCTATCTTATTTGCGCAATGTATGGTCTAGTTAGAAAAAAGCTCTCTTTGAACGTCAAATATCGAGCCCTCGGGAGCTTTACAAATTGGTAACAATACCAAAATTAATAAACGTACCGGAAATTTTTCATTTGGCCAACGTTTCACACTTCGTGTTAGCTTTACCATTTTAGCGCCGAACGATTCGACAGTTTAAACATTCAACTGTGGCATAGATTATATAAGTCGTCCGTTCAAATTTGTCGTTCATCAACATTGTGTGTATATTGAACGAATATGTAAAAAATATAGTAATATTTTGTCTATGTATATCATCATCATCATCATCATCATCAGCCCTTTTTAACGTCCCACTGCTGGGCACAGATCTCCCACAGTACGAGGGGGATCAGGCCATAGTCCACCGCGCTGGCCTAGTGCGTGTTGGCGGACTTCACATGTCTTACGAAAACTTGCTAGGTTTTCTCAGACATGCAGGTTTCCTCACGATGTTTTCATTCACCGTAAGACAAGTGGTAATCATGATAGAAATGATTCGCACATGAAAATATCAGAGGTGCGAGACCCGGATTTGAACCCGCATCACTCGGTTATAGAAGCAACGCGTTACCGCTGGGCTACCACTGCCTTATGTATATGTTAGTACATAATGTTTGTTATAAACTGGGTATACAAGGGCAAAATATTCAAACTAGCTAATAGTGAGAAATGCTTAGACTGAATTCATGAAATATTTGGGATATTGTTTTTTTTTATCCTAATCAATCAAAATATGACTGACGAAAAACTAACCAATACACCTTAATAGCATATAATATAATATATATCAATAGAATTGGTAAAAAAAGTAATTATTTTGGAAGTACTCGTAGATTAAGCCCTGTGCTATAGTGAAATAAGCAACTTTTAGTAAAGTTTCACTTAGAATAAATATCTAATTGTCTATTATTCGAGCGTCGTGTGAAAAACGTCTAAATTACATTTTGCATGTTATCTCGTATGCGGAATGCATTTAAATTTAGTTTCGGTTCAAAGGATGCAAAAAGAATGAACTCGTTATGTAAATTAAGGAATTTATTTGTATGTAAAATAAACCAGTGTGCTTGAAAAAAGGTAAAGTTATTTTAAGCTCAAATGCTTTTCCCTTTTATTTTTTTGATATAAAAATATAATAAATTCGTGCAAAATTATGAAATAACATAAAATATCTTTGGTTTATGAGTATTTTGATACCTTGTTTTTATTTTACTTTGCAAAAATAATAACTTTACACAACGTTATACAACATATTTTCAATAAGATTTTAGGTGTGAAACCTTTTAAATACTTCAGCCTTCAGTTATGGCTTTTTTGTTTACTCTGGGGAAAGCTAATATGGAGGCCCTGTCGGCCGTCAACGGGTAGGGCACTGTTAGACTCCTACTCACTCAAACCTATAAGTATTGTTGTAAAAAGTCTTTATGTATTTAGGTATTAACCAAATAATTAATTTATTTTGCTAATTATGTTCTCTATCGCTTTAACGCACAGCGATCAACTGAAATTACGTATTAATCCCCTCTGTAAGCTCTGAAACAGCGAAGTCCGATCCCGCAACTATTTTAATCATAGGATTTCAAATTGCTCCTCATTTGGTACTCCATTAATTTCCGTTCAGTGATTGCAGTGACCTACTCCAATTTAGCATTTAAGCGCATCCAAATTACATTTCCGCTCGTAATAAGCGACAAGCGAACTCGATTATTTTCATATTAACTCTGTATTGATTCAGACCACTGTAAAAATTACTATCGTGCAGTAATAATAGGTTTCCGGTCATAATCATTGGAACCTACCTGCTCATTTTAAATTACTTTTGGGATTCCGAAGATTATTATAGTCATTAGACGTTTTTGAGGTACGCTCATTAGTTCGACACTTCCTAAGAAGTTCTATTATTATTGAATATCCATATTATATACTTACATTATTTTAAAGTTATGAAATAAAAAATAAATAAATAAAGTAAGTCGTAGATTATTATTCTAATTTTATAATTCGGATATAAATTCATTGAAATTATAAAAAAATATTAAAAAATCTATAAATCAGATAATTTAAACGTACTAAAACCCTTTGTTGAACTCTCGCATGCTACTTTTAATACAATAAACTATTTATGTAGTACATTAAATCTTGTTGCTTATTTGACGTAAAAGAAAATGTTCAAATTTA
Source organism: Boloria euphrosyne (assembly GCA_951802675.2). NCBI lineage: Eukaryota > Metazoa > Arthropoda > Insecta > Lepidoptera > Nymphalidae > Boloria > Boloria euphrosyne. The sequence continues at coordinate 8,673,002 of OX637877.1, forward strand.
ATTTATAAATTCTCGTAGCCTTCACTTTTGTATTAAAAATCATAAGCCTCCAGTTTGGAAAGGAAAAGCCGCAGTCCTGAAAAGAACTGAATTAAGAAACTAACCAATTCAATATAATATTTCTTTTTTTTTGATGCACTAAGCCAAGTATTGCCCAACGTATCTACTCCACCTAAGGAACTGAAGGTTGTGGTCAAGTGTCATTGGTATGAATGGACATATAAAGTCAAAAAGTTAATAGCCAACGTGGGTTGGCCAAGCACGTACAGACGAGTTTTTATAAGCGTCAACCGAGGCGCCTAAGGCATGCTGCTTCTCAGCGGGCGTCACCCAGTACAGCCATGATTCACTTAATTTATTACGTACCTCTAAATTGTGTCCCTTTTCTGTCCCGACTTTCCAATGTTTTTGTAATATATATTATTTACGTATACTTTTACTTAAGTATATTGATTTGAGATGATGCTCCATTAACAGTTAATTTTAAAATAATCTTATCATCGAATTATATTAACTCGTTAACTCAAAAATTCGAAAATTAATTTTCACATTATTTTCTTTATAACATATTAAACAAATGATGTGGAAAAAAAGTGTAATGACATATATCAAGAAGAAAGGTGATATAGACTTACATTTATACGATTTACTCTAGATATAAATGGATAAAAAAATGGATAAAATAATCTGCGGATGATGTATTCATAATATTGGAATTGTTAATATTGCTTTCATAAACCCTTTTAGTAAAAGTACGACGTCCTTTAAAATATATCAAGTAAAAAGATGAAACGAAATACTTTTAAATCCATTCAATACTGTGTCAGACTCGGATTTTATATTTGTGTCAGTGGACATTCTTGCAGGTTTCGTAAAATTGATTAGAACAAAATTGAATGAAGATTCAATTTTATAAAGTAGTGATAAGAAATTTTTAAACATTTCATTTATAGTATGGTATAAGTAATTTTTTTTAAATAATATTTATATAAAAAAACTAGCTTTGCGTATGAAGTGAACTAAAAAGATGAAAACAAGTCGACGAAGGAAGATAGTAGATATTATTCTGTTGTTTCAAAAAAAATGTAAATTATTATTTTACGACTTTTTAGTTTCGGTTTTATTTAATAATTTCTGAATCTAATTCCCATTTCATAAATTTTGAGGTACCTAAGAAGATTTGAAAGAAAAGTCGCCTATTTAAACTATTTTAATTTTCATCCTACCAAGGTCATTTTGATAATTAAGACAAATATAATTTCAAGCTTCAATGGCTTCAAGCTGAAGTCTATCAAGCCGTTTAGGCTACAGAGTGTGCTAAAGAGGCGTATATTGTATGTAACATACAAATATATACTCGAAAACGTAACCCTTTAACCTTCTGGCGCAGCGGGTAAAAAAATATATAGTAATATTTCATGTGGCAGACATTACTTTTGATCAAAATGTACATAAATTATGTATAATACACAATCACCCACATTTATTCCATTCTTTTGTATAGTAGCTTCTTGAAGTGCCGTTTAGGGACAACTTATCTACATCTATTACTATCGTTATTGACATAAATACAGGTTAATGACACATTTTTCAAAGGGTATGTAATTAGTATCGATTTCTATTCATGGTGCATTACATTACATGGTAGATTATACATTATAATTCTATTCTATAGCAACACGAATTTCGAAATTTCTTTAAAGTCAGTAGTGTGTCTGTCTGTATCCTAACATAAATCTTTTGTACTTTAATTATTTGCTATAAAGTTTTATTATGACTATAACAGAACTTAACTTCATATATTTACTTATTAAGCATTTAGTTATTAAACAATAACTGTTATCGCTCCCGTTATTTATTTAACAATGCTATCTCTGAGTCATAGTAAATTCCGTGTTTTAAATGACACCAATAATGCCAGTCAGGATTGACAGAGAATATAGACTTTTACAAGCACGGACAACAATGCATTCCTGCGTAGTTACGTTCATGCTGCAAATGCCTCAGCTAAGGTTTTTTGTCAACAGTCCGCTAAATTAAACAGGAAAGCTGATTTTGTTTTAGTTTCTGTTTTTATTTCGCACACTACGAATGCCAGCTACGGAATGAAAATAGGTGTAGATGCTTTTAGAAAAGTGGCTAACTGTGCAGTTTCAAACAAGACGCTCTGTTTTTCACAGTTTAAACGACTACGATGGGAACGTGAGTGGAGTTTTGGCTTTACACATTAATGTTATGCGAGTTTTAAGTGGTAAATGTATTTACATGAGGTCATAAAGTTGATACATTTTAGACACTGTATTCTTTTTTTATATTTAGTTTATTTGTACAGATTTTTTCTTTTCGTGGTTATTACTGGACTTGGAATATTTTTAATTACGAAGGCTTATTCGTCTTATTGTGCAGGTACAACTCCACTCTGTTCGCTCATTATTACATTTTTACAATCCATGGATCTGTGTCCTTTTAACCGTAATAAGCAGCCAGTTGTCGCAAAATAAGTGTTATATCTTCAAAATATATGGTTTATTATTAAAAAAATAAATCTGTAGCTAAATGAAACTCGTTAATTTTATATTATTTTAGTTTTAATTCTATCATAAAAAAGCAATACCTAAGTTTTTATTTGCTAACAGTAGTAAACTTGGTGTGACTTTAGTAATTAACTCTTAGACATAACTTGAAATAATATAATCTAGGTCACTATTTCCTTGGTAATATAATATATACTTATCACAAATATATTGTGCGATAGAACAGAAACTTTTGCGCGCAAATACAGTACGTACTTAATTTACAACTATCAATTTATACAATTTGAATAATATTACTTAAATTTGTTTAAAATATATTATTAGAAATGCTATTGAATTTTAAAGACTTTTGCTTTTGACGAGATCGCAAACACTTAAATTACTCTGCTATCATACAGATTTCAATATTTGAATGGATGCTTTATGGATGAAAGGTAGACTTTAATACCCGTAACCAATTATATTATATAATTTTGCATTTTAATTTTGACATTATTAGACGCGAAACAATTTTTAATAGATGCCTGTATTCAGCATTTAAAAAAATCGTTTTAAATACAGAACTAAGTATATTACGTTGCATTATCTAGAAAACGCTCGCAATTGTAGAAGTATTAAAATTACTTATATCTACATTTTATCTTTGAATAACTCACATGAGTATGTTGTTAGTTTATTAGTGACTATTTTTGATCGCTGCGTCAAATAAACGTTACAAAGTATGAACATCCTGACAGTGAAGTGCTCATCTCCGTCCGCGTCCGCTCATTTATATATTAAAATAACTACACAATACATACTATTATCAATCGTTTTTATATGTTAGTAACTTCATAACGCAGGGACTTTTAGTTCAAGTGTCTAGTTTTTAAATAGGATTACAGTGTAATTAATAATTTGACTAGCGACGTACCATCGCTTCTTTCGGGTGCATCTCGAGGTAAAGTACATTTTAATATTTAAACCCACGTTGTCACGATCACGTTAATATTTAAACCACCCCTGATGTAACCCTGACAACACAAAAAAAGGCTTATTCAAGTCGGTCCAGTTATTTCTGAGTTTTAGCGAGACTAACCAACGGCAATTAATTTTTATGTAGATTTATATGTCACTTTTATTTGCTTATTAAAGCATAAAACATAGTAATTATGTAAATATAGTGAAATCGATAGCCAATGTGCCAAAAATCTAATTAACTAAATTCCCATAACGTATGACAGGATTATTTCGAGCGACCACGAGTATTAAGCCAGTCAATTACACAAATTACTAAGCAAATATCAACATTTACCAATAAACACAACACCGTAATTGTTTAACCACTTGTTCCAATGACCATTCGGTGATAGCAATGTCTTAAACGTTCGATGTTGACCCTGTCGAAGGGTTCAATTAAGATTCCTCGCTGGATATCGCCCCGGGACCGAACCAATCTGTCTGAGGCTTACTTAATTGTTTGCAGACATGATTTTACTGGAAAATTACAAGCGGCAAAGATTTGAGTTTCACAAGTACCGTCAAATGAATAGGTAGCTGTTGAATAAAACAACGTTGCATAAAATCTCTTATTCATTGCAAGGAAACGTATTGTGTTAAGAATATTTTCTGTATTTTGAATGGTCTGCTGAAACACTAAAACCTTCGTATAGAATCAATTTATTCAATACCCATTTTATAGCTATTGGGTGTGCCCGTTGAGCAAAAATACTTCACCAATATTCTACGCAAGTAGAATAGCAAAGACACGGGTGTGATTGATCGGTGTAAACTGAGATTACTACACTAGATTTTGTTTTATTAAACGTAGCAAGACAAGTGTAGAATATTTTAAGGAAATAAAAACATTTGAGAAATATTTTTTTATTTAATTTTTATAAATTACTATTTATTTATTATACATATTATTTATTTATTATATATATAATTTTATCGCATTTTTTCGCGGATTTATTTTGATTTTTTTTATTTGGTTCTTGAAGTTTCGAGTGCTTTACAGTGTCAAAGTCTCGGAAGAGACTAAGGTTAAGGACTTCTCAATCATATTTATCGCAATAACTTTTTATAGCAACAGTGTTGCTTGGTAACAATCTATTATCTTTGTTACCAAGTATATAATATATCTACAATGAACTTTGACGATTCGTTTGGCTCAGTTGGTAGTGACCCTACTTTCTGCGCCAGCGGTCGCGGGTTCGAGTTCCGCTGGGGGCATTCATTTGCTAATCACGAATGTTTGTACTGCAGTCATGGGTGTTGATATTTATAATATGTATGTATTTAAAATTTATATGTGTAGTATATCAACTATCTGGTATCCGCAACACAAGCACGTTACGTAGCTTACTGCGGAACTAGATGGCGCTGTTGTAATAATGTCCCAACATATTTATTTATTTATTTATTTATTTATTTATTATCTAACTTAAAATGAATTAATATAATATTAATTATAACCACGATTTTTAAAAATTGTCATAATTATATTAATAACACAAAAAATGAAATGAATAAGAATGTCATATTTCATTACAATATTATTTTTAAATATTTGGTGCGATTTTTTAATTCTATGAAATCATTATTTAATATTGGGGGTAGTAACAATTTGTATTAAATATATCTACAATGAACTTTGAGATATCAAAAATTTCAGTCTATCCTCTTAGTCTCTCGACATAGTTTTATTTGCAAAATATTCGAGTAAATAAAAAAAAAAACTTATTTTGATTTCTGATTTCTTTTAACAGGCTTAGTTTCTACTTTATGTGCACGAAACGAAACGGCAAATGTTAACATATTGCTTTTTCGAAGTTCTAAGCCAATACAAATTCCCCCTGCGAACTTCATAACCTTACAGCAAGAGCTTAGTGTAGGTAAGTGCAATTGTTTTCAACTCCCATCGATCTTGTAGTTCTACAGCACCCTGATAAATCGTATGCAGTGTACCTTAATCCGGTTGCGACCAACAACAAAACTCATTATTCTGCTTTACCTGAGTGTGGCCTGTCCTAGTTTCCTGGCAAGTTATCATTAGTATATGGTCCAATTTATAATTAGTTATATCTAGTTATCTCTAAATTAACACCAAAAATAAAATGCCAGAATAATATCTAACAATAGGGGCAAAACAAGGAATGTCACTTTTTTTGAAATTAACAATGCAATCTATAATACTTGACAAAATCTTAATGTTCCCATACTTTTCAACTATTTGAATTTTTTGATTTCTTGTTTTGCCCCTGTACCCTTCATATCTAAACACATAAAAGCGAAAGGTTTATTCACTCTCTCACTCACATACTCGTCACGAACGAAAACTGCTTGACGTATAAAGTTGTGTGGCAGAATGGTAGTTAACAGTTATAGTAAACGTCCTCTAAGAACGAATTTTGTGACAGGGCCGGATTAAGGAGATCTAAGGGTTCTCGCAAGTTTGTAAGAAAGTTTGTAAGAAATTCTTGCATTTTTTGTGCTACAAACTTTAAATTTGACAGAGACTCGCTACTGATATATTAACTAGGGAATCACCACGGGTGGTGAGTTCGATACGTTTTAATGGTTAGTTTAGTTTAACATACGAAATCTTATCAAAATCCGTTTAGTTGTTTTCTCGTTATGATTCGGTTACTATACTAGTATAATAATGGAGTTACCTTATTTTTCCCTTAGAAAGGTAAAGGTTTTGGTAATCTTTAATGTCGATTTACGCATGAATATTCCTACACTAAATACAAGAAACTTTCCCTAACTAAACGGGGATTTTTAATTATGTCATTAACTAGGCCGCGTGCAACCAACTGATTAAGTAGTTTTATCGCTGTAAGGGCACGCTTTGTTGTTATTTATAAGGTAAGGTGGCTTATGCGGCATAAAACTTGTGTAATATGTGTGCGGTGCGATGACGTCTTTCAAACAATTCATGGTTTTGGTGAAACATTTTGGTCCCGAGATAGAATAAATGACTAAACTTTGGTATTGTATGCAAAGTCTCTTATAAAGTTTCGCACGTTGCGTTTGATGAGGTTTGAGGACACGTAGACGCTTTTACTTTTTCATTTACTTAATTAAAAGTTATTTGGCATAAGCGATTATTTTTAATTGTTAAGTGTAGTTTTAGCTAAGTACTAATACTGAATGGGTTAGTCTAATCAAGGTTTTTACATGGGCTAAACATCCAACAAGTATTTTATATGATATTCGGCAAGCGGCTTTAGGGTTACGGGTAAAACGTGATGACACTACTAAAGTTTGAAATTCCTTTTTTCATAGCTCTTGTATTTGAAAGCATTTTCGTCAAAATATTATTGCACATATATATTAAGTTTATTTTACTTATTTATAACTACAAGTATAATTAATGTTATTTCCTCATATTATCATCCTTTTGTAGACCGCAAAAGAAACTTCTTAAAGACAAAAAACCTAATCTAAGATATAAATAATTTTGTTCTATTCGAATCTAATATATTTTTATTATAGCAATTTAGTTTCCATACTATTTAATACAAGATTTAAAGATATTAAAATATGAGACCGTAATATTTTCTTTTGTAAGAGTAACATGATTTTGGCAAATTGGTATTATAATGGACTTGATTCGTTTTACTTCGCAATATTGATAAACAACGGGTTTGAATTGCCTTTAAAAGAAATAAATTTCAGATCGCCGGTTATTGAAATCTTATGTACAATAGGTTTTTCTGATGTAAACTCATATTTTTAATAACTTCTATAATATTAATTTTGATTGATCTATATTTTAAATACGACTGTAGAAAATCTGAGCAAAAACCTCTGAAGGTATTTAATCAAAAGTGAACATTATTTCTTTTATATTATTATTTTCTATTATATTGTATTGATACAAAGTTTATATAAAAGTAAATAAAAATAATAGAATACCCATTTACGCCTTAGAAACTTTATATTTTATCGTTATACCACACGACAAAAACTTATGGTTACCTAATACATGGCTAATTAATAAAAAATTGACATAAATTAATTACATGCATTAAATTGCTTACATCGAACTGTTCAAGTATGTACACATTCATATTATAAAATTTACCCTTTATTATAATTAACGTAACTTGTTTCAAACATACGCTGGCCAGGTGAATTAGCACCTGCCGCGAAACTTAATATGCTAATTCTTAATTTAAAAAAAACTGCAACCTGAGAACTCTTACGACCACGGAAGACAGATGAGCCACTTACCTTACGATCTATTGAATTAAGTGGCTATAAAAGGTATAAAAGAAAGTTCCCTGTCCCAATATTCAATTATACATTCTTTGATTTAAATCATATTCTTAACTGATTTCAATGGTATATTTTTTGTCCAAATATTGGATGTACTCTAGAGAGGCTGAACCACTTATGTGACTGTCATTTATACGTATAAATAATTAAAAAGTGCTGAGATAAAATAAACAAGCAATGAGAGTGATGAGAATTCTCGTTGGTAATACGAACACGATACTGACTTTAAATACATCGAATTTTCGTACTAATTTTCGTCCTGAATGTAGTTACATAGGGGGTATTTTCTAAGGGATGAATTTTCAAATATTCTTTATTAAGTAATTGTCTTTCGTAATATTTTAGAGAAAAAATGTGTAATACTTCATGTTTCTAAATCCAGAAGCTTTAACTACAATTACTTGAAAATCTGATAAAAAAATAACTGCGAGGAATTTGAAAGTTCAGTTACTGCTTTAACTAATAGTGCTTTACTAACCTAAAACGTCTCAAAATCCTTTTTCAGTAGATTGGTAAGTGCCGCTAATTACAAAATAATACTTAATAGAATACCTTTTATTAAGTGTGTCCTAAGTCTTGTTAAAAATAACATAAACTATTTTTGTTCAATAATTATTAATTTAATATTAAAATTTTGGGATTTAATTCAATTTACCGAACATCATCTGTCTCATAGATGATCATTTATGTATATTGCACACGTTTATAATTCAGAAATACGTCTGAAAAACGGCCACATTTCATTAATTGAAATGTATGATTAAATACATATTATATGGAATTTACAATGAAGATATTAAGAAAGGAATGCTTTATTCACTGTTATTTTTACTAAACGGCTTACTTCATTTATTTTGTTTTGTTACAGAGGAAATTCTTTGACATATTTACATTAATATAATAAGCATTGGTGACAATAACTTTTTTAAGTTAATGTAAATTGTAAAGTTAATTTACATTTATAAATTCTTATTTAAATAAACATTTTTTTATATAATCTGCAGGAAGAACAGTCAATATGTATTTGCTTATAGTCGGGTGGTCTTTACTATAAGTACAATTTGCAGTGTTATCCTATTTGATAATATTATTTACCTAGTTCATTCTCGAAATTATTTCGTGCACATGGCAGTGTAAGGGAAAAGAAAACTTTCGTTTTACGCTGTTTAACGAATTCAATATCGAAACTGCTTGAATAAGTTGGAGGGTGAAAAATCGTTAATCATCCTTTTGTTGGATTTTCGTTACAACCTAACTGGTTGCTCGCTTGCTTGGCCTACCATTTTTCCTTTTGGCTGGAAATAGAACTGTTTTAGACTAAATTAATTGTTGTTGTCGGACAACTCTAACTCTACGACATGATTAAGTATAGGTATCGTTTTTAAAAGCTTGTGTTTTAAAAGTGTGTGTAAAATTATTAACTTACAGCTGTATCTTTGTATTTTTACGTCCCATATTAACCGAGGTCGTTAAGCGTATAAAATAACCTTTAAAAATACTTTATAACAGTTTCATTTCTTATCAAGTAATCTATATGAAAATAAGCAAGTAGGCTATCTCCGTCACATGTTGACACAATACTGTTGCACCAAAATCAGAGTTGAACAAATAGTATGACGCTACGACAAACATTGTTTAAAGAGTAAGAGCGAGCGTTCTGTTGTTTGATTTAGTTTGCGAAAATAATTCTAAATATAGTGTTGAATCAAATAATGTCAATAGAAACATATTTAATATTTATTGAAATGTAAAATAAGTAAATATATCGGTACACAGTCCAATTGTAGCGGACGTGTTGCTTAAAAAAGTTTTTATATAGGTATAATTATTTTTTTATTAGCATTAATTAAATAAGCATTTAACATTTTGACAGTCCTATTCATCGCATAAGTTAATTGTCATCAAGATTGGCTGTTGGGATTTTGATAAAACTTTTTCTGTTGTAGACTTAATAATAAAAATATAGTTAGAGGTTTATTAAACGGAAAACAAATCAACTCAATTGAATAGTAGTTTCTATTTGTAGTGACTCAAAGCAGTATTAGGAGATACTTTAACCGCCTTTGGCTTGAAACTTGTATTAGCCTCTCACAACTGAGTCAACATTACGGAGATAATTCAAATACTCAATGGAATGTGTTCCTTATCTCCTATTTACTTTCGGCCCCTTTGGTGAACTTCTACTGGTCAATGTTTATTGGAAATACAGTTCCGATTTAAAGTTATAATTTTTATTGATCAAGGTGTTACTTCCTAAATTATTTTTAGGTATTTAGGATTTATAAGGTTATTGTAATTAAGCTTGCTTGTTATTGCTACAGGCTCGATCGCTCAGGTCTCAAGGGACTTAACACAATTTACTGGAATAAAAAAATAGCCTATTCACGCTGAGGCTTATTAGTTGCTATGCAAATAACCGCATTGATTCGTTAATAAAAGTTTGAAATACAGAAAGGAACGGTTCGGTTTTTTTATTATTACAAAAAAACATATTTCGTCATAGATAAAATAAAAATATTAATTTACTGACCTTATTTATTATATCAAACTCTGATATTTTAGTATTACAATAATTTAATTAAAATAGAAGCATTATACGATAAGTAGATGTGAATAAAATGAATAAGAGATAAAGTAGATAATACAACCCTAATAGGATCAATTACGTCGGAGTTGTGTAAGAAATTCAACACCTATAATGATCTATGTAAAGGTCAACGATCTCTTGAGGCCAAGTTCAAAGCCTCGCCGCCCTGCACGTACAGTATTCATATCGACTACAGGGCAAGACCTTGTATCGCGCTCTATATTTTGAAGTATTTTATTTGCACATGCGCTTTGCAAAAATGTTGTTCTGATTTTAAATTTTCACATTTATTCCTGGGTTTTATAAATTTTTGAATATGTAATGACAACATTTTTGGATATGTTGACGTTGAGCTTATTCATGATTATCGTTCGGATAGTGTTTGCGTCATACTATTATTATAATTTCGTTTACTGCTTCATGCCGAAATGGCTGGATTGATTTAGATGAAAGTATGTTTTTGAGTCTGTCAGACAATGTTTTTGTATCAATTCGTAAAAATTTGCAATTTTTAACTATCCATTGGTTGATATTTCTATATGTATGATATATATATATAACATTATTTTCAAAAATCGAAATAGTTAAATAAAAAGCTCTATTTTAGCTATACAGCGGTAGCCTAACAGCTTCTAGCTTTCAACCGCTTCCGGCATGTTTTTTTCATATTTAGTTCGCAACCGCAGGCTATTGTCCCCGTATCTAGGGTAGGATTTTTCGAATATATTGTATTGTACCAGTTACTAACTAGTTTATGTACGTTTGATTGGCATTTGGCTTAGGTATTTTCAATCCGATTGGTAAAATTGATATGCAAATAACATTTTGTTTTTGATATTTATATAAACTTCGTGAGTTAAATTTCAATATCTTTCTATTGATTTGCTTTACTGAAGAATTAATATTAAAAGGGTACCTTAGTTTTATATTTTGATAGAATGGTCCTCTTCTTAAAGCGTTGAAATTATACTAATAAATTTTAGTAAAGACTAATATCATTGGAAAATATTTAAATGTACTTATTATGTAATTTGTTTACTGCTATTATATTTCCATTGATATATAAATACAGTGTACATTAACTTAAGTAATTAATAACTTATGGCAACATAATCTTTGAGCACCGTCATAGGGTCAGGAGCCATGATTACCCCAACAAAAACAGTACCTACCGATGTAACAACATAATTCAAATCAACCTTGGTCATAATGGTAGGGAGTTTTGCTGTATTGGTCGTTGTTTTAAAGTATATTTTCTTATTGAGACATTAAAGATTATATTAGAAGCACACGAGAAAGGCAAGGAGGCAGGTAAGAAGTATCCCACTCACGCGATACGAATATAAATATGCCACTGAATGTAGCCAAGCCTCGGAACTATAATATTTCCTAATAGATGAACGCGTATATTCTGTTAACGGTCAAACTTTCGCGACAAGTATAGTTTAGAACTTTTCAAAACTTACTATAAACTGCTCCTTATTTTTATTGGCACGTTATTTAATAATGGTATCGTTTGGAGCGTGTTTTTTACAAGACGACGCTAATAACGCAAAGTATTTGCGCCGCGAATTCAGTACAATAAAATTATATTATAATGATTATAGTTTATTATACTATACCTTATTTTCTTTTATGTTTTAGTAAAATGACATATAAAACGATATTTAGTTATTTCAGAACTTTATTAATTGTTTTTAGTGCTTATAGTAAGTTGAATTGAAAACGATTTTCGAAGAATGTTTCAATCAAACATTTTTGGAAATTAATTTCTTAATACTAAATTTATTAGCCAAACCATGTGTCATTCATACAAAAGCCTTTAAAAATTTAGTTATAAATGAGAGGTATGTATATGTATTGTTACGTACTACGGGTTCGGGATCGGAAATTATAAGCGTTCTTGCACTAAGGATGTTTTATTTCACTTTGAATACACGCACAGTCTGTACACAACACTAGTCTCTGAACACTGTATTTCTCTTCTCAATACTCCTTCTCAATACTTCTTCACTAGTACTTTAACTAACTCTTCACTTTTCCACTATTTCGTATTTCTAGTCTTCACTCAACTTCGTCTCGATGTCAACTCATCTCTCGACACACTGCCGGCCTTTTTATATGCATAAATATTAGAACATTCTAGTATCGAAAATTCAAAATGTTTCTAGTAATTTCGAATCCTTTCCCGAAAGTGTTTTGTCTCTCTCTAACACATTAGAATTTGTAATAAACTGTTCCTGTCATGTAATTGACATAAGTTAAAAATTGACATTCGCCGTTCTTAGGCATGGTACAGGCGTGCTATTATGACGAGTTCACACTATATTACGCGACACTACCCCCTCCTTAGTTATGCTCGTCTCGAGCATCGTTGTTGCCATGGTACTTAGCCAACCGGTCCACATGTACGATCTTAGCTGGACTTCTAGATGTTCGTTGAATTCGGAAAGTGACGTCGTTAATTTTCGTTACAACCTTATAAGGCCCCTCCCAACTGGGTTGTAGCTTTGGTGATTTACCCTTTCTTCTCACTGGGTTATGCAGCCATACCAAAGAGCCTTCCTCGAATTTCGTTCCTGTCGCCTTCCGGTCGTAACGCGTTTTCATGCGTTCACTTGCTTGTAGCCCTGCATCTCGTATCTGCTCGTGAACATCAATCATCTTCGCTCTTAGATCACTGGCATATTCGGTGATACAACTGGGGGTATCTGGTGGGCAACCACTTAACAAATCCGCTGGTAACCGTAGTTCTCTTCCGAAATTGGCAAAGGCAGGTGTCATTGCAATGCTTTCGTGTAGGGCGGTCCGATAAGATAGAAGAAACAGTGATAAATACTCGTCCCAATCTTTTTGATGACTATCTACAACCTTGGCTAGATGTCGTTCTAAAGTCTGATTGAATCTCTCTACCATTCCATCGGACTGTGGGTGACAAGGCGTAGTTCTAGTTTTATGCACCCCCATGATTTTACACACTTCTTGAAACACCTGTGATTCGAAGTTTCTTCCTTGATCACTGTGCATTTCTAATGGAATACCAAATCTGCAAAATACATCTTTTACCAATTTGTTAGCAACAGTTACTGCTTCTTGATTTGGTATGGCGAATGCTTCGGGCCATTTTGTAAAATAGTCCATTACTACTAAAATGTATCGGTTCCCAGAAACAGTAATCGGAAATGGTCCTGCTACGTCTAATGCGATTCTCTCCCAAGGTGCCCCAACGTTGTATAATTTCATTGCACCTCGGCTTCTGGTTTGCGGGCCCTTGACGGAAGCACATTGTTCGCATTTCCGACACCAGTCCTCGACATCCTCTCGACAATGCAACCAGTAAAATCGCGCCTTGATCTTGATCAGCGTTCTTCTTACCCCTAAATGTCCACCAGAAGAACCATCATGATAAGCTCGAAGTACCTCGGATACTTTTATTTTAGGTACAACTAATTGAAGATGGCTATCATTTCCTCTTGTCGTTTCCCATTTGCGGCACAACACTCCATTGTGTAACAGCAAACTCTTCCATTGAGCCCACAAACTCTTTGTAGCGGTACTGTATTGAGCAATATCAGACCACTTAGGTTTTGGTCTATCACTCCTTAACCATTCCAGAATGGGTCGTATGTCTCGATCTTCTTCTTGTGCTTTCTTCATGGCATCATCGCTCCAACGTTCATCTACCGAATCTGTCCTAATAATTTTAATTGACTCTAATTCCTTCGCCTCTTGTCTTTGACAATGCTTGCAGTCTTCTTCACATGGTCTTCTAGATAGTGCATCGGCGTTGTTGTGATTTTTACCCCCACGATGTTCTATTTCAAACTGAAATTCTTGCAGTTGTTCAATCCATCGCGCCACCTGTCCTTCAGGATCCTTGAACTCCAATAACCATTTCAAGGCAGCGTGATCGGTTCTTATCAAAAACTTACAACCTAACAAGTACTTCTTGAAGTGCTGTAAGGTTTTGACTACAGCAAGTAGCTCTCTTCGAGTTACACAATAGTTCTTCTCCGGTTTAGATAGGGATTTACTAAAATATGCGATAACCACTTCTTCATCACCCTTCCGCTGGGACAATACACCTCCAATACCGATATTGCTGGCGTCAGTGTCGACAATAAACTGTCCCTTTACGTCAGGATACCCAAGGATCGGTGTTTGGCAGAGATGTTTCTTTAGTTCTTGGAAGGCCGATTCGCAATTATTATCCCATACAAAAGGTCTCTTTTCCTCGGTTAGCTTATGAAGCGGTTTCGCGATGTCAGAAAAGCCTTTCACAAACCGTCGATAGTAAGAGCACAATCCTAGAAATGCTCTCACTTGAGTCTTGTCCTTAGGGGTCGGCCAATCTTTCACAGCGGTGATTTTTCCCGGGTCCGTTTCTACTCCGTTTTCCGAAACTACGTGTCCAAGGTAATTCACTTGTTTCCTGAAGAATGAGCACTTCTTCGGACTTAGCTTTAAATTAGCTTCTCTTAGTTTATCGAATACCGCTTCGAGTTTCTTCAGATGGTCTTCAAAATCTCGTCCCACAATAATTATGTCATCCAGATAAACAAGGCAGGCTTCTCCTAGTAATCCAGCGAGTACACGTTCCATCAATCTCTCGAATGTGGCTGGTGCATTGCATAACCCGAACGGCATAACCTTAAACTGCCACAACCCTTTTCCAGTTGAAAACGCAGTTTTCTCCTTATCCACAGGGTCCATGTCCACTTGCCAGTAGCCACTCTTCAAGTCGAGAGTTGAAAACCATTTCATACCGCTGAGAGTGTCTAGGGTATCGTCGATTCTGGGCAGGGGATAACAATCCTTTTTGGTTACATCGTTGAGCCTACGGTAATCGATGCAAAACCTTGTAGATCCATCCTTCTTCCTTACTAGTACCACTGGCGAACACCAAGGACTAGTGGAGTGTTCGATGATGTTATTCTTTCTCATGTCTTGGATCATGTCGTCAACTTCCTTTTCCTTAGCCCATGGAATTCGTCTAGGTCGTTGTCGAATAGGCGCTACGTCCCCAGTATTGATTTTATGCTTTACTAATCCGGTTCTTCCAATGTCACCGTCATGTTTGGAGAATAAATCTGAATATTGGTACAGTAAATTTTCAGCTTTGGCCTTCTGTGAACTTGTGAGATCTTCCTTACAATCTTCCAAAAGTTTCATCGCTTGCTCTTTATCCTTGTTCAACACCTTCTCTTTCGGTTGACATCTGCTTAACCAGGCTATCTCTTCGCAAGTCCCCAGAACTTCGCCTCTTCGAATGGTTTGAGTAGAATTACTGGTATTCAGAACCGGAACCATAGATGTCGAGGCTTTACCTACAACAACTCTTGCCGGGATCCATGAGCTCTCATCTTCCAACTTCTCTATAATAGCACATGACCATGGACGGCCTGACTTGTTCTGAGGTAAAGCGACAGGTACCAAAGTCTGCGATCTTGGTGGAAGAGCGGTGTCTTTCAAGCAACAAACTTTTCCGTGAATTCCACCACTTATCGGCACTTCTCTATTTCTGCATCGTAAAACTCCATGTTTCATATCAATCGTACACTGGTAATTTTGAAGAAAGTCCAATCCAATGATGCAATCATCAACGATATCTGCTACTATAGCGTTATGCCAATAGATGTTGTCCCCAATTTTGATAGCAATTTTTCGTTCTCCCCAAACAGGTATGCGCTGGCCGGTGGCTGTCATGAGAGTGATATGCTTTCTGTCCTGCAAATTATTGTCCGCAATGTGTTTCAGCAATCGGTTGTTAATAACGGTTCGTGATGCTCCGGTGTCCAGCGTCAGTTTACACGCTACTCCATTAATAGCGCCAAGTATAACCAAAGTGTTTCCATCTACAGTCTGCTTCACTTCTATTTGTGGGGTTGTAGATCCCCTGGCCAGCGCCCACCCCGCAGCCCTGGCTGGAATTAGTTTTCCTACAGCCACATCTGTCTGTCTCCGAACGTTCATTATCTTAGGGCAGTTACTTCGAAGATGGCCCCGCTCACCACACTCGTAGCACCTTGGGTTGAAAGGACGCTTCCGGGTGGATAATCCTTCCGTAGTGTCCACTTCCCTCACCCTCCAAGCTCTTGTGTCATGGCGTACAGCTTCAACCTCCAAAGCATGAGCGACAGCTTCCTTGAGACTGGTATGGTGTCTTAAACGTACAGTGGCACGTACCTCCGGGTCGCGAATCCCGTCCACAAATGACTGTAGAAGAATAGCTTCTATGGTGGATGGCGAGGATTGATATGCCTTCCGTACGAGCCTCTCAATCTCCATGGACCACTGCTGCAGGGTTTCATTGGCTCGTTGTGTACGGTCTTTAATTTGAGCCCTGTACACGTGTTCCAGATGACTATCACCATACCGCGACTCTAAAGAGCTAAGTAGCTCGTTATATGTGATCCTCCTGCCAGGGTTGCTAGCACAAAGAGCCTCCAAAACATTCAGAGCCTCCTCTCTAAGTGCGACTGTAAGGGCAGATCGGGCCTCGTCATCCGTCCATCCGCTTGTCTCCTTGATTGTCTCAAACTGGATCTTGAATGCGGCCCAAGAAGATTTGCCGTCGAAGTTAGGGACTTTGAAGCTCTTTGCTGGTGGTGAGCTAATGTCGACACTACGCGGTAATTTGTGAGTTTCCAAGTAGTCGACCCTCTTCTCTATTTTAGAAAGCTTTGAGTCATAGTCCTCTAAGGCCTCACCGAGTGTCGTCTTTATGCCCTCAACTTCCTTCTCAACGGCTTCCACCCTTTCCACATTTTGTTGGAGAGCAGCTATGACATCCTTGTGAATGCCCTCTTGGAGTGCGCGCAGCTGTTCTTCCTGGCGGCGGGTTTGCTCTTCTTGGAGTGCGCGCATCTGTTCTTCTTGACGGCGGGCTTGCTCTTCTTGGAGTGCGCGCATCTGTTCTTCTTGACGGCGGGCTTGCTCTTCTTGGAGTGCGCGCAGCTGTTCTTCTTGACGGCGGGCTTGCTCTTGCATCATGAACGCCATTTGTTGCAGAAGGGCGTTCATGTCTGGCGTGGTGCTTGGTTGGGCAGCCGACTCCCCAGTCGATGTACTAGGGCCAGAATCCTCCCTTTGCTGTTCTGCCATTGCGCGTGTAGTGACTCCTTCCTTCTCGTGCCTCGGTACTAACGGCATTTCCGATCCCACTTCTGACACCAATTGTTACGTACTACGGGTTCGGGATCGGAAATTATAAGCGTTCTTGCACTAAGGATGTTTTATTTCACTTTGAATACACGCACAGTCTGTACACAACACTAGTCTCTGAACACTGTATTTCTCTTCTCAATACTCCTTCTCAATACTTCTTCACTAGTACTTTAACTAACTCTTCACTTTTCCACTATTTCGTATTTCTAGTCTTCACTCAACTTCGTCTCGATGTCAACTCATCTCTCGACACACTGCCGGCCTTTTTATATGCATAAATATTAGAACATTCTAGTATCGAAAATTCAAAATGTTTCTAGTAATTTCGAATCCTTTCCCGAAAGTGTTTTGTCTCTCTCTAACACATTAGAATTTGTAATAAACTGTTCCTGTCATGTAATTGACATAAGTTAAAAATTGACATTCGCCGTTCTTAGGCATGGTACAGGCGTGCTATTATGACGAGTTCACACTATATTACGCGACAGTATATAAGGAATGCGTTACCAAATATAGTAGTTTGTAATTACTAATCAGTACCAATTAGACACATCGCCTCTATTAGACTTAATTATAAAAGCTTCACCTTTATTTTCCGTACCCTACGTACCTCTGGGAAATACTCAAGATGATCTGGTTACGTAGAGAAATAATAAAAAGAGTAATATGTATAACATTTTGAATCACGCACATGAGTTTAAGCACAACTGGCGCATAGCATAACTATACCTTCATATTAAAATAATAAAATTCTGGATCGATGCAGTACATTAAATATTTTTTGAAAAATCTCAATGATAAAATCATTATTATTGATACAGAGTCCGAATTTATAGTTTTTAGAATAATTGTCTGTCTATGTGTATGTCTGTGACGTTTTCACGAAAAAACGTATTGACACGAGAAGACAGATTTGAATGATATTTAGTACTTATAACGGTAACTGGTTATCTGAGACAACATATTATAGAGTACTTTTTACCACAAGAAAATATCACATCTCTGACTAAATATTGAAGCTTTTAATAATTTCAGTTCCACGTACACATGCGGTTTTTTTGTTCGCAATAATTGTTAACGCGGATATATTAAATAGAAATCGGAAAATGTCATTTGTACGCGAAGCATGATTTTAATATTAACATTATCATGTTATTCATAACAATAATTATATAGTGTTAAAATTTAATAAATGTTTAAATTTATTTACATGACAGTCACCTGTAATTAAACCTTAATGACTAACAATGACGAGCGGATAAAATACGAAGTCAAAATATAAATATAATTCATTTTAGTTTTGTTATAATTACCTACTATATATTCATATACTGGTTTTTAAATCACTTGATCATTTGTTTTCAATGTTTTGAAGTCAAAACATCAATTAGTAAACTTTTGTATGTTCTAGATTCTATACAAATCGATTGAATAGATTCTTTTTTATTGTACCATGTAACATATGGGTCGTTAGACTAAAAATTACACTGTGCCGCAACAAAATATGACTGTAGTATATTAAAACTATGTAGTAATATTAGCTTTCAGAAGACCTATAATTACAATTTCAGCGAAAATGGTTATCTTTTGTCTATTTATAGTCAGATCTTTTAAACGTCAGGGAATCAGGCCATCACGGTGGCCAAGTGTTGGTTGACAGACTGCACATGTCTTACGAAAACTAGCTAGGTTTTTTCAGACATGGAGGTTTCCTCACGATGTTTTCCTTCACTGTAAGACTAGTTGTCTTATTAGAAATTATTTGTAGAAGAAAATAACAGATACGAGACCCAATTTTCAACCCACTTCACTCGGTTTTCCAAGCGAGCGCTTTACCACTAAGCTACCACTGCCTGATGTCATTTATCAAATGGTTAATTAACGTTTTTTTTATTTTCAAGGTTATCTTTATTTCCCAGCTCATTTACATTATAATGGGTAATGATAATAATTTTTTTTAATTTTTTTTCAGGTAAGTTATGCAGATGTATACCTACTTAGTCAATGGACAAAGGTTTGCTTTTAAATTTTTCTCAAGAGAAACATGTATATAAAATTTCTCATATTTTTAGATTCCGTATTTAATTTCTTCTTACTACTGTTATTTTAAATAAACCACTGATACAATAAAGGCTACAGTCACTCATTGATTCAGTGATTCAATCAATTTAGTCGTATATGTATTAGACTAGCGTCGTTCCGATCGCGCTCCACCCCAAAAGGTCGGTGTGTGATGTGAGATACTCTAACCATTCCTCAATAAATTGACTATAAAACACACAAAATATTTACCACAACGTTCTTGTAGTTCTAGATATTACGCCGTTTCAGTACTTTCAAAGAGAAACTAAGCGAAAGAGTTTTGAAAGCAGAATAGTATCAGAATTGATTGATTGATATTGAATGACACATTTTATTTTAGTAAAGTCGAAAACAATTATTGTATCTACATTTTAATGATTTTTTCTTTGATCTTGCTGTGTAGTATATTTACTCGAGTAGTCGATCTACTATTATCCAGCGTCAAAACGCACTTAGGTAGGTACGGTAACCTAAGCGAAGCGAGGGTAAGTCGATAGTTATTATTATAATATATCAAATTAATAAAACTCAATTTGTCTGTATTCCGTTTCGAAAAAGTATTATAAATGTAAAATTCTTTGTTGTTTTAGAACTCATTATTATATTTTAAATCTCTAAACAAAAACCAATAAAAAGTATAAATTGGTTTGATGTAAATAAATAGATTAATTAATTATACAATTGAAAAATCACGTTCGTATAAATAAATTACACGTCATGATTCGTTATCTATAATGAAGTTAATAGGACAGATCAGCAATTAATTATACGAGTATACGAATTGAGGTAAATTGTTGTCACTTGTGACATTTCCCTGAGTGCTACCTACAGTAACTATTAGGTATATGTTGCTTTTTTGACTACTTCTAAACACGCAATTTTTATAGCGCGTTCAACCAAACAAACAAACTTTTTAGCGTTATAATATACTCGAAGATAAAAGAAAAGTGGATTACATGGATATAGCCATCCATACATTTTCTAATTTATTTTAGTTAATGCGCCTCTGTAATTTTAGATTATTTAACATTATTATTATAAAAACATTTTCTTACTTTAGAAATGAACTTTGTATAAGAAATATTTTATCATTTTTCAGTTCTGCGTTACTACAATATTTTATCAAGCAATATTTTTATTTCATTTCCATTTTAAATAAAAGAAAACTCGTTTTTCATTCATGAAGGCTTTCTCTTGTTAATAAAAATATGTTATATAAAAGCTAATTAAGATAATTAGTTATATTTTAACACATCGTAATATTAATCACTATAATGTGAATAGCCAGAGTTTGTGTATTTTTTAATTCTTTCAAAGTAGGTACGTTCTACAAATGATACGTGTGGATTCCTTTTAGTCTAGAAGGGTACGTTAAAAGGGTAGAGCGGTCGTCACATTGTTTATTCAGTCGGGTTGTACAGAAGCCTAATCCAAATCGATCGCCTGTGGAATGTTTCGTTCTGAGTTTTAGAGCTAACATCGTTTACACTATCCTTTTGAGTTTTGTCGGACTGGAGTGTCAGCTATCGGAAAAGTGCGATGTGGGAATTAGATAGATGTCTATTTAAAAGGAACTTTGAAATACTTTTACATTTTATTTCTTAGTGACTGTTTCCAATATAATATTGTTACTTATTTAATTCGTTAAAACGATTAGTAATATCAATAAAATGACGGAAATAACATAGTTATAATAAAAATACATTTTAAAATTTTTGCCTGTCTGTTTGTTCATTACGGCTAATCTCCGAAACGGCTGCACCGATTTTAACGGGACTGTCACTGATAGGCGATGTTATAGGAGTAATTTAAAGCTTGTGTTATGGATACCAGATAGTTGATACATTTATAAATTTAAAATACATACATATTATTAATAGAAACATTCGTGCTCAACAAATGTATGCCTCCAACGGAACTCGAACCCGCAACCGCTGGAATAAAAAGTAGGGTCACTACCACCTGAGTCAAACGTGTCATCAAAGTAAGTCGATTGTTAAAAATAAAAGAGCTTAATAATTTTTTATACAGCTTACGTAAATATTACTAATAACTATAGTATAAGCAATTCTAGAAACTTTGAACTATAGACTAAATATAAACTTCTAATCTTAATGTAGCGTATTTATGGTGTCATTCCTACAGTATATCAAAAGATATTTTCTTGATTATTATCACTGACGTAAATAAATTACTGGTAGTAGGTACGCTTTAAAATCTTATGATTTACCGATTTTATCTCAGACCTGCTGTATCTCAGAGACAGTTTAATGCCGTTTAAATTATTTCTATACTAAAATGGTTGGTCGATAGGGCCATTTGTTTTACAATAACTACGTTGCCTCGCGGAACTGAGCCTGTTATAACCTCATAAAAAGTTTAACTGTGTATATACATTTTACAATTTTTGAAATGTATATGATTAGAAATCGAGATATTTTTTAATTTGAATAATATTCAAAGTTATTCGCAAATGTTTTAAATGCTGAGATTATGAACTTGTCCGAGTATAGTATGTGTGGAGGGGCTTACTTAGCTATATTTTTTTATTTTAAAAATAAAGTTTTTACATTTATATAGATAAATAAAATTAAAGTATCTGTTTGTAACTGGTTTTCTTAAGATCAATATTATACATGTACTATAATAGGTAATTATTAGAATAAAACCATTTTTGTCATTTTTTCAGTTTGTCTATCTGCCGTGTTATTCCCTCTAATGTCGTAACTGCTGGATAGATTTTGATGGAACTTTCACTGGCAGATTGCCGCTGTTATAACTATAGTAACTATAGTAACTTATACTACTCTTATTCTATAATAATGGAACCCTCATTATTCTTTTGAAACTCTATGATTATTTAAAATAAATAGTTTATTGGGGTAAAAATCATATTTAATATATTTCAGTCAAGATAAACGAATGGAAACGCCTAGTGGTCACATTGAAAACATTTAAGTAAACCTTTTTTAAGTAAAGAGCGAGCTAGCGAGCGTGGTTAATATACGAAAAGTTACAACAATTAAGCGACATCCGAGTATATAACTTACCTTAAATTCTTTGGACGGCATAATAAAGGGTTCTAAATTAGGTAAATGTAACTAAACTATAATTGGTACAAAATTATTATTATAGAATTCTAACTACATTAACAAGTTACCCTGAAAACTGACATGGGTACTGGGCACCCTTATCGGTCATTGACTGAAGGGTTAAATAATTAAATAAATTTAAGGTATGTTAGGGTGTAACATAAGTAGTTAATCATATTATACTCGTAATTTAAAAAAATCTAATCTAGACTATTTAAATATAAAATACCTTTTCTGTTAACATGCAAAAGTCATCCCTTGCAGTGAAGAAAGGAGCCCTTTGATCTCTCTATTGTTCCCTTGACCATTGCGCGAAAATTTGCTAACAAGAGGGTGGGCTGGGGTAAAGTTTTGCTTCAAAATATGTATAACGTAGAGCCATATTTCATGTTTCGTTTCGTTAAATATTTAACCTCTGAATATAAACTTGTGCAATATTATTTAAAAATAAACTTTGAAGAAAAAAATCAATAACTTATCATACATGAGGTGATGATGTAGTGTAAATGCATTTCAATGCAGTTAAATTACAAAAAGCATATTTCAGTGGAGCATAGAGGCATTAATTAAGTAATGATATTTTAAAGGATTTACATCTTGTACTTTACAAAATTATTTCTATTTGTTGATTTACCAAAGCACGATGAAAAGAGCTTATTTATTATTATACACTTTATAACGGCTAGTGCAGATTTTTTAAAGATGAAATATTTTCTCGCAATTACAATATTTTTCCGTAAAAAGTATGCTATAAGTTGATTCGAATATTCTTTACTCCATCTATTATTATCATACGAAATTTTATCAAAATCTGTCCAGTGGCTTTCTTGTGATGAGTTTCCTGATAGGCACAGAAGAAATCTAAAAACTATAAATTCGGCCTATGAACTGATAATAACTATTTCAATAGAATTTTCCAAATAAAATTCGATTAAAAACTAACGAATCTGAATGCGACTCGGTTTTTTTTAATATGTATATAACATTATACATATAAAATTATTCGTTTTTTTTTTGGGGCAATAGTAAGATAAAAAGTTAGACCCTGGTCACCTCCGTCAGCGGTTCTTTAAAAAGTAAGACTTGTAATCGTATTTCCGTCCCACGAGAAAGGGGAGCTTGCGGCAAGATAAAGCACTAAGGAGTTCTTCAAAAGTCCCCTTGCAAGGTAGGTACATATTAAAGAGCCGCATCTTGCAAGTACACTGCCTATTTTGTTATGAAAGCCAACTACGGTATTTTAATTTTAAACTTTACACATAACTATAATATTCTAGTACGATTTATTTTTACGGTATACGTTATTTTATTTTTATTGCCTTCTATCGGTCGGCCGTTTATTTAGAGTCGGCACGTTTGTAACTAAAACTTTTAGATATATCAATGAAATCAGAACATATATCAGAATGTTTTACACAAAATTTATTTTCATAGAATCAATGTAAATTTTATCTTTTCCGAATATAAAATCGATAAAAATAATTGGCATTTAGCCAATAACACAATACGTTTGTAATGTTTTTATATTAAGCAGTAATATTGTTTTAAATTCTAGTAATATTACCTACAACAAGAAAAATTATACTTCGTAACTTCACTAGCTAGCAGAAATTCCATGCGCGTAAACTGAGATTTAAAAGCATCGGAATGTGCTCATACATACTCGTAATATGGGATCTGAAGAATCTTCTTACTAAACAGTAATCATTTTATAACGAACAAATATTACATACAATAATTAGTTTGAATTCTAAATATTACACATTTAAAGTATGGACATACATTCAAATATTTCAATAAGATTTTTATATTACTTTCTTTTAAATTCGATATTAAAGTAACGCTAAGTCCACAACAACAAATTGCTAGTTTAAAACTCTATCAGTTGGATCGGATTAGCCGAAAAAGGGAAGAGTAAGGGTGTTCAATTCTTGCGAACGTTCCACAAGATAGAATTCGATACATGATAGCCACCTACGTGGAACGCTCGCTTTTTATTTTTATTCGTCCAGTGTGGACAAAAAAGCAATCTATGAATCGGTCGACGCAAACCACAAACTACTTTGCTATCCGTGACTATTTTTTTATCTTTAACTCAATGGATTAAGGTGTATAATCGTGTTATTACAGTTTTTTATTACATTCGTAAGACGGTGTTTGTAATACAATATTTGCGACCATGAAAGGTAGTGTCGATAAGCTTCGTGTATAAGATTACCAACTCTTTGCGGTTTGAGGAGACGCCACGAGCACTGTGGTTACGGTGCTTCTCACGCCATGACTGCGGTTCTAGTTACTGAGTTTAAATCGTTTGTCCCATGTATACTATAATAGAAATAGAAGTATCATACAGGAAACACTGAGTCATTAAACTTTTTTTACTGTCGTTGTGTGTTTAGAGCGGAAAATTTCATAAGTTTGTTTCACATGAAATGGTTTACAAAACAATGGTATGAAAATTCTTAAGATAACTTTATATTTTTTATCACGTTTCATTTAATATGTAGAAATTGTTAAAAATGATCACATTCAATATCGCATTAAATAAAAACATACAATTTATAAGAAGGTTTATTTGGCACTCCAATCTTTTGTACAGGGTACCGTTATAGGCAGGCTTTGTGTGAAACTTAAATGATGTTCCTTACAGTTTGAATTTGAAAACCCAATATTTTAATATTGTAGTTGTTCTCTTGTCCGGGCGTTTATTATTCCTTTGGGTATTTTTAATTTTATATCAAGCCACCGTAGAGATACAGAGATTGTGTACACTACTCTCGCGGTCTCGGCCTTCTTTAAATTTATTCATTCCCCAAAGCAGTGCATCACCAAAGAGTTTTCACTGTAGCCCGCGAAGTGGGCGGAACCCACCATTGTGACAAAATAATGTCTCCAGACTATGGCCTTCTTTCATTCTTATCTCATAGGAAAATAAACCTTATTTTCGCATTAAGAAGAACATAAATCGCTCAGTAAAACAAAACAGATGGTAAATCGTGATACCGCTGAATAATCAACGCTTAAAATGTCTGGAAAAGAAAGATACAGTAATGTTTTATGAATATAAAACGACATGGAATATATATTCACATTTAATTCTTATTTCTGGCGACCCACAATGTGTGTATAATGTACCCATATAAATATATCACAGTCATTAGTATGAATGCCCTGTTTGTATTATTGAGCTTAAATAAACCATAAAAGTGATTGTAGATATAAGTTAAACCTTAGCCAAAATGGTGACAAAAGAATCGGAGTATCGTCTTGCTTGACATAAGTGATCTCACTCGAATTTTGTTTTAGTACGAAAGCTATCGGCAATTCACGAAATTGCAACTTCGTAAAGCTCTAGTCACATAACCCTATGTCAGATCTTGTGAACATCGCTTGACAAGACAAAAAAGGGAAGACGGCCTTCACCTGTAAGCCTGTATTAAGATAAGACATCACAAGTGGAACCTTAAGCAAATTGCCTTATTGTAATTCTAGTTTCATCTTGTCACTACATAAATGTGGTTTATGTTCAAAGGATCTACGTAAAGTATTCAAATTGCTTATAAATTATTAAAAATAAAGAAAATAAAATCCTCAAATTTGTAATCTTATAACATATATGTCAGAAACGAAATATATAATTTTTATTTAAATTTAATTTAATAATTTTATAGGAGTACATTGTACATTATTAGAAATAGATTACTATCACGTTATGTCGTGGCATACGTAAGCTCACGAACTTAGTGAACTTAATTTTTCAATTCTATAAAACAAATAAAAGTTCAGTTGTTAATATCAGCATTGTTAAAACGTTTTGTAGGGTAACTATTATATTATAAAAATAAAATTAAAGAAGATAAATATATCTAGAAACTACACCTGTTTAAAAAACGAAACAAGGTTATTTGTATTTTTTGTACCCCTTCAGTATATTCTGTCAGCTTTTACTAACTATACTGAGCCAAACTCGAAACTTTTGCTGAAAGCTAATAAAGCCCTCTATCTATCTGCTTAGTCCATTATCAGGCAAACTTGGTGATAAAAAAATATTTTAAGTCAAATTTAGCATACTTATAAAGTTTTTTATAGGAAAATTGAAAGAAGGTCATACGTCATGTCTTTTAAAACAACTAAATGCAAGTTGTTACTTAACAAAACAGTGTTTAAAACTAAAATCAAATTGATCACTGCCAGTCTGGCAGCAATCACGCAATATCTCCATATAGGCTCTTTTTATTTCATAAGGAAAGTATATAAAATGATGATGACGTAGAGATATATGCAAAAGGAAAATGATGACTCATGGGGAAGATACGTACGTAATCTTTTTTACACTACCATAAAGTGATATTTGTTGATTTCTTTTTTCGTATGTTATTGTTATAGTTTATTAAGTAGTAAAAGCCACGCTAATGAGCCCACTCCAAAAATTTAGGTTGTTGTAGCGTGGAGAGCCGCGAGCAAAAACTAACTTATTTATAATTTGATATCTCACTAGTATTCAGGGATTAATAATTTAAATAACATAATACGACAGCGGCGAGACCGTATAATATGTGACAGCCTCATCGGTTGCTCATAGCGAGTCACCAGGTTTAGGTTATTTCGCAGCTAGTTCAATTTTCCAGTAGAGTGCGCGTCCGGCTGATAGTGTGACATGGTGACAGACACCCGGCTCGCGATTAATTACTTTCGCTAACTCACTCCTGTAGGGCTTCTTTCAACTGTCGGGCGCGGTTTGTGTTACAGGTTTTTGCATGCGAAACTTTGAACGGAACGTGACAAATTAAAGGTTCAGCCGTGGGGCGGCACTCGATCCGTTGTCTGCGTAATTGTCACAGTTTTAAGTTGGCTGAGGGATAAAGTAAAATATTTCTAAAAGCGAAACTCGACCAATTTAAAGTTATTTTACACTATATCTCCCTGTAATGATTTAAATTATGCCCATCTTTTTTAAATACTCAACTAGGTATAGAACTTACTTTGAATGACTTTATGAAACCGACATTTTTTGTCATTCTAACTTTCACTTTTTATCACCAAAGCAGTTATTGAAGTATAAAAACTTAATTGATTAAATCCTCCTGTAAGATAAAGGCTTCTTATATTTTCAGCGTTAAAGTTTTAATTAAACGACGACCCTTAAAATGCGAAAATTGCTTTTGTTTATTGAGTCATTAAAATATACTCTACAAGAAATAAGGTGTACATTTTCATTTTGTTCTGTTATGAGTTTTACGAAAGTATAAAAAACATAGAAAGTCTTAAGATAAAATATGCAAATGTATTATGATTCCAAGTTTCTATATGATTTTAATATAGCTAGATAATTTACGTAGCGTGGCGTGCTGCCAACAGCGCGGTTTTCACCCAAATGCCTGCTTTTGCTAACATATGCTCAGGATTCATAGCCTTCGCAAACAAATAAAGGTTTTATTTGGTTTTGTTATTGAAATTGTAAGTCTTTCATTATTATTCAGAGATAAACTTTATAGATTTAAATATAAAATTGTGGAATATGAACAGAAAAGAGGATGTTAGAGTGGGAAAAAAACTATAAAAGTCGATGCATAACCGGCATCGGGGGGTAGTTGTATCGTGACGCTTGTCGTGGTAGCATTGTTAGGTCGTTACTCTGTTGGTTTATTTCTTTAAAATATCATTGTTGGTAGATTAGTTGTCTTTTCAGTTAGTTAAATTGTGTTTTAGCCTTTTCAGATACTTCAAGTAAATTGAGGTCGATTTAGTATGCTTGTTTTTTTTTAAAAGAAAGCTCACTTCTGGTCTAAATTCACAAGATCAGAAGTGGGATAGGTCCTGTTACGCCCACTTCTTTTTTTAGCATGTAGTATGTATTTGTTGGTTCATGGTTGTATGTGTTTAAAAATTTTTTCGGAGGGTGCCGTGATTTTGGTGTATTTTCATTGATTTTGGTGATTCGTGTTTTTTGTTGGTCGCTGTGTTTAGTATAGTTTCGTTTTGCTTGTCAGGCTTAAATTAGGAAACTTAGTTATGTCAGACAACCAGCGAGATCGTAGTGAAAGTCGCCGATGTAGTTATAGTCCTCGTCATGAGCGTGGCGGTAGTCGTGATCTGTGTTATAGTAGGTGCTGTGCTTTATGCCGGGCCTTTGTAGAAATGTTAACTGTAAAGTTTTTATTTTATTTTTTACTGTGTACGTAAAAGATGCTTATTTTGTGTTTTCTCATTGGGGTTGACACATTCAAGGGAAGTTGTATCTTGCGGTCGGGGATGGCATGTCTCGCAGGTCTTTGTACTCGGATATGCTGTCCTGGCCGACAGATGCACTTCAAGTGGGGTACGGTTTCATATTATTGGATGCTGTCTTGGAGTGCGCTCAGACATGCGATCCTAGTATATGGAACATACCTTGTGTAGCTTAAGATTAATGTGTGTGAGCTCGGACAGTGTCTTGGAGGTTACTCAGATATGTCGTCCTGGAGCAGTGATCATACTATGAGTTGACCGTTGCATATGTTTTTGCAGCAAACATTAAACGTATATTTGGGGGTAGGTTGGATTCAAACACGCTTTTATAGGTACTGATTTACACACGCAAAGCTATGACATGGTTCTCTGGCGAGTCGTGAGGGCGCACTCCCCCGACGGGTCCTGCCCCGGGTAACTGGTACAGATATCTGTTTGTTTCACATCCATTGTGCTTAGGTTATGCTAGGTGAGCTTAGCTCACGAATGAATCAAATTGAAACCTTTATATAGACAAGCAATTTTTGTTTTTTTTATCTGGTGATTTCATTGTTTATACGGCAGCTGATGATGATAGTGTGATGTCTATAGCTCCTGGCGTTACTCAGGTTTTCGATGTCGCGGTTCTGAATCCCAAGGTTAGAAGATGAAGGAGCCCGAGGACGGTCTCCTGTCAGGAAAGGCCGTGTGGAATATGAACAGAAAAGAGGATGTTAGAGTGGGAAAAAAACTATAAAAGTCGATGCATAACCGGCATCGGGCGGTAGTTGTATCGTGACGCTTGTCGTGGTAGCATTGTTAGGTCGTTACTCTGTTGGTTTATTTCTTTAAAATATCATTGTTGGTAGATTAGTTGTCTTTTCAGTTAGTTAAATTGTGTTTTAGCCTTTTCAGATACTTCAAGTAAATTGAGGTCGATTTAGTATGCTTGTTTTTTTTTAAAAGAAAGCTCACTTCTGGTCTAAATTCACAAGAAAATATATATAAAAAATTGCATAATATGGATGAATATGAACTTAGGATTGATTAATTATTTATCATTATCTAATTGTGGGATCGCTTCGTTTAACTTATTGCTACTGTCACTAGCTTCGTTTTATTAATAACTGGCAGACATATTTTTTTTAATTGAGACCAGCAACTTGCTTCTTTTGACAATTGTCCAAATACTCGTATATACAAAATAAAAAAAAATCGCATTTACAAAAGTTAATCTCGAGTTTAAAGGGCTAACGCTGTTTTAAGATTAATCGGCCAATTATATGGAAAGTTTATTAATGTCAATACATGTCATCAAGATTACTTATAATTGGAGCAACTGTTTCTTCATTCTGGTTTAATACATATATGGAAACAAAACTTTTGCAAATTGATTATGTTGCTACAAAGTTAACTCCCACTAACCCTAAATATAGACTAGTTATATAGCATTTATTGCAAATATTGCAACAATAAAATATCTACAGTTGTTGGAATTTAAAAGAGCAGTAAATTGTTTTTACAGTTGACTAAAACATTCACATAACAATTATTCAATGCATGTTGCAGCTTAATTAAAACACTTTTTGCTCAACTAACATTGTTTGGAGCTGGTAAAGCTTATAAAGAGTGTACACCGTAATTGAGTATTAGGTATGCTTTGAGATGCAAATGTCTGTGGGCAAGCAACACGTGACGAGGGCCAGCGCCAGCCTGCCTGCACAAAACAATATTACGTTCTGTTACAACAAACTAATGTATATGTAAATTTGGGCATATATAAATGATAATTTACATAATATTTGTGGATAGAAAATATCTTTGGATATGGAAGGGTCATAGATATGACCATTTGAAGACCTCAGTTAGTAGTGAACCTACCACGCTGTGGTCGCAGGTTTGAGTCCCGCTGAGTTCATTCATTTGTGTGATGAGCACGAATGTTTTTAATCCAGGCATGGGTGTTTATATTTATAATATTCACAGATTTAAAGTTATACATGTATTTATTTATATTTCTTTTTTTTTTTGCTTATTTATTTTAACTAGTGGTCAACTTCGATCGTAATGATCATGAGACAAACTAATATTATTAAGTAAAGATAAGATAATAAAATAATGGTAGACATTATTTTATTATCTTATCTTTCCTTAATAATGGTAGACATTATTTTATTATCTTATCTTTCCTTAATAATATATCAGAACTAAATATTAAATTTATATCAAAAAATCTTATCAAATACGTAGGTATAATGGGAAACGTTTCTAGTTGTTAGTTTAGGTCTGGGATTATGGCTATTATCTATTATCCTTTCATCCGGACATGGCTACTTAGATATAATTTGACTGATTGAATGAGCTGCTGAGTCGATCATGGATTCAAATATTCCCTTTAGAAATTACAGTTATCAGTATGCGGTTATAGAAATTAAAAAAATAAATAAAATTATCTTCTCTACTTTCTATTTTAGAATAGAGTAGAAAGTTTCGTTAATATCGGCTGTTTTGTTTTATATTTCTAGCGCTCAAATTAGAAATTATATTCGCATAAGTTTAGCTTACTAAAACGAAACTTAATTACCTAGTTAATGCATATGTGCTTAGATTTGTTAGATTTACAAAAGCAAACACTTACTTAATTTCACTTTACCTGTTAAGTATTAAAATCGCATAAAAGTATGTATCTTTTCCCTTTTTGAAAATCAATTGCTTCTTTATCTAATAATGATCATCATCATCAATCATCAGTATTTGATATAATATATTAATTTTTCACATAAATAAGGTCAAATTTTCCTACTATTAGGTTAATATAAACATCATTAGTCTTTACTTGCACGCAACTGACACATAAAAACTTGTGATCAATCAAGTAATAAAATCACTGTATTTATTTTCGTTGCCTTATTTTCAACCATAATAAATCGTAATAGGGTATAAATTTAACCCTTTATTCGTTTTAATTACCAGGGACCAACCCTTCAATCACTTTAGCTACAAATTGACAGCTGGCGCTCGCTTTGATATCATTGACGAGCTAATTCTTAGGCGTTACGCCCAATGACACCTTTTCAAGTATCTTTTAAATTGGCATTTCAACTGGAGCTTTTATGAAAACTTTGAATATTCATGAGCTTCTTTCAATATAAACCGAATGTTTTAATTTAATCAAAAGTTCAAAATCGACTCAGTGAACTAAAGTTCATAAAGCTTGTTCAATATTATGGATTAATTATAAAAAATTAAGTTATGAAACGTAAAATCCTGTTACAAACTATATACGAGGGAAAATATAAGTAGAAAACACCAGGTGATTGTTTATTTCGTTTGAAGAGAGGTGCCGCCTACGCGTCAAGGACAGAGTACTCACGCATTTCCGATTAAACCTTCTATATTACCCCCATCCAACTCTTATCCTGTCACCCTCGCTCGATTTTTCATACGCGTCTACCATCCATACTTCAACTCACTTGATTTGCGAAGCACGTACACTTGACCACCCTTAAATTTCAAGTGACGCTCGAATTTCAACCCTATGGTAAGGAAATAAACGGTTTAGTGATAGCAAAAATATTGCTAGCTCTGCATCCTAGGTTGTAAGGGCGATGTTATGCTTTGTGGCGACAACGTTCCTTTCACCATATTGGGAGAGTAAATCGAATAGCTTCGCGGTGCCACATCGTTAGTTGTAAGAATGAATGCACTAAGCTGACGTGGTCTGATCGCATTTCAAACAAGTCAATTGATATAAATGATGGTTGAAACGTAAGCATTAAATATTATCATTGAAATTCTAAGATTTGAAGTTATTTTTTTAAAGGAATTAGTTTCTTCGCGTAAGTATATTTTTCGGCTACACTATTTTTCTCAGAAGTAAGTACATACTTAAATAGGTATATATTTAAAATATACAACAGCCTTAAGGATCTGATTATTAAATTCCTTAAAGAGAATAACATAATTTATATAATTGCATCTGTAAAACAATAAAAACAGTAAGCTTTTATTGCTTTAGTGTAACGACCACAATTCAGCATTTTAAACGACGTGTGTGGCTTGGGTAAATTGTTTATGTTTTATTGTTATGCTTACCCTGTTATTGGTGTCACAGAAATCAAATCTGATTATTTAACTATAAAAATATTTGCAATTTAGATCCGACATTCACTATTATATGTTTATTTATACTACTTAAAATACGAACTTCTAATGTATAAATCAATTTCATATGTATAATATTAAGGTAAGATAAAAATTCAACAAATCTAAGAAATAATAAATTAAAATACCTTTTTTCGCGAATACATATTTTTCGATTTTAGGTTCCCGACGCGACGCTTGGAAAGCGTTTTTTTTTCATTGGGGGTAGACATTTGTCTGTTATTAGTAGTAAAGGGATATACCCTTTAGATTAACAACCTTAATCTCTCCCGTGACGATAATTAAATTAAAATAAATCTGTTATAATAATGATGATGTTAAATAATTTCGTGAAACAAAAATCTTTAGAAATTTTTAAAGTTCGAAATGAAAATATTCGCAAGCACTTGTGATGGATAAACAAAAAATACATTATAATATCAAAACTATACAGTGCGTTTGCGATGCGTTCATATCTCCATTAAACCCGCACACTTCACCGCCTAAGGGCCCTTTCAAGGCTTGTCCTTTGTACACGCAGACACGCTGCAACACGCTCCCATTAATTGTAGCCACTGCACAAAACAACGGCACATGTTAACTCTCACCACAGAATACCTAGTCATCGTGTGAAAGGATTAAAACATCATATTTTTCACTGCCAGGTAAAAAAAAACATTTTAACTAAACCCTTTAGTTAATAAAATATGAATATAGAAGTGTATTATAATGCTCTGTAACAGTAACCTGTGAGTACCTCCAGGTCATACTTCAGTATAATGTCTCCATGCCCTTCAGTCTTTCTATTTACTAAACTTCAACCAAACCCATCAAGTTTCGTCGTCGAGAAGGGACACACACATGCGCGCGCGCAAACACCCACACACACATACACTATCGCGCTCGTACACACGCATGTTTATGTAAAAGTAGTCCTTTTATTATCAAGATATTTTTTATATATCAATCTATCATCATTCGCTCCAATCTCATAAATTTATGTTAGTATTTATTATTATAAATGCAAAAGTTAGGATCGATTTGGATGTAATGCTATTTTCTCATTACATACACATTACACATACAAACTTTTTTTCCAGGAAAAATTTACAATTCCCATATCACATCCATTGTACTTATATTTATACTAACCGTGTAACCTTTGCCGAACGACACGAGTCAAGCGTGGGTGAGTCGCTAGTATTTGATAGCTTGCAAACCCAAATACCCACGTTTCATACTTGGACCACTTATAAGTTGTCACTGGTGTCAACGTTCTCTCGAACATCTAGTTGATTTAAACTTACTTGACAACGACTAGCACTTCAGGATCAAATCTGAAAGCTAAATGAGATATTGTAGTTAAGTAGCGCAAAATCCAATATCGGGTTTTCCTTAAGCAGATAAAATTTATTATCTTTTGTATAGGGAATAAAATATTTCGTTGTATGATAATATTTCTTCTTCTATACATATAATGAAATTCTAACTGAGTTTAATCTGTACATTGAATATTTTTTGAAAATTCTTATTGAAACAGTCATTATTATCGATACAAAAGCCGAATCTATAGTTTTTAGAATTTTTATCTGTCGGTCTGTCTGTGACCACATAACAAGAAAACTACTAGACAAATTTTGATGTTTGGTAGCTGATTTCGGGTCAGGATATAGAATACTTTTTACAGCTGGAAAATATCCATTTTTGAGAAATCTCAAGTAACCGTTAAAAAATAGGCTGTAAAACATTACATGTTAAATCTAAGAATTTAGTTTCGGGTCTTTAAAACGCGGGCGAGGCCGCGGGAAATGTAGTTGTAAATAAACTTTTGATTTACACTATACATGTATCAAT
Source organism: Boloria euphrosyne (assembly GCA_951802675.2). Lineage (NCBI taxonomy): Eukaryota > Metazoa > Arthropoda > Insecta > Lepidoptera > Nymphalidae > Boloria > Boloria euphrosyne. The sequence goes on from OX637877.1 coordinate 8,707,936, forward strand.
TTATAATATCTTTAATGTTACTAAATCAAGTAATTAACTATGCATGTGTGATAATATTAACAATGCAAATATTAATTCAACGCCATGAATTAGATTACATTATAACTTACGTAATACTATAGTAGATATAATAAATGTTATAGTACTAGAAATGAAAATAAATCTTCTAATAATATATACATTGTAGTCAAAACGCAAAAATATTTCCCTATATCCTATGCATATACTATTTGGCAGAATTTCTTAATAAGACAGCATAGCTAAGTCGATTGTCTACTTTTTTTCGTGGTTATTGATTAATAGAAAATAAGTTGAATTGTAAGACTATTCTTTAGAACTGATGATTAAAATTTCGAGAGAAATTCGGGGAATTACATTGTGGAATTTGAGGACACTGGATTTTTTGTCATATTTTTCCTTAACTTAGATTTCTTGGCTCTGAAGTTTCTGAGAAAAAATAGTGGGGATACCTTGTTTTTGCATATTTTACTTAACCGTTCTAGTGGGTTACCGTCGTTATATATGAACATACATAATATGTACCTACCTACGAATTTTTAATTTGGTCTATGCAGTAAGTTTCCAGAAAAAAATAGGTAGCATACGGGTATGTATATACTTCATGAAATTGCGAAAGTCTTGGAAGACATCCTTTTTAATTTAATAACACAAAATACACAAAAACTTTTTATTAATTACCTGCTAGCAATTCCCACGGCTCCACTGAAGGATGAAAATTTAGGTTCAGAAGAATGTTTTGATACCGAATCATAAAAAATTGAAAAATAAAAATTTTGTGTAAAAATAAAAAAATAAAATATATGGAGACAGCCACCCTTATCACCTAGGGCAGGGGTCGGCAACCTTTTGAGCCGGAAGAGTCAAAAATTACAATTTACAAAATTTCAAAGTTCTTAAAGAGCCACAATTTTTTTTCTTGCCAACCATAAATAGTACTTGCATTAAAAAAGTTTTTTGATAAAAAAAACTAATCTATTTATTCATAAGAGAAATATATATTTATTCATATGTAAGCAGTGTTTTTTCACAACAAATTAGAACTAACAACTGTGACGACGCGTGTCACGGGGGAAAGGTGCGGTGAAAAGCAAATATAAGTGGCTAAAAGATGGAAATGGTGCCTAATACCCGTTAATTCAGAACGATTTTTGAATGTTTTTTATTTAGAAATAAATATTATTTGCGTATGGATCTAAAAAGCCGCAGCTTCGCATGTAAAGAGCCGCATGTGGCTCGCGAGCCGCAGGTTGCCGACCCCTGACCTAGGGCAATAAAAAGTAGCCTACGACCTATTCTCAGACCTACCAAATAAATACGCACAACAAATTTCATAAAAATTAATCAAGCCGTTTCGAAAGAGTTCGATAACAAACACTGTAACACGAGATTTTTATATATTAGATATACTAGTATTTTATTGTATGAACCTTTTTAAACTATAGCTTTATTAGCTAGCATATAAGTAAACAGACTATCGCATAGCAGCCTATTAACCACAACAAAAGCGAAGTAAAGTAAATAAATCAAAACTTAGTAAGCTGTCAGAGTGAAAGTTCCCGAGATAAGCGGTGAGGTGTTCATTATGTGGATAAAATAACTTTATGCTCTGACTAATGACCTCGCATGAGCTCCGAATAACCGATTTAACAATATTGCATGTGAAAAGCTACATAATATATATTTGTTTGCACATAATATGTAAGTATATTTCAATTTTAGCTTTAAAAACAAACTTTTGTTTTCATTTACTTTTTTATTAATTAATTATTACAAAAGAAATAGTTTATTTTTTTTACTAAAGCTTATTAAAGACTAGACTTACCCTTGCGTGCTTCTCTAAGTACGTTTATGTTGATAAAACTGAAGCAAGTTTAATAGAAACAACTTTGTTTATACATTTACAAGTGCAGACCAACAATATTCATCAATCTTCATATTTCAGTGAATTTACACTAAATTTTAATGAATTATGCACCTAAATATTCATCTCAATCACTTCATCTACTGGCGAAAGCAGTATGTAAACTTTGAAGTAGCAGATAACCTACTGTAACAAAACTTGCCCAATGATAGATAAAGATAAAAAAATATAACATAAATCGTAGAATAATTGTAATAAAGTATATTAATTGTCTTATTTAAAATTAATCCTTGTCTGTTTGTTAGTTTTTACGTCCTTTACACCACAACCGAGTAACTTTTTGCAGGGCCATAGTGTCGTAGATTAACATAGACCACTTTTTATCTCGGACGCCTCTAGCACGATTCTAGTTTCTATGAGAAGTCATATACGGATAAGCGGATATCGTTAGGGCTAGAGTGACCCAAACGCGATCAACTGATTAAACTTATTACTAAAAAAAAGAACAGTATGATATCTTAAAATACTTTTCTTAAACGAAAAGGAAATAATGAACTTTTTCACCAAATTTACATCAATGTCAAAATAAATACTTAGTAAACTGTTGCCTGGACCTTTAGAATTCGTTTATCCGTCAATTTCAAGCACGTAAAGGAATAAATCTAAATAGTCTTTTTATAACCTATCACTTAATAAAAATACATAATAAAACCGTTAATAAAAGATAAGCTCATTGATGAATTATTCAAATTGTATGTATTAAGTATTAACCCTCTACCGCTCACCTTTTCAATTATGTTTAATATATCCTTTGATGTGGTTTTATTAATAATTAAGCTTCGCCTCGTAAATACTCTCTATAACCACTTGGAAAAAAAGTACCTACTTCAATTATTATCACTTTGTTTTTTTTTGTTTTTTATAATATGTTGTTTATCAAACCTTTGCGAACAATTTCGCTGGCATATTCATATATTATAATATTATTCGCATATTTAACAATGCTAATAATTACAGAATTATTACATAAATATGTATATTTAACAATGCTAATAATTACACAATTATTACATAATTATGTATTATTGATTTAGGAAATATGAACGATTCTGAAGCTTAGTATTTATTTAATCTATGCCCGCGGATTGGATAAGTACACCACGTATTCTACATTAGTGTAAAACGTGTTTATTAAAACGATAAAATTATTAAAAAAACCTCTCTGACAAATCGACTCCAAAGCAAGATATGTCCTAGATGCCCATATGCCTCTATAGTCATTTATTTTTTAGTAATGCACCCAAAGAAAATTGAATGTTTGATACACATATTACATATATAGTAATCTTTTAAATTAATAACAAATTCATGAAAAAATATCATCGCTTTCATAATTAATCAAACAGTAATTACATTTCCAAAACTAATCCTTTTTCAATAAGAGCCGAACTTTAGGTGACAAAACCAAATGATACATCATCCATCACAACAAATTATAATTTACGCTTACCTGAGTAGGTCACTCACTTTTTAGTTTTATTCTAATCATCAATAAAGCTCGTATAAAAATATACCGACTACACTATAGTGATAGTGTTATGGGAAAATATATAATGCATGTAATTTTAAAGTACTTAGTAGTGACCATGTGTTAATAAATTTTACCTACTAGAGCTTCCAATATCTTTAGCCGCATTTCCAAACGAAAATGCATTAAACTTGGTTGATTTAAAAAATAATTTTCCTGGTCGTATTAAATTACTCAATAAAAAGTCTTGACAGTTCAAATGGAATCTAGCATCTCGGTTAGCAAGTATACCTTAAAAAGCTAAATTCATTCTTAAAAATAGAAGTGGATAGTTTTTTAATAAATTATTTTTCATGCAGTTATTACTTTGCCTTATTTTTAAGTTTAAAATGAGTAAATTCAGCCTCGTTTGAATTATAGGTATAACATAAGTTTGTACGCAGTTTAGGGGTATAAATATTACACCGGCAGTAAAACTTTTGATGTTATTACATTCGGATTTTCAGATATTTTACTTTGTAAAATTGTTATTTATAAAAAAGTCATTAGTACCATATTACCATTTTATAAACTGCGACTTTATTTGCTTTATATATTATTTCACAGGGCAAACTTTTCTCGGCCTGTCCGTCTGTTTGAACTTTCTTATCTCTAAAATTAATCTGTTTTAGAATAGATTATGATGTTAGATATAAAAGTTTTATAATCTATTTGGCATAAAAACACGACGCATAAATAAGATATAAATTAATTATTTGTAATAAAAGATAATCATTTTAATTAAAACCAGGCATTAATTGATCCGTGATATGATTATGTCGTATATTATAATAAACTGTGTAAGCGCAAGGTGCATTATCAAAGAGAAACCTTGCTGTTGCAAATAGAAGCAACGTGATTGATTAATTTGTGTGTTGGATATAATGTTAACACTTCTCTATTGACACTGTTGACTACATAACTCATGTGTATATAATAAATATCATTTTATGTATTGTAAATGTATATTATATTACTATATTTTTATAGAATTTATAAATATACACCTCAGTTTAGTTTAATGTATAAAAAGTATTCGATTCCACCCTTAGGACGTACTTGATTTTTTTATGGTGTTCCCTTTAGAAGTAACCCTACATAGAAAAGCTTCATAAAAGCACAGCTGAATAAAGTAAAAAAAATATATATATATATATATATATATATATATATATATATATATATATATATATATATATATATATATATATATATATATATATATATATTAAATTATTACTATAACTGTCTATTAATTATATGTTTCTTACTTTATATACAATAGAAAATTCTTTGTACGCACAGCACATAATTATTCTCTCATTAAATATCTTTTAAAAAGCTCAGGTGCCTTACTGAGATTTAGTTTATTATCCTTGTCAGAGAGCACAGAATCCGGACTTACTCATTAACATTTAAACAAGTTTTATGTAAATGAATAAAAACCGGCCCGAAATCGTAGATTGAATTGGGAAAAAAATATTTCTTTTTAATAGTCTCGTTTATAAAAGAAATGACAACGTTCTTATAGAATATCAATTGTTTGTTTCTATAAATGTTATTAGATTAAAAATATTCATAAGCCAAATAGGCTTTTTATTTCTTTAATGGCCAGGAATTGCTTAAACAGATTTTATGAATTTGCATTTAATTTTATTATCATTTGCTTGGGTTCGTCTTAATTTTTTTGAACGAAACCCTGATTCTTTCTCTAGAATAAAGGTAGCCCAAGTTATTTCATAATTTGTCCAGCCGTTTTAGAGATTGGAGGAAACAAACACGAGCAGAGATAAACACACATGTCAATATTCACATAAAACATAAATTTTATAAATTTTATTTTTTTTATCTGTGTAGATAATAAAAAAAATTAATATTTTAATTAATAATACATACTTATAAAAAAATATTTAAAGAAAAAAATATTTTCTTTTAATTTAATTGCTCTTTCTGTCACATCACTAAGGGAGTTTTACTTCAGCAACTTCGTAAACTATTTAAAAATTATTTAATTATTTAAAAAAAAAATTTATTTGACGTATGTAATTATTTTTAAGGGGGTAGATATTATATTAGGTATAAAAAATTATTATTACATAATATTATATCACATTACTCTGCACATTTGTTCAGAATCTATATCTTTCAAAAGCTTTCTCAATTCAATTCCTAATTACAATATGTTGTTCGATCATTTTCGATTGAGTGCATTATTAGACTTAGCCCAAGTACTTAGCTCACATTGAATGTAGTGCTTTATTATTGACCTATAAGCAATGTTAGGGTATATTTAGGCCAATTAAAATTACGTATAGGACAATAGGGGTTCTACCCCTTTTGATTGGAGCCGCCTCCTTAATTCGGCCCCATTTTGAAAGTGAATAATAAATAAATTGTTTTTCGATATACTTTGTTAGATTATCGTACATACTCGTATCTAATAATATTGACTATGGCACCAAATTGTTGTAGACAAAGCTTTGCGTTGTTTGTAAACTGGAGTAAAGCTCGTTGAAATCCTGGGCTTAGCACTTCTGATATTTTTATATGCGAATTATTTTCAACAAGCTTAGGTACCTCCTATTTTACGGTGAAGGAAAATCATGATGAATCATCATCATGATGAAACCTGCATGTCTGAGAACACCTAAAAAGTTTTCGATAGGCATGTAAAGCCCGCCATCCCGTACTTGGCCAGCATAGTGGACTATGGCATGATCCCCCTTATATAACGGGAAAGTCGGGAAAGTCAAGCAATGGGACGTTTGAAAGGACTAAATACAATACAAATGGCCACTTGCCTTTCCTACGTATGCTCTTACAAGAAATCCAAGTGGCTTAATAAAGATCTATTCAATTAAATAATTCTAACACTTCTTAAGGCAGTGGTAGCCCAGCGGTAACGCGCTCGCTTGGATAACCGAGTGATGCGGGTTCAAATCCGGGTTTCGCACCTCGTATATTTTTTTGTGCGAATAATTTCTATCATGATTACCACTTGTCTTACGGTGAAGGAAAACATCGTGAGGAAACCTGCATATCTAAGAGAACCTAGCAAGTTTTCGAAAGACATGTGAAGTCCGCCAACACGCACTAGGCCAGCGTGGTGGACTATGACCTGATTCCCCTCGTACTGAGACAGGCCAGTGCCCAGCAGTGGGACGTTAAAAAGGGCTGAAGACAACAGTTCTTATGTCGATTTGTTGCCTTATTGTAACTAATTTATTCGTAAAATCATACACATAGTTATGTAAACTACATCAATTTCCGATGCTAAATCGTGAAAACAGAATTGAATCGGAAAGACATTTCAGTCAGTTCATTCACTATATCCGAGCTATCACCTTAACTGATTGGATTTCTCCTTCCTTTGCTGGCGTGTGAAATAACACGTCACTCAAATACAACCGATAATAAATTCAATTTTCTCTTTCCACGCCGTCGAAACGAGACGACCGGACAGGATTAAATGCGTCCCATTCGCCTTTTGTTTGGCACAATTCCGCATTCCCTCGATGCCTTTTTCGGATTTTTTTGCTGTTTTTTAGCGCGAGTATCAGCCGAGCCGAAAACGGGCTTTGCTTAAATAATGAATACACGGAGGGTTAAACTTAAAAGGTCATTATCTTTTGAGTTACCAGTTTTTTAAGTATCATTGTAAAGTTATAAGAGACAGTACCAAAAGAAGAATGCTAAGTTAAATCAAAATAAACATGTAAGACACGAGATCGAGAATCTCAATTGCATTACACGGTTATGTTTCATCGAGATATGTATCAGATAGTTGTACCATACATGTTAATATAAACACTTCATGAATGTTGAAATAAACTTTAGTATATTCAGTTAACTCGATGGGATATTGAATCTAAGTTCAATATATAAGGTTATGTTAGCCGAATGTTTCTATTACTTATACACTCACTATTTATAAACTTATTGATAACATAAGTATGGGAATAATTTTTATATATACTACAAGCGACTCACCCTCGCTTCGCTCGGTTTCGTCCCATGGCACCTTTTTTATCATAAAATTTTTAGAAACTTTGAATGTCTTACTTATTTATATTTAATCGAAAAAAAAAAAAAAGTTTCAAGCTTCTAGCTTTAAAAATGACGTAATTTTAATACAAACTTTTATCCCCTATTTCAAACTTTTACAGCCCTTTTTCGCCTTGAAAAGTAGTCCCATGTCCTTTCTCAAGCTTTATACTATATGTGTGCCAAATTTCATTAAAATCGGTCCAGTAGTATTCGAGTTTAATCGTTACATACAAAAATACAATTTTTTCCTCTTTATAATATTGTTAAGTAATAAGTATAAGTATAGAAATAAAGACATAGATATCTATTCCTAAATTTATTCAGTTACACCTTATTTAGAGAGCACCAAATAGATTATATTAGCATTATAATAGGTTTTATTAGCTTGCGAACTGGGCGAACCAAGCCAAAAACAAAAAGTTGTTTTAGGTTCTTTAGTTAAATAACAATCTACCTATCAGTCTGCCATAAAGATGTAATACTATTAAATCGAGTCGCACAAAAACAAGCATGTAGGTATATGCAATCATTTGCAGGATATTACCGAATTCCCTCAAATCCGGCACGGAGCGCTTTGGGACTGCCCGTGAGGATTTAAAATCAAATTACGAAACGTTCTAAGACCGTTTAATAGTGAATGTCCAATGTGTTATATTGGCGCAGAATATTAAAACGTACCGTTGTTTGTAGCCGAATTATTTAGGAAATAAAAATTATGAATACATATTAAATAGATAACTTAAATTCAAGTTAAAATCAATTCGTATAATATATAAGTGAAACAATTTAAGACATACTCGTAGTGTTAGTATGTAAGATTAAAACTTACTTATTCTCGGATTATAAGTGCTGTTCGAGAGTGTTCTAACCTTCTTCACGGTTTTGGCTCTACTGAATTAAATAAAATATATGGTAGAAAAATATCGGAAATAATATAAAAGTATTATTTATTTTTTTATTCGAGTGATATCGGAGACAAATACTAGTTAATAAAAGAATATTATTTTTCATGTATTAAAGTAGATATGTTTATTTAAAATTCATATAAAAATAAAATAACAAAATTGATTACACATTTTAAATAAATAACTTCATCCTTCATACAGCATAAACGATATATAAATAAACAGTCAGTCGTGTCGTGTTTGATGCTTAATCGTTTTGACAATAAAGCAATTTCACGTTTCATTTCAATACCACGCGCTTGTCTGCTCAATGATCGTACTGTATCTCATGTGATAATGATCACCCATTCTACCCACAAACATACGACCTAAATCTTAAATGGAAAGTTATGAAATTTTTAATGTTCTAGAAGATCATCCTGGCTTATCCTAAGCAACTGAGTCCCACATAACCATTAGTATGTAGTATGTACATAATATATTCCCGACATTAGTTAAAAAAGGTGTTAAGTGAATGTACCTATATAAAATTATGAACAGATTAAGTCATCTTAAACACCCGCAGATAAGTTATTATCGATGAAGGTATAAAACTACTTGAGTTGCGGGAAACTAGCACTAAATTTATAATTAGCCTGTCATATGCTGTCATGGATAAAGTAGAATATAATTACCATACTTAGCACGGAATAATTCCAAATAAAGATGTGAAAAATATTATCTGGTTATATTATTATGTCGGCACAAATTCACTAATACTTCCGTGCGGCCTTACGAAATTATTTTTATAAGAGTATGAGGCTTTGATGCGGGAAATATTGTTCTTGAAAATGGAAGTGGCAGGTTACTTTTATCAACGTTGAAATATTCAGTAATAGAATAATATAGTACCCATCTTATTATTAATAAATTTTTCAGTTATAAAAGCCGTTTTAATAAATTGATAAAATATAAGCAACACGATGTATTTTTAATTTAACCAGCCATATACGGAACAACGGCGGACTCGTTTGAAATCTAGTCTATGGACGACTCGCGACAATTCTTGGCCACATCTTGATACTAGTGACAATTCAATAAGAAGTTTAAAGATAAGCCCCATTACAAATATCACCTGACAGTAAGAAAGACAAGGCACATAAAAATCTAAGTGGGAGTTCGTACGGAATGTAATCGAATCCAATATTGAACGGGATTATAAAGTTGGAAATTGACCGTACACGTCTACGTTTGGTAGCTACCTACGTGTGAGTTTATATTTTACAGTGATACTTAAATGTTATGGACGTCTCGTTTTATAGCCGTTTGTCACTCGTTTATAATGTATAAAAATTATCTTTCGGATATGTAATAATGTTAGATATTTTATCTTGAAATTAAAAACTATATTTGGTCTCAAATAATGTATTAAGCTCTTAAGTTAATGGTTTTAAAGTCTTTGTGTGCCTTCAAGGTGCGAGTTAAGCACAGATTACATCGCCTATCTGATGTAGAATGAAAAAGACACACAAATAATCTTAAAAGTATGTATAATAATATAGCGTCTATATAATTCTACGGCAAACCAAGTTAAATATCAATTTTCGTCTGGCTTTGGAAACTTGATGGCTATTTCGTTAAATAGGTATATCTATAATATCATACATATGAACCAGTATTAAATTATGTTCGCCTCTCTTTGTTGCAGGTAAGAAACCATACGTTCACGTACTTTGAAACTTCATTCCAGAAAATATAATGAGACTCTATAGAGGATTTCCTTTGATCCCAACATTCATGCGTGTAAGTGTGGAGATATAAATGAAATGTAGAAAATATTAATGCGTTAGATGCGATCATTGTGAAGTAATTACGTGAACGACACTGAACTCTGTTTCAACATTAAAAGCTGTAACGAGAAAAAACATGATAAATATGTAGATATGAAAAAAAGTAAGATTCTCATAATATTTATATATAATTATTTCGTCATATTTAGTAATATTACAGAACGTTAGTGCATGATTTAAAATGTTAAGTACGACTTACGATACTAATACAATCAAAGTGATAGTGGCTCTCAGCTTAATCTTTATGTTATATTCCTACTAAAAGCTAAACTTTTTAGTTGGATTTTATCCAAGTTACTTAAGTGACTTTGACTAATGATAGTTACACTTCCATGATATTAGTCCCTTGTACCTATTAATATTTCAACGTTGGTCATGATTATTATACAGTCCGAGGTACTAGGGGATTTACCTTTGAAGTCACCGCCTTGGTCGGTGGTCTACCAGATTTCTCTTTTATTTCTACATTTCACATATGGCTTCCGTTCCATTTGTATGTACATTATAGTTTTATGTTAGTTATTGTCCACTGTGTGAAGATTCATTTCATCAAAGAAGAGTTATTTAAAAACAGATACTCAAACTTATATTTCAAGTAAATTTTTTAAATACAGAAAAAGCCAAGCCCATTTTTTCAAACAGTTGGCTTTAACTTTGAGTTTTATTCAGGCATTCGGGCGTACCTATATTTTTTTCTATTTTGTATAAAATAGTTTTCGGAATCTCTGTTAACTGCCCTATTAGCGCATTTGGAGCTTCGCCAGTGTAAAAAACTTGCCAACTTTTTTCAAATTCAACAAAAATTGAGATTGATCGTCTTTGTAAGTAAAAGAGCATTAAACTAAGCAATCTATTTTCAAATGATGTTATTTAATTATAATGTAGCCATAACTTATTATAAAATGATATAATAAATAAATTATTTATTTTAATTTCAAATTTAAGGCATAGGTAATGATTTGTGATATATAAATATGCACATATCGAATCAACGACCCCTGCATTCGCATTCAGACATTGTAATGTAGACCGACCGTACATGTCAAATATTCATTTCCTATTCTATTTCTAGATTTTGTAGGTAACTTTAAAAGGATTTCTCTGCATTGAAATGTTTACAAGAGCTGTAACAATGTTATTCTTTGGCTGACAAGCTTGGAAAGACGCGAGTGATCAATCATTCGAAAGGCCGAAAGTTGCACATCGATTTGTCGATGCCTATCTATTTTTCATTGCTCATTCTATATAAGTCAAAAAAATTGATTGTAGCATTTATCATTGATTCGTTTGCAATAATAAAAAAACAAAAGATAAGAAAGTAAAGAAAGATGTAATATATGTAAAGAAGATGTAACATTAGTAGTTTTTTCCTCAAAGAATTAAGAATAAACTCGATCATCCTTAATATAATATGTATTTTGCAAACTTCTCCGTGAGCTCATTATTATTTTCTGTACTTATAGTTGAAATACTTATTCACTCCTCATAAGTGGAAACTATAATGTACATTATACAAACATATTATGTACTAGCATTTCCCGCGGCTCCGCTCGCGTTTTAAACTAACTAAATTCTTAGATTTCACATACCGTGTGATGTTTCACAGCCAGTTTTTAACGGTTAATTAACATTTTTCAGAAATTTCTATTTTCTTGCAGTAAAAAGTATTCCATATTTGGACCCAGGATAGCCAGCTATCATTGTACCTAAATTAATCAAAATTTGTCCAGTGGTTTTCTCGTAATGCGGTCACAGACAGACAGACAGACAGACAAAAAATCTAAAAACTATAGATTCGGCCTCAATCGATAATAATTATTATTTTATGTATATTTTATTATATGTATAGATATCTCATTGAAAAAATATCAGCACTACTCTGGGCTTTAGTAAAAATAATACATTATTCTATATCAAATTCCTTTACATGTATATATATAGAATATATATACTATAGGGATATAATCACGTAATACATATGTCGCATCTTATTATCTGGAGAGCAAATAAACAAGATTGGGGGATCACATGAGTCAACACAGTATCACTTTGACTCATTCGGATAACTTATTTGTATTGGTTATTTCTTTCAAAAGAACCAGTTTTAGACCACAAGAGATTGTATTTTGGACTCTTATAGATGTAGTATTTACTTCAACTTATTTTGTTTTTTTGAAAGCTTCATTATTGACAAAATCTATTATTAATGAAAAAATAAAATAATGGAATATCTATCTGTTCTATGTTCGTCCCTACATTTCTTCGTCGATACATTTTAAATTTTAGTATAGATTTCTCTGAAATTAGATATTTTCTCACCGTAAAAAGTATCCTATATGTTGATAAGTATAACTCAATTCTAATGATTATAGATTCGACCTCTGTATCGTTAATAATTATTATTTAAATTAGATTTTTCAAAAAATATTCAATGTACAGATAGATACAACTAAGTTAGAATTTTATTATACTCGTATGCATAAACTATAGATCTTATTAAAAAATAGTATATAAAAGTGAAGCTTGTCAACAATTAAAAAAAACGGTTGTTAAGCAACGGTTGTTAAAGGTACTGAACAGTTTTGTCATTGCCTATTTATATAGATCAAACATTAAAACATTTTGTGCTTTGGAATCTAAATAGAAAGCACCCTCAACAAGAGCAATTAAAATTAATGAACACTTAATCATACTTCAAAACAATTCAAATACTCGTTCCCGCAATATAAATGCCTAATTTTATTACTCTTCTCCATATGAGTGACAAACGTTATAAATTCTGTACGTTGAACACATAAAAAGTTAGACGTGTAAAGTTGTCACTATACCTACCGTTTGCCTTTATGCGACCATGAATTAGTTGGTCTCGGTCACAGAACAAAAAAGTTATGGAATAGCTTTTGAGAAGTGATATTAAACTATGGAGTAGTTTATCAAAAAATATAAGTTAACACTAATAAAGTTTTTTTGGCAATTTTGTTATAATAATGTGATTTTGTCAGAGCCATAATACCTATATAATATACATACTTTTATAATATACGAAGATTTTTACGTAGACATAATATGATAATCTGATTGGTTTTCTGTCTTACTCTGCAAGTACCTCCCATACAAGGAACAATTTAATAGGTAGCATTGTATATATATATATATATATATATATATATATATATATATATATATATATATATATATATATATATATATATATATATATATATATATATATATATGTATATACAATGTGTGTATATATATATATATACATTGTACGAGTATATGCATTTTTCAACAATTAAACGTACTATTTAGTATTTAAAAAGGAACTTTAACTTTAAAAAGTAACTAACTTTTCTTAAAAAGGTATCTTGAACAATATATAAAAATATTATTCCTATTAAATTTCTCAACACCATAGAAATTCCTTTAATAATATCACAGATAACATAATACTATACTAGTATAATATATTCACTGATGTAAATCTCATAACTTATACAAATAAACTCGAGGGAAATGGGGACGTTATGATCGCGTTTTTGTTTTCATTAGTGACTTGACAAATGATGTGTATAAAAGGGTTTGTAACTTTTTCAATTAATATTCTATTCATTTGGTTCAAATGATCAAATTTAGGTTCTGTGGTATTACTTTACATTTGACTTTCATCGTTGTAACATACCTCGTAAAACATATATTTTTATGATTATATATTTTAATTAAATTATATTTTTTTTCTTACAAGTGTTCGTCCAATGGTCGGGAATTCAGCACAATATTCCTTTATTGAAAACACTAACACTGGCCTATTGACAAGCTATTGCTACTAAACAAAAAAAAAGAAACTCTGTCATGCCAATTTATGCATCGATAGGTATCCTTCATATTTTGTCTGCACGTTTGGCTCAATTGAGTCGCAGGTTTGAGACCTACTTTGGGCATTCATTTGTGAATTGAGCAGGATATATAAAAATTAATTCAAATTCTTATATAAACTCTACTTCATAAAAGTATTCGAGTTTTAATATTTGATTCATATTTCCTTTTTTTAAAACTATAATTAAATCATATTAAAAAGAACAAGATGACCAAGCATCAAAAGTAAAAATCAAAAGTGAAAAATCGATTAACCAATTCAATTATTATGTTTGTCCTCAAAGTTTCGGCGCGTCTGTGATAAGACGCGGTTCTGAGATTTATTGGTACCTTAAAAGTCTTAATTGCTATTTTATAACCGCTTTTTCTCGGTTAAATATTTTAACTATGGAAGTTAATTCGTCATAGTTGTTAGTTAAATAATTAATTTAACACGTTAAAATACCGTTTATAACTAAGTTGTTTCTTTGTGAAATTGAAACTGAGATATTACTTTGTCTTGTAGTAGGTAGGTACATCTGGGTGTTTTTAAAAAGCAAAACGCAATATTAATTACCTATCTAGCTCGCGTTTGGCCATTGTTCTAAATACGCTCATAATAAGTAATATTTTTAATCGATAATGATGTTATTACATACAAAAAAATAATAATAAAGAAAACTGTCTATTTACCTAATTTCGCATAGATATACCCAACCCCAAAACATTAAATATTAATATTATAATACAGTATTAATCTAAAGTAGAACTGTAATCTCATTGCACAGACAGACGTACCTAAATTTGATATACGTAAGTAAATTTTTATGAGTAGCGCAGTCATAAAATGTCTTAGATTGGCCAATATTCATAATTCTATACTAAAATTACGTATGAAGGAACTCTGTTTATATTATTACCTTTTCAGTTTTCTCACCTAAACCGCTGATTTCAATGAAAGGCAAAAGGCATGGCAAAATAGGGGCTTTTATTTCCTACTCGCTACCATGCCAAGGGATTCGCGGACGAAAAGTATTACAAGGATATTAAAATTAAAAATTATATTTTTCAAATTTATTTAAATTACGCTACCTTTACTAAAGTTAAATAAAGTTTTCTTGGTAGCATTTAGCAATAAATATGCTGATGCACATGATTTATGTACTCTTGTATGTAGAATGTACAATCCCTAGGCTCTGCTCTCCTCTATAATACTCTATATCAATCTCCCAACATAAGTCAAACAAAAAAAACAAATGACTTAAAACTGACTTTTCCAATATCTAGTGCATACTTAATTGCATTAAATTGTCCAAGCTTGCATAATGTCTGCGTTGTTCTTATCTCACATGAAATCCCAACCGCTCAAAGATAAATGAAATAAATCACTTGTCAGACGACTGTCTTACGCCGCTTTTCTGGAATCCGTTCTGGAAAATAAGCTTTCTAATATGTGTATTATAAGGTACTTGGAATTGTAGTCCGATTTCCTATAAGTGATATTGTATAGAGCTTTTGTTCTATATAGTTACATTTACTTTTGCTTATATGACAATTACTTTGTTAACAAATAGTTGCACTTATAATTTAATCTACAAGTTTATTATAACAAATAGCTTCGAAAGTGTGTCAAAATTTTGTCTAATTCTACTAATCTATTCTTTTCACAAAAAATATTTTAAAAATAAAAGTGCTCTACATACTTGTACTTTAAGTAAAGGGTCTTGTGGTGACTACGTCCCACATTACGCCTTATACCAAATAACTGTGTAAATAATGTATTTAATTTTAAGCTAGTAATTTAGCTGTACGAGTATTTCTCACGCCTGTGTTTTATTATAAGGCCGTAGTCATTAAGTTAGAAAATATTTTTACTTTGAGTTTATTACCATTTCTTTTATCTTATTCGACAATTATATTGTTTACCTTTGTATTCGTTCTTTGCAATGCCGATTATTTGTGTAAGTTAATATTTAAAAGTTTATTGTTTCTCATAACTCTGTACCCATGTACCATTACTGTAATTGCTTTATTACTTGCTTCACTGTTATTGTTTTATTGCTTTCTGTTTTGGGTATTCACTTTTGTCTTTTTAAGTTAGCCGACACCGACCGCTGTAGTATCTTTTAATTTTTACAAAGCTCCGTATTCTTGGGGAGTTCACTCGCAACCACGGTCCGGGTCGGTTCACTTAAACTACTCTTTGCCTTAATTGTTGATTAATATACACTTAATTGAGTCTACGAAGTTATCATTTCCTCTCCACTAAAACCTTACGCGTATAGCCCAGTCAGAGCGCCGACATTGGTGACCCCGACGTGATCTTTCTGTTGTCTAACGTGCGCTTGGGTTTATTAGGATTTTGTTTCGCGCCGCGGAGTTATTATTAGTGAAAAAGACTATTGTATTTAATTGACAATTTGTGACATTAGTTTAAGTGGTAGTATAGTAATTTTAAAATGACCGGAACTGGTCATCCCAACGCTTCCGTCGGCCAACGTGTGACATGGCCACAGATGGCCCAGTTTAACACGACTGACCCCGAGACATGGATGAAGTGCGCCGAGAGCTTCCTGCGAATGTCAAAGGTTACGGATCCAACGGAGAAATGTCTGTACATAGTAAGCAAAATGGACGCTCACGCACTTAGGGAGGTTAGTGACCTTATAGCTGACCTCTCGGTGCTAACTTCGGAACAATACGAGGAGTTAAAGAAAAGTATTATACAGAGGTTTGGTGAATCGCAGACCGTTAAAACCCAGCGACTTCTAGAAGGCGAAGGGATCGGCGATCGTACACCATCGCAGTTTCTACGGCATCTGAGAGCCCAGGCAGGTAAAGCTATGTCCGACGACGTCCTTCGTGTCATTTGGACGAAAAGTTTACCATCCGACATGCAGGCGGCTATTGTGGCGAAGAGGGATACGCCGCTAGATACACTCGCGGAAATCGCAGACCTCGTCGCGGAAAATATGAGGCTGCGATGTGCGAGACCATCGTCCACCGTGTCAGCGGTCGCTGCCGCGAACCCCGCGAATGAACGCTTGGGGCGCCTAGAGCATGAGGTGTCGTCAATAAAAGAGCTGGTAAAGAACATGGTACAACTGCAAGCTTCCATTTATAGCACAGAGCGAAATGCTAGGCCGCGCTCACGCAGCCATGCACGCTCGCGATCATCATCGAGGACCCGACCAGAGGGCTGGTTATGTTGGTACCACTTCAAACACGGACCGAAGGCTAACAAATGCGTGCAACCGTGTGCATTTAAACCACACGCGCAGCAGGGAAACGCCGGCGGGAGTTACTAGCGGCGAGTGACGTCATCCCGCTTAATCCAACGCGTCGCATTTTTATAACGGACACTGACAGTAAGGTGACATATTTAATCGATAGTGGAGCGGATCTCTGTGTTTATCCGAAATCATTAGTTCATACGGCTCGCAAAGTCTCTGCCTATGAACTAGTGGCCGCCAATGGAACACCGATTGCAACATACGGTACTGTCGCCTTGACCCTTAACCTCGGACTGCGACGTGACTTCCCATGGGTCTTTGTTGTGGCTGATGTATCTACGCCAATCATCGGGATGGATTTTTTAGCACACTATAACCTAATGATCGACGCAAGGAACAAAGGCATTGTTGACGCTATCACTCAGCTTACGGTTAAAGGACACGTGGCTGGGTGTAAACAAACAACTGTTAAAACGGTAAACGGCACAACACCTTATCACGATCTCCTAGCAAAGTACGTTGATATTACGCGCCCGGATGGAATCGTGAAAGAAGTTAAACACAACACGAAACACCATATTTTAGTGACACCAGGGCCTCCTGTAGCACAGAAGCCGAGACGTCTGGCACCGGATCGCCTTATGGCAGCTAAGAAAGAGTTTGACACGATGGTGAAGTTAGGCATTGCGCAACCATCTAAGAGCCCGTGGGCTGCACCGCTTGTCATGGTACCGAAGCCACCGGTACGCGGTAAGCCGGAGACACCCGCACCGTTCGCCATGGCTACACCTGGAGAGGCCACGACGGAGGAGCACCGGCCTTGTGGTGATTATCGCCAGCTGAACGACCGGACGATACCGGATAAGTACCCAGTGCGACATATTCAAGACTTTGCACAGTGCTTAAGTGGTAAAACAGTGTTTACAAAGTTAGACTTAGTGCGTGCGTTTAATCAAATACCGATCGCAGAGGACGATATACCAAAGACAGCTATAACTACGCCATTCGGACTGTTTGAGTTTAAATATATGACATTCGGTCTTCGGAATGCGGCTCAAACGTTTCAACGATTTATGGACGAAGTGTTACGTGAATTAGACTTTTGCTATTGTTACATAGACGATATTTTAATCGCATCAAGTGATGAAGCCGAACATTTAAAACACTTAGAGACTGTATTTGATAGATTAAGACAATACGGTGTTGTGATAAACCCGGCAAAGTGTGTGTTTGGTCAAACCGAGATTGAGTTTTTAGGTTACCTAGTCTCAACGGTAGGTACCCGACCGTTACCTGAGAGAGTAAACGCGATACGTACGTTCCCGCTACCTGCCACCGCGAAAGAGTTGCGACGCTTCTTAGGTACGCTTAACTTTTATAGGAGGTTCATACCTAACGCAGCGGCTAGTCAGGCCAGCCTAAACGACCTCATAGGTAGTAAAAAAGGCAAGACACCTGTTATTTGGACAGATGAGGCGAGGCGGGACTTTAAAACGTGTAAAGAACGCCTAGCCGAAGCAGCATTGTTATCTCACCCGCTTATTAACGCCGAGTTAGCTATTTTTTCGGACGCCTCGGAGAAAACAATAGGAGCGACTTTGCAACAAAAGGTAGATAACAGTTGGCAACCTCTCGGATTCTTTTCAAAGAAATTGACCACAGCTCAACAGAAATATTCAGCATACGACCGCGAATTACTAGCGATCTATGCTGGTATTAAGTATTTTAGACATTATATCGAAGCGCGTCACTTCAGTATCTTTACAGACCATAAACCTATTACCTACGCCTTTAGGAAGAAAGAGCAACAATGCACGCCTAGGCAGTTCCGGTACTTAGACTTTATTGGTCAATTTACTACGGACATACGTCACGTTAGCGGAAAGCTGAATATACCGGCTGACATGCTCTCACGTATCGAATCCATTCATAGCGACATCGATTGGGAATCTCTCGCGGTTTCACAGAGAAATGACCCACAACTTAAGTCATTAATCGAAAACAATTGTTCGTCATTGCAGTTACGACTTATTCAATTACCCGGTAGTAATAAGCTTATCTATTGTGATGTTTCGACGCAGGTAGCAAGGCCGTATCTTACAGAGCCATTCAGAAAGACCGCTTTCCTTAAGCTACATCGGAATTCGCACCCGGGAGGTAAAGCCACTACCAAACTTGTGTCTAGACGTTTTGTATGGCCGTCCATGAATTCAGATTGTAAACAGTGGGTTAAAGCTTGTTTAGATTGCCAACGATCTAAAGTAAATCGACACGTCATTACCTCACCCGGAACTTTCGCGCCGCCGTCGTCACGCTTTGATCACGTACACATAGACATAATTGTAATGCCTTATTCTGAGGGATACCGTTATTGTTTAACTTGCGTTGACCGATTCTCTAGATGGCCGGAAGCTATTCCTATTGAGAACCAAGAGGCAGAGACTGTAGCTCGCGCGTTTTATTCTAATTGGATTGCACGGTTTGGCATCATGTTAAACGTAACGACCGATAGGGGTCGACAGTTTGAATCACACCTGTTTAGAGAACTTAATGCTCTAACAGGTACGAAACATTTTAAGACTTGTGCCTACCACCCTTCCTCTAATGGTATGGTAGAACGTTTTCACCGCCAGCTGAAGAGCGCAATAAAATGTTACGGTTCTAGGCACTCTAGCTGGACGAAAATTCTACCAACTGTGATGCTAGGTATTAGGGCATCGTGGAAGGAGGACCTTCAAGCTACATCCGCGGAATTAATATACGGACAGAGCCTACGCCTTCCCGGAGAGTTTCTAACGGCTGGTACATCGCGTAGTACGTCACCGAGTGAGTTTGTTAAAGAGCTATGTAACAACTTCAACCAGCTCAGACCTATTTCTGGTACGCAACACGGCAAGAAAAGTACCTTTATTTATAAAGACCTAGCTACAAGTAGTCATGTATTCATTAGAAACGATACGGTAAAGGCACCATTACAACAGCCGTACGATGGGCCGTTTAGGGTAATTAGCAGGACAGACAAAACCTTCGTACTAGACATTCGTGGCCGCGAGACCACGGTATCTGTCGATAGGCTCAAGCCAGCGTACGTGTTGCGGGAACCGGAACATCATCCCGATAGTAACGTAAGCGATGATCCACTCGAATTTTTCGTTCATAGTAACCGGCAACCTCAGGAAGAAAGCATGAATCATGATTCGGATTCGAACGCCGTGCCTGAGACGATCCCTAATAGTGTAACGTCAGATTCATCGGACGTGAACCTACAACGTGCGGTTCCACGCCGGTCTGGTAGACGCGTTCGTTTTCCCGATTACTACCAGGCTGGTTTGGCGTGATTTTTCGTAATTCAGTATTTTCATATTTCATTACTATAGTTCGTTATTTTTGTATATGTTTGTTTATTATTTTTTTTGTCACCTGAATTACTGGTAAGGGGGTACCTGTGGTGACTACGTCCCACATTACGCCTTATACCAAATAACTGTGTAAATAATGTATTTAATTTTAAGCTTGTAATTTAGCTGTACGAGTATTTCTCACGCCTGTGTTTTATTATAAGGCCGTAGTCATTAAGTTAGAAAATATTTTTACTTTGAGTTTATTACCATTTCTTTTATCTTATTCGACAATTATATTGTTTACCTTTGTATTCGTTCTTTGCAATGCCGATTATTTGTGTAAGTTAATATTTAAAAGTTTATTGTTTCTCATAACTCTGTACCCATGTACCATTACTGTAATTGCTTTATTACTTGCTTCACTGTTATTGTTTTATTGCTTTCTGTTTTGGGTATTCACTTTTGTCTTTTTAAGTTAGCCGACACCGACCGCTGTAGTATCTTTTAATTTTTACAAAGCTCCGTATTCTTGGGGAGTTCACTCGCAACCACGGTCCGGGTCGGTTCACTTAAACTACTCTTTGCCTTAATTGTTGATTAATATACACTTAATTGAGTCTACGAAGTTATCATTTCCTCTCCACTAAAACCTTACACAGTGTCCTACGTGGACGACTCAACGCGAACGCGATTGCGAAACGATCCGATGCGAATTTAATGTGGTGCGGAGCGATGCGGCTACTCTGTCCTACGTGCGCGCGAACCGTCCCCTCCGCCGCCGTTCAGTTCAGTTAACATTAAACATTTGTCATGGGCGGACGGAAGCTAATGTTGTTGGAAAATTCATATCTATACATATAATAAATCTGTAGAAGGGTCAATTCTGTACATTGAAAATATTGAGAAAATAAATAGCAGGGGGTATTATTATTGTGTTGTTGGGTGTGGTGCCGAGGACGGCCCTAGCTACGTCGACCAGTTCTGGTCCATTGAAACTTGGTATAATTATACTTTATTATCCTGGGCATAAAATGGGATACTTTTTATCCTGGAAAAATACGTAGAAAAAAACAAATCTTAATTTTTATCATAGTTTGATTTTATCCTGTAGTCCACGCGATCGAAGTCGCGGGCACAGCTAGTCTTAAATATGAGATATTGAAGAAGTGTATAACTTTTATTCCTTTTGTCCCAGAATGTAGGACGTTCTTGGATAGCATTAATAAGAAGTTCTACTTCCGACATTAATTCAACAACAATTTTTGCTTGAAAAAAATATGGCCGACGCGTCCACTTCGCGCGAAAATATCAAGCCAACTGATCGCGTTCGCGTCAATTCGCGCCGCTCCGCACCGCACCCCACGTGCGTTTGGTCACATAGGCCACTTCAATAGGTTTCGAATGTTTGTTGTTTTCGCGCCGTGCCGCGCCGCTTCGCGTTCGCGTCTAGATCGCTCACGCAGGACGTCGCCTAACGCGTATAGCCCAGTCAGAGCGCCGACAGTCTTAATAAATTTAAAATATAGGACTTGAATTAACTTCATATCAAAAGTATTTCATCTATACTAAAATATTTTATGACTCATCTCCTCGTTTTTCTTTCACGGAATAGTCGGTAATAGGATAAAACAACATTTGTTTGATTTCCGAAAAAGTTCATAGGTTTCGATATACTGCTTAAGTTTAATTAATTAACTATAAACTATTTAGGCTATTTACTATAAAGTAGTATCATAGTTATTAAAATATTTCCTCAATACAAAATCGAACCAACTACCTACATAGTAGACAGTTGCTCTTGTATTATACATGAATGAACATTAACTATGGACATTAAAACACACGAAAGACATAAATAACTTACATGAAATACGTCATTGTTATATTTGAAGCTTCCAATGTTAGTTCGACCATTTAGGGATTACATTTATGAGATTATTTATTTATTATAATTAAAGCAAATACCATCTTACGGTTGATGCCGCTTAAATCTTTTACGTTTTCTTAAGATTACTTAACAGTCTCTTGGGGTTTGGTGCAAATTATGAGCTTTCTTGAAACTTATTTGGTACTTTATTGTACTTGTCATAAAATTATATTAGCCAAGTCCAAAAGTTTATATCGGCAACGTTTTATGATCTTACGTCAAAAATCATAATTTCATTAATATTTATAGCAGTACGTCGCTCGTATTATATTGTACGAAGCTAAATATTTATTACTTTGTTTTTATTTATAATAATAACAAAACATTAATTTGTAAACCGACTGTGCTAGGAGTTCGAGGAGATGAGTTCCTAAAACGAGTCAGTTGGAGTATTCAAATAAAGGATTTTATAAATATCTTACAAAATAGATTCAACTTATATGTTTAAATGTAATTTAAAACTGAAATGTTAAAAAAACGCAGTCGGATTTTTTACTTATTTTTGCTAAGCTATTAAAAAGTATATAAAATTTAATATTTACTATAGATTCCTTGGACCGGAGCCTAACACTACCTCAAGACAGCCCATTTATAGCAGAGGTAATCCCAACCGTCAGAGCTAACCTGGTCCGCTGATCCCTATAGATGTACGTTTTTAGACTAACCATGCCGCCTTTATTAGGTTAGGGTTGCTCGTAAACTTTCATTCTTCTTAAATTATAATTAGAACTAATCCTATTACTTACTATAAATAAGCAAAAAATATATAGCAAAGTAAATCACGCCTTCAAAAATTAATGTAATAATAATGCTTTAAAAAATAGATTATAATGAAAAATATAATATCGTATTATCATGCAACAGGTCAATTGAAAATCGGATATCGCTTCCTGTAAAATTTATTACTTACGTTAAAGTCAATGGGATACATCGAGAATAAAGTTGTCTAAACGAGTAGTGGCAAGACTCCCAGCCTATTAATGGCCCAACACTTTCCGATAAGATAACACGAAGTTTCGGCTCCTTTGTTTTTATCGTCATATCAAAATATTTTATGTCCCACGATTAGTCGGCATACAAAAATAGGTAAGTAGTTTTAGCTAATTGCTTTCTCAGTAAGCAGAAGGGCGGGCTGTGTTATTTATTGTTTTAGAACTTTTTATGTAGCCGGTGATAATGGTGATTGTTTAAGTAAAAAGTTTTTACAAATTTGTTTTACTTATATCTTCCGTAGGTATATCAATATATTCAATATTTATATATAGTATGAAATTATTTTATAAAATGCTTCAGATAATACGGTTACACATGATGTTTTATCCAAAAAAAGACTGTGTAGCGAATCATGTCTCCTGTCAATTTGCGGCGAACAAATAAATGTACCTCCTGGTTATTTTTTATATAATCATACCACAAAAGACTTCATATTTTGTCGGTCTAAAGCATTTACACTTAGCGAACATTTTCGACATTGATCTTATGTCAATTTATGTTAATGTTACTTTACAATTTTCAATTTTTTATTTCAAAGTTTTAATGCATGCCAGTTGAGCACATGACTTTCGAAAGGCTTGTAGGCAGTGTGATATTAAACTTAATAAAAAACATAGGTAATAATGCGTTGACAACTAAAACTAAAATGGTCTATCCATTACGATGGTCCATCAAAACCAAATATTTCCTTTCACTGTAATAATATTGCTCAGTGCTTCCGTTCATATTTATACATTGATGATGAGCACTTCGAAAACACAATCACTCACACTACTTGACAGCAAATTGCGTATCGATGTTACCACACTGTGATTTTACGCCCACTTTGTGTTAATTTATGCCAATATGCGGAAAGGCGACATTGTTGAGCGAAATTCGGAGGAATTATTGGTACGCCGATGGCATGGGTGACTTAAAAGGGAAGTCATATACTAATTATTGCTTTGATTATTTCCATACATTTCTTGTTTTACAAAAGCCTTCATTTCCTATATTTAATATTTAATACACATTTGTTTTTCTTAGCTGAATTTGATAAAACTAAGCTTTTTATATTATTTATCTTATCTTTATCTGAAAATATATTTCGAATAATACGTGTTTTTTAACATAATATTGTGACAAAAACCAGAAATTTTACACACCGCCCAATCAACGTAACACGCTTAATGTGTCCAGCCAATTTGCCACGCAAGTACAACGGTTCACAATCTGCTAACTCATGTCGGACCCTCCTCGGAGATGGATAGACACTTGTTACTGTCACGAAGTTCCGGTGCATCTTTTGTTGATCAAGCGATTCACGCTTCCTACCCTCCGGCCTTAATGAGCCAATCACGTCATTGTTTGATTTCGAGGAATTGTTTAGAGGGTTTATTACAAAGGAAAATGTATATTCTTTTTTATATTTTTGGGGCACTTGTTAACATAGCGCCTTAAATGTTAAGAGTTATTGACGTGTCCTTACTTTGGATAATCCGTTTCGAAAGTTAAATACAATAAACCTTTTAGCTACACTGTGTTTAAACTTTAAATCAAGGAATTAGAAGATCAAGAAAATAAGAGCTACTTTTTTTTAGAAAAAAGATTAGGATTCCGCTTAAAAATATTAACATTTTAATACCTACCTAAAGACGAAGCCGTCATTAATACAATACGTGAGCATGCAACTACTTATCATGACGCCCACGTTATCCAAATAAAACGGAAGTCATGATATTGAAACTGTACAGTATGTAGAGCTCAAGCTTTGGTTTTTATTAAATCATAGCATTCATGCAAATTTTACTATTTTGTTACTTTTTTACTTATATTTTTATTTATATTATTATATTATTAAAAAATAGAACAATTTTTACACAACCAAAATACTAGATATCTACATTAGGTACTAATATCTACATCACCATTCTATACCGCACTGTATAGAATGACTTTATCTTAACTGAAAACTTATTTAATATTCAATTAACAAACTAATGAAACAATGTTTATAAGATAAAAACGAAAACCAATTTTCAATTAAAGTACGTTAAGAGGAAATTACAATTAACACCGTGCTTAATTGATTCGCTTTATTCGTGTCAAACCTTTAAAATTTAATTAGGCACCTGGATGTAAACAAAAGTGTAGGACGGGAAACCCTTTCTACTAGTATCTAAGGAATTAAAGGTTATTGGAAGAACGCTATTTAACGGAGTTAAACGGAAACGGCAATGGCGCGTACATCCGTTTGGTGTGTAATTGACTTTTAATGCTTGTTTATAATAATTACATACTTGGGTTCATTAAATAGTTTTTTTTATTATTTTCTATTTAAGTGTCATCTAGACATGACATTATTTACTTTGGCTCGTTAATTGTATTATTTTTCCACGGAACCCTTAATTTTTCATTAGACTTCTTATCATTCTATGCTTAATACATTTTTTAATTATAATAGCTTATTAATAAAATCCTTATTATGGAATACCTTTCAAAGTAATAAGTAATATGCTATTATATATTTTTCTACACATAGCTTGTAATTTACTTGACGATATTTCCAATGATGTGTGGAAAGCATCGAAGCAATTTGGCAACGGGTCTCTTGCATTTTACCACATTACAATGGCGTCTATGCATAAAATATTATTGGAATGCTTCAATATCTATTAAATTAACAGTATTGTTTTACTTTGAAAATGTATAACCGTAATATTTACTAAGTAATCTATATTTTTCTTGTGAATAATATTAATTAATTAGGGCCTTTTTTTCAACAAATTGAGATGAATGAGTTTTTCTTAAAATATTAATTTATAACGCGAAAGTAGTCTACATATTATATACAAATCTCAAGGGAATTTACATTAAGAATGATGCCGTCATTATTTACCCGCGGCTTTTCTTATATAGTTTACTTATAGGCAGTGGTAGCCCAGCGGTAACGCGTCGCTTGTATAACCGAGTGCAGGTTCAAATCCGGGTCTCGCACCTCTGATATTTTCATGTGCGAATCATTTCTATCATGATTACCACTTGTCTTACCGTGAAGAAAAACATCGTGAGGAAACCTGCATGTCTAAGAAAACCTAGCAAGTTTTCGTAAGACATGTGAAGTCCGCCAACACGCACTGGGCCAGCGCGGTGGACTATGGCCTGATTCCCTCGTACTAAGGGAGGCCCGTGCCCAGCAGTGGGACGTTAAAAAGGGCTGATGATGATGATGATTACTTATTAATAATTTTTCGCCTTTTAAGGGCACTCACCTTCGCACAATAAACCCAACTAGAAGTGTTACCTATAATATTCTAATTGCGTTATTTTTATTCGATTATACGTACAATTATTATTGATTACATAAAAATAAATAAAATATCGAAATGCTTATATTATGTTCATATAAATATTAACAATTGCTTACACAACGTATGATAAAAGAAGTGAATTGGCCAAATAAAACTATTACCACAAAGTTTATCCATTGGCATATATACCAGCTTAAGTTGGTGACTGGATCGAGTCTACTAAAACAACTCAAGGAGATTTGGCATGGCTTACGCTGACTTAGGTTTAGGGGTATATCCGAGGACAACATCGAAGGCTGCCAAGTTATTCTTGCGAGTTTAGAAGAGCCGTATTACGCTGCAAGTTACCCCACATACGGGAGACAAATTATTCACCGACAAAGAACCCATGCCAAATGGTACATTGATGGCGAAATGTTACTTAATTGTCAGAAGTTACATTATTTATTACTCGTACCTACTATAAATATATTGAATTTATTTAATTCTTAGTAATATTTGGTATAAAGATTGTTATCGATTAATTAAAACCGAGAGCTATTTGGATTTTGTATATTTTAAAAATATATAAAGTAAAATAAAAAATAAATAAATAATGAATAATGAGAAGAAAAATGTTAAAAATTATGTATGTTCTTTATATAACATAATATGTACCTAATTGGTAAAATAGATAAAAATGAATTACCTTAAATTCTCTAAAGATAAAATTTATTTATAAGTCCGCCAATTTTTAAAAGCTTGTAACCAATAAAAATAAAGTTCGCAATCAAATAACCCTTAACGTTTTGAGCCGACGGTATAAAACTGTATTACCCGAAGGACCGACTGTTAATATTACATGTACATGATACATCGATTGATTCTGTGAACTGAATGCTGTGTAGGTACACTGTACAATCCATTTAAAATATATTTTATTTATAATAAACTTTTACACGCGGATTTGTTATCAATTAAGTATTTTCTCTCAAAAGGATCGACATTATAGAAATTTATGGATAAGCTTTTATCAAAATATAAAAACTGACTGAAGTATTCTGATAATATTCTTCTCAAGATAAGTAATAAAAATCATATAAGCAGAATTATCAAAAAGGATATTATGCTCGCAGCAGCTGACTGTCCCTGGTTTATTATTAATTTGTATTGTTCTATATTCCTCCCTTGCAAGTTGCAAGCAACCTCTTAAAAACTACTATTCATCACTATTAATACTAATATTATAAAGAAGCAGTGTGTTTGTGTTTTTGAACGCGCTAATCTTAGGAACTTTTAATCCGATTTGAAAAAATATTCTTGCTTTATATTCTTTAATGCCTCTTCTTCTTTTAATATCCGATAAAACGCAACTAGAGACGAGCTCAAGCGAGAAAGTAGCTTGTTTTTGAACAAATAATGTAAGCTTAACTCAATAATAATTACATTGCAACATAAAATATATACGAAAGTGACTGATTTTATATGACCCATTATATTCAGATTAATAGATATGTTATACATAAAAAATACATAATATTATAAGGTATATACAGTAGACAAAGAAATCGCGTACAAAAAAACTACTACTACTACTAGTCTCTAAAACAATACGGTTGTAATACAGAAAGGTAGGTTTAATAAGTAATGTTAATAAAACTTACAAGACTGACGGACAATTTCAACATGAATATTGCAAGCGTTTACTCTGTCCGTACACCCTCGCATGTTGTGTAAGGCTACACTTAGTTTTGTTGATTGAAAAGCATCATTTTAAATTAAAATTGTTTGTATATTATATAAATAACATTATTGTTGCCTACCTCGAAAGGTTTCTTTTGATTTTTTTAAATAAGTTTAAAGTGAAAAATGTGTTCAGCAGCTAATAATAGATCTCAATCGAGTATATTAGAATAGATCTTATAGATCTATTACGCTTAAACTTTAGAAAGGGCAATTACACGTAAATATGTTTATTCCGCAAGCGGAGACGTGGGGACATATATACTTGTTAAAATATAGAATTCTAATCCAATCGCACGAGTAAATTCAATGTTAGAGTTTAAAGTATTAGTATGTAGGCACATACCTACATCTATACTAGTAATATAAATGTGAATGTAAGTTTGCTTGTTACGCTTTCACGCGAAAACTACTTAACCGATCACCATGAAACTTTGTACACATATTCTTGGAGGTGTTAGAAGTAACATAGGATACTTTTTTTACTTTTTTTTCTAGCGGACTTAAACCATGAACTTAGACTAAGCCGCGGGTACTGCTTGTAGGTAATACAACTTAATAACAATACACACACATTGGAACCATTCGCAATACTTAGTTATACATACATACACACATACATAACTCGCCATACAATATTGAAACTACTATACGTAGCATGTTGTTTCATACTAACCTAACATTGTTTATTTTAGCAGAAACTTTCCCAGTGTGAGTGCTACCTTAACCAATAAATATTAAATGTATCCAGTAACTTGGATCCCAAGTTTTTATTCCAGACGTAACCCTGACTTATTTCAACGGCTATAGCACTACTATAAAACTTGAAATTGTACCTACGCTGTTATAGTTTATTTTCTTCATGGAATTTCAAAAACTAGCGTGATATTATAACTTTTGTTTTTGCTTTTATTTTATGAGTAGGTACGTATATATATTAAGTTAAAGGCGAAATCACACGGACATCAACATTTTACATTTTTAGTAAAAGCACTTTTATAATATATGCGAAAACAATAAAAATACGGTGTTTAAAATTCTCACTATTTAATATAATATTAATTAATAAATACAGATACCTATTAAATAGGCCCATAGAAATCTATTTCAAAAGCATATAGTTAATAACTATACAATATTTTATACTTAAGTAACGAATGCAATTTCTCAAAGATTGTTATCTAAACCGTTAAGGCAAAGTAAGCGAGGTTTGTACATAGATAGTAGCTTATCGCGTTTCACAATTCAACTGTCGTGGTAAATAATGATTGTTGTTCATATGTTGTTTGAATATTTCTTGACTTCGATATTTATTGTCTTCATTATGTCGACAGATTGACACCATTGTGCGTATTTGTTCAGTATTTTCAAATCATTTAATAGGTTAATTATATTTAAAATATTAATAACAATTTTTATTACTGTTAAAAAGAAAATGGCGAAGACTAAATTAAGCTAGAATAGAATCTACGTGTAAGTTTATTTATTGATTAGTTTCAAGAAAATATTACGTATAAAGTTACAAATAATGATAATTTAAGAACATTGTATTATTACAACAATCCTGCATTGAAATATTTCGTGCTACAATTATTGCGTATTTAATAATATTAACTTTGACAAGCACTGTCTTAAGGTATTTTAATGCAGGTATTAATACTAATAGCTAGACGTTAATTTCAAACATTACGCTAGTAAACTAACTCGAACTTTAACTTATAACTTATTCTATTATAAACTAGTTAAGACTACATTTCTAACTGGATTCCAGTAGGTAAGTTGGATAAAGGTGCGCGATGGTGAAGCAACAACGCGCATTCTTATTATTCTGTAACTATGTTGTGCCCACAATTTCGCCTCCTCTGTCTTTTTATTTACCTAGAACTTTTTAAATCTATTTAGTGAATTTATACTAAAGTACCTGTTTTATAAAAGTATTTTAGCTATATCTCGTAGTAAGTATTAGTACCTAGTAGTATCTCGTATTAAGATGATTTAGAGACAAGTTTATTGCCTATACTATGTACATTGTACAATGTACATAGTATGTAGTATATTATATATCCAAATTCACATGATCAAGTAATTATTACGATGTTGTTTTTTGTTGATGTTAATGAGTGGTGCCACAAAAACTCAAATAATAATAGATAATTTCTGTCTGCCGCTTTGTCAGTGTTTTTAAGATGATGATATCTAATGCTAAGTTTAATGTTTCGTCCAAACGTCTTGATTTTTTTCATACTCGTACGTATAAAACTTCCGAAATATAATTATTAATATAAAAATAGGACTTTGATTTTATACTTTCTGATACAAGAATTAGGTAACAGGGCCTGACATCCAAAAACCTCCAAAAATATAAGTTTACAGTTAATCTTATCTTTTCGTTAATGTTACATACTGTACTCTGAAAGTAAGTATATTTGTTTTAAATTATTAGCCTAATGTAAATTTAGATAAAACCACTCCAAGATTCCAGACTACCACTTGAAAGCAATCTATCATTTTGAAGTAGCGCCCAAAAATCTTATGACTCACAAAAAGATTTGTAGAAACTCATGAATATTTTAATTATACATCTCTTATGAACTACATCCGCAGTTTAACCAGAATATGAAGTTACATTTCAGCATTAAAATACAATGTAATTGAATTTCAAATGACACATCACTGAGCATTAATCCTCGTCATAAACTTTACCGTCTATATAATGTGTTATAATTGGACGAATTATTTTGTCTTATTTACGTTACTTTGTGTACGTAATATAAATTTATTATTTAATTTTAAAAAAGTAATTATTACAATGTACACATATGTGTGTGCATTGGCGAGTGAGTTTGATTGAGTATTTGTGAGGCATCCGTGTAAGATCAGGATAAATTACTACACAATCATATTCTTCACTATCATATTCTACAACATGTTATAAGTAGTTCGCGTAGTTTTTCTAACGGCTAAAAATGTTAACTCTTTGGTTTTCTAACAGGAATGGGAACTATCCCACAACCTGCGCATTTTGTGGCAAGCGAAGCGAGACCTAACACAAGTTAGGTCTCGCTTCGCTCGCCCTAAGAATGACGTTTTATACACAATTTAGGCGCAATTTCTATAGGAAATTAAATTTACCTGTATTCAGGGTTCACAGACATTGTAACAAAGCGTAATGTGCGTGAGAGCAATCGTAAATATAGCCACGTAGCTAGTAAACGGCGAACGTAAATCTTTTTAGTGCTCGTGATTTGTAACCGCATTGTGTACGTCAAAGTATTGATTACATTATGTCGTCCTGAAATGTGACCTCACTGCGTTCCCGACGTCAATTCAATTATTCAAGTGGTACAACCTAATGTATTTTTAGTCAATCGCGGATCTCTCTAACTTCGAAAGTCTTAATATTTAAAAAGAAAATCAGTAAACAGAGGAAACTCTAAAATAAGTTACGTTTGACGTTTCTGTCTGAGCAGTTAAAACCGTAATTACTCGTCTAACGTTTCTCTGGGGTATTCTCCTGAACATTATTTACGCCACCCGAAATTGGAGGGGTCTACAAAAAACGATCCGTATCTACATGTCGCTTGCATTCGACGACGCGACTCATTTCTGGAAAGACAAATTACAAAATCCGTGGCAGTGAGGCGCGAAAAAAATGCGGCAATTAACTACAACGGTCGTTGGTACAAAAATAAACGAACTATTTCAGTTCTACTGATTATTATTACTTTGTTAAGAAACATTTAACAAATATTGAAATAGTTTGAAAGAACCAAGATCTAATGTAGTGTATCGATATCTGGAACATAACTTATTTCTCATTAAGTATTAAGAATGAGCTTTTAGTCCTCAAAAGTAACAAATGACCACTAATATAAATAAAGTAGCTTCCTTGGGCTCAAATAAGATCGTTTAAAGTTCATGGAATTTATTACCATAAAACCGGTCGAAGAGTAAACTATAAAAACGAAAGCCACTTTGCGCTTGCAATTCAAATAAAAGGTATAAAATAATATAAAAATAAAATGGGCTGGCCTGCGGGGTGCATGTGAGAGCTGCGGATTGTGTTTCATTTGCTTGCGTAATGATTGTACGATATTTCATTAAGCACGGAAAGATTCTATGAATTTAATGGACTTTAATTAAAGTCTGTCGAGGATCTAATTGCATATAGATAACTGTTTTCAATTAATTATGAAGGCAAAATGCCGTGTAACATAATCAGTTATTTATCACTGCTGTGACAGAAAGAGTCGTTTGTCACTGGTTTCGCCCACGATGATGTTTCTCAGCTTGGCATCAGATCCACCGCGCTCTCTTTATTTATTTTAAACTCAAACCTCTTAACTTTAAGAACTGAATTGCGTTTAAAAAACTCTATTAATTAATGCGTTGACAGTTGCGATTGCCGTTTATCTGATCCCATCTTTTTGAGATTGTTTAGGGACTGCCTAATACTAATGTTTTCACATTTTTTACTGGCGTTGTTTCTCCTTATATAATTCTATGTTGACTATATCTAATATAATAAAACGATTAACAGGTCAATGTGTGTTTTTATAATTTTTCTCCGCCTGTTGGTTCATCAAATACATTATCATCCATTTGATGTTTTATTATACTGGTTATATATAGTCCAGATTATAGAGCTATCATTCTAATCCGTCAATTAGTTTCAAACTTATCTATAGCTTAACCTCCTGACTCCTGCTGCTTGCTAGTATAATATATACTTATTTATCATTATATGTAGGGAATGAATATAAACACGCGCGAATAATGTCACGGAATCAATTAAGTTATAATATAGGTATACATTTTTTATTTACAATATCTAACAACTTAAAAATATAAATCGCAAGGTCTTTATTATTTCCTTAACCATTTTAAAAGCTCCATCTGTAATTGAAAGTAAGAAAACACATTCAGCAATTTATAATTATACTCAAAAGTGCCGACGCGGTTTGTATTACGCCGCCATCAATGCTCTAGTGCGTCAAATAAATGCAATCCGTGTAACGCTGAACGGGCGGCAACTGGAATAAAGCAAAAGTATTATCGAACAAGAGCTTTTTGAGGCTATGCATCATTCAAATTAGCTTAATGGTGGAGGACAAAGCGCGACGATAAGGGATGGGAAGAACTCGCCTTTAAATGCAATTGAATTCCGAAAACAGTCCCCAAATTATTTCTTTTTTATTGTATTACGTCTAGAATTATGAGATAAAGTAGACAAATTTAATTAAAGTTGAATTTATTGTGAGAACAAACTTATTTTAAATTTTAATGATAAATATAAATAATAAGATAAGACTTGTTATTGTTTCGTTTGCCTTAATGATTACATATTATAATAAAGAAATCTATAAAATTGTAGTGAACTGATGTAAGTGCTATTTATGGAACCAGTAAAAGAATTAAATCAGTTTTTTTATTTGTTTTCCAAAGAAAGTAAACCATGAAATATCAACATGAATATGAAGCGTGGAAAAAACAGCATATTGAAGTTATTGAACTTTCCACAGGTTTTTTAGTTATATTATTTTACAATGTGTACTTAATTGGCAAGGTAAAAGGTATATATTTTATTAAAACTAGACTGATTTGGTACTGTTATTTGACATTTAAAACGAGCACAGCCTTCTCGTCATTAAGATAACAAACAATATGTAGTTGTTGGTGCTGATTTAATTAACTATGTTGATTAAGTAATTAACAAAGCCAACTATATTTCGTGACACTTGATCACAAACATTAAATGAAATAGTTTCCAAGAATTTACCTTGTATTTAAATAATAAATTGCCAGAATTGACTTGTTAAACACAAATATCTAAAAAAAGTAATTTTATGACACACCAGGTATTGGCTTTCATAGGAATTCGGTAGTAAAAAAGGGTTCCCGTCAGGTTCCGGCGCAGACAATCGTCTCAACAGTGACAAATCTGAAAATAGACAACAGATGTCGGCAGCGTTCGCAACCATTCGTCGTCGCACAACACACGCGCTCAACTGTAGACATATTAGACGTTTCAAATTTAGAATGGTTACGTTTTATTTGGATTTTTGGATGAATTATTAGGTGATGAATCTGATCCTACTTATTATTCTTGATTGTTAAAATTAAATTTGACACTTAAATTTAGGTGATGACTAATTTATGATGAATAACAAGATATGCTTAAATTTAGTAACAGTTTTAAAATACATTGTTATTTTTAGTGATTTATAACAGCTTATTTATCTAGTAGGTAACACTTTTTGCTTACGATACCGAAGTTAAGATTGGTGTTTTGTGTGTTTTATTTTTTTATTTAGGATATATATATGTCGAGCGCTTATCATGCAATCTTTTTTTTTTTTTTTTTTTTATGGGACAAAGGGGGCAAACGGGCAGGAGGCTCACCTGATGGTAAGTGATCTCCTCCGCCCATGGACATCTGCAACACCACAGGGCTTGCAGATGCGTTGCCGGCCTTTCAGGAAAGGGAGGGAGGCAGGAGGGAGAAGGACAGGAGTAGGGATGGGGAGTGGGCCTCCCGGACTCTCACTCACCGGACGAAACGCGACAGCATAGCTGCCACTTCACGCCGGTCTTCTGTGAGAGAGTGGTACTATACGGGGCGTGCCGGCCCATTCGGCTGCTACCCGAAGGTAACAAGCATGGCACTACCACTTGAAAATCTAACACAGTTTCAGTTAAATCGAGTGGCTTTCCAGAAGTGATTCGTCATTGTCAATCCATTCACTTGCTCAATTTAACTCGACAAGTGCTTTATTTTGGAAAATTCTCGTGCGTGAAATCTAATGCGGCTACAAAAGTTCTATATTTTTAAGTCGCAAATTATGTCATATTTATATATTATTATAAAATTCATTTAAAAATATCAAACTTTAAGTAATTTACAGATTTTTTTAAATTTGAATATTGTAAATAAAATATTATTAAAGATCAAAGAAAAAAAAACAAAAATCACAGAATATTCTCTTCAACAATCCAATAAATAGTCTCGCGTTTCGCGTAGGAACGGCTCTGAATTTTTACGTAGGTGGTGGGTTCTGTTGAAATACGCTAAGTTATTATCTGCGATCTGGATTGTAATCTCGAGATTAGTATAATTTTGTTTTCGAGATTATCTTAGTTAAGTTTGTAATTATTTAAGTTAGTCAAATTTGAAAGTAAATGGCAAACAGAAAATTCAATTATTACAAACATTTATGTTTAAAAGTAAATTTTCTCGTGTATCGTATTATCGCTAAATGTAGAATGAGATGCGACGAACGTATAATTTTATTACCATGGGAATACTACGTGCATCATCTAGAATTTCAAAACTCAATTTCCGCCGATATAGATTTTACATTTCCGCTTCACTTAAAGTACTTTTACAATGCGATTTTCTGGATATCACTTCGAAATAGATCTCGAGGCGACGATACTCGCGCTGCCACTTAAGTTTATGATTGTTATAGTTCTTTTACTATCAATATTGTTACGCAAACTTTCTATTAGGTGTTTAAGATATTTCAAAAATAAAAATAACATTGCTTAAGCATTCAAAA
The DNA here is from genome assembly GCA_951802675.2 of Boloria euphrosyne. Taxonomy (NCBI): domain Eukaryota; kingdom Metazoa; phylum Arthropoda; class Insecta; order Lepidoptera; family Nymphalidae; genus Boloria; species Boloria euphrosyne. Next base: position 8,744,089 of record OX637877.1, read on the forward strand.
AATATAATAACGCTTAAGTTTTAAAATACTATTTATTTAGTGTTTTGCTAAGTTTTAAAAGTTATTATCAGTAAGTTCAGTAGTTTATAGTAGCGTGTTGAATAACAATTGTGTTACGCATCATAAAGTTCAGACGAAATCAAAAACGCGTAAATAAATACCCAGTAATCATTAACCTTCGAGAATTATTATATTTAGAATATTATATTATGTATTTTGCGTTGATATTACTTAATTTACTGTAGTTGTAGGAAAGTTATATAAACGGATGACTGTCCATCATGACAGCAAAAGGTACAGTATCAGCTATTGAATTTAAATGGGTATATTTAGACCACTAACATACGCTTAGAGAATAGAAATGACACAATTTTGGGAGATAATGCCAACAATGGCGATGTTACCCAAACAAAACGCTTAAAGTTTACCCGTAGACATATTGGAGTTTCTTAACTTAAGAGGAACTTGACTTAACGTTCTTCTAAAAATATCTAATGTTATGCATTAGATTAAGTAACAAATAATATTTCAGATTTCGACTTGAATTTTATACTATTCTACGTCACCTACGTATTGACTTAATGCGGTGTTGGTAATAATGATAATAATCAGCCTGCTATAATATACGAATAAATTTTAATTTTATTTATACAAAAGAAGAAAATATTTACAATTGTTAAATTTAATTACTTTTTCTATCATCACACCATTTAAGATACAATAATAACACATTCCCGATCTCAAAATTATAGCTCTGTTGTATATATACAAATTGTCAATAATCATTGAGTAAAATAGCAATGACAAACGGAAGCAAACAAAAGAAAAGACTGATTTCACTATGGAGCCGTACCTACTTAGTCATTTCAAAATGAGCATGAGTTAAGTTTTCTTTTGAACTAAGGTAATTTACTTAGTTTTTGCACTTACATACTTATAACTTTAATTAAAGACTGCAATCGGTCGATAAATTTAAACTTCGAGTATAAATGAGGTAATACTTTTCCAACTCGGTATACTTAGATGTATCTTTGTGATATCGTATTATTAGTTGTTATTTCTGGTTTATTAAACCCAAACCACATCGCGGATTTTTTAACGTTGGAAAAAACATTTACGCAAAAACCATCTGTAAGGAAATAAGGGAAATTGCGGAACGTGAAGGAATGTTATTTTTAACCATCATTATTTTTTGACATACTTGACTTTGGTCCACTCGTAGCTTAACGAAAAAACAGTCAAACAAAGCATGGAGGGGTTTCTAGTATTTCCATCCATTTAAATACACTAAGTACTCTATTAATTTTAAAAAAGAAAATGTATTACTCAAACACTTTAAGGTTTAATTATTATGCATTAGATTGCACAGACGAGTAATTGTAGCAGAAGTAGAAACTTTGCGACGTAGGTATTCCTTAAGAATTTTACTTTAAAATTACGGTTCACTTTTTTGACAATCTAAATGCTAATGTGTTAAAACTACAGGTGACGTCACTATAATTATCCTTTGCAGAAAATGTTTTACACTTTCCTTGATGTTTAATTTTAAATTGATCCGGTTTTTAGACTTAGTGTTCTCAAAGGACCCCATTGCATCGGAGCTCTTTTACAAAGGATAAATCATACCTTATCCGTTACTCTGGATTTGATCAGGAAAGGATCTATAATGTGTATTAAACGTCTAAAAGAAAACAATAATATTATCTACGCTTTAAAGGATTTTAAGAAATCCTATTATAATGGCATATTCAATATTATACGTTGACATGGATATCTAGGCGTATATCTAGCTAATCGAATCCATCGCTGATTTTTAAGAAACTTCACTAAATTCTTGTCATAATTCTTTTGATTCGAATTTTTCATAAAATCAAATAATACGTTTAAAGCAAGTAAGCAAGCAAGTCCAAAGCTTCCTCTTTTATTAAAAATAAAATATGTGAAGTTATAATTGTTATTTATGTTTAATAAAAGTACCGCTAACTTATAAGGTGATAACGACGCTGCATTCTTATGCACGTGAGTCATTTTGAGATTTCATGATGTGAAAGCAGTTTGTGTATAAAATTCCAAGTACCATCATTTTCATGGGTATAAGACGTATTATAATAACGTACAATTTTCTGTTAAAATTTGCACTCAAAATAGCCCTTAATATTATTATTTATGAATGAATTTATATCATATGCATAAAAAATTAGAAAATTCAATATTTTGTTGTAAATGTTTAGTGTTTTGTATTCAATCACATATTTTACACCTTACATATTATCAGTAGGTGGGACAAAAAGATACAAAGTACGGTATAAACGTAACAAGGCATTCTTACAATCCGGTCTTTTCAAAATACAACAGTTGACATTGTCCCTTTATTATTAACAGTTCGTATGCCTTCAGGTTCGATGCCCTCGATAGCGACATTGATTTGTTTTGACTAATCCAATTAAAATTGTTTCTTATTTTATAAGGGTTAAGATTCGTAATGCACATAAAAGGCATTCTTATTACCATTCTTTATATGCCGTGTGATAATATTTTTTAATACTTTGATTGAATAAACGATAAAGTTAATAAATAAAATGGTGTTGAATTTAAAGTAAAAGTATTTATATATTGTAACTATTATGAGCTACGAGACTTTAGAAAGCAAAATTTTCAATTATATTAAGATATATATCATCAAACTATACATTACGCAGTACTTAATAAAATGTAAAAAAATTAAATTAATAAGGTATTTGTGCTGCATTCATGTTTATTTACTGTATCAATATTAACTAAAAACATTATTCACTTAAAAACAATTATTAAAGGTAATTTTCATAGCTTCAATAGTGAAAGTACACAAAAATGAATATGAAACTGAACGATTATATCGCAGAAGCGGGCGAATTGGTCCTATAAAGAGATCGCAAATCCGAAATAACGCAGTCGACGAACAAAACAAGGAACGGTAGCACAATAAGACAATGTTCCGCGTGCCGGGCAAAGGCGATGTCCAAAGAGGATTTATGTGCGGTATCACCTGCCCCTTATTTCGCTAAATCTAACTCAGTTTCATTCATGTGTACTATTCTTGCCGTTAATTCTAAATGGAAATGAATAATGCTTTCGAATTTACATAATATATTGAGATTTGTATTACTGTCGTTGTCGTATTACTTTATTACGAAACGAATGAAAAGCATTTTAAATTACAACTTAGTGAACTTAAAGCATCTTATATATTTTGCACTAATTAAATTAGTTATTTTAGAAAATGATGATTTTTGTTAATATTTTTCTTTTAAAAATTTATCGTTATTAGACGCTGAAAAGAATTTATGTGACGTATATCTTCCCTAAAGAGCAATACTTCATTGTGTTCGGGGCACGACGATTACGATATATTTCAAATATGTCATCCACTTACAAGATTGAAAAAAATGTACAAGGATCAATGTTCTTATACTGTTATGTAGGAGTACTTTATTAATAAATAATAACTTTTCTGCTGAATAGTGTATATAATGTAAGACTCTAACATACCAAAAGACTTTTATTCTAAAACATTTGTCTCTTATAAAATTGTTGTTACTATCCATTATAATAAATTAAGCAAAAAGTATACAAAGCAAACCTCATTAAATGTTTCACAATTAAGCGTGAATAACATAATCCTTTAAGATCAGACAAGCTGTTAATCCAGAAAGAGCTTCATTGGGAGATAGCGGTAATGAATTTCTTTCATTGAGTATTCACAAAGCAACGGCAACCCGCTTAGATGTGAATCGACCACGATTTCCAGGGTAGAAAAAAAAATAAACAAACTCTGGTCGCATCAAATTGCGCACAGTAAGTGCGAAGCGAGGCCCCGCGAGCACTTTCTCATGCAAAAGTCGAACGGTTACTTGAATTCTTAGCTGAACCACTTGTCGGTTTTACGAGCGTAGAGCGATTTAATCCACTTAAAACGCGAAGCACAAACTCGGAGCCGACAAAGCTCTCAGCCGCTCTCATTTAAAAATGGAAATAAACCTTCGGCCATCTTTGACTCGACGCGCGACTGGTTGAATTCTAAGTACGTCTCTCCAGTGGCTAGCTACTGATTCTTTTTTGGATTGATGGATAGCATCCTGTTCGTTGTCTAAACTTCTTAGCTATCTTCATTTAGCTATAAGGACTACGCTTTAAATGTATTGATTGATTTCACTTTATTTATATTTATTATCCATTCTAGATATTTGGCATGAGAGTACTGTCTTTATTGTGGTGCACTTAATCTCCTTCCATATTTTCACAGTGACTGAACGAGAAGCTTGCCAATATATTTTCTAACAAATTGTTACTTCGCCAAGAAAGTGTGGTTATATGAACAGAATATTTTTGTTTTGTTTCATATTTCGACGTTCATATTAGGTATGTAACACCGCTAAAGTTGGCGTAAGGTATAAAATCTTACTATACCCTGTGTTTGCTTAAGAAGATGGAGAAATCTCGCCTGAGGTTTATATATTTGGTTGCAGGTCGTAATGAAGTACTTTGGTTACTGAGGTGGGCGTTTTGTTTATTTTCTTTCCTGGGCCATGGTTGTCGATTAAACTTGCTTCGTGCTATTAACTTCGATTCTGTGTGCCAACATCGTCTTGTTTAAATATCCCGTGTAGTTCCGTTAAGATAATATTTATCGTCTGAAATTGCGCAGGGAATGCTAATCTTTTTTAAATGTCCCTTAGCAAAGTTGTAAAGAGATCATATTATATAAGTATGCATTAACGTGTTATTTTAACATTTTTAGTTTTTCTAGAGTTTAGTTAAATATGTATTGCATCAAGTATCAAATATTTTCCATTTAAACGTTTTATACTCAACAAAACCGATATCGCGTTTTGCCAGACACAAATCCGTGGGTTACAATTTCCGACGCCGCGATTGGACAAACATTTATCTGGGCTTTGAACATGCGACCTCCGATCCAATATGCCAGCTTATGACTTATTTCAATCTATTAATCGTACAATATACTAGTTTCAAAATAAGTTATATAGATAATAATGTATAATGTATTTACCCTTAATTTATCAAACAAAGCATTACGCATATGTAAATATTTAACTCAAGCCAATATCTTACTTGCGCCACCCGCGCCGTAATGAAACTTTTAATTAATTACCCCCATTTAAGAAATCTTTTTAGCATAGCTAATTTAAATTTCCTTCTATAATTTAGACCCGCAGTATTTAATTGTTCAGTATTACTTGCTTGTTTTTTTCTTTTTGGGGTTTGGCGGAAATTGCGTGGAAGGAAGCGACCTCCAAGCAAATAGGTCTCTAGGCGCCAGATAATTACGGTTTTTTATACTTTACCCGAGTTGAGGCTTTAATAGGCAATGTAATTAGCAGAATGTAACTTTTAAAACCCGTAATAGTACGCACTTCTAATTTTTTATGGGCTCTTTGGATGGAAGGACAAGTTTTTACCGTCGTCGTATATAAATGCGCGTAATTGTTTATGAGAATAATTAAAATTTATGCTATATACCTCGGCATTGTAAATGTAATGAATTTTTTTTATTTTTTCTTTGCATTAGAGAAGTGTACCAGATCAGAAAGAACTGTATGATGCATTAGCTTAAGCTCGTAGCTTTGGATATAAGCTTTCATTATTATGAATTATAGCACCGAATAAAAAGTAACAAACTCACTTATAAACTTTTGAATTTAAAATATTTGTTCCTACTCGCGGGATAAGAACTTACTATCCCGCGGGTGACCAAAATTGGTATCAGGCATAATAATATTCAATTATGCAATATTACATACATACCTATGTGTAAAAAAAACAATTAGTTGTATACTAAAATTTTTACTTTCTTTATCCATGTTGACTATTAATTATTATGAGCTAAACTGAAAACTATAATCATAATGACTCATGACTCGGAATTTTATTATATTATATTAATTTATAAATTTCTTTTTAGGATGGGGATCGTGGTTACCTAGAAGGCTTGGCGTCACGCTATGCGGACTTATTTTCTACACACTACGGTGACGTTTTGGACCATCTTGAAGAACTACGAAGACATGAATGGGATGAAATGTCTCCAAGAATGAGGGTTCTTGGAGGCACTGGTACTCCACAGACTCCTCCCTCAGCAAGTCCCGGGACGTTAGCCTTAAACAACTTGACAACATCCCACTCTCAGCCGATTTATGTGCCTGGTAAATATTCGGTAAGTATAGGTAATTACTAATTATGCTTATTTATTTATTATAATAATAAATAATAATAAAATGATATTATTAAAACAAAATTATAATCAAGTTTTAAAATATGTCATCCAATTATTCAGTTTATCAAGTAGATAAATTGACCTATTCTAACCTTTGCTATCGACTTGAAATGTTTACACTATGCTTAACAAATGTAAATGTATTTTTAGCACTATTGATTTACTCATTTTAGACAAATATTTTGTACTTTGATAATAGTTATCCATATTTGCAGATAAAGTATCTAAGTGACTATTACTTTAGTGTTTCCATCTCATGTCACCTTCCTTTTATAGTGTTGCAATTTTGATACCATAACAGCATTACAACATAAACTTTGTAATAATTTCTTCTTTATTTTAATGATATATTTTAAAAGATTTAGAATATGAACTATAAACAAATCAACGTAACTTGTATGAAGCTTTTACTTTATACACGAGGAAGATTTCATTTATGCAAATTTAAATTCAATTAAATATTGTACATATTATGTAGTTACTTCAAGTAAATATTTTAAGTTTCATTTATGTTCTTTTAATATCAGTAGATGTAAAATAAATTTACTTACTAGCATATTATAATAATTTTCGTAAATCGCAGTTATAAAAAAATAGTATATATGTAATTCTTATCTAACAAACCCACTCGTGGTCTAATTAGAACTTTAATTGTAAAGAAGTCATACGTGAAATATAACATTAAATAGATATGTTGTATAAAAAAAGGACTCAATTCATTTGTAAAATTATAAGCATATTAGCGGACAAAAAATAAATAAAGATTCATATATTATATTTTTTAATGTATTATTGGTCATCATATAAGTAACGTGTTTTAAAAATAAAATAAAAAATGTATATATTTACACTTAACGTTTCGTCTATATGAAGAAGAATGTGGAAGCCGCAGACAAAAGCGAGTTTTCAAGTTTTCAATATATTTACACTTTCAATACAATAAAACATTCTATTTGTTCTAGCCTTCAAGCTGTCTCACTGACAAGGAAGAGGATGAGATATACGGATTTGGATACGGCGTGTTCGGCAAACAAATGTTGCAGAGGCAGCAACAACAGAAGCAGCTCCTACTAGCGCAGCCCACGCAGCCTTTGATACACAACCAACAACACAATTATCAGAGGTTAGTGATGACGCTTACACCTACGCTTATTAGACTTATAAATCTTGTACTATACATGGAAGTTGGAACTACTTGAAGTACCTATAATACTTTCTTAAGTTTACGCGAATATTTGACATTATAAATCTTTTCGCGTTTTATCGCAGATTTATTTAGATTTCCGTTTTGGTTCCCGACGTTTCGAATGTTTTACAGCAACTCTCTCCCGTGACCATGATTGGCATTTGAAGCCAGACAGACAGATTTAAGCAGACTGTTTTGTAATTTTTTTAATATAATGTTTTTAAATTCAAATTTTCTTATATCGAAAAAAATCATTAAAGATGGAGAGTAAAATTGAAGCAGCTTTTTGGGTTCTAAAGGTCTGATATTTATACTCATTTAGTTACAAAATATTAAGTACATTAACATACATATGATCATTATTAATTGGGAACCGATTTTTATGATGCACTTTTTAATGAGTTTGTTATCATAAAAAGTTCAACAATAAATCCCACTTCAAAAGTGGAATAATTATATTTATAGACTTCTGAGGTCGGTTTATATGTTTACGTGCGTTATTTATTATTTAGAAAAGCTTTATTTATTGAATAAAATATAGAAACATAACTTAGGTATATCAAGATTTTTATTTACTTCAGCATATTGTGTTAGCTGTAACTCTAGTAATTAGATTAGATACACGCCAACGTTGGTATACATATATCAACGCTTCTCGACATTAAAAATCTGAATGTGATTTGAAGTTGAAGTTCATATGGCAACAAGACTTTCAGTCAGAATCAAAGTCTGGATTTAGCATACATTTTGATTATTAGATTTTTATACATTTTGTATAATCTCATACATTTGATCTTGGCAAATAGAAATAGAAATTATATTTTATATTTTGACTGAACAGGTGTACTTATTAGATAAGGTTTCACGATGCATGTTTAAGGCCTAATCTAAATTGAAATCAGACGTTCGAATGGCGACAGCAGCAGCTAAGATGGAGAATTATAGTGCGCTTACCAGTTCGTGAAAAATGTTATTATTGAAATTCTACTCATAATATGCTAGTTATTTTTGCATAAAAATGAATAATATGTAATATACGTACATGTTATATATATTAATATTTGTAATAATATAATATGTCGGGTTATTTTCAAAATAGAAAATGAGATAATTTTATTGTGAAATATTATGTGGGTAGTACGTAAATAAATAATTTAAAATAACATCTTGAAATACATAAAAACGGTATTTATCACTGCTCTCAATGTTATTGACTATAAGAAAAGTTAACGTATCGTGTTCAATGTTGTATGTTGCAAGAACAAACCCGTTTCGTCTTTTAATTACCTCATTGCAGCAGTAAAATAAATTTAAATTAACGGTCTAAGAAGTTTCTTCGAGGAAGCAGATATTGCAGTAATTATTAACTAAAACTTTGTCTGTCACTTCGCTCTTTTCAATTGAAGTTAATATCAACAAAACTATCCGTTTTAAATTATTTTTGGAAAGTCTTATTGGAATAGTAATATTACTATTCGTTTTTAGGATTTTTGTTTGTTGGTATTTCTGGACAGATTTTGCTTTTTAATGATGGTTATACTTATTATACTGGTCAACAAGTTCATATTTTCATAGCGGGATAATAGTGTATCTCTGATAAGTTTATGCTAACTGTTAATCGTTAATCAGCTCGGGTTGAGCTGAGCGAAAAATATAATTTTCAAAATTGTATATAAATGACGAATTTAATCGTTAAGCTCTAGTATTATACTTTCATTGAGAGATTCCTTTTTAAACGATTCTAGAATGACATCTTGAAAATGCTCTATAGGTATGTGCAATTCATAAAAATTGAATGAAACAATTAAGTTGCAAGTATTATAATAGTTTACAATGGAAATCTGCTCACAGAAAATTTGTATAAGAATATAATATATAATAAAGTAATCGAAATTACGGTGGGATTGCCATATTTAGTGATGATTTTAGTAAAATTAGCAACATCTCAGGCTTCGCAGCGTTTTTCATAAAAATGTTTGACGGTCGGAATATACTTTAGTGGAAGGAGAAAAAAGAACTTTTCAAAATGTAGTATAAAACCGTGTTATAATATTCTATTACGTACTTTACTTTCGTCACTTTTCGATTTAAGTATATATATACACTAAATAGAGCCGTTTATATTTAATAAAAAACGATCAGTACTCATAAATTTGTAGATAGAAAATCAGGCAAATCTTACCATGTCACATTGCACCTACGCATCCTCTGCCGAGTTGTTTGATGCTAATTAGGTCCGCTACAAGTTGGCCCGCCTAATGAATTACCTCGTAAAATCTGTAGCGTGCTTTGGTTTTATGTTATTTAATATAGATTACAAGTAAATTGGTATTATGCTTCGAAATACATTTGTTTTTATTACTACAGTTTCAAGTTTACTGCTTCCTTTATGAATTACGTTTAATATAATTAACTGTAATATTGAAAAATAAAAAAGCAGCATTAAAAATAAACTGAATTTAAAGAAATTCAGTTCAAAGGATCAAAAGGAAAATACTTTTATATACGAAACTAGCGGCTCTCCCCCGCTTCGCTCGGGTTCGCTCCTGGGCGTGTTAACTCTTGGTACGGATAGTTAGACTTGTATGATAAGTTTTATTTACTTAATACCAACCGGTATGTACTTGCTATTTAATTGTGATTTTGAGCACTATGACAACAGTCATAGTACAATACATCAGACGACATAAATTTTATTAAGTTTTCTAATTTTCCGCGCGGCTTTCTTATTTTTTCTTGTGTAAGATAAGTTGATAAAAATACAACAAAAAAAAAAAAGTGAAATCGGTTCCATGACCAAGGCAAATAGGGATACTTTCTAATAAGTATATAAAAATCTCGTGTCACAGTGTTTGTTATCGAACTCCTCCGGAACGGCTTGATCGATTTTTATGATTTTCTTTGTGTATATTTGGTAGGTCTGAGAATAGGTCTATTAGAAGCTATTTTTTATTCCCATAGGTGATAATGTTCTTCAGATTTATTTTTTTATTTTTAGACCAAACTTTTAATTTTTTGTGATTTCTGATTTGGCATTAAAAATAATACTTACAACCCAGAATTTTCATCCTTCTACCACAAATCCCTATTTGTAATAGTGTTTAGAACTCGGGCGGAGCCACGGGAATTGCTAGTACTTATATATAGGAGATAAAGATACGAAATTAACATGTAGGTATATGAAATTTAAAAGTAAGTACGATTTTTTTAAGTTCAGTGCCAACATTTAAGAGCACATAGCAAGTAGGTGTATTCTCTTTATAGTATGTAAAGTACTCGTATCGTATGTTATGATATATTAAGCTTCTAACTTACTTCCGTCCCTTTTATAGAAGGTATACCTTCTGGGTAATTTCTTATATAAGTAGGCGTCGTACAGGCATTGGTCTTGAATAGTCATAATTAAAAGTGCTTCATCTAAGCATTTCGTTCCTAAATCGTAAGTGGGTGGGTGGTTATACGAGAGTACAACAAAAGTTTTAATTATATACATGAGTTATAATATGATAATAAGTATATACCTATTTGCTAAAATGAAAATTATAATCTTATATGGAACATGGAATAGAAGAATTTAGAATTTTCTGATTCTAACTAATCACTTTTATTGAATAACTTATATTAATTCAAAAATATTAACAAAAAAAAACAAATTACATTAACGTAACTGGACAATGGTCCTAATACCTAATGAGGTACCTTTAATTGCTTATATAAGAGTAGGTATAAAAGTTTTAGATCTTTAGATTATACAATTTGTTCTAGATGTCTTCTTTTGTTGTTGTTCTTGGTTTAAAATCATGAAATGATGTTAACGTTTAAAAATTAACAGATAAAATAATATGTAATGAACAATACAATTTTAGTATTTCGTAACTATGCTCCACAGTAACTATTGAAATATTAAATTAATTTGTTAATAATTAAAATATTATAAAACCATGTTATAGCTAATAGCTTCCCGCTCGTAATTGTTAGGTAGCGCTAATATGTTATGCGGATTTTAATTAATCTATGGATGAACTAAAAGCTATTTCGTGAATATAAATAAATACTTTTTAATGTTTCACTTACTGGTGGACTCGGTAAGCAGATGATGTTTGCCACAATTTGGTCAGAAAATTAAAAAAAAAAAATAGATTTGAAAAAATGCACTACATACCTATAGCTTAAAACTATCCATATTCATATGTAGGTACACAAATAAGTTATCAAAATCGATTAAGATGTTTCTGAGGAGAAGAACTAGTAACTATAAACACACACATGCCTGATTTCTATACATATATATGTACTTATGTATGTAAAAGAAAAAGATGTTCTTTTGGAATACATTATTCTATGCGGTTATTACACATATTCAAATAAAAAAATATAATGCAATTTGAAACATCCATTTTAATAATTTTTTGATAACAATACTTTTCTGAAAATATGTCACGAGAGAGTCGAGGAAAGCGTCTCTTTTGACCATGTCAGGAACCAAAAACCAAAATAAATCCACGAGTATATTTTATTTAAAGTTCTATCTATGACATTTCAACTGTCTGTTGTCAATTAAGTTCATCTATCCACACTAAATCTAAACAACCTAGGAGTGCTTGCGATTGAACGGCGAGAAATAAATGGTGAATGTTAATGGCCAATGTAATCTAGGCAGTTGAGTTGTCTTTATAGCCTTTGCAGTAACTTGGTATCTAAGCCTGTATTTGTCTGTTTCTATATTGCTAAAACTAAATGTTACAAGTGCGAGTAAGATTGAGCTGACAATGCTGTTGTCAAATTTAGAAAAACAAAATTAAAAACTTAGGCAACAATGCACTCTCTGTGTGCTTTACTTGTTAATTTTCAAAGAAATATTCACGAGCGAAAAGCTGTAAGTAATATATAGTATTAAAATATTGCGCTTACCAAATTCTCTCACAATGCCGCTTTAAATTGTTTTAAGTTTTAAAGCGTTTATGCTGTGAAATTGGTGAGGTCTGCTGAAATTAAAGTACGGAGTCAATCAAATTATAAAGCGAGTGTTAAAAGAAAATACATCGTTTTACTCCTTTACACTAACTTTAGGGTCTATTTTGCATCAGGGCGTTATTTAATGGTTAAATTTATATCAAGTCTTGCAATCTTCTGAAGAAAATATTTGAAAAATGATATTTTGCGAGACCTGGGAGTTGAACCTGCTTCGGTTAGTTTTCTAAGAGAGCACGCGAGTACTAGATTACCACTGCCTTACAATATTACGTTCAAAACCCTTTTGCAGTCAAAAATACTGAAAAGAGCTTGGACTATAGTAATTTATACATGTTACATATATTTTTAAAACAAGTATTCATTCTCTGTAATTAAAGTATAAGTTAAAAATGTACAATTATCTACAAACATAAACATCTCCGTTTAATCATAGTTTACCATTTTAAACTCTATAGCGTCATTGGTAATTAAGCGTGTTCCTATCAAAATGAAAAAGCCCTAACAATCCTGGATTTATCTAAGTGCCTGCATAAATGCGCAATGCTTCGTTACGTTCATGTTGCTATCTACTTCTCGTTGCTTTACTTTCACCATAGCTAAAATTACGAAACAGCCTTGTTTTATATATATACAAATATTATTTTAAAGAAAATTTGAAATTTTTTGTATGGAAATAAACATTTTTCTAGCAAATATTTATAGAGACATTAATTTAACTATTTTTAAATAAAAATAAAAAATGTATACAACATTAAATACAATACATTGGTTTTTAGACATTATTGCGAACAAAATTCTGCGAACATGTTAAAGCAGGTGATGGTTGGGGATCGAAAAGTTATCTATAGGCTATGGCCTGACTGTGGTTTAAATTGGAACCGGTTATAGTTGCTTGTTTTAAAAGCAATTATCCGACCGACAATGTTGAAGGAGTTTAACACGTTTCTTATATGGGTGGGATAAGAATGTTCTACTCAAGCATGTTCCACGTAATAGCTATGTATTTGTTTTCCCACTATCTAATTAAACTAATAAGAAAAATCCGTTTTTTTTTACCTTGTTGGCCAGAATTATTGAATTTTGAATTTGACAGCAAAAAAGTAAAAAGAGTATTAATACTATAATAAAAAAGATAGCACAATTAATACAACTACACTACAATTAATACATAAAAACCTTAATTAGAGATTAGTGGTTAGTTAATTCTGGTTATATTAGAAGAAATGTTACTCTATAATCTAATCCTATTACGTTACAGTGATGCAACGACAATTTAATAAAAATCGAAGCCATAAAAACGTAATGTACCCCTTAAATGCAAAAATGCTATAATATTTACATAGGCAAAGTATGCACAAAACAAAATCGTTCGCCACAAACCATCAATCTTTACCTCATTTTACATGAAAATCGTGAGTGACACGATGCAATTAAGATTAATGCTTGGCCTAAATGCGATTAAAATTTATTTCCTAGGTAAATTGCGTTTTTACATCAACGTACAGTAATCCATTATGTGTTTATCAATAATTCACCTTATTCGTTTACGTGTTTACTCAATCAAAGGAATTAGTAGTTGCGTGAAAACCGTCGCTTCCGGGTGGTTTATTTTTTAATTTTTGCCTTTTACGTCATATTCATCGAATAACCCTACAGCCGTATGCGCTGATTTTCGCAAATGTGATTGCTCACGTAAATTTATATTCGGCCAACTCAATTGAACCGAAAATCAATATTCATTGCATCACTTCGTATTCCAATACGATACCGTCCGTGTTTATTTGCTATACTGTGGATGATAAATGCTTATCATATCTAATACAAGCTCTTTCGGCACTATTTTAGCATTTACTATATCCTTGTAACCATTCTTGTTGTTAAGGTTCGGCACTATTGAAGTGATTGCTGTGTATTATGTATTTTTTATTACCTATTGGCATCTTCTATGCGTTAACTAAATTAATAATATAAGTTTAAAAATGATTACTTAAACACTTTTCTTATATATTTTTTGTAGGGAGTAAGAGTTTGCAGCATATCTTAAAATTACCAATTATTTTTGAGATTTTCATCTGCAGTCACTTAACATAAACATATTTCAATGACAATTGCTTACTATTTTTTATGCAAAACTACATAAATCCGTGAAAAAAAGGTGTGTGTGCGATTCACACACGATAGAAGTGAAACTTCAGTAAATCGACAAAAGAATGAGATGAATATATATAAAAAAAGAAATGTCAAAAAATAAACAACGGTTACCAGGGCAACATGGGAATGTATTCTATCTCATTCTCTCCGACTTAATCCTATACTTTTATGTATTTCTTTCTTTATCGTGAGGCATTTTCGTTTCATCGAGTTTCAAATCACAACGATTCTAAAGAAGTTTCACTTCAAAATCAGAATGATAATTCTTTAAATATTCGCGTAAATGTAAGAAAGAATTATTCAATTCGTTAGAATAATGGCTATAATGCGTGCCAGTTGAACACAAATTATGCAAAACTACACATTAAAAATTGATTAATTTCGAATTGTTATAGTTAGTTTTCAACATGAACATAAAATTAAAAAATATATTTTTGTTACAGCTGTCTCAGCCCCCGCTCTGCATACTTTTACGAGTTCCCTCCTAGCGGTGAGTAATGAAAAACAGACTGTCTCGATTGTCTAGAGGTTTCATAATCAAGTTAATGTAAATGTAGTGATACTTAAGATACAAGTTAAACAAAATATTCGTTCTTAACAAAATTATTAGACAAAGATATTTTTTAATATTAAAGCAAACAAAAAACTGTAACAGAAAATGTTAGGCTGAAACGAAAGTTTTTGAAATTTTTGTGCATTAAGTATAATATAAATTTGTTTAATTTATTAGACAACTGTCTTGGCACGGCCAAGAAGAAGGTGACAACATTTTCAAGACTACTACGTGGATTGAAATCTCATAGAAAAGAGAAGCATGGTTCCTGTTCGCCGAAACATTCGCACAGTCCACGACAAACACTGCCACCACAGAGGGTAAGAAAATTCTTCTTTCTTAAGTTCTTCTTTTATAGACTCTTACATATGTGGTCAGATATCCCACAATCACAATTAACATTTTTATAAATTACTAGTACATCTGTAAAAAACATATTGTGTGGCTTAGACATTATTTTTAAAGAAGTAAAGGCGCATGCATATAGAAACAAATACGCCAAAATCATGCCATCATTATTATGTACTTAATGTTTTAGATTCATCGTTTAAAGTATATTTTAAATCATTTTCAAGGTCTTATCTGAACGAACATTAAGTCAGGTAAAACATATACTATTTTTTTTTAATAGTGTATTAAAGTGTGTGAACAAAATAAAGAAGTACACGAGAGTTGTGCATGGTCCACCCATGAATAATTAGCATGTCCTGAAGTTTTGGTCTTAGACTGCAAAGGCCTCTAAGGACGGAGCCTTCGGAGTGTGTTCAAACGAGTTTCATAGTTGTATTTATGTATAATATGTCTAGCTTTTTTGACCATTGTGTTATATAATATATAGTTGAAAAGTATATATATTATATTTGAGTGAAAAAATATTAGATTAGTTTGTACTTACAGTGTGGTGTTCAAAAATATTTCAGCTTGAATAAATAGAAATGAAGAAAGTATTTATGTGTTATAAATGAAGAAATAAATAAGTCAATAATGTCATTATTTTTTGTATTTTTTTTTAAATTAGACCAAGGTGTTAATTAAAAGTAGAACTAATAGTATCATATGTGAAACTAACACATTTTTTTATTTCTAGTACTAACTACGAGTACAATTAAGTAGCTTAATATTCCAGTGTTTAGAAACAAATGTTGTTAGTATGGTTACTTAAATAGGTCAAAGGTAATAGGTTACAGTTAATTATTTGGCTCAGTCAACACAAACGCGTCCACAGGCGGGCATAAAATCGTCATCAACAATTTCCACGACAATTTACTTAAAAGTTTGTAACATAAATGTACAGAATATATTAGGAATATACTTTTGATGAAGTTAAAATAATGGGGTACAATCTGTTTCTATGAGGTATGTTTAATATATATGTATCGTAAAGTACTATATGAAAACATTTCACGTTTCCAGTAAATCCCACTAACACATAAAATAAATATTGCCATAAAACAATAAGGGAAGGACGGGAAGTACCTCGATATCTTTATGTTAGCAAACAAAACGTCCTCAACGGTAACGTGTAACCGAATCTTAGCAAAAGTATGTAAGCTCGGCGTCTGCCTTCCTTTTTTTCATACATTCTCTTCCCCCATCCGCCATTATGTTGATCCGGCGCGACGCCGGTCCTTCTTTGACATGCACTCGCAGCAATTAGTATGACGCGACGTGCAACCCATTTGTATGCATTGCTAACATGACCAGTTTTTTTAGGCTTTGCGAGTAGTTAGGGAATAGTTTGTCTAAGTGGTGATTATTACAACTGGGAGTCTGCGTACATTGTAGCTGTCTGACATATAATCTGAAAAACAGTATTTAAAAAAATTTACTAATAAACGTAAAATAAGCCTGAATTTACCACAGTTGCATTTTTGACTAATAGTGCTTGCTATGCTAAGGTTAAAAAATTGGACAGCCAGCGATGATTGCTTGTAATAACAAAAATGTTACAGTTCTATAATTTCTTGGTCAGGTAAGCGAATAATATAGCGTAGAAACCTGTAAAGCTTGCAACAAACTGATGTCTATCGATGGCTTACAACAATTACCTGTCGAAAGATATGCGTTATGTATATATGTTAGCGTATGGAACTCGTAAATGACATATCTTGAGTCTTAAACAAGACAAAATTCTCTTATTGACATCACTATATATGAAAAACTTAAGAATCTTCGAGAAAAGTGCAATCAGTCTACCAATCTCGTCGTCTAACGAAGGCATCTTGAAGGTACATTAGCAAGGGGCGTGCAGGGTGAGACGCGGGTGAAGCGCTCCCGACTATAATACATACCTTTAAAAACTTTAATTTACCATCTTTCGCCATTAAAGTTAGTATTTTGAAAAGCACTTTTCATTGGCAAGATTTATGTTAAGACACAAGAACTATTTAAATTTTAGTACAAGGTGTTAGTAAGAAAAGTAAGGTGTCCCTATGTTCTCTTTTGTAACCGTTAAAACTGAAAGGTTTCCTTAATACAGAAATTCGTTCTACGCAGTAGACGTTAACACTGTTTTATAACGTAGTAAAATATCCTTCTATAAACCATTTATATTCATATAAAATCATATAAACTTTGATCTAGTCTTAAAGGAGATAATATATTCCCAAGTATTTTATAACATAACCAACTTCATGAACTTTTCCTGAATACGCAACTCATCCCGACCGAATTAAGTGCTACATTTTTCCACGTTCACGTATATTTATTAATCTGTAGAAGTTGGGGTACGTCACCGCATGCCGTTGAGAAATGACGGCTGCCAAAGTTAAGTCGGTTGAGCCAAGACGGCGCCTGAGTTATTGCCGTTTGTTGGGAGAAGGGATGAAGGCCATTAGGGCGCGAGTATAATCCTTATCGGGCAAGTTGCACTTAGGATTAGTCCTGTCAGAAGTTGCTTTTTTCGACTATTCGGGGGCTTTGTCCAGCTGTGATTAGAGGATTAAAAGAATACTTTATGGATCGCTCGAGGAATTTTCTAACAGGGATTACAGCGATTTGCTTTATATTTATGTTATATTTATATACTGACGTGACAGTATTTTTTTCTAAGCGGAATGGCGAATAATATTGCTTATAACCACTGTGCTTAATAATTAAAATTCATATAATATCTGATTTTAAAGCTGCTAGATGGTTTCTACCCGGCTATAGATAAATGGTTATAATCGGAAACATAATAATGATGCATTTTTCCAACCGAGCATCGAGAGGTCAAAAAGTCAATTTCAATACATAAATAAGTGCAATGACACCATTTTTAAACAGTCTGTATTATACAATCACCATAAAGTTCTTATAAAGTCAGCGACTTTAAATTTATCCAATTTTATTTTTCTCGCCAATTCGAATTGCGATATTGCTGTTGAAGCATTATAGGTTTTGTAAATCCGTGATGTCGGTAATAAAACTATATTGGCACATTGTCACGTTCATGCCAATATCTTCTGGAACATCTTTATCTGATAAGATGGGACTCTCCTTAGTTTATGTAGGACTTTTTTGTTTGCTGTTATGGTGAACATTGTATTAATATGTATTGAATTAATTAAAAAGTCATAATAAAATTGTTACTTAAAATACATTATAATATCAATTATCATTAAAATAAAAAAATATTAATATAAACATAAATATGTTGGGATATTAATACAGAACCCCATCTAGTTCAATGGTAAAACTCGACGCGTGTGTTATAGATACCAGTTAAATTGATAAAGTTTATACATATATAAATTTAAATACATTAAATTATTAATATAAGCACCCATGATTGAAGTAGAAAAATTCATGCTCAACACACAAAGGAATGCCCCCAGCGGGACTCAAACTTGCGACAGCAAGTAGAGTACAGGTATAAACTGAGCAAAACGTGTAGTCAAATTATTTTTGGATATTTTGAGAGTGTTATTTTCAGTCATTATAAGTTTTATTATATTATTACTTAATTCACTATAATGTTATTGTTAGAATATTATAGTAACGTAAATGTAATAGAGTTAAACTTTAAATTTTCAAATTATTCCCTACACAACAAAGGATATCTGGACAAAGTGTAGCCTTTAAAGTTGCGCAACTACAAAAGTTATTCCTTGGGGCGCATTTATCACATTTACTGTGGTAATATTTTCAAAGCTATGCTACTGACATAGATTACTTTCTTTGTACGTTGGTAACGTGAGTTTATGTAGGTTTGTTTTGCATTAATATTAAAACTTGAGTCTTATTTGAATGTTGCCAGGTCAAGTCCAGCACGTGTAATTAAAATATGAAACAAAATGAATGCTTTGATGTGAATATGAGGTGTATTTTTTACAAAAAATTAGCCTAAAATAATGCTTGAATTCGTAATGTATGGCGTAAGCGCAAAAATTAAAGAAGGCGAATATAAATTACAATATAATGTTTTTTGCTTATGTTATTGAAATAAATAAACGTTGTATTTCAATATTTACGAGGTTCATCATTAATCATTCTCACTTAACGAAAAACGCTAAGGATATCTGCATCACAATGAGGTTTTATAGGCGCGGATCGATTAATCATAGGTCGTACAAAGCTCTCCCATTAACTTCGCACTTGATAAGGGAATAATGTGAAGGCGACAAAGAGCATTTCTATACGGACCCGGAACCTTACTCGGACTGTTCAAAATTTATAGTCCTATCATTTTCACATACATTGTCATTACGATCATACCATTGTGAATATCTCTTTTCCTTATCTACAGTTGACTCCCCACCGTATTGCAATAAAAATACTTTTCGCTGATGTTTTATAATGTAAAATAATATTGTCCTAGTAAATATTTATGGAACATGAGTTTTTAACATATTTTATTCATGATACATTAATTTAAAGTGCCTATTTAAAAAGCGTCAAACATTTATATCATTATATCCGTTTTCATATAAATAATACTTTAACAAATAAAACACCGAAAGAATCAATAAATAATCTACAATCTCTGTAATTTTGCATAATTTATCACAACCACGCCGTGATTTGTACAAAAGTTTCGCTGGCCAAAGTCGACTCCGTTAACTATATTTGCAAACAAACTTACCTACCTAACTGTTATTGATAAATGACTTAAATTTAAGCTGAATAACAGAATGACTTGACATTAATACAATTCTTTTGTTAATCTGAAGGCTCAGCAAAAGTATTTTGCAAATTGTATAGCGAGTGCTAACTGCTAGATTTATTGGAAAGGTTTAGTATTAGTAATTTAGGCTAATAATATAAGTACGTATATAGTTCGCTTAGAGTAGAATTACATAATTTCCTTTACAGAGATAATAATATATAATTTGTTATATATTCGATTGACTTTGATTTTGAAACTACGGGAGTACATCCCGTAGAGGATTAGTATGATAATATTTCCCTTTCCTCCAGGTTGACACACCGGACAGCGTGCTTCAAAGTGGCTTGGGTCTCGGCCCAGGCCCAGACACAGCTCTGAGGTCCATGGTTGACCCAAGAGACTATGATCGCCTCCGCTTCTTTCAAATGAGTGCCGCCCAACCAAACACCTTCGAAGAAACGATACATAGGGTGAGCCAGCGTTTTCCTGCAATGTACTATATGAGAGAATCTGTGGACAAGGACTTTCTTTATTGAAAATTTTTTTGAAAAATTTACATTGATTACTGAATTTTCAGATTAATTAAAGCCTCGATAGGTAATTTTTAAATTATACCAGTCCAGCAGTATCTCTCGTACCATCGGTGCAGGAAAACTTTCTGTTACGCTCTGGACGGCAAAAAAAAAATCATTCAGGATTCTTTAATTCAATAGGATGAGGCTTAGTATTGAAATATCAAATCAAAAATAGTAAGAATGGAAGAGGCTCACAAAACTGACAAAGATTGAATTTGCTAAGAATAGTCTGAATAATATTATACTGTTTTATGAAGTAGCCCAGGAAAAACTACTTTATATAATATTTTTCAGGAAAAAATAATAATATCAATATATCTAAATATTTAAATTTTTGATAACTTATATATTTCATCTAATCCAAACCAATTCTAATGTTTTATGTTAGTACTAATATATTTAAGAGACGACAACGAAATTGATATAAAATGTATGAGTAATGTGACAAATAAAAGTGCCTAAAGAACATCGTCCTATAGTCAAAGCTTTCAAGGAACAGGTACCTAATGTATAATAATCATAAAAAGAATTACTAAGGCATTATTATTTTCATTTCAATTTTCATGAAGTAATTTATTTGGATTACAAAAATATTAAAGAAAGACATTGAAATTTAAAATTCTATTATTATTTTTTCCAGTATAAGCTCTTATTTTACTGGGCTATATACGATGATTTTGCCAACAGAGTTGTAACAGAATTCAAAATTCAAAATTTCTCATTGCCTACATTTTTGGTTTCCATTTGGTATGCTCAAAGAAAGGAGGTGGATCTATCATTCATAATATATAATTTGCCTATTTTATGCTCTAAATGTTTTAATAAAAATATGTGTTTTGTAAAAAACTGACAGCACGCATTGCACTTGTCTGTAGCGTTTGAAATGCACGAAATTGCACGAGCGATTTTTCCAGCATGTTATTTTTTTCATGTCAGCATGATATTTTTTGTTTTGTGTTATTCAAATATTGAATATTAATAAATGCACTTTTATTTTTTAATATGCATTTTTGTACCTATCTAGTATGTGTAAATTCTTTGCAACTGCCATGTCATCGTTGTATTTGCACTTAGATTTGCTAAGTTTTTCTAACACTTATCAACAGTAACTGTAGTACTTTTACTATCCGTCAATGTATTTTAGTTTTAATCATTGTAACCAAAACCTTTATTAAATACTGATTGTATTATAGATAGCATTTGTTTAGTTTTATCATGTAAATATGTACAATTTTAATAATTGGGTAATATGAAGTTTTTTAATTATGTTTCTTTATGAACCTACACAATCATTTAGTTTTCATTACTTTCAGATATAATTTGCAAAATTAACCAAGTAACTAAATGATTAATGTTTGTTCCAGTTAAAAGTTCAGGAAGCTATGAAGAAAAAAGATAAATTAGCGAGGGAACAGGAAGAGGTAATACATTATTTTCCAGCGCAATTTAAATGTATTTATTTAAACGACACACATATATCTATCCGTTATCACGGTTAATTTAGAGTGTTTTTCATGCTTAGATATGCAAACCTTGTTATTTAGTACACATTAGAATAATTAATGTAGTGTAAAAGAGCCTTTAATCTCGTGATTTCATTGGGCGTGCGAGCTGAGCCTTCGGCTAATCATGCCCTAATCTTGAGCTAAGCTTATTAGCGGCAGTTGTATCGCTTCTATACAAAACTTTGGAAGCCCTTCACCAAGTACGTTTCGCTCGTAAATCTACTACTGGTGAATATTAAAACGTCCTAAATATTTTGTATTTCCTTAGAAAAGCGACTTTAACTTCTTGGTTTAAAAATCATTTTCCCACAAATACTACTTTCGAAATGAAAATGAAAGTCATCGTTGAAGTCGATCATTGAAATTTTATAGAGGTAATAAACAATTTCCCTAGTTTCAGTGACCTCAAATACCAGTAAGCTTAACCTCGAGTAAAAAGTAAGGATTAACGATTTAACTAGCGAAAATATTATGCTTAAAATCATTTTACTGAACTAGCTTGATTATAATTCTATGTTTTTAGAAATATTATGACATATTTCGTTTTGTTTATTGATGTATTGTATGAAACATTGTCAGAGGGTTACATTTATTAAACTTAATTTAGTTACAGCTAACATTATACAAATACTTATAAATTGTAAATTAACATAGTATTGTTATTAAAAATAGCAATCGTTAATTTTGTATAATCATTACAAAACCCTAGTGTATTCCCTGACATGAATTCTCATTTGCTCCAACCTCGCAAATCCCCCCATTTGCTTGGCGTGTCGGCTCTAACAAAATGTGCATAAATTAAGTTAACGTTCAATACTTTTCTACTTACGTGAAAGTGGTCGTTTTTATTACAGCCTCTGAATATTTATAACCGTGTTCGCAAATACTACGGCAAAAGCTCATTGAAAGGAATTGATATATGTATTACGTGTTGTTAGGTATGAAAAGACTAATATTTAATGGCGACTTTTTGTATATATTATAATATTATTATTACATATAATAAATATGTTGGGACATTATTACAACAGCGCCATCTAGTTCCGTGGTAAGCGTACGTAGCTTGTGTTACAGATACAAGATAATTGATATACTACACATATAAATTTTAAATACATACATATTATAAATATAAACACCCATGACTGGAGTACAAACATTCGTGATTAGCAAATGAATGCCCCCAGCGGGACTCGAACCCGCGACCGCTGGCGCAGAAAGTAGGATCACTACCAATTGAGCCAAACGTGTCGTCAGAAACATATATATGTGTTATATACTCGTAAATGGAACTGCCTATCGTAGCAAAGGTTCGATTCATGCGTATGGTAAAATGGATACCTATTGGTAATGTAGTTATACTTTAAACACTTTTCCTACCACCACTCAACGAAAAATATACCGATGCGTTCGATGAATCAGGATTGATGTCACCATCACTACAGTCTACAACTATTAGATTTTAGGTAGGTATCTATACTACATGTATGTACATTTTACAACCGGCTGTTTAATGTTTTGCAACTTAGTGGTAAATACCAGTCGCGTTTCGCGTTGTAATTATTAATAATATCAATGCTTACAAATTTATATGAAAAGGGAGGTTTCTAAGCAGCCTTTTTCCAGTGATTAATATCCCATGAGAGCCTATACACGTTACGTATAATCCTATATAAGTTTCATTAAAAGACAAAAAAATAATGTAGATTTGGCTTTTAACGAAACCATACATAATAGGCTTTAAGCAACTAACTAACAAACGAACTACATAAGCAACGTATTGATATTGTTATTGCTACTATATATTAAATTAAATGAATACTATACTTTATAAACATAAATAATTATTCACCAACGATTAAAAAAGGAATTATGGTTTATAAAGCCTTAAATATTTACCCTTTTATTATAAATTCCGGCAAATAAACTCAATGATCGCTTGAGCTTCAGCGTTCAGTGATTATGCAAATCAGATACCTTACTTCGGTCTAAAATTATAATCTCATTACCAAGAATTTTAGTGAAGTTAACGCCTAAATGATATCGGGGAGCCTTTGTACCTTAAGATTTTTTGAAAAAAGTTTTAGACTTGTTTTATACAGAATCAATATACTAATAATATATTATATACATACATATATAAGCGAAAGATCCTCCCTGATGATTAAAAAGAATGCTATCAATTTGAAATTTTATGGTGGACTTTATGGAGTCTTTATAAGTTCATATTCTTTAAAAAAAATTTAGGTATTACATCATCTAGAAGTGAAAAATAGGGCATGATACGAGTCAAGCGGAGTGTAAAATATTGTTCATTAATAAATTACGCAAGTCAGAGAGTCGCTTGTGAGAATATTTTTTAGATCCAGTTCAAAATTCTTCTTCACTGCGAAAACCTCTATGATACGCTTTAAACTAGAACAAGAGTGTTATAAGTTTAAACTGTATTTGTTTCAGATTTTACGAGATATTAGACACGGTCTTATGAACATGGGTCGAGACGGGGTTCGCGGCCCGTTCGGAGGTATTTATGAATTGAGTATTGTAATTTTATTAAGCCTTATTGAATTAATAATTCTAAAATAATGTTTATTTAAAATTTGTCTATGTATTATATGAATATTTTATGACTATTTTATATTTCATTTCAATAAGGCTTGATTTATAAATGTTTTATTTAAATGATCTCATTCAATGTTTTCTTTTTTCTCATATAAATGTCAAAATAAACAAAATATAAATTTAAAGTTTCTTTGTGTTGAAGAGTAGTATTAATAATGTATTATTTTTAATCTGAATTTCGAAATGTGGTAATAAATCAGAAAAGTAGTTATAAAATTAAAATAAAATATTTTATTACTTTTACACAAGAGATATAAATTTTTATAAGGAGCCAAAAACGTCAAGTTTACGTTCCATTTAGAGCCACTTTGTCTTTTATGAACAAAATATTATGCAATAAAACATAAAACAGCAATAATTTACTACAATATTATTAATATTACTACTGTTTTACAACATTTATCTAGTAATAAACCCAATGTTTATATCTAGTCGTCTTGATATATTTTGACTTAATATTTTATTATTTTCGAAAGAGCTATTTTTATTTCTTTTTGACGCTTTTTACTAGCTAATACTTATGACTATTTGTGTAAGTCAAAATATTCAAGCTTCTAGAAAAAAATGATTTTATTCAGCATGTTGCTTGCACGATGTTTTGAACTTAATTTATTGGTCGTCGTTGCGGAATGCTTATTCTTGATAATGTGTATTGATTTATCGACCGGCATCATTCATTCGGTTTGCTTTCGATGTGCATCTTCCATCAATCATATTATAATTGTTTATGCAAATAAGAATATAAAAAATGCTCCAAGAGAGAAAACTCGTTACTCAAAAGTGTCTGCTAATATAAATGTGTTGCATAATGTAACGGGAAAAAAATGCTAGTGAACTCATCTCCATCCGACAAAAATATGTTTAATTTGCGACAAAATGCTGTATGCATGTTGTTTTAAAATATTTTGCATCAACCACGCACGGCTTTCCGATGTTCGTAAACAGCTTATTCGCAGTGTTGTCAGTGAAGCGCCACTTTGTAGGAAGGATTAACCGGTAAACTTTTTTCGATATTATGTTAGCACGTATATTTTTATTTGCACTTTTGAATTCTGCGCATTGCAAGCCTAATTGAAGACTCGTTTACAGACGACACATATATGTATGATGACGAAGCAAGAGGTCTCTCTGGGAGAGGTCATTGGTATGACGAACCACCATACGAAAGTGACCCTGAAGATTTTTTAATGGGAAGCGGAGCGCCGGCAGCTTCATTTCAAAATGGGCGTGTTTGTTTTACATTAAATCTAAGAAACGAGCCTAGAGGCGAAGGAGTCATATCATTGAGAACCGCCGGAGATATAAGTTTAGCGAGAGCCCCTCGTAGAGGATTAATAATTCCACAAAGCGGCCCCTACCCAACCACTGTGATACCCTTGCGAACTGCGAGAGATAGGGAAAGCGGGGATTATGCTGCGTCCGATATACAATCTATAGGCTCGCGGTTGTCTGCCATATCGCTAGAATCTAGCCGATCGGAACGAGACTGCAGAAGAGGTTACAGGCAAATGTCAGGCTATCGGATAGGCATCGATCCTTTATCACCGGCGTCGTCAGATTATGAAGATCAAGAAAGCGAAACAGACTCACAACATATAGCAACTGTACATAAGGTAAAAATTAAATTGCCTTAATTAAGCTAATTTACAAAGATTGAAATAATAAAATTAAAAAAAAATCGAGTTGTATTTGATTTCTCTTCCTGTCTAATGCGTTTTAACAATAATTCCAGTCAGCCGAAGAATGTGAAGGAGTTTCAAATTTAGCGGGCAAAGTAAGAGGTCTCCGGCAAGATGTTCAAAGGAAAATATCCAGATTAAGACAGGAAAGAGGGCCAGACGTTGCCTCTGACCGACGTACAAGTGGCGATCAAGCGTTTCCATGTTCTAATAGTTCTTTTGAGAGTCTTCCCAGCGGCTCAGGCAGTAGTGAGTGGATTTATTAAGTTTTTGTCTGTGTAATATAAAAATATTTGTAAATAAGTTTGTCTTTCCTTTCTTTGTACCATAATGCCCATTATTTATGTCACTCATGTATATATTATTCCCCAACAGCTAATATTGAATTTCCTACTAATATATAAACTTTAATAAACCAGCAAGAATAGCAGAGTAAATGTGTGACATCAGGTATTTAAATTTCATTGATCATTTTGGCTAGAAACGGCATGTTATTTAGACCTCTAAGCAAACTCATATTTATGTACAGGCACCCAGGCATTGGTTCGTGCCGGTAGTAATCATTCGTCTCTCTCGGCAGAAGAAAACATAGAATTAAGTCCAGCGGGGCGGAGTCTACTTGTACCGCAAATGCTGTGCCGCGCTCGAGCACTCGTGGATTACATCCCCAACATTTATGAGAAAGATGCCTTGAGATATAAGGTAAGGCTTTAATATTACTTTACAAGCCATTTATTACTCTACACCACCAACTTTAAATACAAATCTCACTTATAAGAATTAGTGAAGGTTCTCTGTATACTTGAAAATAAAATTAAATTGTACTTTTTAATTGTAATATTGTTTATCTAAATCGGTCAAGCGGCAAAGTCTTATAAGTCTAATTTAACACGCATAGAAAGCTTACTTTAGCTAAGCTTTTTAATTAATAATGTTTTATAATTTCTAACATGTCCATTCCATTTGTTATATAGTTTTGTTTTGTTGTCAGAAAGGAGATATTATAGAAGTTATCAATATGAACGCTTCCGGCATTTGGCGTGGCGTCCTCAACAACAAAGTTGGAAATTTCAAATTTGCAAATGTAGAGGTGCTTTCTGAAAGAGATACTATGAGATCAAGATCATCAAAATGGTGTAAAAGTCGTGAAAGGCTTTGGGAAACAAGACCAAGAACAGTCGAAGAACTGTTAAGAAGAATAGATTTACCAGAATATATGGTCGCGTTTTCAAGAAACGGATATGAAGATATTGAACTTTTCAAGGAAATTGAACCTTCTGATTTAGACTATTTGGGAATCATGACTCCTGACCATCGTACGCGTATCCTTGCCGCAGTACAATTGCTGCACCAGCTTGAATGTGAGTTGTAAATTTTGATTTTATTTTTATTTAACAAGTTTTAAATCATATGCCTACTTATTTTCTTAAAAATATTCTTAATTTCTTAACAATTACTAAATTCTTATTATACTCGTATATAACTTCCTTTCTTTGTTTTTAGATGAAAAGAATAATTAAAATTAATTAAATGTTTTGTATATGTAAAATCACTGTATTAGGAATTGTTACAATTCAAAGTGTACTTTATTAATAAATAAAGTAGTGTAAATTATTAAATTAGGTGGCGAAGGGGAAGGTGAAGGCGAGGGTGGTGGTTCCAGTTCAGAAGGCGGTGATTCCCCTTTTGGCCGACGCCAATTTCCCCGTGATTCTGGCTGCTATGAGGCCGGAGTAGGTGTGGGAGGGGTACGAGTGCGTACATCTCCACTCGTTCATAGAACTGACGAACCATCTCATAGGCCTCCAGAGCCAGCTCCTCAAGCGAAACGCTCCATCCGTCGCCGACAGCCCGACGATGCCGAATGCGACAGAATCGAACGTTATCCAGGGACGATTGGAGAGAAGACCAACGTACGCACTGGAGGTCTACCCGGAGGCGCAAGAGATGACATCTGTGAATCTGACCATAAATTGAATGTCGTTAAGTTCGTAGCCGGTGGAGAGCCGTGTGCGTCTGAAAAGAGCAGTGATTCCGGTGTGAGTAGTTCTTCTTTGAGCTCAGCCCATCCCCATCGTCCCTGAGCAAGGGCCGCCGCGCCCGCGCTGGCATAGACGCTAGCGCGGGCGCGCGCGTCGCAGGCGCCCTCGTCCGCATCATCCACTGACTATGAACCCCCCGATCAAAACAGCTTATGAAGCGTGAAACATAATTTTACATTTTACTGGGATTAAATTCCCCGTTAAAGTTACTCCGTTACTTTTGTTTCCTATAACGACTTTGGAAGGCCTAAATGATTTAGTGATACAACTCGACTGCCGAATTTTTTTCCTTTTCTTTATGCGGCTCTTTATGCCGTTAAAGTAAAATGTATTAAATATTTGAATAGATGATATTTTAGTCAATAGTTAAATATATAATTTGCCAATATTAGTGGTGAACTCCAATAGGTGTCCTAAATATGTATTTACGACATTTACACTTTTAGAGATAAGACTGAGATTAATGTCTGATCAGCTTTATGTTTTATTTTTAAAGTTAAATTCTTGTCTTTTAATATTATGAATAAGTTCAACTTTAATAAAACTTACATAATCAAATATGCGACTGATTTACAATTATTCAAACAAAATCACCGTAAACACTCTACAATAATGTGCATCTATTCACTTTCCACAAAAATATTCCTACGACGTAAGAGAATCTCAATTTAATGATCACCTTTTAATTTAAACCTTTTTAAATATGTCTATATAATTAAATATGGCCTACAAAATTAAATCTAATAATTTAATGTCTATTAACCCTTTTCAACTCATTTTGTATCAAATTGGTTCAGGAAAATTGAATAAATAATTTGAAATACTAATTTGCCACTTAGTAATTTTTAGCTTTGTAGATTCTTTCATCAATTATGAAAGCATATCATGGTTAAAGCCAATCATGTTATAGATTTAGTTGCTCTAATAATTACGATTTATTCTCTATTTAAATGATAATTAAATGTAGTAAAATTAATCAAAATATTTAAAAGTCGTAATTTTCGTCTGAGATATTTAATTATTATATCCGTGACAGTTAAACTGTTCGTTTCACACGTAAGTATACTTTTAACTACCATAACAAAACTAAAATAAAAAAATAATATCACTACGTTTACAAATACCTTTAGGCAGAGAATAAATCGTCACTGTTGCATTTAATTTATATATAATAAGTATCGGCAATAAGCCACTTGATGGTGTTTGATGCGTTTTAAGCGCAAATTTTCATAGCAATAATTGTATATAAAAAAATAGATAGGTTAATTATTATATATGTTAAAAATTTTTGTAACTTTTTAAGAGAGCTTTATGCGGTGTGCCGCATGTACATATTGGTTAGTGTGTAGATGACATAATTTACTAGTGAAATTTTGAATTTCACTATTACATACAATTTAAAATATAAAAGTGAACTCCTTAAACATTTCGCATTAGGTTCAATACAAACTGCTTTAATGTTATATTAATTTGATTTCTATCCGTTCGTAATATTTAGGTCTTTTTATTGTATCGTTGTCTAACACGTGGGAGGTAAACAAATTTTAAAAAGCACATTCCTCATTTGTTATGAAGGAAGCAATTTAAATTTATAAAACATAAAATTAACACGTATAGTGTTACAGTATCGCTATTGCATACATTAGAGAGATTTTACTGTAGATGAGCAGCACCTGGCGCCAAGTCAACACATTATGTTTCATACTTATGACAGCCATTTTAAATATTCGAATTAGAATACCCTTTTTAGATTATAATTTACCTATTTTTGGCAGATAATTAATTTATAAATATTTTTTATTTTTAAAATGCGATCGGTGTTCACTTTTGTAAAATTTTTGTAAAAAAATTATTAAAACTTTTCGATTATGACCGTGAACTAGTCCGAATAAAATGTACATAGATAAATGTTTGTTACCTGTATATTGTAGATAGAATATTATTCTTTTGACAATTATTGTATATTTAGAATTTCATTCTTTATTAAAATTAATGTTAAAGCTATTATTTATAGTGAAATTACGTTTAAATACGCTCAGGTAGAAAGTTTAATGAATTTGAGACCTTTTACTGTTATAAGAATGTGATTGCGATACTTAATTCGTACAATATACAGTTTAAGTTTTCTTACTTTTAGCCACATCGTGCAGGAACTGTCCTTTTTGTAGCCATATTTATATTTTTTTAAACGGACATTATGTGTAAGTTTGGAACTTTACAAACGTGGATTCTAAATAAATAAATCCAAAATTAATGTGTTTGTGTAGTTTTATTTGTTTCCATCCATATTTAAGTAATAAATATTGTAAAGAACTTATAGGTAGTAAAATTTGATAATGTTCCTAAACGATTATTATTATTTTACAGTTTTTTTCAAATTTCAAAAATAACTTATGATCACAGATTTGGAATGTTAAAACATTTAATAAGTAATTTTACGACTTAGACAAATTGTTCCATGTTAAGTTAATGCCTAAAATAAGCACTAGAACATTGCCTTTCGACTGTTTAAGTCAAGTTTATTAATCAACTTCATTTTTATATTATATTCATCTAGGAATCGTTACTTCGTTAAATATTTTAATAGTTATAAAAATCTAGATAAATTCATATTAATTGAAGCAAAGTAAGCGATTTAAAATTGATGAAATACTATATAGCTACTAATTATACGATCTGTACAATAAATGCAATATAGTGCTAAAATGCATGAAATATTTTGGTCTACCTTTTAATGATTTAGATTAAAGCAAAGTATCTGAATAGATTTTATAGATTATATAAAATATAAAATTTGATATGTAGATCAATATAATTTTTTCAATAAAATGACTTCTATTTATGCAAAATTTCACAGATTTTGCCTCTACAGACCTTATACTATTATCTTTATGGACATGATTGTCAAGTAAAATTATTTTGTTATTCCGTAACTTCTGCGGAAATAAAGTTTATTAAGAATTTACAGGTGACGTAACATCACAATTCAAAAATACATAATTTACTAAAATATATATTTTTTTCAACTTTCATTGTAGTTACAACTTCTAAGTTAAAACGAATATATTATGTAGGTATGAACTAGATTTCTAGAAGAAACACAATTTGGTTTTAAATTGTACATAAACAAGTACTTTCAGGTCTACCAATGTAAGTAAATTGACGAGAAAAAGCAACTTTCACAAAATTTACGGTAAATCGATATACTTACAGGTAAATGAAATTGAAGTATCTGTTTGTAATTTCAAAATAACAACTTAACAAGATGCATTGGAAAGTTTATAATTTATATGGTAGACATAATAAAAAAAAATATTGTTAAAAATGTTGTCTATGTCTTGTCTATATTTGCTCCGGTAAAACGGCTAGGCCCATTTTGACATGATTTTCACTCGCAGATAGTTTATGTTATAAGGATTAATTTAAGTAGAAGTTTAACTTTTATTTTAGAAAAATAATTAGGATTCCACTCGAAAAGAAAAAATCCATCCAGGGATGCGAGGCGAGGGTAATTCGCTAGTATATAAATAATAATGTTTCGTGTCTGTAATTTTGCATGATGCTGATGCACGCGGGAAGGTTGATTCCTAGAAATAAATATACGTAGAAGCCTCGACGCGGGTGTCCGCCTTGTTTACTTATTCGGCGAACTATAATTAACTTTTCATTTTCAAGCCGCCATTTTCCCACAGATTTGATAGCTTACTTTTTGTAAACAAAAACGTGATTTTATGTGGTAGTGGTTATATCGTTACTTTTAAAGTACTATTTTTAATTAATAACTGTATA
The DNA here is from genome assembly GCA_951802675.2 of Boloria euphrosyne. NCBI lineage: Eukaryota > Metazoa > Arthropoda > Insecta > Lepidoptera > Nymphalidae > Boloria > Boloria euphrosyne. Next base: position 8,776,528 of record OX637877.1, read on the forward strand.
TATTTAGTCCATTTTAAACCCACTGCTGGGAACAACTCTTCTTCTAAGTGGGGCTGGGCTACCACTGGCTATTTAAATACATGTTAATATTATATGAATTTATTTATATTACTTAGCTTTAATCATAATTATATTCCAGAAGCTTACTTTTCTTTCCAACTACGCAAAGCAAGTAAAGAGTTAGTTACTTAGTTAGACTTAACGATCCTCACAGTACTTAAGGCCACATAAGCTAACATAACTCTTCTACGACTAAAATTCTTTAAGAAATAACTTTAAACAGGAAATGTTAATAGTTCTACAAAGTAATTCGAATTACGACAAACTCTCTCTATATTGTTTCCAGACAAAGGAGTAGAAGACTTCCTTTATGTAAACAGCAATGATCTTTAACGGAATGCCGTTAAGACGATATTATCGTTTTACTAGGCATTTTATTCCAAAATAGCAAAAGGCGTTACGGAGAAGATAACAGTTTACGGGATTTACAATACAACGGATCTTGAATGCCAATGAGATATAAACTTTATTAATTTTCTTTCATTAAGTTTCTGAATACATAATCTGCAAAGTATGTATTTATCTTGTGCTAATAATTATCATATAACTTTGAATATTTCATTCTATATAATACTATGAAGGAAAGAATAGAAAACGTACCCGCTCTAGCACGTATACAATGTACATAATAGTATACAACTATACACCTGATACTAACAGACATTTAATAAGGTGGGTGGACCATGGAAGGCCACCTTAACAAATAAACAGTTATAATTTGTTTATTTACTGGATAAATGTAACAAACTTATTTTTTAATAACACTTTGTTTTATTATGTAAAATGTTAATCACTTTTTTTATTGCAAAGTCAATCCCAATCTAATAAACGTAGGTTTTGGAAAGTTCTTCTAAATGGCCCTGCTAGGAACCTTGCTATCGGCGATATTTTTTTTTTTTTATGGGACAAAGGGGGCAAACGGGCAGGAGGCTCACCTGATGGTAAGTGATCACCTCCGCCCATGGACATCTGCAACACCACAGGGCTTGCAGATGCGTTGCCGGCCATTCAGGAAAGGGAGGGAGGGAGGAGGGAGAAGGACGGGAGTAGGGATGGGGAGTGGGCCTCCCGGACTCTCACTCACCGGACGAAACGCGACAGCATAGCTGCCACTTCACGCCGGTCTACTGTGAGAGAGTGGTACTCTGAGAGAGTGGTACTCGGCGAGATCGATCAATAGATTGATCGATCGGTCTTGCCGCCGCGTCTATGTCCTTAAGATAGTTAGATATCAGTGTAAATAAAAGGAATTTGTCATCACGTGGCAATAACTATGACTTTTTGATAATTGGCCTTCGAAGGAACATGGCCTTCCATGGTCCAACCCACCTTACGATTCATTTATTTTAAGTGTTTATATATTTTGAGACTAATATTTCTAAATGCAAAATTGACGCACAAAATACAGTGTGTATCTATTCCGGTGGAGTGGAATAGGGCCGATAATCAACCAATTTATTAACTCAAAGTGATCCAGGTTAAGAACTTAGGACCCGGAGATCTGCAGCCGTACAGGCTAGCCACTAGACACTGAGGCAGCCGAGTTTTTAAAATAGAAACGGGCCAACTCGTAAAATCGGTTACTTTTACCTTCGATATATCTGTTCGGTCGGGTCGAATTTCATACATTGCAATTAGTCGGGCATAAAACTAGAAGGTAAACTTAAAAATTCATAAACATTTCGAGTTTTTTTTTTTTCACTTATGTTTATTTACAAAAATTGCTCCACAAAAATTGCTGTGCGTATAAAGCAATTTGATTTTTTTAATCTTTTTTATAATACATCATGCAATAAGAAATATATATAGCGAGGTTGATTACTTGAAATACCTATATGTTAAAAATTCCAAAGCGTATTGAGGTATTGAGGTGTACAAAATAAAACACACGTAGCAATGCTAACTTCGTGGAACTATTGACAAACTCATTAAACGGTATTGTTGTTCTCAGTATTCCTTAACGGAACTTGGAAGAATTTTAAAATTTTATACGTATTTTTAATAAAGTTAAAACATTTATGATATAATATCAAGATATAACTTCAAAGGCGTGAATCCTTCGGGACAAATCTTAATTATTGAAAACAAATGGCGTCCTAGGGATGTCTTAAAGAAGGACAGTGAGTCACAAATTAAATTCATCGCAAGGAAGGTAATTGCGTATTCTCGCGTTTCTTCGCAGGTGGTCCCGAGGAATTTTACTCTACTGAGTGCCATAATTTTAGTTCAAGATCTTAATAACCAATGTTTTAACGGCGACGTGGAAATTGTTTCTACTAAAAGGTAAAATCGTAAAGCTGTGCTTTAACAAAGGAAATGTTTTAGATAAGACATTTTTTGATGAAATACATTTCAACAATTAAAACTAAATATCTATAATATATTACATATCATACCTTTTATTAAACATATTTAATTAACATTTAATTTATTGAAATACATAATTAACTGAAAATTAATCTAACTATTCGATTTTTCTACCAATAAATATTAGATAATCAATAATAAACTATTTTTATATTTTCGTACATCATAATATATCTTTTCTTTTTTACTAATTTTTATTATAATAATTTTCAGAATAATTTAATTTATTTCAGTTTTATTTTAAGGGTAAAAACCAAGCTTTTAGTCTAAATAATTACAAGACTAACAAAATAACAGAAGCACTCTCTTAAAGAATGAATACTATTAAAGCCTGCAACGGATAAACATCTAAAATGTTGAGAACATCTGCGTCCCGGGAAACTAAAGGATTACGGACGAGACTTCACGTACGAAACGATAACAATGGGCGCTCTTCTTTTTACCATGAATACCGTAGAGTTGTGAAAAAATACAAACAATAAAAGCCCTGCGAAAGATACGGGAGACGAACATTTCGTGCCGCCCTAGTCGTAAAATTAAATGAAAAAGGGCTCCAAAACGCTCGACAGCAAATGGATAGATCATACGGCGATGTAAAAGTTCGCACAAGTTTGCAACACTCGGTCAGGTGTTAGTTATGGCTGTAGGCGGCCACCTACCATGAGACATTGCACGTAGTTAGTTTCTCTGCACTGAGATTGTAAATACTCGTTTTAAAGTCGTTTTAAGTATAGGTAAATAATTATAAAAATACTTAATATATTTATAAATATTGTTTCTTTGTCATATACGACTTATTTTGCAATAACTTACTTTTAGGTTGATTGCTTAATGATATAATTAATAATTTAAAGTGAAAAGATTTTCATGAATGTAGGATCGTAAAAATTATAAATAAAAGCACCTTTTAAAACTCCTCACTATTTATATTTTAAAATATAAGAAAACAATAATTACGCCTAACGTCGTATCGCCATAATGACAAATGTCACATCCTTCATTCCTTTTATACTCTTCATGCATTCTATTCTTAAAATCCTTCCATAAATCTCTTTTTACACAGTAACATTCATACTCCTTTTGCAAATCCCACATTCGGCCATCCTGCATCTATGTCTGTCCTCAGACATACCATTTATTCTCTCCTCCTACCCTTGATTATACACCTAAAAACGCTATTTACAAATAAAATATAAACAAACAACTTAGGTACAATGTAAAATATAAAAGAAAATAAAATAAAATTGAAAAGCACATCTATAAACTCTAAAAAAAAACAAGATGTATAAACATTAGGTGCGCTAGTGTGGGCTATATAATAACAACCAAGTAGCTCCTTCACAATGTCTGTCACCTATGTTGAAACTGCCACTTTTTTATTTGACCAGACGTGGTTGAGGTTAACTCAGCATACCCATCTTTGCTAGAGGCTGTAATCTCATATCCATCATTACCTTTAAAATTTAACATTTTGTAAGGGCCAAGATATTTTGGTTTTGATTTATGTACAGTCTCAGTCTGTTTTCCTTTAAGACTTTCTCTCCGGTTTTTATTCAAAGATCTTTTGTTAAACATCTTCTGCTTCTGTGAAATTATTTGTTTTTTCTTTTTGGCTGGCATTATATCGTTAATGACAATTATGTCACTATCGTATTTATCGGAATTTTTCTTTTCTAATTCTTTACCTATGCAGGTTTTTGTCGTTAATACGTTTTGATTTATTATTTTTTTGTTCAGAATGTTACAACAATTTGAAACTGTCATTGTGTCTCCTTCATAATCTTTGGCAGTAGCACGTTTTAATACTCTGTTTGCGAAGTTACTCGATAATGTCCTATTGTATACGTTTTCTGTCAATCTATGCCTGTTTGTACATGTTGTACTAATATGACCAAAATAATTGCATTTAAAACATTTTAAGCCTTTATTTTTATGTGGACACTCCAAAGAGACATGTCCTACTACACCGCAACTATAACAACGAATCCGTCGAACATATTTTATATACTTACTAAGTCTTTTTGCTTCTTTAGTTTTGATACTTATCATCTCGTAGATCCTCAATTTCTCCTTTAGTTCTCTATAACTATTGACACCGTATAACATCATTTTATTTATTTCCTTGTCCTGAATTCCTTCAATAATATATTTAATTACGACACTTTCTTCCATTTTCACCCTATTACCCAGTTCCGTCATTACATACAGGTAATTTATGCAGCTTTCATTCTGCCGTTTCTTCCTCGCACACATGATTTCGTGTATTGACTTAGCATCTAGTCGGTCCGGAAATTCCTTTATTAATGCAGATTTTAACTCATCCCAGCTTTTAAATGGCCGCTCGGATTTCATCCATAAAGCCGCGGTTCCTCTTAAGGATCTTCTTGCGACCAGTAACGTCTGTAGCGGAGACCACACGAAAATCTCCGCATTAGCCTCCACGTCGTCGATCCATTTTTCGATGGAGTAAGTCTCATCCTCACCACTGAAACATGCCACTAGTTCCGCAGTCATGTGCAGCATGTGTGGTGGATGAGAACTTGCTTCATGGAATTCTTCAATTTCCATTTCTCGTCTTTCTCGTCTTTGTCTTGACATATTTTTGGATCAAGAACTATTGACTATGGCGTCGCGTATGTCACGTCTTATAATTTTCAATAAATATGATATGTTTCACGTAACTTTTTTTTCAGATCCCGGACGAGCCCCCAATTTGTAGGATCGTAAAAATTATAAATAAAAGCACCTTTTAAAACTCCTCACTATTTATATTTTAAAATATAAGAAAACAATAATTACGCCTAACGTCGTATCGCCATAATGACAAATGTCACATCCTTCATTCCTTTTATACTCTTCATGCATTCTATTCTTAAAATCCTTCCATAAATCTCTTTTTACACAGTAACATTCATACTCCTTTTGCAAATCCCACATGAATATGTTAACCTGTTGAAAAATCTACCGTGACGGTCATACACTCTTCAGGAAAATTGATTTTCACTCAACGATAACGAGTGTCCACTGAAATGGAATAGTGACAGTGCCACGGATATTACCCACTTGATGGCTAATTGTTCCCAGTTCGATTATCGAACAACTGTCAACGTGTATTGAAGGGTTGGCGCATAAATCTATTCTTGTTGAAGCTCAATTTTTCACTTCATTTTAATAGTATTGCGTTTATTTTCAAACATGGTTTCATTTGATCGAGCTGTTACTTTCAATATCGTAATTAATACATTTTATGTTTCACATCTTTTCAAGCTGTGGCATACGGTTAATATACGGTGCCAAAAGGTTGATTTGCCAAACCAAATTCATATCGCAAAAGTATATTTTTAAAACACAAAATAACTTACAATATATATAAATAACCTTAGACTTATATTATGAAAGACATTAATGTCTACGTTAGTAAAGCAAGGCTAGTACAAACATAAGAAACATAAAGCAGCAATTTGAATAAATCCACGCTGAATAATTAATGTACCTGCACTTTCAGGCGCCCGTTCTACAGCGATTAAAACTAGAATAATTATAATTAAGAACCGGTTTTAGATGTAATTCTACTATTAATAGAAAATATTAATTTATCCGCTTTCAAAAAGGGAAAAGGTTTAAACTAGCTTCAATCTACATTATTATGTTACACAGCTTTGTGCATTGCGAACAAATTAATAAAAAAATCTTTATTTCAGGGGTAAATTTAAAGAAAAATATCAAAGATCATAACTATGATATTTGAAAACTACCTACTTATAATAATATATTTAATACGAGCCAGAGAGTGTTATAATCCCAAAATTAAATTAATTTTATTTTAAGTAGGTAAAGATTTACCAATTACATATTATACGAAAATTATTAATAAATCATCAGAGACCGCTCGGGAAAATTACGTTGAGTGATAATTTAATAAAAAAATTCACTTAAAAGCAAGATTTATCAACGTCACCTGCACTTGTAGCTTTAGTCTTTCACCAGTTCGCTTCTTTTCTCCTGCCTTGAATCGAGCTTCCTATAATTGTATCAAGCACCTTTATTTAATGTAAACTTTGAATTATCTATAACGTAAACTTTACTTTCGAGCTTAGCCTTAATTTGATTAATTTCATTTGGAAGTCTCTCTATAGACCATTTTGTTAAATCACTGTCTGCCGTTTGATGTATTATTTGCCTTCAAACATTGGTTTTGTGTAATTTATTTCAATTTCCTTGCGGTAATTAGAGAAAATGAAAATGGTTACGATTTTGCTCTCGCCGTTTCATATTGAATCATTAACTGATCGGTTCCAATTTAATAAATAACAGGCTATCAATAATGATTTAATAAAGGCGCCGATATTGTGTTGTGTAAAGTTTATACAATGTAATGTTATGTAATGTAAGAACAAAATGACGAAACTTGTTCATAGATAGAATTCAGTGGATGTGTATTATTTATAATGATAATAGAATGAGGAATATTTTGACGTAAAAATCAAGTAAGTTTAATTTTTAGTACGAATAATTACCAAAAAATGTATTCAGTATGTACGAGTATGTATAATAGCTCTACATCGTAGTCGTAGTAAAGGCCTAAATAGATAGAGGGCCAATTAATTATTGCTTATAATAAATGAAAAAAATAATAATGATGAGAACACTTTTTTTTAACTTTTTTCTTTTTATATACACAATATACCTACATAGTACATATTTGTTCATCTTAAATTATACCTTATATTACAATATAATCAAAATACCATATTCATCATCATCATCATCATCATTAGCCCTTTTTAACGTCCCACTGCTGGGCATGGGCCTCCCTCAGTACGAGGGGGATCGGGCCATAATCCACCGCGCTGGCCTAGTGCGTGTTGACGGACTTCACATGTCTTACGAAAACATGCTGGGTTCTCTCAGACATGCAGGTTTCCTCACGATGTTTTCCTTCACCGTAAGACGAGTGGTAATCATGATAGAAATGATTCGCACATAAAACCCCAAAATGAGACCTGGATTTGAACCCGCATCACTCGGTTATACAAGCAACGCGTTACTGCTGGGCTACCACTGCCATATTATCATGTTTTTATTATTACTAACATAAATTAATATGAATGTCATAAAGTACTTACTTACATAATTTTTTCAAAACATTAATAAAGTAAGCTCTAGTAAAATTGCTTTGTTGCTATAAGTTCTAGGTATTTGTAATTTAGTCCAAGCCGTCTAGTTAATGTCATCATGCAGTGAAACAAGATATATTTAACTGCAATGCGATATTGATTTCTTTATTTTTATTTCCATACGAATACGGCAAGCTTATCGATCATCGCTTTACTTGCTTTTCAACTGACTTTTAAAATGGAGGAGGTTCTCAATTCGTCTGTATATTTTTTTTAAAAATTTTACTAATATTCCCGCGGCTCCACCCGCGTTCTAATCACTATTAAAAAAAAAGGGGTAAGTAGTAGAAGGATGAAAATTTAGGGAATATAAGTATTTTTGATGCCAAATCATAATGAATAAAAAATAAAAATTAGGTCTAAAAATAAAAAAAACTGCAATGGGGCACCCTTACATCTAGATTCTAGCGGAATAAAAAATAGCCTACGACCTATGCTCAGATGTTCCAAATGTACATAAAAAAATATATATAAAAATCGGTCAAGCCGTTTCCGACGAGTTCGATAACAAACACTATGAAACGAGTTTTTTAAATAGATATTAGATAATGAACAAGCTACTTATCCTCACTTTGCTTTTATTCGTTCCGTATAAAGCTCACCTAACGTTATATGATTAGTGATTCCTTTACATAGTAAAAAGATCTGAAATTTTCGAGCTATGTATAAAGTATAAACTTAATTATAAAGAAATTATTATGTGAGACAGACAGGATCGTAAGTACGAGTATCCTTTTTCCTGAGGGTCTCATACATATTTTGAAAACCGACAAGACGTAAAACCTTCGAAAAATTTTAATGTTTACGAGTTTATTTTATTTTTATTTATTTATTATTATTAAAGTTTACATATTTTTTTTTTATTAAATGTAACATTGTAAACCTCTTAGATTTGTATAATGTTTCTTACATAATTCATTATATATTACATTATTAATATTAAATGTATTATATTAATAATAATATAATACATTTAATGTATTGTATATAATACATTATTGTTATAATTTAGAATTAAATATTTATTTAATACTAAATATTTTAATCTAATTAACAATAGAAAAGAAATAATGTTTTAGTTTTGCCTTAATATTTTTATTGGTAATAAGTTACTTATTAGGTATGTTAAAATATAAATAATCAAAAAACATACCTATTTAAAATATTTTAATTTCATTACATACTAGGTATAGACGTCAGACACATAGGTACATTTTAAAATCAAATCGCCTCTTTGCTTCAATAATGTGTTATCATGAAAAATGCAATTTTACAGGAGACCGTTTTTTAAGTTTCAAAAAATAATTGAGTCTAAATGAATTGATGTTTTACCGTAAACCTTAAATTTATTACATCATAGACAAATAAACTGTCTGAAAATATATCAAAATATCTAACTATTTGAAAATTGAGCAAGAAATTGGCATATATAAGAAAAGCGGGAAAATCTATCACATTGTTCATGAAAATATTTAGTAATACGAGTGTTACAAATTAGTTTGTCACGGTTTTGATGATATTATTTTTGTGATGTTATTGAGTTATATTAATTAAAAAATTTTGTTGAAATAAAAGCTTTTAGCTTTTTCTATTACAAAATATTATGATTATTGAGTATACAGTCAGACTGATATCACAAAATATCACCACAAGTCGTATTGTGCATTAACAACTAGTACGCAATATTTTTTATCACTAAAAAATCAAAACCGTTGTCAAAAAGGTGTTTTTAACCTAAACTCACATTTTTACTTATAATTATAGCCCTTTTTATTGCATTACTCACATACAGATTGTCTTAAATTTATTAGTCTTGGTATTGTTTTGGTATAGGTGTCACAATCAGTCTTTTAAGTAGTTATCTATAAAACCACTATTCTCATCACTCTACAAAGATTCATAAAATGGCCTGTGATATCTTGGAATTAGGTTTATGTTAACCAGACCTATAAGATCTGCTTTTTTTATCGGATAAACAAGGTTTTCATCTTAGGCATTTTATAATTTCAAATTATTGTTCCTTTTCTTTTTAATAACCATAGCTTTTTTGAATTGTTTATTAGCATATGAATTTTTGAAAAATGTAGCTTCGGGATCGCTGTTTTGAACTCGAATCAATTTTAGACCTGATAGATTTACTGCATTATTATCTACATCTTTCAGCAATGAAAAGTTCATTTGGTTGCATAAGTTTTTCAAGTCATAAAAATCAACGAAACACATTTCATTGACATGGAAAGACACGCTTTTCTTTCTAGCAGTTTTTATAGCACCAATAAATGCGTCAGGTATATACATTCGACCGGATCTCAACTGTCGTTTAATTTCTCCCTCAATCTGGGAATGAGCAGAATCTCTCTCATTTTGGGTGTGCCCTTTAAACAAATATTTATGAGTAACTGAGTTAAGATTTGCTATTGTCTTTATTGCGTACATGCAGATCATACATTTATTTTTCTGCTGGCCAGCACAATTATCTGATATAGATATAGAACACAACATCCAGACTGTCCGTTGTTTCTGAAACTTGTTTCAGATATTTGTTAATGCATTTCCGATTTCGTTCACACCTCTGTTAGCATTTGACTCATCCCAAACATAGCTTTAAACGCAGTTATTCTGAATATTGTATAATATAGTTAGGTTAAGTTAAATATATATTTAATTTAGATTTTAGACTTATAATAAAAGACAGAGATGTCTCCTTTGGGGCATTGGAAAACTGCTTGTAGGTCATACACGGCAACGTCGTTTTGTTTTGTCATGTCGATTTTTTTTGTCATAATCTTTCTCTGCACGAGAGAGAATCTTTCATTTTGATGGGTGTCGTAGCTTTCGTTTAGATGTTCTTTCTCTTCTTCAGTGCTATTTTTGTAAGCTACCTATGTAGGTAGCTGGCATGTACCTGTACTACCTACTGCTACGGGAACACTTAAATTTTTACTTGCTGTTGCAAGTTCAAGTATATTTTTACTACGCGATTTGAAAAAATAAGTACAAATAAGTATTAACTATAGTATAAACAACGTAATATATTGACGGATATTTCTCGAAATTTTTTTTGTCTTTGTCCAATAACGTAACATAAGGACATAACTATTTCTTGGTTTTTGTATTAGAAAAAGTTTCATCATCTACAATGTAGCATCCTAATATAACACAAAGCAAAATTTTCATTCTTTGGGCAACAATGTGACATGAGTATTTATAACAGCGAATACTCTAAACAAATTTTTCAACAACACTGTGTTAAACACATCATATCACATTAGGGAATATTATTGAATGAGATCTACCTTTGCATCCAGAATATGATATTACTGATATGTCACGTTCTTACTGAAATCCGAGAGCACCTTCCACTCGACGTGCGCAGCGACATCTGTTTTGTTTCGTTGATGAAACAAAACACCTTGTCGTAAGAAACAACGTGCTATCGCGATCTAACACAGTGCCGCTGTTTCTTTCACTCATAAATTCGCTATTATTAGTGTAAGAGATACCACGTTTTTTGAAAAAATAAAATCAGATACGGCGATTTTAAATATCAAATAAAAAAAATAAGGCTCGTTCGGACTTGTCACGTTATTGAAGCAAAGAGGCGAAATATACTTTTGATGTGAGACCCGACGACTTTCAAAGCTATATTTTCTTAGAAAATGATATTTTTAACAGGTCAATGACGTTCACGTGACATTGAGCAATGAAATTATAGAAATTATACAAAATAAGAACTTATCTGACTTTGACATAATACTCGTAGATATAAAAACAGTTACTTAGGAATGCGTGAAAACACAACAAACTTAACTTACTTTTTACGATTATTTTATATCGATTGTTGTAGAGTACAAAAGGTTTCACTTTAATAACATACAATACATTTCTCCCAATTATTAACATTTATAAAGATGCCATCCAAAAACCATAGCAGACGAGTCTCGGGCAGAGTTCCAACAAAATCGTTTACAAATTGAAATATGGAATCATCGTCATGGTACCGGCAAGAGATGTTTTGTACCAATACTATTAGCAAAATAGCCATGACTATATCTTTCATAAAGACCCAATAAAATAAATATAACAAACATAACAATAATATTCCTCTATTTATAAGTAGCTTGCGTACCATTTATTAAGTAAATATTTTTTATAATATTTAACTATACTACCCATTGCCCGCGGCGTTGTCTCGATGACTTGAAAATATTCTCCGTACTTAAATACTCATTTGTACCAATTTTCGCGGCTATAAGCTGAATGGTATAAAAGATTAAAAACTGAAACGTAAGACGGACGATATGAAAGTGCTGAATACAATACAATATACGAGTAGAAATATATTTAAATTTCATAATTTCAGAGTAATTAGTTCACAACACAAAATTGAACATTTACACTGTTAAATGGTAATTATATGATTACTAGCAAACCCGGCCCGCTTCGCTGGGCGTAAGTTGAAATAAATTAAACGGTTTTTATAATTTTTACATAAAATAAGAGTAGCCTAAGTTACTACTTATAACATTAGCTATCTGCGAGTCCCGTCAAAATCGGTCTAGCTGTTTCAGAGATTAGCCGGAACAAACAGACAGGCAGTCAAAAAATTTTAAAAAAATATTTTTGATGTAAGTACCCTATATATTTTCATAAGTGAAAAGCTGTTAATTTAAAAATAAAAATATACACTTTAATTTTAATTATATGTACTGATTAAGTATTTAGTAGGTACTAATGGCTTACCCTCGCTTTGTTTGTGTGCGTCCTAGGTACGGTTTACTTTTTCTTGAGTGGAACTCTAATTCCTTTCTAAAATAAAAGCCTCAGTTAGGTCTTATAATATTCTCTCCGACCGATTCCGGTCATAGTGACCAATCTCATTGAGATTGGCCAACTGCGCAGGAGATATTATAGTGCACAAGTGTACGCGCAGACACAAATGCACTCTCTGTTCCAATCACTCTTATACTCCATTAAGACGACTACTCAGTACTCGACACGACCAATAAGAGCTAAGGCGCAGGACCGACGGCTTTACGTGCTCTCAGAGGTACGGGGATGACTCACCACCAACTTCCCAACTCCGGGCTATTACTGAGGCTTGCTAAACAGAAAGGCTCATTAACTAAACTTGACCCGACCCGGGCCTCGAACCCAGGACCTCTCGATATATGATCGTACATGCTAGACACTACACCGATGAGGCTAATAGTTAATCCTTATAATATCAGTTACCTGATAGTGAAAATCCTTTAAAATCAGTCCAGCCGTTACGGAAACAAGCCCGAACAAACAGACAATCACGCAAATATTTTAATAATTGTGTTATTTTTTTATAAGTGCCTTATATAATTTCACGCGGATTAAATTAAAAGTTGTTATAGACATTAAAAACAGACACTTTAACTTTATATCTGTATAGGTTGATTTAAATCATGTATTGTTAGAATATTAATGAGACGTCCGTCCCTATGTAGCTTTTGCATGGATTAATAACTAATTACACTTGTTATACCTTGATGAAGAGTAATTGCACAGATTTGAGGTTGCTTTTATTTATTTAAATTAAACGAAAATACAACTTTATTTAAGTTTATTTTTTTAAGTTTTATTTAAGTAACTTTTACAGATTTAAGTTCCGTCTACTTTTTAAAATTAAGCACAAAATACGACGGACAAACGATTTTTTTATTAGTTTTGCCTAGTTACCGCTTAAAAGGTCATGATTCGGGTTATATTATTAAAGTTAAAGAGATAAACAAAATACGTACATACAACATGTGCGTTGGTCACGAATTTATAAAAATTGTTACGCATCACGCATAGCACAACACTAACGATGCAACACTACACGATATTATTATTTATTCCACTCATTATACGATAATTACCATAAATGCGTCTGCTGTTTTATTTACATTCAACACGCGTAAAGCATTTAAAAATCGTATTTTGTTCATTTTATAAATACATTTTTTATGTATTTTGAAACTACGAATTTCTTGCGTTTCATATAATAAGGAAAGAGAGATTCATTAAATGTTCAAATGTTTCTAACAAAATGGCAAGGCTTAGAGTATTCGGTATAGTGTCCCTTATTACTGATAATCTTGATTAATTTATGAAGAAATGTAAGCTGCGTTTATAAAATACGAGCACTTTGAAGAAAATATTGCAAGAGAAAATCAGCATTTTTATACAACATTATATCTTAACTCAATATTAAATTTTCGTTAGATTTCAAAACTAAGAAATCCGTCTTACCAAGAAGATACGCAGACCAGCGCTTTTTATCAATCGAAATAAAACGAATCTTTTTCCATTATAAAACTTTTAGAAATCTCATCTCGTCTTTTAATTTGTTTCACATAAAATTATTCCTAGCTTATTTTAATCCTGCAGAATTTCAATCTAGAATAGAAAATATACATTTCTAAGTAGTAACAAACTTTTGCTAAGCTTAATATGACAGTTTTCTCATTATTAAAATTAGAAAAATAGCGTAAAGTACGAAGTGTGACATTACTTAATATATTTGCATAATATTTTAAATCGTAGATAAAAAAGGTCTCTGCGGCATAAAGGATGATAATAATTTATATGGAAATTGTGTTAGAACGCAGAAGATAGTGCATAGTGATTTATGATAATGAAGGTTATAATACAAAAAACACGCGTGTGAAGATGTGGTAAACAGCTAGTATGCCATAGTTTTAATAAATTCTGTATATTTTTGTACTAAGAACTTATCCGTTAATAGCTTGCCATTGGAAATGCGGCTTGGTTTTCGTAAGATCAAACTGATTTAATCTTAATTAAATCCACTGTACCTAGTTAAAAGGACTTAAATATATAACAACAAAATTACAGTACCATAGATCATTAGAAATACGTCATATGAAAATTGCCAATATTAAACGCATTATCCCATTATATTAAGATCCAAGAGAGTTTGGTTATTATTAGTGAGGTTGTTAATTTTGATTACACATTTACAATGCGGCTAAAGCCTCTTATAAACAAGCAAACAACAAGCTTTCAAACTCTAATGAAACCGTGAGTGCAATTTCTTGTTCTACAGCGGAGGTATCACACATGACAGTTTCTCTTCGGACGTTGAACCGGCATTATACAACAGAGTATGCTTATATTCGTAATTTTATACTTTTATAAGTTAATTCTAATCAATATTTATAAATATTATAATCGATTTCTTCACATTTTTAAATAAATTTTCCTTAATCGAATATCACAAGCTATTAAAAAATAAAACAATTCGACGAATTTGCCTTTTCTCTACGCCGATATATACGAGTAGATAGATAAGTAAGCTTACGGCTTACTTATAATTTTTTCTCTACATTCAAGGTATTCGAAATACCGATAGTAATTTTGTCATATCATATCAAAAGTAAAAATTATATTATTGAGCGTAACATTTAATTCTACATGTTCGATAATGGATTTTATTTTTCCCATAGTCACTATTTATAAAAGAGTACTGTAAGACATAGAGATAGGTACTCGATTACTTAGAGGTTAATTTAGACTTGAATCACTATCATAATAAAGTAAATTTTAAAGCTACGAATCCTAGTCCCTTTCTTTCGATTTGCAGCACTTCAGCTCAATATTAAGCTTCGGTCTAATAAATTTTGAACAGCATGTTTATTTAACCCGATCGCTTTTTTCTTGGTGAATTTAATGTGACGGTAGATATTATTTTTGCAATAGTATAAGTTGAACAAATAGTATTATAATTTAGCCGTTTATTATTCTGTTTTTCTTTTAAAAGCCTTTGATCGGGATAATAAAAACGATTGATTTCTTTTCGACAAAGTTATTTTCACATAAGTATGTCACGTTGAACTCTTGCTCTCTTCGTTTTAAAGAATATTTTAAAAACACAAGAACTACTACGAAAGAATATACAGCTTTTAAAAAGGACTATTTCGTTGTAGAGATATAAGTCTGTTATGACATAATATGATAAGTTTAAAGTTTAATATATTTATTATTATTTATGAAATAAAGCTACTCTAGTTAAGAGTACACAAACTTAATTACTAAAATTTTAAACAATTTGTTTATTCTATATATGTATATTTTAATAAGTTTCTTATCAATCAATATACACAAAATGGTGGCAATTGGTTTTGGTTGTCCCATTTATAAGTGAGAAGCAGCTGATGCAGTAACTAACTTCCATAATATATTATAATATAAGAGATATACATGTACATGTTGTTTCAAACATTATATATCCCGTTCAAATTTGTTAAAACCGTTTCGTTCTTAAACTCTTAGTAGTAACTAGTAATAAGCTTAGTTAAGATATTAGCTTACTTATACGTACATAATCCTATCAATATCAAAAGTTGGTATAATATTATATTTATATTAGATCGAAAGTCACAAATCGGGCCACAAAATGGGGGCATTCAGAGGAAAGTATAGCGATACGACAGCGGCTGGCCGTAACGTATTGGTTGGCTTTACCTCGATCCCTACCTGATTTATGGCACGCGGAAATACTCAATTTACACGACAACGTATGCTGTGTGATCTAATCTATGATAAGGTTAGGTGATTAAGCATAAAGCTCGCTTATTAATCAGTAGAGTGGTTGTTACATGGACGTATTATATTTTGGTTAATTTGTTAATGTGAAACGACGAAGGAATGTGTAGTTCTATTAGTTATTAGCGAAACTATCACAATTATAATTAATTTAAGCTTTGAACATATTCTTTAAAACTTAATTAAATATCAACATAATTCAAAATACTACAAAATTATATTATTCCGAATCCAAATCTCACTCGAATCTATCCGACGGGAATCGTATATTTTTTCCAAGCCAGAATGTAACAATACATAACTATGTTCTATTCCAGACTATATCTATACCAAACACCTAAATTATTTCAGGCGCTAAGGTGATTGAGAAACATACATCCATCCAAACTTTTACATTTATAATTTTTATATTAATGGTATAGTATCTATAATTTATATTTGGAAAGATTAATAATATAATCGTGTGAATAATTGGTTTACGGGAATTCATTTAATACAATATGTCAGCTGACACATTTTATTGGCGTCCTAATCCATATCGATTCGTCTGGCGGTTTGTGTAGGATAATTGTAGCCGTGTGACTTCAATGAATAAACAACCAGCATGAATTTCATTCAATTAATGGTGACAAAAATTAGATGGCACTTTTGTTCTATTTTATATCATACACATTCGTTTAGTTGTAAATTATATTATTATTATTATACTACTATTATAGATATAAAGTATAGGTACTGAAGGCACATATAGGAGATAGGTACTACACCACCATTTGCGACACCTGAAGATAATGAAATTTCATCAAAAAGTTCAATACAAATAGTAAAGATTATTAAAAGATTAATAAAATCAATGCATAATATTATAATGCTAAGTAATATTCTTAGCATACTATTGAAATTGGAAAAGCGGCTTTCATCTTCGTAATAAGTGTACCAATGATTTTACACTACTGAACCATTCTACTACATTTATTTATTCGCTTATTTCATTCACGTGCAGCCGTCAATTTGCGCTTGAACTTTCACTGATCATATCAAATTGTCCTTCGAGAAATAGAGAGTGCACTTGTGTCTGTACAACCACTTGTACATACACTATATATCTCTTGCGCAGTTATCTAGTCTCAATAAGCTTGGCCACCGTAGCCGAAATTCGTCAAGAGGACATAATTATCATCTGATTTTAAAACTATGGTATTTGTTAACTTAAACCAATTAATACATCGGTAAAATGTTACAAATACAATTAATTATTTGTTATTTTTAGGCTTTAATATTTCAACTATTCGTACATTAATAATAATTAGCACATTAATGTAACAGTGTCATAGAAAGTTTCATTGAACAAGAATCGAATGGGAATAGTGAGAACTATTGAAATGTTAGGTTGTCACCCTCTTGCACAATCCTGTTTCTATATTACCCTCTCGCTAAACCAACGTAAGACCTCTTTCCCCCTCTAAGTTGAACAGATTACAACGGATAAAGCGGTGATTGAAAGGATAATCATGGTTCCACTTTACTTGGATAAGTTTACCTGAAATGCTTGTAAATCATATTTCGTGTTCTGACGTAGCTTTTCTGGAAGTGGCTTTATGTAAATTGTTAGTACTTTTAATACCGTTCTCAAGAAATGACGGTTACTCAAGAATTTAACATATTTGATGTAATACTGTGTGAAGGAAAACATCGTGAGGATATCTAGCTAGTTTTCAAAAGACATGTGAAGTCCGCCAACCCGCACTTGGGTAGCGTGGTGGGCCTGATCCCCCTCACATTGAAGAGAGGCCCGTGCCCAGCAGTAGGACGTTAAAAAGTGCTGGATATACACCAGGCATGTTTTTTACAAGATAATTCCAGAAAACATTCTGAAACTATCTAAAAATATCATTAAAAATATTAAAAAAGATTTGTGTAATTTTAACATTTTGTACATCGTAAAACCTAACCCAGCAAAATCTTAAACCTTATTTCTTAAACAACTCATATTTTTAATCTCATGAATTTAAAATTTAATGTAAGAAACTCACGAAGGTAGCTTATGCCAGTCTTATAACTGCTTCGCAAAGGTACGTCGGTCATACTGTAATTATAAATTCCAGACTCTTCCATTATTTCTACTTAGTTATTATATTTGCATTCGAGAGACGAGAGCTGTCATCGAGCAGTTTATGCAGGACTGACCCATGTTTATAATAACTATGCAAATTATTCCGATATCGCCCCCAATCGCTTCTGTCTGGCTAAATTGAATTTGTAACTCTGATTAAAGACACCCTTTCATATGCCGATTTTATGAAAATGAGAGCTTTTTAATAAAAGCGCGTGTGTAAAAATAGATTTGTATTTAAAGGACTTACTTTACTTTTATTCTTACAAACAATACTCATGTAAGATTCATAATATACTTATTATTACAAAAGAATCTTTCTAGACATTTTATGGGCTTTAAAACTGAACGAATGTAAGCTGTTTAAGATATTAAGATATATGTGTTTATTAGAATTTCTTTTATTAGATTTTATGCCTACAGTGAATCGACTAGAATCTGCTACGCTTCACCCTCAGTAATATTGATACACACAGCTCTGCCGTGACATAAAAATAAATTAATTTAGTTTTATTTCACTTAAAATTGCATGGAAAATTGTTTTTTTTTATTAATAATTTTATAGATAATTTTGATCCGTATCACTTAAAACGTTGTTTAATATATTAACAATTGATTAGCTGTAACCGTTAATACCTCGACATATCTTTTTATTAATATAATGACTTATATATTATTTTATATATTATAGTATGCCCGTAACTCTGGATAATTTTACGAGATCAACAAAAAGTATTATAATATATTGTTATTAGACGAGCGCAGAAAAAACCTTTTAACGAAAAAGTCGAGGGGTGTCTTGGGACACCCGGTAAGAACGAAGTTTCTTTCGCTGTCTGCCCTTGGTTCTATCCTTAAGATCATAAAAATCGTCACGAGTATCATAAACTTCGAGTAACCTACACTGTACAATGTACATATTAAAGCTTATCAAAGAGAATACAACACTGCACTGCACTGAGTGCACACGAATTTCTTACAACATAAACTAACATTTATGATATTCTGGTTCTTATAAAGAAGTCATATGTGGTGCTCCTACAAAGCACTTTTGCCGTTTAGTTTTCATTCGCCAAGATACAATAAAAAATACTAAAATAGTGTATTATTTAATACTTTACACATTATGCACGTGTGTCAGAACAACGTCACGCGCATTCTTTGACGATTATACTAATACCACTTTGATTAAAATGCATCGGACTAGCCCCTTTTTCAATATTGCATTTTACGCTTGATGCATTTCTGATCTCACTGATTCCACGAAACAAATTAAATTATAAAAATAAAACTATTTAGAAACACAGATAATTTTTCGATGGTGGGTATTATAATATCGTTAAGGATGGAATTAAAAAAAAATAATGAGTATAGTTCTCAAAATCTTATTTGTGTTCGCTCTGAGGTGTGTTTAAGGAATTTCTGTAATATAAAAAAATATTATGATATAAATAAATGTCCTTCATCTTTATCCTTTATACATATACGATGATATATGAAGCGGTATGTATCGTATGTACAATCTATACATGTAATAAATTCTGATTTAGTCGAAGTTATTGTGTAGTCTTAGTGTTATCTATGCGAAGGCCGAATTTATAGGTTTTAGAATACGTCTGATCATCATCAAGAGAAAACTACTTGACAGATTTTAATGATTTTTGGTATAACTATAGCCGGCTATCCGGGTCAACATATAAATAAATAAATATAAATAAATATTTTGGGACATTATTACAACAGCGCCATCTAGTTCCGCAGTAAGCTACGTAACGTGCTTGTGTTGCGGATACCAGATAGTTGATATACTACACATATATTTTTTAAATACATACATATTATAAATATAAACACCCATGATTGGAGTACAAACATTCGTGATTAGCAAATGAATGCCCCCAGCAGGACTCGAACCCGCGACCGCTAGCGCAGAACGTAGGGTCACTACCAACTGAGCCAAACGAGTCGTCAAAAATACATATATAGGATACTTTTTACAATAGGAAAATACCTCATTTTCAAAAAATATATCCTAACCATTAAAACGCATCTAGGGACGAACCCGAGCGGAGCGATGATGAGTACGAGCTTGTATTAAATAATTAATTCGTAAAATTATGTGCTCCTTACGGTTATTGAGAAATGTTCCGTGTCTATATCATAGATATAGTGCACCATTGAGTTATTATTACTAATAACTCAATGTAGTGCACAAATGTAAAAATAGAGCATTAGTCTATTCCTTACACTTATTATTTATTATTATTTACTTCATAATAGTAGTTGCTCTTAAATGAAAATGACCATTTGAAATCGGAATAAATTATTTAGGATAAAAAACAGCGGCGTAAACATCAGGTTAACGACATCTTGATTAGAGGCCATAATTTTCAACCATCAGTAAAACATTAAAATTATTTAAGTGATATTGAAATTCAAGTACTTACATATAATTTTTAAGTAAAACACGTTGAAGGAACAAAGAGTGTTTAATGAAATTACGACTAATACTAACTATTTCTTTTTATTTCTCAGTATCCCTTGTATTTTTAATTTTATCTATACATCATATAAACACCAACAACCAAAACAATAAAGAAACAGTTGGACCGATTTTGACGGGACTTTCACGTGCAGATTGCTACTTTTATTTAAGAAATTTTGTTTATTTCAATTACGGGACGGATTTTTATGCTACAAACTTTCATTTTGGCAGGGAACACCTAGGGCCGAACCCGAGCGAAGCAAGCGTGTGTTGCTAGTATATAATATTATATAATAAGTAAATAATAATATTTAACCTAAACTTTTGCATTCATTAAATCAGTTGTTATAATCTCATTCAAGCAAGCTAACCGTTGTATCATTGTATAGATATCATCAGGATCGTCTTTGTACAGTGTCGATGTTGTCGAAGTAGTTTGAGTGACGGCCTCGTGATAAGTGGCGATAATGTCAGTCTACCGGAACGGAATAATGAGGGCGACTACAAAACGCCTTGACTTCCAATCAGCTACGGAAAAAGCGGCCCAACTAAATGTGTAGAGATAATCAAAGGATCTCAACATTTTGTTGACGTTTAGTCTGTGCCAAATACAAAGCTAAAATGGGACCATAATGAGATATTCATAACAAGTTCTTTTATGTGTATTGAATACTTTGAACATACAAGTTAATACTTAATATAATGTAATTATTTAATTAATATATTTATTAAATGTGTTTCTTCACTTGTGCACTATAATATCTCCCGCGCCGTTGGCTAGTCTCAATGAGATTGGCCGCCGTGGCCGTAATCGGTCGGGAGGACATCATAAGCTCAATGATTGGTACTAAAACGGCTGGACGGACGAATTTGGATGAGTAAATGACACATAACTCTAAACGGGGTGTTACAGGATGGCTTACGCATTAAACCACGATGTCTGGATTGTAGGTCTCTTTTAGAAGATCACACAATCAAGAAGTTCTTCAATCGGTACACTCATTCTCAGAGAAGTACGAGGGGCAATTTACATGGTGTACCGCTCACCAAAGCAGGTCATCTCCATGTGTCCCTAGCTCATCCGGGTTTCACGCAAGGCTGGATAGCCGGATGTCAATGAGACATCTATTTCAATTTCCACCACCACGACAAGGTAAACACATATCCGGACATCCGGGGGACCATAAATATTTGACAAAAGTAGACGCTGTCTGTATATAATATTATAAATATCAATAAATAATACCTAGAGGTGCACATATACGGAGCAATGATAAGTTATTGTGATACATCAGTACATTAATACATATACATAAAATTGAAGTGTCTGAATTTCATTTCAAATTAATAGCTTTTCACTACATGCATATGAAATAATATACGTAATATACGGCACTTACATCAAAAAATCAATTAATAATTATTGTCTGTCTGTCTGTTTGTTGCTAATCTCTGAAACTGCTTGACCGATTTTGACGAGACTTTCACTCGCAGATAGCTCATGTTATAAGGAGTAACTTAAAAAGTACTTAAGGAGTAAAAAATCATGAAAACCGTCTAAGTTATTTTAACTTACGCCCAGCAAGTTAGTTTTTATAAAATAAAAGTATTTAATAAAAGTATAAAATAAATTTCAAAGACAAAATAACGAGTTTACATTAACATTTATATTTTGTAAGGCGTCTTAAGTAAGGGAAATGCAAGTATATTTTATTTTAATCGTAACAACATTCCATTTAGAAGTCGGGCGCTAATGCGTGAAGGCGAAATATGAATAACAAAACGTGTAAAGACATCTGCTTTTCTGAAAGCGTAGAAAGCAAAATTTAATATTAAATTAAGGTGTTGCGTGGAAATCGAGAAAGGAGCAAAGGTGGGTATAAATCCCCATGATATATGAGACTCGGATCGGGGAGCGTTGACATTTTTGAGGTAACATTTTTAGGTTTTCCTCGCTTACCTGAGTAGGTACTTGTAGTTTTGTATTATAAATACGTTTCGCGCAGTGTATTATGTCTTCGTAGCCATGTTACTGCATTTGGGAAATAAATGTGGCTTAACTTAACATATGTTTAGAAAACAGAAATGTTTTTTTATAAACGTACAATATTTACTTAAAATGGTATAAATATAGGTAGATATATTTTTGTAACATATTTTTGTTGCCAATAAAAAATTGGCATCAAAAATATATATAGTTTAATGTCGCACAACTTCAAAAACATGTATAAAATTAATTGATACACAATAAAGGTATGTATAAATATTAAAATAACGAGTTCAAAACTAAATTGCACGTAATACATTTATTGCAGAAAATGCACCGCAGAATAACAATTTACATCCCAATGCGAGTCATGAAATGGCTTTAATATATTTAAATATGCGATTCTAGTGTATATGTTAATACAATACAGACTGTTATAGAATGTATGAAAATTGATAGTTCGAAGTTTGTTGTAAGCTGTATAAAGTGTTCAAAACAACAGCAATGCATATACCGATGTCATGAATAAAGCATACCGCGCCAGTTCAATTTTCCGCCGGTCCACCCAGGCCTCTTAATGTCTTCTGACTATGTGATATCCAATTTTGGAACTATACAATATTCATTTTGAACTGGTTTGTGTGGCTTTGAATAAATATATCCGGACGCGACAGCTAGTTGACAGCAAATGCGATTTTCTGCTTTGCGACGTAACGCAATATCTATCATTAATGCTCGTTTGTAATTAATAGAGTCGAGAAACTATATGCCTAGAGTTTAGATTGCTAGATATCCTAATTCGAAATTAGATCCATACAAATAATGTCGAATTCCTATCGGAAAATAACAGGTTATTGGGAGATACGAATTTCAATTCGCTTTAAAGAGATATTTGAAAAGTAATGAAATATTAATTCTGCGAGTGGTTTCAACTTTATTTATTGGCCTGTATCATTTACTTGAACTCAATTAAAAGGCTTCGTCAATTGAGAATAATAAAACCTTAGTTTATAAGCCATAATATTATTTCTATAATTATTTACTTATTCTACACTTACAATTAGTTGTTTTATTATGCGTTGTTAGTTTTACTACTGTAGGCTATATCATCTGTTATATTAATTAATTTTCGAAATACTTTAATAAAACTCTATGACGCCAATCTTCAAAGTTCGATGATTATATATAATTAGAAAGTCAAGACTCTTTGATGTAGGGGTGAAACTTTATTGATTACCTTTCAATCATCTCTCAGGTAAATACGAATATTTTGATTATAAAATATATATTTCAGCTTAATTAATTTAATTAAAAAACAATAACGGCAATCATCTTATGATAATTAAATACTGTTGTAACACGTTGTTTGTAGCGAATATAAATTTCACAAAACTTTACAAGCGTTCATTGTTTATAGCATACTTATAAATGTAATTGTGGGATGAAGAGCCATTCTAATAAAAATAATTATGAACTCGATCTAATAATGATACTATTTTTGTAATAAAAGACGTATTTCATTTTATTACATGGTGATACCGGCTATTATAAAAATGTAAGTACCTACTACACAACTTAAATCGTCTTCAACTATTATAAGAACAGTACCTATAGTAATAGTACCTACAGTCAATAATAATGTATTAAGCAAAATGTTGCCATTGATTGTCAATATAAGGTAGCTATTTTGAAATCACTTACAAACCAATGAATTAAACATAATTTTACTATACGATATCTTTTTTGGGGAACTGTATAGAAATTATATTTCTTCATATATGTAGATTGCAGGTATATAGCTATATGAAAATATTCACAACTACAATAGATCGTCACGATAGCTGTTAAGTGGTACGGAATAAATTTATTTTCGAGCTGACGAGACGCGGATGACCTGTTCGCGTTTCTACACAATTAAATTTAATTAATTTGAATAGTTCGCGCGTCGTACCGGCTAATGGCTTGAATACGTCTGCCTTTGTACAACGCTATAAATATAGCGATGTTGTAGTGCCTGAGAATAAACTAACTTCTGTTCTTAAGTACATGCATAGTGAACATTTTTAATTCTATTTATATCGTAAACTAGCGTTTTCCTGTGGCTCTGCACTCTTTTTTCTATTATATATTACACTAGCAACTCTCTTTGGTCCAAGTTATAAATTTATAAAGACCCGGATAACTAGCTATCATGATACCAATTTTATCAAAATCAGATGCAGTGAGACAGACAAACATACAAAAAAGCTAAAAACTATAGAATCGGTTGTGTCGAAAATAATTACTATTTCAATAAGATTTTCCAAAACTTTTAAGCATACATTTGGACTACATTTGACAAAATATCTTGTGTTTTTACCCTACTTGAGATAAATTTATGACACAAGTTCTAAACAAACTATGTTGAATTCCAATTTCTAGTAAGTAGAACTGCAGTTGGCAAGCAAAAGGCGGTGGTAGCCCAGCGGTAACGCGCTCGCTTGTAATAACCGAGTGATGCGGGTTCAAATCCGGGTCTCGCACCTCTGATATTTTCATGTGCGAATCATTTCTATCATGATTACCACTTGTCTTACGGTGAAGGAGAATATCATGAGGAAACCTGCATGTCTGAGAAAACCTGCATGTCTGAGAAAACCTAGCAAGTTTTCGTAAGACATGTGAAGTTCGCCAACACGCACTGGGCCAGCGCGGTGGACTATGGCCTGTTCCCCTTCTTACTGAGGGAGGCCCGTGTCCAGCAGTGGGACGTAAAAAAGGGCTGACGACGAGAACTGCGATTGGATAGGGTATTGAAAATCGGCTGTAGACAAACGATATAATATGTTAATAACGAGACGCTTTTCTATATATTATTTTCCTGTGTCGATTATCTTATCTACCCTTTGCTCTACCATGTAAGATACTATATATTCCAATAATGCATTTCTGTACGTTTTTTTATAATTCAACATAATTTCTATTGTTATTTAAAAGTAGATTGCGATATATACCTACATAAAAGAAAAAAAACACTAGTAACCGTCAAAAACTTAAATTAACTTCATTTTAATAACAATCAAATATGACAATTGGGCCTTATAAATACAAACAAAACCATTAGAAACGGCTATAGTCTATTCTATAAATATTATTTATATTAATCAGGCATTAATCCACGATAGTTTCTTCCATATGCCGTCCACGGAACAGCGCGTGCCGTGTCATCGTGGACTTATCGCTTTAACGAACGCCGCGCCTGTCACTGGCCGTCACACACCGCCCCTCGAATACAATATGAATTTAAAAATGGAATAATAATTTTTAAATATTGCCAGCTAGTTCCGAAACAATTCTATTTTTCGTTTGTAAACTGCGAGTGCGTTTTAATCGTCGGGCCGTTATCAGATTATTCCGTTTTAATTGTTTCTCCTTGTTTCAAATATTGCTTTTTTTAATTGACTTGGTTTTTCCATTTTTGGCATAGATTATTATATCATACAAGTTTTTATTAAGGATTTTGTACGTTAGAATTCTAGTTAAACAATATCTAGCAAAACTATTTTTAACTACGTAAAATATACATAATTTATTGTTCACTACTTCGGGATCGTGTTTTCTCAAGTACATGACCTTACTTACTTCGAATTCCCTTACTTTAACCGCGGGATCCTTTGCGTATATGTCATAAGGTAAGTCCAATTTTCTTGCGGGATAAAAAAATGAAAGAATTTTTTATAGTTTTAGTTTTTAGTTTACCCATGAAAGCCTTGTTTTGGTTTTTGGTCCAGTTATTGCCAGCCTGAAAATATATTATCAAAATACCTTTTATGTTAAACGACTTTGTCGTGCAAAAAATCTACACTAATATGTTAAAAATAAATAATCAGTGTTCATCAATAAAAACTCTACTCGCCAATCTACGAATTGAACGAAAATAAAATAAAATTGTAGAGCTTTTTTAATTGGAGCTTGAAAAAATTATTCCGATCTTTGTCTATTTTATTATACATGAAATTTCTCTTCTTAATAGTTAAATTTTGGAAAAAGACTGATACGCTTGTATTAAATAACATTAATTTCAATTTTCTAATAAAACGAACGAGGGCTGATAGATTACAGAACTTTTTTTCTACCAACCTAGAAATACCTACTTTAACAATAAATACTTCAATAATAAATGGAAGGTAAATTCAGTACATATAAAATTAATCTATAAATGCCAGTTCGTGGTCTTGTTAAAAGTTTACTTTCATCAACCAAAACCATATCCTTGGGAGAGCGTAGAGAATCATTACGTCTTTACATTCTTTCCGACTACATATGTTTTTATGGTAAATAAGCTTACTCTTTGTGAAGTGATTTGAGTAAAGGCCCAGTGTCTAACATACGACTGAATTATTGTTGTTATAAGATTATGAAGATGTAATTATATAGCAAGGCTAGGCTATTGTATTATGGTATCGAAAGATTCCGTACCTATTTAAAGTAATTTTTATTTACTTAAACCATGACGCGAATATAATTAGAAGTAACTTTACTAGAAGCTCTCATTTAAATTTTAAACAAGCTCAAATAAGTAAACTGTTGTTAAACTCCCACAAACACAATTGAAACTTTCTACATTCGCGGTTGAAACTTATACATTATACTTCTTATAAAATATTACATTTATAAAATGTAATGTGTTTTAAATGTACTGTCATATATACTAAGTGCAAAACTGTCCCAACCATACATGAAAATCGTATTTTTCAACCGACTTCCAAAAGGAGGAGGTTATCAATTCGTCTGTATTTTTTTTTTTTTTTTATGTTTGTTAGCTCATAACTTTGAGCTGGGTGAACCGATTTTGATGATTCTTTTTTTATTTGAAAGGTAGTGCTTCCCATGTGGTCCCATTTTAATATTTTCCAGTTCTGATAATGGCATCCATGAGAAAACCATAAAAGTCTTAATTTTGCATTAAGTATTTGCGCGACAAATGGACGAATAACTCAATATCACGCCAACCGATTTCGATGATTCTTTTTTTAATGGAAAGGGTATACTTCAAGGGTAGTTTGATGAGAGTTTGGTAAGGTTCTGATGATGGGATCCATGACAAATTATCGGAACTCTTCAATTCTTAGGAGCAAATTAACGATGCTCGGCCGAATCTTTTATAGGCTATATGGATATTTGAGTCACGTACCGTAACGGATGATGGAAGGTACAACTCCTCAACGGTTAGCAGTTTAAAGAAAATTCTTTCAATATAATACGCAATTATGAACGGATAGTTGTATACTTTCAGGCTATTAGGTTTACCTCATAATAGAAGGAAAATTTTTATAGTCATTAACACAATACGTATCTACTTTCCGCAAAAAAGTTAAAAATAAATTATTTTTAACAAAAAAACAAAAACCGACTTCCAAACTTAATAAATCTAAACTAAAAAGTAGAAAATAATACTTTTAAGGACTTTGTTAATTTTGAAGTCGGTGCCAGCCAAAGCAAAATAGCCCTAAATAGATACATATTTGATTAATCTATCAATTTGTAAACATAATCTGGCTGGCACCGAATCCAAAATTAACAAAGTCCTTAAAAGTATTATTTTCTACTTTTTAGTTTAGATTTATTAAGTTTGGAAGTCGGTTTTTGTTTTTTTGTTAAAAATAATTTATCGTAAAAAAAAGAAGTGAAATAATTATTCAAAACTTTAACTATATTTTTACAATAGCAGACATGACACAAAGTAAGAAAATGAAAAATTAAATTGTTACATCTCTATTATGTATTCATAAACACAAAATAATATTGGGACACTTTTGCACCTAATTGGAAAAAATAAAAATTCGAAGCTGTAATGTTTAGTCCCAAGACCTTTTGCTCTCATCACTTCTGCAAATCTCTTCGGCATACTTCTAACAAGTTTTAAGCAATAGTCAAGAGAAATTTTATATTGTTCTCGTACTCGTTTAATTAAAATATTGACATCAGTCAACCATCATCAGATGGTGGTGAGTCGTAATCCCTTAGTAAAGTATTATTCAAGTCTATCCTTAATAAATGTAAATAGAATTTATACTAGGTATGAGACTATTTTACGACTTCATATTGCTGAAAATAGCTCTCTGGGCACAAGGTTGGTAGAAAAAATACAAAGTTTGGTTTTAATTTGTTCATGATATAATTAATTACATTTTAGTGTTTGAATTAAAATAACTAATCGAATATTTAAAGAAAGTCCACAAATCAGTAAAATATAATAATATTATACGATTTCATAATTTTATATCATAGCCAAATACCAAAATTTAGATTGAAAATTTAAAGGAATGTAGGCAAACCCATCGTATATGCTACATAAATAAACGAGAAATCATCAAAGGGGTTGCTAGAAGAGGGCGTCATGTTACCCCTCAATCAATCACAGAGATGAGGGCGTACTATTGAAAAATAGTAAGTATAAAAAACATTTAAAGTTAAGAAAACTCGACACATTCAGATTTATGACTTTTTATTAAGTTAACTTTGTTTATAAATCTTGTTAAACTAAAAATATTAAAATGAGCAAAATTATATATATAAACTAGCGACTTATCCTCATTTCACTCGGGTTCGTCTCTAGATTTAGCGCGAGCGTAGCTGCGGGTTTCGCTAGCTAAAATAAATAAAATTACTAGAGATGTGCCGACTAGTCGCCGACTAGTCGGTAAAGCCGACTAGTCGGCCACTTTTATAGTCGGCGAATAGTCGGCGAAAAGCGCCGACTAGTCGGCTTCTTACTTTGTATGTATTTCTCAATAAAATATATGGAGGAATCACATTAAATAATAAGGTTGGTCCTTAATGTTATGATATTTCTAGTTAACAATCTGTTTTACACATTTTGAAATAACAAGCAACCTTTCGTTTGGTAATTACTTTCTAAAATCACTTAGTTTTATACAAAAAAAAATATTTTATTTTCACATATTTTATTAATAATTAAAATTGCTTATTTTCAATTACGTATTGTCTTACTAACAAGCAAAACATACCAAAAATTTTTTTTTTTATCTTACTTATAAAAAATTTTTTTGTCGAATCTTCACGATAAAGATTCTCGATATAGAGGCCGAATCTACAGTTTTTAGAAATTTTGTCTGTCGATCTGTGACCGTATGATGAGAAATCTACTGGACAGATTTTGATGAAATTTTGAAATCTGGTATGATAATAGCTGGTTATCCGGGTAAACATGTAGTATACTTTTACCCCCCAGAAAATATCTCATTTCGGAGAAATCTAGTGTGAATCTAGTGGCAAACCCAAGCGGAGCTATGTTGAGTTTCTACTACGTATAATAAAATTCTAACTTAGTCGAATCTGTACATTGAATATTTTTTAGAAAATCTAATTGAAATAGTCTTCATTAACAATATAGAGGCCGAATCTACATTTTTCAGAAATTTTATTGTCTATCTGTTTGTGTGACCGTATCACGAGAAAACCACACATTTTTTGGGCAGATTTTGAATAATGATAACTGGTTATCCGGGTTAACATACAGAATACTTTTTACTGCACGAAAATATATTATTTCTGAGAAATCTGAACTAACAAACCCAGGCCACTCAGAAAGTATTGCGACAAGAAGTTTTTATGTAAGAGACTGGATAAAGTATTTTGAAAATATTATTATAAGTAAACATAGGAACGTTACACTTTCAAAATTTCCCACCGCATTTTTGCGAGACATTTTAATCTATCATGTCTCATTGAGAAATTAATCTGCGCCGGGAACATCTTCGCACTATGATTATTTACGATTTCATGTATCGCCTGACGAATCGTACGATAAATACTGCAAATGACATTCATGGATGATGGCAATCGAGTATCTAACGATATAATAATAAATCTAACGATAACTATAACGAATTCAAGCACGGTCGTCCAACTTTAGGGGGACGAAGAAAGAAGTGGTCGCCCTGTGACGGCTTTTACGGAAGAACGTGCTAGCAGTGAAAAATTTAATCTTTCACGAGCATCTTTTTGTGAGGAGGATTGTTTTACACTGGGTGCCACACAATCTCACCGATGCTACAGGTCCTGGATGTATCAATGCGATTCAAAACGAAACGCCAGTCGAGGGTGTAGGTATTTCATAACAAATCAACGCCTACAAAAGTAAAGCGATCTAGAAACGGGGGAAGTTTTAATCGCGAGCTATTTCAATTTCAATTTGGCTATTTGATATCAATTCCTTTACGTAGAAGCAATAACGCTGAATGGTATGCTACAAAATGCTTGGCAGAAGATTTTTCTGTTGTGAGCAAAAAGCGACCAAGCACAAGGCTTCGTAGGCTACTCTTCACAATGATAACGCGACACACCGCGCCCAAAACGAAGGTTTTCCTGGACAGTACGCCGGCCAAACTACTGGATCGCTCTTCTTACAGTCCTGACCTAGCACCGCGTAACTTCCTTTATTTGCGAAAATAAAAAATCAGCTCAAAGGCATACCTACTATTTTCGTCGCCTGAAAATGCGCCCAGAACGTTCGAGCACGCTGTAAACGAGGTGTCTGCAGCGGACTGAAAAAATTGTTTCGAAAACTAGTTAAGACGCATGGAATTTTGTATATATGCTGGTGGAGAGTAATTGGAAAAGATTTAAAAAAAAATTTTGACCTATAGACCACTTCATTTTATTTTCGCAAAACTTTCTGTGTGTTAAAAAATCTAAGAATTAAGTTGCCGGTCTGTAAAACGCCGGCGGAGCCGCGAGAAATGCTAGTCTTCAATAAAACTGTGATGACCTTCACTATTCGGCTTAGCCGACTAGTCGGCTGTAAAAACGCCGTCTAGTCGGCTAGTCGGCCTAAGTCATAGTCGGCACATCTCTAAAAATTACTAAATAAAAAGTAGCCTATGTTACTTCTTATAACATTAGCTATCTGCGAGTGAAAGTCCCGTCAAAATCGGTCTAGACTCTAGCCGACTCAGAGATTAGCTGGAACAAAAAGCTGAACAAACAAAAATTATAAAAATTGATTTTTTCATGATAGTACCTTATATGCATGTTGTGAAAAGCTGTTAATTGAAATTAAAAGTAGGCACTTTAATTTTATTTATATGTACTAGATGTATAGATTTATAATATAATGTGTTAATACTCTAAATATTGACGCTTCCCTCTGAATTATTTAAGGATCAAATAAAAAAACAACTTGATAAATAACAGTTAGTGAAGTCGTCAAGAGGGCAGCCGTCGGGGTGAATGTCATGTGAGCCCATCATCCATCTTAAAAGACGAACCTACTTATCCTAGTGAAGTGAATATATCAATTGGGATAGAGAGTGTTAAAGTATTAAAACTTATAAATTCTTTCGACTCTTTGGTAACTAATTGGAAATAAACTATGATTATTTTCTTTAAAAAATCTTGAATAACCTTTTTAACTGTTGCAACTACAATTCAAAAATATTGTAGGTATTCAGATTTTTTACAGTAATAAGCTGAAAAGTATGTCGATTTCATTTATACATTATGTAGTTTTTCTTGAATTGATGTATATTGTATATACGACCCTACATTACAAACTTAATAGTTCAAAATTGTCAAAGTACGTACAGTCGTAAGCAATGAAATGTATACAAGTTGACAAGTTGACAAGTTTTCAAATATATGTGAACATCAAATGTTGCAAAAGAAAGTATACAAGCTTTGTGTCAAAATAAAGTATGCGTTAGTTGTTTCATATTTAAGTATACAAATTTATCAATTCATTGTAAATAACTTAAAATGAATATTTGTATACACGTTTCGTGTTATAAGTATGTAGTCATTAGTCTGTGCACAAAAATGTGCACAGTTTTGTGTTTAAAAAGCATAAAATAATGTTTTTGTATAAGTTTTCTAATACATATAATATACTGTATCATCCATTAACATTTTTTATTTTCTATTTTATAACATTTAATTTTTATCTCATACTAGCGGAATCCGCAGCTTCCCTTGCGCTTAAAATACACTATAGTAGGTAATAATGTATCACTACACAGTTAAAAATCGGTTCAATACTTTTTGTGTGAACGCGCACGTCCATTAGCGATAGTGGTAGCTGATATATTTTTTCTGTTTCAACATAAAACTTCCTAATAAACTAACTGGCAAATAAATGTATATGTATTCAGCCCTTCTTAACTCGGAACCAGATTTGAACCCGCATCAATATAATATCCAAGCGAGCACGTTACCACTGGGCTACTGTGTGTACCAGTACCAGAGTCTATGTAGCTGTCACGTCCATTGGCTGACTGAATATGTTTCATAGGCTTTGCTACTACTGACCAGATAAATTAATATGTAAACGTTGCCGTTCCGTCAAATATACATACGAAATATCTTTGACGGGACGGCAACGTCGCTTTTTTGCGTTTCGATACAAAGACGTCAACTTTAAATCTATTTCTAAAAGTCAAATTTAATTATTCTTTAATTTGCTTTGTTATGAGAAATATGTTTTGTAAATTCACTTCCTAATGTCATCTTGTAATAGCCTAGTCAGTATGGCTGTAGCTTAAACTTTATGAGCTTGCGATGCGAGTTCAAATCCCACGCGCGATAGACTTCTTTTTAATTTTTGTTAGTTTCGTGTAAAAGATATCTTATAACTTACACATTATATTATATAATGGCGATTGAAAGAAAAAAATGAAAAATAAAAATTTGATTAAAAAATAAAAAATAAAAGATCTGGCGAGGGCTACCCTACCCACAGAATAATAATACTCTGCCGGACTCTACATACGTATTATCACTTACGTGAGTAAAAATAGCCTACAAGACCTTCTTCTTACCTACCAAATATACACAAAATATTCATAGAATCGATAAAGTCGTTTCGGATGAGTTCGATAACAAACACGAGATTTTTTTATATATTAGAAAGATTATAATAAAATAGTAACTTAAACATTTATACTTTAAATTTTTTTTTTTAAAACAGTGACTGTAACGAATTGTGTATTGAATATAGACTCCAAAACAATATATTTTATTTAAATGTGTCTGTTTACGGTATGTCATCGTTTAACATAAAAAGTACTGGACTTATAAGTATTACTAAAATATAACGAAATGTTGTGTGTGATAGTGATAACATTGCTCGGGTCATGACTATGGATATTTTTTATTGCATAAAAATATTACATTTTTACAGGAAAACATTAAGAGAGTAGAAAATTTTTGGTCTTAAAAAGGCCTACAGAAAAGACTAAAATATCAAATCTCTCTCTCTCTCTCTCTCTTTTTCTATATCTTAAGCTAAGTAAAACGCGATTAACACAAAATAAGCAAACAAAACAAAAGTTCATCTGCGTGTCTATTTTACGCAAATAAATTTGGAACACAAACCTATAAATAATTACCACTAGCAAACCCGGCGCACTTCGCTGGGTTTAGGTTGAAATAAATTAAACGGTTTTAATAATTAAAGTAGCCTAAGTTACTCCTTATAACATTGGCTATCTGCGAGTGAAAGTCCCGTCAAAATCGGTCAGCTTTAGTCGTTTTAGGGAATAGCCAAAACCAACAGACAGACAGATACACAAAATTTTTAAAATTGATGTTTATTTAAGTACAGTATATACCTACTTTCATATGCATTTAGTGAAAAGCTGTTAATTTATAAATTAAATACAGGCTCTTCAATGTTATATATGTATTCTGATATATTATAATTATTTATGATCACATTACGATAAAATCATATTTTATAAGAACACTAAGAAATGTATCTTTTTTAAATAAGAAAATTTAGAGATTTGACAGCAATTCTAGTAATTTCGAATCCTTTTCTGAAAATGCTTTGTTACACTTTTAAAATTTGCAATAAACAGATCTTGTCCTCTAATTGTCAAAAGTTGAAAACTGTCATAATACGATGTTGTAAACGTGTTCTTATGACGGTACGCACTCTATTACGCGATTATATTTATGATCCTTGTATTATTTAAAATGTATCATTATGTATTGAATTTAAATACATAATAACACATTTTTAAAAACACACTTTTATGCGTTCTCCTTCTTTTTAATTTTATTTAATTTTCCTATGCAATAACCCTAAAATGTTTTTAAAAAGTATTTTTACAGTTATTTATCTAATTATTTAGCTTGCATATCATGGTTTTTAAAAATATGAGTGCATAGTACTGAATACACAGCATAGTCAGTACAATATTTTTTAAAATCGTGTCTGTTCCGTTGACTGCAGAGGAGATCTCTTATACCCTGGGTGCAGCAGTCAGGCCACGGTGAACTTTCAGATAAGCTATTACAATTATATAGCGTATTTGTATAAAAATCGTAATTATGCTGTTGAACTCTCAAGGAGACGTTTTGTTAGAAGCCAACCGTGAATGCAGCATTTAAATCATGATAGATCTAAGAACGGGCTATAATTAGTAAATAGTAATACAAAATGTTGTGCCTGTGTTGTTGACTACTGAGGAGATCTCTTATTAGGACCCAACCATGGACTCATCACCAAAACTATGGTAGACTTTACAGCGACCTTTGATAATTGAATTTATATATAAAATTCATATATACGAGTACAATTTTGTGTCTGTACAAAAGCTGTGTAGGAAAGCTCTGCTTGAAGTCAATTCAAGGTAGAAAATCAGTTCATAATAAAATTACTACTGCTTACGATACGCAGAAGCTTGCAAAAATACCCACTCTTCTTATAAAAAAATATATAAACGTCCTGGACGTTAGAAGTTTATTAAAGTTTAAAGTGTTCACATATTAGTGGAAGAGTCACCGTATTTGTATTAGAAAACTTTGTTAAATACGAAAATATTATTTTATGTTTTATTCATAGTTCGTAGACTAAAGGCTATATAATACTTATGACGCGAAACGAGCATCCAAATATTCGTTTTATAGTTTTTACAATAAATAGTAAAAAATGTATACTTAAATATGAAATCACTAACGGATACTTTATTTTGACACAAAGCTTGTATACTTTCTTTTGCAACGTTTGATGATTACATATATTTGAAAACTTGTCAACTTGTCAAGTTGTATACATTTCATTGCTTACGACTGTACATCGTACCCACATGAAATATGGTCGAATTATACTTCCTTCATTTTTAAGTTGTTCAATAATCTAAAGGCAAAAGCAAAATACTTCAGTGCCTTTTCCACCTTTGTTTATCGACTGTTTTTTGTTTTTGTTTTATAGCTATTGACAAGATATTGTTTTCAAAGGAAGTATGAGAAACATTTTTTAAATAAGGAGATAGGTAAATTCTAATCATGTTTTCCTCAAATTCTCTGCAATAGTTATGGTAATTTTTTTAAAAGACCGAATACTAGTAATTTAAAATGTGCACTAAAATTTTCCTATCTCTAAATTATATAACACAAAAGCCAGAATTTTTCCTTCATTAGTCTGGCAATCCATTATGACGAGGAAACGGGGAGTACGTTCAATACTTAGCATATTTACACAACTGATAAATGCGCCCTTTTTCTAGTTATCGTGCTGTGACGTGAATGGAACTGTTGCATTTTTCTTCAAAGATAACAGCAATCAAAGTAAGCACTGTTAAATGTTACGTTTATTAAAAGAATTCTTGAAGGAATTCTTTGTTCTAACTTTGTTTTTTTTTAGTTAAACGGCGTGACAGTAAAATATTATATAGATTTTAAATACATATTATATCTTGGGTTTCTCCCCTTTTTGCGTATCTATCTTCTCTCATCACGAAACAATGAAAACAGCTTGACGTATGAAGATGAATTTTGGCAGAGAGGTAGTTTGTAGTTAGTAAACGTCCGCTTAGAGATTTTGTGACAGGGTCGGATTAAGGAGGTTAAAGGACTCTCGCAAGTTTGTATTAAGGTTTTTCATTTTTTGTGCCACAAACTTAAATCTGGGAGGGAGCACCAAGAGACGTATCCGAGCGAAGCGAAAATTTTATATTCCTGTATAAAGCTAATAAACCTAATATTATTTTATGCATCAATGAAAATTATAATGGAAATTTAAGCAATTGAAGGGGTGTCTTGTAAAGGGTCCTATTTCAATGGTCTTTTTATAAGGCAATAATGGAGGGACTTGTTTTGCTAAAGCCACCATTAGTTTTTCTAATAACCGCTTTAGGGTAAAGAGTAATTGACATTACATTCTAATACTATTTTATATACTCAATTTTATAAAGATTTATCTAAATAATATCTAATAATATCTTACTTTGCGATTTCAAACAAAAAAGAAACATATTCATCAAGAAAATGAAATTATACATATATCAAAACAACGTTTAAACAGATATTATAAAATTATGCTATATCTTTTCGGATTTCCTCGCGGATTTATTTTGATTTTTGGTTCCCGACTTTACAGCAATCATGGTCACGGGAGAGACTGTCTGTCGGACAAAATCCGAAAAGATAGTTTCATTTATTATGTCAAATGTTCGCGTTAACCTAAGACAGCATTATTAGTCCAGAATCTGAAAAGTGTTATATTTTATATGATTTATTTTTAAGGAAAAAGAGAATTTTATTGAAATATAAATATAAGAAAGAACTCGGCGTCAGAACGCACCTAATTATATTGATCGTGAATAATTTCCATTAGTCCAATTTCTTCTAAAGGGCAATCAATTACGAGCCCCTACTGTTCAAAAGCTCGTCCTAAAAAGCTATATTTAAATAAATAACATTTCGGAATAAATAGCACGTACTGCCGATAGCATCAGTTATGAGATAATTTCATACCATGATTACATTGGGGGCTTGTATAGAAAATTGTAGTTTTTATATATAATATCGTTAAAAATATTATTATATTTTCTTCTGAATGCTTTTTAAATGTAATAAAATAAAAAAACTGTTTAATTTCTTAAAATAAATATTAAGATAATTAATATACAATTTAACAAAATCGTTAAACTGTATTACTCTAGTACCAGTCTAAACATAAGGCTTAGTAACTGACATTGCGCCGTTGGTGAATTTCGTAATAATAATATCAAGATCAAGATGCTGCAAATATAATAAATTAAACATTTCTGTTTTATAGAGAACTCTGATTTAGACCAAAGCTTCATTTATATGAGTCAAAATATTAAATCCAAGAAAATTAGAGCTTCCTAAAGTTCTCACTCCCATATAAAGCAAGAATCTTACATCGTGAACAAAATAATACACGAGAAAAGTTTCTAAGTATCTTTTTTAATACAAAATAGAGCTACGAAATATGTAGTAAGTAGCTTAAGGTAAATTTCTCTCACTTCAGTACATAGAGATATTTTTTTCTTTATACCGTCCATCAAGATGACGAATTTGTGGAGTAATAAAAATAATAGACTCGACATTACACTTCATTCTTGGACCTGCGACGTAAGAAGAAACAATTTATTTTTGCAGATATGACATGTAACAGCTCTTAATAATAACAATGAATAATATTCTCATATTTGACTAAAGTAACGATCCGTCTTACTTTCTTATCCTCGAACACATTATTTTCAACCGACTTCCAAAAGGAGGAGGTTATCAATTCGTCTGTATTTTTTTTTTTTTTTTTTTTTTTTTTTTTTTTTTTTTTTTTTTATGTTTGTTAGCTCATAACTTTGAGCTGGGTGAACCGATTTTGATGATTCTTTTTTTATTTGAAAGGTAGTGCTTCCCATGTGGTCCCATTTTAATATTTTCCAGTTCTGATAATGGCATCCATGAGAAAACCATAAAAGTCTTAAATTTGCATTAAGTATTTGCGTGACAAATAGACAAATAACTCAATATCACGCCAACCGATTTCGATGATTCTTTTTTTAATGGAAAGGGTATACTTCAAGGGTAGTTTGATGAGAGTTTGGTAAGGTTCTGATGATGGGATCCATGACAAAGTATCGGAACTCTTCAATTCTTAGGAGCAAATTAACGATGCTCGGCCAAATCTTTTATAGGCTATATGGATATTTGAGTCACGTACCGTAACTGATGATGGAAGGTACAACTCCTCAACGGTTAGCAGTTTAAAGAAAATTCTTTCAATATAATACGCAATTATGAACGGATAGTTGTATACTTTCAGGCTATTAGGTTTACCTCATAATAGAAGGTAAATTTTTATAGTCAATAACACAATACGTATCTACTTTCCGCAAAAAAGTTAAAAATAAATTATTTTTAACAAAAAAACAAAAACCGACTTCCAAACTTAATAAATCTAAACTAAAAAGTAGAAAATAATACTTTTAAGGACTTTGTTAATTTTGAAGTCGGTGCCAGCCAAAGCAAAATAGCCCTAAATAGATACATATTTGATTAATCTATCAATTTGTAAACATAATCTGGCTGGCACCGACTCCAAAATTAACAAAGTCCTTAAAAGTATTATTTTCTACTTTTTAGTTTAGATTTATTAAGTTTGGAAGTCGGTTTTTGTTTTTTTGTTAAAAATAATTTATCTATAGAAATGTTATCTTTCTTATTCCTTGGAAACTATTACATATACCGCCGCACTCAGAGTTACTTAAAGAACCATTAAGTCGAGAATCTCAATACTAAAGAACCACTTAATGGTTTATTAAGTGACTCTGAGTGCGGCGGTGAAACTTCTATATAAGTAGACTTCTGGATTTTTTAAATAAAATGAATGAGGTAGATAAAATGTACAAAGATTTTATGTTTCATAATCCTATTACTTGTTAACAGCAATTGACGTTAACGAACGAATATTTTATTAGAGAATGTTGAAACGATCTGCCTTCTATCTACCCGTTATAATATTACCAGTGAAGCTTATATATAGCTTCCAAACAAATAAAAACGTTTTGTAACCAATTTTTGGATAAACAGGGATAAAATTGTAAGAAATAAGAAGTACATTTTTTTATTAAAGAAGTCCACCTCTTAGTAATCTAATCCGTGGTTCATTTTCATAACGATTTTAAGTAATTATGTATTATATTTATTTGTTATTTGACACTCGTAACGTAATCAAAACCTACAGGGTACTTCCCATTGACCTAGAATCATGAAAGGCTATGTCTAATATCACAAGTAAAGGGAAAATATCAGAATTTTTGTTTATTCTCCGGAACCCTCTGTGTCCGAGATAGACGCGAGTCTATTTTGTTTGCCTAATTTATAATAATCAAATTTAATACGAGTTATAAAACGCATGAGTGTGGTATTGAAGTACTTCTTTTCATATATAATTAAATAATCTTAAGAAAATGTCGCCATTTACGCATATGTACAAATACATAAAAAAAATTATAAAATGTTACCCCCACAGAATATCCATCATCATTTCTTCTTACTATAATTTTACGAAAAATGAATTTCAACCACAAATTCCACCGGCGATTGGCAATAAATGTTCATACGATGTGCTCACTCATGCCCGCCTTAATGAACTGCGCATCCCAAAGAATCGCGAGTCTGGACACGTAGTAAGGGAAGACAGCACTTTCCCTAGAGTCGGTGCATTAAAATGAAGCGTTTAATCAATCGATATCTCATGTTGTTTCGCCCGTTCCAACTTTATATTAAAAACATTTCTGAAATAATGTGTGGTATACGTATAGTTTAAATTATATATAAAGATTTCTGTTCTTAAATTCAAATTCAAATATTCTTTATTGCACACTACAAATTAACTTTAAACTGTTTTTCTTAAAAATAATGTTACATAGTTTAATATATAGTCATTAATTTACATTTGTCTACATTACTTCATACATCTATACTTGTATAAAGAGAATCAGCGAAACAGATTAAGATGAAATTTGGTAAAAGATAGTTTGAGACTCTAGGAAAGACAATAGGATTGTTTTTATCCCTTATGGGGTTTAAAGATGGATAAAAATGTGTATACTGAATTAATCATTTTTCCACGTACACTAATATAGCCTTTAGTTTCCATTCGAAACTATCAGTTAAAAAGTGCAAAGGGACGAAGAAAGTCGCCAGTTATAAATATTAAAAATATATTTTTTTCTAATTAATAATTATTGATCTAATTACTTACAAAATGTTGCATAGCTTAGATAATCCACAGAGGTCATGTTGCATGATAATTTATAATCTGTGAGTGTAACAATTACAACGATGTCATAATTTTCAGATGTTCCAAAGTTTCGAAATTCGCTTTTCCTCAGGCTCCTTCGCTGGAGCATTTTAGGCGCCCAGATTCTTACTGTTAACTATAAGTATTAATACTGTTTCCCCCAATGTTTCCGCGCTATTTCGTCTTTGCTTATTGCTTAGGGTGTCGGCCGCACAATTTTATTGCCGCCAATT
Source organism: Boloria euphrosyne (assembly GCA_951802675.2). Lineage (NCBI taxonomy): Eukaryota > Metazoa > Arthropoda > Insecta > Lepidoptera > Nymphalidae > Boloria > Boloria euphrosyne. The sequence goes on from OX637877.1 coordinate 8,817,594, forward strand.
GTATGTCTTGTATACACTGCGACACTTTCCCTTTATGAATGTTATAGTTTATTATGCCCTCCCCCAATTTAAGAGTTTCTAGTACAAACACTTCCAGAGTTACTTTAATTTTGAAGGGACAAAGTTGAGATCTATTCTATAGATACAGAGAGCAAAATGGCGTACACTCTGAATGTAATTACTGCGACGGTGACTGTCGAGCACTCTAAGCAAATTAGTGGTAGTAGAGGTGTTTGCAAAACAAAAGATTGGATATTGGTATCGAATCAATATTTTTTTAAGTTATTTTAACTAGTATCTTCGGTCTTATACTTTGTATTTATATATGTAAAAACGTACGCACATAGAAACTTTTGTTATTATAACAGACTAGACAATTAAATTATTATATCATATATAAAATTACCGATTCTTAGAGGATGCTAAATTGTGCGCCATATTGTATTATAATGCAACCAATAAAACCTTAAACTGCATTTTGTATCATAAGTGGATTGGCCACTTAAAGTGTATTGATACTATAATAGCATCAGCATTATACGACTAAATAAATTTTCTTTAATAAAATTTTTCCGCTTAGGAACAAAAGTGAGATTAAAGTTTAACTAGAACTTATACTATAGAGGTAAAACCTATTTTTTGAACGTTAAATTTCGGCACCAAATGCACTAAACCATTTACTTTTAAGGTAGTGGTAGCTCAGCGATAACGCGTCGCTTGTATAACCGAGTGATGCGGGTTCAAATCCGGGTCTCGCACCTCTGATATTTTCATGTGCGAATCATTTGTATCCTGATTACCACTTGTCTTACGGTGAAGGAAAACATCGCTAGGAAACCTGCATGTCTGAGAAAACCTAGCAAGTTTTCATAAGACTTGTAAAGTCCACCAACACGCACTAGGCCAGCGCGGTGGACTATGGCCTGATTCCCCTCGTACTGAGGGAGGCCCGTGCCCAGCAGTGGGACATTAAAAAACGGCTGTTGATGATGATTATGATGATGATTTACTTTCACTAATGAATTAAAGCTGAAAATTTTTTTATGGTTATTTGTTTGTTTGAAAGCGCCTATGTCTGGAAGGCTTTGCTATGACCGTACAAGCATATTTTTACACGAATGCCTAGGAGTTGTTAAGTTTTCAGGTTCATTAAGGATATATAGAAAATATTCCTTAACAAAAATGCCGGAATATTATAATATCACCCATAAGAAGTATAATTTAAAACTGGTTGGCTTAATACAAACTTATTCACTTATTAAGGTCAACAGTTAAAAAATTAGCTCTTTATATTATTTAAGGCATTCCTTAGTTTAACATTACATTATTCAAGGAAAGTCATAAAGTAGTTTATCATTTGAGATTTCAGATATGAGCAGAATTTGGGCCGCAAAATTCGCAAACTATTGTTGGAAGTTGTCTGGACCTTTCAACTGACCGCGGGCTATCTCATGTTAAACCAAGTGCCAGATGTATTCGTAGCTAAACGCATTTCCTTTCATGTTAACTACTGATATTACTTGATACCCTTAATTGGCGGAGTTTTCTTGTGAAATATGAGTATTCAGAGGATGTATCTATAAGTATTGGTAGTGTTTTAGATGATTTTTGTTCGAGTGACTTAAACTCATTGGCTTGCGTGAGTTTTGATATAAAGCAAATTTAAAATACTTATATGGGGATAAATAAGTTCCTCGAAAAGCAAATGGGTACAAGTATGTATATGTTATTGCGCTTATTTCTGTAAACTTGTGTATACATTTTTTAGTTTTACCCTCAAATTGTAAATTGTCTGGCTTGTGAATTTGCGATGTACCCAATAGTGTTAGTTTTAGTAATTGTTAATTTCTCATATAAGTGAATTGTAATATTCTTCTTGAGAAATAAATGATCTTAAACCTAAAAAAATATATGTCTTATCTTAGGATTATAGAGTACAAAACGAATTATCAATTTTGAAATCATTGCTAGCACATAAAGATTAGCGCGATCAAACAAATAAAGAAGAAAAACACGAATCAAAATCCCCATTACGTAAAAAGCGAGCTACAAAGATGGGAAAAAGTTGACGAAGGAACACAGTATTAAACCGTCATAAACATTCACATGTTATGTAATAAGACTCGTAACTAGTATACACCGTCAGTTTTTTTTTAAATTTTTTTATTAGTTTTAATTACTTTTATTGTTTAAACCCTGTTAAAAATTATTTCTTTTCAAGACAAATTGTAATAATTGGCCTTAAATCCACCGTTTAGATTTTGAATGACTTGTACCCTATGACACTTGTATTATCAAGACGAATTTAACGACGTGTAAATCATTAAAACGTCTAGTAATTACGAGGGAACATAGGGTCGGATATATCTATGCATATAAATACGTATAAATAAAATTGAAATGTCTGCTTTTAATTCCAAATTATCAGTTTTTCACCTAATGCATATAAAATTATATACTGCACTAGAATTAAAAAGTCATTTTTTTATAATTTTTGTCTGTCTGTTTGTTCCGGCTAATCTCTGAAACGGCTGGACCGATTTTGACGGGACTTTCACTCGCAGATAGCTAATCTTATAAGAAGTAACTTAGGCTTCTTTTATTTCATTAAATAAATTGTAAAAACCGTTTAATTTATTTTAACTTACGTCCAGCGAAGATTTTATGTAAGGTTGTGTAGGGTATACCTATATAAATCAATATATTCATTATTTCAAAATTTTTTTTAAAACGTAATGAGTATGATACCATAGTGTGCGTCTACTTGAAACTAATATGTTGTATGAACAATTTACGAGTACTTCTCGCATTTGATAGGGAATAATGACCGAGATGGGCTTTCCTGATAACAAAGGAGTAGTTTGAAATTTATTTGAAGCATAATGTTATTAAAGATATTAGTTTATTTATGGTAATGTGAAATTGTTATATTCATTTCTTAGTATCATACTAATAGTATTAATGTTTACTTATATTAAAGCTTTAATTTTTAGGGTTCCGCGTCTAAAGGATGCCTGTATCATACACTCCCCTATCCTTATGCCCTACCTTTAAAGGGTTGTCTCCTGAATTATGAGATGCTGGTATATCTATGTATATCGTGTTAGTCCTGAGAAGCAATACACAGCGTTACAAAAAAAATACGTAACTTTGCCACCACTTTAAAAAGTGCATTTTAGAGTATTTTAGATTTTTGCATTATCATAAAAATATCAGAATGTAAACTTAAACTGCAATTCTAAAAAAAAAATGATCGATTTTTTACAATGATGCATTGTTTATCTATTTGGGATTGCAACATTTAAATTTTGCACTTTTAACAGCTAAACAAGTACAGCTCTGTACAAAGGGGTTCTGTTTCAATATAACGCCAGTGAACCGAGCTATGAAACAAAGAATAGTTAATGTGTACCTAGCGCATATGTGGCAACACTTAGACAAAGCTTGGAACGCTCGTTTAAAATAAACATTTAAAATATTGCTAACAGCATCTGTTTATATTTTTAAAAGCTGTACTCTTTTTAATTGATAGCCTTTTGCATTTTATTGGCTAAATTTTTAAAAGAACATGTAGAGATTTTATTTTCATATACCTAATATGTAGTTCAAAAATGATGTTGTATTCATTTCTACGGATAATATTTATCATACTAATTATGTAACTATGATATTTTTTTATCACAAGCATCTTTTTAGAAATTAATCGAGTTTCGAGAGAATATTTCGTTAGAATTTAGGTGGAAATGTTAAAGTGATGAGAAAAATAAAATACTTACCTATAAACTACGTACATAGAGTCTAGAGCTAGACGTATAAATAAAATTGAAAGGTTTGTTTTTAAGAATAGTAATATGACAACATATACTTACATCAAAAATATAAGTTTTTAAAATGTTTGTCTGTTTGTCTGTTGGTTCCGGCTAATCTCTGAAACGGATCTAGAAAGACTAAGTTTGTTCGTTGAATATGTTATGATTTATTTTATGACACTTATGAGGGATACTGAAGTCGAATGCAATTATTATTATATCTGCAAATAATATCGCTGTCATAATAAATCATTCGCTGTATTAAAAATGGTAATAATTCATTGAAATATATAATTGGTGTATCCTTGCATTTTGAATTATGTTTGTCGAAAAAACACAAGTGTAATGTAAACCATGGCTGAAATATTATTTACGAGGCAAAAAATCGCATTGTGGGTATTACGAATACTGTGCAAACAAGCCAATAAGCGCACACGCCCGCGCCAGTGTGGACCCGCATTAAATTTGTTTTCGTTGAAATTTTTACCTGCTGCTTAACGATTATCGTTATTTCACATTTGGGCCTGAGGAAGACATTTATGATTCTGATTAAATTCTTGGAACACCGAAATTTTATACACTTTTTAAGTAATTCCGTGATATACTAATATACCATAACCTCAGGGTTTTTTAAATACTTAATAAAACCGTATTGCGTCCATATAAAAATACCTGTCTATTTTCGAATAATCCTTTAGCTTGCAACATTTTGTAATATTAACGTACATATTTTTTATTTTTAATAGCACATCAAAAAAAGTGAAACACCGTCATTTTATGATAATGGAAGGATTCCCTCCAGACTCTAGTGAGTGGCGGAGGCTTTTAAATTTACGGTTTACGCATGATGAGTGAGGTTTATGGTTTGCAACGTTTAAACTCTGCAAGCTAATGTAATATGTCTCTGTATACCGTAAAAGGCAGGTAGGAAACTTTAAATGGAAATTTTATATAGTTCCCGTAGCAGATAAAGTAACAAGTACAATATTATAAAGTTTACGTCTTTGAGTAAACAAATTCAATATTAATACTATAGGTATTTTTGTGTGTACCGAGAATATTCTCTTAAGGTATAACACATCTAATATCTTTTATATTCAAACATACCGCGTTCATTGATTAAATATTTTAATTTATCTACGGCTGCATAATTTATTCCATTTTCATATCGGGCACGATCGCGCGAGTTATCCTCGTGAGCCCACATTTTTTAATAAGTTTCATGCAAATCAGAAAGCTCTAGACTTAATATCGGCTTGATCATCTATATCAACGGAATTGAAAAGATTCCGTACGTCGAGTGAGGTCCTACTTGACGAAGGTATTGCCTTTGAGAGGTCTACTTACAGATTTTGATATAAGCGCCGAAACCTGAAGAATATTTTTATGATATCTTGAAAGTGAATTTAATATTTAAAAATTTTACAAAGTTATTTTTATAAAGTAAATTACTCATAAATGAGATATCTTTCTGCAATTAAAAGTCCTACATTTTGACCCGAATAACCAGTTATCATTATACCAAATTTCATCATAATCTGTTAAGTGATTTTCTAGTAATGCGGTCACAGACAGACAGACAAAATTCTGAAAATTACATATTCGGCCTCTGTATCGATAATATTATTATATTATTAACTATTTCAATAAGAATTTCCAAAAAATATTTTATTGTAAATACAAATTCATCCAAGTTAGAATTATCATTTATCTTTATAAACATTTTTCACGGTAAATTGTAACTTGGTTTATTTTCCAAAGACTATCAAGTGAAAGCGGAAGGACCCTTAAGAGTCAGAGTGACAGATGGCTATCGGTTCACGACTGCGATACAGTACATAAAAGCAACGAGCCCGATTGATCTCATTGACAGCGATACGATAAACGTTATCCGAATGATTAGAGTATCAGTTATTTAATTATTCTAATTATGAGGAAATAAATAATAAAGTAGTATTACTAAAGTACTTATATAATTAACAAGCGATTCACCCTCGTTTTGGTTCGCCCCTACCCCCCTTTAGGATAATTTTTTTACAAACTTTGAATGTCTTATTCATTTATATCTAAGCAAAAGCCTATAAAATAAGTTTCAAGCATCTACTCGTAGCTTTAAAAATGACGTAATTTCCATACAAACTTTCATCCCCTTTTTCAACCCCTTACAGCCCTTTTTTCGCCTTGAAAAGTAACCTATATCCTTTCTCAGGCTCTAGACTATCTGTGTACCAAATATCATTTTAAATCGGTTTAGAAGGATTGGCGTGAAAGGGTGACAGACCGATCAAGTTGTGTACAATATTCAAATATTAAGAATTTTATAATATGTATGAGTAGTAATACTTTCTTAGGCTTACGCGAATATTCGACATTATAAATGAAACTACCTTTTCGGATTTTGTCGCGGATTTATTTTGATTTTCTCTTTCTAGTTCTCAGCGTTTAGAATGCTTTACAGCAAGGACAGAAAGGAGAGACAGTCTCACCCGTGACCATGATTGCTGTAAAGCATTCGAAACGTCTGGAACTAAAAATCAAAATAAATCCGCGACAAAATCCGAAAAGCAAGTTTCATTAATTATAATGTACTTATGAGTTGTTTTTTTTGTCAAAACTAACAAACAAATATTTCACATCATTTTTAATAGAATACTACTCAATAGTGCTTTAATAAATAAATATTTTAATCAAAATTACGCCTACTTTCATGATTAAGTGAAAAGTTAAAAGTTTTTGATATTTATTTATTTCTTTAGTGTGAGAGTTATATATTTTTGTTATACATACTTTAAATAGTAAATATCCAATCTCGGTTAGGTAAGTAAATTTACCAGTAACAAACGTTATGTGCAGATGCCACAGTAAATTTTAGCCCTATACTACCAGCAACACGTTAGGATAGACGCTTAAAGTGCTGCTTAAATTTTACGATAGTCGCAGGCAAAATGGGGCTATAACTTAGTTTTGTACATGAAAGTCTCAATTTTATAAAAATGTCTATATAACAAACACGAGTTATGTGTCTATGAACATAACATATATGCTAACTAGGCTTACAATATTTATTTTTTTTGCATTAATATTTTATGTTGTAAAAGATAACTTACAATAAGTCTTAACTTACTTAAGTCAAACAAAATTCTTCATTGATCTGTAATATAAATGAAGAACTAACGAACGAGAAGAAGTATTTTTTCTTTAAAATAGGATAAACATAGTCGAAATCAAATTAGCATTTATGCACGAAGCAATGTCTTCTAATGGCGCGGAGTAAAACCGCAATTTTCTCCCAGAACCTAATTACTAAATGCAGCAGCAGGCTATCAAATGGCTATCAGCACTATTTTGTATGTTTCATTTGTAAATAATTAAATTGCTCTTCTACATACGGTACTTTTTCACTTTTATTGGCAAATTACAAAACTTCGACATATTTATACATTTGGTTCATAAATACATTATAACACAAAGCAAAAAACCAAGCACTTTATTAAGAATAAAGCTACAGAAATATTAATAGTTACAAATAATTGTAACCCAAGTCATTAGCCAAACCTGTCACCCTATGTGGGCTGAAGGGACCGCGAGCGTGATAATATCCCACATATAAGAGATAACTACAAAGATAAACAGTAGAGCTACTAAAATTATTATTGGTATATAATATTAACCTACATTTACGCATTTTCTCCCTCATCGAATAAATATGGACTTTTAAAGTGCCTGGCCTCTCTATGTCTGCGAATCACATTTTCTATCATAATTTTTATATTTTATTTTCCACAGTAATTCCATCATTTACTTTTTGATCATACGAGTTGCGTTCATGGGAATTTATCACAGTTTAATTATAAATTAAATATTTATTTGTTATTATAAGTATTTCTTAAAGTGTAATAATATAGTGTAGGTGTGTTGATAAAAAAACAGCGTAGGTATGTATACACTGTATACTAACAAAAGTAAAAAGACAAATGGACAGCCCATTCTATCATTAGTTGATATTGTCGCTCTCTGACTCACCCTTGGGACTGTGAGCGTGATAACGCACTTCTATAAAATATTAGAAAACTACAGAGCTATGTATACATTGTACCTACATAGGTACTACTTACGTAATATATCACTGTGAATAATGAATTTTTGTTTATTTACACCACTATTAAATTAAAATGAAAAAAAAACATGAATCTTATTGCTATCCACTATTTCCTTGGAATTATATTTACAAAAGTCACCCTATTTCTCATCCTAAACATTATTTATTACAAATATATATGAATTTATTCTATAAAAATAATTTATCTGTTAGATTTTTATTCTTGCAGACCCAAGCAAAGTGGGCACATTAGGCTTAGTTTCAAATTTATATATTAGACTATTAAAATATTCATGTATAAAAACATTTTTCTCTTAGAATAATCCTTAGAAATATTATATTCTTTTAAAGTAAGGTTTTCATATTATGATGGCCTAATGCTTTTGCCAAAGTTAAAAGGTTAACAAAGTCCCCTCGGGTCCCTCGCAAGATATGCGGGTGACCTCACGATGTTTCTTACCAGGCAAGATAAATTGCAACTAATTAGGCATTTAAGAGTTATAGCTCGAAACGGTAATTTTTATGATTTATTAATATTCATGTATAAAATATCAGTTCGTGATTAATAAATTACAATTTTTCATATATTACACATATTTCAATTTAGTTTTTCTATCTGTACGAGTCTATATTATGTTTGTTCTCTATTATTAAAATTATATTGTCAGTTCATTCGTCCACTGGTACATCCACTTATCATAAATATCTACATATACATGTGTGATTGAAACATTATTAATTACAAGTGTAAATTAATGATTTAACTGATAACGTAAAAGGACTTAATAAAAACTGGTCAAATATGGATCGGACACACGATAGGTGTTTAATTGCTGTGTGACATGAAACGAAAATGTATAATGTGGTAGAATTTCGACTCGCAAGTTAGTCGTGTACTTGAATATTTATATTTAACTAGCATTACCCGCGGCTCTGCTCGCGTTATAAAGAAACTAAATTCTTAGATTTTACATACCGTTTGATGTTTTACAGCCAGTTTTTAACGGCTAATTGAGATTTCTCAGAAATGAGATATTTTCCAGCAGTAAAACATTATTAATATCATTGTACTATCATTGTACAAAATGTCATCAAAATCCAAAATGTCCAGTAGTTTCTCATGATGCGGCCACAGACAGACAGACAAAAATTCTAAAACGTATAGATTCACCTCTGTATCGACAATAATTACTGTTCCAATAAGAATTTCCAAAAAATATTCAATGTACAGATTAGGGTAGATTAATTTGTGACATACTTTTAGCATCGTTTTTCCCATCTTTTGCCTCTACCAGGTTGGAAAGTTTATCTAAACCTAGTAAGAAGACTACCCCATAGGACATATTCTGTTTCTTATTGTACACATTAAAATTTATGTGAAAAATATACTGTTGGTGACAGTAACTTTGGATTTGTTCTTGCCCTCTTCAAATGTTATCACCCTCACGTCTAACACGTGAAAAGTACTATATAAACTATTCTAGCACTCTGTTAATTTTTACTCTATATTTTGTTATTTTATTCTATTTTACTGTCTTACTTTTATAACTATACAATAATAATACAATGGAGTTTATTAATTTTATAATAATATAACTCTATAGTTGTATCTGTGATGTTTTATTTTAGATTGTGAAAATTTCTTCTATCGTTAAATGCTTCCTTTTATAGTTTTGACTGCTTTTCATTTGACACTTTAAGAGGTTTGACCATAAAATCCATTATTGGATTGCTTTATAATCTGTCTTTATGTGTTATATTTATTAGAAACTTTTTATTTTATTATTATTATATGTTCACACCATTACAGGATACTACGACTCATTTGTTGAACACGAATGTTTGTACTTTAGTCATGGGTGTTTATATTTATAACATGTATGTACTTATTTAAAATTATATATGTGTAATGTATCAACTATCCGGTATCCGTAACACAAGCCTCGTAGCTTACTACTGAACTAGATGGTGCTGTGTGTAATGATGTCCCAATATATTTGTCCCAACATATTTAATCACAGCAATCTTTGTAGTAAAAATCTAGGCCAACAAAAGTTGGATTTTATGAACATGCATTTCTTAATTCATTCAAATACAGTAAGTAGAGCAATGGATCATCACATGTGCGGGAGAATGAAATGTTACTTTTATCCCATAATATAAAGTGTTTCCCGTGGGATATTAGTTTGCACTTAATAGTCACCTAGGGACAAAAATCACTAGTTAAGACTTACGAGTATCTGTGATCTAGTCATCACTTAGTAACATCACAATATCATATTCCTTGCATTATCAATTCGAAAATATTGGTTAAATAATTTTAAATTTCTAAAAATGACGTATAAGTCTACTAAGGGTTAAAGTTAAATTTGTGGCTTTCGTAGTTAAATTTGAGAATGTCAAATTTTTTTAACTTATAATCCTTATGCTACTATAATCATGTTAATACTTTTTAGAAGTAGTATTCTATCATATTCTTTCTCATTATTCAAAAGAAATATTATAATAATGCTATTATTGAAATACTATGTATACGATGTTCTGTTACCTAGTTCAGTTATTAAAATAGCTTTTGAAATATTCATTGACCCGATTGTAGGCGTAATATGAAAACTTTTCATTGAATGCTTACAAGACTATTATTGTATATAGAGATAAATATATCTGGATGCCTATATCTGGACATTGGACACTTGTGTCATTGGCAACTTTCAAGTAGTTTCAAGAATACGGTAAACAAACAAAAATCAGTATAACATTATACTAATAAAATTCACTACGTGTAAAATAGCTATATCTCTATGTAAATTATTACATCTATTATAGCTTCTGGTCACACCTCTACACCCTTGGGACGAGGGTAACAAAGTTCAGGGAACATCTCCCTCGCAAATGCGACAAAAACTCTATTTACGATCTGACAATATTGTTAATTCGTGCCCTTCTTCAGGCTCAGGTCGAAATGATGATTCTAATAATTCCATGTATTTATATGTAAATGTTAAATTTTGTATTTTACGTTTCCATTTTGACAGATAGTCTTGGATAACAATAAGATGCAATTTTAGGGTTCAGACAACATGAATTGTGTAGGGCGGTCGCTTATTGACTGTATAATACAGGAGTGTAACATTTGATGACCAATGTCGTAATATACCTAGGAGTAAAAACGTAAGATCTTTTGTAAAGATTACAGTTTTATTTAAAAAATCACATCCCTATTCCCACTCTAAAGTGAATGAGGGATGAACGAATAAATATACTTTCACATTAGAAATATTATTTTACTTTTAGTGAACATAAGTAGGTGAACATAAGAACATAAGAACATAAGGAAGAAAAGTATGCAGTCTAGTGGAGTGGTCAAAGAGACTATTCTTACACTAGTAACCTATATTCGAGCCTGCGCTATTTGTGTGTTTCCTATTAATCTTATTAATTGCATAGGACATCTAAAATTATATGAGTATTTTTCAAATACTATAAAAATCTATTTAGCTAGATTCTTTTAAGTGTCTACGTATAATATTAACGTTACATAGGTAGGAAAATTAAAGTATAGCGGAATGTTCAAAACCCGTAGGGGACATAATGTTTATCTGAGACCTTGCTTTGTGATGCGTGTTATAAAAAGCATCTTACATTTTCGCTCTTGACGCACAAAGAAAAAGGGGTAACTCAAATAGCTCCTTATTACTCATAAGCTTCTGACTGAGAACAGATCTCTGTTATGGTGTCAAAAGACTTAAGCATTGTTGTGCGTAAAAGCATGCGTTAATATTATGTGCCTCGTACGTAGTGTACTCCATGAGTGATTACGCAATCACAGAATTACTGTACGTAATAGGTACTGCAGGAAAATATGTCACAAGTAAGTAGCAAAGAACATCAAAAGGGATTTTATCTTGAACCGTACGTACTAAATGCTACATAAGTAATTGAATCACAAGTGCGCTCTTTCGTAAGTATAGGAATTAGGAACGCTTAATAAGTTAGAATACTACATTGTAAAGTTTAATATTAATAAAGGTCTTATTTAATGGATTTTTGGCTCACATTTACGCTCGGATATAAGGTATGTTGGAACATATATACTTAATATGGGCCTTTGTTTTAATCTAGGGTAAAAGTCCACTCCTTTTGTCCCTAAGGCGTAGAGAAGTGGCAATTGGTAGTCATTGGCATACTGATTACTAAAAATATCAATGTAAGCGTACATGATTTGATTTTTGGTTACCGACGTTTTGAATGCTTTACTATAATCATGGTCAGGGAAGAGACTAAGATTTGAGAGGACTCGCTGTCTTGCACCTGAGCGTGATATAAAAACACACTAGCGACTGCCTATGATAGCATCGCCTGAATGACTTAGAGTAAACCTTCAAATAAAAAAAAACTCATTTTTGGCCAGATACTTTTGCAGGCTCACCAGAGTTTCACCACAATCAGATCAATTGTTTAAGAACTCATAGAGAACAAACATACGAAAATTACATTTATAATTAGGTAAGTATATAGAAATTTAGATAAAAAATATAAGAACAAAACTCTATAAAGGTCTACAAAGACTTTTGAAATAAAAATAAACAAAATTTACAGCGTTGGTTCATAAAAGAAAACACAAAGGTATAGGCTATAAATAAATTCAAGGTAATAAAAATATAATTCAAGTACAAAATGTTTCTTCTAAAGTTCACTTTACGTATTTCAATTTGATTCACCTAGAGTTTCCTTTTTAGGAGAAAGTCCGGACCAGCTTGTGCACTCGTAATTGTATTGTACAATTATTGTTCATTTTCTTCTAAAATTTTATAGGTTAAGGAATGCAGACGAAAACTATAGTAACTATTTATATAAGCCTTTCTTTTAAACTATGGATTCATGATGTAAAACTACAGGTTTGTATGTCTTCAATGTTTCAAAAAACATGTATATAAATTGTTATATGTGTGATACGTATATAAATTGTATTCGTTCGACAAAACATTAATTGCTACTCAAGACACAGCGACAAACACGGTATAAACACAAGAAATAAGGATACAGTCCATATTGAGCTTGCCTTTGAAAGAATACAAAAATACATTATTGAATAAGGCTTATTATACTATCGCGGAATACTTAGAAGATATAAAGGTGTGGGATTAATGTCTTGTTGTGTCTCACGTAGGATAAATAGATAAATATTGTAATCAAATATTTTTTGAAAAGAGCAACTGCTGAGTTTCTCGCCGGCTCTTCACGGCAGAACATATATAGCTTACTCCCAAGTCCCAGACTTACAGACTGACATTTAATTTAAAGTTTAATCATGTAAAAATGACGATTCAAAAGAACTTTTAAAAGTATATTTGAATAAAGAATAATTTGATTTGATTTGTTATTATGGTGGATTTTTGTTTTATTCGAATTTTTATTTTTAAAGTATGAGTTAGTAATGCACCCATTCCGCCTACAAATTAACTCGTTGTCTTATAATAAGGTAAAGTAAGTACCGAGATCTAATTAATTATTACATCTTTCATTGCTTCGTCTCTATATCTTCATATTATATGTATTTACTTTTCAAACTAAATCTAAGACTTTAAACGTGAATTAGTATCGACAAGGGTTGTTTGCTTTAAGAAAATACTCATACGAGCCGTAGAGGATATTGTGCTCGACTCAGGTTCCTTTATACTTTTAACCGCTAAAATATTGTTTCTGGCAAACACGATACGAGCAAGTCAGCATACCGTGTCAAAATGTGTATGGACCTTAGAAATCTAGAAGGTTCCTCTTAAACTTAATCAATGTTGTATAATTCTAAAATAGTTTCTCAGACTATTTCTTATAACGAAATTTTATTACTATTGTTGCATAGTTGTGGCGTTTTTACCTGGAAAATGTCGGATACTACACAATGTTCAGTAGATGTTAATATTTTAGACAGTGCATGCGGTACATAAGATTAAATTACAATAATTTATGTTGATACTCGTAATTTTTGTATTTTATGTCTAATAAAACAAGTCGTGTCAATAAGTTCTACTTAAAACCTCATGAAACTTTAGCTAGTTGTCAAATAATTTTTAAACTTTATATTTTAAAAAATGACATATTTAGACGACACGTTTGGCTCATTTTGTTGTGAACTTGCTGAGCCAGCGGTGGCGGGTTCGAGTCCCGCTGGGGAGTCTCCGGGATTTTCTTTCATAATATTATGTATTTAATATGAATATAAAAGTATATATATGTGTAGTATATCAACTATCTGGTATTCGTAACACAAGCCTTGTAGCTTACCGCGTAACTAGATGGTGCTGTGTGTAATAATATCCCAACATATATTTGTAAGACAGTACCAAGGCATATCTAAAATCTTTATATCGTTGATCCTGTCTGAATTTTCCCGCAGAGAATAGATATAATCTGAAGCCCTGTATATTGGACTAGCCAATATCAAGTTAGTGCTTCGAACCTGCGTTTGCTTCCCACCACTAAAACAGTTACGATGTTTACCTACAGCTAGCTTTCAATTGTAATTACGAGTATCTTGTTGTCAATAAGATACAATAAGTCAATTTAATTTTCGCTTATATTTCTATAAAGAACTTGCAATTTTCATTCGTTAAAGTTAGATTTTGCAAAACTTTTTGTTTTGAAATCAATCAAGTCTCTGTTCACAAAAAAATTTAATTTATATTTTAATGTCGTCTTGTAGTTTTATTTTCTCTAGTCTTGTACTTGTACTTGTACCTACTTGTATTTTATAAATACGTACCTATTACATTTCTTTAATTCCATTTTATATAAATCAATCCAGATATTGCACATGTCAAAGCGCCAGACGACACCAAATTATGGGTGTTTGTAAAATTTCTCCTCTATATTGGATCACGTTCAGCGGTTGATTATCATAAACTACATTTTGTCCGACTTTTGAATTTTTATATATTATTATTGGACACATCTTCTGATATATTTCTTAATTTTAAAAATTAGATTTCTATTCTTCCATAAGACATTAATGCGACATATATGTACAAATAGTGCTTACGACATATTTGTTATATTAAAATGAAATAAAGGGCTCTTAAAGTTAAAATTCATAAAAATTTAAAGAGTCGCAAAGTCGAAAACTTATTTCTAAACTGATTTCTTTTAAATACATTACGCGATTATTATTAAAATTAAAGTACTGATAATATCAAGTCAATATAACTGAAGAATTTTTACCTCCTTAGTTACTTTTATAATAAAATAATAAGCCAAATTATAAATGTCATTTACAAAAATTTCCCTTGTAATGGGTGATTCTAGTTATGTAAAGGGTGATCAAAATAAATTTGTATGTTCACAGATATGTTGATTCAAACAAAAACATGCTATCCAATTTCTGAAAACAGGCGAAATTGTAAATTTTAATTGACACAATGTTTTATTGCATTAAGTGAGAGTAAAATATTTTACGACATTTACAGATGAATGTGACCTTAGCCAAATTTACGGGTTGGAAATTTATCGACGACGGATGGACAAAATTTATCGTTGATAATAAAAATTTTATAGCCAAAATTTACATGCAAGTATTTAAATATCCTCAAAGGATGTATTAAGTTGTTTAAACATTATTTTTTTCCTTCTACATTTCATTTAATTCTTTATATTGAATCTATACTCAAAGAGATCTCTTTGTTAAAAGTAGCAAAGTACTGAAGTGAATAAAAATGTTACTGATAAAAGTTAACAAAAGCTTCATACACTTTAAATGGTAAACGCTAGTAGAAATTAGGTATATAGAATTTCATTATGCTTAACATCGTATGAAAATGCGTTAACAATATTTATGCATTCTAAATGAAATTGCATATTATATATTACTAGCAATTCCCGCGGCTCCGCTCGCGTAGGTAGGATGAAAATTTAGGGTTATCAGCATTTTATGACATATTATAAAAAAATAAAAATTTGGCCTACAATAAAAATAAAATATATTTAGAGATCTCTATATACCCTTATTACATAGGGAAATAAAAATTAGCCTACGACCTCTTCTCAGACTACCAAATTTTATAAACATTGGTCAATCCGTTACGGAGGAGTTCGATAACAAACGATATTTTCATATATTAGATTAGATAGAGTTTGAGAAAAAATAACATTTATTTTATTAAAAATTGAAGTGCTACTGTCCATTATGTAGTTGCTGTGACCAAACACGATGAACTATGGGATGTTGCTCAAGTGGCACTTTCAATTTTAGGCCTACAGATTATGGTAGAGTGGACGGACTTGTGTATGTAAATCCAGTGAGCACAATATTCACTGGGGCGCTCATGGAATAAAATGGTCAGTGTGACACAATAACTTTTACTATCTATACATACTCGTATAATAAAATTCTAACTTAGTCGACTCAATGATAAATGCCGAAATAAAAAAATGTACAAGGAATATTTTTTGGAAATTCTCATTGGAAGAGTAATTATTATAGATACAGAGGCCGAATCTATAGTTTTTAGAATTTTTGTCTGTCTGTCTGTCTGTGACCGCATCACGAGAAAACCACTGGACAGATTTTGATGAAATTTGATACGATGATAGCTGGTTATCCGGGTCAGAATATAGGATACTGCTGAAAAATATCTAATTTCTGAGAAATCTCAATAACCGTTAAAAACTGGTTGTAAAACATCACACGGTTTGTGAAATCTAAGAATTTAGTTTCTTTAAAACGCGAGCGGAACCGCGAAAAATGCTAGTTTATAATATAGATATAAACAACAAATTATGTAGTGCATCTTTACTAATTGATGATAATAATTAATGTAATTTCAATCAAACTAGGTATTGTTCATATTACAAGTACATATTGCAAGTACGTTTAGCTTAAAACTAATTAATTAATATTGATTAGACTAAACTAACACCTTATAATTTGGTAGATTTATAGTTAATCGTAATCTATACTAATATTATAAAGAAGTAAAGTTTGTGTGTTTGTATATTTGTTAAGTTGTAAGGGGTAATCTCGGGATCTACTGAACCGATTTTAAAAATTCTTTCACCAATAGAAAGCCACATTATTGCTGAGTGTCATAGGTTATATAAAGAACCGAAAAATAAAAAGGCTTTTACGTGGTAATCCGTTTTGCAAAGTGAATCGGAGAAAAAACGGTCGAATGAAAGCGTTTCTTACGAACGCTGCCTTAACTATGAAAGATATATTTTTGAGTTTTAGAGGAAAGACGTGGAGCTTGAAAATGCCTACAAAAAAGTCAACGACAGCATATGTCATCACTAATCTGAAAAGGTCTCCACTCTTCACTTTTACTAGATATATCAGGTACATAGGGCTAGTAACTTGTATCAGCAAGTGGTTTTTGCCGTGTTTCTATATGTAATTATTTTAGAACTATAAAATATGTTGCACGATATAATATTATTTAAACAGTTTAAATGAAATGCTCGAACTGGGTAGAAATTTTTGGTGCAATAGAAGCTATGCTCTTTTATAATATGGGCTTCAAGCTTGAGGATACGAAAACCTACGCTTAATACACTTGGAATCAGACGGGTGGTTTGAATGCGGTTTTTAATGAATAAGTTTGATTTAAAAACTGAATAAGTGACATTATACAATAGTATGTACAATATAATGCGAAATTAAAAAAAAATTCGACATTCATCTATAAATAAGTATGTAGGTATATAAGATAGTTTTGTCTATAAAAAGATGCAAGCTAAGAACTTTAAGTTCAAGTCTTGTATTTATATTTATTTAATCGAATTTAGAGCACGATTATCAACTTTAACTTATAATGTATTTTTATACTCGTATATTAACTTTTTAATATATTAACTTAACTTATAATGTATTTCAGAATTTCATTAAAAGATTTCAAGAAAATTGAAATATTCTTAATTTATAATATGATTACTACATATTTATTTGTTGTTGTTGTTTGTTTTTTTTTTGCAACTGTAGAATATCTCTGTGACTATGCGTGGTATTTTTTTTCTGAAGGTCTAGTGCTGTTGGCCCTACTGGCCTTTACAGCGTCACCGGGCGGGGAGGCGGACAGAAGGTCCTGCCTAAAAATGGAGCATGAAGCGGTATAGTTTCGTAAGGGCACCTCCTGCGAGGCTCGTACCACAGCTTACGAAACTATCGAATGGAGAACTTGCTGTATTGGAGACGGCTTAGGGGGACTCTGAAGGAGTCGTGTACGACTCGCGCACGCCTAAGCGTGAACGAGCCGTGACAAACAAGGGACCTCGTCCTCGCCTGCGAGTACGGCGAGTTAACGGCGACTGTGTGTACGGTGTCGGTGTGTGCTCCTAATGCGTGGACTATTATGATCGCACCATATTGAACAATACTTAATTTTTTTCTTAATGCCTAAAAAGTTTTTCTAGTCGAGATAAATACTGCGCTTTAAGTCCAAAATCCACCAAAACATAAGGGGGAGGTAAAAGCATGTGTACCTATGTGACCTGTTGAGGCTCTTTCTACAAAAAGATAGTATGTACCATAATCACCAAACATATAACAAATTCCATTCTTTATCATTAAATTCGGTTAAAAATATACTAAAAAATAAAGTCAATAAACAATTATTCTATGACAAGTTATGATTAACGCTATAATTGCTTTATATTATTTTTAAAACACAACTTTGAATGACATAAACCTTTTGAATCGTGACCGTGTTTACTTAAATATGAATGCAGGTGAAATCAAACATGAGTCCGTGCAGCTTTAATGAACATGCAGTGAATTAGTGAATTGCTGCATGCATCAAAACTTTCGTAGTAAATTGAAATTTAGTTACGGCACACAGAACTCAGTTTGCAGTGTTTCATCCGATTAAGAAGTCGCCTCCGCTTAGTTTCGTATATAATTCCATTATTCTAAAATAGATGTAAAACGTAATGTATTTCGACACGTTACATTGCTGCTCGGTTTTTGATTAATGATATTTTTTTATTAATTCAGTAAGGCTAGTTTGGCTCTGTTTATAGTGGTCCTAGTTGCTATGTCAGCGGTCGTAGGTTCGAGTCCTGCTGCATTTTTGTGATGAGCACGTTTGTACTCTAGTCATATTTATAATATGTATATATGTATTTTAAGTAATATAATTATGTGTAGTGTATCTAATCTCTGGTATCCTAGTCTCGTATATATAATTTACTTAAAACAGGGATTGTATTGTTTAGACAATGCCCTCGTAATCTTCACGTAAGATAAATCACTTGCTATACATATGTACATGAGTTTATTGCCAACAGACAGACAGACAGAGACGGAGTGGGAGTCTGTTTTATAATTAGTAATTACTAAATACTCGTAGTAGTATCTACAAAACTGCAGGCAGAAAGTAGTATAAAGTACGTAATATGAGAAGTAATTACAAAAAAGAAGGCTTTACTCATCGTCTGTTTACATATCCATTATAATATGAAGACAAACACTGATCCTGTATACAACTAAATACCTGCATATAATATGTATATACCACAAAGTTTACGGAGAAATAGCTTTATTGTCAATAGTATTACGGGTGGAAGTCGTGTGAGCATACCGTGGGATACTACAACGGGTTACATGGGTTAATCAATCAAGTAGCTGTCCAAACTCGGAATACAATTATGAACTAAGTCTATGTCGCTTGTGTGTACGAACCATCATGTTCTGCTGTGTCCAAAGTGATTAATTAGTACAAATAATATACGATATTCGCGACTTTGTGCCCTTTATTGGATTTTTATTGATGATACTAGGCGTTTTCTGCGGCATCGCTTGCATTGTTAATTTTCATCTGTTTTTAGTTTTGTAATGTGCGAATCATTTCTAACATGATAACCACTTATGTTAGGGTTAGAGAAAATATTCTTAGGAAACCTAAATATTAGAGATATCTAAATTCATATACAAACTGTTCTTGGTTACACCACTTACATGGATGTGACACTATACCTACGTACGATGGACATCTATTATTTGACATTTTTTATTACAGTTGTATAGAAAGATATACATTTTAATTAAAACATATCTAGTAATATTCTGCACATAAAATGTATCTACATATTTCTTTTGAATAATCTATATTTTTTATGCTATGCCTCTTTTCATTTTATATTATAACAAATTTCTTAGTATTCATGCATAAATCCTTAAACTAATTTTATGAAAATTGTTTAGGCACTCAGTTATGAATAACTAAAAAAAACAGCATTTCTTTGCGTTATGAACGTTAGTAAGGATTAATATTTAATTAAAACAAAACAGCCCTTGCCATAAAAGAAAAGAAAATGTACGAAATTTTTCGTCCGAATCTAAGCCTAGAATTACAAAAAATATGGTATATAAGTTCTCTCTTATATTTTACGGGAAAAATATTGCTTAAATTCCTTGATCTATACTTGAATATAATATAGCTAAATATTTGCTTCATTTTTTTGTGCATAAACATGCTAATCTATGTTTCTACCAGTGAGATTTAAAATATTTTCTTTAAATATTATACATAGCAAAAGCACGTTTGTTTTCTAAATAATTTATCACAGCAGTAAATATTATATTCTCGTAAATGCTTATCCCTCTAGTTTATAAGCGTATTGCGTAAGATATCGAATTTTAAATAATAAAACTCAAATTACGTACTATAATCGGTTCATATGCCATCTGATTTAATAAATGTTGATATCTATTCTATTTTCTTAATAATGACTTCAAAGCATGCAAGTTAAGTACCGATTAATTTGCCAGTATCATGTAGAAAATGTTGATATTATAATGTCAGAAACATAATGACAACATAGGACGTAATGACAACAGTTCACCTAAGTTCACAGATAAAGGTATAAGTTAAGCATAATAATAATATAAATAAACAAATATAATATAGTTATTTATGACGTCACTATGCATCATTTGTATTTAGCCCTTTTACGGCCCACTGCTGGGCACGCGCCCTTCAATACGAGGGGAGTCAGGCCATAGTCCATCACGCTGTTCAATAGCGGCTTAGCGAACTACACATGTAGGCTACACATGTAGTCATGACTACACTTTCTAGGTTCTCTCAGACATACAGGTCCTCACGATGTTTTCCTTCACCGTAAGATAAGTGGTAATCGTCTTGGAAATAATTCACACATGAAAATATCAGAGGTGCGAGACCTGGATTTGAATCCGCTTCACTTGGTTACCCAAGCGAGCGCGTTACCACTGGGCTACCACTGCCTTTACGCATCGGTTATAAATAGATTATATATCATGATACCTTGCGTACGTTGTGCATCTCGATTCTCTCAAAACTTCGCGTGCACTAATTTGACAATAAACTTTATTACCCTTGCAAACCATAACATCAAAGCTAAATCCGATTTACAACCTTAACCCAGGTATTTATTAGCAAACCGAACTATTTACGATTGTTGCAGTCAACTAACTCACGCACAAGAAAATGCTATCTTATACGATTTCATTACAATAAATCTCTTTGCCCGAGTTATAAAGTTTGTTGCGATTGAAACTAAAATAAGGAGATAATGTCTGTCAGGATATTATTCTTTGTGAATTTCTTCTTAAACGACAATAAACTTTAAGATGATCGCAATAGTATATCATTTTGTTCGATTCATTTTAGTCGAAGTATTTCATAAATTTGGAGCGATAACTGTGATAATTATCCCATAGGTTTCAGGGAGAATATCTTGTTATACGCAGTACAGGTATTTATCATTCAGATCGCAAGTATTCATCAATGCTGTTTATCTTATCTGCTAAATTAACCTACACTTAAAGATTAAGTGAGTCTAAATTAAAAAATCTAGGATCAAACGTTTATCGTAAATGGCAAGGACAAGTACGTTCTCGACGAAACGCTTGGTTTCATTTCTTTTGTAAATTGAAGTGAGTTTTATAATTTTGAAATACATCAAAGAACTTTTTAAAGTAATTACATAGTAATAATTCCTTACAGAAATCCATCTATCGCATACTTCTCTCTTAAGGTTTCTGCTCTCTTAAGCGGGATTTAAGCCCAGGACTAAGGATCCAACCACGTAAAATCAAAAAGTTGTTCAAAATATTGAATTTGAAACACATAATACAATATCGTCTTCAATTCTTGCAGTAAAGTCAAGGTAGTTAGTAAAGTTAATTATGATAATTTCTTTGATATTCAAAAGTTTGCCTTTTCAAAACTATTAAGGCTTTTGTGATTCGTTACATACAAAGTTATGTGTAGCACTAATTTATTAATACTTACTATTATTATTAATTGACTATGTTTCAAAACAAAACAAATAATACAGGATATACTATTTTCTTTGTTTTGTTACTTTTCGTAATAACTTTTATTTGCGTAATTTTTTAGTAAATTGTCCTATTTCAAAGTAACAGTCGTGAAGAAGGAAGATTTCGCCGTTCGAACATGTTTATAGAATCGTTAAACTTTTTTACGACTTACACCGTAATTCGAACGTAAAAGAACGTTTACGCGAAGAATCTACTGAGGATCGAAAGTTATAATTTTATATCATAAACTTATTTATTAAGGTCACAGAAAAAACCACTAATACTAGTGGCAACCACGAAATTTTTGAATTTACTCTTTTACAATGAAAAGAGTAAAGGTATATTATAGTTATACATACATTATATTAATATTAGAAAAAATCTGCGTCACAGATAACATAATCATTTTGATATAAAACAAAACACTACCATACAGCTTTGCAAAACAGCTTACAAAATTATTGTCAATTCCAAAAAGAAACCATTGCCATTTGCAAAATTATTTATTCGACTAGCAACAATGCAGGTAATTCGTAGAAATATACTTAAAATTAAGCCCATAGGAACGTGATTTTCATATTTATTGCGATATTAGCACTTATTACGGACGCGTGGGTGATAATCAACAATGGACGGTTAGAGTAAGTAAGCATTGTTGGTGTCACGCGTCCATACATCAAAGTTGACGGGACTGTTAATACGTTTATAGAGACGCATCTGCCCGCAATATAATAGGGCATGCAGTGTTCCATTTTACAGGATATCGCAATTTATATATTTTTTGAAATTGGCTTCGTCATTTAGAAGATATATTATGGACTTTCTAGTTTAGAACTAAAATTCTATATAGTAATACTGTAAATACGAAAATTTGATGGACATATTAACGCAAGAACTATTGTACACATTTTAAATATTTTTTTACAAGATGATTTATGTTCAATCCTTATTAATTCAATCGAAATTGTGTTGGGTGGTTTTTGTGAAATAGCTACGTGATTACATAAAAATTGTTGGTCCGAATTATATACTCGTACCATAGCGTACTCTCATCCTAACACGTGTGGTTTCCGAGGAAATTACTATACAGCTAGAATTCCCAAGAGACATGTCAGAGTGAAGCAAAGACGTGTGACTCGTATGTAATAAAACGCAAAAATATATTATGTTTACGTAATAATATAGATTTTGAGAAGGATACTATAAAGTAAATTCTTGTTTCTGGAACTTTAATTAATGAAGAGTTTTAAGGCCTTGAAACTTTTTGAAACATAAATATTATGTCCAAAGATATTACGGACTTAAATTAAAGATTCTACCTCTGTTTTGATATATTACTTAATTAAATGTTTATTTAGTTGAATGCAAAAATATATAATAAAATAAATGAAAAATTCAAAAAGTATGTACGTATATCTAATAAACCTAAAATTCTAACTGAGTAGAATCTGTACGTTAATTTTTTAGGATAATCTTATTAAAATAATCATTACTATCGATACAAAGGGCGAATCTGTAGTTTTTAGACATTTTGTCTTTCTGTCTGTCCGGGAACGCATCACTAAAACAACTTAACAACAGTTTAGACTTTAGAGCAATAATAGGTCAAAAATAGTTTTATAAGCTTAACTTAACATAAATTGTGATTAATATTATGTAGGTAGCTGTATGTAATATAATCGAGAATACAAATGCAATAGAATATACTGGATTTCAACAACATTGCCGATTACGTATTCCAAATATATGTAAATCGAACTATCCAGACGACGAATTAAATTTACAAAAAAATCAAAATCGACCAAAAAAATCCGCACAATTTTTTTTTAGTTGTAATAATATTTGAATATAATCTTAATAAACAAAATATTATTTACTGAAACGGCTAGACCGATTTTGACGGGACTTTCACTCGCAGGTAGCTTATGTTGTAAGGAGTTATTTAGGCTACTTTTATTTTGGTTTTTTTTTTATTTTAACTAGCGGAGTCCGGCTTCGCTCGGCTTTTTTGTTATATAAATATTTATGTTATGGGAGTTTGCATATTGAAAAGCTCATCTCTTTGTGGTGAGTGCAGACTCATTATCTCATAAAATATATTCTTAAGTAAAAACTAAGAAATATGGCGCTTTAGTATAGTGAATAGCTAGTACTTTTTATTTTAATGTCTTTGTCGACGTTGTCATTTCCCACGTGGGGCAGTAAAGCTATTACAAGTTCCAATGTTCCACTTGAGACTATAGAGTTTTTATATTGCCAAGGAAAAGGATACATTCAGCTTATATTTATGATGTTTGTGGTTACATTACAGAAAATAATATTATTAAATGCTAAGAAGAAATTCACTTCTAACATTAACATTTCTCAACATAAATTGAAAGGTTTTCTTTTAAAAATTGTGAAAAAGGTTAAAAAAACGTGTACACTATAAAAACACGATGACTAGCCCGTCAAAGGCGCTATAAATTACCCTTCAGGGATGGCGCAAATAAATTCGCCATTCAATCTCACGGTACATTCTCTTTTAATCTCTTAAACGACGACAAATTTACTGTTACAGATTCTCATTTTGTTTCTCGAATGCTTTTGTAATATTCCTAGCGTTGACGTACATATTTGTTTGTGCTTTTCGTTAGTCGTAGTTACTTTCGATAGCTTTGAAATAGTTCTCTGATCTTTAATTAAGAGTCAAATGAAATAAATTACGGTCACTTTAAAGTAGAAAAGGGAAATTAATGTTTAAAATGCATAGGCTATAAAATAAAGTTTTTTATGAAAAAGCATAGTATAGTAGTTTTTTGATAAATATTTTAAAATAATATATAGAAACGATTTAAAGTGAATACTTTACAATATTACGTAATTTAATTTGATTTCTCTGTCGTATAAAGAGATGGAAGATATACGCTTCAACGTTAATAAACTCTTTGAATTTATGTAGATTTATATTAATCTTTTGTTAGCTTTACTATTTTAAATATGTTAAAAAGTTCCAATTTATTAAAAATATTAACATTCCCACTATAAGATATTCTACATGTTGATCCGTATTACTAGCTACCTATATAGGTACCAAATTTCATCACAATCTATTCAGTAATTTTCTCGAGATGCGTTCCTAGATAGACTGACAAAAATTCAAAAAATTATAGATTCGGCCTCTGTATCTACATTAGTATTACATTATTCAAAAAATATTTAAAACTCAGATTTGACTGACTACTTCATTAGGTATATTTATGGATCGAATGACTAATCAGAAATGTAATAAGCCAAGAATTTTTGTACAAGGCTGTCTTTTTCCCAAGCCAATTTTAATCTAATAAGAAATAATAAAACAATATCTTGACACATACAGAGGGTCTGTCCAAGCCCGTATAATCTCTTGTTAACAAAATATTATGAGAAGCGTTCCAATATAATACATCGATTATTCGTGTAGTAACTGACGTGCCCGCATCTTACTTACTGACTTATGATTGGTCAATTTATACTAGCGATTAGTATATACAAGCTCTAATAGGTACTTTAATTTTTCCTTAAATTTTCCTTAAATTTACTTTCTTTTTTTTTAAAGAAGGTACTTTCTTTTTTTTTTAAAGAAGAAAAATAAATAATTGAATTGAAAAATTAGCACAATATGAATGATGCTGAAGTCATATATAATATATATTATGTTACTTAAAATGGTAACAGATTTACAATGTAGCCAACTTTTAGTTGCTGCTCCTCCCACATATTAGACATTAGGATAAAAAAATAGTTTATATGTTGTAGTATATCCAGGATACTGACTTTCCATTCCGGAAACGACTGATATCCGTCATACAAGATAGGAAATATCCAATATAAGATGTTACAGCTTCAATTAACGTATTTCAAATGATATTTTAATAACATTTTAGTAAAAAACTTCACTTTATGACCAACCGTGGGATAAATAATTTAGTACCTATATATATTATATGTATTCATATGAAGTCCTAATTAATCTTGTTTATTACATATTGAAGGAGCACTTTGATTTGCGTGAAGTATGAAAATGAACTGAGTGCATGACTAGCCATCAATCATTGCCAAACAAAATTAAACGTCACACGCGCTGTGCTCTGGACGCCGCGCCGGTATCCACAGATCAATTACTGATATATAGAGGCACATAAATTAGAAAGACCTTAATAATAAATATCCTTTTCAACATGTATTTTTGCGTTCAACAAGGTTTATTAGTATCAAAATTTATAATAAGCTTTTTGTTTTTATGTTTTAGAATTTCATAACGATAGGCAAAATATGTAATTTTTCGTTAATTCATATTAAAATTCCATTGCCCTTTAAAATATATTTTTAATAATGTTCTAGTTCTTATTTATAACAACTATTTCGGTATGTTAGAAGTATTTTACGGTAAAGATCCTCTGGAACATTTAGTCTGCATCTTCCATCAAGGGGAACGAGACGCACTCATTAATACTACATTTGTCGACAAGACGAAATTCATTCTCGCGTTATTAATATTGCATCAACGTAATTATTATATCTCTTTGATATATCCGTTTGTATTTTAGACAAAAATTCATATAACAGTCTAGACTCTAGACGAAACATTGAATAATTTATATCGCATATTGTTTAAAGATCTCGTTCTATTGTTAGTTTTATTATGAAAAAAAAATCTTATATCTCGTATGTTAGGGATTAAGTTCGTCCTTATTGGCTTTGTAGTAATTGTGTGACTAAGCTTTTATATGAGCTTATAGTAAAAAGCCCACTAATAACATTCAATTGCACAATCCGCTATTGTCATCGCTGCGCGTGCGTTTAACTAATATCGGTGACGTAAATCACTAGGGGGGAATGTTATCTCCCTTTAGGTACGTGTACAAATGGGGCGAAAGTAACGTGACGTATTGGGGTTCTACCTGAGGTTTACGAATTAAATGGTTATTGACCGTAGATAATATGATAATTATATCCGCTAACTTTAACACATTTTATTTATTATTATGGAAAGTTGGATGTGAATCAATGGAAAGTTATTATTATATTATATCCCTTACAGCAGCTTTAAAGACGTAAAGTACTTAGTTTGCTAAAAGATATCTTTTCTAATTAACCTGTGGGTGTGGAAAAAGTTTCGTTGTCTAAAGGAAAAGTTGCCTTTATGATTGCACTTAATTAAAAAAAATATTACCATTTATTTTTAACAATCCTTTCGGTAAAGTGTTAATGAAATACCTTAGAATTAATATTCCAAGATATATGCACGTGATGAGTCTACAATATTGGAAACAAAAATTTTTACTGTTCTACATGAATTACTGTTTGTCAAGTGACGAGTGCTCCTTTGGGACTCGATGTTGCGAGGAATAGAAATGGTTTTATTAAGTTAAGTTATCTGACGTACAATTTCTTATTACATACCTTTAGCAGAAACGTATTTGTGATTCATTTTCAATATCAATAATTTATGATAATATTTAATATCTATTCATTTATTAAATATTTTGGTAAAAAGAATAATAGATAGATATAATTAATTTAAAATGCTACTAAATTTGTTAAGTTACACAACTGCACTTATTTTTACATTTATTATTATTTTACTGTCTGAGTGGGGCAGGCATTTTTTTTAAATATAATGTTTTTTAAAGAACCTTAGGCGTATTTATGACGATCAACATTATTCCATATAATCATAGTACAGAACCTGGTAAATTTTTCACTATTTGCATACAAAAACTGAGGTAAAATTCATGACGGACATACCTATATTGAATATTTTAGTTCAGCTACAAAGACGTTAGAATAGGAAACGTGATGTGAAATAGAAACACAGTTTTTGAGTACTGTTCAATAGATGCCTTTTTGCCATTCTTATGCATGATGTAACGGATCCCACCTCAAATAAGAGAGAGTCATAAAATATTGATAGTCGGAAGTGCACAATGCACATAGCTTGTAGAATATTGTATGCAGAGTGCATAGTTTTAATGTTTCTCTAAACTTTACAAGTTATCCTATTATTCAAGAACTAATTAAAATGGTTTATTATTTAAGAAATAACTATTTGAAATATAGTTAGCTTATACCGAGGTAAAGCGAACGTTGAGAAGCAAAACTGCTATTATCATATTTGATGAGTGTCAATCACATGTGATATTAAAATATTATACAAGGTTATAGAAGCTAAATAATCTTTTATTTAAGTCCATAAGTAATAATAATCAGATGTCCAAGATTTTTTCACAATTAAGATTAACTACATTAAGTCTAAACACCAGCCGGACTCAAACCCGGTCACTAGAAACTAAGCCAAAAGTGTTGTCGTAATATTACCACTAACGGTTTTAAACGGTTCTACTTGCACCTAAAGATAGTGATGATATCGGATAGCATATCAGTAGGTTACAAATTACAAAAACATATTTTTTTTTCAAATTCCACACGCTGTTTCATACACTAACGCATTCGGACAAACAATATTTTCACCTCTATAATATAAAGTAGGTATAGATCAAATTATCTATATCACATATACTAAAATTGTAACTTAGTCGATCTGTACATTGAAAATTGTTTGGAAATTCCTATTGGAATAGTAATTGTTATCGAAACAGAGGCCGAATCTATCGTCTTTAGAATTTTTGTCTGTATGTGACAGACATACATTTATTTTATTTTTATTTTATTTTATTTATTCTAAGAGAAACAAACAGTGGTATAAAACAAACAATAAAAATACAATAATAATAGTAGTACATACACCAATAAAGTTTCTACAGACAAATAATACACATAGTATTAGAGTAGATACTAGAACAAAACTAGGGAGAAGACATTTCAATTACATATAACACATAAACAAAACAGAATACTAAAACACTAACAATAAATATATAAAGCTAAATTACGGATTTATTTGAGAAAGAACATCTCTTATTTTGCTTTTGAAATTTGGTAGCGAATAATACATTATATCTATGTCGTTAAAGTTAGCATTATAATCGCGACAGGACCTATATGTAAATTCATTTTGAGCAAATTTACACATTTAACATAGTGACCACAATACGAGAAAACTACGGGACAGATTATGATGAAATTTGGTACGATGATAGCTGGTCCGGGTCAGAATATAGGATTCTTTTTACTGCTGGAAAATACCTCATTTCTGAGAAAACTCAAATAACCGTTAAAAACTAGCTGTAAAACATCACACGGTATGTGAAATCTAAGAATTTAGTTTGATTAAAACGCGAGCGGTGCCGCGGGAAATGCTGGTATATTATATTTTATTTAATATATTTTAATTTTATATTATGTATTTTTATACATTTTTTTTTAATTTTAGAATTAGGTAGTGGTTAGGTAACATGGCATTACTTTCATCCTTCCTTCAGAAACCACAGGTTACAACACAATTTATAAAATACATAGAAAGGAGAAAACCTTAATTTTATATGTAGTATTCCTAAGCTATCGCTATCTCGCTCGGTGTCATATCAAATCTAAACGCCTAAGAAATATTTCATAGCAAACGTATTCCGATGCGAGAGTGCAGCGTCCCAAAGACATCTGGTGGAACATGGAATTCAATTATAAGTCAGAATATAATATTACCTTACTATTTTGAAAAGTAAATCTTCTATATTTACATGAAATGAAATATTTCCGCGCAAGAGGAGTAATATTAAAATGCTCTTGTTTCAGTAGTTAAAGTAAAAAACAACATTTTTTCTAGATTTAAATGATAAGTTCTAGTAAAATATAAATTATTATTATAGAATATTAATAATTATTATTATACATTAGTAAATAATATTGAAATCATCGCGATACAAATCTCTTGAAGTGTCAGTAAAGTAAAGGCTGTGAACACTACTACTCAATTTTCCAATTAAAGGAACGGTTTCTCTGATATATTATCGTAATAAACTACAATAGTGCCATAGAATTAAAACGGTCAACGTGAAAGCGCTGTAAAATGCATGCATTTCAGTAAAGCCAAGATCTCGCTTACATTGGTATTAAAACAAACAAACAGAAAGCAATAACGCCGCTTTGTGCAGCATTTTACACTGGATGCTCATGGAAATATTCTTTTATGCCCTGCATCACTGATTCTTTTCTCATTCTTGTTGTACATAGTGGCTTTAATGTAATAAATCATAAACTACTTTTAGATTTGTCTATTTTAAACAATTATAGACTAGAGACTCCCTCTTGCTCCTCTCGGGTTCAACCTAATTACAATTATCCGTAAGTACATTTTAACCATTACTATACATTTTTCAGAAATTAGATATTTTGCAGCAGTAAAAAGTATCCTTTCACCAAAATCGGTCTAGTCGTTTTCTCGTGATGCAGTCACAGACAGAGAGACAAAAAACCTATAAACTTTACATTCGGCCTCATAATAATGACTACTTCTATAAGGTTTTCCAGAAATTATTTAATCTACAGATTCGTATCAGAATTTTATTCTATGAGGTATAGGAGTAGGTGTAAATAATGTCACTAAATTTCGTTAGGCTACTGTAAGCATATGTAATAACTTTCGAAGTTTGACTGTTAATTTTGAAGCTATTTAAGTATTAATATGGCCATTCGTACTTTAGTGGACGCATTATGCTACAAATTTCCGTTATTACTTATTATGACAATTGGCAATAATTTACGTAATAACCTGTATATGAACTGTTTTATTGGTTCAGTAACTTTATTTTCCTTTTTGTTGGCAATTAAGTTAAAATAAGTTATTTTACATTCTCTTAAGCGAATTTTAAACATTACATTCATACATATTTTTTGATAGCAGAAAAATATTGAATATATTTAGTATTAAATGATACAAGCAATTAATATAAATTTTTCTGATGTCTCTCATCGCTTATGCAAATAAAAGTTCAAACTGAACGGAATATCAAAGAATATTGAGAAAATTGTATTACGAGTACTTTAAAATAGAAAATCTTACTGCTTGTAAAATAAACTTAGCTCAAATTAATACCATAATTTGTATCTGCTAATAAATAAAATAGAAATCTTGTAAATGCTACGAACAGTGTTCGTAATATTGTATAGAATCAATCATCTTGCGCCATATTTTCTTAATAATTTCTTAACTTATGTACATATATGCTATGGGTATTAAAAGTACACAAAATAACAGTAAAATAAGCACTGTAAAATATAATATTAATAATTATACTTTGAAAATATCAAAAATTACTCCCTTTAAATCTTAAATAAAGTTAAACAAAGTTTTGTATGGAACTCGGATATTGATTCAAATTAGTCCAAATCCGAAGGCTTTATTAGTGTCATTGAAAAGTTCCATTATCCATCTCCTAAGCAGATCAGTTGAATAATATCGAACTATAGACTACTTGGTAACTAGAAGAAGATCTAAATCGACTTGTAAGATTTGATGACAATATAAGTTAATAACGGCGTGCCATATATTTAAAAAAACAATTTAATGCTCCATGAAAATATAGACAAACCAACGTATAAAATAAAAATATAGTTGTAGTATAAATAAACGCCCAGCCCAGCGGTAATGCGTTGCTTGTATAACCGAGTGATGCGGGTTCAAATCCGGGTCTCGCACCTCTGATATTTTCATGTGCGAATCGTTTCTATCATGATTACCACTTGTCTTACGGTGAAGGAAAACATCGTGAGGAAACCTGCATGTCTGAGAAAACCTAGCAAGTTTTCGTAAGTCATGTGAAGTCCGCCAACACGCACTGGGCCAGCGCGGTGGACTATGGCCTGATCCCCCTCGTACTGAGGGAGGCCCGTGTCCAGCAATGGGACGTTAAAAAAGGGCTGATTATGATGATAAATAAAATATTCCTCCATGAAGTAGACTTTACTAGAAACTACTAGCTTTGAATAAATGGACGTTAACGATTG
This sequence comes from Boloria euphrosyne, assembly GCA_951802675.2. Taxonomy (NCBI): domain Eukaryota; kingdom Metazoa; phylum Arthropoda; class Insecta; order Lepidoptera; family Nymphalidae; genus Boloria; species Boloria euphrosyne. The sequence continues at coordinate 8,849,719 of OX637877.1, forward strand.
TAACATTGCCATATTTAACAGTAAGTATATTCTAACGGTACATCTACTCATGAAAATAAGTCCTATAAAATTAGTATCCAATATACTTAACCATATAAACCTAGCTTCAAACAACCAAAAAGCTCTTCAATTTTATAAATCAGTTTAAATTAAAATAAAAAGCTCTTACAGTCCAGTCTATCTCTTAGCAGCCATAAAACTTTTAAAAGAAGACTTCGCTTACCTCTTTACTTTACATAGTTGCAGAAGACAACGACGATTTCTATTACTACTAAACTAACTGGCTGTATTCTTACAATGTAGTACTTCACACCATTGTAAAAATAAAGTATTATGTAACAATACATAAAATCTTTGAAGTGATAGTGAACCCAGAGACACAGATGTATTCAAATTTATCTCTAAATTCTAATGAAACTTCTGTTAAGACCTTTTTATTTAACGCATTTTTAAAATTTGGATATAATTCAAACAGATTTATTTTATTAATACATGCGATATCAAGGTAGAAAGATCTAATTCGATAAAGGCAACTATTGTATACCTAATCATTTAGCCTAGCCGAATACAAAAAGGAATGGAGAATTTTAGAAAAAAAATCAGATCCATAACCCTATCCACCTATTATACTGTAGCAGATATAGAGTTACCGGTAAAGCTTTTATTTTTGTTAAAGTTTGTTTATTGACATTGATGTAATAGGTAAATCTTAATAACTCATGTATAATGTATATTGTTAAAATCATAATTATTTAATTGGGCTGATAATTTGAATGGCCCACACTTCTTAATAAAACGCAGTATAAAGTTAATCGTTCGTAAAACATCGATAAACGAATCGGTTTAAGTTAGTTTCGCAGGTGACTCGACGGTGGAGTCTCAAACTTTAAATTGCCGGTATCGGTACAATTTTATTCATTTAAGTGATGAAGGAATGGAAAGTTCGAAAATCTCTTAACAGTTATATTTAGTTTTGGGGATTTGCCACGATTTTAATACCTCCTCGCTGCGAACGTTCTTTTTATTTTTAATTAAAATTTGGCTTGAGAATTTAATTCGTATAATTTAGTATGGAAAAATAAATTCATAACTAGCAAAACCGGCCTGCTTCGCTGAGCGTAAGTTAAATGAAACGGTTTTTATAATTTTATAATAAAATAGAAGTAGTTTAAGTTACTCCTTATAACATTAGCTATCTGCGAGCTAAAGTCACGTCAAAAACAGTCCAGCTGTTTCACAGATTAATCGGAACAAGCAGACAGACAGACAGACAAAAATTGTAAAAATTATTTTTTTGATGTAAGTGCCGTATATACTTTCAAATGCATTTAATGAAAAGTTATTAATTTGAAATGAAAAACAAACACTTCAATTTTCTTTATATGTACTGATTACAGTGTAAAAATGTAATATTCATAGAAAGTATAAAACAAACTTAAAATAAACTTTGAACTGTAAACCTTTTACACCAGATTAGTATTAATGTTAGTACAAGTATCTATTAACCATTATTAAATCCCACAACATATCAATGTGTGGATACAACGTATAAGTTATCGGTTTACGGTTTTGAGCTGTCCTCTCGTTTCGTAACCGAATTTATGTTTTACTTCCTCTTTCTGACATACTGGCTGAAATGTGTCCAATATTTTACTAAAAATCATGCATTTGTCTTTTTTTATTAAAATTACCATAACATTAATTTCAAGCGTATTGTATGACAAAATAACCACTCCTGAAAATATGATGATGCTTACGTTGAAATTGTTTATTTCGTTACTGTATTAATTTAGCATAACTTATTTTGCCTTATTTCGATGGTATTGAGTAAAATTCCAATAAATGTTGTTAAATACACATCCATATTTAAAATAAAATTTTAAATTTCCCATATACTCGTATGTCTCAAAATCTAGTCGACAAATCTGGCATCAAGCCACAAGGCACCTTTATATATTTCTCTGTTTTGACATTTCTCTATAACCTGACGACGTTGAAATGCCAAGAAAAAGTTCGAAATAAATCGACAAACTGTAAAGTATTCACTTTGAAAGATGCTGGAAAAATTACATGTTATTATAATTTATTTTCCCTTTGAAATTAAATTCATATAACTTCGACACTATACCGTTTAAAAAAAATCGCAAACAAAATTTAAAGACTTTTATTAAAAACAAAACTGAAAAAAAAATTATGACAGTCTCTTAGTTATTCACATGAAAACAGTAGCGGACATTTCAATTGACGAGTTAGAGTAAACTATCATAATGATACGCTTAATATGCAACGCCATGCACCCCGCTTCAACGGCAATACTACGAGCGCCATGTTCGCAATTAACACGCAAACTTTAACGATCACATGCTTTCATTAACTTTGGCATTTGACAGCTGTAACATTCTTCAATAATATTTAAATTTAATAGTAACTTTTGTATTCGAAAACATCCCGTTTCTAGGGAGTCCCATTGTCTCTCTTTAATTTGAGGGGTCAGTCAATCAGATCATAGTCATGCTACGTGTTCAAAGATATGTATATGTTTTCTTTCACCTTAAGACAAGTGTCATGTCGGAAAAGATTTGCAAAATAAAATGTTAGATGTGCGAATCCGATTTGAACCAGCTTTACTCGTTTTTTCAAGCGACCGCTTAACACTCGGTTACCACTACCTTAGTAACTGTTTATTTAGAACTTTAGTACATTTTGAGCTACATTGGATCATCACTGGTCGACGTAGCTAGGGCCGACCTCGGCACCATACCCAAAAATGCAAATAATAACTGTTATTTTTATAGAATTGCTTTTCATAGGTTTTTACCGTAACGTTTTTAAATAATAATAATATCCGCTAGTATTCAATCTGAAACTATTGTGGAAGCGGAAGTCTGGCACTGTCATTCTATAGTTCAGTTTTTGCATTCGTGTCCATTCCATATTTGCTAATAATACTTAGTATATTTTCTTATCGATAACATTTTGGGAACTCTCCGTTCTTCACTGTTTGTTGTGAGAGACTAAAGAGAAATTCATACACCCAAAAAGGTATCACAAAAATAATCTTACCTTAAAATTTAAAACAAATGTAAAAATAATTACAAATCTTTCGTAAATCCTATTCAAAGAACATGTCTAAAGCATATAAGATTTAAATCAACGTGTCTATGAAATCCTCAATGGAATGCCCAATAACATTGCACTGCAGGAAACTTATTCAATTTGACTGAGGAGACAACTGTTCTTGGGTTTGAAAGGCATTGTGCTCCTCGCTCACCTCTTTCCGTGTTCGCCGTTCGTTATGTTTTATTTTATTTGTACCTAAACAATACTTTCATTCAATTCAGTTTTCATCTTTAAACATTCGAGGCACATTCTGTCGCGACTGCTGCGGTAGTCGGGTTTTATGTTTATTATATATTTAAATTTTAAACGCTAGCTTTTCTTCTTTTTATAGTCATGTTTTATAAAATATCAGGATCTTTGTATCTTGTTGAATTATAAACAAGGACTCAACTTAACCAGAGTTAGAAGATATTGCTACCTAACATTTTGTATAAATTATTTTTGATAGTTGCACTATCTATTAATTAAGTTAATCTCCTCTGCATCTGTTGATCCGATTCTGTCTTTTACTATCTTTCAAAAACAAATGTTGCGGACAGAACCGCTAGAAAACACTATTTCTACGATAATTCTATGATTATTAAATAATATCGAATTTTAAATTGTGAAATACATCCTCTGAGATTTCAAATAAATCATTATTAAGAATAAAAATACGTCTGACCAAATCAGAGTGTCTATCATCCAAAAAGGATAAAATTTTGACAGCGTATTAGAATAAAGTGGTATTGGATTCGACCCCAGTCTATGAATACATTCGAAAGCTAATAAATCAATATCGATGTACGAGTAGTCTATGGACTAAATCTATTCGTATCTTTAGAATGACAAATCTTCTAAAAAGAAGAAGAAAAATAAGGAATTAGGTATTTATATACACTGCGTATTTTGTAACTAAGTACAAGTAAAATGCCTTTTTTTCTTTAACTAAGTGACTGTGTTTTAAAATTTAATTAAAACATTTAATTTTAAAAGAACACAAGCTTAAATGCCTTATGAGTATCATTATTTTAACCACATAATCTATTGTCTATGAAATTTTACCATTATTAAATGAAAGTAAATGTAAACTTAGAAAGTACATAATGTTGACTTTTCTTTATTATCACATTAATTATAACTTAAAAACTTAGTTATATAAATAAAAAATATCGTCAATAATCACAAGAAAGTGAGGGCAAAAGCGGACGAATAACTGAATACGCCTCTGACAAACAACCGTGTTCTGTGTTGTTAATAGTCTTAGCCGCTGTGATTAATTGATCGCCGACCCCGTGTCAGAATATTTACTCTTTTTGTGACAATTTAGTCTAACGTTTTAATAAAGAACATTCTTCTTTACTATTATAAAGAAAGATTTCTTTTGGAAAAAAAATATAATATAATCAATTGATTTGGATTACAGTACAATGATATTTATGATACATAATTTGGTTAAAACTCTAACTTGCAGAGTCTGCCCATTAAATAAAAAAAATCTTGAAAAAATTTAGAAATAGAAAAACATTATTGTCAATACTGGAGACGAATGCCCCTATGCTTTTAGAAATAATTCGCATATTTTAGTGTCTGCCTTGACTACCCTGACTAATATTGCTATTAAGCATTTGGGAAAAACAATATAAATCCGCGACAAATCCGAAAAGATAGTTTTATTTAAAATACCAAATATTTGCGTAAATCTAAGGAAGAATTTAAAAATTTTGTCCGTTTGTCTGCCCGTCGTCTGACACAATAAAAAAATTACGTCTGTGGTTAAAGTCGCAGACTCTCTGATAAATATGAAAACAAACGATTGATCTTATTAAAGTTTCATTTTAATATTAAACTTACGAATTCATCAGTTTCCGTAAGCTTTTTAACATGCTATATTTTAACTGTAATCTTTTAATGTACCTGCGTACTATTATTGTAAAACATATTTTAATATTTTATTGCGTTTCTAATAAAAAAATTAAAGTAAAGCTCATACATGAGTGAGCTTGCCTCGAAACGACAGCTGTCTCTACAACAGCGAATTCAAATTATGGAGCTAAAATTTGTCATGTTTGGGCTCTCTCTGCTTTTATTTATATAATGAAAACGTTTTATTTCCCAGTTTTATTTGTAAAGCTTATTTTGGCTTTGCAATTAAGTATTTAATCGTCCTTTTCAGAATGATTTATTTCAACGTTATTGTTATTTAGAAAAGTAAAAATGTTTTAACAAGATTAAAAATTATCACTTACACAAAAGCTTAGCTTACTTAATTTCTTTTATTGAAAATGATATTTTTTAATTATCTTTAAACTGTAAACTATATTTATAATAAGAATCGAATCTGTACATTAAATTTTGAAAGTCTATTTGAAGTAGCCTTTGATGCCTGTTATCGCATCACGAAAAAACTACTAGACATATTTTGATTAAATTTGGTATAATGATAGTTGGTTATTCGGGTCCACAAATAGGATACTTTTTATCGTGGGAAAATATCTCATTTCTAAGAAATCTATACCAACCATTAAACCGTACCGAGCGAAGCGATTGTGAGTCAATAGCCAGAAATATATTGATACATACACTATAGTTGATTTTAACACTAGATTTAGTTTTGTTATTATCGAAATTGGAAACCTTGATTAAATTTTTAACATACGTTTTCCTTCTTTATGTTATATCTTTTAATATACAGTTACTATATACAGGGTTCTGCAGGAACCCGCAATTATTAATGTATTGAAAAAAAATAAAAAAAAAATATGTTAAAATATTATTTATTTATGTTATAAATAAATGATTGAATGATTTTTTGCTATAATGTACTCGTTTAAAGATGAATCATTCTTTTCCTCACTCACTATTTGGAAAGGTACGCGTCCCCATAATTTAATAATGAAGTTTGAAACAAAAAGTAGAAATTAATTACAATATAATTTATGCTTTTTGTTTGAAACTTCATATTATTTCATCAGACAAACGTTACTCTTCTGAATGAAAGCGATTAAAAGCATCCTTTACGAGTAAAATAGTCTGGCTTAAATATAGTCAGTAACAACTAAATGTCAGTATTTAATTGCAGCATCCATTTGTTCGCTCAGCGATAATATTTGGCTTCAACTTTACACGATCATAGAGAATCCAAAAGTGGCAATATTATTCGAAAGATAAACACTACAGTAGGTATCTACTTAATAAAAGATTTCTTTACAAAGAAAAAAAAATGTCTAGGAAAACTATAACCTAATTGTATTTTAAATATTAAGCTTACTATATTAGACATATTTGTGATATTTTTGTTATCACATCTAGTATGGCATTTACGTTTGAAGTGGTTAACATGGAAATGCCGCGAGCGGTAAATCCGCACGCCACATGGCGTCAGTACCGCAGAAGTGCTTTTTGATAGACAGTCGCGGCATGTCCGGTCTCACTGCCCCATGTAGAATTTTTCATTTAGTCACAATTTTGGATTAATTGCTTTCAACAAAATGTTTTTAAACTTTTTTGAATTACTTCTTTTTCACTGTAAATAAATGCGTTTATAAAGTAATTTTATTTACTTACTAATACTAACTGAACCTGAGTTTGCTTGAATCAGTAGGTGATATATATGCTATGTATACTCTAACTTAATAGAAACACTCTTCAGTTGGACATGGAGCCAGAAAAAAACTGAGAGGTAATTCAGTGACGTGGTGGTGACAGGTTTGAGCGATCTTGTGACGCCTTATGGCGCAGAATGGAGGAGGTCCTGTTGGGTTTTAGTGAGTAGAAACGTTTTCTTCCCTACGAGTTCCACATAACCTATACGCATGTGGTATAAAAATTGCATTTAAAAAAAATTTCAACTCTAAAAAGCTAAAAATATAAATATTAGTATACAGATGACGTAAGCGTAAATTTTATATATAAATTCATTATTTTATATATAAAATTTACGCTTAGTATATTATATAGCTGCTTGTGCTCTCAATATCTATGGGTACTTAAAACTGTCGTTATTGAACATTAAGCAAAATTCAAAGTAAGTTCCAACAAATACTATAAACTTCACAATCATCAAATAAATCACGCAAAACCCATAAAGAACGTTTCGTTGCTAAAGAACTCTGGAAAGTTATCACGTTTATTCGAGTTAACATAAACAGCAATTACCCGACACCAAACGTCTCGGGGAAGGAAACGAACATTCCTCGGGGTAAAAGCGGAAAAACGCCGCGGAGAAAAAGTTAAATAGATATTTTATCACTTTTATGGCCACTTACTTTGAGCTCCACGTGATGCATTGTGACTGGTGGTTTAGGTGATTGCGCATGCTGCGTGATTTCTGTGCTCTTCATTAGAACCAAAAAAAAAAAAAGGATTTAACCGATACTAAAAAAGCTAATGCCCAAGGTTTTTCCTTTTTAGGTCTAACCATCTAATATAATATATATGCAACTGCTTGACGGACTGAAACGGAAGACCTAGGTTTGAGTCTAGATTCAGACTAAATAAAGATGAAGTTTGCCTTATTTTACCTTTTTGTCACGGTGTTCTCAGAAAGCCATTGGTTCTACGCCTGATCTCTCACCGTGTTTTGCTTGCGTCAACTCATATGCCACTTGACTTTCATAATGTACAAAATAGAGGTCCCACCAAAAACATTTTAATGTAAAATGTTGCCAAGATAAAACCATATGACTCGCACTGTCAAAAAGTTATCCGATCTCATGTAGAGCCAAGCTTCTAACTCTACACGCCCTAATTTTATAAGGCCTAATATAAGAAACTCCACACCTTAGTCAAAATATGTGGCTTGGCAATTTTGCGACATTAACATAGGCGTAGTAAGGTGAAAGATTAATTCACTGTTCATTGGTTTTCTATTACTGTTCTGTTACTACAATAATTCTTGTAGTAACGAAACGGCTTTATATGCTTAATAAGTTTATTAAATAAGAAAGAAAAATAAATCGGCCAAGTGCGAGTCGGACTCGCTCCCGGAACGGAACCATATGACTCGCACTGTCAAAAAGTTATCCGATCTCATGTAGAGCCAAGCTTCTAACTCTACACGCCCTAATTTTATAAGGCCTAATATAAGAAACTCCACACCTTAGTCAAAATATGTGGCTTGGCAATTTTGCGACATTAACATAGGCGTAGTAAGGTGAAAGATTAATTCACTGTTCATTGGTTTTCTATTACTGTTCTGTTACTACAATAATTCTTGTAGTAACGAAACGGCTTTATATGCTTAATAAGTTTATTAAATAAGAAAGAAAAATAAATCGGCCAAGTGCGAGTCGGACTCGCGCACGAACGGTTCAGTACCATTATCTATAACAATAAGCTAGTTCTCTTAAGTTTTATGAACGCCCATCTTCTCTTGACTTGCACTTGGTCGATTTTTTTTAATTTTCAACTTTTTTATTTTTTGGGATTTTTTTCTTTATGTGTGCTATAAAACGTTGTTTCATGCCAAATTTCAAGATTCTAGGTCGACTGGAAGTATCCTTTAGGTTTTGATTTGCTTGCGAGTGTCGAAAATTTGAAGCATAAACGGCTGTATCTTTTGATTACGTTGGCTTAGAAGCTTCATTTTTTCACAACTCCAAGGGATAGTAGACCTTAGTGTTTGATATGAATTTCAGCTTGATACCTCTACGCATTCCTGAGAAAAAGGGTCTTCACAGACAGACAGATGGACAACAAAGTAGTCCTATAAGGGTTTCGTTTTTTTCCTTTTGTGGTACGGAACCCTAAAAATATTAAGAAATATCAAAGAATACATTTCACACCACACAATATCAAATATACTTTGAGCAAAAACAAGTGTACATATTATGAAGATTCTAACACATACACAATAATATTACCGTAATATCAAAGATAAAACCAAAGTAATACTGCTAATGAAAATATCTCCACATGGTATAATGAATAAATAAAGCCAAAAACAATTAAAAGGAAAAAGTTTCGGTCAGATATTAAGGTCAAAGGGAAATGGCATGGCGTAGCATTATCCGCATAATTTCGCGACCTAACAATGTAACGTCCCTTGCTTAACGGGCGCCAATGCTTTTTTATACAATGTTTCCTTCCGACCCGAGGACTTTGTTACTGCAATTGCCATTTGCGGGTATGAATAAAACATACGCTTAGGTTTGCAGTATTCGATTTTGCTAACGTGTGTTTCCCAATTCAACAAAGGAGATTACAAATCGGACGTAGCTTTTGCTAAATATTTTGTAAATGTTTTGTTCGAATACCCTTGAACTTCCTTCCTTGTACCTTAAATCATTGGCAGAAAGAATCTTCATAATAATTATTCTCATTCATAAGTCTTTAGCTTTATGTAGTTATTTTAGAGTTATAAATTATTTTTAACAAAAAAACAAAAACCGACTTCCAAACTTAATAAATCTAAACTAAAAAGTAGAAAATAATACTTTTAAGGACTTTGTTAATTTTGGAGTCGGTGCCAGCCAGAATATGTTTACAAATTGATAGATTAATCAAATATGTATCAATTTAGGGTTATTCTGCTTTGGCTGGCACCGACTTCAAAATTAACAAAGTCCTTAAAAGTATTATTTTCTACTTTTTAGTTTAGATTTATTAAGTTTGGAAGTCGGTTTTTGTTTTTTTGTTAAAAATAATTTATTTTTAAATTTTTAGCGGAAAGTAGATACGTATTGTGTTAATGACTATAAAAATTTACCTTCTATTATGAGGTAAACCTAATAGCCTGAAAGTATACAAGTATACGTTCATAATAGGGTTCATTCCCGGGAATTCTCGAGCCGAGAATTCCCGGGAAATCGTTGGGCTTTGTTCCCGGGAAATGAAGCTCGAGAAAAGTCGAGAACTCGAGAAATCATGTACCTATATAGAAATTAAATCACCGTTTGTTGTGTTGCGTGGCGGCGCGGGTCAAAGCGCAGCGGCACCCTTTGATCTCGCTAAGAATGAGCCGGGTGTGGTAGAAGAAGTAAGCCCATGAGAACCTTAACCCGAAAGCTTCGAAATTCAATTAGAAAAACAATTAAAGGCATTTGAACAAATGAGGAGGCAAGTGCAGTGGCACTGTCAAAATATAGTAAAGAAATAGTTCTTACTTTTTGAACAGACTGGGAAGAGGTCACTAAATTTAGAATCTATGTACAAAGCATTGCTTTCAGTTAAGCCTACGTCAACTGAAAATGAAGGGTACAGGGGCAAAGCAAGGAATGTCACATAAAATTAAAAAAAGTAGAAAAGTACGGGAACATATAGATTTTGAATAGAAATTTCCTCCTCTTTAATGAGCTTTTTTTCAAAATTACCTAAATATTAATATTTTTCGAGTTATTAACAAAAAACGAAATATCATTTTTTTTCATCTTATTTTGTTAATAACAATCGCAATTTTTTATGTGCTAATATACCCTTAAAAAACATTTTTCTAGACGTCATTCCGAATCGAATGAGCTATCGCACATATTTTTAGGAGCTTTATTTCTATTTAACATTTGTTTTTAAACTTGTTGACAAGACTAGAAGCTACTTTTCTTACTTTTTAAATATAATGAATAAAAGTTTTATAATTAATTTGATACTTTTATTTAAGACGAAAACCACTGAATTTGTTGTCGTTATTGGAACCAAATAATATGAGAAAACGTACGTAAATGTAAATTTCTCGACAACCCGAGAAGCCTCGAGAAATTAGCCTCGAGAATTCTCGAGACCCGAGAAATTGAAAAGCTCGAGAAATCATGAACCCTAGTTCATAATTGCGTATTATATTGAAATAATTTTCTTTAAACTGCTAACCGTTGAGGAGTTGTACCTTCCATCATCAGTAACGGTACGTGACTCAAATATCCATATAGCCTATAAAAGATTCGGCCGAGCATCGTTAATTTTCTCCTAAGAATTGAAGAGTTCCGATACTTTGTCATGGATCCCATCATCAGAACATTACCAAACTCTCATCAAACTACCCTTGAAGTATACCCTTTCCATTAAAAAAAGAATCATCGAAATCGGTTGGCGTGATATTGAGTTATTCGTCTATTTGTCGCGCAAATACTTAATGCAAATTTAAGACTTTTATGGTTTTCTCATGGATGCCATTATCAGAACTGGAAAATATTAAAATGGGACCACATGGGAAGCACTACCTTTCAAATAAAAAAAGAATCATCAAAATCGGTTAACCCAGCTCAAAGTTATGAGCTAACAAACATAAAAAAAAAAAAAAAAAAAAAAAAAAAAAAAAAAAAAAAATACAGACGAATTGATAACCTCCTCCTTTTGGAAGTCGGTTGAAAATACAAATTTAAGATTGTCTAATTACTTAATTCAGAAATAAAATTATAAAAATATTTGTTCGTTCCATCTTTTAAAATTACATCTGACTTCACCAATTTTCATATGCTGAATATAGAGTTTGATTGGCGTTCTGTGATGTTTATCGCATCAATAATGTATGTATTAGCATCTCAATGTCGCTGACGTGCATGGCAGGCTTAATACTCGCAAGTTCATATTTATACATATAAATAAGATTGAAGTGTCTGTTTGTAATTTCAAATTAACACATTTTCACTAAATGCATTTGAAAGTATATACGATACTTACAACAAAAAACCATTTTATTTAATTTTTGTCTGTCTATCTGTCTGTCTGTTTGTTCCGGGTAATCTCTGAAACGGCTGGGCCGATTTTGACGGGACTTTCACTGGTAGATAGCTAATGATGTAAGGAGTAACTTAGGCTTTTTAACCGAGTTCAAAAAAGGAGGAGGTTATATTTTAGAATGATATTTTAGAATGCGCTGACTTTAAACCTAAACCCTGAACCCGAGCGAAGCGAGGGTAAGTCGCTAGTTATAACTATTATCCTAAAAAATTATTGTCATAATGGTAATTGAGTGCATAACGAGTAATACTAGGACATGCTCTTTATTAATGCATTCCTTTCCATTGTTGACGCATTTCGGAGTCACAATAATCAAATTCCCAACACATTTGTAACTACGAGTATATACATATTAGCGATTCACCCTCGCTTTGCTCGCGTTCGTCCCTAGGTATACTTTAACGGTTTGTATACAAGTTAAAAGTAACCTATATGTTGACGCGGATTATTATTTTATAGCTTTTATTTTTTCCAAATGTCGCGATTCATGCGTCGCGATTAAATCATCAGACAGAGAAACAAAAATTCTAAAAATTATGAATCTGATCCGAATAAGCAGCAACCATCATACAATCACACACACATATTCAAATCACTTTAATTTAATTTTTAATTATTTTTTGTTCTTTTAATATAATTTGTTATGTAAAAGTAACCTTTTAGCAAATGGCTAATTTATGATAGTTAATACTTGGGGGAGAGGCGCTGTTGGCTGCAGTAATACAGGTCTCCTAGTACAGCAACAGAGGCTACAAGTATTATTATTATTATTAATCAAATATGATAAAAATATGTCCAGTGGTTTGTATTAATAAAATTAATAAAAATCTGTATCAATAACAATGACTTAAAGTAGTCATTTTTTTCAATCAGTCATTGGAATTTTCAAGCAATATTTAATGTACACATTCGATTTTTATTATACCTATACTTTATTTTATTTATTTCACATTTTACCAGTATTGTATTTCAGATGACATTGTTGTAATCTAGTACCATCGAGCTGATTTGATGGAGCCACGGGGTGGATAATGGAGCTTTTCAATGGCTGCCAGTAAACCCTTTGAATTTGGGTAATATTTGGTTTGTTTTGACAAGTCCAATACATCACACTTAAATTTAAGAGCCTAGTTATATTTTTAGTGTTATTTGCGATACGTGTTATATTCGTTTTTGGTTATTACCCAAAATATTAATAATTTCTCATGAAATTATCAAATCATAAATAAAATTCAACGTTTTTTGTAAAATAAAACTATATAGTATATAAAGATGTGGTTTATTTTATTATTTAGGTTTGAGTTCCAAGTTTTCGAGCTGAGTTTCGTACATTTTATATACCTTCAAAATTAGCTAAGAAAAAATACTGCAAGCACCATGAACACATTACGGCACATTTCTGCGGTAATTATGAAGTTAAGTAGCGGTGCTAACTTGACTTTAAAAAAGGATCTCCTTATAAAAGATATATATTTTTTATTCTTTCGCCTTTTGGCGCGAAAATTAATTTATTCTCTCATTGTTCAAAAATTAATTTATAACATACGTGTTTTAGTATTTTAAAGCATATTGTATGTATTTGTTTCATTTTGATTGACACAAACATGCATATTATGGCGTGATCATGGCATATTGGAATCCTCATTATAAGCCGTTTTTTCCATACACGGTTTTATTTTATAAAATAGAAATTCTATTACTTAGTGAAGTTCATTGTAGGTAACAGAAGGGTTAAAAAGCTAGCAGATCAATACCAGCTTTTTGATCTCCTCAGTTACATGTATGGGTGAGACACCTATTATTTTATTATTTTACTTCAAAAAATTATCTAGCGATCCAAATGTGACATCCACCATCAAAATTAATTTCCAAAAAAATAGCTGTGACAGTTATATAAACATATTGTAAATAGAATGGTTCCAGTTTTACCTTTCGGTTATACTTATAAAACAAACATTAATCTATTATTAAACACTAAACAAAACATAAGCCTGAATTTTTGAACACCTGTATTTTTAATATAATCATATATATATTTATTGACGACACGTTTGGCTCAGTTGGTAGTGACCCTACTTTCTGCGCCATCGGTCGCGTGTTCGAGTCCCGCTGAGGGCATTCATTTGTTAAGCACGAATGTTTGTACTCCAGTCATGGGTGTTTATATCGATAATATGTATGTATTTAAAATTTATATGTGTAGTATATCAACTGCCTGCACCACACGCACGTAACGTAGCTTACTACGGAACTAGATGGCGCTGTTGTAATAATGTCCCCACATATTTATTTTATTTTTATTTATTTATTTAAGTATAATAGTCCATTTCAGCAACATTGCTTTATTGTGATATTCATAAAATATATTTTTTTAATACAAAAATTACATTTACAACCTAACCTAAACCCCATAACCATATTTCAAATTCATTTATCATATAGGTACCTGTATAAATAATAGCAGTCATAAAATACTACCAACAAAATTGCGATCGTCACAGTTTATTAATAATATAGTTGTAAAATATAAGGCTGTCGTTTCGTTTTAATAACTAAAGTAATTAATTTTATGGAAAGTACCAGATAGATATTTGGTAGTGCATTCGGTTGAAAAGCCACGTGAAGAAATTTCAAATCCTGGTATCGCACCTCTTACATTTTGATTTACACATAATTTATAGTCCATTAATGTAATAAAGCTAACTATTTGAGAATTTTGACGTATATTTAAGAGAACCTACAAGTTTTCGATAGCTTTCTTCATCTCACATTGAAGTGAACCCTGCAGCAATGAGACGTCAAAACTAAACACTAATAATTTTTAATACGAGATGGGTAAATAATGGCGATCCTATAAACTCTTAAAATGACGGGAATAGAACTTTGCGTATAATGGAGCTTTAAAAATCTTAATATTATATGGAAAGAGTATGACGGGCATCTTGTTATTATCATAATTGAAAAACTTTAAAGGCAACAAGAAGTCCTCAAGTAGATGAAAAGACTAAAGTAAGTTAGCTTTAGTTTTATGTACATGTATTAAAAAATAAATAAGCTTGACCAAAATGTGTTTTATTTTCTTTTGAGTGCGATGTGATATTATGAGTTTAATCAAGGCAGTGTTCCGAATTCCATATAAGTAGTGGCCATAGAAGTTCTTATTTATGGAGATGGGTAGAAATCATTTAAAGCAGTGGTAGCCCAGTGGTAGCGCATTCACTTGAAATACAGAGTGGTTCGGGTTCAAATCCGGGTCTCGCACCTTTGATATTTTCATGTGCGAATCATTCTTATTTGATTATCACATGTCTTACTGTAAAGGAAACATCAAACCTGCATGTCTGAGAGCACCTTGCAAGTTTTCGAAAGACATGTGAAGTCCGCCATCCCGCATTTGGTCTGCGTGGTAGACTATGGCTTGATCCCCCTTGTATTGAAGGGAGGCTCGTGCCCAGCAGTGGGACGTTAAAAAAGGCCTCATAATACGTACAAATTATTTCAATAAGACTGTACGCGTAGGGTACAGGTTTAAGATTACAATATCAATAGTTTTTAAAAAATGGTAATCTTATAACAAACATTCAGTTAATTACGAAGTGGCCAAAAGAAATACTACATTCATGTGGCAAAATATATCTCTGCTCACTCTTACTGCCAGTACAGGCTGCAGCGTCTGAGTACATATAATTAAGTGAATTATTTACTTTGAATACGTTAAAACACTGTTAACCAAGTAATTTCAGTAGAAATGGCCGCTTACCAAATCATTAAGTTCTGGAAGTTCCAATTATATCCTCTGCATCGGTTTATCCAATTAAAATTGTATTGACGGGAACTACGTGCTATTTGCTATCAATTAATACACAATCCCAACCTTTTGTAATGACACTTATTTTACATCTTAAAGTAATTATGAGAGATAAAGCAATTTATCTCGAAAGTGTCTGCGAAAATACATATTTATTTAATTCACTTATAGCAGCTCATAGTATGAGGATTCTTTATTTTTAAGTTTTATTTGAGCTTTTTACTTACAGAATATTTCAACGTATAACATTTAAAAACGTATGAAGTTTCCGTTTGTTTTTAAAGTGTTAAGCCATATTCTAGATACTATTATTATTTATTATGAATAAAATTACATAATTGAAATTTATTTCCTTTTGTTGTTTCCGAGACCCTTTTACCTTGCAATAAAATTCTTTGGTCTAAATCACGACTAAACACTCTCTTCCGTCAACTATATTCCCGAACAAGGCAATTTAGATCGTATCCAAACTACCTCTAGATCAACGTTGTACGAAGTTCCTAATAACGTCGAATATACATACTATCGTCGAATATATATACCGAAACCTAAGTCTTCGTAGCAACTTAATTGCATTGGGATTATTCAAAATATTTCGCAAGGTTCTGTAAATATTTTCTTTTTTAAAAATCTTTTATTGTATTGCATATTTTACTGCATTTAGAAGTTAAACAATTTTTCCGTTTGGAAAAATACCTGAAGATAAAGAACGAACACTAACAAATGTGGTGAAGAATGTACATGTCTATTTTCTAGTTATGGGAGACTTAATGCTTGTCAGTAGTTACTAATACCTTACCCGCCTTCGTAAAGGTTTTAGAAAGAGCATTATCAGATTCCAGACCCTTATACCTCACTGCGGTCTTTCGTATAGTTTAATGAGAAGATCTTTTTAGGATAAATAATTTTGTTCTAAATTTCTTTTTAAATAATTGTACGAATTAACGCGATGTATACCTAATAGTTCCATGTAGGCATTATTTTATCCGAGAATTTTGACTTTTTTTTTCTGACTTTTAACAATCATTTTTTTTTTTTTTTTTTTTATGGGACAAAGGGGGCAAACGGGCAGGAGGCTCACCTGATGGTAAGTGATCACCGCCGCCCATGGACATCTGCAACACCACAGGGCTTGCAAATGCGTTGCCAGCCTAATACAAGATAATACAAGATCGTGATGAATTCTACCTTACTCATGAATCGGTCCATCTATCTACTTTTTGAGTCTATTGCAAACAGACATACAAATAAACACGACATGGAACTTTTTTATGTGATGATAATATTATTACGATTACTTCTTTTCTTATTCTGCAATCTTCAAAAGACAGAGGTATCTTATTTTTACAGGGCCTCATTAATAATACTTACCATAAACTATTTTTATTCTATACATCTTTCCTTTTTAGTTTGTTTGTGCTTAGGATAAAGACCTAAACGCCTCAATCAATCGAGATTGTGTCTTGGAAATTCGGCGCGTGTGTTGAGTATTTTCGAGGAGATGGACATAATACGCTACTTTTATCCCAATCCGCGAATTTATTTCCGGGTTATAAAATAACAAACATTTTACGTATTAATCCCTGTTCTTTGTTAGTCGATGAATTATAAATAAGGACAGGATGGGTTATTAGGTTTTTTATTAATGAATGAGTTTACATCCCTTTTTGTATTAATGCTAATTGTTAAATGTATCAGATTGTATTATAATGTTTTTTGTTATCTTTTTTGTTATTTGAAGCTTTATGGTAAGCTGAATTAAATTATGATATCAAAAACAGATAAAGGAAAAAATCATAGAATAATAGAGTAATTTATGACCATATGTGTGCGAGACACATGTAAATTTTATTTTTATTCGCAAGACGTTGATTGCCCTACAACGCTGTACAACTCAATCCCCTACTCAGAATGCGAGGCAATACAGTGAAATGTCCCATAAAACACACATCGTAACCGGCGCCTGCAAAACATTGGAATTGAATTTTTAGCACCCTCCCGGGGTATCGCATGAATGGTAATTTTTGGATATTTTCTTCATAAAAATTTAGTGACGTTTCCACGACCACGGTTCCTAAAATATGTTATTTAATCAGCTATCAAGCAAATGTGCAATGTACTTACAAAATATATGTATGATGTGTAAATGTGAAGCTATGTTACACGTCTGAAGCAACTAAAGGGATATTACAAGTAATATACGACAATAAACAATAATAGTATTATTGTTATATCTCCATTTACATAATGACTAAAACGAAAAAAATATATATGTTAGGCGTGGATTTAAAGCTTAACTAAATATAAGTTAACTAGCGACTCTCCTTCGTTCGTCCCTAGGTAAAAATATAATTAATGATGTTCTCCGACCGATTCCGGCCATGGCGGCCAATCTCATTAAGGCTAGCCAACTGCGCAGAAGATATTATAGTGCACAAATGTACGCGCAGACACAAGTGTACTCTCTGTTCCTTACACTCTCATACTCCGGTGGGACGACTGCACGAAACGACCAGTGAGAGCTAAGGCGCAGGACCGACGTCTTTACGTGCTCTCCGAGGCACGGGGGTGACACACCACCAACTTCCCAACTCCGGGTTATTACTGAGTCTTACTAAACCGAAAGACTCAATAACTAAACTTGGCCTGACTCGGGACTCGAACCCAGGTCCTCTCGATGTGTGGTCATACATGCTAGCCACTCCACCACCGAGGCAGTTAATTAAAAATATATACTCGTATAGAATAGCATATAGAGAGATAGCATATCTAAAAACTGGTCTTACTGAGATTCTTGTTTCCCGATGTTGCTAGCTCTCGTGCCATATATATTTGCGAAATTTAAGTCATTGCGCGCACTATGGCAATTTTCATAACGTTTAAATACATAAAGCGTCATTAATTTTATGAAGCTTTCATACATTTTCTAATTTTCCGCGCAACTTTCTTAATTAACATCATAAGAACTTTCTAACAATTACAAAAACAACAAAAAAAAAGAATAAAAATAGAAATGAAACAAATGATTCAAGGTTTTACGTTAAATTTTTAAATAACAACTTTGTCTTCACCAATAGTAGAATGCAGACAAGCAAATTTTATGGACTTTTATTGGTTAAATTAAATCGCTTTAAATATAATTTCGTTTCATGTAAGTAAAGTATAAACTAAATGAATGTAACATAAGTTCTGCTGTAACCCTTCATTAAGACTCAGTGTTCATAATTTCGTCCATTCAATTTTCCGTCTCTACGGCTATTCTTCTGTACGTTGCTATGTAATTACTCAATCTTCAGGCCTAGCTTTAAGCTTTACAACAAAAACTACGCAATCACAAATTGCGGGTTAGGCGTTGCTGTTTTTTTTTACATTTTCTCGCTTTCCAACATCTGAAAAAGACAAAACACAATTCATAAGAGATGTTATTAGAGGACTCGAGTTGATAAACGGTCTCTCTGGCGCAGTGTTAACACGATGATTTATACTGCACAATTTTCTTTACTGGCACAGCGAATTTATGGCGTTGCAGGGTATTCCGAGCACATAATGTTTTAACGCGATTCATGACAATGGTTTACGGTTGACACGTAAAATACAATACATACATAACCATTGCTTAGTAACGTATGTAAAGTATCTACTATGATCTCTAATTTACAGCTTTGAGATTTGATTTAGTGTTGTGTTGTTTTTCTGCTGATCATTGTCAGGCATGTTCGTATTGAAAGATGGAATATTTGAAGCCAACATTTTAAGATTATTATTTCAAAAATACATTGTACAAAAAGAAACTAAGCAAAATCAACATAACTTTTGTTTATAAAGTTGCAACTATATATAATTCATAAAACTATTTTTAATAAGTTTGCTTATTTTTAAGTTAATTAATATAAAAAAAAACTAATTAATTTACACTACTATAAACACTTAATATACACTAAGTCAATAGTGTAGTGACTTACGTGGGTTTGGTGAATAAAACCGTTAATCCAGAAGGCGCTTACAACTCGTTTGTAGTTGAAGCAGCTTTAACAGTAATCTTTCATTCAAACGAAACTAAAATAACAAAAAATAAAACGTGGTCAGTCGACAAAAGAAAATGAAGCAAGAGGATCGCCCCCAAAATATCAAACATATTTCATTGCATCACGTACCAGCCTAATATCACCGACAATCATAAAATGAAACATCATAAGGGGGATAAAAATTGAAAAGATGCCGTAAAGACCAGACTGGGGTCTTTACAAATCGGTGGTCATCACTCAGGGTTACAGGCCTCTGGGCCCTGAAAGATAAGTCGTGGCATTGTGTTGCTGTTGGTTATTCGGAGACTATTATTATTTATGAATTGTAGTATCTTTTTCACTACTAATGGACAGTACATTATGAAACGTTTATAATATTAAAATTATGAGTGTATGAAAGATTAGGAATAATTGAAAGTTTAGGATTTTGAACTAATAACAACCTAAATAAATAAAAAAACTTTTCCATATTTTTTATTGACTATACTTTTAAGCTCATCCATATCTAAAAACAAAATAAAAAAAATGTTTTCTCGCCTATTTATGTATATATACTCGTACTATGCATATTAAGTATTTTTAATTTGAAATAGATTTTTGAAATTACCAAAATATTGAAATTATAACTATACATATAAATAAATAATATAATAAATATGTTGGGACATTATTACAACTAAAGTAAGCTACGAGGCTTGTGTTACGGATACCAGATAGTTGATATACTACACATATAAATTTTAAATACATACATATTATAAATATAATCACCCATGACTGGAGTACAAACATTCGTGCTCAACAAATGAATGCCCTCAGCGGGAGTCGAACCCGCGGCCGCTGGCACAGAAAGTAGGGTCACAACATGAGCCGAACGTATCGTCATATAAATACTAAAACTAAAACCTTACATAAATAACACAATTAGTAGGTACTATATCAAATATTTTACATTTTAATTGGCGAATTAAATAAAGATCTAGTATGTAATAGCATATAAATGAATATTATATACTATTATAACACTTAGGGGCATAGAGCGAGCACATTTAGTCTAAAGAGTCAAAACATTAATCTAGTTACTCTGACTTCTTAGGTAATGTATAACGGTGGGAATTAACGTCGTGGTTACATTTCCACTAATTTGAACCCAACATTATGATAAAATATATTAAGCCTGCAAGAGAATCGAATTTGCTACTAATAGTAGGTACTTAGTGAACAAAATACGCTTTATTGGTACCGGCCATTAAAACTGATATGTACAATTTGGTTTTTAACAAGTATTTACGACTATAGTGCATTGGGGAGGCTTATAGAGTGATGTTTATATATACAAATGGTGAATCTCGTAAACCATGTTTAGGATACATACGACATACTACCGCGTGTACTGTGTCCCTAACACTGTTACTATACAAATATCGAGCCTTACTTTACAAAATTTTACATACAAATTGACAATATAATTATTAATTTGTTTGTAAAATTATAATACTCGTAAATGTACAAGTGTAATGCGTAATAATAATTCGTATTCCTCTAATTATTATGTATTATTAAATAAATAAAGATATAACGCTTAAGATCTTAATGAAATCTTTATACATACATTTTTTTTCTAAGATACTTAATAATTTCTATTAATTTCAATTTTGATGAAGACTTGAAACCTACTCAACAAGCTATTCCAATATAAGATTATCCTTCGGTTCATTGTGAGTTGTTAAAGACAGCCAGCCTCATTATTTTCACTATTTTAAACGTCCACACATTATGACCGTGTACGCAGATGAGAGGAAAGCAATTATTTGCATTTTTATGACCATTTCTAGTGGCCATTCATATTAGCAATGTAATCAGTGTATTTTATTGTTCCAGAGTAACTTTGTTTGTTTATTTTTAAAAAGGCTTTATAATAAATATTCACTATATAGTATACTTTTATGAGTTTAAAAAGCTTTTAAAAAGTTAATCTCCATTTAATATTCTTACAGTAAGATTTTAAGTTTTCGTAATATACATATGGAGCTTTGAACTTCAACTAAGTATTCAAAGTAAATGAACTTATGTAAATCAAATAAGATGAAACTAGTATATAATACAATAATTGGATAAAAAAACAGGTTAATATTTTTTGTACTGCGTATTTTCATCAATTATTATTCATTAATTATTATAAATACTTCATTACACATAGCATACATATATTTTATAAACATAGTTTTAGTTAGTGAAGTAATAAATTCTGTTTAATAGATTTTTTTAAATTATAAGATACTTAACTATTATTATATTATGTAATATAGTATCACTTTTTTAGTAATGGTTATCTGGCATATAGTTCGCAGTTTTTATCGCCAACATACACTCACAGACGCACACACGCATTCCAACATGATTACCATTTGTCTTACTGAAAAAATCTTTAGAAAACCTACCTGTCTGAGAAATATAGCAATATTTTGTAAGACACCTGAAGATCACCAATTCCAATTTGAATACAAAAGAATTTGCTTAGCTTTATTTATACTAGAAAAATGTTTAATTTTCATCTTACATTATAGAATCTACTTGTTTTTCTTCGTTCAGAGACGAGTTTATTTTTAAAATTAAAAGACATTTTCATTTTATGTCGTTCGTCTTTGAAATATATACGACAAGCTCGTTATTTTATATAAAATGTTTCCAGTGAAGATTTTATTTCAAACGAAAATAACTATTTGCAATAGCAATGACCTTTCTAAAAACTCTTTAAAATTTAACTTAATTTTTACAAGTAAAATGTTTTAAATTTGCTACGAACAATAAAGTTTAATTAAAGTGCTAGTTATTCTCCACAACTTTATGAGGCAAATCTACCCGAGATTTGTGTATTGAGGTCGTTCGTTCCTTACATTTAATTAATTATCTCTTTGTTTGTGAGAGTGAGTTGTAGATGCATAAGTTTAAAAATATGTTTTATACATTTACATGTTTATTAGAAATATGTATGGCTCTTAGAAAAAATGTCTTCCTTACATTGTTAGAGAATTATGATTTTAAAAATTATATTGAAGTCGCCATTAACGTGTAGAAGCTTTCTCAATATGTAGGGTTCTTCGATCCCGTTTCTACTCAATAGCTTAAAACATTTAATAATTTATAACCTCATTCATAAATAATTAATGAATTAACCAAAAATTTATTAAACTAAAAATATTATACGACAAATTAGTTCAACATGCTAACGAACAATCGCATATAGTCTGTGTTCAGTGCTCATCTCACGTTCTATGACTCGGGATCCGCAGTAGCCAGATAAGTGAATTTTAGAGAGCACTTCATACGTGACGTGCGAACCTTTTACACAAACGATTTTATGTTAAAAAATTTAAAATATATCAAAGTCCCATCGTCAAATATTTAAAACAGTATTGTAGTACGTTATTTAAATTACAATAAGCCTAAATAAATTAGTTTTATGAGCAAGTTCAATTCTCTTAAATAAACCTTACGAAATATGCAGTTCTCATTCTGTAGCAGTATTTTTTTTGAAAAGTTTAAGTTGTTAACTGTGATTAAATAAAGATTAACTTTAATTATGTAACAAATAGTGACAATTTCATCAAAAATCGAGACTCGAACCTGCAACCGCTGGGGTCACTACAAAATGCGCCAAACGTGTCGTTAAAAATAAAATTAGAATAATATTAGTTCTATTTACACGTAGCGTGCAACTATTGCCTTACTATACTAGAAAAACTTGAATCGTATAAGTGCACTTAGAATCTACGTATAGTTTCTCAGAGTCTCAGTCTTTACTGAATAGACCGTTATTCCAAACTTCTCGCGCAAACTTAACCGACGTGTCTTTTATTAGTGAGATCGCTAAACTTGATTCCAGATATCTGCTCCAGAGCAAGCAACGCAGATAGCATTCAATAATATATTTACCCAGTCTTAGTTACAGTTATAAAGTTTAAACTTTGTTCTATAATAAGATTTTCACATATTGTTTTGCAATGATCAGAATTATTTTATGTAGTTTAGTTCCTTTTTTTTTTTTTTATTGACTCACTTACATTTACCTTAATTTAAATTAGGAATAAGCAAACATGCATATTATTTTGTTAAAAAAAACCTTGATATCATTTCGTTTCTTAAAATGGTAGGTGAAGGTTCACTGCAGTGAGCAATCATCGACTGTGTCTGCAATATGTATCTGTGCGTATTTAGTTTTAGGGACTCTCAAATCACCGGCAAAGTTTGACGTTATATCGAAAATTTGAATTCAAATTTAGGTTGGCACTCCAACTTTTGTGCCGTTTACTTTTAACGACGAATCGACAGTTTCGGAAAATCGGAATCCGTTTACCGGCAATCCAAAACCGATTTAATCACAGGAAACATGCCAAGTTCTCTAACAAAGTTTGTTTAAACTTTGATATTCGAACAAATTGCAGTAACGTGGCCTGCGGCTAGATATTAATGGTAGAATCATGAAACCGAGACAAACTTATTATTTTTTAATATGTTACCATCGGCATTTCAGAACATTCCTGGATAGCTTTAAAGCAATTCAGATAGAAATAATTTACTTTGTCAATATATTAGTTGGAACACAGGAATTTAAAAAACTTACCTTAAATTAAGAAGTAACGAAATTACCCATTTTATATTTCGGTCTAGTTAAAAAGTTTCCTATCTGAATGCGGAACACACTTCTCTGCAATTTGTGAGACAATTTGCATGAAAACTTTTAACGTAAATTGTACTTTTTTACCTCAAAAAAAACGGAAACTAGACTCGCTAGCTCACAGACAATCCAGAATAAAATAATCAAAATTGGAAGGTTTTTAATTAAATATCTAATCTATCTAATTAAAATAACGGTAGATAATATTCTCAGTTATAATCTCATTGTGTTGCTGTATCTGACAGCAAACAGCTTCATTAAAGTTGCTCGAATTAAGTGGACAAGAATTAGAGCGACAGGTGGATTTGTGAAGATTTATCGTGTTTAGTACTATATACGCCTGGTTCTAGCACAAATTGAGGAGATTAGATTCAAAATTGTTAAACTTTACTCAATAAATAAGCCGTGAGTATCGATAAACTTAAATTGCATAACGTAAGAAAAAAGAATTGAATAGGTATTAATACGAAATTTTCTTAACAATACTATAAGTTTTTTTTTAATTTATATACATGTACATGTTAATAATATACCTATGGTCTTCATGTGAATAAGTCAGTATTATTTGAAAAAGTTCGAACACCCCGCTGAAAAAATTTGCATTTTATGAGAACGCACAGATGCCGACGTACCAAATAGCGATTTTGAAATAAAGCCAAAAACTAAACGAAAATGTAAGCCTCATGCCTTAAAAGTATTATATATAAGGTTTACTATGCGTATTCATATAATATATACGTCTGAAATAGTTTATTCGGTCGGTGCTTATAAAACTAACCGCAATTTTGTCGTAAAAGTAATCAAAACTTTTGTTACTAAATCCTATTTAGTTCAAAGCAAACCGTGGCCACTTCGCAAGAGTAGAGTATACGTGGCTTTAATCTTGTGCCTGTGAAGTCCTAGTTCATCCTTATAAAGCTCCCATTCACGTACGGCCAGCTAAGAGGGACTGAATTCGTTAAACGTTACCTAACCAGATTCAAACTTAAATTCGGTTACCTTCGTCGGTAATTAGCCGGGGCAGGTGAGGACACGGCAAATAAGCCGGGCGACGCGGATACGCTGTTGTTTTAGTTAATTAGGTTTGGTGGTTTCTTACGAAATTACTTGAACAAACAAACGTGATATTTTATACTGTGTTCATGCATATATGCATATTTTGCTTAATTAAAGTGCAAAAACTTAAATATATCTAGATTTTCCCAGAGTTCATTCGTTGTAATTTTTTACGCTGTATTATATTATGCAAATGATGACATAATGAGAAAAGCTTACTTTTTACGTTTTTTAACCAGCTATTCATATTTTATATATACGCTTTATGTATTGTTTGAACATATTTCACGATTGTCAGGACTCAGTCTGCTATGTAACATGTATTTTATACCAGTCAACAATATCAAAGTCCAAAATTTAATATTAGTCTTTTATATATTTATACTAAAACATATAAAAGATATAAATAGTTATCACAAGTATATTTGTAACGTTATTGTCTATTGAGGACGAGTATATTAATTTGATGTAACAGCGTTAATCATGTCAATTTCTAAGGACAACTCGACAGAACCAGTTACTGTGTTTTTTCGATGAATGAAATATTTTCCCGTAGTATAATTCTAAAAAAAACAAAATATAACTTTCGTTTTATGATCTATATCCTATACAATCCGGTACAATCATTGTTTAAAAAATCGCATATAGATTTCCCTATGCGCCTATTTTGATATTGACATTTTCTGTAGATAAACAATGATATTCTTACCTAATTAAAGCAACTGTGACCGTTAAAATAAACCATTCTGGACGGCAAGAATGTAGAAACAAGACGTGGTCATTAAATACTCTCTATATGCCTACAATAAAAAGAAAATAGCTTGCAAGTATCTTATGCAAGTACTTTTAGTTAATTATTGTAATTATTGACTTTTCTCGGGTGTTCCATTAAATAATATATATTTTTTTAATTATAAGATTACATGCAAACCACGACTTACAGGTTCAAAGCAGATTAAACGCATTAACGGATCAGGCACTAATCCATCTATAAGGTGAAGTCACGCGTCATGAAGCACTGATTTGATGTCAGTGGCTATCCAATGATACGAGACAATGGCCTCATAATCCCTAACACAAACGCGAAATTGACTAGAATTAATAATGAAAATATAAATAACAACTAAATAAAAGTTGTTAAATTAAAATAAAGTTAAATTTTACCACATTTATGTATACATCTTGGTAAAAGATTTTATAAAATACACAATCTTTTCATGCATTTGTTTCAATTTACTCCAATAGTTTATGCAGAACACGTTACGGACAAATCCGAGAGGGTTAATTTTTTCCGATTGTGTACAGCAAAATCGTCGACGCTAGCCATTTTAATGAAACACGTGTGAATGTAATAGGTAGGTGGTATACTTAAAAATGAAATTTCATGTGTGAGATTTAAAATACAGTAATGTTTTATATATATACATCTACTAATGTATTTAAGCTCAGCTTAAAAAATATGTCATAAATAATTAAAAAAGAGACAGTGGTTGCCCTGTAACAGCGCACGCATGGATAACCGAGTAATGCGGGTTCAAATCCGGGACTCGTACCTCTGAAATATTTCATAAATATATACAAATTATTTGACATGTGAAGTCCGTCAACCCGTACTTACCAAAGTGAACTATGGTCTGATCCTCCTTATACTAGCTGGCCCGTGCCCAGCAGGAACGTCAGAAAGGGCTGTATACAATAATTAAAAATAGCAATCACACATTGAAGTAAATGAATCTTTTTTGAATTTATAGAAAACTTAGACATTTAAATTACAAATATTTTCCACAAAAATTTTAAAAAAATATTATAGAAATGTACTTTTCTTAAACGTAGAGTTAAAAAGCGAAGAACCAAGCCAAGAATACAAGAGAAAAATACTCGTTTAAAATTTTTATCTAAACTGTCACCTCCGGAATGTGTAATTTAAGTTTGAACGTAAAACCTCGCCGGGAGAAAAATTCACGACCTGCGCTCATAGCGTAATATGCTTTAGTTTGATGAAGTCACGTACCGCACTTTTAGAGTTTTTACTAAGGTAACTAGAGTCATGAAACGACTTAAATTTTTACAAGGCGTGATGATTGTATGCATTTTAAAGCATTTATCAGACTAACGGAACTTTTCAAATTTTTTATCCTCATATTTTACCAACTATATCTTATACAAAGAACATAAATTAACTCATAGCGGTAAGGTTTGATTATTTAACAATATTTTTAGGTTAATACTTTCAAATTTAAGTTTATTGACACGTGGGAATACTACAGTAAATTCATCATTACATTAATGTATTTTTACACTTTTAAAGATATTCAATTTTATTTATTAAATTCTACTACATTTTAATAAAGTGTACATAAAAATCTATTTAAACAGTTATTAGACCAAATTTTTCAATTTTTACTGCATAATTTTTCCGCTGTGGCACTTAAACTATCTCCAACTTTGCCTCATGAAAAACTAGTTTCCTTACAAAATTGAGTAGTTACTTGTAACTTCTCTTAGCAATTCTAAAAAAGAACCAAAATTAGTCATAACTTGTTTAACTATACTCAGTTAAGTTAAAACTAATTTTAGCCTAATAAAAAGTATATCATTTTGTAAATACATATATATGTACGTACCTATCGTAACGTTCTAGTAGCTAGACAAGCAGATTGTCATAAATAGGCCCTTCATAGTCCTGGGTCAAGCAAATATAGTTGGATCGATTTATTTGTAATCATAGCTAAGAGTTGGTAATGATATACCCCGAGCCTTGAAAATACATAAAGCCGTCAATGGAACGCTTAATGTTTCACCGATCGAATTGTTTTATGATCGGACTTTGAGAGTGAAAGGAAAGTAGATTTTTAGTTTGTGAAAAAAGCTTCTCCTGTGCGATGGCTAATTAATGAGTGTCACTAAATTGCTCTGGAGGTCATTGAATATTATACTAATTTTAGGTTATTAATGTGGATATTAATG
Source organism: Boloria euphrosyne (assembly GCA_951802675.2). NCBI lineage: Eukaryota > Metazoa > Arthropoda > Insecta > Lepidoptera > Nymphalidae > Boloria > Boloria euphrosyne. The sequence continues at coordinate 8,878,025 of OX637877.1, forward strand.
TGGATGAATTATTTTCTAATTGTGGCACATTTTGCAAAATCACAGTTAAATTTTAAATAATTAATCTACTATATAAAAATAAGTCGGGTTTTCCTTCCTGACGCTATAACTCCAGAACGCACAAACCGATTTCCACGGTTTTGCATTCGTTGGAAAGGTCTCGGGCTCCGTGAGGTTTATAGTAAAGAAAAAGAAAAAAAAAGGAAAAATTTCAACAGAAAAGCGGGAAAATCTTTTAAACTATACTAAAGAGGTTACACCTGGGGACGAACCCGAGCGAAGCGAGGGTGAGTCGCTAGTAATGTAAATAATTTAGGTACTTAAAATGAGTATACCATAATGTGTAATGTTACGAGTATATGAATCAATTTTCATATCACCGGCATTTATTAGTTGTTTGAATCCGTATTTAAATGAATTTTTGCCAAACAAAATGAAATTAATTTACCTAATCTTTGTTCAAACCTGTGATGCAAATTCGACTTTTTGACCTTTTTCAATTATTTCGAGTTCCACTTAGTTTATGCATTACTTTATATACCTACCTAAGATAGAATAAGAAAAGACATTTTTTATAAAACTTCGTAATTATATTATTTTTGATGTACATCATGGTCTGTTAAAATTTACGGCTCTATATTGTCGTTATAATATCGTCTTATCATAAAATAAGAACTAGCGATTTACCTTTGTTCCGCTCGGTTTTGTTTCTGCAAGTGCAAACTCGACAGTCTGACAAACATTCTAAAAAATATAGATTCGGTCTCTGCATAATAATAAATCCTCCTTATAAATGATTAAGATATCTTCAATTGATGCTTTTTTTAAATCTCGGTATTTTGCGCAAAAGTACCAACACCGGAAAAGGATATATTTTAAATTATACAGATACTCGTAGGTACAGTGTTCTGAGACAGTATATTTTAAATCACCCTATATTAATTGTAATATCAATAGCACGGTTGATGAAACGTCTCCCCTGTTTCTCGACAACTAATTAATTAGGGTTAAATACTCAATTTACTAATCAAATTGAATTGCTGAGATTCGAAGACACTGTCTAAAGCAGCACTAAGCTTAGAAATTTTAATTTGTTATACTTAGTAATATTTTGGAAAGGCGTAATATCTGTCTCGAACAGACCTGAAATAATTAAGTTGAAGATTTAATTCAGTGAAAAATAATAAAATGGACAAACAAGCAAGAAGAAAATCAGTGAAGCAAGCGCACAATGAAGTATAATGCAATCTAAAAAGGCGATATCGAATAAGTGACGTAAAGCCCATTGTTTTTGACTGCATTGTTCATTAACGGTATTAAAAAGGAGTAGATTTCTTAATTCGAATGTTTATATATATTTTAATAATGCTTGCTACTATACATTTCGTTACACAGAATGTCGAATTCTCGTCGATTATATCAGTGACAATAGAGCACTCTTGCGTCAACGCATATACTTTTACCTGTACCTATATCCTGAACAGTTTATTATGATTCTCATTTTATAAGTAAAGAAAACAGCTAAAATATGTAAATAAAAATTGAAGTAAAATTTTTCACTTAATATTTCCTGTTTCTTAAGCTTTACGTCTAATTTCTATAACAAATTACCCAAAACAAAATAAAATGAAATATTTGGATACGGTTATTAAAATAAGTGTAGCTCGGAGCCTCGTAAATAATAAGAAAATTAAACTACATTTCTTAAAGGTTAAATTTAGCAGAAAGCAGATATTAGGTCCATTGGATTATTTATACGAGCTATAAGAATAATTACGTAATTAGCAATTTTAAGAACTTATGAGTTTATTAAAAAACCACGCTTTTTTTTAAATCAAATAACTAATTTAAATTCATTAAGATTTATTTTCTATTTTTTAGTTTGGTTTTCTATAAAAAGCGTGTTCTTAGTTTTTTTTAACTATTATTTATTTTTGTTATTTACTCTCTGTTCTTGAAATATTTAGCATTCCCAATGAATATTCAATATAATAAAGTAGGTATAATGAAAAAATGTGATTGTTTTCTAAAGATATTTTAATAGGCGTTATTTTGAAATTATTATTTTATTTTACTTGGAATTTGAAAAAGCCCATTATAGGTTCAAGTCAAATTAATGTGGATGAATTAATTTACTTATTCTTTATATATTTTATACTAACACAAGTCTTTAAGGGGCCGTCACTGCCAATTTCAACGACAATTAAACGTAAGCATTAATTAAATTGACCTCACCCCTCATGCCCGCAGTTCCTTCTGCCTTATTTCCCTTTTGCTTATTCAGCGGGGGGTGATCAAAGATATATAGATATTAGGAACTAGATAAGCACGTACGTACAATGTTACAAATTATATCAATGCTTCAATTAAAAATATTTCACCTAATAGGTATATCCAATTTATTTGAATAAAAAAAACCTAGTCGGTCTGTGACTTGAGTGCGTGTTTTAATATTAAGAAGAAAATTTAATGTATACATACTTATAAAATGTTACCTTTTTAGCAAAAAAAGATATATCTTTATTAATAATTTTAACTAACAATAGTAGAATTAGTACCTAAAGTTGTTCAATTATCTTTATATCTTGGTTATGTACGATTTTATTGTAGGCAATTTACGGTGCGATATACGGTCTCTTTAACGCCGACCCTCGTTTAATTTGGATTGTGGGACTACCAAGAAACAATATTAATTAAATAATGATATAATAATTAATGCATAATTATCTTTTTGAAATATTTTTACGGAGCAACTGTCCCTAACCAACATGACTGTTGTTTGGGCCATTTTTGCCGTTCCTACCGATCGGCTGAATGCTTATGACGTACGAGTGAATGCACGACCCTTGTTGTTGTCTATACTCGTGCGCATCAACCGCGCCCTCACTCTCGGCCATTAGATCGCGACGTGGACGGACGTAATCTACTTTTATAATAACCGCTAAGGTGTGGCCATAAGTTCGCGTGTGGCCTTAGTACGGCCACTGAATTATTTTTACCGCTGTAGCAGTGCTTTAGCACTGGTGCACCCGACCATTGGGAATCCCAGGCGCGTGGAACGCGCGGGAGAAGAAGACACACAGGTGAGTGCTTTTCTCTTTTGCGTTAGGGTATTCATGCCGACGGAGGATCGGGGAAAGTGGCCTTTATTTGAACTGCGTACCGAGGGCACGTGAACCACCCTTACCTTCCTTGAAACTGCCTTCGAGGGCGGTGTTCGCATTGGCGCATACACCCCCCTTTTTTGGTCCTTCGAGCCGGATTATCATTCTTTTTTTGCAATTATATTTTGTTTTACCGCTTACAGACCTTGTTAGGGCTGTAATTTACGCTGTATATTATTCCCGCTATTTTTTCTCGCACATAGGTATATATTATATACATATATTTATTTTCGCTTTTACTTACACTGCAATAGTATATTTTTTTTGTAAATTTACATACTTATACTCGCTACAATAAATCGTTTTAATGTACCATTTTATTTGTTACGCATTATATTAACTACATAAATGTAAAGTTGACCTTGAAACGTCTCGCTGTAATTATTGAACGCATTTCTCGACTTGTTAACTCGCATCATTAGTACTCGAGCACATTTTTATCATTCTACCTTAAACTTTACGAATAACTAATTACTATTCAAAATGCAAAGTCGATCGCAAAAGGTAGATACCGGTGTTCCTATAACAATTAAATTAATAGAATCTCGTATGCAAGCATATTTTAGTAGGTTACAATCCATTTATGACGCTTCTAGTAACATACTCGTAAGTACTTCACAGTTACAAGATACATTTTTACGTTCTGCTTATAATCTCGATCAGTTGAGGACAGACTATCTTAAGTCGATAGATGAATTACATTTGCTTAAAATGCAAAATGACCCTGAATTTTCTCCAGATTATAATAAGTTCCTCGCGTTCGAAGAAATTTATTGTTGTATAAAGTCTGTAGTACAGCAGCTTAAAGGCTATACTACACCGCTACCTACAGAGAAATCTAGATTAAATTTACCTCCTATTAATTTAAAAACGTTTGATGGAGACTTAAAAAATTGGCCATCATTTTTTGAATGTTTTAATAACGCAGTACATAATAACACAAATTTAAGTAAATCCGATAAGGTATTTTATTTATCCGGTATTCTTTCCAAGTCCGCGTTATCCGCTATTTCTGATATACCGCCTACCGCAGATAATTACGATTTAATATATTCTACGCTGGTTGACAAGTACCAAGACATTCGCACGCTCGCAACTACTTATTTACAACAAATTATAAGTTTAAAGCCGTTGACCACAGCCTCAGCTGATGGTTTAAATGTTTTCTTAGATAAATTCGCAGCATCTGTATGTGCATTCGATAGATTAAATATTTCAAATAAAAAAGATTTTATTTTTCTATTTTTAGCATTACAAAAATTAGATAAAGAAACTATCGTAACTTTGAACTTTTTGTTAGAAGTGAAAAATTGCCTACTTATGAATCTTTAGTTAAATTCATAAAAGAACAAGTAAAAATTATAGAACGTTCTTCGTCGAATACTTTTAATACTCCATCCACTAGTAAAAACTCTTATAGTAAAAGTTCTTCGCACTTCGCACCTAAACCGGTTAATAATGCTAAATACACTAAATCTTTTATTACTTCCAAATCAAATAATAATTGTTGTCCATTATGCTCAAAAATAGGTCACGAACAATTTTATCGCTGTCCAAAATTTCTTAAATTAACGCCTAAAGAACGCTATAATATTGTTAAAGAAAACAATAGTTGCAGCAACTGTTTAAGTTTTAATCATAAAACATTTTTATGCAAATCAAATAAATCCTGTAGTATTTGTCAATCTAAAACGCATCACACTCTTTTACATTTTCATAAAAATCTCACATCGCCTCCCGCCTCAGGAATCGAACACCGACTCACCGCGGAACAAAAACACGCTACGCACGCACCGCACACCGCTGAGTCATCGGGCGCGACAACTTGCTCACCTGCCCTATCTCGCTCGTACGACGCGTCTCATACCGATAACGTTATGCAACCGCTATCAATGTGTTCGAATACATTGCTGAGTTTACGCGACACGCGCACCGTGTTGCTTGCTACGGCGCGCATTGTACTACGTACAAGTGACGGTTACGAATACATCGCTCGCGCTCTGATTGATAACGGATCTATGAATGACTTTGTTACTATAAATCTTTGTAAGAAATTATCTTTAAAAATTAATTCACTTCCTGAACAAGTTACTGTAAACGGGTTTGGTGGTTCTTCCATGGAGGTTAAGGGAGAAACAAATATTAAATTTTACTCGCGTTTTGATCGCAATATTTCTTTTAATTTACAACCACTAGTCGTGGAAAATATTACGGACCGTATCCCTACGTTGCCTATTGATAGGTCGATGTTAGCTTATCTTTCCCGCACGCCGCTTGCTGATGACACATTCTCTGATCCCGGTGAGGTCGAGATGTTGATTGGCGCTAAGTTATTTACCCGCTTACTGCTGCCTGGCCGCGTCCATGGACCTCCAGGTACCCCTACGGGGATTCAAACTCCGCTTGGATTTATTTTAATGGGAGATGCTCCTGTTAAGTGTCGCTCACCCCGCACCGCCGCTCCGCCTTCTCATACGTTTTGTGCGTTTACCGGCCAGCCGTTAGACGCTCTGATGAGAAGTTTTTTGGGAAACTGAAGAAGTTTCCACTCCTCGCTCCGCCTTGCTTAGTCATGATGAGAAGGTATGTGAAGATATATACAAATCTACAACTGCCCGCGAAGCAACAGGTACTTATGTTGTTTCTCTGCCATTTAAAACTAACCCCTCAGCTTTAGGTGACTCAATGCAGAGTTCTAAAAGTAGATTTTTTGCTTTGGAGAAGCGTTTTTTGCGCGATCCAAATTACCGCTCCGCTTACAATAATATTATTACTGATTATTGTGATAAGGATTATATTGCTCCGATATCCGCTGACAGTAAGCTTCCTTCATTAACTTACGTCATTCCGCATCACGGTGTAATACGTGAAGATAAAATTACTACAAAAATCCGCATGGTCTTGGACGCTAGTGCACGTACTGATACAGGGGTGTCACTAAATGATATTTTATTTTCCGGACCAAATTTACAAACAGACTTGTTTATAATTTTGCTTAATTTCCGCTTACTTCCAATCGCACTGTGTGCTGATGTCGAGCAAATGTATTTGCGTATAAAGGTACATCCACAGTTTTATAAATTTCAACAAATACTTTATCGCTTCAACACTTCTGATCCTATTCAGTTGTTTGAATTTAAACGTGTTTGCTTCGGACTGACTTCCAGTCCATTCCTAGCACTCCGCACGCTGCGACAACTAGCAGATGATGAGAAAAATAATTTTCCACTCGCCTCTGAGGTGATTAATGATGGTTTTTTCTTCATGGATGACATTTGTTGTTCCATGAATGATGTGCACTCGGCGCAGAAAGTAGCCTCGCAACTTATTGATATGTTCGCTGCTGGAGGTTTCAAACTCCATAAGTGGTTAAGTAACTCGCCCGAAGTGCTCTCTTCTCTTCCGCAAAACCATTTGCATCCACACTCACTCAATTTTGATTCAACCGCAACACAAAAGGTTTTAGGTGTAACATGGGATCCTCATGAAGATAATTTTAATTTTTTCATTTGCCCCGCTGAGGTACCATGTACTAAGCGAAATATGCTGTCTGTTATAGCCCGTTTGTGGGATGTAATGGGTTTCGCCGCTCCTTTAATTATGTTCGCTAAGCTCCTAATTAAAGAGCTTTGGTTAATCAAGCTAGATTGGGACGACGAGCCTCCATCGCATATCAAAACCCAATGGACAAGGTTCCAAAGTGAACTTCCACTTTTGTCAAACTTATCCCTCCCGCGTCACATTGGTGTGACTCATGGTTGCAACGCCGCACTCTTAGGGTTTTCAGATGCTTCTGAGAAGGGTTATGGAGCTGCACTTTATGTTCGCATACAATCTGAAGACGGAGTCTCTGTACGCCTATTGTGCGCAAAGTCAAAGGTTGCACCTGTTCAAACGATAAGTCTGGCTAGGTTAGAACTTATGGGAGTACATTTAATGTCTAAATTGATTCGCGTCGTTCTTAAAGCATATGACAACCGCTTTATATTTAATAATGTTTTTGCCTTTTGTGACTCAACTATTGTTCTTAACTGGATCAATTCCAGTCCGCACCGCTTAAAAACCTTTGTAGCTAACCGCGTTACTAAAATTCAAGAATGTTTAGATGTTCAAAACATTTATCACATTTCGGGAAGGGAAAATCCCAGTGATTGTTTGTCGCGTGGTTTAACTCCTGCACAACTTGTTTCGCATACTCTATGGTTTAACGCACCGCCTTGGGTCCACAAAGATATTTCTCAGTGGCCTATTAAGCCCTTTGTATATGTTAACTCCGCGCAGGAATTACCTGAATATAAGGCAGTCGTTCTGTCAAATTATTTACCGCCTTCCAATAAAGAAAACTCTACATTAACTTCGTTGACTGAACGGATTTCTAGTTGGTCAAAATTACTTCGTGTGCTTACTAACGTATTGCGATTTTCGAAACGCTTAAAAACGCGAGGTAGTATTACCGCGGATGATTTAAATAAATCAGAATACTTTATAATTCGCTCCGTTCAGGCTGCTCATTTTTCGGATTTATTGAAACTATTACAAACTGGCAAGCAACCACCTCTCTCGATGCGTAAACTGAGACCGTTTCTGTTCGACGGTGTTATACGAGTCGGTGGTCGATTTAACTTTCAATAATAGCGATTTAACTTTCGATCACAAACATCCTATTCTTATGCCTACTAAACATAAAATTACAGATCTTATTATCGACTATGTTCACCGCACCGCTTGTCATGCTGGACCACAACATGTACTTTCTTTGCTTCGCCAAAGGTATTGGATATTATTCGCTCGTCGCACTGTACGTGCAAAAATTCACTCTTGCATCGCATGTTTTAGAGCACGCCCTAAGCCTGCTCAGCCGCCGGTTATGGCTAACCTACCCAACTGCCGCTTAAAAATATCCAAACCTTTTGCACACACTGGTGTTGATTACGGTGGACCGCTTATGATCACTCTAACTAGGAGACGTGGTATAAAAAGCCAAAAGGCTTATTTATGCGCTTTCGTATGCCTGACTACTCGTGCAGTGCATATCGAGGTTGCCACCGATTTAAGTACCGACGCTTTTTTGAATGCATTCAAACGGTTTATTTCTCGCCGCGGTCCTGTTGAAAGGGTTTATTCGGATCATGGTACAAATTTCGTTGGAGCAAAATCATACTTAACAGAAATTCAGCAATTTTCTAGTCTAACGCTTTCAGTGAAGATTTCAAAACCGAATTAGCTAAAAATCGCATTTCTTGGGAAATGATTCCACCTAACGCTCCCCACTTCGGTGGTGGATGGGAAGCGACAATTAAATCTTTTAAAACGCATCTTTTTCGAGTGATTGGTTCACAAATTCTTACTTACGAAGAGCTCTTAACCGTACTCTGCCAGATCGAGGCAATTCTTAATTCAAGGCCGTTAGGAATACTCAGTGAGGATCCTGCGGAACCTTTACCTCTTACTCCTGCACATTTTTTAAACACGACGCCTTTGGCTTATCTTCCATCACCTAACGTGGAGGAGGATAAACCAAATTTACTATCGCGCTTTATGCTGCTTGACGGACTGGTTCGTTCCTATTGGCGAAGGTGGAGTGAGGAATATTTACACACACTCCAGATTCGGCAAAAATGGAATACGGATGTACCGAAAGTACATAAGGGAATGATAGTACTGATTATGCGAGATAATACCCCTCCATTGCATTGGCCACTAGGCATTGTAAGTGAGACGATTGAAGGTAAAGACGGTCACGTTAGGATAGCTTTAGTTAAAACAAAATCTGGTACATTAAAGCGTCCTATTGTTCGCCTCTGCCCTTTACCCAATATTTACTAATATCATTTTTTTTCCTCGCATTAGTTTAAAAAAAAAATAATAATAATAAATAAAACCGCCATTTATTTTACTTTTAACTGCATTCAAATTATATTAATATTCTTGTTAATTATAATTAAATATTTATTATTTATGTATATCCGCACTTTTTCCTGCAACCGCATTTTTAGTATAGCCGCATATTTTTACTTTCTTGTTACTGCATTTATAGTATAACCGCATATATATTTTTTTTTGTCTTTTTTGTAACTGCATCTTAAATTTTTACTTGCTCTACCTCGCGACCCTCTCCTTTGTTAGTTAGCCTATTTAGGCTGATTATTCCTGCGTGTTGAAAGACATTGCCTTTCAAGGCGGGGGATGCTGTTTGGGCCATTTTTGCCGTTCCTACCGATCGGCTGAATGCTTATGACGTACGAGTGAATGCACGACCCTTGTTGTTGTCTATACTCGTGCGCATCAACCGCGCCCTCACTCTCGGCCATTAGATCGCGACGTGGACGGACGTAATCTACTTTTATAATAACCGCTAAGGTGTGGCCATAAGTTCGCGTGTGGCCTTAGTACGGCCACTGAATTATTTTTACCGCTGTAGCAGTGCTTTAGCACTGGTGCACCCGACCATTGGGAATCCCAGGCGCCTGGAACGCGCGGGAGAAGAAGACACACAGGTGAGTGCTTTTCTCTTTTGCGTTAGGGTATTCATGCCGACGGAGGATCGGGGAAAGTGGCCTTTATTTGAACTGCGTACCGAGGGCACGTGAACCACCCTTACCTTCCTTGAAACTGCCTTCGAGGGCGGTGTTCGCATTGGCGCATACAACTGTAATTTACAGTCTGTAAAGCATTCAAAATGTCAAAAACAAAAAATCAAGAATAATCCGTAAAAGACTTTTAAACTCTTCTTGGCTTCCTTGAGAACGTTAAAATAAGCTAAGTGAATCTTTTTAACATCATCTGTCACTGCCGGTAAAAATCAGTGCAGCAAATACAGCAAACAGACATTCATGATCACATTGTGATTTTCTTACATGCACTTCATATAATTTCATATGCATTTATTGAAAAGGTATTATTTTGATATTACGAACAGACTTTTTCAAACTAAAGTTTTAGTTCGACTTCTAGTCCAATTTATTGCTGTATTGGAGAATTTGCGAAGAAGTGATTTTTTAGCTTGAGCTACGAATATCTTTAAACGTGATAACCTACGATTACTTTTACTAAGGGATACGATAAGTATATATTATAACACGATGAATTGAAGTGCAAACTGGCTTAACAGAACGAAATTCAATTGTTAGAATTGTTTTTCGCTTAACGTTTCGATTTTCGATTAAAAAATAGTTTTACGCTACAATTTTTTAGAATTACTTTATAAATGTTAAAATCAAATAAAAATTGGAATCTTAAGCAATATTTTTGATTTTAATTAGATTATCAAGTACCTCTACTTTAACAAAAATTTGCATGACTGAGCTATAAATAAGCATTTCATGAGCAATTTAAACTAAATATATAAATGAAAACAATTTTGAAGCTTTTAAAATAATCACCAATTATATCTCTTATTAGTAGTAAATATTAATTATAAGTTCTTCTTAACAGAAACAATTCAACAAAGTTTTAATTAATTAACGACGCCAAAAATATGACACAGACTCGATTTTGAGCTAGTAAGCTTACAGAAGCTTTTTTTAATTTATTACTTTGTTTTTCTTAGAATACGTTTGTACTTGTCATTCTAAGTTGTGTATTAATCTCTTTTTAAATTTTAAATATTAAATAATACTGACATTATTTGCTTTTTTGTTGATAATACTGCCAAAGTGTAAAGAATGTTTTATTGACTTTGATAATACTTTGTTATTATAGAAATCAGCTTTGAATAAAAAATAAATCAACGTTAAACTTCAGAACGTTATATTCAAATTACTTAAAAAATGATTATATAACCTGCATTGTGTATTTTCTTTTTTTACCCGACAACGCGAACAAACGAGACACAATAGATTTTCAATTGTTATAAATCTATATTGACCGCGCGCCCGTTGATAGGTTACAAATCGAGGTTTGGTCCAATAGTTTCTTAGACGAAATAAAAGTGTTATAATATTTAGTTATTTCATTAAATTAAGTAAATTTAACTATCAGTTTTTAGCCAAAATTTAGGATACTTAAATTGAAATACCACCGCAAGTAAAAGTTTCTTTATGAAATACAATATTCTTAAACGAGTCCTCAGTTATAATGAAAGTAAACTAAAGTAACTTTACCTCCAAATCTGAATATAAATGCTAATACCGACTGATCCATAATTTCAATTGCAATGCTTCCTTTGAAAGATTATTATAATTTAGCTGGAATCCTTTCAACCAAAGTTACAGTTTCGTAACTTCGGCGAATAAATATTAATGTGTAATTAAGGCTTTATCGTTTTATTAAAGCTTCGTTGAACACCTTCATTATTTGTATAATGTTTCTTTATTTAAACACTTAACTAATAATAATAATACCTCAGTTCTTTTAAAATTCGTTTTTTTTAATTGTATTAAGTATAGGCGAGGCTCATCAGGAAGACCAAATGTGCTAGTGGTGCTAGGTGCTAGTGTAATAGATACGAGTATGTGCGTGAAAATATTTAACCGTCACTTACTAAAATCATAGTGACGAATAAACTTTAAATTAATTTAAATTAGTTTAGATTAGATAGCTCCGGAATACTTTCAACGAAGAATTATTATGATTAAGAAACGTAGCATAATTTTTGAGATATAAGATATTCATGGGTATGAGATGCCATGCGTTCGATCATAAAATTAACATTGTCTCTTATACAAATACAATGAAATACAAATACTACGGGAGGTAGCGTTGCATTTTTTTTAGTCATTTTATACCGAATGAATTTCCTTTAAACAGTTCTTTAATGTTGGGAAATCAGTAAAGTGAGCGTCAGTTGTCGCACTAGTGGTGGAGCTAAAGGAGACAGCACGACAAAGTCATTGGAAAAAAATCTGCTCCGATGAATTTTATACCAAGCGAAACTTGTATTAAATCATTGTTTTAATCATATTTTTTCAAAAAATTATCGTCAGCTGTATTGACGAGGGGGGGTTCAATGTCAGTCACGTGCGTAAACCTCATTAAAAAATTTGACAAATAAAGTTATTTTATACCTTATGAAATTTATGTATCTCAATTTTTATACTTTTAAAATAATAAAGAAAATCGTCAGCTGCACTTTGGACGGGGGAAACACCGTCAGTCGTCGTGATAAACATGTCGCGCCCTCAACGCATTCGAGCGTTGCATAGTATCTTTGGAACATAAACTGACGATCTTTACACCCACAAACAATCAGCTGACGGCGATTTTTTGTTTCTTTAACATTTAAATCACACATAACATAGATCACATACAAGTTATAACACAACTAATCGAAAAAACAAAGGAGTATGGAAAGACTTTATATATGTGTTTTATAGACTACACAAAAGCATTCGATTCGATATGCTTCGAATCTATATGGGCAGCATTAACACAACAAGGCGTCAACCAGAAATACATAAACTTAATTAAATGTATATATACAAAATGTCACGCCAAAATAAGTCTAGAGCGTGAAGGGTCAGAATTTCCTATACAAAAAGGAGCAAGACAGGGAGATCCTCTCTCTCCGAAATTGTTTTCAGCGGTGCTCGAATCCATTTTTAGACGACTAGATTGGGAAATGAAGGGAATATAGGTAGACGGAGAACTACTAAATCACTTGCGATTCGCGGATGATATTGTGATCTTTGCAGAAAGCGCCACGGAACTAGAGAGTATGGTGATTGAACTAGCAATGGAAAGTCAAAAAGTGGGACTTTTAATGAATATGTCGAAAACCAAGATTTTAACCAATGGAGTACCTCAAGATATTATAATAGCAAACGAAAAGATCGAATATGTAAAAGAATATATATATTTAGGGCAGCTAGTAACATTCGGAAATAATACAGGTAAAGAGATAGATAGAATGATAACTCTAGCTTGGAGGAAATACTGGAAACTGAAAGAAATAATGAAAAATTCTGATATAAATATAAATATAAAGAAAAAACTCTACGAGGTAGTGATATTGCCATGTCTGACGTATGGTTGCCAGACGTGGTCACTGAAGAAAGATGACGAAGAAAGGATTGCTTTCTGCCAAAGAAAAATGGAAAAAGGCATACTTGGTTTAAAACTATCAGATAAAGTTAGAAACATAGACATCAGGAAAAAACAAAAATAATAGATGTAAAGAAAAGAATCAGGTTACTGAAGTGGCAGTGGGCAGGACATATTTGTAGAATGAATAATAATAAATGGACAAAACGATTTTTATCGTTAATTGTAACTCATGTTACTGATGGTGGAACTTGGTCACCGTCGAACCACTTAAATGTGAATTTATTATTTTCTTCCTTCCATCTCCATCGAAATTACTTGCAACATTATGAATGAAATGAATGTATGAAACTATCATTCTAGGTGTTATTATTCTAAGCTACCAGGTATATTCTACCTGGAGGCCAGAATAATATTTTTTTAGGAAAGGTACGTTGAAGTAGAGAGACTTTTACAACTTGAAATTCCTTGATGTTAGAGTACATATTAATATAATTTGGAGCCTACACGGAATAAGTAAATATACTGTGGTGTGATTTATATGAAATTGATGTTATACTTATTGAATTTTAAGTATAAGATAATTTAAATGTTAAAGAAACAAAAAATTGTCGTCAGCTGATTGTTTGTGGGTGTAAAGATCGTCAGTTTATGTTCCAAAGATACTATGCAACGCTCGATACCGTTGAGGGCGCGACATGTTTATCACGACGACTGACGGTGTTTCCCCCGTCCAAAGTGCAGCTGACAATTTTCTTTATTATTTTAAAAGTATAAAAATTGAGATATATAAATTTCATAAGGTATAAAATAACTTTATTTATCAAATTTTTAATGAGGTTTATGCACGTGACTGACATTGAACCCCCCCTCGTCAATATAGCTGACGATAATTTTTTGAAAAAATATGATTAAAACAATGATTTAATACAAGTTTCGCTTGGTATAAAATTCATCGGAGCAGATTTTTTTCCAATGACTTTGTCATGCTGTCTCCTTTAGCTCCACCGCTATCGGAGCAGCTGACGCTCAGAGCTGTTATGTATGAGGGGAAAACTATTATTGTTATGATTTTCAGCCGGTATAAAATGACTTGTTCAACTATAGCGCTACCTCCCGTAGTAAAACTGATTTATGCGTTAAATACAATAAATATTTCATATGGGTAAATATTGTATTATTCTTTTACTCGTAACAAATTACGATTGCTAAAACATATCCAAACATGCTAGGGAACTTCGGTATACAAGTTAAGTTTCACACTTGTCTGATTTCTTTTTTCTACCTTATTACTTTAATTTCCACCGTTATGCCACATATTGTGGTTATTTTTGGGCAGTAAAGTAGGTGTCAATGTGTTTTAGTTTTACTAATATTTTTTCTGTTTAAATTAAAACCATTTATTATCCTTATTTGCATACATATATGCTCTACATCTGCACAAAAATCAATCGCGTTAGTAAAACTCTAAAAATAGCAGCAGAAAAATCAAAAAGTTCAGGACATTTTATTTAGTATGAGAATCACTAACCGTTAACACGTGCTTAGCAATGTATACAAGTGAAGCGATGGTAAGTCGCTAGTGTAATTATAAAGACACCGATCTACTTTACTTATTCTATAAATATATACCGAATTTCTATTTGCACAACTGTGTAAATGTACAATTATATCCCTATCGTTTTCCTTTAGAACCTTATTTTAAATCCTTCGTCTTCCTGACAAATAGTTCTTTTTCCGAGCAGACAAGGCAAAGATAACGTCTCCATCGGCCGCAGATCTCAGTCAAGACATATTGAAAATTAGGTCAAACACAATAAGACTATTGTAATGATACAATTATTTTTACCTGTATATTACCGAATTTAATTATGAAAAGTTAGTACATTAAAAAACTTTTCTAATACAAAGTTCTGTTTATTTTAATGACTAATTATATTAAACTCAATATTAACAATAAATAGATATAAAATACTAGCATTTTGCCGCAACTCCGCTCACGTAACGAGTGTAAGAGCCGTTAATAAAAACTTATGCATGTATCGAAAACAATAGATTTTAAGACCTGTATTGAAAGCGAACATATATTATGATTAATATTTGACTATCAAAAATATATTTAAGAAAATTAAGTCAATCTGCATCTCACGCGCTAGTTTCAACGAATACTCGCCATATAAACTTTGATGCTAGAAAATAGATATCTGAAACATCATATTTTTAATAAGATTTTTCTTTTAGTGTGACTTTTACCAGTGGGCAATACGTGTACCAAATTCTTTAGGAATTCTTCCGACCCGATCTGACTAAAATATTGAACCTATTAAAAGTCTGTATTAATATTTAATATCATACTTTAGAAACTATTATAATTATTGCTTTATATATATTAATTTAAAATGCTTTTTAAATCACTATAAATTATTTATTTGTAATACCTAGGGGTTTTGTCTTAAATTTAATATGGCATCGTATAAAATTGTTAAATATTTACTCAAAATTCAAGGAGTCCCTATTTCTGTAATCGGACAGTAACAAAATAGGCTTTCTTTAATTTTTCTTAGTGTCTAACGTTTGTACGACCCTTTGAAGAAGTGACGTGTGAGTAATAACCCTACGTGTGATCGGGTCGAAATGGATAAGAAAAAATATAAATGAACCAAGTGTCACCTAAAAGAGATTCGAAAAAGCTCGTTATTCTGATAAATTGCTCGTCTAACTTTATTTGCTCTGAACGTTCTGCATTCAATCTTACTTGAGATAAATGTTCTAAATAAATTTACATTTTAGTGAATTACATAGTGTTATGATTCTTTCGTTCTGTTGAATAAATATTAAATAATTCATAACTATACCTATACATATTTTAAATTATAACAAAATTTCAAAACTTTTTATCTCAAATAGACATTTAATTTATTTAGTTATTAAAATTAGTAATAATAACTTCAGGGGAAATTACTCTCCTCATCTAAATCACTCGAAAAACATAGAAAAAGTAATGTGTACAAAATAATTTTAGATAGATAAAGAAGTACATATTATATAAAATATATACTAAGCAGTTTTATATATATTATGTGTATACCAAGGCCATGAATATTAAATTTACGTTAATCATTTACGAGTAATTAGAAGCGGCTCTCGGCCCTGAACTATTAAGCGCAGACGCCATCACATTAAACGTTTATTTCCTACGATGCCACTGAGCTGCTTAATTAATTGTTAAAATGTTCATCAAATATATCACTAACGGCAATTACTATGTACCCTAATGGCTTTCGCGTCTCTTTAAAATCGTTAACTGCAGTACAGTAAAATTATTTATATTTTTTTTTATTCGTTAGTATTTACATATTTTTTTATACAGACATGAAGCTAAGGTGTGAGACGTAAATAATTTGCAAAACATAGAGAGAGAGAGTATTGAAATAATGTTTAAAAAAATAGATATTAAAATAAGAGCACAAAAAAATAATACAAGTATTCGCCCACTCCCCATCCCTACTCCCGTCCTTCTCCCTCCTCCCTCCCTCCCTTTCCTGAAAGGCCGGCAACGCATCTGCAAGCCCTATGGTGTTGCAGATGTCCATGGGCGGAGGTGATCACTTACCATCAGGTGAGCCTCCTGCCCGTTTGCCCCCTTTGTCCCATAAAAAAAAAGTATTCGTAAAAAATACTTAGTAACTTATTGATTCTATTATTTTGAACAATACTAAAGTCACACCTATTACTATCTTATTTTGTTACTTAAATAATATATATAATGATCTTAAACACCAAAAACTTACCTATAATGCGCATCACCCATTAAAGAACTTTGAAAATTCAACAAAAAAAATAAGAAGATTCTTTTGCAATAAATTGTTTAGCTTAATACTTATTTTTTCGGATCTTGATCTAGAAGCCACTAAATAAAAACAATACAAAAGCAAAAAAAAATATCTTGATTTAAAAATTAATAATTCGCCAAGTAATATATCGTTAGAAAGTGTCAACCAGTTGGTCGCGCCAAGTGTGCAATACCCGTCTTGCAACAGCTGGAAAGACTGCTGAAAAAGAGATATTGATATTATATTGCTTTATTATATTCTGATTTTGACATATTTTACTTTAATTTTAAGACAACCGTCTAGTTCTCATAGACAGGTTTGAAAATGGTATTTTTTGAAGTTTCATATTGTAAAGTAGAAAGTTTAATAGCTGTATAGATTGGTATAAAATGTATCATTTCTATGGGTTTTACATAATAAAAATATATATAAAATTATTACACTTCTTTGCCTCTTTTATGTTATTTTTCTTATTTCAAGATCGTCTTCCATAGATTAATTTGTTAAATGTTTCTAACAAAGAGATTTAAGTTAAATAAAATATAAAATTATTAAAAGTACATTCAATAGCCGTATGCTGAAAAAAAACCTAAATTCATTTTACACGATGAACGATACAACCTTTTTGTTTACTTTTTCCTTCTGAATTTTCATGAAACGCGAAATTGTATAGTCCTGACGAAATAATAACGTCATCAGTTTAAGTAAATAGAAAACGAACTGTATCCAACCGGGATTCATCCTATACTTCTTTCTATGAACCTGGTGTAAAAGCTGAGGTAAAAAAGGGTAGATGTGCTGATTTTCTCGCAGCTACTTTGCGTCTTGTTGGATCGTAATCATGTCCAATTTCCTTTGAAATCTAAGAAGATATAACAAAAAAATATTTGCATATTATGTGTTACTCAGGAGGTTTATTACAATTTAAGCATTGTAACAAATTGTAAATCGTGCCGACGTAAATTCTGCACACGTCTCTACTTCGTTTGGTACCTTCTTTTATCCTTTCCGAAGTACTACTCTGACATGTTACCCTTCAGACTAAAATTGGTACGATACAAAATTACGTTTCAACTGCGTAGAGTTTGTTTTATTGCCTTTGTTTACCAGAGAACGTAAAGTGAATTGGGAGACATTTTGTAACAGCTCGGAAATAAGTCTTGAAGAATTTAGGTAAATACAATAAATATACAGGTAGGGCAATATTGTTACACAAAATTGAATACATTATTTCGCAGTATTTCTTCTTTTACCTAATTGCTTATTTTGATAATTTACATTTACTTCAGTATTTGTAATTGTATCTTATCAATTGTTTATGATTTTCTTACAAAAAAAAAATAAAACTAAAATATTGTCCGCCATTCCGCACTTCCGTCATGTCACGCCGTCAGCGTGGTATGAGTATGGCTTGATCCCCTCATATTAAGGAACGTTACGGAGTTTAAGTACGGGACCTAGCTATGGGACATTAAAAAGTGCCAAATACGCAATTAATGCAAATTTAAAAGTATTGCCACGAAAGCTATTTGATTTTACCAAAAGTATTGAATTTCTATAGAATTACGGAGGAGATTTTATTTTCACAGAACTTCATATTTAGACACTCCAAATTTATAAGTGATCAAAGTCCTAAATCACAAAGTTTACAAGATATAACGATGCCAAGTTTAAGTGAAATTTATATTTCCCAGGGACCTTATTTAAGGCGAAAATAGCACTTTGAAGAAGATTTATACTGTTGTTTGAAATTAAATGCTTAAACTGTTACCTATTCAGGAGGGTTTAGCTAACAAAAGCCCTAACTGAATTTTGATTACACGGCGGTTCAATTAAACTCAGCGTCCTCTTTTAGGATGAAAGAAAACCTCGTTATATCCTCGAGCCCGTAATAAACGTTTAATATTCCATCACAAAACTCACTCAACCGTTGTGAGGCATCCAAGATGCAAAATCCTTTGGGAAAAGTATTAGAAAAATATAAGAGACTGATAAAGCTCATCGTTAGAAAATCCTGAGCAAGTCTCTTGGGTGTCCGACGTTGCGAGATATTTTCACGGTATTTTAGCAATTTTAACGAGCTACCATATTTACTTCAATGCACTGGTTTAAGGATACGTGATCATACATTTTTATAGCTCTGTCATGTGCGCTTAGTTTTTATTTCTATTGTTGCGTTACAGCACACAATGAAGATAAGATCTATTCTACATTAAACGCAACCACATTATCATGGACGAAACGGTATGACCTGTTTTCAAGTAATATTTTCGTTTACTTTGAAAATACACGCAGACAATATAAAATACGTGTATTTTGTATTCTTATATGACAATTTCATTTTAGTAACAACGGATTCAATACATTACCTACTCTCTGTAATTTATTATTTTTAAAAGCATCGAAGCGAACTGTTTTCACGACTCCTCCGAAACATAACTATCTATCTTACTTCTTCATACATTTGCGTGATTAAAATTTGAGTCGTTTTGTGAGTAACTAAAAAGCTATACAAAACATCAGCGCCAAATTTTACTAAAATGTTCCACGGTTTTAAAAAGTTTGTTAGATTTCCCTTGTGATCTTTATTTCACCACTTGTAAGTTTATACTGTACCCCAAACTCTTAGAAAGTTGGACACTGTAAGCTACCCATAACTTAAAACTACGAGTATGATACTACCATGTACCTATAATATACAATAAATTGTTATTTTGCAATAACAATTTATAATGGAAATATTTTAATTCGATCTTTTTTTTAGGCTCTGGATCTATTTTGTTTTATAAAGATTCGCACCGTTCAAACTATATCATTATAATATATAGTCAATAGTCGTATAGGATCATTCGGTGTTCAGAAAGTATCAAATACGCTCCCCTATCACCTGGGAGTATTTCTACTCATCAATCTTAACCCCTCGATACTTGTTTCTTGATCAAATGTATAACTTTCACCGAGGCTATATTTATTGTAGGCCTGAGAACGATTGTAAACGAAACGATAAATATTTCTTACACCTAAAACAATCCTTTCGAAAAACAATAAAAATAACATAAAATTAATAATAGCTCTGGATCATGTTTTTACGTTATAAAATACTCTCTGAGAAACCGTTAACACTCTAGGTATTAACTCGAAATGCTTTAGAAATGCCTTTCGAAATTGAGCAATGAAGTAGACTTCATTTTTTATTGTAGTGAATTAAGTTTTCGTGAAAGTTGGTACTCGGATATAATGTTCGTATCTACCACGTATACGGTAGATTTATATGGCATAATATGCACATTATACTTGTACCTACCATATTATTAGCATAAATATTGAAAACGTTTTAAACCCGAGAATTCAGAGCCTCTAATGTCCGAGTCCGAGATATTTAAATTGGTTTATAAATATTAACTTATCTTCTTATATTATATTTTATCAAATATTTCTACTATGCTATTTAATACGCTAACAATAATTGCGGAAAATAATCTCTATGATGATCGAATAAAATTTAATTCAATCAACTATTGTGACACAACAAAAAATCATTTCTTTTTTATCGTCGCTCGACAAGATGACCCTATGCCGCCTGATGTTAAGCGATAGTGAAGTCCAGGAATGAGGTCCATCGGTTCCGGGACATGATCTCGATACCGATCGACCTCACCTCGGCCTGCACATGTGCTTTTTTACGTATCGCTTTTTTGCTTTTTACTTGTTTACACTATCAGTCATATTTTAAAAATAGTTAAATGGAGTCTTTCATATTGTTATTTTAAGAATATAAAATACATACTATAAATTACCGATGCTGCTTAAACCACGAAAAATTGTTAGTATTTGGTTAAAGTTCGAAATCATTCTGTCAACTACACGCGTTAAACTGTACAGTTGCTGCTCGCTCCGCAAAATAATGAGAGTCGCTTGTTGCACTAGAAATATTTCTCTTTAAATTCTATATTCAATGAAAATTTCATGCCTGTAGTGTATGTCCTTTGAAGCCAGGAAGAAGAATATTCTTTTTATTGAAACAGTCGCTCTTCTGTGCTGGTATTTTTTAAACACACTACACTTTATAAAGTTTAATATATATCTATCCATTAATTAAATATTTTGTTATAATTTTACTCTTGAACAATATACAGCCAGTATAACGTAAATTATATTGCATAATACATACTCCGAATTTTAAGTATTAATACGTAATTTATATGAAATACCATTTAAACTTTTCCACTCCATTTAACTTCCATAAGGGTCTTAAAAGGTGTTAAGTCTTCCATAGCTTATTTTATTCAAATCATTTCAGCATTACAGCCATGAAAATTGTACAAAAACATGCAGTTATATTCGCATTTTACCTATAAAACCAGTATTAATAAAAAATAGTATATTAGTATTATTTGAAGTTTATCAAAAGGCTAGGATAGTCGGAAAATTGTCTCGCAATATGATTCATTTTATATTCCGATAAAAGGAGCATAGATTCGCCCTCTTCTAAAAGCAATCCATAAACAATACAGTGAAATAAAAATTCTATCCCGACTTACAGACCTAAAACAATAAATGTTATCCCATAAAACACCGTTTACTGTCCAATGGATGTCCTGTAAAGTCTCTTCATACAATATTTATGCGATGCTACTGGCACTCACAATATTCACTACATCTTTTTTCTTTTACTTGCTTTAAATTATTTATGCGTTCACAAAGAACAGTTGAAATATTAAATTGGTATCTGAAACGAAAAATATAGTGATTTACTTTATTCGTCGACGATCGGGACCTGACCCAGTTCGGAATGACGATTCGTCTCTTTTTCAGTTACTATTGGCAGAAGTAGTTGTCACAGCGTTGTATCTTTCATTTATCTAGCCTACAGAGACAGGGAATTCAATTTAAATTAATCCATTGAATTTAAAATGTCTAAAGCATTTGTTTAGTTACCTGCTATAGAATAAGAACAGTTGTAATTAATAAACAAAAGCCTTCTGCAACGGTTAACGTCATGGTTGCCTGTCTCATTGATCTTTACTGAGTACAGTCATGTACAAACTTAAGCGCACTATATTCCTTACACTACCATAGTTGTGTCAAACAGACAGAAATATAATTTCAATATTTTTGTTACGAATATGTTAGGTATATATTCAGCTTCTGGCATGAGCCTCCCTTAAAAAGTAGAGGCATAAGGCCATGACCAAGTGTGGGTTGCCGAACTAATCCTGTCTTTTGAAACTTACTAAGATCTTTCAAACATGCAGATTTCTTTACGAAGTCTTCCTTCGCCGTAAGGCAAGTGGTTAATGATTCGCACATGAAAATATCAGAGATGCGCGACCCAGATTTGAACCCCCTTCACTTGCCCAAGATAGCGCGTTAACTACCATATTGGTTATGGATATACAGACCATTTTAATATATTTCTTAATTACATTTCTCCGTAGAGTTTTCAGTGTCACCGCAAGACTTACAAATAAGAATTTAAACGAATTCCATTATTTTCCGTTATCCACAAATTAATGGGTTCTTATATTTACTTCTTAACTAAGTGTCGCGATTTATTTGTTTTATCTTCATCCTTTTGTTGTTCAGTAACTGTGAAAATAACGAATAAAGCAGTTACAATTTAACCAAATGGACCATAACCGCGGCTAAGAAAGTCGCTTGGGCTATTAAATTTTCGAAAGAGCAGCTAAATGGTGCCATGAATACTATATCGTACATAAGTAAATTCGTCTGAATTTTTAACGTATTTCTTATCTTTATTTAATTACATTAAAGATAAGTATATGTATACTTTTACATTTATAAACATAAAGTTTGTTTCTAAGCCCTTTCATGCAACAAAACAATGATGCTACTTTTATTATACTATAAATTAGCTACTTATTACCCCCGACACAAAAGAGGGAAGTTATAAGTAGTATAAGTGTATCTGTGTAACGTTATATCTGTCTCTGCCATCATAGCGCCCAAACTGAGATACCAATTTTAATTTAGTTGGCAGGCTATCAGCCCTTTGATATATACGAGTACCTATCCCCATATCAGACATGAACAGCTTCAGCAGATCTAATCGATTCGAAACTTGGTATAAAAGTATAGTATTAAATGAAATATTGTAGCTAAAAAAAGCTTCTAATTTTTTTTTTATGTGACAAAGGGATCAAACGGGCAGGAGGCTCACCTGATGGGAAGTGATCACCTCCGCCCATGGACATCTGCAAGACTGCAGGGCTTGCAGTTTTGCAGATGCGTTGCCGACCTCTTAGGAAAGGGAAGGAGGGGGGAGGGAGAAGGACGGGAGGAGGGATGGGGAGTGGGCCTCCCGGACTCTCTCTTACCGGACGAAACGCGACAGCATAGCTACCACTTCACGCCGGTCTTCTGTGAGAGAGTGGTACTATACGGGGCGTGCCGGCCCATTTGGCTGCTACCCGAAGGTAACAAGCATGGCACTACCACTTTAACAAATATACTACCACTTTAATAAATATAAACACTTTTTTTAAATCTGTGATTATAAAAATAAAACCATATTTAATAATAGCTTATTACAGACAGAAAGCCATATACGTGATTGCGAATATGTTAGCGGTGAAGAGATCCCCGTCGTCACATACGAGAGGTTATTTACTTAGGCCAACTCCGAATAAAATATTCAAAGTACCTTATACAAACATAATATTTTATGTCCTGTCTACGGACCGGTTAACCATTGTTGAAAATTATACAAAGTTGCCCCATAAACTCTTTTCATTTAATCATTTATTCTATTAACTTTTTTATATGGACATACTCAGCCAGGTTTAATTAATTCAAATTTTTAAGGATCAAGGATTTGCAAAATGTATTATATAAAGTTACATTTTAAGCACATTTAGAGTATATTGATAATCATCGCGTCGCATTTTAGTCCATAGCTTTAGCATGAACGAAACCGCGGGTTTCGCTAGTTTATTTATATCAATCAACAGCCTTAAAAATAAGTTTCAAGCTTCTAGCTCTAAAAATGACGATACTTCCATACAAGTTTTCATCTCCTCCTTTCAACCCTTTACAACCCTTTTTTCGCATTAAAAATAAATTCTCAGACTCTAGATTATCTGTGTACCGAATTTCATTTAAATCGGTTCAGTTGTTTTGGCGCGAAAGCGCGATAGACAAATAGACAGACAGAGTTACTTTTACATTTATAATATTATGTGAATAAGAATAAGGATTTTAAATTCTTTTAAAAAATTTAAATTTAATTTTTTCTTTATATTCTTTTAATTCTTTTAATTTCATTATCTTTACAATATTTTGGTAACATAATACTTTCTGCTAATATCAAATAATTATTCTATAAGTCATTTTATATAATTCGACAGTTGAATATGCAAACATGGTTCAAGTATGCTGTATGAAGTAAATTAATTTCGATTCAGCTGTCGAGTTATAGAGAAAATCCGTACTGATTTTCGTTTATAGAAAGTACATTTCTTAGCTTCACGCTTCGTATTCATCAAACGAAATGAAACAGGCAATACCTAAATTAGTACCTAGTATACAAAATTAATGAATTCGACACTTTTTGGTGTGTTTTGATTTAGAATTAAATTAATTTTTCCTTGAAATAAAATTTATTAACATTCTTGCTATTACTTACTATACATTTGAATTCAAATGGGCAGCATTTACCCTAAGAAATAGTGCTATTTTATCTCAAACATATTTAAACGAAGGTATAAATATTTACTGCATAAATATTCAAAGACTATTGTAGACCCTGCATTTACATTACATTCACACAGTACTCGCCGTGAGGGAACTTCTCGCATATATTGATTAAAATAAAAATAAAAAAGAATAACGACAGGTTCTACAGATTTTTATTTTTATTTTTTCACGTACCTTTAATATAAAGAGAACCGCACTGTTTTTTTAATTCTTAGTCTCAAAATGCATGGCAATTAGGCAATGTTCTGTCTCCTTGTTGGAATGTCGAAAAACCAGCAATTTGGGACCTGACGGTGATTATATGAGTACGAGTTAGCATGAAAAGAAATAATGCCTCAAACTACTTGTGTGAAAGGCTAGCTTTATGCAAAATTTCATTCAGCTAAAGTATTTACAAAGCAGACTCGTTTTTAATATAACATGTAATGGCATTTAGAAATTAGGAAGTTTAAATAATATTCTTACGTACGTTTTATATGACTAAATATTTTTAATTTTTCTTTACCATTTTTTAAAAAATCCAAGTAAATTTTAATTTTCAGTACCTAGTGCCTTTTTGCTTTTTTCATAATTTTTCTTCAAATTGCGATAAATGGTTTTATTCAGACAAACCTTATTAAAATATCATAAAATGTACATTAAATTAGTAAATAAATAAAATAAAAAAAAAATAGAAAATTAAATAATATACTCTATATACTAGAAACATTGTAAGATATTATTTCTTTTTAAAACTGAAAAGAAAATAAAAAAATATGTAATGCGTAAACAACGATTTACGGGATCTCAGGTTAATCGTGCTCGCTGTGAAATTCATGAGAATTTGCGAACTGCAACTACATAAAGCTATGTACGTATTCTAGCCAGTGGAATTCTGAACTCGAATATCCTTTGTTTTTGCTAACCAGCAGTATATTAGCAGTACAGTGTAACAATCCTCGTTGGATCCTAAGCGTGCGAATGGAACGTTTTTTGTCTATGCAATAAATACTTGTTTTTTATATACTTCTTTTGGCGCTTTATGAAAAATTAATTATGAGAGTTTACGAAGTGTCGTACGAGTATCGAATAAAGTTAATGGTTAAATCTACCTTTATGTGGATTTCTATATTTAAGATATTATTATTATATTTAAGATATTATTATTTATGTAATTGTTTCGCCAGTCTTTAAAAAAAGAGAAGCAAACTGAAATGTCAATATATATTTTTTGATTTAGAGAGGAACACGATTTTTGACTAATTAAAATATTGAAAATATCGTATGCAGTATGTTTTATAACAATAAAGTAAAAATTTTAAAATTTTAAATTAAATTATTGCAAAGTCTTATTTAGTTTTTTGTCTGTCTGTAATCAAATTTTCAAAGTTAGAAACCCACTGCCCAGTGTCCGACTGAGCTGAAACTTGCACACGCTTATATCTCGTGACTGCACGATTACCTACCATTTCAAGAGACCCTTATGACATTGACATAAAATGAAAGGTTTTGTTGAGAAGAATATAAAGAAAAAAGAAACAAGCTTTTATTTATATGCTGCTTAATTTACCAAAAAATGCATTTATCCAGAGATACTTTAATTATTATACTCATGATATTTATATGAAAACTAGGGGCTCACCCTCGCTTCGCTCGGGTTTCGTCCCGGGTTCGTGTTGTATATATTTACTTCGCACCACCCGGAATATATTTGCTGATTTAATTACCATTGCACGCACCATGGCAACGGTTATAACTGATACGTCAAATCAAGCTTCTAGCTTTAAAAATGACGTAATTTCCATACAAACCCCTATTTCAGCCCTTTACAGCCCTTTTTCGCCTTAAAAAGTAGCCTATGTCCGTCTCCTGGCTCTAAGCTACCTCCCTACCAATTTTCAGCCAAATCGGTACAGTCGTTGTTGAGTTATAAATAGTGTAACTAACACGACTTTCTTTTATATATAGAAATATAGATATAGATATAAAAAGGTTGTGTTATGAATAAAAAACATTTATTATTACACACATGAATACTCATTTAAATAAATGTCAAAAGCGAAAGGACACTCACTCATCACAAAATATCGAAAACCGTTTCACTTATAAAGATGAAATTTGCGAGGGTAGTAGTTACTAGTTAACTATAGAAAGTAGACATCCGCTAAGAACAGATTTGGTGTCAGGGCAGGATTAACGAGGTCTAAGGGGGTGAACCCGAGCGAAGCGAGGGCCAGTCATAAGTCACTCAGTCAAGTGTCATTTGATAAAAATTTCTTAACGATCACCTTATCCGTTAAGCTTATAATTGAAGTACTATAATGTGTTAAATCAAAAATCTAATTTTTAACTTACCATTTAATATAAAATTTAAAATTTCAAGTATGTGTCAGTCGTGCACGTGTGAGTGTACTTAGGTTAAACTACCCTTATTTCCCTGAAGAATGCTGCACGGTTTATCACGTAGCTGCATAATGTCATGTTTTCTTTGTATTTGCATGGTAATGTACTAGTAACTGTATGCCAAATATTCATCGACTGTAGAACTCTAATAATAATTAATGTGATTGTAATTGTAGTAAACTAACTAAAATAATAAAACAAAATCAATTTAAAATTTAGATATGGAAATACACTGTTAGAGTTTGATAAGTATTTGAGGCAGTCTAATTACACTTTGTACATGATACATTAATATATATATTTATGCAATTTTTCTTAAACTATAGTAAAAATAAGCCATATTGAAAAACTTTCAAGTAACCTAAATAACATTCGACATTTTTCTTATACTTCATTCAAACTAGATAGACTTTATGGTATTTAAGTACAGTAAAATATACGCATGTACAATGTACATAGTACACATTAACTCTAATATATAAAAAACTCGTGTCACAGTGTTTGTTATCGAACTCCTCCGAAACGGCTTGATCGATTTATATGAATATTTTGTGTATATTTGGTAGGTCTAAGAATAGGTCGGCTATTTTTATTGCCCTAAGTGATAATTATTACTAGGTGATATTTTATTTTAAGACCAAATTTTTTTTTCTTTTTTTTTTTATTTGGCATCAAAAAATTCTTATAACCCTAAATTTTCATCTGTCGGGCGCGGGCGGAGCCACGGAACTTGCTAGTATGATATATATTATAACTGTTAATACTTTGTTAATACTGCTTTATATTTTAACTTAATACTTTGAGTTGTTTTAATTTTGATCTCATACACTCTAAACTCTCCTTTAATTTTACTATTAAAAGTAGTTCATAAAAAAATATTTTTTTGGAAAATCTTATTGAAATAGTCATTATTGTGGTAGAATCTTTAGTTGTAGAGTATTTGTCTTTCTTTCTGTGACTGCATCACAAAAACCACTGCATAGATTTTGATGAAATGTTGTATGATGATAGTTCGTTTTCTGGGTAAGCATGTAGGATACTTTTTAGTGCTGGAAAATATCTAATTTAAAAATATGTATACTAAAGTACGACGGACGGACACGGCACGACGCCCACGCGGAGCGAGAGGGGGCTAGTTTAATATATAAGTATAAATAAATTCAGATACATATATCCCGTGACGTGTGTACTCAACAAATAAAACTTATCACACTACGTCAATCAACGATATTAAAATTTGAAATTAATTATTCTCGTCAACTATGTATAACAGAACGCTTTCCAATTATTACTCTAAACTTTAAATTAAAAAACTTTGCAACAATTTGGAACGGGGCAGAGCGAAACAGCTTTTTAATCAAGATTCAATCATCTCTCTCGCTATAGTACTCGCGAGCCATCTTTTTATCAAAATAAATCTTACTGATCGACTCCAAAAACTCATTAATAAACTGAAAAAGTTATTTAATAAAGTACCTAAAAATAAACGCCAAATTTACCTACCTAATTAAATACGAACTACTAACCTAACCTAACCTAACTGATTAAATACGAACTGTCGAAAACTATTTGACTTATAAGCTGTAATTTTTTAGATAGTTTTTTTTTCTTTTTTGATAACACGAAGATAGTCAACAAGTAAAGAATAAGAGTAAAGAATTTGCAATGAATATAATTCAAATTCAAAAAATTCAAAATTCAAAATTGTCTATTCGGCGTTTTAAGCTTGTCTACTTTATGTTTTGTTGTGAAGAATTTTTAGTGAATAAGCGTTCGTGAGTCTCAATTTCGGATAAATATTCAAAGCATAGCATTTTCAGTAAATTCATCATATGTGCCTTCTTATCAGAACTAATTTTAGTGTCCATGGTAGTTCTCTCATGAACTGGTAGTATCAGCATTCAGATTATTCATTTACATGGTAAATAAATTTCTTTACATTTTTGTAGCTTCATAGATTTAAAAAAAAATACAAAATATCTTCACAAACATAAAATGCTAAGTACTAATTTCTCCATACCGTTTTGGTTTCTTCGATTGTTTTAATGTAGGATACGATCGATCCTGAGATTCGAACCTGGCCTTTTTTGTGCATGACTAAACTTTAATTGAGTGACGATGAGTTAACAACTCCTTTTGAAGGTCCCTCCGGACTTATAAATTACTGTTACGTGTCTAAAAAGTTTAAATTGTTACAAGTAATACATGAAAGTATGTTCCGTCTTTACATGCTGCTTCCCAAATACACTATTTCATTCATTATAATGGTAACTTGCCATCTATTACCTAACAAACCTTATTACCTTTGTTTCATACTAAATATTTTGTTGCATTTGAATCTCCATTTACAAAAGCAAACGAAAATGTTTTTATATTCAAATAAGATATCATTAAAAGTTGAAAGGAATTGAAATTGAAACGTTCAAAATTATTACAGAAGTGGCATAGATCACTAGATATTCAGATAAGCCAGGCAAACATTTTCTCTTACGTAAGTCGAAAGAGGAATAACTTCGTAGAGTTTGTACAATCAATCGCAAGTAGCAGGATGGATTGTGTGCTCCGGAGAAGTTGGTACGACTTGAGTTTGTTTCGGTCTAGATCAGCAATTCGAGCCAATTGAACTTAATATAACATTAGTGTATTGCTTCATATGTAACCATGCATCTACATTATCACTTTCAATTGGGTATTCTAATGAAATGTATTATGTAGACATTTAAAAATCATAAAAATATCCAATAAATTTAAACATTAGCTCATTATCAGCAAAAATATTTAAATATGATTTATTTGCCGACATCGACATGTAATTTTAGCTACTAGAAAATATATTTTACACTCATTGCACGTACTCTAATAGAAAGTTTTATACATTTTCTACTAAATAGGCATTGAGATGAATGAGATAAAGCTTTGAATAAGAAAAATAATATTATAGCAGTCTGTACAATATAAAAAATTAATCTGCTTAATGGATCTTTATCGTCCATTGCTTACAGATATAAATCCCATTTTATCTTTTTCATAGCTACAAAGTTATAAAATATATAGTCCAATTTAATATTGCCCTTCATTAGCCCGATATGGATATCCAAATAATTACAACTTTTTTAGAAATCAGTTACCTCTTGAATTAAATTATTTATTCTATTCTAGTTTATTATGTAACCCACTATGAAGCCAGACCAGTCGAATGTCAATGAAGATCATTTTTCTGGTTCTGTAGTCAACAAACATCGTGTCCATCAGCTCGTTCGTCTGCCTGCAGGTTAGCTTAGTAAAAATAATACATTAAAATATTACAGAATGGAGATGACATTGTGATAATAATTTGAGTTTCACATAAGATTTTCGAAGAAGCCCTCGCCAATATTTTTGGGTCATCTGTGTAAAAGACCATAAAATTCCTCCTTTCCATACCAAAGAAAGAATCATAAATATTTATAGAGAAAATCAAGCACGAGTCGCGTATAAAATGAGACGAAAATGCGATTTTTCAGAAGTCAAAGTTCACACGAGTCAAAGAGCTTGCTGGAAATGTCATTGTATAATTTTAAGAATATTGCTGCGACAGCTGCATAATTTTCTTGTAAAAGATGATTCTATTTCTTCAAAGAACCAAAAAGTATAAAGGACTGAAAGCAGAACTATAGACAGAAGGGTGACAAAATTATAACATCTTTCCTCCGAGTTAAATGTTCTGTTTTAATTATTATTTGTACATACAATTTTATAATCAATTAATTATTTATTTCCTGGAGTAGAAGATATTATAATTTACTTCAAGTAGTCCGCTGGAAAAGTGTTAAGGGACAGGTAATTCATTGTTGTAACAAAGTAATCACTAACAGCATAGAGAAATCTTTGTAAAGTGCTTCTAGTTATTATGATTCTCTACGACGTAGCCTCGTAGCGCGTTTATTTGGCTATATTTGCATGGAAACGTTTTTTGCGGGCATGCTTGTTTGTTTAGTTGGTAGGTGGAGAAAACTTCCCAAAATCTCAGTAGAAAGTGGCACTTCACTTGCTTTTATTTAGATCTTTTGGAAAATATACATTTTAAACTTTGTATATTTCAAAAGTGTATTGTTAGAAATATTATTTGAAGACCCATTTGGATAAGTTTGCGCATTGTGTTTATCAGTGACTGTACTTGCTGTGACAGCGATCTCGGGTTCGAGTTCCGTTGGTCAATTTTTTTTATAACTATGGATGAGTTTTAGTGCCGCCAATAAAAGTTTTGAAACATATTTAATACCGATAGTTCATAAAGACAACACTTCAGTGCCTTTTTCTAATCTACCTATTTATCATTATAATTGTTATGAATGTAAGAGAAAAAAAGAAATGTTGAAAAAATGTAATGATAAATAATAATTAAGTAATTATTAGTAAAGTATGTTAATTTTGATTTATTTTTACCGGCCAATAACCATAATATTAGAAATTTAATCACTAGGTGTACGCTAGTTATATTAGTAATATTTATATTTATTCTATTCAATAACTGAAAAAACCGTCTTCACGTTAAACTTTACATTTATTACATTAAAGTTAGGTTTAAGGGATTAAGTACTTAATGTTCTAAGAAATTTTTACTATGTACTTGTATCTACTGTACGTAATGAAAAAGGAGTGCTCAATTTATATATCGGGGGAAAAACCAAGCCAACCCATCAGTTATTAAAAACTATGAATATGGTGTCTCACAAGCCCCTCGCACTAATTTTCGAGTATCATACTCATCCTGGCACCCTCCGCTATTGAATTTTTCAATGATTACTATTTTCATTACAAGAACATATAACTAAAATATGTTATTGTATAGAAATAATGCGATTTAAGCGATTAAATAAGTTATTAAATATACTTTATCTGTCTGATATATGATTAAAAAACTAAATGTATAATATTGTGTAATGTCGAATATTATAAGTCCAATATTTGATCTATTTAATATTCTTATAATACTTTAACTAATATTAAGGTTACAGTAAAAGTTCGTTTATTCGATTATCTTAACGCCTCGGCGAGCCGTTAATTTGACACTTAAAAGACAAATACAATTTTTGTTTCATTCAGCTAAGTAGAGGTAGATTTACACTAAATATAAACTAGTACAATAGAATAAAAATATGTACGCGCTAATGTGTGTGCAGTCGCGCGCGTGTGTGTGTGTGTGTGTGTGTGTGTGTGTGTGTGTGTGTGTGTGTGCGCGTGTGTGTTGTCTACGCATGATATGCATATGCAGTATGCACGGACCGATTTTGCTAAACTTTAGCATTATAATAAATTAACTTGATGCTATACACAAGCTACCTAGCCTAAGGACGAATATGAGCCAAACGAGAGTAACTCTCTCGTATAAAATATAAACTTTTTAGAAGCTCTTACTGCAAATATGTTTCACTAAGAAGCTCTCAATTATTCAGTTGACTGGATGTAATTTTGCAGAGAAACCGCAGGTAAGTTTACTCACATATACCACAGATGTTTCTATTATGGTCGACACATTTGATATTTATCTTGTTTATTTTCAACAAATTATGTGTTTAATATAAATTATATATAAATAAGAACTTAATAACTATTAAACTTTTTAAACGTCATTTAAATTATAGTGTAGTTAAATAAATTAATTATTATAAGGAAAACAGTATCAAATGTGAAGGTAATAATGAAAATAAC
This sequence comes from Boloria euphrosyne, assembly GCA_951802675.2. Lineage (NCBI taxonomy): Eukaryota > Metazoa > Arthropoda > Insecta > Lepidoptera > Nymphalidae > Boloria > Boloria euphrosyne. The sequence goes on from OX637877.1 coordinate 8,910,792, forward strand.
ACTAAAGAGCACTTTCTGATCAAGTTACACATAAACGTAAGATTTCTTAGACACTTCCGGAACTGAAAGGGTATGTGGTCAAACATAGAAACCGTGAGCTCACCTAGAGAATCAATTTGTTAAATATTTACGATTCCCAAGAGCAGAGCTTGAGTGGGTACTGATACCTATCTTAAGACGCTTTAATGGTCGTAACTATGTGGACCGTAGAAGCCTTCAATGTATTAATAATTAATTACAAATCTGTTCCCTTAGCTATGAATCTTTGAAAATACCAGTTGCACTAGCTATATACATTTTAGTTTCTACAATCTACTTTAATTACTAGAAATGGTAAACTTTAATTCTTCATCAATAAATATGCTGGGACATAGAATAAATAAGTGTAAATAACATATTGTGTTATAATGTTTAATTGACATTTCTTCTCCCACTTAATAAAAAACTATTAATATTACTTTACACAAAAGCTCACTATTCTCATTTTGAATAGAGTCACTAAAAGAATGAGTAAAAAGAAAAAAAAGTAAACAATTGAAAGCAGAAACAACAAGTAACAACAACGCTTTATATTTTAGATAAGATAGTCAAGAGATCCAACTAACGAAGCTCTGAATGACATTACAGGCAAAATTCGCATTCCACCTGCTGCAACGAAAGGAAAGTATCCTCGAAAAAAAAGTTAATGAATTACGTATGCAAATTGACGAAAAAAGTCGTACCGAGCGAGCACTGTGCGAAACGGGATAATGAGATTGTGCTAGGCACGTACAACACCCGTGATTAAATCCTTACGATCAGAAAATTCTTCTAATTTAGTAATTTTGAAGATTTTATTGAAATACTCAATACTCTATTATCAATCTCACAATACAAGATACTTTTAAGACATTGCTAAGTAGGAATCAGTTTTATTATCAATCCTAAGTAAATATTTTTAAATCTTTTAATCTTATTTCACATAACACCTTATAGTATTGGTTTAGAAGTGGAATCTACCTGGCATACATATAATTTCATTCATCGTATGCGCACTAAAATAAACTTTCAAACAATATTTAAAAACTAATATTATATGTTTATTTCCCATAAAACTATGATATTTGAAATGATGGAATTATTTTATTGATCATAACATAGCACAAGCAGTATATATAATATGACCATGTTTTATAAAATGCTTTAGTTGTAGATACCTCATGCATATAAAACGTATTTTTGGTAAGTAAAATATATTTGAATGTTAGTACACGTAACATGCGAGATCGAACAATGCGATCGCTTACTAAACCGTTCGGAAAATCACTCGATTCTCACTCGACGTTCATTTATAGCGTTGGTATGTGTTTTTCATGTATGCAACTATGATGCGGAGACCACGCTCGTTACACGTCATTAAGCGATACTTTACAGCAGACGGCCCTTGAGACCGCCTACTCCCCTCCCGCTCTTAGTATTGGATCAATAGCATCTCTAGATTTGGCATATAAGAAAACACATGTTTGTTTATGCAAATTTAGTTATAAATACTAGTACAAGATTACGTTCTTGTTAGGGTCGACCATAATAAAGAAAAAATGTCAGTAGATATGCTACGTTCATTTCATTACACATACTTTCGTTTTCGTAGAATAAAAAAAACGCCTATTCCAAAACATTTCTATGAATTTCTCAATCAATCAATCCAATATTGACCACACAATTCTAGATATTCGTTTTATTCCAGAGTTTACAAAGTTAAGCTTAGTTTTCTTAAGTACGCACTTTGTCTTACCTTCGCATTGCATTGTCAGTACCACACTGACAACGTAACGTCTGAAATACTCGTACTTAACTTAATTTGCAGTATATATCAAAGTTTTGTACCTAGAAAAGAAAGTGATGTACTTTCACATCTTCGCAAACACAGTCTCATAACAAACCTGTCAAGACCAAATAAATAAACTTAGTCAATACAATTATATTGTTTCTTCTAACTTTGCCTCACATTTTAGATATAACGATTACTTTGTTTCTATTTGCGGCTAGTGTTGAGTATAACATGATAAATAACATTTATAACGTATAGATAAATAGAAGTATTAACAAGTAATAGAAGAATTTGCTCAGTTTTTATAGCGTTCCGTATCTCTAAAGGAAAAAACGGAACCCTTAAAGGATCACTTTTCATAATACTTATACATACATATTATGTACTTAATAAATTGAATATTTAACACATATCTTGTAATTATACATCCGTGTGCCACCAGCCAGACGTAACGCGATTTTTGTGAGACTACCAAACGCATGGCACATTAAATAAAAATTCACTCCAAGCTTAATTTCAGCGAATGACGTGTCCCCACTAATTAATTAATTAAGCTCTACTTTATAACATGCGGATGGCAGAATTTCCAAAATAATTAACGCATTTAAATACTTGAGCTTCTCATTTTGTAAGGATTTTCATACTTATTTTAGTGGCAAGGATACTTTTTTGATGTAATGGAAAAAAAAAACTTTATTCTACTTTAGACTTACATTTCTTTGAAGAAACATTAAGGAATAATATTTGTTAAATACAGTGCAGAATAATTGCAACAATGTGCATCATTAAGCCAATTTTACTGTATTTAAGAAAACTTAAACAGCTCCTGCGTAATAAGCAGTATTGTTTGCAGCTCTTATTTATTAATTAATAATGTAAAATTTCACAAGAATATTAATGAATATAGATAAATAAAATTGTCTTAAACAAAAATAAATTTTAAAACAATTTAGCAACACAATACATTCTTATTTATTAGTGATAATTATAATAAATAAATATATGAAAGTACTTAAAAATTGTAAGGATTTTTTCATCTTTATGGTACCTACATTAAATTAATATGCATTGTATGCGTTTACAAAATGCAGATGGTATATTATGTACTGCACGTTTAGAATTCAGTAAATAAATCAAAAGTTAAACTAATTAGGCACAATTATCAATATAATATAATAACTTTGATACTACAAAGTTAGATTGTCAGAGGAACGTTCAGCGTGTTTCGTTCCCACAAAATCTTGTCACTGCATGCCTTAAATTAATATGAATCTCTAATTTAAGCAGCCCACGTGTTGCAAACTCACAACTTTCCAGACTTCGCCAAATTGGATAAGCATGTGCGGGAGCTTGAATCTAGATACGTACCATTGAATATTGGAAACGGAAAAGTTGCGTTTTTAAATCGTTTACAGAACCAAAAAAATATTACTAGTGCTTCTTATTTTATATGCTCGTACAGACATAACGTTTGACATCGTTCGTTTATTATTTAAATAATATTAAAAATGTTAAGTAATAGGTAATTAGATAAATAATTAAATTATAGATTAAGCTCAAAAAATGATTTTTTAATCAATTTTAACAAGTCCTTCAAATTAACAAGTAAATAACAATTAGCCCATAATTTAATTATTTTCTTTACAAAATGTCAACATTATTAAACTCATAAAAAATATTTTTTACAAACGCGACATTATCGCTGCGAAAGCTCATCAGTATATTTCAAATACGCGCATTGTTCATTTGCAAGAACACGACATATGATAATGATAAAGGTTGCGTATACTGCCGCAGTGCTGGTACAAAAGTTAAATGGAATAACGTTATATTGTAACCTATTGTTTTCCACATTCGAAGTTATAGTACTTATAATAAAAGTTGAAGAAACATTACATTTGTTTAGCCTCTAAAAGTTTTATTAAGCTTAGGTAGAATATCTGATGAATAAAAAATATATGAATAAATCTATTCTATTCGTGAGGTGTAAGTGCTAAATTAGTGACCGAATTATGTACAGTTGTTCTTTCTTTTTTCTGAGAGCCTGATTTCTTAATAGTTTAGATCATACATCAATTATACTTTTGTAAAATTATAAAATAGAAAGTAATTAAATAAAATTGTATGTTTGAAATATAAATATGAATAAAATCTTTTAGGAATTTTACTATTTAAAAACGATTATCGTGTTCTTAAATTATAAGCTGTAGATAAATATCTAAAAAGTGATCTTATATAAATTTAAACAAAAAAATAGCATCGCAGGGGTGCAAATTATAGAGTAATAAAGAAAACACAACGACTTCATAAAAGATTAAGTTATATCAAGTTAGTACAATGTTTTTAATAAAAAAGGTATTATTAGTTACTTTAATAAAGAAATATCGCCATTAGATTAGTATGGATTCGACGATGATTTATTACTTTTATTGTAGAACATAATATAGCAATAGTTAGCACCGTATCAGTTTTGAACCAATGACTGGTGTAGCTTTGAATGGTAGGATGGACCATATTTTCTGATAGCTATGCGGCATGTGCGCCTTGATTCGTATTTTGACACCAACTGATTAAAAAAACAACATCTTGTTCATACAAGATAAACCACGAAGATTAACAGATTTACCGTTATTTTTTAAAGAAAATTTAATGAACGTAGAAGTTTTTAGTCATTCATATAAATGATGAATTTTTTTTCACTTATAATTTTGTGCACTTAATTTTTTTTTTTATGGGACAAAGGGGGCAAACGGGCAGGAGGCTCACCTGATGGTAAGTGATCACCTCCGCCCATGGACATCTGCAACTCCACAGGGCTTGCAGATGCGTTGCCGGCCTTGCAGGAAAGGGAGGGAGGGAGGAGGGAGAAGGACGGGAGGAGGGATGAGGAGTGGGCCTCCCGGACTCTCACTTACCGGACGAAACGCGACAGCATAGCTGCCACTTCACGCCGGTCTCCTGTGAGAGAGTGGTACTATACGGGGCGTGCCGGCCCATTTGGTTGCTACCCGAAGGTAACAAGCATGGCACTACCACTAGAAATCTATAAACTTAATAATTTAAAATCCTTAAAAGATTATCTAGGAGAGATGATTTTGAAAAATGAGTATTTAAAACTGAGGTTAATATCTATAGGATATATTATATAATTTTCAATAAAAACATAAAAAAGAGAAATTTTAATATATTTCCAAATTTTTAACTGTTACTTTCCAAATCATATAAGGACGTATAAAATGTTTGCAGTGTATTTTGTATTTTTTTTTTATTTTTCATTATAAAATAAAACACCTACACTACAAAAAGTATTTCGTGAACGATTAAAAAAAAATAAACCTTAATATTTAAAAGCTGTCGTTTATCGCCGAAACATTTCCCAAAGGATACTTCATACAATATTCATAGGTATAAAGATATTTATGGCCATAATTCAGGCTCCAAGTGCGAATTAAAAATATTTTTAAAGTATAAACGGACCAAAATCTTAGTTTTTCTGTCAACGTTCACTATGTTAAATTAGATAGATAATTAAATTTAAAACACGTCTGATATTTTAAATTTGCTATGGAGTTTCAGAAATTAAAAAAAATATAATAATACAACAGCGATTGACGTATTTAAAAATATTTTTCGATGTAGAACAGTAAAAACTAAAAATAAATGTATAATCAAGCTTTATTCCTTTATTCTTTTAAAAATATAGTAGGCGATGTCATCCATTCCGACTACGCCGGAACCGGTCTGTATACCAGTGACAAATACTCTGTTATATTTTCTTTTCCACCTAAAAGCGTTCACCATTCGTATAAATCGATTCTGTCAAACAGAAACTGACACAATAGGCAAAAAGGTAATATACGTTTGTTGCAAGTTTTTGTTAGGCACTCGGCAAACAAATATTTTGTCGGTTCACAAAAGAATACGAGATCCTGTAAAGGCATAGAAAAATGGAGCTAAATATTATAAAATTTTAAGTCGAATGATTTTAGTTGTAAAATTTATGATTTTACAACTAAAATCATTCGATAAAACTTATGATAATACCACTTAGTTGGTGATTATATATTTAGTATATTTAGTAAGAACACATTTTTTTATTTATTATGAATGAAAGAAAAATAGCATCCATTAATTTAGTATTCAAATAATGCTACAACCTCAATTACAATAACGATTCAAAAAAAAATGTTTAACCCATTAAACTTTAACAGTAAATAAATTTTTGAACAATTCCAACAAATTAAAGTTACATGGTACGCCCAAGCGATAATGCTATCTCCATCGGCAGGCCGGCTGTGGACTGCAACTTGTATGTTTGACTATAATAAGTTGAGATGCCAGTTGGTCTTACAAGTTACTAACTTCATGCTCCTTGAACTCTTAACTGCGATCTTGAGACAAGAAGCTCTCAAAGCAATTACTGCGACACAGCTCACCGACTTTCTTAAAATAGGATCTATTCCTTACTTATAAATATTATTTAAAACATTAAACAAAAATGTATATATATATATATATATATTTTGATTTATAATTAAGTTTGAATTCAATGAAATAATAAAACTAAAGTCACGGCACTAAAAATTAAAAAACGACGTGTCTTTCATGCCGCCAACATTGTTCATGCATACCCTAGCATGTGCTTGGGGCTCCAGACACCCTTTTAATCTCAAAAGTATATTGTTACGGAGTAATTTAGATCCCATCTGAGGGTACCATTAAGATCAGCTAAATAATCAGCCTTTAAAAATGCTAGAACACTTAAAAATAACTATTTCTTGAAGCTACTTTAAGTATAAATTAAATGTTTTCAAAAAGCTTCGTCGTATGGTAACAAAATACGCAAAATCTGTCGCTAACAACCTAAGCTTAACTATTTTCTATTTTCGAGTACACATTTCGTTGCCGAAAATAAAAAAGGGACTCATCAATGTGGAGACAAACGAGCGAGTGTAACGGATCAAATTCAATTTGCGAGGTGAGGATTGAAAGGGTTTGAAATGACGGATGAAAACGTAACCGGACGGGGCGGACATCATATAGTATATGCTTCGGTGAGTGCACTAGACGTCACCATTGCATAACTGCGCTGTGGTAAAGGCATATGTGACTGACATCTAACGTTAACGGTTACAATGTTAGTTGCAAAAAGCTTTAGGAAACCTTTTTATTACTCAACTACAACAAAGCGGAAAGTAAAGGTCATGTGTAAAGCAAGTATAAGTAAGTATGTGATATCCAATTTAAATACATATAGTGACATATTCATTGATTTATTATTTTATCTAATTTCATATTCATTTCTAAAACCTAAAACTTGTATAAAATATTGTTATTTTAATTTTAAAGTATCTTCGTTTATCTTGTGGTGTGATCATGCCTTTATCTTTCACCCATTTTTAAATATTTCGTAGCATAGTAATAGAGGCGAATTCAGCTATACCTTGAATTATAAAATATTTCAACATGTACATTCTTTCAATCGATGTATTTAATTCTTCACTCAATATTCTTAGGAAATTTCAAAATCTGTCGTTAATAATGCTAGTTAATCACACACAATAATTGTTCTTGTCTTTGTTATATTTGATTAATTTTTGAACATGTTGTGTTTACCTTAAAATTACAATTTTTAACCTTTTAACAAGTCAAGTATATTGTTTATGTGTTTTAAAGAGTGTATAATTGTAAAACTGCTAAATACACCTTAATAAATAAAACTTAAATGTAGTTTATTGATTTCTCTTACATAAACATATTAATCATTTATAGTTTAACTAACAATTACTTGAATATTAACTTCCTCTTCCTGTTATTATTAGTGAAATTAATATCCGCTGGGATCCAAGTACATTATGAATTCAGTCAACGTCAGCTATACGCCAAGCGTGAAGAAATTTTAATTTACAATGTTTTGTACTTAGAACATAGTGATCTATTGTGGAGACTTTTGAGTAAGTAAAGTATAATATTTTTCACTGGTAAAAAGGTAACGGTCCAAGAAATGGCTTAAAAACAATGTCCTAACATATTTTTTGATGTTGGTTACCAATAGAAGCAGAGGATTTAGGCGATAGTGAAGTCGTACTTTTGAATCAAACTGCAGCACAAATATCGGCGTTTCAAAGGAACATCATAGAAAATAAAAAAACAGCCAAGTTAATAATATTTAGTTCTTAATTATAAAACAAAAAATGTTATGTATGAGATTAATTACACTAAACATCATTCTTATTATCATCTCTAAAAGCTTACAAGCGCAGTTCGTATAAAAGTACCTACAGTACCTAACTGCACACCAGTCGTGCTTTTAAAAACAATAATTCGAGCTATCGGATACATATTCTATTGTAATGGTTATGAAGAGGCACTATAGGCACCCTAATACTTCAGTTAAGAACATTGCAGCCGGAGTGCTCGGAGGAAATTCTAATTAAGTTACCTAAGTAGAACTGGCCGTTGCAGTTGGGTCTAGACAATAATGTAAGAGAATTTCATAGCTTCATTTGTGTTTAGTGCTGTAGCATGTACCTATATAGTATAGTATACATTGAATTTATCGAGATGAAACTTTGTTAAATATTTCAGCGATTTTCCGTAAATGAAATTATGACACGGAATTTGGTAAATATTGCTACTTTACTAGAAAATACTTGTGTATAACAATTATGTCTAATGTCTAATTTTTTTTACTGGAACCTTTAAAAACCTATGTAGGGTCACTGCGTCGGTTAGCGACCAGTTAGCTGGGCCGCTCACTTCAGATGTGTAAAAGAAAATGTTATCTACACGCAACATAGTATTTGTTAGTGTAAGTTGGTCCCGAGTTTAGTCTAGTTTGGATATAAAACATAAAATATAATACTTTTATCCATAAATTATTTTATAATGCTGAAAAAGTGAAAATATAGCCAAAACGCCGGTAAACGACCACTTTCATCAATTTATGACCACTCATGAGCTGGTTTACGACCATTATTTTAATATTAAAAATATGCCAATAAAACAATCATAATTGATTGAAATGATATTTTTAATTTTGTCTTTCATCAAACTATATTTCTTTTAATATAATTTGATAATAAATTGTTAATAAAAATAATATATTATTAAGGTAACCATTGGGTGTAATTTTCTGTCACGAGCGGCGGACGTACTTGGCCACTGGCGTTGAAGATGATCAGAACTATTAAGTTGTCCTTTTCATTTTCGGCTTTTTTTGCCATGGTACAAATTTTGATATCCCTTCGGCGCTAAAACTTTTCCGGTTTTAGGACACAAAGATCCCACTTTCGTCTGCATTAAAGAGGCGCTCTGGGCATTCTAATATGTCTTAATTATTAGTATCTTTCAAGAACTCTTCCAATTCATTGAACCAAACTCTTATGGATTCTTTGGTTACTCTCGCTCTAGCTTTATGAATTCCTTCGGCTGCGCGGCATGATATATCGGGATGGCGCTTTAGGAAATTTAAGTACCAGGTTTGTCCCGGACGATTATTCTTGAAGGGATTCTTCACTCCATGAGCTTTAAAGCTCCCGTAAGCAGCGAACATCGATCGGCTGATAGTTTGGTCGGGTAAGCGCTTACTTTCAACACTATATGACTGCTAATAAACATTTGATTTCAATATGAATTAATCGACCTGAAATGCTTATGTTTGCAACGCTACCTCCCGGATTATAAACATGCCATTCAAGGTGTAAAAACTCGAAAAAACTGAAAGTCTGTCCAACTGAACAGTAAGTAGTGTGCACACGTGGAAGCCCGCCGTACTGATTAAGCAGTCGGCTGATAGTTGGCCGACTGTTTAGTTTTCAGGCAATCGTATAGAACATCAAACTTTTTAGTCGGCCGCACCAAATCGTTCTAATGTGCGCACTTCCATACATCTCCATACTGATTAAGCAACCACCTAAACTATTGGCCGATCGAAAGCCCGTAGTTTGCGGGGCTTGTAACAATTTTCTAGACTTTATCCACCAGGTCTTGTTTCTTGACCGAGAATCCACACTTTGGTATGGCCAAAAGCCACTCTTTAACCTGCTTTTCGCCTTCTACTCCTAGTATAGGATATGGTCCCCTTGTCTCGATAGCATCAGATCTCTTTCCACTAAGTCGATCTGGAATTGTGCTTCGAGGGATCTGATACCGTCTACAAGTTTCTCTTATTCCTTTCCCTTCATTTCGAAATCTCATTGAAAGCTTTTTTTAGGGCTTCTTCGACACCGAACAGTGTACTGGACAGTTTCTTTGTGTCCGAACTTTTTGGGAGCTCCATCTAAAAAACCATTAGTTTAAATATTATTTTGAATTTTATATACAATAATCTTTAGTATTCGTTACATAACAATCACATGGTTGTTAAAATAATTATTCAACAGATATTTCAACAATCAACCAAATTAAAAAAAAAATCAGACATGGTCGCATACTCAATAAACTTACGTACTTATTTCGGTTTGCGGCTATTGTTTTCTCATATTAAATTATTGCGGCCGCAAAGTAATGTTTTGTTTCAATTATGTGAGTTAACGACCACCCTACTTAGCACCCAATGTTTTAAGGTAAATTAAACGAAATTCTTTCAAAGAAACTGGTGGTCGCTTACTAAAGAATTGCATCTTAACACTTCTGCGACGTTACACCCTAAATTGTAAGACTCCTATATGATCCTATTAGGATCATACTATAAAAAACAAAACAATGCTGTATGCGTTTGATTGCGACCATGTGGTCGCACTCCAACGTTTTTCAAAAATAAGCACTTCAGTTACCGACCACTAGATTTTATATCAATATTAAGAATAAAATTAGTAAAATACAAGTAAATAGTAAAGAAAACTTAACTATTACACTAATTAATCATCTAATTTATGTGTACAACATAAAATAAGTAATAAAACTTACCTTTGCGAGCAGCGCGCTGTGTTATTTTTTTTTTAAAAACCACACAAATACACACGACTGATTTGTCACGCGCACTGAGATATTTTTTTTCGGCGCTGGGTTATCCGCGTTGTTTTCAAACTGAGTAAATTATTATTTAATAGTAATTTAATAATCGCGTAAGATTTATTTTTTATTCATATTACCTCTAGAAATGCTATTATTTCGATTTAAAGAAACTTAGTCCGTCAAGTGGTCGCCTACTGAAGCTGGTCGCGAAACCGACGCAACGACCCTACTGATCGTATCGACGTCGTAAAAAACGAATTTTTACCACATCAACTTAATGTCCAGAGGTCGTTAAAGCGAATATTCCAAGTCCAATCGATGATGATTGAGTGGTAAAATTAGTGATTGAAAAGTAAAATTCGGCATATTTAGAGCTGTATTCTCGTATTTCATTTCAGAATTTTGGTATGATTGAATAAAATCCGAAATATGCCTGAGCAGGTGTATATTATTATATGTACATACGAGTATGTTTTGTCTATAAAGTTAAAAATGATTACTGAAAGGTTGTAAAATATAATATATATTAAAGTTTAAACACCAAATAAAATAGATAATAATAGCAAATAACTGCCGTTGAATAAAATATCATCGGAATCATTTACGCCAATATGAATAAATTCGTTAAGTAGAGGTGATCGTTTACAATGATTAACACAACAATCAGCCCGCGCACTCCATAGTAACGAGTAGCAATAAAACATGTCTTCACACGGCGGTATTATTTCTTTATCTCGGTGTGCCAGCTCCGTTTTCATTTGTGCCTCTCATCATAAAGTGGGGGAGGCGATATAAATTATTATTGTGAAGCGTTAGTGGCTAAAAGTTTCTGTACTGAATGCTTACTCAAAGTGTTGTTGAAGTCAACTCCACCAAGACATTTCGACTTATGATTAACAACTCAAAATTATAAACAAAATATTTTTTTCACAGTATCGGAAATATTCAATTGTAATGCAGTAAGACATAAAATACATTGATCTTATGTAACAAATATTATACGTGTGTATACATACTGTAAAGCTTTTCAAGTGTGTATCTTTATAATGTTTTAGACGTTTGATATAAATGAAAAAACGTATATTTCTATTAATTAGGTAGCATCATCTCTATATTTAGATATGATAGATCTAAAAAGAGATGAATATTGGTTTTGATATTGATTTTTTGTACACAAAAACTTTATAAAAAAAGTTACATACTTGACTTCTAAGCATGTGTATAAGAACACTTAATCCACCTTAAGAAATGTGTCCAGTACGTTCATATAACGAGCTGAGAGCTCCTAATACGTATAATGTCAAATCTTTTCTGCTGGCTTAAGTGTACCAAAAAAATTAATGATTGCAGACATAAAAAGGGAATCTTAGAAGGAACGAGCTTTGCGTCTTTCCAAGTATAAAAGGTAAAGAAAAAGCTGCATTTAGTGAATGCCCTTTCACAGTTGGAAAATTCAAACCGCTACCGCGATTTCTGAGCACTTCACGAATGCAACTCTTTGAAGAAAATTCAACTTTTTTTGACAATCAGACTTTTCAAATTCTCTATAAGATTCATCTCTGAGCAATACTTTCATTTCGTTACGTAGATTTAAAAGTATATCCATAAAAGGGTTTACATTTTTCATATTCATGATGCTACCATCCTTACTCAGTAGAGAATTTTTATATTTTAAGCAACGCAAAATATATTTAATATTTTTATGCAAATTTTATGAATACCGTTATATACATACATTAGATATATTTTTGTAAAAGTTTATACACACTTTAACTAAAATATCTGCACACTTGGGAAACACTTGCTAAACTTGTAACCGCCCTGATCCAATGCTTTAACATTCTTTTAGAGAGAATTTTACTAAAATTCTTAAGATCAAAAGCCTTTCCAAGTGGTTGCTCGAATTTTCCATTATGCCCGTTCAAAGGTGAATTTACATTGCCACGTTTCTTGGTTTTCGTTTTATGATGCATTGCCGGTTACCAAAACGCTTGCCTACCTCGCCATTGTTTTAGGCTCTACCTGAGCCGGACTTCTTGCTAAAAGAGGGTTTACAATACCTAAGAAAAAGAACATTTAAAAATATACAGAACGTTTTAAAGCTTTTGTGTTTAATAACACATGTTTTCATAGTTGCTTTTAAAAGGATTTACGTTCGCCAGTTTTACTTAAGTTGAAATTCAAATAGTCATCACTCATTTTTTCTATTTATTACTAATATACATTCATAATTTTAAAAATCTTCAATCTATTACTTCACTCTGCTTATTTGCTAAAAATAACGTATGCCTAATGTAGATGTAAGCATACATACATGCATTCGTTACTTCCTGCATATAGAACTACCAAGACTACCATCTGGTAGTTCCAGTAAGAATCTAACTAGAAATCAGTAAGATAAGTAAATATGTTGGGACATTATTAAAACAGCGCCATCTAGTTCCGAAGTAAGCTATGAGGTTTGTGTTACGAATACCAGATAATTGATACACTACGGAATTAAGAATTTAAATACATATATATTATAAATATAAACATCCATGACTGGAGTACAAACATTCCTGCTCAACAAATGAATGCCTCCAGCGGAACTCGATCCCGCGAATGTATGGTCACTACAAACTAGGCCAAACGTGTCGTCATCAGCAATGAAACCTATATATAGATACTAGAAACTATTCATAAATTTCCCTTCTGTGGTTAGGAAAACCGAGGTCAACTTTCAAATATTGATTAACGTAAAACCATTGTGATGCATACATCATTGTGAGGCATACCACGGACCATATAGTTAAGGTTATCATTCAATGGATACATTTAATTAAATATTTAACAGGAAACGTCAAATTAGTAATTTTCAAATTAAAGATCTATAAGTAATGCAAATACTATATATAGGAAACAAACTGGTTCGAAGTTTTTACACAAATGAGTGACGTTGGATTTAATAAAAACCATACTTCTAAAGATGACTAGCGACTCGCCCTCGCTCCACTCGGGCTCGTCCCTAGATTTAGCGCCAGCGAAGCCGCGGGTTCCGCTAGTAAATGTATACAAAAACTTGACAAAATATACACTAAAACTTTCCCCGAAAAGCACACTATCCATTGGTGAAAACAGTATGAAAATCAGTGCAGTAGTTTTTGAGTTTATCGCGAACAGACAGACAGACGCGGCGGAGGACTTCATTTTATAATATGTATTGATGATAATTGGTAAACATATTTGAAACTTATAATAAACATAATTATGCTCGTAATATTATTTTTGGTATGCACATCAGTTAGCAAAATGTCGTTAGTTTTAAAGTGCACAACTCAATCAGTTTCGCGAATCATTGCAAGCGCATTAATGACTGAAGCTGTAACATCACTAGCGCTTACATTAACCTGAACAGATACCTCAAAGAGACTGCGCAGTAATTACGAGAGATTACGCACGTAGCGCAAATCTCACCAGAGCACACGTGCTAAGATTAACATAATTGGATCAGGTGTTAATTTACCAAAATCCTCGCCTAGTTTATCTTTGCTGGAGCTCCGCCATGAAGCTATATTTTTCTTTAAATGTACTCATTAGATTAGTTAGACAATGTACTGTAATTGGCAATCAGGATATGTATTGCTAAAAATATTTACTATTAAATCAACATTTAAGAATTCTTCAAATATCACTTAACATTTATTATGATATTTATTGAATTTAAACTAATGAGTCATTTAAATTTAATTTATCGAAAACATAATGTAAAAAAAATTAAATTAATTGTTCATCTGTACAGTGTCTGCATTTTTTACTAGTTGCACATACTAGATCTCATTCTGAAGGTTTCTATTCTGTACTTATCGCATGTACGAGCAAGAGCATCTAGTAAGTACAATGTACACATAGTGTCATTAAGGTGAAGGGATTGCCAGCGCTATTCACATTATCTTTTTGTCGCTACTCTTCCGAAACTTAAGCTCATCTGTATTTCTTAAGCTCTCAGCGATGAAGGCACGTTTCAGTTTCACAAATCTAATTTTTCTCTCCGGAGAATTTCTTTTTGAGAACTATTGGAATCCCGTTCGGCCAGTATTGCCAATTCCGCTGAATGTTCACATCCGTTACAAACTTTGTTCCCGCCGTCGTGTATTGAAACCTTGCAAGCGCACGACGTCATAACATTCCATAATATGTTGTTCTTCTCCATAGAATATTTCTTTCTTATAATATCATAATGAATAACAATAGCACCTTTTCATCCTTTTCGAAAGCATTTGTTTCGCCGACATCATCTTTAATGAATTTGATATAATATTTATTTGTGTGACTTCACTCCTTTATAATCTCTCAAAACGGAAATTATTAGGGAAATTTTATAAAGTGTTTTATAATGCTCTTGTCTAGAGACTAAAAAACCAAAGCCGTTAAGATTTTTTTAAAAGTAAGTAAGGGAAAGCCAGACAGGAAAGACTAATGCGACATTATATTATAATAATGCAGAAGGAAATTTATACTTTCTTCGTCTCTTTTTTATATTTTGTGTAAAAAAGAGTTAAAAGATTTATCTATAGGAGTCTATTATATTATTACTGTGTTATTAAATGTAACGAATTCCGTTATTACACGTTTGGTAACAACTTGTTGATATGATATTTTTTTGTATAACAGCTTAACAAAATCTATAGGTACAGGTGAAAGTGTGTACGTTAAAAGCAAACACCATACGGCTCTGAAAAATATGAACCATAATTTAATCTGAAAAAGGGTAGATGTCTATTTTCCGGGTACACGCCTACAAAAGACGACCCTTATTGAATGGAGGCTCTCCATTATTCACACATTAGTTTTGTGATAATATAACATAACAGTATTGTCAGTTTTATCATTTCAAAGCCTTTCCTTGAAAATATGTGATAGAAAAAATGTATTAAGGAAAAGTCCGATATTATATTTTTAGTGTATATTTAAGAAATATAAAATATTTTCTACGAAATCTTACAACAAAATTATACGAATAGCAGATGCAATCATAATCTTATCCTATTAAAAAACATTGACGCTGGGGGACAAATAACATAATATAAGCAACGATCGGCCTTCTTATAATCTGGAAACGAAATCGTTTTGAAAATAAGCCTCAGCCTTTTTAAGAACACAGCTAATAGTTGATATTTTGTATATTCCACAATATTAAGGTAATTACAATGTAAAAGAATAAAGTAGTTACTTATTTTTCAATTGTTTAGCCTTAAAAGGAAAAATTGACAGAAATTATAAAGGCCAAAATATAAGTTCTAATTTTACCGTCAACAACACAGAAAAAGCAAAAGTACGTGGACAAATTCGAAGCATGTGATAGTATAGAAAGTTTATTTATTGTTCAAGCCTCTGTCAAAATTAGTGAGAGTCTATTTTCATCCTGTGGCCGAGTCCTTACAAAAACTTTGCGATAGGTATTAACTGCCCTACCACAATTACGCCGCAGTGGAGAAAATTACGAACGCTCGCTCGCTTTAAACTTCACACGTAGCTGCTGAAATTTCCACCGGTGTATATTCATTAGTAAAATATCCATTACTTAGTCTCTAATACCCGCTATTCTTTTAATAAGATTTACATAATGCTATAAATTAAAGCATATAACAAGCTTACAATATTTTAATTTATTAAATATGATTTATTTACTTTATTATCAATAACTTAATACTCGTGTACGTACAGATAAATAAAACTGAAGTGTCTGTTTGTAACATCAAAATAACAGCTTTGTACGTTATGCATATGTCATTAATTGTATAGGTAAGCTAACCTAAGGTCTCTTATATTTTAGAAATAGAATTAGAGTTCAGAGCAAAAAGGACAAAATGTACCTAGAGACGAAATCAATAAAATTATTATTATTTTTCAAAGAACGACCATTGTTTAAGTGTTTCAATCTAAAAATGACAAATAAGATACACAACCATAAAAGTTTAATGAAGTACGGTTCCGACACGCTTAAAAAGTGTGCCTGTAGATTATGAAGCTTTAATGAAATTTTCCTTATTTTTCCTGTAAGTCATAAGTTAATACAATGTGACACATGGAGATAGAGATAACACACGTAGATGATTTTAAAAGGGTTTACTTATACATATTTATTGTATGGGAACCGTAGAAGTTATTATATTAATGACGATTTAGACTATTTAGAACTTTTTTTATACAAAAAAAGTTTCTAGTTCTAAACCAAAATTTTTATTTAAGATAACGTTAGTGCAAAAACACATAGAAACAAAAAACTTAACGCAAAATTAAATTTTAAAAATCTATCAAGATAAAACGTTTCTTATTATCAAGGCGAAGTTTTATGGTTTTGTAAAATATTGAGGGCATAAATAAAGCAGCTGTCGTGTATAGCACGTCCCCGCGTCGTACCTAAAGTCGTATTTTATCTTGGATTGTCTTATTCGTTGAAAATAAAAAATGGACCTTAAATTGCCAACGTGCACAGTTTTGAACAAAAGCGTTCAAGTGATATTTGGCGTCATCGTAATTGGAACGTTCGAGCCGTTGACGGAAACATTTCATCGAGTAAGCTGTATTGCTATTATGCTATACTGCAATATTGGCGCACATTTTCATTACCGTTTTTAGAAATGAACTATCAATTCAAACTGTCTGTTCAAGTATCATACAATGAATAGGAATTCATGACGATTGAAAACAAATCAATTTTTTAAGTATTTTATATAAAAAATCTAAAAACTCAAAATATAACATAACATTTATGAATTTTATTATTTTCACTGTAAGTTTACTGTACATACTTACTTTTAATGAATGAGCAAAAATATGTTAATGGAGTTATCCAAGTAATTAATGGATATAATCAGCTTATTCAGAACTTTTATGGCACAATGAAAACGCGATAACTCCGGTGCTAACTACTTATCCCATTTCATTTGGATGTTTGTTTGTAGTCAATTATCTTTACGAGCTCGTACTCGCAAATGTTGCTATAAAAACGAAATTGAACTTAGCAAGAAATCGATAATTATCTTCAACTGAACAAGCTTTGCTGAAATTTGTTTTTTATCTATGCAGTAAATTAAAATTTGAAAACATAAAGTAAAAGAATATTTTTTGAATACCTATTTTGTCAAAATGGACATTATAGGTACGTATATATTTTAAAAATAAATATGTCGTTGCATACAATATAATATAACCGATTCACATGGCACTATAGCTTTTATCTTTATTCTATATGAAAAATACAAATTCTAAAGTTAAGGACATGTATTGGTTTATTATTTGTTTGAACGCGCTACTCTCGAACTACCAGTCCGATTTAAACAATTTATAGCCTATTTCATCACGCTATCTAACTTTACACTACGACCCTTAGGAGCGGCGGATGTATTATACGCAAATAAAGTACGTGCGTGAAAATTAATTAAGTGAATTATAATTAGAATATATATATATATATATATATATATATATATATATATATATATATATATATATATATATATATGTATATATATATATATATATATATATATATATATATATATATAAAACAAATGATCCTCTTATATTAATGAACAAAATAAATTTTTAAGTGGAAGAAGAAAACAAAAGTACTATAAGGAATTTAATATTGTATCAATATCACAAAAAATGTATGAGATTATTCTAATATGATACAGAACAATAACATCTTCCAAAATAAAAGTCACGTAATAAGTTCAAGCAAGTTACATTGTCTTAAAAGTATTTTAATTCGATGAAAGAGCAAACCCGCAAAGTTGAGACGTCGCTTCCCTACTGCGTCCCGCCCGATAGCAATACGTTGTAGAGCGATTTGCATTTTTATGAAAACGTTTTACCGCTCCGGGTCGGTACGACCCTTTACACCCATCGAACACTCTCGCTCATGTTATACACCAGTCTGATCCAATAAACGGCACACGATTTCCAAAGTTTAAAGTCTTTGTTCAGCCGATAGTATATATGACACTAGTTGCAGAGCATTTGGTCGCTTTCCAAGTTATAACGGTCTCGCCTCTAGTTATTTTCCGCTATCACTTACACTTAACTAAAGAAATAAATTTTAAGAAAATAATTCTTAACTATCGAACAAATCTTTGTAACTGGAGTAAAATTAAAAGGAAATGACAAATGATTTTAGTGCAATTGTACGTTTTACCGTATACATTATAAATAACTATGTCATATACAAAACGAGAGATATAAAAAGGACTTAAAAAATCAAAACGTGTTAAAAGGTCAACATGGAACTGAAAATAGCAAAAAAGATACCAACACGAACTAGCTGCAAGTGAAATAAGGCAACGGGACTGCGCATAAAATGTTAAACATCTGGACCGTTATGCTTCTAGGACACGCGGTTCTTTTCATCCCTGCACCCTTTCTCCGTGCTGTATTTTTTCACGCTTTACATCACCCTTGCTTGGGCGTCCTTTGGATGCGTAACTCGCTGAATCTCCACTGCAATTTATAAATGAATGTTCGTGGAACTAAAAGGAAATTTATAGCTCCTTTCCACTTTAATTTATTTTTTGCTTTTATTTCCACTGCACATTTAAGCTACTATGTTACGTTACTTAAGAGAAAATCTAAATTCATTACGGTTATAGTAACTACAATTTAGCATTATATTAATGTTACATTCATTGTATAAAGTATTTTAACAAATAGCAACTAATATTAGTAAAAGTAACATTCTATCTCAGAATTTCTAAGAGATAATCGTGGAATTGTTTAAGATAAATGTATTTTGTCAATTTTTCCCCCTTTCATATTTTAATTAAAAAATACTTATACTTAAAGAACAAGAGCTATATCTATTATTTACATAAATCTAGATAACTATATAGTATGAAAAGTCGCTTGATCGGTTGTATCACAATAAATACAATAGAAATCAAACACAAAATAATACTAGTAGGTAATGTTGACTATCAGCCAACAGGTCTACTTGCTACGCGCAATGGCTGAATGATAATTATACCAACTTTTTAAAACCTACTCAAGTAATATCTAGAAATTATTAAGCCATGGAAGTTTGAAACGGTCTCAAGTAATTTTTGCACTAAAGATACTTGGACACTTAGCCGTGAGGCCAAAAGATCCTAGAACTTAAGCAATTAGTGAGCTATAGTCAGACAGTAATTAAGGAGAAAATGTTATTTGCTGGAATGGTGGAGTATTCTGCGCTATAACGAAACGCTCTTCGTTAACTTAATAATTCATTGACTAAATAACAGTAACGTATTGAGCGCCTTGCCTTACAAAAGAAATTTGATACGTAAAATATAAAAATATATATTTAATTTCTAGTAAGCAATACAAAATACAACAATGTTAATATTTTGTTATTTCCTACATTATGGCAAACATCGTTTATCAATACGGATAAACAAAAAACGCTCAGTAGAGCGTAACCGTGCATCCTGCGACTAATCTTCAAGGCGCCAGTAAACCGTTTATTTAACTGCTGGTGGAATCATCCCTTAGAGGCTTAGCGCTATCTCTTGGAAAATATGTACAAAAGAGATACAAAACGATGATACTTAAGGCGCAACGTGATTTATTTAGGGATCCACCAAAATGCGCGGCCCATGTCATGTCTGCTTACAAGTTTAAACCATTAGTATTCATTAGAACATCCAATTTTCTATCTCATTTAACAAGTACGTACTAAATTATAACACTACTGCTATTTTGTTGGCCGCATTTTATAACAATAACTCAGACGAATCTATGCTTAAATATTTTTCGGAATATCTTATTAAAATACGTATTAAGTATCAAAACTAATTGCTAATCTACACTGTTTAGAATATCTGTGACCGCATCACGAGAAAACCACTGGGCAGACTTTGATGAAATTTGGTACGATGATAGCTTGTTATTTCTTCAATTCAATTCTGTTGTTAATGGCTTCAAAGCGTGCCAGATGAGCACAGATTACTTCGCCAATGTCACGTAGAATGGAAAAGACACGATTGTTGTTCAATCCTCTTGTTAATGGACACGATTGTTATTTCTTGTTGACTTTTGTTGGGTTTTTTTTTACAATGATTGTGGCCATAGAAAATAGTAAAATATAAAAATAAACTATTTATATTAAATGTTAGAACAAAGATTTTAAAATAGTTGGATTGTTTTAAATGTATGTGCTGTTACTGATGTATAATTATTTAATAAAATAGATATCTTTTTAAGAGTTAACTGAAATGCATTTCGCAATTTTCTGTTATATCTAAAACAAAAAGGATTAAGAAACAAGATATCGAAGAGTCATGTGATGTGGTCAGATCCAGAAAAATTGTGCTTATCATCCTCTACGCGTCTTATTTTCTTTGTTAGCGATATCAATAAAATATTTCAGAAAACAATTTCATTAAGTGTCATGTAAAAGTATTATAAAAGCCTCTTATAAAATTTATCGTAGTGTAGTATCGTAATAACTTTTTTTATTAAAAAAATCATCAAAACGACCCGATTGTTGCAACTATTCAAAAAAGTTAAAAGTTAGTTAAAAGTTTTCGGATTTAAGACATGACATAGGTAGATGATAGAGAACAACTTATGTCGGGTCCTCTAGTTACACTATATAATTTGAACTTGTATAGCTAAAGGACTAATTTTACTACCGTACTTAACCTTATGCGGTCGCTAGAGCTACAATAGCATTAAAAAGACCTTTTTATCTCCCTACCTGACCTTCATGGACAGGGTAAATAAAATGTTTATAAAATTGGAATTTAAATGAATTAAATTAATTTACTAAAGATATAAGTGATATTTTAACCAGATAATTTTACCAGAAAAATAACTGTTCCATATATACTTTATTCTAACAATTCCTTTAACAGTTACCATCGAGCTAAGATGTCTCGCTAAGCGATTATCCAATATTAAATAAAACTTCTATTTCATGCTGAATAAGCATTCGTTCATATACTGTTTGCTGAAATCGTTTTACAGAGTGGTTGGTCGGTTTATTCAAGACTCCCGTTTCCAATCATACATACGAGTATTTTATTTTTTAAGAAAATACTATGATAAAAACTAAATATTGCATGATATGTATCTTCTTCTTCTTCTTCCCGCCTTTATCCCACGCTATGTGGGGTCGGCATTTTTTTTATTGGTTTGGCAAGAAGTTTTACAACCGGCCGCCTGCCTGACGTTAACCCTCTTTGGGAATTGCATGATATGTATGTATGAATAAATAGAATATTATTTAGAACAGCTTATAAAATGACACACAGACAAACTAAATCTCTAACTGAAACTCGACTTCTTGACTTCGGTGCTTACATTTAGTTATTATAAAATATTTAAACACTAACGGTCTTATTCATAAAAATCTCTTATTATAGGTTTACAATGTTCATTAGCTAAAATGCTCAATAGGCCTATTAAACGTTTCATAACTTTCTTTATTCATAACGGATCAATAAACGTCTCATAACTAAATGCTTGCTATAAGCTGGATTCGTTTTATTGTGTTGTCATTCTGATAAATTCATGGACAAAATGTCAAAAATACTGGTCTCAATGCTCCGTGATTCACTTTGACATTTGATTTGACTTTTCCGCCAAAAGTAAATTAGTGAACAAAACCATTTTTTAACTATTGAAAAAGGAATAAAAGTAGCTAAAAAGAGAGACAGAAGTGCAAATAGGTTAAGCTAATAGCAGGTTAGTACAGAATTTAAACTTCAAGCTACATAAGTGTGTATTTGGTGTACTTCCTTAATCCTTTGTATTTCTACGTGTTTACTTAATATTTTCTCGCGCTTATTTCTTTCCGTAGTATTAATTATTATTGACGGAGTTGGTCAGGGTTGGTTGAGAGGGTTTCCGCCATTGAAAACAAAAATATAGATACCAACACAAACTCTAAAAAGCAGGCAGCATGGGAAGATTTATTCAACAGGTATAGTGTTTTTAAATAAATACAGTGCATTATTAGTGTAAATAAAGATTAAACTGTAATATTGTTCACAGTTTTCACTGCATGTGCAAAGGGAGCAAAAATTGAATATTACGAGATGAAAAATAAAATGCTTTAAAATAAAATATATATTTCTTTTATTAATTTACAATATTATATCATAGGTACTTTTAGAATACAATTTTTACAAACTTTGAATGTCTTATTTATTAATATCTAATCAAAATCCTAAAAAAATTTCAAGCTTCTAGTTTTAAAAATGACATCATTTCAATACAAACTTTCATCCCCTATTTCAACCTCTTACATGCCGTTTTTCGCCTTAAAAAGTAGCCTGTGTCCTTTCTCAGGCTTTAGACTATCTGTGTACTTAATTTCATTTAAATCGGTTCAGTAGTTTTGGCGTGAAACCGCGACAGACAGACATTTACTTTCGAATTTATAATATTATATTAATAATTTATTATTTTTTCTATCCATAGTTAAAATGCTCATCAATAAATGCTCGCAGGAAAGTACTGTTTCCTACTCTTCCTCTTTCACTCATATTAGTGGGTGCTGCAAAGCCATTCTTCTGAATAATATGAATGTCATCATCATTTTCTGAAATAAAATAACATTTGTAAAAAATATTGCTTACATAGTAGTAGAAGATCCGAGCCTACATCGACCTTCACCGAGCTGATAATAGAATGAAACTTATTTTATAATAAATTTAGTATATTAGAAAATATAATAAAAATGGGTTGGCTAAAAAAATCCTGGTCAAAATATTTTTAATTATTTTTTAAAAAATGATTTTTTATTGAATTTTGCAACATCAAGATAATAAGAAAATTTTATACTGACTTGAAAGTAAAAAACATATAGAATATGCCGACGTTGGGTTGGCTATTATTTACGTGGACGAACTACTGGGTTGGCAGGTATAAACAGGTATGTCGTACCAGCTACTTTCACATGATTGGATAATAGAAAAAAAATTATATCAACGTAAGCGTTGTTTTGTTGCGAACACGTTGATATAGGGTTGTCTACAGAAAAATCGGTCCTAATAGAGGTTTGCGAATTTTAAAGATTTAAATTTCGACGCGTGGAAATGAGTGAAAGAGAGATCGGAGGTAAGTATAATGTGCAATAATAAAGGACCCAACACTGCAGTCGTGTCTGATGGGACTCTGAACATAAGAAAGTGCACATGCTCGGTACGTAAATTATGGAGGGTAGAGGTACCTCTACTACCCTCCATATAGTAAACAGTATGCGTTATTTTGGAGCAACTGACATTTGAATAGCAAAAAAAAACAATTAATGAAATACATAACAATCTAATATATTTAATATAATTCTTTATAATATAAGAGAAACAAAGTGAACTGCCGAAAATTCAAATAAAAAAATGATCGACTTAAGATCTTGTTTGAAAATTTTTGTTATAGAACAGCATAAATACAAAAATAATAATAATGAAAAACATAATAGTTAATAAACATTTTCTATTCAAAATGTGATTCATCAGAAGTAAAATTGTGACACTCAAATTCATCGGTTTCATTAGGTTCTTTCTCATTTACTTCCATTTCAATTATGTCCTGGATTTTCAAAGGATTTTGATCTCCAATAAAACCTGTTGGTTTTAAAAAACCATCTAAATGCCAACCGTAGTTTACAGAGTCAAACTTCGCACATATAGAATCAGTTGCATTAAGCCACATAGAATTTACATATATTGTTCTTAAAATTTTTTGTAGTAGGGAAATCCAACATGGTGGTATAAAGTTGGAGTCAAAACTTTTCATCTTATTTAAAAATTGTTCGCTGTCTTCTTGTGCGCCGTACTTCTTCATAAAAATACGAATCCTCGCATCATTAACTGACTGACAGTGCTTCACGCCATACATTTGTGCTGTAAACTCTTAACGACGCAAAAGTAGTTTGATACGTTTCATTTTTTGAAAATATTTTAAATGGTTTAACCTTTCCTTTATTGTAAAATGCCGCAGTGTAATCACAACCTGTGAATGCATGATAAGCAGGTAGACTTTTACATATTTTGGGTCCTATGTCGGTCGGAATGCTGTTCAAGAGTTTACAGCACAAATGTATGGCGTGAAGCACTGTCAGTCAGTTAATGATGCGAGGATTCGTATTTTTATGAAGAAGTACGGCGCAAAAGAAGACAGCGAACAATTTTTAAATAAGATGAAAAGTTTTGACTCCAACTTTATACCACCATGTTGGATTTCCCTACTACAAAAAATTTTAAGAACAATATATGTAAATTCTATGTGGCTTAATGCAACTGATTCTATATGTGCGAAGTTTGACCCTGTAAACTACGGTTGGCATTTAGATGGTTTTTTAAAACCAACAGGTTTTATTGGAGATCAAACTCCTTTGAAAATCCAGGACATAATTGAAATGGAAGTAAATGAGAAAGAACCTAATGAAACCGATGAATTTGAGTGTCACAATTTTACTTCTGATGAATCAGATTTTGGATAGAAAATGTTTATTAACTATTATGTTTTTCATTATTATTATTTTTGTATTTATGCTGTTCTGTAACAAAAATTTTCAAACAAGATCTTTAGTCGATCATTTTTTTATTTGAATTTTCGGCAGTTCACTTTGTTTCTCTTATATTATAAAGAATTATATTAAATATATTAGATTGTTATGTATTTCATTAATTGTTTTTTTTGCTATTCAAATGTCAGTTGCTCCAAAATAACGTATACTGTTTACTATATGGAGGGTAGTAGAGGTACCTCTACCCTCCATAATTTACGTACCGAGCATGTGCACTTTCTTATGTTCAGAGTCCCATCAGACACGACTGCAGTGTTGGGTCCTTTATTATTGCACAGTATACTTACCTCCGATCTCTCTTTCACTCATTTCCACGCGTCGAAATTTAAATCTTTAAAATTCGCAAACCTCTATTAGGACCGATTTTTCTGTAGACAACCCTATATCAACGTGTTCGCAACAAAACAACGCTTACGTTGATATAATTTTTTTTCTATTATCCAATCATGTGAAAGTAGCTGGTACGACATACCTGTTTATACCTGCCAACCCAGTAGTTCGTCCACGTAAATAATAGCCAACCCAACGTCGGCATATTCTATATGTTTTTTACTTTCAAGTCAGTATAAAATTTTCTTATTATCTTGATGTTGCAAAATTCAATAAAAAATCATTTTTTAAAAAATAATTAAAAATATTTTGACCAGGATTTTTTTAGCCAACCCATTTTTATTATATTTTCTAATATACTAAATTTATTATAAAATAAGTTTCATGCTATTATCAGCTCGGTGAAGGTCGATGTAGGCTCGTATCTTAGACCATAGGTAAATAGTAATATACATGTGTTGATGTAAAGTTAGTTATGATAATATGATTAAAATTACCTGGAACTGTGTCCTGATGATCTATTGCAATATTATGCAAAACTGCAAGAGCCACATTTATGTAGGTGTCTCCATACAACAAGCTTTGAAACCGTTGCTTCCAAACACCAAAGCCAATGGCGGCTATAGTTTGGGGAGCTTGCATTATATCATATATGGTATCTTGGTTTGATACACATCAAAAAAATAATTTTAAACAATGTTTTACAATTACGCAATGTCACTAGACACCAAATAAAATAATCTCACTTCAAGTTTAATCAAATTATCAGCTGTCACTGATGACAAGACGACCATCTTGTCCTTTATTAAAGGTTTATAGTAGGCTTATAGTAGGCCTCAAGCTACTATAAGTTACAGAGCCGTTATTGAATACTTATAGAGCGTTTTAACACTATTGAACGTTTATGAATAATGTTTTTGAGAAT
Source organism: Boloria euphrosyne (assembly GCA_951802675.2). NCBI lineage: Eukaryota > Metazoa > Arthropoda > Insecta > Lepidoptera > Nymphalidae > Boloria > Boloria euphrosyne. The sequence goes on from OX637877.1 coordinate 8,937,372, forward strand.
TTGCTTATTAACAAGCTAATAAAGCTTCTATATTTTTTTATGAATAAGACCGTAAATATTTTAAAAAGTCCTTTATAAAGTTATTATATAATAAATTAAAAAAATATTAAACAATAAAGCAAAATAATGTATTTTTTATACAAACCGATACACTTAATTTAATGTATCGGGTAAGACATTTTGAACCACAACAATTCGAAAGATCTGAATCGTGAAAGTCTGTTAAATCTACGTTCTTATATAAAATAGTTTGTTAGTCAATTCGCGGACAGCCGTAGACAGTCCATTTGCATTTTTATTGAAAGCGTTTAAAGAAACAGTGGATAGAACTGGTCGAGAAGCCATTGGGGAATTTTACGGTTTCCTTACATTTCACTATCCCACATTTTGCAGGGTTATTTGTTTTATAAAGTTTATTTAGTGACAAAAAGATACTTAGGACAACCTTTTATTCTTACTCTCAAATAGCTTTCCCTAATAATAGAACCTTTTCTTTTAAATAAAACTTTAGTAAAGCTCTGTTAATGAAATAAAAGAACAAAATATTAAAATATATTTATAGTTTATACTGAAAAAGTTTCAAAAATTACCCTTTTTTTAACCAAAATCAAATCATAATTATATTATAAAAAATTTAGCAAGGTGCAAAAATTTTAAATAACTGAGCTACCCTCGTTTAGTTCAAACTACATATACATAAATACACGCAGCGTAATTATATACACCTTGCAGCTATGACCCGTGCGTTAGTGGATTAGTAAGGAACTTAACCTCCATAACCAAATATCCATGGAAACCTCTTCACATACAGGGACACAAACTTACACTCTACCTACACCCATAAAAAAACCAATAAATTCATTTAAATATAATGTTCTTTGTTTCTTTTTTACTTTATATGTATAAATAAATGGAATTCGAACATATTACTATACTTAAAATTTAAAACCTATCGAAATAAAATCAAATCGGTCAATATAAAAACCGCGCGAAAATTCGATTTTTTTATACTCCCTGTATTTAAAAAATATTCGGTGTTTACTAACTTAGCGATTATGTTAGCAGTATAATATTGCTAGATAAAAGACCTAAATATTTTTATTTAAATCACATGCAACGTAAACATTTTAAAATCAAAGTTCCAAGTTCCAAAGTTAGGTTGGTTACCCACAAATTGTGTTAATTAAATGAAAATATGCATTAAACTAGTACTTCAACGTATAAAAGTGCTTCAACATATAAAAATACCGGTACTACTGTTACAGGAATGAAAAATATATTCTAAAATAATAAAAATGCTTTCAACACAAAACTACATAAGTATGGTTAACATTTCATCCAAAAATAAACTTATTCCTTCTAGTATTTCTAACGCAGACTATATTGTGAATACTTAGTGAATGTCGTAAGCAACATTATAAAGCAAGTAACGTTGAGTGCAATCGTCTACTCTTTTCGGATGCAGACCCTTTAAAGGCTCTCATCTTAATATCCATGTTTTAGTCTTATTCCACGTGACATTAGTGGGTTCTCGGATACTGAGTAGCCGGAGTATTATTCTGGAATGAAATAAAAACCAGTTCAAGTATTATTTTATTTATAAAGATTGTTTTTAATATTATTACATTATTAAAACAAAAAATGTAGAGAAGATAACATTACGTTGAGCTTCTTTTTTACCACATAAGACGACCAATAGGTGTCAAGTATGTGAAAATTACTAAGAACCTGTGACCTTCGACGTAGTTAGGAGTTTTAATCTTACATATAAAATAACATAGAAAACTTTATTATATAAATAGAATATATTACTGACTATATTATTGCAATTGAATATTCTGTTTGATTGGTAAATCAAATCATGTTAAATTATGCTAATGTCATCTAGCACGATTATACATAAGATTAGGCGCTAATTAGGTTAGAAATAATTATTATGGTTCATTATTTATTTATTAAAATATATTATTAATTCGTTAAAAATATAAAACAATTAAAATTTTTAAGTACTGACGCTAAGCCAGAATATGACCAGTATATTTAGAATAGCGCATCTGGATGCGAGTCGTAGACAGTCTTGTAACATGATACGTTGTATATCACAGGATACAATGGATTTCAGTCTTCATGCACAGCCATTACGTCATTCTCATGTGCGCCGTCGTGGACTCTTTTTTTGGGCAACGGCAAGGATTTTAAGCCTTGCCTGCTCTTTGTTGCCGAGTGAATTACTCAAGAAAGTCCACTAGACGGTCTTTATAAACAAAGAACAAACTTGGGTGAAAATATCATTCGTATATCTTATATGTGAATCTTATAATATTTATTAAGAAATTCTATGTATATAAATTAATCAATTAATTTCGTTTATCCCAGAAGCGACTCTAATGTTTTGATGAGCCTACCATAAGAAGGTTTTGCTTTTTAGGATCATATACTTAGGTGTCTTTTTTGGAAAAAAAGAACAATTTTTTATATCTCGAAACTCGCACATACTACACAGAAAATATTTATAGGTGCTTCTCCGCATCTTCTTAGACTAGAATAGATTTTATATAAATATAAAATTAATATAACAATGTCTGGACACAACTCACAAGCATCATTAAAATACTCGTAAGCTTGACATTTTCTCGTGATCTTAGATATTATAATTATAGTTGTTAAATTATTTTTAAAGAAAATATATTTTTTTTTCAGCAATTTAATTGATTTTGTAAATAAAATCACCAACAAGATATTTAGTAATAAAAATGTAGCAAAACAGTTCTGCTAACCTTCTAACTTCGATGACATCATTTGTGGTAAGTCAATAGCAAATCCTAAGACAGTAGTCAAACTGACTGAAACTTACCAACATCCACTTAATTTGTCCCGTATAAACTGCATAATAAATAATGTAAATGTAGTAATCTGGTTACTGCGGTCTAGAATAAACAAAGAAACTGTTAACTCTCAAATTTAATTAGATTTTGTTTACACTCAGTTGTTCTATTGCAAATTAGTGATGGTGTTAATGAATATTTGATGACGTTTTTCTATTTATTACAACTTTATTTGATGTATATCAACTTTATATATATGAAACCTCTAGCTTTACAGTGTTTTTAAATTTTCTCAAAGTTTTCGTTGAATTATATTTAGGTACTTTTATTTTTACGTCAATATAAATAATTTACATTATAAAAAACTCAAAATCAATACATTTTATGCCAAAAAACAAACTACTTTCTTGCCTGACATTGCACATGACTCGTATGCATTAGCTCTTCTGAAACCTAGCACCTGGCATCATACTATAAAAATAGTATTTTTGTTTTATCATTATTATAATATACACGTACAGAATTCATATCTAACATATTTAAGGATTTTTTATTACTAAATAAATAATAGTGAATACGAAATAAGAGCTAATACAAAGTATAGGCCGTCTATCTGTTGTTTGCTTAAAGAATAATTTTTCTAACACATTAATATTGTTTCACTTCTTCATTTAATTATGGATAAGCCGTATATGTGCGTAAGAAAAAATGTAGGAAGGCGTTTCAGCTTGTCTGGCTCAACATAAAAGTACTACTTGAGATTTAGTAGTTTATATAGTGGTGTAAGTGGTTAAGAAATTATCTCTGTAATAAGATACACGCCAAATCAGTTCTTAAAATATAGATTGTAAATTCTAATCTTGTTTGATGGGTTAATACTTTGCTTGTGCAAAACAAACAAATACATAAGTAGATTTTAAATAAATTAAGTCTAGTAAACTTACTACAAACTAGTAAACTTACTAGACTTAATTTATTTAAAATCTACTTATTGTTTGTTTAGAAAATTAATAAAATACTTAAAAAATTTTAATTACATAACTATTGACATTATATCAGAAGGAAATGAATCCCATATGATTACTTTATTCATCAGTAGATCTTGAGGGGGCTATTTAATTATGTAACTTAGATGCCTTTTGGTTGAGATGTCCAAAATATAGTGCTCATAAGGACCGGCTGGCTTAGGCCCAAGAGAGATTTAAACTTGGGTCGTTCCATACGAAGTCGGCAGACCTTGAACTGTTCTCTAATTATGCTGATATGAGCGAATTTGCTTCACACTGTACTAGTTAAAACCATTCATCTGTCGTCATTAAGGTCGGCAGATTTTCATAGTATGTACATATGTAGTTTTTTTTTAATATGTTGGGACATTATTACAACAGTGCCATCTAGTTCCGTGGTAAGCTACGAGGCTTGTGTTACGGATACCAAATAGTTGATAATTAAATAAATTAAAATATATGCATATCATAAATATTTTAAAATATTTGCATATTATGAATAGTTACGTAATTTATTAAAAACTAGTGACCTGCACTCACATCCCAGGTGATATTTTTGCGGTAAAGTAATAGGTAGTGCGGTAGTCCCGCAGAAACCTTGGCATACTAGCATAAATAAAATATTTCATATATTTATAAGTAAATAAAAATTCCTTGCATTATTTTAAAAAAGTTTTGTGACTCGATCTTTAAGTAATAATTATTCTTATACTTTGAAATCGTTCGTCAATGTTTACAATTTAACATTACATATAAACATTTTTACAGTTGATTCAAAATGTTAAAATAATATTATATTAATAACACTAACTTTATAGCGTTACCTGCATAAATGCTAAAATTGGAATATTCTACATAATAAACCATAAAGGGAGACAAGGGGTAATACGTTAAGCACTATGATCTATATTTATTTCCCTTACCTCTTCGAAATAGCGTACAACTACTTATAGAATATGTAGGGACATAAAAAGTTATAGTAAAGTAACATTTTGGAATTTTAATTTTGCTTTAAGGCAAAATATAACTAATACGCTTAATTAAATATTTTAATGACAAAAAAGGAATAAATATCTACAGTTATTGTGGTGATAACTTTTTCAGATGATTAGGTGCATATTTCGGAGATTTTTGTTTACTATAGGCTTTTGATACATTTTGACACATGTTGCTTACATTGTTTTTTTACACAGCAACCTTAAAAAAATGTTTCATATGCCACTATTTTTCTTAAATATACTTTTAATGTACACACATATTTAGTCATAAATAATAACTAAATGACTTTTTGTTAAGTTTGCAGAGAAATATCTAAGCATTTTCATCATCATGTGAAGATATTTAATTTTAATTAATTAATTTAAAAAAACATTAGTGTAATATAAAGTTTCTTACACGTTTAAGCAAAGATCATTTAGTATTATGATCTACATACCGTATATATCTATATCTGTACTGTAACTGTATAAAATTTAACAGTTATAGTGTAGACGTACAAATATGATTATACTTCATATACAGGCTTATTTATGTCAAGGATGATATTTTATATTCCAATTGCAAGCCTAAAGGGTTTTCATATTCGAGTTAATTTCGCTTTTAACCCTGTAATTAATTTCACGTGGCTTTACAGATAAACATAAACACAGATTATAATGAAAGGAACCTTGTTTTGTGTATCTTAGGTCTGCGTACTAAATTGGATGTACAGATTGCCTCTAATATTTATGTTTAAGCGTTAGTACGTTTTAATTGAAAATGAATAAAATATAGTTACGTTATAATAAAATGGTATAGTGCGAGTGGTTATTTGTGTTTGATAACTATTAATTAATGGATATATTGTAGAAAAGTGTAGAATCAATTCTTCTCGGAGTATTTTTGTGTGTGTAGAGACATTGAAATCTTTACATATAATAAAATTCTAATTCGGTCGAATGTGTTCGAATATTTCTTAGAAAACCTTATTTAAATAGTCGTCATTATTGATACAGAAGCCTACCTAATCTATAGCTTTTAGCATTTTTGTTTGTCTGTCTGTCTGTGACCGCATTACAAGAAAATCAATGGATCGATTTTGATGAAATTTGCTAGAATATTATCCGGGTCAACAATTAGGATATATTTTACTAGAAAATAGCACATGTCTGTGTAATTATGTAATACATACTAACGTCCGTAAGGACGGATCCGAGCGGATCGAGGGTGAGTCGGTAAGAACTACTATATAAGTTAATTATATACTAACAACTAACTAATTGCTTAACTGCTTTCAAAATTAAATCAAAAAGAATCTGCAAGAATAACGCAGACATGAGGTGTTTTAAAGATTGCCAAAACGAAACCAAAGTCCACGCGGATAATGAGGCATTGAAACGTCAAAAAACCTGCATCTTGTACATGAAAACACGTCGTCTGTCTGGTTCATTATCTGTGCAACGCCGATTCCTTTTCTAAAAAAAAAAGCTTTCAGTAGTTCTCGGCACACGTCGTCAAGGCCTCTCAAAAATTCATCGCCCGTCTGCACGCCTTGAATGGTTTGGGCTTCCACAGCCTCTTTCTTTCGCGTAATCTGCTTATTAAGTGTTATTAACAGTTACAGTTTTAGATTTTTAACAGTACTAGCAAAAATACTAACTTCATTCGTACAAGAACAGCTTCAACATTATGTTCAATTTTTTTCACTAAAAATAATTTTACAATACATACAGTTTTTTAGTAACACAAATTAATTAGATCTATATGGAATATGTTTTCCTACTAAAAGTCTTACAGAGTAAATAATGGACTCGTAATAAAATTTTAGCAATTAATTTACACTTCGCGACGCGACGAAGCAGCAAAAACGTTAGTATCAAAATTGCGCCGTACATAAATGACTTTCTTTTTTGCTTACGACACCGCTGATTTTCATCCGAAATGCACCCAGACTTACATGGAGCTCTCAAAAATTCAACGACACGTGAATGTTACGGTCCTATTCCATATTTTTTCTAACGAATTAAAGAAAGCGTCGGATGTTTATGTCCAAATTATATTTAACTCGTAAAAACGTTGAATATTATCATTTAGAAATTAATAAACAGTCTTATTACATTAATATAAGTTACAATTTCAAATAACATTATTAAATTTTCTTCTTCGTATGAAAAAATTTTTAGGAAGGATAGATTGGCCAAGTAAATCGCCGTTAACTGGCGACTTCTCGTACCAGAAAGATAAAAGGACATTGAATTTAACAACGCAACTGTATAAAAACAACTGCATAATTTTCGAGAAACTTATTTTATTATTTATTTTATACCTGATATAGATAGATAGATAGACATTATCACTTTACTCAGGCCCCGAATTAAGCCAACGCGAATCATCTATCAAAATATTCAATTGTTAATCAATTTTTAACGTTGCGATGTATAAACTATGCATACACCTACCTACATACAATATGTGGGACTCACCGGGCCGAAAACCAGTACTTCTAAAATACAACGTAATCGGATGCAGGAACGAAAACTATTGAATAAAAAATTCTCATTTTCTGTTCTGTATTAGTTTTGATTAATTTCTATTAAGTAATATCAAATTTTAGCAAAATCATTTATTCAAAATAGTCATATATTTAAACGTTATTAAATTATTTGAGAATTGAGTTGAATAAGTACGCCCATCACGCTAGGGCGGCATTTTCGGAAGAACAGCCTCCGGGTATACAGACGATGTTTGATGAATATTTTACTTCATTATAGCAGTCCCTCTACGTTTCTTATGTAATTTTAAAATAGATGACACAACCACTAAAGAGACTAGATAATACTCATCGTATTATATGAACGTGTGTAAACCTTTTTCTTTTATTCTCATAAGCACATAACTATGTTCGATGTTTCTTTTGTACGTGCTCGTAGACAGCATACATGATATTATTCAGTGTTTCAATATTATTAACCTTTACAAAGAGAAAAAATTTCTGTGGGCAAGAAAATGCAAACATAATTTCACTGCTCCAATTGCTTCGGGTACACGTATATTCATACAGAAGGAAATAGAAATATAACATCACCCTCACTCCGCTCGGGTTCGTCCCTAGGTAATAGGTACATTACCTTTAACGGTTAGTATAGATTTCTTAGATTTAAGATATTTTCTCGCAGTAAAAAATATCATATATGTAAACACGAATTACTAACTATTATCATACTAAATTTCATCAAAATCTGTCCAGGTTTTCTCGTGAGGTGTTTCCAGACAGAATGACACACAGACAAAAATTCAAAAACTATAAATTCTGCCTGCGTATCGATAGTGACTATTTCAATATTATAATATATTATGCCTATATATTATACACTAACTCCACACGATCGCTTCGCTCGGTTACTCCCTAGGTAAGTATGTTTTAACAAGAAAAACAACCAAACTATGGCATTTATATTTTTGGGACACCTTACACTTTTTAACGTGTGTGTTAAAAACCCGTTAAAAAGTGTCTTCAGCTCTTTTTAACGTCCCGGGTTAACGGTACGAGGGGAATCAGGTCATAGTCCACCATGCTGGCTTAGTGAATGTTGGCGGACTTCACATGTCTTTCGAAAACTTGCTAGGTTTTCTCAGACATGCAGGTTTCCTCACGATGTTTTCCTTCACCGTAAGGCAAATAGTAATCAGTAAAACACGTAAAAAGTGTATACATTACAAATTACATACTCATTAAAGCTGTACTATTATTATTATTATTGTTTTGCTTAAATTTCTAGATAACTACCTATTCTGATATTTAAAAAAGGGAAGTGGGTTAAGTACGAGTAAGCCCTCATACATAAGTATTTTGTGTAAGGAGTACCTTCAGCGTTCAGTACTTGACATCTTTATTCGCACCATTCTCTTCTTCCATAAATAGATATATCCACTCAAGTAAAACGATTACATATGTAAAATATCTTTTTCATCAAATTTGTTATTTTAATACTATTGATTTAAGTTCTGAAGCAACATTTTACTGTAAAAACCACACTTTCATACGAATACTACATTAGCATATTATGTTGTATAATTATGTATTATTACTTAGTATACTGGAATATAAAATAGCCTACGCTTTTTCAAGCAAAACTCAAGCCTGTTAGTATATGAAACGAGAACTAGACAACAAGCGAATGTTTGGATTCATAATATAGATACATCAAAACAATGAAGAAGGAATAATACTTTGAGGATAAGAAGGAAATTGTAGGGCTTAAAAATGCCTTTGTATTATATTAAATAACTATTTTTGTCAGTACGTATAAAAACTGTAACTTAGCAAATCTATGTGTACGTTTCACGCAAAAAGTATTGAACTATTTTGAACTAAATTTTGTGTAGTGATACGTTACGAGGCAACATTTAAAATACTTTTTATTGAAGAAAAAGTCTTTCATTTCGACAAAAAAACGGATCCTCTTTTTTTAAATTTAAATATATTATGGTTAATTACTCTTGCTAAAACTTATGAGATACATCCAATATAATAATGAAGTGTCTGTTTTTAATTTCAAATTAACAGCTTTTCACTAAATGCATATGAAAGTATATACCTATTTCATTTTAAATCATTTGTATTTACTTTTTTGGGAAGTTAAGGAACATGTGTTAAATGCAAAATTAAAAAAGTAAAGGAATTATAATTTTGGGACGAAATAGAGTATATTAATATAATTGAACCGAGTCAGCGTCTCGGGCACCCTTTTCTCTTACGGTTGAGACTAAAAGCCTGCCATCTGCCACAAGGTATAAGTAAGAGAGTTCTATTTTTAATTTTATGATTAATTTATCTGATTAATTTTACATACATACTTCTTTTTTCTAGATATGAGACTAAAGTGTTGTATCTATATTGTTGTTATTTTTAAATATTACTCATATATCGACAAATACATAAAATACGTAATATTTTCATCAAACAATATTTTTTGAAAAAAAAAATATAAAATTACCTTAATATTGCATTCTCTTATAACTCGTACAACTTTCTTGAGGTTCTTTGGAAAGATACGTACGTAAATTTCATTTTCCGCAGGAAAGTGCCTAGCGACGAGCTTCAAAGTAAACTCCACTTAATTACGTACACAAATTGAAGTGCTTTTTCCAATAACTTTCAATATCATTCTATGAGAATACATGTATGTAGGTGCACAGAAATCTGTGTAGCGACGTTTATTACTATAAACTATTGTATTATTGTTATTTTTACTTATCCATATTCTTTTTTATATAAATTCTACAAAAGCACAAATAAATATTAAATTGTTTCGTAACTAATCACTTAAATCTTATAATTTTCAATTAAATTTTATTTATTAGCAATTATGCATATGTTTTTTTTTTCGTACGTATACGTACATTTAAATAAGTTTCACAAATATATTGACGTAAAAAATAGTATCGTAAACTAAATAATAAAGTAAATTTACTAATTTGAAACATAATTATTTTTAACGTTACCAAAATATAGCATTACGAGTCCACCAGTCTCCAAGTGGATATCCGTTTCGCGCTATTCAACGTAGTGGAAAATCATGGTGAACTTCTTCTGTGGATGTCTTAAATGCTTAAAAAATTGCTGATAATAACTTTTTTAGGTAACAAATATATACACACGATTCCTACAATATGAGTAAATTTGGCAGCTTAACAAAAGCCTGGATCTAGAGCTTATGAATAAACACAAGTGATGTAACATAACATGCAAAAAACTGTCTCGCACAACACAGTTTTTCTACCGCAAAACATTTTGGGATTCAGTACAACAACTTGTCATTTTTTCTAATTGGTTAAATAACATTTGACCACTGAATCAATATCGGATCTCTTTATTTCTTTAAAAAAATAGTGACTTAACATCGCACACTAATTCCTCGACTTGGCAGGGCTCTTCAATACCTCCATATGTATTAAATACATTTGTAAATTGTATTGAATAAGTAGCAGTGTAAGACAGTAGTGGCCCAGTGGTAACGCGCTCACTTTGATAACCGAGGATATGGGCTCAAATCCGGGTCTTGCACCGCTGAAATTTTCATGTGCGAATTATTTCTAAGATGGTTACCATTTGTCTTACGGTGAATAAAAACATCATAAGGATACCTGCATGACTGAGAGAATCTAGCAAGTTTTCGAAAGACGTAAGTCAACCAACCTGCAATTGGCCAGCGTGGTGGACTATGGCCTGATCCCCATCGTATTAAAGGAAGGCCCGTGCCCAGCAGTGGGACGTTAAAAAGGGCTGAATACAAGTAGCAGTCGAGCTCCTGCGTGGTATTCTAGGCTTGTCTATACACATAATAAAATTCTAAGTTAGACTAATCTGATCAAAATATTTTGGAAAATCTTAATAAATTTCGCATTATAGATACAGACGACTTTTTAGCATTTTTGTCTGTCTATATGTGACAGCGTCACGGATTTACTGGACAGATTTTGCTTAAATGTGGTATTGGTAGTTGGTTCAACATATTAGGATATTTCCGGGTCAACATATTATAGAATACTTTTGCGGGCAAATATAATACTCGTATCTGAGAGAAATTTATACTAACCTTTCAACGTACCTAGGAAACAAATCATAGCGAATCGAGGGTGAGTCACTAGTTATGAAAATAAATCTAAAATTTTCTGAATTAAAATTTTAAAAAAAATGCTATTTATTTCAGTTAAGATAGGCATGAAATACTGTAATATACATAATAAGCACAAATTAAGTATACAACAACACAAATAGAAACATATTAGCATAATGTGGTGCAATTACTACATCCCGCGCTGCGAGCTGGCGGCAGGAGTGTCAGAATCGTATACATTTTGGCACGACTTTCACTGTGAAGATCGGCTTGTGCTAGCCAAATTAGTGGTTCTCACCCCAGTGGAAGAAAACGTTGGGCGTTGCTAACTGTTTTATATAATATTTTTCATTTTCTGTAAAATAATTTAAAAATTTGTTAATTTTAACACCTTTAAATATAAATACGAAAATCATAGTGATATTAAAAATGAAACTAGGTAGGTATCTTTTCTTTCATAATATCATAATATTTCAATTTTTTTCCGGATTTATTTACATTTTTAGTTTCTCAAGTTTCGGATGATTTACAGTAAGCAAGGACACAGAAGAAACTATTCAGAGACAGAAAAAAATATTTTTTATATATTTTAACTGTGTCGATGTTTTATTTAAAGTTCGTGTCCATATTTAATATTTTAAATTGATTAACCGAGTTTGTATAGAAACCAGGACGTCAAATATTATCAATATATCAGGCATATTTTGATCTTTTAGGAAATCAACGCTTCTGTAGGTTTACATTCAGAAATAATCCAGCAAAACACAATAATTGACAAACATATTTGAAGGTGTTTTAGACACATGTTTATACACGACCTAGATAAATTTAACTTAGATCTAGACATGACCTAGATAAATTTAACTTAGATCCGTCTAATTTTATTAAATAATTGTCTATTTAAGCTTAATATAATGTAATTATTTATGTAACTCATTCAGGAAAATCCGCAAAATTGAACGAACACATTAATCTACCACACTAATTTATATGTATACTGGTAAAACCACCATAACATAGCGTAAGCTGATTAAAATTTATCAACTTCATATGCACCGTTGCATAATTATAGATCTTTGTTAAGACGACCTGGTGTATGACAAAGCAGACGCGTCCGGTCCTCGTCTCAAGTTTGGCAAGAGGCCTTCGTCAGCAGATGTCAAGTCTCGTACACAGGTGATATACTAAAATACTTGTTATTATAAACATATTTTATATGAGATAATAATTTATGCCTATTAATACATTATCTTTGTTTATATTACAACACTATCATAAATAATAATAAGTACTATACAATATACATCCACTCTTTATACCTTCTCTTTCGAAGGTATTTTACCTAGAATATACACTTTCTTTTTTTCCTGAGATAAGCGTTATCGACAAAATGTAAGGCACTTATGTAAAGTTAACAAAGAGGTAAAACATATTACAATAGCACAAGACCCTACTCAGATAAAAAGTTGTGAAAATTGATAAAACAGCGATAATATACGTACATATATTCGGCCTTTTACGTTAAATATATTTTATTTATTATGTCATAATTGAATTTCAGGTATCTTAGTGTGCACGGGACGTTCCGTCGTCCGCACAAGGACCGCCTCACGCTGTAGGGTCCTCGACCTTTCCCAATATAAAGGAGTCTGTTTTAACTTCATCTTCACTACTTTCCACTGATCAACAACCTGTACTTCACAGTAAATTTTATCCTTGGTCAATAATAATCAATTATTTATAAATTTTACTTGCTTCTGAAAATTAGCCTAAATATACAATACTTAATTCGCCTCGTGCTTGATTTCGATCATAATCATTATATGAAAATTGGAAAAATTCTAGGCTGATTCACACACTTAGGGTAAAATAAGTTTTTAATCTCACTAGAGACTCACTCTCGCTCCACTCTAGTTCGTCCTTCGTTCGTCCCAGGTACACTTTAACAATTTGTATATATTTCTCGAAAATTAGATGTTTTCTCGCAATATAAGTATCATATATTATGTTAAACCAGATAATCTGCTATCATCATATCAAAATTTTATCGTATTGTGGTCTCAGACAGACGGACAAAAATTCTAAAAACTTGGCCCTTGTATTTTAGTGAAAACTAATTCAATGAGATTTTCAAAAAAATATTCAATGTTAATGATTAAAATATGTTAGAATTTTGTTATATGAAGGTACGTATTAAGACTTTTTATGACAAACACTAATGGTTTCAGATTATTATGTTGCATGTTGGACCCCTATAGGTTTTAATTCCCTTACGAGTTCAGAAAATATGCGACGTATGTATGTAAATACTTTGTTGTTTTTTTTACAGCTACAAGTATTTTTACCGTTACATTATTGCGTTACCAATTTTTTAATTAACAACTAGGGCTACTAGCCAACATAAAACTTTGTAACAACGACTATCTATATATGCCTGTGAAAGTCCCGACAAAATCTGTCCAGCGGTTTCAGATATTATTTTTGGTTTTCACTAATGTGGAACCAAAGTGCAGTACAAATTTGCTGCTTAGTTTATGTACTTATCATATTTATGATATTGTATATTTATATTTATATTCATGAGCAAACACACTAGACCTAACATATAAAGGTTAAGTACGAAATATACTACAAGAATTTATAATTCAGTTTCATCCATTTAGGATTTCAAACTAAAAGAGTTTGGTTTTTGAACTGAAGTGTACCTACACATATTTTTATCACAAAAACCACTAAACCACTACTAAAACTATACTAGCTATGTTTCCACAAAAAAGTAAAAGTGTTTAAAATGACAATGTAGTGATTCAGTTTCTACAAGTGAATGTATCGAATGTTATTTTATAAAATGCTGGCTTTCAATTGATGCGGATTAAATCGAATCACCACTGAAAGGATAATGGAAAGAAAACACCCTATTTATTCTTGAATCAGTGAAAATTAACATTTAAATAATCTCAAATTTTCTTCTAAAGCTCTTGACAATTTATTCAGAAATCATAAATCTACTTAAGCGCTGAAGATTCTCAATCACAAAGCCTCGGCCCGCCTTTTTGTGATATATTCTTTTACTCACCATTCACTTCCTTCGAAGTACCTACTTAGAATTGTACAAGATATTCTTATGGCTCATCCCGACGGGAATTGCCTCGAACGTAATATTGTTTTCTTTTCTGCTACGGAACTGAACTGTGTTCAATCATAATAACCTTTGGAGAATTTTCTATTCTAACATTTCAATGTCGTACAGCACTCTTAAAATATAAAACAATATTTTAGTTTTTTTTGGTAAAATTATTAGTTTATATAACTTAACTAAATAACTAAATATTTTTAGTAACTGAAGTAACTTCTAACTATTAGCATTACATTTTACAGCCAATTGCACGACTATTAACAATATTTTTTCAAAATTATAGGTATGTATTTGGATGCTTTCGATAAAACGTGTAGCTACTAATCCTATTTGAATCAAACACTTAGGCTTAAGAGGACAAACACGATTCGGTAATTGAATAAGATTTGTTGATTAGAGACTCAATAAAATGTCTTTTTGTTGGTCGAGCATCTTAATTTTATTTACATAGCGATTTATTGGATTGAATAAGTTAGTTATTTTATTTCGATTTCGTTTCAGTTAATTTAGCTTGTCTATCCGTTTTCACCTGGATCGGGAAAAAGAAAGTCAGAAAAAAGTTGTTTATTTATTTTAGGAAAAAAAATAATCTTTGGAATTACAGAACTAGTTCTAAAATATATATTTTGCTGTTTAAAAATCACCGCTAAGTTAAGCTACCGGCAAAGCCGACTACGTAAACTAGAGGATAAGAAAGTAAGAATGGAATTATATAAGATACATTGTGTGCATTATATTTATAAAAAATACATTATTTAACGATCTTTTAACTATAATACCTGTATCTAATCTAATTCTAAAAAATCGATTACTTATGAATACTTTTTTTTATCGTTGAAAAATGCATTAACGCATACCACTTGTAGAAATCAGGTGGTTATGTGGTGCTCACCGGCAAGCCTCACACTAAAACGCGAGCACAGATCTTCCATCTTAATGGGGCGTCGCAGGATCGCTTGCGCATTTAACCACGAAGCCCCGACGGCCCGGCAGGTCTGTCGAAGCAGACCAAACAGCTAAGGGGTTGCTCCACAATCAACTCTGCTATTAAAGAAGTACCAGGGGCGAACCGCATGACATTCCGCCCACCTAAGCGTTTCTTGGCTTCACGCCCGGCGGGATTGCGGATTCGGGATTGCTTGTGAATACTAAAACAATTTCATATATATTTCATTTATATTTCACGCTTATTATTTATGTAGAAAATCATACTTTAATAATGATATTAAGTTCAAAACAGCTTTTAAACCATAATTAGTTTTTAAGTCTTAATAAAGAATTATGCTTAAAACATTTTATCCGTATATCACGGAAGGCAAGGAAGTTTTCTTTACAACGTCCTTTTCTGAGAGTGAATTATCTTGATGAAGACTAATTAAATTAATTTACAAGTTACCACGCAGAGCCTTCCTTGTTATTATGGTTTATATTCAACAATGGTTTTATTGCAAGCGTGATTCACGAAGGATTGCCGTCAATTCTACTGGAATTAATTCAAAACAGACAACTTTTATCTTATTTTGTTTTGATGTTTTCCTTAAAATAGTTTATAGTACTATATTACATAACTAAATTGCAATATTTTTTCTGGATTCTGGTTACTTGTGCCTACTAAAAAAAAACTATGTTACCTGGTTAATATAGCAGTTATTCGATGAAAAACAAAACATGCAGAGAAATAGTTCTCCAATTCTTCTCTATCAAAGCCTGAAACGATTTCTTCTAAACAGAACTTCCATGGACACTAGATATACCTAGGTATTTTTCACGTATACACTTGCGGTTATTATATTGTCCAAATATAAAAAAAAACACTACCTCGGTCCGGTAGTAATGATATAAGGCTAATGATAATATTACATTGGTTGCAACCACAGCTTGCTTGGATTTCATGACAGCTGCATGTGGAGAGAACTAAGTGAATAGTTACTACAACAGTTCGTAAAACCTAATATACACCACTCTGTTCACTGCTCGCACCGCAAGGGATATGTCCTAAAGAAGATTCGTGAGGAAGAAAGATATCATAACAATAAAATATTTGGAACTGAGCTTTAGTCACGTCCGGAACAAAGGTGCCTGGTCACGACTTCAACTTATAACTCATACTACCCTCTAAGGAGTTATCCTAATGACTACGTGTTTTAATCAAACTCCATTTTCTTGTAGTATGTACAAAAATACTTAAATAACTAAATATACATAGAACATTTTTGGTTGATATAGTAAATATTGCCTTTTAAATGAAGATTGTGAAATGAAGTAAAAAGTGAAAACGCAATAAAATTTTGCCGAATAAGTTTAAGGTTGTACTTTAATTCCAATCTTTTTTGTATGTCTTAAAAATAAAAATAAATAATATATACCTACGTATTTTTGAACCTGTACAAAAAATAATCACATTAACATAGTACTCGTAATTTTTGCCGTTCAGACAAATATTTCACGATATCGCTGATCATTGTTTCGTATAATTTTATTAAAAAGACATAAAACTAAGTATCAATTTATCTTTCTTCAAAAAAATAAACGTGATGTTACATCATTGAATTGCAATTTAAATAAAGTTAGACTCAAGAACCGTTAGCCTTGAAATCGAAAACCCCAATTCGTATAATGTATGGCAGCCACTTATTTCAGCTGTCACAGAGTAAAACGAAGTGTTACAAGGAACTGGAAAAAATGCAGCTGAACCAAGAAGGTTTTAAGAGCACATTTTTATCTTCCATACTTGCTATTAAGATAGATTTGGTTAAGAATGAAAACGGCCGCAGTAGGTGACGTCTCCAAATATTACCATTTAAACAAGTTTTATGTAAATCACTGTGAGCTCGAGGAAACTTATTTTCGGGAGAAATTTTAAGTCGCGTTATTCCTTGAGAGTTTAAAGGTATAAAGTTACAAGATTTCAAATGCGGATTTAATAGCTCGGTGTTTCTGTTTATAGTCTCTAAAGTTTGGATTCTTCCTAATTAATTTAAACTTATAATAGGTACAAGAGTTGTATAATTTACACACACACATTTTATTATTACTACGTATTTCAACTATGAGACATTTGTATGTGTACACATACACTCGTATTTTTCGTAGATTTTCCTAATTTTTTATTGCTTTAAATAATACTCTTAATAGTAATTAGATTCATGTTAGATATAAAATTTCCAGATTTTTTTTAAAATGGAAATTGAAGAACACCTACAAAAATTCGAATCCAATGCATTTTTTTTTAATTTACTAGCAAATATCTATTATGTCTTTAGTTTGCTAGTTATTCACTTTTGTTAGTTATTTTCTGTAGTATTTCTTAAAAACACTTGGGAAACTAAACTAGAGCCTTAATAATTACTGAACTACAAAAATGTACAATCAAAACTAATTTGAGATAGCCATAATTCATATTACGGGACATATTCATGTTCGAAGAAAAGTTTAAAGTTTATTAAACACTTTTAATTACAAGAATTCGAACATCCCGATGGTCAAAGAAAATAAATTTAGTAAACTCAATGTAGAAGTGTAGAATTATCTTCTTCTTTAAGATATTTTAACGTCAAAATAAAGTTGTACCTAAAGTTCTTTGAAAGTTATAAAGAGATGATAATAGATGGAGCCTTGGAACTTTACTGCTATGTTATAACTTCACTATATAGCTGTAATTTCACCAAATTTAACTTAAAAAAGGGTTTTCATTACTTTTGACTCCTACCGGACGCGTCCCCGGGTGGCGGATAAGGGAGTGCCACTCAAACTGCTTCCCCTGAGATGCCTGGCCTGCGCCTACTCTTGCAGGGGGGATTTTAGGTGCTGGTGGGGCTGTGGCTGCGGGGGGCGGGTGGAATTCACAGTTCTCCCCGCCCTCTGTGGTCGTGGTCGGGCGGCGGGGGAGGGCGAATGTCGGCAATGTCGCATCCTCTTCTCCTGCAGCCGTTTGTGAGGGGCCTACTTAGGTGGGCGGAGCGTGGTCGATGGGGCCGCTCTGGGTACTTCTCTGATTAGCAGAGTGGACTGGGAGCGGCCCCATCGACGGGGGCCTTTGGTGGCCATTTTGGGGGGTAGGGGCGGTTTCGGGGGAGGGGGAGTGTCGGCGTTGTCGCATTCTCTTCTCCTGCGGCCGTCTCTGGGTGTGCCTTCGGGCATTTAGTGTAGTGCCTTCGGGCTTTATGGAGTGCCTTCGGGCTTATGTGGTGTGCCTTCGGGCGTTGGTTGATGTGCCTTCGGGCGTATGTTAGGTGTGCCCAATTCGTTGGGCGGAAGGTTGTTGGGTATTTATACCCAACATTATTCTGCAGGGCCCACTTGTGGGCGGTGTGAGGTTTGCACCGGGGACTCTTTGGCCAGTGGGTGGTCTGGGAGGACTCGGTGCTGGTGGGGCTGGGCTTGGGGGGTGGGAGGAATTCACAGTTCTCCCCGCCCTCTGGTCGCGGCCGGGCGGCGGGGGAGGGGGAGTGTCGGCGTTGCCGCATCCTCCTCTCCTGCAGTCGTGGTTTTTGGGGCTGCTCCGGGGACTGTCTGGCCTGTGGATGGTCGGGGTGGACTTCGGAGCAGCCCATAGTGGTTGTACGTCTTCCCATAATGGGGCTGCCCTTTTTAGGGCGGCCTCATGGTGGTGGCTTCGGCCAACCGTCGGGGCGTCGCGGTTGTATGCGAAAGCGATCCCGTGGCGTCCCATACATGGCGGCAGGGGTTTGGGAGTTGGGTTTTAGTGGGTATGCCGGATGCGTCCGGAGAGTCACCACATAACCCCCCAGGGGAAGTCGGGGGTATCCGTAACAGGATTTCCCAACTATAAAAAAAAAAAAAAAAAAAAAAAGGGTTTTCATTACTTTAATGTTTTGTAATACAGAATTATTTAATTGTCAACTTTTGTTGAAGTAATTTGGTTGGTAAGTATTTGCCTTAAACCAACAATAATAATATCATTATATTTTTTTAATGAAAAAATATGATAACGTTGAAAAAATATCATGTACTTGTGTGTGTTTGTTACAGCATAAACGCAAACCTGTTATATTAATATATACTTATATATATGTACGTAACTTTATATGAAGTAGACATCAATACAGGCTAAAACGAAATTATGTTTATAGAAGTGCCTCTCGTAATTCCATTGAATTTTGAGCCGAATTTATGACAACGCACATTCACGTAACCTACATCCATAATATCCCAGAAACGTATAGATATTGAACTCCTGCTATTTTTCTTCTGATTGAAAAAATTGGTCCAAGTACAAGTCGTCCGAACTGTGGGTTTGTTGTAAACAATATGCCAAATTGCAACTATTGACTGATATAAAAAGTCACATTTAGATACTGTTATACTTTATTTACGTCACGAAAATGCTGGTATGATGAGGAACATGGAATATTTCCACGAATACTTTTGTTGCAATTTAAAAAATTTAAAAGAATATTTTAACGTCAATAGGGCCGATCATAGATAGGCCGGAGGAAAATAGTTATGCCATAATATGAGAATGATGAAAAAAAATCTATCTTTAACTCCATTGATCTATGAAAATAAAACAATTTGTGGTTTCACTTTAATTATATTTCAGAGGAATATTTGAAATGCGTTATGTTTAATTACGTTTGTATTTAGGCAATAGTAGTCCAAAAATTTTTGTCGCATGTAAATGTCGATGAAAAAGGTCAAAATAAACCACTAAAGCTATCAAAGTTCCCTGGAATGATTATAGGCTTGACATTACTATTCCTGTCGCATTACGTTACGTAAACTCGTCGGAGCAATAAAAACTTGAGGCGTAAAACACGAAAGTTTATCACGAATTGCAAAAAGTTTAAGTGGTTTGGAGGTAAATCTCGAAATTTCATTGTGAATGTTATTTTAGCAGATAAAACGCGAAAGATTATTTTCAAATTATTATTATCGTGTCTTCCTTATATTATCATATCATGCTCCTATACCGTTTTAATACTGCTGTAAGCTAAGAGACTATGTAATATTTATTGAAACTTTCGTCGACCTTTCTTTTTATATGTCAAATCATAATAAAGTATGAGTGTACCCACATTAAGGAGTTGAGAATGAGAAGATGAGGAGAGAGACCAATGTTAATTGACTAATTATGAACAACACTTATGTAAAAATTGAATTATATTTAATTTAATGAATTGACCTCGAGGGGACCAATAATATTATTATACAGGAATATAATACCATTTAATTTCGAATATCTCGGTCGACACGTTTTCATTTATTACTATTTTTCAGACAATTTTAATTTTAAATTCTATTTTCTCGATTTTTATGTATTTTGAAAAGTGCCGAGTGAAGTTTTATAATGAAGGGATATTAAGAAAATATCAAATCAAATAAAACTAAAAACAATTATAAAGTTCCATAACTTATTTAAAATAAAAATTACATAAATTATTGTATTGTCGGCCAGATTTCTTAATAATATATTTATTTTACTTCCACATCAATATAAAAAAGTTATGTGGATATATTAGTTCTAATAAGCTACAATCGCCTACTAAAGTAACTTCGTTTACGAAGTTAACAATAGGCTTAATTATTAACGCCCTTATAATAATTATCTACCTCTGGTTTACAATTACAAATTTTTGCTTAACAAAAAACCTTCTGTAACTTATAAGGTATTAGTATCAGTGATTATACTTCTTTGGATTCATTGAATGACAGGAAACCTTATAAACTGGAAAGGTGTTTTTTATATTTTAAAATATTTCTATGAAACATGTTGTTTCCATTTGCAGAAGTGTTAAATATAAGCCCAATTTTATTTTATATACTGACCACTTGTACGACTTTGCTTACATGTAAATATAATGTCTTTATGTGACGCCATTACGAGATTATCATTGGATAGCTTTTGAAGGATATGAGGATAGCTGTTTATCCCGTTCAGCATATTGTTTAATGTTATTTACAGCGAGAAAATATCTCATCTCTGAGAAATGCATACTAAGCCTTACAATGTACGTAGAAACGCTTCTTAGCAAACCCAAGCCTCCTTAGCATTGCTGGAACATATTATGCGTAATTTATTTCCTGAAATTTTTAATCACTCGCTAATTATTTTGTCATAACAAATAAATGTGGCCATATTTCGTTGTTTCTGTATACAGAGGGATTAATTGGGCCTATTAACAAAGACTTCTAATTTCAATAATTAGGATTTCAATTTCAATTATTACAAAGACTTCTAATTTCAATATCTTATAAAGAGAAATTGTCTTAAATCACATAATATACTGAGTCAATTCTAATTACCGAAACGAGACATGACCAGGAAATGTTTCATGCAAGCTCCTTTTACAAGTTGACTAAACATTTCTACCACAAGTATGAACTCCTCACTTTCAGCAAGCTTGTACACATGTACGTAGTACTAGACTCTTTTAAAATATCAAATACGATTACATTGAGGGTTTTAGAACTTTTTAGCTTCTTCCTTAGGGTTCTAAAAAAGTATATTCCAAATACAAATGTGTATCATATCGCAATCTTTTGAAACTTTATAACCAGATAAAAATCAAATGAACAAACACCTCAATCAATAAAAACCACTCAGCATAATTAGAAACGCTGTAAAATAATGTTATGTTCTTTATTCTGTGGATTCTAGGCGTGCCATTTGCTGTAAAATAATATCATACTGTACAGGCGGAATGCGTATAACGTAAACAGAAAACTAAACAATGCGTAATAATATAAACAGGACATAGAACCGCTCTCAATAAGCAACAGTCTGACAAGGAGAGCATTCTAAGCTAAAATTCACACCTTCATTAATTTACTGAAACCAATTTAAATACCAACCCTACAATAGTATCTTTAATATATTTTAGTATTTAATAATATGATATTTACATCTCTTTTATTTCCCCTTAATTTTCCATTTTAAATATTTAGAATTATGTTTTATAATTTTGATACATAAAATATAATAGTAATATAGTAGAAAATCTGTAAATTTTATTTAACAGTTGATCTCTTGACTCTTTGTATTTAAAACCGTTTTTTATCTTACTTAATTTGTATTTTTCATGAATATTGCTTTATAATATTGTCTTCAAATCATAAAATTACTTAAAAAATGTTTTTAAATTTATAATTAAATTGTTTTTTTCTTTCATTTACACTATAAAAATCATCTTATATCGTTAAAATTAAGTACTACTGTAACTAAATTATGGAAGCGACAAAATTAACGTGCCATCTAACAATACACCCCGTACGTGAGTTCTAAGATACGCAAGCATCGTACACATAAATTCTGAGACGCAAACTGTACCCAGCTGTTGCCTTGTTTTGGGGAAATAAATACAGATTAGACGCAGTGGAATAAACACTGGGCTTTAAATATTATATGGTCCTTTTTTGGTAGAATTTGTTAAAGAAGCTCTATTGTAGACCTATTTTAAGACAATAAACTAAAAATGGTATATATTTGCAAGAATTTTGTATTTGTAGATTGTAGGATTCTATAAAATACACTGTCTTAAAATTATATATAATATGTAGATATAATATATATATCTAGTAAAGTAAACGAAAATATAAGATGATAGAGAAGAAGAAGATGATAGAGATGATAATGAAGACGAAAAGACAAGGAAGAAATAGTGCTGTTTCGAAACCTTATTTTGTTAAAATGTCAATTGGTCTATGCATCAAATATTGTTAAATAGATATATAAATGAGCCAAGTGAAAGTTTCGTCTTTAACTGCATATAATACTATTTAGGCTAACGTCACTTTAGTGAGTGATTTTCTATTTAAATTAAGGATTAGATCCGCTTATTATATAAAGTCAACTTACTTTTTTAATTAGACAATAGAACAAAGCACAATGTTCATGAAGTTTTTACAACGCTAAATAATAATAAATGTTATGAAAAAACAGAAGCAAGCATGGAAAACAAAAATACTTAATTTACTTATTGTATACCGTGTAGTTGTAAAATAGCGCTATATTACATCGTGAAATTGAAAATCACTAAGCATATAAGAGGATAGTAGTTCATAGAATTCATACTTACAAGCTTTTTATTCACTCAATCATCAAGTACTTTGATCAAGTATCAAGCGATTTGATAACTGTATTAAAAATTTTGAAGGTACAATTAAATAGTGCTAGGTACTATTTAAAATTTATTAAGCTAAGTAATGAACATCGTGTAGTAGAAAATAAATATCTACGAGTACTTCAAACAGTACGTGCAGTTCTAGTGCGCTACAGCTAGATTTATTGCTGCCTCGCTTCACTTAGTTATACGTCTAATTGATAAAATTAACCCTCATAGTTGTAGTACTTCGTTGAAATTACAGTGGTCTAAGTAAATAAAACTTGTTTTATTAGAAAGTGATTTTTATTAGAAATGTTCCAAAAACTGAAATTAAGAAATTCGTATGGATGAATTGTTTTCATACATTTATCTAAATGATTATGTCGAAATATATATTTCACTTTTATGTACAATGAATCAGCGCTCCTTTTAAATTCAATAATTTATTTTATATGCATAGAAACTCGAACAAAAACAAACAAAAGACCAACAGAAGTTAGTAGATTCTAAAGCTTGATTACAATGTCTGTGAAAATTTATTAGTATTCAGTATCGTAAGCCAATTTAAAACGTTGTACCCCTTATACACCTTGAATGCATATTAAATAAGACCGTCTTCTGTCTACAGCATTTTGCTTGAAAGACTTTTGAAACTTCACTAGAAAAGGCAACAATCTAGACATAATTTATGTAACGGAAAAGTAATGAGCAGATGCGCTTAGTTAGTAAATGGACTGCATGTATTTTTGTAACTAAGAAATTGCGACTAAATTTGAAATTCTTAAGCCAAAATCGAAGTATAATTCTAACATGAGAAAAATGATAAAAAATTTTGAAGGACTATTGCCTTAAAACAATAGAATTTTCGAAAATAACTGAAACACTCGAGACTGGTTTATAGACTTCTTATAACAATTAATCATGTTATTCTTATGGGAAATCAATCCAACTTACCATCAATTTTACATAATTTTTATATCTACTATATAGTGTACGATGTAATCTTTATTGATTTTACACATGCGTACACAGACTTTATACTACTACCTATATACTATACTATATTACTGAAAAAAATATAAATTGCGATATTGCCGAAGCTCTTCACAATAGTTTATATCCTGATTCAAGACGGACATCTTGCATAGAGAATTAAGCAAGGAATTGCTGGTGCGGTTAGCGTAATAGACCAAAATCTGGGATAAGCTGGTACCGTTCCAATTTAAATTGGAATTCGTGCAACTTAAAAGCAGTCCTTAAATTTAATTTATTCAATAACTTTCGTATAGTATCATCCTCTTCTCACTTTTATATATTGAATTGAAATAATACAAAAACCTTGTTTTTGAGAATAGGACATTAACAAATGTATAAGACATGCCTACCTAGTACCTATAATATTATAATAATTAAATGAAGATAAAACTTGATATTTTCTGATGAAAAGTCTGTTCTAACCACACAATGAAAATACTTAATACAAAAAGCACCTATTGATCTAACTTATTCTGGGTGCGTTAAATGGCCATAAAACTGTGAGTCGGTAGTTTAGTAGGTCAGAGATTATAATTTTCACATCTTTATAATAATTTTAGAATAAAGAGCTTAATGTTTGTGTATGCATCCATTAAGCTCTAATTTCTTATTTATTATTTTTTTTTATTTTATATTAACAGCGTATTATTTTTAAACAAACAGCCGAAAAAAGTTTTATGTTATGCTTACACACAAATTAATTAACATGTACCCGCATGAGATATCGCCCTGTATTGTCTATTTACCTCTCTTTGATAAGAGGTCCAACTAAAATATTTGCGCTGTTAACAATGGGTTTAAACAATTAGAGTTTTAAGGTATTACCAAATTGGGAAGTTAAATGTGCACTCAGAAAATGTTCTAATTACTGTCGCAAAAAACAAAGACTAAATGTACACCATGGAAATGTCAATTCAAATTTTATAGTCTCTATTTATATTTTACAAGGCTTAAAAAGATGGTATGCGTTTAATAAATAAATATGTTGGGATATTATTACACATAGCGCTATCTACTTGCGTGATAAGCTACAAGGCTTGTGTTACGGATACCAAATAGTTGATACACTATACATATATAACTCTAAATACATACACAATATAAATATAAACACAACAAACAAACATTCGTGGTCAACAAATGAATGCCTCCAGCGGAACTCGAACCCGCGACCGCTGACGCAGCAAAGTATGGTCACTACAAACTGCACAAAAATAGAAATTTATAAAATAACATTTATGACCTGGCCAAACGATTTAATTTATCATTTTAGTATACTTAATTTTGAACAACAAACCATTTTTTATAAGTGCAGAATGGCATCAGGTTCAAGCCTGACATGATATACATATGTATATCCTTTTTAATTTCTTTAAATACCTACTCGTATTAGATATCTGTACAAGCTTTTTGTTTTTTATAGAAAATATTGTTTATGTTCATGGAACATGTTCCCTTTCTAATATTAAAAAAAAGCAAATAAACATTTGTATTTCTTTTTTTTATTTTTACATTAACATATTTTCTGTTCCATATTGTAAATTAATTAAATAAGTCTCTCACAAAACGAAAATAACTGATAGCAAGTAATAAACTTGATTGCCTCTTCTCGTTTATTTAGTTCTGTGTTTAATGGTACAAGACCAAGGGTAAGATAGATGTAAAGATGAAAGATCACCGACACAGCGTTTGATGCTCGTAAATTTGATTAGCTGAGTAAACTATGTGAACATTCCAACCCTTTTTAACAGTAATCAAAGGCTGTAGTATAATGAATGAACTGAGTGCAAAGTTTCGCAACGTTAAGAGTTCAAAGAAAGTTTATAACAATTTGAATAGAACTTTACTATACTAATAAAAATAATAAACAAAATTACTTAATATAAAAATAAATATTGCTCTATAATGATATTTATACGTACTTAAATAAATACTGTTTAACTTTACATAATAAATTACCAGTAATGCCCCTTTGCGCAGATTTAGTCTTAAAATAATGGACTTATTCCTTTTTTACGTTGGGAAATGCACTTACAGACATAATCATACCGTATAACCGAATAAAACCCGACGAAACCTCTCCTATTTTAAAGGGACGTCGCGGGATCGCTTACGCACTGAACCCCGACGCTCTGATAAGTTGGTACCAGGAGCAAACCACATGATGGATCGCATAACGAGCTGGGCCTCCCAGTCCGTTTCTTGGCTTAGTGCCCGGCTGGATTGCATGGATATATTATTTGTCTTGAATAAGAAACACTAGAGTAAATCTAATTTTATAATTATACAAAGATATAACATTTCAAAAATTTCGTCTTTTTTTAAGTTCGATTTTTTTCACCTTGAGATAATAATATTCAATTTACTGTAAACTATTGTAAAATCCTTCTTAAAATATTATAAAGGAACAATACCTATTATATTTTATGTGAACTAAACTTCTTTAAACTCTTTCTGACTGATTTGTTAATACACTGGAAAAATAAGTCAAGAAAATCAGTATCGCAGAAGTCAGAGTGTTCATATTATTTATAATCATATAAAATAATAAATTTATGTTTAGGAAATTAATAAAAGCTATGAACAAAAATACTATCTAATAAAATTTTATAGTAACGGACAACCTCAGTGCTTTGCGTCCACAAGAGGCTTATCTCTTGTAGGTTATTGATATAATTTTAATAGTGAATTCTGAGGCTAACATGTTTTTATCGCAGTACAAATAATAATATTAGCGCTGGCATATGGCGGTAATGAAGCTCCCTAATAGAGAAAGAATTTTCTAATTCTGATGACTAGTTTTAAAATTACCCTCAAGTAACTAACAACTACAAACTTGAATGAGTCTTTATAATATTAGCATGCATTATTATAGATTAAACGCAACCAATACTCCCTATAATAGAGCATTTCACGCCACATTTCCCTACACGACGCTTGTCTCATGTCAGTAATATAAACTGCGGTTACTCAGTGCAGTACTAGATAATACTAAATACACAAGTCCACGTCATTCACAACGGTAGGTAAGTTGGCAGTAATTTGCGGCTTCTAACTCAATGGACAGGCTTCCTTGACAAAGTGCACTTAACTTTGCAACCGGTCAATATTACTCATTGTGGTACCATTCAATGTAGTCCTTGTAGAGGAATCGACAACAGCAAATAAGATGGAGGATTGGTGTGAATTATTTCATTATTAAATTGTGATTTGTCTCTATATAAAAAGGAAATGGTTCGAAAATATCACAGTGAATATTCAATATTATAAATTTAACACACTTAGCTAGGATAGTAATGTACTTTAAAAATATTTTTTGCAATTCGCAACCGTATAATTCTTAAGGATGCTTAAGTAATTATAGAAAAATAAGTCCAAAACTCAGGCGAACAATAACATAAAGAAAATCGAATGAAAGAGAATAAGCACTACATAACAAGCTAGAAAATTTACACCTTTTAAGCTTTGTATTCACTTAAACGATAATCTCATTATTTTTTAAGCAAAAATAAATACTGAGTAGGAGATGAAATCTCAGAATGCCTAATTTATATGATTATCGCGAGAAGCTACCGAAGTAATAAATTGTGAGCACGTTTTATATTGCCTGCAAGCAAGCAGAGAGCACTCTATTCGTGTCACTTGGGTTACCGCGCTTTAAAGTTCATGCCGAAGAGTTTGTACTAAGTATACGCTCATGATGTGGTGAATAATACACATATAATAATTCAAATCTTTTTGATGTATTGCAAAAATTTTCGACGCAGGTTTATTCTTATAGTTAAGGAACGTCCCACTTTATTTTAAAACTAGATATTTTTGACTTTCGAAGTTCTATAATATGTACGTATTAAGTCATAACAAAATTAATATTATGAATGTTTGTACTCCAGTCATGGGTATTTATGTTTATAATATGTATGTATTTAAAAGTTATGTATGTGTAGTGTATCAACTATCTGGTATCCGTCACACAAGCCTTACCACGGAGCTAGATGACGTTGTAATAATGTCCCAACATGTTTATATATTTAATTAATATCGTACCGTTTATACATACAAGTCTGTATGTGGCACGATATTAATTTTGTTGAGACCTTATAATTCTTAGTGAGTGGTAAAGTAAGGCTTTCACGCTATACGCACGCCACAGTCAAAATTCAATTTATTCATCATAATATGACAATATTGAGTTACACCTTAAATGATCATTGTATGACAGACCTTTTTATATTTCGCTTCGCTCGAGTGAATCTCTCGTCTAGGTGGAGTATGTTTTAAAAAATATAGATAAATAGTTAATGCAAGTGTACATTAGAAGAAAAACTTTGGATTTGCATTCAATTCCTTGCACTGTAAAAAACAAACAAAAACAGATATATCCCACAGGAGCCGTGTTTTTTCTGAGAAGAAAAGTAACCTTAGATGTTATTTCAGACTATAATCTGTCTTTACCAATTTTCATCTAGATTCCTACAGATGTCTGGCATTATTGAGTTACAGACATCAGTTTGTAGTGAGAGTGACCCTACTTGATGTGTCAGCGGGCGAAGGTTCGAGTCCCGCTAGAGGTGTTCGTGTGTTGAGGACGAATGTTTGTATCGTAATCATGGGTTTTCATATTTAGGACATGTAAGTATTTCAAGTTATATAGAGCCTGGTAACTTGCTACGGAACTAGATACACAATACGCGTGTGTAATTATATCCCAACGTATACATATTTATTTATATTCATACGGCCAAATAAAAAAATTAACTGTACTCAAGCCAACAGATTCCCTTAAAGAGTAGCCTAACATTTTTAAATACCGTTTTTCACAAGATCAGAGCTATACGTTTTTACGGAAGGCATCATCGTATAAGATTCTATAAAATTGATGAAATATATATTACAAACATCAGACTCTCACTTGACCGAGTTTTTTATTTACTGAACGACATGACATAATCTAAGCTTAGAAAGAGACCAATCGAAATCAATCACCGTCCAGTGCCCGGATTACAGGAAAATCGGTGGCCAGTAAGTTGAAAGGCGAGTCAATATTACCTATTACTCGAGTATCCACGAGGCACGAACTCTGTGGATATCCGATGGAAGAAGTCGAGTGCTGTGTCCACACACACTGACCTAACGCGGACAATATTTGCTTTTCGCGGCAATTGCGATCAGGTACGTCATATTTGCAAATCAAAGCAATGCTTATAAACGTTTCGTCGCTAAATTGGTATGTACGTTTTCGTTGTAATGTAAGCTTTGCTAAAAGCTACTGAATCTAACATTACTCTGTATATACCTTCTTGGAGATTTTAAACTGAAATAACTTAACTTATAAATATAATTTGCACCAGCTTGTTCATTGTCGGCCTACCTTCCTTTCGGCCGACTGAGGACGAAAAGAAGGTTATGTTACAATAGAACCGAACCAAAAATAATATGTGCATCTAACACAGTGTTCCGCAAAGTGTGTACCGCGGCACACTGGTGTACCGTGGTCACTAGTTGGTGTGCCTCGGAAAAATAAGGTTATCTTAAAAACTTAATTTTTGTAAGTAAGTAAGGGTAAAAGAATTATTCCACATAATATAATAATGTAAATAACACGAGCGCACGAGCGAAGCGATTTGTTTCGTTTCGTTTGGTTAGGGGTTTGGTATGGTATGAGCGGGCTGGTTTCCGCAACTCGACTACTGTGCGCCTATTTTGCGTGTTTGGTGAGGGCTAATATTCGGCCAATATTCGTTTGGATTAATAATAAATGTTGATTGTTGATACTTAAAAACTGATTTTTAAATTGTGGTGTACCTCCAAAAATTTTCGTTTTCCTAAATGTACCTTGAACATAAAAAGTTTGCGGAACACTATTCTAACATACGAGTATTATAGCACAAAAATTAAGACGACCGACGGCTGAATATATGACTCACTAGCCTCCCTCGCTCGCTTCACTCGGGTTCGTCCCTAGGTGCTTCCTGTCAAATTTAAAGTTTGTAGCACAAATATTCGTCCCGTAATTAAATTAAATAAAATTTCTAAACTAAAAGTAAAGTAAAGCCAAAGTTACTCTTTATAACACTAGCTATCAGCGAGTGAAAGTCCAGCCGTTTCAGAGATTTGCTGTAACAGACAGACAGACAGACATAAATAGACGCAGACTATTTTTCATCCCTTGAAAGGACACATTAAAAAGTAGCATTAAGGGAGTAAGAAAATAGAGGATTAATTAAATAGAAAATAGAAGATTCTATTTTCAACAACTGCTTGTATTTACCGGAACGCATAACAATACAATGCTAACAATAATTGCTAATTTAATTACGCACGAGTCATCTAAAGATATCGGTATGTAAGCATAAAGAGCATCTGCGCACAGATAACTGTTATCATGCAGGTAATAACCGACTCACGCTTGGATATTCCGCGCACGTGTTGCTATGAGCGCACTTATTACGCAGCTCAAGTAATTTAGAAGTGCAACTTCCTTTGCTAACGTCTAACTTTCTGCTAGAATATTATATTAAATGTTTTTGTAAAATAGAACGTGAAATGTTTATTTATCTTTATGATTTTATTATTTAAAATTCATTTGTATATAACTATTGTTTTAATAAAAAAATAGTTAAAATATTTTTATTACGTTATATATTGTGTAAAGGGAATATAATTTATTTAACTAAGTTCTTTAACTTTACAAACAAAATATAAGTTTTAAAGAATGTATTTTCTTAAGAGAGCTTTGTGGAAACTCTAGAAAATTTCCTCAAACTTTTCCACGTAATTTTTTGTGCAAGCCGTAATAAGCTAAGTGTACTTTATATTGAGCAAAAATAGGCGAGACTTAAATACTAAACAGGGTTTCTTAAAAACTTTCATGAGAGCTACAAATTAGTTAAAGTGCATTTTATCTTAATTCTTTTTTCAAAACTGCGGCTACTTTTAAAGCTTTTCGTAAAATGGTTGTGTGGTAATTTTGCCTACAATATCTCAAACATTTGTAAATTATAAATTTCTTCTTTACTGCAACACCTAATTACACCAATTAAGCAAGTCAATTCTTAAAAAATGAACTGTTTTTAACTAGTATTCTCGTGATATTAAATTAAAAGCAAAAAAAATACCCTACATAAATAAAAAGTTCCGAGTAGACAGCGAGTTTTCTCAATTCTCAATGAAAAAGATAACTGTAAAGCGCAATACGTTTTGTTATCTAGAAAGTAACTTTCGCATTCTTCAATCTTTCTTATCTGTTCCTACCGTATTTCCTATCTACGAGAATCGTGAGTCAATCGACGTCGGGAGGGAAATGTGCAGATAGAAAATTTTGCCATGACCTAATTTTGCGTTCACACAACAGCTTTACTTACGTTTCGCTAAAAGCGAGAAATACTTTATGGCCCCCATTGGGTCGATACGATGCTTATAAAGTGAATTATCCTTTGGGAGAGAGTAAATAAAACCCCCAAACAAATGGAGCTAACGTCTAACAACGTCCACGTAGACAATCATTTCGTTAAGAAAGCGGGAGTCAACTTATTTCTCCAGGGCGTGATAGAAAGTTCCCCAAATCACTATTTGTGAAGTTTTAGCGGACATTGATAGAACTTTGCTGAAACTTGTCCAAAGTACATTTATATGACTGTTACTTTACAATTCTGTGATTACATATTCATTGCATACGAAGCTGTCAAGTGTGACGCTACTAGAGATTTCTCTAAAAATTTAGAAAATAAGATATAATTTTGACTCATATAAAAGAAGCATGCGTGCATTCTATTGACAAATTTCGAAGTAACTATTTAAGAGTAATTCAATTTACGTCCATGCTTCTAAATGCATTTTTATTGGGTGTTTTTATAAAATAAACTACAGTTTTTTTCTTATGGCTTAAGCTAAAAAAAGATAAGTTGCCCAAAAAACTTATTAGGAAAACAAACTTGACTATGCCCTATCGTAGTGCAATACTTAGAATGAATCTACGTAGCTCCGTTTAATTGTCCATTACTCAACGAAACGACCAATTACGCGTCCATTAGCTAAGAAACACTCGAGGCAGTAATGGGTTTTCTGACGCTCCTGTTGACTACAACTTAAAATATACATCTTTTTGTTTATTAATCCATTTTTATATTTTTATAACCTTCTATTTTTTTTAATGTCTTATAACATATATAAAATAACTTATAAAATAATATAGTGTTGTTTTTCTGTCTTTTGGGCACAATTTAACCCTTTTGGGGAACACAGAATATACCATCATATTAGGCAATATGTGTTTATATAAGTGTAAAAAAAGAAACAGATAATTAAAATTAAAAAAAAATGGTTTTCTATATCTTTGCATATGTAAACAAATGAATGTATGTAATATGTTAGATTTTAATGAATTCTTCTAACTAAAGACATCTCTTATTACTTTAATAAAGTCTATGCTGTATGCGAAGCCAAATAAATATTTGTTAAAGGTAATTTGTAAATGCGTTTAAAAATTGTAATAAAAATAAAAAAAAATGGTTTATATTTGGTACATTGTATTTTACTACATTAAAACATAAATGACTGCGCTTCTTACAAGTAATTTTTTAAATTTGTACATTTTTATGTGTAAATTAATAAAAACATGTGTATATAACACTTCTAATTATCTATCTACTTTTTAAATGTTTATTTTTATTTCTAAACATTATTAAAAATGAAACTTTGTAAATATACGGTGTAATTTACGCTCGTGTGTATCCTTCTAGGCGTGAAACTCTCTAATAGCAATTTGGACGGTAAATAGGACGTCGCGCTTGGAACCTACTTTACAAGAATTCCAATAATGAAATAAGCAGCTGCTCTCAGCTACTTCCTACATATTTCGCAAAGATGCTACACTTGAACTTATATTATACATACATGTATACATAAGTTAGTCTAATTGTACTTTATGCATATACGACAACAAAAAATGTGCAGCTAATGGAGAATTAAAAATACTAATAAATCTTATTATTTTATTACTTTGAAATAAAAAGTCTACCATATGTATGATACATGTATTAAGTATCTATTTAATAATACAAATCAACTTAGTGGAGGAAATTAGTCGGGGGACTTCCGTCAGTTACAAAGGCGTCAGGAACTTCGCCTTTTGTTTCACTCCGAATGTAATTTGTCATGGCTTTTTTATAATACGAAGAGTAAGTAACTATATTAATTATGCATACTACCTGCATACAATTACAGTAATGTGGGACTCCTGGAGACCTGTGAAGCCAGAAGTACCCACTAAGGCGTCGCAGGATTGCTTACGCACTCAACCATCAGGTCGAAGCAGACGACAAAAACCATTTGTTACCAACCACGAAAAACCATTGTATACAGGAAGAAAACCCTTAAACAACAACTTTCGTATTATTTAAAGCATATCACGTATAAAGTTGTAAGTTTAATATTAGTTCATACGTGCTTTTAAAGCTTAATCTTGTACAAAAATATATATTTAGAGTAACAATTTAAAGAAAATATTATTATAATCTGTAGTCTTGCATGAGAACGATGCAAGTTGCGAAAACATTTTGTTGGCGGCGTCATGTTGTTTCTAACTCCCCCAACCATTTGTTTTGCAGCATGCAGTTTGACATTGTTTAACTCGTGGTTTCCCTGATACATAACAACAACAGTATCGAGCAAAGTGCATTGATTGTTGAACTGTTTGAACGAGGTGTTACAGTAACAACAGATTTATTACTATGACAATTTTCTATGTAAGGTTTATCTTTCCTTCAAGCAAGATTTAAAACCTTTTTTTATAAATTATAAACACTGTTTGTTGTTTATCTTTATACTTAGCTATCATGTGTCGTGGACTGTAGACTATTAACTATGCCTGAAAGATGGCATATAAATATGTTGTACTTTTACTTAGCATTGTACAGTCAAAGCGATTTATTTCAACTATTTTGGTATATCCTATCAATTAGGGTTTTAATTTTCACATCCAGTAAATGCAAATATCAGGCTACAGTTGACTTAATATTTAATAGTTTTTTATGATATTATAAAAATATGTCATTAAAATATTAAAAAACATCATAAAAAATCTTGAAAAAGCAATAGTTAAAAATAAAGTTGAAAGGGACAAATGTGCTGATTCAGTTTAAGTTTAAATAGAAACGAAATTCTAAGGAAACGGAATTTAACTTAAATAAGTCACACTTGGCTGAATGCAAAATATAGGTACGTAATTAGACATTAATTAAGATACCACTGCAATTAGTAGGGCTTGACGACTACCCGCTTAGGACGGCCTCGGAGAAATTAACCTGAGGCACACCCCTACTATAAAACAAGAAGAGTAATATCGTATTTAAATGTAGGAATAATATGTACATATATGCGAATACAAAATATAGTCAGGAAATAATGTGTTTATGGTCTATACTATATTTAGGTATAAGTATAATAAGTGATATCCGCAGAGTAATAAAAATACAGGTACATCCAATGATATTATCATTGGGTACCTCTGTATATGGTCTAAGATCCGAGCCTACATGGACCTTCACCGGGCTGATAATAGAATAAAACTTATTTTATAATAAATTTAGTATATTAGAAAATATAATAAAAATGGGTTGGCTAAAAAAATCCTGGACAGAATATTTTTAATAATTTTTTAAAAAATGATTTTTCATTGAATTTTGCAACATCAAGAAAATTTTATACTGACTTGAAAGTAAAAAACATATAGAATATGCCGACGTTGGGTTGGCTATTATTTACCTGGACGAACTACTGGGTTGGCAGGTATAAACAGGTATGTCGTACCAGTTACTTTCACGTGATTGGATAATAGAAAAAAATTTATATCAACATAAGCGTTGTTTTATGGCGAACACGTTGATATAGAGTTGGCTACAAAAAATTCGGTCCTAACAGAGGTTTGCGAATTTTAAAGATTTAAATTTCAACGCGTGGAAATGTGTGATGGGACCCTAAATATAAGAAAGTGCACACATGTACGTTAACTTACGTGTACGCAAACTATGGAGGGTAGAGGTACCTCTACTACTCTCCATATAGTAAACAGTGTTATTTTTTTAACTAAATAACTTTGATATGGCCTTCTCATAAATACAATAAATAAATGTAACCCGTATAAAATTCAAAGTGTGTTTAGCTAATGACTTAATACATTTTGACGACACGTTTGGCTCAGTTGGTAGTGACCCTACTTTCTGCGCCAGCGGTCGCGGGTTCGATTCCCGCTGGGGGCATTTATTTGTTGAGCACGAATGTTTATACTGCAGTCATCGATGTTAATATTTATAATATGTATGTATTTAAAATTTATATGTGTAGTATATCAACTATCTGGTATCCGTAACACAAGCACGTAACGTAGCTTACCACGGAACTAGATGGCGCTGTTGTAATAATGTCCCAACATATTTATTTATTTATTAATATTATATTGCATCGAAAACACATGTTATTCTGTATCGTTGTGATAAAAAATGGCTAAAATTTTTTTTTGTATGGCTCGGACGATTCTTTAAGTGATTTTACTGATAAAACTTTTAAAAATTGTGCGTTAAATCTAGCGTCACTATACACATAATACTAGTGAAACACAACCATAAAAGGAAAGGCAATAATAATATCAAAAGTAAACTATATAATGCTGTTTTATTTTTTAATTTATTAATATTAAAATATTATACCTACTTAAAAATAAATAGGTACTAAGCGGTTCCATAAAAACAGTGTACTAATCTTTTTATTTCGATTATGTTGAGTATACCATTAAATAAACTAACATATTGTACCTTTGATGTAAAATTGATAAAGTACCTACAATTAATTACGTTACATTTAAAAACTAGCAGAGTGCGGCCCTGTCCATGTTTGTTTTATTCAAACACTATATTTGGCTCAAGCTGTATCTCGACCTGTTGGATCAATATTCGAATGTATATTTTGCAGAATTTGGAGAATGTAGTTTCATAAAAATATATCTTCCCACTGAATAGTTGGACTCGTTTACTCTAGGGATTCAAACAGACAGAGAAACAGTCGAGAAACTATATATCTAATACTTTACTAGAGTAAGCAAATATTTGCCATTTAATTAAAAAAGTATTTTCTTTTGTTTTTATAAATATGTTAGGACATTAACACACAGCACCATCTAGTTCCATTAAAAGGTACGATGGTAAGGTAGGTACCTCGTGTTATTTACAAGATATACACCACACATATTGATCATTAGATACAATACATATTATAAATGACTGGAGAACAAACATTCGTGCACTGCACACAAATGAATGCCCCAAGCGGGACTCAAACCCGCTGGCACAGCTGAGCCAAACGTGTCGTCCAACACGAAAAAAAACACATATAATAACGTAAAATAGCACAAATTCATTCGTTTCTTATTGCATCAATGCATTTTAAGCATTATTCTACTAGTTAATATTTTTATATTCATCATCTTTGCTCATACAATAAATAATATCGTTAAAGACACGCAGTCAATAAAGCTGCTAGTTAATAAAATAAGAGGCCAAGTTGACCCGATACTACGAAAATAAACTTGACAAGCTCAATTAATTACGTTAGAGAACGGTAGGGGGCTTACCAACAAATTATGTGGTTTACAAAAGGGTGTGTATCGATTATTCTTTACATTTGTACTGCCTTATTTACATAATTTGTCTTATCTGTTAATCGAGTATTGTATAAAGTTCTTAATCAAGTTACTTAAGAATAAGTAAAATGGCTGAAGATGTTTATTTTTAATTCAAAATTAAGTGTGTAATAGGAAATAAAAGAATGATCTTTGGATTTTTGACTATTTCTCTTTGCATCCTGTCCGTAGATTCTCAGTAAAGTTATCGAAAATTATTAAAATGAAACATTACCAAATCTAATAAAAATAAAGTCGTATATCTATAATTCTTACATAGGAATTTATTTTAATTCGTTAAAATTGTAATTTATATAAAAAAATGGTATATCGGAATTTGTATGAGAGACATTCGTGAATTTTGATTTTCATTAAGCATCATCGAAAATTAATACGACTTATTCGTATATAAAGAAAGTAGCCATTCAAAGGTAAGTAGTCGCGAATTCACTCGGGTAATCAAAAAAGACGCAAGCAGTAAGCACGTTTGAAGACGGTTTTTCGGATGTCGACTTTATCCATAATTCATGGGGTTTCCCTTAAGGAATAGACAGTTAGACGTTACTGAGATCACCGACAGAACTTCTATTCAATTGGGATTAATACACTGATAATAAAGATACTGTCATTGGGCCGGGTTATTTGGTCATATAAAAATTATAAAAATCAATACCTATAACATTACAACAATTGAAATATCTAATAAAAATAGTAATTTTCATCGTATTAATATAAAGTGAATTCGAAATTAAAATAGTTCGTAGAAAAATAATGATTTAATCGCACTTATCAATGAACAAGACATATGAGTTTCTTAATTATAAAACTTGGCATCTTTACGAGTATATTATCGTATTGTTATGACGTACAGTGTGATTATTGCGGCATAGTTTAAAATTTAACACATTGAAACTTCTCCTACACTAGTATCTACAATTCATACACACGATAAGCGATAGTGCTAATTTATATAAATTAAAATTAATAAATAAATGTGTTTCAAGGCACAAAGATTGAGAATTGCTCGACACGTAATACTTTAGATTATCAAAACGATCCGAGCTTAATACGTTAGAACCACAAATTATAACAATTTTTATTACTTATATACAATACACATACATACATACATAATATGTCATATATAATATTTAATTAATCTATTTCTCTTAAAATAGCAGCTTTATCTTAATTGCCATACACATGTGTTGAAGTTTGATCCGACGGAGAGCCGCCCGAACTCTTTGCCTGGGGTGAAAATAAATCTTGCAAGATACAAGAACGCCGCCTGCACAGTAACTGAAAATCAACATTGCCACAGCGACCCTTGTTTGTCCATTAGCTTGCCGCGAACTGAACAAACACAAAGCGATTCGTTGCCAAAGATTCCATTGTTACTAACGCTTTGTCACTTTTCATTTTTCCTGGTGTATTTTCTATTTGATTAAAGCCAATTTAGACAAAGATACATTTAAGCTGCAAATCCTGAAATACCAAAACTTGCTTTTCCGCCTTGGTCTTTTTAAAAAAAACGCAAATATATAATAAACGTTCTTTATTTTCAAAAAAACTTATTCAATAAAAAATTATAGGCAAATATAAAGAAAATGTAATAAACTACAAACGATAAGGTTTATTTTTATCTGAATTTATTTATTACTAGCGGTGCCCGCGGCTTCGCTCGCGCTAAGAGTGAATAAAATAAACATTTTTGCTTGTATACTGTTATTTATAATGTACGAAGGACTGATTCCCCATTTAAGTTCTGGCCCTCTTTTTTGAAAACTACTCTATAGCATTTTCTATTTCATCTACAGCGCCAGTTATTTTGTAATCCTGTGAGATGTTTCTCTTAAGTTTTAGCAAGACTTATATATATAAATTTGTAAGAACTCTATAGAACCAGTAATTGTGTTTTCACTTAGGAATTAAAGATTAATGTTCAATACAAGGTATTTTAAATGTTTTCTCGTATAATAACGTATCACTATACAAAACTTAATTCAAATCAGTTATGTACTTTTTGTGTGAAACGCACGCTTCGATTTACGAAATTACTGTTTTTATGTACTGATAAAAATAGGTACTGTGAGTGTAGCTTAGGATACAGATATTTGATATTGTAAACTATTCTGTAGCCGTTTTTAAGACCTACAATATTGTGTTGATGTATCTCTCAAGACTTACCCGCAGCTAGGTTTCTAAGGACGACTCAATGAAATAAATTATTTTGTTTTCCTGTGGAAATGTTTTTTTCTACAATAAAGAGTACCATAGTAATGACCCGAGTAATAAGTAATCATTACACATTTTTTTTAAATCGGTCCAGTACTTTTTGTGTTAAGCGATAACATACAAATAGACAAAAATTTTAACAACGTATTGGGGTTTTTATTCAATACATATTTCATTACAGTCATTGTTTTTAAAAAAATATTTTATGTACAGACTTTTTATAAGTTTCTGCTTCATTATATTTATACATATATATGTATACATATAGATACTAATAAAAAAATAGGTATTGCGAGTGTAACTTACATATATTTTGGTATTGTAGACTTTTCAGTAGACTTTTTTTAGACCTAGAATTTCCTACTACATTATTTTGACGTATCTCTTAAGATTTCGCCACTGGTAGCTTTCTTAGGCCAACTCAATAAAACCAATTATTTTGTCTTCCTGCTTTAGTGAAAAAAAAATTTCTTCAATAAAATGTATCCTAGATGTTGACCCGAGTAATAAATGACCACTACACAAAATTTAGTAGACAAACAGACAAACGCTCAAAAATTTTTAACAACTATTATTTTGAGGTCTATATTTAATAAAATATACGTCACAGCCTTTGTTTTAAAGAAATATTTCAAATAAATGTGACTTTGCTCTGTTACTGTATGTTGAATAGGTATAATCGACCCGCGGTTTCACCCGCGATGTTTAAGGTCCCGTGAGAATTCCGGAATAAATAATATAGGTTATGTTATATTATATATATATATATATATATATATATACACTTAGGTGCAAAACTGTCCCAACCATACATGAAAATCGTATTTTTCGTAAAAAAAGAAGTGAAATAATTATTCAAAACTTTAACTATATTTTTACAATAGCAGACATGACACAAAGTAAGAAAATGAAAAATTAAATTGTTACATCTCTATTATGTATTCATAAACACAAAATAATATTGGGACACTTTTGCACCGCTTTGGAAAAATAAAAATTCGAAGCTGTAATGTTTAGTCCGAAGACCTTTTGCTCTAATCACTTCTGCCAATCTCTTCGGCATACTTCTAACAAGTTTTAAGCAATAGTCAAGAGAAATTTTATATTGTTCTCGTACTCGTTTTCATAAAATATTGACATCCGTCAACCATCATCAGATGGTGGTGAGTCATAATCCCTTAGTAAAGTCCTATTCAAGTCTATCCTTAATTTTTTATGGCTTTAAGGTCTGTGCTCAGTGCAGGCTACTGTAGCACTTCAAATTCTTGTTTATTCAAATAATTCGAACCAATTTTTTCGCGAGTACTTGAGGTCTTTATCATATACTCGACCGGTACTCAACGATTGATGAGATACCGGACTGCGGACTGAAGTATATATATATATATATATACTTAGGTGCAAAACTGTCCCAACCATACATGAAAATCGTATTTTTCGTAAAAAAAAGAAGTGTAATAATTATTTAAAACTTTAACTATATTTTTACAATAGCAGACATGACACAAAATAAGAAAATGAAAAATTAAATTGTTACATCTCTATTATGTATTCATAAACACAAAATAATATTGGGACACTTTTGCACCGCTTTGGAAAAAATAAAAATTCGAAGCTGTAATGTTTAGTCCGAAGACCTTTTGCTCTAATCACTTCTGCCAATCTCTTCGGCATACTTCTAACAAGTTTTAAGCAATAGTCAAGAGAAATTTTATATTGTTCTCGTACTCGTTTTCATAAAATATTGACATCCGTCAACCATCATCAGATGGTGGTGAGTCATAATCCCTTAGTAAAGTCCTATTCAAGTCTATCCTTAAATTTTTTATGGCTTTTAGGTCTGTGCTCAGTGCAGGCTAATGTAGCACTTCAAATTCTTGTTTATTCAAACAATTCGAACCAATTTTTTCGCGAGTACTTGAGGTCTTTATCATATACTCGACCGGTACTCAACGATTGATGAGATACCTGACTGCGGGAGAACCAAAATCGGCCTTAAATGCATCAGTACTAGTTCGCAGATATACTAGTAAAATAGTAAGTAAGTGAATAGAGCAATGGGCTTTATATTCGGCTGGCTTTAGAGCCGTATAGAGAAAAAGAAGAAGCTTTTATCGTCGAAAAAAAACTAAAAGCTCGTCTTAAGTTTGTGAAGAAGTATTAGTCGTGGACAGCCGGTGATTGGAGTCGTGTAAAACAAAGATTAACAGATACTCTACGGATGGAAGGCAATGGACTTGGAAGAGAGACGATGAGAAGAAGAATGTAAAAGATTTTATACAAACAGTGAACCATGGAGGTGAAAATGTCAAAATTTCGAGCTGCGTGGCTGACAGAACTGGATCTGTTAGAAGATTTAACGACATAAAGAAAAAAGAATTGTATCTCAATATTAAAGATACAAATTTGACAGAACATATCGAAAATATGCCGCTACCTGAAAAAAAAACTTTTTTAACACAATAAAGACATTTCTCACATCATTCATGTATGGTTGGGACAGTTTTGCACCTAAGTATATATATATATATATATATATATATATATATACATATATATACATATATATACCGACTTTAAAGTGGAGTTACACGTACAAAATCAAGCTTAATACCAATATGACCTCTATTCGATTCCACCCGTATTTGAACTGAAGTTAAACAAAAAATGTTTTTTGGCTGAATTGTAATAGGCACATACCATAGCGGACTTTTTGTGAGCATTATATACATACATAAATACATACATACATACATACATACATACATACATACATACATACATACATACACACACACACACACACATATACACACATACATACATACATACATACATACATACATACATACATACATACATACGCCGTTTCTGGCAAAATATTGAAAAATTAAAGATCATTGTTTTGGGTGCTATGTGCGTTGATAAAGGCATAATATACTGCAATAAAAATATCCTAAGTCACGACCTGAGTAATAAGTTATCACTAAACAAAATGTGGTTAAAATTTGTGCAGTACTTTTTGAGTTACACGATAACATACAAACAGACAAATGGACATACAGACAAACAGCCAAAAAAAATATAACTATTGTTTTGGAGTCTATAATCTATATTCAATGCAAAATACGTTACAGTCATGGTTTTTAAAAATATTTAATGTATAGGTTTTTTAAGCTACGGTTTTTTTTATTTTATATTGTATTTATTTCATATGTTTCATATAAATAAATATGTATGAATATAATCATAATTTTATATAGATCATTATTATTATCGAGCTTAGTAAAGTTTTAGTTAATGCTACGTATGTTAAGCTAGCAAGGTCAAGTGGGCAGAACCACATAACACACTTGCAGTAATTAAGTGCTCATTTAGTGCTAATTAATGCTGCAAAAAGTAAATTTTACGCTGCAGTAGATTGATCAAAAATTAGAAAACTGCCAGCTTTATATTAAGCTAGCAGTGTCTGCCTCTTACAACACTAACCGCATAGCACAGCATCAAATCAATGTAGTATTAATTTAGTGCCTAATTAGTGCTGGCCATTCGTGAAGACAAATATAAAATTTTATAGTTTTTTTCTATTTTTATAGAACAAAACTTGCAAATTTAAGTTAGCGCCTGATTTTTCGAAATAGCAATTGATTTATATATATGTAGAAGGCTTTATGATATTACTTATAATGTTACGTAATATCAATTATC
Organism: Boloria euphrosyne; assembly: GCA_951802675.2. Classification (NCBI taxonomy): domain Eukaryota; kingdom Metazoa; phylum Arthropoda; class Insecta; order Lepidoptera; family Nymphalidae; genus Boloria; species Boloria euphrosyne. The sequence goes on from OX637877.1 coordinate 8,980,654, forward strand.
ATAAAGCTTTCTACATATATATTATTAATAAATAATATAATATATAAATCAATTGCTATTTCGAAAAATCAGGCGCTAACTTAAATTTGCAAGTTTTGTTCTATAAAAATAGAAAAAAACTATAACATATGCTAGCTTAACATACGTGTTAATGCTACTGAACAGGGAAAGAATTGAAGTTGTAAGTAGTTTAACAAATATTCGACGTTATTCTTTAAATTACCATAACTTTTTTATTTATGAACCGATTGACATGAAACAAACGCTAAATGTTAAGTGAAGCTTACCACAATATATATGTGAAAACCAAATCTCGATCAAATAAGCCGTTTCAGAGATTAGCGTGCACAAACGCACAGACAAACAGACAAACAGACAAAAATTCTAACAATCATTGTTTTGGGTTCTATTTGCGTTAATAAAGGTCCCTATAATATTTTTTCTTATATATCTTTCATGTACAGACAGCGATCCGTTACATTTTTATTATATGTATAGATGAAATTTTGTAAAACAAAATAATTATCTCCATAAGTAGTTTAATTAATATTGTATTCCAAGCTACAGACTCAGTCTTGCTCCGCTCGCGTTCATCCCTAGTGGTAGGTGAGCCCAAGAGTGAAATTTGGGATTTACTCGAGAGCGTCAGATTAATATTAAGTAGGATACCTTAAATTTTGACAAGTACCTCCAACTTGTATCAACCCTATATATTGGTGGCTACGCTCAGGAAAACATATCAGAATGGTAAAAAAATTTGATGATCTGAAATACTCGAGCGTATCTGATTAAGATAAGAGGGGCTAATTATGACCTAAAAAGTATCATATGCTTATCTGATGGTATAAGCTTAACCAAAGGGAATGTGTTTTTTTTTACAACTTACCTTCCGTAAGTTGTAAAAAAAACGATGCCTTGACTTACTCGAGCACAGTTGATTTTTTTTTATATTGTAATGGTAATGATACCAGAGTTACAAAAAATATGTACCTAATCTAACAATTTACGCAAGCCGAACTCCGGCTTGTTTGTATTAAAAAGTTGCTTTTGTAATTCAAATTTGTGGAGTTATATTTATTGTTATTTTGATAATATGAGTGATAATAATATGAAATGCTTCCTATGAAGAAGATCTATATTTAAAATAAAGTTTTATTGGTCATTCCTCAATGTTAAGAAGCTTGCGTCACTTCCAAATCGTCAGAATCGTCAGAAATAGAAGCATCTGTTGGGTTCAATTAACGCCCTATCTAAAAATCTGACGAGTAATTGTTTTTGTATATTTTTTCACCCCTCCCTACTGGCCACCCCCACTTCTCAAATCGGCAGATTATCATATATTTTATATCAGAGACATGTTGGAGCATGAAAAATATCAATATCTGACACGCTTGAATGTCCATGTCATTGACTTTTCTTACAATTTTGAAAGTCAGTAGACGCTTCCCCCACCGCTGAAAGTGGAAATATTATAGAATCATTTATTCTTCTAGTTATCTAATCTACAATATACTATAAGTTTCTGCGACGCTCGAGTAAATCCACATTTAGCATTATGGGCTCCCCTACCATAAGTTTAAAGTGTTTAAACTATATATCGGCTTCTGTATCGATAATAATGACTATTTTAATTAAGATCAGGGTCAGGGACCATTCACTGTGTGAATGTGGCCTTGACGAAGGTACTCCATCCCATATTCTTTTTAGCTGTCCTAAACTCCTCCATCCTATGTATGATGTCCTTCCTATAAAAGTTCCCCGTCCCATTAATGTTAACTGTTTGTTGATGTTTGTGTTTAGTCCTTTGTGTAAATTTTTATGTAAATATATTAAGATTAATAGAATTAAATTATAAACTAACATTTTGTATAATATAACTAACATTTACTAACTTTTTTTTTCTTATTAAGGTTTCTGTGTAAATACTAACTGTGCTGTCTTTTGTTGTAGGTTTAGTAAGGATTTACTTCCCTTATACAATTATAATTTAAATTTACTTATTGACTCTATGTTACCGACCAATCTCCTTCGTGTCTTCTCCATTCTACTGGCGAAGTTATCTGTGCTCAACTGCGAGCTTGAAGCCATTAATAAGAGAATTGAATTGACTATTTTAATAAGATTTTCTACAAAATATTTAGTGTACAGATGCGACTCAGTTCGAATTTTATTATATGTAAAGATAAATAGTTATAAAATAACCTATTTGATGTAAGCCCATGATGTACACATGATGTACACTGAAATGACATGAAATTCTTCTGTGAAGTTTTTGACACAATGCTAAAGACATTTGTAAAAATATATTTTTGCAGACGTGCTGAGTATAATATTTATTTTGCCTTTTAATTTTATAGAAAAATATATACAAAAACATTTCAGAATAAATATATAAAATTGCAATAAAGCATGTTGGAGAAAAATCCTGAAACAATAAATTTTGCTGATATAGATTTTAGCAATCCTCTAGTTTTGAGAAACTCACCATTTCGGTTCCGAAGAATTCCAGTTATTGTAACAATAGGTTAATATTATATTGGGCATCATTAAACTTAATGCATTATTATTTCAATTGAATAATTTGCAATATAGTCTTAGTCTCGGAACTCGAATAAAAGAACTGGATCGTTTCAAAAATTCTTAATAATTTTTGTCCAAGAAAAAGTTCTAATCATTTTCTTGCCAGCTCATTCTTGCTACATTATTTCTTTTTAAATGTTATTTTAATTAAGATAATTATTATTCATGAAGAAGTACAAGTATACGAGTGAAAAAATATGTAAATTTTCCCTAAAGTAAAATTTAGAAGAAAAGCATATTACCTAGTTTGTAGAACCAAATTAGAATTAGTTATTAGAATTTATAAGTATTTATAGCTTAGAAATTGAATTTCGAAATGTGTAATGTACTAGTTTTTTAAGAGACTATCCGCTGGGTGCGTGACTCTAGCGCCATCTAACGATACAACTCACGGTGGCTCTTTTGAGAAAATATACATGTATTGTATGCCAAATAGCTATTGAAAAAATAAAATAAACTTGAAAAAAAATTTTTTTCAATGTTAAATGTGATATATTACACAGAGTGTACATTAAATTAATTTTTTTTCCGTGGGTCAGCTGAAAACAGTAAGTAAAATAAATACAACAACTAAAACAAGTCTCAATAAGTGAATTAGGTTGGCCCAACTTTTTTTGATTTACGGATTTTTTTTATTTTTAATTATTTGTTCGTCGTTTGTTCGTTTATGTTCGAATGTAGAAATTGTTTGTACGTCTTTTATTTATTTATAATTAATTAAACAAATGTTCACCCTTAAGTTGGCCCCCTTTACTAGATATCTTTATTTTTATCGCTCAGATTAATTAATTTTGATCAATTATCGTTGGTTCGACGACTATTGGTGATTGTTCGATCATAAAAACAATTAAATTCCCAATTATTAATTATTTTATATCTAATAAGCAAACCATCACTTCATTGTCTGGCGACCGGAAACTTATAAAATTTACAATTAATATTTATACTAGTATTTTTGCAATCGACTACACAACAACTCTGATGACCCATTTTATTTTATTTATTTAATTTAACTGACACACGTGTTATTTTTATGGTCATAAATAATAAAGAGCCACTCGTAGTTCTGTTTTGGTCCGCAGCGGGCGCTGACATCACTTTTGTTTCCCCCACCATGCCTTACGCACCCAGCGGATACATTTTAAGTCATTGAAAAGCATTCAGTTATGACTTTATTTATTACTTCAATTTAAAATCATCATTAAATAAAAAAAATCATCTATAAAATACTACAATAAAATGAAATAGATACGACTGTATTGTGTAAAATATATTCAGTCGACTTAATTTGATTATTTCTAGCCGACTCCCAAATAACTGAAGTCGATGTACAAAAGATGTTAGAAGCAGGTATGAATGTAGCTAAGTTAAAATTGTCAAGCAGCAGCAAAGGGGATAAAATTCGACTACTTGCTAAAATAGAAAAAGCAGTTTCGGCATGCAGTACTAAATATGGCGTCACACATTGGCCTATAGCAACGTGTATAGAATTGAAAACTCGTATCGTAAAAACTGGATTGTTAGATGGAGTACGTTTTATTTATTCCCCAATACTCCTAAACAAATTAATTAACATTTGAAAGGTACAGGAGCAAAATAAGGAATGTCACAAAATATTTTTTTTAATTAAAATTGCAATCTATCTATATACGTGGCAAAATCTTAATGTTCCCATACTTTTCAACTTTTTTAATTTTACTTTTATCCCGTGCGATAATGGAGTCACTTCATGTGATAATAAGGAGGCTAATATTCACATTCTACAAAATATTTAAGTGGTGTAAAAAATTCACATCGTCCTGCTCTCTTGTCTTAAGAAAAGTTAGTTTAGTGGTTGAGAATAGTCTCGGGAGGAGCGATAAATGAAAAACTTAACAAAGTATTCTAAAACATATTTCAGGATAAAGATTGTGTTCAGCTTGTGAAAAATTCAAATGTTATTTTATCATATAACATAAAATACTTTAATAAATGCAGTGCTGAAATCATTTTTGTTGATAATCACTTTTTGCTTACTGATGTGAAAACTGGAACGGAGATATCGATAGCGGCCGATGAAATAATTTTAATATGCATTGAAACAGCCGATGAGGAGTCAATTAAATGTCTTGTTAAAAAAGGGGGAATGCTAACGAGTCTAAGTAACGTCTGTACACGCCACATAAAGCATTCAAGACCATTGGTAACCCAGAAAGACATAGATATCATAAAATTTGCGTTGGAATATAAAGTATATTTTTTAACCTTTTGTATTTTAATGACTTTTTATTGTTTTATCTTTCATTTAAAACCCGTTTATTTTCAGTTCGACACTATAATAATCAATTACGTGCGTCACCCAGACACAATTAGGAAAATTAAACATTTTATCAAAACACAAAACACTAGAAGACCATTTTTAATGTGTGGTATATGCACAGAAGAAGGACTTGAAAATATTGATGGCATAATAAAAGTAATTTCAAATATAAAATATTATTTATGTTTAATATTATTAGTCATATCACGTGGGTATATTTTAACGTTAATTTATAAATATTAAAACGTTAGTAAAATGTCACCTTTTGATCAATATTGGTATTTTTTTAATAACCACCTTTTGATTATTTAATAACTTTAATAATCTAGGAAACAGATGGATTAATATTATCAAGAGAATATTTACCCTATGAAATGGAAGCATCTAAACAGTCACGAATGCCACAAATTCAAAAATGGATCGCTGGAAAATGTTTACAGGTTAAAAACAACATTTAATCTTCTATTGCGAAAATTAACATTTTATTTCAAAGGATTTGTTACAGGCAGGTAAGCCTTTTTATATATCCGGCGGTGTATTCACAAACGCTCTCAAAACCGGAAATTTCATTGATTGTGAAATATCAGACGTTACCAATGCACTTATAGATGGCGCTAGTGGCCTAATTTTAAAAGATTGCCGTGATACTGAACTCATAATAGAAGTTTTAAAAGGAATAAATGAACTATGCTATACAATTGAGCCTTTGTTAATAAGTAAAACTAATTTCAATAATGTTGTAGAAAAGGTAATTGCTTCTTTAATTTAATTAAATATTCATGGCGAAAATTGGTTCAAAATTATCGATTCCTGAAAGATAAAAAGAAAGATTTAAAAATTGTAAACTTTAAAAGTAATATACATACTACGGTTTGTAAATATTTAAGATTCAAGTTCCTGTAAACGCAGCTGAGGCAACAGTTATATCATGCGCGACCATCGCTAATCAGACTAACACTCGAGTGATAGTAGTACCAACAGTTAGCGGCAAAACTATTAAATACCTCCACTGGATAAGACCTTCCTCCATCATAATCACAGTCAGTACTGATATCAGAGTCACACGTCTTCTACGAATTTATAGAAGCATCATGCCACTAATTTATCTCGGTATGAAGTTATGTATATTTACGAACTATTTTTTATATTGATTCTACCGCAACACATACGTACAAATTTTACTATGTAATCTTCACGTAAAAGTTGTCTAAATTATATTATATCTATATGCACTCAGCCCTTTTTAACGCCCCACTGCTGGGCGCGGGCCTTTCTTCAATACGAGGGATTAGGCCTTAGTCCACCGCGCTGGCCAAGTGCAAGTTGGCGGGCTTCATATGTCAAAAACTTGCTAGGTTCTCTCAGACATGCAGGTTTCCTCACGATGATTTCTTTCACCGTAAGACAAGTGGTAATCATGTTAGAAATATATTTTATCTCTAACAAAAGTATAAATTATTTTTTTGTTATACAGTTACAGTTCATTTCATAAATTGCCTTATCTATCATGACTATAAATTTAGACACGTTTAAATTTTTAAGGTAACTTAAATAGGCAAATATAATAGGACATTAATCAAAGACAAGTTTAGAAAGAACTAAAGATTTTCTTAATTTTTGTAATTTAACAGAACAACATAACAAATGGAATAAAAATTTAACAGCGCGTATTAACTTCGCTCTCGAATATGCAGTTAAAAGAAGTTGGCTAGAGTACGGTGACACGTATGTGACTCTACAACGCGGGTCTGAATCAAGTTCATTTTGTGATACCGTCAGAATTTGGAAAGTCCCCATTAGCAAGAAGCAATTAGTGGAGTTAGTTTTCTTTTCATATATTTAATAACTTTTACGCGTAAAGCCTTATAAACAAATTATTAACAAAATTTGGCCTTGGATTGGTCTGAATAATATTTATCATTTTTTAATTTTCAGATGCCCTGATGATGAAAATGAGACTTCTAAATTACAAATATTTTAATATAACATTGTTTAATTTAAATTATACCTACTTAGTACGCTTGTATAGCGCCTGTTTTACAATTATATAATTTATATATTCTAGTATTATATAGATGAGTAAAATGATTTGAAAAACAATTACTGTAAAACAATATTGTGTGATGAACTATACAAGCTTATAACCAAAGAGAAAACACAAAATAAACAATGCGTAACTGAATTTATGAGCACGAACTGTGTACATAGCTCTGACGATAAGCAAGAAAAAAAATCTTGTCTGCGCTAGACACGACCCTCTCTGTGTTGAGGGGTGGGGTAAGCGAGCCGCGGGGTGTTTCAGGTAGTTTGAGTATGTTTTATGCGTGGACATTGACATTTACATTGTACAGTTGTTCCTACAATTTATTATTTTTAGTTATAGGACTCGAATCAAAAAATAATATTTGAATCAACTTAATATTTGAATCTTTTAATCACCCGACAAAAAAGTCGAATCATGATTCGAATAAACCCTTGATTCGAATCAATATGATGATTCGAATCGAAACGAAATAGTACCGACTATTTTATCTATATTACCTAATGTACAATATCTTTGTTAACGTGTTCAAATTAGTCTAAAGAGCTAACGAACAAAACTTAATTTAACCACTTTTAAAAAAAACTACGGATAAATCTTACCGCTAGAAAGTGTTCGAAAAATTATAACATAACTATAGCATACATACTATACTTTTTAAAAATAATTATTTCATGCGAGAAAAACTTTGATTAAAATCAAAAAATTCTAACTGTATTATCTAGGTAAGCTTACCGCGCAATATAATCCGCCCAGTCTTACAAACAAATTAACATGTGCACCCTACCAAACCCTACGCACGATAGCGCGAAAATATTATTATTGTGTACACGTATCTATTTTTCTTGTCTGAAGCAGATAAAACAACTTTCACGGCCAGATCCGAAAAGATTCTTGTCGTGACACGATGAGTTTTCTTAGCGTGTACAAGGGCCCTAATTCTGTAATATAGAAACTTATTTTGTATTTCTTTTTTTTATTTTTTGCTACTTAGTGACATATATTAAGAAGCTATAAAATGTTATGTTAATTGATTGTTTCATTTGATATATGTAATTATAATTGGAATAAAACTTGTTTTAACAATGGTTTGGCCAACGGAACACGATACAAAACTGGATGAGGTAGAGATAGAACAATATATTATAATACAAATACATTTATCGCTTAGCACTTAGGTACTTATACATCTTAGGTTCGTAAAACAGAAATTTTACATAGTAAAAATTATTACGTTTTCTCAAGCAATGGTAACGCAAAAACTTTACCGCAAGATTTAATAATAATTATTTATAGTTGTAAACCCAAAGGACAAAGGTACTAATTAAATGTCATTAAGCATTTTCATAAATAATGGTACTTGTAGGCATCATTAAATGCTCATTAGCTCAGATCAAGTAAAAAAAGGGTTTTTTCTTGATCTGAGCTCATTAGTTAAAGGAAATCATATTAAAAAGACATGCAATGTTTATCCATTTTCATGATACTATATAAATATCAAACACAATAAGTTCATACTTCGTACCTATCTTTTTAAGTACGATGCAATGGATCTTCCTGGACAGCAACTGCCTGCTTCCTATGCATATACTTCTTTAGACCATATTTTAAATCTAGACGTTAAAGCACCAGTAGCGTGTCAGCGTTTGACTGGAATTATTGCGACCATGGGTATGACTACTTATTAAATAAACATAAACATACACAGTATTTTTATTCTTATACTTAGTAATAAGGTGAAGGAAAACATCGAAAGGAAATCTGCATGTCTGGGAAGACCTCGCAAGTTTTCGAAAGACGTGTGATGTCCGCCAACTCGCACTAGGCCAGCGCTGTGGACTATGGCCTGACCCCTACTGAGGGAGGCCCGTGCCCAACAGTGGGACGTTAAAAAGGGCTGAAGACACACTTAGTAATGTTATAATATGTCTTGGTGGTAGGTACTTTCATTCATGTAGCAGAGAGCCCTTTCAAAGTTAGGGATTCATTCACTAGCTTACAATAAACTGTTGTTGCTGTTTCCATATATAGAGAAAAACAAAGAAAAGGTAGATTGTGGTCAATTTTTTTTATTTAATTAATGATTGTAAGAGCACCTTAATGTTTTCTCTCGATCAATAAGAAATTTATACCAAGTTTTAGAATAGATGTCATTTTTCTACAAGTGAAATAGTCCTCTTTTTCAGAATTATAAATATTATGTATATATTTTTAAGAATAGGATCTATAAAGAAATCATAAAGATAAAAGTGCCAGTCGAGCACACATGTATGCATGTGTGATATTCGGGAACGTCCTACGCATCTCATCCCGCACGCCTGTCACAATTATTGTCCTGTCTAGACTTAATACTTAGATTACAGTATTTATTTACTAGGCTGTTGTGCAAGTATTAATGAAATAAATTAATTTTAACTTCGAATAAAGATTTTTTTTAGTTTTATTTTTTCTAAATGCATATTCTATCTATATAAATAAAAATGAATGTTGGTATATATTTTTTGTATGTTCCTTAAGGTCTACATAAGGTTTTAATACAAAAAAAATCTCTTAAAAATCTAATTTCTGAGAAATCCATATAACTCTCTAAATGTATCTAGTTATGTATACACTATAACGGTGTAATGCTAACATATTATACTTATAAATTTTCTTGTTGAATAACTATTAGTATTATAAAATTAATACATTCATTGTTTTAAGGCAAATCAACAAGTGACATCTGTATTATGGAAAAAATGATGTCGGCTGGCATGAATATTGCTTTATTGAATTTATCATTTGGTAATAGAGAGGAGCATGTAGAGACTATTAAAATGCTTCGCCAGGCGGCCAAAAATTTAAGTATCAAATTGGAGAAAAACTACCCTTTAGCTATAGCTGCAAAATTACCGGGAAAGAAGATCCGAACCGGCTTTATCGCTGAAGTAAAAATAAGTATTTGTTTTGTATTATATCATACGTCTAATTTTTTTTTCTACAAATTGCTGTATATTGGAAAAAACTACGTATACATCAAAATTTTCTTCTACTTATTTTATTAATCTAGGTCGAAAAATTGGAAACAAAAACCATTTTTCCCTTAGCTGAAATAAACTAATAGAATAAACGTACGTTATCACGCAACAATAATTAAATAATTTTAAATTACTTATCCAATAGAAACAAGATAATTGGCATTCTAATCAAATAGATTAGTATAAAGTGTATAAAGATCGAAACTTGAGTAAGGGAGGAATCTAAAGTTTTATCAAAGTATAATTTAATAATTCCAATGCATCCAATTTGCAGTCGTATGGCAGTACGGTGGAACTTATCGCAGGGGAAGTAGTCCGTTTAACAACAGACGAAACCTATAAAGACAGGTGTTCAACTTACACCGTGTATGTTGACTTCATGCACTTCGCAGAACAAATTAGCAAGGGTAATTACGTTTTATTAGACAATGAGACTATTCAGCTTAAAGTTGAAATGATATCCTCGACGACCGTAACATGCAAAATTGAAAGAGGAGGATTGCTTGGATCGTACAAAGATGTTTTTGTGCCCAACGTAAATTTTGATATGCCAAACTATAGTGAGACTGACAAGATGTTCATAAATATGGCAGTGCAAAATCAGGTAAGTACTGAATAACAAAAAAATATTAATTAGTTTCACAAATATTTTTATGTATTTATCACAAAACTTGTCTTATTAAAACTGAAAAGTCCAAATGTCAAAGTAATTAATGTTTTTATGTAAAAGTTACGAAATTCTTCTTAAAGCTGGACATTTCGCAATTACAGAAATGAGAGATCCTTACACAAAAAAAATTAGTTAATGTAATAAAGTGTCAGTTCTTTTCAGTTGGACATTCTTGTCGCGTCGTTCGTAAACTCGGCTAATGCCATTACCGAGCTCAGGCATTTAATGGGAGAGAAAGGAAAGAAAATAGCTATTGTCGCCAACATACAAACTATCGAAGGTTTTCGCAACTTCGATCACATTCTGTCAGTAAGTGCTACGTTACGTTGTTTCGAAGTTCCAACGCTTTCAGTGCAGATTGAACAAAAATGTCGTATCTACCTTTAATCTTTTAGCTACAAAATCATCTACAAACCATCTTTTAGTCTATTAGTTACACTAGTGACAATTTTTAAGAAGTTACAATTTAAAAGAATAGGATATTATTTAAGCGACGAATAGGTAGGATCTATATTCAGAAATGATATTATAAAGCTCGCCAACAGGAGCTAGACACGTAAACAATCTAAATACATATTTGAAGACGCCGTACAAATATTAATTTTCGGTAGAAATCGATAGTGTTTGAAGCTTTGTTGATTTGTGAGCCACAGTCCACAGACCATGAGTTCCTAAGTTTGAGTTCTCGATCGGACCCAATTAGTGACTATAGGAATTATGTCAAATGACTATTCTCATTGATGGTGTTGGTGAAACGTGTCATTGTAATCTAACTAATAACAAGATATTATTTCAATTATCTGTTTCTGAAATCCTAATACAGTAAAGTGCTACGAGTATATCCTACAATATAATTAATTAAGAAATAATATTTGAAATATTGCAAAAATAGCATGAAAAATTATTGACACAGTTGACTTTTTAATAATAAATTGGCCTTAGTTTTCTCCGCCATTGAATACATCTTGATCATCTTTATAATATTTAGTAATAGGTTACGTAAGTTTTTGAGCGAATGAAAATGTTTTCATCGCGTTTTTTATTTTTTTGCTCTCAACTTATAGTATACATATATATATTTTATATATAATACAACTTATGGTATTCTATCCAGGTATTCCAAATAATTTATGTCACGTCGAACGTAATATCTATCGTGTAGATAAAATTTTAATATATATTAAAATATATATAAAAAAAGGATACATTTGGCAAACGTGTTTTTTACTATTTTTGCTATTAAAATTACTTTAATAATTAATTAATTTGTTGCAGATTGCTAATGGCGTTATGTTTACGCGACAGGAGTTAGGATCGGATATAACACCTAAGAAATTAGTAATAGCTCAAAAAAATATGATTGCGAGAGCTAATAAGGTTGGTACCGTTGTATTTACTGTCTGTTAAAAAGAGAGTACAACTTTAAAACCTAATCTTAACAAGTATAGTTATTTCAAATTGATTTAAAACATTTTTTTTCGAACATTTCTTTAACATTAAGTACCAATAAGGATTATTCTCTTTTCGTTCCCAAAGTTCAAAAAACTCCCAAAGTATAATTCCAAAAAAACTTTTATTTTGTGTATTCATATCATATATTGTATTATTCAACCTTTAAAATTTCTGTTGTTTGGCCTTTTTATACACGTCCTTGATGTATATATAATCAAAGCGTGGATTATTCACTCAGTCTGTTCGGTCGTATAAAGTTATTTTAGTATACGCCACATAGATGGCGCTAGTAGTATTTTACATCGCGCTATGGTTTGGTTCAATCGAAATGTATAAGAAGCTCTAACAGCAATGGAACGATTGCCATCAGAAGGGTCTTAACTGACTCGACTGAACAGCGAGTGATGAGTATGGATATGATCTATGTGATTAAATTCCACTCTCTCGTGTCTCACCTATCGCAGAGATACGAGTAGAATATCTGACGCTGTTTTTTTGGCCTTATTTACGAAATGATAACTAACAAACCTGGCCCTCTTCGCTGGGCAGGTAAACACAACACAGAGTTCTATCTCTGTATTGTGGCGTAAATTAACAAAAAACTGTTTATAAAAATTTCTAATTAAATTAAAGTAAGTCCAAGTTACTCCTTATAACATTAGCTATCTGCGAATGAAAGTTCCGTCAAAAATCAAAATCTATCCAGCCTTTCAAAGATTAGCCGGGACAAACAGATAGACAGACAAACATTTTAAATTGATTTTAAACTTTATCTTTGTACGGAAATTACGTCATTTTGAAAGCTAGAAGCTTGAAACTTATTTTTTGAATTTTGATTAAATAAAAATAAATTACATATTCAAAGTTTATAAAAAATGTATACTAAAGGGACGTACACCTAGGGACGAACCCGAGCGAAGCGAGGCCGAGGGTGAGGCGCTAGTTAAATAATGTAGTAAAAGAAGAAATTCAATAAATGACGCAAAGCCACAATGCTCGTTACGAAAGCGGCTACCTGTGTACATAAGATACGAAATGTCCCTGTGGAATATGTGAATACAGTCTCACGGGAATATGCAGCTACGAGTAGTTAGTAGAAAGCTTCATATTTCCAAATTTTAGTTTTAACGTAAAAATAGTAAATATAGAACTCCATATAAAAATAAACCACTTACACTTCTACACTTACGGTTTTTATGTAACAACTATAAAATAGATTTAATTTTCTAGTATTCATATTTTTTATGTACCTTATCCATTGTATTCATAAAGATGTTTTCATAATTATTATTACAGGCCAACGTACCAATTTGTATAAGCGCTCATCTTTTGAGCAGTATGCGTTTCAATGAAATTCCTCTTAGATCTGAATTACTCGATATTGCTAACTGTATACTCGACGGTGCCGATGCCCTCGTCCTATCAGCCGAAACTGCTGTAGGTCTACATCCAGTGGAGACCGTTGCTTGTATGGCCTCGACGTGCAAAGAAGCAGAAGCGTGTATGTGGACCAAGCAAGTCTTTTACGACTTTATTGAAAAGGTATCTCTCTGCAAAATTAAAGAGGATGTTTTCTCAATTTAGGTTTTTGTTGTAACTTACAAAAAAATCTAAAAGTAAAGATACAACAGATTGTGGTCATTTTCTTCTACATCTATCATTTTATCGTTCTTTAATTGTAACTAAAACCACATATCTCATAAATACTATGCTAGCTATAAGTAACCCCAATAAGAAACAGAGGTACGAAGCTTAATAAATATTGAATTGACTAACAGCTTTCATCTAGTGGTATAGATATCATGCCGATTAACTACAAATTTCCATTTTATTTTCATATTGTGTAGACAAATTTGCCATGCGACCAAACAACTGGAACCGCTCTCGCTGCGGCGATGGCGGCGCATAGAACCTTGGCTGCGGCGATTATTGTTGTGACTACGTCCGGGAAATCCGCTCAAGTCGTAGCCAAGTACAGACCTCGGTGTCCAATTATTGCACTTACCAGATACGGTGCAATAGCTCGTCAGCTTCATCTTTGGAGGGGCATCATCCCTTTAATCTATGAATGTTAGTAAACATTATTTCATCATTAACATACAACATATTATAATGAAATAGATCAATGTTGTTAATTTTAATAATTTATTTAGACTTTACAAAAGTGCAAATAGAAATATTATTGGAATCTTTGATTATTTATTTAGCTTTTATGTTATTTAATAATAAAATCATTTACGTAATAAACTATATATTACTGTATTAGGAATGCTCTATCATTATATTTGACAGCTGAACCTGCTATGGATTGGCAGACGGACCTAGATAGCCGCGTAAATTTTTGCACTAAGTGGGCGATGGGGCAAGGTTTTATAAGAATCGGAGATCCTATAATATTGGTTTCCGGTTGGAGACAAGGATCCGGTTTCACAAACACTATGAGGATTATTTACGCCACTGCAGACATGTCTAATTAAAATAATGTTTTATATTTTTCGGTTTAATTTATCTTGTATTTTTATGGTTACTTATTAATATAGGGGTTTATCGATTACAGTTTTTTATGATTTTATACATTGTGTTTCTTTGTTCATTGAACCAAGTGCAAACAAAATTAAAAAAATATTCCTGTCTTAACGATATGATTTATTAAATATAGCAGATGATTAAACGAATGGAAATTTGATAGTTCAATTTGAACAATATGAAGAGCGCTATATAAGTCTCGAAATAATAATTGTGATAATACACTTGGGTTGGGAAGCTTTGAATTCTTGAGAGCTGCCTTAGTTGCAATTCTCAGCGGCACACTTTGGCCTAGATATTTATAGTAGCATCTAAATCAGATTATACTTACGAACTAAATCCAAATAATGTGATTCGAAATTACGTCACGAAGCGGTTAGGTGACGGAATAGCAGTGATCGGCATCAAAGGACTAACTCTGCTTACTGGTCGACGAGGCAATTTGCAGAGCTCTCAGAGGTGTTCAAATTGAATTTATGTAACCTCGCCTTCGCACTAACCACATACTGCCTTACCTACTCTATCTCATGAAAATCATCTTTTATTAAAATGAAACTAGATGAAACTTTATCCAAATGTAATGCATTATTTTCTTACAAAACATATTCGTAATGTAAGAGACGGCAGTCTTAAAATGTATTTACTTACCAAGTAATAAATTTTGAAATGACTTAACAGCTTTTTTAATGTTTCCTAAAGATATTTCTCTCTTCAAGATCTTATTTAATAATGTAAAAAACCTTTAAAAATTTATTGCTTATATATGCGAAATGGTATTTTTTTCTCATACAAGTCTCTGTCACAGGTAATGCAACACAAGAAGTATGTCGTAAATACAAAGTTCCCAATAACATTTACAGTTTTACTCATTGTGGTAATATAGCGATAAAATATTTTAAAAAAGCTTTTCTTAACACTCGAACTTAGATTTAACGTATTTAACTTAGTATTTTTGATGTAAAATACGAGTTCACTTTGAAATACAAAATTAAAATAAGTTTTTACTTTTTTCCTGGTTCATCTTAATTTTCAATTAAAAATTTTGCCATCAAAAAAATACAGTAATCGTGTAGGAGAAAAAATGATATAAGAATCTTCGTTTGAAAATTTCTATTCTATTCTATTTTTGCTAAGACTAGGTCTTGGTCCATTGTCACTAAAGTTTTGTTCAGCTAGTGCTGTATTTTTTAAATATTCTAACTTTACATAAGAATAGCAAATGTTGAGCGTGTTTCTTCGACGAAGGATTTAATAAAATATGAATAATAATTTAACGCTAAAACTTTATTTCCTTCATACCTGTATGTCAGCCAATATTACTGGGCGTCCATAGGCGACCGTCCGTCGGCCCGCGCCAAAAGGTATAGTCGCGTCGCCATTGCGGCTTCATCCGATAGACGATTTAAAGCTTTGCTTAGAAATTCTCTTTGCTCGTGTTTTGCATACTACGTCAAAATTTTTCTAGGAATTTTTATTAGAATAATATTCCCGACGAGACGAAATTTAAAATAAATTTCGCAATGGACAGTATAAAAAACGTTTAATCCAGTTCAATATTCAAAAAGTGCATTATCAATTCTATTTCTATGAAATATTGAATAAATGATATTTCAATTATATTATTTTAGCGAGTTACATTTTTAGAAATACAAAGAAATACTAGAAAAAACTTTAACTGGCTATAAAGAAGGGACTTAACATTAAATTTCAAATAATATAGATATCAGTTCTTACAGATTACCTAATTTTCAAATACATATTTTTAAAATTATTTAATTTCGTAATACATATAAAGCCCAATTACATACGGATATAGTATATTGTGAAAATTTTGGTTACTAACGGAAAGATTGTTAATTAGATATCAGGTACCTCTCGTTAAAAATACTCGTAAAACATGCTCATATGCTATATAAATCAGTAATAAAAGTAGGTATACATATAATGCAGCTACGTGTATTTTGTGACAAAGGTGAGAGATGCAGTCTGCAGGAACAAATCGGCTCGAACGGATGCAATTACACCAGTTACCGTGCTACCTGCCGGATAGGGCTGTCAGTGAAATTCTAAAAGTTATCTTATTGTCACATTCTGAAATGGATGAAGTTTTATGAATTTCGAGTCACTATCACTGGAGCCTCTTTTGTTTCATTTTATATGTTTTTATTTGGAAAACTTTTAGGATGTGAGATTTAAAAGTTATTTGCCACCACTTTGTGCGTCATTTAAGGAACATTGACGTCACTTTAGTATGTACCGACTTACCGCTACCTGTACTTGCGACATAGCGTCGCTCGGGTGTTTCCCTAGGTGTTCAAGATTTACAATCTATATAATATATAAAAATGAATTGCTGTTCGTTCGTCTCGCTAAAACTCGAGAACGGCTGGACCGATTTGGCGCATTTAGGTCTTGAATTATTCGTGGAAGTCCGGGGAAGGTTTAAAAGGTGAATAAATATGAAAGTTGTGCGGAAAATTAGGAAATTAAAAAAAATCTTTATAACATTAATGGCGTTTGACGTATCATGTTATTACGTTGCCATGGTGCGTGCAATGGTAATTAAATCAGCGAATACATAATGGGCGGTGCGAAGTAAATGTTGTTTTGCGAATGCGTAATAAAACATTTCACCGGGAGGAAAAGTTTATAAAAATTTTATATGTGGACAGAACAACGTCAGTCGGATCCGCTAGTAGACAATTAAGCTTTAAAACTTTAACTTAATAACCAGTGTTTGCAATTTCAATGAATGATATTATCAAATCTGATAGTAGATAAACATGTTTTTATCAAAATAAAAGTTACCTATAACACTCGACTGTAATTGCTTTCTAATTATAGTGAACATATCGTGTAAAATAACGTTAAATCACACTAGTATTGTACCTACTAACTCCAACGTTTTTAATTTCTGTCAAAAATTAAGAACTGGTACACATTATTCTCATATTTCTTGACTACAAAAGGTATCGTGCACAATAATAAACCCTAATCGGACTTGCCAATACGTCCATTCCTTTGATTTTCTATACTAATTGCTACGACCACCATTTAGTTCACTTTTCCATTCGTTGTGGAAGGTCATCCATTAGCTTCTGTAAATGCAAAATTTGATTGATCAGAGTTTCCATCTCAATTATAGCGTAGTTCACATCGTCGCCTCGTTTTCAAAGGGCTTATCAATTTACTTTGTGATTTAGGTCAATTTTAACTTTGCTTTGCTTCTGACCTATTTACATGAAATCTAAGGAAATAAGTCAATTTTTCGAATCCTCAACTTTCCGTTATTATTTATATTAAAAGTCTACTCCTTTGTTTTAAATTTTAATACAATATAATATTTTTCAAAAGGAATTTTAATAACGGTTCTATTTTTATAAAAATTATAAATTGACATTGACAAAACAAAAAAAATACTTATATAATATAATAAATATACTTATATAATAACTATAAACCTAATTATTAACGCCAGACCTGAAGCTGACAAAATTACTGTATGAAATGTTAAAAAAAACTCCTTAAAATACCTGAAACTTTCAATTTAAAGATAAAATCTAGCAGATATTTAGTCTTGATAGTCTACATAGATTTCCTTTCGTAGCTCGTGTAAGAGAAAATTTATTATTTATGAAAACCGTCTGCATCTGACTGAGGAACGGTTATGGATCACATGTAAAATTAAAATTTGAATTAAAATTTGAACGTAAAGTGAGTTTGTACTTTGTAGTTAAAGTTTGCAGAAATTATAAAACAGTGTGTATCCTTTTTATGCTAAATTTTATATTTGTGTATTAATTTAAGTGCTACCAAAAATTCTTTTATTATAATATTTACTGTAATTTTCTTCATTTTTTTCATGTTATGGAGGCTATGCAGAATCATTTTACCTTTATTATATAAACACCCAGTGAGATTGTAAAGAGGAGTCTCCGTAACCAATGATCCGATTCCAACGATTTTTTACTAATAACCGACTAGAAATATACATCTATCCTGGTAGCGTATTCTCTATCTTACAAAAGCTTCAGCTTACAAACAATCAGAGAGGGAGAGAGTTTAGGTTAATTTGGAACTAATAAAAGAAAAACCTTACGTATTTACGCCACCGCTGCTTCGTTTTTCTATCGATTTGTTTATAAAAAAAATACTATTTTCTTTCGACTTGGATATAATAGGTTCTTAATGTTAATCTAGATATATGACCACATCGCACGAGCCGAGCGAGCGGAGCGAGCATGCGGCGGCAGCGGCCGGCGAGTGCCATTGTCGAAGACTATATTTTACTTTCGACTTGGATAACATAGGTTCAGAAGATTAATCTTAAAAAAACTTTCCTTTGTTTCTATGGTTAAAACAGTTTCCACGATCGCACGAGCCGAGTGAGCGAAGAGAGCCTGTCGCGGCCGTGGCCGTCGTCTAATGATATGTTTTCAGGAAATATGTATTAAATTGTAATGGCAGTAGTAAAGAAATAATAGGAAACATACCCCCTTGCCCTTGCCCTTCCCCTTCCCATCACTATCGTCCTGCCAAACAATGGTAGCTGTAGTACAAATTGTAGGTGCTGTGGCGTTAATACTAAGTACCGAAAAACCTTTAAGAATTTAATTATTATAATAATCTGATATGGATTGAATAAAATAATAATTTCAAACGGAGAAATACTCTCAGAAATATCATAATTTTGCTTAATTACGCAACAGTCTAGCAATTTTATTCGTAGCCACTTTTAGCAAACATTTATAAAACAACGAACTCAGTAAGAAACAAAGGAAAATTTCCGTCCAAATATAATACACTCGACTAATTTTAAAACAGTAATTTTCATAAAATGGAGACATCATTCCTAGTTCCAAGTTAGGCCAAAACATGGTCACTGAGTAGGAAATAATGTGAGCAAAAGAGAAAATTTTAAGTCCAAAAATGACATGATGTGTAGGTGTGTTTTGAGTGAGCGATGTTTTCATGCTAACTTAAATTATTAACTTTAATAATATGATAGTTAAATATTTAATTAATACTTGTGTTTAAGACTTCTCAGTTGTACCAGTTAGGCTATTTACGAAGACATCACGACCACTTTAGATTACAATGACGCTAAGAAGGATAAAAAACAGTTAACATAAGAAATACGTATAAATTAAGTGCTGAGTTTCTTAAATTCAATCGAATAAATGAAATGTTAGTGCACAATTAGACTAATAACGCATCTAGAACGTGAACGTACGAGAGAGAAATGTGGTTATGGCGCTATTTTCCAAAATAAAACTGCCAGTAATTAGAATAACTAACTCTCTACGAAAAATATCACGTAGAACAAATAAGGTGCCACCTGAAAATAAAAAAATAATAAAATAAAAAAATTAAAATATAAAAAACCTTATAGAAGTTAAGTGCATTAAAATTCTTATTTGATTGGAATGCCCTATTCATTTTTGTCTTTCAAACATCAATAATTTGCTGCTGTTAAAATATTTAAGGTATTTATGATCTAGTTTTTTTTAACTTAACTTTAATCGATATTTGCTCTTTCAAATCTCATCTATAAACAAATAGAAACAAAAAATATGTATTTAGTTATAGAATTTAACCCGGTCATGAGTGTATTATAACAATATTGCAATGTTAATTGCATTACGGATGCAATCATTAGAGATTCCTTTGAAGCGTCGGTAGGCGTCGCGCGTACTTAACAAGGTTATGTCGGCCATATTGCCTGTCGTAGAAGAGCCTTGCAGAATGCATATTAGATACGTGAAATACTGTATAATGTACCTACTGCAGTTTACTATCAGTCCCATTAAATTTATTATTTTTCTCGTTATTGTTTACTTATTTCTTGCGGAAGTAGAATATAGACAATTTTTTTAAGCAAGCAATAAATAGCATTAACCTTACTCTGTAAAATAAACCGATTTTTCATCTCAAAAAATACGTAATACGAACTTACGATTTAAAACGTGCACTTTGACTGAACAATTCGCGTCGCCTTTCAGCTGTAGTGGCTAGTGGCTCTCGACACGACCGCCGATGATGATAGGGCACAATCCCTCTATGACCGATCCTCGTCAGCGACTTTTTGCCTTTGTCCTTTTTGAACCTGATCCAGGTAAAAATTATTTAAGCGCTACTTAAATATTGTAATAAGTGGAAATTCTTAATATCTAATTAACATTCAACTACTATAATAAATATGTAAATTTGTATGTTTATGTACGCATGATCACTGAAATGGCTGCACACACTTAGTTGCGATTTAGCACACAGATAGCAATAAAATTAGCTAAACAGTTATAAATATATTATATGAAGGTATATTAGATTATAATATATGGAGTTAAGCTGTTTAACTTTTATGTATCTAGTCGCAAAAAGCTCGTGGGTTAGCCAAGCGAAACGAGGGAGGAACGAGAATAAATGTTAAAATTTGTTTGTCACTTTTCTTTAGCATAACAGCAGAATTAAATAATTTTGCACACATCGTGGGTCAGAAAGTGATAAGAGCTTTTTTTTAATCCCGATACATGTTTTTCTTAGGATGGCATGATACAAAAAGGTGCACATGTGCGAGAGCGCAGTGCTAGTCATATAACCTAATTGATGAATAGTTAAAACAATTGTTATTTTTTCTTATTAAGCTTGTAGCTAATGAGCCACGTAATAATACATTCGTATACGTTAAACTGAACGCAGCTTCGTTAGTCAGCATTTCAGAACGATACGATATCGCAAGTGTAATGATACGTAAGGTTATTTTGTACTGGAGAAATACGGAAGAAATATAATACCAATAGGCTATTACAAAATTGTATATGGACTGGAAACATACTCTTTCGTTTTATATATTATTTAATGCACAAACACACATATATATAGAAAGACACGTCACAGAATATATAATATAAGTTACGTGGACAAATGTGGACCTATCTCTAGAAGAGATCTCTTTCAGTCAACCCATGTGCGTGGAAGATAATGTTACATAGCGGGACAGAAAGAGAATGTGCAGAGACAAATCAAAAAGTAAATAATTAAATTTTATATCAATTTCTGAACTTCTACTTCTAAAATAACTCATCGAACTATTAAAAATATCTAAATTTTGGTCTATGTATAAATTGTTATTGAAATTTTGAATTTGTTGGTAGGAATTTATGGTGCTATAACATTTTTGTACGTTTTCACTTGTAAAATTGATGTTTACAAAATAAATCTGCGATGTCACATCAAAACTTTTAAATGCAGTCGCCAGTCAGTATTTTAACTTTGTAGTGAGCATTTGTATGGATATAACATATCTATCTAATATTTATTATAATAAAAGTTATTGCTATCTATACATATAATAAAACTGTAGAAGTCGTTTTTGTACATAAAAAAAAATTAGAAAAAAATAGCCAGGGTGTTAAAGGACAACCAATAGAACCCATTTCTAGCATTTTTAGAATTTTTGTCTGTTTGTCTGTTTGTCGGTTTGTCGGTTTGTCTGTTTATTTATCCAGGCATCACGTAAAATGTACGAAACAATGTAGTATAACTTTTATACACAACGATTGAACGTAACTTGAAGTAACATTTAGTTTTTGTTTCATTGCAATCGGTTCAGTCTATCAAAAGATATTTGAGTTTAAAGTGAAGAAGTATAGAAATTCCAGAAGTAAAATTAGGGTTATGTGCATTTGGTCTCACTCATTTACACACCTGAGTGTAAATATGCGTGCACAGTTAGGAGGCTGCGAAAATGCACAGGAGTTTTCCAATTTGTTGTTACAAATAGGCGATGGCACATACCCCGTACAAGAAGATGGAAAAGGAATTTTGATTGATAATCTCTGTTCTTGGGTTTCATCACAACAGGAATAACTAATTTCTTCTGTGTACGTATATATTGTTTTTATTCTAAGAATACCTATAATTCCCAACAACTTTCCTTTCTCTTTCAAACGAGTGCAATTCCCAGTCAGTCTCTGTTATGTCATGACGATTAATAAAACTCAGGGCCAGACGTTATCCGTCGCGGGGGTGGACCTAAGATTATATTGGATGCTTTTCCCATGGTCAACTATACGTAGCTCTTTCCCGCGTAAACAAACCCCAATAACCTTTTTGTGTACGCTCCAGATGGTTCCACAGCTAATGTTGTTTATAAAGAAGCACTAGCATAAATAAAAAAAAATAATTTGTATCGGTATCCTCCAACAGCGCTTCGCACTAAAAAATACATTGTTAAGTTCCGACATCCACGCGAACGAAGTCGCGGGCACAGCTAGTATGTAATATATTTTATCTAATGACAATTTTAACCATCTAACGATCTCTCTTTGATTTTTGTGCTCTAAAAGACTTCGGACATAAAAAATGCGCAATTAGTCGCCAACGAACGGTCTTACTAATTAACTTGATCAAGTTTCTTTATTTCCGACTCTATTAACATTCAACACACATTTAAGCGTTTTAAAATAGTATTAATACCTATATTTTGTTTCTCAGAAATTGTGAAGTTGTTTTAATATGATATATCATATAGGTATATTTACAACAAAATGCTGTGGCTATAGATTTTTTTTTATTTTAAAATACGTATTTATTTATATATTTATGCTAACAGCATTACTCCCATTTATAATTCTTTTTAAACCGACCCCGAAACTACAATGACTGGTAGCCAGGGTATGGTAAATATATTCCAAGGAGATGATCTTGAGACAATTGATTTTGCCAGCGAATGTTTCGTTCCATAAATATCTCAAAATTGATCTTCCTAAAGAAATGTTCAACAGTTTTAATCCCTTCACATTTCTAAATGTAATATTTAATACTTTGAATCAATGGCATCGCTTGACAAATCAAAACTAAATAAACCAGTCATTTATTTCATAATCCATGTACCGTTGCTGTTAATTCGCGTATCGTAGTTTACACCT
The DNA here is from genome assembly GCA_951802675.2 of Boloria euphrosyne. NCBI lineage: Eukaryota > Metazoa > Arthropoda > Insecta > Lepidoptera > Nymphalidae > Boloria > Boloria euphrosyne. Next base: position 9,004,169 of record OX637877.1, read on the forward strand.
CTTGCATTGTTGCGATCGTGCCCACAACAACGCTAGTCTAAAACTGGATTGGAAAATTGAATGTTTGTTTTGGTTTGGATCCTCTAGCCACATTGCAATCCGGTGGATTGTGGACAAATTCAATTTTCTCCGCGCCAATAACAGAAACAATAACTGCAGGACCAGTGGCGGATTAGGGGAGAAGAAATCGGAAATAAACAAACTACGCTTGTTTAACATTGCCAGATAGCTGCATAAAGTCTAATTGACTGCTTTGAAACCAATTTGCTGCAAAGTCCACAAAGATGGATTAAGTGTAAAGAAATAAATGATGCAATTAGTTCTCGAAGTGAAGAATTCAGTGGCTATAAATGTCACTAGATCGGTGTTTAATCACTATAAAGTATTTTTTTAGTAATGTTTTAAAGTTGAAAATACAGGATCTTAAGCATCATTTGAATATTATCTATATTTAAATAATTATTAATTAAATATATGACTATAAATATTGTTAGAAAGTATAATACATTAGGTACTACCCATGATTTTAAGACTGAGAACGTCACTGTGATTACTAAATTTAACAGTAAAATAATTTAAAAACAAATAAATAAATTTTTCGCTTCTTGCCACGGAATAAGTATTCTAAACGACATTTAAAGTACAAAGTGGCGTTTCACAAGGCAGATTCTCTCAAGACTTACGAGATCATTCTAAGCTGCTGCACGGGTTGAAAACCACGTACTTCAATTTTTTTTCTTATTTTTTTGCGTGCACTTTAGCTTCTTAATTCATTGCAACTTTTAAATTCTTTTCTCTTTGTGCTTAAATTTATTTAAACAGAGCTGTCTAATTTTTTTTTATTATGACGATTAAAGTTAATGATGTATTCATTAATAGGTACGTACATATTTAGTGACCGTTATGGTCATTCATTAATAAATTATTTGATTATGAATACTTACAAAAAAGTTTAGTTCATATTTATAGTCTTAATAAGTATTATTATTTACATTTGTTCTAAGATCTCGATTTACATGACTTTCTATTTTCCAGGCTTTTTTTATTAAGAAAAACCTCTAATACTGATAGTACTTAAACGATATAGGTATTATACATACTTATAAGAAATTCTATATCAATTGGAAACAATAAAAAGGTAGGTATACCAAATTTGAGAGGCATACATTAAAATATTTTTTTAGATACACAGCCATTTGTCCAAGTTAATTTATATCACGAACCTGCTCGTAAAAAAGTAAAATATTTATTATTTATGTAATTTAAAGTTTAGTTCACATTATACAATAAATACCCTAGAAATATTTCCGTAGTTACTAAAGATATGTTTATGACTATAGTTTTTACTACTTTCTTCACAAAAACCAAGACAAAAGTTATTAGAAAAGTTCTAAGATATAGAACCCTGTTGAGATTTCTTGAAGATGCTGGGCGATAGTCAGAGGCGTATTTACAGATTTGGCGCCCCGGGCCAATTAGCTCTGCCGCCCCATGAAGTGACGATAAAGTACTTATTTTAAAAAAATATGGTCAGTCTTGAACGCAAATTAGTTATAATTAGCCATTAATAGTATAGATGTTAGGTTATGTTAGTAAACTTCCTCGAGGCACCTGGAAAACGCCCCTGGTTTTTACGATGAACTAATTTTTCCATTCAAAGCCTCATGAATTGGACCTGACTTTTTCCAATGAACTAATTTTTCCAGAAAAGGCCTTATATGACGTGGACCTGATAAATGCCACGATAATACTACAAAAGACGAAATTTATTATATCGAAAAATAGCCACATGTTGAGGGATGTTTCAGTGATTAACAGGGTTAAAATCGGCAGTGATCACCAACTTTTAAGGGGAGCTCTGAATTTGAACATCAACATTGAACGTGCGCGGCTAATGAAGTCTACTCTTAGACTAACATAGTGATGTAGAAGCAAGCTGGTTGCGAAAGTTAGGGCTACAGAACACAAATTAAAAACACGATCGAGAGATGGACAAAAGTTGAAGCTCTCAAGTAAGACTCTGAACGATAATGGCGAAGGGACGCGCGATTGTAAATAGCACACAGTTTAAGCGAAAGGAACGAGAGAGACCTAATAAGGCGTAATCTAAGACAAGCGAATACCCAAAGTATTGAGGATGCTATAGAACCCAATATGGACTCAAAAGATTTCGGCCAATGGTAACAGCTGCCGTTGTCACCTGACAGAGCTAAAACCTCACAAGGTACGACCGTCACCTTGAAATCAGACATTCTCGCTGAAGTCGAAAGATTTTATGGAGATCTTTACTTCTCACATATATTTCCTAAATCTCACCACGTGGAGGATCCAGATTGGTGTCCGAGACCGGCTGGTACACCATTGAACAGTTGAGCTTCCCGACATCGACGTCGGCGAGATTAGGATAGCTATTAGACACCAAGGAAACAACAAAGCTCCGGGTGAGTACGGAATTACTGCAGAGTTCCTCAGAACGGCAGGAACAAAATTTCTAGCTCTCAAAATTCTTTAATTTTGTTCTTCACAATGGCACTACAGCGGAGGCATGGTATAGGCACAGAGGCATAGTAGTATTGTTCCTAAAGAAGGGGGATAAAACCCTATTGAAAAACTACTGACCTGTGATTCTTCTGAACCATGTTTATAAGCTGAATTCAAGGGTAATGACGAATCGTCTCGCCCAAAAATTCAATAACTTTCATAATCAGCATCTATGCCTAGCGTTTGTGGACTACGAGAAATATCTTTTTTTTGTAGTTACGTACATACTATTCAAAGTTAGTTATCCGTCCAAATTAGTTACATAAATTCGTTTCACTTAAATGATAACTCATATAAAAATCAAAAAAAAATGTAAAACTAAATGCTTTCCTTTAGATTCTACAATCCATGCAAAGTTATATCCAAGTATTTATACCAGTCCGCAACGATGACCACCCAAGTACAATGTTAGAGCATAAGGCCAATCCGTAGGCTTATTACGTATCTAGCAATCCACCACCGATAGCGAAAATTGTACAATAATTGCTGTCCAATCGCAAAATCGTATTAAACTTATTAAATTCTTTCGTAGTTTTTCATAAATTCATTTGTTTTTACATTTATTGGTTTGGTAATTGTTTGTATATTTGGATTTGGAAAAAATGCTAAAAAGCCTAAGTGATTCTTCAAGACGAGTGGATATGGACGACTAAAATCATGTTGAATTGTCGTGACCATTGACCATTGATCCTCGAGAACAGTGATTGTGAATGGTATTGTTCTTGAAGTTGTGCAGGAATAAATATACTTGGCCAAACTATACAATTCGGTCGGCACAAGTTTGAGAAAGAGACCAACCAAAGAATACGCTTGGGCTGCGCAGCTTTTGGGAAGTTACATAATTTTCTAGAGTCATTGATCCCACAATCCTATATGACCAGGGTAATTAACGAGTGCATGCTACCAGTAATGACATAAGGAGCCGAAACGTAGAGCTGATCCACAAATTCAAGTTTCATCAAGCAATGGAACGCGCAATGCTGGTTGTTTCTCTGGCAAATAAAATTCGAAAAGAAGTTATTCGCTATAGCCTATAGAACTAAAGTAAGCGATATCGAGTGCAAAATTAGGTCTCTGTAGTGGAAGTGTTCCGGTCATGTGTGCGCACTGATGGTTGATGGAGCCGAAATATGTTAGAGTTAAGACCGCGTGTTGGCAAGCGTAGTGTAGGACGCCCTATAGCACGATGATCCGATGACTTAAGAAAGGTGGCGGGCATTAGATTGATGCGGACTGCAAAGACTGGTTGGCGTCCGAGTCTCATTGGAGTCCGAGCCCTTTGTTTAGCAGTCCTCTGGTACTTCTCTGAGAGCAGGCTGTGAAGCATCACCTTTGGCTGGGTGGTCTGCTTCGGTAGACCTGCTGAGCTGTCGGGGCGTCGTGGTTGAATGCGCAAGCAATCCTGCGCCGCCCCATTATGACGGTTGAGGTCTGTTGGGTTTTAGTTGGTAGTACTGGCTTTTCTGTTTAATAAGTCTCACATACCCACTTGTGTATACGTCAATGCTAAAACTGATTCATTATTGATAGTATGGATGGTACCTATTGTAAACTATTCGTTGACTTTGAAGCTTTTGTTTTTTTTTTATTTAAATGTTTCAATGTCATTCAAAATAAAAAAATAGTGTCGCCTTTGCCGCCCCTTGGAGCCTGCCGCCCCGGGCCATGGCCCCCTTGGCCCTAGGGTAAATACGCCCCTGGCGATAGTATTTGTGTAATAACTTCTAAGATAACCGGTGCACAGTTGATGTACTTCGACGGCACGTTCCACGCTCTTTGGGGACATAAACACTATTAAAAGTTTTCCTAACTCCATGAGAACACCGACGCAACTAGTTTGTCTATAGTTTCCATACAAACGCCCTGATAAGTTCTAAACAGAACATGTATCATGCAAATAAAACCTATTTCAGACACAAAGAAAGACAAAGCTTTCAGAGATCTTTTTATATTTGGAAGTAACACAATAAAATCCGAACTAATACTTACTACGAATTAATACTTACCGATCATCCATCCATCACCACATAACTACCTATAAGGCAAAGTTGTTGTGCAAAATATACAGTATAACCAAAGCCTATGAAATATATGGTCGGCCAACAGACATGACAGCCCAAGCTGCCATACACTAATGTCCCAAGCGAGGGTATGGCAGCATGGGCTGGCTGTCACGTCCGTTGGCCGACTATATGTTTCATAGGCTTTGGTATAACAGTATAAAAAAAATGTGCAAAATATAAGTATATTATATTACTAGCTGTGCCCGCGACTTCGTTCGCGTGGATGTCGGAACTTAACAATGTATTTTTTAGTGCGAAGCGCTGTTGGAGGATACCGATACAAATCATTTTTTTTTATTTATGCTAGTGCTTCTTAATAAACAACATTGGCTGTGGAACCATCTGGAGCGTACACAAAAAGGTTATTGGGGTTGTTTACGCGGGAAAGAGCTACGTATAGTTGACCATGAGAAAAGCATCCAATACTTAGGTCCACCCCCGCAACGGATAATCGAATTGCTGTTAGCCTCACTTCACGATCTTCTTCTGATTCCTGGGACCTACTTAGTCTCTTCCTTTTCGCATCTCGGCTACGCTGCGAAAGGTTTGTTTTTTTTTCTAGAAGTCATTTTCAAAATAAAAACTGAACCAAACAAATAAAATATTGAACCAAATAAATCAACAATTTACAACAACACCAACTTTCAAAATGAGAATGAAGACTAATAAAATTTCAAACTACGAAGTAAATAAAACTACTTGACTCAAATTGCAAGTTATTATTTACTTCGCACTTCGAAATTAAGACCGAATCTAACTAACCAAAATTTTTTGAAAGATAAAACGCAATAATGAATTAACGAACGAACGATTTACGATACTATCAATTTAATTCAAGACCTTTACATAGACAAACCTCTTTAAAGACAGAACTTTAATGACTCCTACAAAACAAAAACCGACTTCCAAACTTAATAAATCTAAACTAAAAAGTAGAAAATAATACTTTTAAGGACTTAAGGGTATTTTGATTATGTTTACAAATTGATAGATTAATCAAATATGTATCTATTTAGGGTTATTTTGCTTTGGCTGGCACCGACTTCAAAATTAACAAAGTCCTTAAAAGTATTATTTTCTACTTTTTAGTTTAGATTTATTAAGTTTGGAAGTCGGTTTTTGTTTTCTGTTAAAAATAATTTATTTTTAAATTTTTAGCGGAAAGTAGATACGTATTGTGTTAATGACTATAAAAATTTACCTTCTATTATGAGGTAAACCTTATAGCCTGAAAGTATACAACTATCGGTCCATAATTGCGTATTATATTGAAAAAAAATTCTTTAAACTGCTAACCGTTGAGAAGTTGTACCTTCCATAATCAGTTACGGTACTTGACTCAAATATCCATATAGCCTATAAAAGATTCGGCCGAGCATCGTTAATTTGCTCCTAAGAATTGAAGAGTTCCGATACTTTGTCATGGATCCCATCATCAGAACCTTACCAAACTCTCATCAAACTATCCTTGAAGTATATCCTTTCCATTAAAAAAAGAATCATCGAAATCGGTTGGCGTGATATTGAGTTATTCGTCCATTTGTCGCGCAAATATTTAATGCAAATTTGAGACTTTTATGGTTTTCTCATGGATGCCATTGTCAGAACTGGAAAATATTAAAATGGGACAAACGGGAAGCACTACCTTTCAAATAAAAAAAGAATCATCAAAATCGGTTCACCCAGTTCAAAGTCATGAGCTAACAAACATAAAAAAAAAATACAGACGAATTGATAACCTCCTCCTTTTGGAAGTCGGTTGAAAAATCAAAGATAGCCGGCAGACATGGGAGAAGGTCATTCTTTCAAGGAAAATCTTAACACCGCGATTCAGAAAATGACTTCACACGCACAACGCCATCTATCGAACAATACTGCACGCAGTTGATCTCTAGTTATAGTCCAGTCTAAGTTCGAATACTCGTAGATGGCGCTGTTTTAATATTTTACTTCGGAAACACTATTATAATTTTATTAATTTACATTTTTTATAAAGTGTGAACTGATTACTATGAAACAAAAAACTTAATGTTACTTCAATTTACGCACATATTATTGTGTATAAAAGTTACTTGAAGTTGTGAGATCAAATGCACATAGCCCTAATTTTACTTCTGGAATTTCTCTACTTCTTCACTTTAAACTCAAATATCTTTTGATAGACTGAACCGATTGCAATGAAACAAAAACTAAATGTTACTTCAAGTTACGTTCAATCGTTGTGTATAAAAGTTATCTACATTGCTTTCGTACATTTTACGTGATGCCCGGATAAATAAACAGACAAACCGACAAACAGACAAACAGACAAACAGACAAAAATTCTAAAAATGCTGGAAATGGGTTCTATTGGTTGTCCTTTAACACCCTGGCTATTTTTTTTTTGTATTTTTTTTGATGTACAAAAACGACTTTTCTACAGTTTTATTATATGTATAGATAGATAATTTTATAGTTATTAGCTACGAAAAACGAAAATATTTCATATAGAAGAAGATACGCAGCATGGCATAACATTTCAGCCATAGAACAAAATATATTCCAAAAATACCATCTACATATCTTTACATTTGCCCCTAAATAATGAATACACTGATATTGAAAAAGGCATATTACTCCATAAGTTTTTTCATACGTAGCCACATATATTTCAGTCCCCAGCGACTTTCTGTTCTTAAATTTCCGTTGAAAACAAAGAATTCCCGTATATATGTTCGCGGGAACGGTGAATGAAAATTTACATCCTAATTTCCCAAGTGTATATTGTCGAGACTCTATTCGTCAGCCATATCAAAATCAGAAAATCAAGCTCTCTTCGGTCATACGTGTAGAATTTTAAAATAACTGAATCATCCAATTTTCTTCTTGCTTCATAAATGGTCCTGATAGAAGCTGTCTTTATTGAAGAATATTAATTATATACATATTAAATCAGTACATTTAAATAAAATTAAAGAGTCTGTTTGTAATTTCAAATAAACAGCTGTTCAGTAAATGCACATGAAAATATTATATAGGTACGGTACTTACATAAAAAATCAATTTTTTAAATTTTTGCCTGTCTGTCTGTCCGTCTGTTTGTCTATCTGTCTGTTTGTTCCAGCAAATCTTTGAAACGGCTGGACTGATTTTGACAGGACTTTCACTCGCAGATAGTTAATGTTATTAGGAGTAACTAAGGCTACTTTTATTTTAGAAATTGTATTTTGTTCTGTAGTCCGAGAACGAAGTTGCGGGAATTTGAATTGAATTTGAATTTGAATTTATATATCATTGAAGAAAATGTTAGACAAGCTTTATAGGTTCTCTAACATTTTATTCAATGATGTATTCACATTCGCTTGAAATTCTAGCAGCATTGCATACAACTTAATTCATAACATCAAGGTACTAATTGCAAACGATAACTAAAACGCTATTTCTGATTGCCGCTACCGTCTGGCTGTAGTGGTGCTCGAGACGGGAATTCGTCACCTGTTGAAAAATAATTAGGCAAAAAAATCTGCACTAAAACAAAAAATCAGGTGGTGTAGTTAACAGCAGGCTGTGTTAACCACTCCAACGGGAACTTGTAAAATTCCAGACGAATTTCGGTGGAAAACTCGAATGGAATGTAATTACAATATAGGTACGTACATGCAGATACGTATAGACGAGTGTACACATTTGTCTGAAATAAAAACAAATAGAAATTGAAGTTACAGCTTTTCATGGTTTTAGTTATAAAAATAAATGTACTGACAAAAAAGTAGGCGCGTATAGAATTCACGATCTTCTCTTAAGGTATATACCAAAATTATACAGGAATGCTTTTAAAATATTTTTCTTTTAACAATTTTAGATTATGATCCTTAATTTACTTTTAAAGGTGTAGGAGGTTCAATTCTTTTATCTGTATTCCCGTCTCTTCTCCTTACTCGTACTTTCCGTAAAATTGTTGAACATTTCTACGGGCGTGGATCTTTCACACAAACCCTCCAAGTTTGCTCCATGCGTACAGTTTTACACGTTTACAATTTATGTAGTCTCAGAATAGCTATTAAAGTGTGAAATACTTAGATCAGTAACAAATGATAAATTTAACATAAAATGTTTTTTCATTGTGTTTTTAGAACAAAATATAATATAATGAAATAAGTAGGTGGGTGATCATAATATAAATGTCAAACATCATTCTTAATTATTTTTAACAAAAAAACAAAAACCGACTTCCAAACTTAATAAATCTAAACTAAAAAGTAGGAAATAATACTTTTAAGGACTTTGTTAATTTTAGAGTCGGTGCCCGCCAGGTATTTTGATTATGTTTACAAATTGATAGATTAATCGAATATGTATCTATTTAGGGTTATTTTGCTTTGGCTGGCACCGACTTCAAAATTAACAAAGTCCTTAAAAGTATTATTTCCTACTTTTTAGTTTAGATTTATTAAGTTTGGAAGTCGGTTTTTGTTTTTTTGTTAAAAATAATTTATTTTTAAATTTTTAGCGGAAAGTAGATACGTATTGTGTTAATGACTATAAAAATTTACCTTCTATTATGAGGTAAACCTAATAGCCTGAAAGTATACAACTATCGGTCCATAATTGCGTATTATATTGAAAGAATTTTCTTTAAACTGCTAACCGTTGAGGAGTTGTACCTTCCATCATCAGTTACGGTACGTGACTCAAATATCCATATAGCGTATAAAATATTCGCCCGAGCATCGTTAATTTGCTCCTAAGAATTGAAGAGTTCCGATACTTTGTTATGGATCCCATCATCAGAACCTTACCAAACTCTCATCAAACTACCCTTGAAGTATATCCTTTCCATTAAAAAAAGAATCATCGAAATCGGTTGGCGTGATATTTAGTTATTCGTCCATTTGTCGCGCAAATACTTAATGCAAATTTAAGACTTTTATGGTTTTCTCATGGATACCATTGTCAGAACTGGAAAATATTAAAATGGGACCACATGGGAAGCACTACCTTTCAAATAAAAAAATAATTACGAAAATCGGTTCACCCAGTTCAAAGTTATGAGCTAACAAACATAAAAAAAAAAAAAAAAAAAAAAAAAAAAAAAAATACAGACGAATTGATAACCTCCTCCTTTTGGAAGTCGGTTGAAAATATTGTGCATTAAGCATCAAAACTGTGTTACACAAGCAGCTGCTGCAGCAAAGCACTTAGCACGTCCATGTCGCTTGCTACATCATAACGTATGAAAGTACGGTCACAATAACGAATACTGTTTCAAATTTGTTAAATTTTTAATGTGTTTATAATCAAACTTACGTCCTACACGAATAACGGCTACAAAGTTTTTTTTTATATTATAAATAAATATGTTGGGACATTATTACAACAGCGCCATCTAGTTCCGCAGTAAGCTACTTAACGTGCTTGTGTTGCGGATACCAGATAGTTGATATACTGCACATATACATTTTAAATACATACATATTATTATAAATATAAGCACCCATGACTGGAGTACAAACATTCGTGATTAGCAAATGAATGCCCCCAGCGGAACTCGAACCCGCGACCGCTGGCGCAGAAAGTAGGGTCACTACCAACTGAGCCAAACGAGTCGTCACTCGTCTGAGTTTGCATAGGTATATGCGAATAGCCCTTAACTAATTTAGCGTTTCGTTATACAACAACTATTACATTAAATAACATATAAATACTACGAAAAAAATTATAGTTCGTTATAAGAACATTTTCTTTTATCTTCAGTTAATTATTTTTAGAAATAGGTATACATTTTATTAGTTCAACTTCATTTTAGCAAGCGCCTAGGTCTACCACCATAAATTATACACTTATATACTGGGTCTACCACTGTCAATTTGACGTTAAAATGTCACTTGACATTTCTAAATTCTCATCTGTCCGTACCTACTGAGTACTCCGTAATCATAGAGTATAGTAAGTGTCCGTAATCGTAAATGTAAATAAATGTAAACACATATTTGAATTTGATATTTTCTATTTTATATCTAAAAACAAAACTACGAAATGGATCAGGATACTGCTAAAAAGCTCCTTGTTGAAGGCGGTACATTTGTGTTCCTCGGGGTGCCCCAAGAGACCCAATTCGGTATTGATATGCAATGCTGGAATACTGAAGAAGATTTTCGCGGAATAAAAATGATTCCACCGGGTCTACACTATGTACACTACTCTGCTGTGAGTAAAGGAACTGGCGATGTTGCGCCTAGGTTTGTAATAAAACTTAAAAATAAATATTTGAAACTAAACTTAGTCATTGAAAATACTCCACCTTTTATGCAAACTTCATATCATAAGAGTATTTTAAATAATGTGTTTTTTCTATTTTAGATCAGGATTTATGCACTTTTTCCAAAAAAAAGAATTTTTGGTAAAAATATGGGATAAAAATTTAGAAGATATAAGTAAAGATGAAATTAGTGAAGAAAGTATTCAACGATTAAAAGACAATCTATTAAATTTAGACAGGCACCTTGCCCCATACCCGTATGAAATTTGGCAAAAGTGGAAACTTTTGTCATCTCAAATAACAGGTATCTCAAATGATTCTAATAAAATTATACTATAATATTATTTTTGAAAGTACCTAATGTATTTTAAATACATTTTTCTTATAATACTTTTATATACTGTATATATCCTTCTTTCCTTAAGCTGATCTTGCACAAAAACTATCACCTGAAAATGGTTTGATAAGAACATCAGTGGAATTACTGTCAATGAGTGATGAAGATAGACCTCGAGGAGTAAAACAAAGTTCATCTCAAGAATCTAATGCAGAATCAAATGAAGTTGTAGAAGAATCAACTTCTGGTCAATCAGATGCTAAGAGGTCCAAAAGAATAATGCAAGCTGAAAAAGAAGATGCAATGTTACCAGACTTGAAACCAGTACCAGGTATTTTAAAAATTACAATTATTTTATAGATAATATATTTGTTACTAGTCCCTGTAATTATCTTGCTAATAAAGTTATTAGTATTATCTTATTAATTATTTACATAAGTGTTTTCCTGCATATTTTATGTTGCAAATGTTACTTTGACTTCTATCACATGTTATGACAAATATGAAATTAAAACTTTCAGGAGCATCCTTGAGATTCACCGACATACCGAGGGATAAATATCCAGCAGGTTCAAAACCAAATGAAATTACAAAGCATTACTTAGATCAGTCTTATACCTTAGAAATGATGATAGCTCAACATGATGAGTAAGTGCAAGCAAGAATAACATTCATTTCTCTTATATATTATTATGGTTTTTTCAATGACAAAATTTAATTTATTCTCTTCTGACTTCAAAAATTATATGGTATTAAAATAATTTATGTAATCAATACTTTACAAAAATAAAGATTTATTTAATGGTAGTGATGTAGGGAATATCTAGAAATTAGAAAATAAAATGAGAAATAACTAGTTTTATCTGTTTGATGCCATGAATGATGTATGTAACTTGTTTTTCCTGCAATTAAGTTACAAAATAATAATAATTAAACCACATCTTTCAGGCCCCTTCACATTATTGGTGAATTACAATTTGCATATTTATGCTTTTTGATCGGACACTCGCTTGAAGCCTTTGAACACTGGAAAAATTTAGTAATTTTAATGTGTTCTTGCGAAGAAGCCATACACAAGTATAGAAGTGTCTTCTTTCATTTTATCAGGACTATAGAAACTCAAATTGATGAAATGCCAGAAGAATTTTTAGCAGATATTGTTATGAATAAAAATTTAGTTTACAAAAAATTACGAGATTTTTTCCGCACGGCATATATGAGTAAAGTTGATGGTAGACTTTTAACAATGATTGAAAGGTTTAAAGAAAATTTGACAGATAAACTTCAATGGGACTTCACTGAACTAGACACCGATGATGAAGATGAGAGACCTGTAATAGTTAAATTAGATTAAAAATGAATAAATCTTTTATTCACAATTGGCTTTTTTATCATGTAATATAAAATAATGAACCAAATTTGTATGTACTTTATTCCTTTATCAACTTGTTCTCTTCTTTTTGATTCGCTTTTTACTTAGTCGATTTTTTTCTTTTTAATTTAAATGAAATGTGTAATACTCGTTATTAATATTTATAATAAATACAAAATATTGTATTTTATATAATTTATCATAAAGAAGCAAGAACAGATTAATTAAGTTAATTAAAAATATCCCATACACGTACATCTCTAGCAAGGCTCATCATAGGTAATGTAATGGTACATTTATCGGTCGTTCTTCAAATGGTTAAAAGAATGTTGCCGAAATCAAAAAACTTTACCTGTCTCAGAGTACTAGCTATACGGAATCCTCCTCCCATATACAGGGATCTTCTACTAATTAAGTTCAATCCATTTTATATTTACTTTTTCAGACTTCATATCAATGATATCACTGACATAAACTTGTGTACTTCTGTTGTATTTCGTCCTTTTTAATGTTCCACTGCTGGGCGCGGGCGAAAAGCCCATTTAGTAAGAGGGGGATCAGTCCATAGTACACCACGCTAGCCTAGTGCAGACTTCACATGTCTTACGAAAATTTTCTAGGTTCTCTCAGACATGCAGGTTTCCTTCCGATATTTTCCTTCACCGCAAAACAAGCGATGATCATGTTAGAAATGATTCGCACATGAAAATATCTAATGTGCGAGACCCGCGTTTGAACCTGCATCACTCAGTTATCCAAGCGACCGCGTTACCACTGGGCTACCACAGTCTTTACTCCTGTGGCACGGTTTTGTAATACATTTTATACATTTTTTATAAACAACACATATTAAAAAAAAATATAGTGTTGAGTTCATGATACACTGCCAAAGAACTAATTCATTGAGTATATATGCCCAGCTGTAGGGTGTGATGACAGGAAATAAAGTAAAATATAATTGTAATTGTAATATTAAAAATTATAAGTCATTCATTTGATGTTGTATTTAATATTTTTGTTACAAAAATCACAAAATATACCTTCCAGTAAAAACATGATGTATTTAAAAAAACTTAGGTACTACTTTTTCTTTTTAATTACTTTTTTTAATGGTTTCTGTTTTTGTTTTTCAAATTTTGTTTTTTTCGGTGCCACAGCTGCATCTGTGAGTAAAGAAAATAGCAAATATATTAATCAATCTATAGCAAGTATAATATATTACTAATTTGTAATCCTGCTTTCTTTTTTTTCTTACTATCATCACTATCATTTTGCATAACTAAAAATAGCAATCTTTACAAGAAATACAATATTTTAAATGTGTACACAAATTACAACCCAACAAATAACATTTGTTAGTCTTATACCTCACCATGTGTCACCAAGGGGGAGGGGGGTTAAAAAATGCCAAAAAACATTACGTGATTATGGATGCCCCCTAAGCTAAGACTAACTTAACTTCAGGCAAAAAGCAACGAAGCAATTAAAATTATAAAATAAAAGATCATATTTACTTTGTACAGTTGTCCTCTTCTTTGTTTGTCTAGTAACAATGGTATTTTCTTGTGCTACATTTTTTGCTAGGGTCAAAGTTGCTTTTTTCAATGAATTTTTGGGTTGAGGCCTGTAAAATTATAATGTCATATATATTTAAACAGTATTATATGTCCAATATCATTATAAGTAGTCAAATAAGTGGTACAGTTTTTTTTTGTCCTTTATTATATTTCTTACAATAGAAGAAACTCACTTTTTATTTCCTTTTGATCCCTGTTTTATGACTTCACCTTCTGATTGATCACTATCATCATTTATTTCTTCACTTTCACTATTGTCATCATTTTCATCACTCTCATCATCTGATAATTCATCATCATCATCATTCTCCATCATCTTTTCAAACTCATCAGAATCAAAATCATCATCTTCATCTTCATCATCACCAGAATCATTTTTGAGACTGATGAAGTTTTGTAGTGGTTTTATGTCTTCAAGCTCAATCTTATTTTTTTTGTTTTGTTCTTTAATATTTTTTATTTCTTTTTTAAGATCAGACTTACCCTTATCAGCTTTCACAGTTTTTAAATTAGATTTTTCATTAGATTCTGATTTTATTGGCTCACTAACATCTTTTTGTTTCTTATTTTTTGATTTATTTTTGTCATTTCCTTTTGGTTCAATCTTTATTTTTTTCTCATCATTTACTGATTCTTTTCTGATCTCCTTAGGAGGTTCTGATTTAAGTTTCTTTTGAGATTTTTTCTCTAAATTTGCATCACTTTGTTTATCATTCTTATCTACCAACACCTTCGGAACCTCTTCCAACACTTTTGGAACATCGACGGGTTTGAAGAAATCATAATCAATTCCTATCTCTCTTAATTTTTCTTTTGTTTTCGATAAACTGTAATAAATAAATGTGTAACAAATAAATTGCTTGCATAATACATATTATATAGGGGAAGGCAAAATACTTTTGGTGCTATTGAGGAAACAAACTGGTGGATTCATGTGTATAACTTGTGGTTTTTTAGTAGTGTCGAGTTACATTATAGCCAAAAAATAGTAAATATACCTTGCTAGTAAATTTCTGGCAATTTTTAGTTCAGCTGCATCTGTTTTGCTTGCATTGTAAGCCTGTAAAATTAATATTCTTTTAGAATTGCATCATACTAAATACATATTGAAGAATTCTGCATCATACTTTTCTTATATTCAATCGTTGTTTACTAGCAGGATTGGTATGGAAATTCCAATTCATTCTTAAAGCATTTATTTTCTGCTTCTTTGGAGGAATGTAAATAGCTGCAAAAGAAATACTTTGTTATTTTTTTTTTTTTGTAACTTATTCAGGATTATTTTTTTGTATTTATTTAACCTACCTTTTATAAGCCTTTTTCCCATCAAATAATTATTCATAGTCTCTGCAACAATCTTAGCTACACTTGTTTCTTTAAATTCTACAAAAGCATATCCTTTCGAATTACCAGTACGCTTAGATCTTATTACACGGGCATTCGTAACAACTCCAAATTGTTTAAAATATTCTGTCATTTGATGCTGAAAAAAAACACACATTTTTATAAATGAAGTTGTTATTATTTATATTACTTTTCTATAACACTTGAATCTATTTTTCATAATTTAATTAAGTAAATTACCTCATAAAATCCATGTGGTATGTGAGAAAGATAAACTAAACCCCTTGGTTTACGCTTCCTTAATTTTTTCTCTTTTACATTTTCTACCACTTTTGTGTCTTTTTTAACAGCATGTGATTTAGTTTTCGTAGTTATTGGATCTTTAGATTTCTTACCTTTTTTCTGTAAATCAAATTAGTTAAAAAACTTAGTATATTGTAACAATAAGGTTATAAATATTAAAATATAGATATTTGATTGTTTTATAACAGTACCTTTAAAAGTTTCTTTATTCCTCGAACAGATTTAACAAACTGCTTTTGTTGACTTGAATCTAATGCAACACTTTCCTCCATTATAAACGAAATACAGTTTAGTTTTTTAAAAATTAATTCAAACCTACTCAATGTCGATTGTCGATAAATCAATAAAAGAGCATGGCATTTTGGCATATGTCATATGAGCAAAGAGTATAGATTGGTATAGATAATATACTGGGCATATGAGTTATGAACCTATGACACATGGACTATGGAGGTTAGAGACGAGGAGAACGATCGCCATATAACATAGTGTCCCAGAAATATAGACAAAATAAGGAGGCTCTGCGATCGCTAAGTTGTCTCAATAAAAGCGGGCTCTGTGCGCTAATTTGAAAAGATCTATTAACGTTTAATATAAAGTATAATATAGAGTATGGAGGGTAGAAATACAAGGAGTACAATGTTATATCAGACAAGTTGAAAAATGTCCATCTGTAAGTTAAAAATCTTTGCTCAACTGACACGCTTTGAAGCCATTAACAAGAGAATTCAATTGAAAAAACAGTTTAAAACCCACCAGAATGGCCCTGGCGTACGTTTGGTAGACTTGCGTTCACTGTATTTTACTTAATTAATGTTTCAAATTTAAAATCTATTATAATTTACCGTAAGAACGTAAATTAGTATTTGTTTATAGACTAAACGTAGGACAGTTTATTCAAACCGACAACCTTGACATGACTTTAAATGAAAAGTCCTTGTTCCGTTTTACTTTTAGGTAGGGATCTCTATTTTTTTTTTAAATACAATATAACCTATGTTACTCGTAGAGATGTAGTTTTTTAGTTAAAACGTAAGGCGTGTCTCCTGCTCCTAAAAATAACAAAACAACCTTGCAAAACATATTATTGTTAATTTAGCATTTTTAGTCTCATGCAACTTTTAAACACTAACATCAAACATCTACTCGAAATAATGACTTTGGACGAAGAAGCTTCACGTTTATACTTATATTCTTCTGATCCGACAGTGAAGCATTCCCAATAATGAAAAAGAAACGTATTTTTTGACGTGACAACGTCTTAAATTAGGTTGCGGCTGGGAGTCACTTATGAAAAAGTGTAACGCTCGGTAACGTTACGATGAGTCACCGAACGAGAGAGAGGCCCGCCGAATGCCTTGCGTCTCTCTCCCACTCAACTATGATCGGTCTGCCGCGCGCGCAGCACTAGAGAATTATTATATAATTATATCCTATTGTGCAATTTAATTATATTCATATCAATAAATATTCTACCGAGAAAAAGACGTTGTCACGTAAAATCTTCGCCCGTAAAACCGACTTTACAGGCAACCATTTTTTTTTATTCCAATTCTTATTAAAATACACACAATACAATATAGTTAAGTGAAACAGATAAATCAGGAAATACGAAACGCATTACATAATGTTCGCAAGCAACGATGTAATGAAATTACCCTACTACCCCTAAGCGAACACTTGGATGTTTTCCGTCCGCCTCGGATGACATGTTTGCTTGTTTTACCCACCACCGCCACCCTTATTGGACGATTCATCTTGATAGTACTCCTTATACTTCTAAACTCCATGGTTTAAGACATCTCTCATCTCAATTCAATTCAATTCTCTTGTTAATGGGTTCAAGCGTGCCAGTTGAGCACAGACTTATGGAGGGTAGAGATAAGGAGGACCAACTCGTACACGAAAAAATGGCAGTAAAAACGCGGTAAATTAGGGTGGCGCCACATTGCTAATGGATAAATTTTAAAATCTTATTCGTGGTGGCGCCACGGTGCAAGTGGGCTAAACACACTTCACTCAGTTTACCGCTGCTATGTTCACATTGAAACTGTTCGCACGCTAGCGCTATTGTGGTAGGTAATGGAAACTTTATTTTCAGTATACAGCTGGACACGTTTTCAAATTTCCCCCCATATGAGTCGGTTCTCCTTATCTCTACCCTCCATACACAGATTACTTCGCCAATGTCACGTAGAATGGAGAAGACACGAAGGAGATTGGTCGGTAACATAAGAGTCAATAAGTATATTTAAATTATAATTGTATAAGGATTTCAATTCAATTCAACTCTCTTGTAATGGCTTCAAGCGTGCCAGTTGAGCACAGATTACTTCGCCAATGTCACGTAGAATGGAGAATCTCGGAAACTCTGAAGCATTACCCGCCTGTCTCTGAAAATTTGTAGAATCTATAACGCGCTGTCGTCCTTGGTTCTCCTGGTTTCTAATCTCCATGCTACAGAGCATGGAGATTAGAGACCAGGAGAAATTGCCCTAGAATGTAGTGTCTCAGAAATATTGTCAAACTAAGGAAGCGCTGCGATCACTATGTTGTCTCAATGCCTAACTTCACGTTGTCACAATAATGACAATACTCATTAACAGCTAACTTCACAGATACTACTTATTGACGGCAGCGCGCTATAAACTCTACAAATTTTCAGAGACAGACGGGTAATGCTTTAGTATGAAGCGTTGGTTCTCCTGTATCTAACCTCCATGCTCTGTAGTCTGGGTCACTGTCAAATGTCAATTGTCAAATGTCAATTGTCAATACGAAATACGAATTACAATCGTGAATCGAGCCAGGTGAAGATCGATGTTCAAAACTAATAAATAAGAAATGTGTTTGTGACATTTAAAAAACAATATTAATCAATTAAAATTTCAACCTATTTAATGTACGCATAAGCTGTAAACTAACATTAACAATAATTTAAATACAATAATGGCTACCGGTACTCTCAACCAATACATTCAGACAGTTGAGAGAATGTACAGACTTGGAGAAGGTGATGATCTCGCACGACTTTTGTCACTAAGAGATTCACATGTTGCGAATAGAAATCTGCGTTCAAGTGACATAGCTTCTCTTGTGGAAGGCAATTGTGTAGCGCCTCTCGATGAAGTTATTATATGCCATTTATTGTGCGTAAAGGTATGTATATACTCAAATTTACTTATTTAGATCAAGACGTATTTAAGTTTAATTTATCATAACTTGAATTAACCATAAGTATAATTACAGGCGTTATATGAAAGAGAATATTTAGAAGCTTATAGTCATCAAAGCCAAAGTGTAGTAGCAATAGTAAGAATACTACAAAATCAAAAAGAGCAAAATTGGTGCCTCCCTCTCATGTACACTGTATGCTTAGATTTGCGACTGGTGGCACAGAAGGCAGAAGCATGTAAACGTAAGTGTTTTAATATATGTTTTAGTTTTTAAAACATGTATATTGTTTACATGTCTTTATCATAGTATTTAAAAAACTGGCCAAAATAAATCTATTTATGTATAGTATTCATTTACTCTTCAATTTTAATAATTATTTTAGCAATAAATATGAAAATGCTTTTTTTTTAATTCAATTACAGCTCAAAGTAATGGTAAAATATTGGAGAAAGCTGCAGAAAGTTTACTTTCATGCTTTAGAGTTTGTGCTGCTGATAATAGAACTTCAGATGATGACACCAAAAGACTTGGTATGTTATATCTAGTGAACCAACTCCTGAAAGTGTACTTTCGAATAAATAAGCTACATTTATGTAAACCACTTATAAGGGCAATTGATTCATCGTCCTTATGGTATCAATTTCCATTGGCTCAGCAAATTACATATAGATATTTTGTTGGACGCAAGGCTATGTTTGATTCTGAATACAGAGCAGCAGATGAATATCTATCCTTTGCATTTCAAAACTGCCATAAAAAGAGTAACAAAAATAAAAGATTAATCCTCACATATTTAATACCTGTTAAAATGTTATTAGGCTATATGCCAACGAAGCGACTCTTGCAAAAATATGACCTGCTACAATTTTGGGACTTAACATCTGTAGTAAAAAATGGTGATCTGCGCGGCATAGACAAAATCATGGAAGAGCACGAGTCTTTTTTTATTAGTGCTGGTATCTACTTAATTGTAGAAAAGCTGAAAATGATAGCATATAGAAATTTATTTAGAAAGGTATATTTGGTAGAAAATTCACATCAGATTGAAATAGCAAGTTTTCAAGCAGCTTTGCAAATTATGGGACAAGAAGATGTAGATTCTGATGAAACTCAATGCATTGTTGCCAACTTAATCTTTCTGGGCAAAATTAAAGGCTATATTTCATATCAACATAAAAAAGTTGTTGTAAGCAAGCAAAATGCCTTCCCACCATTGTCAAGTTTGTAATCTATTATATTAAATACAATATTTTTGTCTTATCAAAATGTTTTATTTTTACTTTATTCATAAAAATCGTTGTTTTTCTATTTAACTGAATAAATCTAATATCTGTCACTGTAAAATTGTAACAACCTTTAGATTATTGTTTCACAGTTTACAATCTTGTGAGAAGGTAAACTAAACACTGCTAACATACTGCTTACGATATAAGGCATTATTTGCTGAAAGATTTGATGTTGAAAATGTCAAACAGTTTCACTTTGGTTGATTATAATTTATAAACTACCGAAAGTATTTTCAATTTTACAGTGACTTTTCTACTACCTTTTTACAAGTAGGTATCTTCACTATAAATGGTTTAGTAGGATGTAAATGAAACACTAATGACATTAACTTTTTTATTAAATTACAATATATTTCAAAGAATAATATAAATATAATAAATTTTATGCCGATTATTAGCATCAATCCTAACAATGCTGAATATTTAAGTCTTGCCATGTAATTTTAGATTTTAATAGATTTCTCTAAGTCTTAGTTTTTATATAGGTATAGATAGATTTTAGGATAGAAGATAAAAAGTTCATTGTGCTGTGCTTTTTGTACTGAAAATGTGAATTATGCTTTGCGAATCATGTGATATGTTTTTATCATTTCTGATATGCAACTTTTTCAACTTATACATAGAATTTATGTAGAAAATTAAAACTCAAGAATGTTTGGTTAACTTCAGATGGGAATGAATCTACATGGAGTGAAAGTATTTCAGAAAAAGCACACCACAATGTTTGAAGATGAAGTAGAAAAATATGTATTAGAATCTGACTAGATGTAATAATGATATTTGTGTATTTGTTTTGGTTATAGCGTAAATAATTTACTCTATTACTAGTCTCTAGATAATTGCAGATAAGATTGTAATGGCTTATTTAATTTAATATTAAATAAGTAAACAAAATGTTGTGAATTTAAAAATCGTTTCAGTTCCATTATCCATTAAAGATGTACCTACTATATTAGTATGATACTGTTCACAAAAGTTTAGAGTTATGCTTATCTGTAAATATCTTTTCCCTCTTACTTCATATAGGTACAATGATTTGATTATAGCAACGAAAATTTTCAAGCATGTATAATTTACCTAAAATTCTACTAAAATATTAAATATTCCACATTTAGTTCTAAACATAGCATACTTAATTTTAAATTATAAACTAAAAGGAAAGCTTCTACTAATTTGGATACAATTTACTTGAGATTAAAATGTTATGAATTGTGTGAAACCAATCATCAGGTACCTTTTAGTATACCAGTAAATATAGTATTTTAGTCGCTTACGAGAAATTTAATATCGGCGATAGTACACATTACCATATTTCGCAGACAGTCAAAAGCTCAAATAAACTTAGATACTAGACTTTGGCCTTATAAATTCCTAAGGGATATAGCAGTAGACCATTTAAAAAAAGAATGGTGATAAATACATTTTTTTTTTCAAATAATTATTTATATATTAGTTTTATTTCCTCTCGTCTTTTTCTTTTAAGTAGATATTACATAAACGAAATTATATTCCAATAAGATTTTTTACTACCGTTCGTTTTATATAATATGGTCTACAAAGGAAAAGAGATCAAATCAAATTGGCAGGAGCAGTAAATACGTTAGATTCGACACATTTAGTTCCTTTCGGTGAATGCGAGTTTGTGCAGAGGCGGGCCCTTCAGTAGCTCGTCCTTGTACGCGGCGAGGATGGCGCGCGACACGCTCGGCTCCGACGCGCTCGTGTCCAGGAATTGTCGCATTATACTTTAAAAGAAAATATTATAAAATAAATAAATAAATAAAATATGTTGGGACATTATTACAATAGCGCCACCTAGTTCCGTAGTAAGCTACTTACGTGCTTGTGTTACGGATACCAGATAGTTGATATACTACACATATATTTTTTTGAAATACATACATATTATAAATATAAACACCCATGACTGGAGTACAAACATTCGTGATTAGCGAATGAATGCCCCCAGCGGGACTCGTACCCGCGACCGCTGGCGCAGAAAGAAGGGTCACTACCAACTGAGCCAAACGTTTCGTCAAATAAAATACTTTACATCTAATAATTAAAGCATAGCAACTGTAATTTAAATCGCATTTGTGGTAGGACATTGATTTTTAACGGAAATGCATTAAATTAAGATTAAAGTACTGTAGGTGACGAAGGTAATCGTGGGAAGTTCAACATTTATTCTCGCCCATACTCATTAACCCGTCAAGCCGTTTCCTCAATATCAACTATAACTACTAACTGCCTCGTTGGTGTAGTGGCTAGCATGTACGGTCGCACACCGGGAGGTCCTGGGTTGGAGTCCCGGGTCGGGCCAAGTTTGGTTATTGAGTGTTTCTGTTTTGTAAGCCTCAATAACAGCTCGGAGTTGGGAAGTTGGCGGTGTTTCACCCCCGTGCCTCGGAGAGCACGTAAAGCCGTCGGTCCTGCGCCTAACTCTCACTGGTCGTGTCGAGCATTCGTCCCACCGGAATATGAGAGTGATATGGAACAGAGAGTGCACTTGTGTTTGCGCGTACACTCGTGCACTATAATATGTCCCGCGCAGATGGCTAGTCTCAACGAGATTGGCTGCCGTGGCCGGAATCGGTCAGGAGAACATCATAAATATCAATAATTTATAAAAGAACGACAGTCGGTTTCGCCTACGCGTTTTTGCCATGTTTCTTTATTTTTTTATAATAAAAGTACTAACCGGTTAGCTGGAGTAAGTCCGAGTCCCTCCCGCGCCTGCAACAGCTCGGGGTGGTCGCTGATTGTATCGGTGAGTGCCGACATCATCACATCTGGAATACACATTAATATTATAATAACAATAATAAAATGTTTTAGTTTTAGTATATATATTACTAACGTATTTGAGGTTAATAAGCGCTGACGATTTAATTATTCATGTAATATTATAAATGAGACCAATTTGAATCTGGATGCCGCAACTTTGAAATTTCGAAGTACAATTATTTTTTAAACTCATTAACGAACTTTAAGAAAGTGTGTGTGGGTGGTTTCTCCGCCAAATATATTATGGAAACAATCTAACAAGTAAGTAGGTATAATAATAATATTATATTATAAATACATATCAAAGCGATAAAATCTACCGGCAGCCGATAAAATAATATATTAAATATATTGTGTCCGCATTTTAATATTGGGGGTATGCAGGATAAATATAATAAAAGGCACAAGTTAGTGAAGCAAAGTAAGAGGGAAAGCAAAGATAAGTTACTAGTTATACATCAGTACTGGTCGATACATAGGGCCGACCTAGGCTCCAGATCCAGCACGTGAAATAATAAAAAAAAAGTCCCCGACGAATTGAGAACCTCCTCCTTTTTTTGAAGTCGGTTAAAAAGTGGTGCTGCCAGACTTGGCTAGAAGTCCGCCGGTTTATCAACCTGCATTTGCGTTTATCAAACAGCATGGAAATCCGTACAGTTGTTTATGCATTTATCGCGGACAGACAGACAAGCAGACGCGGCCGAAGACTGTTTTATAAGTAGTGATGTCATACGTGTATGTGAAAGTAAAGTATATTTGAATAACAATAAACTAGATAGTAACCGAGCACTTTCTTCTGTATGGTGCGCGAGAGCTGCCCGCGCTGCGCCTCCAGCTCGAGGAAGGCCATGAAGCGCTGCGTGGCGGCGCGCGCCGACGCCGGCTCGCGCAGCAGCGACTGCGAGAACATCATCTGCAACCAGTCACGACTCGTCTGGCTCACTTGGCAGTGTTGAAGCTTCATCTCATTAAATTATTTCATCAATATAAGTTATAAGTTATTTTTATCAACGTAATAATGTATTCCTATTGCCGTTTATTTCCATCAGGCGTAATATATTTGTCAAACCAGGCACTGACGCGGACGGTGATTTAAATTTTTTTTTGTACTTTTCTTATTCCTAATAAACCATGAGATTGCGTGCTGCTTGGTCGTATTTCATTTTTTCAATTATTTATTTAAATCCCAGTATTTAAAAACCCCCTATACGAACAGGTAGTGACCCTACTTTCTGCGCCAGCGGTCGCGGGTTCGAGTCCCGCTGGGGGCATTCATTTGTTGTGCACGAATGTTTGTACTCCAGTCATGGGTGTTTATATTTATAATATGTATGTACTTTTGGTTTCGGAGCGTTTTTATTAGCACTTGTACTAATTTAATTTAACTAAATCTAAATTAGAGAATTAAAATAAAACAAAATGAGACATGTAGCCGATTTGAGGCTCCTTTAATGTCTAAAGTACATTCTCGGCCGGCGGATGCCGGGCGGGCCGGCCAGACGCTGAGTTAGCGTCTTTATAATTCAATGAATCTTAATCTAGGGCGGATGGACGAGGTGTAACCATAACTATGTATTTAAAATTTATATGTGTAGTATATCAACTATCTGGTATCCGCAACACAAGCACGTTAGCTTACTGCGGAACTAGAGGGCGCTGTTGTAATAATGTCCCAAAATATTTATTTATTTTATTATTTATATTTATAACCAGTCGTTAATGTTAATAATAGCCTTTTATTACTAAACATAGGTCCCTAAGTTCGGTGTGCTTTTTGGCATAGGCTCCTCCAATTCCTTCCAATGGGCCCTGTCCCTTGCTACTCTTAACCAGAATGGTCCCGCTATCTGTGTCAAGTCATCTTCCCATCTCCTGGATTGACGACCCCTACCTCTTTTACCGTCTCTTGGTCGCCAGAGGGTGACTTATTTGTTGCTCCATTTGTTAATGGGGTGGTGTTAATGTTACTCCATTTTAATCCTTATTACTGCGATGGTTGTCTAAAACTTAGTAAAGTTGTGGTTCCCAGTCTAAAGTCTGGTATTTTTCTATCAATAAGTTCTCAGTAATAATTTTTTTAACTGTTAGTGACTGACTGAGAGAGTTACGCGATTATTCGACATTACAAATGAAACTACTTTTCGGATTTTGTCGCGGATTTATTTTGATTTTTAGTTCCCGACGTTTCGAATGCTTGACAGTAATCATGTCTCTCCCGTGACCATGATTGCATATTGAATGATGATGGTAATCATCTCATCTCATTTATAATGTTAGTAGACTTGTGAGTTCAGATAAAAATTGTAATAAGTACTTTATTTAATTCTGAATAAAATATTTATTGAAGCCCCACTCGACTTTGAAACTAAAAGGAATTGAGCTTATCCCACAAACGTTATCCTCGCAAATTAATATCATAATTATTATTAACAACTATTTCTAAACAAAAAACCAAAATAAAACGGCGCACCTCGTGTTTTTTTAAAAAAAACATTCACCACACTAAATTTAATTTTAAAGAGATTACACTACTAATGTACATTTAAGGTCTTCCAAAACATACTGTATTACCGCGACGACGAGACGTCCCGTGTTAAACTAACTTTATTTTATATTAAAATACCTAATTCAGGAGGGCAATTGCAATATTTTTATAACTTCTTAAATGTGCAACTTTATACCTTAGCCAATTGGTAAATGATTTCTTCGAGGGTATACTCGGTGTAGAGGGTGTCGGCGGCGCGCAGCTTGTCCATCATCTCTTCATACTCCTCCTCGCTAATGATGGGGGCCTCACGGTCGTAGTCCGAAGTACCTTGAATCAAGTTAATTATTTTAATATATACTTTATTAAACTGTGGTAAATCTTAATTTAATGTTAGGTAGGTACACTAAATTGAATTGTAATTATTTTTAGGGTTCCGCAGCCAAATGGCGAAAAACGGAACCCTTATTGGATTCGTCATGTCTGTATGTCACAGCCACTTTTTTCTATAAGAACTATACTGTTGAAACTTGGTAAGTAGATGTATTCTGTGAACCGCATTAAGATTTTTACACAAAAATAGAAAAAGAAAACAATAAATTTTGGGGGTTCCCCATACTTAGAACTGAAAGTCAACAATTTTTTTTCATCAAACCCATACGTGTGGGGTATCTATGTCTAATCTTATCTTATATCTTATCTTATTGTATAGGTCTTCAAAAATGATATTGAGCTTTCTAATATCATTTTTTTCTAAACTGAATAGTTTGCGCGAGAGACACTTTCAAAGTGGTAATATGTGTGTTTGTTTAAGATACATATTGAAGACTAAGATTGCAACTATTCTAAGGTGAGTTTCAATCCAGGTCAGGGCTACCTTTTACCTTTTTACCTTTAGTAAATTTATTAATTTTTAATTAAAAATTGGCTATAGTATAGTATACGCCTATATGGCTATAGTAGGTATACCTACTACACCTGATCTCTCCTATCAGATCGTACTGTGATCGTACCTACCAAACTGTGTAAGGAAAAAATTAGCTTTACTTATGCATTGCACTATTAAGGAAGCTCCATAGTAACATAGCCCGTTGAAACGGAAATTTATCACAAAACGCATCTGGAAAATGACAAATATAATCGAGATTCAAAAAAAATAAAGAAATCTTAAACTCACTGATGATATTGGTTTGCAGCATTGGGTCGTAAGTCCTCTTCACGGGTTCTTGACGCAAATCGTTTGTAATAGGCAAAGAAGGGATCACTCCGATGTTATTACCCAAGTCCCAATTTTTGGCGGACATCGAGCGGGCGACATCGGGCCTGCCCGCGAACGGGAACGACTGAATGGGCAATTGACGGTATTGGTAGTCCTAGATTTTGATAAAATTGTCAATATTACTAAATGAAATATGTTTTGTTCTTAAAAGTAGATATTTTAATAATATAATATGAAATTATTTAATTATACACACAATATATAGGTAGAAATAAAAATATATAGGTACTATACTATAGTAGGTAGAAAAGTTTGTAGGAAATGTGTTACTTATTGTCGAATCACATCAGATTAAAGTGAAATACTTGTACCAAATGTCAATATAGCATAAAATAAAAATTAAAGAAAAATAATTTTACTTCAATTCATCATCATCATCATCAGCCCTTTTTAACGTCCCACTGCTGGGCACGGGCCTCCCTCAGTACGAGGGGGATCAGGCCATAGTCCACCGCGCTGGCCTAGTGCGTGTTGGCGGACTGAGCATGTCTTACGAAAACTTGCGAAGTTCTCTCAAACATGCAGGTTTCCTCACGATGTTTTCCTTCACCGTAAGACAAGTGGTAATCATGATAGAAATGATTCGCACATGAAAATATCAAAGGTGCGAGAGCCGGATTTGAACCCACATCACTTGGTTATACAAGCGACGTGTTACCGCTGGGCTACCACTGCCTTAATTAACTGACTTCAATTAAAATATATATATAGGTATGATAACAATTTTAAGGTTGTAAAGTGGAGGATGGAAAGATACCGTAGCGAGTTTGTAATACTCTGTGGACTCAAACCACTAATTACCATAAACATGAGCCTCTCTAGATACGGTCGCATACGTAACGGGGTGTTGAGAGTGTTAAAGTTACTTTAACGTTCTCTTTTAGTTATTACAATTTGGAACCTAAATAGGTTATGTAAAACACACATTACTATTATTATAAACACATATTCTTAAACACACTTTTTCTGTCATTGCAGGTTATTTTTTTTTTCATGTACTAGGGTACTAGGTAATTTAATTTAGGTACATGTTTAGATAAAACTCTTATGAAATATTATCATACATCTTATATGTAGTCTCAAATACATACTCGGAAAGAAATTATTTTAACAATACTACCAGAACGTATTGTAAATATCATTCTAGTTTATAGAAACAGAATTAAGTTAAATTTACCGGATTGACTTTTAACAACAAATAATCGTATTTTAATAAATACCAGAATGTTCTAGTAAACACATTTTAGTAACCAATGCTAACAGCTATTTAAAAGTACATTTTATTAATGTAAAGAGAACATTTCAATAATTGTAAAGTATACCATCCATAATTTGTTTGTTGTTGCTAGCTGTCAATTGAACAATACGATATTTAGGTTGTCTCTAACTGCTTTAGTTGTTAAAATAAGCTAGATATCATATAGTATTGTTAACCAGATTATTATGTTTTGTGTAACATGAGTATTGTCTATCAAACGAAACGTTGTTTACATTTGCCAAATATATTGTATGGTTTGCTTGAACTTTGGTGGGCAGCACTGACTGGCTGCTATGCTTGTCTTGTCAAGTTGTCATTTCATTTTTCTTTCGGACGGAACGTGCGTGCGGTTCGGGTGTGCTACTAATAGTTACTTTAATTATTATTTATTATAGTTACTAATTACTATTGTTTGTGTTGTGATGGACAAGGATATCAACCAACTTTTAGAATCGTGGCAGTTGGCCGAGTACATACCAATGCAAAATATAAGTTACATAACTTTAAGGTTACCAATATAATAATATCTAAGACCGACAAGAGCCTAGCTCAGTTTTGTTTTAATAATATAAAGTCACAAACGATTGTTTTGTTTTATTTAAAATTCTTGTTGTCCATGGCTTGTACTACAAGCCTGCTGCAATTGGTTGTTTAAAAAAAATGCATCAATGTTTTATTCTTTGTTTCACATTATTTAGTAGTAGTCCGGTCAATTTAGACATCCAAGGATACAATAACTTACAATAAGCTGATTGTAAGCAGCTTATTGTAAGTTCTTGTACCCTCACCCCTATTTTTTCGTCTAATTTGACCGGGCTATAGGTGATTGATTGGGTCTTTAAAAAAAATTACATAGTTACCGGTGTGTTAAGAAAAGATCAAATCTGTAAGTTTAGTTGAAAAATACTTTCTTGACGAAACTGACAGATTTTAACTTTTTATTAACATGGTAACTATGTACATTTTTAAAAGGTTCAATCAATCTCCTACTAAATAATGTGAAACAAAGAATAAAACATTGCTGTAATTACTAAAATATAATAAACTGAACAATATAAAATATAGTAAACTGAACACAAAATATAGTAAACTGAACAAAATATATAGTAAAGTGTAAAAAATATGTAGTTTGACAAAATCTCAACTTGGTAATATTTGCATTCAATTTGTTAATGGTCACTATAATAATCTATAGTCTCTACTAAAAATCTGGTTATCTCGAAAATAAAGCATGGTGTTACGAACGATACCGATTCCGTTATATTTATAATAAAAATTATGTAATTAATACAAATAGGTTTTTGTACACTATATATTAATTTTAATGAAGTGTACCAGCTTTATGTTTAACTGTGCTTGATATTCTTGTAAGCTATTACCAGATTTTTCTAGTAAACTCGACAAAATAGTTAGCTGTCGTATATATTACACGACAATCTGCTTATGCTAACTATATTCTGGTTACCTAAACTAGAATTTT
Source organism: Boloria euphrosyne (assembly GCA_951802675.2). Lineage (NCBI taxonomy): Eukaryota > Metazoa > Arthropoda > Insecta > Lepidoptera > Nymphalidae > Boloria > Boloria euphrosyne. The sequence goes on from OX637877.1 coordinate 9,033,696, forward strand.
CTCTCCGTGTATTACGTATTGTCCTGTTTGTATTTATGTATGTCTACCGAAAACTTGCTAGGTTCGCTTAGAAATTAGACAGACACATACAGGTATCCTCTCGATGTTTTCCTTCGACGTATGACAAGTGGTAATCATGTAATAGCAATGATTCGAATTTCGCATATGAAAATATCAGATGTGGGAGACCCGAGATTTGAACCCTTTACACTTCCCAAGAGAGTGCATCTACCACTCGGCAAGCACTGCCTACATATTGTTCTTAAGGATTAATGATTATAATCAATAGAGTCTGATATAGTGTACTGTGTAGACAGTAGAAGTCATATAAATATAGTATAAACTAACAAACCCGGCCTATTTCTCTGGGCGTAAATTAAAATAATTAAACGGTTTTTATATTTTTTTAATAAAAATAGTCTCCTTATAACATTGCGAGTTGTGACTGAAAATCCCGTCAAAATCGTCAGACGTTTCAGGGATTAGCAGGAACGAACAGAGAGACAGGCAAAAATTTTAAAATTTGATTTTTTTATGTAAGTACCTACAGTAAGTATATACTTAAATATGCATTTAGTGAAAAGCTGTTAATTTGAAATTAAGAACAGACACTTCAATTTTATTTATATGTACTGATTATATTATAAAGCCCGAATATTTTTCACTTAATTGCGACTAGCCACATGTCCCCAAATACATTATTAACGTCTCGTCAAGTCGTATCGAATTACTTCAGGTCATTACACGACCAAGGTGAATTATAACACCTTATAATTAAGTTAGTGAAAATCGAAAACTATTTTATTTTGCATCCTAATTTGTTTATATGATTTAATTATACGTAAATGAATATTTCGGCCTTAGACATGAAATCGATGGAGAGATTAGCTCTATTTCTACCCGACTGCGTCGAAACCCAAATGAAGGGTTGAGTTTTTACTACGAGCTTGTATGTAAGTACATAGGCTTGCCTTTTATTGAATAATCCTACATTCATATTTCATCTTTCCTCCTATATTTTAGTTCTTATTTAACTTAGCTTATTTAGCCATTTTTGCATTTATATATTTTTTTTATTTTAATTGTTAGGTTGTTAGGTAACAAAGACGAAATAGTACGTAGCCTTATCACACATTGACATATTATAATTAAAAAAGATGAAAAGCCCTTATATCTCAAAACTCATGATAATTAGTATCAAATAACTACCATATAGCGTATGAACATGACAGGTGTAGAGTTACTCTACCTATATTTACTTTAGATCTTTGTTAGTCACTCATAATAATAGAAATATGTATAAAACAATAGATGTCTTTGATGTTTAATATATTGTAAATTTTCTCGTTACCTATAAAAATACCTAAATGGAATAATAATTATTTTACAACAACAAACATTTGAATAGGCTTTTATAAACGTACCTTAGCGTTTTGTTCCATAATTATGTTTCTCAACTTTTCTTGTTGTGCGCTTTCTTCAGCCGCCTTCATGTTCTGAGAGTAATGAGCTCGGAGATATTCGATGTTGAACTTTATCTCTTGCAGGAATGCTATTGCCTCTTCTTTAGACATCTGAAATAGTCCAAATAAACACCCCAAACTATAATTAACATTGTTGACTTATAATTACGTTAAAGCTACTTGTGTAAGTAATTAAAGCTGACAGTTTGCTCTCAATTCTAACAATCGAAAAATTTTTGTTGAAGTCCTCTATGCCTACATTTAAAAATTATAAATCCTGCAATTAAAGTAGCTTTAAACATCTCTTTAGTTACGTAAAATTTTAATATTTGAGAAATCATAATACCGCCTCCTAATAATACTTTCGCTCAAAGTAACCTAAGCATATTAATCCCGTGCCGACCCATTTTATATAAAAGATTTTATAATATACGGTACTGCCAGTGGTTTATCCCGAATTTGTAACTTCAGAATCACTAAGCGAAAGCCTACTACCTAAATATGGTAATTCACAAAGTAGGAATGTGAAGCTTTGTCTTTGTATTAACTCAACCATTTAAACGAAGAGATATGACTGAAATTGATATACGAGTATGTTAGCATTTACAATAGAATAAGTCACATTGAAATCTATAATCTATCGATTACTCATCCGATTCCTATTGACTTTATCGAACACTTTAATAACAATATTCAATCTATGTTACCTAAGCTTTAGAAATTAGATCCCTTTATAATTACAGCACATGTATGATCAAAGGAGGTCGGCTGGTATCAGCTCGTTGCTTTATAAATTGGTAAATCCAGTTAGGCGGTGGACCGGACACGTGCAGAATCAATGTACTATGTACTAGTATGAATATTTTAATGTTATTTACTACATATTACATACACGGTAAAAAAATAATTATACGTTAAAAACAATAACGTTTTCACAATAAAGAATTGCATCCTAGCCTATAAATATAAATAGGTACCTAATTATAGGTTTATTATGTTGTTGAGACAGAACGATTTACTTATTTCCATAGTACGCTACGAGAGTTGATACACTTCATATCAATTTTCATTTTATTTCTGACATCAAACATTTCAATAAGCATCCATTTTAATTGCACTCTGCGGTAATGTAGCTTCGTATAAGTAAAAAAAAATCTGGATTGGATCAATAATTTCCAAACACAAAGCATACAAATTGATACAAATGTTACCTCTTTATAATATAACTGTAGATAGAAGACGTAAAGATATTTACAATATAAGGAAGTCATATAAAATAGCATATTTAGATAAAATAACAGAAATTAAATGCATATAAGTAAGTAAGTATAAAGTAACAATTAAAGCCATTTAATACCATAAAAATAATAATAAAAGTATCGGTTAGTAATTAACACGCCTATAGATAAACTTAATGCAAGTGCTACGATATCTACGCATCTGCGTTAATCACAAATATATGGAAATAAATAAACGTAAAATAATTTAAATATTAAATTATATCAAATATATAAATATAAATAATAATTTAAATATTAAATTATATAATTCAATATGGCTACGAACCATTCCTTCCTGCAGGAACTCCTCTATCGCAGTGGTGACGCCGCGCTCGTCCCCCGTCCAGAACACGTACTCCGCCATGTCCAGGGGCGTGTACTGCATGCCCGCGTACGGCGAGTAGCGCTCCATCTAATCAAATTCTATTGTTATACTGATATTCCTCATTTTCCGACTTCGAAAAGGAGGATTGAGATTATGGAAAAATTTCTTCATCATGGGTTAATACTTTAAAGTGATTTTGTAATGTATGTACCTTTTTCAATATTTTTTTTTTGCTTAAATATCTTGGGACATTATTATAACAGCGCCATCTGGGTTCGTGGTAAGCTACGAAGCTTGTATTACGAATACCAGATGTTGATATTACTAGTTACTACACATATAAACTCTAAATACATACATATTATAGTGAACACCCATGACTGGAGTACAAACATTCGTGCACAACTAATGAATACCCCCAGCGGGACTCGAACCCGCGACCGCTGGCGCAGAAAGTAGAGTCTCTACCGACTGAGCCAAACGTGTCGTTGTTTTGTGTGTTTAGTGACAAAGATATTATTACTAGCTTTTCTCGCGACTCCGTTCATAATATAGTGTATGTGTAACATGCTACTACTTGTAGGCTTAACCTCAAGTCTTAACGTGCTAACTGCTAACTTAATATACTTTCTCAAAAATGGGGCTATCAAAAGCAAAAAAGATTCATTCAACCCGACTGGTAGTTTCAGAGATCCGTTCAATGGAAAAAAAAACAAATAAATCACTTACGAGTATGTAAATTGAAATCTGATATTACTAACATCATGTAAAATATGCTATCATTATTTTATGAAAGAAAATATCACGACATCAATTTATAATAAATACAAAACCTGTATTATACAGAAGAGGGGTTTATATTATAGGATCGTATAATGATCTTGTCTGGCTCTCGATGTCATCGATTTCAATAGGCTAGGTATTCACAGAAAGAACACTATATTGTATAGATAACATTTTTCAAGCTTAAAAAGAAAACATCACTCAAAAATATAAGAAAACTCTCATGACGAAACTCAGTCTGGCAGACTCATAAAGTACGTTAACGACAACATTTACTTTGGGTATAGTAAGTAATTCTATTTTTAGCGAAATTGGAGATAGCTGTGAGATTGCTCTTATTAGGTTTGATTGTTGGCCAGGGCCAATATTTACAGTACAATATTATTAAAGGACAAGACTCCCCCTCGCTTCACTCGGGTTCGTCCCTGTATTATAATATAAATTATAATATAACGTTTTAACGGTTAGCATTAGATTTATCAGAAATGAGATATTTACCGCAGTAAAAGTCCTACATGTTGTTGTTGGCCCGGATAACCAAATCCATAAAAAACAATTTATAGACTCTACCCTTGTATCGATAATAAAGACTATTTAGGTGAGAATATCCAAAAACTCCCGATTTAATGTAGGTACAGGATCAACTTATTTTGAACTTTATTCTACGCATAAATTACCTTATATCTTACTACAGTTCTTTATTAAAAAAATATAACGTATAACTATTATATTTACGTTATTTTTAATTTCCTTGGTCATGTCGGGGTTGAAAGCTCTTCGTACAGCGGTATGGCCATTCTGTGGGTTATTCGTAGCCGCCCCCGGTTGTACTAATCGCGCTGCGCCGTGAAATATCTAAAAAAATGTTTATTATAATAATATTTTTAAAAGGCTTACGGTTATATTTATTAATATATAAACAGTATGTACTTTGTAGTTGACTAGGGCCTTTGGGCCATGGAGAGGGTCTGGGGGTTTAATGCGTTTAATAAATAAAAGTTGAAAGATCATTCTATTTGTAAATAAAATATTTAAAAAAGTCAATATTATTTGATAGAACTAAACATAAATAAAAATCCATAAAGTGTGTGGCAGATGTTTTTTGGTCTTAAAAGAAATCGTACCAAATGCCAGTGTAGTCGAAAATACCAATATTTCAACTGTGACAAATAACAGTCAACCCTTATGCCGTTTTTCAATAGGAGCACGTGTAACAGTCGGGGGACCCTTATCCACGTTTTACCTCCCCCGCCTCGCACGATTGCCTTGTCTAAAGATTTTTATAGACGTATACGTTATAGGGTTTACAGAAAAAAAACGAAAATCAACCGTGTAATGTAAATGAAGCCGCGTAGGATATACGGCTATACTCTCTGATCTTACCTTCGTCGTTGTTTCTTCCGGTGCCACAGTAGTGGATACAGTCGCGTCCATCACACTGATGTGCTGTCCGTCTTGCACTAGCACTTGGTGCACACCCTCAGCCGGCACGTCTAATTTCGCTTGGGCGTGCACACGAGGCTTCTCGTCTCCGGTCGCATCAGCCGTCGCATGTTGCTCTAATCGTGATACCAGTTCCCCGTTTTCTTGAACGGAATCTACATATTTAGGAGATTTCTTTCACTTTTACAATTTTATTACGTAATTTATAATATATTTACTTATACGTCTGATTTTATATTCTTATACCTATTTTAAATAATTTAACCGTTTTCTTTTTGAATTTAAAGATAATAGAAACAATCAAAGAAAAAATTATGAATTATGTCATCACATTTACAATATTCATACTAACAATGTAAAGCCCGTAATGCCTAGCATTATATTACGAGTATGAACGTAAGTAACAGTAGATTACGAAACAATGACATTACGTGTATAGTACTCTCGGGAAACATATTTGCATTATTTTCAAGGCAAGAATTCTAAATTACATTTTGTTTATAGGATATATTTTGAATATATTATTATTAAAATAAATAAAAAATATTTATTAATCTAAATTCATAATTCATATACATATTATGAATTAAGATTAATAAATTTTTTTTTGAGCTAATTATTCCCTGAAGTACAGAAAACTTTTAATCAATTATTCCATATTATTACGAACAAGACATTTTCTATGTTTTTTATAGATTTATAGAATATGGCCTTTCTTCATTTTGACTTTTCGTACAGTAATATTGGAGGTCCAAATCTTATTATTGTGTCTCTTCCACACGTGTTTCGCACCACCCGCGAAGGCCCACCATATACTTATAGCACAGATAACATAATACTATACTAGTACTTATAGGTATATATGGTACGGTACATAGAACAGTAAATCACTGACGGTTTTTGCTATTTGGTTTGGTTGCAAGAAAGCTAAATCTTATTAATATATAATATTTTTCATGTGTAATATTAGAACTCTTGACCTCACGATCATCATATAATTCCGGGAGATTAAGATTTATTCAATACTAGTGACTCACCCACGATTCGCTCGGGTTCGTCCCTACGTATAAGTTTAAGTTTTTTTATTATTATTATTAAAACCTTTCATGTTCCTAAGGAACATACAAAAAAAGCCGAATTGGTCGAGCCATTCTCGAGTTTTGCGCTTAGCAACATACATTCATTTTTATTTATAATATATATAGATATAGACAACAACTTACCAAGACGATGATATTCCACGTGTTCGCTCTTCATTCCGGGAACAATTTCCTTGCTTGCCTCCTCTGCTGAATTATGAATAAATTTATATGTATGAGTTTATTATAAGTACTGCTTAATATTCACATTTTGTCATATTATTATAATTATAGGAAGATAAAAATAACTATCCGAGTAAACATTACAATTAAGGTTTGTAATTTTAGTAAGATAAGACTGAAAACAAATATTTAACTTTATTAATTAGCGTCCCATGAGGTGCGAGATTAAAAATTATTTCTATGGCTCTCATACGATGGCATGGCATCTCATGGTATATTTGTTATTTTTTTCCGTATATTACATAATATTAACAATATTTTTTTCCGCAGTTCGATGACAAAATCGTAAATGTTTCACTTTCACTCGAATCTTTTATTCGCCAGTAAAATCTCATGCAAGTCAGGTAAGCCGTCCCTTTTAGCTAATCTCTGTGCCATCCAATCCTTTTTAATTTCCCGAGATAAGTCTAGTAGGTTTTTCACTCTCCCTCGAATCCCTTATCGTAGTAACAATCAAATTTTCAATTATAGAATGATAATTGAAATTAAAATTTACTAATTTTATGGTTCAGTTTTTTAAGCTGTTTTACGACAATGTAAGCTATATTTAAAATACAGCATCGAGGCAGTGAGAGTGGGGTTATAAATAATAAGATAAGAGATGTTGGACATTTGATTGGAACATACATACATATACATTTGTACATAAACATATAGTTAATGTGATAAAAGAAATAAGTACGTAAAAAAGTTTGCTTAGGGTATTACAATTTATCAAAAAATACTTTTATAATCGATTAATTTATCTGCTTTATTGACTTTCTGATACCGATAAAACTTTACCGAGCGGAAACCGCCATAAACACGTCACATTACATACTATTGCCTTCTATCTATAATAAGAGCTTTCGGATATCAATTTAACGTTGTAAATGTTCTACAAAATATAGTCATCGAAGTAGACACTAATAATTCGATACAAGACGTGTATAATTATAGAAAATGTAATGTATATACGATTGACTTTGATAATAATTTTTAGAGAGAAAAGATTTGCACTAATATCTAATGGTATAACTGAAATGATTGATAACTATGTATTATTCATATTATGTTAACGTTATTCGTTACATACTCGTACATACGTTATACTTATTCTAGACTCTTCGTCAAATTGACTCTGTCAACAAGTGTATCTAATTTAGTAGAAAATCACATTCACGACATTTAAAAAACCTATTCAAGAAATACTAACAGCTTTTCTAAAAGCTTTTTGTCTTATATATAATAAAATTGGATGGACCTTTTCTAAATTAACGCTACGAAGCGAGAAATAAGTAAAAAGGCTCTTAAGAATACTTTTTCAATTATAACGAGATGTTTATTATATTTACGAGGCCAAGCATCGCCAGATGTTCTATAATCGTGAATGCTATAGAGAGTAAAAAAATGAACGTAAAATAACATTTTGTAACTGTATAATTTTCATCTATTTCATTATTTATTATCGTCAACGATTGTAGGATGTCATGTTATGCTCGAAATTTTTTCAAGTAAAGAAGAAGAAAAATGCTTACCCATTTTCAAATTTTCCAATTCCTTCACGGGAGCATCCTGCATAAAACAATTATATTAATATAAACAAGAAAAAAAACATATTCATTTAGTCATTATCACACAAATAGAAAACGAGGATAGAGACGTTAATGATGTAAAAATCAAAGATTTCATAAATCAAGTGTATTTACACTGAATAAAAATATTAATTCAAGGGCGCACACCGAATGCTCTCGAAAGTAAACGGCCTACTTGGCGCCGAGAAAGTTAATTAGCCGTCATCATCCAAATCCATCATCAGCTTAATGGAGCGGGTAAGTTCAAACGCGAATCGATTATGATCGATTACTTAGCCCCTACAATGAAGACAACTGACTTATTTAATTAAAATAACATTTATATAGTAATGTAGAAGATTTTATATATAATCTTTGAATAAAAAGTAAATAATATTACATATATTTTCATATGATTGTAGCTCTTTAATTTAATAATTTCTAGCAAAGATTGAAAACAACACGTGTAACGTGTAAGGTACGGCACAGGGCGCGATATATTTATTTTAAAATTAAAAAGTTAAAACTAAATTAATTTAATTCATTATGTACATTAAATTCAATTTTTTTATGAAATTATCTTTGTACTTTTTTACATCAAGATTCTTTTTAGGGTTCCGTACCTCAAAAAGAAAAAACGTAATCCTAATAGGGTCAATTTGTAGTCCGTCTGTTTGGCTGTTAGTCAAGACATTTAGGTTTCTAGGTTTACGTAAAAAAACATACGGCCATTTATACCGCAAACATGTATATTTCGGCACTCTTAGGGTCCTTGTACACGCTTAGAAAACTCATCGTGTTACGACAAGAATCTTTTCGGATCTATCTGCGAAAGTTGTCTTATCTGCTTCAGACAAGAAAAATAGATAAGTGTACACGATAAGATTTTTTTCGCGCTGTGTCATGCGGCGGTAGGGTTCGGTAGGGTGTACATGTTAATTTGTTTGTAAGACTGGGCGGATTATATTGCGCGGCAAGCTTACCTAGATAATACTGTTAGAAATTTTTGCATTTTAAACAATTTTTTTCTCGTATGAAATAATTATTTTAAAAAAGTATAGTATGTGTTATGTAGTAATGTTATAATTTTTCGAGCACTTTCAAGTGGTTAGCTTATCCGTAGTTTTTTAGAAAGTAGTTAAATTAAGTTTTGTTCGTTAGTATTTCAGAACTAATTTGAACACGTTAACAAAGATATTGTACATTAGGTAATATGGATAAAATAGAAGGATTCGAATCAAGGCTTAATTCGAATCATGATTCGACTTTTTTGTTGGGTGATTCGAGTTGATTCGAATATTAATTTTAGATTCCAGACCTATAACAAAAAACAATAAATTGTAGAAACAACTATACAATGTAAATGTCAATGTCCACACATAAAACATACTCAAACTACCTGAACCACTCCGCGGCTCGCTTACCCCGCACATCTCAACACAGATCGCGTCGTGTCTAGCGCAGACAAGATATTTTTCTTGCTTATCGACAGAGCTATGTACACAGTTCTTGCGTAGGCCCGGCGACTTTTCTTAGCGTGTATAAAAGGGGTTGAGTTAGTAGGAATCAAAATTTATAGGGTACTTACGTTATCCTAGAACTTTGAAATTTGGCAAGTAATATTGTCTTGTACTACGAGTACAGGAAAAAATTTGGGCGAATCAGATTTTTTATGAAGAGATTTTTTTACGAGCCCAGAGCCATAGAGCAAATTTTAACTAACGTTTTACTTAATTTACTTTTTTGCTTTATTTAAAACTTATATGTATATATATTTAAAATGCGTTAATAGCATTTTAAGTAAGATATTTGGGCAAAAAATGACCTCTCTAATAATAATTTATGTAACGTAAAAATAAGTGAATGTTGTAAGAGCATGACTTCAAAGCCACAAATCTTATTTGCATACTTTGAGCCAGAAAGTTCTCGCCTTGAATATTAAGAAACCGTACAAAATAGCAGGGTTTTAATATTAAAGTAGAAATAAATACTATATATAAAACTTTAAAAGAATAGATATTACATATTTTCTTTACATATAAGTTTTTATTTTTCTTCATTCTAACCAAAACCTAATGAATTGTATATTGGTGACTTTTTTTAATCTAGCTGGATATATTAAAATGAAATAAAATTCGTTTAAATACTTTGAAAAACTAATTTTCTTGAGCAAATTAAAAGTTTTTGAACTTACGCTTTTTGTTTCTTCAGCCTCTTGACCTGAAACAAGTTAATAAAATTTTAGTTAATTTCTTTGTCATCATTAATAATAATAAATGAATAAAGTATTTGTTATTTTACAGACACAATGTAATAATGTAAGTGAAAAAATGCAGTATTTCTTCTAAGTGTAAGTACCCCCAGTCTGCGCTGAATACATGAACCTCTCTTCATATTATCGCGCATAAAATGAGATGGTGTATAATGTATATACTCGTACATATTTGTATCAACTTAACCAAATGTAACATTTTTATATTACTAAACCTATAAAACATAAAATCAAATTTACAGATTTTTTTATTAAGTATACCAGGGATTTATCTGATAATCCACTATGGCACCAGAACAGTAATGAGCATTTTCTTACAACTAAGTCAAAATCTATTTGCAGTAAAAGACAGTTAAAGTCATAAACATTTACTGTACCCCATATAAAGCCTGTCACGAGCAAAGCTTTTGCCAAACTCGTCCACTAACCCAAATAGAATTTATATGTAGGTCAACTACGCACGTTTTACTTTACATCCATAATACATAAAGCGACTGTAGAGTGTGTTTACGCAAAATATGTTTATTGCGTACATATAATCTTTCGGAGTGAACACGAGTATTAGGTTCGGTTCGATCGGGTACGATTTTATCATAATGTATAAATGATCGATCAAATGCTGGTAAATGATTAATCGATATAGCTTTCCACGGTGTCACAACCGAAAGAATTTTTTCAATTCGGATGTTCGAGTGAAATTTCAATCTACATGAGACCTGGTAATTAATGAGCGATGAAGGAATTTCTATTAAAAATATATTTAATTACTAGCAAACCCGGCCCTTTAATTAAATGGTTTTTATAATTTTCCAATAAAATAAAAGTGACCTAAGTTACTCCTTATAACATTAGCTATCTGCGAGTGACAATCGAGTCGAGTGAAAGGTCCAGCCGTTTCAGAGATTAGCCGGAACAAACGGACAGACAAAAATTTAAAAATCGATTTTTTAAAATAAGTACCGTACATACTTTCATATGCATTTAGTGCCAAGCTGTTAAATTGAAATTCAAAATAGACATTTCAATTTTATTTATATGTACTGATTATCTCGCACAAAGCCATCTGATGATCTAACAATAGCAAATATTTACTGTCAATTTGTGATATCTATAAAATTCGCTCCTTACAAGAAAATATCTGATTTGTATTATAAATCAAACTTATATATCTATCTAAATTGAAGGGTTTCCTTGAGCAATACTGTAACATTATACAAAGGCAAAGACCCGTAACGTAAAATGTAAAGATCAAGGACAAAGTAATAAAGATTTTCGTTGAAACTCATGCAGAACTCCCGCCGGAATAAGATGTATTGGCTGAATTTTATTCTAGCCCATTGTGTGACAATGTTCTATTACTATTGATGTATAGGCAAGAGAACTTTGTGACTCAGTTTAAGTGATAATTCACTACAATAGTACGTGAAATAGTTACTGTAACGACCACTTTCCAATGTCAAGTCTTATTAGACAGTCTTTATTGGTAAATTGTTTGTATTCTGAGCTCCGAACAAACTTCGTCGGAAGCATATAAGTATATTAATAGTATATTTATAGTAAAACATAGCAACATAATTTTTCCTTACGCACTTACGCAGTAAAACACAAAGATACACAATGCAGTAAAACACTGCATTGTGTACTTTTAAAGTGGACAAAACTTCTACAAAGGATCAACTTTCAAAAGAAAGGAATCATATACATACGACGTTTTAACTTTTAAGCTATTATGCTTGAGAATGCAGAAGCAAATATCCGCTGGGTTATTTGTGCAGGCTTTAAAATTCCTACTACGCGTGACTGTGTCCTGATACTCCCACTTGTATTAAGTGTTTTGGACAAGAAAATTCATTTCTAAAATATAAATTATTTATGTAATAGTATATTTTAGTAAATTATGATAAATATTTAAATAAGCATTAATTTATATATTTATTTTAAACTTCATAGAATTAAAAATGAAGATAAATTAAAGAAACAAAATAAGAGAAAGAAAACTTTCATGGAACCTACTTCTCGAGGAATATGAACAATACTAATTGTTTTCTAAACAGTAATGGGAGTAGCGTGTAGCCGTATAAAATATTATTATTATTAGTAATAGTAGCAATATTACTAAAGCAAATAATAACATATTTATGTAAATACGTAATATTATGGCAACTTTTAACGTTAGCTTTTACGCTTCTCAATTCTCAATTCTTCTCAATCTCAGACTACCCTGACTTTTGAGTTCCAGAGCCAAATGAAAACCAAAATATCTGGAGTACTAATATTTGAAAATATAAACAATCATTGATCAAATTAAATCAAAATACTCAGAAATTTCATACATCACAATGATAGGTGAAGTCTATATTACAGGTTCAATAGTCGGTGATGCATTCCAAGATACTAACAGTGCAATTTATTCTACTAGTGCAACGTCAGACAATTTACTACAGAGCATGCACATCACGAGCAGAACTTAAGTATACTCATTGTATACTGAAGTATTTCCGTTCGTGAAGTGCCTTTGTACTACATCATTCGATCTCGGCAATTTTCTTTTATCCGTTGTCAGATTGATGACAATAATTCGACCTACGTAAAGTATGAGAACGACCTATACATATACATATTTATAACAATACGTGTCATTAAATGTATTTTGTTTAATTGAGATATTTTTATGTCTTCTTAAGTTTTTAGTTACACAAAACATTGTATTTCAATTCTTGGACAATCATTTACGTAAGCCATTGAAATTAAAAGAAAAGTTTTCATACCCAATTAAAACTTTAGGTGAAAGGTTGTTGAGAAAACAATGTCACGTTGTTCATTATTGTGATGACACGTGCAGGTCGAAGCGGCATTATTTGTTAATATAATAGTCCAATTTCGCAGTCTATTATGTTCTAATACTGCCACTAAAGTCAGTCAGCTCAAGGGAGACTAATAAGAACCGATTATTTGTGGAAGCTTCGATTAAGTTTGTCAGTGACAATGAGTAGAATATTAAAGAGTCTCCTAAAGCTAGTGAAATGATAAAAAAGTCAACATCTGATGATAACAACTATTATTATTATTAGTAATACATAAAATAATACTTAAGTAGCATTGGCAAAAGTATACAGTACCTACTAAGAAAAATTATTTCATACTATTTTAACAAAAAATATTCGAAAATAAATTTAAATATTATATTATCAAGCACTAAAATAAGTCAACAAATAAAAGTATAATATGTAATTGAAAGATATACTTATCTACGGCGCTGAAATTCATAACATTATGCTTAGAGGAAAGAATTGTCTAAAAATCAATCAATCATTAAAAATTTTAAGGTAATATTCATATATACATATATTTATCCAGTGAAATGACAATAAGTAAAATTTAGATAAAACTCATCAATATGCTGACTCTATGTATACTGCACCGGTATTTGTGAGGTGACGTCAAGCGACGTATACCCTATATACACATATCTAGATCCTAGATCTAGACACTAAATCATCAAAATTCTCCTTATTATCACCATAGATTAAACAATCCACACGTAGTTATTTTAATTTTTCAATACCCTGTAATATATTTTATAAAATGTTAAATCTTTATTACTAATTAAAGCAATGCATATTTTTTTATATATGTATTACTTTGGATTTACATTATTTTTTTATATGTATATAGTTCACATTTCGAATACAGATTTTATTTGTTAGAACTTATAAATATCATTTTATCGTTATGAATTCATATGTTCCATTTCAAAAATTAAATCTAACTAAGTATTTACATAATCTTTTCCACAAAGTATTCAACAAATGAGAGGTACATGAAGTGTTAAAATATGCTCCATATTCGGTAAAAAAATTCAAACTGCCTGTAAATTAAATTTCAACGTCGGAAAAGTGAGTAGGCGTTGAAAGACGAAAGGTCAAAGGTAATGTTGTTGGATTGGACAAAGTTTCTTTTCTAAATGTTCTTATATTATGAATCATTACGTTTTGAGTAAATCATATTATAGATTTTCATCATATTTTTTATTTCTGTACATTACAATGGCTTTGACGTTGATTTTACATTTTTTTTTAATATTCTCTTACGAATTATTTTAATATATTTAATTCCAGCTAGGAAAATTATATTTAATAACCATTTTTGTATACGCACCAGCTTAAAACCAATTAGTAAACTACTTCCGATTTCTCAACTTAACTTACCTTTTATAAGGTAAACAAGTCAATTATAATATTAATTGAACTCAAGAAAAGCTTTATAACTTTAAATGGATGTTACAAGATAAGATACTATATACACTGTCATCAGTGTACGCAAATTTCCTAAAACTAATTTGGTTTTTTGTCATTAGTAAAGGATTTTAACATATAAAAAGGTTCTCATAATATGGTATCAAAAATTAACAAAATTAACACCGACATACCATAAAAGATACACCAGACTATTAATATTCAACACCCGCACATTTTAAAAAATGCGACGAGTATGTTTTAATTTACATATATAACATAGAAGTTAGTGGTCGGCTGATATAATTAAAGTGAAATTGTTATTTATCATCATAAACAAATCATGGTACCCGTTCAATTTTGTTAATGTCTTCAAAGCGTGATCACATTTAAAAAGCAAAATGTCATTTTATTTTCCTCTATCCTGGATAAGTCCGTTTAAATGAAAGTTGAGACTACAACCGGATTAACGCAAAGCTGCGCTCAGACGTCATTACCTAATGAAAACTGTAGAACATCATAGTATACTCACATCTACAAAAAACATAGTATATATTGGTCCTATGAGAAATACAGCACACACATATAGCTTTTGGGGCGTTCCACGTGAAGCGGACAGGTAAAAAATGTCGATGTTTCCGATTTTAGTTATATTCGATTCAGTTATACCTACATACGTCCTCGACTCAGATATGAAATATTTTTGCGGTACGATGTAAAGTTAACGAGTTATAGGGCATTGAAATTCTGACTAACTTACAAGTATGCTCTGCTTTAGACCCAAGTATCAAGTGTTATTAAGTTCTAATTAAATAAACAAACTAGTGGAATGTATACTTGACTTAATAAGCTTCCTAACTGTATTTTTGGAAACTATAAAAATATTGTTTTTCTTTATGAATTTCGCTATTTTACTTTTCAAACTTGATTTTTTCAAAGTTCGACGTCTTTAATTTTTTTCATTTTTTTTCTCAAAATAGGTATTAGTGTACAGATAATCCTTGCTAAGTTTCATAATGGGCCTAGAAGTCGTTTGGGAGCTAGACCAGTCGCAACCCCGGGCCGCGGCGCCCGCGTCCGCCGCCCGCTAGCGATAGCTTATAGAAATATTGAAGAAAAATGTTTATTCACAAATTTTTACAATTTTAAAGGCGTCACTAATACTGGTGCGCTTCACCAAGATATCCTCAGCTGTCGGAATGAAGGCATGGTCATTTTTTGGGTCCGGTATTATCACTGCAGACGAAAATCTGTTTTTTAAAAACCATCCGTTTTCTTCAATGTCTTCTTTTTTAACATAATAGAAATTCGTTTGCTGCATTGATGTTTTAGCCCATTTGTACAGCCATTCCGCAGTCGTGATTGCCTTGTCGGACGCCGACTGTACACTAGCCCGTACCTTCCGGCGTTTTAAAGTAGCACCAAGACCATCACACTGCACTTGGCCATGTCAAGTGGCATGAAAATCAAAATCTGCATCTGCTCCAAAATCTTGATTATAATGAAAAAGGCACTATTGTTACTTAAGTCGTATTTCACATAACGACATTTAATTTCATTATTTTATAAACTTAAATAAGTATCTTTTCTTGTTAGGAATTGTTATATTGATTTCTTTTATTAACTCGAACACGATATAAACCAATAAATTGCGAAATTATATATTAAATATTATCTACAGACTATTACAAACAATATCATTTAAGATAATTATTTAAAACTTTCTTTAATTGAATATTTCTGTAAGCTATCGCTAGCGGGCGGCGGACGCGGGCGCCGCGGCCCGGGGCTGCGACTGGTCTAGCTCCCAAACGACTTCTAGGCCCATTATGAAACTTAGCAAGGATTATCTGTACACTAATACCTATTTTGAGAAAAAAAATGAAAAAAATTAAAGACGTCGAACTTTGAAAAAATCAAGTTTGAAAAGTAAAATAGCGAAATTCATAAAGAAAAACAATATTTTTATAGTTTCCAAAAATACAGTTAGGAAGCTTATTAAGTCAAGTATACATGCCACTAGTTTGTTTATTTAATTAGAACTTAATAACACTAGATACTTGGGTCTAAAGCAGAGCATACTTGTAAGTTAGTCAGAATTTCAATGCCCTATAACTCGTTAACTTTACATCGTACCGCAAAAATATTTCATATCTGAGTCGAGGACGTATGTAGATATACCTCAATCGAATATAACTAAAATCGGAAACATCGACAATTTTTACCTGTCCGCTTCACGTGGAATGCCCCTTTTACCCTTTAATTTTTACCTTTAAATAATCGTGAGTTTACTTATGAAGATTGCTCTCATTTATATTTTATACCTGAAGATTGTTTGTGTTGATTCATTTTACGCATAAGTAAATATTTTCTGTTATCTATCTCTCAATTGAAATACGAATATTTCAGTACAGCTACACTGAAAAGAACGGTTACATTACGCCTTATTGACTCAAATAAAAGAGCATGTTTCATGTGTTTCCGGTTCTATTTAAACGGTACTCATACTGTTTATACATATAACTAATAGGTAATCTATACATGTAATAAAACTTAAACAAATTTAATGAGATGTATATATGTGTAAAATTTTTACTGTCCTTAAAATTAAAGAAGGCCTGCTGATTTGATTTCAACATATACTTAGAACAGACGTTTGTTCCTGTGACGTTGTTTACTGTAAAGCAGTTTAAACATCCGGAACAAAAGTAAAAATAAAACCCTAACAAAGTCCGAAAAGGTTGTTTTTCAAATACATTGTAAAATGTTATTTCTAACTATTGAAAAATAAGTAGGCAAGTATTAAATATATTACCAAAAATAGTACCCAAAAAAGGAGAACATTCGCGTGGGCGTCATACCCGCTGTCATGGTGGCATGTTTCGAATAATATAATACGAGTATCATTAAAGAACGTTTTAGAATAAAATGAAACGTAACGTACACTGTAACGTACAAAGTTTGCTTTATATATATTCGTACGTATTCTGAAAATCAGTTTTGAACAATTTATTACTTTATTACTGACTAAAGCATTATTATCTTGAAAAATATTTATTCTATAATTTTAATACATAAGAAACTGTTTTGGATGAAATTAAAATGTTTCAAGTCCGCTGACTGACAAAAGCCTTCTTCACGCACTAGTTGATATGAAAGTATAAGTAATTAGAATATCAAAAATCAAACTCTAATTAAAAGTAATAAAAAACATGTAGAGCTAAAAATGTTATTTCAATAATCATATTCATATTTTTTATCCTTCAATTTATCTCCATTTTAAAATTATTTGGACGTAGGTCAATTAGAAATGTTTAAGAACGAAACTGGAGTAACACGCAGGCACCATAGGGACAAGGACGTTCCGAACGAAGTGAGAGAAGTACAATATGTAGGTGATATGTGCAACGACATTTATTGCTCTACTAAACTTAAAAGGATTATGACCACATTTAATTACGCTATATATCAAATACATAATATATTGTAGCTTGCACATTGGTTAGCGCTTTCAAGTCTGACCGTGTTTAGGAAATTGATGAATTCAAAAAATAAAAGCACGTTGAATGACGTTTGGGCAAAAATAAGGCCGCTTTCTTCTACGCTGTCACTTCGATAGTAGGTCATGGGGTTCCACTATATTAAAAGATATTTACTTTGGGCGCCGTCTTCCTGGCATGAGACAGGTTAATATAGTCGTGTAGAAAATCTATCGTGTGAATTGCATGTATTCCTTTCTTCAATAGAGTCCGTTCCCTTTCTCACAAATAAATAAAAATGAACATTATATTAGTAAAATTAGCAGCCCAGCCCGTTTCCCTGGGCGTAAGTTTATGTATAAATAAATTAAACGGTTTTTATAATTTTCTAATAAAATAAAAGTAGTACCTAAGTTACTCCTTATAACATTAGTTATCTGCCAATAAAAGTCCCGTCAAAATTGGTCCAGCCGTTTCAGACATGAGCCGGAACAGACAGACAGACAAAAATTTTAAAATTTTTTTTTTGGTGCAAGTACCGAATATGCTTTCATATGCATTTAGTGAAAAGCTATTTATTTAAAATTAAAAATATTCACTTCAATATTATTAATATGTACTGACGAAACATGAACAGGAGGGAAATAAAATTAGTATTCATAATAAAGATTTAATACTTAGTCACGCAAGTGACGTTATTTAAAAATGCTAAACGAATGTACTGTACGAGTATATAACCAAAAGTAAAATATTTACCAAAACAAAAATTGACATTTGTACAGTACGAAGCAGCTGTTCTTATAAGTAGAAGTTATATTTATTGAGGTTGTACGCGATGTGCTTACAAGCTTGAAAGCAATAAGTTTGCCAATATCGCACGTCACTGGGTAGACAAAAAGCTCCATATTTTATTTGATTTATTAGGACTTAGGAACAAGTGAGCTTAAAAGAGATTAAACTTCCTGTAAGATAAATATAGTAAGAATATAATAAGCTTATATAAACAATTTTCAGATATATATAGATTTGAACCTACATCACACGTAAAAATGATATTTGGCAATCGAAGTCCTGGACAAAATGATAAGACTTTTGGTATATGGTTTCTGTAAGATAATAACTTCACTATAATGGTATATTATTTCTGACCTTGTCTATAGATAGCGTTGTCCAAGAGCTAAGAACGTTGACAGAAAAGAAAGAAAACACTTTCCACAAGAGCTAAGACGCGGATTAAAACTGTATATTATAAAGGATAGTAAATTTTTTATGTAAACCGCAAAGCTTTTAGCTACTGCTTTTATCTACTATGCTTTTAATGGATACATGGAACAAGAGATATTAACAGTAATTGGCTGAAACAATCCAATTTTAGTACCAACCCACGATACAATTAATGGCGTCCTTTGTTGAACGAAGTTCTAATAATTAGCTTTATTTAATTCTGTGAAGTTTTTAAATTAGGCACTAACGTTATATTCAAACATTGCTCTTATATAAGCGTGTAGATATATGTGCTTCCGATACTAAGACCACTGACCACTGTTATACAATTAGGCGTTAGTTATTTATTGTAAATCTAATGTAAATTTTAGTAAGACAATTGTAAACTATAATTTATACAGTACATAGTTCCATCTGTACTAGTTAATGTCTTCGGAGTTATGAAGCTATAAGTCAGTACAAAATAGGAAGAAAATAAGCAATAATTCAGAAATGAATTTAGAACAAAACGTATTAAGTATTAAGCAGTCTTGATACCACCATGGACTTAATACTGATTAAAAATTCTTATTATTTTTTATTGTGATATCAAACGAAGTTTTCTACGAACTATGTCATAATAGTCAACAAGCACAAAACCTTACCATTTCTTGTACATAAATATGGGTTTGTGTGGCTTTTTCATACTAGCTACGACGTGCTACGCCGTAGAATATTAAGAAACAATTTTATCTAAAGGCGTAGCGTAGAGCTCTAAATAATATGACAAAGGTGTGTACGTGCTGCACGAGGTAGTTAGTAAGGCGAAATATTTAAGTGAAATAATGAAAAGTGCATTTTATTTTTTATAAAATAATGTAATTTAATATAAATTTTCATAATTATGTTTTCTTTTGCAAAATTTTCATCGTTTTCTTTTAGTTGTGGTTATGTTTCTTGTTTTTTTTTTTTGTAAATATAAAATTAATAAAATGTTTGTATAACATAACATGCCATTAAAAATAATGATAAAAAATTGATTTACTTTTAATTTATTATTGAAAAGAACAAACATAGGTCATACGTACGTGTAAATACCATACATTATTTTATAGGTATTTCTTGTAAGTTGAAGTAGTTGTAAACATTGAGTCTTGTTATTTATAAAGCAAGACATATACTCGTAGTATATGTTGGCTCAACGAGGTGTGACCAGTCAGTGGATCGTTAAGCCTTTGATGTAAGCTCGCGTAGGTGGCACCTATGTAGTATCTATTTTGATAACACACGCATCACTTCTATAATAATCACCGATTTTATCGGTTTTGTGAAATATTATATTAAATAAAAGTACTTGCATGCTACTTTGAGAAAAAGAATTATTTGCGTAATTTATTTGTAATAAGTTTTGATACTTGGCAGATTTGATTAAGGTATAAAGAACGTTTGGTATTATTTTTAATTTTATTTAATTCTCAACCACTTAATAAACATAAAAACACAATTTAACTTGTATCTTTGAATAACTCAACCGTTATAATGGTTACCTAGTTAGGCATCCTTTCTACCGGCTGAGTTGACAGAGGTTGTTTGGTCCAGACCATTTACTTATTATATAACATAAAAGGTCCAATTGAAACCCATCCAGCCATGAGGTTCATGAGATAATATCACTCAATAAGAAGGTTTATCTCAGTCTAACAAATGCGCAGTTGAAAGGAGCAGGTAATTTAAATTCGATTATTTTCTTGAAATTACAATGAGAAATAGCGAACAATACAACAATATAATAAATAGTTTGAAGTAGGTAGGTATAGATAAGCGCTCTTATATAAAGTTTTAATAAATACGACTAAGTGGACTGGACGGACACTGTATTACATTCTTAAGCTTAACGAGTTAATGATATGACGTAATACGTTTAAGACATGTCCTAACAGCCGCCCCCGCCGTGGTCAAAATAGAGCAAGACAAGATATATGAGATAAATCGTACAAATTTTTGAAACCTAAGATATTTACAAATAGCTAGATTTTATCAAGGAAACTTTGTATCATACAATGAAAAAAATATTTTGCTAAAAACTTAAATTTGAATAATAAATATTTTATTACTTTACTGAAAAAGATGACAAACATCGATACAATTTTTAATATTTATTTTTACAAGAAACATATGTATGTATTTTTGAGGTCAAATAAAAATCGATACTAATTCTTATGTGTATACATTCCTATGTAGATACGAGTATGTCTACATATTATTATGAACATATATACTGGTAATCTAATACTCTTTTACTAGTGATTTTGGAATTTCTCACAATTGGGAATTGTAATGTAAGATTCGTTATTCTTGACTGGTGAAAGGCTACGTTCTCTTGGGATATTAGTATGTACATTGTACGCACTCGTATATCGCAAAAGTTACTGAAGGATTCAAGATAAATAGGCTACCTATTTATAATTTATTCCTTTAAAACTTTTATAGCGGCGTACGCATATTCTAATTACGTTATTATTTATTAATGTAATATTGTAAGGTAATTTTATTTATGATACCACCTATTAGCGGTCTTATTAGCGAGAGTAATGAAAGTATAGACAGAAAAGATGGCGTAGGAGTATTTATTAATTACGTTTTACGTTATGATTTTGCTCCTTGATGTAACGAAATATCAAACTCAGCTAATGACGCCTTTGCTCTGGATTTAATTATAAATGTGAACAAAAATGTTTATTAATTTATACATACTCGTATCATAACATAATATATTATTTATATAGATTTTATTGACACAGTAGGTATGAAATACGATATAATACTTATGTAGAAGTAAGTTGTATTTTTTAAATAGGGGAGTTAATGGAGAACATAAATCTATTAAAACTAAATACATAATATTATACCTTTTCAAACTGCGAGTAAGGCTTAAATGAATCTACGAACTCGAACACCAAATTTACACTTAAAGTAAATTATTATTTATTGACAATAAAAATAAGAGAAGTAAAATCCTAAAAACACATTATAAATTAGTGAAGTAATTATTAATACTTAATTATTATTATTGAGACTATTAATATTCATAAGTACTATGATCTCCAACACGTTGATGACGGGAAAACAAGGAGTACCTAGCTCTACATTGTATCTATTAACTGCAATATAAGCAGAATATAAAAGACTTACTTTTTAAGTTACTATATTGAATTACCCAACATGTCTGGTTTTTAGAACAGAATTAAATAGAACCTGTCAATACTGCCACAACGTGGAAAAGATAAAGTATTTTAATAACGTGAAAATATGTTTCGTAGGCCACAGACACGGCTTGTTAATATCTCTTCATATGTACGGGAAACCGCTAAAGTAATATGGTAGAGTACAGTGTTTTGTTTATTTTACCACACAAAGAAAGCCATGAAAAATAAATATCGCAGGTACTAAGTATATAAAAATAAAAGCAATATCAATGTCAAAAGCATTGTGAGCCAGCGCTGTGAAAGAGAACACAAACGAAAAATGCTCCAGCAGCCGTGTAACCTAACGATTATTACTATGGAAATGGGATAAGCGAGAAACCGTAGCACAATATTATTTTACTAAAAAGGGCCTACGTAATGTTAAATGTTAGTGTTTTTTTTATTTAATAGGTATTTATACTGTGGAATATTTTATTTTAATTTTTAGAAAACGTTGCAGCCCAAAGTCATCTTTCATTCACACTACACCATAATATATTTAGGTATAATACAGGGTATTACATAGGCTGGCGGCTGCCCACTGAAGTACATACATATACGCAATGAGTAATATTTGATATGCGTGTCAATTGGATAATTTTACTTGTACTGTGGTTAAACTGATATGACCCTACGGCCTTCATGGCTTATAAGGATATTGACACAATGTTAGTACGTATATAGATCTAGTACATGCAGTATAGACTATAAAAAATAAAATAAACCAATTCATGATATTATTCCTAACAATTTCATGATCACTATTTTAAACTATCAAACATTGTTATATATCGAATTATTATTTACTTTATTTTAAAAAAGTAAATTTAAGTGCTTATTTTTTCTTTTCTTTTAATAAGCACGTATTAAGCTTAGTAAGCGTATACATATATTCAAAATTAAGATTAAGAATTCATTCAAAACTTGTTTTTATTGAACGAAAATACTTATTTAAATTAATATTGTATTTTAATTTATTTAATTGAAATTAATATTGTATTGTGTAATATCTCATTTTAATTAATATTGAAAATACTAATTAGTCCATTGAAAAGTTACATTTAGGGTGGGGTTTTTTAGAGGCCGAAATTGTATTTTTTTGATGTGTATTTGTATCAAATTAAATTGTCTACAACTTTGATCCTGTTACTTTTTATTGAAAAATGGAAAATAAAAGGCCTAAAAATGTAACATTTCAATGGACTAAATGTATTGATTAATACTTTTTAACATTTTGTCTATTTATTTGTATCCTACGTACCTACTCCTAAATCATATAGCCGAGCGAAACTTTGATGAGTTATCACAATTCACACAAAGGCTCACAATAAATTCTGACTAAGTGTTGAACGGTTGCACCTTCAATCATAAATAAGTTCCTACACACGCAGATTTAGTTTGATAATTAATTTAAATTAATTTTCGTCATAGTTATATTTTTCATTAAAATCCTTAATGAAAAATGTCGATGAACGGAATTCGATCACGCTTCTATTTGATTCTTACCGAAATAAATATTAGACGATGAAAATCGTCTTATATATAGATTATTAGAAGAAATTAATTTTCTTGCGTACCTACTTAATGAAATACAATTTGTGAGGTAAACAAAGAAAGTTTTATTAAACTGTGAGTGCTATGATTAATCTTTGTAACAGCATAAAGAATATTTTTAATTTCTCGGCGTTAAAATTGCTACATTGTAGAAATTATGTAGGTAATTTAAGAGCAGTATTCATAATTTAATATTAACCAAAAAGACATTTAAAAACATTATTCACATATTATTATAGTTTGAACGTTGAACCTTTATTTCATGTGAAGAAAAATATCAAGAGACATCAAAGGTAAAAATCTTATAGTTTATTCAACATAGGAGTAAATCTGTTAAGACTCTGCCACTTACTTAAAGTTAAGTCCTCTACCTTTAGTTCGTAAAGAAAATATCTCTATCTTCAAAGGAACTGACAAAAGAAACTCACAAATAGTGGAACTTTTTGTTTTATGTAAGTAGGTATTTATTATGCTACCTAATAAAAAAGTACATAATGTTGATAACATTATTTCTTAATGCTTAAGTCATTTATTTTTATTTACCAAAAAAGACGTGATTTCCCACAGGCATACAACTGGAAGAATAATTTAAAACTGTCTATTAAAGACTTCGTTGTATATGAGCTGTTTTAGAGCTTAATTAATTAGGTATTTACTTATTTCAACATTGGAAAAATCAAGGTGTTTTTCTTATATTAAACAAATACGTATCCCTGAATAAGATTGAGTACCTATACAGTATTTAACCTTAATGAAGCTTTTAATATACGTTATAAACATTAAGTGATAGTTACTATCGGTTAATATCGCTTACCTGGATTATGTGGCATTGGAGCCGAGAGCGTGTAGGATATGTACACGATCAACAACGATACTGATAACCACGATCTCATCTTTACTGCTTTGATCTGAAAAAAACGTGTCGTGTTAAAAAGGTATATATAAAAAAATTAAATAAAACACAACATTTATTAAATGGGTCCATGGAAGCAAATTAGTAAATTGATTACAATGTCTATTACTTTTAATAAAAATGAAAATACTCAGTTAAAATCGCTATGGAGACAATTCGAAAAAATCAAATTATCGATCGATTTTAATATCTTTGTTGAACGATTTTTATTAAAAAAGGCTATATCTTAATAAATTATTATTATCATACAATTATATAATTATAATAACTTTTGAGAGTCTGAAGCCTTAGCATATCCCCTGATCATGTTTGCCGTAAAGCTTTAGAAACGTCGAGAACAACAGTTTTGTAATGAAACCATGACATAATCCGATATATTCTTTTGTTGTTTTTTTTTAATTATCAAATAAATTATGTTTTCTTCGTAAAGAAATCCGCCCTCCTCCTTTAAGATTTTTTAATAATTTTGAATTCAGTCATACGTTTACATTTTATGCAATATTTTACAGAATGCAGAGTATAAGAATAAATGTATACTTCTTGATAGACGACAAAATTTTAATAAAACACCACCAAGATAATTTAAACTCATTATATTTGAAAGTGACAAAAAAAGCAAAAGCTTAAAATTGAATATAAAATTCATTTTCACGCACCGCTAACAGCAAATCACGTCAACCTTTCGCAACGACGAATACTCGTAGAGATACCCTCGCTTTATGAGATCAGATGGCTCAGAACCCAAACAATTATCTGGATTATGCGCCTGATTGTTTACAAGGATTACGTAATATTACGATGAATATTCATAAATCTGTTTATTTTGGTTTACAAAGGTATCTAAGTTGTTGACAGGAATATCAAAATTTAACGGTTACGGTTATTAATAAATACTTATTAAAATAACAAATATTTTAATCTATACCTATTCATTTTTAAATGATAGTTAATAATATTATCAAAATTTTAGATGTAACTCAACTAACTGAAGCAATTTCACCGAATTATTCAGTTATCCCAGTCTTAAAACGCACGTTTGTTCAAAAACATAAACAATTTCTATTTATTAAGTACGTAGTAGCATTTTATTTTTAATTTAGTACACCAAAGACCTTCCCTAAAGACCGTCCCTAGGTACGTTATAACGGATAGTATGGATAGAAAGATTGTTATATAAGTATCACTTGAAAAATGATTGATCGGGTCCCGGTGGAACTTAAAAAAACTTCAATTTTCTAATAATCGATCATTTTTTAAAAATAATACTTAATTACTAAATGTTTTCATTGCCTAGTGACTTTCTGCTACAGACATATCGCACAGTTTGGAGTTTAGTAAAGATGTACCCACCACTACATCGCTAGCGAATAGCGATTTTTCTTAATTATTATACCAACGTGTTTTGTTTAAGAGCATACTAAGCATATTTTTCAGGAAAACAATATAATAAAATTCTTATCTTACTGTATCCTTATACTTAGGTATAACACAATTTAGTAATTATGAACTTGAAACCACGTAATGATTAAAAAACATTAAATAATTGAATATGTTATATTAGGTAACTTTTACAACATGACATGATATTGATATTTATTAATAATTCTGTTTCGATTAACTTACTTCAATTCAAAAAAAACTTTATTAATAAAATAACTAGCGTGTTACATTGTTAATTGGGTTTTAATTCAAAAAAAAAAAGATTACGAACCTACAAACTACTCACAGTAGATTATAAGAACGGCAGTAGCGCGAGGATCAACAAGTTAATGGACTATAGATTTTAAATTGTGCTCCAATTGCGATCATCTGATGCGGGATGCCGCTCTGGTGACCCAATTCCCGCACTCTTCCCATGTCCCCTGAAGTTTCTCAATTGCGAACACTACATTAATTCAATTAATATTTCTCCACCCCCAACTAGTTGTACATTTTCATCGATTGTTTTATATTTATCACCATAAATTTTCTACATTCGTTCCTCCTGCTTAGTTTTGAATTAATTAAAATATTTCTTTTAGAAATACTATACAGGAGTGTCATTTTCAAGCAAATAAATGTTTTCTTTTTTTCTTTTTTTTTCTTCTAAATTAATTAATAGTGATTTTATACCACGTTGTATCTAATTGTGAATAAAACTTTTATTTTAAAGTCTATTTTCTACACATACTCGTAAATAGAATTTAATAAATAAGCAATAGGTACTTTGAAAAAGATCTGCGTTTTTATTTCCTGATATCTTAATTCATATTTTTCAACCGACTTCCAAAAGGAGGAGGTTATCGATTCGTCTGTATGTTTTTTTTATGTTTGTTAGCTCATAACTTTGAACTGAGTGAACCGATTTTGATGATTTTGTTTTTATTTGAAAGGTACTTAGTGCTTCCCATGTGGTCCCATTTTAATATTTTCCAGTTCTGACAATGGCATCCATGAGAAAACCATAAAAGTCTTAAATTTGAATTAAGTATTTGCGCGACAAATGGACGAATAACTCAATATCACGCCAACCGATTTCGATGATTCTTTTTTTAATGGAAAGGATATACTTTAAGG
Organism: Boloria euphrosyne; assembly: GCA_951802675.2. Lineage (NCBI taxonomy): Eukaryota > Metazoa > Arthropoda > Insecta > Lepidoptera > Nymphalidae > Boloria > Boloria euphrosyne. The sequence goes on from OX637877.1 coordinate 9,061,322, forward strand.
GTAGTTTGATGAGAGTTTGGTAAGGTTCTGATGATGGGATCCATGACAAAGTATCGGAACTCTTCAATTCTTAGGAGCAAATTAACGATGCTCGACCGAATCTTTTATAGGCTATATGGATATTTGAGTCACGTACCGTAACTGATGATGGAAGGTACAACTCCTCAACGGTTAGCAGTTTAAAGAAAATTCTTTCAATATAATACGCAATTATGGACCGATAGTTGTATACTTTCAAGCTATTAGGTTTACCTCATAATAGAAGGTAATTTTTTATAGTCATTAACACAATACGTATCTACTTTCCGCTGGAAATTTAGAAATAAATTATTTTTAACAAAAAAACAAAAACCGACTTCCAAACTTAATAAATCTAAACTAAAAAGTAGAAAACAATACTTTTAAGGACTTTGTTAATTTTGAAGTCGGTGCCAGCCAAAGCAACATAACCCTAAATAGATACATATTCGATTAATCTATCAATTTGTAAACATAATCAAAATACCTGGCTGGCACCGACTCCAAAATTAACAAAGTCCTTAAAAGTATTATTTTCTACTTTTTAGTTTAGATTTATTAAGTTTGGAAGTCGGTTTTTGTTTTTTTGGTAAAAATAATTTTAATGTAAATTAAACGAACTCAACAAGTTGAGGTGTACATAGGTTTTAAAATGTGGTTTATTTAAATGGGCCATTACCTGATGCTGTTCTGGTGACCCAGTTCAGCGCCCTCACCCCCATCTCCCGGTATGATTAAAAATGGCTGCTACTTTTTATTTCATTCACACAATTTTTAAAAAATACATAATATAATCGTACAAGTGTACTAGATTTTGTTTATTGTTTATAATTTTCGATTTTTAATAATTTAAATGTGTAAATGTCCAAATTTGTAAATTATGTATGCAAATAAACCTAGCTACTGTAGCGGATTAACCATAGTAGCAAGAGTCGCAATTGCCACCTGATGTGACCTGAGCGTAACATTTGAGTGAAACTTATTTACACATGGTACAACAGCTTTGATTGCTCTTCTTTATTTGAACCAATACTTCCCATATAACACCTACTGTATAGTCTACAGACTATAAAATAATGAAAATAATGTAGCTTCCATAAATATATAGTAATATTCACTCTCGTCCTTAAAAGTTTATTATTGTTCTGTTTTAATTTAAAAGTATTCATGCATGCATTCATGCATGCTTTCTTAACCATCAAAATGTAAAATTATGTTTTTGTTAATTGTATTGTTCAATATGGAAGGCAAGATGTTCGTAATACAAGTTCACTTAGTCCGAGTGTTTTACTCGTAGACTCAGACTACATTTAATGTAGTCTGAGCTCGTAGATCTAGAAGTGAAAAAGAAAAATATTGTAGGCTAATCCCACAACCATGGATATAAAGCCAGGAAGAGAAAGAGAGAGAAAATATATTACTAATTTAAAGTACATTATTGTCGAAATATAAACTTATGTTAATAGCCTGAAAACATTGTATACCTTGTGATAAATATAAACTTGCAAATATAAAAAAATGTTTTCGTAAATTTTCAATTGTTAGTTCCTTATCAACAATCTTCTTAATTGCCAGGGCAATCTCATCTCTGGCTTAGCGAGTGCATGAGGCACTAGAATTTTTAGACAACCATTCAGCTCGCAAGTTGTGTTTCGTCCCATGCCATTTCATAATTTGAAGGTTATACTTTGGTAGTTTATAATCTACCGAAAAGTAATAATAATAGTAATAAGCAGTATACGATAGTTTATAATCTCGCGAGATATATTATTAATTATTATGTTACAGTATTTACAATTTTACAGTGGCATAGGTACTACTCGTATATGTGACAAATAATCGTATTGAGTACTGCATTGTTTTTTTACCACTTTATATTTAAGAATCTATAGCAGGCAAGGGCGGAGGGCCTTTGAAAGTATTTGCTACGGGCCCGCACTTGCTTTATCCGGCACTGCCTAGCTAATAGCTATGTTTAGTTTATAAACTACTTGTCAAAATAATTGAAATCATAACTCTCACACCTACCTACAGAAATCTCATACCACTAGACAATATACCTATTTGAATTTTGTATTTACCAATAAACATACTCTATATTGAATATTAGTTGAAACCCTTAGGTTTAATCCACTCACACTTGACTTGACCTTGTTTTATTTAATTAGTAACTTTGTTGAATGGACAATTACTTTTACCGAGATGTCTACGTGAGGGTATGTATTTTGTTCATTTAATTACATACTTAGTTTTGTTAAGTGTAGAACAAAATATTTATAGAATATTTTTATTGAGACCCATGTACGGTGCACTGTTGCTCACGGTATCCTCTTATGTAATACCTATTAGGTCCGTAAGGACCAGGCCTTGAAACGGATATTACTATCTTATGCTATGTCTCATTTAATAACCACAAAATCATCTCCCATCTGTGCCATTGCATACTCCAACCACCAACAAATAAATTATTAACTATTTCGCTTACTAAGTATATAGGTACAATTTATTAAAACTTATAACACGGTCTCTTGTATACCCAAATAAATTGCGAGCTTTACTATTAAGGGGTTAATATTCGATAAGACATTTTATTTGCCCAATTATGATGGCGCGAGCCTGCGTTAAGTTCCAGTTATTGAGAATGATTGGATCATTACATTATGACGTTGACGAGGGTCTGATATTAAATCTCTACGTCATTTATTCATTATTAATAACAACAATAGTCTATAATATTTATAAATAGTTTTTCCCTTAATAACTACTTTGAGAATAGGAATTGGAAGTACCTACCAACTTCTAGCCATTAAGCATAGAAGAGCCACAGGAAATATAAGTATGTACTGACAATAAACGTTTATGACTCTTCTCTACAGTGTAAACTGTAGCTGAAAGTTGAAACTTCCCAACCATAAAATAACTATAATTATTTTAAGAACTATATAATATATTATAAGGACTTGATTATCTTTATACACTAATTTTTAACATCCGACTAACCGAACCGAACTTAACCCTTCAATACGTGAGGGATCGTCATAGTACATCACGCTTGCCAAAAAGAATTGTTGTCTATTTTCGAAAACTCCTCTCACACATGCAATTTACATCGCGATGTTTTCCTTCATGGCAAGGCACATGGAGATTAGAAACCAGGAGAACCATCGCTTCATACTAAAGCATTACCCGCCTGTCTCTGAAAATGTGTAGAATTTACAACGCGCTGCCGTCGGTAAGTAGTATCTGTGAAGTTAGCTATTTATGAGTACTGTCACTATTCTGACAACGTGAAGTTAGGCATTGAGACAACATAGCGATCGCAGCGCCTTCTTGGTTTGACAATATTTCTGAGACACTATATTCTAGGGCCTTGGTCCTCCTGGTCTCTAATCTCCATGGCAAGGCAAGTGATTATCATGTTGGAAATATTTCGCACTTAAAAATGTCAAAGGTGCAACCTCTTCAAAAATATATAAAATCTACTTTGGCAGGTACACTACCTATTCATTCCTTAATACATTCGTACTCGTCATTCTTAAAACGTACCTATTCAACACATTCTCATTTTGGTGCTCATTGTTATTTCAGCGCTCGGCGGTGTTTCACTTGTATTTGCGGAGTGGATTGTATTGCAATACAAAGGAATACAGGGTTGTGGTCAAAAACGATGCGGGAGTTTGCATGAAGTAAGAAGTTAATTTCGTTTTTAGAGCATTAAAATAAACACTATATTTTATTTATTGCCTTTTTTATTTTCCTTTCACTTGATATCCATATCAAGTGAAAGGAAAATAAAAACATAGTCCGCTATCCGAGTCCGTCTTGTTTTACTTCACTTTAATTTATGAATTATTGAAAATAAAAGTGGAACCTTTGCTGGCGTGTGTTTTATTAAAAATGTTATATTCTGAATAACGCTCCCCAAGAAAGAATTTCGCTCATTGAGTTTTCATTTGACGCCCAAGTCATAAGTACCTACGGCGTATATTATAAGGCACTAAGGAAATGATTCGCCATTTTTTGACTTCTGTGGTCTGCTATATTAGCTTAATAAATGGCGGCATTTAGGTAATCGTACAGGAACAAGAACCAAACTTGTATGCTACATTTCGTCGATTAGTATTTTTTTATAGTTTTGTATAATATATTATGTTGTCTGTTGTAGGTTCTGATTTTACAACGAATCGTGCGCTACATTTGATCAGCCTTAGTGATTGTTTTTTTTATATTCACCGAACAGTCTATATTTAAAGTGTATTCTAAACTTTACGCGACATTGGCGAAGTCGACTGTGCCTAACCGGCACTCCCGGAAGCCATTTAAGGAAATAATTGTATTGAATTGATTTTTTTTTATATCTGTAACGTCTGTCTGTGTGTTTTTTTTAACATTTTGTAAGTAGTCTACTACTTACAAAATGTTAAAAAAAACACAATAAGACATCAATTGATGCGCAAAAACCTGACAAAAATTGGAATGTTATGAATAAAACAAACGTCTTAAATTGACACCTTGAATTACATTATTTAGAGCAAATATGAATTTAACATGGTTTTTGTCATACAAGGGGTGTATTCCTTTCGCCTCACATAATCATTCATAGGAAAATACGGCAAGGACTATAAAATAAGATTAATGTACACACGTCAGTCTCAATTACGCAGCCAATCTCCGGCCGTCGGAGCAGGCTCCGACGCGATAACATCAAATTGGTTTCCTCTACCTGAGTAGTTCACTTCGGAAAGTCTTTACTACATAGACGACATTTTTTTTTTGTTTAAATTTTGATGAAAAAGGACATATTATTCAATCTAATGCCAATATACATAGATATGAATAAAATCAAAACTGAGTCAAATCTGTACATTAAATATTTTTTGATAAATTTTATTGCTATACTTTAAGTCACTTTTATCGATACAGAAGCCCAACCTTTTTCCGAGTTATTAGAATTTTTGTCTGTGTGTCTGTCTGTGGTCACAGATTCATATAAAGAAAACCTCTAGACCAATTTCGATGTTTGTTATAGTGATTGAGTGATTCGGATCAATATGCAAAATAAATAAATGATCTTAACATTTCATTTAAATTGTAGATTGGCTTTCCTAAAATCTCATACAGGAACCCTATTATTAAGCCTACGCTGTCCAACTCTCATCCGTACCCCTATTTTTCACAGACGATTACTAGCCCAGGAAAAATTCCTTCATAGAATCGTCCTTTAAGATATCACGTTTATTTTTCATAATAGGTATTATCTAAAATTCACTTAAATGAGTGAGTCGCTAATCTAAAATAAGTATTTTACATTAGCAACTCGCCCTCGCTTCGCTCAGATTTGTCAGGTTTTTCTATCTGGCTGTTAATCTTCGGGTTTTTTCCTATTTTTTGTTACAAACTGTAAATTGTTGTGTACAATATATTATAGACCCCAAAACAATACTTATTAAAATTATTATCTCCACAGAAAAACACAATGGCTGGTTTTTTTTTGGAATTTTATATGGGAAAATATAAAAAATAAAAAAAAAATATTTATTATATAAAATAAATAAATAAAAATAAATAAGCAAACGAGTTTTTTTTTTTAGTTTTAGAGCAAGGAAGCCGCAGGTTCAGCGAATCCCATTATGAGGAACACAATATCATTCAAATCAGTCCAACCGTTTTTGAGCTTTAGCAAAACTAACTAACATCATTTGATTTTTATATTTATAGATTAATCAAAGACAAAATTTAAATTTGAGTAGTATCTATATTTGACGTTGCCTGGTGTCGGTTAAATTATCTTCTGAGAATAGGAATAGCTGGTACACCTCCCACACGACATGCTTAATAACGTTCAAGATGTACAATTTGCTTAAATGTAAAACATCAAAATTATTCATCCTTTATAGAACAACTTGTTTGATGTGTTATTTTGGTGGAGGTGCTCATCCCACCAGACGTAGGTACCTACGTATGTTTACATGAGCATCTACTGAATTGACAATACGAATAACTCTTTGATCTTACGAAGTTATAAATATGTATAATTACTCAAAAAACGAGAATTATTGCATAATTTTCAAACACAGATACCTTAAAAAGACGTCTTTACAATTATGTTTTATTACTATTATCAAAGCCAATGAAACGTACGTTCTTTTCTTTACGCTGTGCTATTATTTTAACAGTGCAGACAGACGGTGGTAGCCCGATGGTAACGCGCTCGCTTGGATAACCGAGTGATGCGGGTTCAAATCCGGGTGTCGCACCTCTGATATTTTTATTTGCGAATCATTTCTAACATGATTACCATATTTTTTTGTCTTACGGTGAAGAAACCTGTATGTCTGAGAGAACCTAAGAAGTTTTCAAAAGACATGTGTACTCTGTAGTCCGCCAACCCGCACTATACCAGCGTGGTGGACTATGGCTTGATCCCCCTTGTACTGAAGAAGCCTCGTGCCTAGCAGTGAGACGTTTAAAGGGGCTGAATACTATTATATAAATGTACAAAAAATATGTTTGCCTTGTTGCTACTAGTACTTTTAAATTATAATGTGCCAATGATTGATTCCCCATTGACCATTCCATCCCATTTATTATTAGGACTTCCCTATATAGGTAACCAGTTATTGTGTGAGAATAAAAGTTTGCCCTCCATGTTGCAGGTCTCTACGATCAGCGTTATGGCAGTGCGTTGATCCGTCAGTCATTCAGGACAAAGCTTTTTATATGTATAGATAAGAAAGTATTTGTAGAAATAACGAAATCATTTTTTTTTTTGCTAATTTGCTGTTAAGTGAAACTATATTTTCAGATTTTTGTGAATTTCATGGAAAAATCATGGTCACAAGAGAGAAAAGATTTTAGAGGTATCAAAGGCAAAACAGTCTACCCACAACATTAACAATATGCACCAAAGTACTTACCTACAACCCTTACTAATATTGTAAATGCGAAAGTAACTCTGTCTATCTGTCGCGCTTTCACGCCAAAACTAGTGAAGTCTTAAATTAAATTTGGTCACAGATAGTCTAAAGCCTGAGAAAGGACATAGGCTACTTTTCAAGGCGAAAAAAGAGCTGTAAGGGGTTGAAATGGGGGAGTTCCAACGTGCGTTCACCTTGTCGTTTTGCTCAGTAGCATCCGGCAAACCGAACGCGAAGCAAAGAAACGCGCAGGGAGGGCCCACGTCGGTGGGCGATGTGTCTTGCGGGTTGCTCCTGGTACTTCTCTGAATACCAGAATAGACTGTGGAGCAACCCTCGTGGCTGTGTAGTCTGCTTCGGCAGACCTGTCGGCCCGTCGGGGCATCGTAGATAAATGCGCAAGCGATCTTGCGACGCCTCATTAAGACGGGTGAGGTCCGTTGGGTTTTAATGGGTAGTACCTACTAGCTTATTTTAAGCTGGTGAGTTCCACATAACCACCTGGTGGTATGCGTCAATGCATTTCCCAACGTTTAAAAAAAGGGGATGAATGTTTGTATCGAAATTATGTTATTTTTACAACTAGGGACTTGAAACTTATTTTTTAAGCTTTTGATTAGATATAAATAAAACAGACGTTCAAAGTTTTTAAAAATGTTATCCTAAAGGGGGACCTAGGGACGAACCCGAGCCAAGCGACGATGAATCGCTAGTGTATTATATATATGAATAATGAAATACATACATATGTATATCTATATACATATATGCATATTTCATATTATGTACCTATATACATACACACCGGCATATTTAGCGGAACATAAAGGTTTGATATCAGTATCATGTAAGGTTGCTGGCTGGTTTATATGTCATTTAATTTAAAAAGAAATATTTTCAAATTAAGAGAACAACTGAACATAATATCATTTTATGCAATTGTTTTAATTTTATTCAAATACACCTTATCTGGAGTGATTATGGTAGATCAATATACTGCAACAATTTGTAACAGTCTTAACGAGGATGTTCTTGTTAGTAATCTATTCAGATGGTTATTTCTTCGAATCATGATGCGTAGAGATATACTTATATTCAATGTCAGAGTTGAAAAATGAAAAATTATATTATTATTAAGATGACGAGACGACTCTATGTTTTTTAGGTTTTAAACAATAATCGATAGTTTTGATGAACGTCAGAATTTAAAGCCTAAATCATAATTTTTAGCCATATTTTTACAAAAAAAATATTACTAATTTAATGTAATTTTGTAAATTAGGTAGGTACGTAATTGACAACTTCATATAACTACAACTTCATTTAATTAATGGGACTGGAATTTTAGTCAATTACTTGTTTCGACGTAATAACCTACAGCAAAAAAAGATGTAAGAGACTTAAAAAACAAGATTTAAAATAAACTCAGGACCGTAAATTAAAGTTTCTCCGGACTGATTTTATTTTACTTTTAAGAAACAAACGGTAGAAAGAGTACCTACCTACGTATTTTTATGAATAATGAATAATATAGCAAATTAATTAACATTTTGATGTTTCATAGGTAGGTACCTAAAGCTATGGAATATATGTATTTATAAGCTTCAAAAACTAAAAAATATATTAAAATCCAAATTTAATTTGATATTAACGGGAGGAAAATTTCTATAAAACTTTAGATTTTAAAAATTATTATTAGTAGGTAACTCTGTAATATGATTGTACCTAACAAGTCGAGAACGCAATATATGAATCACCGTATAAGTTTTAATAATACTAAATAAAATTACTTCCTTAAATAATTTCTTGGTTCATTACACCTTTTTAGTTCGAAATTTAAAGGTGCTCACTATACAGATTTTCAAAAAATAGAGTACTTAGGTATGTTATACTTACGTGAGCTACTCAAGTTTGCCTTAAGCGCAAATATGAATTATAGCACAACATTACCTTAATTATAATTAGATACCTACATTATAATATTTAAAAAGAACACACTTCAAAATGCTTTCCGACACGTTATCCAAATATAATTTTCATTTTCCCATAAAATATGAAAATCATAAAAGTATTTACAAAATTAAATACTATGTATTTCTTATATATAGGTAATTTATAAACAAAATTATTGTTATTGCTTAGTCAATTGTTAATAAGAACAACTTACCGTTTTCCCGCGTTTCAGTAGACTTCGGCACGAGCGATACACGTCTTGCGTCTGAAATTGCGATACGCGGTCTCGCCTCCTCTCATCCCCTCACTTGCAAAGCCGAACCCACCAAAGCGCTTGCGCTAACCCTATGACGTCAATGGCTTCGTTCACTAAATACAGGTGTCTGTATTCATAAAAATGCCGCAGAGCTCAACGTGAGCAACCAAACAATACTGTTGCCGACAAATCACGGCTTTATTGTTTCATACACGTTCATGATACCTACCTACTTGTTCAGGGTCTAAATTTAATCTAATATCTAGTTCCATATAAACACAAAGATTTTCATTCACACTGTGACCTACTTTAGAGGGCTCTTGATAAATTGATCGGGCTGATCCAGTTATTGCGCTGAGAATATCTAATTATTTATCTTTTTTCCTGCTACTCTCTGACACGACTCGTGCACTTGGGTAATTTACATAAATAAAATACATTAAACCAATTTCAATATGTAATCTATTATTAAGTATTTTGAATTGACTTCTTTAAAACTCCTATTTGTCTTCTATTTACTCTCTTTCGAATAATTTTAGACGGTTTCGGGTTTGTAGTGTTATTTGCTTACATAAGTCAGTCTAAAAAACTATAATATCTAACGACAAAGTACAGACTAACCCTTACTCCACTCAGTTCCGCTCTTTTTAACGTTTAGGTTCTTCTTTTTAAAGGTTTCTCAGAAATGATATAGTGATATATAGTTATATATAGATATATATAGTCTCGCAATAAAAAGCATCCTGTGTGCTGAACCGGATAACGTGCCATCAAATTCTGTCCAGTGGTTCTCTCGTGATGCGGACACAGACAGACAGACAATAATTCTAAAAACGGCCTTTGTATCAATATAGCGACTATTGCAATAAGTAATTCCAAAAAATATTAATAATGTGTATAATAATGTACGTACAGATTCGACTTAGTGAGAATTTTATTATGTATAGATTCATCTTACTGAATTTAATTAAACGAAATCAATTCAGTTCGAACTCGGCTGTCGGCAGGCACACTTGAAATTCATTAACAAGAAAATTGAATCTTATCGTTTTCCTTTTAATCAGAAATCTTAATTGAATATATTGTTTTGGACTAGTGATGATTCTGAGATGGGATATTTTCCCGCAGTAAAAAGGGACCCTGTCAGGGTCAACATGTTATTTTACCAACAATCAGTCAGTGTCACGTTTATGAAGAAGACACGAGGAAGTTTTGAGCGGTAATTTTTAAATGAGCATAAGGGGCATTTTTAATTTTTAGGGGCTGGTCAGAGATAAGCGCAAACGTAGCGTATACAGTAAGTGAATTTTTCATTCTGTTTGCGCTCCCCGTACGCTGCAGACGCGCACACTCATTATTTCGCTACAATCTATTGTCACTGTTATTTCAATTACATTATGTGAGATATTAATTTATATAATATCATACATTTATTTTAGTAAGTATATAATAAAAGAAAACGTTAGTAAATTATTAATATTTCATGTTTTTTTCATCTCTTGAGTAAATAAATTATTTTCAATTTGAATTTAATTTATGCACTCTCAAATGTATGTATATACTTATTACATAGAAGTTCATCATAGCATAAAGTTCAGCTTAAGAATGCTAGTTCAATTTAATAGCAGCATAAAGCACCTAGTGTACACAGTCGAAATTGTTAATGCTACTGACCCAGTATAAAAGTGTATAAACTATGCTACTGTCTTTGGATGGGAGTTTCCGTCTTTGTCATTTGTATGGGATTGGACAGAGAAAGCACCATATTAACTTGTCTCTGCGTATAGAGTATAGAGCTGAAAGTAATTAAAAGCTCACTCAAAGCAAACAAGAAAATTGTTTTGATTGGCCTCAGAACAATAACAAAAGCATGGAAGGTGCTTTACGACATTTGAGTTGTACGCTGTCATATACAAAAGATTTACATCCCAGTATAATGCAGGACTTTATATTTTAATCTTTAAGCTTTGCTCGGGCCCATACGACAAAAATGCGATGAACTAAAGTCATAGATATAAACCTGAGACGTTAGGTAGCTTTTAAACTTAGTATCATAAAGATAGCCAAGGTAACCAAATTGACGTTTGCTTTGTGACGATTTGCATTTTGAGCAACCTACATCTGTCTCTTTCTAATGCTGTTATGAGTGTATAAGAAAATAGAGACGACTATATAGTATATTAGTTAAAAGCTTCCTTCTATATTGTTCTGAGGGATTGGCTTATGTGTAATGACGTCACAGACCAGTAATCTGCCAAAAACGTGCCTATCAATCATGGAGGTTAGAGAGGAGGAGGACGATCGCTCGTGCTAATATTAAATTAAATCATTAGCCCGCCTGTCCCTAAAAATGTGTAGTATTTATAATGCGCTGTCGTCGGTAAGTAGTATCTGTGAAGTTAGCTGTTTATGAATACAAGCAGATGAAGTTAGTTGAATAATGTACAAATTATTATAAAATAATAATAATAAATAATTTCCATATTTTCTTTTTTATCTTTGAATGATATTAAATACAAATATATTAAATGTTAATAGATCATTTCAAATTAGCGCACAAATAAAACGGGCTATTTTATTGAGATAACTTAGCGATCGCAGCGCCTCCTTATTTTGTCCATATTTTTGGGACACACGTTCTACGCAGTCGTTCTCCTCGTCTCTAACCTCCATGCTATCAATACAATTCAATACAATTCTCTTGTTAATGGCTTCAAGCGTGCCAGTTGAGTACAGATTACTTCGCCAATGTCACGTGGAATGGAGAAGACAGGAAGGAGATTGGTTGGTAACATAGGTAGTTTTCCAATTACAGCACTAGAGCGCATTATGCGGCATAATGCTCAACGTTGAATCTTCCAACTACAGCAACGCTTCGCACAATCGAGCACTCTCAAAAGTACTGTTCTCGGGTGCCGTGATACTCGCATCAAACTGCTAAAAAAATAAATATAAATATGGATGAAGGTATAAATAATTACTTTTTTTTTATATTCCACCTTAAAATACGAATACAATTTTATTTTAAAATTTGGATCTGTAAACAAGTTTATTTTACAGGATTATACTTTTGTAACAATTATTCACGTTCCAATTAAGCTTCAGCATAATTCGGCATTGTGCGCCACTGAGTCGCACTATGCTCTGTAATTGGAAAACTACCATAGAGTCATAAGTATATTTAAATTATAACGGTCTTATTCATAAAAAATTATAGAAGCTTTATTAGCTTGTTAATAAGCAAATTCTCAAAAACATTATTCATAAACGTTCAATAGTGTTAAAACGCTCTATAAGTATTCAATAACGGCTCTGTAACTTATAGTAGCTTGAGGCCTACTATAAGCCTACTATAAACCATTAATAAAGGACAAGATGGTCGTCTTGTCATCAGTGACAGCTGATAATTTGATTAAACTTGAAGTGAGATTATTTTATTTGGTGTCTAGTGACATTGCGTAATTGTAAAACATTGTTTAAAATTATTTTTTTGCTGTGTATCAAACCAAGATACCATAATATATGATATAATGCAAGCTCCCCAAACTATAGCCGCCATTGGCTTTGGTGTTTGGAAGCAACGGTTTCAAAGCTTGTTGTATGGATACACCGTTCACATGCATAACGTAAAACCTACATATGTGGCTCTTGCAGTTTTGCATAATATTGCAATAGATCATCAGGACACAGTTCCAGGTACCTAATTTTAATCATATTATCATAACTTTACATCAACACATGTATATTACTATTTATGTAAGCAATATTTTTTTTTACAAATGTTATTTTATTTCAGAAAATGATGATGACATTCATATTATTCAGGAGAATGGCTTTGCAGCACCTACTAATATGAGTGAAAGAGGAAGAGTAGGAAACAGTACTTTCCTGCGAGCATTTATTGATGAGCATTTTAACTATGGATAGAAAAAATAATAAATTATTAATATAATATTATAAATTCGAAAGTAAATGTCTGTCTGTCGCGGTTTCACGCCAAAACTACTGAACCGATTTAAATGAAATTAAGTACACAGATAGTCTAAAGCCTGAGAAAGGACAAAGGCTACTTTTTAAGGCGAAAAACGGCATGTAAGAGGTTGAAATAGGGGATGAAAGTTTGTATTGAAATTATGTCATTTTTACTAGAAGCTTGAAATTTTTTTAGGATTTTGATTAGATATAAATAAATAAGACATTCAAAGTTTGTAAAAATTGTATTCTAAAAGTACCTATGATATAATATTGTAAATTAATAAAAGAAATATGTAATTTATTTTAAAGCATTTTATTTTTCATCTTGTAATATTCAATTTTTGCTCCCTTTGCACATGCAGTGAAAACTGTGAACAATATTACAGTTTAATCTTTATTTACACTAATAATGCACTGTATTTATTTAAAAACACTATACCTGTTGAATAAATCTTCCTGTTGAATAAATAGTTTGTGTTGGTATCTGTATTTTTGTTTTCAATGGCGGAAACCCTCTCAACCAACCCTGACCAACTCCGTCAATAATAATTAATGCTACGGAAAGAAATAAGCGCGAGAAAATATTAAGTAAACACGTAGAAATACAAAGGATTAAGAAAGTACACCAAATACACACTTATGTAGCTTGAAGTTTAAATTCTGTACTAACCTGCTATTAGCCTAACCTATTTGCACTTCTGTCTCTCTTTTTAGCTACTTTTATTCCTTTTTCAATAGTTAAAAAATGGTTTTGTTCACTAATTTACTTTTGGCGGAAAAGTCAAATCAAATGTCAAACTGATTCACGGAGCATTGAGACCAGTATTTTTGACATTTTGTCCATGAATTTATCAGAATGACAACACAATAAAACGAATCCAGCTTATAGCAAGCATTTAGTTATGAGACGTTTATTGATCCGTTATGAATAAAGAAAGTTGTGAAACGTTTAATAGGCCTATTGAGCATTTTAGCTAATGAACATTGTAAACCTATAATAAGAGATTTTTATGAATAAGACCGTAATTGTATAAGGGAAGTAAATACTTACTAATCCTACAACAAAAGACAGCACAGTTAGTATTTACACATAAACCTTAATTAGAAATCCATGCTATCAAACATAGATGAATAATATGTCAATTGAGGAGCGTCAGAACAAAAACCGATAAATCACATAAGTGTTTTTTGTGGAAAAATGTAAAAATATGGTCAAGTTCATGATTTTCTAATTTAGAGTTAAACGAAATCTACCAATTTATTGGTGTTAGAATCACTGTTTGGAAACCCAAATTCTGCATTCGTGACTGTAGTACCGTACGAGAACAACCAAATGGCATCATTAAAAAAAAATGTCAAAATGTGATTTATCGGTTTTTGTTCTGACGCTCCTCAATTGTCATTTGACATTGTTAAGTTGTCAGTGAGACGTGTCACGTGACTAGATTGCCGTGTGTCAACAAAGAGGATGATTACATTCTCAATTCAATTCTCTTATTGATGGCTTCAAGGCTCAAGCGTGCCAGTTGAGCACAGTACATTCTCTTTGTTCAATTCAATTCAATTCAATTATTTAATTTAATGGCTTCCAGGAGTGCCAGTTGGGCACAGTTGACTTCGCCAATGTCGCGTGTAATGTAATTTTAAATGTACGTGTATTCTCCATTCTACGCGACTTCTCTTCACTTCAACTGTGCCCAACTGGCACTCCTGGAAGGCATTAAATTAAATAATTGAATTGAATTGAACAAAGAGAATGTACTGTGCTCAACTGGCACGCTTGAGCCTTGAAGCCATCAATAAGAGAATTGAATTGAGAATGTAATCACTACTGCTACGTTCCACTAAGCGTTCACAACGATCACGCTCTTATTATTTACCTCAAACCCTCTATAATCCATTCCACTTGAATAAACGACAGTAAAACGCTCACAAGCAAGTGGAACGGGAAAAACTGCGGTCGTGAGCGTGATCGTTGTGAATGCTTACCCCCGCTACACACGTAACGATATATCGTAGCGATTTCAAACTGTGCAGATAAATCGAACGTTCATAGTGTCTCCACACGCCTCCGATATCGACGTCGATCGTCAGTTCTCCGTAGAAGCTCACGCAAGAAACATGTCGTCCACGATGGAAGATGATGACGTACTTGCGATATTAGGCCTCGTTATGTGTTTAAAGAATAATAAGTAATAAGTTTTAATATTTTTAGAGCGTCGTAGTCGTATATTTAACGTCTAAGCTCTTTAAACGGAGATTAAAAAATACTATTATAGCTGGAAACTTTTTTATTGTAATGGCGTCTGATTTGATTACAAATTAATTTTCTGTATAGGCGAATGTTTTACTTAAAATTATGAGTATAACTTGTGCAATATGATTTTATTTTTCTTATTTTTCTTTATGAGACGTGTTGTGACACCCTTTCCTGCACAGCAAGTCATATACACTATTTATAAAGCTGAAGAGTTTGTTTGTTTGTTTGGTTGAACGCGCTAATCTCAGGAACTACTGGTCCGGATTAAAAATTCTTATTGTGTTGGATAGTCCGTTTATCGAGGAAGGCTATACGCTATATTACATCCCGCTATGATCAATAGGAGCGGAGTACCAATGAAAAATGTTTGTCAAAACAGGAGAAAAATATTCCTTTTGAGAGCTTCCGTTGCGTGCGCTGCGTAAACGGTTAAAGTTATGCACAAATTATGTATGACGGAATTGTTCCTCTTTAAAAGTTCTAAAAAAAGTCCGCAATAGCATATGTCTATCTTTTAAGCTTGACTCGCTATACAAAAATTTTTTGTTATAAAATTTGTTTTAAGATAATGCATTATTTGCGATGGTGTTTAATAAACATGATATTAATCCTTATCCACATAAATAAGATATTCATCACAAGTATTTAATTTTGAATAAAATTGCTCTGGAATCATTTTATTTCAATGAATATCTTACGAGATATCATAGTTTTAAAATAACTCCACAACAATATAATAATCATCGCGTTGAATATAGGCGGACGGGCGAAAGAATTTGATTTCCAGACTTTACAACGCAAGCGAAGCCGCGGGAAAGACTAGTTTTTATATAAAGCGGAAGTATAAACTTTTTAATTGACGCGGCGGGAAAGTATATAGCAACAAGCGAGCACCTTGAATACTGGCGCGAACTGAGCGAACTGAGAGAGATCTCCATCCACACGTGACGATAAAACTGTGCAAACGCAATCGACAACGATTTATTGGATAGAAATTGCAACTGCCACCGATGAACGATAAACTGCAACGATTTACCATACACACGATCGATAAATCGACGCAAACCAGTTTGCGCAGTTTTAGTTTTTTGCGCTACGATATATCGTAACGTGTGTAGCAGGGGTTAGTGGAACGTAGCAGAAACGAGCATTTTGATCGTTGTGGGCGCTTACTGGCATAGACAGTATATTATCTATACTCTTTGGGCATAGATGAAAAATTAGTGGAACGCAGCATACGTTTTATGTGTCACTGTCAAGTGTCAACTGCCAAGTGGTGTATTTTAAGATGATATTTTACCGACACAATTTTAGCACCCCATCGAAGGATTTTTGAAATCAATATGGCTTGAATCGATAGGTCTACGTTCGGTCAGGATAGGTCCACTATCATTTTTGTTAGGTCGCCTGTGATTTTTTAATAAATATTTTTTTAAATTTAACTATTATTTTAAAAAATTTTAGCACCCCATTGAAACTGAAACTGATTAATCTTTATATTTCTACATTCTTTATCGTTAGGACAGTTTTGGTCTCTATACGTTTTGCTTTTATATTTTCCATTTAGTTTTTTTATTAACAATTATAAATAATTGACATTGACAATGTCATAAGTCATTTGACATCTCATTTATGTTACCTTTTGAGCATTAGCTTCTTGTATTTTGGCTATACATTTTTATGTCATATTTAATATGTATTGTATAGTCTATATATTGTTATTTAATATTATTATTATTTTTGATTTGTTTTTAATTTATTGTTGTTGATTTTTGTGTTTTCTTTATTTATGTGTATCATTATTTTTTATGCCTTCATACTTTCTACTTTGTTTATATTCGTTTAACAACAATAAATTAAAAACAAATCAAAAATAATAATAATATTAAATAACTATATATAGACTATACAATACATATTAAATATGACATAAAAATGTATAGCCAAAATACAAGAAGCTAATGCTCAAAAGGTAACATAAATGAGATGTCAAATGACTTATGACATTGTCAATGTCAATTATTTATATTTTATAATTGTTAATAAAAAAACTAAATGGAAAATATAAAAGCAAAACGTATAGAGACCAAAACTGTCCTAACGATAAAGAATGTAGAAATATAAAGATTAATCAGTTTCAGTTTCAATGGGGTGCTAAAATTTTTTAAAATAATAGTTAAATTTAAAAAAATATTTATTAAAAAATCACAGGCGACCTAACAAAAATGATAGTGGACCTATCCTGACCGAACGTAGACCTATCGATTCAAGCCATATTGATTTCAAAAATCCTTCGATGGGGTGCTAAAATTGTGTCGGTTGATAATATATTGTTTTTTACTTATTTTTTCTTTGTCATTACAAAAGTGAGATAAAGGTATTATCACACTGTCATAATCGTCTCTAGTATGAAATTGATACAAGCAAAACATTTTGCGCAGAATTAAAAAAACAGACTTTTTGTACGTAATAATGTCCTTCTCGCATATTAGGTCGACAGGACGAACATATTGGACTATTGTGAGCAAAAACGTACCAAAAATGACCGTTCGTTTATCTAGTGATATGGTAAAATTCAAGGAATGTTTAAAAAAAGCGCATGAAGTTGTAATATTATCTGGAGCTGGAATAAGTGCCGAATCTGGCATACCAACATTTAGAGGAAACAATACTTGGAGAAAATACACAGCATCGTCTTTGGCAACAGCGGGATCATTCCAGAGTAATCCAGGTTTGGTTTGGGAATTTTATCACCACAGACGAGAAGTCGCAGCTAAGGCGCTGCCTAACGCGGTAAACTAGTCATACTAAATTGAATTATATCACAATGTTATTATATAAAAATACACTTGTTTTTTATTCTAGGCTCATAATGCTATAGCTAATTATGAAACAAAACATGAAAAGGATAAAAAAATAACAGTTATAACTCAAAATGTTGATGGACTCCATTCAAAAGCTGGTACAAAGAACTTGATTGAACTTCATGGAAATTTATTTAAAACACGCTGTACTAAATGCAAAGATGTTGCTGTAAACACTGATTCACCTATTTGCAAGGTAAATCTTATACTGAATAATGAATTTTTAAAATTTATTATTAATATTACTTTATTATTTTAAAAAGATGTCATTTTCAATCCTTGTATAATATAGGTAGTATTCAATTTTAATGAGTCCAAACTCCAAAGTCCATGGTTAATTGTGTATCTCTCACAAGGCAATTATCAACACATCTGCTTATTATTAGTGGAACTTGATTGCAGAGAAAATCCCATACAAAAAATGTGTATCTGGAGTCTACTAAGTGTTAATAGCTATATTCTATAATTTCTACTTACTTAATTTTATTATAAATCATTATACATTAATATGTTGATATTTAAATATTAATTTATTTAATAATACATATTCATTATTTATGCATTATATTTACAAAAATATTATTTATTAAATTAAGTCTCTTTAAACATTATTGTAGGCTTTGGACAATCATGAGGAACTAAATGAAAAAACAAGAATACCAGTTTCATCTTTACCACATTGTAAAAAGCCAAATTGTAATGGTCTTTTGAGGCCACATATTGTCTGGTTTGGTGAATCCTTAGCATCCACAGATTTAGAAAGTGCAGGTAAATATTCGATATTGTACACTTATCATAGAAATTTTAATATGATATAGTTAAACCATCACCTCTTTCAGCCTTCACCTCAAATAACTTATGAAGGAATAGTTTAATCAAAAACTACTAGAAACTTTTTGTAAAGCATTACCTTTCATTCATTTTCCTGTAAAAATATGTATGTCACATTGCTGTACATCATCTTGTTCCAGAGAAAAGGTTATTTATATTAATAATATCTACTTTAGGAGCAGCAATGGAGACTTGTGATATCTGCCTTGTGGTTGGTACATCTTCAGTGGTATATCCAGCATGCTTGTTTGCCCCTCAAGCGGCAGAGAAGGGGGCCGTCGTAGCTGAATTTAATATTGAGCCTACCTCTATGACTCATAAGTTCCACTTTTACTTTGAAGGTCCATGTGGAACTACATTGCCTGAAGCTTTGGCAGACTAAACTATTTTAAGATATAGATGTTAATGAAAACCAATAATGTGATAGCAATCTATTTGTCCATATACCCGATAGAAAAAATGTGACTTCAGTCTATTAATGGCAGTTTTTCTTTAATTTATCATGTGAGTACTGATCATGCTCAATTTTTATTAACATTTAAAATAATATGGCATACATTCTTATTTTGTTGATTTCATATGAAATGGTAGTAGTTCAATTTTTTTGAGTGTTTAAAAATAAAGAGTATAAAATACAACAATATATCTAACTATATAAGTGAAACTTTATTATATAAGCATAATGAATTAATTGCTAATATGATTTTAAATTTTATTTGAATGGGCTTACTAATTTAGTGAGACTAGCAAATAACTTAAATTTAATAAAAAAAAAACAAAAACTGTATGAGGAACTTTATCATATAAGCATATTTAATATTTATTTACATTGGGTATTAAAAATAAATTATAATTTATGATTTACAAATTGTTTCTTTTTTTGTGCTTTGTGAAAAACTTGGCAATGTTTCCGATTGTTTGTCCAAAATCGCAATTCGGCAATAACGATTTCTGAAAACAAAAAATAAATTATAATCAATATTAAGTTTATCATTTTGTAATCTTCTTATTATAAGTATATATCTATCTTATCTCTTATTATACATAGCCTTTACAACTCATCCTCGCTATTTTATGTAGTATTAAATCATTTCTCAAGCAAGGGATATAAATCTTGCAGAGCAAAGGTAAGTTGCTAGTGGAATATAATTAATTAAATTATAAAGTCCTGACCTTTATAAAAGAAGGTAAAGCCGATATAGTCTGAGCTCGTGAATATCTTTCATCAACCAACATTACACATGCATAATCATTTATATGTCTCACAGCTCGCCCTGAAATTATAAAGTAAAAATTAAGGCAATTACTATACAAAAAAAACGTCATAACTAACTCTAGTGTGGAAAACGCCCTAATTTAAAAAAATACATGTGGCATCACTAAGTATAGTACGGACAAAATTGTCTTGATACTTTGTAAAAAAATTATGTAAATATTGGGTACAGTTACACATGCTCATAACTAGCACGAAAGCATGCCACTATTGAGCAATTGCTATTTAGTAGCATGTGTGTCGAAACATTGCTAATAATGAGCATGCTTATTTCGAGCATGCTCAAATTTCGACGGTCGTGCGATTTTTGGGCATGCTACTGTCAAAGTCTACTGGAAAATTCACTTAGTTTTCCATTTTTCACTTGCACACTGGCAGTGAACTTGCTAGAATGTCGAATACCAAAGAACCAGCCCGTGCTTAAATAGCATGCGTGTTCAATTTATTGCGTCAGCGTTTTTAATTTATAATGTGTCAGTTAAGTGT
Organism: Boloria euphrosyne; assembly: GCA_951802675.2. Lineage (NCBI taxonomy): Eukaryota > Metazoa > Arthropoda > Insecta > Lepidoptera > Nymphalidae > Boloria > Boloria euphrosyne. The sequence continues at coordinate 9,082,155 of OX637877.1, forward strand.
TGCATATCGATAGCCCACTACCGATAGACAATCGATAGTCTATCGGTAGTTAAGGTCTAAGCAATGGTATCGATTATTTATCGAAACTATCGTCACGTGTCAATACTTTCGATACTATCAATAGTATCAATAGCTCTTCATGAGCAATACTATTGATAACATCGATACTATCGATATTATTGATCGATAGTATCGATAGTATTGCAAAAATATTAAGTTTTTACCGAAAACTATCGATACTATCGATAGTATCGATAGTTGGTACTATCGATAGCCAGTGATTTTTCGATAGTATTGCTTTCTCAAAATAAGTAATATAGTGGGCCAAGTAAGTAACGACACTATTATTAAATAAATTTCAATATATTCGTGAAAGCTTAATAGTTTTAAATATAAGTTAAAATATTGATAAGTTAAAGTTTAAACTATAATTGCAACACCTTTTGCTGTCAATATTGTTTTTCACTACAACGTACTAAAGTTTAAAAATTGTGGTTTTCTGTAGTGTTTGTTTTGGGCAAAACATATTATTATAGAGCTGATATTTATTATGGCGGATCCATCAAAACAATGAGCAAAACTAGCGACAAGAAAGAAACGTCGACCATGTGGTTGTTTTTTGAAATAAAAATGAAAGATTCGTGATGTGCAAAATATCCCTTTTTATTATTTCAACCAAAACTTCAAACAAATGAATTATAATATTATATTATTTAAGAAATGAAAAGAAAATTTGAATTTGAAGGATTTCTCAAAGACACACTATAATAGACATGGAATTCCAAATAATATTTAATGACTGTTGAACTTACCCATTGTAGGTTAAATAAGGATTCTAAACTCAAAAAGTAAACACAAATTCACAGAAAACAATCGCAACATGTACACTGATACAAAGGACTTCATAGCTACTTAAGTAATGTAGATTTATAAAGCAATACTATCGCAAATTCATTGGCTATCGAAAGTATGGAACCATCGATACTATCGACAGTTTTTGGTAAAAACTAATGGTTTTTGCAATACTATCGATATTATCGATACTTTCGAATGCATTACTGTCGATAGTATCGATAGTATCGCTGTTATCAATAGTATTGTTCATGGTGAGTAATCGATATAATCGATAGTATCGATAATATTGTCACATGGTGATATTATCGTTAGAACTATCGATATCCTGAATAGTTTTCGAGGTCAACTATCGATAGTAAAACTATAGATGGTTTTGCAACACTAGTGTCAGTCAATTACATTTATAATATGTCAGTTTGAAGAGCATGCTTGTTTTAAGCATGCTAATAAGCATGACATTTTATGAGCATGTGTAACTGTACCCTTATTTTGGGTTCGATTTGTATTTTATATAGTAAAATACAAATTTATATGAGTTTAAATTTTACATAAGACTTAACATTCTATTACTAGTTTTAATGCTTTTAATCTAAAATATTAACTGATAGCAAAGAATGTGCGGCAATGGGAGGTTTCACGCCAAGCTCGGCTCAGATGGCGCTACCAGCGCATAACGTCACCAACGAAAACCTCAATGCCGCCTATTTTGACAAACGCGTTTATTATTATAGAATAGTTTAGTTAAGTTTTGTAAAATCAAATAATTAAAAAATTTGACATACATTATTGACGTTGTTTACGTTATACGCTTGTAGCGTCACCAACGGCTAAAACTCGCAGTGAGACCTCCCATAGGCAGAACAGGTCAATAGACTTTAAGAATGTAGACAGAATTAAAAATAATCGATATTATAGTTAAAAACTTTTCATGCCATTTAAAGAATATTGCCATGTAAAAACTTTTAATTCTCAGGCTCGACTTTGGTGTGCCGAATTATAATTTTTTTCTGTTTCAACTGTAAAGGCGTCAGAGTGGTGAATATTAGATAATGACTTGTACTAACCAATACACTGATTGACTGCTTTCATACATAAATTCTCACAGTACATGCTTCCTGTGCCAGGTTTCACTTTATTCAAGTAATTAATTTTCTCTTGTAATTCGAGTGATTTAATATTCGGGTACGGCAAACCAATCACAATTACGCACCGACCTAATTCGTCACTGGAATAAATAAAATTTAAATAAATACATTTAATTATATTATGAAGAAACAAAAACCAGCAAATTCATTAATGTTCAGAATAAATAAAAAAAGCCATGTCAATACTTCTCATATACAGTGAAATATATTAAGCTTAATATTTGTGTACTCTTTATATCAAATACCTGAAATTAAGTCCTTCACTTAATTTCCCTCCAACAACACTCAAAAGAAGTGCACCATTTTCAGATCCAGTTTTATTTTTGATGGCAGATGCATATTTTTGTAAAACCTGAAATTGTTATATTATGCTTAGAATAATCAGTATAAACAAAATATATATTAATACTATTTATACGTTTCAATTCAATTCTCTTGTTAATGGCTTCAAGCGTGCCAGTTGAGCACAGATTACTTCGCCAATGTCACGTGGTTTATACGTTTATTACTACAGAAGTTACCTGATCGACGTCACCAGCAGATTTTGGTTCTCTAAAAATCTTTTTCTTTTTACTTATGACCTCTATATCTTTACTGCTACTGAGATGGTCATATAAAGTTTGCTCATAAGAATACGAGGGTAGGAAGCAAACAACACCATCAGGCACAATGTTACAAACATTACTTAATATTCGACCGACTTCATTCAACTGAAACATAACAAATACAATGATATTATATACAAGATACGCCACAAACGCACCAAACGCGTGCCGTGGATTGGTTCCATTTGTGACCAGTCAGTCGAGCTGTCACCTGTCATTGCAAGCACGCGTGTCGAATAGCTGTCTCTTTCACTCTTACGCTTTGCGTATTTCCTGTCGCACTTATAGCGTGTGTTTAGATGTACAGTGTTATTAAATGTGTATGTGTGTGTCGCGGAACAATTATGTTGTGCGTGCAGTATGAACGTAACGTATCTTGTATATAATAAAAACAAATATACATTTTCGTATCAATTGATTGTAAATTTATTCAGCCTTCAGGCACGGGCCTGCAATACGAGCGGGATCAGGCCATAGTCAACTACGCTAGCTTAGTGCGGGTTAGCGGACTGCACAACTTTTTCGAAAACTTGCTAGATTTTCTTAAACATGCAGGTTTCCTCACGATGTTTTCCTTCACCGTAAGACAAGTAATAATCATATTAGAAATAATTCTCACGTTAAAATATTTAAAGTGGGCGACCCTGATTAGAACCCGCTTTACTCGATTATCCAAGCGAGAGTGTTCTGTGTTACCACTGGGCTTCACTGGTACCAAATGTGTTTATGTATGTATTAAACCATTCCATGACAAATTCAACACCCCCCATTCGATAGAATTTTGATAGACGAAGGGTAGATAGGTTTTATTCAGCAGATCAACATGACGAGACGATTTAAGTATTAAGTACATAACTAAAAGGCATTTGAAATATTTTTGTAGAATACATATAATATGTATTATTTAAATTAAGTAGAGCAAGTGTATAATATAGTTATGACCTATTAGTTGAAACTTGCAATTATGTAGCGCGATGGAAACATTTTTATTCAACTTTGGAAATTCGAAGTCATATGGCAAATTGATTATAATTAGAACGCCTGCGTTCGAATGACCAGAAACCAAGTTCTTATATTTTATAACAAATACTAAAAACTTCAACAAAACCGTGTATCCTATTAAATAAGTTCCATGCCCATCCGTAGTGTAGTTTTGCAGTGAGAGGGAACGAAAAAACATCTCGCCCTTTATTATTATTAAAGCCTATGAAACATATAGTCGGCCAATGGACGTGACAGCCCAAGCTGCCATACACTGATGTCTAAAGCCAGTGTATTATGGCAGCTTGGGCTGTCACGTCCGTTGGCCGACTATATGTTTCATAGGCTTTGTTATTAAAGAGAAAACATATGCATTTCATTTTTCGCATTTGAAATCATAATATAAAATTTTCAATTTATTTTATAATTAAAACATACCAAGGCTTTAGATGTGCGGTTTTCATAAGAAAAATTCAAATTGATGTTGGAAGGACCTTTCGAAAGACAAATGCCTAGTACGTTGTCGGGTGACACGACATGGTCACACTTGACCACGGTCAGCCTCTCTTCCTCCATAGTATTATTTGTGAGTAATGCTTGGAATTCGCTCACTGGCTCCATTGTACCTCCGGCTACTATCACCTGTGTATAATAACTTAATTATTAGATCTAACTGATCATAAGTTACATTAAATATATCATATTTTACACAAAAATGAAAAAAAAAAACTGTATCACTTAAGAATAGCTTAGCTGACTTTGCTTTTATTTGTTCTTTAAAACATTCAGAAAAGACAATTTATGGATTTTTTGATGGAGAAAAATGGAAAAAAATACAACAAAAATTGGGATGTTTTCCCCAAAACTGAAAATGGTTTTTTTTTCTACACTATTTTAGTAAAGATCCATAACTTACCGATCGACACTCACTAACAACTTTAGCAAAATGTTCTGCCGGGTTCAACAATAAATATTTAAGTTGACCATTTTCCCCCATTTGAGCAAATACTCTACCATTTTCACTTCTGTCACAGAGCATTTCAATAAAATCAAGGACTGCGTACAATCCACTGCCCGCCGACGTCTCCGTTGGTATATTAGGCTAGAAATTAAGATTATAAATAAACAAAATACCTATATTTATTTTATTTATTATATATTTTTAATAGAAGAATCTTAATTCAACAGTTTATGTATGTATTTAAAGTCCTAATTTAAAAGTTCTGCTATCAACCTCCTATAATGCATCCCAGATTTGATGATAATTTAATAAGTTTAGCAAATAAAAAAAAAATATAATTTCCTAACAATTAAAAAACACAGACAACAAAGTAATCGTACAAGGGTTCCTTTTCCTTTCTTTTGAGGCATGGAAAATTACCTGATTATTAGGCTTTTCTTCTATTACTGGAATTTGTATATCCTTTTCACCTCTCTTTTTATTAATATTACTGAGAAATTCCTTTAAAGATGCATTCTTATTGGTTTCTTTCTTTACATTGTTTTCTTCCAGTGCTTGTTGGCTATACCTCATAGAAAAACCGTGTAATTTAGGCGCTAGCCTCGTGTTTCTACAAAACTCCACTAATGGACGTAAATGTAGGTGATCTATCTCAGCATTTATAACAAATTCTTCAAGTGTGAATACTTTGGCTAGTTTGTTGTCAATTTGTTTTGATTTCACTATGCCTAAAAAGTATAATAGTTTTAATTAAATATTTATGTTTTACTTTTATGTATATCTGCAGTAGGTTTTTCCCCCTATTTTCCCCTAAGTTTAATATAAATCGTTTTTGTAACATTTATTAGTATAAATATATTACTAAAGCACTGTGTGCACAATTTCTGTAGCATATTAACAATGTGTTCCTGAAAGATTACAGATGTCATCTAGTATTGTAAAATGTAATATTTATGTATGAATGAATATAAAAATATATTTATATATACAGGTCCACAGTATATACATATAAACAATAATAATTGGTAAAAATTAAGCATACCTAAAAGCTTTCCAACAACAAACTTCATTTGATTCAGCTGCAATAAATTTTTGCTACTGAGCCGTGCTATATATTTATTTATATAAAAGTCCAAAAAAGTCTTGACAGAAGACAGTTGCTTCACGGACAATGGAGCAGAATGAGCATTTTCCAGTGCAGCGGTTAAACCATGTGCCTCATCCAGTATAAGAATATTATCTTGTAATTTAAGAGAAATTCCAGATCTAGCTCCACTGCTTACAATTCCAGCATGACTTATTAAAACCACCTATAACAGAAATAACAATAACTATCATTCTGTAGGCAATTTTAAATTCATAAATAAAATTAAGTCATGTTAAATATATAAAGAGAGTCTGTACTATAATTTAACTAACACAAATATCTGAGTATATTTTTTAATATGTAAATTCCACATAAGCTCTTGCATAAACAACAGTACAACAGTTACATATTGGTATGTATACTAGTAATAGATAGTACAATTCAAACAATAGGATGCATTTTCAATATAATAGTAATAATTGGCTGTTTTAAGACTTAAAACTGTTTATAAACTTATAACACTGGCATCTAACATATAACAGCAAACATTTGAAAAAACTTCATTCATTCACATCTATAATTATAAATTGACTCTGTGGAATACATTAAAAAATCTATACATGTACTAATTTCAATTTTATATGTCTAAAGCAGATTTTTAAAAAATATTTACCTCAGCCTTATCTAATGCCATTCTGGTAGCATAATATGGACATGCCTTTAACTGTTTACCACATTTAACTAAATCCTCCATATCCATTATATCAACTAACAATCGCTCTTGCAATTTAGTGATGTTATTTTGATTATAATATGGGCATGCTGTACATGATGCTGTCTTTGTTCTCTTCAATACTTTACCCTCTTCTCCAACTGAAGTTGATTTTGTCTTGGATTTTTGCATATCAAGACATCTGTAAAAGTTAAAAGTTGTTTATTTGTAACTTTTCATTTCTAATGCATTATTGGACTAAATAGTAAGTAAATGTTTAACATAACATTACACATTACACATTACCTTTCATTAATAAGATTAACATTTTTAAGTTTATTCACATCTGAGTTAATGCAGTAGTGCTGACGAGAAGCTAGAGTTACAACTCTTGTATTATCACTGAAAATTGTTCTTTTTACTTCACCAACAAATTGTGCAAGTTGGCTATGAGTTCTACTGCTTATGTAAATCTAAAAAATATATTCGTCTTAGTTTATGTAAAAGTAGAATATACATAGTAAAAAAAATTTTTTCAAGATTAAATATTAAACAAAGTTACAATAAAACATACTCAAATCGTATTATTGCATACCTTCACAACACTATCATCCTCTTCAATTAGACTAATCTCTTCATTATCAGATACTTCATTTTCTAAACAATCCTCAACTAACAGATCTTGATCTTCTTGACTCTCTTTATTTTCAACATTTTCCATAACTTCATTATCTTGAAATCTTTTGTTGATTTTTACATATTGTTCAAGATTATTTACATTATATTGTTGCTTTGCTACTCTTTTTTTCAATTCATTAAATTCTACCTCTCTTTGCCTAATTTTATCAAATTTTAATTGCAACATTGTCAAAGATTGATTCAACTTTATCTTATTATATTCTTCTTGAAGCCAATCATCACCATCTTATGTAGAATTTTCATAATTAATAAATATTTAAATGCATGCATGTAATATTGCAGCAAAAATGCATATGATATTTAAAACAGCTTATGCACATTTATTTACTCTTATTTTGTATTTTTACAATTATAATAAAAAGAACAAAAAATAAGTGCAAGGAATTTAAAAAAATAACAAAGAGGCTAACCTTTTATTGAAGTAAGTTCACTTTTAATTTCATCTATGCTTGCCTGTAAGTCACTTATTATTTTTTTGTTGTAATCTTTTAACCATTGAAGTGCTCCACAACAAATGCTTAAAGATTTGCCCTACAATTTAATTAATTTATTATAATTTATTTACATTTCACAAAATAGCTTGAATTACAATTCAATAAATCTAAAAACTTTACCGTTCCTGTGGGGCTCTCAAAAATTCCTATTTTTTTGTTTTCTATAGTAAAATACAATTCTTTCATAAACTTTTTTTGTATATCATAAGGTTCAAAGGGAAATGAAAATGAAGGCTGCATATTATATTACTTATAATAAATCACACACACACATTAATTCAAATTCAAATTATTTATAAAGAACTCCGCTTGTTGAATCCAAAGACTACATGGTTGAATCTTTCAAAATTCAAATGAAATCATTTATATTTTACTCATTTGCCGCCTAGAACTCCGCCAAATTGTCAAAGTCTGTGTTCCGATTTCCGAATTCTGTCAAATGTCAATGATTAACTGAAGTCAGACTTTATTTTTCATCTATGGTCAGAATATATGTAGCATAGATGAAAAATAAAGATATGTAGCAAAGCAATCTTTATTTTTCATCTATGGTAACAATATACTCTATGGTCTGAACCACAGAATAATAATACCCGTCTAAACGGTCAGTTCCATGGAATTAGTAAGTACTTCGTTGTACGAAGTACTTACTAATTCCATGCAGTCAACGGTGAAATGTATAATATTTAAAATATATATGTCTCTATTTACTATTGTGTTTGTTTATTATTTATGTACAATTGATATTATATTAATTATTTTATAAAATTATAGTGATTTTAACGAGCAGTCTTCGCACTACTCAAAGCACTGACCCCTATAATACCACTGGACTGGCTGTTGTCAACGTACTTTTGTGGCTGCTTGATATTCGCCATTTTGGCGCTGTCAGACGTAGCGAGAGTTTGTGGTACTAAAACTAATGATGTCGATATCAGGGAGCAAATATTGATAACTTTTAATAATAAGTTTTTACAATCAATAAAACTGTTTCAAATAAAGATTTTTATTTTTTTATTTTTATGAATCAATAACCGTATCATCATAATTACTACAAGAGTTTATGTTATTTTAACAACGAAAATGCAAAATTACTTTACAGTAAACAAACACTTCTCGCTGTCATTTGCAATTTACGTCAAAATTAGTTCTCGGAACTCTAGCTAGTGGCGCTTCAAATGGACACAAAAAAAATGCTGTCAAACGCTTGGAACAGCCTGTCCAGTGGTACTATAGACCATGGAGATTAGTCTCCATGTTATAGACGTCAGTGACTCAAAGCTAAATTATTTTTAATAAATTATCAATCATTGTAATCGTACAAATCATCGATGTATAGAATATTATAAATAAAAAAAATATTTCGTCCTGTTCAATATTCATATTTTTTTCACGATAAATAACATTTATCAAATTAGTAGCATTATTATTATCATGGATGAATATTATTATCATAGATGAAAAATTATTATATTGAATACAAAATAGCACGCATGGAGATTAGAGACCAGGAGAACCATTGCCCTAGAATATAGTGTCTCAAAGATATTGTTAAGCTAAGGAGGCGTTGCGATCGCTATGTTGTCTCAATGCCTAACTTCACGTTGTCACAATAGTGACAATACTCGCCCGCTTCGATTTTTTAATCCCGTCCTTTATAAACTTTTAATATCTGAACCTCGACTTTGTATAGGTTTTCTTATTGCCTTTAAGATTATAATACAAGGTAAAGACTTAAAGTTCTAAAGTATAATTACATTTTGAATAAAGATGAGATTTACATATTATATTTTAAACTTAAAAATAAATTTACGTAACAATATATTATAAACGGCTAACTTCACAAATACTACTTACCGACGACAGCGCGTTATAAATTCTACAAATTTTCAGAGACAGGCGGGTAATGCTTTAGTATGAAGCGATGGTTCTCCTGGTCTCTAACCTCCATTATATGTAGCAATATACTCTATGCCTCCATGGTAGCACGGATGACTAAGCTTTGAAGTTTGATTATTTGATGACGGATATTGTCATATGTCAAATGTAAATAAAAATAGGTTCAAATTAGTAGTGGGTTATAACAGGTCAAACTCGATATCTGTTATTCCTGTTACTGTTATGTTATATTAACAGGTGTCAATATCTGTTATTAAATAACAGCCTGTTATTTTTAATAGTCAGTATTTTATATATGTAGCAATATACTCTATGGTCAGTATAGAGCAAAGAGTATAGATAATATGAGTATATTGCTAGATATAGTCAGCCATGTTGTTTGCAGTTTGTTAAACTTAAAAATTAAAACTTCATTTCGCGCCTTGTGTTTTGAATGTAAATGCTAGTTTGATTGTGGATTTTAATTGTTTATACTGCAATTTCTGATCAAAATTTTAAATTAGTGACGCCAGAGGTTAGAGGTATACTTTGAATCAAAATGCCACCGAAAAGACGGTATAATACTTGTGTTTGTGAAAATCGAGCAAGTCGTTCGAATCATGAAAAAAGGATATGAGATTTCCTTTAGATGAAGCCCGGTAATCATATGATTAATGATACTTTATAGAGCAGGCTAGGCACTAATAAAAATTAACAAATTTATCTCTTAAAAATTGTGTGCTCGGAATGTATTTCAACTTTGATATCCTCATTTCGATAATAACGTTATTGTTTATCATTGAAAAAAATATTTATAATTATAACCAAGAAACATTACTTTAATTTTAATAAAAAAAAATTTCAGATGCAAACAGTGGGTCATGTTTATGGGCAAAGAAGATTAGAAGAATAAAATATTTATGTATGTGGAAATCATTTTCACAACAAAGCATATAAAAAAAAACATCTTAAAAAGTGTGCACTCCCATTGAGAAATTTGAAAGCTGATCTACTTCCTGATGAAATATTGCTTGAATTTCCCTCTCACATTTATTTAAAGATTGATGTTACAACAACAAATACTTCTCAAGGGATAAATGACAATAAAGCTTCATTATTCCACTCTTAACTTAGTAAATCAGGTACAATCTTTTTTTCTCAATTTTTTGTTTTTCTCAAGGTTACAGCTGAACTTTTTAGCACTTTAATATTCTTAGGATTTTGATTCTATTTTTATGTTGCAATTATTTCCAGACTCATTTACAGTAGGACAGCAGCTGTTGGCTCAAGACTCGAGTGGCAATAAAGAAATTCAATCACATAATATTTTGATAAGGAATGAATGCCATTATATAAATCTTTTGTTTGTTAAAGGTGAAGATTCTACTGCCGACATTATAAGAAGATCACAGCAAGGGGGTGTCACAAAATATTAATAAAAATTGTAAAAGAATCAGTTTTTATTTTCTTTTGCTATAGAGCAAGATGATGAAGGCTAATTATTGTTAAAGTATTTAGTTTAAAAGCTGAGTTATAGAGCAAGACTAAGAAGATTGGTTGTTAAAGTATTAAGTTTAAAGAGTGAGCTAAGAACAAGGTGAAGAAAACTGATTGATGAAGTATTTATTAACTTTTAATTATTATTGATTAAACTGATTATTATCATTGGTTTTTAATACTGTGAAACAAAACCAGTGATCATAATTTTAAACTTTTAAAAATACATATCTTGAAAGTCTTTAATGTAATATTTTATTGGTCTATTAAAGTGTTGGAATATATAATAATGATGTTTTTCTTATGTAATTAATTATTTCATATGTTACTTGTTAATTCTTCATTATTCTTTTTAATATGATAATCATTTTGTGATCTTTGTGTGAGCTTTATAATATACTAGCGACTCACCCTCGCTTCGATCGGGTTCGTCCCTAGCTTCAGCGCGAGCGAAGCCGCGGGTTCCGCTAGTTTATTTATATTGAATCAACAGCCTAAAAAATAAGTTTCAAGCTTGTAGATCTAAAAAGGACGATACATTATATTCCATACAACTTTTCATCCCCCCTTTCAACCCCTTACAAAGCGTTTTCGAATTAAAAAGTCTAGCCTATGTCCTTTCTCTGGCTCTAAACTATCAGTGTACCAAATTTCATTTAAATCGGTTCAGTAGTTTTGGCGTGATAGCGCGACAGACAGACAGAGTTACTTTCGCATTTATAATATTAAGTAAGGATTTTATATAACTAGAGTAAGACTTAAATATTTGCCTATTTCCACTACAAGGATTCCATCTGTAGTTCCATAATACAGCTTTGCTTTAAATGACATCTTATTATTTAGGCAATATAGTTTGATAAGGCAAGTTCTAATATTTCACTATTACAAACTGTAATATTTTATATTAGATAGGTATGAGAAAGAAAAAACTTTTATTCAATCTGAAAATGAATGATTTTTATTTTATGATATAAATCTGCAATTTCAACTGTTTAGTATTTACAATTGATTGTTTTATTTTTGCCGAAGAAGTAATTTCATTTCAGTAATAAAATTTTAATTAAATTAGCAAAAAAAGTTTTTTATTTCGGGTCCACAATTATGTCCAATCTTGTAATAGTACTAAATATCTCCTCATCAACATTGGACTCATAAATACGGATTCGATACTTCCCTAAAATCAATAAAAAATATTATTTGAAATATGCAAGGAAGGTATCCTTGCATATTTTATCGATATCGATAAAATTTACCACATTAAGACTCATTATAACTCTGACAAATGTTATGCTGTATGCACATTGCACATTGTTTGAATGCGACTCCAAAATTCATGAACCTAATAGTATCTACTATGTATAGTAGGTTCATGCCAATATCATAAGCGGCCTTCTAAATATATTCGTCTTATACCTTGTTGATGTTGCTGTTGTTAACCTGTACACCAAAGTAATTTCGTGTACGCATAAAGGGATGGAACATAATAATGTTGTCCTACTTCTTAGTCCACTTAAATATGCCTATCTCGTTCCTTTACAATGCTTTAGTGTCATGGCTGATTTATACATTCTCTATCTACGCGATAGAGATTAGAGGACTCATATTCTCTAGTCTCGCATATTATAAGCCGTGTATCCACTAGATGCAGCGTCGGGCCGAGCGGCTGCCTCGCCCCGAGGCCGCGCAAGTGGAGACTATGCCTCAACATGAGGCGCGCCGCGACAGGCAAATTCGGCGCCGCGAGCCGAGCCATATTTTGTCGTTTTTTTTGGCGTGCTCAAAGGAGCCTCAGAGTTCAGACTCAGTCTGAGCCATGCATTTGATGAAGACGAGCGTGTTGGCTCGGGTCGCAATGGACACCGAATCAGCAATTATAACTCACATCCATGCTAAATTCTATTGTGATATAATTATTTTATCCACCATCGATGATTCCTCTTTTGTATAGATTTTTGTAGCTTTCTCTTTTTTGTAATGATGCTAATGACAGTTAAAGCAGCAGCTAATCTACGCGCATCTGATGCCATCCCATGTTGGCTTTAAACTGGCTCGCGGATCACGATGAGGTGTGTCGCCTCAGCTTGATCCGCAACGTGCATCGTGCCTATGCCTCAGGCCGAGCAGCCTCAAACTAAGGCTGTTTGCCTCAAGTCGAGACTGCTCGGCCTGAGGCTGCTCTAATGGATACAAAGCATTATGAGTACAAGTAGATTATATTATTATTAGTTACCAACCGAACAAAATATTATGGGTTCACTTGCATGCATATTATTTTTTAATTTAAAACTAAACACTTTCCTTCATGCTTTAAAACAGGCTTAGGACTGTCAGTTCATTAAATTATTTGAATTGCAAATGTATTTATAAAAGAAAATACATTATTTAGTTTTTTTTAACTGGCGCATTTAAAAGTGTTCAATTCATTTTATGTACATAATCACTATTTACAGGTTTCCTTAAAATATATTTACATTATTTTTACATATTTTGGTGCAAAAATAGCAATTGCTGCAGTTTTCTCACCCCTAAACGTGTTCTTCTCTCGTTTAGTATATTTCCGGCAGCTGAGAATACTCGTTCGCAGGGAACTGATGAGGCCATCGCATTGAGTTTGGTCGCTGCTATTTTATATAAGGTGGGATAAACTGTTTTATGCTCTCTCCACCATTGCATGGGGCAGTCAGTTCTCGCAATTATTTTATCATCATAGTACCGCTGCACTTCCACGATGGCACGGGATTGAGCTGTACCCTCTGGCTGGATACCCTGCATCCTTTTCTCGAAGTCTTGCCATATGGATTTCGTTTGGCATGATGTAGAGGATACCGGTACTGGTAAATTTTGGTCTTGCGTAGGTGTTCGAGTACGGGAATCTTGGGCTGCAACCAATGCTATGATCCGCTTTTTTGTTTCTTCGGCAACTGTAGGATCGTCAAAATAGAATTTGAACCTTGGGTCCAGAAACATACAGTTGCCGAAGGTATTACTTCGATGTAAATTTAAAAATCTTCGTTTTAAATTGCCTATTAGGTCTTGCCGCACACTGTCTACTAATGGCATGAAGTTTTTTAAAGACTCTAAGTTTTCCAAGGCCTTTATCAGTCCGGTTGTAATAGGAATAACCAAGCTGCCGGTGATATATTTTTGCCCACTTAATTCCCGAGTGACTTCTTCACATGGGTGAAGAACCAGACACAATTCTTCGCATAAGGACCACTCGTAACCCGTTATTGCGGTCAGCCCTAGGTTAATCATGGCGCTATTTAGGGGCTCCTTTAGTTCCACACATCTTTGGAGCATATAATATGTAGAGTTCCACCTGGTTGGGACGTCTTGCAAAGGCCGTTTAGGTGTGGCACCCGCTTGCTCTTGGTACTTTTTTAATTTTTCCCAACCTATGTTGCTCTGTTTAAAGTGCCGGACAATTCCTTTAATTTTTAATAATAACGCGGCAATTTCTCCGTCTTTTAGAGCATCGTTAACCGCTAAGTTTAAGGTGTGGGTATAACATGGGAAATGTTTCCACCTTAGCTCCCGCTCGATGGCACTTTTGATATTCGCACCATTATCAGATACGGCCAATATGATTTTATCCGCCACATTCCATTCATTACATATTTCTCGTATGGTGTCAGCTATATATTTTGCTGTGTGGCTTTCCAGGAGAGGTATACAGTCTAGAAGAAAAGATTTCATTAAAAACTCTTCCTCCGCTATGTAGTGTCCAGTCACCGCCAGCATGGAATCATTTGCGCGCGATGTCCAGATGTCCACTGTTAAACATATAGAATTTACTTGTTTATGTACAAGATCCTTCAAGTCGGCTTTTACTTTTTCATAAATTGCCGGTAACATATTATTGGCAAAAAATTTTCTTGTGGGAATGGTATAATTTGGGAACGCGTACGCCATTAACTCCCGAAAACCACGATCTTCGACTATTCTAAACGGCTGAAAATCCATTATGAAAAGATTCATAACTTTTTTATCAATATCTAATTTTGCATTGCCGCGTCTAGATACAAAATTACTTATGGGCTGATGGCCATATGTTCTTCTTGAGGGCGGTTGCAATTCTATTTGGGAAGTTACCGGCAGTAAATTGGGCAATGATTGGGGTAGCGGCGCGGATGATGTTTGGGCAGGTGGCTCATCTGATGTTCCGGAGGATACATGTAGCTGGCATGGAAGCTGCACTCGGTTGCTGGTATTTGAAGTGCCAGTTCTGCCAATCACCCGAATCGTGGGATGCTTTTTGTCTAAATGTTTTTTTAAATTAGTCACGGATGACTTAAAACTTAATTTGGCCTTGCATATATTGCAGGTCGCGTAATGTCCACCTATATCTACAAAATGGTCCCACACAACACTCACTCTCTTATTTACACTTGCCATTTTACTTAACTAATATTATAAATACTAAAATGAAAATAAAGAAATAAAAAAATAAAACTAAAACTAATATTTTAAATTAAACCTAAATTACTTAAACCTATCAGCTATATCTAGTAGAACTTATATATTATATATATTATACGCATAAGCATTGAGTATTTTATTTTTACGTAATTTTCTTGTTTTCGCTCAAGTTTGAATCGAAATTCGAAATCGAAGGAATTAAAACGAACAAAAGAAACGATACGGCAAGATTTTAATTCAATATTTCGATTCAAACCTTTATAATAACGCTTTAAAGTCGTAGTTACCTTGAACATTTTGTGACCAATGCCGTCAATGTTTACTAACACGTTCGGATACGCGCTATTACTTTTAATGTTGTGTTCCAAATAATTTTTGTAGTAATTTTATTATAAAGCAAAAACTACTTTACCATTATTAGGTCTTTATATATTTGATATTTTTATATTATATACTTACTAGATAAAGTTTAATACTTCAAGTTTCTAAAATAATATACAGATTACAGACCTCCGTATGTTAGCATTATTCTTGCAGCGTTTTCGAATTGAAAGTTAGGAACAGATAACAGATAATACGACTAGAAATAGTTGTCACTTTTCAAGAAGTATAATATAATAGACTACAATTTGAATTAAGGGTAATAATAATAGTTAATACTAGGTGCTTCTCGTTTTAGCAAGACTCAATCAAGCGGGTGTGAGCGAGACACATTGATACATGAAATGAAAGAAGAAATACTAGGTGCTTCTCTTTTTAGCAAGACTCAGTCAAGCGGGTGTGAGCGAGACAGATTGATACACGAAAGAAGAAATAACAGATGAACTGTTATTTTTTCACAGATAAATGATATTACAAGAACTTACTGTTATCTAGTATTTATGAATACTTGTGATTTGTATCTGTTACGATAAATACGCCTCACTCCTGGTTCAAATTTTGTAAATAATTAGAATTTAGATGATTTATGAGTAATTTGTTCCAATTAATTCTTTATACTGTTTTCTATTATAATTATATAAACTTTAACCAAGAAATTTAAATAATTTATATTAATTTAAACGGGATAATTACTTGCATAATGTCACAAAAGTACGTAATTCATACGTTAAAGTTGAAATAATTACTACATGATCGAGTTATATCCTTTTTAAAACTTGCAGCATTAAAATAATACCTGGGGCTACTGTATGTGAAGACTGTACTTTAGAGGGAGATATAACTATTGGCGCAGGTACAGTCATCCATCCACGAGTGACTATCATTGCTGAAGGAGGACCTATTATAATAGCAGAATACTGTATAATTGAAGAATATTCGACAATTGTTCACAAGTATGATACATAAATATTGCTTCTTTAAAATTGTTCAATATAGTGTTAATACCTACTATACTATTTACTATAAGATACTTAAGAATTATATATACTTTACTTTTAGGAAATGTGACAAACAAGAAAATCCACCAAAGCCTCTATTTATTGGTGCTCATAATGTTTTTGAAGTTGGCTGCAAATTAGAATCATCCTTTGGACATATTGGTGAGAGTAATGTATTTGAGTGCAGATCTTTTGTTGGTATGAATGTCAAAATTGGCAGTGGATGTGTAATTGGTAAGTATTGTTTGGTATATTTTTTTTACTAGTCTCTATACAAATATATAACATGTTTTCCCCTTCCTATAACTTTGACTTTAGAGAGTTAAATTTTATTTAAGTGGTACTCCACCAAAACAAAGAATTGAATTGATATAATAATATGTTGTACTTCCCATATTATGTATGTACATACTCTAAACTTTAATTACTTTATTATTATTTTATGCTCAGTTGTTTAGATAATTTAAGAAAAAATATATTTTAAATATTGCCAAGGGTAAACCATTTATTGCTATCTTTTAGGTGCAGCATGTCAATTAACTGTTCCTCAAACATTACCTGATAACACAGTGATTTGGGGTTCTGAACATCATAATAGAGAAGCATTGGAAAAGCAACCCTCTCAACTACTTCAGTTGGATTTTCTTAGTAAAGTAATGCCTAATTATCACAGACTGAGAAAACCTAATGTACACAAACGGCAGCCTTCAAGACAATCACAGGAAGTTACAAAATAATTATTGTATTATATACTATCTATACTAATGTAATGAGACTCACAGTTTTTTTCAATCTAATCTAATTACATTGTTTGCATTTCTTGATGAAATATTTTAAATAAGAGCTTTTACATGTTATAATAAGCAGATATTTTAAGTTATAATTTTTTTATGTTAAAAAAGTTAAAAGAATAAGATAAACTGAAAAAATATATTTCCAGCAGTTGTCAGATTGAGTTGAAGTAGTGATGTAAAGCTTGGCATATCTGTATTTAAAGAAATATATAAGTATAAATATAAATAAAATGTTTTGAAATAAGATGTCACATTCAATTTTGTATGTATAAAAGTAAAGTTGAGATTTGGCAAAAGTTGCAAAATATTTTTGGTCATAGAGAAACCACTCTTAATGTAACCAGCAATTTGTAGTATATTATACATAGTACTAATTATGATTACAAGCTTTTTTAGTTTGTCAAATATGTTTTGTAAACCTTAAATAAAATTTGCTTAACATTTTAAAAAAGCACTTTTTTTTTCTTTTATTTAGTAAACACAAAACAAACACACTAAACCTTAGCTAATGGCCAAAATGGTGATCAGGTTTATAATATGCATTTGCATACAAGGCAAGGAAGATATTTCTGCATTTACAAAAATATTAAAAATGTTAATTAAACAAAAAATAATGTGAACAAGTAACTAACGTTTTTATCTAACAGAATATTAAAAAATGCGATAGGGGGGAGCTAACTTAAAGGCACATTTTTAATATTTTTTTAATAAATAAATGAAGAGCAAACAAATGTTTATAATGAACAAAAAAGAACAAACGACGAACTAACGATATAAAAAAAAGTTAAAAAATTAATAAAAAGTCCTGGGGGGCTAACTTCAGTGACCTGTACCCGGTTTATTCGGTAGGGAGTTTTTCTTATGGGAACGGAACCTACAGGTGAGTACGCCCACCCCACTGACCTCTATAATACCACTGGACTGGGGGACTGGCTGTTCCAAGCGTTTGACAGCAATTTTTTTGTGTCCATTTGAAGCGCCACTAGCGAGAGTCCCGAGAACTAATATTTACGTATATTGCAAATGACAGTGAGAAGAGTTTGTTTACTGTAAAGTAATTTTGCATTTTCGTTGTTAATATAACATAAGTAGTAATTATGATGATACGGTTATTGATTAAAGAAAAATAAAAAAATAAAAAACTTTATATCGACATCATTAGTTTTAGTACCAAAAACTCTCGCTACGTCCGACAGCGGCGGACAGCGCCAAAATGGCGAATATCAAGCAGCCACAAAAGCACGTTGACAACAGCCAGTCCAGTGGTATTATAGAGGTCAGTGGGTTGGTGGTATAAATTTTTTGATCTTAAATCATAAAAAAAATTGGTCTAAAATAGCCTACTCGACCTATTCATTTTTTCGTTGATCGATTGCATCTATAATAAATATACTAGGGTGTTATTTATATGAAATTGATGTTATACTTATTTAATTTTAAGTATAAGATAATTTAAATGTTACAGAAACAAAAAATCGTCGTCCGCTGATTGTTTGTGGGTGTAAAGATCGTCAGTTTATGTTCCAAAGATACTATGCAACGCTCGAATGCCTTGAGCGTGCGACATGTTTATCACGACGACTGACGGTGCTTCCCCCGTCCAAAGTGCAGCTGACAATTTTCTTTATTATTTTAAACGTATAAAAATTGAGATATATATAAATTTCATAAGGTATAAAATAAATTTATTTTTCAAATTTTAATTGAGGTTTATGCACGTGACTGACATTGAACGCCCCCTCGTCAATACAGCTGACGATATTTTTTTTAAAAAATATGATTAAAACAATGATTTAATACAGTTTCGCTTGGTATAAAATTCATCGGAGCAGATTTTTTTCCAATGACTTTGTCATGCTGTCTCCATGGCTCCACCGCTAGTGCGACAACTGACGCTCACTCTACTGATTTCCGAACATTAAGGAACTGTTTGAAGTAAAATTCATTCGGTATAAAATGACTAAAAAAATTGCAACGCTACCTCACGTAGTATAAGTAAAAGTCTATTCTGTGTTGACTGTTGATAGTCTGCATGGAGATTAGAGACCAGGAGAACCAAGGCCCTAGAATGTAGTGTCTCAGAAATATTGTCAAACCAAGGAGGCGCTGCGATCGCTATGTTGTCTCAATGCCTAACTTCACGTTGTCACAATAGTGACAGTACTCATAAATAGCTAACTTCACAGTATGGAGGGTAGAGATAAGGAGGACCAACTCGTACACGAAAAAGTGGCAGTAAAATACTGAAAATAAAGTTTCCATTACCTGCCACAATAGCGCTGGGGTGCAAATAATTTCAATATGAACATAGCTGTTATAAATGGAGTGAAGTTAGCTGAGTTCAAATATGATAAGGAGGACCAACTCGTACACGAAAAGATGGGCTCACTGAATTTGACCCAACTTGTTTTGATTTTCGGATTTTTTTTATTTTTAATTGTCTGTTCGTCGTTTGTTCGTTAATGTTCGAATGTAAAAATTGTTTGTTCATCTTTTATTTATTTATAATTAATTAAACAAATGTTCACCCTTAAGTTGGACACCCTTACTAGATATCTTTATTTTTATCGCTCAGATTAATTAATTGTGATCAATTAACGTTTGTTCGACGACTATTTGTGATTGTTCGATCATAAAAACAATTGAATTCCCAATTATTAATTATTTTATATCTAATAAGCAAACCATCACCTCACTGATGACCTTCACCTGAAATGATTAAAAAACAATTTGAAATAATAAAAAAAAAATCGAGTAAAAATACTATATAAATATACACTTTGCATAGATTGAATTGTTTTAAATTTGATTTTTCAATCAGGGTGTCGTAATATAAATAAATAATTCAAAGTAAATTACTCAACGTACAGAAGGTTGGAAAAAAGACAGACGCTGAGACGAATCATTTTTCGTAGTTTTTAGTTTGCGTCCACTAGGACAACTTTTCACAATACAACTTTTTCCCATTATTTTATATCGTATAATAGCTATCACCACAATAAAATCACTGATAATTATTTTAAAAAATTCACACTAATAAAATTACGCTTTCTCTCTGTAGTATTTTGTTTATATTTACTAAAACTTTTTTAGACTACGTAAATAGTTGAGGTTTTGTATACTAGCATTTTACTAACTAGTAACTACTACTTGACTTGAGTAACTTAACTAACTTCACTCCATTTATAACAGCTATGTTCATATTGAAACTATTTGCACACCAGCGCTATTGTGGTAAGTAATGGAAACTTTATTTTCAGTATACAGTGGACACCTATTCAACTTTCCCCCATATTGAGTCGGTTCTCCTTATCTCTACCCTCCATACTTCACAGATACTACTTACCGACGGCAGCGCGTTGTAAATTCTACACATTTTCAGAGACAGGCGGGTAATGCTTTAGTATGAAGCGATGGTCCTCCTGGTCTTTAATCTCCATGATGGTCTGATAAATAATTAAATACCATCGACTCACGAGTCGCAAACTCAGAATAATAACTAAAGCATAGAAGGAGGGCTAAATTTAACTAATATAGTCGTCTCTATTTTCTTATACACTCAAAACAGCAATAATTAGAGGAGACATACATGTAGGTTTCTCAAAATGCAAATTGTCCACAAAGCAAGCGTCAATTTGGTTACCTTGGATATCGTCTCAGGTTTTTATCTATGACTTAGTTCATCGCATTTTTGTCGTATAATACTATGCGCCTATTAGATAATGATGTATTGGATGATCATAGAAATTTATCGATTAAATTGATAAGCTAAGAATATTTAACAATGAAAATATATCAAAAATATGCTTAAATACGATTGAAGCTAGCGGGCACCTTAGTATTTTTAGAAACTAGTTACATTATAAAATACAGTGCACTGTAATTAGTTAGCAAATGTGTCCGTTTATCTTTCTTTAACTACAGAAAACTGTATATAATGACTTAACTGGGTGGGCCGTGGGGCTCACAAGAAATATACCATAACACACGTAACACACAAGAAAAAAAATAGGTACGTTGCACGCCCGTAATGCTTGATCAACCTATTAATGCCCATTTCCTTCAATCAATATAATATATATGTGTATAACGTTTTTGTCATTTTATTAAAAATCTCGACATTTGCTTGCATGAAATTTGAATTTTATATTTATATACCATAAACTTTTGTCTATGACAGTGGACACTTCAAATCAGTATATTATCTATACTCTTTGCTTCAAATCTTCAAATGTCGTAAAGCGCCTTCTATGCTTTAGTTAATTGTTCTGAGGTTGCAAATTCGCCACCGGTAGATGATAGATGAATAATAAATTATACCATAGAGTATGTCGCGAGTCGCGACCAAAGAGTATAGATAATATACTGGTCGCGACCCCAGTATATTATCTATACTCTTTGGTCGCGACCATAGAGTATAAGTATATTGGTCGCGACCAAAGAGTATAGATAATATACTGGGGTCGCGACTTTATATATGTAGCAATATACTCTATGGTCGCGACTGTCGGTGTCGTACTCGAATGTCGTGTCGTTATGAGTTATCATTTTATTAGTTCGTAACTTTTAGAAAGTTATTATTAAAATAACAAAAAATGTTATGAAGTGGAAGTGTACATTATTGTGTAAAAAAAAGTCGAAAAGTGACAACAGTATTTATTACACGTGGTGTTTAAATTGTTAAATATAATTCGTTCGGTTTATTTTTATACATACCATTCCTTTATAAAATTTATTTGTCCCCTTAAAAACCGCAATGCTTAGTTTAAAATAAAACGTCTGGAAATTAATATTTACATTTACTTTACCTCACTTTCAATGCGGACTAATCGAATAATAGTGAACTAATAATTGTGTTCTATTCTCGACGCCATGTTGTTATTTACTCTTTGATTTTTCACTGTTTTGTTATGGGTTTTGTGTGTTGTGGATAAATTAGTGTGTGAGCATGTTGGAAGATGTACCCATACACGGATGTCGTAGTGATCTTAAGAATAAGCCTCCTACGCATCAACGGAACCTTAGTTTGGATTTTAGGTGAGTAGGGGTAACATAAGGACAACTGCACTTATTTTGTTTATCAATATGACTAATCGGTTAGTATAATGTTGGCAGATAATGTTTATAAGCTGCTAAATATTTTATTAGCAGAATTATTAATTATGTAAATATTACCAGTGTGTTAACTAAATGCTCAATTTCAAATAACAAACACTTGAATTATATCATAACAGAAAATATAAAAAATAAATCTAGATTCGACATTTATAGTATTCTAGTTACCTGTTCTCCTTTTTTTGAGGTACTTCTCTAAGTAACTTTTTGCAATAGGGTTTATTATTAACTGCAAGAGTCAAAATTACTGTCCTAACCGTCAATTTTTTATACAAAAAATCTTGAGCATCATAAACAAGTCAATAAATGACTTTGCAATTATACGCAGGATGCTTGTATATGAATTGTATGGAGAAATTTCCCCTTACACTTCTACTTGCTATCATTTTATCGAATAATCTTATCATGTTTTATGTTTTTGTTTAGTCCATAGACTTATAATATTACAATATTATGATCTAGAATCTAGATAATAATTAATAACAATATAATATATTATATTAATCTTCTTAACATTGTCTTGTCTTATATGTACTCTAGCAAACCCAGCCCACATTGCTGGACATAAGTTAAAATAAATAATGGTTTTCATAATTTTCTACTTAAATAAAAGTTGTATATCA
Source organism: Boloria euphrosyne (assembly GCA_951802675.2). Classification (NCBI taxonomy): domain Eukaryota; kingdom Metazoa; phylum Arthropoda; class Insecta; order Lepidoptera; family Nymphalidae; genus Boloria; species Boloria euphrosyne. The sequence continues at coordinate 9,105,399 of OX637877.1, forward strand.
GAATAATATGAGCAGTGCTCTTAATGGAGTGCACACTCTCTATGCCAACACACAGAACTCATCCGCTTAAAGTTATTGACTGACTGTGGATTAAAAATAAGAACAATAAAAAAGTTTCCTAAGTTCACAACATTAGCTATCTGGGCGTGAAAGCCCTGTCAAAATCAGTTCAGTGAGTCGTTTCAGTTCAGAGATTAGCCAGAACAGATGGACAGACAGACAAAAATTTCAAAAATTTAATAATTTTGATGTAAATAATGGTACTTATGTCAAAAACATACAATACATAATAATAATTGATCAAAAGTGTTGTGTATAATGTTTCTAAATTCATTAATATAAGTATTTTTACCACGGTGAATAATGATATCCTGAAAATTTAGTCTATTTTAATTACAAAGGCTTTGTCTCAGTTGCTTAATAAATAATTACACAAATAAAATTAGAAATAAGTACACAAATAAAAGTAAAAACTTAAAGTTTTAAATTAAAGTCCAGCCTTCAGAGGTTAGCTTGAACAAACAGACAAAAATGTTAAACATTGTTTTCTTTTATAAGTACCTACCATAAATAATTTATTTAGTAAGTAAAAAGCTATTGATATTACAAAACTAAAATTTACTTATCTATATTATATATTAATGAATTAACCAGTTTATTTCAGTATCAAAACTTAAATCCAATATTTCTCTTAATAGTATCCGTTAACCATTTTTATTTTGTTTTACTACACCATGCATTTTCATTATAAAGAAAGAGCTATATTAACGATTACCAAACAGTTTTTTGACTGTTTCTAAACGCACACCATACCACTACTACTACTACTACATACCACTCACTGCACAGCAGGCATTATAAATGGTAGTTTCTCCACTAATAAAATTGATTGTAACAATAACACAAATAATTACCTAAATGTTATGATGAAACATTCAGTTGAAAATCGATTTTCTCTCTATTTTAAGAGATTAAATATCTATTTAAAATTTCATATAAGAATGCCGCACGAGCGTTAAAACCACTAGATTGTCTGTGACACTTTATACAAAAGTCTCTTTATCTTTCTTTCTGTCATTTTTTATACTTACGAATACTTATGCAAAAATTATATCCCAAGATCCCACGACGGCCAGACATTTTATAAAATCTGTAAGTTTCTCTGTACATGTCCCCTATATAGGTAAGAACGACCAGCGACTATTGAGTTTGGGTTGTGGTTACCTGGGCAGGTAACAGGTAGTAAAGGTGTATAAAATAATACCTTAAATTTGTTAAAGTATAAAGCTCAATTTTTTTATATTTTCTTCTGGATACCTTTACGCTGCTTGTACACGGTAAGAAAAGTCGCCGGGCCTTCGTAAGAATTCGTGTAGTTTCTACGCACGACCCGTGTACATAGCTCGGGCGATATGTAAGAAAAGAATCTTATCTACGCTAGACACGACGGGCTCTGTGTTGAGAGGGGCGGGGGAAGCGAGCCGCGGGGTGGTTCGGGTAGGTTGAGTATATTTTATGCGTGGACATTGACATTCACATTTTATAGTCGTTCCTACAATTTATTATTTTTAGTGATAAGACTCGAGATCGAGATTTAATATTCGAAATAAAAAACCCTTAATTCGCATCAATAATTTAAATATACTATACCGATAAACTTTACCGCTAGAAATTGTTCGAAAAATTATAACATTACTATATAATTTCTATACTTTTTAAAAATAATTATTTCACACGAGAAAAGCTTTGTTTAAAATGCAAAAAAATATTCTAACTGTATTATCTAACGTAAGCTTACCGCGCAATATAATCCACCCAGTCTCACAAACCAATTAACATGTGCATCCTACAAAACCCTACGCACGACAGTACGAAAATATTCTTATCGTGTACACGTATCTATTTTTTTCTTATCTGAAGCAGGTAAGAAAAGATTATTGTCTAGACACGGCGAGTTTTCTTAGCGTCTACAAGCGCCCTTAGAAATCTCGTCATCTATTGCCGGACACTTATGACAGTTGCTACTCCTTGCCAGACACCCCTAAACTTTAATAAATGATATATAATTATATTTCGTTATAGTATAATAGCTAAACTTTATATATATGTTACTTGGGGACAATTAAAAAGATGTTACCTCAATTGACGGGCAATTTTAATGGGTTTTACATCTTGCCAGACACATTGAAAGTCTGCTGAATGTGCGAGCGCGAGGTAAAAACTGTTTAAGCGGGAGCTTTGGTTCTTTATTTCACCTTAGCATATTTCGATTTATTGCCAGATATTTATTCCTATTTCTATGTCCAATAAAAAAGTTTAAATATTTTTTTTACATGTAATCATACTTTTTTTTATATTTTATGATATTAAACTAAAATTTTTTACTTTATAATTTTATACAACATGGTTGTGATCGTAATAAAATTAATTTTTTATTTGATATCTTAAAAAATCGTTATCGACTAAACATTCGCGTAGTACCTATACTTGAGCCACATTAGAGAAATAATGTCTAATAACAAAGTGTTGCTAGGCAACCATCTGAAAGCATGGTTGAAAAACATTTTTTATTAATGTTTATTGTTGTAAATGCTAATACTTTAGAATGATAATTAATAATGATGTCAGTAAATAATTAAGTTTTTAAACCTATAAAACTGCTAAAGTAAAGAAGATAAAATAAAACAAAATGGAAGTTAATTTTTTACATTTATTATAATTTTTATTATTAACAAATTATAATGAAATCTGTGACAAGTTTCATCAACCGTTAGCAAAGCATTTATCCCGTCCAACGCTTACCTCACTCCTCACTCAAAGTCTAATTTTACGCGAAATCAATTGATTTGGCAGCACCACATAACATTGGATATTTTTTTAAGAATCGATAAATAGTACGACTAATTTAAAAAACAGTAAACTATTCGGTTAGTGTAGGGTACTTGGTGGTATTTTTCATTTGATGACATTATAAAAATATTATGTAAAAATGTTTACGATATCTTCCAAATTATTTTTTAAAAAAAAATTAAACCGACTTCAAAAAATCTGGACTAAAAAGAGAAAAATCTAAACTAAAAAGTAGAAAATAATACTTTTAAGAACTTTGTTAATTTTGGAGTCGGTGCCAGCCAAAGCAAAATAACCCTAAATAGATACATATTCAATTAATCTATCAATTTTCCTTTCAACTCCTAGCCGTTGAGGAGTTGTACCTGCCATCATCAGCTTATCCACATGAGATGGTAATTATCAGATGCAAATCCTTAAAAAAACTTTAGAAAATATATGAAAAATGTACTAAGTGCCTATAAAATTTAAGAGTTGCCTTCGATTTCCCTAGGATCCCATTATCAGATCCTAACTTGGTGACAATGGGAACATCTTGGAAGTATACCCTACCAAACAAAAAATAAATTTTTGAAATCGGCCCACAATTGACGCATAAATCGGTGAACACAGATAAACAATAACATTTGAAGAATTCTACCTTCCATCATCAGCTCATCACATGAGATTACGATTTTCAGACGCAAATGCTTGAACAGCTTTAGAAAATATATAAAAAACATAATAGGTGCCTATAAATTTTGAAAGTTGCCCTGGATTTCCCTGGGATCCCATCATCAGATCCTGATTTTGTGATAATGGGACCCCCTTAGAACTATACCCTACCGAACAAAAGAAAAATTTTTGAAATCGGCCCACAGTTGGCGGAGAAATCGGTGAACATACATAAAAAAAATACATACATCGGAACATATAACCTCCTCCTTTTTTGAAGTCGGTTAAAAAGGCAGAAACTTTTAGGGATGGCATAATTATCCACCATCACCACCCAATATAATTAAAAATGTAAAAAATAATTACTTACATGTGATTTGAAATGTTTATTAATAATGTATTATCTTTTACGTGTCTTTACAATTAGGTATTATGAAAACTCTGATAGATATTTAGGGTAAAACTATTGAAAGTGTGAAATCGTGATTTATTCTGAAGTGGGAACCCTAAAAATCAGCTGTTGTGGTTTCTTTACAAACATTATTTATTTCTCTAAAGTGACTGAAGTATAGTAGGTAATAAGAAATGAGAGGAATGTACTTTTTAGATAAGTGTATATAATTATTTTTAATTAAAAAAATAGTTTCGGACATTTTTGTCACAGTTTTTACAGGAAAGCACAAATTTTATTAATGAAGAAAAAAAAAGTGGAAATTGTATTAATAACATTTATAATTTATATACTACATAAACTAAGCTATAGATTTATTATGAACACATTAGAGCATTCCATTATCATATCTGGGCTACGACGACTAGGTAAATATTGATATTTGTAGAATGTAGGGCATTCTCCGAGATCAGGTGAATGGACGCTAGTGAAAGTAAAAGTGCCGGTGTGCTCAGCGGAAAGCGGCACCCGATTTCCTAGCACTTTGAAGTTGCTATCCGATTCATACAATCTTAGCTTATTAATATGATAATATCTGATAGGATATAGGTTATATATTATACTCATTTTTTATTCATAAATGTAGGTAAAACCGGAAGTTTACAAATTTTATTTCAAGTTAACCAAAAACTTAGTTTTGTTATAGGGCAAGTTCTATTGTATGCGGAACGACAGGCATTTCAATTGAACTTCAAGCAATTACGTCAATTAAGCTCCTGCAAGAAATAAACACCTGACATCTTTTTCTATATCTTCGAAATTTTAATGACTTTGAATTTGGATAAAGACCCTTGAGAAATATTATATTAAGTAGGTACATGAAATTGCGAAACAGCCATACAAGGCTGTTCAGATTATAGCAGATTATATATAAAAATTTAGAATTATGATATTCTACCGAATAGTGTGCGGGGCATTCCCTAATGTCAGTAGGAGGAGATTTACCTTTATTTATAACTATACAATCGTAAACATGCTATTGACAAGAATTCTTATATTAGGTACTAATCAATCAAAAACAATTGACTTTTAAAATAGAATGTAAGCGACCTCCATTAAAGCAATGTGCGGTGGACCGGCCAAGGTCTTTTTCATTGTGATTTTATATGTTAAACCATTAGAACATAGCCAGAAAAATATCATTGATCTTGCAAATTAACACTAAAGTTAAATAGGTGTTCAACACATGTAAATAGGTGTTTTACGAGTATACTACTACTAAAGTGGTTTCTCATAAACTTTTCCTTGCTGACTGGCTGTATAATGCATTTGTCACGAAGAAACTTAATATTCGTGAAAGTTGTTTTTTACATGGAAACATTATAAGAACGCTTTTTTGGAAATTTAAAATAATCCATCATCATTCTTGAAGTTAGAAGTAGGTGTTTAGCTTTTTTATTACGTGTTTGATCTAAAATGAACATTTCTGGTAATTAAAACCTTATCTCACTTGAAAGATGGTATAGAAATGCCGTCTTTTCAATTAAAATGTGAGTAGTGCTCTAAATTAGAGATTACACAATACCACAGATCACATCATGACAGATCATCTCATTTTATCGATCAACCCATCACCATCTGGCAGGCTTTGAATTTCATTCAATTCAATTTCATGAATATCTGTTCAGTGGTTGTCCGGTGAAGCGGTCGACGACGACAGGCGACGAAATCCTAAAATAATAACAATAACTTTGGCCTCTGTATCGTAAATAATATTAACTATTTCAATAACATTTTTTTTATATCTAATATATAATTCGATTGATTCGATATAGACTTTTATTTTTATATAAAGTATAGATAATAATTATTATTGACTATAACTTTAAAAAACAATATTTATATTTCTATTGAAGAATATCGATACTGGTAGTTCAATCATCGTTTCGATCTTTATTATGTGACAAGAGCATCATAGCGTTGAAACCGTGGGCCGCGATGAGGGCATAAGAAACGGAAATAGTTAATCAGTGCTCTTAATTCCCACACACAATTTGGAGGATTACGTCATACAATAGTAGAATATTAATTGTCAAAATTCATAAGTATTAATTCAATTCATTCCTTTGGTCTGGTTCATTTTAATAAAAAAAATTAGAAATACGAGTCTACTCGTATATAAAAGAAATATCCGACTGCGACTGATTTGACCAAAAAAACAATATAATGCAGTTGGATATATTTATAGGTCTAGTCTAAGCATATTTTAGAGTTTTTGCTTTTTGTATAAATAATACTGTCTTTGTCAACTTGTCTTTTCGCAGATTCCATGTATGCAGTCGGGTTTTGTATACTTTTTTTTTATTTACTTATAACTTTTTAGTTTTTGTTAGTTAGGCATAATATTTGCTTTTTTTTAACAATTTCTTATCCTCATTAATTTTTAAACACAATAGTTGTATTTTTTTAATTTTTGATGATGAATCTATATACTCTGTGACATTTGCATTATCAAGTCGTATTGAACAACAAATTGTAAATCACTAAAACCACTTAAGTTTTGTAATAATTACGAGGGAACAAAGGTCTAGGCATACACTCTAGGTATAAATACTTACATACTCAAAGGACTCCTCCTTTGGAGTTCGCTTTTGGATAAAAAGGACATTACACTAACAATAAATTTCTGCTAACCTAAAATAAAAAAAAAACATCAAGTAAAGTCATTTTTTTAAACACTATTTAAAAAAAACATAAATTAAATAATTTTATAAGCTCTGGTACAGGTAGTTTTACATGTGCATATGACACGTAATACCAGATTTTCTCGCCAACTGTGCATTTTTTTAATTTTATTCAATAAAAGACAAATTTATTAAAATCAAGCAAGTGAGTAAATCCTACTAATATTATAAATGCGAAAGTTTGTGAGTATGGATGTTTGTTACTCTTTCACGCAAATACTACTGAACCGATTACGATGAAATTTGGTATGTAGGTAGCTGAAGACCCAGAATAACATATAGGCTACTATTTATCCCGGAATTCCCGCGGGATTGACTCCTAATATTTAAAAAATTTACGCGGGCGAAGCCGCGGGTACTCCTAGTATACTTTATTTGCTACTCGTGATATCATTCAGTCGTTCCAGATTTCATTCGACTTCACGTGTTTTATCTATTATTTTCAAACGAATAGCTGTTTCGAAACCGAATTCCTAATTTGTGATAGACATTATCAAACTTTGAACCTTTTAAAAACACAAAATAGAAGTTGTACGAGAAGAATTGTACAATAAGTAGGTACTTTAATGCGATTTGTATACACCATAGCTTTAATAAAAGATACTTTTTAGCAACATAAATTCCTTCTAATTACGATAAAATAAAAACATCAATATCTCCTTCAATTATTTTTTTATGCATTATTCGGCAAACAACGGTTTCTGCCCTTGTTGTTATTTGTATAATTATTGCTCTGTCTTGCATGACAACACCTTTTTTTAAACTTCCATTGTCTTTACAGGAAGAAATCTGATTCTAATAAGAGGAAGTTAATTTTAAGTCTTTCGAAAAGCTATTGTTCTGAATTATTATTGCAGGTATATAATCGATCCGTAACTAATTTATGGTGATAATGTAAACGTTCAAAAAGTTCGGGTTTAATTGCTTTTAACAATATTATTTTTAATGATAAGGTAATTGTTATTGAGTGTAGTTAAAAGTATTTTCGTATTGGAGTTCAATCATAACGATAATTGAATTTTTTGTATGTTATCTTTGGCACGTGGTAATCATACGAACGTTATTCATTACGACCTTCTATTTAATAGTATTGTTTTAACGCTTTACGCTATACGCAAATATCTATTGTCGCGTTTGCTGTACGCTTGTTTACGTCGCATTGTTCGCATTTATCGTTTATGTGACCATATTATGTTTTCTTGTTATAATTTTTTGACATCATGTACCTACCTCGTATAAATAAAGTAATTCAAAATAAGTTATTGAAAGCCTACTTGTTTTATCGGAGCGTGCCAAATATCAAATAATAAACTGAAATGAAAATAAGGCTTTAAAACTATGTATTATTCTTGTTTCAACGCTTAACTTTCCTTATGCTTACATAGCATCTGAATTAAAGCAAATGTGTAGAGTATTTTTTTTTTTTGCATTGCGAAGTCTGGTTTCATCTCTCGTAATTCTACATCTGCCATGTACGCAGCGTAAAGACAGATGGCACTCGTGGACAACCAATCAACTTTTAGTACAAAAACAAGCAGCTGCTGTATTGTTATACCTGATTTGTTCGTTTTCTCGCCACATTTTCAAATTCATAAAGCGTTTGAAATTTGTCGGTTTTCTTAAATAATACGTCCCAATAATACTTTATTCTAATTTTTAGTCCTCCTTAACTTGCTATAATTGCAATAGTCTGGTCATCAACCGCAATTTTTGGAAGGGTTCAGTATAGATCCCTGTTGGTAAAATTAAAAAAATATATAACTTTTTTTTCAGGCGGATTATTGTTTATTTATCTGTCCAGTAAGCCCCTGAAGTTTTTCATTAGTGTTTATTTATAAAGCGTCTAACTTACACAAGCCAGAGCCCGTTTTCGGGTGTATTTTCATCCCTCTGGGAAAATTATATATATCTTGGTCCAGGTTAGTTATAAAATTATATTATATAGTTCCAGGAGTTTTAAAATTTGAAAAATCTTTATTAGTTTTTGAGATGTTTGCAAGAAACTAAACCCCTTTTATTTTTATTTAATTATTAATAGCTTTTGCAATTTTTGCAAACGGAACTTCATATTTTTTTCAAAAATCATCTAGATGCTATTCCAAATCGAATGACACCTCAATCAAAATTTTCGGAGAGTGCTGAAAGTTGATCAAAAAGGTACTTGTGACTAGACTTATAACTTGACACTAAAAAATAAAATTTGTGGTTTTAATGAAAACTATTTTTGATATTAATTACTTACCTATAATAAATTTTATACTTATTTGCATTTCTTTTAATCATTTAATTATATTTTTTACAACAATATAACGTTCAATTAATTATTGTCAATATATCGTTCACGTAAGTCAAGTTACTTATGTAGGTAATCTACATTCTACGTGCTCTCGACGTTTGGAACTAAAGTCTATTAATAAGTTTTTACGTCTGTAGTTTTTAGGAGTTATAAAATATCATGATGGAATTCTGTTATGAAATTGTCAGTATCAGCTTGGAATTCAAGAAATTCGCAATATTACTCTCTTGAAAACGTCTTTGTTCCTTACCCTTTACAAAATAACCGTCGTTATATGTATAAATTAGTGTGAACATTTATCTAATGTGATTAAGTGACCTTGAGAAGGAGGGAATAAATTGCAGCAGAACGGGCACTTCTGCGCTAGTAAACTTTCTATTTTCTTGGAATTGACTGCGTGACTAAAAATGGTCTGGAGAGTATTCTTAACGATATTATGTTATAATAGTTTAATATATTAAGTTTCTTACCCTCTGGGGTTAAAGTCCTCATATCATGAAATACTTATTCAAATTCTTTTTTTTTTTTCTTGAAATATTCATGATTTTTTGAGGCACCAAAAGCATTATATTATGTGAAATAGTACGTATTGTTAATTTAAAGGCCTCAGTCCTCTGTCCCTTAGCTCTCGGTCACTCACTTCGTGTATGTTATTTTTTGATTAGGGTTATCACTTTACATGCATCAGAGCAGGTAGCTAGAATCGTATTAAATAAAATTCATTCATTAAAATTTATGTCATTCCTTTACCATTTCTAATGAAGCAGATATAATTCGAAAATTGATAAAATATTCTTATACGTTTTCTGTATCATTTTATTATAGTGTGGTAAGAGTAGTGTCAATGAAGCCCTACTATATGGGGTACCGTTAATAAGTCGAATGAGCTTAACATAATATATTAGATTACGTGCCCGCATGCTGACTTTGAACACTGTACGAATGAAACTAAATAATTCTTTACTATTCGATGTTGGTTCATCAATATTTTTAACAACTTGCTCACCCTCACTTTGGTTTTGTTCGTCCGTAGTGCGCTTTAACTGTAACTTTTAACTAATTTTCTAAAGTAAAACTAGCCTATCTGTCACTGAAAGTCTCCTCAAAATCTATCCAGCCGTTACAGAGATTAGCAACAATCACATAGCTAACAAAAATGTAAATATTGTATTTCTCTTTTAAGTACCTTATATAATTTTGTATATGCCTTTAGTAAAAAGTTATTATGTTATTCCGAACAGACATTTTTTTTGTATAGATAAAATGTCAAAATCTACGACGAATAAAAAGCAGCTAAGCCGATGCAAGCTGCTTCACTTTTCAAAGTCACGTTCGTACGTATATAATGTTTCTATAAAGGGATTGTAATTAAAACAAAAACCTCGTGTTGCTCTGTAAAGACAAAGTATTTTATTATAACAAACGATCATAATATTTACACTGTTAGTACTACTATTATTTATTAATCACAAAAATCTTACCTGTAAAGACAAAGAAACGACGATTAAAGTATATTATTCAGATTACAAATTCCCTTTTCTATATAGTTTTATTTAGGTACTAATTTTACGGCTTACGCGTTCTCTGCTTGACAGGTGACAGATTACAAATAATGATTATAATATGATATTATGATTTATGAATCTAAATCTAAATCATAGCGCCATCTATGGGGCATGTTTAAAGTTATGTCAATAGATGGCGTTATGAACAATAGAATAAAGAAAATATATTTTCTTTACATCTCCCTCCCTAAGAAAAAAAAAACAACAAAAATTTCACTGTAATTAATTGTCTATAAAATCTTAATCTCGGTAGAAAGTCTAAACTCTCTGAGGAATCTCTGCAGCTAATAAATAAACGACGTGAAGATACCGGAATCACACCATCAAACCAGCGGGCGTTGAACAAAAGAATATCGAAGCTGGTAAGACGAGACCTCCGAAACTCTAGTACGTGCTCCATCAAGGAAGCCATTGAGCAAAATCGGGGGTCCAAAGTCTTTGTTCAAAAGCTGGGGCGAAGCCATCTTACTAAGCTGACCACAACTAGCGGAAAAGTCGTCGTTTCTAAGCCGGAGATTCTGAATGAAGTTCAGGACTTCTATGGACGCCTATACACATCACGAGCGACCTGTCCCACGTCCAATAACGAGAATCCCAGAGCCACACTTACCCGCCACTACACAGAAGACCTGCCAGAAGTCAGCATAGACGAAATTGTGATGGCTCTAAAACAACTGAAGAATGGAAAAGCCCCCGGAGAGGATGGAATTACAACGGAGCTTCTAAAAGCAGGAGGAACTCCGACGCTAAAACAACTCCAGCGTTTATTTAATTCCGTCCTTTTTTCGGGGAGAACTCCTAAGGCATGGAGCACAAGTTTGGTGATCTTGTTTTTCAAAAAGGGTGACAAAACCCTGCTGAAAAACTATCGACCGATCTCCCTCTTAAGCCATATTTACAAGTTGTTTTCTAGAGTCATCACAAATCGTCTCACGCGTAGACTCGACGATTACCAACCTCCAGAACAGGCCGGTTTTCGAAGTGGATATGGCACCATAGACCACATTCACACAGTGCGGCAAATTATACAGAAGCAGGAAGAGTATAATCAGCCCTTATGTCTAGCATTTGTGGATTATGAAAAAGCCTTTGACACTATCGAAACCTGGTCTGTTTTAGAGTCTTTACAACGGTGCCAAGTCGATTGGCGATATATCCAAGTGTTGAAATGTCTGTATGACACCGCAACAATGACCGTCCAAGTCCAGAATCGGCAGTCTGAACCTATCTTCCTGCACCGGGGAGTGAGACAAGGGGACGTAATTTCCCCCAAATTATTCACAACTGCATTGGAGGATATGTTCAAGACTCTCGACTGGAGTGGACGAGGAATAAATATAAACGGTGAGTACATTTCGCACTTGAGATTCGCAGACGACATCGTCATCATGGCTGAAACCGTACAAGACCTACAATATATGCTGCAAAGCCTAGCTAGTTCTTCAGAACACATCGGTCTCCGGATGAATCTTGATAAAACCAAGATCATGTTTAACTCACATGTGACACCGGAACCGATCGCTCTTAATGGAACAACTCTCGAAGTAGTTCAAGACTACATCTATCTTGGACAGTTACTGCAAGTCGGTAAAAACTACTTCGAGAAAGAAGCTCAAAGAAGAATACAGCTGGGCTGGGCAGCATTCAATAAGCTTCGTCGAGTCTTTTCGTCGCCAATACCACAAAGCTTAAAGACAAAAGTCTTTAATGAGTGCGTCCTACCTGTTATGTCATACGGAGCCGAGACGTGGACACTGACGGTGCGATTAGTGCACCAGCTTAAGGTTGCTCAGCGTGCTATGGAGAGGGCTATGCTCGGAGTTTCTTTGAAGGATCGGATCCAGAATGAAGTGATCCGACAGAGAACCAAAGTTATCGACATAGCCCAAAGAATTAGCAAGCTGAAGTGGCAATGGGCTGGTCACATTTGTCGCAGAACCGATAACCGGTGGAGCAAAAGGGTTCTTGAGTGGAGACCACGGCTCGGCAAACGTAGTGTAGGACGTCCTCCTGCTAGGTGGAGCGACGATATTCGTAGAGTGGCTGGCAGCGGTTGGATGCGTAGAGCTGAAGATCGAGCTCAGTGGCGTGCCATAAGAGAGGCCTATGTTCAGCAGTGGACGAATACAGGCTGAATATGATGATGATGATGATGAAAATCTTAAGTAATTACACTAAACTAAGTTTAACCATATAATTTATTTTGTTATAAACTAATAATGTAAAGTACACTATGTTAATTATACAATTTTCTATATTATGTTACATAGATCAAGTAAAAAAAAAATCTGAGATATGTTATGACAATTTTAACTTAGGTTACATATTTCACATTAAGTTATATTATATATATCTACATACATATTGTATAAAACTGAATATATTAAATAAAACTGAAGTTTCCCTATTTTTATCTTAAATTAGGTAACACATGGTAGAAGTTTAGTAATATGAAAGAGATTTGACTCAGATTTTTTATGACCTGTATCAATTTTATAAATTGAATTAGATATTTTTTCAATAATTTTAAAAGGACCAATCTTTAGAACATCTAACTTACATCTATTTAGTTTGTTACCGTTTTCTACATAAACCATATCCCCCGTATTGAAATCAAAGCAAGTTCTATTCTTATCAAATCTTTGTTTATTATAGTTATGTGATTTTACTGAATTTTCAAAAGCAATTTTTTTATCTTTTATCCATTCAACTTCTGTTTTATCTTTTTTTAATTCATCTAATAAGTATTTTGGTGCAAATCCTGTAACTGTATGTTCAGTATTATTATATTTATCTACACAGTTATGAGCAATGGTTGTCCATACTTTTTTATTATTATTTTCATTAACTTTACATCTAATTCTATTTACAAGAGTTTGGTTAAGCCTTTCGTTTAATCCATTAGAAAATGGAGAATTTACTGCAGTAAAGATTATTGGTATTGATTTTCTTTCTAAATATGATTTAAATTCTTTTGAGTTGATTCCCGGATACTGATCAGTGAGAACCATCCCAATAGTATACAACTCTGTTACCTTATTGAGTAGTTTTACAAAATCCTTACCATTTTGTGTCCTTGAAATAACTATGTAAGCATATCTGGTAAAGTGGTCAACTAAAAGGTGTAGATACTTTTTGGTAGATCGTGATCCTCCAAAACCTCCAATTGTATCTATGGAGACAATTTCAAAAGGTTTTGAGGCCGGACCTAACTGTGACATAAGACCATATTTATTCTGCCCTCTGGTTTTATTTTTTATACATATCTCACAACTTTTACAATATTCTTTTATATTTGTTGTTAAGTTTTTTGCTGTATATAATTTACTAATTTTGTTTTGCATTTGCTTTACACCTAAATGACACATATTTTCATGTACATATTTAATAAGCTTTTTACTATAATCTTCTGTCAAAATTATTTTTTCTTGTTTTTTAATATTTTTATAGTATATATTATGTCTTAATATCAAGTTCAATTTATTATTTTGTATGTCTAAATTATTTTGTTGATCTGTAATAATATCATTTAATTTTATCATATTAACAATTTTCAATTGTTCATCTGTGTTCTCACTTGCATCTAATACAGGGTTCCTACTCAAACAGTCTGCTTCAATATTTTGTTTGCCCGGTGCATATTTTATTACAAAATCATATTGTGATAAATAATATGTTAAATCACCTAGTTCATCATCTGTCCTCGATTTAATATTCAAATTTTCTAATGGTTTGTGGTCAGAATATACAGTGAAAGTTTTACCTACTAGCCAGTATTGCCAATATCTAATAGCTTCTTTTATAGCTAAGCATTCTAAATAAATTGCCTTTTTTTTCTTTTGAGCTGGGTTTAGTTTTTTCGAGAAGTATGCCACTGGCTTATCTATTCCATTAGGTTGTGTTTGTTTTAACACTGCCCCAATACCATCTAATGATGCATCTGTATAAATATTAATAGGCAAATTGTGATCAAAAATTTCTAAGACTGGTTGTGAGCACAATAATTTTTTTACAATTTCAAAGGATTTTTGACAATCTGAAGACCATACAAATTTAGTATTTTTTCGGAGTAAATTATGAAGGGGTTCTAAAATGATTGCACTATTAGGTAAATATTCATGATAAAAGTTAACTTTTCCAAGAAACTGTCTAATATTTTTCTGGGTCTTTGGTATTGGGAAATCTTTAATTGAAATTAAATTGTCCCTCACGGGTCTTACTGTATTATTATGAATTGTATGACCGAGATATTTAACAGAATCTGAAGCAAACATACATTTTGTGAATTTTAATCTAAAACCTTCTCTTTTAATAGCTTCTAATAGTTGTGTTAAATAGTCTATATGTTCAGAAAAGGATTTTGAGAATATCAGTATGTCATCTATAAAGTTAACTGCAAAATTATTAAGCTTATATTTTCTTAGAATGTTACCTAGTATCCTTTGGAAGATGGCCGGAGAAGTCTTCAAACCAAACGGCAAACACGTCCATTGGTAGTGGCCTTCCTGCGTCACAAAGGCTGTCTTCTTTCTATCTTCAATTCTGAGCGGTATAGACCAGAATGCAGAATTTATATCTAATGTTGTGAAGTATGTTGAATTCCTGGTCTTCATCATCAAATCCTCAATCAGTGGAAATGGTTGAGCTTGTGGTACCACAATTTTATTTAGATCTCTAAAATCTATACATAATCTTGACTTTTTGTTGTCTTCTTTTTTGAAAGCTAATGTTACAGGAGCTGCGAATGGACTATAAGATACTTCTATGAGATTTTTGTCAAGTAATTTTGTTATTTGTTCTTCTATTTCCTTTTTATCTTCAATTGAACATCTATAAGGTCTCTTACAACAATATTTATCAATGATTAGATCAATACGTGCTTCATATTCTTTTACTGTGCCAATATCATATTTATCTTTAGCAAAAATTGGTTTGTATGTATCTATTAATTTATATATTTTCATCTTCTGCTGAGTATTCAAGTTACCCATATTGATTTTGAAATCTTCTTCTTGTATATGTTCATTGAAGTTTATTGAACATATGTTTTTGCTTTTATTCTCTTCTTCATACATAATATTATTTATATTGTCATCTTTTTTTTCTTCTTTTCTTTGACTTATTTGTAAATACTCATCTTGAATCAATTTAAATCTTTTTATCATATCCAATCCAATTAGAAAGTCATATTTAAATTGTTCTCCATCAATTATATAGACATCAGCCTTATCTTCAATATCAAATATTTTTATTTTTATAGTTGTCAAACCTATTGTTTTTTTAACACCATTAATTGTTATTAAGTTATCAGTTTTTGTATCAAGCTCTCTTTCTTCTTTCAGTCTTATCAACTTTGAATTAATTATTGAAACATTTGAGCCCGAGTCATAAACTCCAAATATCTCCAATTGTTCATTTAATAGTAGTTTGACTTTTATTAATGGTGTCATTATTAGTTTTTTGAGTCTTTATTACTGAGTTCAACGTCGATCACTGAGTTATTTACTGTTTTATTATAGTTTTTTTTTTTATAATTGTCATCTATTTGTTTGAACCAACATTTTTCTTCAGGGTGAAACCGGAGACCTTTATTTAAGTTTTCACAAGTCTTACAAGGTTTTTTTTTGTCAATCTTTCCTATAGAATCAAAGGTATTTTGTTTAGGCATGTATAAATTCTTTTGGTTTACTGCATATTCATGTTTTCCAATTTGATTATACAAGTTTGAGGTTGATTTAACAGATTCTTTATCAATTTTGTCTATAATATAACTTGGTAATCCCAGTACAATAAGATTTATCATTGTTTGTGTGTCGATATATTTGTTAACTTCTAATAGCAGCTTTTCTTTTTTAGTCGCATATTCCAGTAAAGATCCATTTTGAAATCTATATGTAAATGCATATTTTATTTGTGACCAACCTTTATTTCCATATGTTTCGTAGAAGTTGTTCTTCCATAATGACCACTCGGAGTTCACAGTTAACTTAATTAACATACTACCATACCAATCTAAGCACTCTTTCTCTAGGAGATGCTTTAAAATTTCAATTTTCTCTTCGTTTTGTCTTAACTCAAATCTTTCACATTCCTTTTCAAATTCGTTGATCCATTGGTCAGCATTTGATGTTCTATTAGAGAATTTTTCCAACAAAAACCTCTCCGCAGTTTTGCTTATATTTATTTTTTCAGGCTCATTTATTTTTGTGCTATTTTGTGAAAACACTTTACTCTCTGTAATCTCATCTAAATATTGGTCACCGAATTGTACATTTTCACCCTCATCTAGATATACTCTCTTCAGTTCTGTACTTAAAAGAATCCATACTGCGCGTGTTTGATGTCTTTTTCGAAGTGAATTCTTCACCTTCATATAAACATCTGTAGACGCTAAGGCGGTATGCTTACTTGCGGGTTTTAGATCATCAGGGACCTCAAACATGCGTCCGTCCGGTGTACCGATTGAGGTTATGCATATTACATTACTTTTTCCATCCGTTGCCGCTAATGAAGCAAATTTAAATAGTAATTTTTCCATTTTTCTAGTACAAAATCGTCGTTTTATAATGTTTCTATAAAGGGATTGTAATTAAAACAAAAACCTCGTGTTGCTCTGTAAAGACAAAGTATTTTATTATAACAAACGATCATAATATTTACACTGTTAGTACTACTATTATTTATTAATCACAAAAATCTTACCTGTAAAGACAAAGAAACGACGATTAAAGTATATTATTCAGATTACAAATTCCCTTTTCTATATAGTTTTATTTAGGTACTAATTTTACGGCTTACGCGTTCTCTGCTTGACAGGTGACAGATTACAAATAATGATTATAATATGATATTATGATTTATGAATCTAAATCTAAATCATAGCGCCATCTATGGGGCATGTTTAAAGTTATGTCAATAGATGGCGTTATGAACAATAGAATAAAGAAAATATATTTTCTTTACACGTATTTCATTATTTCTTCGTTTGTTGGCTTATGGTATAGTTTCAAAGAAAAACAACATATTTCTCTATATCTTAGTAGCGTATGCAAGAATTTGAAATGTTACGAAAGTTTACGGTCCAGAAACCTTTGAGAGTACTGTTTTGCAATGTTTTTATTATTGTATTAAGAGTATTCACATCACATATTTTATTCGTCCGTGCATTGCAATACTGAAAGTCTATATTTGTGAGTATTGTTACAAGCGATTACTAAAATTTAAATTACAGTAAAGTGATTGCAAGGTATTGTTTAAACAATATTAGGTACCTATCATAAATTAAAAGTTTTTAGCTATGTTATTTTTATAATAATTACAAAAATCAATTATCTTTAGTCATAAAAAATAAAAACAAAGTTAATAGAATTAAAAATATAAATAAAAAATTAAAAAGTTTCACTCTTGCATTATCGCTAGATGTAAATTATGTTGACTCCTATTTACTATTTTTTACAAAATATTTTTTCTTTGTCAACTTTTCTTTTTTTTTGTTAGCTTTTATGTTGTCGGATTTTTATTTCAAAAATATATTTTTATTTAAAGCCCTGGACAATCATTTTGGTTAAGCAAATATCTTAATCCTAACTCTATCCTATCTTTTCTTGTCTGTCGATCGAAAAATAACGATATTAATTTGTTTCCTACTCACGCTTACAATGGAATGTTAATGTATGAAATGAATCCTTTCTATCATATGTATTTGCATTTCCTGTATAAAGAAAAGTAAGCTAAGCGCGTCTTATTGTATAATTGAAATATGATAGAAATTACAGACTGACTTAGGTTTTTTATGTAATAATTGAAATGTAAGTGATTGTTACCGTCTACGCTTAAATTTGCTTAGGTGTATAATAAACTACTACTTAAAAATTGAATTCAATAACGTAATCTATAATAATTCATTTGTCTAGTCCACCTAGTACTAATTACTAAATTATTAAGAAAGGATGTTTCTTGCTTACTGATATAATGTTCCTAACGTAAATTTTTTAGAAAATCTATCTTCTCGGAGTTCGTCGCGTATTTATTACATTTTTTATATTAGACGTTTGAGACGTGTAAAACTCTTATTTCACAGGTGACCATGTTTGCTGTAAAGCATTGAAAACGTCAAAAACCAGAAATAAAAGAAGGTTTAATCGCAAAACTTACAAACCTTAAAGATTATAATATTTAAAATGCCAAAAATATTCGCGTAAATCTGGCTGGTATGTTTATCTATCATACTTATAGATATTTAGTAAAAAAATACTGACCGACTTCCTATTACATTACCATATTACAATTCAAAAGACAGCTATTTAAATAAAAAGTAGGACAGAAAGAAAAAGACTTAAGTGGTAAAGTTGTTGCGACGATTCTCCTACAGAATATTAATAGAATGCATGTATTTAGATATTAATTTTAGTAATAATAATATTAACATTATATACATACATTATTAATACAAAGCTCGATAAGGAACTATTGTAAACTTGTGCATTGAATACAAAAACTATATTAAGAATGAAAGCACGACTTCCACCACATAAATACGCCGTTACACAATGATTGATATTAAGCTTGCAAAACTGCAAAACACGTGTTAGTTTTATGATTCCGATTAATCAATCACAGATTCATCTTATAAGTACATAATTAATAGGAAGACTAGTGACCCGATCCGAAAACTTACTACAAATTATTGAATATCGCTTATCTCACTTCCAGTTCCTTCTTATTTTTCATAAATTATTATTTATGTAACATATTTACACATATATATAAGATTTTTATAATATGCATAAAAATAAAAATATATAAATACGTATATTAATTACATAATATTGGGCCCCTAAAATTGCAATACTTCATTATTTCATCAATTGTTTAGTAGCGTTTCAGCTGCGTAATCGAGGTGATCCTTATTGGATTGGTATGCGATGGCCAGTGCGTTAAGCTGTGTTGATTGCGTAAAATAGTTTACCGTGAAGTCACGCGGGAGTTGGACGTGTGGTCGCTGTTCGCGATATTTTGTTCAAATGCGCGACATTATATACTCGCCACTCACTTTATACGACGCGATTTTTTCCTGATATGAAATTTAGTAAAAATAATATAATGGCTTTGATACAAATTAACAAATAAGTGAAGTTGTGTGTGCTTAGTTAAAGGTTTAGCTAGTGAAATATTACAAATGGTTAGAAAAATTATAGTTGTGGGAATACAACATTATGAAGATCCATTCGATGTATTCATTAAAAAGTAATTCATATAGAATCTTTATAATTAATTTAAAGTGATAAATAGATTATTTATATATTTTTTTGTCCATAGGCATGTGACAAGTGCAAACGGGCCGCCAGCAGGATGCGGCCATCAAAGAAACAGATCACTGGATTCTGTTCTTCAACGAATACCAGAGGACATGACACCGACTTCACCAGATGGCGCACCGCTTCGCATATCTTGCGAAGCGCCCGCACCGAGGCTCGCGCTACCACCCGAAGTTCCGACTGGATCAGATGATTCAGGCATTCATACTCCACCTGATGGCAACGATGAAGATCGACCTCAACCTCCTGCGGCTGCTAGGTCGAGAGAAAGTCTCGATTCTGGAAACCCAGAAGACACCGAAAAACCACCTGATCCACCTGACTCAGTTATAGAATCATCAAATACACCTGCTAGTACCGCTTCTACTGAAGCGGCTAAAAAAAAAGACTTTCTCCTAAGACTTTTTGAAAGTAAACTATTTGATATGAGTATGGCGATTTCATATCTTTTTAATTCTAAAGAACCCGGTGTGCAAACGTACCTAGCCAACAAATTGTTCTCATTCCCACACGAAGATGTAGATTTCTATCTCCCACAATTAGCGACAATGTATATAGAAATGGGAGATGTAGCGGAGGTATTACGACCGTATTTGGTGTATAGGTGTAAACAAAGTGCAGAATTTTCTTTGCGACTGGCGTGGTTATTGACAGCGTTCTGTGGCGACGCGAAAAAATCAAGAGCTACGAAGTTAAGAGATTCTATTCTTGCCGAGGAAATCAGGCCAGCAGCGCGCAGAGGTCATCACAGATCACAATCAGACGCCTCGGCTTTAAGGCTAGCCACTCCGTCGGGGCGGCACTTAGGAGACCTCGCATCGGGTCGAGCTTTTGATAACGGCTGTCTTTGTGGCGAACAATGTTCCTGCGGAGCGCCAAGACTAGCACCACAGACACAGGTATACAAACACATAAATTATCTAAATATTATGTACATAATATATTATACTTACGTACAGTTCTACTAATAACATAATATACCTATTTGCCCTCCAATACGTTCTTTTAATAAACTAAACTACTAATAAGTCTAAATCTAATTTGAATATGCTCATAATTTTAGGTGTAAAGTAAAGGCTCAGGTAAGTGTTACATGAAAATGTTTTTGCTTTAAACCTCACCCAGGTGCTAAAACTGTAGTATTTTAGCCTAGGTAGAACTAAATGAAAAACATTTTAAATACATAACAAAGCATAATAATTTCTATTATAACTGTTAAAAAATGCAAGAGATAGTAATTTTTATTTTTAGAAATTCTAAAAGAGTCGTGTATATAAAATGTTTTCTCTTTACATTACAATAATGTTTTCATAAAATGAATTAATTAATCTTATATAAATATAGAATTCAATAAAAATCGGCCTAGTGCGAGTCGGACTCGCGCACGAAGGGTTCCGTACCATTACTATAACAATAAAAGCTAGTCCTCTAAATTGTATGAGCGCCCCATAATCAGAGAGAATTTGTCCTTAAATGTGTCCTGTAAGTGACAAATTTCGTGATTCTAGGTCAACGGGAACTATAATAAGTTTTCGACCCAAAACCTATAGATTAGCGACTATTTACCTCAGTATCTGGTATAAATTTCAGTAAAAGAGTCTTGACAAACATACAGACGGACGGAACTTTTTGAGGTACGGAACCCTAAAAAATACGATTCAAAGACATCAAGGATTAAAAAGAAACAAGACATAAACTTCGTCATTTTCATTTTATTTTAGGTACCCGTACCTACCTACTTATTATTTATTGTTTGTATCAAATACACACGAATACTTGTTACGAATTAGTGATTATTATTAGCATAATTTGGAGCTTAACTCTTAGATGTACCTAAATAAGGAAATTTACATTATAATGGGTTCACGCTTTACTTAAATATTTAATTGAAATACTATTTTTTTTCTAATTTTAATTTTGATTTGCATGGTACCCGATCGACAATTTTAAATGTGGCTTTTATTTATATTGTTTCGTTTATGCCAAAATTTCATTCATGCCGTTAAGACAGCGTGTAGAAGTAATTTAAAAACACCAACAGATATATAATGTGTCTTTTATAAGTAAGTTATTTTTGATACGATTAGATAGAAAATCCCAAAAAAATGTCATTAAGACAAAAGAAAAAAATAAGATCCCTAAAAGTTGTTGTATTGTTTTAAAAGATATTTTAGTGTTTGTGTCGTGTTTAATTTGCGTAATTTCAATCAATTCATCGTAATTCATCAATCAAAGTCAGATGATGCATTTGTAGTTTATATTCACTTTTAAGAATGAAAGAGACTTTTATGTATTAACATTTAAAACCACTAAAATTTATTTAATTCGAATGCAAGATAAATTTTACAATTTTTACCATATATTAGTTTGTAAGAGATAAAACATTAAAAATCGTATAAAAACAGCACGAACAATAGTCTGAAATAGCAGTGTCCATTATCTTAATATAGGATGCGGCAACTGTTCTAGTCCATGTGTTATGTGATCTGTGATAGTACTATGGCACATTTTACCTATTCATGTATTTTCAACTTGCGCTTTTGTATTTCCGCTTGCGTTAACTTAAAAGCTATTTAAATAGTCTTTCGTAGTACCTACACAGTATTAACCAAGGTGACTTAAAGGTAAAGCCATTTATTTTAAAGCATAAGTATCAACTTGATCGTGTTTAGAATTTTAATATAATCGAGGAGTAATTTTGAGTAAAAGTTAAAATCGAATAATATTGTTAATCAAAAGACAATAACTATGGCAATGCTGCCAAAATATTATTTTTTCATATATATACGTATATATGTCATAATTCGCTTTAAATTATTAATAATTATCACCTACATATGTGTATATGACTCATGACGGCAAAGAACTAATTCAAATCTCAAGCCAAAACTAAATAACGAATACGCTTTATATAAATGGCCTTAGCCTCGATAATGATTAGTATATTTGAAAAATTTGTTTGATACATTTTGTGACTAAATGTACATGATTGCAAATCTTAACACTAAATAAAACATAATAATATGTAAGTGAGACCATTAAAAATGCACCATCACCGTATCTTTTCTCATATAGGTATCTGCTTTCTATATTTGACGATTACATGAGTGGTTGAATATTCTAACATGTTTTTAACTTTTCCTTATACATTGAAAGATTATAATTTTATGTTCGTAGACATTGTGAAGCGCGATATGATTGTCATCGTTTAGTACAAATCTGTGTTGATTATTATTTGTTCTATATCACATGACAGACGGCGAATTATTTAAAATGCTTACCAAATCAAATTAAAACTTAAACTATTAGGTATATCAATAAGAATTTATTTAGTATGTTAATAGCTTATAATTAACATCATTTGCAGTTTCTTATGTCGCTCACGAATATCGGTCGTCGTTTAGCCGGTGTGGCTGATAAGGAGCGGCGAAATGGCCGGCTCAGGGCCGAGCTCGCTACGTTAGACCTAAATCTACCAGCTCGAGTATGGTTACCATTACATCAGAAACCTCACTACGTTTTGAGGATACCGCCCCACGCTGCTGCAGTACTCAATAGTAAAGATAAGGTAAAAAATATTTATTTTATAAGTTTATATTATCGTAATATGTATTTAATCTAGACATCTGCTCTCCAAAATATTCTTAGCATTTAAAATCAGTTGTTCCTTCTCTAAATGTTGTAATTTTGAAAAAATATATTTTTTTAGATTTTTTGCTTTTTATAGTTCGTTTAGATGATGTATGTGTTTGTGTGTGAGATGTTACATCTGTTTTATCCCTATCACAGGCGCCGTACATAATGTACGTGGAAGTGTTAGAAACCGATGGACACGAGCCACTCCCACCGCGTCTGTTGCCGCCTGCGCCCCCCGCGCCCCACTCGCCACCGATCAGACACACGAAGAGTGAAGAGAATCTCGTACCGGAATGGCCGGCTTTGTCACTCTATTCAGCATTAGACGACGTAGATGCAGGCGACTGTTGGAGTCACGATGACGAAGAACACGCGCCATACACGCAATACACGCCTAAATTACCCGCACCAGATAGCGTGTCGCAGGTATACCGATTATATATTACTCATTTAATTTGTTGTAACATATGGTAAGGGTCCACGCTATTTAGCGTATTAAAGTTAATTAATTACCTTGACTAGACTAATATAGCAACCGACTAAACTAAATTAACCGTAATATAAATATGTATAATATATTCAGATAAAAATGAAAGTAAGAGAAACTTACTCATAATTTAAATGCAAATAATTAAATTTAATTGACGATACGATGTTGAGCGTCGTTCTATTATTATTATAAAAAGTTTTTATTTAACTTGTCTATAGAAAAATCTCGCCAACATTCTGTACAAAATAAAGTAGCCTATATGAATAAATAAAATATATGAAAAAAAAAACATTAAGGTTTTAATAATATATTTAGTCTAATATTTATTTAATCATTACATATCACTACATATTATAAAACAAAGTCCTCCGCCGCGTTTGTCTGTCTGTCTGTTCGTGAAAAACTCAAAAACTACTGCATTGATTTTCATATACATATATTAATCAAAGATTATTCCAGAGAAATCTCAGAAACTGCTATGCGAATGTTCAAACGGTTATCACCAATAGAAAGGCGGAATAGAATATCTACGAAAATAGCTATAATTTTGTAATAATAAGATACCGTTATGATAATATGTATTTGTGAATTAAATCGAAAAATGTCTTCCGTTTTAAGAACTTCCGTATTGCAAGGTAATGTTTTCGTAATATTAATAATGTGAAGGACATCTAAGGGCGCTAGTGTATTATTGCTTTATTGTAATGAATTTTAAATTTAGTACATTAATTTCAATAACATTTTAAATAAGGGATTTACACTTCCTTCAATTCAGCATGGAGCAACTTAATCTCGCTTTGACGTTTAACAGAAACCTATGTTTTACACGTCTTTGTCGATACATGTAGGTACTACATCATCCCAATCCGCCCAACAGTTTTAGTATGTACAAATTTACAGAAACAAAGAATAACTTAGCATTTACAAAACTGGCCCTATTGTACGTGAACTCAGGTATCGGCGCTGTCCGCGCTGTCGACGTCGTCGTGCGGGTCGCGCGAGTCGGTGGCGGTGGGCGCGGGCGAGGTGCGGCGCCGGCTGGCCGACGCCACGGCCGCGCCGCCGCCCAACGCCTTCAAGCACGACCCGGCCGACCCCTCCGCGCTCGCGCTCAAGGTACACTACCTCCTGTCCAAAATAATATTGTTACTTTGTATAATAATAATTATGTTATAAAAAAGGCAAGCCATTAAACGTTAGTTGGTTCCCAATAACCCTGGAACTAAATAGGACTTTTATCTTAATTTCGTCTTGTACTATAACGATCATGAATATTTATAAAGACAAAATGGCAACTACTTTAGATCCCCAAGAAGTGTTAGTCCAGGGCCTATATAGTATATACCTCAATCTTCAACAACAAAGAACAACTTTTAATTTCTCCTTTCATTATATACCTACAAAGTATTTTTACTCGATCTTGGGAAATAAGAACAATAGTACCTACTTATAATTTGTTCCACGCCATCTACACTTACAAGGAAAAATAACTATGTTCAGAGGTAAACAGGAAATCAAACAAAAGTTCTTTACCTTCTTTTATAATCGTATTAATATAATAATTCGTATACATGTTCTACCTTTACATTAGATTCTTGAACTATTCTGTAACATTGTTTTGTAGTTAGACTCTTCAAAGCAATCCAAATGAACCTAATTTGAGAGATTCCCAATCGTTAAAGAATTCTGTTATCCATATTCTGAATTTATGCTAAGATCAAGATGATGATACAAATGAATATACCACCTAGGTATTAGCTATCGTTATATTCCAAGGTATTGCTGAATTATAAATACGTACTTATACAACAAGGACTTTAATAAATACCTTCGCTTACTTTAAATTGTCTAACTTAAGCTTGTTAGTTACATAACTAAAGCTAACAAAATCTTGTTAAAAACACACTTCTACCGACATAAATACACGTGCATATTATTTCAAATGTAAATTTTATGGCAAGATTTTACTACGATAATGCCAATATATTTTTATGTTTGTTTAAATGTAACTAATAATGTATTTTTAAAATTGAAATAATTAAAAATTGAATTTAATACGATATTTCAGTGCAATCGCCCTAATATTTCTAAACTTATTTTTACCTCTCCTTAGATTACATTTAAATGGGTATATGTAGCAGTCTTGTAATTTGACTAAATAAAAATAATATAATAAGGCTCTAATATTTTATGACGCCATAGAAATAAACGCAGAACGTGAGGGGGACAGCCGATTCTCACGTAGGATGAATTCCTCTTTATAAAACAATAGTAAATCCATTAGAAAAAACAAAGAATTATACATTTCTCGCCGTCTTTTCTCATAACAATCTACATTTCAAATTAAATTGCAAATACAACACCACAAGCAATTGCGAAATGTAATACGAAAAAAAAAAAACAATATACACAATACAGCCGTAAAAAATGGGCTTATGTGTCCATTCATGTATAATGGTTTTTAGTATCTCACGTTAGATAGAACGTTATCATTTTATTATTAATTCTAATATTATAATATTAATAGTCTATATTATCTTTATGTTGATTATTACAACTGCCTTATCTCTGCTATAGCAAAATCAATCACTGAAGTATGCATTACGATAAAATGTCAATGATGTTTAATTAAGTAATATAATATTTATTATTAAATATCTGTTTTTCTGATACAAATAAGGACACGAAAAATTTGAATGCTATAGTTTTTATCTTTCTTCGTAGATAAACTGGAAAAAATGTAATAGACACAGTCAGTTGTAATTTTAGATTTTTTGCACATAATGAACATAATTTGCTCATTGTTTTACAAAATTAATAATCCTTACTAATTTTAGTTTCCTTAAATGTATATTTGAATAAACCGCATATTATTTTCATAAAAAACAGATTTAGCTTAACGCAAAGGGGAATTCCCGTATTGTTTGTTGTAAATAACATGTCAAGACAAATCAAAAAGTTACTATGTATTACAATTTCAAATAAGTGTTGCAAATTATTGTATCTAATCGATATTTGTAAAACGGGGGAAACCACAGCAGTCTATGTTATTAGTCACGCGTCATTTGTAAAGGAAGGGCGGGCTTACACGCGATGGGTCAGTTTCATGGACGTATCTATATTATGTATTAGCGAATTATACTATCAAATCGATACACTGTAAGACATTGTTGAACAAGTGACCTCGCCTCAACTAATAAAATTACAATAATAGCCGAGAGTATATGTATATCAGTAAAAAGGAAAACCAGTTTTATTACTTAATGTACATGACACAAATCAATATCTTACTTTTTTTTTTAAATCACGTCAGTCAGAAATCACAATAGTCAATTAATGAGTAGTGTATGGTATTTTCAATATAAATTATTAATCAAAATTCGTGTATGAATCCGATTGGTTAAATATTTAAATAACTTCGAATTTATCCTCCATCAGAGATTTATTCATTCTACCATGTGTTTTTCTGTCATCTAATGTGTTTTATATGTATATAATTTTGGTCCTCAACGCGTACTGACCAGATTGTTGATTATAAAATGGATGGATAATATCTAGGCTATTAAATATTAAAAACAATTGTCTTTATTTGAATCACAAGCTTTTTACGTGGGAGACATGAGCTTTACTGAATTGTCTTAAAGAACTTTTGGTTTTCAATCAATGTTATTTGTGTGATATTAAGGTATTTTGGTGCATACAACTACTTCTCTATTATAATAGACAGTTTAAATATATAAAGATAGTATAAATAAACCAATAATAAATAATGATAATCATCAAACTTATATTTATATTTCTACAAATAGGTACATACCTATATACTTAATACTCGTATATAAAAAAGTATAACGTAACCTAAAAAGAATCTAATTACTTGACTTTACATTGCTGGCGTTCCTGAAATTAGGCTCATGAAACCTTTCTAAATGCTTTAATTTATGGTTAATTTTCAGCCTTGTAACGACATATCTAAGTTTTATATGGGAACTAGATGTATACTTTGAAGTTCTTAATAAACTTGATCTACCTTTCTCATTAAAATTAAGTCTTTGCACAGTTCACTTTATTCCTTTTATAGATAAAAAAAAATCGGTACTTAAAGCTTATAATATAAGAAAAATCATATTAGAAGAAAAATCTGTTTTAGAAAAAGAAAACTCTTATTTCAGACTAGTGTTAGTAATTACATACATAAAAAATATAGTTTGTTATTTTTGTCTTACATCTTTTGCTGCACCAGTAATTTTGTTGTATATTTTTACTTATTTTATTCATATCTATCGATATTGAGGCATCTTGGTGAAAAAAAGTGCTTTGTCAATAATTATGCTGCTTCCAGAGCTTTTTTAATGCACGGCGAAGTTTTTACTAATTTTGGCAACTTAGAAAGTACCATTTATTGTTTAATTTTTGTCGTTATCGAGAGTGGGTGTAATGGTAAATAGAGCTTATCATTGTATGGAAAACAAGCTAAACCAACCAAAGCCGAGTGATTTTAACGCTTTAGGGAGTTTGTCGTTAACTCGAGTTACGTTATATGGAGTTTACACTGTACATTCAAAGTTTTATTTATTAAAAGAAACTACACGGAATTATGTAAACTAAGGAAAATAGATAAGTCTGAAGTGTTTGTAGTTGCACCGTTGCTGACCGATGCGGAATGTTAAAGGAATCGTGGGAGAGCAAGCTGGCGCGCATGCGGTCGTCGTCGCCGTACGGCGCGCTGGCGGGCTGGCGGCTGCTGGGCTGCATCGTGAAGGTGGGCGACGACCTGCGCCAGGAGATGCTGGCGGCGCAGCTGCTGCGGCGCCTGCGCGCCGTGTGGGAGCTGGAGCGCGTGCCGCTGCGCCTGCGCCCCTACGAGATCCTCTGCCTCGACCGCGAGAGCGGACTCATACAGCCCGTCAGTACTCTTCCTGTTTCATTTATATACGTATAGGTGTGAGTTATGTTACTGTACTTTCATCATTATCTGTTGAGTCATTTTCGCGTGAAAGTTATATATATGATAATCTATACATAATAATAAGTGGGATATACGTATGTATAATATATAATGGCCTTAATAGTTTCGTTCTCGTTTAGCATGTGTGCGGCTGCTGATACGGAACTCATGGATACAAGTCCAGGGTAAGGACAAATTTAATCAAGAAATTCTTAGAAACTCTCCGGAGATGAGAAGTTTTTGCATTCCCGTGGCTTTAAACAGACCACTTGTTTACGCAACACTATCGCTTCCGCACATATCTAATTACATGAGATTGGCGGTCGTGGCCGAAATCAGTCAGGAAAACATTATACTAACTGAAATAACTAAGATTTGTCGGCGGATAATATGTAGCCATGTGTAATTCGTTAATCCGGCTTCGTAAATATTAAGCCGTGTAAAACTGTTAAAGCGTGTAGAAGTAACACACTTACAAACTTTCGCTTTTAAAATATTAGTGTGATTACTAGACCACGGTATTTATTCTCTTTCGTTGTTTCTGTCTGCCCCCTAAAATTTATATTTGGTACATTTTTATATTTTCCTCTATTGTAACGTCTTTAAAACTGGACTTTATATTTACCTATCACGATATAAAAGTAAAAATATTTAGACACCACTTAATAAAGTAAATTTGATGTTGAAATTTAGTAATGATTTCGGATAATTTACTTGTTAATTATAATAAATTAAATTAATAAGATAACTACATAACATAATTTAAAAAAATGACGTAAAGACAAGTTAAACATATTTTTTTCACGTGACATAGATGTAAGTTCAGAAAGTAACATTAGCGTAAATACATAATATTAGGTATCTCAATCCCCAATTGTAGCCCTTTTTTAACGTCCACTGCTGGGTACGAGCCACTCTTTAACACAACGGGGATCAGGCCATAATCCACCCGCTGGGCAAATGCGGGTTGGCGGAATTTACACGTCTTTCGAAAACTTTCTTAAGATTTTTCAGACATGCATGTTTCCTCACGATGTTTTCCTTCACTGTAAAACAAGTTTGAAATGATTTGCACGTGAAAATTTCAGAAGTCCGAAACATCGAAACCTAGTGATTTGAACTCGCGTAACTCGGTTTCCCAAGCGAACGCTTTACCATTGGGCTATCACTCCCTTCAACTCATATTTAATTAATTATTGTTAATGAATGTTTTGCATGTCACTAATAACGATCTCATTTACAAAATTTTAATTCACTACATTAAATAAACGTTCACAAATTATTATAATAAATAAGTAGACCTTATCATTAAAAGTGTAGTTGAAAGAAATAGTAGCAATTATTTTCTCGGAAAGGTCTCTCGTAAAACAAGAAAGTGATATTTATAAAGAATAATTAAGCTACTTTTGATTATGACTTATGACTTTATCACGCAGTTATACTTTCACCCGAAGTCAAACCACGAGGCCTTTACAATGTCGAGTCTTGCTGTACGCCAGAACTCATTAAATTAAATGCTTATTGTTTTCAAATAATCTTAATAAGCTTGTAGACTAAATATAACAGTTTTACTAAAACCATTTAAACCTAGGTACAATTAAACATTATCGGAATTTCCACAACACGCACTTCCAGATTTGTCAGATGAGAAGTTAAGGAGATCTTTATGTTCAAAAAAGTTCGAAATTTCTTACATTTTTCATGACTTTCATAAACTTAACATGTAATCAGTCACGACTACTACATAACAGAACTACTAGAAATTAGAATTACAAGATAGTCGCAGCTAAAACGACTAGCACATTGCAATTCCGATACAATAATTGCACATTTTTAACTTCCACTTACAATGATTGACCAAATATTTACATGTGTACGTTTTGTGTTACAGTTTTCGTATTTTTAATCATGTTGTTATTATTCTCAATATCTTTTATATAATCAATATTTCTCACGATATTTATTTAATTTCCATGAAAATCTCTGTACAATAATTTGTCCTTCTGACCGATTTGGCCACAGTAATTACCCAATTCATGCAATAGTATGGTAATAACTATGGAAAAACTCGATAACTAAACTTGACCTGAGTCGGGACTCGAACTCGACCTGATTGCATATTTGCACTAGTGACTAGATCATCAAGGCAGTACATTTAGGGATCAGATTTTTTTACAAATATAATTAATAGGTGTAATTAATGTAACAGGTGCTAAACTCGGTGTCCCTCCACCAAATAAAGAAGCAATCGGGCAAGTCGCTCCGCGCGTGGCTGGAGCTGGAGCACGGCCCGCCCACCAGCGAGGGCTTCCTGCGCGCGCAGAAGAACTTCGTGGAGAGCGCCGCCGCGTACGCCCTCACTAGCTACCTGCTGCAGCTGAAAGATAGGTATTGTTGTTTGTTTGTTGGATAGTTTACAGTGTTGCACTTGATGTATGAACATCGAACTCTATTACTACGAGATGTTGATGTAAAGTTTAAGGATTTTTATATTAATGTGTGATGTTGAATCTTAGATGGAAAAGCGTTAATAGTTAATGCTCTTCTTAAGTCTTGTTTTTGGATTCGTAATAATGACAATTCTTTGAAATAAGTTCCGGTTCATACTTTCTTGTTCATATACAATAAAAAGTAAATAGTGTTATAATTAATTTATTTGTATCCTTCAGACTATGTTTATTAATTATATATTATCCAATCACTTCACAGACATAATGGAAATATTCTATTGGACAGTGAAGGACATA
The DNA here is from genome assembly GCA_951802675.2 of Boloria euphrosyne. Classification (NCBI taxonomy): domain Eukaryota; kingdom Metazoa; phylum Arthropoda; class Insecta; order Lepidoptera; family Nymphalidae; genus Boloria; species Boloria euphrosyne. The sequence goes on from OX637877.1 coordinate 9,137,037, forward strand.
TCATACATATTGACTTTGGGTTTATCTTCTCCATTTCACCGAAAAACTTAGGATTTGAAAGTTCTCCTTTTAAGGTAGTTATTATTTATTAAGCAATTTGTTTTAATATTACCTATCTACTATATTTGAAATTTCAAGTATCTCTTTTTTAATATTTTATGTGATCTTATATTTAGTACTTTTTGTTGGTTGTCCTTAAATTAATAATAATGAGAGTGACATAACATTTAAAGTTATATAACAAAGAGATTTATATAATCGTGTTGTGTATAACACGATAAATATATTTCAGAAAACATTAAAATTATAATAGAAATGAGCAAATCATACAATTTAAATGAATGAAAATAAAAAAAATATGGTATGATGTGTGCAGCTGACGAGCGAGTTCGTGGAGGTGATGGACGGCGAGAGCTCGGACATGTTCGCGTACTTCAAGATCCTCATCCTGCGCGGCCTCATCGCCGCGCGCAAGCACTGCGACCAGATCATACACATCGTCGACGTCATGCGCATGGGTGAGCTGCCGACTACATTATATAATTGCGCTTCTATTGTAAATGTGGAAGTAATTTGCGTGTATGTGTGCGTGCGTGAGTGTTATTTTGAGGAGTAAATTTTATCTAATAAATCATTCGCAAATCGGTTAACTCCTGGCCAATATTTTTTTCAAATGCTACCAAAATCAATGTATTAATATTTGTTATAAATTCAAAACAAAAAAATATTTATTACATTAGCGATATATTTTGTACATAGTTTTAAATTTCATATTTTAGGAGTTTGTAATACTTATTTTGTGTCCACTTAAAAATTTAAGGAAAGGGAGTTAACCGGTTTGCGAAAGTATCGATATGTATCTCTTGTTACATTGTTTGTGTTTGCACTCCTTCGAAGCGGCTCGACCGAATTCGAATAGAGAGTGCACGTCTTGTGCCTGCGTTCTCCCTCACACGCACTGCACTATAATATCTCCTGGCCGGAATCGTTCAGATAACATAGAAATATATATGAGTAATGTGTGTGTGTGCGTGCGTGCAGGCGGGCAGCTGGCGTGCCTGCGCAGCAGCGGCGCGGTGGCGGCGCTGCGCGCGCGCTTCCACGCGGGCCGCACGGAGCCGCAGCTGCGCGCGCTCGTGGACCGCCTCGTGCGCGACGCGCTGCACTCGCTCTCCACGCGCCTCTACGACAACTACCAGTACTACACCAACGGCATACTATAGCATCCTACTGTACCATAGTATGCCTGCTCTGACCAACTCTAGTGTACTATTTTTTGTGATAAACGGTTAAAATGTTTAAGTATTTCTGTACATGCAAGTATGTCATCCCTAAAGCCAAATGTCATATAAAAATAGTATCGACGTCTTATCAGTTTCCATGCCCCGCACAGTTTATGCCGTCTAGCTAATTAAATTGGAAACTGTGTGGATTAGAAACACTGTGTGGGATACAATTGCAACTCAGTTTTAGAAACTTTCGCTATTTAGAAGTTAAATTTAAATTAATTAAATAGCAAACTCAATTACGATGTTGTTTCTCGCAAATGACGAAAACATGCAAATGAAACAAAAGTGTATCTTAAATGCGCTCTGATAGATAAAATATTTCAATTATATATAAATTATCCGTATTCTCATTAATTAGTTGGATACTTTATGTTTACCTGATCCTTATGTAGATATAAGTTTTTTGGGACTATACATCATCGGTTATAGGTTTATCTTTTATATTTATTGCTTTTCATCTCATTTTAATGTTAGTGCCATACCCTCCTGAGACCGTACAATCAGAACGGTATGCTGACATCACACGAATATTTGGTAACGTACATACTCGGACTTCTCTAAAAAAATACATTCATGTAGTTAGTCAAATCCAAGAAAATTGCAATTTGTGCCAGATTTTGTCGGACATGCAATTTGATAGTTGGTATATGTGTTACTGTAAAAGCCCGAATATTGGTAAATCTTAGGTTTTACCAGTAAATCTTAAGGTTTACCAACATGAGTCGGTAAATGTAAGAATATGAAAAAAAGAAACGACTTTATCGGGCTTTTACCATTAGAATTTAGTAGAAAATAATCTTTGTGCCAGTCACGCTAAATTACCGCTGTAGTCACGCTAGTGTCCGAATAGCCTTAGCCTTTACCAAGTGAATGGTGGTAAAAATCCGAAATATACGATGATTATAGAACGGTTCTGACTTTTACCATTAAGAGTTGGTAAATCTTAGGATTTACTGTAATATCTTAGGATTTACCGTACTTCGGGGTTTTACAGTAACATATGCATTCAACCTTTTTAGGTAACTACATCAGTTTATGTTACTCGCTCAATATTGTTCACTAAAGAACACCCATTTTGACCCGTCCATTAAAGTAACCCATGTTGCACATAACTTTTATTCAATAAATTTAATGCTATAGCCATAAAAATTCAGAATCATCTCACTAACGTTCTCGACTTTACTCTTGTACTCATGTATAATAGATCTTGTAAGAAAAGTAACAATAATTCAGTCTTTGTAGATTAATATAGAAATATCTTTAATATCTGAATTCAAATCTTCACATTCTTCATGGATAGTATTGAGTTTTACTTAACACGTAATATCACTCTGAAACCGGCTCTTTTGTAAATGTCCTGTGTGATCAAAACTGTAGGGAATGTAAATATAATAAAATTGAAATTTTTGCAATGAGAAGACTGATTGTTTCACGGATGAAAAGAGGTTAGATTTAGGTTCTTTATTAAAATAAATTTAAGTTTTAACATGTACATATAAAGTTGTTTTGGATATGAAATTACTGAAGTAATTACCCAAAGTTGTTATCGGACAAACCGCCAAACGTCGATAAATGAGAAAGCATGATCTAGTTAGGTAGAAGTATATTATTATTAATAATAAATGAATTTATTGTTGATTAGATAGGTACGCTAAAACACCAAACTATATACTAATAGTTGTGACGTGAAGTATTGGGAGAGGTTGGGTTTTTCAATTATTCTAGCTAGAATTTATATTTAGCAAATTAAATGAATGAATGATTAATTATTATTATTATTGAATGAGATTGCGCCGAATCACTGTTTCATATATAAAAATTATCATATGCTAATTTCTAAAATTACACGTTTTTACCATGAGTTTACATATTAGTATACAATGCGTTTTTAGACTGTATAGAATTATTATACGGTCACGTAAGTGATATACAATTTATCAACCAATTACGAATATATTTTACGCGCTCGCTAACGAATTTCAATATATGGACTCATGGTAAAGGCAAAACTATGACTAAAATACTCCCGTTTTGAACCTACATTGTAATATTTAATATTTGTTTAATATATTGGAAAAAATGTAATGAAAATTATAAATGTTAATCGCTTCTGTCGTGTGTGTTGTGTTGTCGAATAATATATAGCTTATGTGTTTGTTTAAATTTTATATAATGTTCGATTTGAGGATGCTAAAGACATACTTTTATACATTTAATGGAAAATATTTTATGTATATTAATAATAATATTTTGTATTCATATTATTCCTTGAAAGTACTTCTTGTTTTAGAAGCCGCTCGCTGTGAGTCTTATTTTATGAATTTTCATTTTAATAAATCAAAACAATAATGAATTTCTGATATAGATGTTTAATACATTTCTTTATCCAATTAAACTAACATTTAAGTATACGGTGTAGTCTATATTTTTTATTTAAAATTTAGCTACAATCATTTCAATTCTGTAAATATATATTGTTCTATAAATACATTAATTATTATTTGGTTATAAATTGATATGGTATAAACCTAAATCCGAAATAAATGTTTTCCTCAAATTTAATGAAACATGTTATTTGTCAACATGTACAGATAATTGTAATTAGGTTACATTAATCTTTAATTTTTTTAAATAATATACATATATCAACATTTTAAATTGTCTTTTAATGCCTTGAAATCACACAAAAAAAGAAATGGTCTATTGCTTGTATCATTGTATCGTCCTTGTTAATGTTTATTTATCAGGGAGGCTCTCCAAACCCTGGAAAAGTAGTAAATTCGCTATAGGTACTATGTAACGCGGCAAGCCGTCTTTACGAGACGTACATCCATATAAAATTATATATAGTTAAACTGCTTTTATTTTCTTACATTAACTTTGTATGGATTTCCAGTTAGTCTTAAATCTCTTTGATATAAACCTCGATCCCATCTATGGTGTAGCGAACGTCGATAGTGCTAAAATAACATAAAAAATTAAATATTGCGTGTAAGTTGCATAATATGTAGTATCATAACTTGCCACTGCCAACTTCTCAACTTCGTGATGTTACTGAAAACCCAGTACTGCTTCTTTGTAGCAGTGCTAACCAATTGACCAACGGGACAGTTATATAGAAGATATTACAGGGAGTCAAAAGTTTAGTATATTATTGGATCCGGCCCCTAAAGTAGTGGGTATTTTTGGATATAAAAATTATTTGGAAGAAACATAGAGTCAGAAGTTAATAAGAATGACATTTACCATTATTTTTAAAGTTGAAAACGTAAAAAAGTCTTTATATTAATATGTACTAAAAAAGTGGCTGGATGAAGAATATAAGTTCTACTCTCCCCTAGCACGCCACCTTCCAAAAATACTACAAACCCCTCCAGGGCCGGATCCCATATACTAAACTTGTGCCGAGTCAAAAAACAAAATCATAAACCTACGTTTCCCAAAGTTAAGTAATGTATCCACCACAATCCATAACCAGGTAATGCAAGTCCAGCCATTATGATCATCGCTGGAGGGAGTATTTCGTACCACATATTTGCAAATTATGTTTATTATTATAATAATTATTATTACGACTCTTTATCGTTTTTGTATTTTGTAATACTCTAGTGTCAGAACTCAGAACAATCAATAATGTCAAAAAAGAAAAAAGTTCAACTTCAAAATTCAAATAAAAAATAAATCTTAAAATCTAATAAAATTTAAATGATTGAATTTAGTAACTTTAAATCAAGTAAATTTAATACACTTTTTGCACTTTGATGATTTCGAAAATAAATTAATAATATTTTTGAAACTTTCAAAGTGCAAATCCTCTGAAAGAGTCAAACCCATCATTTCATCGGAAAACGTTGAAAATAAAAAAAAACAATGTATGTGATCAAATCTTTTAATAAAAAAGATTTATTTTAAACAAACAATTAAGATTACTTCTTTTTCCCTTTCTTACGCATTTTAAATTTAAGCTTTTGCTTAATTTTATCTTTGCGTAAGCGCTCTTTCACTATCTGTTGCTTGTCGCGGAACTCCTTAGAAGATGCTTCCGCCTTCTTCTTCGCGACGCGCTCGTTGTGTTTCACCCAGCGAGGACGGAACTCGGATGCTAGAAATTGACGTCATTTTTGTAAATAACTATATTTAAGTTTAAGGTAATAAAAGTTATAATATTTAAGGATGTGTTAGATTTTCAAGAGGTTAGATGAGAATATTTTTTTATTTTTTATGAATTTAAAAAAAGTCGACGAAACTAATAAGTTCTACAAAATGAAAGAGTCGAACAAAATTAATAAGTTATTCTTCCAATACATGAATTCATAATGGTTTAAGATCCGGGATTAGAAAAATATACCCTCATCTGTTATTTAGATGAAACAATTTTTTATAGGCTGATTTCAATGTTATGAATTTATAAAAACAACCTCTGCCACTATAAGCCCGCTGCAATTAATAATAATTAACTAATTTATTTATAACTTTTACCTTCTCATGTTATTTGCATGTAGTAAGCTAAAACCGTCAATATTTTGTATTATGTACCTTACTGTAGTTGGCACCCATCTCTATGATTGCTATACTTACCTGCAGCCAGGTGAGAAAAGGTAGATAAATGTAGCTTATTCCCTCACATGTTATTTAAAAAATATGAGCATGATTTGAAAATATAAAAAAAATTGAATGTATTTAGATGTGGCAGTTACTTTACAATCATCTGCAGCCTTTGTAATAAAAAGTTCAAAAATTATTCCAAGAATTATTATTAATTGCAGCGGGCTTATAGTGGCAGAGGTTGTTTTTATAAATTCATAACATTGAAATCAGCCTATAAAAAATTGTTTCATCTAAATAACAGATGAGGGTATATTTTTCTAATCCCGGATCTTAGACCATAAAGCCTCAAAGTGAGATTTTACATATTTTACTATAAAAAATTATGACAGTTCAGAAGTTAGGTGTTATGCCTTTACATACGTTACATTAATTATTACAATGGATTTATAAGTAAAGTATATTTTAGAGGAACTAAAACAAAATAACACAATAGATAACTCACGTGGTCTAGGAGCATGCGCGCGGCGGTCCTGCTCGCGGTCGTCGTCGGCGGCGGGCTCGTTGCGCTTGCGCCACTCGTCGTAGCGGCCGCTGCGGTACGACGCCGGCACGCGCCCGCCGCTCTCCGTGCGGATCATCTTGCGCCCGCCGTCCTGTTCACGACATACTAATCACTATAATGGCTCCGAATTATCGAAAAATATTCTTCTATATATACGACACACGAATTAAATAGAATAAGGCAAATTAATGTGAGAGACTAATTACATATAATAATAATCTGCAAGAGACATAGTGCACAAGTCAACCGATGACAGTCACGGCGCAGAATACGTTTACCTTGAGGCATGCGTGAACTGTTATTAAATATTCCACAATTAAAAAAAAAACAAAAATAATTTTGGTCCTAGGACCTATACTGCTTATTACTAGACTCCAATAGATGGTCATAGCAAGGCAATATTATGACATATATTGTGACTAAAACGTTAGTAATACACCACCGTCCACCATCTTAAAAATAATCGATCGATTCGCTGCCCTTTTTCTATATAAAAATCGCTTCCGTCAATAGCTCATTGTTAAGGTATCTATCCAACATTACCAGCAGACTGCTTATTTGTTTATGTACTTTAAAAAAAAGCCAAAACTTTGCGTCAATGTGCAGACCGTGGGTTTATTTAATTTATTTAAACACTTTATTGCACACAAAAGAGAATAACAATAATAATTATACATCAACAAGAATTATATGCAAAGGCGGCCTTATCACTAAAGGTGATCTTTTACAGGCAACCCTTAACAGTTAAGATACCAGTAAAACGGAAAGAGAGGAAAGTGCATAAGATGTAGCTCATTTAAAAAAAATAAAACAACGCCAGTCTATAGGCAGCGGGGACGCACCGGGTCGACGTGCACCATGCGCTTGCGCTTGCGGTCCCAGCGCAGCGCGGCGCGGCGCGCGCGCTGCGTGTCCGCGCTGTCGCCGCCCAGCTCCAGCTCCGCCGACGACGCGCCCGCCGCGAAGTTCACCGCCATGCTGCCATACACACATACATTACCTTCAATCTATTATGGTCGCATAATACTTTCTTAGGTTTACCCGAATATTCGACATTATAAATGAAACTACCTTTTCGGATTTTGTCGCGGATTTATTTTGATTTTTAGTTCCCGACGTTTCGAATGCTTTACAATCATGGTCACGGGAGAGACTTCTATTATGGTCGCTTCGAAAAATAAATACTTTTCTTAAAAATGTAAGGCAGTGGTAGCCCAGGGGTAACGCCATCGCTTGTGTAACCGAATGAATTCGTAATCATGTTAGAAATGACTCATTTCTAACATGATTACCACTTGTCATAGTGGACTCTGGCCTAATCCCCTCGTATTGAAGGGAAGCCCAAACCCACCAGTGAAACGTTAAAAAGGGCTGAATTCATTAAAAATTTACTTTTTTTTTAGTAATTTATAATACCATTTTCAAGTTTTTATAATATACGTACCCGGCTTCTGTATGTTGGTCGCTGGCAAAATGCGGAATATAATTTTCGTCGCGCTGTACAGTCTTTTTCTTCTTCTTAGAATTATTAGTATTATCAGGATTCGTATTTTCTTTTGCATTTTCTTCAATTAATTCATCTCCCTACAAAATAAAATCAATCAGTCATAGTCATTATTGAATTTTATTGTAATATAATTTAAATACAGTATAATTAACTTATAGTTTTCTTTATAACTGACTCACGTTTACATTATTTCGCTTCTTCTGCACAGTTTTTCCGTGTACCCGACGCTTAGCTTTCATTGCCAAGTACATAGGTGAATCGTTCTTTCCACCTAATTCCAAAATTGTCTGAAAAATATATTGAAGCATTACTTTTAAGCTAAACGCTAGGGCTCGATTGTTGCTTATAAACATAAAATACGCATGTTCTCGTTGCCCTGTTTGCAAGTGCGCTCGCGATTGCTTGAAGACGGTTAGGTTAGGTTAGATGCCAGGGGCGGGAGCCCGGGCATCAGTTTCAGGGGGCACAAAAAACATAATATAGTATTATTAAGAATAACAAAAAATGTTCCAGAAAACTCCTACCCAGCCACTCCTCCTCCCAGACGTACGTCTGGTTGAAGGGCTTATCGTAAATTTAAGTGCCACGTTGACTCACACAACCAAAATTAAACTTGGGCACTCGAGGTCGAGATGTCAATAGGGTATTTTACTCCATATGAAAATCAATCTAAAAATATATTATTAAGATAGCTGTAAGGCAAAAAGCATTCGGAAAATGTTGGTTTTAGTTCATAAAATAACAAAACCAATTTTAAAATTAAATTCAAAGTTTTCAGTTTTTTTATCTGTTTAAAAACACCACGAAATAGTAGACGCCACTTTACTACGTCAAACCGTCGTGTACACAAAAATAAATAATTTGTTTGGTGTTTTTACACTAGTATTCTTGCATTCAGGAACAGCACACCAACAATAAATAGAATAATAACTCATTTTTAAACTATAAACAATTATAAATATCATACAAATCATCAGCGCATTTATTTACAAAATCCACTGACGTACTAACACACAGAGTAACAATGGCATCCACTGCGTTCAGCGTTTTCGACCAATGAGGCGCGAAATTTGAAAATGTAAAATATTAAATGCATTTTTATAACACTTATCGATTGAATAAACAATTGGTAGTTTTTAGTGGTGTATTATCACTACAAAATCTAATTGAGACGCTTTTCAAATATTGATGTAATACCCCATTTGAGGTTTGCTGCGACAATTTGACGAATTGACGATTTAATAAGAGATGGACGTCAATAAGTTTTTGGCCTGATTCAAAAAAAACCGTAGATCCATTGCTGGTTCTAGATGCGAAGTATAATTAGTATTATTTGAATCACCCCTTTCGGCGTGTAGCTCTTGATCTTGTCCACGAGGTCGGCGGCGGCGTCGGGCGCGGCGGCGAGGAAGGGGTGCGCGGCGGCGGGCGGCGGCGTGGCCTTGGCCTTGCGGTTGGCGGCGGCGGACGCGGCCTCGCGCCAGCGCACGTACTGCTGCCAGCCGCGCGCGCACACGCGCGCCGCCTCCTCCTGCCACCGACATTACATGGACATTTTAAAGACCGGAAAACACTGTTTTCATTTAACATTTTATATAATACTCGACTGTTTAAACTTTTTTATATAGATTTCTCAAAAATTAGATATTTTCCGTAAAATATTTTCTATATTTTGTGGATTCGGATAACCATCTATCATCATACCCAACTTTATCAAAATCTGTGCAGTGATTTTTACGTGATGCAATCATAGACAGACATTCTAAAAACTATAGTGTATAGATTAATTTTTTGTATCGTAGAATTTTATTTATGTATAAATTGACTGTTTTTGTTAGTATTTTCGATATTTATTGTTAATTTTGTTTTTCGAAGTTCTAGCCTCCTTCAAAAATAACAGTTGGCTAAGTTACTCCTTCTATAAAGATTATATTTTTTTATTCCCCGGAGATTAGCCATAACGATACAAATAAAATTACGTGTTGAGCAATTCAAAAAATCTAAACATTTATTTAAGTACCGAGAATATCAACGTACAAATCAAATGCGTACTGTGAATAGTACTCACAATTTCGGAATAATTTTTCTCCCACGCCATGACATCTTGATGGCGCAGTTCTATTGCAGAAGTGGGCACGCAGCCCCACACGCCAGAAGGACATTCATCGCCATATTTTGTTACCTAGTGTTAAAATGAGAATAAAGTGAAATATTGAAAATATGAAAATTATGGATCACTAAAATATATTATAATACAAAGTCCTCAGCCGCGTCTGTCTGTCTGTCAGTTCGCGATAAAGTAAAAAGTTATTACACTGATTGTCATGCTGTTTTCACCAATGGAAGTGGTTCTCGAGAAAAGTTTTAGTGTATAATTTGTCCAGTTTTTGTTTACATTTACGAGCAGAACCCGCGGCTTCGCTCGCGCTTAATCTAAGAAAGAACCCGAAAGAAGCGAGGGTAAGTCTCTAGTGTACAATAAACAAAACATTGCAGTGATATACTACTGGCGACAAAGCGTTTTAAGTTTTTGTAATCTTTTTCTAAAATAAAATTGCGAAGTCACTTCATAACACCAACTATTTGCCTGTGAAAATCCCGTTAAAATCGGTCCAGTCGTGTCGGAGACTAGCCGGAACAAAAAAACAGACGGACAAAAGTTTAAAGTTTAGAAAGTATGTATATAATTTTGACACACAAACACATTCATTTATTGGTACAAATTTTTGCATTTTATTAGAAAGAGATACTCATAGTTTTATTATAGCTTTCAGTATAATTATTTGAGTAATTATAATTGTTATTTTATTTATTAAAATTGTTAGAAATAAATATCTAAAAATTAAAGAGAAGGCATGAATTTTAACAAAAAATACACACTTAATTATAATTTATTCAACAAAATATTAATTAACAAACAAATACACAAGCAATTCATCTTTACAATACTATGAGTAATTAAGATCATACCTCATTAGGATTAAGTAGCTGTGCTCCAAGGAAAAGGTGTAAGTCAAGCAGATGCGCCACGTCCTCTGCGGACACGAGGGAGAAAGCGCGGCCGGCTCGCCCTGCGCGGGCACTTCGACCTAACATACAGGTTATAATGAGTGATGTAAAAAAAAATCCTGAATTCGAGTCACAAAAAGTTAAGTTATTTAACCTTCCTGCTTAGATAATCCAAGTAGCAGCCCAGAACTAGGCAGATGGCGGCGTATTACCTGTCTTGACTCTCACTGGTCAAAGTATCCAACCAATGAGATCGTTGGAGCATAGGGTCTGAGCTTATAATAAGTATGTTGTCCAGCACAATTGGCTTTTCTCATTTCGATTGAACGTTGTGGCCAATATCAGCGACTTTTTTAGATCAGTTTTTAAAAAGAAATTGTTAATTATTTCTAATAAGTTTATTTTAAAATGTATTTATTTAAATTTAATTAAATAAAAAAATATTTAACTTTTAACTATGTAATTTTTTATACTTAAGTTATAATTTTTATAAGAGATCCTTAGTTGAGTAGTAGAGATTTTTAGTTGAAATTATTTACCAACTTAGAAAACTAAAGATAAAAACCATATCTAATATAAATAATAATATGTAAATAATCATATTATTTCACTCTCTTCCGTAGGCACTTTTTAATATATTATGCTACAAGTAGGTACATATATATTATGCTACAAGTAGGTACAGTACGTATTATGCTACAAGTAGGTACAGAGTATGTGCGGGTAGTTATAGATATAACAACTAAAAGTTACTCCTGCTATTTAATTTTGTTTTCTATGTGTATTAATTCAAAAATTTCTTTGTGAATGTTACATAATATGTAATTCTTTTGCCCTACATTACCTGGTAAATATATATTCTCACATTTTTCACATCTCATTTACTGTTTCTACTGATATGGATCTACATACACAACTGTCAAAAAACATGGAGGATATTACTGCTTTGTTTGAGTCTCGGATGAGTGATTTTGAAAAATCACTTGCTCAAGGTCAGACTACTTATAAACACACAGGCCCTGGAAGTAATATTTCTGAGCTAGCTGCTGATTATGCTGTCTTCAAGGATTTAATGTGGAAATCTTTATCCATGCTCCGTCAACAGCTACAGTTGTTAACAGCTGGTTTGGATAGGCATGAGTTGCTGTCACGAAGAAAGATCCTTCTCTTTCACGGCCTTTCTGAAGATACTGACGAACAGACCGAAAGTAAAGTCATTTCTGTGGTTGTGGAGAAGATGAATTTATCACACTTTGATACATCGAATATTGACTTTTCTCACCGCCTCGGCACTAAGAAAGACAAACCTAGACCAATTCTAGTCCGCTTCACTAACTTAAAATTCAGGAATTTAGTATGGAACTCGAAAAAATCCCTCAAGGGCTCTGGTATAACTATATCTGAGTTTCTGACGAAATCCAGACAAGAAATTTTTGTCCAGGCTAGAAAACATTTTGGAATAAAGTATTGTTGGTCACATGAAGGTTCTATCAACATTGCACTTCCAGATAAAAGCCGCAAAAAAGTTGCATCTCTTACTGAGCTTCATTCATTGATGGCTAAATATCCACCAGCGGTAACAACACCAGAATCGAAACCTTCCAGATCCCGTAGACCCGGTAAAAATCTAGTGAAGTGATACTTGTGTTAATTGTTAAATAAGTGTTAACATGTAAGTTCTTAAACTTTAGGTTATTACTTCATAAAGTATGATTTCAAAACAATATAATTTATATTATCTCAGTAAATGTTATTATGTGTTTTACGAGATTATTTCTGAGTAGCTACTGAGTTTTACTTTTGTTTTTTTTTTATATTTCTTCATAGCTTTCACTTAGGTATGCCAAGTAATAAGTATCATTTAACATTTTGTTGTACTTTATATGTACAATTATTATTTTATCAGTTGTCAGCTATGGAACGTTCGGATACTTGCTGTACAATAAACACTAAACTGCTAATGCTGATTCTTATAATATGTTTTTTAGATGTTATGTTTTAAATAAGATACACCAGTTAATGTAGGATAAATAATTTTTAGTTTGCATAGTATAAAGTATTTTTTTTTTGTTTTGATTGTTTAGTTGATTTATACAAATCTTTTTTTTTTTTTGCTTTTGTTATTCTTTAAGTATTTTATTTATTTTATTATAATTAATATTTATTATAATTTTTTTATCGTATTTTTTTATTAGGGTATTTTTATTTATTTATATTTAATTTAACTTACCTATATATTTATTCTTGCTATTATGTCTGATTGCGCTATATTTAATTTTGATGATGATTATTTCTCTTGTTCTTCAAGTGAAGACTTCCATAGTGCTTCTAGTTTTGCTTCCTGTGATAACGAATCCGTGCATCTCGATCTCAAACTTAGTAACATATTTAATAAAAACGCAGGCTGTTTGAACCTGGTTCATATAAATGCACAAAGCATTCCGGCTCATTACTCGGATCTTCAGGCTACCTTCTGCAACATTGAAAATATAGATGGTATCCTAGTTTCAGAATCATGGCTGAAACCATCACTTTCTACATCCCTTTTTTCTCTTCCTAATTTCAACCTCATTAGGAATGATCGCACTGGGTTAAGAGGAGGAGGTGTTGGCATATACCTCAGAAATAATATTGGCTACAGTATAATTAAACGATCCCCTAACACTAATGATGCCAGTAACCTGGAATTTCTCTTCCTTGAAATTATTTGTCGTCATTCTAAAGTTCTTATTGGTGTTCTTTATAGTCCCTCTATAAATGTTAACTATTTTGGCACGTTAGAATCTATTCTGGAATCCCTTACGCCTTCTTATGAACATTCTATTCTAATGGGCGATCTCAATACCTGTCTCCTTAAACAAAATTTTCGATCACGTAAGCTACAGTCCTTAATTGCATCTTTAAATATGACTATTCTCCCTCTCACTGAAACTCATTTCTCTCCTAATTTTAATCCATCTCTCATCGATCTTATAATGGTGTCTAACTCTTTGAATGTCCTTGCTTTTGGCCAACTTACAGCTCCCTTCTCCTATCACGATCTCATTTACATTAGTTATAATTTGTTACCTCCTAAGCGTAAATCCAAGATAATCTTGAGGCGTAATCTCAAAAACATCGATCATGAGCGGTTTTTCACTGACCTGGCCAACATAAATTGGTCTACATAATACAGTGCGACAAACATAGACGAAAAACTGCAGATATTTAATTCCAAAATCATACACTTATTTGACGCTCATGCTCCCATTGTGCCGATCAGAGTAAAGCACTTACCTGCGCCATGGCTGACTTTGAGAATAAAAAACATTATGGTGAAGCGTAATAAAGCTAAGACTAAATACAAGCGGCAACCCACTGAGGCCAATTTTGTAGCATATAAGAAGTTGCGCAATCTTTGCAATAGAATGTGCAGAGACGCTAAGCGCAGACATATCCACGCATGTATTTCAGATCACAAACCTTCTCAAACTTGGAGGTTTCTTAGGTCGCTAGGTGTGGGTAAATTACAACATTCTTCACTTAACTCTATCGATGCTAATTGCTTAAATCGACATTTCTCCACTCCACCTGTTCAAATTTCAAATATCGAGAAGATGTTAACTCTTAACCAACTAGCTATGGCTACAATACCTAACTGTGACCCGTTTGTGTTTCAAGAGATCAGTGAGGATGATGTTAAGAGGGACATTTTATCTGCAACTTCTAAAGCCGTTGGGTATGATGAAATCAGTCGTGATATGTTATTATTAACTATCGATCACATTTGCCATATTATAACTCACATTTTTAACTTTTCTTTATCTTCTAGCTCATTTCCGGCGGATTGGAAGTTTGCGCACATCATCCCCTTACCCAAAGCATCTAATCCTATAGCTCTCTCACAGTTTCGACCTATTTCAATTCTTCCCACTTTATCTAAAGTTTTTGAAGGCCTAGTTTCAAAACAGATGTGTCAGTTTTTACTGCGTAATAATCTATTAAGTTCTTTTCAGTCTGGCTTTCGTCCCTTGCACAGTACGACTACTGCTTTGCTAAAAGTAACCGATGATATTCGCTACGCCATGGATAACAAGAAGGTTACTGTTCTGGTTTTCCTTGATTTCAGCAATGCCTTCAATTCAGTGGACTCTGATGTCTTACTTGCAATTCTTGCCTCTCGAAACTTCTCTTCTTCAGTGATTGATTGGTTTAGATCCTATCTTTATAATCGCCAACAAAGAATCTACTGTGATGAGACTAGATCGGATTGGTCTTATCTCTCCACAGGTGTCCCTCAAGGTGGAGTATTATCCCCATTGCTTTTTTCTATATTCATAAACGAGCTCCCTCGTGTACTATCTTCTAACTATCACCTTTATGCGGACGACCTTCAACTTTATAGACATGCTACGGTTGATGACTTAGTATACGAAATAGATAGAATAAATGTTGATCTGGCTAGAATCAGAGATTGGGCAAAGTCTTTTGGACTCCTTGTCAATCCATTAAAGTCCCAGGCCATGATCATCGGTAGTAGGCAGTTGCGGGGCAAAATTGTCTTTGATAATCTTCCTGATATCATCTTCGACGGTACTTGTATTAATATCTCTGACACTTGTAAAAACTTAGGCTTAACCTTCGACTGTAATCTGTCCTGGTCGGCGCATATAAACGAGGTTAGTAAACGCATACATTTCTCTTTTCATTCCTTGAAACCCTTACAGAATTTCCTTCCATGTCAAACGAAAATCATCCTTGCTCAATCCCTTCTAATTCCACTGCTTGATTATGCCGACGTTTGTTATCCTGATGCTACTGAGGAGCAACTTGATAAGCTAGATCGTCTTCAGAATTTGTGCATCCGTTTTATTTATGGATTGCGCAAATTCGATCACATAAGTATTTTTCGACGTCAACTGAGGTGGCTTCCAATTCGCTTACGCCGAAATGTTCGAACACTGTGTGCTCTTTTTAATATTTTGAAAACCTCTACTCCTTCTTATTTAAGGGAGCGTTTTACTTTGGAGCCCCCACGATGCAGACCAGTACGTTCTTGTGTCAATTTTCCCAAACTAGTGGTTCCACACTACAATACAACATTCTATAATAAGTCCTTTACTGTTATGGCAGCAAAATTGTGGAACTCACTGCCTGACTTCATTACCAAAGATGATCCCTCACTCACAACATTTAAAATAAGAATTAAACAGCATTACTTATCAAATCAGACATAAAGTATATTATTTTAGTATGTATATAAGTATGTATGTATATAAGTATGTATGTATGTAAGTATGTATGTATATAAGTATGTATGTAAGTATATATGCATATAAATATGTAAGTAAGTTGTTATTTTGAGTAATTAATAGTTATGATATCTATAATAATTAGTTGATATATCTTAATTTTAAAGTTATTGTTTTAGATATAATGTTTTACTGTACCTACTCCGCGTGTTTTGATTTTACATATTATCTTACTTTTGAAGGGTTTCTGGTAGAGATCTCTTATAGAGATAAGATATCCTTTGTCTACATTATATTTTTTTCTTTTTGTGTAACATATGTTAAGGTACATAAATAAATAAATAAATAAATAAATAAATACATTTCTTTAATTAAAATAAAAATATTTTATTAAGTTATATGTCTACTATACAATGATTTACTTACCGACTCTATGTACAAACAATTTAGGTTTGGCAGGAAAATTATAATTAATTACAGTATCCAATGAAGGTAAGTCCAATCCTCTTGCCGCCACATCAGTAACCAATAGTACAGAACACTTTTTGTTAGAGAACTTTCCAAGGGCTATCTTACGAGCTGAGGGATCTAAGCCTGAGTATGCATAAGTAGATGTTATGCCAGCTTGTTTTAATATCTGAAATCCATACAAGTTATTATAGGTATAATGGAACAACACAATAATACTTGGTGAATTTCTTAAAATTAAATCAAATAAAGTAATTATAATAATTTATAAGTGCTACATCATTTTCTATTTCATATAATATATTTTAATAATGTCATCTTATTTGTATACATACCAAATGCAAATATTCAACATGATGTTTAGTTGCAGCAAAAACTACAGCTTGGGGTGTGGTTGGAGTTAAAACTCTATCTAAGAGATATAA
The DNA here is from genome assembly GCA_951802675.2 of Boloria euphrosyne. Taxonomy (NCBI): domain Eukaryota; kingdom Metazoa; phylum Arthropoda; class Insecta; order Lepidoptera; family Nymphalidae; genus Boloria; species Boloria euphrosyne. Next base: position 9,154,076 of record OX637877.1, read on the forward strand.
TAAAGCAGCTGTTTTCAATTCTGCTCTCACATAAATCCATCCAAGCCATAATGTTGACGGTAATTTCCAATCTACATCCAATCTTATTAGAACTGGATCACTAAGACCTGCACGAGCAAATTCCACCAGCATTTTAGGGAGAGTTGCCGAAAATAAAAGGGTTTGTCTGCTAGTTGGTAATCTAGCAACAATTTCTTGAAGTTGCTCTCCAAAACCAAGTTCAAATAATCTGTCAGCTTCATCAAAAACAATGATTTCTGTAAGCATATAACATACACATAGTAAGGAATAATTAGATATAAAAAATAGTTATAATTAATAAATTTTATTATGAATTATAATATTCATACTTATATTGTCCAACTTAAGGTTCATCTCAATACATATATGAAGAAATCGGCCTGGTGTTGCGACCACTATGTCTGGAGTAGAGCCTGACATAACTCCAAACTGTTGTTCAATAGATTCACCACCAAGAATTGCAGCTGAACTGAGGCCAGTGAATTTCCCCAGTTCACGAACAAATCTTAATGTCTGCAATTATTTGAATTATACGTATATTTAAAAAATAAAATTATTTGAGCATACTTAACTAATTAAACTTTTCAAAATTATAAAACTATTTTTAAATGTACATATTAAAAAATATTTAATAACCTGTAAAGCAAGTTCTCTTGTAGGAGATAAAATTAAAGCTCTTAAATTTTTTCCATGTAAAGGCTTGTTTACTGAAGACACTAATTTCTCAAGAATTGGTAGTACGAAACAAGCAGTTTTACCCGATCCTGTGCGAGCCATAGCTACAACATCCTTATTTTCTAAGGCAATAGGAATTGTCTGAAAAGAAAGCAATTTTTATAAAACAATCATAAACTTCAAAACACACTTCTCTAAATAATAATAGAAGGAATAGGTTATAAAAATATTTTACATACCTTACGTTGTATGGGTGTAGGTTGTTTGTAACCCCTTTTAGTAATTCCTTTAAGGATGGGAAAACTAAAGCCCATCGATTGAAACCCTCCGGATCCTTTTTTCTGCTTTTTATGGGGCAAAGAATCACTTTTTGGCAAATCATTGTTTACCGGAGCTTCAAATCCGGGGAGATCATCCCCGGGTTTTTTTGAACGTTGCATTTTGTAAATTGTAATATCAATCACGGTTTGACATTTTGAATTTTCTCACTTTAGTAAGTCTCTGACCAAACAAATGACTAGAATAAAAGTAAATAAATAACTTTACTGTATTAAAAAAAGTTAAACACGTGCAAGATACTTTAAATAGGTACTTTGTTTTGAAAATCAAATAATATGACTTTGACAACTTCATATTTTTTTTTTTTTTGGGATTTTTTGACCTGGTAATTACAACCTTTAGGTCAACTCTTATTTATTCGTATGTTAATAATATGTCTATGAGCACATCCCATTAAATTGTTTTAATTGTATTCTTTATGTATTTGTAGATGTGCTTATAAGTAAGTTCGTCTTGTAACAATTGTTTTAATGGCGGCGGGCGGGACAATAAATCACACTTATTTCATAGAGTATAGTAAGTATGACTTATTTTCAACATCACTGAGTTCACTGGCCAACACTAGTCTGTCAATCAAAAATTTTTGACAATCAAAGATAACATGCTCCACAGTTCCATCACTTGAATTACAATGAGAACAGGTTCCATTCGCAATAATGCCGAGTCGAGCAAGGTGTGACGGTGTAGTATTATGACCGAAACGCAGTCTATTTATGATAGTAATAAAGTCTCGAGAAGCATCTGGCATACGATGATACCAAGGTCTTGCAGGTATGCTTTCTTGTATGCTTCCATACCATTTTCCTTTCGTATCTTGATCTTTCTTCCACATTTCTAACCACAACTTTTGAATATTTTGGTCAATACATTGCAAGTAATCGGACATAGGAACATTCATTGTATTTCTAACGTCAACAGCATTAACTCCTTCATATGCAGTTTTATCAGCCATTTCATTGCCAGAGATACCTTTGTGGGAAGGCACCCATAGAAAGAAAATTTGGATATTTTTACTGTGGTATTGGTGAATTATTTGCTTAATGAAGTAAAGGATATAATTAGACTTGTATTTGACTGTGAGGGTAGTTAAAGCTGTTATCAAACTTAAGGAATCAGAAATTATTAAAAAACATTTATTGTTATTGATTTCGCGAATACGCATTAATGCCTGATACACTGCATATGCCTCTGCCGTAAATATAGAGCAGGGTTCATGCAGAATAAAACTTGAAGAAAATTTTGCTTGTGGATCATATAGAGCAGCATGTACATAATCACTTGTTTTGCTCCCATCAGTGTAGATAACATAGTACATTGTATTTTCCTCCAAAAATTGAAGCATTTCCGAATTATTGTTTATTGTCTGTTGAACTACATTAATTGGACGTGAAATACACTGATAAAAGAAAGAGTAACATGGCCATGGAAACTGTTTTCTGATTTTAGAAAAATTATTGTCTATTTCCAGAAATATATCAGACAGTGTTGGAGAATTACCACATAGTAGACCGTGTGCTGTTGTTAATGGTCTTCTTGGGGATCTATCTATATAAGGTACAATTTTATTTATTATTTGAATGTTATTTGATGCTATTAGTTTGAGACAGAATCTTTCAGCAAGTAAAATTCGCCTCAAAATCAAAGGCATCACTTTTGTCTCAACTTCCATGGCCCTTATGGAAGTTGAGCACATAGCACCAGATATTATTCTTAAAGCCTTATTCTGCAATATGTCTAATTTATTTACATGAGAACTATTCATATAAGCGAGTGAGCTATAATCTAAGTGACTTCTTACAATACTTTTATACAATATTGACAATATTTTAGGATCTGCACCCCATGTTACACCACAAAGTGATCTGATAACATTTAGTCCTGTGTGAGCTTTTTTGGATATATATTTAATATGTTCTTCAAAAGTTAATTTTGGATCTAGTATTATTCCTAAAAATTTCTTTGAAGTGACTTTATTTATAATTTCATTATTGTAAATAACATTTGAGTTTGGGGTTTCATTGCCAAAAAACATAACACTACTTTTAGAGGGGTTAATTTTTAAATGTAAACAATCATTATAATATTGTAATAGTTGAAATAAGGATTTGTTCATGTTATCTATTGCAATCTCTAGGTTGTAATTACTGCTGTATAATACAATGTCATCAGCAAATTGTAAGATATGTACATTCCTATTATTTACATATTTACAAATTTCACTTGTGTATATATTGTACAGCAATGGAGATAGTGTGGCACCCTGCATTGTGCCTCTTGAGGCATATTTGGGTCCATATAAAATATCGTTATGTCTAGCATAGATTGTTCTATTGTTCAAAAAATTAAAAATCCATTTACATAAGTGCCCGGGCACACCTAACCTAGACATGATTTGAACTAGTATACCAGGATCAACACTGTCAAAAGCACTTTGGACATCTAGGAATACGCAAACAGTGTTTAATTTTCTATGTTTTGCATTTTTTAGGTCAGAGATTAAAGAGGTGAAACTGTCTGCACTACTACGCCCTCTACGGAAGCCATATTGTATATGTGGAATGAAACACTTTGATTCAACATACCAGTCAAGACGAACTTTCACCATATTTTCGAATATTTTACCAAGACATGATGACAAGGAAATTGGTCTATAAGAACTAGCAAACTCAGGAGATTTGTCGGGCTTAAGTATTGGGACAACACACTGTGTTTTCCATGACTGTGGAATACATTTATTAAGCCAAAGCAAATTGAGAATGTTAAGAAACAACTTTTGGGCAGATACATCTAAGTTTTTAATTACGATGTAAGGATAATCATCTAAGCCAGGAGTTGTATTTCGTCTAGAGTGCAAGCTTGTTAAAAATTCAGACCATGAAAAAGGATCCAGTAAAAATTTAGAATTTGGGTTATCATTGTTGGTTTCAAAAAGAATGTTCAGTTGATCTACTTCAATTAAGTTGCTATTATCTGATAATTTATTTAAGAGTGGAGATATAAACTCATTTGTATATGATTTATTCTTAGGTCTTATGCCTTTGAACATTTTTAATAAATTCCAAATTTTACTTATGTGAGTATTTCTATTAAAAGTGTTACACAAATTATTCCATCCTATTTTTTTCTGTTCTGAAATTGTTCTCTTTTTCTGGGCATCTTTTCTTTTGTAATTAATATAATTTTCAATAGTAGACTCTTTTCTATATAGTTTTAGTGCATTATATGAAGCAATAACACTTTGTTCACATATACTATTCCACCAGGGAGCTGGTGGTCTGCTTATGAAAGTGTTTGTTTTAGTGAGCTTTGGAATTGACATTTCTTTAAGAGTATCTAAATGAAAACAGAAATTATTATAGGTTGAAATAGGATCATGTGGTTGAAGTATCAAATCATTAAACATTGTTTTTGAAAGAGCTGTATATGTTTTTCAGTCAGCTTTTTTATATATGAACTTATCTACAGGGGAATTGAGATGATATTTATCTATATGTAATGAAATCTCTGTTATTGTTGGATAATGGTAACTTCCCATTGTATCATCATGTACAGACCATTCACATAGTGGTGCGAGGCTGCCACTTATAAAGCTTACATCTATGGCAGAAGCAGTTTGTCTAGGGCGATTTATAGTTGTAGGTCTACCATCATTTAAAATACACAAATCAAAGTCATCAATTAAATTAAATAAATCCTGACCTCTACTTTTCGTTGACAAACAACCAAATGCAATATGATGAGCATTAAAGTCACCACTCATAAATATGGGCTTTGGTAGATCATTAATAATGTAACGGAGTCTATTAATTCGTATCCGTCCACTTGAAGGTGGACAGTATACACAGAGAATTGTTAAACTACTATGTCCTGTTGATACAGATACAGCAACTGTTTGAATGTCTTCATAAAATCTGGTATTTAATATATTATACTTAAGGTGTGGTTTTATTAGTATTGCAACTCCATTATGTGTATTGTTTGAATTTTTATTGTATATATTATATCCTGGTATTTTAAAATTATTATCTTTGAACCATGTCTCATTAAGAAGGCAAATATCAATATTTTGTTGTTTTAAAAATTGGATTAATAAAGGTTTTTTACTATTTGCACTTTGAATGTTATACTGCGCAATACGTAACTTGGATTGTGTAGAACTAGGCCCTACACAATCCATTATGTTAAGTTTTTTAATAATGTATCTTTAATAGTTTTAATATTAGTCGGTGTACTATCATCTTTATTGCCTAATTCCACCAACGTCTGCACTAGGGCCATAAGTACATCGTTATTGGCAATTATTTGAGTTTTAAGGTCTTTAGAATTAACTATTTTAGCTTTATTTACATCTTGTACAGACTTATTTACAGGAATATTTATAGATTTATTTACAATAACATTACTATTTACAAGTTGTGATTTTGGTGGTGAGAGTGGAGGAAAATCTGTTTCATTGGTGATGACTTGTTTTGTAGAGGTGACACCTGCATAAGATATGTTGTTTTTCTTTTCAATAATCTTTTTTGCTTTAATAGGACATAATCTAGATATCGCAAGGTGAGGCCCACTGCAATTTATGCAGCTGATTTCTGTTGGTTTATCACATTCCTTATACATGTGTTCACCTCCGCAAATACTACATCTTTGTTTACCATTACAAATCCTTGCTGAATGATTAAATTTAAAACACCTATAGCACTGTAATAATGGTGGAATGTATTCAAAAACTCTATATGAGAATAGATCATATTGAACATTATCAGGTAGTACATTAGATAAAAAAGTAACGCTTACAGTCTGTAATGGAATGCGCTCTTGTCCTATTTTCTTTGTAAACCTTCTTATTGCCACTATTTCATAAATTGAAGAAAGTCTTGTATAGAGTTCTTTGTTAGATATATTTGTTGGAACAAATCTAATGATGCCGGTTTTTTCAATTTGCGCTGCCGGTATGAATGCCTTCATGTTATATTTTGTGAGGAAAGTAGTGTTATTAATAAAGTTATTGGCCGTATTATATTGCTTGAAAATAACTGCTATTTTATTGGCATTCACCCTCTGAATACCCGTCACACCTTTTATGTCCATTGAGAAAAGATGATTTAAGTATATAGGGCTCTTGTTACCCAATCTATCATCGTTTATGGATTCTACATACACTTTAAAGTCTGTGTTGGTTGAGTTTTCCGGATATAGTCTTTTATAATTCGGTTTGTAATAGGGCAGATACGCATCTCGCTCACCGCCGGAGTCCGATTGTCCTTCATCCCTAGGCTGTGTCCGTTTTATTTTTTTTGAGGTGGGCGGGTTAGACCCGCCCCCCTCGTTTATCTCCATTGCTATTGTGCTTTTCAGCCGCTAATAGCAATATTTAAATTCACTTTAACTATAAAAAAATCACTTTATAGGAAAAATTTAAAATTAATTTTCTAAAGTCAACCGCGCTTTTTCAAGGTTCCCGCCAGAAATCGACAACTTCATAGGCAGAAGTACACAGACTATACTAATTATTTATGTATATAGAGCATAGATAAATAATAATATATACAATCTACTTACTTTCTATAGATTCTTTATTTTTAGACTATAATATCAGACTATTAGAAGCTAAATTAATTTACGAAAATATTCGGACTGCATAGTAAGCGAAATAAAAAGATGAGAACAAGTTGACCAATGCGCATAGTCGGAGAAATACAAACATCATACACGAACCAAAACTCGCAGCTAGGATTGATCATATTATAATATTATTATATGGGTAGTATTCTTATCTTGTTAACTTCTCTTTTTACACAAAAGTCGGGTTATTTTTTTACACGTCATATACAAGCCAAACTTAATAACGATTAGTAAAAAGTAAAAAACAGCAATCTAATAATTGCAAATGTTGTGATTGTGATTAAATCAAATCAAAATATACTATATTCAATTAGGCTTTTAGAGGCACTTTTGAATCGTCATATTTTACATTATGAAAATATAGAATTTAAATTAAATATCAGTATTTAAGTCTATAAGCATATTAAGTAAGAAAGTTAGAAACTCAACAGTCAACCCCTACAGCACAGAATGCCCTACAGTTGCTTCATAGAGGAACGTAATATATACTCAGACTGTCAATCTTCCTAGAATATATACCTAAAGTTGCTTTTTGATAGTAGTCAGTAGAGCTTGAAATTATTTATATATGTAGCAATATACTCTATGGCTTGAAACTTCTGATTGAATATTTTTAGTTTTATTTTTATCGAATAAGTAATTAATCATATAAATCCTTAAGTGGAGCATATTTCACATATTTAAATTTAAGCAAATTTATGAATTATTAAATCAACTTTTATTTTAAATTATTTCTAATGGATTTTCTTATGCGTCACCCAGCACAATTCAACTATCTACGTCATTAAATATATTATAATACTAAATAATAGCTGATATTGCCATAATTTTAAAGTTTAATTTTGAAAAGCGTTTGCCAGGAATGGAACGTAAATGGTAGAATTTTCTCGAACGAACACGTTTTGCGATCGACTTTTGCATTGAATTCAGAATTGAAGTGAGGAATCAGGAAAGTTCTCGTAGAGCCCACGCACATTATTTAATTCGTTTCGTCATTCCAAACGTCATTTGACTCTTGTAAATAGCGCTTGTGCTCGAACTTACTAAGTACTAACGTGTGTTACTTGCGAAATCAGTGTTTCTGGAAGTTATTTCACACGACACATTTAATTACTATAATTGTGTTTCATTAGAAAAAGTAAGGTAAGACAGTTATCCTATTAAATTTTAACTTTATGTAAAATGCAGAAAAATCCTCTTCCTCTTTACCTCGTTGTTCATTGTCAGAATCGAAAAACGAACATTATATTTTGTATTATAATTAAATTTTACATAACCTTTATATATAAATTTTTATATTTTCATAGTGGTATGGTCTAAAACTAAAAGTAGTAATGCTTTGTTGTATTGATTATTGTAATGAAATAACATGCATACAAAAAAAGTAATATATCGATACCTTTGGGTTCAATCGACGTATAAACCAAAACCCTACTTTTCAGGAGAGAAAAGAAAACGTTTATTTATTTAATTAATAAAAATTAATAACTTTTTTGTTTTAAAAGTTATAAAAAAACTGTCAAGGTAAAAAATCTTAGAATTGTAGGATGAAAAAGGTTAAAAATAATCAAAATGTATCTATCTTCTATCTTTAAAAATTAGCTTGGAGTTACGTCTTGCAAAATACAGTTTATGGTGTTTACGACCAGGAAAATATGGATAAAAACCTTTCTTATAATTGCATATTAATTTTTGTTTAATTTTAAGTTACAATTATTGTCTAAAAAACCAATACAATGTACAGTACTTTGTAACAACATAATATATATATATATATATATATATATATATATATATATATATATATATATATATATATATATATATATATATATAGTATTGTATATTATTACAGTGTGTTTCATTTAACTATACCACCTTTTTAATTACATAGTGAATCTAATGAATTTAATTATTAACCTCTCGTATAATATAGGTACTGATTTAAATAAATACCTTACAATACAAGCATAAACTTATAAATTATTCACTAAATGCAGTATTCATCAAATTTATATTACTATAATGATTAGTAAATTTAAGGTAAAGTAAAATTGTGCTGTTTTAGGCCCATTTTTACAATTTTAATTATTTCAGATAGCAAAATGGTGAAAGAAACTACATATTATGATATATTAGGTGTAAAGCCTAACTGCACAACAGATGAGCTAAAGAAGGCATATAGAAAACTAGCTCTCAAATATCATCCTGACAAGAATCCCAATGAAGGTGAAAGGTTTAAGCAAATATCACAAGCTTATGAAGTGCTTTCTAATCCAGATAAAAGAAAAATCTATGATCAAGGTAAATATTACTTTTTGTGTACAATTTCTCAATTTTATTTTATTATATCACTATTCAAAGTTGACATTTTAGTTAACTATAAATTATTATAGATAATCCAATCAATTTTTCTATTTATTAAAAAAGCAAATGTATTATTTGTAATAGTTGAAGTAGATACTTGCCATTACTGAAATTTTATTTATAAAGCACTATTTTGTATGTAATTCTATATTATATTCCATTGAAAAAACAAAAAGATATTTGTTTATGGTTGCACAGAAGAGTTAACCGAGTTTTTTTATAGGTGGCGAGCAGGCATTAAAAGAGGGTGGTGCAGGTGGCAGTGGTTTCTCTTCACCCATGGACTTATTTGACATGTTCTTTGGTGGGGGCTTTAGTGGGGGTAGACGACGTGGACGTGAAAGGAAAGGCAAAGATGTTATTCATCAACTATCTGTCACTCTCGAAGAACTATACAAGGGTGCTGTCAGAAAACTTGCATTGCAGAAGAATGTGATTTGTGAAAAATGTGAGGGCCGAGGTGGTAAGAAGGTTAGTCTTTGTGGTTTTCTTAAAAATATAGTAATTGTTATCATTAATATATTATTATTATATTCCTTACAATAGATAGTTTATATTTTTATATTGGTTTTAAATTTAGGGTGCAGTCCAAGTGTGTCCCACGTGTAGAGGTACAGGGTTGCAAGTCCAGATCCAACAGCTAGGACCTGGGATGATCCAACAAATCCAGACTATGTGTTCAGAGTGCCGAGGCCAAAGGGAGATAATTGACCCAAAAGACAGATGCAAAGTTTGTCAAGTAAGTTAAAATATTTTATAATTTATTTATTTCAAATACTTTGTTAAAACACCATTATTTAATTGTTTCATTTTTTTTAATAAAATGAGGTAATTTTTGCACTGAATAATTCAAGGATATCATAATTATTACTTTGAAAGGTCATTTAATTTGTTTTTTATACTAATTATAAAATATGAAGTATGTAAAAGATACATAAAATATTTTTTTTGTTTCAGGGTCGGAAAACAGTTCGTGACCGGAAAATCCTTGAAGTTCATGTAGACAAAGGCATGACAGATGGCCAGAAAATTGTATTCAGTGGTGAAGGAGATCAAGAACCTGAATTGGAAGCAGGAGACCTCATTATTGTTTTAGATGAAAAGGAGAATGATGTGAGTGTTACTTTTATTATTAATTTGTGATTATTTTTTTGCCTATTTATTTGCCACTGTGCTGTGTTTTCTTAAATGTCTTTATTCAAGTTTCTTATGTTTTGTTTTTTCATAAAGGTTCTTATGACAATAACAAAAAAAAATGTTTATATTATTACTAAGATTTATAGTTTGTTTAACATACTGAGCACATGCTGTAGAACCTTATGATATGTGTTGCCCTAAATTCAACAGTGCATAAAGAATGCTGTCGTGAACGCTGATGTGCCTTTATATTTAACAAATGCTTTATTAATTAAATTTCATAAATTATAGCAGTAATTTATTAAGTGTCTCAGATGTCTCAGCTGTCTCATCATATGTGGTCGATCACTCACTGTTTCTCTCGTTAAGTAATAATGATGTTTTAACATAGTTTTAGTATTAAATATGTAGCTAATTAAGAAAGACATTTTCATTATCTACCCCATAACTTCACCACAGATGATGAAAAAAAATGAACCTAAATGTACTAGCCTACAGTATAGTAAAATGTTTTATTTCAGGTGTTCAAAAGATCTGGCAATGATCTAATACTTAGGATGAATGTCGAGCTAGTGGAGGCTTTGTGTGGCTTCCAAAAAGTAATCAGAACTTTGGATGATAGAGATATTGTCATTACAGTATTACCTGGGGAGGTTACTAAGCATGGTGATGTTAAATGTGTTTTAAATGAAGGTAATTTCTTTTTATTGGCATAGTTTTCTCACAGTTTTTTAATCTTATTGTTGCAAACATACAATAGAACATTAAAAGGTGTTACTCTTTCATTCTATGTTCATTCATTCATTTGCTCAACCTGTAAGCTTCAAGTTAAATATTGTTTTCAACATAGTGTCAAAATTTCAAATGGATGTTGCGTTAAAATATTGTTCACAAGGTTTTATTTTAGTTACTACTTGCTATACCTATATCTTATTTTATTCACTTTTCCAGGTATGCCAATGTATAAGAACCCATTTGAAAAAGGATTACTTATAATACAATTTTTAGTCAATTTCCCAAATAGCATTCCACCTGAAGTCATTCCAGCATTGGAGAACTGCCTGCCACCTAGACCTAGGGTAAGCACCAGTATACTATGCACAATGTAATATGTAATATTTCAAAAGATTTAGCATGTTTCTTTTAATAAATCTGAAAAACTTTATAATTCAAACTCTAAGTTACATTTTGAAAATTCTTATATATAAATATTATATGTCAATATAAAATATTTCTATTCTGATTTTTACTGAATGTGTTAGATATTAGTGTGTAAAGATGTGACAAGCAAGCTTTCACATTGATAGTATTAATGTAAAGACTTTATTGTAAGCCTTAAATCAAACCAGTATGAATATTTATTCAAATATGCATTTTAGTTTTTTAAATTATATATTTAAAATTTAGACCTTTAGCTATAATAAAATAGAGCTTTTTTATAAATGAAGATAAAATAATATTTGATACTGTTTAAAAAACACAATTCTATTATTTTTCACCAGCATATAGACAATGTTCTAACTCTAAGTAGCGTGGCTACTTATATTTTAGATAATAAATGAAAGTTTTGCTTAATCTCCAAAATATTAATTTTACAATTAATCATCCCAGGTGGAGATCCCTGAATTAGCGGAAGAGTGCACTCTCATGGACTTAGATCCGGAGCAGGAGAAGCGGCGTCGCCGCGGCAACGCGGCCAACGCCTACGACGAGGACGACGAGCACCCCGGCGTCAACCGCGTGCAGTGCGCCACCGGCTAAACCACTGTACTAGCGATCTGCGGTGCGCTGTGACGGCCATTTTGCTTTGATGTATCTAGGCTGTGTTGTAGTGATGTGAAACTTAAATTGTAATTGAAAATTGAGTTGAGTGTGAGTTGCACCTTCCCACCAATATATCGCTGTATATTCAGTTTGTTCTTTCAGGAGCAACACCAAGTTGAATGCATTGTATCAAGTATGGAATTAAAATATTAATTTTTTATTTTTTGTGTACATCACTATATAATCCTTGAATGTATAAAATATCAAAAATGGTCATCATAGCGTGCAGCAAGTTATAGTTTACAAATTGAAGTTAGTGTAAGTGGCATAATAAACGTTTTTGGGACTAAATAGTTGCAAGGGCTTACTTATTTGTATATGCTCGGCAATTTGGCTACCTTCAGTTCGTTAACTTAGATCGCGCGTATTGTACACATATACTGACTCCAATGAAAAGCATTGTAACTTAATTAGGTATGTTAAAAATTGAGAATGATTAAATTCTATGGAGTGGTGTGTGAAGTCAAATTACTAGTTAATTACGTCACTTCACGCAGGGATAGACGTCATACATTAATCTTATTGGAATTGTAACACAAGTTATCCTTATATACAATAAATAGTCTCCATCTCACTGGACACTGGTTGGGCTTATGTACATATAAAACTTGGTTTAGTAATAGTGAAGGCTTTTTTAATTGAAATTTTTACTAAATTATAAGTATAGAAACGTTTGTTTGTATTTAATTATTTGCAAATTGTGGATCAAATATTGCACGATATTTATTAAACTAGTTAACTAACTTCATAACTTGAAAGCATTACATTTGTACCTCTCTACCTATTCAGTTTTCTCTCTCACATGCAAGTTATTATTCTGATAGGTTAAATATCCTGTTACTTTTATATCGTGTTTAGGAACGATAAGATATTGTAACTGTGATTTCCATAGTGGTTTCTGTAGTAGTAAATAGAATTTAATGGACAGCTTTCATGTAGCGAAAATATACAAATATTGGAAAACAGATAATCTCAGCTATAAAAATAAATATAGACCTGGTGTGTCATTCTGTAAACAACCATTCAAATATTATGTAAGTCGACTGCATAATAAACTCTTCTCACAGATTTTAGTTTCTGTTCATTTCTTACCCTGTAATCCTCTAACCAAATTTGGTATAAGAATTATTTTACTATAATCGTCGCAATTAAGAGGTTCGATTTGACGTTTCTCATTTCACATGTCGCGATAACTTTGTATGAACGTCTATAAATATATTGAAAAATCAAATTCATAATCCTAGTTAAATTACTATGGTACCTATAAACTATCACAACGCATATCATTCGTAAGCATCAAGTATAAGTTTATATTGAAAAAATGCATTCAAAAACATTTACTTATTTATTTAACATATTTATTAATTTATTTAATATCATTCGTAAGCATCAAGTATAACTTTATATTGAAAAAATGCATTCAAAAACATTTACTTATTTATTTAACATATTAATTTATTTAATTTTCCGACATGACGTTACTACAATGTCGTGTCTTTGGGTTGGTTGCCATAATGTTGTGACCGGTAAAAGCCGTTTTTTGACCGAATAAAATCAATTTTCTGAAAAATCGTTTACAAACATAACATTTAAAAAAAGGAATATATGTGTAATTAGTAATTTACTGTATTATTTAATATTTAAACATATAAAAACAAATCTGATCACATATATTTTTAGCTTAATTTTGATATTTATAATAAATGAGTATTTATATAAATTATTTGGTTAAAAAGCCAGGCCACCCCGTGATATTGAAAAAATAATAATTTATCAGAAGAGAAACAGAAGAAGAGACATACATGTTGATAGTATGATTGAAAATTAATTTATTATAAGAGTAACCGACGAAGACAGTTCAAGTGATGATATGTTTTCTGGATCAAGTGACGAAAGACAATAAAAATGTTAAAAATATAGTGAATTCATTTATTTACCTGATCCCCACACTAATTTATTAATAATTTTATTCTTGACTAGCGACCCAGCCGCCTAGGCGGCACATGATACCACACATACATGGGTACATGATATCAGCGGCTTCCCTAATCTTGCGTCTAGGTACGCCACTTCAAGAAATAAGAAATCAGTATGTCGAATTTTAGTTTATGTCTTGGTTTGGCTTTGAATCTCGACCAAATTTAAACTTCGTTGGAATTTATGTAATAACTGTTAAATATTACAAGCTCGTGCGTGTAATAAAACTGTCAATTACAAACTAATTATTTTAAATCGTTATGTCTCAAGAGTCGGCTTTTAAAGCATCCGATTTTTTTTTCACCTCACTACACAAAGTATTTTGATAGCTGTCAAATCGGACCTTTTAGATTGCGACGATTATAAATGATGTAAGTAAAACATGGCTACAGGTAAATAAACAGGTAAAATGGATTACCAACGTTATCTTAAAAAAATTGGGAGAGGAAAATGTGCAGAATTATAAGACTCCAATTTCAAATATGTTAGTAGAAAATAAAAAAAAGTGATATAAGTATACTTATAGTATTTATTTTATAATAATCTTGATTAACAAGCATGAACAAGTATAATAAAATGGAAGTAAATACTTCTATTTAATATTAACTCTTAGTAAAATATTTATTTATATAAAGAATACATCTTAAAAGCAATATATTCGAATGAAAATTTCAACAAATGCAATATTCTTTAAGATTTTGCTATATTAATGAGGATATTTTTATTCGATGTACTTTTATTGATAAGGAATTTTAACAAAATCAGTGGTGGAACAGCCTTAAGTTTGTATGTGCAAGTACGATGTTGTGTTCATTGCAAGAATCTATCACTTCTTTGTCGTTGTTGGAGCCTGATGGACTGCCGATGTACTCCACACCATACTGTAAAGTATAAAAAAACAACATTAGTATAGAATTAATTATTTTAAATTAATTTCGTTATCTTTTTTACAATTAGATGTTGTTTAGCAGATTGAGAAATTTGTTTCTTATCCCAAACAGGTCCTAAAATTAAGTTCTTTTACTCGGAAAAAATGTGTGAGTTATAAGGAAAAGGTTCATTTTCAATGATGGGAACCAAACCTCATAAAAATAAAATCTCTGTATAACCCAGACTGCTGGTTTTTAATTAATCCAAGTTTAAAGATGCAGGTAGTCTATTTGCCTACACGTGAAAATATTACAAAATATTATAAATACATCATCCTAGCAGAAATTATCACCAAAACTTAACCTACTAAACTAAACCTTCACAACTCAAAAGTGACTTTTTGTAGGTTAAGTCGTTTCTGCTATTAATTACATCCAATTGAATCCATAACATTTTCAGAGGGTTATGTGATCCAATCACATCCATTAATCATAATAATGGCAACAAAAAGTAAAACTAGTGGTTTATACCTGAACAGCTCTGTCGATATTGTCCCTGAACGGGAAGAAAGCATCTGAGGCGAGCGCTACTTTATTCATTGTTTTGGTCCATTCATCTCTCTCTTCGGCAGTGAGAAGTGCTGGCGGTTCTCCTTCGAACAAGCTATTCCACTGCTCTAATGGCATGTCAGTACCTAAATATATTTAATTAAAATAAATATTTAAAATATTCAAGCAATATTTCATCAAATTACTAACTTAAAGTAAAATCGTTCTCTAGGCATCTTTTAATGTCAAGAGTTACACTAGATTTTTTTATTTCTTAAATAAAATACTTTATCGTCACTTACTAATGCGGCAAAGCTAACTTTAAAATACGCTTCTCGATCACCTGCACCTTTACGAACTAATCCTAAATTGTAAACTATATTTTTATTTATTTAATTTATTTTGAATTATTTTGAATTTCAATATAAAGCACTATATTTTGTATGTAATTTTATATTATATTCCATTGAAAAAACTAAAAGCATTTCCCTATATTTTTTTAATATCTATATTAAATATCTTATTTACTTCCCTTGAGAGACATTTGAGTATAGTCAAGGATTTCACTGATAGAATGTTATTTCTTTACCGTTTCTAGAAATTTTTATTGGCAAGGGAGGAAAGCGAGATTAGTACAACAGCAATGTTTATTTATTTTTACATAAGACTTATGTAGTATAGTGTAGGTACTAGGTATACAGTATACACACCGACGGTGCCATTGACGAAGTTGTCGAGGGCGTTGGCGGCGACGGCGCGCGTGACGGCGGCGCGCGGGCGCAGCGCCAGCGCGCGCGGGTGGCGCCGCGCCCACCACAGCGCCGCCTTGGCGCCCGCCAGCCGCGTGCAGTGGATGCGCGACTGCTGGCCCGCGCCGATGCCGATCACCTGCACGTTCATGCAATTCATTAATAATAACCTATACATATTAATAAAATTGAAGTGTCTGTGTATTAGTTTAATATTAACAGCTTTTCACTAAATGCATAACGTATATACCGTATATACTCGTACCTTCATATTTTTTTTTATTTGCTTGCTAATGTTATAAGACGTAACTTAGGTTACTTTTATTTTAGAAATTTGATTTATTTTAACTAGGGGAACTCGCGACTTCGCTCGCGTTAAATCTGGGGACAAACCCGACCAAAGCCAGGGTGAATGATGAGTCACTAGTACATTATATATATTCTGTGTGCGCGCATGTATGTTTGTGCGTATTTGACATGTAACCCACCTGTCCGTCCCTCGCAAAGCACACAGAGTTACTCTGCGTGTATTTGAGAGCGATGGTGGCTACTATCAGGTCTCTCACTGCACTTGGCGGGAGTTCCTTCTTGTTGGTGACGACATTTTTGAACAAGTCCGCATCGATCACAGCGTCGTTGCGACGCTGTTCTAGGGTCAGACCGAATAATGTCTTTTGCTCCATCAGATCTGGTGTGTAGCTGCTGTCCATCTGTAAAATTGTAAATTACGATAGAAAATTATTATTATTACTTTGGTATGACAAATTTCAAAAATGCATTATAATTTATAATATAGTAAAAATAAAGTTAATTATAATAAAGTATAATTATGTATCTATGAAAAAGTGATTTTGACAGAATATAATATGTATGTTATATATTACAGCCAAATAATAAGTTCACTTGGGAAACCAATTAAATCTGAAAAGACATGACATGTGCAGTCCACTAATCGGCACTTGCCCAGTTTGGTGGACTATAACCTTATATGGAAGAGAGGTTCATGCCCTGACGTTAAAGACGTTAAAAATGTATGTATGTGTGTCTACATGTCAAATATGCATAAACTATCATTCGACAATGTACATTACAAATAAAAAAAAAACATTACAACTGCACAGATGACAGAACAATCAGAGAGATAACAAAAAATGTACAAAACAAACAAGATAAATACATTACTATACCACTCACTTGCAACACACAGTAGTTGCCCCCCTTCTTCTTCTTCAAGATGTCCATGGCTGCCGGGGAGTACCCGGGCGCGATGATGCCGTCGGACACCTCGCGGGAGATCACCCGCGCGGTGACCTCGTCGCACTCGTCGGAGAGCGCGATGAAGTCCCCGAAGGAGCTCATGCGGTCGGCGCCGCGCGCGCGCGCGTACGCGCACGCCAGCGGCGTCAGCCGGTCGTGGTAGTCCGCTACCATGCACACTGATGCCTGCGTTAGATAAATAATATATTTTACTTTTTTGTTGTTGATCTTAGCTTAGAAAAATAGTGTTATTTTGTTCTCATCTTTGCTCCATTCGGATTATGTTTTAACTGTAAGTAGTTTTCTCGTATTGCGTTCCTAGAAGACAGACAGATAAAGATTGTATAAACAACGAATTCCACTTTTGTATCGACAACAATCACTATTTCAACAATATTTTCCAAAAAATATTAAATATATAGACTCGACTAACAATCTTATTTTAGGCATAGATAACCAAGAAAAAGCACTTATCTATACTATTTATAAAGCTGAAGAGTTTGTTGGTTTGGTTGAACGCGCTAATCTCAGGAACTACTGGTTCGATTTGAAAAATTATTTTTGTGTTGGATACTCCGTTTATCGTGGAAGGCTATAGGCAAATACAGGAGAAAAGTATTCCTTTTGAGAGCTTCCGTTGCGTGCGCTGCGTAAACGGTTAAAGTTATGCAAAAATCATGTATGACGGAATTGTTCCTCTTTAAAAGTTCTAAAAAAAGTCTGTAACAGTATATGTATATCTTTTAAGGTTGACTCGCTGTAACCTTTTTTATGGTAATCAAATTTGTTTTAAGAAAATGCATCATTTGCGAAGGTGTTTTTATAAACATGATATTAATCCTTACCTAAATAAATAAGTTATTCATCACAAGTATTTAATTTTGAACAAAATCTTGGCATCATTTAATTTCAATGAATATCTTACGAGATATCATAGTTTTAACATAACTCCGCAATAAAATAATAATCACCGCGCGCAAGACGGTGGTGGCGAGGGGGGAGGGACGCCGAAAATAAATAGGTTTCTAGCCTTTAAAACGCGAGCGAAGCCGCGGGAAAGGCTAGTCAAATATATAACCTACCTCCTCAAGTGTGAGCGGCAGGCCGACGGCGGCGCCGGCGGGCGACACGTGCTTGAAGCTGGCGGCGGCGGGCAGGCGCAGCGCGCGGCGCAGCTCGCGCACCAGCTGCCACGCGTTGAGCGCGTCGCACAGGTTGATGAAGCCCGGCGACCCGTTGCGCACCGCCAGCGGCAGCGCGGCGCGCGTCGTGAACACCTGCGCCGGCTTCTGGTGCGGGTTCATTCCTGATGTGGATGACTTTAGGTTCACAAGTAGCCTAATGTTACGGCCAAACGGCAAGCACGAGGCGTAACAGTACCCATCGGGCCGCAAACGGTTCTTTTGGTTCAAAACATTTGAATGATGACGGCCCTTATAGAAAATTAAAAAACAAACAGCTAATCAAGTTTTAGGTTTTATAATAAAGTCCAACTTTCAGGTTTCAGGTCCACTTTCAGCAGTCCACATTCCATTAACCTTTATTTTTTTGTATTTGATGAACTTACCGTATCGCAGAGTCAGCTGAGATTCACCAGCGGAGTATTGCTTGCGGAAGAAATCAGAAATATGTGTATCATATGCTGATGTATGGGTGAAAGCTTTTAAAGCCAGCTTTTGCCTGAAAAGCATTTTATTTATAATAGAAAAGAAATCAACATTATACAATTAGTAGTGTTTAAAAAGTAAAAATGGTTTTTCTTAAACAAAAATTCTATTCATTAAAAAATCTAGCAACAAATACTGAATAATTTATATAAAATTAAAACATAATAAAAAAACAAACCTAGTCTCCAAAGAGGTTTGATGATCTTTACTTTCCTTCAACTCGGCGATAACTTTGTCGTAATCACTGGGGTCACAGATCACTGTCACTCTATCGTGATTTTTGGCGGCTGCTCTAAGGAGGGTCACTCCTCCAATATCGATATTTTCTACTGCATCGGCTATGGTAACATTGGGTTTCGACACCGTTTCCGCAAACGGGTACAAATTGCATACAACAACACTGATCATGTCGAACTTCTGACGCTGCATATCTGCCTGATCAGAATCGGTGAGCCTGAATATGATAATATAATGTTAGAAAAGTACTACACGGTTATTGCGGTTTATATTCGATTTCGAAAACGTCAAAATTCAATCATAATCTATAAACGACGACACGTTTGCTCAGTTTATATTATATAATATTATCCTACGTGCCATTCCAGCTGTCGTGGGTTTGTGTCTTGCTGGAGGCGTTCATTTGTTGAGCACGAATTTTAGTACTCCAGTCATGGGTGTTTATATTTATAATATGTATATATGTATGTATTTAAAGTTATTTATGTGTAATGTATCAACTATCTGGTATCCGTATCACAAGCCTCGTACGGAACTATATGGCGCTTCGTGTAAAAATGTCCCAACACAATATTTAAATATGCAAATAATTCCCATAGTCCATATGTAAAATCGAATACAAAGTATATTTATGTACTATGCGTTGCCAATATATGATGTAACTACTGTCTACACGCACTATCTCGACATAGGCGCGCAAGCCATATCGGATGATTCGTTTAATATTCTGAATATATAGAGTACTTATTCAATGACTAGCTGGTAATTATAATACCACTATAATATGACATTTGAAGTAATAATAAGCGAATATAATAATTTAGTTATTTATATATTATGGTTCTAAATAGAATGCTAGAACTAGAGGTACTGAAGTACTATGGGTTCTATGGGTTGTACGCATTACCCATATAGCCACATTTTCTTAAATAAAAAAATCATCACATATTACATTTCATACAACAACAAATTAGACTTTTCACCTACCGAGATAAAATACCAGCGTGTACAGCGGGGTGTAAGGATTTGACTCTTCCCCCAAGCATTTCTGGTGCACCAGTTATATCTGACACATCTAGGACTTTAAGTCCAGCGTTCCTTAGAGCAGTGGCAGTACCTCCGCTCCCCACCAGCCCAAGACCAATGTCTGATAGACATTTTGCTAGCTGTATAAGATCGGTTTTGTCCGATACACTGAGAAGAGCTATAATAACATAAAAAAAGTATATAAGTAAATATTTATTTAGAATCACACGTTGCATAAAAAAGGTATTTTAATATTTTTAAATGTGTACTTTAACTAAAAAAACAGTGTTTCTTCTTCAACTTTTACATACTGCATTGATTCTTGGTCATTCATTACCTAGTGATGCAAAACTTTTTATTGCAATTTTATTGGTATCAGCACCAATAAAATTGCAATAAAAAGTTTTGGGAAGAATTTAGTAGGAAAAATATTTTAATTTTACATATTATTCTTTGTCAATTCTATTGTTTATTACCTGTAATTATCTATATAATTCCAGAGAAAGCAATAAAGGAAAAAGAAACAATTACAATATATCTATTACTAGTTACAAATACATAATAATATAAACGTATGTTAGTCTTGCTAAAACTAAAAATGGCTGAATCGATTTCAATAATTCTTTTATGTGTCGTTGGGGGCGTATGTCAGCGATAGATTAAACATTAAAGTTTAAAAACAAATGAAAAAACCAAAAAAAAAAAAATATAGCTGAAAAATAGAAACATTCAGAACAGTTAATTTGTTAATTGTTTGAGAATCAGTAACCATTTAAAACTACCTAGGGACAAACTCGAGCAAAGAGAGGCTGAGTCACTAGTTTACTATATATGTAGTTGATATTTTTGTAATTAAAATTGTTTCTTACCTAATTTTCCGTTGGCTGCCATGTCTGAATGTGACCACTTGTTATATTGAACTGTGAAAATGATACTCTTGATTTACTATCAATTTTAACCTTACACAGGGGTTCTGATACTAAAGGTCAAGATAATATTTTATTTCGTAAATAAGCACAAGGATGTACACACTAGTTTAATGAATATTTGCAAGTTGTTACGTAATTAAATTAAAATTGAGTTTTAATTATCGATATAATAGTAATATATACATATATATATATATATATATATATATATATATATATATATATATATATATATATATATATATATATATATATATATAGGTACTATAATAACATTCTAACTTAGTTAAATCTGTATATCGATTATTTTTTGGAAAAATATCTTATTGTATATCATTATTATCGATATAGAGGTATATCGAGTTTGGTATTATGATAGCTGGTTATCCAGGTCAATATATTATAGGATACTTTTTACTGCTGGAAAATATCTGATTTCTAAGAAATCTCGGTACTTGCGTATTAACACCACCGCAGCTTCGTTTCTCTATCGATTTGCTTTTTCATCGTAAATTACTATTTTCTTTCGACTTGAATAAATATGTTCATAAGGTTAATCTTAAGAATCTTTCAGTCTTTCTAGGTTGGTTAGGTTAGGTTAGAACATGACCACATCGCACGAGCCGAGCGAGCGTAGCGAGCGTGCCGCGGTAGCGGCCGGCGAGTGTCATAGTCGAAGACTACCTATTTACTTTCGACTTGGATAACATATTACATAAGTTTTTGTAATGAGAGTAGTATAGGATACGACTAATAGGGAACATACTGCCTTGCCCTCCCCTCGCCCCATGACTATCGTCCTGCCAAACGACTGTAGCTCTAGTACACAAATCTGTAGGTGCGGTGGCGTTAATACGTAAGTACCGAAATCTCAAGTAACCATTAAAGACCAGCTATATAACATCACACATCGTATAATAATATGTGAAATTTAAAAACTTAGTTTTCTATATTTAAAAAGCAGGCGGAGCAGTGGAAAATGCTAGTACAATTTATTATTACATAAATGTATTCTTTAAGAAGTAAAAATATATTTTTTTATTGAGAATACTTGTGACATTTTATAAGTTGATGCCTTTTAGTTTGCATGTATCATTGAATTGTTATTTAAAAAAATAATCAATATGATTATGATAAACTACATGATGACAGCCCTGGTTGTTACTATAAGAATTAAAACAATATGATGAAAATGAATGATGTAATTATCTTGCGAGAATATTAATAACATAAATACATCACAATAAAGAAGTTAAAACTATTTTTGTATATGTCTTATAAATAATTAACCGACTTCAAAAAAAGGAGGAGGTTCTCAATTCGTCGGGGACATTTTTTTTTTTTTTTTTTTTTTTCTATGTATGTTCCCCGATTACTCGACGATGGCTGGACCGATTTGGAAAATTCTTTTTTTGTTTGAAAGGGTATAGTTTCTAGTTGGTCCCATAGTCACCAAGTCACGATCTGATGATGGGATCCCAGGGAAATCGAAGACAACTCTCAAATTTTATAGGCACTTATTACGTTTTTCATATATTTTCTAAAGCTGTTCAAGTATTTGCGTCTGATAATCATCATCTCCTGTGGTTGAGCTAATGATGGAAGGTACAACTCCTCAACGGTTAGGAGTTAAAAGAAAATTCTTTCAATATTATACGTAATTATAGACCGATAGTTAAATTCTTTCAGGCTCTTATTAACCGACTCTAAAAAAAGGAGGAGGTTCTCAATATGTATGTTCCTCATTACTCGAAGATGGCTGGACCGATTTGGAAAATTCTTTTTTGTACATAAACAAAATAAGTATCCACTTTCCGTTAAAATTTTGAAAATAAATTATTTTTAACAAAAAACAAAAACCGACTTCAAAACTAAACAAATCTAAACTAAAAAGTAGAAAATAATACTTTTAAGAACTTCGTTAATTTAGAAGTCGGTGCCAGCCAAAGCAAAATAACCTTAAATAGACACATATTCGATTAATCTATATCTATAATATTTGTAAACATAATCAAAATACCGTTCGAAAGTTCCTTGCAAAGGCAAGATAAGTCTATCCGTCTTGGCTGGCACCGACTTCAAAATTAACGAAGTTCTTAAAAGTATTATTTTCTACTTTTTAGTTTAGATTTGTTTATTGAAACAAAGAAGAGAACTTACATATTTATGTAAAGTACTAAATAAAAATCTTTTATAATCTTTTATAACATTGTATTATTTATTATTGTATTATTGTAGGTAACAAAAGCATCTTAACAATAATTAATTTAATTAGGTATTTGGGTTTACTTTAAAAAATAAGATTGTTTACACTTGTTTATTAAATATTTTAGTGTGCTAATCAAAATTGTTATTCCTTTGCTTACATCTTTACTGATATTTCAGCATATAAAAATATTATAATTTGATTAAAATACTCTTTTAATATAGCATTTATTATAATAAGATATTCCTTATATTTTAAAGATTGTTTAATATTTTAAAGATATATAAAATTTATATTTTAAAGATTGTTCTCAGAGTTATCATTATGGCATGTGTGGCTTAAGAGACTATTACACTATTCAATATTAAGACTGTCTAATTAGAACTGTTATAGACAAGCATGCTATCACACCACCCGAAATATCACATGCAAACTCATTTACAAGGTGTATGTAGCCTGCAGGTGACTTTGTATGCCGTTGCGGTGTCATGGGAAGACACTCACACAGACTAACTGGTTGCGGTTTAGAATCGTTTGGCAGGACGATGGTGGTGGTAGGTGTGGGAGGTAAAGAGGGGATGCTCCCTATTATCCCTATATAACTCCCATTACAAGGTAATTCATAGTTCCTGAGAAAATAGATTTTGAAAATAGCACTCGCCGGCCGCTGCCGCGGCACGCTTCGCTCGGCTCGTGCGATGTGGTCATATATCTAACCTAACCTAACCCACCTAGAAATAACAAAACATTCTTAAGTAAACCCGCAAAACCTATGTTATCCAAGTCGAAAGAAAGAAAGTCTGACTATGGCACTCGCCGGCCGCTGCCGCGGCACGCTTCGCTCGGCTCGTGCGTTGTGGTCATATATCTAACTTAACCTAACCCACCTAGAAAGAACTAAAAATTCTAAGGATTAACCTTCTGAACCTATGTTATCCAGATTGAAAGAAAAAAAATCATCATACAACACTATTAATATCTTACAATAAAAACACATTCACACAAATCGAAACAAAAGCGGAACTAAATTTGGCGCCATTTGACATAGATAAAACATTTTTTTGACATAATAATCGTACGTCCTTGTCTAACATATACGAAATCACATTTGTTATCCTACTCTAACAGTGATAATGGCCGTTAAGTTTTTATTTAATTTTCTCTAAAAATATGAATTACCTTCTGTTGTGATTATTATTATTGTGATCAGTGAATATACCTCTATCAAATATATAAATTTCAACCACCAACTCCTGCCAAACGATTCTAAACCCAACCCACTTAGAGTATTCTCAAATGCCCAGAAGAGTTCGAGCTAACAATTTGATGCATTAATATTTTTAAGTAAAGCATAAGTAATTTTAAATATTGTATCTATCTATTGTCTAATCAAATATAATATTTTCTACTTACCTAATAGAAAAAAAGCAGTCGTTTTAAAGTGTTTCACGTACTACGCCGTTGATATTAGATCTTAATCACGGCAGAGTAGACAGTTTTACCGGTTGGCTTGGCAGTGAATAATTTTTCTTTTGGGTAATATTTTCCTGGTAAATATGTCAATTCAAAAACAAGTGACATAAATAATATATACTTTAATTGATATTCTCTAAGAAGTAAGCGTAAGATCAATCAAAAATTCTAAACATTAACAATGAGATTGTTTAAACTTTCAAACAACCACATGTATGATGTAAATCACATTGTTTGTGTTGAGTGAAGTTAAGACTGAAGTTGACATCAGACATGGTTGACATCAATTTGACATTGATAGTGATGTGCATAGTGCACTACAAGCACTGACCTCAATTCAATTCAATTCTTTGGTTTGTTGGCTTCAATGCGTGCCAGTTGAGCACAAATTATTTCGCCAATGTCACGTTGAATGGAGGAGTCACGTTCGAGATTGGCTGGTGAAATTTAATATATTCCACAAAAAGACTGGATTCACAGTATTAAATAGTAAGATTTTATTTTATTAATAACTCCACCTAAAAACATATAAACAGCACAAAGGTTAGTTACTTATTTGTACAAACACATGTTAATGAACTACTACTACTAATTCACAACTTACTACTATTAAAGCTTAATTTTATTATATTTAACATATTTACATAAAAATGTACAAAGGGGACTAAACACAAACATCAACAAACATTGAACATTAAGGGGACGGGGGACCTTGAAAGGAAGAGCAGTCCAGTCCAGTGGTATTATAGAGGTCAGTGACTACAAGCATCTAATAACGAATTATCGTCCTTTTTTTCTTTGAATTATAATTTATTTCTCTTTTTTAAAATTGTAGCACTTAAAATGTACTATATTATATTTATACACACTATCGGCCTTTTCCAATTACAGCACTAAGGCGCATTATGCGGCATAATGCTCAACGTTGAATGTTCCAACTGCAACAGCGCTTCGCACAATCGAACACTCCTTTTGCGTGATGCTGTGTTAAAAAAATAAATATACCGTGTATCGATGAACGTTACAAGAGTAATAACATTGACTTTTTTTTATATTCCACGTTTATAATGTGAATACAATTTTATTTTAGAATTCAAAACTATAAACATATTTACTTTGCAGAAATATATAATCGAATCATTATATTCACGTTCTAATTAGCATCAGCACAAATCGGCATTGTGCGCCACTGAGTCGCATTATGCTCTGTAATTGGAAAACAGGGTATGTTTAGTACATTATTTATTTAGTATCGATATTGTTGTGATTTTAACTTGATTCGAGAATAAAACAAGCCCCTTAGCTTACATCACTAGATTTAGTTGTCACTTGTCATATTTGACTTTGAGTACCTAAATTGGGTTAAATTTTATTTTCATTTTCAAATTTCACGTGTTGCAAGGCAGTCGTATTGTTATATGGTTTACTTAAACATTATATAAAAACAAATGTCTTTACCGACAGTGCCAATAAAACCGCCTGGTAAGAGTTGGCGAGAAATAAATCAAGAGCGAAAAGCTTTAAAACGTCAGCGAAATGAGGAAAAAATTGTAAAGAGAGAAAAACGTCTTGCTGTTGAGAAAGAGGAAGAGTTAAAAGTAAAGGAAGAAATTGAAAAAGAAAAAAAGAATGCAGAGATATCTACAGTCAGCATTGCTGTCCCAGGGTCAATACTTGAAAATGCCCAGTCAGCAGAATTACGAACATACTTGGCAGGTCAAATAGCTCGGGCAGCATGTGTCTTTTGTGTGGACGAAATTATAGTTTTTGATGATATTGGTGAAAAACTAAATACTAAAATGTCAAAGCTTGAAGATGGTGATGGTGTAAAAGTGGCTCGGAAAAGTTGTGTTCAGCTTGCTAGAATATTGCAATATCTGGAATGTCCCCAATATTTGAGGAAACATTTTTTTCCAATCCACAAAGATTTGGAGTTTGCTGGACTTTTAAATCCATTAGATGCACCTCATCATTTAAGAATGAGCAATGACTTTAAATTTCGGTAAAGATTTTTTTCATTTTACATATAAATTTTGTTTTGCATAGAAATACCCTTTTGTAAATATATATTTATCTATATTTTTAGAGAAGGTATTACAATGAACAAGAAAGTAAAACCTGGAAAGGGTTCTCAAGTTAATGTAGGATTGTTGCAAGATGTATCAACAGATAAATTATTAAATCCTGGCATAAGAGTCACTGTTAAAATGTTGCCAATAGCAGAAGGTAGTAAGAAGATAAAAGGAAAGATTGTGAGCCTATCAACACCAAGAGCAGAAACAGGAGTATATTGGGGCTATACTGTCCGGATTGCAAATAATCTGAGTCAAGTCTTTACTCAGTGTCCTTACAAAGATGGGTATGCGATAATAATTATAAACTTTGTCAGCTAGTTTACTAACTGTACATACAGTACATTACTTTGTTCTTTTTTTGGTAATTGCATCCTGGTTTTTATTGCTTGTGTTGATAAAAGTTCTCTAAGTACTTCAGTTGTGGTATTAGATTTATTGTACAAATTCAAAATTATAAGTTTGTGATTATAATAAATATTAAGGCATGATCTTACTGAAAAAAGTTAACCCAGTTTATATAAAAATATCTGTTGAAATCTATTTTGCCAATAAGTTGCTTTGTATAAGCAGTATCTTTTGAGTTTTTCCTTTTATTGATGTGTCAGTCCCACTTAAAATAAATATATAGCAAAGGCTTGCATTAACTTAATTTTCTATTACAGGTATGATGTAACTATAGGCACATCTGATAGAGGTACTCCAATTGATGAACTTCCAGAAAAAAATGTTAAATACAATCATGCTCTAATTGTCTTTGGAGGTTTGCATGGAATAGAAGCAGCTCTTGAAAGTGATGAACATTTGCAAGTTGATGAAGCTAGCTTGCTTTTTAATCATTATGTAAATGTGTTACCCAATCAAGGATCAAGAACAATAAGAACAGAGGAGGCCATCCTCATAGCTATGTCAAGTTTAAGAACAAAATTAAAAGCAAATAATGAACCAATGGTTTTCAAAGAGAGTGGAATAGCAGTAAGCTCATCATTCCCAAAACAATCCAATCAAAATAATGACAATAATTTAGATTTAAGCAGATTTGATTAAAACATGTAAAACAATCACCAATCTTTTATTTTGTAAAAAATCTATAAAAAAATATTTTGTATAAAAATATTATTTCTATATAAACACTATATATACTTATTTATAGTTTAGAATTTGCAATAGACATGCAATCATTTCATACATTTTTGTGGATTTTATACTGTACAGCTATTAATAAACTGAAATTATATTGTATTATATTATAGTTTTGTACCAATATATTTTATCATTTAATGATATGAATATAGTTTATGATTCAATTTATTTCTTTTATTCAATGGCTCCCAGGACTGCCAATGAAAGTATTCATTCATATATAAAAATATTCAATATTTAAATTTTATTTATCAATTGCTTGTTGCACAGTATCTCGCAATAATTTGATTGTAGCAGCTTGATCTTGTGCTCCAATTATAGCAGTTCCAGATACAATCATATTAGCTCCAGCCTAGAATAATGTAAAAAAATCATCTACATATTTTGTTAAGTAAAAATATAACTAAATTATTTTAGAAATATTAGTCAAGAAAATGTAAGAACAGTCTTGTTGGTAAGTTAAATACTCATATTGCCTAGCTACACATACTTTTAAAGACTATGTATAATGTATATATATTTTACAATGGTGATTAATCATGTAGTAGAGATCATAATTGGAAGTAAACTTACATTGGCACAACAATTTATAGTTGAAGGTCCCACTCCACCATCTACCTCAATATCTAGTAAGGGATAGTGTTCTCTTAAATATGTTACTTTTTGCATCTGATCTTCCATAAATTTTTGTCCACCAAATCCAGGCTCTACAGTCATTATTAAAACCATATCTGCTATAGATATATATTTCTCTACTTCTGCTACTGGTGTTCCTGGTTTAATAGCTAAGCCTACCTGTTTAAAGTTGAGAATTCTTTAATCAAAATCTTAAAATAGTTTACATATTTCATTTGTATAGGTAATTTATTTTCGTTGGTTGTTCACATGAATATATTTTTTTTAATAATTAAATGATATGTGCAAAGTTTACGTACCTTCATTCCATTTTCTTTTATTTTTCTGCATATATTTTCAACATTGTTTACTGGTTCTATATGAAATGTATATTGATTTACACCAGCATCAGCCATGGGAATAATCCACTGAAATGATTAAAAGTATTTTAATATCAATAATTCTTGTCAAAGAACTTGAAACAAATATTGTTATTTGTTACTAGGTATTTACCTGTTCTGGATTTGATACCATCATGTGGGTTTCGAAGAAAGCATCTTTTATTTTACCACGTAAACATTTGACTACTGGATGACCAAAAGTTAGATTGGGAACAAATTGACCGTCCATTACATCTAAGTGTAAGTAATCCGCGCCATTATTTAGTAATTTTTGAGATTCTTCATACAATATTGATAAATCTGCATTAAGAATACTAGGGCCGATCAAAGCTTTTAAGTGGCGGCTCATTTTTATTATTTTATAGAATTACAGAACAAAACAAATATATTTGTATTTATTATAATGTAAAGTTCACAAGAATTCAGTATAAATATTCAATAGTAAATAGAGGTTACTCTTATCAGCTGCCCCTCTAGACAAATGGCAAACGCTCCGTACCGATTCTATTTCGATAAACGCTAACGCCTAAGGAGGACCATCTCGTGTACGAAAAAGTGTCCAGTAAGGGTGGCGCTGCAGTAGCAGTCGATAAATTTTAAAGAAAGCGCCAAACGTAATTAGAAAAAAATTACGCTTTCTCTCTGCAGTATTTTGTTTATATTTACTAAAACATTTTTAGACTACGTAAATAGTTGAGGTTTTGTATACTAGCATTTTTCTAACTACTTGAGTCATTAAAATTTTTACATATTTGAACTCGGCAAACTTCACTCCATTTATAACAGCTATGTTCATATTGAAACTATTCGAACGCCAGCGCTATTCTGGTAGGTATAAGGTAATGGAAACTTTATTTTCAGTATACAGCTGGACACTTTTTCAACTTTCCCACCATATGAGATGGTTCTCCTTATCTCTACCCATAGTTGAATCTAATCACTAGTCGTAAGCTTATGTCAATCCCATACATTGATTATTCTATTCTACTAGCGTTTTGCCACTTGTCCCTCTCAATGTATGGGATTGACATAAGCTTACGACTAGTGATTAGATTCAACTATGGGTAGAGATAAGGAGAACCACCTCATATGGGGGGAAAGTTGAAAAAGTGTCCAGCTGTATACTGAAAATAAAGTTTTCATTACCTACCAGAATAGCGCTGGCGTTCGAATAGTTTCAATATGAAAATAGCTGTTATAAATGGAGTGAAGCTTGCTGAGTTCAAATATTTAAATTTTTTAATGACTCAAGTAGTTAGTAAAATGCTAGTATACAAAACCTCAACTATTTACGTAGTCTAAAAAATGTTTTAGTAAATATAAACAAAATACTGCAGAGAGAAAGCGTAATTTTTTTCTAATTACGTTTGGCGCTTTCTTTAAAATTTATCGACTGCTACTGCAGCGCCACTCTTACTGGACGCGTTTTTACGGACACTTTTTCGTACACGAGATGGTCCTCCTTAGGCGTTAGCGTTTATCGAAATAGAATCGGTACGGAGCGTTTGCCATTTGTCTAGAGGGGCTGTCTGGTTACGCTTCGCCAGTCGCCACACGGTTCCCAGTATATTATAATATACTCTTTGCGGTTTATCATTAATCATTATTCTCTTTGATCATTATAAAATGTAAATAATAACTCTTTGACAGATATGTACACTGACCTCTATAAATTATAATACCACTGGACTGGCTGTTCCAAGCGTTTGACAGCAATTTTTTTGTGTCCATTTGAAGCGCCACTAGCGAGAGTTCCGAGAACTAATTTTGACGAATATTGCAAAAGACAGCGAGAAGTGTTTGTTTACTGTAAAGTAATTTTGCATTTTCGTTGTTAATATAACATAAGCAGTAATTATGATGATACGGTTATTGATTAATAAAAATAAAAAAATAAAAATCTTTATATCGACATCATTAGTTTTAGTACCACGAACTCTCGCTACGTCCGACAGCGGCGGACAGCGCCAAAATGGCGAATATCAAGCAGCCACAAAAGCACGTTGACAACAGCCAGTCCAGTGGTATTATTTATAGATGAAAAATAAAGGTATTATTGAGGTCAGTGGATATGTAGGTGAGGCAAAGAGGTCAAACTTAAAATGGATTGTTAAACGTAATTTTAAAATAATCGATGTATTATAGGAATCGATATTCCTATATGGCGATAAATAATAATTGGCCAGCTATTGACCAACTTATTATTATTATAGGTTTTTTATTCGTAATAAATTCATAATTGTTGAAATTTTTGTCCTGCTTATTTATAAGGAAAGTATCGAACGTGTTTTTACTATTTTGTGTGAAGCCATAATTTTTTGTTATTATTCGGCTTAACAGAATATAGCATACATGAAATTTCTTTTCTCTTTCTTTCTTTCTTTCGAAAAATTATTACAAAATTTAATTATTATTAATTATTAATTAAAAAAAAAACTAATAGTAGCAGCGTTATCATTAGTTCACAATGGAGTGTGGCAAAGTCTCTCATTTTCATTCCTTTGGGAGATTATAATAGTTCGAGTACAAGCAATGAGTATAAAGTGTTAATCTCCAAAACAAAAATTCATATAGTAGGTAGGTATGAAAGAAAGAAAACGAGGAAGGGATGTTTTATCATAAAAACTGTCTTTTACACAGACACGATTAGCGTTGGCTAACTTTGAGATATACCTATTACCTATACACATGTATGTAGCTATTTCCTTACATTTTTTAATTAATATAAGCCATCTAGAAATATGATTTTGTCATTATCATATTTTCGTTACCCTATTTTTAGCTTTACACATAATTTTGAAATGTTTAAAATAAAAAATGCTGCTATGATGTTTATTGTATGGATGTCGAGTTTATTTACAAATTTAACTTATTGTAAAGATTATTGCAAGCCTGAATTATGCAATTATTCAAAAGATCACGTTTTATGTAAATTTAAGGTTAAAAATTATTTTTTATATATACCCACATAAGAAGACTGTCGAATTTAATAGAATGTAGATGTAGATAATTTTTAATGGCTTATTTTTTATCTCTTATAGGAAAAAAAATGATTATCTAATTTCTTATAGTTTGAATTGAATTGATATTATTAGTTGCCAGGTCCATCGAATAATTGTGGAGATTACGAAAGATTACTTACGACAGATAAAGAAAAGCAAGATGTTTTGGATAAGTTAAACAGTAGAAGGAACAAGATTGCTTCGGGTGAAATTCGTTCTCTGCCTTCAGCCGAAAATATGATGAAGCTGGTATGATAATATTAAAATAATTTTGGATGTGTGAAAATAATTGATAGCCGATTCCTCAATTTGTCAATAGGTAATCGCTAAGAAAGGAGTTGACACAATCCATATTCTGCGTGATTGAGATTTTGATGGATTCCATACAGGAACATATATTTCTAAATAAGCTTGATTTAATGATCAGGTATATTAGCTAAATTACTCAAACAAAACTCAAAAAGCGGAGGCAAGCTATTAGTTTATATGATTTAGGTATAATATATAAAATAAATTAAGACGTGCATAGTTTCAATCGCAATCAAGTGTGCGCACTTTATAACTGAAACATTATGTATACCAACTAAAATATTATAATGAATGTATAATAAGAACGAGGCTATTTAGTTAAAGTATATGCTAATTAACATTCGTAGGTATATATTAAGAACATGTTTATTAATTTCTAGACATGGAATGAAGAGTTGGAACTTTTTGCTCAACGGTGGGCCGATCAGTGTGTGAAAAGTAGGTCATATCGTGAAACTGATTCTTGCAGAGATTTGGGTATGGAAGTTGGTATAAAGAACACGAAACATAATTTAATACAACATAGGAAACTAATTCCTTACGATGTTTTATTTTCACCGTAAGGCAAGTGGTAATTACCTATGTTGGAAATAATTCGTACATAAAAATATCAGAGGTGCAAGACCTGGACTTGAACCCGCTTCACTCGGTTTCCTAAGCGTGCGCACTACCACTGGGCTACTAATGCCTAATTTTTACTTTAATACTGGAGATATAATCAAATGATTTTGACCATTCACTTAGCACTCAATTTACTGTCCTTCTGGCCATGCCGCTCTAGTGCGGTGCACGCATTGCACATTCGCTTGCGATGGGCCTAAGATTATATAAGGTACCTTGTCAATATTCAATTCACGAACAAGCCAGTTCTTTCGTTAACGACGGTTATGTTGTATTCTCAAAAGTATTTTGCTTATGCTGCGATCTAAACGTCTTGTAAAGCTCATGATACGAATTGCCGAAACGATTTATTTTAGGTTAATTGACTCGCAAGTCGCAGTAACAGTAGTTCTTGGTAGGTAGTAATAGTCTCATACTTAATTATGTTATGTCACACTATATCTCCAGTTAGTCTCAGTCAGTTAGTCATAATGTGTAATAATTATTTCATTTATAATGCTTCGCTAGAAAGTACTTCGGTGGGTCAGAACATAGCGACAATATACGGCGAGTCTCCAGGATTGACTGCTTCATCTTTAGTGGATTTATGGTATATGGAGCTTCTTAATGTGAATGCATCAATTTTACAACACTACAAGTCGTAAGTACCATTTTGCTCTTTATAATTCTACCCTATTTTTTGAACAATCAATAATGCTATAACCGTGCGGTGCTATGATACAAAATGTGGCCGCATCAGGCGGCACAATATACTCGTATGGACGGCATTTTTAGCCACCTTGTACTACGTGCCTTGTAGTTACGGTTCTCTATCGTAAATAACCTAGGAGCGACAGAAAAAAATAATTGCATAGTTGGTAAAAAGACACAAGTGCTATTTCCTATGCAGTTTTATTAATAAACATTGGTTAGGAGAATTATTAGATCCTCCTCAATGTGTGGTCACCATCTCGGGATGAGGTCTAACTTAGTCGGCGAGTCCCATTAAAAAAAAGGAAAATTACATACTTCGTAGATAGTTTTCTTAAAAATATTATCGTAATTACAGGTCTTCTGAATCAGAAATACAACGCTATGATTATTTTACACAGCTTGCATGGGCAGATTCTACGGAAGTTGGTTGTGGTGGTGTAAAGTATAAGGTCACGAGATTGCCATAACATACACTTTTGCATATCCTAGACGAACCTAAAATAATTTACAAATTACAATTTTAGGAAATTAATATTGATTCTAATTTAGAAGGAAGCAGAATTGTGTACAGATTAGTATGCAATTTTGCCCCAAGTGGTAACCATGTCGGGCTGTCTGTATACAATAACGGAATTCCATGTTCCCGATGCCCTGTTAGAAGTAGTTGTGATCCAGGATATCGTTTTTTATGCGGTAATATGAGAAAATAAATTTATTTAATTCGTATTATTAATTTTTTACAAACATGATAAAAGATAGCGTAGTACAAAATTTTTATAAGAATATTTTTTATTTGAATATTTTTGGTTAAAATTAGTAATTTTTCAAATTACAAATGAAATGTTTCTTTTTTATTATTAATAATGCAATTAATTAATAATGCAATTATTCCAAGACCTACAATATTTAGCTTAAAAAGCTTCTAAAAAGCCTAGCGTGAATTGAATGAATGAATAAATATATTTAAAGATTATTATTTAACTGTCGCATTTGTAATATATCATATTATATTTTTCAGCTACGAAAACAACAATAAAATCTAGATTTAAAGTTAAAGATGGTTCTGAAAGATCCGTCACTTTTGTTGATAGTATCAGCGAGACGACTACAGAAACAAAAAATAAGAGTTCAATAGAAAATTCTGTACAACGAGATCCAAATGAATCTGAGTTCATTGCAGATACCGACACTCAATTTGATTTTATTTCTCATTTGCTTGATATTACAAAGAAACCTTACCTAGAGACCGAAAGTACGACGAAATGTAGGGAAGTGCTAGCTATTGATGAGTTTTTGGAACTACTTAAAAGTAGACTAAGTAATGATCAAATATTAAAAGAATTATTATTGTCTACAACAAAACAGCCTATCACAGAATCTATCGCGTTCGATAAGACAGTAGCTGCCCTTATAGACCGACTTTATACTAAAAAGGAAACAACAATCACAACTACATCAACAGAAAGTAATATCATTAATTCAACATTTCTCGCTGATTTAGTGGAGGCTGTAATATTAAAACAAAGCGGTATAATATTTTATAATTTTTAAGATTATAATATTCGCGTAAATTTAAGAAAGTACTATGATATTTTTAATATTTTTGTCCTATATTTTACTAACGTTATTTTAAAATGAGAGCTGTAGTTTTTGACCGTGTGTAATTTTGCAGATAAATATTCCAGCATTGATTATAATAAAATTCATACCGATGTTGAAGCAGTGGTAACTCCTGTAAAGATACAAGCAGAAGTTGCTGGAATAAAACCGAATATGGAGTTTACAGGACATTACTTTTTCCCAGAGGATGAAGAGCAACCAGAACAAGAATCAACTGTATTATATGATGATGCAGAAACCATGTCCGGATCTGAAATTGTTTTAGAAATTGAAGACTTAAAAAGGAGTAGAGTGACAAGGGATTTTATCGATGCAATTCTCGAATCTGACTTTGATGGAGAAAGCGTAGCAGACCACGCTTTACCAGCTTACAATGATAACAATGGTACGAATGAATTTTAAGTTTCGATATCGATTGAATCAATCTCTTAGTGAAATTGAATTTTGTCGTAGGTACTTATTTAGGGGAAAGAAAAATTTATAAAACTTATAATTCATCAAAGAAACGTTCAATTGTTCAAAGAAATGGTAACGTAATGAAAAGAAATTCTAGAGATAACAAAGATTTATTTATAAACTATAGCGACTTGTTGAAACACCTAGCTGAAGATTTAAGGGTGTTAAAATTAAATGAGAGATTCCACTGTAGTTATAATTTTGTACGAAATTCCCGTCCAACTTCTATTTGTCTGTTATCATTTTTACAATTAGTTCTTACAACAAACAATTTATTATGTTGTCAAACTTGATAAAATATGTGTATGACCTTTAATAATAAAACAAAAACGCAACTCTTTAGATTTTAATAAACTACGTTATTATAATACGAATGCTTTTATTGCTTTATTGCTAAAACTGAAATAAATAATAATAAATAAGAAAATTTTAATTTATCGTCATTATTACAAGAACATTTTTTATGAGAATGTGGTACGGATTTACTTTTCCGTGTTTCAAGAATTTTGTTTAACACAAGATAGAAAAGGTCGCCATAGGACATCGCAGTGTCTTTATTAAATACTTCACTTATATTTTCTCGTTTTGTATTTCTATAATTAACAAAATTTATGGTATTACTATGATTGATATAGTGTCTTTTATTTCTTACAATATCTTCATAATTCATTTGTGAAGGAAGTTCTTTAAAAATACTCAAATTGAGTTTTTTATTTATGACACGAGTTTTGTTATCAAATTCTTGTAATAAGTCAATTATGTTTGAATTTCGCTTATTCAAAGACCGACGTTCACAATAGTCTTCGTCATCGGTGTCTATTTCAGGACTAGTTGTTTCAATTGGTAATGTAGCCAATTTATTTCTATCCATAAAATCTCGTGTGCAGGTGGAAGTTCGCGTACAACCTTCAACATAACCTGGGGGTGTTCGGGTGCCACCATTACCACCTTGCCCACCAGGAATTATACTACCTTCACTGTCTGTTAACGAAGCTGCAGTCCACGTACATGTCAACTTGCGTGTACAGTATTTCAACCGAATATATGGTGTATTTGCGGTATACTCCGAGGTACTTTGCTCGGTTGTTGTCGCCGCATCCCTAAGTATTGCTTTGTCTTCATTCTCGTTAGGTACGTCATCGTTATATCTTCGAATGTTATAACTACTTGAATTATTTTTTCTTAAATGCATTAACTCGTCAAACGATAAATATTTTTCGGTAACATATTGACTTTTGTCTTGTCTATTGATATTTTTTATGGTAATGGATTCAGTTGGTATAAATGTTCTTAACGTACTCTTGGTTCGTTTCGACCGTGGAAATTTTTTATTTGATAGTGTTGTATATAAAAGAGATTTTAGCTGTAGTTGCTTGTTGTTTTTATAATCGTCTAATTGCCAAAAAGGTTTGAAGTTAGTATTCTCTTCTCTGAAATGTTCTTTTATTTCACTAAAATAATACATATTATTTAATATTAAAGACTATTAAAACCCAAATTTAGTAAGAGGTAATAATTACCTGCCTATAATCAGAGTGCATGTTTTTGCGCTTATTAAGTCGCCGTAAAAATTCAATAGCTGTTAAATCATCATGTGCATAGGGTGTTATTTGTTTTCCTTTTCGTATTTCTTCCTTAAGTAGATCATAATTA
The DNA here is from genome assembly GCA_951802675.2 of Boloria euphrosyne. Lineage (NCBI taxonomy): Eukaryota > Metazoa > Arthropoda > Insecta > Lepidoptera > Nymphalidae > Boloria > Boloria euphrosyne. The sequence continues at coordinate 9,191,585 of OX637877.1, forward strand.
TGAAATTTACTATATATTTCTGAGCTTTTAGTATCAGTGTCTTCTAAAGATTTAAGCAATCCAGCATAACGTTGTACAGAACACTTTTCATCACAATCACAGTTTTTGTTTTGTGCATAGTGATTGATATTGTTGCAGCTTTTTTCAGTTGCTCCATAAAGACATTCATTATTTAAATTTGGATGTGTTATGCTTTCCAAACATGTCGTAATTTTTTTTGTAAATCCTTGACAGTTTGGCTTTTGGCTTCGAGTACATTTAGAAGTTTTTTGTTTACAGTCACATGTAGATATGGCATCATTATTTTTTTCTAAATTAGTTTTTCGTGTACATTGATGTTTCGTATTATGTTTCCTATAATTTATGTCATGCTGATGTTTCAAGGAAGTTGTAAAATCATATCTTCCTGAGTCTTGAAATGTTGTCGTTGGATGTAAATAATCAAATTCATCTTTATGGTTATGACCGTAATATAATTTTGAATGCCCTTTTTCTTGTTGACGTAAATAATCGCTCAGTCGTCTTGAATTATTTTTATGGTCAGTCCAGTAATTATCCTTTTCTAAAGGATAACTGCGTTTGATGAAATCTAATTAAACAGATAATATTAATAAAAGTTGGTTAAAATTTGTATATTAAGAACCCTTATGTATTACTTTAAATGTAATTTACCGTAAGACCCTTCCGGGATGTCGTATTTCTGTTGGTTAAAGCTAACTTTGGACGAATCCGTTATTTGTTTAAAATTACTATGTACAGGATCAATTTCTTGTTTTGCCGAATCAGTAAACAGATTGCGAATTCTCAGCAAACTAGTAGCAACTGTGTTGACAGAAGGTAATACAGCTAAAAATAAATAAATGTATTAAATTATTATTTATTATTGATTATATTATTGATTTAGCGCGAGCAAAGCCGAAAGCTAAAATAAATAAAATGCCTATAATATAAAGTTAAAAATAGTTTAAACTATTTTTAAGTAAAATAGTTTCGTCTCTCCTTATAACATTAACTATCACATAGCAAATGAAAGTCAGACAAACAAACAGACAGACAGACAAAAATTTTAATAATTGATCTTTTGATGTTAGTACCGTATATACTTTCATATGTATTTAGTGAAAAGCTGTTAATTTAAAATTAAAAACAGATAGGTACTTCGATTTTATATAATGAAGTATAGATATAGGATAGCGGCTCACCCTCTTCGGTCGGGTTCGTCCCCTATCCCTTGAGTACGGTTAGCATGAAAAAGCAACTTATGTAGACGTAATATATGACTAAACGGTTACAGTTATGCAAAAATAATGTATGACGGAATCGTTCCTCTTTGAAAGTCCAAAAAAAAAGACCGCGATATAAGCATATGTCTATCTTTTAAGGTTGACTCGCTGTAACCTTTTTATGGTAATCAAATTTGTTTTAAGAGAATGCCTTATATTAACGAAGGTGTTTAATAAACATAATATTGATCCTTATCCAAATAAATAAGTTATTCATCACAAGTATTTAATTTTGAACAAAATTGCTCTTGGCATCATTTGATTTCAATAAATATATTACAAGATATTAGTAGTTCCTGAGATTAGCGCGTTCAACCAAACAAACAAACTAACAAACTCTTCAGCTTTATAAATAGTATAGAATAGATAGAAGATATAGATAACTTTTCGACTGCGAGTTGTCTAGGCCTCGAACTCAGGACCATTAGATCCTACACGTCTTGTACATACATGCTTGTCGCAAGATCTCCGAGACAGTTACTAATCAGTATCATAATTTATAACTCACAAAAGTTTGATTATAGGAAATAAAAGTATTTTTTAACTTCCAATTAGTAACAAACTCTTCCATTGTCCAACTCCTCGAATTTTTTTATAGATATAGAATTCAGTAGATCACCTGCTGTAACATAACTGCAGAGACCAGGAAATATTTTGTCCGGTATCATATTATCATCACACTGTGTGGCGGGATAGCCAATGGTATAGACAGGTTTCCCATGTATGTTGCCTCGCGGTGCAAAGTTGCAAACGAGGCGCTCTACGAGTGTAAGTTTTGAGCGTTTTACCTAAAATTTAATTTTAATTATGCTATAACATGGAATTACTTTTTAAGGGTTTTTAAAAAGGTTTTTATTATAATTTGTCATTCTATTTCATTGCCATCGTTCATATGCAAAATAAATAAGTGGGTACGTTAATCTCGACATTTTATGTGCAATCGTAGCATACTCGAGAGGTGGTGGATATCATGTTTCACAGATCATTAACGTCATAAAGTCTCTTGGTCGATGGTGCAGGCAGAAAATTATATACAACTAGCAATTATCGCGGCTCCGCCCGCGCCCGAGGGATGAAAATTTAGGGTTATAAGCATTTTTGTTGCCACTTGCCATATCATAAAAAAGTAAAAAATAAAATTTAGGTCTTAAAATTAAAAAATTAATGTCTGGAGAAGGCCACCCCTATCACCGAGGAGAATAAAGAATAGTCTTAGACCTATTCTCAGACCTACTAAATATACACAAAAAAAAAATTATGAAAATCGGTCAAGCCGTTTCGGAGCCTCGGAGGAGTTCGATAACGAACACTGTGACACGAGATTTTTAAATATTAGAAGAAGATTTCTACAACACATTTTATATTACTTACAAAGAACCTTGCTTTGCCACATCCAACTTTCTCTGTGTTAGCCCAGATTAATTGTGTGAAGTATTTAGTTTTATAATCACGAGATCTAAAATAAAATATATTTCGAACAATAAATGTTGTACAAAGTTTCTTGTACTATTAAAATCATATTTATCTATTCAGGGATATTTTATTAATTTATTGAATAAACACTATGAGCCAAAATGAAAAATAACATAAATAAATATAAATAAATAAATAAAATCCATTCCATCCATTTGCGGATGTTTGACAAAAAGTATTTCGGAACGGCGAAATTGTAATCTGGTTACTATATAGGCTTCCAAATAAATGGGCCATGGGGTATAGGTCCTCAGTCAGATGAAACGGGATAGACCCCTACTTGTCAAAACCATCAAACAGAGAAAAGTTGCGTACCTAGGACACGTGCTTAGGCATGAACGTTACCAACTGCTGCAGACTATTTTGATGGGTAAAGTGGCGGGTAAGAGAAGTGTAGGTAGAAGAAAGATGTCCTGGCTCTGTAACATCCGGAAATGGACCGGGATAAAAAGAGTAGAAGATCTGTTCAGGCTAGCCCTGAACAAAGAAGAATTTAGAAGGATGACTGCCGACCTTCAGTAATGGAGAGGCACTTAAAAGAAGAAGAACGTTTTACTCATAAGTTCATGGTGTCAATACTTGCTAAAAGCGAATTTACCGGCCAGCCAGTCTACCTACTACCATAATCATCTTTTTCTTTACACTTTGCTACTACTGAGTACTGTTACGCGCAACGATTAATGCTCGGCACATGGTGACGTTACGTACCACTAGCGCCATCTAGTATCGAGTGGCGGAACTAGTAGTCAAGATTATTCTAGAAACTTCGATGATAGAACTTTCCAGAACAATCTCGATCGATCGATTTATGATCGATCGGGGCCGGAATGTACTCGAACATTCTGGAAGTTTCTACAGTCGAAGGTTCTAGAATCGTACCGAATCCGAGGCCCCTATATAAGGCCGGGTATGAGCCGCGACTAGTCAGTTTTGGTATCAGCGATACAAGCGAAACATCGAAGCGATCTACGAGTGCGATTTAAAGTGATCATAGTGCGATTGTATTTTATAATTTAGTGTGTTTTTGTTTGTAATTTGTGTTGGATAATTAAAGTGTCTATTTTTTTATTAGTTTAATCGGCTGTTCTAATTGTCACGAACCCTAAGTCGTAACAATTGGTGTCAGAAGTGTGGGATTAAATCATGCCGATTTTACCCAAGGACGACACGGAAGGTATCCGTACCCGGGGCCAGCAACGCCAGCAGGAGGCGGACCAGAGGCGATTTGGAGGAGCATCACCGCCGAGTTCGGAGGGCCAGCTGCCGACCACAGAGGCCGGCCCGTCAGCTGCCCCTACAGCAGCTCCTGCATCTACAGCACCTGACCTGGGTGCTCTGATGATGATGCTGCAGGAGCAGGCCTGTCGACAGGAAGAACAGGCTCTTCGGCTGGAGAAACAGCTTCAGCGCGATAGGGAGGAGCAGGCCCGCCGACAGGAAGAGCAGATGCTCCTCATGAAGGACCTTCACGCTACCTTCAGGAAAGAAATAAAGGAGGTGAACAACCGTCTGTCAGAGGCTGAAACCCGAATCGAACAAGTGAATAATCGGGTTGACAATGTGATGGCTTACGTGAAGAAAACGTTGGACAACCTGAAACTTGAAGATGGAATCGCAGTTCCAGCTGCAGCGGCTTCGCCCCGCGGTTTCAAAGTGCCGCCATTCGACGGGACGTCTTCTTGGTCGGCCTATAAAATCCAGTTCGAGGCCGTCATGAAGGCGAATGGCTGGAGTAAAAACCAGGCCATGACTGCTCTCACCCTAGGCCTGCGCGACCAGGCCTTAACTGTTCTAGAAGCTCTCGGTAAGGAAGTGACTTACGAGCAGCTGCTGGAGGCGTTGGAGGCCCGGTATGGTGACGCTCACCTGGAACACGTGTTTCGTGCGCAGCTTAAGGATCGCGTGCAGCGCAGTAGCGAAAACCTGCAGCAGTGGGCCCTAGAAGTGGAAAAGCTGGTTCGGAAAGCCTACCAGTCTATGCCCGTTGTGATTAAAGGGAACCTGGTGCAGACATTCATCGACGGCATCCGTGACCTTGAAGTGAGAGCTGCAGTGAGGCTCGGGCACCACGGGACGCTCAAGGACGCCTTGGCCCATGCACTGGAGGTGGAAGCTGTGCGACAGGATCATCGTTCCCATCGCGTCAGGGAGGTGACAGCGGCTATAGTTCGTGACCGTAGTAAAGGATTCAGCCCTAGGTGCTACGGTTGTGGGGAAAGGGGCCACCTTCGATCCAGTTGCCCTAAGCGCTCTGCAGAAAGAGAAAATGGCCAATCTCGAGAGGGTAGTGCGTCTAACAGCACCGCCCAGCAGCAGCAGGGAAACGAGTAATAGCCAGGACTGCGGGGCGGGTGCTGGCTGATGTTCGAAGAGCCCCAAGGATTTCGATCTCACAAACCCATGACGGGAACAGCCTAATCATTAAGGGTGAGATCAACGGAACGCCGTGTAAGCTGACCATAGACACTGGAGCTTCTCGCACGGTTGTCAGTTCCCAACTTATTAGTCGGTCCCTTGGGGGCTCAGCGTACAACCGAGAACGGATTAATTTGGTGACAGCCACCGGTCAGCGCATACCCGTCCGTGGAGAGAAGGAGATGGAGTTGAAGCTAGGCAACAGGATTTACCTGCATAATGTCATCGTGGCCGATATAATGGACGATTGCATCCTGGGCCTAGACTTTATGAGGAAGAATTGCTGTGAGATCGACGTTAAGGAAGGTGTCTTGAAATGTGGACAAGAGGAACTTTTCGTGGAAGGGGCGTTACCAGGGAATGTGTACAGCCTGAAGAAGATTGTTCTTCCGCCGAGATCGGAAACGATTGTGCCGGTTAGTCTTCCTCGGAATCCTGGGCAAGTAAATCGTTGTGTACTCGTGGAAAGGGTAGACAATGACCTTCCATGGAAAGTGGCTCGGACTTTAGTCAGAGCCACTGACATCTCAGGGGTACGTGTGCTGAACCTTTGTGATCAGGAACAGATTATAGACAAAGGCGCATTGGTTGGTACTTGCGAGGAAGTGGATTGGTTGCGTCGATGCAAAAATCTATCGACTGGGACCAGTAGCAAGGACGCACAAACGAGGGTGACTACACTTTTAGAAGACAGTCGCAACGTCCTCTCTCCGAATGAAATGGTCAAGGCGAGGAAGTTGTTACTTAAATACGCCAATGTTTTCTCGTCAAACGATGCTGACATTGGAAAGACTGGCCTAGTTCAACACAAAATAAACACAGGTGAAGAATTGCCTATCCGTCAGCGACCAAGGAGATTACCGGTGGCACGTGAAAAGGAAGTGGAAACCATGATTGAGGGAATGGTGAAGGACGGCGTTATTGAACCTTCATCTAGTCCATGGTGTTCACCTGTAGTGCTGGTAAAGAAGAAGGACGGTAGCCTGCGGTTTTGTGTTGACTATCGCCGTCTGAACGACGTGACAAAGAAGGACTGCTATCCCTTGCCAAGAATTGATGACACGCTGGACATGCTTACGGGAGTAAAGTGGTTTAGCACGCTGGACCTGAAAAGTGGCTACTGGCAAGTTGAAATTGACCCTAAGGACAAGGAGAAAACTGCATTCTCGACAGGAAAGGGTCTGTGGCAATTTAAAGTTATGCCGTTTGGATTGTGCAATGCTCCGGCAACGTTTGAAAGGTTGATGGAACTTGTTCTAGCCGGTTTAATTGGCGATGCCTGCCTGGTCTACTTGGATGACATCATTATCGTAGGCCGTACGTTTGAGGAACACCTTCAAAACCTGGAACGCGTGCTCATGAAGATCCAGAGTGCCAACCTCAAGTTAAGTCCGAAGAAGTGTTCATTATTCAAACAGCAAGTTAGCTTTTTGGGTTATGTAGTGTCGGAAGAAGGTATCCGCACGGACCCAGAGAAAATCGCCGCTGTCAAGGATTGGCCAGTTCCAAAAGACAAAACGCAGGTCAGAGCATTTTTGGGCTTGTGCTCCTACTATCGGCGATTTGTCAAGAACTTTGCAGATATAGCAAAACCTCTGCACAAGTTAACCGAGGAGAAGCGACATTTCTGCTGGGATGAAAGTTGTGACATCGCATTCCAGGAGCTCAAGGACCGTCTGTGCAAAACACCTATTTTGGGATACCCTGATGTGGGTAAGGAGTTTATAGTCGACACAGACGCAAGTGACATAGGACTCGGCGGTGTATTGTCCCAACGAAATGGCGATCAAGAAGTTGTGATAGCGTACTTCAGCAAGTCGTTATCGAAGCCGGAAAGGAACTATTGCGTTACGAGACGGGAATTACTTGCTGTTGTAAAATCATTGCAGCATTTTAGCAAATATCTTCTGGGGCGGAAATTCTACTTACGAACCGATCATGCTGCACTGAAATGGCTATTGCAGTTCAAAAATCCAGAAGGACAAGTTGCGAGATGGATTGAACTACTGCAGGAATACGACTTTGTGGTCGAACATCGCAGCGGGAAATCCCATGGCAACGCAGATGCATTGTCAAGAAGACCTTGTCCCGAAGATTGCAAGCATTGTGCTAGGCAAGAGGCTAAGGAAGTGGTACCTGTGAAGATGCTTAGGACAGACCTTAACAACGAGTGGAAGGAAAGCCTACAATATGCACAGCAGGAAGACTCGGATATCAGGCCGATTCTGGAGTGGATAAAGGCCAATGCTCCTAAACCCACGTGGAGCGACGTCTCGGCGATGAGTTCGACCACGAAAAGCTATTGGGCCCAATGGGACAGCTTGGTGGTTCAGGATGGAGTCCTGTGCCGTAAATGGGAAAATGCTCGGGGGGACAGCAGTCATTTGCAAATGGTTGTCCCTAAAGCTAAAGTGTCGGATGTTCTGAAGCTGTACCATGATGGTTGTTCAGGAGGTCATCTGGGTGTTAAACGGACTCTACTGAAGATACGAGAACGATTTTATTAGACCCACTGTCGTGACGATGTCGAGGACTGGTGCCGCAAATGTACAAGTTGTGCGGCTGTAAAGGGACCTCAGACTCGTAGTAGAGGTGCATTGAAGTTGTACAATGTTGGTGCACCTTGGGAGAGGATAGCCCTTGACGTTGCGGGGCCGTTTCCGGAAAGTGACAGTGGGAACAAGTATTTCATGGTAGTAATGGACTACTTCACTAAGTGGCCGGAAGTCTTCGCCATTCCAAACCAAGAAGCGTCAACAGTTGCAGATAAACTGGTTCATGAAGTCTTCTGTCGTTTTGGAGTACCCCTAGAGGTTCACAGCGATCAAGGAAGGAATTTTGAGTCTCAAATATTCCAGGAAACTTGTCGAGTCATGGGCACTCATAAAACGAGAACGACTGCTTACCACCCACAATCGGATGGAATGGTGGAACGATTTAATCAGACATTGGAGAGGTACCTGGCAAAAGTCGTGGAAAATCGTCAACGAGATTGGGACAAGCACATTCAACCATTTTTGTTGTCATATCGAAGCGCTGTTCATGAAAGTACATCGGTGACACCAGCTTTCGCAAACTTTGGAAGAGAATTACGGCTGCCTGCAGACCTGATCACCGGGATACCACCTGATGCCCCAAGCTGTATAACCGATTATGCGAATGACTTGCGAAACAAGATGGATGACATTTATGAGCACGTCAGACAATCGGGTCAGAAAATGTCTGAAAAGATGAAAACCCGATATGACCGCAAAATGAACAACAAAGGGTTCGACGAGGGCTCACTAGTATGGTTGCACAATCCAGTTCGCAGCAAAGGAAAATCTCCTAAGCTTCAAGCTAATTGGGATGGACCATACCGGATTGTAACAAGGATCAATGACGTAACCTACCGGATACGGAAAGGTGCAAGAGGTACTCCAAAGATCGTCCATGTGGATCGACTGGCGCGTTATTATGAGGCCGATAATGCTCGGGACGAGCATGTCTTAGGAGGGGGCAGTGTTACGCGCAACGATTAATGCTCGGCACATGGTGACGTTACGTACCACTAGCGCCATCTAGTATCGAGTGGCGGAACTAGTAGTCAAGATCATTCTAGAAACTTCGATGATAGAACTTTCCAGAAAAATCTCGATCGATCGATTTATGATCGATCGGGGCCGGAATGTACTCGAACATTCTGGAAGTTTCTACAGTCGAAGGTTCTAGAATCGTACCGAATCCGAGGCCCCTATATAAGGCCGGGTATGAGCCGCGACTAGTCAGTTTTGGTATCAGCGATACAAGCGAAACATCGAAGCGATCTACGAGTGCGATTTAAAGTGATCATAGTGCGATTGTATTTTATAATTTAGTGTGTTTTTGTTTGTAATTTGTGTTGGATAATTAAAGTGTCTATTTTTTTATTAGTTTAATCGGCTGTTCTAATTGTCACGAACCCTAAGTCGTAACAGTACTATCACGGCCTCTACATTTCTACGTACTTGGCATAATTTACGAGATAAATCATTCACTTTACCTTTGTTGTTTGGTGAATTGTAAGAAATCTTTGTCTATGTTCTAAATTTGTAGAAACTTTTGTAGAGTAATGAAAAGTAATATTAATAACATGTCTTCTCTTCTTCTCAGCTATGTATATGAAATAAAAAATTATCTTATTTATTTGGATTAATACTCACTGGTTGTAATAAGTCACGCTTCCGACATAGTCCGTAGAAAGCATAAACCACATTTCAACGAAACTTTTCACGTTAACGCCCGGAGATAAGCCCGTTATAGTAGCAATATTTTGACCCACCTTAGTTTTCTCTTTAAAAAGGAAAAGGATATACTTATTATGATTCAATCGGTATTTCTTTTTATTAAGTTCCTAGTACTTCTTTTATGAATCGCATTTTATGAGATTATTCGTTTAGATTTTAGATAATGTCACCAAAATAAATAAGCCTTTTAATTTATACTAAGTATTACTAAAAAATATTCATGTGTGTGTTACACATGAATATTTTTTTACCCGTATCTCGACATTGATCCTCTAAGTCGGGTCTTAACGATTGATTGCACTGATCGACCCATCTCTGAGCAAATAAAGCTAATTCATCTGACCAAACCTGCAGAAACAAAAATGATTATAGAACTTAAAACACACATTTGGTTATAGAAAAGTTTTAAATTTGTAGGTTTTTTTTTATTATTATTTTTTTGTGCGGCTCGGGCTGCACATTCTACAAAGAAATTGGCCTAACTTTAATTAATCTATCATTTCTTAAGATAATAGGACTAAAAAGATAGGATGGGAAAAATATGTCTGTGACCTTTCACACGCCAAAAAAGGACGAAAGTTTATAATATGAAACATGCTATATTTAAAAAATAACTTTCTTACAATTTTTTTCATATTAGCAGCTGCATGAAAAAACTTAGATTGACCCAATGCTATAAAGTTTCTCCTCATGTTGATTTGATTAACAATAGTTTTAATTTGATCTTGGGTAAGCAACGATTTTTCTTCATATCCTAAGCATAAGGGATTAGGTCCAGAATCCTGCAATATATCGAATAATATATTATGCAGAAAAGTTGCAACAATACCATATTTTATATTTCCTTCACTAATGATATGTATGTTAAAAGTATAATAGTTTGTATTTTAATTTTTTGTCATATTTATTGGCTTATTGAGCATTTATTACAGTTGTACACAATAAATGTAATATGCGAAAAAGAAAATATACTAGTAAGTAGTATAAAAATACAAAAAGTACTTACCTGATACTTACAAAGGATATGATTTGGACAAATTTCACAATATTTACTTCGATCAGCAATAAGATTTTGAATATATATCAGAAAAAAGAAAACTTTGATCATTTGCATGGTAAATTTTATAAAACTAAAGACATAAACAATGAACTGACAAGAAAATATAATTAGGACCGTGGGTTACTCGATTGCTTCCTTCAAAGTCGGAAATGTTAAATTGTATTAGGCATGGAGATAAATAATATAGTGGGAATAATGGATGACGAATCAAATATTGGTTATGTTGCATGTATTTTATATTATAATTTTTGTAATCATTTTTATGGACAACGTGAACAGTTATGATACTAACATTAAAGAAAATGATATCACAAGCAATAGTGAGTGTATTAATGCATCATTTATACTAAATATGTAGTTACTTTATGGAATTCTCAATAATATTTGCATTTTAGATTCTGAAAATATAAATAGGAATAAAACGTTGTATAACCAATATCTGCTTAAAAGAAATCTGGAACCAAATCGAGTAAAAGAGCCAAATTTAATATCAAACATGTTTGATAAAATGCTATCTAACGAAATGTTATCGGTTAAGCATCATGTCCGTGAAAAAGATGCTGATGTATCAACTACGTACTTTACTTTCAAAAACAAGGTCCAAACTCCCACTCTTGAAGTAAAACAAAAGTGGCCCATTGAAGGTAAGCTGTTAGAAAATACTATGGATAATAAAGAATCCATGAATAATATTACAATGATTTCAAGAGAAATAGACGTAGAGTATGAAAATAGAAATTTAGATGACATAAATAATAAAATTATTGAAGTAAGAAGCTACTCTGCCGTTCCTATTACAAGCGCAGATAATTTATTTGACCTGCTGACAGCCACTCTGCCGACTAAGCGACAATGTGGTTCCACGAAATCGAATATCCCTACAACCTTTAGTCGACGTTACCATAGAAGAGAAGAACAAAACTCTGGAAAAATTTGTTCTCATCGAAGTCATCCTGTATGTACAAGGACAACTAAAATTACTTCTGATTCTGTAACATACTATTCTCAGTATGTATATTCTCCTTATTTTGTCGGTATACCAACCGATGCTTATAACATTTATAATACTTATTATCATCCAGATGTAGTTAATAATTTAAAAATACCAAAACATAAAAAGCATAGAAAATTTAAAAAGCCTTATATTTATGAAGAGTCATATTTTGAACAAAATAATGTGTTTTCCGATAATGAAATAGATGAAAGCAATAATAATTGCAATAAGGGTTCTAATATATATTCAGTAAAATATGACGGAAACGGAGATACGGAAGACACTGAATTATTAAATAAACTGAATAAGGGGCACCTAGAAGTCTTAGATAGAGATAATTTTGTGAACGAAGTTCATAAAGATTTAAAAGATTATTACAGCGACGTTATTATAAAAGATTGCTATTGCTCGATTTCACCACAAATTAAAACTAAAAGTAATACAACCAACACCATATTTATTATTTTTTTTTCGGTTGTTTTAAATTTTTATTACTCTTAAAAATGATTATCTGCTAAAATAACAATGTGAATGCCAAAAAAAATATCCTCATATACGAAATATTCGCTTTTTTATAAAATATTAAAATTGGTTAGCTAATAATGTTATTTCAGGCAAACATTTTGCTGTTACAAATCAAGAACAGTAAATTAACTTTATATCGGGACGAAAGCTATTTTTCATCTGATCACTAATTGATAAACTTTATTGTACTTATAACCAATTCAGAAAATTAAAGTCTGACAATACTTGGCTCTAGAAATATTTGCTCTTTATTTCACCTTCTATAATATTTATTATAATTACAACACGCATTTAATTAGCTTTGGAATAATTTAATTTTTGTCAAAGTTTTAATATCTTTCTTCCCAGTATGCGTTCCCTTGTCAAGTTGGGAGGCTTATTAGCGTCCAGCATGCCGCTGCGAACACCACAAATTAAAACTAAAAGTATTACAACCAACACCATATATATTATTTTTTTTTTCGGTTGTTTTAAATTTTTATTACTCTTAAAAATGATTATGCTGCTAAAATAACAATGTGAATGCCAAAAAAATATCCTCATATACGAAATATTCGCTTATTTATAAAATATTAAAATTGGTTAGCTAATAATGTTATTTCAGGCAAACATTTTGCTGTTACAAATCAAGAACAGTAAATTAACTTTATATCGGGACGAAAGCTATTTTTCACCTGATCACTTGATAAACTTTATTGTACTTATAACCAATTCAGAAAATTAAAGTCTGACAATACTTGGCTCTAGAAATATTTGCTTTTTATTTCACCTTCTATAATATTTTTTATTATAATTACAACATGCGTTTAATTAGCTTTGGAATAATAAAATTTTTGTCAAAGTTTTAATATTTTTCTTTCGCCTCCCAACTTGACGCATACTCCCAGTATGCGTTCCCTTGTCAAGTTGGGACTTGGGAGGCTTATTAGCGTCCAGCATGCCGCTGCAAAGCCAAGAAACACACTGTGAGTCGCCTCACTATCTTCTCGTGTCGGTCGATGAGAAAAAGCTTCAATCAAAAAATACTCAGTAATAGCACGGAGTGCGGATGTTTTTTCTCGAGAGTCCTCAGTTCTGCGCCATAAGCTTCACTGACCGTGTTGAAGTAGTCGTGACACCGGAGTATGAGAGTGACTGAAAAAGGCAATGCCAGGAATAGAGAGTGCACTTTTATTTGTGTGCAAACTTGTGCAGTATAGCATCTTCTTCATAGATAGCTAGTCGCAATGAGCATTAAGTAAAGAAATTAGTCACACATAAAGGTTTATACCGGTTATTTTCAAAATATTTATTCGTTATTTCATTTCGGCAGCAGCAGCAGCATCACCAAAAAACCGTGAAACAACGATTCAGTAAATTATTTTGCACCTAATTAGTTAGTCACAATTAAATTATAAAAAAAACGATTTAAAAAGAATATTATAAAATCGAATCGAATTATAAAATCGATTATACATCACTAAATAAATAAAGAATGCAATGTGAATTCGTAGGAAATAGTGTTTTAACGACGCTTTTACTTAAGATGTTAAATAAAGCTCTTAGTTCGCCGTCCGTGGTTGATAAGGGTTGCTTGAAATGATTGGACCGGTACTAAAAAGATAAAGTAAGTTGAAAGTCGATATTTTATTTAAGTAGTGTGTTGAGTTATATCTATAGCTTTATTTTGTAATCCATATCTTTTCTTAGCTACCATAAACTTGGAATGAAGTAATTATAAAATACTTTAAAAAATTTGTTGTTGATAAATTTTAAATAACTTAATAATTTTTTGATCAGTTCAGTTTGACAGAATAGTTTAAAAACATATGTTTTAACTTTGTGGTCTCCGATACTCAATATTTCCTTATCCTATAGTTTAACCCGGTGTTAGCAAAACAGAACAAACAAATGAAAAACAGTAACTCTGAATGTCGGAATGAGTGACGCTGACCCATATTAAAAATTCATGTAGGTAATTCATACGAATAAAGAGATAACATGAATTGTTAATTGTTATATTTTATAATACTTTCTTAGATTTACGCGAATATTCGACATTATAAATGAAACTACCTTTTCGGATTTTGTCGCGGATTTATTTTGATTTTTAGTTCCCGACGTTTCGAATGCTTTACAGCAATCATGGTCACGGGAGAGAGTTATATTTTAATTAAAAGCTAATAGTTTGATGGCTGACCATTACGCTACATTCTAATGGGCGTAAGATGAAAAATTTGTTCACTATCCATTACTTTTCTGTTATACATTAGTTCTTGTAGTAACGAAACGGCCAAGCCACATATTTTGACTAAAATACTCGTAGGTTGAGTTTGTGATGTAAGCGCTTGTAAAACAGGGCGTGTAGAGTTAGAAGCTTGACTTCACATGAGATCTGATTATATTTAGCCTTTCGCTATATAGTCTCGTCTTGGCAACATTTTACTTAAAAATGGTTTTGGTGGGATGACACTTTTAAAGTAGCTTGTGACTTTTTTTTTATTTTTTTGTATTTTACTATTTATAACAAGGATCCCTATATCAGTTTTCAGACGTCTAGCGCAAAAATTTTGTAGTATCTTGATCCAACCCCAACTTATGAGGGTTTAAAAACGACGAAGCGCTTTGAGAAAAGGTAGTGCCTTTACGATTACGAGATTAATAGAGAAACCTATGTGGCATTGCCATTCACTGTAATTTTTTAAATTAATTTTGCGGTGTGTTTGACGGCCTACCTCTTGTGTCTTTTTTTAAAAAAAAAACTGCTACTGCACCATACTAAATTTATTTTAAAGAAATTACACTACGTACTGTTGTACTCGTATATTTAAGATCTTCTCAAATATAGTCCCAAGCTTGAAATTATTCAGGAGGGCAACTGTAATATAAGCAAAATTCCATAATAAGAGCCGTCCCGTGTGAATAATTAAAACTGCTGATTGTTTTTATATGGAATACTGGAAAATAACAAAAAGGTTCTCATACGACATTATACTTTACCTGGGAACTAGGATATAACAGGTGCACCCAGAATCTGACTCAAAATATGAATATGTAATAGATCTAATGCAAGTGGTTGCCATTTTTTTTTGAATCTTGCGGTGGTCATTGAAAGTGATATAATACTATTTTAGGAACCAGAAGTGAAATTGAAATAAAAAACAAAATCAATTTACAAAAATAAAAGAATTCTAACATCTAATAATTTAAAGAAATATTATTCTAAATTACAAAAATAGGCAAGTTGACTTTTTACGAGGACAGAGGTTCCCCTTATACTACTTGACACTGCACAGAATTCGTGCCGAATACTATTCCTCTAACACGGCCTCTCCTGACTGGAGGACGTCCTCGTACTCCTGCGTCTCATGCTGCTGGATGCCCACTGAGCAGGAGGGCACAGGCTCCGTAGTAGGCTCTCGAGGCACATTGTTGCTCCTGGCAGATTGCACAAGCGTAGACTCCATATTGTCATCATCGTCTGCACTTGAGAACATAAAACATATCTGATCGAGACGTCAGTAATTACCGGGGATACATCGATCCATAGTTTATCACAATAACAAATACCAGAGAGGAAGCACGACATTAGCTATCTCTGACCGTAAGAAACATAGGCACGACGTTAGCTTATTCCTTACATCAGCTCACCTGCATGGCATAGGCACGACGTTAGCGTACCATGAGGCTCGCACGAATGGCAGAGGCGCCACGTTAGCGTACCACTTTTAAATCGACCACATGGCATAGGCACGACGTTAGCATACCATGCGGTCTTCACTACTGTACTGTACTGTGTGACAGTAGCACAACGTTAGCTTGTCCACACAAGTACCACATAAACACGCCCTCAAAGAAGGCAGCACACGTATCAGGAGACCACTCCCCTCGCCATGGCACCATAAACTCTGCCGCAGCCTGAGTCGCCTTTCCGTACGAGCCTGCCAGCAGTTGTAGCTCGTAGCGACCGTGGGGAAGCGCCTTGACCACACGATATGGCCCGCGCATGCCCGAGTCGAGCTTGCCAGTCGCTTGTGCCCGCTCCTTAACGGTCTTTGGGATGGGAACCTCAACTAAGGCTTGGACCTTCTGTTCGCTCGGCTGCACCTGACCCTGGCTGATAGTCCGTCCCAAATATTCTATTTTAGTAGCCAAAAAAAGAGCATTTCTTTGATGTAGGTAACAGTAAATTACGAAAAATAAGAATAAACTAAGCACAATAATAAAAAAAAATCTTTATGTGGGTAGGTAGACTTGTATAGCTAAATAGCAAAATAGACCATAAGAGGTTCTAAATTTGAATTCACAAATTTATTTAAGATCACTCACAATTATACTCAAAATCACTGTAGGTAGTAAGCAAAAATTAGAACGTGCTCACCAGGGCTTTAGTGTCATATACTTTACCATACAGTCACGCAGGCTACACAATACCTACGTAACAGCAAGGAACAAGTTTACTTTTTCAAACGCAACAAGAAAAAGAAAAATAAAACCGTTAAGTAATTTGAATAGTCAAACTGCCGTATTTCAGGAATGCAAAGCGAATTAGGTCACGTGAAATTTTCGAATCCCACTTCTGATTTTAGGAACCAGAAGTGAAATTGAAATAAAAAACAAAATCAATTTACAAAAATAAAAGAATTCTAACATCTAATAATTTAAAGAAATATTATTCTAAATTACAAAAATAGGCAAGTTGACTTTTTACGAGGACAGAGGTTCCCCTTATACTACTTGACACTGCACAGAATTCGTGCCGAATACTATTCCTCTAACAACTAGTTATTTTAATATGTAAAGTTTAATAATATTGTTTTCGGTAGTTTGAATGCAATTGGAGCCTCGGGAAATGCGATATAATGTAAAATAAAAAAATGGCAACTATGGGCGCCCGTGCGTTAAGCTGCTAGTAAATGTAATTAGGGTTTAATTAAAGGAATTTAGAGTGTTAGTGTTGTTGTGTTTGCCTAGGTAAGTGTTTGTTGCAAACAAACATTTACCTTTGCAAACATAATTAGTTTTTAGTTTGATCCACTTATCGTTACTATTTGTTCTATTCTATTAGTTATTACTTATTAGTATATTTTACCTATATATTATATGATGGCACCTACACCATAAAAGTACCTACCTATTACTTATATTATGGTACTTTTGTAAGCATTTAATTTGTATATTTTAAATAATAATTAATAACAATAAGCAAGTGAATTTCTAGCGTCAGTTACACGAACGAGGCCTTATTTAAAGTTCCTTTCAAGGTAGGTACTTCATTTTTATGCTTTGACAAGTCACAAGACACAGATATAGCGTAATTTAACTGGGGAAAAGAAACTCACGTACACATTTACCAGTGCGATAAATTATGACAAGAACAAATATATGTTTTTTTATTAGGTAACACTTGTAGAGTTACTATGTTTTAAAATCATACAAATGTGTATAAAGACAATGGTCTTTTATCTCTAACCTTCAGAGAATGAAGCATGAAGCGTACAACTTTGTCGAACAACTTTGTACAAAAAAGATTGAGATAATAGAGTTTTTAAAGTACTTTTAAAGAAAATCGATTTGGGGCACCAATACTTTTCAATTAATATGAGACATTTCCAGTACGACACATTTTGTATAATAGCCGAAAATTAACTTTGTTTTCATAGTAGTCAGTAGGTACATTAAACTGTGTAACACTAACAATTTACAATGTTATTAGTATTATTGATTATTTTATTGAATAAATGCTGTAGCCGAATATCCTCGCAGAAACACTCCGACAGTAAGCTTAGTATTTCCACGTTACGAACGTCGTGTTGTTAATTATAATAAATGGGAAGAGATTTATACGTGGTTTGAGAATTAATAGGGGTATTACAAAATAAGTAATTGCGTTTTAGACGACCCGGTCTTTTTCCTGGTTTGCCGCTCGTTGTTAACGATCATGTGCAAGTAAATGAATTATTTTTTTTATGCTCCAGAATATTGTAATAAAAATTGTACACAAAAAGTTGAAACTTACCCAGATTAATTCTGGCATCTTCCCCGACTACCTGTATATACTCGTAGGAGGCAAACGTAGCAAGGTCACCTCGCCATAGGCCTACTTGCTCAAGTAACTGTATACAAGACTTAAGATCTTCTATAAATAATAAAAAAACTTGTGCCCGGTAATCTTACTGAACCTTAAAGATTTATGAGATGTGACTGACGCGAAACAATCAATATAAAGAGAGAAGGCCAACATTATATTAGTTTTTAATGTTTTTCTCGTTGAACTAAGTATTTAGGGACATTAATAACGTACAAAATACAAATATGTATAAAACAAAATATCACGTTTAACCTGATACCCCTTTTAGTAATTGACGTCAGAATTCATTTCAGTTGAAAAGAACTCCATTAGCCGTGAAATAATTGTTTATCATGACTATTAACCAGACTGACGAACATTAAAGTGGATGTTTTTCTACGAAATAATAATGTTATTAATATATTATTGTTACTTTATATGTTCCTATATTAGTATGAAAAAATGATGAAAAAGAAATGTAGATTGGTAACTTTAATAAGTAGGTATAATCGTGCTTTCTAACAAAGGAGTGTAAAAAATTATAATATAAAATTAAAATAAATAATTTAAAAGTTCCTCTCGAACTAACTGAACTTCAGTACTTAATACCTTCCTTTATACTCTGGACATCAATATTTGAATCCTCTTTAAGCTAGGGCAACTTTCATCATAAGAGAGTCAAATACTTCTGAAGAGATGATATATTAAAAAAATATTTATATTCATTGAACTCACTTTATAACATCAATATAATTACTTAATTACTATAAACATAATATTATACCTAAATAGTCAAAAAATATTTGTTAAGTTGTTAGATAATACAAGTGTATTTTTTATTTTAAGTATTACTCTTACTTAAGTGTTACTTAAGAAGATTAAAAATAAGCTTTGCCTAATATTAATTATATGCATGAATGAATGTAACACGTGTATGTACTCCTACATAGCGCAGCTCGGAGCTTTGGGCGGGAAATCCTTTGAGTCTCGTTTAGGCGGCGCACCGACTGCCCGCCTTTGCGCTTTCATGTCTCGCGCTGTATTTCTTCTGTACTTACATTCGATCTGAATTATAACTCTAATGATATCTATGTGCGTTTTCGACGAATTCTATATAAATATTCTCTTTCATAGGCTATTATTATTATACACATTAAGTGCACAGGAAATGAAGATTTTATTTAATTACTTAACTTAAAACCAGAAGCATATATGGCATTAGCATATTTTTTTACGAATTTGAGTAAGTACATATTTTATATTGTTCATAATTTCCGCGTTTTAGAAGATAAAAGAGAGTTAAATAATGTATATATAGTAAGTATTTTACTTATTTCAGTAGAATTTACGTCTTGATTAATTAGCAATTTAAATAAAATAATAAAAATGTTTCTGAAAAAAGTATAAGTAACATGTTTTATTAATAATTTTAGTTATCATTAAATTTTATTATTTATTTTGTACACATTATTATTTAATTTGTACATATATGAACGGTATATATTTCTACAGAGAAGTGAAATAAAAAACTCTCGTTTTATATATACTAGTAGGTATACTTACATACATTTTTACTTACAAATATATAAATATTTTAATTATATTTATTATTTTTAAGAAGAACAACTGAAGAAACTCATAATAAAAGTTACTAAATGTAATATTTGCCTTCAGGGAGTGCTAAGCGAATACATAATGTCGTAGAACCACAAGAGTATTAACCCTATAATTGTCGTAGCTAATAGTCTTGCAAATTAAGCAATCTAAGTGAAATTCTCAAAGTGTTATGTAACTGCATTTAGTCAGCACCTTTGTTTATTAATGAATAGATATTTAAGTTTGAAGTTGAGTTATTTAGCTTCAATGAACAAGACATAATATTGAGATATAATACTTTATATCTCAATATTATGTCTTGTCAATATTATTATCTCAATATTATGCTACATAAGTATTATACATTTAACAAACTTAATGTGAGCATTGTCTAACTCGATTTTTAACTCCCAATCAATTAAAAAAGTGGTACCAAAATGGACCATAAAATTAATCTTTTAATAAAGATAATGCGCATATTGTCATACTAATATTAACAACAGTAATTATGTTTTTATTACGTAATTTTTATTGCAGGCCCCATATATAAACAATAAACATAATATGTACTGTATACCTACTTAATTACTTACATGTGCTCGTATATGCTATATTAGAAGCTGAAGTCAGTACCAATACGAATGCCCGTGTTTTTAATTTATTAAGCCCGTTTCCTTTGGTAACCTGTTCTTTGTGACAAAGAAAGGACATCTATTGTCCACATAAAACACATTACCGTCGTTTGAAAAATATTTTTTATTCGGCACATATTATAGTACATAACTGATGTCATGAATGTAATTTTTCAGAGCAAGATTAATTTGTTTCAGCGTAGGAATGTTATATTTTTATACGTTCAACGTCATAAGACTAGTTAAAGAAAAATATTTATTTATAGTTTTAGACTTTTTTTATTAACAAGTAGCTTTTGATCTATTGTAAATAAGCGAATATAGGACGGAAGAATACCTATTTCCAAACTTTTCTTTTATATAAAAAATATGCGAAAATCGTACTCGTAAGTTTGCTATACAAGAACAAAGAATGAGAAAATGGCACAATTTGAGGATGATAAGTTTCAATTTTATGAGTTGTTACTGACCACTATTTTTGTTTCAAAGAAAAAATTGTGTAGCAAAGTCTATTTCGTCGTAAATTAGGTGTAAAAACAGTATGTTACATTCTTTTTTATGATAATTCGAAAAAGAAAGTTTTCTACAGAAAATAAGTTTACAGGATTTTGACACAGGTGAAGCTGCAGCAGTTTTCTTGGGAAAAATCAATTAGGACATACCTTATACTTTAACGAGTAGTTCCAATGCATATTGTACGGTTATAAGTCCATTAAAATTATAAATGCACACATATATACATTTTGCTAAGATAAAACGTTCTTTAATTCCGGTCTATAATCTGTCTCTCTGCTTTTATTCAGATTCGTTCAGCTGTTATGAGGTGACGACATCCATCCATCCTCACAAACTTCTTATAATAAGGGCTCATTTTCATTAGTCGTTAGAGCACGCATTCGGGGTGCGGGAGATTACTGTTCACGCATGCCATAGGAACCGCATGCTGTAATCGTTTTCACTAGTCGATAGGGCTCGCATACGAGGTACGGGAGATTTCTAGTTAAGCATGCGATAGGGCCAGCATGCGAATAACCGTTTTCATTAGTCGTTAGGGCCCGCTTGCGGATTGTTTGATATTCTTCATTGCACATTTATTTTGAAGAGTGGGACTGAGTAGACGTAGGTACCTGCTATGGATCAACAATTATTGTTGTGTGGAGCAATGTTATATGTTTGTGATTTACTGAAGAAGAAATTATTAACTTCACTGAAGTTAAAAGATAGATAGAATAGAAGGTAAAAAATATAATTATAGAACAAATTGTATAATAACATTATGTTGATTGCTGTATCTAGGATTCAATTAAGTGCAAAATAGATTTCGAATAATTTTAGATTTAGTAGTTTTTGAGAATTCTATAGTTAGGTTTGGTTTTAGGTTTTAATTCTCTTCTTTTTCGTGGCATTAACCGCACCTATTGCTAGGATCTGTTTTTAGGTTCTAATTAATAGATTTATTTTCTTCCTTTTAGCGCTTTAAAATAAAGCTTGATTTTTAAATATATTTATGTTATTGTTAATTTATTTATTTAAAAAGCACAAGCACCTGCAGTCATAGTGGAATTAAGATCTGGCAGTAGGTACCTATTAATGAATGTGTGCTTAAAGTTTCGTGACTGTATCTTGACTTGAGCTAAAAGATTAACTTATGATTATTATAAAATTTCATCGCAACTCAACTTTTAAAATTTTACTCTATTGGATAAAAGGAGATTTAATTATCCTAAACCTTTTTTTACTTCACATTAATAAACAAAAGAACTAACAAATCTATACATATTATAAAACAAAGTCCTCCGCCGCGTCTGCCTGTCTGTCTGTTCGCGATAAACTGAAAATCTACTGCACCGATTTTCATGCAGGTTTCACCAATGGGTAGAATGGTTTTCCAGGAAGATTTTAGTATATAATTTGTCAAGGTTATGTATACATTGGCTAAAATATAATGATATAAGTTGGAGGCGTCGGAAAAATTATTATTTTTGATAAGCCGTCTGGGAGCTTTCAACGAAACGCTGCCTAAACCCTTTGAGATATAAGAAAATGATGTATGGTGGAATTGTGCATCTTATATAGGTCTACAAAAGAGTCCGCGATGGCATATGTCTATCTCTTAAGGAGAACATACTATATCGAAAAAAGTTAGGAAATTAAAAAAAAAACTTTATAAAATTAACGGCGTTTGACGTATCATGTTATGACCGTTTCCATGGTGCGTGCAATGTAATTCATATAATCAAGTCAAATATATACCGGGCGGTGCGAAGTAAATATATACAACATGAACCTAGAGACGAACCCGAGCGAAGCGAGGGTGAACCCCTAGTATAGCAATAAATGAAAGCTAATAAAAATTGGAAATAATTTTCGAAGCATTGTATACTAAGATTTGTCTCAGTCGAAGTAATAAAATTTAAAGTTGTATGCTATTTTCTATAAATGCTAATACGATATTAATAAGTTTGTATAATTCACACATTCAGCAGATGTACGCAATCAATCAACATTTCTCCGTAGGAAGATGAGAGTCAGTTGTTGTTTATTATCCTTTTACATATCTCTATTTGAATGCTAATATTATACAATTGTATATGATAGATTATTTGTAAAAAGACTCACAGATGGTTGTAATTTTTTATTTGCCTACGTACTTAAGCACTCTACACATACATATTTGTATGTTCCTATCTATTTTATTTATGGTCTTTATTGCACACTGAATATAATGAATATAATAAATTGTACCTACATTGAACATGCAAAGGCAGTGTCATTAAAAGCAATCTCTACCAGAATACCTTTGGTTAGAGGATTCAAACAGAAGAAAACGCTAAAACCGTTTAAATCTTGCAGGTCTATTCTTTTTGGTGATAATAATAAGCATTTATCGTAATTAAATTTCAATTTGGTCAATTTTTTTTAAAGTCACTTGCTCTTTCATACATTTGTTTATATTAGATATGTCACGACCGCGTACTTTGTACGAGAACTGTAACATTATATACCATATAAAACAATTAATTCTGATTACAAGTATTCTATAACAGTACTTAGCTTGGTTTGTAACTTTATGCTTAAACGTTATTGAGTTACTCAAGGCTCTTAGGGGATGCTTATGTAGTATAGCTGTCATAGTTTTGATTACCTGATATGTATGAACTATCTCTTTGTGTGCGAGGTATTTTCATTCAATTGGTTACATTATCACATAATCTGAAACAATTATATTGCTTATTTTGAATGAGTGAGAGATCTTAGAATCGTCTTTATATTCATATTATAATATGTCTAAGTAAGAAAATATATATGGGAGTTCTATTACATACTTCGCAATAAAAACAAAAATTTATTTTCCTCACCGTATCTATAGGATAAAGAGCTCATTGCACACGAGAATCGATAAAGAAATGTGAAGGTCGCAAAATACAAATAAAAATAAATCTGAATGACTATCATATCTTTACGTTCGTCGTAATACTCGTAGATAGCATAAAACATAGATGGTATATTTAACTAGGTGCTCCCTGCCAACATTTAAAGTTTGTCGAACAAAAAATTAAGTACTTTCATACAAACTAGCGAGAGCCCTTAAGCCTCCTTAATCCGGCCTTGTGGCAAAATCAGTTCTTAGCGGACGTCTATTAACGATAAACTACCTCTAAATTTTATCTCTATACGTTAAGCGGTTTTAAAATGTTCTTGATCAGCTTTCGCTTTTTTACTCGTATATAAAGATAAAAGGGAATCACTCATTTGATGAAGGAATTAAAAGCCCCAAAAACCCGTATATATATATAATAGGTATTCATATTCAATAAGTAAATATATTTAAAATTATGCGAAAAAACTGAGATGCAGCTTTTATGTAGGTATAAGGCTTCATGAAAGACACTTAATCTGAGCTTGCAAGAAAATAAGAAATCGTTTTATTCTGCTTTCAAGAGAATATCCGAGTATGTAGAAATTAAGTTCACTGAAGCTTTAGGATTATATTGACCGTATAATACAAGACAATCAAGGGTATATTCTTGTTATTGTGCAAAAAAAACTTCTTTATGTACAAGTAGTATTATTTAACTGCAATATAAATTATTTTTATTAATTTTTACTAGACCAACATCGAAGAAAAAATCGAAATAAAAAAATTTCTAAGAAAAAATTCGTAGTACGTAATAAATTCTATTGTTATTATTTTTAACCAATGTTGTAGTATATAGATACCAAACCAAAGTTCCGTACATGCAGACAAAGTTATTGTAACTGTAACGGAAATTCTTCTGTAGTAAGTTATACTTATAAGTTCAAAAAATTTTGGGATTTGTTCAATAAACTCAAATTGTACTTAGAAAACTTTAATTTTCGTTAAAAGAATAAATTATGAGGTAAGTAAGTGGATTGTAAAGGTGAAATTTGGAGGTGAAAGGTTATTTGAAAAATTAGAGGCCACAGCTAGTAGATAGGTACCTGTTATATAGAATTATTGAGGAAAACGAGCAGTAGCTATAAAAAAATTTTAAGATGGAAATACGATAACATTTTTATAAGCTAAATTACTTTTTTACAAAAATATGGTACACTGACTTCGAAATCACTTAAAATAATAATTTCCATTAAAAAATAAAAAGCGACGTCGTAAAATGGCTAAAGTTATGTATACATCAAGCTTTTTGAAATTAGAAACGAAATCGATTTTTCTTATATCACAGTAAAAAGAAAGACTTTAATGCTTATGTCGATATTTCTTCAACTGCTGTACAACGAGTTCATAATATTATTTCAGTACATAAATACATACTTAGGATTGTCACCTCAGTGAGTTGTGATTACAAAACAAATCGTAGGTAAGTAAGTAGTTTGAATTCGCAAAAGCTGACTATCTCTATTCATTTCATAACTTGTCAGCTTTAAAGGACATGATTATTGTGGTCCTTTATTTCAATATATACTTAGCTGTTTGATATTTCTTATGTCTTCCGAGATGTTTTTGAGATATCCTTTCTAAAATTTTCTCATATTTTGTTAACTTTTTTTGCTGCGTAATCATGATATTGATGCGAATTCGAAAGTGTGTAACGTGATTACAGTAAAAAGTAATAATTAAAAAGAAGATGTGTCTTTTAAGCACGCTGTATACATTACAAGACTATCTACGAGTAACTGCCTCGGTAGTGCGGAGGCTAGCATGTACCGCCGCACATCTGGAGGTCCTGGGTTCGAGTCCTGGGTCGGGCCAAGTTTAGTTATTGAGTGTTTTTGTTAAGTAAGCTTCAGTAACAGCCGGGAGTTACTGGAAGCTGGCGGTGTTTCATCTCCGTGCCTTGGAGAGGACTTAAAGCCGTTGGTCGTGCGCCCTAGCTCTCACGGATCGATTAGTAGTCGTCCCACCGGAGTATGAAATAAAGAGTGCTCCTCTTGTGTCTGCGCGTACACTTGTGCACTATAATATTTCCTGCACAGTTGGCTAGTCTCAAGAAGATTGGCCACCGTGGTCACAATTGGTTGGAGAACATTATTGTTACATCACAAGATGATGAAGAGAAACGTGCTTTAATATTTTCATATCCCGAACTCATTATAACTATAAGTATGACTTTTTCGATTCCGTTGAAAATTACTATTTTTTTTTTCTAAATACAAAAGTACTCTTTTAACCCATTCAGTGCCAGTGACCCACGGCGCCGGTTCATGTATGTCGCATGTGCGGTGCCGAGAACCCGCGTGGTGGGCTCTTTATAAATGTAGCTCATTCTTTGTAAATACGTTATTATACGATTACAAAATAAAGTGAACTATTTATTTTAACAAGTTCTTTTTAGTATATCCATTGGTTTCAAGATTCAGAATTTTATTTTTTAGTAAAATTAAACATACGTCGTAGATCGTGTTTCAGACGTGAAAAACCGCTGTTTATAATAATTATTATAAATATCGATTTCATTTCTTGTTACTAAGATCAGGAAAAACAAAGAAATTGTAATTTCTATATTATACACATTTTTTATTCAATAGTATCGAGTCGTGGTGATCTATTGTATTTTGCTGAAAATTTAGATAAAAATGAACATAGCCAACACTACACGCACACATAGATAGAAATGAATATGGCCGCTACTCTGTCTGTACACGGCTGTCATACCATAGCTTGCTACAGAGTGTTCTAAATTTACGCAGTAGTTTGATATTAAATAAATAAATAAAATATTGTTGGACAGTTATTGTCTCTAATACTATAAAAAAGCTCGGGCTTTATTTTAATAATATATTTGTTTTCGCAGTAGGTACATAATTTAAACATTAAAATAATATCTTCGCTTCGTAAAGTGTTATGAAAATCATTTTAGTTAACGTACTTACAACTCAAAATATCCAGTTATTAAAATTGAATCCTTGTGGGAGTAGGTAATTTTTTTTACGTTTTAAAAAATGCCTGCCAGAACGGTAACGCTCCTCAATTTAAAGATAATCATCTTATTCTTCCTGCCCTTATTCCACGCTATGTGGCGTCGGCACAACATGTCTTTTTCTTTCACTCTCCTCAGTCAATCGTCCATTCAGTGCCAGTGACCCACGACGTGGGTTCACTTATGTCGCATTTGCGGGGCCGAGAACCCACATGGTGGGCTCTTTATAAATGTAGCTCATTCTTTGTAAATACGTCGTTATAAGCACGAAATAGAAAAAACAAGTGGAAGTGAAATACAACAAAATTTGTATAGGAACCGGTGTCGCCAAACTAACACAAATAAACCGATAATCATATTATGCACTACAAACAAATTATTAATTTGATTTGGCGTTTTAATTTTAGTCATAACTAGCATAAGTCACAAATACTAAATCTGGAAATAAACCGAAAGTACTATATATCATAACTAAAAATTATGACTAGCTGAGTCGCGGCTTAATTCTCGCTAAAACTAAGAAAAATGCTTTAGCTTTATTTTAATAAAATATTTGTTTTCGTAATACATAATTTGTAAATTACAAAAATAAATTCGCTTCCTAAAGAATTATGAAAATCATTTTAGTGAAATTTACAACTAAAAATATGCGGTATCAAAAAATATATTTCGGAAAATAATTTGATTAGATAACTAAAGAAGTTTAAGATATATCATTAGTAGCAATCCACTGATTTAATTTTTTACAAATGTGTACGGTTTCTAGCCGCAAATAATGTTTACGACTAAGAATCATGTTCGGCTAAGACTCTGCTAATATAGGCTGTTAGCCAACATACAAGCTAAAATTATGTTATTTTGAAACTACAATGTTATGTACACCTGATACTTAGTCTCCTTTCTTTCCCTTTCTTTTAATTACTTTTAAAATTTAATTAAGAACTTCTTTGTATACTCGTATATCTCTGATCGTCTGATCCCGAGTTCTGCTAGAGGTCAATGTAAGAAATAATCTTTTTTAAGTCTATACCTGCTTCTTTGAACAACTGACCTCAAAATTTGTAAATCGTCATTGTAAAGCAAATTTTAAGGAGGATATTCCATCAACATTTTTAATGATATGTATTATAATGTGTTTACCTTGGGAACAAGATAATCTGCCGAGGTAAAAATTAGCCTAGGTCACTGCCAATCTTTTGTCCCGTTTTAACGTGAAAGAAAAACATACCAATACGTTTTAACATAATATAAAATATAGGTACGGATTCAAAGTATCTACATAATTGCGAGGTATTTTTATTATTTTACTGTCTTACCTTTTGTTCACTATACTTATTGACAATATACCTATAAGTATACAGTAGTACAGTATACCTTAAAACTTAGTTTGCTAAAAATATTTAGAAAAAAAACAAATACTCACGTTACCTAAATATAGGTTCTTCAATAAAATGAAACATACTGTATATAATTAAAGATGACAATCAATGACAGTAATATAGTAGGAGAGCTAGCGTTTCCCAAAAATAAAATACTGTAATAATAATATTATTATATTATGTAACTTCATTCTTCATACACTTATAGAGATCATTCGAATAATAAGTTTGCATAATAAATTTGTTTTATAAAATAAAATTGCTTTATATATAACCCAGTTTATGTTGAATTTCAGTAATCCTTAATCATATCTTATCAATTTAATTTATCCTTTCTTTCTAACGTTAAAACCCGTAGAAGTCTGTTGCGCTCGCTCTCAAGCGTGATGCCCAATACATCCTCGTGTGGCAGACTCGTGCAAGTACTAGAATATTCAGACTGCTTGCATATACTTTAAAAAAAATATGAAAGAACATCAAAACGTTAGCCTTGTGAGCCTTGGGAGCATTACTATTGCTAACAACAATCCCGAGGTCAACTTTACTAGTCTGGTACCTACATATTTGCACCCTAAAAATAGGTTGTCTTTTTTTAACATTTCAACATATGAAAATTACTACATATTAAAATTATAGCCTTGTGGGAGTAGATTAAAAATTCTTTATTTTTTGAACCAGAACGATAACGCTCCTCAATTTACCGATAATCTACTTCTTCTTCTTGCCCTTACCCCACGCTATGTGGGTTAGGACCAGTATGATTAATTACTTACTTACAGCATTACTTCATTTAATGAGAATAAACTTTTAGTCTTGAGTCAAGTAAACTAGGTGATATTGTACGTTTATTGACTATAATGTTAATAATTTTTTTTTTTATTTTAGTATCCATATTACGATTATATTATTAGATTAGTATTCATATTACGATTGATTTTACAGTATACTAAGTGAAAAATAATAGTTACATTATCATCTCATCATCAACCCTTTTAACGTCCCAATGCTGGGCACGGGCCTCCCTCACTACGAGGGGATTAGACCATAGTCCACCACGCTGGTCAAGTGCGGGTTGGCGGACTTCACATGTCCTTCATAATCAGGCCATAGTCCACCACTCTGGCCTAGTGTGAGTTAGCGGACTTCACATGTCTTTTGAAAATTTGCTAGGTTTTTCACAGACATGTAGGTTTCCTCACGATGTTTTCCTTCGCCGTAAGAGAAGTGATAATAATGATAGTAAATGATTCGAACATGTACATATCAGAGGTGCCGCATTACTCGGATATCCAAGCCTTAGTTACATCATAATAAAATAAAAATAATTAAAAAGTAGTGTAGTGAGACTTTGGTGGCTCAGCAAGTCACAGAACAGATGTTCTGAGTTCGTTAAACTGATCCTCAGGCCAACGCTCTCCAATAAAAAATAAAACATCAAATAAATTTTCTTAGCATTGAAACTTTAGTTACAAAAAGTTATTCTAATAAGTAGTTCGCTAGCTCTTAGACTAATACTTACACACACATACAATAAAATATTATCATTAGGTAGTGATGCAACGAATACGAATAGAAGGGATTTACCGAATATTCATATTCGCCAAATATCAGCACGAATATCAAAAACAATTATTAAAAAGAATTTATATTCATAAAATATATAAGAAATCTGGTAAGTGAAATATGTTCATAGCTTGATTTGTTCGTTTTATGTTATAAAGAATAAAAATATATCGGTTTGTCCGCAAGACTTGTTAGTGAACAGTCCCAAAGCAAACTTTATTTTGTTGTTTAATAGTTTTAGTTACTTTGTTTTGTAAATAAACTCGTCAAATCGTTTTTAAAGGAATAGTTATATGCAGAGCGCACACCCCATGCCGAAGACCCCGCTAGCGGGTTCACTAGTAATATGTATGGCGGCATGACGTTTGAGTTGCAATGTAGTGCGGTGGACGCGAATGGGTTAATGTACAAAGTACTCTTTTTTGTCGTATTTGTAGCTCTTGATATAAGCCTTTTCTAACAAAATGTTTCTTTATAATATTACTATTTATTCGTTTATGATGTTAAGAAGTAGGTACTTTGTATAAAAAGTATAATACAAAACTTACACTTAATTATCGCTTACTGTACAAGGCATGTATGCGTAGAATGGTGGAACGACAAGTCAGAGGCAAAAATGTTAGGTAATAAAAAAATTGAACACAGATAAAAAACACACTTACCAAAAAAATAAGTTAAAAAAACAAGAATAACTTTAAATACTGCATGAATAAATAGCGAATAGACTACGAATTCTGCTCTTTGTTCATACCATCCCATGAATTATGATACCATCTCTGATTTTTAATTCGACGGAATTCTGACAGCTGTCATGCTTTGACAATTCATATATTATAAACCTTTTCTGCTTTGATTTTTTTGTATTTATTTATTATAAATAGTTTTTTTGTGTATTCAATGCACACTTATGACTCACTAGAATGTCAATTATTAATACCTAAATTAAAAAGCAGAGTAGAACAGCATATTTCTTGAAAGATTAAATAAATAAATAAATCAAAATATTTATCAATCATTATCATCATCATCCACCAACCATCGGATGGTAAAGAAATCACACACACTATCAGATCATGAGGAGGGCACATTTTATCTTCTTCTTTAAATAATATGGTTTATACTTTTTGACCTGTGATATTATTTATGCTCTTTGATATCAATTGTTTCACTTTCGCAACCTTAAAAATTTTATGATGACAACTTTTCCTTTCATAATAGAGCACCGCAAGGAGACCCTTCTTCTTGGAGGAGAAAGTCAGACTCTCACAAGTCATCCAACGAAACCGATTCCCGTGATGGGCCAGGTGGTTGGTTAATAGTCATAACTTTTAAAAATAAAACAACTTTAACTTACCAAAAAAGGCGTAACAGCAAATTAAAACTGAACAAAATCGCAACAAACACCGTGAGCGCATTCGAGCAATTGGTAGAAGCCGAATAAAGTGCACAACCAGACACAACATGACGCGGCGCGTTTTCCTAAAAAAAATGTTTGCAGCCTATGGATTATTTGACAGGGATTCCTGTATTAGAAAAATAATTTCTCTAATAGTTATTGTACCTTCAATGATATGATAATTAAAAATGTTCATACTATTTTACAGTTATTATTAATGTTTTAAGTCTTAGTTTTTCCCATTAAAACTTTAACTTCTAAAAAGGCTTATTTTTTATTTTGCTAAAATGCTTTCCGTTTTTATAGACAATGCTTGAATTTTGATAACACTTCTGAAATGTCAGAATTTCAATCCCGGCTACTACCAGGGTCTGCCTTCCGACTAAGTCGCCTCCACTTTGTGCGATCGTTGATGTCATCCAGGATAAGTCCGTTGGTTCTCATGTCCTGCTTCACGACATCCAGCCATCGCTTCCTTGGGCGTCTAGGAGGTCTAGCTCCAGGAACAGATATATCAAGGCACTCAATATCAATCCTTAGACCGACGCGCGACATGGCCATACCATCTCAGACGATTCTCTTGGAGCTTATCCGCTACGTCACGGACCCGAGACTACCTCGGATGAACGTATTGCGTATGCGGTCAGCCCGCGATACGCCACACATCCACCTCAGCATCTTCATCTCCGTGACGCGAAGCTCCTGAGTGTGTCGAGATAGTGCTGACCAGCACTCGCTTCCATATAAATGAACCGGTCGGATAATGCTCTTGTATATCTGTCCCTTGAGCTTGGGCGGTATTTTGCCGTCGCAAACCACACCTGTGACCTCCCGCCATTTGGCCCAAGCAGCGCTTATACGGGCTTGAATGTCGTGATATGCTAATGCTCCTGGACTCGTGCAGGATGGATCCAAGGTACTTGAACTTCTCCGACTTAACGGCTGGTTCAAGCCCTATTTGAATGGTTCTAGAGTCCGGATTTCCGCAAGTCATGTACTCGGTCTTCGCCAGATTTAGCTTAAAATCTCCGTTCTCAAGCGCACCCTTCCACAGGTTCACCTTACGCTCCAGCTACAGCCGGTTCTCTTCAACGAGCACTATGTCATCGTCATACATCATAAGCCATGGAGGCTGGTCCTGGATGCATGCCAAGACAACATCTAGTACTACGTTGAATAGGAGCGGGCTAAGAGTTGAGCCCTGGTGGACCCCAGTAATTTATTTTATTTATTTTATTTATTTTATTTTAATAAGAGTCTCCAACAAAAGATACACACGTTACATTAAAAAAAACACAAAGGTAATTATAAAAATACAATATGTGTGCTCCTTCAATTATAGGAGACCACAGCTTGCTTATTTATCTATTGTGACTAAAGTAAATTAATTATGAATTAATGAATATTACAACAAATTTTTTTTTTCTTTTTTAAGATATACATATATAGAAAATGAAACCGAAATGTAAACTAATAATAAACTAACTAAGCAGATATAATAAAACAATAAATCAATACAACTAATGGTGACAATTTATGAATTTAGTAACACTTCTTTTAAATATAAAAAAGTTAGCAGAAAATATATCTAGTTCAACATGTTCTTTAGAAAGTGTATTGTACTGTCTACAGATCCTTGGCACAGCAGCGTAATAACCTAAATTCGTTCTACACGTTGGAGTATAGAACAAATTATATGTACTTCTCCGAGGCATGCGAGAGGGTGTGTTAAATTTTATCAGCTGTAATAATTCACAACAGTCAATTTTAGAATGAATAATTTTATAGAGTATTGTAGAATCAGATATCTTTCTACGACAAGCGAGCGACATCATCTTGTAATGTGTTAGTCTGTTGTGATAGCTAGGGTGGTTTTGGGCCAAAACATCATTGTAAGAAAGGTGGTAGAGGAAACGTTTCTGAACGCTTTCTAATTTTTTGATATAAAGGTCATAATGTGGATTCCAGATAATACTGTTATATTCCAAGATAGGTCGGACTAACGAATAATTTGATCTTTGTGGACACCATCTTAAACCCTTTACAATTTCTAAGGACGAATCCCAGTATCTTAAAACTCTTTGATACAATATTAAATATATGGTCACTGTAACGTAAATTAGCATCTAATATGATTCCAAGGTCTTTAACAGCATCTACCTGTGAGATCTGATTTAAGTTGATATAGTATATGTTTGGATTAGCAGTTTTATTACGAGTGAATTGGATATAATGGCATTTTGTCGTGTTTAGTGACATCTTATTATCAGCGCACCAGCAGGTCAATCTATTGATATCATTTTGTAATCTAAACACGTCTTCTCTAGATTTGATAGGCTTTATTATTTTGAGGTCATCTGCGAATAAATAACAAATCGAATTATGGAAGCATTTTGTTACATCGTTAATAAAAATATTGAAAAGTAATGGACCAAGGTGAGAACCTTGCGGTACGCCAGATGGCGCCAAATAGGTGAAAGAACTATGACCACCAATAACTACTTTGAAAGACCTATTGTGTAGGTATGATTGGAACCAAGACAAAAGAGTACCACTAATACCAAACTGTGAAAGCTTGTTCAACAAAATTGTGTGATCGACTTTGTCAAATGCTTTACTAAAATCAGTATAAATGGCGTCAATTGGGACTCGTTTGTCTATGTTATCAGACAGCATAGACGTAAAGCATAGCAGATTAGTAGTCGTTGATCTTGATTGAAGGAAACCATGCTGTTTAGAAGAAAATAGGTGTTTTAGATGCTGAGATAAACGCTCAGTAATCATTTTTTCATATACGATTTATTATAGGTATTTTAATAATAATTACAGATGTTTTTAACAATTAAGTAACTTAGCGTTCAATTTTACAAGAATAACCTGTCATTAGAACTTTTTTTCAGGTAATTCTAATACCATTGTGGTGTAGAAAAATACTTAATTACTTTATTATTCAAGACCTAAAAATGTGACACATGATGATGGAATCATATGAAAGTTTTGCTAATTATGATTCGAATAAAACCGTCATATATAACTTCAGATTCCAGTAATCGGGAAGGGCTTGGTATCGCCAACAGAGGTTCTAACCACGAAAGCGGTTTTGCGGTACATGTCTCTGATAGTATCAATATAGATTTCAGGCACACCTTTGAATCGCAGCGCCCACCAGATGCATTGACGCGGTACACAGTCAAAGGCCTTCTGCAGGTCGAGGAATACCATATGCAGAGCTCTCCTTTTCTCCGTGTAGGCCTCAGTCAATGTTCTTAGGGCAAAACTGGCGTCCATGGTACCTGATCCTGGCTGAAATACATATTGACACCCAGAGACAGCACACTCTTGGCGGAGCCTGAGGTCAATCACGCGTTCGAAGAGCTTCATGGTGTGACACATGATTTTGATCCCTCTATAACTACCGCATTCCTGAACACATTTGTATATAGGGGTGATGCAGCTAAAACGCCACTGGTTTGGCATTCTTCCAGTGTTCAAGATGCAGTTAAAGAGATCAGTAAGCATGCGCACACCAAGAAAGCCCAACGACTTCCACGCTTCGATCGGTATGTCGTCAGGTCCAACCGCTTTCCGGTTCTTCATGCGGCGAAGACAATCCTGAGTTTCGTCAGGTGATATTGGGGCAACCAGTCCGAGATTAGGAAGCGGCTCGGGAGGAAGACTACATGATTGGGTGCTGATTGTTTAGCAGCTCCTGAAAGTAGCCTCTCCATCTCTCCTATGCTGGATCTCTCAAATAAACAGCGGAAATTAAAAATGTACCTATCTTCTTAATTAACGTCTACTACTTAATTAACGTAGAGAGATAAATCCATTCGTCCAAATAGGAAATTTTAAATTTCCTTTTTGGACGAATGGATTTATTTTCACCATTTTCCCCTTATCGAGATGAGAATTTTCGTAATTAATAGCTTTTTGTGTGAAAGAGTTTATATTAATAATTTCGTGTTTATTTTTTAATGAGCTTTTCAATTTTTAAGAGTAAGGCTGATACGACTAGCTAATATCGTAATAAATATTTTTTGTAGAAAAATAAATTACCGAATCTTGTAGTCTTAAAAAAGTATAAGTAGGCCACTTGTAGCATATAATTGTGAGAATATCTTTTTTATTTATGATAACATTGCTTTCATTATACTCGTAACTCTACTCTTGTAAGTTGTAGTAGACGACAATGAAAAGTAGCTTTTGTG
Organism: Boloria euphrosyne; assembly: GCA_951802675.2. Classification (NCBI taxonomy): domain Eukaryota; kingdom Metazoa; phylum Arthropoda; class Insecta; order Lepidoptera; family Nymphalidae; genus Boloria; species Boloria euphrosyne. The sequence goes on from OX637877.1 coordinate 9,226,824, forward strand.
GATACCGTTAAAGAGCTTGGAATATCATCATCATATCGATGTCGGCGTGGAATGGTCACAGACACTGATGTGCTTATTAAATGCTGTTAGGGTATACCTTTAACAAATATGAATTATAGTTATAATGTAACATTTTTAGGTAATGAAAATACATATACGATTTATTATAGGTATTTTAATAATAATTACAGATGTTTTTAACAATTAAGTAACTTAGCGTTCAATTTTACAAGAATAACCTGTCATTAGAACTTTTTTTCAGGTAATTCTAATACCATTGTGGTGTAGAAAAATACTTAATTACTTTATTATTCAAGACCTAAAAATGTGACACATGATGATGGAATCATATGAAAGTTTTGCTAATTATGATTCGAATAAAACCGTCATATATAACTTCTCGTATGGTAATGATATGATAAGTGAAGAGGATAACAACACAAGTGTTAACAAAACAAATTCATCATGGAGTTTCGATGGCACTTGTTCACCAACATCACCGGGCAGCTTCTTATCGACACCATTTTTTCAATTTTGTGTATACTTTATGTACTGCACTGTGTTTATTATTGCTTTAATTGGCAACGGACTAGTATGCTTCGTAGTGCAGAGTTCGCCGCGGATGAAGACTGTAACAAATTACTTTATAATGAACTTAGCCATTGGAGATATTTTGATGACATTATTTTGCGTGCCCTTCTCTTTTGTGTCGATGTTGGTGCTCAGATACTGGCCTTTCGGCATTGTTATGTGTAAAATAGTGAACTATTCTCAGGCAGTGTCCGTGTTAGTTAGTGCCTACACTCTCCTCGCTATATCCATTGACAGATATATGGCCATTATGAGGCCATTACATCCCAGGCTAGGCACAACTGCTGCTAAGCTAGTGGTGGCAGCGGTCTGGGGAGGTGCTTTGTCAACAGCTGCTCCTATTATTATTGTATCACAAATACAAAGACCGACTGAATGGCACGAATATTGTAAAGCGTGAGTATATCCATCCCTAGGTGTCTAATCATCCTTTTATGTAACATAGCTTTTTACAGGTTACTCTAAAGAAAGTTGATTTTATTCAAATCTCTTTAACTGTTTCAGTGTTGAAGGCTAGTAAGCAATTTCGTATTTTAAAAGTGCAGTCCAATGTAAAGCGAAAAAAAATCACCTTTAAAGAAAATGAAAAAAAAACTATCTTTGTTACGGTAGTTTTTACTAAATATACTTTGACACAATTTTAAATTACGAAATTCTCAAGTCACATTTCGTGAAAATGAATAAGTTTAATATCGTCGCAGTAATGTTTGCCTCGAATGATTTTGCAGTGATATTTGCCTTGAGCACTGGGCGAAAGTTGGGCAAAGCGAGCAATACTCTTGCGCGCTTATGGTCCTTCAATTTGGTTTACCGCTAGCTGCGTTAGTGTGTACTTACGCACGCATAGCTCATGTGGTGTGGGGTGGACGACCCCCAGGAGAAGCTCAAACGGCAAGAGATATGCGTATTCAGCATGCCAAACGTAAGGTATTATAAAACTTTTGTTTATTTTACTTAATTGATACATATAATAATACATTTATTAGTAGCTTTGTTAAATATTTTCTATTTTTTTCAGATGATTAAAATGATGGTAGCGGTGGTAATCGTTTTTACCGTATGCTGGCTTCCCTTAAATATATTTATTGTACGTTACCTTTTAATCTATTAGTAAGTACTAAAGTATCTATTCACAATAGGAATATATGCTAATGTTTGACGTAGATTTTATGGACCGTCCACGAAACAGACGAGGCGTGGGCGACGTGGCCGGGCATGCCCTACGTGTGGTTCGTGGCACACTGGCTGGCGATGTCGCACTGCTGCTACAACCCCATCATATACTGCTACATGAACGCCAGGTACCGGCGAGGATTTAAACAGGTATATGATAATAAAACTTAACCTTAAATTATAATTAATAATAAATAGTTTTTGGATATTGAAAATGCCGATGAACAATTTAATAAATTGTGTTTTTGATTGCGTTGTTAACACAGCAAATCTCATATCGGCACCTCGAGTCCACAAGTTCAATTGTGGTGTGGGCCTGTGTTGCGTCTTATTCATACAAGTCAACGTTTTTATTTTATTGTTGGGGAAATGCATTGACGCATATCACAAGTAGTATCCGTCTTAATGGGGCGCCGCAGGATCGCTTGAGCATTTAACTACGTCGCCCCGACGACGGCCCGGAAGGTCTGCCAAGGCAGACCACACATCCAATAGGGTATCTCTACAGTCTACTCTGCTATCCAGAGAAGTACCAGGAGCAACCTACCTGACACTACGCCCACCGAAGTGGGCCCTCCCTGCACCGCCCACTGAAGTGGACCCTCCCTGCACGTTTCTTGGCTTCGCGCCTGGCCCAATTGCTGGACGCTACTGAGCCCCCCACCACGACAAGGTGAAGGCACGTTATGGGGCTACAAGTCAACGTTGAGCCAACCAAGCGTATGCTAGCCGAGTTTCTTTTATTTTTAACTAGCAATTCCCGCGGCTACGCCCGCGTTCTAATCACTATTAAAAAATAGGAATTGGTGGTAGAACGTTGAAAATTCTTCAAAATTTCCAAAAAATTCTTCGCTTCTTGTAAGAGCTATTGTTTTGGGGGTCTATATTAAATACAAAATACGTTACAGTCATGGTTTTTAAAAACATTTAAAATACAGATTTTTTATGCAGCGGGTTTTTTATTATATTATATATATAAAAATGAATAGCTGTCCGTTAGTCTCGCTAAAACTCGAGAACGGCTGGACCCATTTGGCTAATTTTGGTCTTGAATTAATTGTGGAAGTACAGAGAAGGTTTAAAAGGTGAAGTACCTAGGGATGAACCCGAGCGAAGCGAGTATGATTCGCTAGTATATTATATTTATTAACCGACTTCAAAAAAGGAGGAGGTTATTTTCATACTATATTACATAGTGTTGTATATATTTACTTCGCACCGCCCGGTATATATTTGACTTGATTATATGAATTACCATTGCACGCACCATGGCAACCGTCATAACATGATACGTCAAACGCCGTTAATTTTATAAAGTTTTTTTAAATTTCCTTACATTTTTTCGATATAGTACGTTGTCCTTAAAAGATAAACATATGCCATTGCGGACTTTTTTGTAGACCTATATAAGATACACAATTCCACCATACATTATTTTGTTATATCTCAAAGGGTTTAGGCAGCGTTTTCGTTGAAAGCTCCCAGACGGCTTATTTTTCTCCGACACCTCCAACATATATCATTATATTTAAGCTAATGTATACAAAAACTTGACAAATTATATACTAAAACCTTCCTAGAGAACCATTCTATCCATGGGTGAAACCTGCATGAAAATCGGTGCAGTAGATTTTGAGTTTATCGCGAACAGACAGACAGACAGACAGACAGACAGACGCAGCGGAGGACTTTGTTTTATAATATGTATAGATCATGCTATACTTATTATAATTTTGTCGCTCTCAGAAACTGCCGCCCGGTGCGGTTGCCCTGGTTTGCATGATCCGGGGTTGTCTGTAGCTAAGCTTCATGTACGAAATAATACTTATTTTTTTTTACATAAAATAGTTATAAAAACTTGTGATATTGTTGTAGTTAATTACTTATCGTATTTTTAGGTGCTGGGAAACTTTCTGCCTTTTTTAGTAACCCATTCATTTAGAATGAGGCAACGTTCAAGCATGTGTGACGGTATACCCATGTCAGGTAAGCTTTTTAATACTCATAAACTATTAATTTAATAATCTTTATTCCACTAAACCGACCTTTTTATTAACATTACCTACCTTAGCACAGGTTTTGTTGTATCTTGCTGCTCTAACCGAGCATACAATATTACTTACAAATTAATGTTTATTTATTAAGTACCTACGGTAATTTGATGGCATTTCTTACGAGTATAAGCTAACTGCTGTATGAAGTTAGTGTAGTCTATGGACTATCGTGACAATATAAATTAAGAACTAACTTTTTATCCTTTAACGAACACTTTTTAAATGTAATAATGAAAGTAGCTCGCTAAGGCTAATATGTAGCTGTGTATATGTAATATGAACTGTGTATATGTAGATGTTTTATTACATACTAACCTTGAAAAGGATTCATGAATAGTACCTATTTTTGGCATAAAAATAACCTAATGTCCTTTTCGCCTGAATCCTAATTCATTCCTTTCACAAAATGGGTAAAAATCAATAATTCGCAATTACATTGCTTGATGTTCATTTAAAAAGAAGGTTACAATATAAGCCTAATGTAATTTAGGTCTACGCGTCCATTTACTTTTGAGCAATACACAATACAACAACCTACTTCCATAATAAAATGTACGACGACATAATAAATACTACTTTTTAACTTTTTTTAATACTTTTTATGCGAAATATTTTTCCAATTTTTATACCTACTAACTCTTAGCTCATTGAAAACGTTGATTAGACTCAAGGACAGTTCGAGGTGCAATTTGCAAGACTAATTAGTAATTTAACGGGCTTAAAATTCAGCGCAACATAAAATGTTATATCTCATAAAATGATAATTTAATTACAAAATTTTCAAAAGAATTTAATATTTAGTGTTACGTCAAAGAACATACTTAAATCAAAACATGACTTAATTATCACTGCATATTATAAAACAAAGTTCCATGTCGAGTCAGTTGTTTATATGTTTGCGATAAACTCGGAAACTGCTGAACCGATTTCCGTGTGGTTTTCACCAGATGTAGGTATAATTCGTAAAGTTCGCTGAAATATGAAGATAATTGTTAAGGATGTCCGAAAAAATCATGCCGGTATGGAGCTTTATTGTGTGTAATAGAATGCATTCTTCTTAAAACATCTTATAAGTACCTCTAGGTGCCTAGGTACGTACATAGGGACGCACCCGAGCGAAGCGAGGGCAAGTCACCATTTACACCATATTTCAAGATAAATTGTATTTAAAGAACTTTGTTTCTGTAGAACACATGGGAATGACTGGTATAACACGTCATGGGAGCAGCACGAGTCGCCTGCAGCGGGCTGCAACGTGCTCCTCCAACACGTCGTACCGTGCGAATACCCTGTATAGAAACGCAATCACTCCGCCTGCTCAAGCACTATCAGTGCGCGCACAATTCCAATAAAATATTAAATAATACATACTTGAATGAAAAATGTGTAAAGTTAAATTATGTGGGCTTAGGGAATGTGTACAGGTTTTTATAAAAAGTTACAGTAAATAGAGTTATACTTTGTTCATCTTTCATGAAAAGAAGATTTTAAAAAAAATATTTGACTGAAGTCCTTGATAGGGTATTGGCGTGCGTAAAGGCTTGTTTATACGAATATATAAGATATTATATATTCTATAAGAGGTACATACGAAAGGGAGGCGAAAGTTTTATAATAATTAAGGTTTCCAATGCATAATCAATATACATACATATAATAGGCAAATAGGTGATATTTTAGTACCTACGTAGTAGTATTAGTAGTAGTAGTAAATGTTATATCTAGTATAAGTAACTGTAAGATATTGAGCTGATGAGTAATATATAGATGGATATTATTTAAATTTAATTATATATTAATCAAAAATACTTATAAATGTTAAAAATAAAAAGTAATTTGTAGCATCCAAATGTATTCATCGAATATAATTGGTACCTTTACCTCACCTTTATTCATCGAATGAAGCTTGGGCTTTTGGAATGTTTCCCGGTGTTTGCACTTTATTATATTTGAACTTATTTTAGGTAATCTATCTTCAACTTGTCACTTTCACTTTGTTAGCAACACTAAGTAATGAATTTTTGGGTAATATTATAATTGGTATTCGTAGAAAAATATATTTATGCATGTCAATACTATGTTCATCTAATATTAGGTAAGTGAACTTTTACTTACCTATTATCCTGATATATATTCGTAATATTTGTGGTGTAATGTTTATTGGAATAAAAATAATTATTTACTTTGACTTTGCATTTTTGGGAACCCTTTTTTCGAAAATAAAAGGAGTCTGTGCAATTCAAGATACTCCCATTGAAGTTGAAAATGGAAATTGCTATACGGTATACCTACTAATTTGTGATATAAAATAAACGTGTATGCTAAGTTTAATCAAGACGGATTAGATTTGAGGTATAACGAATTACCTAAGTGAGTTTATTATTTAATATGTTAGTTTAGATTAGTTACGAAGTAAGAATGTACTGAACTTGACACGAACATTCGTTTGTCATCAGCAAATGCAGAGTTTCTACAATTCCACACCTATAAGAGATTAAATTAAACCAAATAGGTTAAGTTGGGTGTCTCAGCAGCTTCGCGTCACGGAGATGAAGATGCTGAGGTGGATGTGTGGCGTAACGCGTGTTGACCGCATACGCAATACCATCATCCGAGGTAGTCTCGAGGTCCGTGACGTAGCGGATAAGCTCCAAGAGCGTCGTCTAAGGTGGTATGGCCATGTCGCGCGCCGGTCTGAGAACTATATTGGAAGGAAGTGCCTTGATATGTCTGTTCCTGGAGTTAGGCCTCCTGGACGCCCAAGAAAGCGATGGCTGGATGTCGTGAAGCAGGACATGAGAGGCAAAGGACTTATCCTGGATGACACTAAAGATCGTGCAAAGTGGAGTAGGCTTAGTCGAAAGGCAGACAATGGCAACAATAGCCGGGAATAATGCCAGGCTGAAAAAGAAGGTCAAGTTGGGTGTTACGGCTTATGTGTGTATTCAGCCCTTTTTAGCGTCCCACTGCTGGGCACGGGCCTCCCTTCAATGAAAGGGGGATCCAGGCCATAGTCCGCCGCGGAATAAATATCAGAGGTGCAAGACACGGATTGAACCCGCATCACTCGGTTATCCAAGCGAGCGGCTTAAATTTAGAAAAAATCTGTCTATAAATTAATTTTTATTAAACTTTTTATTATGAAATTTTACTAGTTAAGTACCTTAGTAATAGTTTTATTACTAAAGAAAATTTAAGATTAGAATATTATAGAAAGTTTAAAAGCAGCAGCATAGGAATGTCTTTAAAAAATTAAAGCTCATTCCGCGAATCGATGGCGCCTTGCTTGTAAATTCGTTCTATAAATTGCGTTCAAACAAGAGTCGTAAAGATTAGTAACTAAGTAATTAATTCTGTCATTTACCTACTTGACGATTCAGTTTATATAAATTTAAAATTATACATTATACATCAAAAATTACATTGCAATCCCAGTTTCTATATTGTTAAATATAGTAGTAGTAGTAGTAGCGTTCTTAATATGTCGCTTAAACTATTCAAAGTTATAGGAATTTTCCAAATAACTTTTTCTATTTAGAAGTCAAGTAGTTTCTCTGAAAGTTTCCAGACTCTCACACACAATACTTATTACATTTTATGTAGGTACTACACATTTAAGAATGACTTTATTTAAATACACAAGATTGTTTCATATATTATGCATTGCTTTTAAATATTATTCAAACAAATAAGTCACTTTATTTCTATGAAACTTTTGTAGCTTTTAACGGATTGGCGCTATTTAAGGATGGTAATTAAATAATTTTTATCCATCTACTTAAATAATTTTTATCAATTTTAACCATAGCAGCTTCAAATGTAAGAGTTGAAGACATTGAATGCATTCAAAGTTGTCGGTAATAAGATAATGAAAAATTAATCGTTAAAGTCTAGTGGGCTTTAACTATTTGAAATATATGATATAAAAATTAGTTATGCAGGTTACTTGTTTGAAGCCGTCGCTACTAGGCACGGGTCTCTCTTGCAATAGAAAAATATTGTAATGTGATGAATTACCAAAGTGTTCTTGGGCTTTCAATAAAAGCTTATTTTCAACCGACTTCCAAAAGGAGGAGGTTATCAATTCGTCTGTATTTTTTTATGTTTGTTAGCTCATAACTTTGAACTGGGTATAAACCGATTTTGATGATTCTTTTTTTATTTGAAAGGTAGTGCTTCCTGTGTGGACTGGTGTGTGTTGATGATGTTGCGGTCCCATTTTAATATTTTCCAGTTCTGACAATGGCATCCATGAGAAAACCATAAAAGTCTTAAATTTGCATTAAGTATTTGCGCGACAAATGGACGAATAACTCAATATCACGCCAACCGATTTCGATGATTCTTTTTTTAATGGAAAAGATATACTTTAAGGGTAGTTTGATGAGAGTTTAGTAAAGTCGGTGCCAGCCAAAGCAAAATAACCCTAAATAGATACATATTTGATTAATCTATCAATTTGTAAACATAATCAAAATACCTGCGACTCCAAAATTAACAAAGTCCTTAAAAGTATTATTTTCTACTTTTTAGTTTAGATTTATTAAGTTTGGAAGTCGGCATTATAAATGAAACTACCTTTTCGGATTTTGTCGCGGATTTATTTTGATTTTTAGTTCCCGACGCGACGTTTCGAATGCTTTACAGCAATCATGGTCACGGGAGAGACCATGTTTAGTTTCATTTATAATGTCAAATATTCGCGTAAATCTAAGAAAGTATAGTGAACCGGGGTTATTGCAACTTCGGGGTTATTGTGTCTAATCATTTTATCTTCCTTCACAAATCGATTTATGAGAAACTACACTACTAGTTAGATAGAGAAACTAATGCTTAAAAAAGTGGATTATAGAGTGTGCTTCTATCGCGTCTACTGTTTTACTGATGGCGTATTTTTATCATTAAACATTTTTTTGTTCAGTGTTCTGGAAACTTACTGTTGTATTTTATTTCATAAAATTTTACTGCGAGCCTTATTGAATAAAATTTTCTGGTAAGAAAAATTAGAATGAATAAGTCCTTGTTAATTGATAATTAATTTCTTTCTCTGCCGTAGTTCTCTAGAGTTATTTATATAGATACATTAACCCCGCGAAAATTGTTACACGGGGTTATTGTGTCTACAAAGAAAGACACAATAACCCCGCTGATTTTAGTATGGAAATAAAATTTTAATTTAAAATTAGTGATGCCAACGTATTTTTATCGATAAAGTGAAAGTGAACAGACTTTCCAAGTAAATGGTAGGTAACAGGTAATTTTTTTAAAAAATATTTACATAATTACACCTATAAAATAATATACCTAAAAGTGACCTAATATTTTTATTTATTTAAATCAGCCAACGGTTGGTGGGGAAATCGGTGGACATACCTACATAAAAAACATATATACAGTGGAACATATAACCTTCTCCTTTTTTGCAGTCGGTTAAATATATATGAAAACGTGTTTTACTCAAAACTAGCGGGACCTGCGGCTTCGCTCGCGCTTAAAATTACAAAAAATATTTTTGGTTTTATGCTATATCTCATAACGTACCAACGATTGATTTCCCACTTAGTTTAGTATAATTTTACTACTGCTCTATCGCCGTTAGATGCTGGCATAGAATATCACCACCCCATTTCTTGTCGAGGGTGTTTAAAAGGCGACTAAGACATAAACAACGGAGGATGGGTGGCAGTATTTTCTAGTACAATTTTTCAAGTACAACTAAATGCAATCGTCAATGACGACTCGACCTGGCATCACTGAACATGCGCACACGAAGCTATATTCCTTAAAATTAGTATGATGAGGTGAATCTATGTATGAGGACATTAGTAGAGCCATACATTACTCCAAAACCGACATTACGTCATGGGAGACTCCAAAATGAAACTAGACAAACGAGAAGGCGACGAGCTGAAAGCGGGGCAAATTGGAATTTCAAATTTAGATGTGGAAACCATCGGGGGTATTTACTAGCACATTTTATGGAAGGTAGAAGAAAAGGAGGGACTCTTAGAAAAGGATGTACTCCTTTTTCAAGTTACGAAATGACAGGAAGTGGACGTGGATAAGCCCTGATGGTACAATTAAAATGAGACTTCATTATGTAGATGAAGGAAGAAAATATTCAGTAACTAGTGACATACCTCGCTTCGTTCGGGTTCTTCCCTAGGTATCCCTAGGTATACCCAGGTCCCTAGGTATTTTTTACAAACTTTGTTTTTTTTTGCTTATTATTAAAACCTTCCTCCTCCTTCCTTTTTTCGACGAAGTCACAGATATCTTCTCATGGCGATACATCTTATTTGAAATATCCCGTTACACCTAGGAGCATGTCTTTCTGCCCAAAGCTGGGGTTTGTAGCCGTTTGAGCGAATGACCTGTCAATCTTGATCTGTAAATTTTTTTCATAGAGTAGTTGGGATCTCAAACCATAGAATACGCAGGGAAAGTCATCTTTGATTTTGCCCTGACGTATCGATTAATACAATTAGTACCGAAACAGAGTACCGGATATTGAAGACCATACATTTTCCTGACTCTGACTACGTACCCGGATAACTGTCAGATATCAGTTGGGGCCACCCGGGTCCATCTAACCCTTGCCTGGTACGTTCAAAGGTGCCCATAGCCACCTTCTTTTTCTCTTCTCAGCCCATATACGTCCACTGCTGGACATAGGCCTCCCTCAAAGATCCCCACGACAAACGGTCTTGCGCCCTCCGTATCCATTGGGGTCCAGCGACTTTAACTAAGTCGTCGGTCCACCTTGGGGGAGGCCTGCCCACGCTTCGCTTTCAGGTTCGTGGCGGCCACTCTAGAACTCTTGCGTCCCCATCGACCATCCGTTGTACGAGCAATGTGCCCCGCCCATTGCCACTTGAGCTTGGATATTCGGTGGGCTATGTCGGTGACATTGGTTTTTCTGCGTATCTCCTTGTTTCTAATACGATTACGCAGGGAAACTCCGAGCATAGCCCTCTCCATTGCTCTCTGTGTGGCCTTTAGCTTTCTTATGAGGCCCATCGTGAGCGGCCACGTTTCTGTGCCGTATGTCATCACTGGCAACACACACTGATCAAACCTACTTGGACAGTTTGTCCAAGGTATACATACAACCCTATTACCATACCTCATCAACAACTTCAAGCAACATAGAGTCACTGATAGAAACTGGAGTGGTTGAAACATGGACATTCGACATAATTTTCGTTTTTAAAATGTTTATTTGAGACCAACTCGCTCGGGGACTTTATTGAGGTCGTTTAGCATAATACTGAGGTCCTCCACGGTCTCAGCCATGACCAGCTATATATCGTCGGCAAATCGGAAGTGAGTGATGTACTCGGCGTTGATATTGATTCCGAGTCTGTTTCAGTCCAGGACCTTGAAGACATCTTCCAATGCAGCCGTAAACAATTTCGGCGAGATGACATCACCCTAATGTACTCCTTGCTGCAATTGGATGGTTCTAGAGTTCCGATCCTGAAGTTGGACTGAAATAAGGGCGTTTTCAAATAGACACTTCAACACTTCGATATACCAGTGGTCCATCTGCCACCGTTGGAGAGACTGCAGCACAGCCAAGGTCTCTATCAAATCGAAGGCTTTTTTGTAGTCCACAAACGCCAAGCAAAGAGGCAAGTTACATCCCTCGGTCTTTTGTATAATACCGCAGCGTATGTGTGTGGTCTACGGTACTGAAGCCTTTACGGAAGCCAGCCTTTTCGGGAGGCTGGAAGTCGTAAACCTGCTATCTAGACGGTTCGTGATGACTCTCGAAAACAGCTTGTAGACATGTCTAAGAAGCACTATGGGAAGTTCTTTAGCAAGGTATAATCGCGTTTTTTAAAGTACAGTACCATAGAGCTTCTGCTCCATGCTCGTGGGGCCGTACTTTGGAATATGACAGAATTAAATAGCTTCTGAATGGCCTCAAGGATCGGTTTTCCACTCGCCTTCAGAAACTCTGTCATAATTCCATCTGCACCCGCTGCTTTGTTGTTTTTGAGCTGTGTGAGAGCCATCCTAATCTCGCTCAGGCTAACGTCCGAGATTTCTTCGGTATAGTGTCAGGTAAGTCCGGTCCAGACTGATGGGTTGTCGCGTTGATGCAAATTGCTGTCCATAAAATCTTTCGATCTCGCCCATAAGCTCAGGATTAGATGAAACGATCTTACTGTCGTTACGAGCCGGCTTTATCCAATAGACAGATCGCTCGTTAAAAATTTTGGAGCCTTTGTTTCGCTCTATAGCGTCCATAATACTCACAGTATTAAAAGTGCGAAGGTCACGTATTAGGGAATTTTTTAATTTTTTTTATACTATATAAGTGCTTGACTACGTTCCGCCTGATGGTAAGTGGTATCGCAGTCATAGATGGTAAGTCGCACTAATTCAGTAGCCACCTATTCACTCTAGCCCAGAAGGCACATAATGTATTAATCGGACGGAAACACTGAAGCAGGCAGGTTGTTCCGATCCTTAGCCGCACGTATAATAAATGACGTAGCGAATTGCTTCGTCGGGACGGATGGAATGTCTACGACATAACGATGGAGACTAGCAGATCGGGTCGCCGGATAATAGAAAGGGATAGGGGAATTAGGTCGTGTAGTTCCTGCGCACACTCACCGAAATGCAACCTATAGAGTACACATGCAACCTATAGAGTACACAAGCAAGCAAGCAAGGGCTGGCAACCCTACGTCGGTTATCGAGGCTTTGTAAGTTGGCTTTTACCAGCGTAGGGCTACCAATAAGCCTCTGCGCACGCGTCTCAATCGAGTCCAAGGCCGACAGATGGCATTCCGCAGCACCAGCTTAAATGTGACTACAGTGACTACATGAAATACACGCAAGACCGTACTTGAGCTTTATATAAATTAATAAGCTGTCCCGGTGTGAAAAACTGACAGACCTTTGCGAGGATGCCAACTTTCCTCGCTTCTACATTAGCCTTAGACTCGATGAACCGCCCGTAGTTCATGTTGGGGGTAATGTCCATCCCCAGTACCTGCAGACGGTCAGTGTATTCCAGAGGCATATGTCAGAAAGTAGGAGTCAAGGTTAAAGGACTCCTTTTTGTGGTGAACAGGCACGCCTATGTTTTGGTGGCGTTAAAACTCACAAGATTGGCATCGCCCCAAGTGGAGACTGCCCTGAGTGTGACATTAAACCGCTTTACCATGGCCTCTCTTTCGGACTGAATTTGATCTCTACTGGCCCGAGGATTCGGTAGGTATCTCTCTTCAACAGTGCTGTCGTCTGCGTACCCATAGATAACGGGTATAAGCAGATCGGTAATATGCAAATGGAACAAAGTGGCAGAGAGAACAGGTACCTGAGGAACTCCAGAGTTGGTCTTTAAGAGTTGTGATGAACAACCCTCAACCACAACTATGAGTGGTCACTCAGGAAAATTTTAATCCAGCCAATCAGGTCAGGAGATATGTTATAGGCTGAAAGCTTGCTTATAAGGCTAGCGTGCCAGACCCTGTCATAGGCCTTTGAGACATCAAGATAAACGGCAATCGCCTCCCCGCCTCGCTCAAAAGCGTCGCCAAAAGTGTGATTGGCATACACTAGAAGGTCCCCAGTCGACCGATTCCGACGAAACCCATATTGTCGATCACTGAGGAGATCGGTATGCCATAAGACGAGTGTTCAATAACGCCCCATAATCTTGCAGAGTATGGAGGTGATTGAGATCGGACGATAATTGGCAGGGTCGGCACGGCTACCTTACTTGGGCACTGGTTGCACGTTGGCAAGCTTCCAGGATTTTGATACTATACCAGTCTTAAGAGAAATGCGGTATAGACGTGTCAGTATCGGAGACAACTCGGGAGCACATATTTTAAGCACTATCGCTGGTATACCATCAGGACCACTGGCTTTATTCACATCTAGACGATACAATACTCTCTTTACCTCATTATCAGTTGGATGGAGATTTCAGCCATTGAGAATTCGCAGTGAGATAGATGTGGTGGAGTAGCATTGCCAGACAAATATGAATTTTGGGCAAAAAGAGAAGCAAGCACTTTACCGCATGAGCCAGGGATCCGTCAAGTTTTACCAGCGTTGGCTATGAGGGTTGTCAGATGTTCGTCTCGACTCTCGACCGCTTTGGCAAGGGACCAAAAAGCTCTGCTGCTAGATGGTTGGGCAGAGAGAGCTTTGCGTCATTATGTGTAATTCGGTCAAGACGAGCCTTCTTTAATGTGTTTTTGTAGGACTTGGTGGCTAAGTTAAAGGCTCTCTTCTTGAATCTCACATCCGGAGCTTTGCGGTCTTGAGCGTCAACCCAGGCAAGGTAAGCTTATGCTTTTCAGCAAAGGTGCATTCGGAATTAAACCATGGGCGAGCTTTGCCACCAACGGATACATCGGTGCATGGGATAAAGTATTCCATCACTTGTACCACATCAGTTATAACAACCGCACATTTAGACGGATCGGGAGAAAAGAAGCAGACCTGCCGCCAAGGAAAGGATGCAAAAAAAGAGTCGCATCTCATCCCAATCTGCTGACTTGTGTGGCCATACTCGTCTAACACCAATAGAGTCGTTAAATGGTGGATAAAAAGACATACAGTTTACACCAGACAGTTGTCAGAGCTACCCAATGGGGATGAAACCTGGATGTTATATCTATCTGGATCAGTTGTCAGCAGAAAGTCCAGACAATTAGCTGTGTGGCCGTCTACATCGACTACCTTTGTTGCTTGCTCAATCAACTGGGAGAGTCCAAGTGACACCGCATACTTCCACGCTTCTCATGGTCCGTCTTCTGGTATGGGAACAGCCAATCTTCATGATGGGCGTTAAAGTCCCCTAGAAAGACACGCTGCGCAGTGGGGCACCGTTGTATAGCCATATCAGCTTTCCTCACTGAGATGTTCAAGCAATCGAGTTGTCTGCTGGTCACCTGTGTGCAATTGGTAGACTCAGGAATACAGGATCTTTTCGATTCCTGTAACTACGATTACCCAAATCGTAGAGAAAGTCTATCTCATCATCATCAGGCTCATCTAAGTCCACTTTCTGTGGTTGCATTTTTTGAAAAAGGAGTTCATTATTCAGAGTCCCTCTTTCTCCATAAAACGCGCAAGTAGATGTCCCCGATGGTTTCGACAACCAAATCCAAATTGACACACTGTCAGCTCATCGCCTTCTCGCTTGCCTAGTTTCGCATTGAAGTCTCCCAAGACTCTACTAATGTCCTCATACATAGACTCCACCTCCTTATCAGGATATATCGAGGTCGGTGCGTACACTTGAATCAGTTTTAAGGAATAACATTTTGTTATTTGCAGAACAAGGTACGACACCCTGGTCGGCACGCTCCCGATATTTACCACATTGTTCAAGTGAGACTGGTGGGCGGAAAACCCGACACCACCTTGGTCGTCCTCCCGGAAATAAAGCAGGTTACCAGATTTGAGTGCTATCGAGTTCTTTCCCTTTCTTCAAACCTCCGATTATCACATAATATCCCATCGTATCCTACTCAATTTTTCCTCGAGTTCAAAAACAATTCTTCCTCGATTTCAGAAATTTATCCATCGATTCGCAGTGTGCGCGTGCTTAGTGTTGCCAGGTCAGTCGTCGTTTATGGTAGCCCGACCGCACCCGGAGATTCTTCGTACCCTACCGTTATCTAGGCCGCTACCATGACCAGGAATAGTAAGGCTGCCGGGTACTGGGGGCCGGTATTGTTTGTTAGTCATTTTGGGGGGGATTTGCCATAATCGCCACGCTTGGCATGCGGGTTGGCGATCGCGAACGCTACTTTGTTGCATCCAGTGCTAGTTAGTGCCTTTTGCGAAAAGCAGGAATCCTATGAGGCTTGGATTGTTGGCCGTGCAGCCAAGGATCCTAACGTAGTCTATCTCAAAAAGAAATTTAATGCTGCGTCTAGATCCGGCAAAACGTTAATGGTCAGGTCAAGAGATAAACATATAGGCGAGAAATTTCTAAGCTTGCCATCTGGATCACGAGCTTTTTGAACTCTCGCTAAAACCGAGAAAGGAAATTTCTGTCGATCATCTCTACCAACTTTGCGCAACCAGGATATAACACGGGCACATTCTGGAAAGGAGAAAGCAGATCTTATGTTCTCTTTTTGCATCGAATTCAACTCTTGATGACGCTGGATTGCCGGTCCCTCCCATTTTACAGTGCAATTACACCATGCCAGAAAATCACTTCAGATACGTAGAAGAAGTCACTGGTATAGTCCATCAAACAGGCAAGCTCAAGTGGCAGTAGGCGGGGCACATAGTTCGCAGAATAGACGATCGTTGGAGACGCAAAGTTCTCGAGTGGCGGCCACGTACTGAAAGGCGAAGCGTGGGCAGGCCTCCCACAAGGTGGACTGACGTCTTGGTTAAAGTAGTGGGAGCTCACTGGGTGCGGAATGCGGATGTTACATGATCAGTTGTCGTGAAAATCTTTGTGGAAGTCCTATGTCCAGCAGTGGACATATTTGGGCTGAAACGAACTACTCTATAGAACCAGTTACTGTGCATTCCTGTGATAGTATTTTTTTTGTTTCATTTCTGTAGTAAAGGATATCCTAAATACGGTCCCTAGTAAGACTCTATTACTGCACAAAGTTTAGTTAAAATTGGTTTAGTACTTTTTGTGTAAACGCATGGACGCACGATTCGCTAAGTTATTGTTTTTTATGCTTACTGATAAAAATAGGTATTGCAAGTGTAACTTAGAAGGTAGATTTTGATATAGGCTTTTCTGTAGGTCTATTTAAGACTCAAATTTCCTTCGACTTTGATTTGACGTATATCTTAAGATTTAGCCACCGCTAGCTTTCCAGGACTAGACCAATTATTTTGTTTTCCAGTGAAAATTAAACATTTTCTGCAATATAAAGAATCCCAAGTCATCACGAGTAATAAGTTATCACTACACAAAATTTGATTAAAATCAGTCCAGTAATTTTTAGGGTAAACGATAACATATAAACAGACAAAAATTATAATAATTGTTGTTTTGGGGTTTTATTCATTCAATACACATTACGTTAGTCATGTTCTTAAAAATATTTCATGTACAGATTTTTTAAATTACAGTTTGATTATATGTATAGAATTTATCGACATACAATACTTATCAGGCATAATCCCAACACTAAATTTAAAGAAAAAGCTACAATAACCCCTCTTTGATCAAAAAAAGTATTTTTAACAGAAACTAGCTTTCCTACATAGATAAAGTGCTCAAATCAAGTTCTTCAATGCCTTTTTTATCATACTCAGTGATTCCAAGCATCATATCTCTTTAAGTTTAGAAATTAAGAATGATAGTTACAATAACCCCCGATACGGGGCTATTGTGTCTAAAATCTGTCCTTGGAATTCATACCAAATTTAACAAGAATATACTCGGTGTTTTCTTATACAATTAAGTGAAAATAAATCTTAAGGATATGACAATTTAAGATATTTAAGCAATTTTCCCGTAAACTATTCAGTAGCAGAAATACAGCTTCTTCAACCTACCCTAGTCGAAAAAATTGCACTTTTTAGACGCAATAGCCCCGGTTCACTATATTATTTTGGAAGTCGGTTTTTGTTTTTTTGTTAAAAATAATTTATGTTAGTTGGTTCCTATTTTTAGTAAAACTTTTTATGGGTTACTAGGTAGGTAGGTATATCGCATGATTGATTACTTTTTAAACAATTTCCTTATATTTTTTTATATTATTTTTAGTGTGACTATACACGATTAATACATGAGACAAAGGCCATTTTCACATGTCAAATATCTTTATTTTACGCAGGTAGTGCACGCAAAAAGCTGCCAACGACTGCTTTATCAGGAATTTGCAATAAAGGGAGCATTCGAGTTTAAGTTTTATGAAACCACCTGTAAAATGTCCTGTGTAAAAGACGTTTTGTAGCATTGCAATATTTATTATCTTAAATAAAAACAATGCTAAGTCTAGACTATACTCTATACTTACAATAATATTATTTTATTGCATTGTAAATGTCATAGACTTTTCTAACTTCTAATTATTGAACAATGGCTATTTCATAATAGCAAAAGGCTTTTCGCTTAAAAGATGTTCTGAAAGAGGAAATTGCGCATCGACAGTGGAGAGCTACAACTCTAGTCCACAATTGTACAATGCTTTATTGATTAAAAAAGGGTTGGATTTAATATTTGTAGGTAAAAAACATTTGTATGGTACAACTCTGTAAAGTTAAATTTCACTAACTTAGAGTAGGTATAAGAAGATAGAAAACTTTAAGCTAACTTTATAATCAAATTAATATCCACTACTTTATAAACAAATAGTATACCTAAATATTGAAATTGAAATTCTGTATACTTAAATGGAATTCAATTATCTAAGAAAAGTTACTTAGTTAAAAGTTTCTTTAGCCGGCTGACTGTTTACAAATGAACCCTGTAAATAAACTTTCATCGTAGCTTTCCTTAATGAAATGTCAACCACTTGAGCATATTTAGTCTTTATCCCAGAAAAATATATGGTTCCCGTAGGATAGATTTGTTTTTGTTTTTCACTGGGAACGAACCCGAGCGAATCTAATTAATTATACCTAATACCTATCTTACTCGTAGAATTGGTTCTAACGAGTAAATAATAACTTGTACCTAATTCGTTTGTGAAATCTCGTCATTTATTGTTATTTGTATATTATTATTTGTATAGCGCTCATTGCTCAACAGGATAAGAGTGATAAGAGGCTTAATTTTTTACTAGCGACTTACCCCTAGCATCCTTTTTTTATATCTTACTTTCCCAGGTAAAGAATAATTATTGGTCAGCACTCTAATGGTCGTATGCAATATTCTTTTTGTTATTCAGTTTTAGTTATTCACACAGGATGGTTCTAGTTATGGAATTTTGATGGGATTGCAAATGCCCTTCTCATTAATTTTAATATAATATAAAGTCAGTTAGACTCGGGACGCGGTCGTGGCAATTGCAATACAATTATATTTGTAAAAATCTTAATCATACATTAGTAGTGTAATTTCTTTGAAATAAAGTTAGTGTGGTGAAATTATTTTTTTTAAAAAGACACAAGGGGTGCGCCGCCTAACAGTTCGAATACATCCGTAATATAATACATATTTTAAGTAATATATGCTTCCTTCATTCAGTAATTTTGTACGACTACGAGTCTATATTTTAAAGTGTACCTTTATATAATTGAGGCTTGTAGGGGAGCATACTCGTACCTACCTAGATAATTCTTTTGATTTTTTTAAGTCTCGACGCGAAATGAATGAAAACAGAGGTGTTATGTAGAGTCGAAGTAGCATTATGACATAAAAGTGGTTGTTTTTGTTTTTAAGATATAATTTGGCACATTGACTAAAAATCATAATAATACCTACGTATATAATACATACACACAAAACGCATATTACCTTTTCACAGAGGGATTTGAAGCCGGTAGTTCGTAAATTTCTGAAAATCGTCATGTCGTGGCTTAATTAAATCTATGCTTCTGCGACGCTTTAGAAAAGTTAAAAGTCCTTTGAACCGTTAATTAAATTAGAAATTCTCTTCAATTTCTCTATTTTCAATTAGAAAATATGAATTCTGATGAGACTGAGTACTTTAGCAAGAAGGATTTAAATGTAAAGATCATATTTATTGTTCTCTTATAATATGACGATGACACTATTATTATTCAAACTATAAGTAAGTTAAAATAAATTAAACGGTTTTCATAATTTAGCAGTAAAATAAAAGTAGCCTATGTAAGTCCTTATAACATAAGCTATCTGCGAGTGAAAAAGTTTAGCGATTTTTTTAATATAATTACCGTATAAACTTTCAAATGGCTTTAGTGAAAAGCTGTTAATTTGAAATTAAGACACATGTACACTTATATTTTATTTATATGTATCTACTGGTGCGATAGTTTATGTGTGTGAATGAATGTCTCTTTTCCACTTAAAATGTAGAAGATAGCTGATAGAATAAAGATAGCTCATGCCCTTGAGTAATATAGTGTTATGCTAAAAATAAAGTCTTCGACAAGATATATCTTACGGTATATTACAGTACCTACCTATATTATAAGTATATACAATTATAATACATATTGCGTCTAGCTACGAAGCTAGAGTATTTTACTAAGCACTTTAAAATAAAAATATACATTTTATTATAATAAGTTTAAATATCGATGATCGATTTGAAAAGCTCAACGTTTCAATGGTAATCTTTGTAATTTTTAGAGCAATCTAAACATATAAAAGCAAAAGGTAAGTCACTCATCAAGAAATATTGAAAACCGCTTGACGTATAAGTAAATGTAAAATTTTGCAGGAAGGTAGGTACTAGGTAGTTTCTAGTTAAAAGACGTCTGCTAAGAACGGGTTTTGCGACAGAGCTGGATTATGAAGGTCTTAGGGCTCTCGCAAGTTTGTATCAAAGTCCTTCTTAAAATTATGGACTTTCAAAGCTCAAAAAATGTTATATAAATGTATTAATTTTTTTGGTTCATTTAATTACATGATCTCGTAAACTTTTATTCATAATCTAAACAAACATTAGAATTCCAAGGTCCAAAATTCCAGGCGCTCCATTAGAAGTAGCGACCTCATAGGAATAATACACATTAAGGAAATTACATGCCGATTAAATGATTGTTTTCTGCAATATAATTACTGAAATGAAATACCTCATAGCTTAATGGAATTGGCAGTGACGGGATCCCCTATCGGGAAGTTGTAGGGGTTAACTTTAAACCAATAAAGGCAAATTTTAATCTGTTATAAGGTGGGTGGACCGCCACTCTAACAAATAAATAGTTATTATTCTTTTAATTATTGAATAATACACTACACTTTAAAATATTTTATATAATTGCAGGGTAATATGATTACCTATTTGTTAAATTTATTTATTAGTTTTTTTCTTTTTTATCGTAATTATTCACATTAAATATAAGAATATATTCGTATAAATGTGTAAAAATAAATTCAAACAACCTTTATATCAGTTATGATATTATAATACTTAGGTATCTGAAATTATTTTTAGTGTTGATGACCTACCTATTCTGTTTTAGAAACAATGTATTTAGGTATACTGATCGTGATTGCATCACGGGAAAACCACTTGACAGATTTTCAACCGACTTCCAAAAGGAGGAGGTTATCAATTCGTCTGTATTTTCTTTTTTATGTTTGTTAGCTCATAACTTTGAACTGAAACTAAAAAGTAGAAAATAATACTTTTAAGGACTTTGTTAATTTTGAAGTCGGTGCCAGCCAAAGCAAAATAGCCCTAAATAGATACATATTTGATTAATCTATCAATTTGTAAACATAATCTGGCTGGCACCGACTCCAAAATTAACAAAGTCCTTAAAAGTATTATTTTCTACTTTTTAGTTTAGATTTATTAAGTTTGGAAGTCGGTTTTTGTTTTTTTTGTTAAAAATAATTAGTTTAGATTTATTAAGTTTGGAAGTCGGTTTTTGTTTTTTTGTTAAAAATAATTTATTTTTAAATTTTTAGGGGAAAGTAGATACGTATTGTGTTAATGACTATAAAAATTTACCTTCTATTATGAGGTAAACCTAATAGCCTGAAAGTATACAACTATCGGTCCATAATTGCGTATTATATTGAAAAAAATTTCTTTAAACTGCTAACCGTTGAGGAGTTGTACCTTCCATCATCAGTTACGATACGTGACTCAAATATCCATATAGCCTATTAAAGATTCGGCCGAGCATCGTTAATTTGCTCCTAAGAATTGAAGAGTTCCGATACTTTGTCATGGATCCCATCATCAGAACCTTACCAAACTCTCATCAAACTACCCTTGAAGTATATCCTTTCCATTAAAAAAAGAATCATCGAAATCGGTTGGCGTGATATTGAGTTATTCGTCCATTTGTCGCGCAAATACATAATGCAAATTTGAGACTTTTATGGTTTTCTCATGGATGCCATTGTCAGAACTGAAAAATATTTAAATGGGACCACATGGGAAGCACTAGCTTTCAAATAAAAAAAGAATCATCAAAATCGGTTCACCCAGCTCAAAGTTATGAGCTAACAAACATAAAAAAAAAAAAAAAATACAGACGAATTGATAACCTCCTCCTTTTGGAAGTCGGTTGAAAAGTAGAAAATAATACTTTTAAGGACTTTGTTAATTTTGAAGTCGGTGCCAGCCAAAGCAAAATAACCCTAAATAGATACATATTCGATTAATCTATCAATTTGTAAACATAATCAAAATACCTGGCTGGCACCGACTCCAAAATTAACAAAGTCCTTAAAAGTATTATTTTCTACTTTTTAGTTTATGTATGATATGGATATGATAATAGCTGGTTATTCGAATCAACATATATGATAGGTACTTTTTACTGCAGGAAAATATCTTTTATTTGAGAAATGTAGACTAACAATTAAAACTTAATAAACAGTAGGTAATATATATACCTAATATCTGAATCTAATAATGTGGTGTCCGGTTCTTTAGAACACGGGCGCAGCCATGGGAATTGCTGGTTATGTCAGTATATATTATACATTTACACACTATAGTATACATAAAATGACGTAATAACATAAACTCTTGTGTCACTCCGTCTCTGTATACGCGAGTCGCGTATGCTATGAACTTTATAATCGATATGTAAATTTTTCACTAACTTTCAGGTTACAAGTGTTAAAGTTAATTTAGTTTAATGTTACATTTTATTAAAGTTGATCACTTTACTTCAAATAGTTTTATAAGGTGCAGAGCTTAAAAGTCTTAACGCTGGTGTAGCTACTTACTAAGTATTTCAGAGTTTCGTAACTCTTTAAGCAAATTCTGTTACTTGTAATAGAATATATTATGTTAGTGATGTATGTTGAAAAATTAATTATAAATCTATTATACGGAGGCCAAATCAATAGGTTTAAGAATTTTTGTATTCCCTTTCTTCTGTAACGAAAAATTCACTGCAGGTAAAAATTTCAGCAAAAACTCTGCTGTAATTTCAAAAAAAAAAACGAATTGCTTACTTATTTTTAATTATTACACTCAATTTTACATCAAAACTTTTTGTTATACTTACGATATTATGTATAGTATACCTACTTCTCACATAACTTTTTGGCTCACAAGAACTCGCGCAGGCACATTCGATTTGACAATATTATTATTAACCATGTTACTATATTATCTCATTTTTAACTATTGTAATCAATCTACAGGATATATACAAAATTGAATTGTCTTAATTTCGAATTAACAGCTTTTCACTAATGTATATTAAAAAAATGTTTAAAATGTTTGTCTGTTTGTTCCGGCTAATCTCTGAAAGGGCTGGACCAATTTTGACGGGACTTTCACTTGTAGATAATGTTATAAGGAGTAACTAAAAAATTTTATTTATTTTAACTAGCAGAATCCGCGGCTTCGCCCGCGTTATATGTAAATAAAGTAACAATACTGTTATTTATTACTTTTTCGATATACTTTACTACGCTACATGATCCCGGGTGTTGCGGGCGGGAAGAAGAGAACCCGTGTCCCCTGCGTGTTTCGACGGATACATTTTCGCATGCCAATAGATTGATGACATCCCAAATCTCTTTAGGGGGTGAAAAGAGGGATAAAAGTTTATATGGGGAGATAATTATTTATTAGGAAAGTCAAAGTCAAAGTTTTGACTTTGACTATTAGGAAAACATACTAATACATATTCTAGCTTCAAATATTAATTTAATATTAATCGTTAAAACGCCCTATCCTATCCTACTAATGCTAGGTTGAATAAAAACAAAAAAAAGCGTTATAATGGCGAATTTCTTGTGTGTTTTAAGATACTCAAATAAGTATTGATCATATTATATATTCTTGATATATATGTCACCGGAAAATAGCAAGACTCGTAAGTTGATCAATTTTCTAGGTAGTTGACCAACTCTCGGAAAATAATAAACGGCAGTTAAAATGTATTATTTAACGCAATAAATTTTAGCTAATTGGTCAACTTACGGTACCTGGCCGTAATTTAATAATTTACGATTTTGCCTCAAGTACAAATGGGCCAATCGTTGCTCATTGTACTATTTAACGGCGCACTATTACCCGTGACTTTATACACTGTTCTCAAATTGGTCAACGGCATTAATTCTAAGCATTTGGCAATTTACAAATACAGGTAACTACAAATCAAATAGGCTACGCCAGAAGACTCGCTCCGTCGCCCCTTCATTCAGCTTCACCTACTCGACCTTCGTTTCACTCTGCCTCGTAGGCTCGCTTCATTCAGGACCTCCTTCGCAAGCTTCTGGCTACGCGCTTCCTAAAAACACTCTAGGGGTAGGGCAGACAAGACTACGTGGAGTCGGGGTTGGCCAATCGGTTCTGTCACACTATTCGACCTATATCAACCAATCAACGTACACCTCGCCTTCGTCGGATGATTTAACGGCAACACGCCGTAAATTAATCAATTTAGTAAAATTTATGCGTTAAATAATACATTTCAACTGCCGTTTATTATTTTTCGAGAGTTGGTCAACTACCTAGAAAATTGATCAACTTACGAGTCTTGCTATTTTCCGGTGACATATATAAATCCTAGGTTTAGTGCCACTCTCTTTATCTTCTTTATGTCTGCATATCGTAATATGAATTACAAATATTTTTTATTTTTCGAAGAAGGGCTTTTATATCAAACTGGACTTGTAAAATAATAAAAAATATTAATAAATATCTGTATTTATTAAAAATATTACATGTCATATTACATTTTAAATGTAAAATCATTATTTTAACTATGCTATGTACAACATAGTGACAACGAACTCTCTGTAATATATTATATGCTCTCTGCATATACGTAATAAGTAATGTATAGTAAAAAACAAGAAATGCATCACAGCTGCAACTTATGCTGTAGAAATTAGCACTAGTAAGGTATCTTTAAATACTCGCTAATAAGACACTAATTGGTGCGAATATTTAATGTCAAAGTTCTCAAACGCCTCATTTGTAATCAAAATGCCTAATAAGAATTCACAGAATGTCAAACATTTTTGTACCAATTGATGTCAACACTAAAAATTATATGTCAAATCAAATGACTGTAAAAATTTAAAAGTAGTATCAAAACCACTGGACATATCATGATATTTTATATAAAATTTTGATCACATTTTTTATAAAAAATATACATATTATCATTGATTAAAAAAAAAAAAAACATTTTATGAAATTACTGAATACATTACAACTTATGTCATAAATTGAATTCATGTTAATAATAAAAAATAATTAAAGAAATAAAATATGGCTAGAGAACAAGTGATTGCGCATCCTTGTGGTAGTCAAATGTACTTTCTTATCGCCGCGGCAGCCTCCGTCTCGCCCATTGACTTCAATAATAATTCCAAAGACTTCGAAGTAATTTCCTCATCGTCCTACAAAATGAAAAAAAATTCATTTAATAATTGGACTACAAATGCAGATATATTAAAGGTACAAAAGTTGTGTGTCTCTCATTCTCTCCCTCTGTATGTGTCCGTAGTTTTTTGTTATTCTTTGTCAAATTAAAAAAGAATTAATATGAAATATATTTCAAAATATTCCATTACTCTAACATCAGAAACTCAAGAAAATTCTAGAGCATAACCTTAACCAACTATAACGTTCCAGAATATTCCATTAGTCTAAAATCAGAAAGTCGAAAACATTTAAAAACATTTAAAACATAAACATTTAACATTTTAGAAAACATAAACAGTCTTAGCATGACCAAACAGAACGCTTTCACAGAAATTCTCGTACATTCCAGGGTATTTCCCTACCAGAAAGTGGAGAACATTCTAGAGCATTACCTATAAATGATTAAGCAGAACGCTTCCAAAGATGTTTTAGAACATTCCAGGATGTTCCATCACCCTATACACTATTAATATAAAGTGGGAAACATTCTAGAACATTTATTTTATTTATTTATTTCTAAAGTACACTTACAACATACATAAATAACATTTTCCAAATGATTTTATAACATAATAACAATATACATTATATGCATGTCAATAACAAGTGTACATAGCATTTCCAGATTCATAATTTAAAGTACAAAGTCATGATAGTAATAATTATTAGTCTAAATAAATGTAATTTTATAAAAGAAGTCAATAATAAAAAAAAAATTAAAATCGTCATAATATAGCGTCATAAAAGCATATAATAATAGTGGTTAAAATGAAAAATAAGACTGATCATGCATTTTATAATAATTGAATAACTTATTTTTAAATATTAAGGAAGAGTCATAAAATGTCAATGCCAGGAATTGATTTAAGGATATTATTGTATTTATTACATAACCGTATTAAGGGGGCTTGTTTGCGGTCATATTAAGAACATTCTAGAACATCACCTTGACGTGATTGAGCAGGGTCCGCGCGGGGTGGTCGGTGGCCGCGAACCAGGAGAGCAGCGCGTCGCGGCGTAAGCGACGCGCCAGCTCGCGCCACGCGCCTGAACGCTCTAGCGCTGCGCACACCTCGTTGATGTACAGCGGCAGCTCAACCAGCCCTGATGACTCCTCCTCCTTCAGACAGTTTTTTTATTTATTTATCACATTAGGTTTGCTAGTGGTTATTACATTAAATACATGAGATAAATTAAAACTAAAAAAATACAATGATGCATAACCCAACGAACTAAAAGCAAGAAGGGTCCTACAGTACTCCGATCGCTCTAAATTGTATTCACATTGAAAGGCGTGAGCGGACACCATTCTCCAAAGGCAAAAAAAAGGCTGTAAGAGGTTGAAATAGAAGATGACACTTTGTATGGAAATTACGTCATTTTTAAAGCTAGAAGCTTGAAACTTATTATTTGGCCTTTTGATTAGATATAAATAAGTAAGACATTTAAAGTTTGTAAAAATTGTACGCTAAAAGGGGGTACGAACTAGGGACGAACCCGAGCGAAGCGAGCGTGAGTCGCTAGTTGAATATAAAAATTATAAAAGACTTAATTATTAAGATAAATAAATATCTATAATTTACATTGTATTACAATTTTTAGTAACTAGGTAAATTAAAAAAAATAGTATAAAAACATTAAAAAAAACATTAATGATATTTTATTTGACATATTATAATACAGTATTTGGATATGTACGGATATTTGTTACTTGTGATTGTAATTTTTAATGTGACGTTATGTGTAGCAAAGTATTACAATATACAGCCTAATTAATGT
This sequence comes from Boloria euphrosyne, assembly GCA_951802675.2. Lineage (NCBI taxonomy): Eukaryota > Metazoa > Arthropoda > Insecta > Lepidoptera > Nymphalidae > Boloria > Boloria euphrosyne. The sequence goes on from OX637877.1 coordinate 9,253,894, forward strand.
CGTGGCTGCTCATGCTTACCAGCCGTGAGGAATGGTTTTTGAAGTGAAATTACAATATCATTATTAGTTATACCACGGAATAGGTAAAAAAAGATGGAACGGTAATGTAAGCGTAACGGCCGCGCCGCAAGTATGATTAAACAATCATACTTCAACCGATTCATGCGATCACCGCTTGTAGTCCGCGTTTAGAGTGCGTCGAGAACGCAGCTCCGATAAATAGTGTTATAATGCCGTGTTGTGCTATTATTACTTGTAAGATAAAAGTCAGACTTCGAGTATCGACCAAGGAGTACATAATCCTTTCATCGATAGGTCAAAAATATCAATAATATACCTTTAGTTACAAAAATATAACAACGACTACCAAATTCATCACAAACGATATTATTACAATAAGCTTAAACAAACAATATATATTGCTTGCTTTACATGCGCATATTCAAAGCAACGCGCGATCGTTGTCCGCAATGAATAGCGTCCTTTACGAAACCCACACAGCTTCACCTTCATTCGCATTTGCCTATTATAATTAGTGTTGTGCTTTTGTTGTAAGACAAAATAATCGATAAGAAAATGTTTTTTTTTTTTGTATGTAATTGATTAATAATGTAATTGACCGCTTTCTATGACCAATATAAAATAATATATAGGGTAATTTAGAAATAAAAATAAATAAACATATATGCCTATTACCTAAAAATATCTCCTGATGATTTGGTAATATAAAAAGTCACTTTTAGGTTCCCAAAAAGCTAAGCTAAAAGTTGTTTTCTTAAAAGAAAACGACAGTGGTTCCCATACAAATTACCCGTGTGGGCCAATCTAATTCTCTTCATCTAATCTGTGAGTTATACAGTGTGTAAACAGTGAGTTAAGTTTATAAATAAAGAAGTTTCACTTCTGACATGTGAACTTTGTACACACGCACTTTTTTTGTTTGGAATACCACTCACAATTTATCCGAAAAAAATATGGTTCCCGAGGGATATCCATACTGACTATTAAAATATGCCAGTGGCGAGTGAGGGTGAGTCGCTTGTTTATAATATTAATATGGAGACATATCTAAGCTAGCGATATACGCTTCGCTTGAGTGATTAACTGATCAACAATTAATCTAATTAACCTGTGTACAAAATTTTTCTCAAATACGTCCAACCTTTCCAGTATGAAGCAGTAAAAACAAATTACAATATTAAATGAACATGAATGATTCACGTCATCAACAAGTTAGCCTCAATCCTATGAGGAACTGTCGAAAGAAACACTTTTTAAATTATACATAATAAAATATAATCTAATATTGATATGGTCTGGAAATGATCACATCATCCGCAGTAAGTATTATCAACTAACATCATTTATTTCAAGACATGTTCTTTAAGCAAATTTCATTTGAATTCTTTATTATTTCATCAGACCTGTGTTAAAAATTATAACATTTTTCTACTAAACGTTTACGAGTCTATTTTCAGTTCCAACAAATCCTCGGACCTGAAAAGAATAGGTGAAAGAAACTCACTAAGCAAAAAATAGATGGATTCCTAAACAGTAACCACTAAAAATAACTAAAATAATAAGCGAACTGGCAACTTCATACAAATGTATAAATTTGAAAAGCTTTTTTTAAGGACTTTAGTAAGTTCTAGAACTTTATAGATTATTCTTCGAGTAAGCTGTCCAAAAGCACGTTACAACACAACCCAACAATTATACGTGCACACATATATGAATTATACAGACAAAGTAACGTGCAAACTCTAATAATGTTCTCTGATCGACTTCTACCACGGCGGTCAATCTCATTAAGACTAGCCAACTGCGCAGGAGATATTATAGTGCAGCGCGTGTGAGGGAGAGCGCGGACAAGTGCACTCCCTGTTCCTGTCACTCTCATACTCCGGTGAGTCGATTACTCGACACGACCAGTGAGAGCTAAGGCGCAGGACCAACGCGACATGTGCTCTCCGAGGCACGGGGGTGAAACATCGCCAACTTCGGGCTGTTACTGAGGCTTACTAAACAGAAAGACTCAGTAACTAAAGGCCCGACCCGGGACTCGAACCCAAGACCTCTCAATGTGTGGCCGTGCGTGCTAGCTACTACATCAACGAGGCAGTTAAGCAAACTCTAGTACTTAATATTTAAAGAAGGTAGTAAATCAACTCAAAACTCACGTCATCTTCGGCGGATTCATATTCATCTTCGGGTTCCGATTTAATATCGTCCTCGGAGATGATCTGAGGGTCTACATACGGCTGTAACAACTGCAACACTTTGGGCGACTGGTGAGCTAACATCCAAGCCGGTTTATTGTTCTCTTCATGTTTCTTTGGATCAGCCTGGTATAAAGAATATTGTGATTCATTGTATCAAGATATTATAATATTAAACTATTATGTAAAAGGATAATGATGATTCGATATAATTGAAAATTCCGACATATCACCTTTATTCATTCACGTCTTCAATTCCTGCTTTGTTTCTATAAAACAAAATAAGCTTAGTTAAATAAAGCAAAATAATTTTATGTTTATAATTACATTATGCTTTAGAAGAAGTTCAACAATTTCTAGTGTGTTTTTTCGTAGTTCAGAAGCGCAGGCTATTTGCAGAGCTGTATAACCCTTCCCATCCACTGCATCGATTTCATCCTAAAAAAAAAACAATACATGAGTTACGTTGGGCCGGATAGTTCTACCTGAACCAATTTCTTTGTTGAAAAGACATGCTTTCTATTAAGACTTTAATTAAGACTGGCTTTCTATTTAATTCTTCAGAATAAATAAATATATAATTAGTATAATGAGTTAAAATGACCATTCAACCCTAAAAAATCCTATACTTAATTTATTATTATGTTGTAAATGTTAAAAAATGGTTAAACAACATTAAGTCCATTAAGTCTAAATGGATTCTTCTGAAAGGTTATTGAAAAATGCAATCAGTGCGAAGAAGTAAGCCATCTTATTTTTATAATTTGAAAAATAATATCAATGAATATTATTATTATAAAGTACTAGCAATTCCCGCGCCTTCGCCCGCGTTCGAATCGCCATGAAAAATAGGGATTTGCGGTAGAAGGATGAAAATTTAGTGTTATAAGTATTTGTTGATGTCAAATCATAAAATATAACAATCTGGTCTAAAAATAAAAATCTTGGGAGGGACCCACCCTTGGTGGACCTTGGGGAATAAAAAATAGCCTATGACCTATTCTCAGACCCATCAAATATTCACAAAAAAAACATAAAAATAGGTCAAGCCGTTTCGGAGGAGTTCGATAGCAAACACTGTGACACGAGATTTTTATACATTAGAAGTAATACTTTCTTAGGTTTACGTGAATAATTGACATTATAAATGAAACTACCTTTTCGGATTTTTAGTTCCCGACGTTTCGAATGCTTTACAGCAATCATGGTCACGGGAGAGACTAAGGTATTAGACGTCTCGGAGGTGTATATGCTTGTTACAGACAGTGCCTACCCACAATTTAAAAAAAAAACAAAATGTCATCAAAGTACCTTATAAAATTTTATTTCTAAACATTTTTATTTAAATTGAAATAATTTAAGAAATGTTTTATAAGTATGGCAATAATATTAACTTATTTTTTGCTATTATTATCATAATTTATGTAGCGTTGCTATTATAATAATATGAATATTTTGTTACCTATAAATTGTTTATGCTAAGTTACATTTTTATATTTTAAAATATATTATATAGTAGAAAAGGTAGTTTCATTTATAACATTAGAAGTATATAAGTGGTTACCGGCGAAGCATTTTGCAGCAGAACCCGCAGTACGGCGCTGCAGTCGTCGTACGCGGCGAGGTGTATGGGCGTGCGCGCGTCCGCGTCGCGCGCGTCCCGCCGCGCGCCGCGCCGCAGCAGCGTTGCAGCGCTCTTCGCACTATCGAATACGGCGCTGAGATGCAGCGCTGTTTGCTTGTCTGTAATGATTACCGCTTTTATTTTTCTGCAATTGATTTGAAAATCGAATTGCTATTATAATTTAAATTGGTATTATACTTCAAGGAGGTTGTAAATCAATTAATTTTATTTACGGAAATATATTAAACTTAGTTAACATTATTACGAAATTTTTTATTTATGTATATTTTATATATATATAACGTAAAAAATATTAATTCCTGTTTTCGGAATCAAGCTTAGCTCTTCTAAGTACTAACAACAAATATTAATAATAATAATGTTCTCCGACCGATTTCGGCCATGGCGGCCAGTCTTATTGAGACTAGCCAACTACGCAGGAGATATTATAGTTCACAAGTGTACGCACACACACTAGTGCACTCTATGTTCCTATCATTCTCATACTCCGGTGGACTCGAACCCAGGATCTTTCGGTGTGCGAACGTAAACGCTCGCCACTACACCAACGAAGCAGTTAAAAGTTGCCTTTATGTAATGAAACAAACGATATTATTATCTCTGTATACTGAAATTTTTAAATTAAATTATTTTATAAAATGAGGTACACTACCATTATTATAGGCGTTGATATCAGAAGAGACCCCGTATATGTCTATGGCTGTCAGCAGCGGATCTAGACACGATTGGTGAATGACGGCGTAATGAATTGCGTTGTTGCCTTTAATATCTTCTTCCATTGGGTTACAACCTAAAAAAATGCAAAAAATATGTAGGATTATTGCACTTGCATAGAAATATTTAGGTTCAGTATTTTTAACTAGCAGATTGTACGGGAGTTGCTCGATCCTAATTCCAACAACATTATTTTTGATTTGGAGGGTCCCAAATCTCATAAGTGAAATATAAAAAAAAAATGGAATTTTCTACTACTTAAAGTAGGTAAATGTGAATAAGAATGTGATTGAGTATGTTTGATATGTTTTCACACTGAAATTGCTAAACCGATTTAAGTGAAATGTCCACTGAAAATAACTTATATGCTAGATTAGCATAAGATTACATAGACTACTTTTTATTAATGTAATACTTATCACGCGAGTACCTATATATAATAAAATACGCACGTCTATACATATAACAAAATTCTAACTTAGTCTTAGTTATTTTTTGGAAAATCTTATTGAATCACTATTATCAGATATTAATACAGAGGACGAATTTCGTTTTTAGAACTTATGTCTGTCTGTGACCGCATCACTAGAAACCACTTGACAGATTTTGATGAAATTTGGTATACTGATGGCTGGTTATCTGGTCAACATATATGATACTTTTTATTGCTGGAAAATATGTAGTTTCTGAGAAATCTCAACTGAACGTTACAAATCGGCTATAAAATATCACACGGTATAATATTATGTAAAATAAATAAATAAAATAAATAAATATGTTAGGACATTATTACAACAGCGCCATCTAGTTCCGTAGTAAGCTACGTAACGTGCTTGTGTTGCGGATACCAGATAGTTGATATACTATATATATAAATTTTAAATACATACATATTATAAATATAAACACCCATGACTAGAGTACAAACATTCGTGATTAGCAAATGAATGCCCCCAGCGGGACTCGAACCCGCGACCGCTGGCGCAGAAAGTAGGGTCACTACCAACTGAGCCAAACGAGTCGTCAAGAATCAAAGAATCAAAATCTAAGAAGATCCGGTGTTTAGAAGGCGTCCAGAGCCGTGGAAAATGCTAGTTATTTATAAGATTTTTAGAAATTACCTTTCGACACAAGGAAAACCACCAGTTTTGGTAGATCGTTGACAATAGCAAGGTGGAGAATAGTTTGCATCTCATAATTTTTCAAGTTTAAAAGTTTTATCATTTTCATGTTATGTATTAGTTTCACTATATATTCTAGACTGGGTTGGTTGCTGGCCAAAGTCATGTGTAAAAATCTGTAAAAAACCACAAAAAGGTAGAAAAACGATTAAATAAAAATTAAATTATTAAATAAATGATAAAATTCTATGTAACTTGTATAATTTCACAAAGTCTTTATTGTTAAAAAAATTAAATGCCCAAAGTTTACGTTATAGATGTGCGAATCTAACTCACTTTTTAGAATTTTCGTTTGTTATAAATGAAACTACCTTTTCGGATTTTGTCGCGGACTTATTTTGATTTTTAATTCCCGACGTTTCGAATGCTTTACAGCAATCATGGTGCCCATGACCGTGACCCTGACCATGATGAAACGTCGGGAATTAAAAATCAAAATAAATCCGCGACAAAATCCGAAAAGGTAGTTTCATTTATAATGTCGAATATTCGCGTAAATCTAAGAAAGTATTATAATTTTCGTCTGTTTGTCTGTCCGTTACCGCACCATAAGAAAACCATTAGACAGATTTTAATGAGGTTTGGTAGAGTTATAGCTCGTTATACGTGTCATCGTATAAGATACTTTTTACTGCAGAAAAATGTCACATCTCTAACAAATGTATACTAATAGTAAAACGAATTTTTAGAAAATAAATAAATTCATTATATACATTTATTTATTTTTCAGCAGAGTGAGTCGCTAATAATATTATATAATTGTATATATTTAGACTACATAATATATTTTTTATATTTTTAATTTAATATTTAACTTTATACTCACGTATCTCCATTGCCCAGTCGCATATCGAATAGCCTCTCCAGTTTACTTCTGATTAGTTGTTTCTTATCACCGGACTTATTTCTGATCATTTCGCATAACTCTTTGACGAGCTACAAATATACACGAACCATTTATATTATATGAACAATACGTAGAATAATTAAACTATAGTGGATACAAATGTGTTTGCGAAAATACGACCGAGACTTTCTCGAATTCAACAACAAACAAGTTACAAACCATCCTTTAACTGCGACTTGTTGCATCAAAAATTATGAAGCATCTTTTAATAATGCTAAAATATTGTATGGATAAGATTTTTGCCTCTTGCTTTTAAGAAAAACATCCTAATATGTACATATGTACTGAGTTATTTAACACACTTTTTTGATGGGTAAAGATTATCTATAACATAATGATCATTACTTACAGGTACAATAATTTATTAATTTTTTCTATGAGATAAAAAATTCTCATTGAATCATGCTATAAGTAATCATGTACATAATATCCTTGAAGGACAGTTCATATAGCATTTTCTTAAAACAAGATGATTTTTTCCCCCCGTTTTTATTTTTTCTTGTACCTTAAGTACTCACGGACTACGGATGGAGGGATGGATAAATGGTAAATCATGCAAGCGAAAAAAAGAATAAAAATAAAAAATGACTTTTATTTAAAAGCATTGATCTTAAAAATTATCTCTAACAACGTCTAGGATAACAAACTAAAATTAAAAAAAAGAATACAAAAATTAAAAAATACTTTCATTTAAAATCAACGAAGATTATAAACCTTTCCCTCCTTTATTAGAAATGGCATATAGGATTTTAATAATAAAATGTAACACACTTTTGTAAAAATAAAATGTAACATAACATGACATACTATGCATGTTTAGTTTACAAAAACTAAAACAACTAGTAAAAATAAAAAACCAAAAAATAATCGAATTATCGTCTTGTGTTATATATGGCGAAGAGATAATAGAAATGACACCAGCAATGCGCCGTGACTTCATAGTTTACACAATTGATACATATAAATAAAATGTTGGGACGTTATTACAACAGCGCCATCTAGTTCCGTGCTAAGCTACGAAGCTTGTGTTACGGATACCAGACAGTTGATATACTACACAAATAATTTTTAAATACATAGATATTATAAATATAAACACCCATGACTGGAGTACAAACATTTGTGTTCAACAAATGCATGCCCCCAGCGGGACTCGAACCCGCGACCGCTGGCACAGAAAGTAGGGTCACTACCAACTGAGCCAAACGTGTCGTGAAGTGTCTGTTTTAATTTCAATTTTACAGGTTTTCACTAAATGCATAATATGAAACTATATTACAGTAATTACATCAAAAAATGAATTTTTAAAATTTTTGTCTGTCTGTTTGTCCCGGCTTATTTTTGGTATGGCTGGACCGATTTTGATGGGACTTTCACTCGTGTATAGCTAATGTTATAAGGAGTAACTTAGGCTACTTTAATTTTATTAGAATTTTTTTACATTTAACATACTCCCAGCGAAGCCGGGTTCGCTAGTATGAAATGTAATCGCAGATTAGCTATCTTGTTACTTAAAATTCTTTGCCTGCACTACACTATTCTTGAAGTTTTTCAACGAAGTACGCGACTATACACTGATTCGAACCTCGGGAAGCTTCGAGTTTTATGACTCGGACGCAATAACCGACAATTATAGAAAGTCGACCGCGGCGAAGTGAAGTTTCACGAAGTGTATTTCTACAAAGTCAATGCCGTCTTAAGACTGTACCATGGCCCTAGGACACAAGAATTTGGGGACTTGTCGGAAAGTAAAAAAAGTGTGTAATATATATACATTTTTACTGTACAAACTTTTTTGTCGGGTTATATCTATCAAAAAAAATTGCTTAGTTTAAGCGAATATACCAGCCTTTCGGGGCCCCTATACGGCACGACACTGTCTACACTCTCGTATTCGTTAAACTTCGATCAACTTCTCGATTAGTGTAGTATGAGTAGAGTGATATTCTGTAATACAATTACGATAGAATCGTAATTGTATTACAGAATATCAATACTAACGTTACAGTCACAAGTATCGACAAAAAGTTGTATACCTAAAATTACTTATAGACTAATAAATGAACAATGTAATAATATGTATGTTTTATTTTAGGAGATATATAAAAATAAAATGTAAATTAGCAGCCTCATGAGAACTAATAATATATAATCTTAAGGATTATATATTATTAGTTCTTATGAGGCTGCTAATTAGATAGGAGATCAGGGAAGAGACTAGAGCTTTCTGTTGTAGCTATTCTAGAATTTGACATAGAGTTCGTTTACTTTCTTCTAACAATAAAAAAATATTTATACCTATAGTATTTTATAGGTACTTTATAATAAAAATAGACTCGAATGGTGCTAGTTAATAACAATAAAAATTAAAATATATGAAAAAACTTGAACAGATTTAAAAAATACATGTACCAATGTTTACGTAAGCACAGGAAAGGGAAGGCGAGTAAGAGCTTACATTTACTGACAAGAAGCCTCCTTTGTATAAGTTTATATTTTTAAAACTCTTTTTAAGGTAATACTTGCATGGCCAATGTATAATATTTTTTATTCCTATATAAGATCACAGCTCTATACACTAAAGACAAATACAATCTAGACTTCTCTTACACAAAATTACTCACTAAAGTTGTATATAACAAAGTATAATCATATAAAACCAGTGCAAACACATTAGCATCCACTACAATTCAACTTTCTTCGTAGTGTTCAAATAATATGAAAGGTCACTGTATATTTCAGACGGCTGCAAAGTTATTATTTAATATTAAGACCCATCCCACAGTATCGATTTATTTATTTTTAAAGTTTAATAAAAAATCTTACCTTTTTCACTTCTACACCATCTTCGTATTTGTATAAAGCTGAATATTCACTTTTCTTTTTTACGGTCTTTTCATTTTCGGGTAAATTCTTTACATCCTATAAGAATAATAAGTTATTAATATTTTATTTATGAGATAAATAAGCTCGAAAAAGTTGGCTTGGAACTATAACCGCTCAGATTAATTGATAAGTGCTCTTAATTGCTCACAAAATGCTCAATTCAAATTCGCAATTGCTCACCCTATCAATTAGTTATTTAATTAGTTATTAATAATTAAAAATACAAAATTATTTTTGCCTATTACACGTAAACCAATAGACTTTTCTTAAAAATTTTTTTTTAATAAATTGCTTATAATTGCTCACTTCAATTTTTGTTTTTTTTTATTTTTTTATTTTATTTATCGTTAATTAATTAAAATTAAATATTGAACGAAATTAATAGATTTGATAAAAAGTTATTGTAGCTCATAAGCGAATAAAGTGCGATTTTTTTAATTATGTTTTCAATTAAGAGCACTTATCAATTAATCTGAGCGGTTATAGTTCCAAGCCAACTTTTTCGAGCTAGATAAATAACTTTCGAATAATTAACGATAATTATAAGTTAATTTAGTGCGTAGCACACCAAATGTATGTTTCGAAACATGTTCAAGGAACATCTCTTGAACAAGTATTTCTATGTATACATAATATTGACTTTTTTCGTCTAAATTAAAAAATTAAGTAAGTCGGACATACATTCAGCCGGACATTCACTTTCATAATTTTATTAGTTTAAATTATTTTAATCGGTTAAATAGTAGTTATTTAAAAAAAATAATATGATCATAGTAGTTTCAAAATATATTAATTACCACAGGTTTTCCGGAGTCCGGAACAAGCATTGAAGATTTGAGGAAATGCGCCATCGTACCGGGCTGAAATTAACACGGGAAATTTTATCTGAACTAATTATGTAAAATGTGTATATGTGTAAATATATTTCACTAGTGACACAACCTGGCTGTGCTTGGGTTCGTTCCCTAGTAAGGGGCCGTTCATAAAATACGTCACACTAAAATCAGCTTTTTTGACCCGCTCCCCCCCTATTGTCACGCTGTGTCACACTTTCTGTGACCCCTCCTAGAAATATTTCGTCACAAAGACTAAGACCCCCCCCCCCCTTGCTGAGTATGATAAATTCTAAATGATAGTACACAAATTCTAAAAATTAAAAATATTTATTTAGTTATTATAATAAAATTTAAATAAATTATTAAATATCTTTCATAACGAACATGTAAATAATAAATAATATTTCTATTAATCAGAAGTCCAAGGATTTTCTAAATGGGCCGAAATATCTACTATCGGTATTGCACCATCTTCTTCATCTTCAAAACTACCGTCCACCGCGAACGTCACGTTGCCGTATACCCCCCGTCCCCCCTTGTCATATCTTGTCACACTCAGCCAGACCCCTCCCCTCCCCTTGTACGCGAACGTATTTTATGAACGGCCCCTAAGTATGGTTTAACGGTTATCCTATATCCCGATAACCAGCTACCATCATAGCAAATTTCTTAAAAATCAGTCCAGTGATTTTCTCGTGATGCGATCACAGACTGACAGACAGACAAACAAAAAATTTAATAAGTATAGATTCGGCTTCTACATCGATAATAATGACTATTTCAAGGTTTCCAAAAAAACATTCAATGTACAGACTCAAATAAGTGAGTTTAATTATATATAGTATACTTAGATTAATGATCTTTACGACGCGACTTCTAAAACATTAGTTTCTCCTGTAACCATGATTGTTGAAAACTATTCGAATCCTCGGGAACCACAAATCAATGAAATATACAAAAAAAAAAACATGAAAAAATCCGAAAAGATATTGTTATTTTAATTAAAACTTTTTATAATTAATTACATAATGCTTTAGACCTAACAAAACGAAACCAAAAATCATCACGGACCTATAATTTTATATTACTCATATTGTATTATTTACATTAAATAGCAATATATAATTAAATATTTATATGGATAAGATTTTACTGAATCACAACTTACCAAATCCTCATCTAGTGATGCACTGAAATGCTTGAAGTAACCTATAAAAAAATATAAATTATTATTAAATAAAAATTAAAAAAGTGATAAGTTATTAATTATTTTTTTCTATTATTAATATTGTTCCAATTTGTAATTTAGTGTATTTTTTTTGTTATTATTGTAACCCACATGTATTGTTAGTAATTTTTCAATAACTGTCAATTATTGTTCTAATTATTTTTTTATGCATTTATTTATGTGCATTTTATGACGGCTTCGTAATGCGCAGGCGCAAAGACTTTTATAAATCTCATTCTATTTATGAATATGTTCGTCCCTTTCGCTTTTTCGTTTCATCGAATCACGTTGCTAACCAATGATATTATATCCGCTGGGTGCGTGACTCTAGCGCCATCTAACGATACAACTCACGGTGGCTCTTTTGAGAAAATATACATGTATTGTATGCCAAATAGCTATTGAAAAAATAAAATAAACTTGAAAAAAAAATTTTTTCAATGTTAAATGTTATATATTACACAGAGTGTACATTAATTTTTTTTCCGTGGGTCAGCTGAAAACAGTAAGTAAAATAAATACAACAACTAAAACAAGTCTCAATAAGTGAATTAGTTTGGCCCAACTTTTTTTGATTTACGGATTTTTTTTAATTTTTAATTATTTGTTCGTTAATGTTCGAATGTAGAAATTGTTTGTACGTCTTTTATTTATTTATAATTAATTAAACAAATGTTAACCCTTAAGTTGGCCCCCTTTACTAGATATCTTTATTTTTATCGCTCAGATTAATTAATTTTGATCAATTATCGTTGGTTCGACGACTATTGGTGATTGTTCGATCATAAAAACAATTAAATTCCCAATTATTAATTATTTTATATCTAATAAGCAAACCATCACTTCATTGTCTGGCAACCGGAAACTTATAAAATTTACAATTACTATTTCTACTAGTATTTTTGCAATCGACTACACAACAACTCTGATGACCCATTTTATTTTATTTATTTAATTTAACTGACACACGTGTTATTTTTATGGTCATAAATAATAAAGAGCCACTCGTAGTTTTGTTTTGGTCCGCAGCGGGCGCTGACATCACTTTTGTTTCCCCCACCATGCCTTACGCACCCAGCGGATACAAGATACGCTACAAACGCACCAAACGCGTGCCGTGGATTGGTTCCATTTGTGACCAGTCAGTCGAGCTGTCACCTGTCATTGCGAGCACGCGTGTCGAATAGCTGTCTCTTTCACTCTTACGCTTTGCGTATTTCCTGTCGCTCTTATAGCGTGTGTTTAGATGTACAGTGTTATTAAATGTGTATGTGTGTCGCGGAACAATTATGTTGTGCGTGCAGTATGAACGTAACGTATCTTGTATATAATATCATTGGTGCTAACGAAATGAAGTTTCACTACATTAATCAAAATAAAAAAATGGCTTGATCAGTCTTTAAAGAAATAACAATAATTACCACTCAAATCCGTACTGAGCATCAGTTTCCTCTCTTCAGAAGAAGGCAGTTCTTGGTTCACTATCCGTTCTAATTCTGAGGAATTGAACTGTAGGTTCGGGACAGGTGCTTCTGGGACGTTGGGCTGGCTCAGTAGTGGGCTGAACGAGGCGTACTGGGCGATCGGCGCCGGCGCACACATCGCATCTGCCATCATGGAATCTGATGTTGCTACCATTTGAGGCGTTTGTGGTAGCTAAAATAAATATAAATATGTTACTAATTACTATGTTTACACTCGCTTGGATAACTGAAGTGGGTTCAAATCCGGGTCTCGCTACTCTGATATCGTGTGCAAATCATTTTCTATCATAATTACCATTTGTCTTTCGGTAAAGGAAAACATCGTGAGGAAACCTGCATATCTGAGAGGACCTAGTATATTTTAAAATACATATGAAGTCCGCCAACCCGCACTTGGTCAGCTTGGTGGACTATGGCCTGATCCCCCTCGTATTGAAGTGAGTGGGACATGCGTTCACCTTGCCGCGGTGGGAGGCTCAGTAACGCCTGGATAACACGTATTAAGTAGTGAACTTACTTTTAACTTAATTTTAAGTGATTAATTGCGTGTAAACAGACAATTTAGTAGCAAGTTGCAAGTTAAAATTAAGTTAACTACTTGACAAATCGGGCATAACATCTGGCCGTAGAAACGCGCAAGAGGGGCCCACTTGCGGATTGCTCCTGGTTCTCTAAAAGCAGAGTGGACTGTGGAGCAATTTACTATACTGCGTAATATCTTACTTCTAATGAATCTACACAAACTCTTAAAACGCTTCTTATCTACATTGTATTCGTCTAATGAATCAAGAACTGAGATTTTGCACTTCCGCATGATTGATTGCAGATAAGACGCTTAAGCCGCGACCACAGTGCAAGTCATTGGTCCATCGTTGCACTCCCTACCGTTCAGACATCTCTTGCGTAGTTACCTGCTTTATTCCGATCATAGTATGTATGTCTAACTATAAAATATATAAACATTCAAAAATAATTTTACTTTAATGTTGATTTTATTTTATTACAAATAATTAATAATTCTTCACTAAAGCATCAGCAATATGAACGAGTCCTATGATTTCAAACCAGTTGCAAGCGTTAGTAGGCGGAGCTAGACATTTTCTGTCCTTGTCAGTTTGTATGTTAATGGGGGACAGAGAAAGCGCTTTGCACGGTTGACTACGTGAATAAAGTATAGAGACAAGTTTATAATAACTACTTTATATTTTATATTAAAATAGGTTTGGTTATAATACTTACTGCCATGGTGGGCATCTCCTTGATAACTTCGTCAGTATCCATGGCGTAGGGTTCATTTTGCTATTAAATAAACACATGATATAATAAATAAATTAATTAATCAATACATGGTGTATGAAATTTGAAGGTTTTTAGATTTTTACTTACATTTACAGTTGTAGGTATTTCGCTAAACCGGAATTTGTATGAGTTTTCTGGAAAAGATAATACAAATTTGAATTATACAACTTTGTAATTATTACTAATATTATTTTTGTGCACTTGTGAGCTCGGAAGCTCTCAAAAAGAATATTTTTCTCCCGATTTTGCAACATTTTTCATCGATGCTCCGCTCCTATTGATCGTAGCGGGATGTAATATAGCCTATAGCCTTCCTCGATAAACGGACTATCCAACACAAAAAGAATTTTTCAATTCGGACCTGTAGTTCCTGAGATTAGCGCGTTCAAACAAACAAACAAACTCTTCAGCTTCATAAATAGTATAGATATAGATAAAGGTAGAACTACTTACCGGAATTACTTTCAATGGACGAATATGATGAATTAGCCTTCCTTTTCTTCTGTATACCACCATAACCAGCTTTGTAGGTGAACTCTCTAGGTTCACTGGTCCTACCGTCAGTGGGTCGGACCAGCTCCAAAAACACTTTAACATCTGTCGTGATATCCGGGTCTCTATATGGCGGTGTCCTAATTGATGATAGAAAATATTTATTTATTTGCCATAGTATATTCGTTAAACAAAATAAATCAAAATTATATGAACAAAATAGAAATAATCTTGTTTGAAGGACCACTTGTATCATATTATATGTCACAAGAGTTAATTGAATAGATTAATTTTCTAAAAAGTCCATGAAAACGTTGTAATAAAGTTCTGAATGAAACCAATATGGTGGGTTATTATGATTCGTATGTGAGCTTGACTTAACATTAACTTATTTACATTCAAAAATACAATTAGTTTTTATTAGTTGACGTTAAAAAATAATTAAGTTAAAACTTAAAACTACAATTTTGTTCACGAATTTTTATTGTAATAAAAATTTACAACTGAAGAACACAAAAAAAAATATAGTTTTACCTAAACGCAATGGCGTATTGATGGTGCACGTCATGTTGCAAGAACTTGCCAGTGTCAGACCACACGCGTTCACCGTTCTCAACTTCAAAGAAGTTTATCATTATATTTTCTGGAAAAAAATAATAGATTTAGCAGATTGAAATGAAATACTTAGGAAATGATTAGATCGTTTGCAGCTCTTTATTATACTGCTGTCCATATAATACTAATATTATATGTATAAAGAAATTTTGATTGGAAATCACCAATGCTTACTGATGACGGGCCTTTGATCCCCGCTCAACTTATAACGCGAGCGATGCCGTAAGAACCTACGTACATTTTCGAATGCTTTTCTGACAAACTGACTGTCTGTATGTCATATTATTACGTTTTTTTTGTGATTATAAATATTAGCGATCTTTGTGATTATAAATATTAGCGATCGGTCGTTGGACCATAAGCGAATTGGTTGGGAGATAATGGCCTTTTATGGTGAGGCTGCCAGCGCTGCCCCTACCAATTAAATAAGGTGGCCCTTTCTAAGTCTCCTGTCCACCGCAGAAACTATAAGTGGATTTTGGTGTGAAGTTAAGCGCTCTATAACTTGTTTCCTATACCGCTCGATTTCAGACGTCACTGTCGGCACGTTATGATATTCATGGGTTTCGTCATTTCTCGTGTACCAGGGAGCATATTATTATTACTCTTAAATTTGTTCCTTAATACAAAATACTACATAAAACATCGCGACATTTAGACACAACATAGCTTGTCATTTGCCTTTATTAGCGATAAAGTAGGTGGTGGGTTTTTACGTAACTGATTACGGATGTATGAATCCTCTCGTGATTGTGATTATACATGTTCTAGTTAAATTTATTATAGTAGAGCACTTGACTTGCTTTGATAAATATTGAATTGAGGTATGAATTATTATGCAATTCAGCCTTTTTTAACGTTTTACTGCTGGGCACGACCCTCCCTTAAATACACTGTATGTAGACAGGCCCTCGAATTCAAGGGAGGCCCGTGCCCAGCAGTAGGACGTTACAAAGGGCTAAATACATAAACTATTAAACGACTATTTGTGTGCGACACTTACATAAGTGTACACATATGTACCTATAAACATTATTCATAGTTCGTTTTGGTTTCCTTTGAATGATTTTACTAACGAACAAAGAAAAAAAAACAAATTTTAATAGTTTGTGACCTTTACATATACGTTATATAGAGTTATGTTATAATTAAAAAACATTTAATAAATATAAATATTAAGTATTTAAAAAATGTAATAATAATACTTTGTTGTGGTATGATTCTATATGATATGATGATGATCTAGGAAAATGTGTGGGTTTTGTTTACAGAATAAATAGAATATTAAACAATTCAATGAGCTGATATGAAACAACATACATAAAAGTTACATTGAATTACTTTGTAAAATAGGGACGTGGCTAGTTCACACTTCAGTTGGCTATGGGCATAATCTTATAGTAGATAACGGTCAACGGTAGTATAATACGAAACATAAACAGGATGATATTTTTAAATGATTTCCGGTTGATAATATTAAGAAACCTGAGCGATGCGAGACTGCGTCGTTACGAGTTTTGGCGGCTCATAGTACTAAAAGTGTTGACAACGGAACCTCGAAAATATAAAAGTTTTTGAATTAAAAAGAATTAAATGGCGCTTACTTTTATTAACTTTCTCGACGAATATGAAGACATCTTCTCCGCCTTTTGGGCGACCAGTGCAGCAACTGATACGGCATATCTTCAAATCGTTTGTTGCTGCGCTTTCTATAAATAAAGATTTTCACGTTAAAGACACTTTTATATGAAAATTTAGAAATATTTGCAACATATAAAAGAACCCTGTGTAGTAGGTACAAGTCTGTAGGTAAACCTATATATAGAACAAAATAATAAAAAATAATAATAATGTAGAGCAGTAATAATATTGAAGGTGGAGTTAATAAATATTAAATTGTAAAAAAGATAATTTTAATACACGTTTTTGTGATATTTTAAAGAATTCAAAAAAAAATATGCTTAATAATATAGCTAATAACTCAAAATACAATAATATGTATACATCATATAATCTAAGTAACTGGCTAAATAATAAAGAATAGTGGCTATTGCTACTGGCTAAATATTAATAACTTACTCATGTTGTGGATGGGTTCTGATAACACGGGCGGGCAAATTTCTTCATCAGTTGTTAAATCATGAGCACTAAATTTGAGCCGGACAATATTTAAATTTATTATTTTAGCATCATTCTCAGCTTGCGTTCTTAGCTAGAATAAAAAAATAATAATAAACCTACCACATTTTCTACAGAAGAACATAATAATCGTTTTTTTATATATATGGTTAAGTCGTAATAAGTTTAGTGTAATGGTAATGCACACGTCTGTCGTGTGCGCGACACAGATTTTAAATGAACTCAATAGTCAATTTTATTTATTTTTTATGTCCAGTATTTGTCTTTATGTTTTGGAGGACTTAAAGCAATGGAAAGTTTAAAACAGCTCAATGAGAAAGCTTATCATGGCATAAAAGTACCTATATGTCGTAGTTACTTATAATTAGGTGAGAGATGTTCAGATCTTACCTAGGAATGTGAACTCAAAGGAAGACTAAACGAATTCACACCGTGCATAATTAAAGGCTCTTTTTTTTGATACCCTATCGAGTTTATGAAACACATTTATCTCTAAAAACTCAAACTATTCTTTTTATTCACGCTGAGATAGAGAAGTTAAATATTATGAAAAAAAAAGAAAAAAACAGTCTGTTTAAACTGAAAAAAAAAACCCGCAAAAACGGTATTTTAATTTTTATAATTTTGATTTACCCAATGTCACTCTCAAAGCTTTGAACTAAGCTTTTGTAAGTGTTAACACCTTTCTGACAAGGGAAACCGAACTGATTCAATTTAACTAGAATGATCTATTTTCTTATATTTACTTATAATAAGTCAGTTTCTTCTATCTATATCTATACTATGTTTTTATAAATGATTCGATTTAGGTATAATTTGATACGGAAAATTTGAGACCTTGGGAATCGGGTAGTTTTTATCCCGGTAATAATCCATTATAGGGCTAAAAAGGGGGATGAACGTTTGTATTTTGAATCAATAATTTCGCAAGTAAGGAGTATAAAACTCATCATATCTATGTACCATGTATATATTAGTAATTACATATTCGTCTATTTATTCCATACTAACTGTTTAAACCCGAGCGAGGCGAGCGTATCTAACTTCATAAGTTGTTAATATAAATCATTCACTTGTCACCTACTTATAATACTCACATAATTTTCAAGTATCAACCTACCCATTAAAATTCACATCCATTTTACCCTAGCGGTAAAATAGAAGTCTTTTTTCTAGACGTTCTTATGTAGGTAGGTACTTAAGTTATTTGGAATAAAAAAAGGTAATAGAGTTGCTAAGAATAAAAATTTGTTAAAAATTTGTTAATAAGATGCAATGTACCAATAAAATATTTTTTGAAAAAATAAAATACTCATTACCTTATTTTCATTAAACTTGGATCCGGGTGATTCCTGTGCATACTTTCTGTACAACAATTCTGGCACATCTTTCTTGGCAGTGTGTATAATACCCATGCCGCTAAATCTGTTAAAAAATACTGTTATTTCACTTAATTGCAATAAAAAAGCTAGAAAAGTGTGGGTAAGACTAAGTTCTCTCCCTCGCTTCCTTCTACTTCTGCAGCTTAAATAAGGTGGTAATTGAAAGTGACTCGTAGGTGCAAAAACCTTGAGTTGTGAGAAACTGTGAACTTTATAAAAACGACCCGTTAAGTGTATCAGGGACAAAGTGAAATGAAGCCTGATTTGAGTGAATTCTATGGTAGTTATTAAAATTATATACGTATACATAATTGATACATACGCTATTCTGTATGAACCGTTGCGGGGCACTATGCTGTTGACATCATGATCTTGTTCGTCCTCAAGCAACTTGTGAGGATGCTCCTCTGGACTATCATGTCTGGCCAATCTGCATCTTATAAGAGCTTTTCCAGTATAATTTTTTAACTAAAATAAAACAGAATTATAGTCATATCTATTCTATACATTACTTAAACATTGACTTTTACAAAACGTTAATAGTATTAAATAAGGCTGACTAATAGAGATGATTTTCTTGTATGGAGATTGTGGTAAAGACATAGCTTTTTAGTGCGGGAAAGAAAGCTATTACTATGGGAAGATACACCATTAGCCAATTTACAAACAATTATCAATATCGATCCGAGTTAAGCCAAAGTGTTCAACTCTACATAGTATAAAACAAAGACGCTTCCTATCGACTATACGTTTTGATGTTTTGAACTACGCATTAGACGTAATTTTTATCTATAGACAGAATAAAACAAAATGAATGTTTAAAATGTTATACATGCATAATATAGTGGACAAAAGACGAGAAAATAACTTATTTATGAGAACTCTATATACAGATACCATTGGTAAAAAAAACTACGTGATACATGAGCGAAGCTCAATGTTATTTGAGAAAACCATAATTCAAAGGAATTTTGGGTTTTTATGTTTATTTAGGAAACCAGAAATACCTTGGTTTTTTATAATACTAAGGATTTGAATTTGGATTACGACAAGAGATAGAAAAATAGTCTAATATTATTATCTATAAAAAAGCTAATATTTATTGTAGCCTATAATTATAAAAAAATGTACCTATTCAAAAGCAAGTTATGTAAAAAAGTTTGATTTATTTAATCCTCATTATAATTAAGTAATGTGTTGTGTCACCAAAATACACAAAAAATGTTTTGCTTATTAAATAAAAACATTAGCATTATCACATTTCAATAAAAAACTGTAATTAGCTACCCCATTAAGAGTTATTAACAGCTATAACCAAATGGGTTTTAAATATAATTATTATATCATTTCACAACCTTTATTTGTTTTTAATTTTGAAATAAACAATTGAAACAAAATATTATAACTTATTTTAACTTGTTAAAGTTTGAACCTTAAAACAGATTTCAATATTACACGATCGTGTCATATCTATACACCTATACATATAAATAAAATTGTAGTGTCTGTTTATAATTTCAAATTAACAGCTTTTCACTAAATGCATATGAAAGTATATATACGATACTAACAACGAAAACGAGAAAAACAATTTTTTTTTTATTTTTGTCTGTCTGTCTGTTTGTTCCGGGTAATCTCTGAAACGGCTGGACCGATTTTGATGGGACTCCACTGGCAGATAACTAATGATGTAACGACTAACTTAGGTTACTTTTTAACCGACTTCAAAAAAGGTGGAGGTTATATTTAAAAAAATCTTATTTACTTTAATTAGCGGAATCCGTGGCTTCCTGATGTTAAACCTAAGAATAAAATTTATATGCAGAGCATAAAAATTAAAAAAGTGAACAGTGCAACTTGCAGATAAAACTAGAGCAAGATATTCAAACTAAGTTTTAACTTTTACGTAAATAATAAATTATAAAGTCAGTCAAAAAATTTTGATAATTATGAACTATGAAGTAACCATAGATGATCTGCATACATTCTACATACATATAGTGTTTTGAATAATATTCAATGTACCTAAACATGCACAAGATGATGTAATACTTTATCATGTTACATTTTCAATTCAAAAGTGTATGTCACATATAAGACACTATATATCATGTATAAATTAATGTGTGGTTGGATACCTCAGACTGACCATTGCAATAAAAATTATTATAACAAGACAGAAGTCTATTTTAAGAGTGAAGTGTGAGTATTATTGTTCATAGTGGGGATATCATATAATGTGATGTGATGTGTGTGATGTGTTTTGTGAATAACATAACAATAAACTAATTTTAACTTTAGCTACTATTACATCTTTTATTAGTTAACTTAAAACAATGAAAGCATCTTTGGAAATGTCAAAAGAAGTAATGCAAATAAATAAAATGTAGGTATGCATAATATATTTTAATACTATCTTACTCTTGCTTCAATCAAGTATATCCCTAGGAACCCAACATATAGCCTATGTTATACATACCAGGTGACAGTCTTGTGTGTATTTAATTTCATGTAAATCCATTCAGCCCTTTCAACTTAAAATAATAATAAACATGTCTACATGTACAATTTTATCTTTTCTCTTTTTTATTGTTGAAACATATAGTTCACAGTTACTTTAAAAATAATAATCACAAAGATAGTTAGAAGTCAATTATTGAAAAAATGCAACATGTAAATGTAGAGTGTAAACAGTTTACTGCATACAGATGTTTGCATTATGCCTGGAGGAAGTACTGGACAGATTATAATGAAACATTTTGTGAAGTAGTGCCTGAGGAGGCTTGAACTCAACATAAAATATAATTTGATATGTAGCAATATATCATGTTCAGCAGCTTCATACTAATAAACCTAGCTTATAAAGATGTAATACAAGAATAAATTAAAATAAAAAAAAAAATTAAAAAAAGGAATCTTACCTCGACTGTTGGATGAGTTTTTGTCTTACTATTGTTAGAGCTCTTACCAACAAGACAACCATGTGTACCAATCATTTCACTTTTGTATCTAAAGCGGAAATGGTTTTGTGGTTGTGCCACAATAACCAATTCTGGTTGTTGAACTAAAATAAAACATAAAAATTATTAATCTTCTATACATTAATAGGTATGTGATATATTGTTTTTTACAAAGGAATAACATTATTTATCTTATCTATAAAATGCAGAAAATTAATAAAATAACAATTGATTTCTTACGTAGTAGACAGTAGTCTACTATAATTACAATAACAAAGCTTTAAAATATTATTTTTGAAGTTACCACCATGAAGCATGACTTCTGCATTTACTAATGTGTTCTATTTTGCATACTAAAGGCACATAAATGTTATCACTAAAATTGTAATCAACCTTTACAACATCTTACTGCTAGGCACAACTACTGGCTAAGTGTGGGTTGGTGGACTTCACTTGTCTTTTGAGGACTTGCTAGGTTCTCTCAGAATGCAGGTTTAGTCACAATCATTTCCTTCACCATATGACAAGTGGTAATTTTTTGAAAGTTATTCTGAATTTGTTTAGATTTGCACTTGAAAATATCAGAGGTTAGACCCAGATATCAACCCGGTTCACTCAGTTTCCCTAACAAGAGTGTTACCACCACTGGGCTACCACTCTTTTTATTTTATACAAATAAATACTTAAAGTATTTATATAGTATAGTGAAGATTAATACTTAAACTATATATAAATACAATATAAAGATGCTTATGCTTGTTTTATTAATTATTCTTGGCATCAAATTAAATGTGATCCAAATATTGTAAACATTATTGCACAAAAATTCAAAAGTATGGAACTACTATTATGCTTTCCCATTATCCAGGTTAAAATAATATATAAAATATGTAAATGGAAATACGTATATAGTACTGCCACCTATTTATTTTTCCTATTTTAATAGTATTATTCATAGATGTTGTACATAAAAAAACCATTTATTAAGGTTGATATTTTTATGTTCTTAATCCTAAAGAAAGTAGAACTTAAAGTTAAAGATAAGGGAAAAGTTATACAATTCTTACCATTTTGTCCAAATGACTTTTCAAGCCAAGATAACTGTGATATGTTACTAGTGAGTTGAGGCACTTGTTGAGAGGGAGAACTGTAAGGTGATTCTATCCCTTGCGAAAATGGAGATTCCATATTAGAATCACTTGTTTCTGCCTCACTTGTAGACATTTTGCAGGAAAATAGATGATCGAGTGTAAACAACTTATGAGAATAACTTTACACTATTGTTTTTAGATTTAAAGATTATAGTAGAAATAATTGCTCTTATTTATTTTATTTCTATTGTAAAAAAACATTACTTATATTATTTCAACGTGCACTTATACCATTTTAATAATTATAACAAGAAGAAAGAACACGACACTGCAGTTAACACTTGACACTTGTACATTTGTTAATTGTTTTGACATTTCATATTACAGTGTTCAGTGTTGCGAGCATTCATTTCAACAATTACCTAAATATTGTTTTAAAAATGACAATAGCTGTCCTACCCTGTTTTCCAATTACAGAGCATAATGCGACTCAGTGGCGCACAATGCCGATTTGTGCTGATGCTAATTGGAACGTGAATATAATGATTCGATTATATATTTCTGCAAAATAAATATGTTTATAGTTTTGAATTCTAAAATAAAATTGTATTCACATTATAAACGTGGAATATAAAACAAAGTCAATGTTATTACTCTTGTAACCTTCATCGATACACGGTATATTTATTTTTTTAACACAGCATCACGTAAAAGCAGTGTTCGATTGTGCGAAGCGCTATTGGAACATTCAACGTTGAGCATTATGCCGCATAATGCGCCTTTGTGCTGTAATTGGAAAAGGCCGCTAGACTGCTCCATTCTATTTCTGATGTTCCCGGTTATATTGATGATAAAAGTTTATAGCTCTATGTAATTTTTCATATAAATATATTAAGTGTAATGGAATTATTAGACTACAAACATTCTTTGTAAAAAAACAGAACATATAAATCACTTCTCTCTTTAATTAAGGCTTTTATGTAAATATTAATATTAAATTCGCCGTAGATGCAATGCTTATAAGAAATTAATTATTTACAAAATACAAAGTATAGTTTATTAAAGTTAATGATCTTATATTTTAACAAACACAGTATGTGGATTCTACGGGACTACACGTCATGGTGAACATGTAAAAGATGATTCAACCTTAAAATCAAACACCGACATAATATTTTTTAAATAAACCAATAAATTCCTTTTGTGTTATACACATTTAAGATCTTACTTTAATTCTATAATAGTGTTTGATATACTTTTCTGAGAAAGGTTGTATAAGTGAAGATTATTTATTACGCGAGCGAAGCGAGTCCTAAATCTATCCCACAACCTGAGCATTTTGTGGAAACAGGAACATTGAAAAACTATTACGCCTATAGACTTGTGCTTTAAATAGTAATTTAACTTCATACCTATCTAGATGTGTTATCTATCAAAAAAATATTTTAATAATTATCATTCACTATCTTCATTGGATGGCATGTTATTATAGACATTGATGGCTTGTTACTAACGCCATCTGTTAGATAAAGAAAGAGTTAAAATCGCTGTAACATTATTACACGTTAGAAGAACTACGCGAGTCCTAACAATGCTTAGCTTTTTGTTGGTTACTTGGAGCCAGGAGAATTATAATGTATTTTGCTATGCACACATAAAATAACAATAATAAATATAGTACTACAAGTCTTAGGGTAATTAAATTTGAGGTAGTATGGCAACATAAATTCAAGGTTTTTGGTGACGAACACTTGTAGGGGAAGTACCAATCCATACGTATCTAAGAAGTATGAGTCAGAACTCAGAAAAATCCCCGTTTCATTATTTATTATAGTAAACATTACGGTCTTATTACTTTAGATAATAATTATATTATTCATAATTTGATAAAAAATATTCGTGTTGTGTAATCAGTTGCGTTTTATCAAAGAATTATTGTTTTTGAAATTTATAAGTTTTAACACACAATGGATATTACAAGTAGATTTTTAATAAAACTGTTTCTTCTTCGTTTTCTCTTCTTCTTTGTCAATATAATCATTTAATTAATTTATTTTAAATTCGTCCTTATTTATTCTTTTATTTCATTATGATGCGAATATGTACATTAATTTTAAAAAAAAAAAGGATTAAAATTTAAAACATTTTAGATTTGAAGATAAGATTAAAACTTAAAACAATTTGATTTGATAAGAATTATTATGAAGGAGTCTGGAGTAGGTAGGTACTAGGTAGGTATATCGTATTAAGTATTTAAATGTTCTTCTTTCTTTATTTGGTACTAGCGACTAGCGATGACACCCTGGCTTTACTCGGGTTCGTAACATACATAGGTACCGTATGTTTGAACGATGTTAAAAGGTTTAACATCGTTCAAAAAGCCATAATTTTTTCTTTGTGAAAAACAAAAGCCATAATTTTTTTGGAATATTTTATATTATGTAAGCTATTTTTTTATTGTTAGGAAATGCATTGTATATTATATTATATGCATTGCATATGTGAGACACACTGGCCAGAAAAGCCAGTACTCTGTACTACCCACTAAAATCCAACAGCCTCACCCGTCTTATGAACCTTTTTAATTTTTGTAGGTGTAGGTATATTTGCCATTTTATTTTAATTTAACTTGTTTAATAATATATTCTCTAATACTTCTTTCCATTGCACAATTCCCACCCAGCCGACTTATAGACATGAGTGTTATAAAATGGGCTAAAATAGTGCAGTTAATATAAATTATAAATTCTATATTATAATTATATATTAAATAATTATAATTCTATAGTATAAATTCTATAAATGCTTACACAATAACATTAATTTCTTATAGAAAATATAATCTGTTTAGATAGAATTTATAACATATACCTAGATGTCTGTTATAAATTTTATTACATCCGTTCGTGCTTATAAATAAGAGTTTGAAATTAAATGCCGTTAACATATTGAGTTTTATTCATTTAGCCAAAAATATTTTTGAATGCTGATATCCTATTTGTAAGTAAGTAAGTATTAGTCTTTAGTCTTATTCTTGCATCTAGTTTAAAAAATTAAAGTCTGATTCTTTGGTCATGTATATAATTAAAGGTCTGATTATACTATTGTGAACTGGGTAAAATCTATAGACATGTAGAAAATTCTCGAAAACTCGATACGAGTATTAAATACATTATATATTTTTATGAAGAATGAAATTGTAACAGTTATTACACTATAGTTTTTAGAATTCAAAACATAAAAGATTTTATATTATAAATAAAAGATTATTTATAAATTAGCATGTATTATTCATAATCAAAGGTACTTATTATTATTATAATTGCATTGGTTGGGTATGGTGCCGAGGTCGGGTCTAACAACGTCGCAGTGTTAATCCATTGTAGCTCACTTATATTGGCATGTAAGCCTACGTACGACATATCACATAATCCACAAAAAGAACGTACCTATAGACAATTTGAAAACGTAGCTTTAGGTTTTTTTTCTTTCACAGCTCAGTTTCACAGGACTGAAGTGGCAAATAAAATGGAGTGCTTTTAAGATTCATCTACAAATGAACTGAATTTGTAATAATAATAACTAATGTGGTATAATTTTGTGAATATTATTTTGGTTTAAATATTATTATTTTATTAATTTTATATTTTCAGTTTGTTTCGATTCAAAGTTTAAACAGCAAAAATCGTTATATTCGTCGTTCTATACTAAACCAAATTCTTTACTTCATAATTAAAAAGTATGTTGAATAATAGATCTTTCTTAGTTTTTACCAACTTACATTCTCCCAGATTTAGACGCTGTATTTCATGTACTAAGTAATTTGATAAGATTAAACTTGATTAAAATTGAAATTTCTTAGAAATACCTAATTGTATAACTTATCTTTTATTCTACGCAAGTCAGACGATATTTTCAAAGTAAACATGCAAATCTCATAATTCAGTATTTGGTGAGTTCGGGTAATTATATTATTTGATGAGTTTCTCAAGTTATTCATAAATGTACAAAAGTTTCCGTTGTCTTAATTATTAAGTTATGTACAAATTAAATGGTGTAATAAATATTTACGTTAAAAAAATATAAACAATGTCATGTGTCCATCTGTCTTCTAGTCGTAATCCTTTGATGATAATGTTTGGCCTTTCAACAAATAACATTATAGTCCGAGAGCCAGCTGTATGCTACACCTATGGATCGAATACATGAATAATTTTTCGCGTGTGAGTACAACTAACTATAGATCTAACAGACGACACTTATAAAATTGTCCGATTTTGGCCGCATGCAAAAATATGACATCACTTCCGGTTGCGATTTTGAATGTAATATCATTTGGTAAGATACACCGCTGAAATTTATACCAACTTGAAGATTTTCATGTATACAACAAGAATATCGGAGGTCGACAGGTTCTAACTATCCGCGACGTTGTGTCGACCGTCATTAAAAGTATTATTTTTTTTATTTATCTTAACTCATCGAATACATTGATTCGCAAATTGTTTTCTTGATCGTTGAACTTCGAAATTACGAGAAAAAATAGGTCGACGACATTTATTTAGCCGGAACACATTGTGGACCGAACGTTTATATTAAAAAAGAGCACGATTACGATTCGTACGGCGCCACGATTTGAAGGCGGATTCTTGTAGATCTCGAAGAAAGAAAACGAAATGAAAGAATAAAATTTTTCGATATCTCGCTTAGTTTCCGAGATATCGAAACTTAAAAATCGAAAAATCGAAAAAAAAAATCACTTTTTTCAACATATTTTCATAGATTTTTGATAAGAAATGGAAAAGAATGAATAAAATTTTTCGATATCTTGAACAGTTTACGAGATATCAACACTTCAAGATTCGATTATGTTTGTGGTCATGTTCTAACCTAACCTAACCAATCTAGCCTAGTAATGCTTATGGTACTTGACTAGCCAACCTAGTGCTTAGCTTAAATTTTTTCAATTTTTCAAGCCTCGATATCTCTAAAACTAAGCGAGATATCGAAAAATTTTATTCTTTCATTTCGTTTTCTTTCGTCGAGATCTTTAAGAATCCACCTTCAAATCGTGGCGACGTACGAATCGTAATCGTGCCCTTTTTTAATATAAACGTTCGGTCGACAATGTGTTCCGGCTAAATAAATGTCGTCGACCTATTTTTTCTAGTAATTTTGAAATTCAACGATCAAGAAAACAATTTGTGAATCAATGTATTCGATGAGTTAAGATAAATAAAAAAAATAATACTTTCAATGACGGTCGACACAACGTCGCGGATAGTTAGAACCTGTCGACGTCCGATATTCTTGTTGTATACATGAAAATCTTCAAGTTGGTATTTTCAGCGGTGTATCTTATCAAATGATATTACATTCAAAATCGCAACCGGAAGTGATGTCATATTTTTGCATGCGGTCAAAATCGGACAATTTTATAGGTGTCGTCTGTTAGATCTATAGTTAGTAGTACTCACACGCGAAAAATTATTTATGTATTCGATCCATAGGTGTAGCATACAGCTGACTCTCGGACTATTACAATTTGCGTAAGCACCATTTCTAATTTTTATTTTTGATGTCTATTTTTGTATTAGTGTTTGTAAATGTGCCATATCATAAGTTTCGTCAGTAAAATGTATTTTAAAATTATAGGTACCTATACTTAGGAACAGAAGTTAGGCGTTAATAAGCAAAACTTAAAATTCATTCATCTTATCAGTGAATTTTCAAACCCGAAATATATTATATACAGATCTATTAAGATTTACCGGAACTTCATGCAAGATCGCAAGATCGCTTATTGCCCTCACGCGATGGCAGGCCTTCCGAAGCTGACCATGACGGTTGTTGTGGATTAATAGAGCATTCTCATGGTTATGAGGATGCTCTATTAATCTACTTTGCTATCAGAATCCAGAGAAGTACCTGGAGTAATCTGTATAGTATACCACCCTCCGAAGTGGGCCTCCCAAGGCGTTTCTTAGCCTCAAATCCGGCGGGATTGCAGGACGCTAATGATCCTCCCACCATGACACGGTGAACGAACGTTTTTTTGTATTTTCAACCGACTTCCAAAAGGAGGAGGTTATCAATTCGTCTGATTTTTTTTTTTTTATGTTTGTTAGCTCATAACTTTGAACTGGGTGAACCGATTTTGATAATTATTTTTTTATTTGAAAGGTAGTGCTTCCCATGTGGTCCCATTTTAATATTTTCCAGTTCTGACAATGGTATCCATGAGAAAACCATAAAAGTCTTAAATTTGCATTAAGTATTTGCGCGACAAATGGACGGATAACTCAATATCACGCCAACCGATTTCGATGATTCTTTTTTTAATGGAAAGGATATACTTCAAGGGTAGTTTGATGAGAGTTTGGTAAGGTTCTGATGATGGGATCCATGACAAAGTATCGGAACTCTTCAATTCTTAGGAGCAAATTAACGATGCTCGGCCGAATCTTTTATAGGCTATATGGATATTTGAGTCACGTACCGTTACTGATGATGGAAGGTACAACTCCTCAACGGTTAACAGTTTAAAGAAAATTCTTTCAATATAATACGCAATTATGGACCGATAGTTGTATACTTTCAGGCTATTAGGTTTTCCTCATAATAGAAGGTAAATTTTTATAGTCATTAGCACAATACGTATCTACTTTCCGCTAAAAATTTAAAAATAAATTATTTTTAACAAAAAAACAAAAACCGACTTCCAAACTTAATAAATCTAAACTAAAAAGTAGGAAATAATACTTTTAAGGACTGTTAATTTTGAAGTCGGTGCCAGCCAAAGCAAAATAACCCTAAATAGATACATATTCGATTAATTTATCAATTTGTAAACATAATCAAAATACCTGGCTGGCACCGACTCCAAAATTAACAAAGTCCTTAAAAGTATTATTTCCTACTTTTTAGTTTAGATTTATTAAGTTTGGAAGTCGGTTTTTTTTTGTTAAAAATAATATCATAGTAAAATATTCCTAAGCCTCGTTATCTATATCTATATATCCTCGTTTATAAGAGATAAACGATTTGACTTAATTTCCTTAGGTTACTTTATACTTTACTTACAATAGCTTAAATTATGTATGAGAAAATGACAGACATGTGGCGCAGCTTGTACTTCGTAGCTTTGGGCGGGAAAACCTCTGAGTCTGAGATTGGCAGCGCGCCGATTGCCCGCCTTTGTCCCTCGCGCCCTGTCCTGATTCACAGAACATTTTATGGGAGTTATAACTTACTTGTATCACCATATATTTTAGATGGCATATTTGAGTGATACTAAAAATTTAAATATGTAGTTTACGATTACAAGTAGCATTTGAAAGTAAATGGAAATATTTTTTAGGATTTTGCTTGTGAGTATAATGTAATATGTACTATGTACACTTGTGAAATGTGTACCTACAATATAAGGAATATCTGTGTAAGTATATACATACATATTATATACTATAAGTAATACTTATTTAGAACGTCGCGTTTACAAAATTATAATATTCTCTGACACATACTTTGTGGTGATTTTCACAACTTTTGAATAAATAATTCAGTAGTCATTAAAAATATTAATCCTTATTTACGTGAAATCTAGTTAATAGAATATTTTTGGATGTTTTCACAAATTATTTTCGCTTTTGATTACCTGTCCATAGTAGTAAAGCATTCGTAACATGGTCATGGAAAAGACTCAGGCGATATTACAAACGTAACGCTCTGCTAAGAGTCAGTCCAATTGACCGACCAACTTACAAATAGGCCAAATTAGTAGCAATAGCACTTGCACCACTCAGAGCACAAAATGCATGTAAGGGACTCTTAGAGTTTTGCCAATGAAATTAAAAACCTAAAGCCTTCATAAGTGTACGTAAATCATTCTATACAAAAAGTACCGGAAATCTGCGGACTAATTTTGCAATAAATAAATGATGCTAAAAGCTACCCTACAACCAATTTTGTTCATTAAAATCTATTTAGTAAATAATATCGTGATTAACACCCATTTCGTCAAAATAGAATTTCATTACTGTAAATTGATTAGTTTTTGGTTTCCGCTGATGTCAAAAACATACTTAATTTTCATTTTGTTATGTCTGTGTTAGGTCGAACAATATTATGTATTTATTATTTTGTTGTAAGAACGAACGAAGTTTGCGGCTGACAGGGGCTCTAGAGTAATTGGGTAAATGAGCTTTTATTTTCACTTAGGCATAGTAGGTATATGCATTTCATTTAATATAAAATTACAAATGGATTATAATACAAGTATGAAGCAGAAGATACGGTTTTATTGCTAATCATTTCAACCAACTTTTAGGGTAGGTATTAACTGCTTAAAAATAAAATGGACGGTGTTTGCGTATTACGTAGGTAGGTCTACCTACCTAATACCTATACATCTACCTAGTGCCTATGTACTAATGTAATACTTAAAATGCTAAATATATACCTACCTATGATGTATTATAAATGTTTATCAAGTTCTACTAATATTAATATTTATGATCCTTATTCAATTTTGGACTTTAAAAATTATTTTTAACAAAAAACAAAAACCGACTTCAAAACTAAACAAATCTAAACTAAAAAGTAGAAAATAATACTTTTAAGAACTTCGTTAATTTTGTAGTCGGTGCCAGCCAATGCAAAATAACCCTAAATAGATACATATTCGATTAATTTATCAATTTGTAAACATAATCAAAATACCTGGCTGGCACCGACTCCAAAATTAACAAAGTCCTTAAAAGTATTATTTCCTACTTTTAGTTTAGATTTATTAAGTTTGGAAGTCGGTTTTTTTTTGTTAAAAATAATATCATAGTAAAATATTCCTAAGCCTCGTTATCTATATCTATATATCCTCGTTTATAAGAGATAAACGATTTGACTTAATTTCCTTAGGTTACTTTATTGTAGAGTATTCTCACTTTTTACTTACAATAGCTTAAATTATGTATGAGAAAATGACAGACATGTGGCGCAGCTTGTACTTCGTAGCTTTGGGCGGGAAAACCTCTGAGTCTGAGATTGGCAGCGCGCCGATTGCCCGCCTTTGTCCCTCGCGCCCTGTCCTGATTCACAGAACATTTTATGGGAGTTATAACTTACTTGTATCACCATATATTTTAGATGGCATATTTGAGTGATACTAAAAATTTAAATATGTAGTTTACGATTACAAGTAGCATTTGAAAGTAAATGGAAATATTTTTTAGGATTTTGCTTGTGAGTATAATGTAATATGTACTATGTACACTTGTGAAATGTGTACCTACAATATAAGGAATATCTGTGTAAGTATATACATACATATTATATACTATAAGTAATACTTATTTAGAACGTCGCGTTTACAAAATTATAATATTCTCTGACACATACTTTGTGGTGATTTTCACAACTTTTGAATAAATAATTCAGTAGTCATTAAAAATATTAATCCTTATTTACGTGAAATCTAGTTAATAGAATATTTTTGGATGTTTTCACAAATTATTTTCGCTTTTGATTACCTGTCCATAGTAGTAAAGCATTCGTAACATGGTCATGGAAAAGACTCAGGTGATATTACAAACGTAACGCTCTGCTAAGAGTCAGTCCAATTGACCGACCAACTTACAAATAGGCCAAATTAGTAGCAATAGCACTTGCACCACTCAGAGCACAAAATGCATGTAAGGGACTCTTAGCATTTTGCCAATGAAATTAAAAACCTAAAGCCTTCATAAGTGTACGTAAATCATTCTATACAAAAAGTACCGGAAATCTGCGGACTAATTTTGCAATAAATAAATGATGCTAAAAGCTACCCTACAACCAATTTTGTTCATTAAAATCTATTTAGTAAATAATATCGTGATTAACACCCATTTCGTCAAAATAGAATTTCATTACTGTAAATTGATTAGTTTTTGGTTTCCGCTGATGTCAAAAACATACTTAATTTTCATTTTGTTATGTCTGTGTTAGGTCGAACAATATTATGTATTTATTATTTTGTTGTAAGAACGAACGAAGTTTGCGGCTGACAGGGGCTCTAGAGTAATTGGGTAAATGAGCTTTTATTTTCACTTAGGCATAGTAGGTATATGCATTTCATTTAATATAAAATTACAAATGGATTATAATACAAGTATGAAGCAGAAGATACGGTTTTATTGCTAATCATTTCAACCAACTTTTAGGGTAGGTATTAACTGCTTAAAAATAAAATGGACGGTGTTTGCGTATTACGTAGGTAGGTCTACCTACCTAATACCTATACATCTACCTAGTGCCTATGTACTAATGTAATACTTAAAATGCTAAATATATACCTACCTATGATGTATTATAAATGTTTATCAAGTTCTACTAATATTAATATTTATGATCCTTATTCAATTTTGGACTTTAAAAATTATTTTTAACAAAAAACAAAAACCGACTTCAAAACTAAACAAATCTAAACTAAAAAGTAGAAAATAATACTTTTAAGAACTTCGTTAATTTTGTAGTCGGTGCCAGCCAAGACGGATAGACTTATCTTGCCTTTGCAAGGAACTTTCGAACGGTATTTTGATTATGTTTACAAATATTATAGATATAGATTAATCGAATATGTGTCTATTTAAGGTTATTTTGCTTTGGCTGGCATCGACTTCTAAATTAACGAAGTTCTTAAAAGTATTATTTTCTACTTTTTAGTTTAGATTTGTTTAGTTTTGAAGTCGGTTTTTGTTTTTTGTTAAAAATAATTTATTTTCAAATTTTTAACGGAAAGTAGATACTTATTTTGTTTATGTACAAAACAGAATTTTCCAAATCGGTCCAGCCATCTTCGAATAATGGGGAACATACATAAAAAAAGTCCCCAACGAATTGAGAACCTCCTCCTTTTTTTGAAGTCGGTTAAAAATGTAATACCCTTGTCGCCAACGAGTAATTTGTTATACCGTTATGTAAGATTTAGAATAAAAGCGCTGTCGAAAATGATTTTATATTTTTTGTTGATACTTATTACTTAGAGCTTAGTTCATTGTGTAACTGAAATTTTCCTCTCTTGTGATATTGTAAGCAATGAATACATTTTCATCATCCTGAAAATGAAAATCTCCTCTTAAAAGTCCATTTATCTCATAATTTTAGAAAAATGAATTTGAACTTAATTTTTAATTAAAGACTTAATATTTATACTAACAACGGTAACGGTTCTCAGAATAATCCCAAAATCTTTATAGTATAGGGAATTTTATGGTGCATTTTACAACTTTAATAGTTTACAGGTCATGAATCATTCCGACTATGAAATGAAAATTAGTGCGATTGAAGTTTGATGAAGACTAATGTTACATAGATGTTTATTATAGTAATATCATAAAGATGAAGCGCCTGATTTTTCCATTTTTTTTGTCTATTTACTGAAATTATAGGTTGTATAGAATAAAGCGTTTACCTTTACATTAATAAGCTACGCGAGAAGAGCGACGTGTAATTTAGTAAGTTAATTTATAAACAGCGCCAACAGGTGTTTAACCAATTCATGAAATGTTTCTAAAATTTGGCGGTGGATGTTTTTGTTCCTTGATTAAATTATTCAGTTGTTCGGGAATAAACAACAAAGTCACTAATGAACGAAGTGTGTTTGCCGCGTTCGCGAGCAAAACACCTTTTATGTAGGTACAAAAATACCTAAATTGCCATTTGTTACTTAAGAGAAAAGTATTACAATAATATACTTACATCATACTTTAAAAAATATTTAATCGTTAGTTGTTAAAAAAAAACTAGTAATGTTACACTAAAAAAGCCCAACTAAACTCTAGTAGTGTTTCACTCTCACTCATTTGTGTTTCACTCATTAAAAAAGTCTAACTGGCCAAAAATAAAGAGCAGCAAATAATAAGTGTTTACAAAAATAAAAACTGTTTTCCCCTCGATAGGTTTGTGACAGCTTTAAAACTACGCAACGGATTTTGATGCAGGTTTTTTAATTGATAGAGTGATTCAAGAGGAAGGTTTATATGTATAATACATGCATAATATTGTAGAGAAACACTGATAATTTTAGAGGTTTCTAATGTGATGTCGTAAATACATCAAACACTATTTTAAAAAATCTGGTTGATCATTGGTGCATTCTGTTGAACAATAACAAAAAGCGTCCGTTATATAAAAATTGACAAATAATTTTTTTTTTGTGAGTATTTTCTATGATTAATTCAATCAATCAGCCTATCATCGTCCACTGCTGAACAAAGGCCTCCCCCAATGAGCGCCAACCATCCCGGTCTTGGGCAGTCCGCATCCATCCACTGCCCGCCAAGTCATCGGTCCATCGTGCTGCAGGGCGTCCTACACTACGCTTGCCTAAACGCGGTCTCCACTCTAGCACTTTTCTTTTCCATCGACCATCAGTTCGCCTGGAGACATGACCGCCTACTTCCACTTCAGCGAGCTAATTCTAATTTTGCACGCGATGTCGGTTACTTTAGTTCTCTGGCGAATAACTTCATTTCGAATTCTGTCTGCCAGAGAAACACCAAGCATCGCGCGTTCCATTGCTCGCTGAGCGACCTTGAATTTGTGGACCAGTCTTACGGTGAGTGTCCACGTTTCGGCTCCATATGTCATTACTGGTAGGACGCACTGGTTAAATACCCTGGTCTTGGGATTGTGGGATCGACGACTATAGAATATGACGTAGCTTCCCAAAAGCAGCCCAGCCCAAGCGAATTCTTCGGTTGGCCTCCTTCTCAAAGTTGTGCCGGCCGAGTTGTATAGTTGGCCAAGGTATACGTATTCCTGCACAACTTCAAGAACAGCGCCATTCACGATCACTGGTCTCGGGGATACATGACAATTCGACATGATTTTGGTCTTGTCAAGATTCATCCTGAGACCCACTCGTCTTGAAGAATCACTAAGGCTGTTTAGCATTTCTTCCAAATCCATCAGAGTCTCTACTATGACGACTATGTCATCGGCAAATCGCAGGTGTGTTATATACTCTCCATTGATGTTGATGCCTCGTCCGTTCTAATCGAGCGTTTTAAAGACGTCCTCCAATGCACAGGTAAACAGTTTCGGGGAGATAACATCCCCCTGTCTTACCCCGCGGTGCAATCGGATTGTTCTTGTGCTCTGCCTTTGTACTTGGATGGTCATCGTTACAGACTGGTTTAAACACCGTAGTATTTGAATATACCGATAGTTAATAAGGCATCTCTGCATGGATTGTAGAACAGTCCAGGTGACGATGGTGTCGAAGGCTTTCTCATAGTCCACAAACGCTAAGCATAGAGGCTGATTATATTCCTCGGTCTTTTGAATAATTTGCCTAAGTGTGTTTATGTGGTCTACAGTACTGAAGCCTTTTCGAAACCCAGCCTGCTCCACAGGTTGGAAGTCATCAAATTTTTGGGCGAGACGGTTCGTGATAACTCTTGAAAACAACTTATACACATGGCTTAGAAGAAACACAGGTCGGTAGTTCCTTAAAAAGGCTTTATCCCCCTTCTTAAAGAACAATACCACTTAGCTCCTACTCCATGCCTCCGGTGTAGTGCCATTGTGAAGGACATAATTAAAGAGATTTGAGAGCTCTGGTAGAACCGGTGTTCCTACCGCTCTGAGGAGCTCTGCGGTAATTCAATCCTCACCCGGAGCTTTGTTGTTTCATAGTTGTCCAAGAGCTATCCTAATCTCGTCCACGTCGATGTCGGGAAGCTCATCTGTTTGGTGGCGTACAAGTCTGGCTCGTGGATCCTCCGCGTGGTGGGACTCAAGTGGAAGTGTATGTGAGGAGTAGAGATCCCCGTAGAACCTTTCGACATCAGCGAGAATTTCTGGTTTGTAGGAGACGGTTGTACCTTGTGCGGTTCTAAGCTTTGTCAGGTGACAACGTGAATTGTGAGAGTTGGCAGACTTTCGAGCCCCTACTGAATGCAATAGCATCTTCAATACTTCGGGTATTCGCTCGTCTTAGATCACGCCTTATTAGGTTTCTCACATTCCTGTCTAGTACCTGACGCTTAGACTGAGTGGTATTTACAGCCTCGCGTCTCTTCGCCATCTCGTTCAGAGTCTCGCTTGAGAGTTTCGACTTTTGTCTATCTCTCCTAGGTCGAAAATGTTTTTATCCCACCTCACGGATCACACGCACCAGACTATTGGTGGTGTCATCGATGTCCTGAGTGGTTTCCAACATGGCGAATCGGTTCTGTAGTTCTAGCTGGAAGCTTTCGCAGCCAGCTTTCATCTGGAGTGGTGTAGGTCTGAAAGTCGACTTCATTAGCCGCGCACGTTCAATTTTGATGTTCATATTCAGGGTTCCCCTTACAAGTCGGTGATCACTGCCGGTTTTAACCCTGTTAATCACTGAGACATCCCTGAATATGTAGCACTTGTTGGATATAATGAAGTCGATCTCGTTCTTTGTAGTATTATCGGGGCTTTGCCAAGTCCACTTCCTTTGAGGCTTTTTCTGGAAAAATGAGTTCATCAGAAAAAGCCCCTGGGCCTCGAGGAAGTTTACTAACAAATGCCCTCGATGGTTCCTCAGTCCATAACCAAATGATCCAACCCTCGATTCGCCATCTTCTTGTACTCCCACTTTGGCATTGAAGTCACCCATAACAACAGTGTTGGTACGAGACATAGCCTTAGCTATGTCTTCTTACATGGCTTCGACTTCGTCGTCAGAATGTGTAGACGTAGGAGCATACAATTGTATAACCTTCAAGAAGTATCTTTCGGTTATTCTCAATACAAGGTACGCTACCCTCGCTGACACACTGCCAACCTCTACGACGTTGTTTTTGAATGACTTATGGATTAAAAATCTAACACCACCTTGGGATGGTTGGTGCCCTTTTCGGAAGAAGAATAAGTGACCAGCATAATAATAATAATATATACACCTAATGTTGCGTGTAGTGTTTTTGTGTAGTATGTAGAGTAAAACAAGTGCGGGGGCCGGTTTAATAAATTTCAGATTTGCCCCCCCCTAGGCCAAAAGCTGGGTACGCCCATGGTGACAGGTATGAAATTTAAACGATTGATTGATCGAATGTTAATAGTTATTGTCTTGAAAGAGCTTACCATATAATTTGTGATATCTATACATCTAATAAAATTCTAAGTTAGTCAAATCTTTACATTGAATATTTTTTGGCTAGTGTATAATAAATAGGTAGGTATGTTAGGAAAATATTAGGAGTTATTATTGATATTATTGATATCAGTAGGTACCTACTGCAGCTTATAAATAAAATTGAAGTGTCTGATTTTAATCTCAAATTAACAGATTTACACTAAATGCACTTGAAAGTAGGTAGGTAGCACAAAACAAAGGTACTAATAGTAGGGCCTACTTCTACCTACACAGTACACTACCGAACTAACCACGGAAGAGAAGCAAGCAAGCAAGTTTCTGCAAGTTTGAAATAAATAATTTTACAAATAACTAAAATCACATCCAAATTGGACGAGTAGCTTTTAAGAAAATCGCGCACATAACATACCCTTCTTTTTTGAAGTCGGTTAGAACTAGAAAAAATTTAAAATAGTACTTAGTTAGGTACGTAAATGCTGGAAATCCCTTCTGTGGAAACGATTGTAGATCGTAGCATTCAAAACTTCGGGAAAAAATGTAAACAAATCAGTTAAATGTCGAGAAATATAGTTTTATTACAAATAAAAATAATTCATAAATACGAAACTAAATACTAATCGTTTAGTATTTTTTTCTTATGACCTCCTCATACCGGTGGTATTCGAATATTGCTACATCTTTTAAATGTCCTACTTTTATCTAAAGGTAAAAGAAATGGTTTATTATTTTTATATTAGTTATGATACTAACTCATGAATTGAATTACAAAGGGTCACTACTGTCCACTGTGTGCTTACTCTTCAAACTAATTTCAATTCTAATCTAATGCCAATACGATTCCAATGTCAATTTTGAAGTCACGTGATTCGGTACTCTTGAAAACAATATTGTCAACATTGGATTGAAATTGGGATTGCCCCGCGATTATTTTGTTAAGAGTGAAGTTAGCTATGTTACGGGCCGCAATAGTGTCCTGTGTCGTTCTTCTTATTACGATAAACCAGTAATATGGCTTTAAAATGCTTTATCCTTTCAAAAAAAGTACTTTCACTCAAGAGTAGCGTTTACGGTGCGCCAAGCCCGATCCCGATTTCACTTAGTTCCCCAAAATGGACACACAATTTAAAAACAATGTGGCGCTAGCGTCCAACTCAAGAGTACGAAACGTCACAATTCCAATGTCGATCGATCGGAATTAAATTCAAGAGTAAGCCCCGGTACGGTACTGGTACGATGTAGCTAGGGCCAACCTCGGCACCGAACCCACCCATTATAATAAACAAAATTCATAAATTATAGAGTAAGTAGTTTTGAATTATTTTTTTTTTTTTTTTTATGGGACAAAGGGGGCAAACGGGCAGGAGGCTCACCTGATGGTAAGTGATCACCTCCGCCCATGGACATCTGCAACACCACAGGGCTTGCAGATGCGTTGCCGGCCATTCAGGAAAGGGAGGGAGGGAGGAGGGAGAAGGACGGGAGTAGGGATGGGTAGTGGGCCTCCCGGACTCTCACTTACCGGACGAAACGCGCCAGCATAGCTGCCACTTCACGCCAGTCTTCTGTGAGAGAGTGGTACTATACGGGGCGTGCCGGCCCATTCGGCTGCTACCCGAAGGTAACAAGCATATATTATAATTTTATTTTATAGACATGCCTCTGAAGAAATCTTTTATTAAATAAACAGTATAAATTCTTAAAGGTACGTCAACCCAAATTTACTCTTTCATTAAAAGAAATCTAAATAAATAAACATGTTAATTTTCGTTCGTGAACAAACGCAATTCACCGAAAGATTTTCATGATTTGCTTTAAAATTTTGTCTTTTGACATACAATTACGTTTACATGGAAAATATATTTTGGAGTCGATTATGTATACGAACAACTGTAATTCGCTATTATGGCAACTTTAAGTACTTATTTGAGTATGTTGAATGTTTTCTACAATTATTACAAAATGCTGGCGAAGACGCGAGAAAAACCTAGTGTCAAACGCTAACATTTATCACTCGAGTTTTTAATGAAAATATATTTTCTTTATTCAATTTCGGTTTTTATAATATAAGCATCAACTCAACAAAATCACTGCGTGCACGACGGGCGGAAGGGCGCGGAAAGAATTTGGTTTCAGGCCTTTAGAAAGCGAGTGAAGCCGCGGGAAAGGCTAGTATTATATATACTAGAAATTCCCGCGGCTTCGCCCGCGTTCTAATTAGACTATTAAAAATAGGAATTGGTGATAGAACGTTGAAAATTCACAAGGCACTCTGTGCCTGGGGTGCCTTGTGAATTCAAAAGAATTTTGATAAAATTCTTCGCTTCTTATAAGAGCTATTAGTTAAACAGTAGGCAAGACGGTACGGGGTAGGTCGGCGATTGCATCAAGCGAAGCGGCGCGGCGCGGCTTGAAACAGCGCTTACATTTTATTCTCGCGTCCGTATTTTTTGCGACATTTTAGGCAAATACAATGAACCAAAGATTGATTCTAATATATACAAATTTTGGTTAAATCGGTCAAGTAAGTACAATCTGTTAAACAATAACATAAAAACAGAGAAAATTTTAATGATTATTGTTTTGGGGTCTATTTTCAATACACAATACGTTTCAGTCATTTTTTTTTAATATTTAATGTAGAATTTTTAAGGTACTGTTTTTTTATATCATGTATAGGTTCTTAAATTTGTATTGTAAAGGATTGTTATCAATTTTCATTATTATTTTTACTGGTACGGTTTTATACTTTTACGGAAGCCCAACTCTTTTTCTAAAATAAGGGTAGCCTAAGTTATAGCTCATAACCTCAATCTGCCAGTGAAAATCTGTCCAGCTGTTTCTTTGAATAGCCGTAACAAACAACCAAGCAGACAGAGGGCCGATAAAAATGAAAAAAAAAACTTAGATGTTTATTATAAGAAGCATATATATATATACTTACTTTATACTGTTGTATAAAGTAATTTGATGCTATAAACAGACACCTCAATTTTATTTATCTGTATAGATTACAAGTACATAAAAGTTACGTAAAAGTTTTATAATTTTGTTGAGATAAAAAGATGGTAGTTGGAGAGGGGCGTTTTTCCAAACTTCCTAAAATCGCAACACTCTTTGACTCCCCTGCACGTCATCGGGGCGGTCGGGGTGCCTTGTGAATAGAAGGCATCCTAATTTAGGCGAGGTGGCCCGCGTGGTACGGGCCTTCTGGGTCGGGGACGTTACGGTCGAGTGCGAAAGCGAGCCCGTAACGTCCCATTACACTGCGGCGAAGTGTTCCGCTGGAGATTTTAGTGAGTAGGAGATTTTCCTATAGCTATAACAAAAAAAGGGCCACATATCTTGAACCCGTCGTGTCATATACGTATATAAGTAGATACATTTTGTTCTAAGTGCTAAAGTCAACGTAACAAACGCGTTAAAGTTTTAAGCACAAGTTGTTACTGTGTTAACTTTACAAGTAGCAGGTAGCTACAAATTTCGTTCTTGTTATTTCACTATTTCGTCGAATATACGTCTACATGCTGTTAATCTATGTAATGTTTTTAGGTTCATCTATAATTAATATACTGTGGAATATGAACAGAAAAGAGGATTTTGGAGTGGGAAAAAAACTATAAAAGTCGATGCATAACTGGCATCGGGGGGTAGTTGTATCTCGACGCTTGTCGTGGTAGCATTGTTAGATCGTTACTCTGTTGGTTTATTTCTTTAAATATCATTGTTGGTAGCTTAGTTGTCTTTTTGGTTAGTTTAATTGTGTTTTAGCGTTTTCAGATACTTACAATAAATTGAGGTCGATTTAGTAAGCTTGTTTTTTTTAAAAGATAGCTCACTTCTGGTCTAAATTCACAAGATCAGAAGTGGGATAGGTCCTGTTTCGCCCACAACTTTTGTTAGCGTGTAGTATGTATTTGTTGGTTGTATGTTTAAAAGTTTTTTCAGAGGGTGCCGTGATTTTGGTGAATTTTCATTGATTTTGGTGATTCGTGTTTTTTTTAATCGCTGTGTTTAGTTTAGTTTTGTTTTGCTTGTCAGGCCTAAATTTATTTTATTTTTTACTGTGTACGTAAAAGATGCTTATTTTGTGTTTTCTCATTGGGGTTGACACATTCAAGGAAAGTTGTATGTTGCGGTCGGGGATGGCATGTCTCGCAGGTCTTTGTACTCGGATATGCTGTCCTGGCCGACAGATGCACATCAAGTGGGGTACGGTTTCATATTATTGGATGCAGTCTTGGAGTGCGCTCAGACATGCGATCCTAGTATATGGAACATACCTTGTGTAGCTTAAGATTAATGTGTGTGAGCTCGGACAGTGTCTTGGAGGTTACTCAGACATGTCGTCCTGGAGCTGTGATCATACTATGAGTTGACAGTTGCATATGTTTTTGCAGCAAACATTAAACGTATATTTGGGGGTAGGTTGGATTGAAACACGCT
The DNA here is from genome assembly GCA_951802675.2 of Boloria euphrosyne. Taxonomy (NCBI): domain Eukaryota; kingdom Metazoa; phylum Arthropoda; class Insecta; order Lepidoptera; family Nymphalidae; genus Boloria; species Boloria euphrosyne. Next base: position 9,296,524 of record OX637877.1, read on the forward strand.
TTTATAGGTACTGATTTACACACGCAAAGCTATGACATGGTTCTCTGGCGAGTCGTGAGGGTGCACTCCCCCGACGGGTCCTGCCCCGGGTAATTGGTACAGATATCTGTTTGTTTTACATCCACTGTGCTTAGGTTATGCTAGGTAACGTATATTTGTGGTTAGGTTGGGTTGAAACATGCTTTTATAGGTACTGATTTACACACGCAAAGCTATGACATGGTTCTCTGGCGAGTCGTGAGGGCGCACTTCCCCGACGGGTCCTGCCCCGGGTAATTGGTACAGATATCTGTTTGTTTCACATCCATTGTGCTTAGGTTATGCTAGGTGAGCTTAGCCCACGAATGAATCAAATTGAAACCTTAATATAGACAAGCAATTTTTAGAAATGCACTTTGTGTTTTTTTTTCTGTCTGGAGATTTTATTGTTTATACGGCAGCAATGATGAGTGTGATGTCTATAGCTCGTGGCGTCACTCAGGATTTCGATGTCGAGGTTCTGAACCCCAAGGTTAGAAGATGAAGGAGCCCGAGGAGGGTCTCCTGTCAGGAAAGGCCGTGTGGAATATGAACAGAAAAGAGGATTTTGGAGTGGGAAAAAAACTATAAAAGTCGATGCATAACTGGCATCGGGGGGTAGTTGTATCTCGACGCTTGTCGTGGTAGCATTGTTAGATCGTTACTCTGTTGGTTTATTTCTTTAAATATCATTGTTGGTAGCTTAGTTGTCTTTTTGGTTAGTTTAATTGTGTTTTAGCGTTTTCAGATACTTACAATAAATTGAGGTCGATTTAGTAAGCTTGTTTTTTTTAAAAGATAGCTCACTTCTGGTCTAAATTCACAAGAATACAAAAATCTCGTGCCACAGTGATTATTATCGAACTCCTCCGAAACGGCCGATTTTTATCATTTTTTTGTGTATATATTTGGTAGGTCAGAGCATAGGTAGGTAGGCAATTTTATATTCCCCTAGGTGATAAGGGTGGCCCTCTCCAGATTTTTATTTTTAATTTATAGACCAAGTTTTTAAGCTATTGCATAGCTTCTACCGCGGGCCTTGAGCGTGGAGACCGAATCCAGAAATTCCGTAACGAAAAAAAACTTAACACCTCGACCGTTTGGAATAAAAGGGTTCCATCCAACATTTTTTTATATTTTGATTTTTTAACTTAAAAATGTTCCATGTGACCATAACTTTGTTCTCTAAACCTTTGAACGTCATCTATTGACCCTTAATGAATTAGCTGCATAAAAAAGTTCTATTTGTGAAATTAATGATTCAAAAAGTTCCATCTGCCTCATGAATGTTAAAATCCAGATGGAACCATCTTATCCCAAACGGTCGACCTGTCATGCGTGATGCGACGAGTAGCGCAACATCGATGGTTTATCTTGTGTTGTTTAGGTCTGACGTTACCCATAAATAATATAGATGGCGCTGTAGATTAATAAATCGATTTTAGATCGACAGTTTTTTTTCAATAATGACATGGGTGTCATTTTCGAGGTTTCTCGGGGTGCTGATTGCGAAAATGAGGTCCATTTTCAAATCCAAGATGGCGGACATCCGTTTTTTTTTCAATAATGACATGGGTGTCATTTTCGAGGTTTCTCGGGGTACTGATTGCGAAAGTGAGGTCCAATTTCAAATCCAAGGTGGCGGATATCCGGTTTTTTTTTCAATAATGACATGGGTGTCATTTTCGAGGTTTCTCGGGGTGCTGATTGCGAAAATGAGGTCCATTTTCAAATCCAAGATGGCGGACATCCGGTTTTTTTCAATAATGACATGGGTGTCATTTTCGAGGTTTCTCAGGGTGCTGATTGCGAAAATGAGGTCCATTTTCAAATCCAAGATGGCGGACATCCACTTTTTTTCAATAATGACATGGATGTCATTTTCGAGGTTTCTCGGGGTGCTGATTGCGAATATGAGGTCCATTATCAAATCCAAGATGGCGGACATCCGGGTTTTTTTAATAGATAATAAAAATATTTTGAACAATATTAACTTCTCATTTATTTAATAAGAGAAAAAAAATTGTTTTCTTATCGGTCACCACGCTCAAAAAGTGTAACTTGAATTAATATCAAAGAAAAAAAAACAAAGGAAAAAAATACTGCATACATAAAATAAATAAATAATTATAATTGCATAAGTTGATAAAAACAGCTATGCAATAGCTTTACCGCGGCAGTCTCCGAGTGCCACACGTCTTTTATTTTTTTATAATTTGGCATCATAAAATATTTATTACCCTAAGTTTTCAACTTTTTTCAGCGCGGGCGGAGCCGCGGGAACTACTATTATTATATTAAAAAGGAATGACGTTTGTTAGTTTCACAAAACCTCGCGAACGGCTTAAACCATTTGCCTAATTCTGGTTTTGTAATATTCTTAGACGTCTAAGGAAGATTAAAAAGGTGAGAAAAAAATAATGGTGCCTATAATCATTTTGTATTGGATATAATATTGGTATAACTATTAACTATATTAAATTATGCATCTATGATTTAGATGTTTTTAACATGTATAAGTTAATGCATCTAATTCTAGTCCATTCGAAACTTGGTATGCCGTTACCTCAAATAAGTAGGTACACGATGCATAATAACCCAAGATGCTGGAACGTCTAATGGGATTTCCAAAGACACTCAACTATTTAATAGATGTAAACTTTGTTGGATAAACACATGTATTATTCGCCATTTTCCACACGTGTTACAAGAAAATTAATGGTTAACATGTGTCACGTGTCTACTGTCTATCCTAACGAAATTTCCATTAAGTTCACTGACGTTTTAGCTGAGAAAAATTAATTGTATACTAATAAGCTTCTTTGTTATATAGTTTTGTTTACAATAAATAATGCATATGTTCACTAGAGTCATCACATCGTGGCTATATACTGATCTAGAAGAATAGAAAGTAGGTTCTTTACTTAACGACTAGAAATAATTCATAAATTTACACTTAAAAAACATTGAAAGAGAACTGCTTCTTGGTCTTATGAAATGAGATTTTCGGTTTAAGTGAAAGTATTGTTGAGACTATGAAAGAATCTATACCTACTATTATAAATGTGAATGTAAGTTTGTTTGTTACGTTTTCACGCGAAAACTGCTTAACCGATCATCATGAAACTTTGTACACATATTCTTGGAGGTATTAGAAGTAACATGGATACTTTCTTTTTACTTTTTTTAGCGGCATTGAAACCATGAAGAGATGCTAGTATAAGTATAAAATATATGTGTATAATATTATATAGATTGACTGAATGGTGTAAAACTAACAGAATGTACCTACCTAAATATTGAAAAATGTCATCATATTAAGTTCACACGCAAAAAGAAAATTACTCTATCTAAATATTATATCGATAAACAAGAATTGACCGAAGTAACACAAATCCGAGATTTTGGCGTTATTATGGACTATCGCTTTACCTTTATTCCATATATTGACTATTGTTTCGAGTTGGCCAATAAGTCACTGGGCTTTATTATGAGGTCATTTAAAGGTTTCACGAATCCACTAACAACTATAAAACTATTTAACAGTCTTGTACGCAGTCGCCTTGAATACTGTTCTATCATATGGTCACCTTATATAAAAAATCACATCACTAGACTAGAATCTGTGCAAAAGCGATTACTACGACAATTATCGTATAGGTTTAAATTAAAATTAAATAATTATGATGAAAGACTTAAACATTTCAATATTAAAAGCCTTCAAAACAGGAGAAAAATGAAGTTGATTGTCCTGATATTTTTGGTAAATTCGCATTCCACGTCTCTCCCAGAATACCTCGACATCCATGTAACTTTTTGGAAGTAAGAGTCTACAGGACTCATTTTGTACGCTTAGATCTTTTACAACGAAGTAAGCAACGAATTTTCATTAATATACAGAGTGATTCAAGAGGAAGGCTTATACTTAATAAATTTCAGTTATCAAGTTCAGGGTTCGTTGCTTGTTATCTATTAGTATAAATAAATCAAACATTTTTTTTGTAATTGTAATTTTTTTACAAAAAAGCGATAGCATAAGAAATTAAACTTAGTTTCAACAGTTTTATCTTTTAAGTGGGAACCAATGTAAGACATCAATCGTCAAATTCCATTGGGATGAGAAACTATAGATTAAAATTGAGTCAATGTAATGGTAGTTAACTGTAAATAAATAGGTATTTCAACAACATATTTGAGGTTCGTTTTAACTTTTTAATTCTTTACTTTTAATATACGAGTATTTATTTCGAAATTATAAAAGTATGTTTTTATATTTTTTACGAACATTAATTATAATTTTACATAATTATTTTAACTCTATACTACTGTATACTAGGTATTTATAAATTAAATTTAATTTAATATTTTAAGTATTATTTATCAACATGCTCATGGCGTTAATTTAATTTAGGTACTTAATTGAACACATTATGTACTTAGATTTGCAAACAAGAGTTTTTGATTACTTCATAAAGGCAATATGCGGAGTAGTTCATAGTTAACTACTGTATTAAAATTGTGAAAAATTTTATACATATAAGAATAGGCTTTAATATATGTATAGGTATGGTTCTGCTGAGTTTGTTTCACACCGAAATGCCACCAACAATTTTTGATGCACAATGCCCTTCTTGGACATGATTTCACAAGATTTCCTTCCCTTGCCGCTCTAATTTCCTGCCCTTTTAAATACCGCTTTACCACGTAATAATTAAGTGATAATTGTTCGACGAGCAGGCTGCCATTTGTCAAAATAGGCCCAACCTAGCGCTACCAATTTAGTGCCTTAAAATGTTGGCTGCTTTGATCAATGGAAATTTAAGCCAAATAAATACAAAGCTCCATTTTTAGGAACAGTTAACGCAGTGTTATATAAAGTAGTAAAATGCTTCTTAACTTCTTTCTTGAAAGTATAATATTAAAAATCATCTCAACTAATATTATAAAGCTGAAGTTTGTTTTTTGTTTGTTTTTCATCTTGTTTTACTTTTTCCAATTAAAAAAAATATTTTTGTGTTCAATAGACCATTTATCGAGGACTTAATTTCCAGTCCTTTAAAACACTGGCGAAGCCGCGGGAAAAGTACAAGAAAAGTAAAATATAAAATATATCTTCGAGAATCGAAGAATATCTAATTTAAAATGTAAGAGTTAATTATAATTTTATAAGAGTAGGTAAGTATATACCATACAAAAAAGGCGGCTAGAATTTAAAAAGACCAAATTATAGTATATCGTACTTTTATTTGAACATCAATTAGTTACATTAAATTAAACACATTTTAATTAAAAATAAGAAATCCCATAGGGAAATATGTGTTTTAAGATAGTACTGAGTCTTTTAACAATACTAGATATGCGACAGGGATATATTTTAATTTTTGTCATTATAAAAAAGCTCGCTTAGTTGTAATTTGCTTAAGATGTCAAAGGGGAATTAAAAAATACTTCCAGACTTAATTAATTTTACCGAAAATACCATGACTGTAAAATAAATAAAAAATTATAGGGTAAGCTTTTTTGCGGAACTAGTTATGTAAGATGTTAAATAAGTATGCGATGCTACTTTCGATTACATTTTGTTAAGTTCAGGCATGGTAGAATGTAGCCCCTATACATGGTCCTCTACGAATGTTCACCTTGTTGTGATGGAGAGTGCTTTTGACAATACAGATGGGTGCGAAGCCAAAAACCTCCCACGCGTTGTATGATGCAGGTTGCTCCTAGTACTTCTCTGACCCGAGTAGCTGAGTTAACCGTGGGAGCAATCGCTTGGTTACTGTGTTCTGGTACTGTAGTAGGTACTTAATACTGTCTTTTCATGCCCATTTCGGTTAGTTTCCACATAACCTATATACATACCTGTAATTAGGCTTGGAGTGAGTAGGTAAATGCATTTCTCAAGGTTTTAAGTAAAAAATGGTAAATCACTATTACTTGTACTCTTATTTAATCTTCTCTTTAAATGTCATTTTCCTGTAGTTTAGAATTTTTCTTCAGATATTTTCTTATTATTTACTTAAAAAGTAGAATTTTACATAGTATTTTTTTTTATTTCTTCGATTTAAAATGTTAACCGTTGGCATTTCATAAACCTGCAAGCGTATACCAAATCACAAACTGTGCAGTTTGTAAAATTATAAATTATACGATATGCCTGTGATAGATACAATTAAGAAAAAAAAGTTAATATTAATGAATAAGCGAGCTCAATTCTACTACATGTTAATAATATATTAAAAGGTGTCATTCTATAAAATTGTAAGACATCGTGATCTTCTGTGAAAGGGCCTCCACGTGTTAGTATATTCACACGTGCATATTATAATATATAATATATGCTGCGATTATTCATCGTAATGCTGATAACATTTTTATAAACAAATCACTAGTCGGATTTCTAAGGATTCAGAATGTTTATTCGTTTGATGAAAGAGTTAATGTTGTTTATTCTAGTAGAAATTATGAATAGACACACTTTTATCGCATCTATATATTTATTTAGGTTTCCTTATTAATTTGGAGATTTTATATAATATTAAGACGTTTAACTGGTAAGTTTGGAATAAATAGACTATACATTTTATGGTAAGTATGACGAGTTGTTGTGGGTTGTATTATAACTTTTTTTCCCGTGGAAATGAGGTAATTTCCCGCGGGAAAAAGCAAATAAGAAACATCTCGATACTCTCCAGCCCTCCAAATAACTTCACACAATCACGTCACGTCAAGCTGTCAATCTGTTTTGGCGTGAAAGAAAAAGTTATCTTCAAATGCTTTTATTGACTACTGTCACTAGAGCTTCACATGTCTTTCGAAAACTTGATAGGTTTTTTCAGACATGCAGGTTTCCTCTCGGTGTTTTCCTTCACCGTAAGACCAGTGGTGATCATGTTGGAAAGGATTCGCACATGAAAGTATCAGAGCCCAGAGGTGCGAGAGCCGGACTTAACCCGCATCACTCGGTTATCCAAGCGTGCGCGTTACCGCTGGGCTAGCACTGCCTTGAAACAATAATAATATAATAATAATAATGAAATTATTTAATGTATTAAGTAAAGTAGGATTTAAATCGCGGTCATGCTCATATTTCCCTCAAACTTTTACGATAATTGTTCATTCGAATGCGTTTGAAAATTATACAACTTTAGCCTAACATAACGTAAGCGAAATTATAAAAAAATAATAATAAAGATACCATCTCCTTATCCAAAGCCTATAAAATCCTAAAAACATTAAAAAAATATCTATGTCCTATTTGATTTGTATGGCTAAACATTAGAGTCATGTTGCTAATACAACAACAGTTAGGTCATATGTTTATTTTAGGTCGTTACTTGTTACGTTTTAAAACATGACTACGGATGCATATAGGTGAATAGCAAGTTACTAGCATTATTAAATTCTTTGAGACATTGTGAATTGTGACTGATATTGATGATATTATATTTTGTAAAATAAATGATTAGAATTTAGCATTTAAGATAATATAAGGTATTTAATTTCTTTATCTTTTCTAAGCTTTACCTACGTACGTATCTACTATCTACGTATCTACGTACGCATTTCCCGCGGCACCGCCCGCCGTTTAGACGATCAAAACAAAATTCTCAGATGTTAATGAAAATTAACGCAAATAACGCATTATTTAACAAAAAAATGTATCTCCGTAAAATGGTTCTAGTGAATCAACCTTAGAAGATAGATAAAGTTTAAAGAGGAACAATGATTCATACATGATTTTTACGTAACATTAACTGTTTATGCTACGTAAGCTCTCAAAACGAATAATATCTCCCGGTTAAGCAACATTTTATATTCATTCTACGCTCCTATCTGTCGTAGCGTGATGTAATAACCTTAGCCTTCCTTGATAAATAGACTAAATTTTATTATGAATAGATTTTTTCAATTCGAACCAGTTCTTTGTAGATACTTTTTTGTTTGTCAGATACTTTGTAAATAATAAAACACATTTTAAAACGGGAAAATACGGAACTCCTCTTTTTAATAGCCTGTTAGAAATAAAAGAACATGTCACTTAATCTCTTAGTTTTATGCAAGTGGAGCTCTGCATATTACTAGTAAATGAAGGCTACAATAAAAAACCCCGTGATTGATAACGAACTAAGTAAATGAAAATACACGCACACATAAGTTGTAGGGATGTGGAATGGCATGAATTGCAAAAATCAGTAAATGTACCTAATTTTCCTACAGCTGCGCCTGCTTTACAAATAGGGTGAGAATTTGTCGAGTAAAATGTCTTCTTTGAGGATTTTACTTTTTGTACCAGTTTCAGGAAAAAGCAATCAATTTATTATAAAAATGTTGGCTGTCATCTTGGTTTTAAATGTTTAACTTTTTACTAACCTCTAAACTTTCAAATAATGTAGGTAAGGGGGCAAGTAATGTAGGTAAGGCAATAAAATTAGAAAAAGATATACAAGGCACAACAAATTTCTTCGGAAAATTATGTGTACCTAAAATTTTAGTTAAATAACCTTGTATTAGTACCTGAATAAATTCAGCATTTTTAGCTGGTTGGCTCTAACTAAAAATTAAAAAAAATATCTCACCAGCAAGTAGGTACCTATTATAACAGTTTGCTTTATTCCATTTTAGTATTTTTATGTTGGTTTACTGTTAAGTTCAGTTTTAGTTTATAGTTTCAGTTTTTTACTCTCTTCTCGATGTATGGCAAGACCATTGAAAAATAAAACATATTTGCGTATACAGATTTTATTTAATTTTATGATATGATCATTCCAATATGAATTTATTCAAATGTGTGTATTTCGTTGTAATCACGAATGCAAGTATTGGACTGAGATTGTTCAAACAAACCAAATAGGCAGACAATTCGATAAGCTTACTTAGCCTAATTTAAATACTTACATACTTTTATTAACATCTGATATAATAATGTTGCTTGAAATTTAGCAACTTTGTGCTCATAGTATATAGGTCATGATAATCATATTCAGCCTGCTTTCGCACTGCTGAACATAGGGCTCCTCTCTTCTATGCCACTGAGGTCGATCTTTATAAGTAAATACATAGCGATACGTGTGTTGTAGATTTCCACTTTTTGTCCTCATAGACAGGCAGGAATTACGACTGTTGGTTGGTCCACATCGTTTACATCACGTTTACATTGTGTTATGAACAATTTCCTCCAGGCGCGAAATTTACCTGTATTTTCTAGTTACTTATAGTAAGTAAGTAGCAGTTAATCATATATCCTATTAAATATTGTTATTTGTTTCAGCTCGTTGTCATACTACGTGGTGCTGCAGGAGAAATATTTCATAATTGTTAGGGCCCTAAAATGTGATGCTTATGAACATGATGATTGATATATACGAAAATTTAAATAATGATGATTTTAATAAAAGTACATTTTATATAAAAAATAATGATAGTGAAATTACAAATAATAACAGCTATAACTTAAAAAGTTTCAACGAAACAAATGCACAATGGACCAACGATGAAATTTGCTCATCTATATCGTCTGGCAGCTTCCTAGCAACGCCTATATTTAATTTTTGTGTGTTTTTAATGTACTGTATTGTGTTTATCATTGCTTTAATCGGTAACGGACTAGTATGCTTCGTAGTGCAAAGTTCACCGCGGATGAAGACTGTGACCAATTACTTCATAATGAACTTAGCCATTGGAGATATTTTGATGACTTTATTTTGCGTGCCCTTCTCTTTTGTGTCGATGTTGGTGCTCAGATACTGGCCTTTCGGCATTGTTATGTGTAAAATAGTGAACTATTCTCAGGCAGTGTCCGTGTTAGTTAGTGCCTACACTCTACTAGCTATATCCATTGACAGATATATGGCCATTATGAGGCCTCTACAGCCCAGACTAGGCACGACTGCTGCTAAGTTTGTTGTGGCAGCGGTCTGGGGAGGAGCTTTATCAACTGCTGCTCCTATTTTTATTGTATCACAAATACAAAGACCGACTGACTGGCATAAGTATTGTAAAGCGTAAGTAAAATGAAACGTATTATTTTGGCAGATTTTTATTTACCTATTTAATATTAGTGACTTCTTTTTTCCTATGCTCGGTTACGTCCCTATAGGTCTATTGTATTTTGAATTAGTAACGATCTTACTCTATTATATACCCTGATATATACATACACTGATCGACTGTGACCCACATAGTTAAGCAATGTATTATATTGCAATTTTATACAATGTGGTTAGATAGGTATATAAGAATTTTCGTACAAATGCAAAACGTACCTTTCTGCATGTAAGAATAAAAAAAACATGCACAAAAATAAATATTTTAGTATTTATAATAATACCTAGTGTGATGTTTAATACATGAACTTCTATTCATGTAATGAATGTAACTTAATATTAAAGTAAATAAACAAGTACTAGTTTACTAGTTTATCTCAATAATAATATTTGATGAATTTTCACCTGAAAATTGTCTAGAAACGTAATGAATATCAATGGCCAATTTTGAATTCAATTTGCAGAGACGTTTGTCTTGAACAGTGGGAAAGGGCGGGACAAAGCGAACAATACTCATGTGCGCTTATGGTACTTCAATTTGGGATACCACTAGCTGCGTTAGTGTGTACTTACGTTCGAATAGCTCACGTGGTATGGGGTGGTCGACCGCCCGGAGAGGCGCAAACTGCGAGAGATATGCGCATTCAGCATTCTAAGCGAAAGGTTGGTGGGACTTACTAAATACTTTAATCGATTATTTTTTGTTGGGACTTTAACACATAGCACCATGTACTTAGTTCCATGATAAGCTACGAGGCTTGTGTTATGGATACCATATAGTTGATACACTACTTAAATATAACTTGAAAAATATACATATGTACATTATACATACATATTATAAATATAAACAACCACAATTGGAGTGCAAGCATTCGTGCTCATCACACAAATGACTGCCCCCAGCATGACCCGAACCCGCGATCACTAGGTGTATGATTACTACAAATGAACAAAACGTGTCGTCAAAGTAAAAAATGTAAAGTATAGACTACAGACTATTAATTTTTTTTTTCTTTAAAAACAACATTAGGATTAAATTTAAATAGATATTTTAGTCTAGACTAACCAATCGAGTTAAAGTTTTTTTGTGAATTTTATTATTTAGATGAAAATATTTTTTTCAGATGGTTAAAATGATGGTGACAGTGGTTATCGTCTTTACTGTGTGTTGGCTTCCACTCAATATATTTATCGTAAGTTTTTATTTTATAAGATAAATGAAGCTACTAGTATTCTTTTTAATATTCATGTTATATTATATAACATGTCAATTTTTTATTAATTATTATATTTTATTATGAATCTTTATGCCTACCAAATGAGAGGTAAAGCGTTCAACGGGTCTTTAACATTTTTAAAATTTAAACTCCGAAGCTGTAGTGAGATTCTAAGATGTGATATAAACAATATTCTTAATTGAAAAGATTAAGCGTCAAGAAAACTATAATTAATTGTACTTTGTTGAATGGAAAGAATTATATAGAAGAATTATAGGTATAATACTTTTTATTGATGTCAATTTTCCTTAATACTTTTACTAAATAAGATAATTTATGTTTGACGTAGATTTTATGGACAGTCCACGAAACAGACGAGGCGTGGGCGACGTGGCCGGGCATGCCCTACGTGTGGTTCGTGGCGCACTGGCTGGCCATGTCGCACTGCTGCTACAACCCCATCATATACTGCTACATGAACGCCAGGTACCGGCGTGGATTTAGACAGGTAAACCTAAACAACATTAATTTTTTTTTTTTTTCATTAACAAAATAAAGGTAAAATGTTTCGGCAAAGAATAAATAACACACTTCGTTTATAGATTTCTTACAAATCCCATGTATGTAAGAAATAATTTAGTGTGGATTGGATACAATATATTAACAATAATTGTTAGCAAGAACTTAATATTTTTATTATATCATATATTTAAAATATCGAGTCTTTTAATTAAAAATGCCTGAAAATGTATAAAAAATGATATTAAAAATTACTGGAAATCATTTACTTACCTACTCGTAGATATGAATTTTTAATATTTATTTATTTATAAAATCTGTATAATATTCTTCCTTTGCTTGTTTGTATGTCTTTTTTCTCTATAAGCGTCCATAGAAAAGCTTATAGAAAATTCTGCAATGTTATCAACCCTTTTAAACGTCCCACTGCTGGGCACGGGCCTCCCTCAGTACGAGGGGAATCGGGCCATAGTCCACAGCGCTGGCCTAGTGCGTGTTGGCTCGGTGGTTGGTTCACATGTCTTACGAAAACTTGCTAGATTTTCTCAGACATGCAGGTTTCCTCACAATGTTTTCCTTCACCGTAAGACGAGTGGTAATCTTGATAGATATGATTAGCACATGAAAATATCAGATGTGCGAGACCCGGATTTGAACGCGCATCTCTCGGTTCATTGCAATATAATACAAAATGAGCTTGCCACTGAGTGGGTCTAAAATATAATACCTATAAAACACTGCATATATGGAATGTTTTAATCTAATATCTTCGTCGTTTTCATTAAAACGATCGTTGCATTTTCCCTTTACCGTAACTGTTGTTAATCATTCAAAGCAGAGAATCAAAGTGCAAAATAAATGTATTTAAAATTTAAAATTCATTTTCGGGTAATAGAAATAGAATTTAATAATAAAAATAATAATAGTTAGTAATAAAATAATTAGTCTTTTAATTGGTAAGAAATAATAATTGTAATTATTAAAATACCCCTCTTATCTATCTATTTTAGATTTTAAGAAGTTTCTTTCCTGTCCGACTAGAACATCCTTCGCGATCGGGGCAAAGGTCAAGTGTGTGCAATGGTATCCCAATGTCAGGTACTCTCACTTCACTTATTTTCTATGCTTGTTGTCGTGATGCTTCTATTAATGCTAGATTTATTTACTACATAGTATATAGTAAAGTCGCTGCCCGCTGTATGTCTGTCCCTATGTATGCTTAGATTTTTAAAACTACGCAACGGATTTTGATGCGGTTTTTTAATAGAAACAGAGATTCAAGAAGAAGGTTTCAATATATAATTTGACAACTTTATGAATACAATTACTAGCGGAACCCGCGGCATCTCTCACGCCAAATCTAGGGACGAGCCCGAGCGAAGCTAGGTGGAGTCACTAGTAGTTTTTACTTTATTTATTTAGTACAGATACTAACTAGTATGGCATGGTGATAATAAATAAAAATAATGTTCTTCTTGTCAAAATATGACCTAATTAGTTATTACTTCTGTAATACTAGCAGAACTAACTCTACTACTCTAATCTACTCTCTACTCTGTAATACTAGGAGAACTAACTAACAAAAAATATATGCTAAATGTTTATAAATAGAAACATTGCCAAAAGAGTTCTCCTATTCAATAGATTCCGCATGTTCGATAATGTACAATAGATATTCAACCTTTCAGAAATAGTTGCTAGGCAACAAAACATTTTTATTTACGTTGTAAATCTACCATAGACGTAAATCAGTACATGTATGTATACACTATACAGTATAACTTATTATTATTCTTTGATTATATGCATGTTATTATTATACTGTATAAGTAAAATTGAAGTGTCTGTTTTTAATTTCAAATGCTTTTCACTAAATGCATAATATGAAAGTATATATATATACGGTACATCAATAACTCAATTTAAAATTTTTGTGTGTGTGTGTCTGTCCGTCTGTCTGTCTCTCCGTCCGAAAACCACTGGACAGATTTTGAAGAAATTTTCTATGACGACAGTTGGTTATTAAGAAACCTAATTAATAAAAAATCTATACTAAAAGTTAAAATGTATCTAGTTCTAGTTCAAGTCCCTAGTTTTAAATAAATTATTATTTATGGATTATTGGCCACTTGCATTTAAGTTTCGTCTAAGTTCGTCTTCAAATTTAGTAATAGATTCATCCTATAGGTAATGATTATATTTAAGCGTATTGAACATAGAATTACATTAGAAGAAATTACAGTTGATACGGGAATACGGGCTCGCTATACATACGATGATACGAGTATGAAATCATCGATTAACTTGACCGTACTCTACCGAAATCGAGTCGTATTGTAAAAAATATTTTATTTGATCACAACCCAATTTTACGAAGTACGTAAAAGTAAATAATTTTCTTTTTAACACTTTTATATAGAAGTAAAGGTTGTTTTTTTTTTCACATTATTACATTAACCCTGGAATACTTACTGGGCTGGGTCTCAAAATTATTAATTTATTATTAAAGTATCACGCATAGGTATATCAGTAAATTAGATATATGTAGTCATAAAATCTGCGTTAAGGAACATCTCTTCTAAATCTATATCGTAAAGCTATTATTAAGCATTACAAAAACATATATTATTATCGTTCAATACATTTTATCGTTGAAAACTTAAATACTCGTAGATACTCGTATAGCGAGAGAGTCGTAAAATAACTATTGCTCAGAACATCTATATAAAAGTTTTTGTGGGAGGTTACGATACTTACATGAATTATAAAATATGACTAATGTTTAATATTTAGAAATAATTTTGTGTAAAGCTTTATTGTTATAGTAAAAATACCACTTACACATTAAACATTATCACACCTAAAATTTGCTTAAGTTTTTACATAGCTTTAAAAGAAATTGGAACAATACAAGTTTAAGCCGATCAAATAGAAATTTACCCGACAGTGTTTAGATGTCATTATATGCAAGTTTTGGCATTTCATAAATTTGCTCAAAAATCTCATATAATCTCGTGTACAAGCTACTCGCATTAGAGTCCAACTGCCGCACCCATAGTCACTAAATGAACCATTAAGTCAAGAATCTCCATACTAAAGAACAAACGGTTCAAGTGACTATTAGTGCGGCGGAAAGATCGATTATCACTACAAAAATTGTACAGCACATATCTTTAGAAACACGTCTTGGGACTCTTTAATTTAATAATAATATATATCTACATATACTTAATTCCGAGTCAAATCCATGCATTACTTTTATTAACAACCTTATTGATCTTAATATTACTTAGTCATTATTATGTACAGACGTCGATTCTATAATTTAATAAAAAAATACTGCAGAGATTATTACAAAATTTGATATTATCATAGCTGGTAATCGAGGGGCAATATTATTGCGAGAAAATATATAATTTCTGAGAAATCCGTACTAACCTCGAGTCGAACCCGAGCGAAACAAGCGGGAGTCGTTGGTATTCTAAATAAAATCTAAGAAAGGCATTTTAAAGTTTGAAAGAAATTGAAACTTGAAGGAAACTAATGCGCCGATATCAATTTATGTACATATATTATTCAGCTTTATTAGTAACGTAAAAATTACTGAATACCTATATCGATAAATCCGTTCTTATAAGCTGACATCTACTAACTATTAACTAACTCTATTCTATTAACTGACACATTTTATCCGGCACTAATCAATAATATTGTGTAACTACCTCGGTGGTCTAGTGGCTAGCATGTACGGCTGCAGATTCGGAGGCCCTGGGTTTGAGTCCCGGGTCGTGCCAAGTTCAATTAATGAGTGCTAAGATATTCTCCGAAATAGCCCGCATGGCGAGTGTCGCGTCTGTTCAGCGCCTTACATACATAATATATAAACTCTCACCGGTCGTGTCAAAGTACCATAAGAATTTGATGATTGTAATAGGAATTTAGAGTATCAGTTCCGTTCCGTTTAGAGATTACCCCCTACTAATATTAGGTTTATTCTCTTGATTTGACTCTATTTTTATTAAAGACGAAGAATGATGGATTATAAGAACTTCCCTTTCTTTTTTTAATACAGAATTGATTGCAGTGACGGGTATAACTCATCGTGGCACTAGCAGCAGTTGTGCAAGTCGGCTTTATCACGCTACGTGCTCTTCTATCACGTCGTCTCGCCGAGCTACTGCTCTCTCCAGGCATGTCCCGTCAACGCCGCCTGTACGAGCGCTATCTATTCACACACAATTTAAATGAAATTATAGTACTCATTTAATAATGTGTCGATTTGTACGGAATTTACACTATTTTATTATAACTAAATTATAGTGCCCTATATATTGACATACAACGTAGCATCCTTTTTTTAAATACCATGGTATTGCAACCAACCCACCTTTGCAAACAATTTTAAGTGCAATAAAGAATAGTATATATTTTATACCTATTAGTAAGTAACTAAACATAGATAATTAAATTATATTGTTGAGATATTAATGATGTTCTAATTTTTTTATACAAAATTTTAGTTGTTAATGAAGTACTTAAATCTTTCTCGAATTTTATAAGTATTAATAAAAGTGAAACGCTAAAGTATTTGTGAATTAATTATTTTGTACATTAATAAGAGATACCTAATTTATAGGAAATGTTTTAATACCACTTCGTTAAATTTTTATTTACTCAGGTAGGTGTTTGCGGATATAATGTAAGTTTATGTAGAGCAAAAACTATTTTGAAACTTATGTTTCAATATGGGTTTAATGTACGAACGCGATTTAAATGAGTTTCTCTGCCGCTCCACTTGAGATATGAAAAAAAAGTGTAAATGTGCCTGTTCTTTAAAGTGATATACTATCTCGGAAACCTTTAAAGATACAAGCTTAAATTTTTTTGCAGATTTTTCCAATAGTCATGTTTACCTACTATAACTTGTATGTACATTGTATCCTTAGACAAATAAGCCACTGGACGCGACATATAAGCGGACGTACCTTTACCGGTCTTGTCAGTAACCAGGAAATTCTAGCCTTAGTCATTTATTTTTGCGTCAGTCTCGAGCACTTACTTGTCAATAAAACATCTCACAAAAGTGACTAAATGTTCTGTTAAATGGTGTAAAAACTATAGCGGCAGAAGCAGCACTACTTCTTTTCACTTGTAAGTACATTATTTCATTACATTTATTGTTATTTATCCCAAAATTTAATCAAATGTAAAATAAAATGTCGTATTATCCAACTATGTTAAATATAGTCGATATTTTTATATATTGTTGACATTATGTGCTTTTTGCTTGTGACATTGTGCTTGTCGAAAAATATATAAATATTTAACGATGATGAAACCTATTTACATAATTTAAACTTAACAAAAAATTTGATGTCTATAGTAACTATAATTGAATAAAAAAATTATAACAATGTCCTGCTTATTTTAGTTTAATTAAAATATAGTACCTAGAGCCTTACCACAACTTTACTCTCCCTTTATTTCCTTTGTCTTACAGCTTATTTATGATACGCCTTTTCATTTGAAGGTTCTGGGTTTGATTGCAGGCGCAAAATTAAACAATAATGTCTAAAATGTCATTAATTCGTTCATCGATATAATATGTATTTTATCGATAACGTTCAAGCACTAGAAATAAAGTGGTCTTGAATTAAAAACATTTTCTATTATATAATCCGATGGATTTTATTATAAATATTTTCTGATATATAAGTTAATATTTAATATAAAAGGGTCTTAGAATCTAACTTTGAACATAACACGCGTATAAGAGTACCTACTTATGTAAAGAAAAATTTAGGTTTAGGGATAATAATAATCTATATGCGACTTTGGCATTGGCAAAGAAGTGGGTTTCGAATGTACAAATGCAATGAAGCAGATAAAATCCCCTCTCGATTACATCACGTCACCGCTTTGAGATCGAGTAGGTTTTTTATAGCGATAAGTTTTTGAGATTGAGCAGAAATAAATAAAAATGATTTTTTATGGAAATCTCCTATAGCACAAATTATTCTATAACATGAACAAATAAATTATGTTTTATTAATATTTTGGTACATATTATTATTTATTTCAATTGCATTTGGGGAAAAAGTTCGAAATTTTTCGCTCAAGATTTCGTAATCACTCAGTGAGAGGTACGAGTATTTCGCTTTTAGACTAGTCTGAGTAATAGAGAATTATCTTCCAAGTGGTATTTAGATTGGGCAAAAAGATTTTCTAATTAGTTCTTTTTGCAATTTATTAAAAGTTTACTTTGTATAATTACCGAAATTCGGAATTCGGTCTTCTTCTTCTTTTCATTTCACTTTTCCAGAGGCAATATTAACTTTACTATTTCAATAATATGTCGAATTTAGAAAGCACATAATTATAGATTATAAAAAAATTTGATTATTGAAACACGTTTATTGGTGTGACAAGAAATGCCTTTAAAAAGTTGACTAAGACGGAGATAGCCAACTTGGGAATTAAGGTATCGATATAAGCCATTTATACTTATAAGTAATTTTATTCGTAACATTGCCTTCATGAGATTATGCTTTATAGGTAGCGGATCATTGAGAATACGATAGCAGAGTGAAAATTAATATATGTTTTAGGAACCAGAAGTGAAATTGAAATAAAAAACACAATATCGACTACTCTCACACATTTATACTTTAAACAAAATCAATTAACAAAAATAAAAGAATTCTAACATCTAATAATTTAAAGAAATATTATTCTAAATTACAGAAATAGGCAAGTTGACTTTTTACACGGACAGAGGTTCCCCTTATACTACTTGACACTGCACAAAATTCGTGCCGAATGAAGCGCGCACAGGCTTATATCAACTTGCCGTCACCACCACTACTTGTCATCCCTTCCACGATGACGTCTCCTCACTATTCCTCTAACAATATGTGTAATTGTTGTTTAATTTAATTTACATCTATAAATTTCATAAGTATTGAAATTATTGATTTAATCCACCAGCTAGATACATGGAATTTGCGAGACAATTCTAAATGTCATATTATAATAGATCAAGATCCCAGTGCCGGCAGACGTCACGTATTTTCTGACGGACGAAATGTGGATGATTGAGTAGTGTTAGTATGTAGGTACTATGATCGTATGCCTACCTGCTAGCTTGGTCAAACGGCCAATTTCCAGGTATCAGGTGATCAAGGTACATAAAAACATTACTTACTTCACATAATTTCTGATGGCTGATTTTCACGTATGTTTTAGACAATATAGTGAAAAATAAGTCGTCAATACTCCCAGACACTTTCCGTCGGCCATATTGCTTGGCAGACGCTTTAAAGCTCCCGAAATAATTAGTCAACTTCACGTAAATTCTGATGCTCCATTTTTATATATGTTCACCAGACAACTATTCCTTTTATAACATTAGATGATACATACATTATAATTATTTGGTATGTTCAGGTACTCTAGCATACAAGTATGGACATAATTTCAAAAAAAAAATAGAATCGAAAACTAAAATACTTTCAAAAGAAAACTTTAACCATTATATTCTCTAGACAGACGCAGCACTAGAAAACAACATTACACGTGTTTCCGTGATATGGATCATTTAAAACGTAGTGGAAGACAACATTTGCATGAAATATTTTTTAAAATATAAATGGCAAGTAATGATTTTTATCTTGCCAATGTAAATTTTATATTTAACACTATATTATGGTTTTTTTTTGAATGAAAAAACAAACGCTTAAAAATCAGCCCTTATTAAACATTTTAACATAAGGACGAAAAATCTGGCCTTCTATCTTTATTTTTCCTTTTTCCACGGATCATGGATATTGTTTTCTAATAAGTAAATACCACAAGCCCCTCAGATACTAAATTGTGCCGTTTAATAAACTTAATTAAAGTATAGGGAAAGTAAAATAAACTTAGAAATATTGACTTAATATACAACTAATACAGATTAAAATGTACAGTCTAATACATATACATAGTTCTTTGATCCATATTTTTACCCACGACCGCGGTTTAATATTTTATCCTTTTTTAATGACTTTTTAACCGTCGTGGGTTTTTTTAATAAGTATTAAGTAAAAAAATATAGTTTTAATTTTTTGAAAAGGGGTTTAGTCAGTAAACGTGAAATGCCAAAAAGTGATAATGCCACCCCCATAGAAGTACCTAACTGAATATAATTAAAACAACTTACAATAATCAGCTCTATCTTTCTCCAACACGAACATCACTTTTCTACTAGTTTTCCTATTTCATCTCCACTTAATTCTGAACTTAAACTGACCACTTCACATTTGTTTTTCTTTATATGAATAAAAAATCATTCTAGAAAAGAAAATAATTTCTATTCCTATCTAGAAAAATGTTTTGTCGCTCTCTTTTTAAATAATATTCTTCTTGTTGATTAGTAGTAGTCATATTATTTTTATAGGTGCACTAAGCTAAAGAGCTATACTTAAAAGTTGTAATTAAAAGTAACATTTTATTTATTTATACATACATTTTTCACTCACACGTAAGCACAAATTTTATTTACACAAAGCACAAAGGCAAAATGTCTAATTAAATTTGAAGAACGATATCTGATTCACCTGTAAACGTCTATTTTGTGAATGTAGTTCAATTACAAAGGTTCTTTAGAAGGACGATTAATAATGTACTACTGTCTATTCGCTCATCTGTAAAGTCGTAATGAGATTTTATGTTTATATGTATGATCAGATTTAAATTATAATTAAATCTAGTAAACCAATAAATTTGAAAACGGATTATGGTTTATTTTCTTTTTATTTTGAGTTATGTTATACTCACGACTTTACCTACAGCTATGATTAACGAACGCTTGAGGCCATTAACAAGACAATTGAATGATTAACGAAGAAGATATAAGGCCTTCTTTTTTTCCGTTATTGGGATACAGATAAACTTAGTAATAATAAAGTTTATTTTTTTTCCTACGAGATCGCATTTTCGAGATAAAAGTTATTCTATGTGAGTACTTAAACTTATGTTAATGTAGCGTAAGGTGGGTGGACCATGGAAGCCATGTTCCTTCGAATGTCAATTATTAAAAAGTCATAGTTATTGCTACGTAACGACAAATTCCTTCTACTTACACTAATACCTAACTATTATAAGGACATAGACGCGGCGGCAAGTCCCTCACGCCGATATTATGTCAATGCGGTCCATCTATATATTGACTTCTCTTATCGACGTTAAAATTATAAGTCGCGATCACAGAGAAACTTAAGTTTTTAAGTAAATAGCCTATTATTTTCATTAATTTTACTAGTTACTCTGAATTAGTAATAAGGGTTGGCACTTGGCTATAGTAATAAAACAAAAAGTTACCACTTTGTTATGATTTCAGTCAAAATATCGGTAGTTTTCCTAGAAAAGTCAATGGTTCCTTGTAACGCCTATCAAACTAGGTCAGTTATTTTTTTTTTATAATTTTACTATTAAGGTCATTGAAAACTTATTTTTTATCAATATAAAACTCATTAGTATTACTTTTAAGAACGTTGATTATTTTATAAATGAATATATAATGTTGAACGTTTAATGTTCCGTTATAATATAGTTTAAGTATAAGCAGATATTTTGATAATCATAACATTAGTTTTCAGTTTTAATGACTAATTTATAATATTGGCTCTGCTGCTCTGCTCTGTTCCTAGTAAGGCCATTTAGAAGAGCTTTCTAAAACCTACGTTTATTAGAAGGTGATTAACTTTGCCATAAAAAAAGTGTTTCATAAGTATGTATTCATAATAAAACAAAGTGTTATTAAAAACTAAGTTTGTTTCATTTATCCAGTAAATAAACAAATTATAACTGTTTATTTGTTAAGGTGGATTCGCACATGAAAATGTCAGAGGTGCGTGACCCGGATTTGTACCCGCGTCACTCGGATGTACCTACATGCGAGCTCATTACCACTTGGCTGTCCCTGTCGGTTAGATATTTATTACAGTTTAATAGAAGTACTGACTTAAATTATAGAAATGTAATTAAAACGATAAGCAACATGGTTATAATATGCGTGCTAAAATAATACCGCCCCATAATTTGCCTCATGAAACAACCGAAAGATGAGTTATGCTATTCGCATATTTAGATTGCTACTTTGTTTGTTTATAATTATGTTGATAACTTCACAGCCGTTCCTTCGTTAAGAACGGCGCAATTATAATACGGATATTAAACTTCAAAACCCATCGCGTCGGAAGTAAGAGAGGGTCGCTAGTGATAAGCTAAAGTAGTTCAAAAATAATCATATTCATATAGTTCATTCATTCACTCATAACGAATATAGTTAAATGCATTTTTACACGAAACTAAAAATATTATTAAAAAAATTTGAAATAAAATAATTAAATATGTCATCATCATACTCTGATAATTATGTATATTTTTTTATAGTATCGTATCGTATCGTATCGGCTTTGCTTTTTCAGATGTCTAGCCCGGTATTAGTGTCATCACAATATCAGGATTGTAGCCAGGAAAATAATATTGTTTAAGAATTTTATATTTCAGAAACTAAGAAAATAGGCATAATTACGAGTCTCATTAAATATATTTTCTCTGTAGGGAAAGAGAGAGTGACAACATAGCCAACAAACACGTTATCCTTAAAGAGAACGAAAAATAATATTTATTTTTTAGGGATTTTGAGGTAATGCTTAAAAGAATCCGTAGTATGAAATAGAACATAATATAAAATATTTTGGTGCTGTGGTATATTAAATTAAAACAAACCAAAATATGAATCATAAATAATATTTTTTATAAAATTTATTATTAATACTATTATACGTTACTTACATATATTTTTAAAAATGAAAATTTTTATGAAAAAATGAAATGTAAAATATTTTTAGAGTTCCTCAAAAGGAATAAATTATTTTTATTAAAAAAATGAAAATCGACTTCAATACTAAACAAGCCTAAACTGAAAAGTAAAAAATAATACTTTTAATTACAAAGTTCATTTTGGAGTCGGTGCCAGCCAGGAAGGACAGTTTTATCATGTTTACAAATTGATAGATTAATCGAATTGGTATCTTTTTAGGGTTATATTGCTTTAGCTAGACCCTGTTTCTCAGGAACGCGTGGAGATATTAAGCTGAAATTCATATCAAATAGGTCTACTGTCCCTTGGAGCTGTGAAAAAATCAAACTTCTAAGCTATTAGCTAACGCAATCAAAAGATACAGCCGTTAATGCTGCACAGTGTACCTACTTCCCAAGAACTCAGAATCTTGAATTTTGGTACGAAGCAACGTCTTACAGCACAAATAAATGAAAAATTCCAATAATAAAAATGTTAAAAATTAGAAGCGCCTTCATACATACATACATATTTGGCGCCAATTAGGATGTTCTCTAAGTTGTATGAACGCTCATAGAATTTAGAGGAGTTAGCTTAATTGTTATAAATAGTCCGACTTGCTGTTTGTAATACGGGTATATTATACTAATACTAATTTTGACTGTTACTTCCGCGACACTCATATTTCCTTTATACGACAGTTCTTAAAAATAATACACAGTAACGACTGTATACTGAGTCGTAACATAAATATGAAATGTCCTGCTTTAGTGCTCCGTTGCGATTTGATATAAGTGGTTAAGTTACAAAGGGATGTTCATTGTTCAGCCTGTGAAAATATTAGAATATGCATTGCACGTACTCGTAGGTAATAGGTACCTATAGGTAATAGAAGAATTTCCCGAAACATTCATTACACCCCTTTTGTTGATCTTTTAATTTATACTCTTAAATCACTTAACCACGGGTTTACTTCGGTCAAATGTTTAAAGGAGTAAGGCCAATACGATATAACTTACGAGTATTTAATTTTCAACGATAATTATCGTACGAGAGCTAGCAACGTCGGGAAAACATGCATTTCAGTAAGGCCAGTTTTTAGATATGCTATCTCTCCCACTCTCCCGGACATAATACGGGCTGTCTGATTCACCTTAGTTAGAATTTTATTTTATGCATAAGATTCTGAAATATGAAAAAGCATATAAAAAAGCTTTCTACCAAATGAGTACCGCGGTTGCAGACATTCAACCATACACGTAATCGCGCAATAACTTCAGAGCAATGCTTAGTTTACTTATGCTGTTAAAAAAGTTAAATAATAATTTAGTTAAAATAAAAAAAAACTACTGCACCTATTAAAGAAAAAACAATTCACTATGATAATGCTCAGGCACACTAGTCCACAATAGCCAAGTCAAAATTCGTTGAATTACTAGTATTAATATTTGCCAGATTTGGACCCTCATACTCCTTCTCAGTTTTAAACGTAAAGAAATGATTTATAGGGTGAAGATTTTCATCAAATTGAGCTAAAGAATAACTAAAATAGACGCCTGGATTAAAGTTTATAGAGTCGAAAAGAGAATATCTAGAAATATAATAGAAATTTTGCCCTGAAGGTTTTTCCTTTTCAAAGTCATCGATTTATTCAACGACCCTCGTAGATGCATCTCTATAATATTTACCAGCAACATTATTGTAGCCATGCTTGTTACCTTCGGGTAGCAGCCGAATGGGCCGGCACGCCCCGTATAGTACCACTCTCTCACAGGAGACCGGCGTGAAGTGGCAGCTATGCTGTCGTGTTTCGTCCGGTAAGTGAGAGTCCGGGAGGCCCACTCCCCATCCCTACACCCGTCCTTCTCCCTCCTCCCTCCCTCCCTTTCCTGAAAGGCCGGCAACGCATCTGCAAGCCCTGTGGTGTTGCAGATGTCCATGGGCGGAGGTGATCACTTACCATCAGGTGAGCCTCCTGCCCGTTTGCCCCCTTTGTCCCATAAAAAAAAAAGCATTATTACAGCATTCGTGATTCTGTACCAAAACATTTTCGTTCTTCTCCTCTAAGTCAAATAGAAGTGGGCAATGAAGTGGGTAAATAAGCTTATAACATCTCGTTTTACACTTCAAATGAGATTAATTAGTTGATTAGTTAATTTTTCCTTTGGAGGTAAGTAAAAAAGCTTATCAAAAAATCGTTTTATTCAATGTTTCCATCTAACGTAAACAGTCATTTAAACTATAGCTACAACTATAAGGAAATACATTTTTTTATAGAAATTTATTTTAACATAAATATTTGTTTATGACAATTATTTTATTTTTATATACAAGCCATCATCTTCCTGTCCATTTATATAACATAATATGTACACTATTTAAACAAATTTTCATATCTTTACTTATAAAAGCTACAGGTAGTTGGAACATTTCTCTTAATATTTTGACATGTTCTTGACATTGCAATAAAATTCTGCGTAAAATTTAATACAAAGCTGTGAATTATGAAAAATACACAATAATAACACCTTAAGATCTAAAATGGAGAAGAATAGAAACGATTCTATGGCAAGGTAATAGGGTTTTATCACTCTATTAGCGAAAACAGTATCAAAATCCACTACGTTGTTAAAAAATAAAAAGTAGTAATCTTGGCAACAACAGACAAAGGTAGATGGACTTTGTTAGTATTTTTGTGTAATAAATTATTGAAAATTTTGTATGAAGGACAATTCCTTATTTAATAAGGTTCACTACACCGCATAACACCAAAAAAATTCGATTTATACAAATAAGTACAAAATAATTCAATAAATACGAGTTCTTTAAATGTAAATCGATTCCAACCCAATTCTAGTTTCTTTGTAATCAACCCTCAAACCTCGTAGCAATATATCTAGGTTTGCCTGAATATCACTTTTAGAAAAAGCCAAATTAATGTAGCCGTTCTCGATAAAATTGTTTATCAATGAACTGAATTTGATATTTACTAAAAATATATTTATATACCTGACGACGTGCCTTTGTTAAATTCTTCAAAGCAATCTTTGCTTTGCTGACTCTTACGTTGCTGAGTTATTGAAATACCAGTCTACGAGTACAAAATATCAATTTATGAAAATGATATTGTGAACGATTAATATACATAAGACCAAGTTACGAACCTCTACTGTTACAGTATGTTACGCGTGCACTAATTTTAAGCACTATTATTTGAGGTGTTTAAAAAACACACATCAATAAAATAAAAGTAATATTAGAACATTCTTACAACAGCGCCATCTAGTTCAATGGTAAGCTACGAGGCTTGTGTGTATTTTTACATATTATTAAATTATATCATTATGTCATAAAAGCTGGTAAATCAGATAGCGAATTTCACCTAAATACAAGCAGCGCTGCTATTTCTACACCGTACTTCCGATTACCATAAATATTGAGTAGGGTGAAATAAGTGAATATTATCATGTCATTCATTTGCGGGGACAAAGCAGTAGACAATGACTTGTAATTAATACAATAATCTATAACATTAATAAATTTTAGTAAGTAGAAAAATATGTAGGTATACTATACTATAATTTTAATCAAAATGCGAGCGTATTGATGCACCTCTCGCTGGTGGCGGGTGTCTAGTGAAAGTGGATGTTTTGTACTGTCTCATTGAAGAACATAGATTACATTTGCCGGGTTGTTTACTGCTGTCGACACTTATGAGGCCGTCATGAACCATCCTGCATTTACATCTGGATAGACTTCTTTGACCCATTGATCCGTTCATAGCAATCATCTCTGTAAACATATATTGGTTTAAATTATATACTACACCAGCGACTTAGCCTCGCATTGCTCGAATACGCCCAAACGATACCTAAAACTTAAAAGTAACAAAGGTTTATTCTATCTATTTCTTTCACGAACTAAAATTGTAGAAACCTTAAATAATGATTATTCCTTTATTACACAATAAAAAATTGTTTGTGAACAATCTAGTAAAGATTGAAGATATTTTGTAAATATATTTAAATATATTAAAAAATGGTAGTATTTATTACCATCGGTTCTGTCGCCGCGCATAATTGTACTAATATTATAAAATAGTATAGTATATTGTACTAATATTATATATAAAGGGTTTGTTTGTTCAAACCGGCTAATATCAGAAACTACTTGTCTGATGTCAAACACTTTTGCAAGAATGCATTAGATAGTCCGTTTATTGAGGAAGGCTATAGTATAATTTCAATAAAATATAATATAGTCTACCTTTTCTATACTAATCTTTAAATCGCACATATAGACAAAACCCAAGCGAAGCGAGGATGAGTGACACGTAACTAATAAATCAGACATATTTTTATTAATTCGGATCAAATTATAAAAAAAGATTATTGCAATTAACCATTAAAAAACAATATAAAGTATGTACTTTGATTTTTTTTACAGTTAATGCATACTACAGCGAACTAATGTCTTTTCATTACAATACAATTTACCTGAAAGAGGGACCGCCTCGCAAACGCTCGATCGGTGGCAGGATCGGCTCGCTTCATTATTGTTTAAACGTAAAAGTTTGCAAAGTACCTGCCAAAAAAAATAAAAACATAAAAAAATTTTATTTCAATTATTATAAAGGCAACGAAAAATACAGAAACTATGAAACTAATAAAAATAACTTCTCGACTGGCGAGGGGAGAACCTAGCTACAGTATATCCTCCTATCTAGATATATCCGCCTTTTGAAGGTGGGCACAACCTCTAATAAAGAAGTCACCGAATTTTTGTGACGGGGCTAAAATGCGAGTAGGTAATTCATAAAGCATGAAAGTAGCGAATGTGTTTGCTGGATGTGTTCGGATTGAATCAGTATTACTACCTGATACCTCGGGTACCACTAATACTTCCTTCTCTTCCTTTGAATAATAAAAAATATTGCTAGTGGAGCTTACTAACTTCTTTAAATGAAAATAATTTACAGAATATACATTAAAAAACACACTGGAAATTATACTATGAATGTACTAACTGGGATTATGTCTACTAGAAATAATAATAAGAGACACGACGTACGTACGTGGGGGATTTAAATGATTTATTTAATTTTATTTAACTGATTTTTTGTAAGTGATAAATTATATATTGTGAAAACTTAAGAATTATACTTATAGTGCGTAAATACGAATGTTACTAAAAACAACACAACATTCGGCGGAACTGAAACGAGCCAAAATTATGTAAAACATGTACAGACATTATTTTATAAGTTAAGACTTAAGTATAACTTAAAGCCAAAGAGTTAGTTTCTTTTTGTAGTTCAATCACGAGCGAAGCCGCGGGCTCTGTAGTATAAGTTAAGATGAAATAAAAAAATAAAATAATGTTTCTCTTTAGTTACTTAAATTCTTAAGCTTTTAAGTACTTTTTATTGTACCATTCATTTATTCCACCACCACTATATAATATTATATCTAAGGGATAGCCTCAACAGTAAGGGCTCTTTCAATTCAGACGCCCTGCTGCGGTGCCGGAGATTTCAGTAGTCTACAGATTTTGTTGTTTCACAGATTGAGATTTAAGAAAATCATTGCTTTCATAACATCCTATTTATCACAGTTATTTTTTCGATTTTGCTTTGGTAGTTAAGATTTAGATTAGCTATAATAATTATGTTAATGTATAATGATGATGAAAGAGGCAAAACAAGCAGGCACTACGTACTTTATAAGCTACATTTTTTTTTCAAATCAAATCAAAATATACTTTATTCAAATAGACTTTTACTTTTACAAGCACTTTTGAATCGTCAGTTTTACATTATTATATAGAATTTAAATTAAATGTCAGTCTGTAAGTCTGGGACTTGGGAGTAAGCTACCACTGACTCGGAATGCTGTTCTGCCGAGAAGAGCCGGCGAGAAACTTAGCAGTTGCTCTTTTCAAAAAATATTTGATTACAATATTTATTGCTTTACAATATTTATCTATTTATCCTACGTGAGACACAACAAGACATTAATCCCACACATTTACATCTTCTAAGTATTCAATGATGGTGTAATAAGCTTTATTCAATATAATGTATTTTTAATTTTAGACTTAAATTGCTCCAAAGGCAAGCTCAATATGGGCTGTGGAATTTTATTATACATGCGTACACCTTGCCCCATAAACGATCTATTTACTTTTTGAAGGCGAAAACTGGGTGTTACAATTTTATCCTTATTTCTAGTATTTATACCGTGTTTGTCGCTATGTCTTGAGTAGTCATTAACGTTTTCTCGAACAAATATAATGTTACAATATATATATTGCGAAGCAACTGTAAGTATACCTATTTCTTTAAAATGTTGTTTTGGATTATAAATATAGATTTAATGTTAAATAGCATATCCTTGTTTTTTCACACACATTAGTTTTAAATAGCACATAACTAATATACCTCTATTTAGACAGGAAGTTAAAGTTGTAAAAGCTCTATCGCAAACGCTTAACCTTTACAAGAAAAAAATTGCGTGCGTACATAGCTCACATGTCACTTCATTGGCAAACTATTCTTTAAATCTAGTTTGTATTTATACTAATCTAAAGCTTTAGATTTCCGAGACTTAGAGGGAGGGAAAAAGGAAGATATGTAAGGAATTTAATGAATTTAATTGTAATTAAAATAATAAAAGTGTCGAAAATTAATAGGAATGCCCTTTCTCACTCTCTCTCAATCGGTCTTAATCGCTCTTCGCTTTCTTAGACAAAAACGTACCACGTTTTCGAGTCACTAATATTATTATTATTGCGTTTTATCTGTAAAAATGGAAAAAGAAAAGAAGTTTCACTACAAAAAAACATTAAAAAAAATCAAGACATACTTAATTCATGACTCCATAGCTTCCTATAATACGAAACGAAAAATAACACACCCGTGTTGCTTTTATTAATAACTTGTTAACGGAATTGGCCACGGCTGGGTTGTTATCATTCAATATCGTTTGAGATCTTTGGAACATAATATTTTAATGGAGTTAAAATTGCTAACTGTTATATTTTGTATTAGAATTAAAAAAAATGTAAAAACAAATTTAGTATAGTATTTATTAATTTAATTTTTCTATATTATGATTATTTTCAAAGGTTAAAATAAAATAAATATTATTCTATTTTTAATTATTTAGTATATAATTAAGTTAGCAGTGGTAACACGCTCGCTTGGGAAACTGAGCGAAATGGGTTGACATCCCGGCTCTCGCACCTCTAATATAGGTACTTATATGCGAATCATTTCCAACTTGACTGCAACTTGTCTTACGGTGAAGAAAAGCACTGCGAGGAAAGCTGCATATCTATAGAAACTATCAAGTTTTCGAAGGATATGTGAAATCCGTCAACCCGCACTTGGCCAGCTACGGATTGAAAGGAGGCCCAATCCCAGCCGTTAAAAAGGGCTGAACACACATACACTATTTTAAAATCACAAAGTCATGAACGAGCTCCGAACAAATAGATGCATTCAAATTCAAATTCAAAATATTTTATTCAGCATGAAATTATTACAATTTTTTACTGAACGTCATGAGTCTACTACCAGTTCGGAAGGAAGAAACCACTGACCTGAGAAGAACTGGCGAAAGAAACTCAGCGGGTCTATTATATATATTTTTTGTCTTAATCTATCTTTTTTTAGTTAAATTGAAATTAACAATAATTCAATAGGTTGAAACAGCCTGGAGGCGATCACAACATCACATCATTCCCAAGGCGTATAATACTATCTTATATTTGTCCTGCACAAAAAATGGCAAATAAATACATAAATGTATGTAAACTAGGAAGAGAAATGGGCCAAGAATAGAGCCTTGTGGAACCCCCATATCTAACGGAGCCCCAGAGGATCTCTTACCATTTACATCAACCCTCTGTTTTCTATTACTCAAATAGGAATTCAGGAGGTTGAGTGCCTTATTTCTAATCCCATAATGATGCAGTTTCCTGATCAACGTCACGTGATGCACACAATCAAAGGCCTTGGCTAAGTCACAGAATATCCCTAGAGCATCCTGCGACCTCTCACATGCCTCAAAAATATTTTTAACTAGCTCAACACTAGCATATGCTGTGAAGCGATTTTGTAAAGCCAAACTGTTTCTTATGAAGTAGATTGTGTGCACTAAAATGCGACAACATTTGCTCGAGTATGATTTTTTCAAAAATTTTGCCAAAAGTTGGGAGTACTGAATCGGTCTAAAATTATTAGAGTCTAAGGTACTACCTGATTTAAAAATTGGAATAACTTTAATGTGTTTCATTAGATCAAAATCGGAAACACACTATACAGCCATTAAATATAGTAGCTAAATAAGGTGCAACAACATCAATTACTGAACTACTAACTACTTTTACAGATATACCCCATAGATCAGCTGTTATCTTGACGTCCAGGCTTCTGAAGGCTACCATTATATCTTTGGGGTTTACACGTTTAAATTTAAATATTACATTACATTCTTAAACGTTTTGTTTTAGCAAAAAATCAGCAATGTCGGGAGATGAATTAAACGTTGTTAAACGTTGTAGAATGTCAGTGAAATTTTTCAAACTCAGATGCAACTTCTCGGTCTGAGGTAATCAAATTATCATTAACATTTAACTTAAAATCGAAGCTGCGATCTATGACTCTTCCACTTTCACAAGCAATTATGTTCCATATCATTTTGATTTTATTATGCGCATCTCTTATTTTGTCTTTAATATATATACAAGGATTTTTGAGGAAAAAGTTTTGCCATGGAACATACTCTTCTACACATTTTTGAGTAGGCACTTACAAAAGAAGCAAACGATACAATTTATTTTATTTACATTACAGAGTTTATCGCTCTATAAATTACAATTTGGTAAAGAGCTTTGTTATGTTCATGGATGCTTTGTTTTAACTAAAATCGTGTGTTCTTTACTACTTGTCGTAAAATGGCATTACTATTACTAGGACAAATTTTTTCATGAATGAATAATATTATTATAATTTTATTTGAACAAAAATTATATAAGTAAACATGGGTCTGGGATAAGAAATTAACAACGGATTTAATTATTATCACGGCTTACCTGTTTAAAGCCACTCCGGTACCTAACATTCATATAGCAGTATATGATGGGGTTGTAGCAGCAGTGCGACATCGCCAGCCAGTGTGCCACGAACCACACGTAGGGCATGCCCGGCCACTTGCTCCACTCGACGTCGTCTTCATGTGCAGTCCATAGGATCTTATTTCAGAAATAAAATGTAATTTTTAATACAACTATTATGATTATACGAGTATTAAAACTATTTGTCCCCAAATTAATTTTATTATTAAGGTCATATTGTCAAACAAATATTGTCGGTCTTTGTACACATATTATATTTATCCTTAAGACGTGTGAATGTAATTGAATTTACTGAATGTTGCATATAAATTAGGTTCAGTATTTTTGTTTGCGGTTACCTTATTAATTACTTGACTTTTGCCCTAGAGTTAGAAATAATAAGCCTTTAGCCTAGTCATAACAATTATTATAACATCATATATTTCACGTAGAATGAGAAAGCCATTGAACCGCTGTTATACTCGTATATATCTCTATAATCTATTAATCTTATACGATCGATAACTGATGGCTTTTTTGAGTGACGTTTAAGTGACGTTTATGGTTGGAGTAATGGTGTAATCATAGAAATAAAATCAAATAAATCTATCGCTTCTTATACTACAACGAGTTACATACAGTAAAGATATGTTACTAGCGGAACCCGTGGTTTCGTTCGCGCTATGTTACTCTGTAAGCCTATATGGCGTACCTATACGTACTATATATATGATATAGTATACATATTATAAAAATGTATGATAAATATTTTAAAAAGCCGGCCAAGTGCAAGACGGACTCGCGCTCGAGGAGTTCCGTACTATTATCTATAAAAACGGTAAAAAATCATGTCTGTTGTATAAGAGACCTCTTAAATATTTATTTTCTTGGGACATCTTGGGACATTATTACAACAGTGCCATCTAGTTCCGCAGTAAGCTACGTAACGTGCTTGTGTTGCGGATACCAGATAGTTGTTATACTACACATATACATTTTAAATACATACATATTATAAATATAAACACCCATGACTGGAGTACAAACATTCGTGATTAGCAAATGAATGCCCGCAGCGGGACTCGAACCCGCGACCGCTGGCGCAGAAAGTAGGGTCACTACCAACTGAGCCAAACGAAATCGTCAAATCTGTTTCTTGGTATTTGTTGTTATAGCGTCAACAGAAATACATCATCTGTGAAAAATATAACTGTCTAACTATCACGTTTCATGAGATACAGCCTGGTGACCGACGCGGAAAGACAGACAGACAGACATACGGATAGCGGAGTCTTAGTCATAGGGTCTCCTTAGTCGTTTTACCCTTTGGGTACGGAACCCTGAAAACTTTAGCGGTGAGATTGCGTAATTTTAGTTATAATATTAAAACTTAAAGTAGGTAGGTAATTATATACTTACAATAAATATATTCAAAGGTAACCAGCACACAGTGAATACTGCGACTACTGTTAGCATCATTTTTATCATCTGTAACAAAAGACCCTAATTAGTTCAATTTAAATTCTTAGGGTATATGGTATTAAATAAAGTGTGTTAAGAACGACTCATTTTAAAGAAATTTTATTTTGTGTCGGATGAGGTTTCATGTTAATTTTGATATTATGATAAAGTATAGTATAGTATTTTATTAGTAAGCCTTGAAAAAAGAAATATTAGCAATTAAATGTGTCTTGCCTTTCGCTTGGAGTGTTGTATTCTAGAGTCCCGCACGGTCTCGGCTTCACCGGGCGGGCGCAATCCCCACACGACGCCGGCGATGCGGCCATACGTGCACACGAGCGCGACCAGAGGCAGGGCGAACTGCAGTACCAACAACGCGCACGTGTACTGCTCGCTCTGGTGCACGCTCGACCATCTTTCACTGCAGACATCCCTTGTTAAAAATAAAATATTTTTTTATTTATGGTAGAGGTATTTCAGAAAATCGACGTAAAAATATTATTCTCGACAGAATATATAATAACACGAAAATAAAGTAATTTATATTATTACTTTATTTTCGTGTTTCTCACTTAAACGCCTCTTTCTCCTTCATTCCTTTTACTTCATCAGTTGGTAATGGGTGCATTAGCTAGATATTATAAATATATATGAGCAAAGGTGATTGCTATATAAAAAAGATGCATGATAATAATTTCTTAGATTTCCGCGAATATTCGACAGTATAACTGAAAGTATCTTTTCGCCTTTAGTCGAGGATTTATTTTAATTTTTGGTTCCCGACATTTTGAATGCTTTACAGCAATCATGGTCCCGGGAGAATAAGGGTCATTTAGGAATTAGGATGCATGATGTAACGAGAGTTTTTGATTAACGCCAAACTAGCTTTCAAAAAAAGATCGAAGCTTTTTCTTTTTCTCCCCAGCGCATTCTTTCTATATAAGAAAGGAATAAATATACACGAGATAGATAGAAATTTACATATTATTAATTTATTTTTGGTAAAACCTTCAACTCAATCTCTTAATGTAATATTTTTATAAGTACCTATTAAGAATCAGTTACCCGAGAAATTACCTATTACTTTGGCGGCAATGTGTCATGTATTACGTCGTCAAAGCATCAACCTTATCATATTGAAACCTTTTTATCACATATCATTTTACAACCTTTCGTCGCCAAGGATCATAAAAGGAGAAATAATTATTTTATATTTTAAGATAAATTGGGTAGATGGAGTTATGGTCTCTACATATACATAATAGTATTTATATTAACTGTTAAAAAATAAATAGAAGTTCGACTTACAGACCACAAACTTGATGCCACAGAGAAGGTTTTTGGAGTTGAGAAACAACAAGTATGGGAGCGGCGGTAGCCAATGCTCCGCACCAGACTGCACACATCACTAACTTTGCTGCCGTCTTCCCGAGCCGAGGCTTCAGCGGACGCGTTATCACAAAGTATCTATCCACAGATATAGCTAGGAGAGTGTACGCACTTACTAATACCGACACTGCCTGCGAGTAATTTACCACCTTACACATCACTGCACCGAACGGCCAGTATCCTAGGATAAGCATTGGCACAAAAGAAAATGGAATACAGAATAGTGTCATCAACATATCACCAACTGCTAAGTTCATGATGAAATAGTTCGTCACTGTCTTCATCCGCGGGGAGGAATGCACGACGAAGCACACCAGCCCGTTGCCAAGTAGTGCAATGACAAATATAATTCCATACATAATGTAAACACATAGTTGGAAAGTGTAGACTGATATATAATCATCTGAATGAGGCTCGTGAATGCATACTAATCCCGTGGTCAGTGTGAAGTTGTCAGTTTTATTTGATAGATCTGATCCGTTGATGCCACAATTTGCTAGTGAGCAAATATGTATTGGCTCAGCTACATTGGTTAAGTTATTCCCGGACAGCATCCTTTTCTGATACTAAAGTGTTTCATTCCTTCCTAACTACATTCTGAAAAAACCTGTGGAAAAAGATTGACTTATTGAGAATATAAAATACATTTAATATCTGCAAGGACAAACAATAATTAAATATAATCTAGAATTATATTAACATAATTATATATTTATGTCTATCATTTTTTTATTTATTTATTAAATATTCTTTCATAATAAATATATTTTCAACTATTATTACGAACTGTCACAAATAAACATGTATCTTTGTAAGGAATACTTTTATAAGTACCATAAAAACTGTTCTAAGATGAAAGTCCATTCTTCATTGCATTTATATATGTAATTTTCATACATTAAACTTTTCACTCTCCTAGTCATAATTCTGAAATGCGAACGATACTTTCGTACATATGATTTTGAAGTTTTAAATTAATATCTCCTTACTTTATGATGAAAAGAATAAATCAGTATCCTTAGTACTTAGTATGCTAAGTAAAAAGGGCATGACCTCAACGTCCCCTTTTTCGATGCTATTCGGGACATTTTCGACCCTTCCGTAACTTTCTTGTGGATAAAGCTAAAAGCCTGAATTTCACTGACTAAGAAGACACATATAATAAGAAACAACTAAAACACTCTGCAATTCATATCCCGTGTTCTAAGAGGATATATACAAAAAACTGCATAAGTAACTTTGTAATCCTACTTATATAAATAGTATAGCAATTCCCGCGGCTTCGTTCGTGTTCTTAAATCACTATCACTATTAAAAATATGGGGATGGTGGTAGGACCTATTCTCAGACCTATATACAAAAAAAAACATAAAAAGCGTGGAGAAAATAAGTTGTGAGATTGAGACTTTAGTGATCTCATATTTTCAAAATTAAATTACGAGAACGCACAACACAAAAAAAGTACCATAAAATAATAAAAATGGGACTATTTACAAAATGAGATGATGATAAGATCTCATGAAAAACATAACATGTAAAAAATCCAAGTCTCAGTTAATTGAATCTTACCCATTGAAAATATTATTCATATTAAACAGAGTTACTTTGTTTGTAGAACTCTTATCACTTCAGTGATTAATGGATTCTGGCACGCACTCAGCGAGAACAAAGGTCTTATTATTCCAGTCCATCAAGTGCCCGGAGATATTTGCATATTTCTATGATAGCTACAGATAGAAGTAAGAAAGAATGTACTAAAAGTACAGGACTGAAATTAGAGAATTTACCTAACAGGTTGTCTTTTTTTATTTTTTGGTGATGCTTATTCGCAAAACATGCGTACATAACATTTATGAAAATTTGTTTCATAAGAGCAAATGCGCACGTATTTTTCTGATGTACCTAATAACTATCCAGAGTGACAAGAAGACGTAACATGTTAAGTTGGGCATTATACTTGATATACTTAGACAGGGAAATTGCTTTTATCGATGGAACGCGTCACTAAAATTCGTATAATTCAGTGCAAAAGACGTCTCAACATGCGACATTCGTCGCATAGGTGTAGATACATACATTTAGAACAGATTTACATCTTTTATTATAATGGACACTTTGTTAGCGGATAAAGCGATGTGGTACCAAAATATATTTACATATTACACAGGAAATCCTGTGAATTTGAGTGTACAAATAAATAGTGATGTTATTGAGTTGATGCTCACTTATCCCATACTCCAAAAAGGTTAAAACAGAAAATCTTTACTTATAAATTGTGATATATTTATTTACCCGACTGCGCCAGAAAAGGGGTTGTGTTTTTCGAGAGTATGTATGTATGTATGTATGTATGTATGTGGCATTGTTTGGCACGTTCTGCAGCCTGAACGGCTCGATGGATTTTAGCTTGAGAGGTGCCGTTATTATAATAAATCATTTTGCACATGAAAAAGCATAATTTTTCTGTTATTTAAAATATTTAAAAAAAGTGATGTTTATTTAATTTAATAATAAAGTACGAGTATATTGGAATTTGGAAATGTAGAGACGTTAATATGCCAGCTGTTTCCATCCTCATGAAGGCAAGTTTAATATAAAATTTTATATTTTTATTCTACTATAATCCTTAACAAATTTATCTTATTTCATCACAGCGTTCTTATTTATCTAGTCTAATTATGATTAGATTTCGTAATTATTCTTATTACATGAAACCTTAAATTATTTCTCTTAAGTATTTCTTTTACGTTATAAAAATTTGTTTTTAGAAAACATAATACTATAACAAAATAATTCCCAAACGCTCTAATTTAATATTACACAAAAATATGATTTAAAATTAAAAATAATAATATGAGAAAGCTTCTATTAAAGTATATTTAATTAATGTAGGAAGCTTTACAAAATACCTATTTTGTGTTCTACTAATCATTCTGAGATACAAGAAAATATACCCAAAGGTAACGCTGAGTAGTTCATAAATATAAGAGGCATATTATTTCGTACCATTTTATTAATAATAAAAATTAATATAAGTATAGTCTGTAAATAATTTTGTTTGGTAAAAAGTACAAGAGTATTCAGTAATTTATATCAAAAATAAATGAAATCTAACTTATTGAAATTTTTTTATACATATAAGTAACAATTATTATTAGTATGGTAAATACACAACATGGTACTCATACTTCGCTTCGAGTCGTTGCACATCCGATGCTCAAATCTCACGAGAGTCACAGTCCTAACATACGCATAGTTAATTGATGCTGACGTATGTATGTTAAAAACCTATAATAATTATAAAAATGTCATATAATTACACAAATAAAAAATAATAGAACCTAAAATTTCGAAATATATCCTTGACGCTAGTATTGAACTAATGAACGGTGAACCTATCCCATTACAAGGACAAGTAGTTTTAGAGTTCGTATGTCAAAACCACCCACAACTAAGTAGATATATTCTACATAATTAACTTACGGATAAGAAAACATCGCGAGGGAACCTGCAGGAGAAAACCTAGAAAGTTTTCGACAGACATTTATTATGTGTCGATCAAGCCGCACTCTGCCATTGTACTCAACTGTGGCCTGGTCCGTCTCTATTGAAAAGCGACGCTGGCCTCACTCATTAATTTTTATCCGACTACATAGAAGCCAAAACGAAGGGTAATGATTTTGACAGTCCGTATATGTATCCTTGTATATTCCACTGTAGCGCCTAAACTACACGACCGATTCTAATGAAACTGTCAATAGTTTCGAAATAATGGTTTAAGTCAAAATATGTAAATGTTTAAAATGCGGTCGTACAGTTCGCGCGGTGCAGTCGTATCAGTTATTTACTGGTTTAAGTAAATAACAAACCAACATTACGTCAGAATTTTAGTTTATAACGCGAACTGGAAAAGTATTAAATAAATAATAAAGTTCAAAAAACTGACACTGACCTGACTACATAAAAAGGGGTCTAAAAAGGACGACAAGAAAATGATCCAAATAGAAATCAAAAAATACATAGGTACGAAAAGACCTTTGGTCAAGGTAGAGCTTGGTCTTTTAGACCCCTTTTTACGTAGTAGTAATGATAGGTTTTTATCTTTATTTTTCACTAGCACACCCGACCCATTTGCTTCTTATATTTTTTTAATAAAATTTAGACGAATATCTTTACTGCAATTTTGCACTTTATAAATTACTATACGAAAAATATGGAAATTATTTCTAATGTTTTCGAATACTTATGAACTTTAAATCACAAGAGTATCCGGCTTTAGTGCACAAATAAAGGAGGTTTTTGGCAAGCGCTTGTATTGTATCCTTGTTTGTTGCTATTAATACATTTATTTATTACATGAATTCCGAAAACTATTTTTAATATCACTTCTTTTATTGACTTTTCCGTTTCGTTTCATTCTGTTACTTTTAGACATAAGATAAACAGGCTTGCTTCTAAAACACGCAGCCGAATTCGTAAGCGACTGTGGTCTGCGGGTATCGTTTAAAATTTAAATGTTTGTCTCTTCAAATTTAGCCAAGCGTATGCAGACGTTTGAAGCTTGTGGCAATTTGTAAGCGTGTGTAGTATATGTGCCTTTAAATTCAATTTTGTTAAACTAGTCATCAGATTGATAGGATTTTTTTTATATGAAGTAAAAGTTTTCTTTCCGAAAAGCTACACGTACCTTGTTATTGTATTCATATGAGCTTTTGCGCAAAAGTCCCTCCTTAGTTCTTTAAAAACTATTTTTCTTTCTAAAACATATTTTTACATACACCCCTTTGATTTATAACTCTGAATACACCTTTTTATTTACTTTAATAAATTTAAAACATAGTATAGAGCCTTTCAGTTTAGTTATTTATTCTACTCATGTAGAACTAAGCCAGATTCTTTTTTGTGAAACCTAAATAACACAGCGCAAGTAGTAGGTACGTGTTAAAAATAAAATCACGATTATTGAAAGTTCCGAACTGTTTACTTAATGTTCTACGGACGTTTTTACAACATTATATAATGGAAAAAGCAAAAAGAACAGCTATGATTCTTTCTTATACTTTATAATAAGGTAGAATAGTGTTTTAAGTAAAAACTACATATATAAGTATTTTATACCAGTAGTTATAAATTGACTGTATGTACTGATCCAAACTAAAAAGGAAGTGATGTTTCGAAATTAATGTTTTTGTGCATTCATTAGAAGCGAAAAAGCATCTGTACAGTTTACTAGAGCGAGTTAAAGCGAAATTGAAAGATTAAACGAAAAAGTGTGGCTAAGGCTGAGTAAGGCTCGATATTTTAATGGCAGTTTCTTCATCTTGTCAATATCTCGTCTATTGACGAGAATTTAATCTTTTGTCATTACATATTTTGTTGAGTAAACGTCGGTTTGAACTTCGTGTATAAGTTAATCTATGACTTTTATTAAAGCAACGTCCTACCATGTTACTGTGAAGTGCTCAATTCACAGTAACATGGTAGCACAGAAGTTTACATGACATTTACAGCAACTATTTTTTTAAATAACATGTCTATTTAGAATTAGAAAAACTGTTGGTGACACAAATACGACGAAATACGACGTATTAATTTAAAAATATTACGAGTAAAAAGAGACTTCTATTTTTTTTATTCTTACGATTTTTATTTTCTTCACACTAAACATTTTACAATTTTCATTTTTGCCTTTAAATATTTATTTTTGCTAAGCCCGTTATTTTCTTTGGAGTAATTGGAATTTTACTTTTATTTGAATAACATATTATGGAGTTCTGAACATTTTG
The DNA here is from genome assembly GCA_951802675.2 of Boloria euphrosyne. Lineage (NCBI taxonomy): Eukaryota > Metazoa > Arthropoda > Insecta > Lepidoptera > Nymphalidae > Boloria > Boloria euphrosyne. The sequence continues at coordinate 9,336,926 of OX637877.1, forward strand.
ACGATTTGTATAGTAAGCATAGGAAAATTTATAAAAGCAGGTATTTTTATTCATACATACACAAAAACCATCACTACGATGGTTTTTGTGTAAGAACTTAACATAACAATAATCCGAGTCAAGTCTGTTACAGACCCTTATCTAAGTAAAATGTTATCGTTGGTTCTTTCTTTTTTTGAAGACTATTACCATATACTTACATTAATGTTACACGCTTCGTCACACACAAAATTAAATTGAAAAGATAAGATAATTTATGTACATCGCGAAAATTCAAGGCTTGTTATGCTGGATAGGGATGACAAGTGACAACAAATAATGGATTCATTACGTTGGCCTTAATGATCTAAGCGATCTCTTACATTCACCCTGTAACTTGATCCTATACGAGTATGAGTCATTTGAATCTATAAATACTCTATTCACTAATAGTAGTCACTTTAGTGATTGAAGTATTAGCATATATTATTATAAAGTATTTCGAAATGAAATAACAACATTAGTAAAATAACTTTCAAAGTAATTAATCATCTAAATTTTATAGGTAGTTCTAGTCTTTTCATGTAGTAATCAATCATTGTATGAGATTTTAATACACAGAAATTGTCCCTAATGGCCCTTATTAGGTAGTATTTCATCCAATATCCGCGATTGTAATCGCTAAAGTAACTATGTCGGTACGTATGTGTATATTTGATGTGGATATGGATTATATATTACTGGCATAAAATTTTTACAATCTTTGAATACAATCTAATCAAAAGCCCAAATAATAAGTTTCAAGCTTCTAGACCATTTTTTGCCTTTAAAGGTAGCCTTGTGTATTCCTTTCTCACGCTCTAGACTATCTGTGTACCAAATTTCATTTAAATCGGTTCAGTAGTTTTTGTCTTTATTCGTTACATACAAAAATACAAATATTTTCTCTTTATAATATTAGTATAGATTATCATATCCAGGAACTATTTGATTTTTTACCGCGAGCGAAGCCGCGGGTTCTGTAAGTAAATGTATACATAAACTTGGCAAATTATTATAACGAATATACTAAAAACGTTTGCTCTCAAGTGCTCTCAATAATGAAATAAATGACGTGATAAAAATCTGCTCTGCTCTCTCGCCGGTCTGAACGGACCCTTAGTCATTAGGCGACTAAGTATTGCAGCATATTGTAATAAACGGCCATTATTTGTCGTAATATATATACGAGTATAAAGCTGGACTAGGTATATCGACCTACATCTCGACCGGAATATAAATTAAAAAACAAATCAATAAATATAAATTGATTAACATAATAAAAGAATAACTGTGATGAAACTGTACATTATTATATTTTTTGGAAAATCTTCCTTTTATCTGTCTGTCTGGGAACGCATCACAAGAAAACCACTGGACCGCTTTTGATGCTATTTAGTAAATGATAACTGGTTGTCCGGATCAATATGTCCGGATACGTTTATTACGTTACTTTTAACGTTTGAGTTTGATTTGTTTTTTCATTTAGATAACACACTTTTTTTAACTTCTCTTTATTAAAGGCTATGCAACGTCACTACAAGACTCTAGTTGAGGGAGGAGACTAAGTAGTAATTTATTAAGTTCGTTATATTATTAGTGTTCGGCAATCCAGCCCAGTGCGAAGCCAAGGTTCCTCGGTTGGGTGTACCTTGCGAGTACTTTGCTCCTAGTACTTCTTGAGTGCGTAAGCACTAAGCACTAAGCATTCCAACGTCTCCTCGATAAGATGGTGGTTTCCGTCGAGTTTAATAAGTCCCATAACATAATGTATGTATACAGATGCGTTAATGCATTTCCCAACGTTAAAACATTATTATGTTAGTGTAAATTTAGCTAAAAGGTTTACGATAATTCATATCAACGACATTTACCGAAGCATTAAGGAAGAGTGAAATATGAATGGATCTATTATGTAGCTACTAGTTATGTGAATAACATGGGCGTGGATCGTTAGATCTCTACTAACTATACACTTAGTTTATTGTCATGTAAACGCAGAGGTAATTAATAAAATATACTTGTTGTTACGTTATTGTACGACTATACAATGCGTTAATTTAATCGATCTTACTGAAACCATAAACATTATTTACGAAAACAAATATGTGTATCTAAATCAAAGATTATTATTTAGAATTTACTATTTAGTCCTTCTACAGTTAGACATAAGTATTTTTATTGACGTCCTTACGGAGTGATAAAAAAGCATAGGTATTAGGTATGTCACTTTTAAAAGAACTGTATATTTAATTCTAGGAAAATCTAATGAAATATTAGAAGTAATAATATATTATAAAATATGAAAGTAAATCCTGTTTATTTCACCATATTGCTAAACGGCCTTATCTAATTTTACTTTTACGAGTAGGTATAAATACCATCTGCGCCTTCTGAATCTATTTAACACAGACAATTCATTGTCTGTGCTATTTAATAACTATCTCAAGATATATGTATCGTCATGAAAAACCCTACTCTGTAGTTAGGTTTTTGGTTTTTCGAATCGGTCGGTATCAAAAAAAACTATTTGGTTCTTATTAAATAATGTTAAAAAAAAATTAAGCATAATTGTTTGAAAAATAGCGTCATTCAATTTATATGTTACGACAACATTATCATAATCTAAGCCTCGTGAGATCAAGATTACAGACATGTTTCTATTATCCTACGGGACTTAAAGTAAGTGCTTTATAATCAATTTTAAGTGTAGTTCAGTTCACCACAAGGTAGCGTTTATAGTAAGTGTAATATAGTTTACTTTAGATATGAATTCATTAACTAATTTATTATGAAGGGATTTAACAAATAAACTTAAGTAATATCACAGATAAAAAAAAAAAAGTAATATATACAATAATAATAAACTTAACTAGTTAAACAAATATATTTAAAGCAAATATACAATTAATAATCACTGTTCAATTTGTGTCCACGTGGAATAGTGGCAAAATAATAGCCGCATTTCCCCACTGATGGAAATGAGCCCGCTCTCCTGTCACCAGTAGAGGCGATAATTCACGATAAGACAAGGTATTATATAATTTAAGAAGTGCTTAGCCCTTTGCCTCTATGGGCCCAGTGTTTCTACTGCAAAAGGTAAAAGGTACAAAGGTTCGACGACGTTCGACGATGACGCTGTTGACGTCGATCTGTGTCGACCGACGTTTTGAGATATTTTAACGTATTTTTTTTACTTTTCTGTACGATTTATCAACATTTTGTTCCATACAAACATTGTCCTGACATTAACAAGCACAACAAAGCGAATTAGCCAAATTAGTGCAGCCGTTCTTAAGTGATTCGTTTCCATAGCATATTTCGGCTATTATTCAAAGATTTCTTAAGGATTGTTCTTCTAGAATAAAAAGCTGAAAATTTATTTAATGATTGTACTTTATGTTGTAAAAAGTTTCAAAATTTTCATAAAATATTCCATCTTGTATGAAATATTCAGCTATAACCAGGTCATTAATTTCCCCGGAGACAAGTGTCAACTTCGTTTGTAAAAATAATAAATGTTATAACTTGGAAAAAATTAAATTAGTTATTTAGACTTGATTTTTTTAATGCCAACCCCGACTTTTGCTGAACCTAAGCTATGAAAATTAATTAAGTGGGTAAGTAGATGCAACAGAGTACTCTATATAATATCCATCCAACGATTATACTGTATACCTACATCAGAGATCTTTTAGATTATTAAAAGTAATTAAACCCCCTTGGAGATATATCAAAATAGTTTGCAGAATCAATCGTTTCTGAATTTACGTATCTGCTTCTTCCATACTTATAAAGCTAAGCAAATAATAAAACTGTCTATTATATATTAGCGTACATAAGCGTCCTTCAAGCCCTAACACTACGAGTATATGCTGACATCTTATAAGATGTAAATTTAAACATTTAAAGGATAACAAAATTCTAAAACACGATCCTCTTTATCCGTCCCTCGCTTCGTAGCTATTCATTTAAATATTACAATGTTGAATATTTGTTCAAGATGAACTACCAAGTATATAAAAAAAATTGAGTTGAGAGAGTATTAAGTCTAGTAATAGTCTTATATTTACGTAAGTATATTTGTATTTTTAATAGGACAAAAATTTTATTATTCGCCTTACGTAGGTATAACTTACTATGTATTTTTTACATTATGTAATATTAATACATATTTGTAACAGTTTACGTAATTACTTAATAACGACATAAATTGAACGCTTTTCTACCTAATAAAGCCCACAACACATTGTGGAGTAAAAAAATAGAGAGAACATACGAATACTTACTGTACTTCAGAAAAAAGCTTCGATAAGCTTTACACCGCCAGAATGATATCCGATGCGATAAACGAGCATCATCCAAAATCCAGAAATTTTCACGTTAAAAATGTCACTAGGTCAAGTTTGGGTTCGATTCGGGCTTAAAGAAATTATTTCTAAACATTAAAAATGTCATACATCTCGTTGACGCCTAAATTATTTATCTGCACTTTAATTATACATATTATTGTGCGTATAAGCAAGTAATTTGGAAGGCGGGGAACTGATAATAATTTACGATGGTATAAAACCGAGTGTTCTTGAAGATAATGGAAAAATGGAATAGAACTGACCGTTATTCTTTTCAAGTGGTAGTGTAGAATTACTAAATAGCTTTGCCGAAATCTTAACCGATGAAATGAGGAAAAGTTATTTCCTTAAGTGTTGACTTGCTTAATTAAGTCAACAGTGTATAAAAAGCTACCTATTAATTATTAAGTTTTACTATAAAATAACAGATAATGTGTGTTTTACTCAACTTGCAAAGTTAAGATAATAAAGAAACACGATAAGAAAGGAAAGAAAAACAAAAGAGCTAGCAATTTAATATGATAAGTTTTAGAGAAGTTAACAAAAATTAAATAAATAAATTAGTATATAATACTGTATAATGTAGACTTGTTTTCTAATTCTGAAGCCTTACATTTATGATGAATATTTAGTTGTAGAGTCGCTACCGCAAAAATTCCATACAGAATGTTCGCTTCCTTTACAAATATGACTAAGTACGTATATAAGTAATATAATCTATTATACATATGTTTATACGCCTCGATGCTTACATGTTTAAACAAATTAATTTACCGAAGGAGTTTTTTATTACAGAATTATTGACAATACTATTGGTATAAAAACATATTATGTATTGTTGTTGTGTTTTTAAAGTAGAGAAAAAAGCTCTCTCCTGTGAAGTATAATAAGTATTGGTTAGATAAACAATTAATTAAGGATTTTTTTTATTTATAAGGTACGTACTAAATCTTAATTGAATATTCATAAAAAAAATTGTTAGATCAGTGAATAGGAAAAGCGAATATTTTCAAAGCCACACAAACTTACTAAATCTTAATTTTAAATATTAAAAAAAATTGTTACAACTGTGAATAGGGAAAACGCATATTACGTAAAAAATTATATGTCGTATGTGACGTCACGTATGTGAAATAACAGTAGGAACAATTTATATATAACATTTACCTGCGCCATGCCAGGGTGGTGGACTATGGCCTGATCCCCCTCGTAATGAAGGGAGGCCGTGTCCAGCAGTGGGACGTTATTAATGGCTGAATATGGATTTTGCATAAAAAATAGTGAAGTTTATTTTGTTTGTCATTTTTTTCTATTTTTATTTAGGGAGTATATTTTTATTCTCAGTTCTTAGCACAGAGCTAATAGGACTTATCGTTCCCTTGTTTGTATAACGATGAAAATGTTGTATCAAACAAAACATTAAAATACGGTAGGTAGCACGCGGGTTTCTAAAATTATTATTCAAATCAATGATATTATCCTAGTAAATTATTAATGTGTAAAATTGCTCCAGCTCTTAATATCGAGAATTAAGATTACTAATACATTAGATTTAAATTAGAAACGATAATTCTCTGTCTCTTTTCATGTTACATGAAGCGATTTTTTAATATCACATTATATATTTTTTTCTGTAAAATCTTTTCAATTTTATATGACTGAGGGAATAAACAGATGGCTTTGACAAGTTGTCATTCTAATATGATATAAAGACAGCTAATAAAATGTATGGAAACGACATATCTAATTTACGACACGTTGATCGAACGTTAGATATATTTAAAACTAGCAAACCCGGCTTGCTTAAATAAATAATAAATTAAACAGTTTTTCATAATTTTGTAATCAAATAAACATGGCTCAGGTTACTCCTTTTAACATTAGCTATCTGCAAGTGAAAATTCCGTCAAAATGGGTCCACCCATTTCAGAGATTTGTCGTAACAAACAGACAGACCGACAAAAATTTAAAAAAAAATGTTTTTTTTTTATGTTTCCGTACCGTTAATCGTTATCATTACCGTATACTTTCATATACATTCTGCTGTTAATCTCAAAATATTAACTAAAGTAGGGTTTGTTCGAACACTTATAACTCGAGGACGAATAAAAAGAAAAAAAGAAAGATAATTTGGATTATTGTTTGGATACTTTAGGAGATAGATACAGACTTTGCTGTTTGTTGCACTTGATTGAGATATTATATAGTCTTGTGAATTTAGACCAGAAGTGAGCTTTTTTAAAAAAACAAGCTTACTAAATCGACTTCAATTTATTGTAAGTATCTAAAAACGCTAAAACACAATTAAACTGACCAAAAAGACAACTAGGCTACCAACAATGATATTTTAAAAAATAAACCAACAGAGTAACCTAACCTAACAATGCTACCACGATAAGTGTCAAGACACAACTACCCCCCGATGCCGGTTATGCATCGACTTTTATAGTTTTCTCCCCATTCCAACATCCTCTTTTCTGTTCATCTCTACAATAGATCACCGATTTTTTTAATTATTGCATGGAATAAGTTCCATGAAACTGAGTGGTTTTACCGCAGTATTAGATAAGTATTGCTTCTAATAGGCTTGTGCGAAAAATCATTGATTTATTTTGGTATGAAGGAGAATTCGGACAACGAACGTGAGAACGAAAGATTTTCCTGCAATAATAATAAATAAGGTATGCTGACCTGCTGACCCCGGCAAACTACCACTAACCACCGTGACACTTACCGGTAAAAAATCGTACATAGGGACGAACCCGAGCGAAGCGTGGAAGCTAGTAATAAACACAAAAGGCACGTAGTATAATATAATAATAACAAATGATCGCCTCGGTTGAAACTGGACCATAATCATCATTCAAAAATTGCATGTAACAACGTACGGACATCAATCAAAAAAAAATTAAATTTAGTTAAGTAATTACGAAGGAACATATAAGCGGGCACTCCTACATACTTATATATTCAGGTCACGTAAATAACTCTCTTTTGAACTTCGCCTGGATGCAAACATGAAACATAAAAAAGTAGGAACTTTTATAATTCATAATTAATTTATAGCCTCATTAATTAACGACTTGTATTGTAATAGCATAATGTAAGATTTCGATAACGACCGATAGTAAAAGACGGTAGCTGATTTTTATGGCATGATATAAAATCGATTATTAGATTTACTTACAGCTCAATAAGCTTTAGCACCAATTCGTAGATGATATTTAGAATACTAATAGACAATGCCTATTATGTTAGGGAAAAGATGTCATTTAGCGATTTTGTTTTTTTACGATTCTTTAAGCATACCCCCGACCGACGCCCAACAATGCAGTAAGTATGTTGAATTAAGCTCTTTTGAGTCAGTGCCCTCATTAAAAGTCCTCGGACCTCGGGGTTAATTAAGTTAATTAGGAGATTACGAAGATGACAATAAATAAGTTTAGATAGGTAATCTTGTTTCATTGTACAGAATTTTATTAATTAAAATGTTTATTTATAAGTCCCACCCACTCCTCTTTTCTAAGAACGACTCTTTAAATCAACCGGCTGCTGTGTTTTCCCGTGAGGATAAAAGATTTTCCTCTTGTAAAAGTAGTAGTATCCTAAATGTTGACCCGTAATAAGTTATCACTAAACAAAGTTTACTTATATTATTCTTCTTTGATAATTTCTTTCCTTCTGTTTCGTTCACTTTTTCTGCAGTCAGCTTTTCGGATAAAAAGATACGATAGTTTTCAACCAGACATGGCAGAAATCATCGAAGACATCCCAGTTTTATCCCAGTCATACAACATATGTTACAGACAAATATTAATTTATTAGACTTCCAATAATATTATGAGTAAGTATTTATATAACAATCTTAAATTTTAAAATAATCTAATACCAGCATACCTAATACATTATATAAATAAGTAATTATTAATGGTATGATATTTTACAATACAAATATGCCTAAATTTAGACTGAGTCGTCTTGTTTCGATGATCATGGCCTGCGAAGTGTTTGCGTCATTCTGCGTAATTATATTCATCATTCATTTGAATATCACAATATAGAGTGCTACATCCTATTCTTATTCTCGATTTCTAATATAATTCTATAGATCACAGTCACCATAACCATGGAACTAGATGATGCTTTGTGTTAATGTCCCAATATATTCATTAATATTTAATTATTGTAAAATTAAAAAGTAATAAGATTTTCTCGTTTACCAAAAATAATTAACCATCGTTATATTATGTGTATACCTGCGAATATGTACGACGTGTGTGAAGTAATTAATCGTAGACATAAGACAACCTACAAAATTTACAAATAAATACCGGCTTCTTTGTAATATAATTAGTGCCATTCCACATCGTTAAATATTGTAACGTGAAGACAGAGAGTACAAAGTGTGATCGAAAATTATGGGGGTCTCGTTTCCAAAACGTTTATAGGTACTCCCTAAGGTGGGTGGACCATGGAAGGCCATGTTGCTTCGAAGGCCAATTATCAAAAAGTCATAGTTATTGCCACTTGATGACAAATTCCTTTTACTTACACTAATACCTAACTATCTTAAGGACATAAACGCAGCGGCAAGTCCCTCACGGCGATATTATTTCAATGCGGTCCATCGATATATTCACTTCTCTTATCGACGTTAAAATTGTAAGTTGCGCTCACAGAGAAACTTCAGTTTTCAATTTCAGTTACTCTGAATTAGTAATAAGGGTTGGCTATAGTAATAAAGAAAAAGTTACCACTTTATTATGATTTCAGTCAAAATATAAGTAGTTTTCCTAGAAAAGTCAATGATTCCTTGTAAGGCCAATCAAACTATGTCAGTTATTTTTTTTGTAATTTTACTATTAAGTTCCTTGAAAACTTATTTTTTATCAATATAAAACTCATAAGTATTACTTCTTTTTTTATGGGACAAAGGGGGCAAACGGGCAGGAGGCTCAACTGATGGTAAGCGATCACTGCCGCCCATGGACATCTGCAACACCACAGGGCTAGCAGATGCGTTGCCGGCCTTTCAGGAAAGGGACGAAGGGAGGAGGGAGAAGGAAGGGAGGAAGGAGGGGGAGTGGGCCTCCCGGACTCTCACTTACCGGAAGAAACAGGACAGCATAGCTGCCACTTCACGCCGGTCTTCTGTGTGAGATTGATACTATACGGGGCGTGCCAGCCCATTCGGCTGCTACCCGAAGGTAATAAGCATGGCACTACCACTTTGATTACTTTTAAAAACAATTCTTTATTATAATTTCTACACGATTCTTAGTTATATCACATATCACATAATATAATTTATAATTGTATAAGCTAGTATAGCTTATACAATTGTGATCAAGTTATTTTCGTTGAGTATTTTATAAATGGATATATAATGTTGAGCGTTTAATGTTACGTTATAATGAAAGACCTTTTAATGTAGTTTAAGTATAAGCAGATATTTTGATAATCATAACGTTAGTTTTCAGTTCAATGACTAATTTATAATATTGGCCTTGTATGGAGCCCTCTTCCTAGCAAGGCCATTTAGAAGAGGTTTCCAAAACCTACGTTTATGAGATAGTGATTAACTGTGCAATGAAAAAAGTGCTTAATATGTTACATAATAAAACAAAGTGTTATTAAAAATAAGTTTGTTTCATCTATCCAGTAAATAAACAAATTATAACTGTTTATTTGTTAAGGTGGCTTCCATGGTCCACCCACCTTATACAACCTCCTATATAACTAACGAAAAAAAATCATGTGATTCATGTTTCCATATTTCCAAAGAATTCAGTATCCTAAGTAAGCCCCAATAATGCCAAGTAAATCAAAATCTATAATCTAAATACATATACCATAATTCTAGCACACTTACCATGATAATTTAACTTTTTACTTCCAAATATGATCAATACATACCTACTTAATTAAAGTTCATAGCTTTATTAACTCCTCCGCAAGTTTTAAAATATAAGTAATCAAATGTTATGACGAATGCGGGAGACCTTAGTCTACAAAATCATTTATTGATTAGAAGTGGACAATACCGTGTTAAAATTAAATTGTGAAAAACTAATTGATAGAAACAAAACACAAAATTAATTTCCATTAATTGATTAAGTATTATCAGTTATAAATAATTGATTTAATTAATGTCTGTGATATTTACAGCAGCAATATAGGAATAAAAGTTTGAATAAAATAATCACCGATGTTTGAATACTACATACTCCGATCAAAAAGTATGAACATTGAACATTTAATATTTCCTAAAATACAAACATAACTTGCTCCCAGACAAACAGAAACTCTAAATTAAATCTGTTTAAATAAAACCTTTTTAAAGGCATAACACAGTTTCATACAAATAGAGTAAAGTTATATATATATATATATATATATATATATATATATATATATATATATATATATATATATATATATATATATATTTTTATATTACATTTAAAATAATTTAAACGTAACCTTGTGTTTTTTTCTATCCAAGCTAATAGATATCTTGCTCAGAAAGTATGATTAAAACAAAATTCGAAAAAGGTTACATATTGTTGTTTCGCTTTTAGTGGGTAGTAGGTACTGGCTGATTTCCGGCCGGTGAGCCCCACGTAACTTAAAGTAAATGCATTTCCCATGGATAATTGAAAAATATTTGTAGGTAACTGATTATTAGGTTATTTAAGGGATGACCATTTATTTTGTTTGATTGAAATTTAAAAAATGCTATAAAAAAAATTAACATGAACAATTTTTTATTCATTGGATAGAATGTTATTGTACTACAAACGCCATCTGCTAGAAAACTGAATATTAAACATCGCTGTAATGTTATTACCCGTTAGAAAAACTACGCGAGCCCTCACAAAGCTCAGCTTTTTTGATTCTAAATAATAAAAAAACAAATAATAAAAATTTGGTCAAAAAATAAGAAAAATAAAATGAATAAAATCTGGAGAGGGCCACCCTTATCACCTGGGGGAATAAAAAATAGCCTACGACCTATACTCAAACCAGCTCGAAAAAGTTGGCTTGGAACTATAACCGCTCAGATTAATTGATAAGTGCTCTTAATTGTTCACAAAATGCTCAATTCAAATTCGCAATTGCTCACCCTATTATTTATTATTTAATTAGTTATTAATAATTAAAAATACAAAATTATTTCTGCCTATTACACGTAAACCAATAGACTTTTCTTAAAAAATTTTTTTATAAATTGCTCACCGAATGCTTCTTCAATTTTTTTTTTTTTTTTAAATTTTATTTATCGTTAATTAATTAAAAATTATTATTGTTGTTTGAATATCCATTAAATTATGACGCCATGAGTGGGAGAAAGGTGCGTTTGACGCATGCGCTCGAATAAATTAAAAACGCATGCGCACTTTAAGATCTGTTTTCAGTACCACTACAGAGCAGTGATAAAAATATAGGTTAATTATTATACATGTAAACAAGTAAACAATAAGTAAATATTTTTTAATCATCATTTTTAGTTATAAAATTATAAATATTTTGAAAAGTGTATCTTAATAATTAATTTATTTTTTTTATCGTTCTTGACAGAGTGAGATTTTATCCACATGCTATCTTTGAAAAAGAAATTAAAAAAAAATAATTACACTCTGCTTTTTTTCTTATTATGATTTTTAAATTATAAATATTTTTAGATATAAAAAAAAATTAGAGTAATATTCAACAAAAACGAAAAAACCAGAGGAGAAAAGTTCGCAAGTTTTCACTTTTAAATATCTGACTGACATTGAGAAATTTTACAAAGAGAAATACACTTCAAATATTCTAAAGCATACACAAGTGTTGGTTTACGATTGGAGTGAATGAAATAAAAATCTGTTTTAACAATAAAATATAAAATATCTGGAGTGGGCCACCCTTAACACCTAGGAAAATAAATATATTAATATATAATAAATATATAATATAATAATATATACAAAAAAATCATTAAAATCGGTCAAGCCGTTTCAGAGGAGTTCGATAACAAACACTGTGACACGAGATTTTTATATATTAGATTAGAGTTTAGACTACAAGTTTAAATGGAAATAAACACAATTTTTAGTCGACGAATTTGTTGTTGAGTCGTCGTCATTAATGATCGTCAATATTCGGTTTAAAGAACTTTATTCTCATTTCGACAAAGTCATTTACATGAGAACTTAGGTTGCTATGCTTACGTTATACAGTTGAACAGCAAAAAAAAAGAAATATAAATATACAGAAAAATCTTTAAAGTTATCAATACAGTCTAGTTGATCTATAATAGAGATACATCAGAAAGAACATGCTTATTCAGATTAGACTTAAAATTGCTGAATTTCTCAAAATGTTTTATTTGTTCGGGTAAATTATTATAGAGTATTGCTCCCTCAAAAGTTATAGTTTTTTGTCCAGATTTAGTTCTAGCTTTAGGTATAACTAAGTGATTAGCACGTCTAGTTGCGTACCTGTAAGTCTGGCCTTTTGTTTTAAAAGATATATTATTAATGTGTATTTCATTATGTAATAGTTTGTGTATTAATAAACAAGTAGTGTAGAAGTGTAGTTGTTTTATATTCATTAATTTTGTTTCCTTGTAAATCTTTTCTGTAGGAGTCAGGTAGGGATAGTGAAATAACAGTTTAATTAACTTGTTTTGCGAAATTTGCAATTGTTTTAACTTAGATTTCGAAGCGGTGCCCCATATTTCAATAAGATATAAGAGATGTGGTTTTACTAAGCTATTATAAATCATTAAGCGAACTGTGCGAGGTAAACAGCGGACTGTGCTTTTAAGAGAACCGATTAGACTAGAGAGCTTATTTATGATGTGGTCAATATGTGCATTCCAATTAAGGTAAGAGTCCAGACGTAAGCCTAAATATTTTTCTTCTTTCTTTTCTTTCAGAGGGACATTATTAATTTTGAGTGTTAATTGATTTTGAATTTTTTTTGTTCTTTGATTTAAATATAACATAACAAGTTTTATTAATATTGATAGTTAGTAAGTTATATTGGAACCACATATGAATTTTATCTAGATCTTCTTGAGCCTGGAAAATAATATCATCTATTGAGGATCCAAAGTAAAATAAACTCGTGTCATCTGCGTAGAGAGTGAGTTCACCATTTAAGTCCAGTTCACTAATATTGTTGATGTATATTAAAAATAACAAAGGTCCTAATATGGATCCTTGTGGAACCCCATAGGTTAAGTAAGTTGGCTTGCTTTGATATTCATTCATCTTAACAACTTGCTGTCTGTTTGTTAGGTAAGATCGAAACATATTTAGGGCACTGCCAGTGACACCAATGCATTCTAGTTTTTGTAAGAGTATGGGATGACTAATAGTGTCAAACGCTTTTTTGAGGTCAATAAATACTCCGAGTGCTATTTTTTTGTTATCAATATTGGATTTTATTTTAGTGACTAGGTCTATTGTAGCTGAAAGTGTGTTTGATTTAGGTCTAAATCCGTATTGCTTATCAAACAGAAAGTTAATTGAATTTAGGTGGTTTAGTAATCTAACGTATAAAATCTTTTCGAGAATCTTAGAAATCACTGGCAGTACGGAGATTGGTCGATAATTGCCCGGGTCTGATTTAACACCAGATTTAAAAATTGGACTTACTTTTGCAATTTTTAGCTCGTCGGGAAAGTTCCCCTCCTTCAGTAAGATGTTAAAACTTATCGTTAGGCTCTCAGTAAGTAAGTTTTTAATACGCTTTATGCTTTTAGTATTGATTTTATCAACTCCGGTACTTGAATTAGAGTCAAGATTATTTACTATTGTATTAATTTCTTTTATAGTGCAAGGGTCTAAATTTGATAATATGTTATTAGTGTTACTTATTCGAGGAAGTGTGAAAGTTAAATTGTTGTGGAATTTACGAGAAATCTCATTCGCAAGTGTTGATCCCATTTTAGAAAAATACTCATTAAATGTATTACAAATAGCGGTAGGTTCAGTTATAGGCAAATTGTTAACTATAAGTTTTGAGGGAACAGAAATCTGATCTTTTCTCTTATTGCTAACTAAGTCGTTAAGTAAACACCACATTTTCTTGGGCTTTCGTCGACAGTTCTTAAATTCCTGAATATAGTAGGTTTCTTTGGCTTTCTTAATTTTACTAATTGTATTTTCCTTTACATGATCGAATTCAGTTTTTAAATTATTATCATTTATGTTCTTTTTAAGTTGAATCCATAGTTCATTTTTTGTTTTTATGTCCTGTAGTATATCTTTATTAATCCATTCTTCTTTGGGGGGATTGAGTATTTTCGTTTTTGTTATCTTACTGCAATTAATATGTGTTTTTAATAGTTCAAGAAGAGTTAACAGGTTATCTACTCTATTATTCTTTATAGCTCTTTTAAATGAATTTTCAAGTTTATTGTAGTCAATGGCTTCGTATTTAATACGTCTTCTTGGTGGAGGGTTGTATTTCTTAATTTCAAGGTAAATCTGTTTGTGATCTGAAATACTAGAGTCTATAATAGCCATGTGAAAATCTTGTGAGTTTAGATTGGTGGAGACATGGTCTATAATTGTTTGTGAGTTCGCGGTATCCCTAGTGGAGAAACGTTGGTCTATGTAGTTAAGGAGCTTGTATCCACATTCTTTTATTAGTTTTTTATATAATTGGGCTTTTCTGCTGCTGTTTAGGAGGTCTATATTAAAATCGCCGAACACAATGGCTCTATTCCGTTTTTGTAATTGATAATAATAATCATCTAAAAAGTCATTCAAATTTGTATCTCCAGGGTTATAGACAACACCTATCTCCATTCCATATTTTTCGAGTAAGATCCATAGGTAGTTATTTCCATTTAGATAAATAGATTCTGTTTCCTTGTGATTTAAATCGTTGTGTATGAACGCTGATACTCCTCCCCCATTTTTGTCAGATCGGATATTATAATAATGTGAGTAATTAGCGAGTTTAAGAGATAATGCTTGTTCTTCAGATTTTATCCAGGTTTCTGTGATAAGAATTGCGTGAATTTTTGACGGTATGGAGCGGACTATACATTTAAGTTCGTCCATTTTGCCGTGTTTGCAGAGACTTCTAATGTTTATGTAAAGACAGTTTAGTCCTGATTTATTTGTATACAGGAATTGATAATTACTAGCAGCTTGGTAGGTTACATTGTCCAGAGTTGCATCATATAATGGAGGATTGTTAATCAGTTTTTTGAGACTGAAACAATTTGAGGAACACCTCTGTTGTATTTTATTATTAAATTTTCTTCGCCTTCCTTTATTCGGCGCTGTAATTCATCCCGCAAATCATTTAAAAACTTTTGTTGAGCCGGTGTTTGGTCGCAAAATATTTTAATACTACCCATAGAATGTTTACTTTTATTCTTTAGAATAGATAAAGCTGTATCTCGACTACTAAAACAAACTTTAATTCGTCGAATTTTGTTTGGTATATATTTTCCAATTCGAAAGGTCTTGATAATAAAGCTCGGACAGTCAACTAGTATATTAGATAAAATTTTGTGTACCTCAGCCTCATCCAAGGACTGGCGTAGACTCGGATCAGCATTAACCTGCTCGGGCAATCCAACAATGATTATGTTTTTCTCTCTGGTATTTCGATCTTGCACTTCGCGAATAATTTGTTCATTATTAAATAGGTTCGAGTGGGTAGAATTTGAAGATGGAATTACACTATTTTTAAGTTGATTTATGTCCGACTCCATTAGCTTCATATTCTCTTCGTTACAGACTATTTTATTTTCCAGTTGTGATAATTGAGTTTTTATTTGAATTTGTTCTAAGGAAATGCTCGAAGTTGAAGTCTTAATATCTTCGATTTGGCTTTTAATGTCGGTCATATTTTGCTCATGAGAATCAATAAATTTTTATAATATTCCCGAAGGTTGTAGGGACTTAAACGTAATCTTGTACTTTCACAAATATTCCCATAGCTCGTGATAATAGCATGTTTCGAACAGGTGGGTTTACTGAATACTCTTGAGAAATAAACAAATAGCGTCACTAGCTTCGCTCGTGTTCAACCCTAGAGGGGTTTGACAATTAGTATGGATTTATATATGTAGCAATATACTCTATGGTATGGATTTTCAGGATCATTCCGGGTATAAAGGCTAATCCTATGTTCTCCCTAGTATTTCAAACGGTCTATACAATACCTAATTGAAATTGGTTCAGTGGATCTCAAGTTGAGTTACAACAAATTAATATAATGTCAGCTCTTATAATATTACTCTTAGAATATTAGCTGTCTTTGTGGTATCACGCTTAAACTTTACTATACCAGATTAATTTGTAATCTAAGAAATTGTTAGATTCAATCTATATAAATAAAAAAGAATGTTGGTAAGTGCATAACTCAAGCATGGCTGGACAAATGCGGCTAATTTATTTTTTTGTATGTTTCTTAAGGTCCACGGTTTTAATACAAAAAAAAAGAAAAATAAATGTCCGTAAGCCCAAAACTCGATAATGGCTTGACCAATTCAGCCAATTTTTATTTTGCATGTTCCATAAATCACTCGGAAGGATTTAATAATAAAAATATAAAAATCTAAGTTTGTAAAAAACTTATACTAAAAGGGGTACCTAGGGACGAACCCGAGCTAAGCGAGGATGAGTCGCTAGTATTAAATAAGTTTGACATCCTAAGAAAGCGTCACCTGTTCGTTATGTGACTTAACTAAAACGAAGGTTCAATTAACTGAAACGCTCTCTGAAATATTCAACACGATAAATCGTGTTGTTTATTCAAAATAAAATGGAGACAAGGACTACTAATTAATTTATTTTTCCCATAAATTATAAACAAATATTTACTGCTAATAAGAAATAATAATATTAATTCTAACCTTTTTATTTACCAACTTCTAAATAAGATGAGGTGCTGTGTTCGTCTATACGTATGTTCGCCGAATTGTCGGAGACGGCATGAAGGTATTAACTATAACTATTAGGTCCGGAGGTGATCTTATGTTTTTAGTGTTCCGAGCCTAAAGGGTAAAACGGAACCCTGTTACTAAGACTCTACTGTCTGTCACCAGGCTGTATATCATGAACCGCGATAGTTAGACAGTTGAAATTTAATGGGAGCTCCCATACAACAGACATGATTATGTGCCGTTTTTATCCGTACGTATGGTCCGACTCGCGCTTGGCCGGTTTTTTTTTTAAATTGAGTATAACGTTTTCGAGAATGAATAGGTATACATAAACAGATTTAATTTGACTTTTTAGTTATCTTCTGATTACCATTTTTTAGATCATCGTCGTCCACGAAAGCCTCTGGGCTCATCTGACACAAAGAATTTAACTAGTCTCTTTTATCCACTACCTAGTACCTATATCATATCAACTTGAACCTTCGCAAGTTCTTGTGCATATGTTATATTTCTGATACAATAATACAGTTATTTGTTATCATTGAGTTCAACTGATGATGAGACCAAAATGTATGTAAAACTCTTTAACTACTATTTGGTTTGAATTTACGAGCCCAATACGGTAGAATTAGTTTTTAGAGCACAGTAAGTAAGTGAGTGAGTTTTTAGTAGGTATGTTAATCTCTACTATCAATTATTATTTTTATTATAAAGCCGAAGAGCTTGTTTCAAGAATTTTTTTTATGTTGGAAATGAAATGCTCTTCATAAAATTTAGCAACATGCTAACATAAATGATTTAATTGTATTTTTACAAGCGACTCGCCCTCACTTCGCTCGGGCACATCCCTAGAAGCCGCGGGTTCCGCTAGTATTAACTAAGCAGTAGCCTATTTTATTGAATTTTATTCTCGCGTCCTTAATTTTTTTGTGATTACTCCTAAAATATTCGTTTAAATTATATGGTTTAAAAGAGTGAAATAATGTGCATAAAATGCTTAAAGCCTCTAACTTATTTAAAATGATAAGGATTAATACCGTATTTGTGTAAATAGCTTTCTAATTATCGCTTTATAATTGCCCAAAATGGACATAGCATGTTACATATGCCAACGCGTCGTGGACTTTTTTGTTTTTTAACTCGAAGGGTTTAGGCAGTGTTTTCGTTGAAATCTCCCAGACGGCTTATTTTTTACGATACCTCCAACAGATTTCAAGATATTTTGTCCAATGTATACAAAAACTTGATAAATTATATACTAAAACCTTCCTTAAGAACCATTCTATCCATTGGTGAAAACAGCATGAAAATCGGTGTCTACTACACCAAATTTTTGAGTTATCGCGAAAAGACAGACGCTTCGGATGACTTTGTTTTATAATACTTATTATGTACCTAATCATAGTGATAATAGTAATGATGATGCTCCTCATTAAGAGAGATGTTTAGTTGATAATTAGCCATCACTACCTGGTCAACGAAAATATAAACCTTCATTTACTCCAAAAAGCGTATTTCAGTATATTGTTTCTTAATAAATAAATTATTTTGGATGCCATGATAACTATGAAAATCTTATAACTGACCCCGAAATTCGAAGGCTGTATGTCATTAATCAAGAGATATTTTAGTGATTCTATACTTCTGTACTTTTTTATTCTCGAAGGAATTTTTTTATTTTATTATTAATCGAAGGTGAAAAATGTAGTGAATTATGCTTTTTTAAAATGAAATTTATCAGTCTCCACTAAAGCATCAGTATTTTTTTACGTGAAAGCCTTTAGTGAACATTATGTATGTACCTATTATTATTGAACCACAGACAATTAAACCTATGAATTGTCTGTGTATTGCACATATTATCTTACTATTATTGGAAACAAACTATATATTCGTTTCTTTAAGTTTTTTCTTTCATGATGGTACGTTTCATCTATTCATTCTGTTTTGATTTTAAATGTGAACAATAGCACGCAAAAAAAAATATAAATACTTATAACGATTATATATTTCCATAATTTACTATATTTTTAAGGAAATTTTATTGTTTTTCTTGTTATGTTATACGTAGTATGTTAAGTATTATTTTAATAAAACTAAGTATGACTTAATTATAAGGAATACTTGCAATAACTATTGCCAGAACTGAATAAAATGCTAGTCTTAGTTGCGTGTCCTTATAGTCTAAAGTTAGTATAGCAATAAAAAAATGTATATTATTTTTTTTATATTATACACGTTTCTCTATATTAATTTTAACCAAAAAAAAGTGATTATAACCAATATATAACTCTAACTTTACTGTTAACTGAATAACAAGAAATTTATTTTTCCTTAGAAACAAAGCAGAATTCGTTTTAGCGGCTTAGATATATTTTGGACAAAATCATGAATTACATAAGTCTACAATCAAAAAATTAATTAAGACTACAAGTTATCAAAATATACCACGGGACTCACCATATCCAGATACAGGATAGAGATACTAGCTAATTTTTAAACTACGACCCCACAACACCAACAATAAAGTTCCCACGTTGACCACGTTCACTTTTTTATGTGTTTGCTATCACATAATTTCTGCTTTTAATGAAAATAAGTAGTTCAATTCTCTTCTTAAACAAAACCTATATTATTTAAATAACTTATATTTTAGTAATATTTAAAAAGTTTAGGATTCGTAAACGTCGGTTTTCGTGCAAGTTTTAGACGTCGGACTTGTCGTTACTCCTCGCGCGATATGCAGCTTTACATGCCGCCCGCCCGCCTAGCGCATGCTCCTCGATCTGCCTTTAAATTAGAATAAATATAACATCAACCTATAGATGAAATATTGAATAATAAATACAACACAAATAATAAGCTTATAAATCTTGATGTTTTTTATTATAGGTAGTCATATCATTCGCGTAGAACATTAGCAAATTAAAAAAAAACGCGCTAAACAACTAAATTCGTCTCGAAAGCTTCGGCTTTATTGGCTTTATATTAGTGGGGACACAGCTCCAACACGTAGTCCCCTAAAGTTTCGTTTAATGTAACGCATCAGCCGGGATAGAAATCTGAGTATGCCCATAGGGAATTGCGCAAAAAGGGTCTTTGGACCTTGCGTATCTTTTTTCTGTATCTATTTATCTTCTTTTCCCTAGATATATATAATTTCGATGTAATGAATCTCACGGGCTTACGCCAAGTGAAAATCATAATTTGTCATGGTTTGATGGTTACGGGAATCGTTTTGCAGAATTATTCGGACTATGTGGCATGTGTTTAGAATTGTGGCTTTTTGCATTCTTATGTAGGTGATAAAACTATCTTTCGGAAAATGTTTCTTTAAGAATGCAGCAAATATTTTGGAAAGCATCGTAATATTAAAATATATTTGACTTCGAACTACGAACTGAGTTTCAAGCATGTTTGCCAATATCTATAGAATTAGCGGAATCGATGCGGAAGATAATTAAGCCTATACGAGTATAATAAGTCGGTATCAAACAATCACACGCACTATGCATTCATTAACGGTAGCCACTAAATTAGCTAAACCTTTAACCATTATATAACGCAGTCGATATATTACCCTCTGCTTATTTTACTTGCAACAAATTGCTATTAGCCTTGCTTATAAATAACTGTTTAAACTTTTGAAAGCTCGGGGAAACTTATTATATGCCATATCTATTGGCGTCGTCACGTTTGGATCAGGTTGTAGAGACTCTGCTTGCTGTGCCGGCAGTCGCGGGTTCGAATCCTGCTGGGGCATTCATTTGTGTGATGAGCACGAATATTTATACTCTAGTCATGGGTATTTATATTTATAATATGTATGAATTTAATGTTATATAAGTGTAATGTACTAACTGGTATCAATAACAAGAGCCTCGTATCTTACCACGTAACTAGATGGTGCTGTGGTAGGTAGTTGACCTTAAACAACAGCAGTCAGCACCATCTAGTTCCGTTTGTTTTTATTTCATTTATTTGTGTTTTATGATTATTACTTATTATCATAACCTACTAAAAAGTTAATTATTGTTTAATTATTGAGTCTTTCTGTTTAGTAAGTCTCAGTAACAGCCCGGAGTTGGGAAGTTGGTGGTGAGTCACCCCCGTGCCTCGGAGATCACGTAAAGTCGTCGGTCTTGCGCCTTAGCTCTCACTGGTCGTGTCGAGTAGTCGTCCCACCAGAGTAAGTATGAGAGCGATAGGAACAGAGAGTGCATTTGGGTCTGCGCGTATACTTGTGCACTATAATATCTCCTAGTAGACTAGTCTCAATGAGATTGGCCGCCATGGCCGCATTCGATTGGACAACATTATTATTAAAACTAACTTTATAAGTAGGTATATGAAATCCAGACGATAATATTTAAAATACTTAGAGTCCATCGAGATAATGTAAAAATTTAATATTCACAAGTATGTGTAATTGATTTACGTTAATGTGAAATCGTTTAATTTCTTTACCGAGCAGCACAAAAAATAGTAATTTTCAAAGATTTCATTTAAATCAATCGGACAAAGCTAAAAGCGTAGTATTCTAGCCGCAGTCACATTAAACAAGGGTTGTACATGATGTATCATAATGGTTTTAGATTAAATCAAATAAACATGTCCAAGTCACAGGCAAAAGCTTTTAAGTAATAAAACAATGCATAAATGAATTACTATATTACATACCTACATATATAAGATATATATAAGACAGATAAATTACCCAGAAAGAAACTCTAAAGATCCTAATATTAAGAGAACAGACAGTAAAACGTGTGAAAAGGCAGGCGTGTAACAAAAGAACAAAGACTATTTAGACGAGGAGTTGCTATCCTTTGATCAAAGATTTATTTTGATGTTTTTGTTCGTAACAACAAAAATACATTTACGTACACTACCTACATCTTTACGTTCTTTTTTCAAGTAATACCTACTTATTTCCAAATCTCTCATACAAAATGACTTTTCCTTTTGCATTTATCGCTCCCACTTTTCCGCCAACTCATAATAATTTATAATATAAAATGCTGAATGTAGGAAAAAGCTACGTTCAACCTGAAAAATTAAATGTTACTTAAGTTTCAATATTTTTTAACTGTTTCAAAGCTTCCCATCAAACTGAGTGCTTTTTCATTAATTAAATATAAAAGGCCGCAAACCCGTATTTATATCTTTTTACGATTGTCCTTAAGAGGGCGGAGTTTTAAGCGAACCAATAAAATTTAAGTTATACTACTTATTAATTATTATTCGTATTTATATAAATAATTGAATAATTATCTACGAAAAGGTCTGAAACACTGAACATAAGAATTTCAGTTCAGTAACAATTTCAGTTTCAGTTACCTACCTATATTTAATCCATTTTTATATTCTTTGGAAATGCATTAACGCATACCACCAGAAAACAGGTGATTAAATGGGACTCACCGGTAAGCCACGGTACCCACTAAAACCAAAGCACCCATCTTTCGTCTTGATGGGGCGTCGCAGGATCGTTTGCGCATTCGACCACGACGCCCCAGCGGCCCGGCAGTCCTACCGAAACAGACCAAACAGCTAAGGGGTTGCTCCACAGTCTGCTAACAGATAAGTAACTGGAGCAACCCGCATGGCACGCCGCCCACCGAAGTTGGCCATCTCCTTGTGCGTTTCTTGGTTTGACACCCGGCCGCATTGCCGGACTATTCTGAGCCTTTTCACCAAAAAATAAGCGATCCTGCGACGCCACATTTAGACGGAAGATGGGATCTGGAGTTATTGTGGGTAGTACTGTCTTGCCGATGAGTCCCACTTATTATATTCCCAAGCATAATAAAGGTACTTTTGTTATTAGCTCAACGAGGGTTCCGTATTGAATATTGTGTTTGACACAAAAAAAAATTGTTTTGTTTTATGTATTTAGCCCTTTTTTAACGCTCCACTGCTGGGCACGGGCCTCACTTCAATACGATGTGAATCAGAACTTAGTGGACTAATCTGGACCACACTGGACTGGATTTGTTAGGTTCTCACATACAGGTTTCCTCAAGATGTGTTCCTTCATCGTGAGACAAGTGGTAATAATGTTGCAAATGATTCGCACCTGAAAATATAAGAAGTGCGAGACCCGGATATGAACCCGCTTCAATCGGTTACCGAAGCGAGCGGGATACCACTGGGCTATAACTGCCTTATATGTATGTAATGAAAAGAACATTTTTTAACTAAATGCATATGTAAGTGTATACCCTATATCTGTCTGACTGTCACCGTTTGTGCTTAATCTCCGAAACGACTGAACCTATTTGTATGGGAATTTCAGGCACTTCGGCTGTTGACTTGTTTTAGGTTAAAAAAG
The DNA here is from genome assembly GCA_951802675.2 of Boloria euphrosyne. NCBI lineage: Eukaryota > Metazoa > Arthropoda > Insecta > Lepidoptera > Nymphalidae > Boloria > Boloria euphrosyne. The sequence goes on from OX637877.1 coordinate 9,360,531, forward strand.
AATCCTGGAGGATGATTATTCTAATTTAAAAATTAAATCGTTCCTAGGGTTGCACCCTATTTATTTATTTTTTGAGCATACAAGCCGTATAAACATAATAACTGCATTAGTTTTACAACTTCGACACAGTTAGGTACGCCCTCTAACAAACAGACTGTGTCATCATATAAAATTAAAAAATAAATTATACAATTAATTTAATAACCTAAGAAGACAAATAATAAAATATTCAACAAACAAAAACATAGTAAGTAAGTAATAAATCACAAAACTATAAGTAATAAATAAAATTAAAAAGAATAGTTCTTATGATCAAAGTTTATTAAGCTTTAATGCCAAACTATACAAGAAATTCAGAACTATTTTAGAAATTGATACAATATCTTATTTATTTTTTGTTTCCATAAGACTCATTTAACGAGGTACAGTCTACAAAAATTCGTTCGTTATTATGCCCTATCTAAGAAAGTAAATGAATTTGTCTTAAAACAATCAAGCAATTTTATTTCATTTACTCAAATGTGCAATGTAAAACTTAATATAGGAACCCACTATATAAATTGTATCGTACCTAGCGATTTTGCGCGAACGAAACCGCGGGTTCCGCGGCCATTGCCATTGCCATTATTTCTCGTCAAAAGTAAAGGATAAAAAATGGTATTAGTGGTTTATCCCTAAGAGATAGACATAAAATACCATCGTGGACTTTTTTGCAGACCTTTTTAAGGTCTACAATACTGTAGTACATTATTTTGATCATCTCGTAGGGTTCAGCCAGCGTTTGTAATGTAAGCGCAAAAGAATGTGTTTATTTACGACACCATATTAGAAGCCTCTAAAATTATCAGTGTACTATATTATGCATATAAACCTTCCTCTTGAATCCCTCAATCTATTAAATAAAACTGCAAAAAAATAAAATAAAAAACCGTTGCGTAGTTTTCAAGATCTAAGCATACCTAAATAGGGACAAACAGACAGCGGGAAGCGACTTTGTTTTATACTACTGTAGTTATAACAACAGGATGGGATCTATGTATATTTTAAAGATATTAATTAGACCTAAAATATTAATGCCTAATATCTGAACCTCTCTTTACATAGTCCATGTAACGTATAATGCCCTATAAATTAACCGTCTAGGGTATTTTCTTGGGAAAATAAAAGGGGTCTTAGGACCCGCTCAGAATTCAGGCTTTAAAAACTGTTTATTTCGTTTATGAAATGAATTATTTATCGCTTAATTCTTTAAACCTAAATAATAAATGTTAAGTGTTAACAGTTATTCTTAGAGAAAATAAAACGATTTTTTGCATAAGTAAGAAATGTATGTAGGGAGGTACATAGCCTGTATGTCAAATAATAATTAATGACGCACTATGTGAAAACTTACAAAAACTATCATTGATTTAGATTTTAGATCATGGAACCTAAATTCGTTAGAAAGCGTTTTCCCTAATTTAACCGCTTTAAGAAGGTGACAGAAACTTTAAAACGTTTGGGATCAATGACCAAAACCACTATTAAATTGAACGGAAAGCCCTAAGCTTTCTAAAACAATAATAATATATTATTATAAAAGTTTTTTCGTTAGAGTCAATACTGAAGAAATGGCCCAAGAAATTATATATTTTTTTAGAAGTTATAAGAATACATGTATTATTTTATCGAATTCATGTATAATTTTAGCAAAAAGTTTAGATACGAAATACTTAGTTACTTAGTATTTAGCTTTAAAAAGCGAAAAAAATACTTATGATAAATAAAATAAATCAACTTAAATATAAAATAGGTATTTTATTACCCATTATGTTTAATTAAATAGGCATACAGGGACCGATACTTTGTTTTAAATCATTTTATAATTTTGTGGATAGGTATTATGTACCTAGTGTCTGTAACCAATATAATAGGTGTATAACGTCTAAAACGATTGTGTTGACCATGGTTGCTGAAAGTATTCGAATAGCCTGAAAAACACTAAATCTGCAACACAATGCCAAAAGATAGGCTAATTTAAGGAAAAGTATTTTTTTATGGCAATAAAAATAAAAATAGCTTAAGTTACTCTTTATAACATTAGCTATCTGCGAGTGAAAGTTCCGTCAAAATCGGTTTAGCCGTTTCAGAAATTAGCTGGAACAAACAAAGAGAGATCAGAGAGACACAAATTTAGTGTAAGTACCGTATATTACTTTCATATGCAATTAGTGAAAAAGCTATTGTAATTTAAAAATAGACACTTCAATTTTTTTCTTATATGTACTGATATAAAACGGTTTAATTTGCAAGTGCAAAACTTCGCAGTTGTGAAAATAATAATAATAAAAAAATAAAAAAAAATTTTGCAATTGCAAAATTTTGTAATGAGTCCGTTAACGTCCTTTGAATACAAGGAAAATTTATAAATATAGTAAGCATTTATTTTTTAACTCTAGTTTAATTTCCCCCGAAATACAAGCAAAATTCTATATTTAATAAAGTTCTTTATATTATTATTATTGTAAATCCATTAAAATTTGTTTTTCATTGCCATTGTTACAGTTTTCACCTCCAGATACGATTCAACGCCCATCGGTCCGCTGAAACAAAATAATGTTAATTTAACTTTTATAATTAGTAGGTAGGTACCTTAAAATTCAAAACTACGGCGAATATTTTTTTTTAAACTGCTTATTTCACTCATTACTTGAACTTAATAGTAACAAACCAAGTCTTTTTCAAACCAAATCCAAACCTATGTAAAGTGCAGAAAAAATAAGATAAAACTAAAATTAATATGAAATGAACTTAAACACCAAAAATAAATTTGGAAACAGAATGAACGAAAGTACATAATATACAGCAGAGGAGTGGGATTCGAACTGAATGATAATAACATGAAAGATATTTTCAAATAATGCTGATATCTATTCTACTTACTTTTCCCTTCCGATTCCGGATTCTTTAAATCCTCCAAACGGCATTTGTGGCTTAAACATCAAATAAGTGTTCACCCTGGAACAATAAAGATAGAAATTTATAGAACTATACGATTAGACGTAATATGTATCCATTCGAATAATAAAATTTAACTTATTCTAATCTGTATCTTAAATATTTTTCTGAAAACTCATTGGGTATGTATGGGTAGATATTATAAAAGCCGAATCTATAGTTTTTAGATTTTCTGTTTGTCTGTCTGTCTGTGAACGCTTGACGAAAAACCCACTCGTTAAATTTTGGTTAAATTTTGTACAATGATAGTTGGTTGTTCGGCCATTCATATAGGATAATTTTAAATAGCTCATCTCTGAGAAATCTTTACTGTGATAATTATGTTTAAAGTTTTATTGCAATTGTTCTATATGTTTCAATCGTAGCGCTCTAGGTTTTAAATTAATTCATAAAAAAATTAGACTTATTTTACATGACACGTACAAAATAGGTATACAAACAAAGCTTTATCAGCAACAAAATGGAAACGACTAAAGTCGTTCAAACAACCTAGGCTAAAAGTAATTAATTCACCCTAAGCTGTAATTTTTTTTTCACCCACTGATTCACAATCTACGATAACGCACACATTACACCTACAGACCTATCTACTAAAAATTCTGCCAAATTCACAACCCTCTTTTATTACGTCATTCATAAATTTTATTCTAGCGTTAAACCTTATGTACCCACTTCTTGTATAATAATTTTACGGTTAAGTGCTCTCTTGCAAGTGGCAAGATAACACTGAGATAACAACGGATACAACAACAATATTATGTATAATTTAGGGTAAATATTGTTTGAAGTACACTACTCAGAAAGTAGGAACAAAATCATTTTGATACTAAATCAATTTCAAACTAATATTCAATATATACATATCAATTTCACAAACAACATACTCTATGGAACAATGATATTATATAATACAAGATATGCCACAAATGCACCAAAAGCGTGCCATGGATTGGTTCCATTTGTAACCAGTCTTATTTAAGTAAAAATTAGTGTGTGAATTCATAAGTTACGTTGCCGGTTGAACTTTCTCACTTTATTCCCTATTTAACCATCTTCTGTGCTTTAAAGATTCGCAAAACTTTTCAGAAAGTATTTGTAATATTAATAATAATGGGAGCTAATTTAGCTCAATATATTATTATTATTAAAAATTTACATTTCCTAATAAAATCATATAACGTTAATTGCTAAAACGTCAATAAATAAAAAAATCCTAGCATAAAATAACATTTCTTATACAAACATTTAATTTGAAACATGTATTTATTTCGTTCTTAAAATTATAAATTTGCTGGCATCATATTAGCATATAGAACTCATAAAATAATTATTATCTACGCATATAAAGTGATTAAAAAAATAAAAAATGGTATTATACAGAATATTATTAAAATCTAAAGGTAAGGTAAAAATATAGTAAAATCAAAGTCACTGTTTTCGACTGTCTGTTAAAAAAATACACAGAAATAGTTCTAGACCTGAAAATGGTCAATCTTACTATAATATCCAACGTATATCCTATCCTCGATAGAAAATGATAATAATCAATACATATTATAAAACAAAGTCCTCCGCCGCGTTTGTCTGTCTGTTCGCGTTAATCTCAAAAAACTGTACTGATTTTCATGCTGTTTTTACCAATGAATGGAATGGTCCTCAGGAAAGGTTTTATAACTTGCGGAACCCGCGGCTTCGCTCGCGCTAAATCTAGTGAGTCGCTAGTAATATTTATAAAAAATTCAAAATACTCACCAAACCGTTCCAGATTCGACATGTTTCGAGAACTGTAGCGCATTCTCTACAGACGTAGTGAAGATACCCGCCGCTAGTCCGAAGTTGGTATCGTTTGCGCGATCTATTACCTCCTCGAGTGTTTCAAACTTTAGAATACTTTGTACCGGCCCAAAGATCTGGTGGTAATAATAAATAAATAAGAAATTGGACATTGAAATATTTTAAATAAGAAAAGTTAAGATATGTGAACGTTTCTTACTTAATTTGGCGTAGTATAAGCCTAATCTATTTGAATAAAACTTAGCACATTGCTATATTTTGAATGAGAGAAGTTTTTTTATTGTTGCAAAATTATTGTTGGGTACACCGTACAGTGAAATATTATCGCCTCAGTGACTAAATTTACCCAAAATTTTATCGTACAAACAGTAGGACTTAAATTGATTATTCACTTAATTCCCTTTGAGCTTTTAATATTAAGGCTATTAAAGCGTTTGAACTTTTTAATCATGTTCAAGAGGCTTAAAGAGGCTAACTATAAATATACCTTATATTTTTACTGGGTAATTGTAAGCTACTGGTAATCTTGTGGACATTTTAAAATTCTAAAACTTGATTAGGTACTAAACATTCTACGACGCGACATTCAACGATTTTATTCTTTTTGTAGAAAAAAAATTAAGCCAATAAACATCAATTTTTTTTTAGAAAAACGCTCATATATCATTGCTCTTATTTAAAAAGAATTTGAGGTATAGCTCTAAAAATCTTTTACAATACTGAAAGAAACTATTCGACAGATTTCTTATCAAAGTAAATCTTCTTAACGTTTCAATTTATGTCGGAATTCCTAAAAGTTTCTGTAGGTATCATAAATTCCGTCAGTAGGTACTTTACCGGAAACTTGTATAAATGAACATAGGTATAAGCGTTATAAAACTGTACAAGACCAGTATAAGACACAAATCGCAATTTAAAATAAAGAAAGTAAAAAATCCTTATAACAAAGTGAACTCCTTTTAAAAGACGAAGTGCTTTACGTTATTGCGTTTGATTTTTGAACACGAAATTGTAGTAGGTAGGTACCTGCTTTAAGCGCACTTGGACTCGGAAGTTAGATGTAATGGGAAATATAAGTGTACAAGAACATACAATGATTCGTACCGAAAAATATACAGAGTTTGTACCGGAAAATTCGGACACAGTAAGAGGCTTATAAATCATTAAAAAATTTAGTACCTACTATATAAGGCGGAGAATCCTATAAATCATCTAATAAAGCTTTCGTCTTTCAGTATGTAAATCAAAATTTCCTATATGTAAACGAAGTAGTTGTTGTTCACATTTTTTTCTGACGTATCTTTTTATTGTTATTCAAATTATTAGGCATCACCTTTTATTGGTTACTATTGGTTAAGTACTTCAGAATAGAAATATTCTTTCATTATAACGGCGACAATAGGATTAATTCCAGTTGGATATTAACCATGTAATACTGCGTTTGTTTCACCCTTCTTGAAAAGTTCGAAATAAAAAAACAATATCTAAAACTAGTATGCATCGCTGGTCAATTATTATTAATGTATGATCTACATTAATAATACTCGTATAATATAATACCTATAAAACGCTGCGTAGTTTTTATCGACCTGCAGCCTGACTGATATGATTGATGTTGGTCTTTAATTTATTTTGACCTTTTTTAATGGTTCAAAGACAAACGTTAAATATTTCATGTCCACTATTTCACGCAACATCAAAAAACAAGAATATAAAAAAGACTCACCTCTTCCCTAGCTATTGCCATGTCATCAGTCACGTCAGAGAAAACAGTGGGTTCGACGTAAAAACCTTTAGTTCCAACTCTTTTACCCCCAGTGAGTAACTTTGCACCTTCCGATTTTCCTTTCTCTATGTAACCGAGAACTTTATCCATCATACATTTATCAATCTGTACAATAAAATATATCATTGAAATACAATATACTACATCAGTATGAATTACATTTTTTTTACAAATTGTATTGTGGCACGATACTGTATACATATTAGGCACGCTACCTAAAAACCTAGATTGTTTTTATAAGCATAAATAAACACATAAGTACCTATATAACATCATTAATTTTAATTATCATTAATAGCTTTTGCAAACAAAAACAATGATATTACATATTAATTTTGTTTTGTAAATACTGAGCTACTAAATTGATTTTTCTTGTTCAAAAATATGTCCAATAAAACAGAAAAGTAATGAAAAAATTTAATACATTTCTTATGCATTATTTTATATTCCTAAAATCTTTTGTAAGAATTAAACTGATCTACTATCAATCTTTTATTGCAATAATATTTCTAGTATGCCAAATAATGAAATATACTTAGGATCTGAATTTTAGTTAATTGTAGGTACCTACTAGTATATTAAAAAAAATATATTAATTTTATAAAAAAATACCTATTCGATTTCTTTTATAACATTTAATAACGTTTATTACAAGGACATACAATAAAAATAGGATTTAAATCAATACCTGTGGGCCATGTTGCGTTTTTGCATCGGTAGGATCCCCGATAGCCAAGGTCTTTGCAAATTGCACAGCTCTTTTGACAAACTCATCGTAAATACCGGATTGGACGTACAGTCTGGAGGCTGCTATACAAATTTGACCTTGGTGGCTAAACACTCCTAAAGCTGCGTAGGGCACAGCAATGTCCACTAAAAGTTTTAAACGACGATTACGAAAAACATTAAAAAAAGATTTAGGGCGTTCCGATCTTATAGGATTATAAATTACAAAAAATACATAAAAAGTTACAGCTACGACTTTATAAGGAAAAGATCAGCTTAATCGAGCAACGAACTGAATGTTTCTTGTTTCTTACACGCTCATTACAAACCAGAATATGTGCTTAAACGCAGATGGAGCCATATACATGAAAGATTAAGTTTTATTTAAATAAAATAAAAAAAAAACAAAACGTTTAATTTTTATTTAAAAAAATCTTAAACGAAGTATTAAATAATTATACCGTTAAACTAGGCAGCCCGAGCCAACTTATCTACTTACTTCGATAATAATATTGGAAATCATCATGAAAAGGTTGTTTTATGTTATATGACAATAACAAATGATAAGATAATAAATGTTTCGCTTAATAACCAAATGTTAGTTTTTACGATATACACAAAAATTGTATTATAAATAGACTAGCATTTCCCACGGCTCCGCCCGCGTTCTAAATGAGATTTGTCAAAAAGTGAAATATTTTCCAGCAGTAAAAAGTATCCTAAATGTTAACCCGGGTGACAAAAACTGCTCAGCAGTTTCAGACATCAGTCGGAATAAAAAGAAAGACAGACAAAAATGTTAAAAATTGTGTTTTTATTATAAGTAATGTATATAATTTCACATTCAATTCGTGAAAAAAACTTTTATTTTAATATAAAAACACTTCAAATTGAAGTATCTGTACACCTAATTAATATAAAGTGATGCGAAATAAATGAACACACAAAATTTTAAAATATATAGAACACTGAATTTTCCAAATCAAAAACATAACTTTTATCAAAACCCTACAATATAACATAAGGTTTACCTACAACTACATATTCTTGTTATTTATGGATACCTACTCATATATATTCAAGTTACGTAGGGATAGATAAATTGACACTATTTATTACCACTAGAATTCAGTTTTCAGCTTTATAAATTGTTATTTGGATTTCAAACGTATAGCTGTGAATCTCAATGTCAGTCACGTAAAGCCAAAGATACTTGAGATAAATTGGGTTTAACTTTCGCTCTCAGTTTTACTAGAAATTACCAAAATTCAATTTTGTGCAATCAGTTGAGAATTGAGATGACTTTGATAGTGATTTTGGATTTCTGTAGTTTTTACATTTTCATGATTACACATAAAATTTTATAACGGTAAAAGGTTCTGCTCCATTGTCTATGCTGTTCCAATTTCATTTATTAAATGATCCGTGTAGTTCAGATTTATAGATGCAAACTTAAGTACTAGGTATATATAATTACTTAAAGTACCGATTTCATCCTCCATCCATCATCAACTAATAATACATTTTTATTAAATTCACACAATACAAAAATAATAAGTGTAATTATATTAAAATATGAGTACATTTCATCCCAATCTGCATTACTATGCAAAGTTATGTTGTTAATGGTAGACCTATGATTATCATAGCCGTGGAGTGAAAAGAAAGTTGTTATTTGTAAGCATCTATGTACACGCAGTTATTGAGATAGTGGGTTCAGTCCGGGATAAGCCACAAAAATTGGTTTTTACCTATCAAAAACTCAAAAAATACTTTGTAGCAGTAGTATCTAAGTGGTAGTGCCATGTCTAAGTGGTAGTGCCATGCCTAAGTGGTAGTGCCATGCTTGTTACCTCCGGGTAGCAGCCAAATGGGCCGGCACGCCCCGTATAGTACCACTCTCTCACAGGAGACCGGCGTGAAGTGGCAGCTATGCTGTCGCGTTTCGTCCGGTAAGTGAGAGTCCGGGAGGCCCACTCCCCATCCCTACTCCCGTCCTTCTCCCTCCTCCCTCCCTCCCTTTCCTGAAAGGCCGGCAACGCATCTGCAAGCCCTTTGGTGTTGCAGATGTCCATGGGCGGAGGTGATCACTTACCATCAGGTGAGCTTCCTGCCCGTTTGCCCCCTTAGTCCCATAAAAAAAAAAAAAACTAGTCCCCAGTTTAAAAACGTGACGCTATTATGCCTGCGAGCTATGTATCTGTGCTAAGACGATCGAATTCATAGAATTAAGAGAGTGAAAAGAATTGACCATGCAGATGTTCGTAACATATTTAATATTGCCGAGATGGCCAGTCTCCATATTTTATCATTTTCCGCAGTAAACAAATTCTATTATAAAGCCAGCGAAGCCGTAGATAATAGGTTATACTTTAATAAATCCAAACAACAACAAAGACAAAGTCTTCAGAAAATTCAAACTTATAATATAAAAAATGCGAAAGTCGACATATATTTTTTTATTTTCAAGGTCAGAAGGGAAGTGATCGTTAAAAGTTTTGAACAATCGAGACTATTATCTAAAGCAAATTTACTTAATCTTTATCCAAATTCATAACGATCGGGTAAAATATTTGATGAGTTTTAAATTCAATTAAAACAGTTTTTTCTGACACTCAGTTAATGTAATTTAAAGACTCTTGTTTTAAATTTTATATAAAAGTACTTAAAATTCTAAAAAAAACAAAGCCATATTTATATCGTCGCAATCTAAAATAGATTAGAGGAGCCTAAAGTTTAAGTCTTTTCTAGGAGACAATAAATTCCACTAAGTTTTTATCTTCTGATTTCATTATTAGATCAGCTTGATTAAAATCAAAACGATGTGCACCCGGATCTCATGCAACACTTAAAACATTTTAAAAAGATATGAATATTTGAAGTTAATTAAAATCAACTTGATAGATTAGATAATAAACTTGTTTTAAAAGCTGATCTTATACAAAAACAAAGCAGACAAAAATAGTTTAAATCTATTTAAATTATTACGCAATCATTGTTTCGCTATGGCAAATATACTGTAAGAAAGTAATAGATGTAGAGAGTACTTATTAGCAAAGTCAATAAAACTTATTTTTTACGCTGTGGTATTAGTTAGAGTTTCAAAATACAACTTACAATCCGCGTCGTCCATAATGATGAGAGGGCTTTTTCCTCCGAGTTCTAACGATACTCGTTTCAAGTTATTAGCCCCAGCTGCCTGTTGAATAAGTTTGCCAACCTATAACAGAATAAATGTGCTTTAAGCCCTTGAAAACTGTTATTAAAAGAATTTGAATGAAAACAATATATTATAACAGTAATGCTTATACTTTTCGAATTATACACTAATCATGGATTGTTTTTTCTTAACATAGCTACACGACACTACAGTCTACTACTTCATAGACAACAGAATGTTTTTCACTTTAAAAATACATGTAAAATTAGTAATTACCTAAGCCTTGTATGTCTTTTTATACCCGGCAATTTAAGAATGCGATTTTAAACGAGTGAGCGTAAATAAGTCCTTTAGCTTCATCATAACACAAAAGTAGCAGCGAACAACCGCAATATAAATATATACTTATTAACACAATATGACACCGACGGAAATACAAAACAACGGAAATAAGTTAATCAACAACTTTCTCACGAGACACAAGCAATATAACTTTGGGAAACAACTAATCAAACATAAACAGAAGTATAAATTTGACTGAACTTATACTAAGCCGTAAACATAAACTGGACCGTAAAGAAAAAGGATTTTATGAAATTAAGTCTAAAAGAATATTTTTATGTGTTTAAATGAAAATAAAAAAAATAATTCATATTTATTTTAATAAAAGTAAAGTAAATAAAAATGCGTAGTTTTTGTACTAGGTATTCTTGAAGATATCGAAAATTTTCTAACCGACTCTTTTTTCTTTGCGGTCTTTAGTTATAAGTACAACATCGATTTACAAACCTCTACAGAACCCGTAAAAGAAATCTTAGCGATATCGGAGTGATGTGTCAAAGCAACTCCTGCAGTTTCACCGTATCCTGGAACTACATTTACTACGCCTTTGGGTAATCCTGCTTCAGCCAGTAACGCGGCGAGGGCTAAAGCAGTTAACGGCGTTTGCTCTGCAGGTTTCACTACCACCGTACAACCTAGCAGTCAACAAAATGTAACGTACATTATTTCCTTTTATGATTTTTTATTCACAATTTAATGTACTTTTCGTTCTAAAAGCGCAGTGTTATTGCGTCTTTCTGTTTTTATTTGGCAAAAGCTTTTGAATTTGTTTTCCTACAATGGCAAATTTTTAATTTATCGTCCTATAATTTTATTGTGAAATAATTCTCAATTCTCAAATCTAAACCCTGCGTTTCAAAGGGTTCAAATCGGGGGATCGCACCTCTGATACTTTCATGTGCGAATCATTGCTAACATTACCAATTCTATAACGCTGAAGAAAACATCGTGAGGAAACCTTGTTAAATATACTTATTCTTATTTCGTAGGTACCTGCAGCTAATGCCGCTGTCACTTTGCTGATGAACATTAGCATAGGCACGTTCCACGGCAATATTAACGCACACACCCCGATAGGTTGCTTAAGAGTGTAGCTGAACAAATCGCCACCTGTGAAAACATACTCGTAATACACATCAATCGTTAAAATACACTATAATTTTTAATTACCTGTGATATTTACACACATATTTAGACCACGTAGGATTTGTTTATATATTTAGTTGTCTAAATTACTCAATGTGAACTTGGCAAAGCTTTGACTCCTAGTCATGCGAACAAGGGCATAGCAGTTAATCTTAAAACCCATTTAAAAAAAATTACATTAATAGATATCTAAAGAAAGTAGTACTTATGAAAAGTTATGAAAATATACTTTTTTAGAAGCAAATGATTATTAAACATATTGAAAAATGTAATTTATAGTCATTGTAGCTCCTTTCGCGTGCTTGCGGGGTTACCTTACGATGCACTTTATGTTCTTGCCAGTTTCAGAGAAATCTGTTTATCGATTTAAATATAAGATAGTATTAAAGAAACAGAGTTACTTCAGATTTATACAAATAGTATGAAAAGCGAAAAAAAAACGGAAAAGCATTCTCAATCTTACCCGCAGGAATGGTAGTGCCAACAATTTTATCTGCCAGACCCGCATTGTACCTGATTTGATCTACACCTGCTTCGACGAATCTCTTGCAATTGCTGAGCACCATGCCATTATTGTAAGTCTCTAATTCAGCTAAGTAATCTAAGTCTCGTAGAATAAGATCACTGAATTTGTAGAGCAATTTCCCTCTTTCTTGTGCGCTTAATAGTCGCCATTCCGAATTGCGGTGAAAAGCACGCTTTGCCGCTTGAACTGCAATATCTACGTCAGCCTATATAAGGATAGGCATGTTAGACAGTGTAAAGAAAATTTTGATTCAATTAGAGGTAAATATTTAAAATATTACGATTAATGAAGGCTTCAATTTATTTTAAGTTAAAATGGCGAATTTTATTATTTAATAGCTCAATCATTTTAAATTAAACATGATTTTTGTTTTTACATGCAATTTTTAAAACGTTATGCCTAGTAAGTTAAGACTATTATCATCAAAGAAGTTAATCAATGGACAGACATAGTGGCAAAATATTTAGTTTGGAAATCGCACATTAAACCAAACAAACGAGACATGGCAGCAAATTTAATATGTTCAAAATTCAAGATTCAAAGTTCATAAATCAGAAGTAGTAAACAAAATCTGTCTTTTTAATATTTCTATCACGTAGAAAAATTTCTGAGCCTTAAAGTATAGAACATTTAGACCCTTAGGGAATACTTAACTTATCTCCTTCGGCAACTTTTGCAATGACGGAACCATCATGGGGATTAAAAGTTTCAAAAGTTTTTCCACTGACAGCGTCGACCCATTGGTTGTTAATAAAAATCTGTAAAGTATATTCACAAGTGATTTAGTATTCTGATCTATAGGAATTGGTACGAATTGGTGGTAACTTAATAAACAAAAATAGATTTTGCTGTATAAGTGTATTCCCGTATCTTGAAATATCAAGGACCATTAAGTTTATGTTAAGTGTACTCCGGGATAAACACCGAAACTTATATTCGATCTTAACGACTATTTTAAATGTGTGTTCTGTCTTTAATGGATTAAAACATAACGATTTTCACACCTTGCATGGGTTTCCGAAGAGGAAGAACCTGAGAAACAGCTACTTTTTTATCTTTGGGAAATTCATTTACGAATACCACAAGTAGTTATATGAGACTCATTGGCCAGAAAAGCCAGTACTACCCACTAAAACCCAACAGATCTTCCGTCTTAATAGGGCGCAGGATCGCTTACGCATTGAACTACGACGGATACCCCTACGGCAGGTCTGCCGAAGCAGATCACTACTAATGGATTGCTCCACAGTCCACTCTACTATCAGAGAAGTACCAGGAGCCGCATGGCACACCGCCCAGCGGATTGCCGACACTACTAAGCTCCCCCACCACACCACGACAAGAAGAACGCACGTTGGGGGGATATATGATTACAATATGTAACCAACGACTAACGAGTGGACATATTGTTGTGTAATAAAAATGAGTAGCATAATATAAATATCTATATTATCTATATGACATAGACTATATCTAAATCTAAATATCTTTTTAAGTTTTTACATTACCTATTATATTAAATATATATAAAATATAATAAGATATTAAATTAGCCAAATTATGTATATTTTATGTGTATATATTATTATTAATGTTAAAGATAATATTATGCGCATTGTTTTTGTAGTAAGTTTTTTAATAAATATTTTTAAGAGTTAGGTAAATATTTGAAAGAAATATAAGCACGAAACGGGCTCCTGGTCATTACTCTGATGGTAGTATGGGCCGTGGAATAATGGCTGTCTGACCTTCTTCGGCGGACCTGCCGAGTGCCGGTCTACTGCTACGCCGCGCCCCAGTAAGACGAAGGAAAGTTTTGTTGGGTTTAGTGAGTAGGTACTACCGGCTAATTTCATATAGGAGGCACTGTTAGTGTTAAGAACCTAAACCTTAAACCACAATAATAAAAGCCTTTAAATACCTAACTCAAAAGTATTTAACCTCAATACTTCTGCGCATTGCAATACGTATTCCTAATCACAAATTATATAATAATATACCTAATATTACTCATATTATGTTCATTTGAATGATTATCCAAAGGAAAACATGCGAACATTAGCAGTTGTAATTTGGCAATGTACCTAGTAGCTTCATAATGACACAGTAGAATTTTGTATGAGGTACCAACCTAACTTTTTTATTGCGGAACTTCGAAACACGTCTTAAATTTATGGCTGCGTCTGAGATGAAGTAGATATTAAATACTTACTTAATATAGAACGAGTTAACCTTCGCACTAACGTAATAAAATCTTAAAAAAGTCTTGAAGCTCTTATTACTTATTATTTTAAGCATCAATTATTGTATTTATTTCATGAAAATATTATGTGAACAACACATCGGAATGATAACATTTAGTAGATTAGGCATATTATTTCAACATTATTACATACCTATACATATATTATTAAATATAGATACTTACTCAGATTGTTTGAAGTGTACATTATATACATAAAGCAAATAATGTAGTCATTATGACACAGCAAAATATACGTTCTTATGTATAGGAAAACTTATTATTATCTATTATTTAAGAATGACTGAATATAGTCTTTTTTATGGTAATAAAACTTGTTTTAAAATAATTACTTGCTTTAAAAAACTTGTTTGCAAAGATGCTTTTATAAACATATGTTATAAAAACACCTTCGCAAACGAGTAAAATAATATGTTACATCTAAGATTTTTTTGGCTTTAGAACGCGTGTGAAGCCGCGGGAATGGCTACTATATATCACTATCACTACATCATCACTACATATTTATAAAACAAAGTCCTTCGCCGCGTCTGTCTGTGTGTCTGTTCGCGATAAATTCAAAAACTACTGCACCGATTTTCATGCTGTTTTCATCAATGGATATATTATTATGGCTCTCCAGGAAGGTTTTAGTCTATAATTTGACAAGTTTTAGTACACATACATAGTATACATTTAAAACTGCCTATCATTCGATTTCAATCTTTACAAGTTACAAGTATTTCATATTTTGTACTGTATATTAGTAATTATAATAATAATATTTTTTTTAACTAACTAACTCTAGAAACTTTCAATTCTTAAAGTGCCCAAATAAATTAAATAAACAACATAACTTACTTTTGTGTATTTAACGTCTGGCGCCATTATTATATTTATATTTTTTTAAACTGAATAACAATTTAACACTGCCGGTGTTATGTGTAATACACTATGATCAACACTGAGCCAACGACTCATAATTTATATCGCGTAAGATTTAGATAAAATAGTATGTTAACTTATCATATAAATCGCTCTGGCAGATACATACGAGTAAGTAATAAGCAATAATTATTTTTTTATGGCTATATTTATCTATACATATTATAAAATTATGAGTTAAATCTGTCCATTAATTTCTTTTTAATCTTATTAAAATAGTTATTATTACGGATACAGAAGCCGAATCTATAGTTTTTAGAATTTTTGTCCTTAGAATGTTTGTTTGTGTTGTTGTGTATGTCTGTGACGACATCACGAGAAAACCACTGGACCAAATTTTATGAAATTTTCTATGATGATAGCCGTTCCACTGAAACTAGAAGTAGATCCAGGTCAACATATAGGATACTTTTACTGCGGGAAAATATCTCAAGTCTAAAAACCTGCGGTGCGAGGGCCAGTCGATAGTATTGAATATAATTAAGAAGTAGAGTTCTGCAGCCATTTCGTTTTCGTTTACATTATTGAAGTTAGTTAGAAGCAAGGCACTGTGGTAGCCCAGCGGTAACGCGTCGCTTGTATAACCGAGTGATGCGGGTTCAAATCCGGGCTCGCACCTCTGATATTTTCATGTGCGAATCATTTCTATCATGATTACCACTTGTCGTACGGTGAGGGAAAACATCGTGAGGAAACCTGCATGTCTGAGAAAATCTAGCAAGTTTTCGTAAGACATGCGAAGTCCGCCAACACGCACTGGGCCAGCGCGGTGGACTATGGCCTGATCCCCCTCGTACTGAGGGAGGCCCGTGCCCAGCAGTGGGACGTTAAAAAGGGCTGATGATGATGATTGAAGTTATACGTCCTTGACATGTTATGAAAAATGAATGATGAGTGTGAATTTGCTACTACTACACTATGAAGTTAATCGTTAAATCTTCCTTTAGATACATAATATATATTATAGTATTTCTTTATACACAACACGTTTAGTAAGTACTCGTGACTGCACGATTGCCGAAATGTCCCAATTTTTTATCTAATATAGCGTAGCAATACAAAAATGCTTTAATTGATTGAATAAGCATAATAAGCAAACTGACGAGGTTGTAAGTCCAATACAGCTGACCCCCAGAGACGAACAGTTTTTACAGTTAATATGGATTTCTTAGAGATGAGATACTTTCTTCAGTAGTGTGTACCTATCCAATAAAATAATCCGGATAACCAATTACCATAATACCAAATTTCATCAAAATATGTCCGATGTTTTCTCGTGATAAGATCCCAGACAGACAGAATAAAACTAAAATCTATAGATTCGGCCCCTGCATCGATTTTATAATGACTATTTCGATAATATTGAGCAAGAAATATTTAAAGTACAGATTCGACTCAGAATTATATTACAGTGGGTAGACCATGGAAGGCCATGTTCCTTCGAAGGCCAATTACTAAAAAGTCATAAGGTGGGTGGAAGATGGGTGGTGGAAGGTAGCATTGGCCTTGTATAGAGCCCTGTTCCTAGCAAGGCCATTTAGAAGAGCTTTCTAAAACCTACGTTTATTAGAACTTTACAATAAAAAAAGTGTTTAATATGTTACATAATAAAACAAAGTGCTATTAAAAAATAAGTTTGTTTCATTTATTCAGTAAATAAACAAATTATAACTGTTTATTTGTTAAGGTGGAAGGGTGTAAGGATTAGTTCACGATATGAAATAGCTTGTTAGCTTAGTGTTACTAATGTCAATTTGGCTTAAACCGCACTTTTCTACCTATAAATATTATGTCGAGGGTATTTTTAGTATTGTCTGTCTAGTGTTTTTTATTTGATCAAATAGTCTAGTAAACAAGTGCTTTTTGGTCAACTCATTTCTGCAGTCTCGAAGGATGTAATGTGATGATATTGTCATTCGATTCGGAATAGCAAGTACCTACATGATGGTTGAAAAAAAAAAATTAAATTTGCAGATATCAAAAAAGTTAAAAACCATTAACTAAAATAAAAAGGCGGTTTATTTTTTTTGCGTCTTAGAGGTTTTTAAAATCTAAATAAAGATTCGAATCCCAGCTCGCGTAACTGTAGGTTCATTATTTATATATTTTTTTAGAGGAATATAAAAGATCCTCCTAAAAACTAAAACCCCTTTTTTGTTTTGTGCTTATGACTTTTTCCATTTTTGCAAGCGGAACTTTACTTTTATCAACAATCATTTACATGCACTACCTCTATAATACCACTGGACTGGCTCAAAGAGTATAGATAATATGGACTGGCTGTTCCAAGCGTTTGACAATTTTTTGTGTCCATTTGAAGCGCCACTAGCGAGAGTCCCGAGAACTAGTTTTGACGTATATTGCAAATGACAGCGAGAAGTGTTTGTCTACTGTAAAGTAATTTTGCATTTTTGTTGTTAATATAACATATTCATACATTATTAAAAGTTATCGATATTTGCTTGCTGATATCGACATCATTAGTTTTAGTACCACAAACTCTCGCTACGTCCGACAGCGGCGGACAGCGCCAAAATGGCGAATATCAAGCAGCCACAAAAGCACGTTGACAACAGCCAGTCCAGTGGTATTATAGAGGTCAGTGTCTACATGCTATTCCAAATCGAATGACCATTTGTTAATATTTTTTCAATACTGCTGAAAAAAGTTGATTAAAAAGGCACTTGTAGACTAGACTAAAAGAGGAGCGCACTGCACCACTATTAGGTTTCTGCCCCGGCTTTTGAGGGTTATCAAATTGAAACTTTGGTTCTTTAAAATCGAACTTTGGTTCTTTAAAATCTATCAAATTAGAGACATTTTTCATAGACTCCATAGTCTATAGAAAAAACTTTAAATGTCAAGTGTCAGCTTTCGTCTGTCGACTGCGGACTGTCATAATCATATTATCTATTCTCTTAGTCTTTGGTCATAATTATTTGTTGTGTTGACTTTTTGTGCTGTTGTTCATTATTGTCAATAAGAGTCGGTTCTAAAGAAAATATATTGTTATAAGTACTGTTTTTATTGATAAACTAAGCATAAAATTAAGTGTGTTAAAAATTTATATCAATAGAAATGGAATCGACTCACATAAACGCATTTGCATTATCGTTCGATAAAAATAGGGTAAGTAACTTGACCTTTTAATTTACACATTTGAATTTTGAATATTCTTATTGCTTTTAAAAACTCAATGTTATTAAATTATTAATTTTGATAAATTTTAAATTATGCTTAGAAACAAAATCATTATTATCTTATAAATTAATAAAGAAGTACTAATAATATTAATATGAATATCAAATAAGTTTTAAAATCTGTCCATTACAAAATGCTAGGTATATACTTAAGTATTTGTACATTATGGCAGCCTTAATAAAATTTAGTTACTTTTAATTAATATATTTGGCAAAAAATGTAATGGCTATGGAAAACAGAGTCAAATGATCGAACTAATTTGAATGAAAATAAACTAAGTTGGCACATTCATAACTGTTACTCAATATGTTATTATAATTAACCTTATTCTTTGTAAAATAAATTAATGCAAATATGCACTGTTTTCTAATTATAATTTCTTAGATTCTATTCATGTTATGTTATAATAAATCAGACAATTAATGCACTTTTTTATGACTCAATGTAAATATATGATTACTATTATTGCATATTAATTATACGGAAGTTGTTTAAAGTAAATTGGAAAATAATATGTGCCTACAACATGATTTAAAAATGTTACCTGATTATTATGGCATCATAATAATTACAAAATCTTTAACTTTATGTATAGAATAGAAGTTGTAAACACTTAAAAGTGTAAGTAAGTCCTTTTGGAGTGCTTTAATTTTTTGTAGTAAGATTTTTCTACCTAACCAGGACCTAACACTATATCATATTTATAATATGTATGCTATGTGGTGTATTAGCAATCTTATATTGATAATAACACATGCTAGGTTACCATGAACATAGACATGTCACCTTATTAATAATGTCCCAACATATTTATTAATTATTTATTATCTAAAATTTGCTTATTTTTGTCCGGTTGACTTAAAAAAATAGATTATGACTGATTGAAAAACATTAGCTGAACCAGCACTGTACAAGGGTCAAATTAAAATATTGTACATTTTCACATTAAATTGCTGATCTTCATGAGATTTTACATGCTAGATGAATATTAATATAATAATTTGTCATCATATATTATTACTAGCAAACCTAGCCGGTCTCGCTGGGTGTCAGTTATACCCTGAATATATTTTGTAGTTTTTAATTTTTTAATCCTTATAAAAACCTAAACACCTAAATAGAAAAGTTGTATAATTATTAATTGGTAGAGATGAAACGGATAGTAGTTTAGCCGGACACCGGATATTCGGCAAGCTACGAGGCCGGAGCGCCGGATATCCGGCCCTTTATATCGCAATACATGACGCGATCAGTTTGATTGGTATATTAGTGTAGTGATTGATAGAGTATAAAAAAACTCTTTCGACAAATCTTCTGACAGTAACAGATTATCGCCGTCTTTAATACTATTTTTTAAATGTTGGAAAGTGCATTAAAGCATACTTCATGTTGTTATGTTGGACCCACTGACCAGAAAAGCCAGTACTACCCACTAAAATCCAACAGACCTCACCCGTCTTAATGAGGCGTCCCAGGATCGATCGTAGTAATTGTCGCGATCAAGAAAAAATTTATCCTATTGCTAACGAGATCGACTTTTCTAAAAAACATCTCGAATAGATCTCAAAGATGATACAAACATTTTTGACGTGCGATTATATTTATATTTAAATAAACAGTGTCTATAGCCTATTTTGGTATGATTTGCCTTGTGTAATATGACTTTTTTTTATTTCACTATCCGGTATCCGGCCCGGGCCGGATACTGACTTACTATCCGGTATCCAGCCGGATAGTGAAAACAGGGCCGGATACCGGATATTTGCCGGATATCCGTTTCACCTCTAAATTAATTGGCTAACAAAAGTATTTATTATAGTCTTAGCAATATGTTTATAACATTAGGGAGATGTACGAGCAATAAAGTCGGTAACGCGACCCACAATAAAGATAACGCCAGCACAAAATTACATGGAATAAAAACTTCAAAAGGATAGTCAAATTTTATGCGCCCTACAAACGGCATACGTTTACTGCGAAAGAATCTAATTCCATCTATACATACTTTAAATGCAGTCTCGTAATAAGATATGATCAATTTAATTTGATAAATATATTTTTTCTTTTACGCCTAAAATCATGAGCCAACTATTAAATTAATGGAGATTGATAGACCACTTAGTTTAAATCACCTTACAATACCGATAAAATAACATACAGGTGTTTATTAATTTACTTAAGTGATTCAGACAGTTTTTACCCATATCATATTACTTATTATCAGTAAAGTTTTTCTAGTTCTTAATGTTTATTCTATTGATTATTACCTCCTATTACATACCTTATTTGATGTATAAATATAAGGGCTAAATATCATCACTAAAATCAGCTCAGGGATGACAAACAATTTATTTTTGTGTGAATTCTTCAATGTTGTATGTAATGCACCTAATTAACCTCAAGAAAATATTAATCTACTATCATATAATTAATTATACTCGTTAATGTACATACATTATTTGTTATTATATATTATCTATTAATAATATTATCTCCTTACGAATGCATAATAATAACCTAAGAAACATAAACCTATAAACACAATACCTACAATAAACTTAATTAATTATACTTATAATTTTAAAACTATAACATACCTAATAATCTTTGGCTAAGTAGGTATTCTAAGCTGCTAATTTCCATTCGTACTACTTGTGAGATTTTATCAAATTTTATTATTTATGAAAAAAAACGAAATTACTTAAATAGGTAATTATCGTTTATTATTAAAGGAAACAATTAAACATAAATTAAAAATGTATAAAAATCGCACATTAAGTCATGGCGTAAATAATTATCAATTATCATATTAACAAAAAAACAAAAACCGACTTCAAAACTATACAAACCTTAAGTAAAAAGTAAAACATAATACCTACTTTTAAGTACTTAGTTAATTTTGGAGTTGGTGGTTTTGCAGTTGGAGGATAAAACATGGTTATTGTTAATTGTGGGGGTATCCATAAAAGATAGACATATGCAATGATATTTTGGACTTTTTTGTAGAGCTTTTTAAGGTGTACAATATTGTTGAACATTATTTTGATCTATCTCGTAGAGTTTGCAATGTAAGCGCAAAAAAAATATGCTTATTTACGACTTCACATTAAAATTATCAATATTTCTCTACTAAATTATGCATGTATTATACATATAAACCTTCCTCTTGAATCACTCTATCTATTTTAAAGAACCGCATCAAAATCCGTTGCGTAGTTTTAAAGATCTAAACATACATAGGGACAGACAGACAACGAGGCGACTTTATTTTATACTATGTAGTGATGTAGTGATGATGATGAATAATTTATAATCTCTAGATCAATCTAGAAAGAAAAAAAGAATTATTCGCAACAGTAACTATGCGTGTGGTAACGTGCTTTTACAAGTCATTAAAAATATAATTAAAAAAACAGAACAATAAGAAATAATAATTACGTACTTAATACCTGTAATATTCATAAGCACTCATTAATACTCTCGCTTAATATTCTTAGCGGCATAATTTACCGCTCATTATTATTATTGCATCTAAATTTTTTAAAACAATTTCATATTTTAGTAATGTTTCTGTAATATCAAGTCATTAAATTATTTTTATTACATTAAAACATAGAATAATAACACCATTATTCTAAAAGCATTAAAAATTAAAATGTAAAAAACTTTGTACCAACTTCATTTAAATTAAATCTGAAATATTTGCTGTGGTAGCTTTGTGACTCCTCGATATTGATCTCTTTTAACTCTGAAATGATGGTAGACCTAGTAAGGCAGACTAGCCTAAAATTTCTTTTTTAATTTATCCTAGACGAATAATATCAGTTTAAAGTTGGAACTCTCTGGTTATGATAATATTTTATCAAATTCTTGCTATATTTGGCTACTAATGATTTACCTCAGTATGAATTTCATGCATTGGTATTAAAACAGTAGGTACAATTATCATCACACTGTCATGGTATCGCCATATACCATTTACTCCATCTCTTTCAACAAACATGGAGTAAGATTCAAAACAATAGGTGCGTGTGCCAATGTGTGTCAATTTGTGTACGTCCATAGTAAGTTTTTTACAAAAAACGTTTTACGTTTAAATGTTAACATTTAGAATAAACAGTTTCTTTAATTTACAAATAGTATTCATGAATAGCAAAAATGTTTATGTATTGCATAACCTAAAATAGGCCAGTAAAAATAGCTCTTTTCTTGGTCAATCTCGCACTAGATATAAAATCACAAAATGTTGACCGATTCCGGAGGAGTTTCAGGCGCCATTTTAAAAAAAATTTTAGCCGATATCTCTGAAATTGCGCGTTAGGGCAAAAGTCATTGAGACCATTATTGTAGAGTATTATGTTTCGCATCTTTTGTGCCCTGTAAACTTTATTTTGAAAAATTTACCTTTTACGATTAATGGCCCATTTAATGAACAGGGTTTTCTATCTCAGCCGATAGCTCATAAAATATTGGATTAAACAATAAAATGCATCTATTTTTAAAGATTATTTTTCTCTACAACTTTTGCTTAAAACTTTTTTTTTCTAATTTCCATACTTTTTTTAGTTATAAGACGTTTAATGTTGGACTACCGTTGAAACTGGTTGGTACCGGTTGAAAATTTCGGGCTTGGATCGGAAATTTAGTGCGAGGTTAAAATATCCTTAATTTACTAACCTTAAGAGAAAAGATGCTACATTAACATTTTAAGCTCATTCTTTTCATTTTTCAATTCTAAGGTTCGCTCGACAAAAACGCAAAAAATGGGTCTCTTTAAAAGGATGGGCTATTAATTGTGCCTCTGAGGCCTGAGCTGTAATGTAGTTCAAACAAGTGTTATTTAAAATACTTTTTCTGTAAGTAACGAGAATTCGTGCACAGATAAAGTAGGAAAATAATTAGTAAAAAATATATATTATATTATTTTTAAGGAAAATATGAATCGTTATAATATTACGGTTGGTATTATTGTTTTATGCTTCATTTGAAACCTATTTCAGTTAAGTTATTGCGGTCAAGATTGCCAAAGAATACCGCCAGCGTTGTGGAATATGTACGGGCCTAAAGTAAATTACTTAGATCTAAGGTAAGTGAACGTTTATTTATCATATACACCTATACCTGTTTTATACATTTTATAATGATTGGTACTATATTATATTTCTTAGAAATAAGAAATTTTACGCAGTAAAAATACCTATATTTTGTTACCCGGATAACCAGTTATTATTATACCGTATCAAAACCTGTCTAGTGATTTTCTCGTGATGGTCACACCGAGACAGACAGAAAAAAAACTATAGATTCGGCCTCTGCATCGATAATAATGACAATTTCTTTAAGCTTTTCAATTTTTTTTTATTTTTTTGATTTGTTGCCTTACAATTTACATGCTGTGAACGAGGCAAGCCGGAAAATAAATGTGTAAGACGAAATAATTAAAACAGAATCATAATATGAAAATAAAGTGCCAAAATTAATAGTTAAAAAGAACTATACGATCCATGATGGAACCACTATTCGTTGGATTTATAAAGTTGTTTCAGAATGACATTTAAGAGGGATAATCTTAACGGATGGGGATCATAAAACGAAGTCAGGTTTAAGTACAACGATTAAGTTTTATATTTTGAGATACTATACCTACTGTAATATAGTAAAAATATCCGCATAAAAATTTATGATGTTACCTATTCCTATGCTTTCAAAAACAAAAACAAGTCAACATTAACTTGCTTCGTTTTCTTGTACACACTTGTACCCTTATCGTACTTATTCTAATGTAAATATTGTATAGCATAATTTAACTTAAATACGTTCTATAGATAAATTATTTAATAAAATTAAAATTTAGTCGAATCGTAAATTTTATATTTTTGGAAAATTTAATTAAAATAGTCCATTATTATCGATTACAACCGAGTATTTAGATTTAGTGTTACTTTAATTTTTGTCACCGTAAATGTCACGTAATAATAAATTTCTTTGGGCTGCATGTACAGGTATAAGTAAGTAGTAAATAGTTTCACTACTTTTGAAAAGTAACGGATAAAAATGGCGACTAAATTAAGTACCTAGATTTATACGGAGGCCGAATCATAGTTCTACAATGTTTGTCTTTCTGTGAATGCATCACGAGAAAACCGGAAGAAAAAAATGATAGCTGCGAGGGTTAACATATGGGATACTTTTTACTGCAGAAATATCTTTGTTAAGGTCATCTACTAATCGTTAATATCTACGTAGGTACGAACTAGGGTTGCCACCTTTTTTTAATTCGAATTTAAGAGTATGTAGGATCCTTAATGAAAAATAAAGTAGGTGAGGGAAAATCCAAAGAAATCATAGGAGTTTTCATTACACAAATATTTAGTTACATTTAAATGTATATTTTTATTGTTTCGTAAAATATAGTAGTTTGTCCTACTTTATGCTTTTCTCAAAAATAAAGTATTTGGGATTCAACTAGAGTAGACTACTCTAAAATATAGTAGGGGTGGCAACCCTAGCACGAACCCGAGCGGAACCAGAGTGAGTCGCTAGTTTCTTTAATTAAAGTACATTTAAGCTGTTTTTGCTAATGAAAACAAGCTCATGAATTATTCTTAAGAAACCTTATTTCGACTTTAGCAGTTAACTAGGACAAACAATTTTACCAAGTGTAATCGTATAGAATACTTTAATGAATGAACGCTATTACAAAATTAGTTAAAATGAATAAACATTTATTTAAATATATGTACGTATGTATGCTGGAAGTCATTTCCTGGTTTGCGTAGAAAAAATCGGAGTTTTTGTATGTAAATATATGTAATGTAGGTACGTCATGGAAACGCTATTTGATATTGATATAACCATTTATTTCAGTTATAACAACATAGAAACTCTGAAAGGCCTGGAAAATTTCACGAGACTTGAAGAATTGATTCTTGACAACAATAAATTAGGAGATTCCGTTAAATTTCCACATTTGCCTAAATTAAAAACTTTGTCGATAAATAATAACCAGGTGTGCTTTGTGTATATTTATAAAATTAGCTTATAATAATAAATATATATATATATATATATATATATATATATATATATATATATATACATAAAGTAAACATCTTGTAATAACAACTTAGAATACTTGCCGACGATATGTTGTTACATAATTACCATTATATTATTCTAGATAACAGAATTGGATTCACTAATAGACAAAATAAGCGTAAACTTTCCATCACTTACATACCTAAGTCTGCTCAGCAACAAAGCTTGTCCAAATCAACTCTCAGACCAAGATAAAGACGATAAGGACTATCAAAGATATAGGTAAGTTATTGTTTTATCTTATACTAGCTGACCCGTGCCCTTCGTTGGGCATAATGTTAATAATCCTTTTTTAGTACAGAGTGTTATGTTTTAATTTCTAACTGCCAAAAGGAGGGTTATACGTAGGTATTTTATTAATATTAAAAATTAAATTATCTATACTAATATTGAAAAAAACTACTTTTTGTAACTTAAATATAAAAGTTAGACATATGCTGTCGTTGACTTTTTTTGTAGGCATTTTCCAGCTCCACATCTTTTCTCTAGAACTCAAAAATATATCTTTCATAGTTAAGGCAGCGTTCGTAAGAAACGCTTTCATTCGACCGTTTTTTCTCCGATTCAAAATGCAAACGGACTACCACGTAAATGCCTTTTTATTTTTCTGTTCTTTATATAACCTATGACACTCAGCAATAATGTGGCTTTCTATTGGTGAAAGAATTTTTAAAATCGGTTCAGTAGATCCCGAGATTACCCCTTACAATTTAACAAATACACAAATACACAAACTTTACTTCTTTATAATATTAGTATTTATAGATTAAAATAAGATTTAGAATGTTAAATATATATCTTTGTTATTGATACACTTAGATAAAAAGCTCTATAAAGCTGGCAGTGAAAGCTTAAACAAGCTCAAAAATGAAAACGGAAAGCAAAAAATTCTGACGTTCTAATTTGACTCTTCGACTTCTTGCCGACCCAGTCATTTTACTGCTAACTTATGGTTAAGATTAGTAGAAAATTGATTTTGTTTAAAGTGAATCGAGCAAATTCTAGCACCTTAACCTAATTAGTAATAATTTTTGGCTACATGTCACGTATGTTTTGATAGATACAATACATATCACACTTAGCTCATAACCATAAAAATCTGAAATATCATAGTATTGACACATTCACTAAATCAAATATTTTGATATAGAGTTAGTCACCGTAAATCTCACGTAATAATCTTTGGACTCTTATTATGTAAGTAAGTGATTAATAATGGTTTAACTAAAACTTTGGAACGGATGAAAACAAAAAATAGGTACCTAGAATAATATTTGCACGATTTAGAAATCAATTGAAATATGAAACATTTTGCTATGGTATCTCATCGCATCAAACTGTTTAATGAAGTAAATCAGGGTTTCTCAAACTTTCGGCTTACCTCTTAATTAAATTAAATTAAAATAAATTACTTACTTTAAATTAAATTATTTTAATTAAAATAAATATTAATTAAATGCCCTTTCACATTATTATGTTGTAGAAAAGGGTAAAAAGAAAGTTACCGCTTTGCGTGGGAGTTGCCTGTCAGTCATCCAGTGCTCAAGAGCCCCTAGGGGTTCGCGTACTCTACTTTGAGAATCTGAAGTAAATGAAATAGCTTACGTCTTTTACCGCCTGTCAAAGAGCTTTTAAGCACTGGTAACTTACTTTGATGGACGTACAAAATTATTTTATTTGCAAATCTATTAAAATCTGTGGGAGAGGATTTGACTGATTTTAAGAACTATATAAATTTAAATATTATAACATTTTTCTTATATGTTTATGTTAACGATATTTTTAATTTAATTCTTTTCAGATATTTCGTACTGTACAAACTCCAAAACTTACGCTTCTTGGATTCCCGGCGTGTGTCTGCAGCGGAGCACAGGGAGGCGTCCATACGAGGCGAGTTTATGCGCGTGCGGAGACCGACCAGCGTTAGTATGCCCGAAGCCCCGCCCGTCGCTACGGCCCGGCCTCTGCCTGTGGATCTAAACTCACTGGGTAAACACAAAGGTAAGATTCTACTTAGGGGCCATCCATTAATCACGTGATATTTGTTTCGTCATTTTTTAACATAGCTGGGCACGTAAGTACGGAGTTAACCTAACCTCCCTTAAGTACGAAGGGGATCAGGCATTAGGCCACCGCGCTGGCCAAGTGCAGGTTGGTGGACTACACATATCTTTCGAAAACTTGCAAGGTTCTCTCACACATGCAGTTTTCCTCACGATGTTTTCCTTCACCGTAAGACAAGTAATAATCAGGATAGAAATGATTCGCACATGAAAATATCAGAGGTGCGAGAGCCGGATTTGAACCCGCATCACGGTTATCCAGAGCGTTACTACAACACAAAGGTGCTAGTGATTTTATTATAAACGTATGTTATAGCCCAAATAGCCCATCGGAGGAATGGGAATGGATCTTTATTTTTTTAGACATAAGGATTTTGGTGTGCTGATAAATAATGCGATATTTAAGTTATCCGCAAATTTTATTGTCAAGGTAAAACCGAAAAGAAAAACGATTTTTTATTGGTTATGTTAATATGGCTATTTGCGATAATATTAGAGTACTGCCTAATTAATTAATATAGGTAAGTACTTACAATATAGATTCAATGTACAATCTCAAATAGGTACGTTGGTTATTAAATTGAGCTGAACTAATCAAATAGCTTATTTTTTGCGTAATAGACATGTGACCTTGTAAAGTTTGATTCTTTATTTATTTATTGTGGAAGATGAATAGGAAAGAGGATGTTAGAGGGTGGGGAGAAATCTATAAAAGTCGATGCATAACCGGCATCGGGGTGTAGTTGTGTCATGACACTTATCGTGGTAGCATTATTAGGTTGTTACTCTGCCGGTTTGTTTCTAAAAATATCATTGTTGGTAGATTAGTTGTCTTTTCAGTTAGTTAAATTGTGTTTTAGCCTTTTCAGATACTTAAAGTAAATTGAGGTCGATTTAGTATGCTTGTTTTTTTAAAAGAAGCTCACTTCTGGTCTAAATTCACAAGATCAGAAGTGGGATAGGTCCCGTTTCGCCCACTACTTTTGTTAGCGTGTGATATTTGTTGTTCGTTTCTGTTTAAAAGTTTTTATCGGAGGGTATCGTGATTTTGGTGTATTTTCATTGATTTTGGTAATTCGTGTTTTGTGTTGGTCGCTGTGTATAGTTTAGTTTTGTTTTGCTTGTCAGGCTTAAATTAGAAAATTTAGTTGTTATGTCAGACAACCAGCGAGATCGTAGTGAAAATCGCCTATGTAGTTATAGTCCTCGTCATGAGCGTGGCGGTAGTCGTGATCTGTGTTATAGTAGGTGCTTTGCTTTATGCCAGGCCTTTGTAGAAATGTTAACTGTAAAATTTTTATTTTATTTTTTACTGTGTACGTAAAAGATGCTTATTTTGTGTTTTCTCATTGGGGTTGACACATTCAAGGGAAGTTGTATCTTGCGGTCGGGGATAGCATGTCTCGCAGGTCTTTGTACTCGGATATGCTGTCCTGGCCGACAGATGCACTTCAAGTGGGGTACGGTTTCATATTATTGGATGTTGTCTTGGAGTGCGCTCGGACATGCGATCCTAGTATATGGAACATACCTTGTGTAGCTTAAGATTAATGTGTGTGAGCTCGGACAGTATCTTGGAGGTTACTCAGACATGTCGTCCTGGAGCTGTGATCATACTATGAGTTGGTCGTTGACTGTTGCATATGTTTGTGTAGCAAACATTAAACGTATATTTGGGGGTAGGTTGGTTTGAAACGTGCTTTTATAGGTACTGATTTACACACGCAAAGCTATGACATGGTTCTCTGGCGAGTCGTGAGGGCGCACTCCCCCGACGGGTCCTGGCCCGGGTAATTGGTACAGATATCTGTTTGTTTCACATCCATTGTGCTTAGGTTATGCTAGGTGAGCTTAGCCCACGAATGAATCAAATTGAAACCTTTATATAGACTCGCAAGTTTTAGAAATGCACTCTGTGTTTTTTTTTTGTCTGATGATTTTAATTGTTTATACGGCAGCAGATGATGAGAGTGTAATATCTATAGCTCCTGGCGTCACTCAGGTTTTCGATGTCGAGGTTCTGAACCCTAAGGTTAGAAGATGAAGGAGCCCGAGGACGGTCTCCTGTCAGGAAAGGCCGTGTGGAAGATGAATAGGAAAGAGGATGTTAGAGGGTGGGGAGAAATCTATAAAAGTCGATGCATAACCGGCATCGGGGTGTAGTTGTGTCATGACACTTATCGTGGTAGCATTATTAGGTTGTTACTCTGCCGGTTTGTTTCTAAAAATATCATTGTTGGTAGATTAGTTGTCTTTTCAGTTAGTTAAATTGTGTTTTAGCCTTTTCAGATACTTAAAGTAAATTGAGGTCGATTTAGTATGCTTGTTTTTTTAAAAGAAGCTCACTTCTGGTCTAAATTCACAAGATTATTTTATTAGACCAACGAAGTACTTACTAAACATGGAAACAAAACATAAACAGTAGTTAGTACCTTTATGATAGGTGATAACAACACTCAATAGATAGTAGATAAAGTTACAAGTTATGTATATTCAAGCGAAAAACGTAGTGTCTTAAACATTAGGTATAAAATACTTAACTATTTTACAAGATAGATCTTATTTCGATCTAGATATCTCAGCAACTATACGAGTATAACGCATAATAAAATTGCTCTGTGCCTGATCTTTATTTTTATTAATGTTAATAATATTATAACTAGTTTATAGTTTTTTTTGCTTAACATTTTTTAAGGTTAAACATTTTTGCCTAACGAAAATATATTTGATAAAATCCTTTAATCGAATTTTATATTTCAGGCGCATATGGAAAACGTGTGTATAAATACACGGGAAAGCACTCAGAAGGAAATCGGTTTATACTCAATAGTGATTTATGATTCGTGAACCTTATGCATATTAAATTACATTTGTATTGTGCCATATTGTGGTATGTAGCTTTTAAGGAGTTAAAGGGCCAGTGCACACTATAGTGCTGTTCATAGTTTGTTCTCGGTTCGATCTCGGTCTGGTAAAATATTATCAAGTGAGCCTTATGTGTGAATTCATACACTAATGTCCCAAGCGAGTGTATGGCAGTTTCATTCCATCTCATTGCAGTCATGATCAATCTCGAAAAAAATTTAGTACAATCTAATTGTTTAATATGCAAATGATATGACTTTTCCAGATTAATATTAGGCCAAGAACGAACTGTGAACGGCACTATCAGTGTGCATAGCCGCAAGTATAGAAAGCTGATATAATATAGTCATTTATGTTGTTTACATATATTAATGTTTCGTATAAAATAGACAATACATTTGTACATTCGTATAGAATAAAATTAAAATATTAACACTTTGACTGTATCAATCAGACATGTTATTATATTTAATAATTAGTATAATATTATGTCTGTATATCATAAAAATAAATGTAGGCCATGTTCATCACAAGATCACCCGAACTTCAGGTCTTGTTAGTGTAGTCAGTGTGAACTATGACTATGATTTTTAACGCTATATTGAAGAACGTTCGTCTACATGTTTTTTATCCGGAAGACAAACAGTATTTAGTTTCATATAAAACAAAAAAAAATGAAAATCTTCCAGACACCAATTAAGTCTCCACAATTAACAACTTCTTAAGGTAGGCATAATGCGTGCTATAGCTTAATAAAGTACATATAATTTTTTATATAAATAAAAAAGGAAGCGAGCGTTAACCGAAGCCTTTTATTTCAAATCAAATACGCGCTTTCTTGGCTTCCTGTTACAAACTTATCACGAAATCACTCCTGCAGATTGCAAAGTGAGAGAATAGATGTTACAAATGAAAAATATTAGGTACTTGCATTCAAATTGTTATCGCGACCAGGACTTTACAACACGTTAAAAAGTCATCATGTGCATAGACCCTAAGTATGGTTTATACTTATGTACTTTATTAAAGATGAGTTTTCAAAAAAAAATGTAATGAATCTATCTGCAATGTACATACATAATACATTTCACACTCGAGCTAATGTGTGTAATAGGCAAATAGTGTCAAAATCTCAAGTCAAAATTTCAAGGCTCACATTATATTATGTTTCCGCCTTCGTGAATTCAAATTTAATAACTGTGGTTTTTTATTAACATTTGAATTTTAAATTTCTTTAAGCATTATGTTTAATTAATTTATTATCATTTTTGAAGGATGAATACGACAAATAGTGGCATCGTTTCCGTAATTAATCCTTCATTCCGAATGCGCATGCGCTTAAGTTATATCATCTGTCTGTCGTCTGTCTGTCTGTCGGTCTGTTACATTACAACCAGTCAACGTGTTAATATTTAGTTTAGTAAGTAATCAAATGTCTACTGGTTCAAAAATAAACTGCTCAATTAAGTTTTAATAGAAATAATAATACTATTACCAAAGCCTATGAAACTTATTGTCGTCCAACGGACGTGACAGCCCAAGCTGCCATACACTGATGTCCCAAGCGAGCGAGCGAGGTATGTTTCATAGGCTTTGCTATTACGTAACTACTATTACAAACCTTTGCTGTGTTTAATCCGTAAAAAACGTAAAGTTTGGGACCTACTTCTTGGTATTAGCACGTTCAAGCATACAATCAAAGTTTTACAAAGGAATTTGATAATCATTTTATCCTTAGTTTTTTTTGTACCTGCAATAAGTCTTTAATACAAGTATTCATAAAATTATAAAAATTAGTTTAAAATTCTGGTGTAATATATGTGTTAAAATATATCCATCCGTATAAAGTACCTCTCCGCTTTTCATGAAGAATGTAAAAAACAAATACATTGAATGAATAATTTACTGTCATTTATAAAAATGTACATCATTTTTTGTGAACTGGTTATAATTTTATATTTTTATATGTGATAAAACATTTAAATAATTATGTGTAACCATATTTATATTAGATGCATATTATAGATACGCGTATAGTAAAATTATCGAAGCAATATCTAATAAAATATGGGGATTTTGTTGTTCGTTTTATTCTGAATTTTTATTGTCCTTTTCCAAATATTCGAAATTGCTACTCTTTCAATGAAAAGTCAAGTTAAAGTTGAATATTAAAGGCCGTAGTAACAATTACATATTAATTAATCCGTGAAGTTCAAAGTTCAAACTGACATACGCAGTTGAACTGACATATGCAGTACGAAATACGACAATTACTAGAGATTTTTTTCTCATCAGTAAAATCTGCCATTAGTATAACGGGTACAACTCGTATACTTTTAATATATTTATATTTTAAAACCATTCAGTGAATTAATTTTATGGGCCACATAAATGTAATAAATATATGTTCAGTAAATATACGATGTTTATTCAGCTCATTAAATATTATCAAATACATCATGTTTTAGGTAGTGGTAGCCCAGTCGTTACGTGCTCGCTTGACAAATCAAGTGAAACTGGTTCATATCCCACCTCGCACCTGACATTTTTATACGCTAATCATTTCCAACATCATTGAATGACTTGTCTTACGGTGAAGGAAAACATCTTGATTCGTGAGGAAACCTGAAAGATAACCTAGGAAGTTTTCAAAAGATATGTGAAGTCCGCCAACCCGCACTAGGCCAGAGTGGTGGACTATGTCCTGAAGGGAACCTTGTGCCCAGCAGAAGGGCTGGATGCATGCATCATGCTTTAATTGCTGCATAGATTTAAGGAGAAATAAAACAAATCAATTATATTTATTTATTATATATTTATATCCGTAAAAACTTTAGGAATGCATGATAGAGCAGTATATGGAAAAATAAATTAAGTACCAATGCTTATGTACATTTAAAACCCCTATTGATATTTATTTGTATGTATATGTATGTACATGGAGCTCAGTACTGACACGTTCGGGTCTTTAAATAAAGACATTATAATAATATATTTCTCTTACCTACAATATTGATAACAATAAAAAATATTTTTATATACTTAGTGTGTTGTGATTATCATTCACTAATTACTTTTCAAATGTCGGTACTTACAATTAAAATAACAATTAATGGGTTTGGATTTTTGAACTAAAGAAAATCTTGGCACGATGTTACAACTAAAAATCAAATGAGATATAACCATGATATCAGAGTGGCGTCGATTTGTATAAAACCGTCGTAGTATAAAATTTTCAGGTACATATTTAGTACATCTCATACCTTTGTAACTTTCTGTTAATGCGGGTGATGAAGCAATGGCTAATGTACTTGTTCGTGGAAGCAGTCGTTTCGAAACATTATCTGTTTCTGATGTAAAAGAAACGATCGTTTCGACATAACTAATTACTGGAACTTGAATTTTTTATTACGCATATATAATATTTTAATTACAGAGGCAATAGAACCTTTATGGCATTACTAAAATTCGCAACTTATTTTTTTCGTCAAATGAAATCGTTGAAAATAATTATTATTAAAAAAACATGAGCCAATACGTCCTCAATTGTACAAAAAAAGTTTATGGTAAACGATTTTTCTCAAAATACCTCAAACACGAGACACTTGAGAGCATAATATTGTGTATAATTTGTTTTTGAATGCCCTTAATCAATTTATTCTAATTTAATTTCATAGAATAATTAGATTTATTCCAATTTCTGTTTACATTCCCAAACAAGTACACAGCTTTCATATCATATAAGATATTAATAAGTAAATGAATGATGAATGCATTTCTAATAGCAATTACCGTCATACAGACAATATTAAATATCATACAACCTACATTATATAATATGTGAATATATACTTACTATATAATAAAGCGTTAAAATTTTGCATAATAAAAATTCTATGAACGTTCATATTTGTGCACTATTAAAGCCATTGAAACTATTTACAAATAATTTTATTACGCATAAGGCATTATCACAACACACCTCTGACTAAACATACGAGTTACCAGTACATTATGTATTGGAAGGGAACAAAATTTCTTGATTCTGACATAACATCATACAATTATCAATGGCGCAAATTACAACATAATCAATATTTCGAATAATATTTTATTAATTTAAATAATAATAACACATTGTAAGCGAAAACGTGTAAATGGATGGTTAAAACACAACCACATTTAAACAGCACTATAATTTATGATTAAAATTGCAGTAAATATATAAGAAGGTTGCGAACAAAAAGGCGTGAATATATATTTCAAAAGTTACAAAACAAGTGTTGTTTGTCATTTTACTTATCTCCTGTAAAATTTACTTGGACTTACACTAATTTGTTCGCAACTTCCCTTAAATCTTCAATAATTTACATGGAAACGAATTGAGATATGTATTACTAATTACATTGTTATATTGTGTGTACTTCACTTCATTCAGAGTACTCCAATAGTATAAAAAATATTACAGTTCTCGAGGCGTAAGCTCAGCTTTGCATTTGTGTTAGTAAAAAGCCAACAGCCGCGCTTCAAAGACCAGTAAAAGCGGGTTTAAACGCGCTACGCCGTACCTTTCTGTTAGGGTGCCACCTTTTTTTAGTTCAAATATAGGAGTATGAAGGATCCTTAATGTAAAATAAAGTAGATGAGGGATAATCCAAAGAAATAATAGTAGTTTTTGTTACACAAATATTTAGCTACATTTAAATGTATATTTTTTTGTTTCGTAAATATAGTAGTTTTGCCTACTTTGTTTTTCACAAAAATGAAGTATTTGGGATTCAATTTAGTAGACTACTCTAAAATATAATAGGGGTGGCAACCCTACTTTCGGTACACTACAAACAAATGAAAAGCTGAACTTAAGACGCTAGGACTGTAGTAATAATTATTAGGCACGGCTAATGTCACTATGGCTTATATACGCATTGAGAAAAGATAATTAAAGTCAATATAGAAATGCATGAAGCAGCATTTCGATATACCGTATGTAGGTAGGTACTGTTAGAGCAATAGTGAAAATAACAATATAAAGCCTATTATAATGTAAATATTTATTCTCCATAATATACAATTTTTTATGACTAAACTCTGTTTGATAGAAAAAAAAATGAAATAATGTGTTTCTTAAATGTGTAGTATTTCATTATAATATATAAGTAAAGATTCTTTTTAAATGATATTTATACTTTTGAAGTAAATCACTAATAGCGTTGATATTTTTAAAATTCATAATGAATTATTTAAGTTAGTATCATAATTTGCTCTTGTGACATCGTCTACGTATAATTTTAGCTACCTACCAGCTTCTCTATCCACTACACAACAGTATTATTCAACGAATTTATTAAGAAAATTTAAAATTTGTACATACTTTCGACTTAAAAATAATTGTTATACAATAGATCAAGTAATGATATAAAAAAGTCGAGAAGTGTCGCACCTGATAAAAACGAAGTTCCATTTTCGCTGTCTACTCTTGGCTAATAAATTAGGTCTTGAAACTTGTGATAACTAATAAATTACATAGTATAAAAAAGTCGCTTCCCGCCCGTCTGTACGCTTAGATTTTTTAAGCTACGCAATGGATTTTGATGCGCTTTTCATCAATAATTACAAGAAGTTAATATGTCTAATACATAGCTATTATTATAGTAGAAAGCTCAGGTTGAGTGATAGTCCAGTAGTAATAACGCGCTCGCTTAGACAACCGAGTGATGCGTATTCAAATCCGGGTCTCGCACCTCTGATATTTTCATGTGCGAATTATTTCTATCATGATTACCACTTGTCTTACGGTGAAGGAAAACTTCGTGAGGAAACCTGCATGTCTGAGAGAACCTAGCAAGATTTCGAAGACATGCACTGTCCATCAACACGCACTAGGCAGCGCCGTGGACTATAGCCTGATCTCTCTCATAGAAGGGCTTGTGCCCAGCAGTGGGACGTTAAAAAGGGCCGAATGCAGAAAACTAGGACGAACCCGTGTGGGGGTGAATCGCTCTTGTATCATAAACATGAAATACACGTTGCCATTGCCTGCCTTAACAGAGTGCACACGATTTCTTATACAATACATTCCTTAAAACTTGAACACCTGATGTTTATGACGTCACACGGAAATAACGGAAGGGAACCCTCTTTAATGAAGTATCGTTACGGTCGAAATTCTTTTTTTTATTTAGCTCTTTTTAACCAAGTGTGCTTAGTAGAGTGCGATTAGGAACTTCATTTCAAAAATTTAATATATACGAGCAAAATTCGTTAAAATAAAATAGCAAAATCTTATTAAATTACTGCATAAATATTTAGAGAAAGTCATTTTATAATATTATAAAGCACTTCAATGAAGTCATTATATGCAAATAAAATGTCTAACAATTATTCAAATTTAAGTATCGAAACTATTATCAAAGATTCCACAATTATTTTAATTTGTAAAATTACTTTCTCTTACGAATCTAAATCCAATTCATTAACCATTTCGCTATTTCTGTCTAATTATTATCAATTGATTTACCTAACTTACTATTCATCTTTCAATCCACTATTTTTT
The DNA here is from genome assembly GCA_951802675.2 of Boloria euphrosyne. Classification (NCBI taxonomy): domain Eukaryota; kingdom Metazoa; phylum Arthropoda; class Insecta; order Lepidoptera; family Nymphalidae; genus Boloria; species Boloria euphrosyne. Next base: position 9,397,975 of record OX637877.1, read on the forward strand.
TTAAATTTAGGTAACATGGTATTAACCCACATTCAAATAAACCAAAAATATTTATTTTCATAATAGAATGTATGCCACAATAGAATATTTAATTCTAAAAAGCCTATAGATTACCGATTTTATGTGGGTTGGTACATTTTGGTCTGATGGAACCCATACTATTGTGCGTACAGTAAAGTTCATGCAAATCAACTAGACACTTCACTGGATTGAAGGCTTAGTACAGATAATATATTTCTAACTCTAACTTTTTAATATTATTTAATATTAATTTATAGGCAATCCATAAAGTACCTATAAATTGTATGAAACTCCATATTCCAATTCAATTACGGTTATAGAAAAATAGTATACAGTATGTCTCTTCCTACAGATAGCATTTAACTAGAAAACTTAATTGACAATTAATGAACTTCATATAAGAGGCAGGAAGGCATTGAGGCCTATTATCAAGATAAAAGATGCTCCATATTAATTTTAATAAGAACAATACAATTTATTATCATGTACAGACTTTTTTTGAAGTCGGTTAAAAATAATTGTTGAGATATAACTATATTACTTTGAATCTGTTTTATTTTAATAGAACGTCTTTAACACCAGTATTTATAAAATGTATTTGATTTATTGTTTGCGTAAAACTTATTCGCACAACTGTATACGACAATGTCATCAAAGCGAAGTGTCTAGTTAAATCACGTGTCGAAACGATAGGAAGCCAAGTATTATATTATACAGTAAACATTAAACTCAACATTTTGCCAGTTTGGAATGTGCAAATCACTATTTATCACTATGTCACTATTAACTACATATGTCTAGATAAATTAATTAATGCATAATGTACAATTGCAAAGTTCAGAGATGGCACCTCTATATCTTATATACAATCAAACTGTGATACCAATTTGTACTTAAAGTACGAGTTACATTTTTGTGGAATGTTGATATCACATTCATTCATTATTTCTCACATATTGTAGTAGAAATCAAAACAATAAAAAACATTCTGAAACATATACCCATTCTATTCTTTACTTTAACATAGTCTGTGCCAATATTAGTACCACAGATATTTTAACATCATTGTCTAATAAACATTCAAAAAAATAAAACAACATTACAAAATGTTTCAATTAACATAATTTTCAATATCGAATTTTATATCTCATTTAATTAAGACCTTTCTAAGCTTTATACATCTATGGAATTAAGTACCGATTTGTTAGGAATTAATTGTATCACAAGCGTTGAAACGATTTGTGTTGCATTTGAACTTTTTACAGGCATTTTAAAACACTATTATAAAGGGATAAGTTTTAGGCCTTTTACTGACAATTTTTAATTTCACACATGGAGACTAGAGACTAAATGCAAAAATAAACTTCCAATATATTTTTCAACATTGAAGCTACTCAAAGACTCGAATCAAAAAAAAAACAGTACTATCTTTCACATATTAAAAAAGAACAAAAATATATTCACCATTATAAAAAAACCAAATACGAAATATAGAGAGAAGAAAACGATGCTTCAAACATATAATTTCACCGGAAATATCACCGGAGGTTCATTTACATTCAAATTCATTCAAAATCCATAATTCTCGTACAGATAATAAAATATATTAACAAGTTAGTACCTTAAAGTTATGTTATGGCCTGTATTATACTCGAGTGACGCACTGCGCGAGCTTCTCCATTTGCGACTGTAAAGCGACGCGCTTCTCCGTCTCTTGCTTAAGTTTATTCGTTAGATCTTCGATGGCCGCGTTGAATTTCGCGTTTTGTACTTCTATTAGCTTCTCTAAGTTAAATATCTGGAATTATTCATTATAAGATTAAAGAAATCAATCATTTGGTGTATTGCCAATAATAAAAAATCTTTTAATAATAAAAAAACTTGTGTCAGTGTTTGTTATTGAATTCCTTCAAAACAGCTAGACCAATTTTTATGAATTATTCGTGTATATTTAGGTTTGAGAATTGATTGTAGGCTAATTTTTATTCCTGTAGATGATAAGAGTGGCCCTCTCCAGATGTTTAATTTTTTAGTTTTAGACCACTTTTTTATTTATTTATTTTTGATTTAGCGCCAAAAAATACTTATCACCCTAAATTTTCATCCTTCTACCACCAATCCCATTTTTTAATAGTGGTTACAATGCGGGCGGAGCCGTGGAAATTGCTAGTATTGTATAACCTAACGTAATTTAACGGAACAGAACTCACAACCCTCTGTACACTCTCTTTAATAAACCGAGCAAATCACAAACTTACTCTGTCATTGAGCTGTGCTATGAGCACGTCAGAGCCTTCCACTTTATCCGACTTCATCGATTGGATCCGCCTTTCTAAAGTGCCTGAACCCATTCTATCTTCATATTTGTCACTCTTCTCGATTATACAACTCGATTTCTCGATACTAAACTTGCCAATCGAGTTGATATCTTCTTTTCTGTCAGGTTTGATTGGTGATTTGTCGGTGGTTTCATTACTTCGTGCGCTGGCGGCCGGCGGAGACGGCTTCTTTATTTCTTCTAACATTGATGTTAATGTTCGACCTGGATATTAAATTATCAACATATTAAATGCTCAATTTTCCACATAAAATGGGAATAATCTATTTTGTAATGGTAATATTTTTATCATCCTTTTTTAAAATATTATATTATTTTAATATTGTAATTAATTAATACACATATTAGGTATTCTTTTAAGAATATAATGGAATCAAGAATAGTCTAAATAAACAACAAATCACGCCCTTATTATTATTATTATTTTTTGAGTTTATGATAAAGAAAATTAAATAAAACAATTAATTATTAATTTGAATAGATACATTTCTGTTACTCGATTACGCCAGAACGTCTGAACGGATCTGGACGAGATGTACAGATATAGATTACAGTTGGGAATACCACATAGCTTACATTTTATCCCGAAAAAGGGCAGTTTCCTTTTCTATTCAATATAAATCGTTTAAACGTACTTCTATTAATAAATAAATAAGAAAAATAATTGAGTGTACCTGCGGCGGTAGGCGACTGCAGCGAGGGCGGCTTGCTGGTTGGCAGCTCGGGCGGCGTGTCCTTCTTACTCTCTATTGAGTGCCGGGTTTTCGTCTGAAAATGGAAGTTTTTTACTAGACTGATAATGTATTTGTGGTAAGTTTGTATGTGTGTACTTAATATTAATCGTAGAACTGATTTAAAATATTTTAGTACATTATAAGATATAGTAATACATAGACATCGAGAGAAGCAAATTCACTAGTCTAAATTTATAAAAGCGAAAGGCCAATCATCACGAAATATCGAAAACCGTCAACAAGTGCCTTTTTGGTCAACTTTTTTCAGCAGTCTCCGAAAATATATAAAATATATATATAATACTTTTTAAGATTTACGAAAATATTTGATATTAAAAATAAACTATATCTAATCTTTCCATATAGTTTTATTTATGACATTAAGATTCAATTTAATAGCCTTAAACTTATCTGATAATGAAACCAGAAGGTGGATAGAATTCTTTAACGTGCACAAAAATTTGAAAAAGTAAAGAACCCTAATATGGTCCAAAGGGAAGTAAAGAAAGCTACTTGTTATATATTAAAATAAAAACCACTTTAAGCAATAAATTCATGATTCTTTATATTTTAAACGCTATTATTAAAAAATATATAATATATTCTTACCTCTAAACTAGATTCTAGATTTTCTAACACAGATATCCTGTTACTTATCGACGACGTACTTTTCGACATTTCCATAGTATGAGACGATCGTTTCTCCTCCAAGCCACATTCTAATATTCTGAAAGGAATATATCTATTGTAGCAACAAACCGTTACATTTTACATTGTTTTATTTACAAATGATATATCGTAATAATAATGTTGTAGTACAACAATAACCGGTTTAGTGAGTAACATTGATTACATCATGATTGAATCAGTAATTCTTGGCCTTGTCTGTACATTACATCAGCATTATAAAAACATTTATTGATTACTAACACGCTATAGAATCGATTACGGCCATTCCATTCATTTTCATATAAAATTCCGTTATGGCAGCATTTTATCATCATAATCTGTGTGTACTGACAAACAAAATATAAATATTTGGTTTGCCTAAACCAATTCAATATGACATACAAACATAGGTACTGAAATCATTTTATTATTAGAATCGATTATTATTTTTTTCATTTGAAATAATGTCTTCTTTAATGTTTGCGAGACATTCTTTATTTCAAATAATCATTTCCCTTCTTACACGCCTCTTATAAAATTTGGGTAAATTGAATGTAAATTGAGGTAAATAATAGTATTTGAAAAATCTAATAGGCATTATTATCGACACAGAATCGCCGAATCAGTAGTTTGTAAAATTTTTGTATGTATGTATTGCATCACGAGAAACCCACTGGACAGATTTTGATGAAATTTTGTATGAAGATAACTATCTGGGTCATAATATGGGGTACTTTTTACTGCGGGAAAATATCTTATGTCTAAGAAATGCATACTAAACGTCAAAATCACGCCCTTAATAAAAATAAAATAATAAATAAACCAACCTGTCTGTACTACCACAGCCCGCTTTACTCGCAACGCCTTCAGAGGAGGACGACACGGAGCGGGACTTCCCCTCGGAGCCGAAGCTGGTCTTTTTCGCTTGGTTCAGTTTAAGCTCCTCCATCCACGGCGCTTTGTGTTTCTCCCACTCTCTCGTCCTGGGTTTGATTTCTTCCGTTTTATCCCCGGGCTTCTCTGTTGGTACTATAATGGAAGATATATGGAATTTGTTTAAAATAAGTTAAAATAAAACACTCAGTAATGTCAAATATTAAAAAAAAACTATTTTACAAAGAAAAACTGGTAAGAATATCTATATCATATATTATTCAATCCATAGCAGCTATTCATTAAAAAAAATAATTGTAAACTTTTGAAAAAAGGAGACTAATAATTTTATAATTTCTTTCTGTTTCTATTCTTAACGATGCAAAAACCATTTTCATTAAATGTATGATTTGTTCCCACTTATTGAAGTATCTTTTAGTAATGGCAAAATATTAAGTAACAACTTACAAATTTTTTGTCTGTCTGTTTGTTAGGACTTATTTTAAACGGACTTTCACTGGCAGCTGATCTCATAAAGAATTTTTGGCATTTAGCTACTTTTAATTAAGAAAAAGCGTTTCTTTTTCTTAAGAAGGTTCCGCTCAAAAAATAAAAATATACCAAGTTAATGAAATAAAAGTTAATATTATTATAGCATTTAAAATATATACCTTCATGTCCATTAGTGAGTCCGATCTGCGCGGGAGTATCGTCGCGGAGCGCCTGACTCGGCGGCCTTCGACGCGGCGCCTTCACTCTGGAGCATAAGTAAATAAGCTGATGTTTTTTATTATATTAATTATTCGTTACGTATCTTGACGGGGCTTTTGTTTTTATTTACATTTATATATTCCGTCAAAATCTGACTAAACCCGCGAAACATTGATTATAGAATGGATAGATCGATATTTTGACTATGAGGAACTAGACAACATTATGTTTATAAGAAATATAGTAATACCATGGGGTTGCAACTCGAACAAAAGTGAAATTAGTTCAAATAAATGATAATAGATGGCGTTACATGTATCGATTTGTTTTTATAATTATGTTAAATTTAAAATACAAAAAAATATTAATGACTAAAGCATTTGTTCTAACTTCGGAAAGTTTCTTAAAGTAGGAGAGAAATAAATAGCTGATGAATGTGCATTATTTTAGATTTTTAAAATTCGATAATATCGCTTTATTATTTTGGCGGAATTAATTTGTACTACGTTGTAATGGATCGATCTTGCTTAATAACTCAGTATTGTATGTTAATAGATGGCGCTCCAAGCAATAACGATAATCGTTTTTTTTTTTGCATTTTGATAAGTTTTGTAGAAACTCAAATTATAATGTAATAATTATTATTTTATTGAATGATTCCTTCATAAATGTTACACTGGAGACATGTTCTGTTGTGTATTTTGCTGGGTGGTTGGGTAAATCGTGTGTCGATAAATTTAATTGTTTAGATTGCAAGGAGGTTTTATTACAAAGTGATGTTGATTTAAATGATAAAAAACAATTGTTGTTGATTAACAAGACCTATTCTAATATTATAACACCTACCCTAAAATCTCCTAGTGATTATTTACATCAATTAGTAAACAATGTGTTAGAATTTTATTCTAAAAATATTGAAAATTAATACAAAGTTAATTTAATCACCGATTTAATGCATGGGTTAAAAAATGAAGTAAATTTCTCAGAATATCACAATCTAAATCACTTTGATTACTTGATTAAAAAATATTAGAAGTAAAAATTCATGATTATTGTAAAAGTCGCAAAAAATCGTTACAATCAAGATTAAAAATTTTTCAAAATACATGATATTATTGTAGGTACACGTGATACCTAGGTACATGATATTATTGTTTAGTAGTTTGATAAAATAAAAGCTGCCCAGAAAAAAAATATATTTATATCACTGCAATACTACTAAAAAAGCTGCTAAATATTCATCGCACAACTTAGACCCGTATGGCAATCACGGAAACTGATAGGTACGAAGAATAAAGCTCAAAATGTATCCGGTCCAATATAAAGACCATACTGCTATACGGGTGTGAGACATGGAAGGTCACCATGAACATCTCGCAGCAACTCCAAGTCTTTGTAAATCGATGCTTTCGCAACATCATTGGTATTTACTGGCCCAACAAAATCTCCAACCAACTTTTAAGAACGCTGCAATGAAGTCCCGATCGCACAACAGATCTAACGACATACATGGAGCTGGATAGGTCACACCCTCCGAAGAGACCTTTCATATACCGAGGTAAGCCCTAGAATGGAACCCTCAAGAAAAACGTAAACGTGGCCGTTCAAAACAAGACCTGGCGGTGGACTGTGATTAATGAAGCGAAGGCCATCGAGAAAACCTGAAGCGAATTCAAATTCCAAGCTCAAGTCCCTTTCGTATCCGGCGCCCTTTCCTCTCCGGCGCCCTGGGCGGTCGCACCACCAAATCATGCGCGCGCCGCCGCGTATGTAACATAATATTGTGTACATTATACTTGCCCTATATAGGGCAAGGATAATGTACACAATATGTACTCATTTTGTGCATGTGCTGGTACAATAAAGACTTGACGACTCGTTTGGCTCAGTTGGTAGTGACCCTACTTTCTGTGCCAGCGGTCGCGGGTTCGAGTCCCGCTGGGGGCATTCATATGCTTAAATCACGAATGTTTGTACTCCAGTCATGGGTGTTTATATTTATAATTGAAATATATATTCTATTATATATTTATTTAATAAAGAGTATTGTTGTTATTATTGTGTTCACAGGTCGATACTGTAATCGTACCTACAAATACTTTTAGGAAACAATATTTCCCTGCTTTAAGTAAAGGTTTAAATAAATTATATCTGCGGTGGCACAGCAGGTGGTTAATACAATCTTAATTACTTTAACTACATAATCTATACATCACTACATATTATAAAACAAAGTCCTCCGCGTCTGTCTGTCTGTTCGCGATAAACTACGAAACTACTTGCGCCGACTTTCATGCTATTTTCAACAAACTTCCAAAAGGAGGAGATTATCACCAATGCATACGTGGTTCTCGAGAAAGGTTTTGGTATAAATTTTTCAAATTTTTATACACATTTACTAGCGGAACTTACGGCTTCGCTCGCGCTAAATCAAGGGAAGAGCCTGAGCGGAACGAGGGCGAGTCGCTAAAAATTTAAATAAAATTATTCTTATTGAAATCGATACACAGGCGAATCTAAAATTTTACAAGTTTTGACTGATCGTCTGTGACCGTATGACGAGAAAAATACCGAACACATTTTGGTAGGTACCTGTGATGATGTTTATTCGGGTCAACATATAGGATACTTTTTACTGTGGGAAATATCTCATCTCTCAATAATTTATATAAATGTACGTAAAGAATAAATAGAAAAATAATGGGAAATGTAAATTGTTGAAGAAAAAAAACAAAAAACACGACTGTTTAAGCTGAATTGCGAATTTAAAATTTTCAAACCCTTGATAGGTTTCAAAATACAAAAGTCAGTCAAAATCTTATAAAGATTTATAATTTTGATATATACCTATAGGCTATATAGCCTATCTTGTGCCACACACACAGTCGAGTCTTGAGACGAATTTAACGCCACCTAAAATCAAGCCGTTTAAGCTACAGAGCATGCCAAAGAAATATACCTACGTAGGTGGTCATACATACACTACACTAGAAAAATTCATAAATATGGTAAAACTCCTAACAGTCATAATATGTCAATATCAACTCCAAAATGAGTAACCTTACATCCTAGTTATTAGCAGTGCATTTATTATACCACCGGACTATACATACAAACCTAACATATTTTTTTTATTTAATTTATATACTTTATAATATATTACTGCGAGAGAATATACAGACATACACATCTGAGAAATCCATGCTATCTGTGAAAACGTCAAGTAGGTATTTACTATTTAGTACCAGTACCGAACCCAAACAGAGCGAGGGTGAGTCAATAGTTTAATCACATATCAAATACTATAGGTTTATTATATAATATAAATAAAACAACTACCTATACAATTACAGATCATTAAAATATTATGTATTTACAAGAAATTTGTAAGCGCGTTTTGTAGCACTCAATTAAACCTACAATAGGTACTTTAAATATACCCTTTTTAAGTAATTGCTTTATATATGTAGCAATATACTCTATGGTAATTGCCAATTGCTATTATGATTTACGAGTGGCCTGTGGCCTTGAGAATTGGAGGCCTCAAAGGTTGGCAGTTGGCTACAATAATGCGCAGCGGCAGCTCGGCGATAAATACCTTTGCTTTTAGCGCCATCTATTGTTTGAAGGTTTTTATTAAAATTTATTTACAACAATGGATATTAGATGTCGCTTCTTTTTCACATCTCACTTGCGACATCTATTATGCGATTTAGGTTAAAAAAATAGTGCTTATTATTTATATGTTTGACTTTTTTGTATGACGTGGACTATCTGTTTTTTTTTTATCTGTGGCAATACATTAAGACAAAGTAATAACATTAGTCTAGCTGCGTTTCTTTCGCCAGTTCTTCTCAGGTCTGAGGATTCTTCTTTCCGAACTGGTAGTAGACTCATGACGTTCAGTAAAATATTTGAAATATTTAATGCTGAATAAAATATTTTGAATTTGAATATAACAAAAACAAAAAAAAATACTTTATAATAATAAAAAAATACATGCACAACAAATATATACACATATTATATATCCAGAAATAATAAAATTGTACAAACTAATTTCCTTATTAGGAAGGACAAAAAGAATAAAACAAGAAACATACCTGCCAGCTCTAGGGTCATTCAGTATAGAATTCCTCTCGATGTGGTCGAACGTGTTGGTAGTGGGAGTGGGAATGGGGCCAGGCGTGGGGGTGGGCTTGCTACTGGTAGCACCATCTGTGCGGTCCCACTCCCCACTGCTGGACAGCGTTGGGGACTTCTCTCTGTGCACACTATAATGTATGTAGTTAAGTATTTATGAAAAATAAATTATCAATTATCATTACTATAAATGTCTAGAAATCATCGATGCTGGTTTTATACTAGGGTCACTTAGCGCAAAATTCGAAGGGTGAGAAAAAAATCTTACGAATCGAATTTTTCGAAAAATTTAAAGCATTTATGAAAAATTTCTTTTTTCATTAAAAAATATGCTATCCATTTTATGCAAAATTTCGATAAAATCTATAATTAATATTATAAAGCTTCACAGTTTGTTTGTTTGTTTGAACGCGCTAATTTCAGGAACAACTGGTCCGAATTGATTTTTTTTTGTGTTGAGGTAGGCTATAATATACTTCACGCTACGATCCATTAGGAGCGGAGCATCAATGAAAAATGTTGCAAAAATGGGAAGAAAATATTACTTTTGAGAGCTTCCGTTGCGTGCGCTGCGTACTACCTACCTACCTACCTAATCATGAATGACGGAAATGTTCCCCTTTATACGTTCTAAAAAAAAAGTCCGCGATAGCAAAGCAACAGCACGAGCGCAGCCGCGGGAAAGGCTAGCATAATATAATGTGTGCACGCCGCGACTGTCTATAATTGGAAAATCATTTAATCATTGTATTAATAGCATAATATGTATTTAATATTGGCATATAATAATTTGATTTCTATTGACGATCCTAAATAAATAAATATTTTCATTAAAACAGTCTGGAAGTTATATAATAAATTTCCACTTACACTTTGTCCGACGAAGGTAGCACTTTATTTTTAAGTCCACTCAATAGACCGCCTACGCCCGAAGTAGACGACGACGGACTTTTCTTCAATGGAACTGGAGGCTTTTTACCCTAAAACAAATAAGCAACTATTATAAATAATTAGGGCGAGCGAAGTGAGACCTAGAACTATCACAACCTGAGCATTTGTGGTACACTTTACTGAAAAACTATCACACCTATAGATTTGTGCTTTAACATAGTAATTTAACTTAATATCTAGATGTGTTATCTGTCAAAAAATATAATTTTAACCATTAAAAACATTAACAATTTTGTGTTCAATGGATCGAATGTTATTGTATCACTAACACCATCTGTTATATGTCAAAAAAATAAATAATAGATTTAAAAAGAAAAGAATAACTGATAAGAAATAAAAGACTAATATAGCAATAATAAATTTAATTGCAAGGAACTTGACTCAATATATACTGCGTCATTAAAACTTTTACGCTTGTAGAACTCTCTCTGTCTCTCTTTTATAACAATGAATAGTAAAATGAATACTAAAATACATAATACAATATAATATAAATAAAGAATTTTACTCACTTGTCCCTCACGTTCCAGCGTCCCATCGTTGACCGTCTCGTTTTGAACTATCTTCTCTGACTCGCTTTTGTTTGTGTGCGTGACTGTACCGTGTGTGCTGCTTTCTTTGCTTACTGTGTTTTCTTTGTGAATACTGCAATGAAAATGTTATACAAAAAATATTATATTTATGACTGTACACACTATATATTTGACACATACTCTTAATACGAAACCATCTTTTCGATTTTTTTCGAGGATTTATTTTGATTTTTGGTCTCCGACGTTTCGAATGCTCATAATATGTGAGCTACTGACGACTGACGATTTTAAAACTTTAGCTTATCTAGTTTACCATAGCCTATGATTTTGAATTTTCATATTGCGCATACCTATAAAACGTGAATATTAAAATTCACTCGGCTTTGACCGAATGTAAGGCGATTCAACAGCGAATATTTTTTTAATTCTGCAAAAGAAGCTTTTCAAACATTGATTCTCTTTACTTTCTTTTAAAAAAATAAGTTACAAATCAAGGGACTACTTTATTCTTTACTACTTATGGTAAAAATATCTACTTAAGGTAGCTTACAGAAATCCTATACTTTTAGAATGATTTCAAAATCTTTTTTCGATCGTACAGTATAAATGAAGGGTACAGGGGTAAAGCAAGGCATGTCACATAAAATTCACAAAGTTGAAAAGTATAGGAACATTAACATTTTGCCACGTATTATAGATTGCAATGTTCATTAAAAAAAAAGTGACATTCCTTGTTTTGCTCCTGAACCCTTCAAAGGAGGTATAATTAGCAATATTAAATGCAAATAGTCTCAAGAGGAAAAAGTTTTTTAACTCTAACAAAAAAGTATTATAGTTTAGCAAAACATAAGGAAAATGTTTATTTGCAAGCAGTAAAATGTTATAAATATGTAAAACAACACAGCTTATTGATTTATTTAAATATATTTTTTTTTAATTTAAATTTTAAACTGTCAATTATTCAATACATTATTAAAAGCCGGAATATTATTACTTAATAGTTACATATATGATTATTATACTTTCTTAGATTTATGCAAATATTTCACATAGACAATAATGTTATGTTATTAATTCTAATATTATACTTCTTTTATATTTCATAATAGATATAATAGATATTATTTATATTGGGATAAGAACCCGCTACACTCGGTTTCCAAAGTGAACACTTTACCACTGGGCTTCCACAGCCTATTTATTAAACAAGCTATTGCAAACATCATAATATACATGTTTTCAATCGCAATCTAAGAAACTTGCAAAATTAGAACTAGATACGACAGTTGCTGATTGGAGGTTCGTATTATATTTCATAAAACTTGACGCTAATCTTAACAGTGTTCGGGTAAAAGTTAGGTTTCTTTTTAACCGACAGCAAAAAAAGAGTTTTAGTAAATACTTAACAATTTTAAACATGTGGCAACACCAAAATCTATTTTAACTTTGCTTTATACGCAATATATATTTCACTAGCGGTAGCGACGCACCCCCGCTTCGCACCACGACAAAGTGAAACTCACGTTTGGGGGGAAAACTTTCATCCCCTTTTTCAACCCCTTACAGCCCTTTTTCGCCTTGAAAAGTAGCCCATGTCCTTTCTCATGCTCTGATTATCTGTGTACCAAATTTCATTTAAATCGGTTCAGTAGTTTTGGCGTAACAGCGCGACAACCAGACAGAGTTACTTTTCCATTTATAATATTACTAAGGCTAATCCTTACTAGGATAAAAAATCTGTTTTACCAATTAATTAATTAATTGTAATTTTATGCATAAGAATGAGGGACATAAATGCATTTAAAATACTGTCATAGTGCGATACTGCAATTTCCTGATAACGATTACCTAACCAGTCGTAAAATTGGTTGGTCAACTAGTCAAGTCTCTAATTTAGTAAGAATATTTTATGTTAAATTAGATATATATTTGATATTCTCATTTTTCTATCATCATAACTTAAATAATAATTATCAAATGTCATTCAAATAAAAAATGATAAAATATTTCTGTTTAACGAAAACGATATACTTATCAAATAAATAATCACTAGATTTTTTTAGCATATTAAATAAATGTTATTGACAGAAAATATTGCGATATATAAGCTATGGGGAATTTTTTCGCATCGAAGACAACTACATTATGAAATGACACGTTAATATATGGATAAATAAAAATATATGTCAACTTACCTTACTTTGGACGTAGTGAGTTCTTTCACAGAGGCAGTTTTCTCAGTGTACTTATTCAATATAGGATATAGTGGACTGGTTTTCGCCGGCGGTCTCTCGGGTTTCTTTTCTTCGGGCTCTTGCGCTACTGTAATTCAAATATATTTACTATATAATACTTTCTTAGATTTACGCGAATATTCGACATTATAAATGAAACTACACGGTCACGGGACCATGATTGCTGTAAAGCATTCGAAACGTCGGGAACTAAAAATCAAAATAAATCCGCGACAAAATCCGAAAAGGTAGTTTCATTTATAATATTTACTATACATTTGATACGACAAATTATATCAAATATATTTCATACACATCTTATCATTTCTTAAAATAACCAATGTTTAAGCACTTCAGACTTTTTTTTTGTTTGGATATTTAATCATCGATGATCGATATCTTTAGTAATGCAATTTCGCTTTATCTTACACCGGTTTATAAATCACACTTCACTTGTTTCCGTAAACATAATAATTACTTTGGCTTGGAGGCGGCGGCAATTGGAGCATTTTGTTCAAAATTTTCATTATTTCATTTTTACGATATTAAAAATATAATATAATATGTAAACCTTCATTCACTAAGACACTATAATGAGATTGTAACGCACTAATAAACATTTGAAACGTAGGTACTTTCGCAGGACATTTTCGCAAATGATTAGCAAAGCACAGCCAACGATAAGTCGAGCAAAACATCAACTAATCGGTGATTACGACAGGAAAAATAAAAAGATGATTAATAATAGAAAATTATGAGTCGCGTAAAGTAATTTTAAGAATTTATCAATTCGAGGAAATTTATTGTTGTAATATATTATATATTAATAGAAACATAAATACTGATATAAACACTTTTATCACTGAACATCTATATGTTGTGCTCAAACGGTAATCCAAGAAGCCTATCTACTTGCCAACTTCAGTAATAATTTGCATTTCTAATATAGGTACATAACAATAACAAAACTGGTTTTTTCCAATAATAATTGAATTATAGTAAACACAACAAACAACAAACTCACTTTCAACACCCATTTTGAATGTCCAGAAAAATCACAAGTGGAGTAAATTCGAAACGGATCCAATATTGCATCAACGTTCACTCAACACTAATAAAATACTAAAATACTGCGCTAAACCACGACCGATGAGGGGACGTTACGCAAAATCACGACTTCTACCACTCTCAAGTCGAGACCTTCATAAGAAATGTCAATACCAAAACCTCGAATATCAACGTGGAGGCGGCTACTAGTAATATAATTAGTGTCAATATTTACTTTACTTATATACATATTCGGTAATACGTGAGGCTTTAAAATCAAGCACGTATTGTTATTTTACCGACTGATAAAATCGATTTCTTTCATATAAATAATGCGTGATCATTGAGTAGTCGTTCTTTTTATCTAATTATGGAGTATTTATACTGTAACAAAAAGTAGTACCTGTTATACTTTTTATTTTATCTTAGCCTAGTGTTATTTAAAAATTTCCTTATAAATCTCACAATGACTCAGATAAATTCATATTAATTAATAGATAATATTGAGCATATTCAATAATAACTTGTAACTTCTAACACTTTACTTTTCTTTTGAATATATGTATGTAGGAAACCTTTTAAAAATGTTTGCATAATAAGTTACGGTATAGTTGTATTGTTGCCTCAAGGTATAAAAATAGCATCTAAGACCTTGATCTTCGCATTAAAAGTTAGTTTACAATGAATATTGAATCTTTAAAAAGCTCTACATTGTAAAAAAAACAAATAAATCATGTCTAATGTTAGTCTTGATCATTTCCTAGACACGAGTGAACGGAAGGCTGTAATAGCGAAAGTACCTATCGACATTAAATACCGATTGAAATATTACACTTTGAAGTAAACTTTATGGTCCAATACACGCGCGAGCGAAACCACGGGAAAACGTATTATATTAAAAAACAGTAATAATAATTTTGTTTAAAATTTCAAAGGGTAACCCTTTCCCCAATTCCCTGTGATCCTGACGATGAATTTTTTTTAATAGTCGGCGAAAAAATCGGCAATCCTACACAAAAAACAGTGGAACATAATATAGCTTCCTCCTTTTTTGAAATCGGTTAAAATAATATACTGTTATAATGGAATAAACGCACGATTCGGGTTATGATACATTCTTTACATGTGACGGCAGACGGTAGCGAATGTTATTGTTCGTAGTCTCAAAGTTGTAGTTGACCTTGTGACGATATGCTATCGTTGCGATAGCTTTTACGTAAGCCTAATCGGTCACACCGAGTACAGTACTTTTGTTGGTTTTTCTGTTAATATATTGATTCCGCAATTAAATTTGTTTATAAAAGAGATATTTTAAATGGGTCTGTACTGTCATTAGTGTCTACTCATCTCATCGTAGTCGTCGTCGTCTTTAATTTCGGATAAAATACGAAATACGTATTGTTAAAATGTAATGCTATAAATATTAATTATATAATAAATCTTTCGATTTAAGTTTTAACAAAGACATTGGTTTACTATATATGTACTTAATATAACAGTGCAATCGTCTTCAAAAATTAGACTAAGTTGTATCGTAACAAAGATTAAATCTTACGAAACGGCATAAAATGTAATTTTTCCAATCCTTCCTATGTTCACACTAATTTATAACGCACATAACCTACTTATATCAAAAGCATGAACTACATTTACACAACAACAAAACCACTCCAAAAACCCCACAAAATAAAAATGTCTACTTACCAGGAGGTAATAATTGAACAAAATTATCGGGAAACAATCCAACTTTGCCATGGAGCTCCCCTTTCCACCAGCCTCGGTCCGGAGCATCTTTGGACACAATGTTCACTATATCGCCCTCTGATAACGTTAGTTCATCTTCGTTCACAGCAGCGTATGGGAATAGCACGCGGCATTGCTCCTTGACTGTAACGATTTGTAATATTTTTTTAAAAATAATATCTTTAAGCTTTAGTAAAGACGCATTAATTATTTTTTCATTGTAAAAATCGAATCCCATACTAAAATTCCAACTTAGTCGAATCTGAAAATAATCTTTGTGATTATTTTTTTGGATAATCTTAGTGAACGCATCTTATCGATACAAAAGCTGAATCTATAAATTTTATTTTTTTTTCTCTGTGACCGCATCACGAGAAAACCACTGGACAGATTTTGTTTAAATTTTGTATGATGATAGCTGGTACCCAGGTCAACATATATGGTACTTTTTACTGCTGAAAAATATCTCATTTCTGACAAATCTCAACTAACCCTTACAAAACGACCATTTAACATCAGACGGCATGTGAAATCTAAGAATTTGGTTTCAGGGCTTATTTCGCGGGTGGAGCCGCGAGAAATGCTAATAAATATAATTAATGCGAAAGTTTGGATTGATAGATGTTAGTTTCTCAATCACGCCAAAACGGCTGAACGGATCTGCACGTTTGGCCCAAAGATTATGTCAAGTATAGCACTTAGGTTACTTTTTATCCTGGGAAATGTACGGTTCCCACGGGATATCCTCACTAATCGTTAAACTATATCGACAGGTCAGTCGTTAGTAAAGAATAATAATAATTATTGCATATCGTAACTCGTAACTAGCTAGTCTACTAGCTAGACAATATTATATTCAAGAAACGGTCTTGGTTATTATAAAATAACTAACTCTTTCTCGGGACTTCTCTCTTTTGTATTACGTTAAAAACGTAAAAGTTGAATCAAATGCTTATGAAAGTATATTTATATTAGATTTTATATAATTTTTCCACTCTTAATGACTTTAGCATTATAATAGATAGTCTTAAACCTACCTCAATAAATATTAAATAATATGCAAAAAGAATTATAAAATGAGGCCGATAGTTATAGAGAGAACGCTTTCAAAAAGCAAAAAAAAAACAATCTCTACATGTTAAGAGATTAGGTAATATACATTTTAAGGAAATCTATGAATGTAGATCAGATGCTAATGAAAATTCTAAATGCATAATAAAACGATATTGTGATTGGTATTAACAAGATTGGATAACAAAACGCTAAACACACGGACGTAAGAAAAATATAAGATTAAAGAACATATCATTATTACACCGTACATTTAAGAAACACAGTATATTTTTAGAACTTTACTAAAACAACTATCACCTAGGTCCTAGAGAGTCACTTTAACCTATTCGAAGAAATAAATTCGTAATTACTGAGCGACTTATCCTAATTTGCGATTGAAAAATACAATCTATTATACGAGTACAATTACATATTGAGCATGCTTTGTTTCATGTTTCATTTTTTCTAATTTGTTCTTGAAAATATGAAGATATCAGGTAAACAACACCCTCGGCCTCGGTGCGCTAGAGTTCGTCCGTACACGTTCTTTCCGTCCGTCGTTCGTCACAAAACTTAGAATATCATTGGTTTTTATAATAATTAGAGAATCCTAAGTAAAGTTTTTTTATTCATAATATACATTTTTATGTCGTGGGTCATTATGTACCTTAGAGACTCGCCTACTATAATATTTAGGTAGTATTATAGTGTTTCCATTTATATAACAAACAGTATACGCGTTCATATTACAATATTAATAAGAATGACAAATAGATTAGTTTGATCATTGATGTGCTATCAACGCGATGAGCCCCGACAATGAATGATTCACTGTTGACACACTGTCTGGTTACGACTAATGTACAGGATGAAAGTGAGTAAATTGAATTAATAATGTTCCTGGATCGTTGTTGGACCAATTTGTGCTCTCGTGTACGTTGACGTGTGTATTGGACCTAACTTTATTTCCAGTCAGTTCGGATAAAATACTTTTATTTGAATATGATTTTGGGTGTTAAAACATACAAAATTTATTAATCTCGAAATCTCATAGCTGACACACATACAACAGTTTTATGAAACTAATTTGAGGTACATGATACGCTGCCCACATAAACAATTTTATCGGGAACTAGCAATTCCCGCGGCTACGCCCGCGTTCTAATCACTATTAAAAAATAGGAATTGGTAGTAGGACGTTGAAAATTCTTCAGAATTTTCATAAAAATCTTTACTTCTTCTAAGAGCTATTAGCTAAACAGTAGGCAAGACGGTGCGGCCTGCGGGGTAGGGTCAGCGATTGCATCAAGCGCTTGAAGCAGCGCTTGCATTTTACTCTCGCGTCCGTATTTATTTGTGACATTTTAGCCAATGTATACAAAATAAATTAAAATACTTGACAAATTATATACTAAAACCTTCCTCGAGAACCACTCTTTCCATTGGTGAAAACAGCATGAAAATCGGTGTAGTAGTTTTTGAGTTTGTTGAGACAAACAGACAGGCAAACGCGGCGGAGGACTTTGTTATATATAACAGGTATAGATGTTGACAAAACGAAGTGACTCATCAAGTTGACTTGTTCTACAGTAACGTATTTAATACACGTAGTTCTGCTAATATTTAAGGAAAACGTAACGGTAAAGGTGGGTATATAATTTGTAGAGCAGGTAGTAGTGGCGAAGGGTCCATACAAGACGATTCCCACCGTCTTACCTTTTAAAAATCCAATAAAGTTTTAATTATTCTACATAATATTTGTTTTTTAAATTTACATGATTACTAATTAAAATAATAATTTATAGTAATAATCCTTTTTTAAAAATAACATAACGCCTACAATAAGTCAAAATCAACAAAAATGTCTACTTTGCTAAAATGCGCCTTCATAGAAATGCCGCGGTAAGACGTAGTAATTCGGCTTACCTTTTCCATACGAATCGTGTTTCATTCATACTTTTGTATTGGAACATTTTCAAGTGATTTCATTCATAATTACTCAGATTTTAGGTCGCGGTTAAGACGCTCCCGAGCAGCTTATTTTGCATGTGATTGGTGGAAAGTACAAAACGTCACTATGATTGACCAATGACAAGCGACAAGTATCTAAACAAATTAATATGGCCGATGGCGATTCTGTTTACAAGTGCTTAGTGCATTATTTGTGTTTTTCTTTCGTTTTATTGAGTTTTTACTCGATTTTAGCGTAATAACTAATATTGATATTTTGTGTTGAGTCTGTATAGTGTATGGTTCATATATGTTTTAATTACGGTGAGTTCTATAAGCCATTATTAAATTTGCGTATTTTCAATAAGTTGGATTGTATGCAACTTTGTTTTCGAAACTTGCATAAGTCAAGTAATTTGTAATAAAACTTTCTATTGAAATTGTGTGTAAGTGCTAAAATAGAAAAATATTGTGTTTGTTTTCATTTATGTTGCAGTGAAAATGTTTTTAAGTTATTTTATATGCGTTTCCTTGACAAAATTATTTTACGCGTATTAGCTTAAACAGTTTATTCGGACTGGAAGGAAATATCAAGTAATGCTGTAGGATATTGTAATTAAATTTTAAAACCAGTAAAATCATCTTCATATTTCAAAATTTTAATTTAACTTTGATAAATAAAAAATAAATCAATCTCTTCAATAAGATAACAAACGAACTACGAAGTTTTTCAAACACTTGTCACTAGATGGCATTGAGTTTACGTAGTAATAATAACTCAATGCTAGATGGCGATATTTATTAAAATAATGATTTAATATATTAATGTAAAATTAACAGAAGGGAAAAACGAATATTTAAATCTCACTAAATTATGTTTAGGTTGAAATTAATTATATTTATAATGAATACAAAATAAAATAATGCGGCCTTAAATCAAATCGCCGTACTTTCACTTTTTAAATGATGCGTAATGATTTCTCATAGATGGCGTCATTAATATTTTTATATTATTTTAGTAAATATTAAATATATTGACTATTCTGCTATAACTTAAATGAAAAAAATAAACAATGACATAAGACTTTATGAACACTTTTTTACTTTTTAATTATTACGAAAAAAAATCTTCACTACAACATAACGGATACTTACGAGGTACTAGTACCTGTACTAGGTACTTTTGCATCGCATGTATTTATTTAGTTTTTGTCATTTTTTTGGACAGCTTACCTCTGCTAAAATTTCACCCTTCGCCACTGGCAGGTAGAGCATAAAAATTTACCTATGGGGTAAAATTTTTGTTACACTAGAACTAAAAAGAAAAGAGTAAGATATACTATAAATAGAGATGATTTATGCAAGCGGAACTGCGGGAAAACGCTAGTCAGTCCTTTGAATATCTCTGTGGAAAAATCATTTTTAAAATTTTCACAGTCAACAAAAGACAAACTAAGAAACATATTTTTATGGAAATCATGAAGAAATTATTATAGTTTACAAATTACCAGATAATATCTATTGAAAGGCTATAAATACCAACGAGATGCATAGACGTAAGTGAAAGAAACTATTGCTACTTTGCATAGAAAGACTGCATGGGAACAATATTCACATCGTTAGCTCATTTACCCTGTTCTACATTATGTACTCGAGGTGTTGGGAACTGACTTCCAAGTGTCGTATGCGAAAACTAGGTTAAAATCCAATAACAGATTAATAATAATAGCATATAGACTTAATAGATTTATAATATAAATATGTCGGTCAAATATTTATACCCATCGAGTACTTGTTGTTGAGTAAGTTGTGTTTAAGAAACAAATGATAATTTAATATACATTTTAGTAAAAGACTTCTAACCCCTTATTAAATCAGTATCCTAAAACGCACAATTCAAAATCATATTGAAGTAGGAAAAAATGCTAGTGATCACTTTAGCATTTTTCTCCCAATAAAAACCTATAATATAATAAAATTCTAGCAAAGTCGAGTAGAAATTTTTATTGAAATATTCATTATCATCAATACATATAATATAATCTATAGTTTTTAGAATATTTGTCTGTCTGTAAGTTTGTGAATGCATCAAAAAAAAACCAATGGACAATAGAATGGAACTTTAATACGATGATTGCTGGTTATCTGGGTCAACATTTAGGATATTTTTCACTTAGGACAAAAATCTCATCTCCGAGTGTAGTTGGCAACTAGCTAATAACAAAATAAAAAATATTATACTGCTTTTTATACGTAAATAATCATCATCAGCCCTTATTAACGTCCCACTGCTGGGCACGGGCCTCCCTCAGTACGAGGGGGATCAGGCCATAGTCCACCGCGCTGGCCCAGTGCGTGTTGGCGGACTTCACATGTCTTACGAAAACTTGCTAGGTTTTCTCAGACATGTAGGTTTCCTCACGATGTTTTCCTTCACCGTAAGACAAGTGGTAATCATGATAGAAATGATTCGCACATGAAAATATCAGAGGTGCGAGACCCGGATTTGAACCTGCATCACTCGGTTATACAAGCGACGCGTTACCGCTGGGCTAATACAAAGATATATTACATAAGCAAATATGTTTTATAATATCTGAGAAGCTTTATAGATTGCAAATAAAAGCTGTGATGATCGTAAATGGCTTGCGGAAATCTGATTAGATGTTTTATGTTAGACTTACGCCATATTCTATACTGTGATGAGATCAAGTATCTAATTTACGATGAAAGCAATAAAATCGTATACATAAACAGTATATTTTCTTACAACTACATATAGTTTGCAAAAAACAAAAAACTGTAATATAGCTTCGTTCGGGTTTGTACCTAATAAAAAACAAAAAATCTATTCAACGGGAACTGTGCGCTATTTCAGACTTTGATCTTTGTGCCTCATCTAAATCCATTCAGCCATTGTGGCATGACTAATAAACATCAATTCACCCAAAATTTTAGCATTTAATAATGGCAATGTCCTCCCGACGATTCTCATTAAAACAAGCCGACTTAGTCCATTTAAAAGTTACCTTTAGGGTAGCTTTTTTAGAGGATGTAATTTTATTTTTTTGATATGTTGGGGGTTAGTATAAGCTTAAGTTCAAGTTTGTGGGGCCGCCAAAGGGCCTAAAAAATGTAAAATTCCAATGGACTAACTGAGCAGGAGTATTATAGTGTACAAGTGTACGTGCAGACACAAGTACTATCACCCTCATACTCCGGTGGAACGACTACTCAACACGACCAGTGAGAGTTGAGGCGCAGGACCGACGGTTATTCATGCTCTCCGAGGCACGGAAGTGAAATATCGCCAATTCCCCACTCCGGGCTGTTACTGAGGCTTTCTAAACAGTAAAACTCAATAGCTAAACTTAGCCCCACCTGGTACTCGAGTCCAGGATTTCCATACAACATGTTAACTGCTACACCACCGAGGGAGTTAAGTCTTTCGCATTTATAAAGTAAGTAGTAAACGATTTTTAAAATAAAACATTTCACTTGCTTTCCACATAATTCACCGTTATGCTATAAATGATAACATCTAATGATATCATCTTTTTACGGTCTAACTAGTACTTGTCGATAAGAATATCTTCATAACAGCACATTCGCTAAAAGAATGTGCAGTTGTTATTACCGGGCTTGACCAGTTTCTTTATAGGACAAAATATGATAGTCATATTTTGTCACTAGTCAAAACTCCAAAAAGCCATTTAGCACACAAAACTTTTGTTACATTTAAGGTATGTAAAACCGCTTCTATACATTTATTTAAATTGAGTGCATTTCAAAACTAAAATACTTCCCGTAAATAATGATTACAAATGTCTATGTCATGTAAGTATATAAAAAAAGATCATTCACTCACTAACTAAATATAAAAACTTTAGTAGTTTCAGCGGAATATAAGTGTAGCCATACATAAAAGATCTAAATAAAACACTTATCTGTAAATATGAATTATGAATTTCGTTGTTACTGAATTAAAAAATTTAAGTAGGGAAATACAACTCACTTGGTTTAGGCGGTAAGGCGGGCGCGGGCTCAACGGGCGCCGGCTGCGCGGGCGGCGGCTCTAACATCACCACGAAGTTCGAGGGGAATACCCCCACGCGACCCGCACGACGACCCTGCCACCAACCCTCCTCTACCTGATGTAGATTTATAGACGCTTTAAAAATATTTTTTTTAGATTTAACTTATAAGTGAATACTTGACATATTAAACGAAACTCGATCTTTTCGGATTTGACTTTTAAAATTGTTCAATTCAAGTCTTATTAAGTGACTTTACATCGATTTTGATTTTGATATACTCCATCTATTCAGATATTAATTTCATTTTCTTTTATTACTACGGGAGTGGTAGCCCAGCGGTAACGCGTCACTTGTAAAACCGAGTGATGCGGGTTCAAATCCGGGTCTAGCACCTCTGATATTTTCATGTGTGAATCATTTCTATCCTGATTACCACTTGTCTTACGGTGAAGGAAAACATCGTGAGGAAACCTGCATGCCTGAGAAAACCTAGCAAGTTTTCGTAAGATATGTGAAGTCCGCCAACACGCACTAGGCCAGCGCGGTGGACTATGGCCTGATCCCCCTCGTACTGAGGGAGGCCCGTGCCCAGCAGTGGGACGTTAAAAAGGGCTGATGATGATGATGACTACGAGAACTTACTCAAAATAAAAAGGCGACAAATACAAAAATGTAGTTTATTTTGAAACATTGATACTATGAATCAACAATAACTTAATATTATTTTGGATCCTACACAAATGCTTAAAACTATACAGAAATAAAATCAATTGTTTAATTAAACATGCATCACTCTAAATTAGTCAGTCAAGAGTTCCAAAGTTACAGCTTGAATACTGAGAGGGTCACGTTTAAGTGCTTACGGTCTAAATATAACATGAATCGCGACGCTCAGGCAGTCAGGCACTACAATAATATTTCTTTGCAATAAAAAACCAAACACATCACATCTCAAATATGGCAATAATAAATAATAATTAAATTTATAATGTTATTACACTTAAAAGATTTTTAGGTTATAAGCAAATTAAAAAAAAATATACCTCCCCCAAAACTTCCAGGACGTCACCGACACACAATGGTAACTCATCAGGGTTAGCAGGTTGATAACTGAAAACCGCCCGACATCGGCCCTGCACACCACCCGACCTACACAATAACACGAATATAACTCACGTAAAAACGAATTTATCATGATCACTTATAAAAAACTAATTGGTTCATCAATTAGGCAAATATGCATTGCTAATGTAAAAATCGTAATCGTAAAAGTACAACTATAGAAGCATCTAATTAATCAATTAATAGTTCACTTTTAATGTGCGACATTAAGAAATATGATATACCTTTTACTAAATACTCTTTTTAAACTACTAAACATTAATTTTACATATTATTTATTTAAAAACATTAAAAATAGCTTTTTTTTTATATTACAAGTCATACTTTCAAAAGTAATATGTATATGTCACAACTAAAAAAACACAAACTTGAGTAACAGATTGTGGCTACTATCAAAAGCCTTATCTTAAAAGATAAGATAAAATGAGTAATCATACTTTTATACTAATCAAAGATATTATATTATTTAAAAAGGAGTGATTAAAAATATTATAACATATTTTATAAATGAAAAAAAAAATCAAATTCTGGAATCAAATACTAGGTTCTTCTTGATGGCAAGTTAGATAAAAATCTACCGATCCTTGGTCACATCAAGAATGGAGTAGTTTATCTACATTTTTTAACATTACTGAGCTTAGACAAATCTTATTAATGGCTTATTACAAAAATTAAAGTGATAGAAATATGAAATAAATGCAAAAAAGATTTAGAATTGTGCAAAAGCATAGTTGCATAAAGACCTTTTGCTAACTTGTAAAATATTTACCTTGTATTATTATGTTCTGTTAACACCGACACAAAGTTGTCAGGGAACATGCCTCTACGTCCCTTGAGTTCTCCTCTCCACCAACCTCCAGAGAGTCTTTCTACATCTCTCAATATATCTCCAGGCCGTACTGTTAACTCATCGGGCTCTGAAGCGTCATATGCATAGTTTACTATACACGATACTGAAAGTAAAGAAATAAATGTCAAAAATCTCAATACTTAAATACCTATATAGAAATTATAAAAAGGTAGTTAATACGGACAAAAGAACATGTTTAAGGTATATATAAGAATTTAATGTTGCATTGCTTATTAAATGATAATTAGTATTATGGTAAATTATAAAAAATGTTTAACAGCCTTATTATTAAAAAATACATACATAACTTTAATGATATAACTAGTGAAAGAAACAAGTAACTAACATAATTTTAGTAATGTTATTGCAATTAAATGAAGAGCTCTAGTATACAAAAAAAAAGTAGTAATAAGGAAATGCATATTAAGGAAAATTTACTGGTATTATAATATACATGGTTAACAAAGAACATATTTATAATTTGAATAAAAGTGAATTATATAAATCAATATATCAAATATTGATAATATTAGTCCATTCAATTATGTACAGTTTGTTTATTACATTGTGATAAAAATAATCCTAGTATTATTTATCAAAGATACAATATATACAACATTATCTTAATGAATTATTAAAAAAATAAGTTATACAACAATTGGATGGCATAGATTTTGACAAACTACTTCAAGAAACTCATACAAATGTATGTAGTGTTTTGTTTATTAGCATTAGCATATACATGACATCACAATGCCATGAAAATGACTCATACAATATGCAATACATAAGAATACATGTCCATCCCCAAAGTTCGTTTGATGTGTGATCGCTTAGAGAGCATCATAAATGTTATAAAATATGACATAAAAATACATATACTTTCATAGAGAGCTAGTGAATGACCATGTATTATATATAATGATAATCAAACTGCTATAAAATATTAAAACAGGTGTTGTACGTCAAGTTAAATCATGTCGTAAGGTACAGTTATCCATATACAAACAAGAAGTAAGCATTACTATTACTGATGACGATTACTTACCCTTTTGATTTGCAATCGTCTCCATTATAAAAAAATATTTGTTTACAATCACATCATCACATATATTTAAACAAGGTCTTTATTAATTATTTCACGCGTAAAAGCTAATAATAAAAGTTAATCGAACGAGGGCGACTACGAAAAATATAGGTATTCAATTCACGTCAAATCACAATTCACAACTCCACCAGGCACCAAGTACCTACAAAATACAGATTACAGAATACAGATAGTAGATACCATAGATGAATAATAAACGTAGATACTCACAATATCACAGTTACAGGCACTGACCTCTATAATACCACTGGACTGGCTGTTGTCAACGTGCTTTTGTGACTGTTTAATATTCGCCATTTTGGCGCTGTCCGCCGCTGTCGGACGTAGCGAGAGTTCGTGGTACTAAGACTAATGACGTCGATATAAAGATTTTTATTTTTTTATTTTTATTAATCAATAACCGTATCATCATAATTACTACTTATGTTATGTTAACAACGAAAATGCAAAATTACTTTACAGTAAGCAAACACTTCTCGCTGTCATGTGCAATATACGTAAAAATTAGTTTTCGACCCTCTCGATAGTGGCGCTTCAAATGGACACAAAAAAATTGCTGTCAAACGCTTGGAACATCATTAGTTTTAGTACCACGAACTCTCGCTACGTCCGACAGCGGCGGGACAGCGCCAAAATGGCGAATATCAAGCAGCCACAAAAGCACGTTGACAACAGCCAGTCCAGTGGTATTATAGAGGTCAGTGCTATACTACGATCAATATTCAATTCCAAATTTGATTTGCTTTTGATATACGATACGATTGATATAACGATTTGATATGATATACCATGGAGATTAGAAACCAGGAGGACCAACGCTTCATACTAAAGCATTACCCGCCTGTCTCTGAAAATGTGTAGAATTTACAACGCGCTGCCGCGGCGCCGGCGGTAAGTAGTATCTGTGAAGTTAGCTATTTATGAGTACTGTCACTGTTGTGACATTTGACAACGTGAAGTTAGGCATTGAGACAACATAGCGATCGCAGCGCCGCGCCTCCTTGGTTTGACAATATTTCTGAGACACTACATTCTAGGGCCTTGGTTCTCCTGGTTTCTAATCTCCATGTGATATACCATAATTTCACTTATGTCATATAATTTATTTTCTCATCTTATTATATGACTTTATTAATTGCAATTAATATTCACGCATACTTTTGATGTTAAACATCTAATGCACATTGCACATGCAAATCAACTGCAGTTCTATCTTTATATTGTTCGTATCTTTTCCCAACTGTTCTCCCCTATAATCTATTTTTTTTTCTTTGACTATGATGATGACTAATTTTCTATAAAAATTATTACGAAATTTCTCATCATTTCACCCTTTACCATGAATAACCTCGCTTTGTAAAATAAAATTAAATCTAACTGTAGATTTTTCTGGACTTTTGTTAAATCTAAGAGATCTTCCTCAGGTATTTCTGATACAGTAATATTTGGTAATATATCTGCTGATGTACTCTTTTTAGTAACTATTTCAAAACAACGTTTGAAGATCCTATCACTTGCCCCAATAATATTATACCGATAGATGGAAATGCTTGGCTTTGCCTCTTATGTTAGTTAGGAAGCACCTGTTGGAAAAAGATATGGGTCCTGATGGAATGCCTTCGGTTTTTCTAAACTATGTTGTGATAGCTTAGCATATACCTACCCAATATTTCTACTCCTTAGTAAATCACTTGCTGCTGGTGAAATGCCGAGTGCATGGAAACAGTTTAAAATTCTGTTAATAAACATAAAGTTGTGATGAAAGTTACCGACCAGTATTATTTTGAAATTATGCTATTGGGAAATTATTTGAAAAGTTTGTTTGATAATATTTATCCCATTTTAAGGCCTTTCTTGATAAAAGAGCAACATGGCTTTGTGAAAAACAGGTCAACGCGGGGAACCTGTGTGACTTAGATCATCGTGTTACCACTTCCATGGACCAGGAACATCAAGTCGATATGGTTTATACCGATTTTGCTAAAGCCTTTGACAAAGTCTCTCATCATGAACTTACACATAGGCTTGGAGAAATTGGCATACACGGTCATCTTCTTTGTTGGATCATTTTATATCTTCGTAACAGGAGTCAGGCTGTGAAGATTAAAGGTTATACTTCCTCCTTTGTCCCAGTCCAGTTCTGGGGTATCACAGGGTTCCCATCTTGGTCTCTTTTTATTTAATTTGTTCTTTAACGATATTGCTCGTGTTTTTAATAATATTTTTTTTTCTTTTACATACTGATGATCTAAAAGTTATAAAGAAAATTTCAAGCCTTTCTGACTGTGCACTTTTACAAGATGACTTAGATAGACTATTTATATCTTGTTCTAATAACTATCTTAACGTTAGTAAGACGTGTTCACACGTTTCATTTACCAGGAAACACACAGCGACTCTTTTCTCTTACACACTTGGCGGTGAGACTTAGGTAAAAGTTACGGAAGTGCGTTAGTTATACTTCTCGACAGTAAATTATCTTTCTCTCTTTTATTATTATATTTTTTCTTTCTTTTATTATTATCAGTACCACATCAACGAGACGTGTGCCAAAGTCTATAAAAATATGTTAGGTTTTATTCTTAGAGTAAGTAGAGATTTCAAAAATATCCATATTCCATACAATTATCTTATTTACCTAGTGCGAGATCTGTTTCAAGTACTTTTTTCCAAGACAAAATTTGCTTATAATCTTTTTCTACATAGGTTCTGTGGTGACTTATACATTGTTTTAATTAATTTTTTATTATTTAGTTAAAAATTGCTTGTTAGTTGTTTTATTACGAATGGTATGGTATGGTATGGTATGAGCGGGCTGGTTTCCGCAACTCGACGACTGTGCGCCTATTTTGCGTGTGTTTTTATTACGAATAATTGATGTCTATGTTCAATTCAATTCTCTTGTTAATGGCTTCAAGCGTGCCAGTTGAGCACAGAATACAGATTACTTCGCCAATGTAGAATGGAGAAGACATGAAGGAGATTGGTCGGTAACAAAAGAGTCATTTAAATTATAATTATTGTATAAGGGAAGTAAATCCTTACTAAACCTACAACAAAAGACAGCACAGTTATATATTTTCATGGAAACCTAAATTAGAAAAAAAAATGTTAGTAAATGTTAGTTATATATTATTATATACAAAATGTTAGTCTACAATTTAATTCTATTATTCTTAATATATTTACATAAAAATTTACACAGAGGACTAAACACAAACATCAACAAGCAGTTAACATTAATGGGACAGGGAACTTTTATAGGAAGGACATCATACAGAGGATGGAGGAGTCTAGGACAGCTAAAAATAATATAGGATGGAGTACCTTCGTCAAGGCCACATTCACACAGTGAATGGTCCCTGACCCTGATCTTAGCCAGGTGAACAGGTGTAGATGCATGCCCAAGGCGCAGGCGACAAATTGTAGTGATTACCCACCATTCAGCTAGTTTAAGGCGATGAAACCAAGGGCGCCTTGGGATCTCAGCTTGAAGAGCTGCATAATGCTTACCTTTAAAAGATTTTGACAGATTCCAGTGATTATTCCAAGCTTTCTCTAAATGCTTTTTGGCAAGGGGCAACAAATCATGAGATAAGTTGCAAAAGTGTGATGTCTTATGTTATTCCTAATTGTGTAAACTTAGTTATGAAATATGTATTTTTTATTTTTTTTATCTGTTGTACTGTAATACTGTTTGTTTCCCAAAAAAAATATTTTAAAATGCTGAATAATGAAATTTTAGATTAATAAAAAAATAACACAAAATATTTTCGTAATAACATTTATTTACATTATAACATAAACTACACCCATTCTGATTTTAATAAATATTCTAAGTTTTAATTTTTCAATGGACCAGTTGAATCTGGTGGGATACCAAGTTCTTCATCACTCCAGGTGCTCGGATCAACATAAGGCCATTCACCCTGTAAATAAGTAAAAGTAAATAAATTACACATATACATACAACTAGCCTTTCCCGTGGCTACGCTCGGGTTCTAAAGGCTGGAAACCAAATTCCCGTCCCGCCCGTCTTGCATGCGGTGATCATTATTTTGTTGCAGAGTTATGTTAAAACTATGATGTCTCTTAAGACATTCATTGAAATCAAATGATACCCAGAGCAATTTTGTTTTAAATTAAATATTTATGATGAGTAACTTATTTATTTAGGTAAGGATTAATATCATAGTTATAAGAACTGCTAATAATGCATTGTTTTATAAACAAATTTGATTACTATAAAAAAAAGGTTATAGCGAGTCAACCTTAATAGATAGATGCTATCATGGACTTTTTTTAGAAATTTTAAAGAGGAACAATTCCTAAATTTGGGCAGCTTTTCCAAGCAATTAATCTTGATTCCAACTAAAACCAAAGCCATCTTACTCACATAGATGTGTTCAGGTTCTGTAGCAATATGGTAAAGAATCCACCACCAACAAATTCCGCCAAGAACTTCAGCTAAATAGATTGTCTTCTTTGAGGGCAAGGGTGGGGGTGCTCGGTATGTCCAAACTCTACAGTAAATAAAGCAGGTATTTAATCAGACAAAAAATTAAATCAACAATGTATTTATTTGGGGGTGTGGGTTAGGCAATCTTTTCTAATTTTTATGAATAATATAGTATACCTTAAATTATAAAAATTATAAATAATAACCGAGTGGTCTAGTGATCAAAATAACGAAATGGAAATTAATAAGTTACTGAATTTTATTGCACAAAATTTTTTTTTGAAAAAATAAAAATATATTTTATCCCAAGAAATGACATAACAAGTAATCCAGATATTAGTAATGCTTACCCATGGCTACCATTTCTAGTTGCTTGTTTAATATTCGAAGCATCTTTTAAAGTCCTCAGCAATAGAGCTCTCGAGAGAATGCTGCGACCCAGCATTTTTTTGAAACCAAATTGTATAAATCTGTTTTTCAAATAATCTGCTGCTGTGAAAATTATATACCTACTAGGTTAGGTACCTATCTAAAACTGTCATTTTATTTGCTAATGTCAATTTCCAAAAAGTGATGTACCAGACGTATCCATGTTGTTGTTTAAACTTATACACGTTTTATCGATTTAAATTTACAATATCTACAATAAAGCTCTCTTAAGTTAGCGGGGGAAAATGAATTTTTAAATAATTTCCAAAAATTTAATTTGAACCTAGCGCCGACAATTATAGTAACTAACCTTTTTTTTTCTTATTCAATCAATCTAAGCTAGTTATCGTTTGTCCGATCAAAAAAAAATTTTTGTTCGATCTTATTTACGCTGATAATGATTTTTTTATTAAAATCATTACACCCACCTTGGATATTATTATGTTGAAGTAAATACTACTGCGCATGCGTGAACTCTCGACTGCTGCGCGGGCTATTTAAATCTCCTAATTTCGCCACCGATAGCTTTCTAAGGCAAACTCAATAAAACCAATTATTTTGTCTTCCTATTTCTATGAAAAAATTTTTCTTCAATAAAAAGTATCCTAAATGTTGACCCGAGTAATAAATTATCATTACACAAAATCTGGTAGACAAACAGAGAAACGCTCAAAAATTTTAACAAATATTGTTTTGGGGTATATTCAATACAATATGGGGTAAATATTTCAAGTAAATGTGATTTTGCTATGTACATGTACATTGAATAGATATCATCACCCCGCGGTTTCACCCGTGTTGTTCAAGTTCCTGTGAGAATACGGGAATATAATATAGCATTGCTATTCGCTGATAATGTAGCTTTCCATTAGTTAAAGATTTTTTTAAATCGGTAAATATACAGTTTGTTCAAATTCAGTACATAGTACAGTTTGTTCAAATGTGGCTTCATTGTAATAGGCATATACAAAATTTCGGTATATAATATAGCATAACAGAACTTTTTAATGAACCAATTGACATGAAACGAACACTAAATACTGAGTGAATCTTACTACTCTATGTAATATTGAATACCACATGTATGCTATTTGTGTTAATAAAGGTCCCAATAATATTTTTCCTTATTTATCTCTCATGTACCTACAGACAGCGATCCGTTACATTTTTATTATATGTATAGATTAGATTACATAATATATGGAAATGTAAGCGAATAACAGATATAAGCTAAAGAATATTAAATATAAATATATCGGATGCTGGCTTGTTTTGAATTATTAGGGCAATTACAACGAATTGACTGTACATCACTAGATTAAATTCTAACGTCCGAAAATTATATGTATAGTCTGTACTCTGTAAATCAGAAATTTATTATTTAATACCTAGTTATAATTTTTCATCTATGGTTATAATTTAGTTTCAAGTACTTTGTTGTAGGGATGGCTATTCTTCTCAAAAAAGATCGATTTTTGTATCGATCCAAATCGAAACCTAATGAATCGATTCTCAAAAAATCGAGGTCTAAAAGATCGATCTCTCAAAACTCGATCTCGATTTTTTTTTAATACTAAAATATAAATATTAATTTATTTTAAGTATTTTAAGCTTAATACGACAGGCTAGGCTTTGAATTTTAGTTTTAGGTAGTTTATTTTCGATGGTTACAAAGGCAAACGCTTTTTTCATTTCTTTTATATAGTAAAAAGAAGTAAAGGAAATTAAGCGTACAGCCATCTCCTTAAAAAACATTCATAATATAAAAATATTCTTTAACGTTATTATTTAATGTTCCATTGATCTCTGATTCTGATCCTCTGATTAGCAAATATTTATTATTTTATTTGCATTATTACGAGTAGTAGTAATACGATAGTATTGATTAAAGATTTATTATAAAAAAGTAACTAGTTCCTAATAAAAGGAAAACAGAAATGATACAATACATGAACATTGAATGAAAAAATAATGCAACATTATGTTCTTAAAAGATTCCATAAACAACTTTTTCAAGAAAAAATTGTTCTTCTCACGCGCGATAAACAATCTCATTAACTATGCTTAAAAATTGATGCTTTATAAAAGAATTAAAAACACCAGAACTGCATCTACACTACTTTACACTCTCATCTCCTCTATCACTTAGAGCGTGAATAGTTTATTGAAATGATGGCAACCTCTGCTTGCGGTCATTTTTTAAATTACAACCATGAGTTATCATAAATATTAAAAATATTATTCACCCATGATTTTTGACTTTACGGCTGACTGAGAGATGATAACATTTTGTTTTAATTCTTTACATGTTGTAAAATTGCTTAAAAAGATAATAAAGTTAATCATAGTTTATTGTGGCTAATTTTTTATAGGCAACTCATCGCTAATACATTACATACTCTATCATCATTCATTTAATATTAGTTTTATCAAATGTGCCAGTGCCAGATAATTTGTGTTTAACTCTTGTTGGACTAATTTATTCTATTTTTAGTCTTTATTAAAGCAATAAATATCGAATGTCGATTCTCTAGGGCAAAGTATCGATTCACTGGATTGATTCAGTACGACATATCGTATTACAAAGATCGATTTTTGGATCCAAAAAATCGTTTTTTCGATTAATCGATCTCAGATCGTCATCCCTACTTTGTTGTCATTTTTCACATTTCACACTGATTCTGGCGGGAACCTTGAAAAAGCGCGGTTGACTTTAGAAAATTAATTTTAAATTTTTCCTATAAAGTGATTTTTTTATAGTTAAAGTGAATTTAAATATTGCTATTAGCGGCTGAAAAGCACAATAGCAATGGAGATAAACGAGGGGGGCGGGTCTAACCCGCCCACCTCAAAAAAAATAAAACGGCCACAGCCTAGGGATGAAGGACAATCGGACTCCGGCGGTGAGCGAGATGCGTATCTGCCCTATTACAAACCGAATTATAAAAGACTATATCCGGAAAACTCAACCAACACAGACTTTAAAGTGTATGTAGAATCCATAAACGATGATAGATTGGGTAACAAGAGCCCTATATACTTAAATCATCTTTTCTCAATGGACATAAAAGGTGTGACGGGTATTCAGAGGGTGAATGCCAATAAAATAGCAGTTATTTTCAAGCAATATAATACGGCCAATAACTTTATTAATAACACTACTTTCCTCACAAAATATAACATGAAGGCATTCATACCGGCAGCGCAAATTGAAAAAACCGGCATCATTAGATTTGTTCCAACGAATATATCTAACAAAGAACTCTATACAAGACTTTCTTCAATTTATGAAATAGTGGCAATAAGAAGGTTTACAAAGAAAATAGGACAAGAGCGCATTCCATTACAGACTGTAAGCGTTACTTTTTTATCTAATGTACTACCTGATAATGTTCAATATGATCTATTCTCATATAGAGTTTTTGAATACATTCCACCATTATTACAGTGCTATAGGTGTTTTAAATTTAATCATTCAGCAAGGATTTGTAATGGTAAACAAAGATGTAGTATTTGCGGAGGTGAACACATGTATAAGGAATGTGATAAACCAACAGAAATCAGCTGCATAAATTGCAGTGGGCCTCACCTTGCGATATCTAGATTATGTCCTATTAAAGCAAAAAAGATCATTGAAAAGAAAAACAACATATCTTATGCAGGTGTCACCTCTACAAAACAAGTCAT
Source organism: Boloria euphrosyne (assembly GCA_951802675.2). Lineage (NCBI taxonomy): Eukaryota > Metazoa > Arthropoda > Insecta > Lepidoptera > Nymphalidae > Boloria > Boloria euphrosyne. The sequence continues at coordinate 9,432,667 of OX637877.1, forward strand.
CACCAATGAAACAGATTTTCCTCCACTCTCACCACCAAAATCACAACTTGTAAATAGTAATGTTATTGTAAATAAATCTATAAATATTCCTGTAAATAAGTCTGTACAAGATGTAAATAAAGCTAAAATAGTTAATTCTAAAGACCTTAAAACTCAAATAATTTCCAATAACGATGTACTTATGGCCCTAGTGCAGACGTTGGTGGAATTAGGCAATAAAGATGATAGTACACCGACTAATATTAAAACTATTAAAGATACATTATTAAAAAACTTAACATAATGGATTGTGTAGGGCCTAGATCTACACAATCCAAGTTACGTATTGCGCAGTATAACATTCAAAGTGCAAATAGTAAAAAACCTTTATTAATCCAATTTTTAAAACAACAAAATATTGATATTTGCCTTCTTAATGAGACATGGTTCAAAGATAATAATTTTAAAATACCAGGATATAATATATACAATAAAAATTCAAACAATACACATAATGGAGTTGCAATACTAATAAAACCACACCTTAAGTATAATATATTAAATACCAGATTTTATGAAGACATTCAAACAGTTGCTGTATCTGTATCAACAGGACATAGTAGTTTAACAATTCTCTGTGTATACTGTCCACCTTCAAGTGGACGGATACGAATTAATAGACTCCGTTACATTATTAATGATCTACCAAAGCCCATATTTATGAGTGGAGACTTTAATGCTCATCATATTGCATTTGGTTGTTTGTCAACGAAAAGTAGAGGTCAGGATTTATTTAATTTAATTGATGACTTAGATTTGTGTATTTTAAATGATGGTAGACCTACAACTATAAATCGCCCTAGACAAACTGCTTCTGCCATAGATGTAAGCTTTATAAGTGGCAGCCTCGCACCACTATGTGAATGGTCTGTACATGATGATACAATGGGAAGTTACCATTATCCAACAATAACAGAGATTTCATTACATATAGATAAATATCATCTCAATTCCCCTGTAGATAAGTTCATATATAAAAAAGCTGACTGGAAAACATATACAGCTCTTTCAAAAACAATGTTTAATGATTTGATACTTCAACCACATGATCCTATTTCAACCTATAATAATTTCTGTTTTCATTTAGATACTCTTAAAGAAATGTCAATTCCAAAGCTCACTAAAACAAACACTTTCATAAGCAGACCACCAGCTCCCTGGTGGAATAGTATATGTGAACAAAGTGTTATTGCTTCATATAATGCACTAAAACTATATAGAAAAGAGTCTACTATTGAAAATTATATTAATTACAAAAGAAAAGATGCCCAGAAAAAGAGAACAATTTCAGAACAGAAAAAAATAGGATGGAATAATTTGTGTAACACTTTTAATAGAAATACTCACATAAGTAAAATTTGGAATTTATTAAAAATGTTCAAAGGCATAAGACCTAAGAATAAATCATATACAAATGAGTTTATATCTCCACTCTTAAATAAATTATCAGATAATAGCAACTTAATTGAAGTAGATCAACTGAACATTCTTTTTGAAACCAACAATGATAACCCAAATTCTAAATTTTTACTGGATCCTTTTTCATGGTCTGAATTTTTAACAAGCTTGCACTCTAGACGAAATACAACTCCTGGCTTAGATGATTATCCTTACATCGTAATTAAAAACTTAGATGTATCTGCCCAAAAGTTGTTTCTTAACATTCTCAATTTGCTTTGGCTTAATAAATGTATTCCACAGTCATGGAAAACACAGTGTGTTGTCCCAATACTTAAGCCCGACAAATCTCCTGAGTTTGCTAGTTCTTATAGACCAATTTCCTTGTCATCATGTCTTGGTAAAATATTCGAAAATATGGTGAAAGTTCGTCTTGACTGGTATGTTGAATCAAAGTGTTTCATTCCACATATACAATATGGCTTCCGTAGAGGGCGTAGTAGTGCAGACAGTTTCACCTCTTTAATCTCTGACCTAAAAAATGCAAAACATAGAAAATTAAACACTGTTTGCGTATTCCTAGATGTCCAAAGTGCTTTTGACAGTGTTGATCCTGGTATACTAGTTCAAATCATGTCTAGGTTAGGTGTGCCCGGGCACTTATGTAAGTGGATTTTTAATTTTTTGAACAATAGAACAATCTATGCTAGACATAACAATATTTTATATGGACCCAAATATGCCTCAAGAGGCACAATGCAGGGTGCCACACTATCTCCATTGCTGTACAATATATACACAAGTGAAATTTGTAAATATGTAAATAATAGGAATGTAAATATCTTACAATTTGCTGATGACATTGTATTATACAGCAGTAATTACAACCTAGAGATTGCAATAGATAACATGAACAAATCCTTATTTCAACTATTACAATATTATAATGATTGTTTACATTTAAAAATTAACCCCTCTAAAAGTAGTGTTATGTTTTTTGGCAATGAAACCCCAAACTCAAATGTTATTTACAATAATGAAATTATAAATAAAGTCACTTCAAAGAAATTTTTAGGAATAATACTAGATCCAAAATTAACTTTTGAAGAACATATTAAATATATATCCAAAAAAGCTCACACAGGACTAAATGTTATCAGATCACTTTGTGGTGTAACATGGGGTGCAGATCCTAAAATATTGTCAATATTGTATAAAAGTATTGTAAGAAGTCACTTAGATTATAGCTCACTCGCTTATATGAATAGTTCTCATGTAAATAAATTAGACATATTGCAGAATAAGGCTTTAAGAATAATATCTGGTGCTATGTGCTCAACTCCCATAAGGGCCATGGAAGTTGAGACAAAAGTGATGCCTTTGATTTTGAGGCGAATTTTACTTGCTGAAAGATTCTGTCTCAAACTAATAGCATCAAATAACATTCAAATAATAAATAAAATTGTACCTTATATAGATAGATCCCCAAGAAGACCATTAACAACAGCACACGGTCTACTATGTGGTAATTCTCCAACACTGTCTGATATATTTCTGGAAATAGACAATAATTTTTCTAAAATCAGAAAACAGTTTCCATGGCCATGTTACTCTTTCTCTTATCAGTGTATTTCACATCCACTTAATGTAGTTCAACAGACAATAAACAATAATTCGGAAATGCTTCAATTTTTGGAGGAAAATACAATGTACTATGTTATCTACACTGATGGGAGCAAAACAAGTGATTATGTACATGCTGCTCTATATGATCCACAAGCAAAATTTTTCTTCAAGTTTTATTCTGCATGAACCCTGCTCTATATTTACGGCAGAGGCATATGCAGTGTATCAGGCATTAATGCATATTCGCGAAATCAATAACAATAAATGTTTTTTAATAATTTCTGATTCCTTAAGTTTGATAACAGCTTTAACTACCCTCACAGTCAAATACAAGTCTAATTATATCCTTTACTTCATTAAGCAAATAATTCACCAATACCACAGTAAAAATATCCAAATTTTCTTTCTATGGGTGCCTTCCCACAAAGGTATCTCTGGCAATGAAATGGCTGATAAAACTGCATATGAAGGAGTTAATGCTGTTGACGTTAGAAATACAATGAATGTTCCTATGTCCGATTACTTGCAATGTATTGACCAAAATATTCAAAAGTTGTGGTTAGAAATGTGGAAGAAAGATCAAGATACGAAAGGAAAATGGTATGGAAGCATACAAGAAAGCTTACCTGCAAGACCTTGGTATCATCGTATGCCAGATGCTTCTCGAGACTTTATTACTATCATAAATAGACTGCGTTTCGGTCATAATACTACACCGTCACACCTTGCTCGACTCGGCATTATTGCGAATGGAACCTGTTCTCATTGTAATTCAAGTGATGGAACTGTGGAGCATGTTATCTTTGATTGTCAAAAATTTTTGATTGACAGACTAGTGTTGGCCAGTGAACTCAGTGATGTTGAAAATAAGTGTGATTTATTGTCCCGCCCGCCGCCATTAAAACAATTGTTACAAGACGAACTTACTTATAAGCACATCTACAAATACATAAAGAATACAATTAAAACAATTTAATGGGATGTGCTCATAGACATATTATTACGTATACGAATAAATAAGAGTTGACCTAAAGGTTGTAATTACCAGGTCAAAAAATCCCAAAAAAAAAAAAAAACATTTCACACTTCACAGTAAATTAAAAATTTGCTTTTTGCACAGATATAAAATTAAATATATTGATATTTAATTTTGCAAAAATTAAAATGTATTATGTACATACTTAGTGTTATAAACTCTATATAATTATTGTTTTGCGTATCATTTTATTTACAATGCTTAGTAAATTCAATATTTAACCTTCCACTCATGATCTTTGTGTCTAAACATGAATAATCGTAAGCTTCTCATAATGTTGTGGATATTTGTGAAAATCTATTTGCCGGTGTAAATGAAGATAATGTGTATTTGATTTCCAGAAAGTAGAGGACCTGCGAAGCGTAAAGTTAAGCCAGTGGAGCCGCAATCATTATTAGATTTTGATCTTGGTGAGGGAGAGAGTTCTGACGATTCTGATTTTCGAATTGAAGACCACCCTGAAGAAAGCGACGACTACTCTATAAACTCTGATGATGATAAAAGTATGTACTCTTTTTTGTAATAATTGTATTACTTAGTATTTGAATAAGAGGAATAATCAATCAATATAAATATAAAATTATATTAAAACTATTTTTATTAAAATTTTAAGAGGCAGATGCAAATAGTGGAAGCTCTGAAGATCAATCTGAATCAGATGGTGAAGATGGATACAAAAACACAACAAATAAGCTTGGTGAAGAGATGAGTGTTACAGACCTTCTTGAAAAAGCAAAGCAGCAAGAATTTAAGGTATTTATTACTTGTAGAACAATACTTCCTTAACCCTTAGCCACCTGACGTATTTTACAGTAACACTATCTGACGCCGGTCCTGCAGACCGCTTGCGTATTTCCCGTGATAAATAAGCATTTTTTAAATTATTACATTAAATAAAAGTCACATCTGTATTTTCATTATATTTCTATTTATTATACTCTTTTAAACTATTCATAAGTATGCCTTTACTTATCAAAAATCAACACTGAACATAATCATATATATTTTAATAAAAAACCTAGAAACTTTGAAAATCTAAGATTTAAGTTGGAAATATCATTATAACTCCATAGTTTTTCCTTTTTTATGACAAGTTTGATATATAATCTTGAACTTAAAATAATTTTTGGTACAATTAGGGCACAATTATTACAAAATCACAACTCAGACATCTTCATAATTTGCAGCGACAATTAAAGAACATTTTTTTGGCTGTTGGCACAAACACATGTAAGCTGTTTTGCGTTGTTGATTAGGGTCACAGGATGAACATGTCTCACGTTTTCCAAATATTTCTGAATTTTCAGTTCTTGAAATGATGGGAATTTGATCTATTTTTAGGTATTCGACGAATGGTGCACTGAAGTACCTTTTGTAAACCACACCTGTGCATGCAGTGTTCCATATGACACCTTATAAGATCTGCTATTTTTTTAATGAAATTTAGTCTTGGCAACTTTGCCTAAGCTTGGTTAATTTTTCTTATGCAGCGAATCTGTATGCTACACGTTTACTGCAGATATGTCAAAATTCTATGAAATATTGCTATCGGCCATTGTTGATTTAATCGAGACATTGAATAAATTGCGTATTTCTGAGCTAGCATGTCAACACGCCTCTCGTGCTATTATACAACCTGATCATTTCCAGATTTTGAGTATTTCAATCAGTGGTCGTCTTCAATGATGTGATCCACTTTAACCTCTTTTACGTCACTACAATTTCCACTAGGAAGTTCTGCTATATTCGGGTTTTTCAAATTTGAATCAGCTTTCTCTAGCCATCATAGTATGTTTAATTCAGATATTGTAAACTTAAAAAACCAAAAATTGACAGTACAACTAAAATAACGTAACTACCTGACGCCGGTCTCACAGACCGCGCGCACTTCTGGAGCTGCTGAGCGAACAGAGAAAAGGGAAAAAAGGGAACAAGTACATTGACACACCATTGCGTCACGTGCAAAGTAACAGAAAAAATTGAAACAAATTCTCCAAGGTCTCTGAGGCCGGCGTCAGGTGGTTAAGGGTTAATGGACACAATTTTAGTGGTTTATATTTATATGTTCTTCAAAATGATAATTTAATGTCATTTTTTTTTATATTTCACATTATGAAGCCTACTATTTTGTTTTTCTAGTTTCCAGAATTAGCAAATGTGATGATATGTGCTGGTTGCCTTGGTTCAAGAAGTGATGATTTCAATGAGATTGTTGAATGTGATGGTTGTGGTGTTACAGTGCACGAAGGTATTATTAAGTTATATTTCTCTATGATTACATTTTATCTTAACAAAAGTTAAGTTTGTATTTTATCAAAATTTGATGAATCATAGTATGGAGCACGTACAAAAGAAAGACTTGTCTTTTTCTAATAAATTATTAATTACAGTAAAAGCTAACATGCAGTAATTTTACATGAATTTGAAATAAAATTTAAAATTAATTCTTATTTTTCCAGGCTGTTATGGAGTATCAGATGTTACAAGTGAATCAAGTACTGTCAGTTCAGCCTCAACAGAGCCATGGTTCTGTGAGGCCTGCAAAGCTGGTGTTTCAGATCCAAATTGTGAACTATGCCCAAATAAAGGTAATTTCTATTCTTTTAATATTATATGAACTTAACTATATAATTTTATTAAATGTTAACATAATGAAATAATACCAAAACTTTACATTCAATGTGATATCAAGAATTACAATAATATAACTATTTTTAATCATAGTCTAATTTTTAAATTTTGTTGGTAATCCAGTATAGTATGTTCTTACATAGTTGTAACATCAATAATATGAAAAATATTTATCAGTACTTACAAGTGTACATTTTCATTAATTTGTTTATTTCAGGTGGCATATTTAAAGAGACGGAAGTTGGTGCATGGGTCCATCTAGTGTGTGCACTATATGTGCCAGGTGTTGCATTTTCAGAGGTATGACTTTTTTTGGTAGAGTTAAACATTTAAAAAAAACTTATTCTATTAATTGTGACGGTTCTAGCTTTTGGACTTTTGTTGGCCTTATAGAGATATTTTCATTTTTTATTGTTTATGTGTGTAAGTTAGAAAAATTGTTCACATTTTACTACACTAGAATATAAAATAATGAGGAAAGAATATGTATAAGATAGAAAGTAGTATATAATGTATACAAGTCAGTATATAGTGAAGGTATAACCCTATGTTGCAGACTAATATAGATAATACTTCAAGTGAGCAAATACTAAGGTATCACACTTACTTAGTTGTGAAGCAAGTTATAGTTTGTAAGAATCAGGGTTCCTTGCAAAAATAATGAAAATGTCATCATGCGAAATGCCATCTGTCAGCCTTGGACTCGATTGAGAGGCGTGCGCAGAGGCTTATTGGTGACCCTACGCTATTAAAACTTACAAAGCCTCGATCACCGACGTAGGGTTGCCAGCCTTTATGTGTTCTATAGGTTACATTTCTGAGAGTGTGCGCAGGAATTACACGACTTAATTCCCCCATCCCCTTTCCATCATCGGACAACCCCACGAACGGCTGGCCTCCATCCTTATGTCGTGGACATTCCACCCGTCCGGACGAAGCGTTTCGCTTCGTCATTTATTATACGTGCGGCTAAGGATTGGAATAGCCTGCCTGCGTCGGTGTTTCCGTCCGATTACAATATGGGTGTCTTTAAGGCAAGAGTGAATAGGTGGCTACTGAATTAGTGCGACCCCATCTACGACTGCGTTACCACTTACCATCAGGTGGAGCGTAGTCAAGCACTAATTCTGATTTGAATAAAAAAAAAAAAGAACGTGAAAAAAAAATTGAAACTGTGTGATTAACTAGGTGAATATACATCTAAATATCCGACAGGTAGAGCGTCTTTCAGGCGTGACGTTGTTCGAGATGGCGTACTCGCGGTGGGGCGCGCGCTCGTGCGCGCTGTGCCGCGACGCCACGCTGGCGCGCACCGGCGTGTGCGTGGGCTGCGACGCCGGCATGTGCAAGACGTTCTTTCATGTTACTTGGTGAGTTTGTTTGTTTTGGTTCGGTTTAGTTTTGTTTTCAATTGCTTTTGTTTTTAATTGAAAAATAGGGTAGATGTCCCGGGACGGCCGGCAGTTGTAGGATATCTATTTAAATATTTTACGTATTAAACGAATCATATTGTAATAAAGAGTAACACTAAGAATGACAAAATAATAAATATAAATATGTAGGGACATTATTACAACAGCGCCATCTAGTTCCGTGGTAAGCTACGTTACGCGCTTGTGTTACGGATACCAGATAGATGATCACATATAAATTTTAAATATACATATTATAAATATTAACACCCATGACTGGAGTACAAACATTCGTGCACATCAAATGAATGCCCCCAGCGGGACTCGAACCCGCGACCGCTGGTGTAGAAAGTAGGGTAGTGCACTACCAACTGGGCCAAACATGTCGTCAAAATTAACAAAAAACAAAAACCGACTTCAAAACTAAACAAATCTAAACTAAAAAGTAGAAAATAATACTTTTAAGAACTTCGTTAATTTTGAAGTCGGTGCCAGCCAAGACGGATAAGCTTATCTTGCCTTTGCAAGGAACTTTCGAACGGTATTTTGATTATGTTTACAAATATTATAGATATAGATTAATCGAATATGTGTCTATTTAAGGTTATTTTGATTTGGCTGGCACCGACTTCTAAATTAACGAAGTTCTTAAAAGTATTATTTTCTACTTTTTAGTTTAGATTTGTTTAGTTTTGAAGTCGGTTTTTGTTTTTTGTTAAAAATAATTTATTTTCAAATTTTTAACGGAAAGTAGATACTTATTTTGTTTATGTACAAAAAAGAATTTTCCAAATCGGTCCAGCCATCTTCGAATAATGGGGAACATACATAAAAAAAGTCCCCAACGAATTGAGAACCTCCTCCTTTTTTTAGAGTCGGTTAATAAGAGCTTGAAAGAATTTAACTATCGGTCTATAATTACGTATAATATTGAAAGAATTTTCTTTTAACTCCTAACCGTTGAGGAGTTGTACCTTCCATCATTAGCTCAACCACAGGAGATGATGATTATCAGACGCAAATACTTGAACAGCTTTAGAAAATATATGAAAAACGTAATAAGTGCCTATAAAATTTGAGAGTTGTCTTCGATTTCCCTGGGATCCCATCATCAGATCGTGACTTGGTGACTATGGGACCAACTAGAAACTATACCCTTTCAAACAAAAAAAGAATTTTCCAAATCGGTCCAGCCATCGTCGAGTAATCGGGGAACATACATAGAAAAAAAAAAAAAAAAAAGTCCCCGACGAATTGAGAACCTCCTCCTTTTTTTGAAGTCGGTTAATAATGTAATGGCAAAATGTCATATCGTTTGCGGCTACGGCTTATGAGTCTGTTTGTTGCCTGCCACTGAACCTGCTAGTCTCCTATGTAATTAAAAGTGTCAATTGCCTGTTTTTGCGCTTTTTGTCCGTTCTTAAGAAAATCAAAAGAAATGTGAATTATGAAGTAGGTATGTTAACATATTTCATTACATATTATTTTGTTATTTTTCAAAAATAAGCGGTCAAAGAGAGGGGTTGTTAGCTGAGGCACATTCAGAGGAGGCGGAACAGGCGGACCCGTTCTATGCGCACTGCCGCTTGCACTCAGACAAGATGTTGGTAAAGAAACGTAAGAGGAATTGGCTGGCTTTGCAGTTGAGGACTGAAAAACGGTTTGAATCTTCTATTTATTATTTATTGCATTTCAAATACTTATATCTAAATGTATCTATATATTTATACTAATGAATTACCTACTGATAAAATATTCTAGAATGAGAAAGTAAAGATGGTGCAGACTTGTAAGCCCTTTTCCTAATTCATTTTCAATGAACTAGTCTTGTTCATGGATGATTGTTATCACTGCATATTATGAAACAAAGTCCTCCACCACATCTGTGTGTCTGTTCGCGAAAAACTCAAAAACTACTGCACCGATTTTTATGCTGTTTTCACCAATGGATAGAGTGGTCGAGGAAGGTTTATGTATATAACTTGTCAAGTTTTTGTCTAGTCCAACCCGCGGCTTCGCTCGCGCTATATCAAAGTAATAGTACTGGTTTTATTAATAAAAGTAAAAGTACTGTTTCTATTAACAGGAAATTGGAATTACAAAATAATTTGAGTACAGAAGAAAAGAAACGCATTCAACGCAAATTGATCAAGTATAGGAAGAAATATTCACAGCAGAAGGAAAATCGAAATCCACCGTGGGGTAAGTTGAGGGCCATTCATTTATTTTCTTTTTAATAGTTATGAATATATATATTGAGTATGCTGATCAATTATATATTTTATAGTAAGGTAGATAGCTAATGTAAAAATAGGATAAATACAGAGGATACAGCAAAATAACCTTATAATAAATTTATATCTTGAAACTGCATGCAATTGTAAAAAAACGATATTGAATATATAATTGCAGTAATCAATCTTTACAGTATACTGTAAAGAAATATAAAAAAGATAACTGTCAGCCAAACAAGGTACTATTAAGTTTCTCTCTGGCTCTTTTCAGTAGAATAATGATAGCATCTTCATAGACCCCCTACATTTTGACATTTTTTTTAAAACGTAAAATAAAACGTATGAAGCGTTAAATGTAAATTGTATTTCAGTCCCGACACAAAAAATGGCGCGAATGGTGTACAGCAGTGCTTCGGCCATGAGGAAGTTCCAAAGGAAGGCGGAATGTATGGGGGTCGACACACACGCACTAGAGTTTCAAGATGCACAGGTTATTTGTTTATTATACTATATACTAGTAAACTGGCCCGGTTCTATAGCTTGTTTTAATTTAACATGAAAAATATAATTTAATACTGATATTGTAAAAGAGGAATTTTGTAAAATGCCAAAAAAAAGTTAATTATACTTGGTTAGAAATAAATTATTTTTAGTGTGACATTACCATCTCTTTTCATTCATAAGAGGGTAAATAAATAATTTTGGCCTGGTGGGCTGTTAATTAATTTTCGCACCATTGTTATTAAATATTATAAGTAGAAGACAATATGTTTGGGAATAAATTCTTTTTTCATATGACACTATGGAACTTTTGTTCCAGATGGCAGCACTGAAGGACGTATCGCGACGCTGGCACGTCCCGCCGGCGTTTTCCGTAGAATTCGTTGGATATTACTTAGAAAGAAACACTCGTGTTACATCACTGAGGAAGTCATTGGAACGGCTTACCAAGGAGAACGAGAAGCTTGTTTTGGATGATGAGAGACTTAGGATTGAATATGATGAGGTATTTTATAATATAAATTCAATATATGCATTTATACACGTAAAAGTACACTAAACTTACCAACAATATTGTTATATCATGTCATCAGCCGTTTTTAATATCCCACTGCTGGGCACTGGCCTCCCTCAGTACAAGGGGGATCAGGCCATAGTTGGCGGACTTCACATGTCTTATGAAAACTTGCTAGGTTTTCTCAGACATGCAGGTTTCCTCACGATGTTTTCCTTAAGACACCACCATCGTAAGACAAGTGGTAATCAGGATAGAAATGATTCGCACATGAAAATATCGGAGGTGCGAAAAACGGATTTGAACCCACATCACTCGGTTATACAAGCGAGCTGCCTTATCAGCTTACCAACAGTATTAAAGAACATAGTATAAATAACTTCTAATTAACTATATGGTATTCAGAACATAAGCCTCGTAGCTCACCACAGATATAGATGGTGATGTGTGTTATAGTCCCAATATATTTATTAATTAATTTTATAACCAATACTTAGAACTAAATGGCACTACACTACGCCCATCTATTGCTATAGGTAAAATTGACTACCTGACATTGACACCTGACATTTTTCTTTAGGCGTCAAAAGAAAACACAGAGGTTCTAGCAGAGCTATCAACAACAAAACAAGGTTTACAAAAGATATACGATGCAATAATAGCAATATCGCCGAAAAAAATTATGCCGGCCATCATGGAGGATAAGCCGCTTTTAGCGCCCGTGCCTGTGCGCTCCACGCCCAAGGTCACGCCCCAACAGTTACACAAACGGTATGGTGTTTATTTGTTTTTTTTTTATATATGCAATGCACTCAAGTGCAGTTACACAGTCATGGAATTAAAGGTACTCTATATAACATTGGCTATCTGCCAGTGAAAGTACCGTTAAAATCGATTCACCTAGTTTTTGGATTAACTGATATAAACAGACCGACAGACAAAAATTTAAAACTCTTGTTTTCTTCTAAGTTACGTATATTTCATGCGCATTTAGTAAAAAGCTGTTTTTTAAACATTAAAAACAGGCTCTATTTTTATTTATCTGTATGTATATATATATTTTGTTTTTTGTTTATTTATTTTATTTTCTTGTATGTTTGTATGTACACATGTATATAAAATTCTGAATTATATGATTTAAAACGTAATTAATATTTACCATAGATGTATCACCGATATTTCAGTACTGTTACAAGTACCATAAATAAGTATATTTAGGACTATGAAAGCTTCAAGCTCAATTTAAAATAAAAATACTTAGCATTAAAATTACATTTGAAATATAGTGAAGGGTCTCAATTTAGAAATTCGTAAAACGTGGTTTACTATCGAATTTTTATACTACATGTCAGTACTTTCAATTAATATCAAATTTTACTGGCATTAAAGTGAGAACTATATTTAAAAACATATACATTAATAATAAAAAAAATATTAATTATAGTAAATTAATATATTTTCTGATAGGTGCATTGATTGCTTTTCTTGTGATCAAACTACTAATTTATACACATTACCTATTTCTTATTACATATTTATTAGTGCAATTTCAATATCAAAAACCTTAAACCAATGTTTTAAATAAATCGATATCAAAAATTTATATATCAAAATAAATATATAAAATAAATAATATAAAAATTGAAATAGCACAATAAATAGGTAAATAAATAAGAAAAGGTGAGGTGTATACATAGTATAGTGTGTGGGCGTCAGGTCCGTGCCCACCGCGGCTGCACTTAAGATGGGCGTTGGTTTTCCTCTTAGCGACAACCCGGACGCACGCCACGGGAAAGTGTTGTCCACTTCGCTAGAAGGTGGGTTCTTTATTGATTTACTTTTTGTTTTAACCGACTTTTAATATGAAAGATTTAGTTTAAGAGATTTTTGGGAGTCTATTGATTTCTTGTTTAGTCCTATATAAATTGTATGTGTGAAATAATTACAATAACCGGCAATAAATATTGCACATCGATTATTGGAAAGAAACAATCGGCCTATTTCGGTTTCGTAGAGCGTTATCTCTGTCTCACAATATCTATTTGATGTTTATCACTCGTTATTTAACTGCGGTGGAGTACAGACGCGTTCAGTCAAAAATATATAATATAGAGTTGTTAAAACCCCCAAGGAAAAAAGAGGTAAACCCTTACGAAACAGTCACGCGAAACTGTCTTTAATGTTTATAAATATTTTGGAAAAAATGAGATTGAAAATGTAGGTAAATATTTCAAGAAAGTTCAAGAGCGAATTGCAAATGCCACTGGAATCTCAAGAAGAACTTTGAACAATATATCAAACGAATTTAGTATTATAACACTTTCCACTACAATTGTGTTCAGCTAGAAAAAAGGTAGACCTATTTGTAGAAAGAGATTTTGATTATGATGCTATTTGAAGAATGGTACGATTTTCACTTACGTACCTTTAATGAACTGAGGACTGTAAAATCATTAAAAGCTAAATTATCTGAGCTTATTTATTATAATTGGTCTAAAAGACGTTGATAAAAATACTTTATGAGTTGGGATTTCGATTCTCGGACTAAAATGGAAAACAACCGAAAACTTCTTATGGAAAAGTACGATATAAGTCTCAAACGAATTGAATACCTCTACAAAATACGCAAATTTTGAAGAAAAAGTACATAAACATGATCTTTTTATTTTATTTTTCCACACTTTAAAGACAGCACTTGTAAAAAAAATATGTATTTAATTTAATTCATTTAATTCAATTACACAGAAAATTAAATTTGTTTTACAATTCCGGACTACGGATACATACCGGGCCGTTAGATTTTCGTGCGAATGAAATAACGCTCTACGAAGCCGAAATTAGCCGACGGTTTCTTTCTAAAGGTCGATGTGCAATATTTATTGCCGGGTACTATACTTATAAGGCACTGACCTCTATAATACCACTGGACTGGCTGTTCCAAGCGTTTGACAGCAATTTTTTTGTGTCCATTTGAAGCGCCACTAGCGAGAGTCCCGAGAACTAATTTTTACGTATAATGCAAATAACAGCGAGAAGTGTTTGTTTACTGTAAAGTAATTTTGCGTTTTCGTTGTTAATATAACATAAGTAGTAATTATGATGATACGGTTATTGATTAATAATAATAAAAAAATAAAAATCTTTATATCGACATCATTAGTTTTAGTACCACGAACTCTCGCTACGTCCGACAGCGGCGGACAGCGCCAAAATGGCGAATATCAAGCAGCCACAAAAGCACGTTGACAACAGCCAGTTCAGTGGTATTATAGAGGTCAGTGTTATAAGGTAATTTGTGTGAGCGGTACTAATTTATTTTACGTGAAAGGACAAAGAAACAAACACATTTTCACCTTTATACTATAAGTATGTATAATATGTGTGAAACAAAAGCTATATGAATGTATGTAAATGCCGTGTCGTGCGGCAGCGACGGGCGCGCTGGCGGCGCGCGAGTGCGCGGTGTGCGGGCGCCGCAGCGAGCGCCACCTCATGGCGGCGTGCGACACCTGCCGCCACCACTACCACCTGCACTGCCTGCGCCCGCCGCTGCAGCGCCCGCCCAAGAAGAGCAAGCTGTACGGCTGGTGAGTGACCATCTTATAAATACTTTACGAAAAGAGACCTTCCAGATAAATAAATAAAATGATAAATAAATAAATATGATGAGACATTATTACAACAGCGCCATCTAGTTCCGCAGTAAGCTACGTAACGTGCTTGTGTTGCGGATACCAGATAGTTGATATCCTACACATATAAATTTTAAATACATACATATTATAAATATCAACACCCATAACTGGAGTACAAACATTCGTGATTTGCAAATGAATGCCCCCAGCGGGACTCGAACCCGCGACCGCTGGCGCAGATAGTAGGGTCACTACCAACTGAGCCAAACGAGTCGTCAAGAAAGTTGAGATCATTCAACGATCGCTACGACGACAAAACCCAAGTTTGACAGTTGGAAAGGTGTATTATCTTGCTATATAGTATATCTTTTCGTATATTTGCTAATACTTACTACGCTCAGTATTTATTATACAATCCTGAGTTCAAGTTCAAGAAGAAGTTTTGTTTACGTCAACTTCCATATAAAGAACAAAGTTCATAGGCATATTAGAATTCTTGGTTGATATGTTTATTGATTGTCATTGTTTTATTTATTTCGATATAAAAAAAACAATATGATCTGCTGATTGTATTGTTCTTTAATAAAAATATTGTTCTAGGCAATGCTCCGAATGCGATAAAACGTCAGATTCAGAACCTGAAGTATTAGAAAAGAAAGTGCCACGACGATCTCGAATACGGTACAGCAAAGATGGCGCTATCATATCTGAGCCTCAAAGTCCTGGTTCAGTACCAAACTCTCCACCGCCCAAACCTAAAATGGAGAAACCGCACAAAATAGAAAAGCCCAAATTAAACGTCTCCTCCGAAAACATTTCACCAATAAAAGTGACGATAAAACCCTTTGAGTTCACCAGTGACGGTAATGAAAGTACCGAGATAAAACTCAAAAAGGAGAAAAAAACCAAGTCCAAGAAGGAATATGGTTCAACTTCAGGCGGCGAGAGTGAGATATCGACAAAGAAAATTCACAAACGAGCGTTTACTTCCCCAATATTAACCAACACGCCTTTAATGTCGATAACGCCAATAGTAGCAGATAGTCCAAACGATTCTCATAATGAGCACTCAAACGATTCTACAAACGTCGTTCCACCCAAAGACTCGAATTTTTACTCCCAAAATCTATCGTTCTCAGCATTATTAAACGATTCAAAGGAACGTGATAGTAAAACGATAGAGAGTTCGATAGAAAACACTTTAGCGAATCTATCGTCGGATATAGCTATGTACAAAGCGAATAGAAAGCGAAGGAAGGAGAAACACAGGTCCAGATATTCGCCGGATTTGATGCGATCGCCTTCTAAATCGCACAAGCACAAAAGGAAGAAGAAAACTCAAGATTTGGAAAATCCAGATCCGCCACATCCGAGGATTACTATTAAGGTTCGTATATATTTTTTTGTTCATTATTTGTTATATTAATATTATCTATCAAATAAATGTCAATGTAATTGAAAGGTCTAAACGTTTTTGATAATCTGTACAGTATGGGACTCAAGTAAAAGAATCTTACAAAAATCTTTTTAGGATAAGCCCGAACTTGAGGATACTCTATGTAAAAAGGCCAAAGTAATCTATATTAATATTATAAAGCTAAAATGTTTGTCTTTTCGGTAGAACGCGTCAATCTCAGGAACTAGTGGTTCGAAGTGAAGCATTATTTTAGTGTTGGATAGAAGGCCATAGGCTATATTACATGACATGGTATAATCTAATGACCCATCAGTTTTAATTTATTTATTTAAAATGTCATATTTGCGTAAGTCTAAGAAAGTGTTAGGATGAATTCTTCTAAAATATCGCTCTTTTTCAGATCAAACCGATTCCAAAGCCAGATGGATCTCTGGACCCTCAAATGTTCTACGTACCGTCAGAAAGTAATGATGGTCCACCTCCAGTTGTTATTAAGAAAATTCCTAAGGTATTTTATATTTTGTACTCGTACATACATGCAAGATATTTTTTTTATTAGTTTGTTAAAAGTAAGTGATTTTTGATATCTGGATGGGTATAATATGTATTATAGTACTACTAAAGTTGGGTTAATTATGTAACAAAAATTTTGTATTCGTCGCGTCTTTAGGACTATTGGGAAATTCAGAGAAATAATCTCTGTAAATAATAAAATTTTAAATAATAATTATAAGAAATAGGAAATCTATATTATCAGCTTTAGGAATATAATAACTCCACGTTTACTCTTTTTTTTCTTCTTAGCCAGTGGAATCAGAGGCACTTAAATCTCCGCCAACAGAAAATGTGGACCCTTTAGCCACTGATGTAAGTATTTTAAATACCTACATATTTCTATATAATTTTGAATGCTAATATTATTAAATCTGTAAAAGTTTGTTTGTAAGAAGATATGGTATTATGAAGATAATGTTACACAATATTACTTAAATTTTTTTTTTAAATATTTGTCATTTTAAATAGAACTATTTTTTTTATTTTTTTTTCTTGCGAATTTACTTTAGTATTGGTTACTGATGTTTCAAATGCTTTAGGTACAGTTCATACTTCGTACCTACTTTACGTTGATTCAGCGGGCCTAATTTTGATGCAATTCTAATACCTACATATTATTTTGATAGACAATAGGTGTTATATAATTTCACCAAAGAACAGCAGAGTTATATTTTACTATTATATATTGACATTGATATAAAAAAGTATAGATTCACTTCCTAACAAATATTTCTTCAAAAAGGGGTGTCGAAATATCACTTTAAATAAAACCAAAGAATAAATTCGAATCAAATTCGAACTTACGAAAACCTAAACCACGTAAAGTACTTTTTAAACAATACGACGTGTGTTTTGCCATTCGAAAAGCAATGAATAAAAGAAATTTTAAAAGCGCAATTCAATTTCAAATTGTGCATTTCTTTTTGAGGATACTTTTGGGACGCTATTCGCTTATCCGTAGTTTTTATATATCAATGCTTTAAGACTACTGTTACATAAATTCGTTTAAATTTAAGTATAAAATGTGAATGTATAGGAATCGAACTTGTATCCTGTATCTATACTCTGCAGTGATCATACAAATATTTTACCAAAGAACCGCAGAGTTACGTTTTGCATTATAATGATTAATACATGTGTATCGTAAGTGTAATATATATCACAATAAACCTTGCCCTTTCAAGACTTGACATATTGACGTGTTTGTTGAACATTGTAAGGGTGTGCGAACACTCGATAATTTTATATAAATGTAGGGACTTGGTCTTTTTTCTCGTACAATTTATTGG
This sequence comes from Boloria euphrosyne, assembly GCA_951802675.2. NCBI lineage: Eukaryota > Metazoa > Arthropoda > Insecta > Lepidoptera > Nymphalidae > Boloria > Boloria euphrosyne. Next base: position 9,450,954 of record OX637877.1, read on the forward strand.
TTTACTTAAGACTAGCAAAGTGTTTATAGTAGAATTTTTTTGCAAGCCGCCTATAACGCAAGAGGAAAAACCACCTGAACCACCAGTTACTATATCTAAGCCAAAGGTAGGTAAGCTAAAGGTACTATAATGTAAGGATATTTGGTTGTTAGAATATGAATCTAAGAATAATTCTTAAGTTTTTCTTTTATACCGTTACTAGCCTTTCCCGCGGCTTCGCTCGAGTTGTAAAGGCTGCTAACCAAATTCTTTTCGGCGTCCCTCCCCCCTCCCCAGCGCCGTCTTGCACGCGGTGATCATTATTTTGTTGCGGAGTTATGTTAAAAGTTAAAACTATGATATCTCGTAAGATATTCATTGAAATCAAATGATGCCAAAAGCAATTTTGGTTCAAAATTAAATACTTGTGATGAGTAACTGGTTTATTTAGGTAAGGATTAATATCATGTTTATAAAAACTCCTTCGCAAACATTGCATTGTCTTAAAACAAATTTGGTTACCATAAAAATGTTATAGCGAGTCAACCTTAAAACGACGACTTTTCTTTTGAACTTTTAAAGAGGAACAATTCAGTCATACGTGATTTTTGCATAACTTCAACCGTTTACGCAGCCCAAGTAACGGAAGCTCTCAAAAGGAATATTTTTCTCCCGTTTCTGAAACATTTTTCATTGATGCTCTGATCCTATTTATCGTAGCCAGATGTAATATAGCCTATAGTCTTCCTCGATAAACGGACTATCCAACACAAAAAGAATTTTTCAAATCGAACTAGTAGTTCCTGAGATTAGCGCGTTCAAACAAACAAACAATCAAACTCTTCAGCTTTATAAATAGTAGAGATAATAATTGTCGAAGCCGTCATTTATGCTTAACTAAGGGGACTAAACTTGGGGATCAACTAAGGAACCCTTTTTTAACGTTGAGAAATGCAATTACTCATACCACCAGGTGTGTACCATATGTGGGACTCGCCGGCTAAAAGCCAGTATTACCCACTAAAATCCACTAAAACCCAACTGACCTCAACTGTTGTAATGGGGTGTCGCAGCATCTTGTACCCATTCACCCACTGCCCCGACGGCGCGGCAGCTGCCGAAGCAGACTGCACAACCCCCCACAACGACAAGGTGCGTTGGGGGATCAACTACACAATACAATATTAAGTTTTAAATCAAATTTTGGAATTTTGATTTAAAACTTAATATTTTTTTTCTTTTTTTTTAATCTAAAATATGAATTCATCGATGAATTATGCTATAAAGAAACGAAATTGTTATTACAATCCATTTTTTACAAAACAACCTAAGTTCTATAAAAAATAATAAATGTGCGTAGATTTTAGTATTGTCTTACACTCGATCCGCGAGCTATCTTTTCAAAGAAACATTTTGTACTTCACACATTAAGGCGTTCGCTCATTCGCAAAAGGGGACTCATATTCTTTGTTATTCCATCACGTATTGTCAGTGTGTCACAAAAGCGAAGCAACTTAAATGTGCCTTTATATCGCGCCTGTGTGATCTCTCATATAAATATAGCTTATTCTTAGAATTTATGATATATTAGCTCTTGCCCGGGGTTTTGTCTATTAACTTTTTCCTATTTCTTTCAAAAGTCGTGAAACTTCGAACTCAAACTTTATCTTTGGATTAACTTAACAATAATAAATATAAATATGTTGGGAACACATAACATCTAATTTCATAGTAAACTAAGAGGCTTGTGTTACAGATACCAGATAGATAATACACTACACATATATAACATACATATTATGAATATAAATACCCATGACTAGAGTACAAGCGGGACTCGAACCTGCGAACACGGGCACAACACTACAAACTGAGCCAAAAAAATATTTGTTATACAAAGTATTTCTAGCTTGGGAAATATAAAGGAATATTCTAAATGTAATATTATTATATAGTTATTATGCGCATTTTAAAAGAACGAAGGTGGCATCGTTTTTATTTTATTCCATATAAACAAATAAAGGGAACCGATATTTCTACAACCAAATGCCAGACTATTACGTGTTGACTGTCTTCGAATAGCAACTACGTGGCATTCATGAAAGCTTTTATTTTCGATCACTACTGAATATTTCTTTGTGCGGAACATACGATGAGATGTTAAAAGTATTTGTATATGAACTTTTTCGTGACATTTACATACATAGTATGTACCAATAAATATATTTTAACTGAGGGTTATATTTTTTGACTTCAACTTGTCTATTAAATATTAATAAAATAAAAGATAAAATATTAATAATTAATTGTGTATAATAAAGTTTTTAAAGTTGAACGATCTTTTGAGTTTCAGTTTTTTTATACACTTTTAACATTTTCTTAAATAAATTAATAGTAAGTTGCCAATCTAAAAAAATGTACTATGTATTTTTCAAAATTGGCACTAAGTGATGAATTATGAGCTTGGCTGACCACCGCTTTAAATGAATTTATGGATTTCCGAGCACAACCAGCAATTCCGTCCGAGATACGTTTTGATAAACGAGTCTTTGAAATTGCAATTTAAAAACTATAGAATCGTTGTACTGAGTGCGGCACGGGAACTTCCTTATTTGAATTGCGCATCACACAGCGCTATCTTCAAAAAAATAATATGTAGTTATCGAAAACCAAAGACTATTTGGACTCAACAATATTGTAATCGATTTACGATATTACATCATACGGCTTACATCAAACTAAACAAGTCAGCGCAATTAAAAAACTGAAAAACTGAATGCGTTTCTGTGTAATTTGGAATTGTAAAAAACCCTAAAATATGTTGTGTTGTGTTAAATATGTTGTGTTCAAAATTTATACCCGGTGTCACTCTCACAGTAAATAAGACTCTCTAGCTAAAATCGTTCAGGCGAATGGCTCGATGGATTTTAGCAGAGCGGCCCAAACAATTATACATCCATACATACATACATCCATCCTCTTGAAAAACATAACCCTCCTTCTGGCGCAGTCGGGTAAAAAAGAGACCTCTAAAAAATTCACGGTAAAATACTACACGATAATGTATCTGTCATAGTTCCTTCTTTAAGATATTTTACCTGTATATTGTAAACTGTCCATACATGTACTATGTATTAATTTTTTATAATAAATCTACAAATATATTATTTACTTATAATACGTTTCACATAGCGTTCCCGTGAAAGCCGCGTCCGAAGAAGCGCAGGCGGGGGCGAAAGCGCGGTGAACACAAGTACATTGACGCCGCTAACTCACTGCGACGTTTGCAATCAGCCCGGAGATACGACGAATCTCGTTCGGTAAGTACACTTGTAAGCACTTGAATATTACTTGAACATGGTTTATTTCTGATATTAAGGTTTAGCGTAACTTAGCAGGTTCTGGATTCGATTTTCAGCAGGGGTCATAATTTGTGATTTGTATCTTGTAGTTATTCCACGACTTTAAAGCTATTTCTCTCTTTTCCATTCCTAATGAGAAGAGCGGAAAGCAATGGGAAAGTTTGAAATACATAACTGTATCTTCGATCTTCTCTTCTTCTCTTATCTTCGATATGTGATAACTTAATTTTAGGAAGATAGAGGCTTTAATTGAATTTTGTATAATTTTATTGTAGCTTTTAAGATATACTCGTTATTCGATCATTAAGTCTTAACAACGTTCCAATTTAAACTACTGTTATATTCAACCGATGTTCACTTTTAAGTAAGAATAATATAGCACTATTTGAAACAATTTCGAATTAGCCCCAGGAGCTCGAAACTACAATACAATTTAAAGTTGCAACAATGTGTCCAACTTCGCAACATTGTATTGAGTTAAACGGCAAGTTAAAAAGGGAAAAGCAAGAATTCTTTTGTTTTGTACTTTTTCAAATTTGTATTCTAATAACTTGTACAAAAAAAATGTTTTTGTGAAAATATTTTCAAGGTAATATCTTCTTTAAGTGTTTAATCTCAAATCAGATATATTTTTTATAAGAATAATAAATTAAAAACAAAATAAATCTTGCCACGTTTGTGACTACTTATATTAAAAAGAAACTTTTTTTATTGTGTAATGGGGTAATATTATTGATATACTAGTACAAAACTCAAGATGGGTACACAATTAGCGTCTTAAAATATAATTCCATATTGAATTGAGTTTTTTTCGAATCTCTTTTCTTTATTGCGGCACGGATGAAAAAATTAAACGCAAGTATTAAAAAAGTACTTACTGTATGTAGCGTGTGTAGTTTTAATTACTGTAAAACGATTAGAACTTTCGATTTTTTTATTTCATTCTTTGCTTATACTTAACGTCATATCCGCGCCACTTTTTGAAAAGATATTGGTTGGGAAATGTGTACCTATCTATGTTTTTGTATATCAACTATTACCCATGATATAAATAGGATATTTGTGCTGAAACGTATATCTTGTATGCATAGATGCGACGAATGCAACAAACGCTACCACTTTACATGTTTGGAGCCGCCTCTCAATAAAAATCCGAAAAAACGTGGCTATTCATGGCATTGTGCCGACTGCGACCCCACTGTAAGTACTGAACGTTTTGTTTTGTAAATATCTTTCTATATTGTTTTTTACTTATATATATTTCATTAAATAATTAAATGCATAGTTTTACTGAAATAATATTATGATAAGTGACTTATGAATTTTTCAAGATGCCCTTTTTTTAACCGTAAACTGATTTTTAAGTAGCTGTCTTTTATAGATACTAATAAAAGTGATTTTTACATATTTTTTCTCATCTGTAAAAATAAGTATATTATCTTTAAGCTCCTATAAAACTGCATAGAAAACTATCACGAATCTTTCCAAATAATCAAACCTAAAAGCCTTTTTCTGATAATATTATTTTAACATGTAAAATAACTAACTCGGTCATCCTTTTAAAACTGGTAAAATATTATTTATTATCCGTGAAAATCCGAGTTGCTATTATAAAATGTGTTACGAAAGTGATAAATGGAGCTTAAAGTACATAGTTTCGGGTGAGACGTGAGCTCGCAAACTAAATAATGCTTGGTTTATACTGACATGTACTGTCTCTCTAATATGTTTTAATAACGGCTATAAAATAAATTAATATGCTTTTAATATTTTGAAACAGTTTTATTAGCTGTATCTATGTATATATAATACGTTTGTACGTATATTTGTTCGTGTACTATAGAGTAATGGATTCTTTCAATTTGATTCAAATTCAATTTCAGAGGTCGGATTTATTTGAAATTTAGCCCACGATTGATGACAGTCAATTAATTTCATACCATTGAGCTTACCGACTTACTTCTTTTAACAACCTTACCTTTACGAGTACTATGAACAAAGAGTCATATGAAAAATCTCAAGTTTTCATATATTTATATATCATGACAATATATTATAATGACTAAATATTTAGTCAATATAATTAAAAATTGATTCTATTTTCTTTTTTTTTACTAAAATGATCTTAATAAAAATATTAAACAGTTCCTTAGTACTAGTCTATATATTATAGACGTACCTATAACAATTGAAGGGTTGTAAGTCTAAATGGTCTAAGTGCCAATTTAATTATTTCGAGATACAACAAAAAACATAGAAAAATTGGCTTGACACTTTCAACTTCATGCGTTTGAGTAAAATTATAAATGAATCTTTTTTTCCTTTTTCCGTTTCATTTTTTCATAAAAATATTGTTTTTAGATTTTTTGGCATTTAGACCCTTTAGATTTACAACCCTTCAATTTTGTATCACGAAGAGAGTAACGCGTTTCAAACGTAGTAACTTTCACGTTTTACTTTATTATAGAAATCAATGTTTGCCTTAACTTTAATACTATGTAAAGTTATTAATGTTCGCTATTTGTTATTCCAAAACATTTTCCCGTCGAAGTAAATTATGTTCAAATATACTAAAGCGTATTACGTTTATTTTGATGAAATATTTTTTCATTAATTGACGATAATCTTTTTTGCGATCGCAAACGCTTTAATGATGAAATATCTCGTATACGTTATAATGATTTGTTTACATATTACGCAATTAAAATGGTAACAGAATCGATATTAAAGCTATTCAAAAGTCTTAGACGACATTTTATTTTTTAATGTTAGAAACTCATTTTTTTTATATAGTCCATCAAAAATGTTTTTAAATATAAAAATACACTAATATAATAATATATAATATATATGAACCGTAAGTTCAAACGTATTGGCATAAATTTTTCAGATATGTGATATTTTCTCGCAGTAAAAAGTAAAATATGTTGACCCGGATATGTTAGATATATCATCATACTAAATTTCATGAAAATCTGTCCAGGGGTGTTACGAGTATCGATCACAAGCAGACAGATAATAATTTTACAAACTATTATATCGGTTTCTGTATCGATAATAACTAATAATAACTATTTCAATAAGATTTACATAAAAAATATTTAATCAGTTAGACTTAGAAAACTCAGTTAGACTTAGAAAACTCGAAATTTTATATGTGTATTATTGTTACTAAGACATAAATAAAAAAAAATATTTAATCAGATAGACTTAGAAAACTCAGTTAGACCTAGAAAACTCAAAGTTTTATATGTGTATTATTGTGTATATATTTAATATCTGAGAATTGATAACAATAACTTTTTTCAGGATATGGATGAGAATAACTGAAGGACTTTCAGTTGGATGTGGCATTTATTAGTGATAAGGAAAAGCGTTGATACATTGGATCTGCTTAGTTCTTTTAAAGTACTTACATGTATCGTATAGTATTTATATAAGTGAAGTATTGTTTGCTTAATAACGTTCAGTGCATTGATTTTGTGCTTCTGTGTCAGTGATACAATAAATATTATAATGTGAATTAGCGTTTTATTTTAAAACCTTTTTAATCAATATTATTTTGACTGATTTTGAAAATAACTACTACTATGAACCGAGAATTTATAAAAGTCATGGTACCTTTTTATTTAAAAGTAATTATTCTTTGTAACTTATTAAGTTCTTTTATTTACCTTTAAATTTTTATTCATTACTTGGACTAAAACGATTTAATTCTTCAATGTGATGAAAGTAGCATTTATACTTTTCTATTCTAATTCTAGATGTTTTCTGGGAACATAAGAAATAATTTTTGTTCCCAATTTAAGGAATAGGTAAATTTGAGACTAGGCCAAAAATCCATAGTAAAAGCCTTTCAACGAGCCCCATCTATTATTTTTTTCGTATATAACTTACCTTGAAAAATGATTTCTATCGACACCTTAAAAATAAAAAAATAGCATTTATAAAGTTTTAGCTAAAAATGCAAGAAAATATCCCTACTAATATTAATATTATAATGTGAAAGCTTGCGAAGATGTGTGGATGGATGGATATTACTCAATAGAAATAGAGATAGAATTTTTATACCGGAAAATATACGGGTCCTGTGGGACCGAGTTGTTTCTGTTTTTCCCTAGGGAACTTTAAAGCGAAGCGAGTTCTTAATCCTTAGTATCTTATACTAACTAACCGCCGCACTCAGAGTCACTTAATGAACCATTATCGTTCTTTAGTATGGAGATTTTCGACTTAATGGTTCATTAAGTGACTCTGAGTGCGACTGAGTAATATAGTAACGACTTACTCTCGTTTTGCGCGTGCTTAACAGTAGCTAAAGTGCCGCTTTTATTTGAATTAATGATTTTGTAAATATTTTTAACACTTGGGTTAAAGAGATTTGCAATAATAAAGGTAAGCCGTAAGTTAACACAGATTATAGCGAGTTTGCTCAATATCCTCTTGTCATCGATATATCGTTCCTTCATTAAACCCATTTGTAAGTTTTGTGCTAATGTCTAAAGTTTAGCACATATTTAATGATGTTTATGAAGAATTTGTACATAAATGTGGTAAGTTAATATTAAATTCCATTTAAATTTTAATTTGGTCGCGCAATTAGGGCGCTATCGACTCTTGAATACCGAAAGTTTGACTTTCTTGGCCCAGTTATGGCGATATACAAAGGCTGGGGAACGAGTAAAATATAGGTATTGGAAGGTATTTACGAAGTTATATCTATAGAAAAAGTTGCTTGTCTTGACTGATAAAGTATATAAATTATATAGTAATTATATCCACTGGGGGATGGACACGTTTTACAGCATATTCCATAATTTTATTATTTTAAGTGTTTTTGTTTGTTTGTTTGTTTTCTTGTCTTTCTTTTACGACGAAACAGAGTGACGTATTGGCGTGATTTTTAGTTGGAGGCTGGCATAAGCTTTTTATCGCAGGAGATTATCTATAACTGTTAAAACGTATAAAGGGAGCAAAGATAAGTCGGCTAGTAATTTTACAATTGCTAAGGTTTTCTGAAATTTAAACTAAGAGTAGAAAGAATTAACAGATTTCACACGAAAAATATCGTTTCACTCTTGCCTTAAGTAATTCTCATTGATAACAAGTCTCCTATTTTAACTTCTTTATTAGCTCTATTATTGAGTTCAAAAGGACAAACCAACATGCTATTGTTTTACATTTTATGTATTTAATAGTTTCAAGAAGGTATATTTAATATCTTAATTTTTGTTATAAATATATTTTTTAGTTAGTAATTTAATTAAAAATAAAAAATATTTTCAATTACGAGATATAGTTTATCTTTACGCACAATGAATATACAACCATGCTAAATAATAAATGCGAATACCTAACAAGAGTGAAATTTTTCCATTTTAAACAAAGATTTTAGAACGATTTGAAAATGTGTGAAAAGTCCGTTTGATTAGGTCGTTACCTAACGCGGTTACATGCCTGCGATGCAACATGAGTGAGCAGTGAGCACTCATTTCTGAACGCTTGAAAAATTGGAAATCGATTGAGCTAGAATGAAAGAATAAAAGAGATTGCATTCAAATTTGGCTCCAGGCTTCGTAAAATAGTAGTCAGAAGTGAACTCTTAACTGTAATATAAGGCCTACTTTTAAGTCTATTATTATTTGGAATCTAAATTGGAAGTAGTTTTTTTTATAAAAATTAAAATCCGTTATTGGAAGTATCGTGAGTATACCTTTGTATTGATTTTTAAGTTTGTGAATAGTATGTCGATTAAGTTCTAATATAATTTCTGAACAAATAATTAGTCTGAAAAAAAGTAGACCCCAAACCATTAAACCTAACAGGCCGAAAAAAAAACAGAAAAGGTAACCTCTGGGTGCTTTAATCAATAGTTTCTTATATAAAATGAACAAGCAAAGCAGGCACATGTCTTATAACTCCATCATCATATAATTTTCAATCTTGCCTTTTGGCCAATATTCTATATATTTTAGATTCTATATTATTAGATTTAGTAGCGACGTTCTTGGTTCAATATCCGTGTCTAAAGCTATACCGGTCATATAATAAACTATCAACTGTTTTTGGCTGGATTTATGAATGTCATATCTTAAATTTTTCCTTTTAGTTTTCCTTTTTTTTTTTGAATAAATAATATTGAACTTACTGGAATGATGAAAGCTCAGTCATAAAATCAGCATTCGTACTCTTTCTCATAGATAAAATGTAACATGCTCTAGATTGGCTTAGTTTTAAGAAAAAAGTTACTAAAGATTTTAACAGAAAAATAATATAAAGCAGGTATATAATAAGCAACTACTTGTCATCATAGAAAATAATAGTTTAACTTAAAAAGTGTCCAAAAATTTTATTGTATTAAATTTCGCTAAAAAGCACTGTATTTATATCACAAAAATAACAACAACCAGTTTTCTTGCAAAATTAATTTAAATATTTTCTACCAATATTTACTTAAAACGGTGAAGCTAAAGCGTGTGTTTGCATTTAAGCTAACATGTGACCGAGAGTGTATACAAGCATATTATATTGAATGTACGAGTACATTGTACATCTCACACTAAGGACAAAACAATGTATGTATGTATGTTATCGACTGCATAACACTATATTTTGGCCAATTTCTCATTGGTTTAATTAACTTTGTTCTTGTATATCTTATAAACTATTCGTTATATTAGCTACAAATGATGTAAAAAACGTGAAGCGTAGCTTTTGGAACAATTTTGTATAAAATGTATCTTTTAACTTTGTAATACAATATTATAAAGAACTTGTGTACCTATTAAAATATTATACGCAATATTAAGTGTGGTTTCAACTAAGGCCATATCAGTCCCGTGTTCAGACTGAGAGTAGGAAATGAGCAACATTTTCCTTACTAAGTAGCGAAGCGCATTCTATATTATAGGTACTAGCAGCTTATACTTGCTTTTCTTGGGCGCGTACCTGTTGATGGACAGTGTAGGGGTACATAGAGGACGGACATACAAAGAAAAATTCGTTTTTACCACCCAGGCATCTTCACCGGCTCAAATCACAATCGGATGAACTGTTTAAGAAAAAGAAATTGTTTTAAATTATTGTACTCTACAAATATAAAAAAACATCAAATTTTATTTACATACTAACATAGTAACGTAGATATAATATAATATTCGTCGTAAAAATTCGATTTCATTGAGATTTGATTCAATTCTATGAAACGTACCTAATAGTCTGTATTTACGACTAGCAATCTTATATGAAGTTGACATATAACCACGTCTAGTAAATACAAAGCCCCCATTGAAATTAGGTAAGGTAATGGAAACGGTAGCTAAATTACATCCAGCCCACTGACGTCGTTGTAGATTAAGAGCTGGACGTTATTGTGCTGGGATAATTACCTGGTATTGCATTGTTATAGTCCTTATATGAGGGTTTATGTTCACATTTGAATACACTCATTATCATATAAATTTAAACACCATAGTTCAATACAAATAAATGTTAAAGTATTTATTCAGCCCTTTTTAACATACGTTTTCTTAGACACGCAGGTATCGTCACATTTTCGTTCATCGTAAAATACTACAAAGTAGAGTACATACATATTACAAATATAAACACCCATGACTGGAGTATAAACATTCGTGCTCAACAAAGGCCGCTTTAGTGCACCCGATCCCAAAAAAGGGCAACCGCTCGGATCCGTCCAATTATAGGCCAATAGCCATTACCTCCTTGCTCTCCAAGATAATGGAGACCATTATACACTGCCAGCTCCTGCGGTACCTAGAGGAGCACCGGCTGATTAGTGACCGCCAGTACGGCTTTCGTCGAGGTCGCTCAGCCGGTGATCTTCTAGTTTACCTGACACATAGATGGGCAGAAGCAGTTGAGACCAAGGGGGAGGCGCTTGCGGCCAGTCTGGACATAGCGAAGGCCTTTGATCGGGTATGGCACAAAGCGCTTCTTTCGAAGCTACCTTCCTATGGGCTTCCCGAGAAATTGTGCAACTGGATCACCAGCTTTTTGGCAGATCGGAGCATCAAGGTCGTTGTCGACGGTGCTTGCTCTGATCCTAAATTTGTCAATGCTGGTGTACCACAAGGCTGCGTACTCTCTCCTACTTTGTTCCTTCTGCATATCAATGACATGTTGCAAATCAACAACATTCATTGCTATGCAGACGATAGCACTGTGGATGCCCTGTACACTGGCCGCGCTAATATTTCTCGGGAATACGTCGACGAGTGCCGGAACAAACTTGTGTCTGAAGTCGAATCTTTGTTAACCAAAGTCTCGGATTGGGGTCGACGAAACTTAGTCCAATTTAACCCCAAAAAGACACAAGTTTGCGCGTTAACCGCTAAAACAATGCCGTTTGTCGTAACTCCTCAATTTGAGGACACTCCCCTGTCTGCCACAGCCAGTATCGGAATACTTGGCGTCGACATTTCGAGCAAAGTCCAGTTCCGTGGTCAATTGGAAGATAAGGCCAAATTGGCCTCAAAGAAGCTTGGTGTGCTCAGTAAGGCGAGACAGTACTTCACGTCTGGTCAGCGCCTTAACCTCTATAAGGTGCAAATTCGGCCGCACATGGAGTACTGTTCTCATCTCTGGGCAGGAGCTCCCCAGTACCAGCTACTTCCATTTGACCGCATTCAACGTAGGGCGGTTCGACTTATAGACGATCAAGCTCTCTCCGATCGGCTTGATACTTTAGCTCTGCGTAGAGATGTTGGATCACTCTGCATCTTCTACCGCATTTATCACGGGGAGTGTTCTGAGGAATTGTTCGAACTGATCCCGGCCGCAGAATTCCATCATCGGACATCGCGCCAAAACCGTAAATTCCACCCACACCACCTCGATGTCCAGCGTTCCACAACAGTGCGATTCCTTAGGCATTTTCTGCCTCGCACAACCACTCTGTGGAACCAACTGTCGCCGGCGGTCTTTCCGAACCGTTACGACCTGGCAACCTTCAAGAAGAGAGCGTATTCTTTCTTGAAAGGCCTGCAACGCATTTGCAAGCCCTGTGGTGTTGCAGATGTCCATGGGCGGCGGTGATCACTTACCATCAGGTGAGCCTCCTGCCCGTTTGCCCCCTTTGTCCCATAAAAAAAAAAAAAAAACAAATGAATGCCCTCATCGGAACTCTAACCCGCAACCTCTGGCGCAGAAAGTAGGATCACTACAGACTGAGCCAAAGGTCGTATCAAAGATATATTTTCGAGTAAATATAGGGAAAACTTAAAATAGCCTTGTATGTGCGGTTCAGACTGAGCGTGAAATCAACTTTGTAGGGAGTGAAGCTTGATAAAAGGAAATTGTTCCTTCAAGATTATAACGTCTTGACTCACTGTTTCGCCAACTTTTCCTTTGACTTGGAATATTTAATGTATACACAACTTCTGTTAAGACGCGACGGAATTGCGAAATGAACAGTGTAGTAATTAATGTTAACTTCAAACTAAGATTGTGTAGTCACTTAAGTTGTAGGGTTTCTTTATTTTAGTACAAAGGAACAGATTGATATTATTTATAGTATTTTTTTGGCTCGTCTATCTTTTTTTAATAGTAGGTAAAATTCTAAGTCGAATCTGTGCCTTAAATATTGTGCCTGTATAAAATATTTGGAAAATATTTATAAATAGGATACAGAGGTTCAGTCTATATTTTATAGAATTTTTGTGTCTAAGAAGGTATCACTAGAAAATCACTGGAAAATCACATTTTTTATGAAATTTAGTATATTGTTAGATAGTTATCTCAATCAACATTTACCTTCCACTTAGGATACATTTTAAAATACGGGAATATATCTCATCTTTAAGAAAACACTAGCCGCATATACCTACCGCATATAAGTACTCGTAGTTGAAGGAATGCTTGTTTCGATTTAGCAGAGATTGAATTTGAAATTATTTTCTATCAACATAAATTAACGTACAGTACAAAATTACTTCACGATGGGTGCCAATTAGGTTCCTGCAATGTCCCGTTTCTCTGCACTGTGGCTTAAACGAAAAACATCTCAAAAAACAGTAGTCACAGTCTAAGCCATACATGCCAGTTTTTGGGTGAATAATGAATATGTCCAGGATAATCCTATGGGAAGATCAAGCGTCTCTAATAATCGCATGCTTCTATTAAAATACTAATACACTGCAAAAGTATATTAAGTATTTAGTGTAAATGTAAACCTACGTGCAGGAAACGACGCCAGCCGCGGATATGACGGGTGTCAGGATGTGTTGATTTGGTACTTACGTACTAATGATGACACCCTTTTATTTTTTCTATAGATTTGTGTGAATGTGCTTATATCGTAAAATCTTAAATCGAAAATTAATAATAGGTTCATAAAGTTAATTTTAAGAATGTTTCTTTCTAGGTTGGTTAGGTTAGGTTAGATATATGACCACAATATCGCACGAGCCGAGCGAGCGCAGCGAGCGTGCCGCGGCAGCGGCCGGCGAGTGCCATACTCAAAAATTAATAATAGGTTCATAAGGTTAATTTTAAGAATCTTTCTTTCTTGGTTGGTTAGGTTAGGAATGTAGATGCAAATTGGCGGCATTTAGAAATTGCCGCCATATTTATGACATGTCTATGGCACTCGCCGGCCGCTGCCGCGGCACGCTCGCTGCGCTCGCTCGGCTCGTGCGATATTGTGGTCATATATCTAACCTAACCTAACCAACCTAGAAAGAAAGAGTCATAAAATTAACCTTATGAACCTATTATATGAAAACCCAAAGAAAATAGTTTTTTACGATATAAGCACATTAAAAATAAAAGCAAAATAAAAGTGTGTCATCATTAGTACGTAAGTACCGTTGATTTATTTATTTATTTATTTATAGGTTGCTAACAGAGCATACATTCATACAAAAGTAGGTGATATATAACAAGAAAGACAAAAATACTAGACTAAATGATGCCCTAATTAAAAGCAACACTGCATTCCTATGACATGACAACATAAATAAAAAAAAAACTTATAGAATAAAATAATAGACTGACATTAGTAGGTAAGTAAAAGTTAAAAAAAAAATTAACAAAGTAGGTACCTTCCTATAGACAAAAACAAAAACATAAAAATGCAATTTACTTCTATATAACATATAGTTTTAATTATAACTAATTAAATTAATGAAGTTTAAATTTAACAGTTTTCTTAAATTTATATAAAGAATCAGAGAAGATATCAATATCATGGCTTGTGCATAACGTCTTGTGAGAACGTATAATTCTGTTCAGAGGCGCATTATGACCCAGGTTGGTTTTGCATAGTTTTTCGCGAAATAATGTAATATTATTAGGTCTGGGTAGTCTTGATGGTATAGCCAAGTCGATTTGGGATAATAACCATTCCGAGTCAAATATGCCTCTTACAAGCTTAAACAGAAAAAGGTTGTCAAGCAAATGTCTTCGATCAGAAAGGGATTGCATTTTAAAGTGCTTAAGTCGGTCCTCATAACTACGAATAGATTGATTGATCCCACTATGATATGAAATGTGCCATAAGAACCGCTTTTGTACGGATTCTATTCTTTTTTTGTACTTATTATAGTGTGGATTCCAAACTACGCTACAGTATTCTAGGATGCTACGAACTAGTGCATTATATAAGCATATTTTAGTATCTGGTTTTTTAAAATCTTTACAATTACGGAGAAGAAATCCAAGAGTTTTAAGTGCTTTTTTACAAATATTATCTATATGCTTATCAAAACGTAACTTTGAATCAAGGATTACTCCAAGATCATTTGTATGCATAACTTCGCTCAATTGTATATTATTTAGAAGATAAGATCCCTGTGACTTACTTTGACTTCTAGAGAAGCGAATAAAATTACATTTATCAGTATTTAACACCATACCATTGATGGTACACCAAGAAGCTATACGGTTTAAATCGCTTTGCAAAAATAATACATCATTGTCATTATGAATGCATCTAGATATTTTTAAGTCATCAGCATAAAAATAGTAGTCGGAATATACAAAACTATTGCACAGATCATTAATAAAAAGATTAAAGAGTAAAGGACCAAGTATAGAACCTTGCGGGACTCCGGAAGTAGCTGTAAACGGAGAAGATTTATAACCATTGACAACCACAACTGATGGTCTATTAGAAAGATAAGATTTAAACCAATTCAGCAGTTGATCAGCAAAACCATACATAGATAGTTTTTGAAGTAGGATTCCATGATGCACCTTATCAAAAGCCTTACTGAAATCAGTATATATGACGTCAACGGTTTGCCTAGAGTCTAAGGCAGCTGAGAGTTTCTCCACAAAAGTAACAAGATTAGTGCAAGTGGATCTGGCTTTTACAAATCCATGTTGATGAGGAGATAATAATGTTTTACAATGCCAATAAACTACCTTGTAAATAAGTTTTTCAAAAGCCTTAGCGAAAACAGGAAGGATGGAGATAGGTCTATAATTCTTTATCAACTCCACTCTACCGCTTTTAAATATTGGGATAACTAACGAGTTTTTCCATAAAGATGGAAAAGACCCAGTGGCAAGAGATTTGTTGTAAATCAATGTGAGAGGGAGAGAGATTGCTGTCGCACATTTAACTGCAAATAAAGATGGTATACCATCCTCTCCTGCACCTTTGTGAGGGTCCATTCTTTTTAAAACATTCAAAGTATCTCTAATTGTGAAGGTTATATTACTAAGGAAATTATAGGACACTGTACACTGCCTATATGGTTCATTGTGATCAGAAGTATTTTTATTGTAAACAGAAGAAAAGTGACTCGCAAACAGATTACATATATCGTTTCCATGCGTCACAGTTTTTGAATCAAGACTCATTTCATTCGGATATGAGCTCTTTTTTTGCTTTTTATTTTTGAGAAAAGTCCAAACCAGCTTAGGATTATGTTTGAAAATGTCTTCAAGCTTAGATATATAAGCTTTATAAGAATTTTTCAGGATATGTTCACACCTTTTCCTTAGAAGTTCAAAGGACAAAACATCAAGAGGATTTTCATTAAATTTTATGAGTTTTAATCTGAATTTGTATTTTTCTCGTAGTAAGTTGATAAGATTTTTAGAGAACCATGCAGGATACTTGTGACTGCGTGGTTTAGACAGTGGTACAAATCTACATATTAGTTTTCTGAGGTGACAATTAAAAATTGAAAGCATTTCATCTGCTGTTGTGCAATGTTCAAATAGTGAATTCCAGGAGATACTCTTAAGTTCTAAAATAATATTATTGAAGTCAGCCTTAGAGAAGCAAAACCTAGGTGCATTATTAAATTGCAAACATTTTTCGTAAATAAACTTTAACGAAAATTGTAGGGGAGGGTGGCATTTATCAATTATGCTCAGAGGATCCCTACTTTCATCAACACTTGAAATATCGCAATTAGTAAGAATAAGATCTAAGATTTTGATATTGGAATTAAATACATTGTTATATTGCTTAAGTGAATTAAGTGTAACAAAGTCAGATATCATTTGACTAAATAAACTATTGCTGTAAGCGGGCTGTAGGTTTTCCCATAATATATTTCCTAAGTTAAAGTCTCCTACTATTAGTTTATTTTTAATATGACATGTATCATACACACGGTTGGTATTGTCTAAGAAGTGTTTCAGAATATGTTTTTGTATAGGCGGAGGTAAGTACACACCGCAAATTAACAAGAGTTCAGGCTTCCCTACATCTTTAGTTAATTCCACACATACCCATATATCTTCACATTTAGATTCAAAACTATCCATTCGATAGGATTTTATATTTTTATTCACTGCAATTAATATACCACCGCCATTTTTTTTATTGTGAAAGCTACTCGATTCACGATCTCTTCTATACACATTAAAACGATCGTCAAATAGTTCAGAATCGAAGACATTGCAATTTAACCATGTCTCACTCAAGATTATAATATCATGATTGCTACAAGCTATATTACTAAACACGTCAATTGTTTTTGTTCTTAAGCCTCGAACATTTTGGTAGTACAAATTAAGACTATTGAATTTGATGTAGTATTACAAACACATTTTTTATAACTTATTAAGATTTAAGACTATCAAGAACAGATTTATCTTTAACGAAAATAAATTTACTTTCCTGAGATTTCCTCAGGAAGATTTTACCATCACGGACCCAGACGAACTTATAATTAAGCTCTTTAGCCTTAATTCGTGCCGCAGCGTGGAGACCTTTGTTTTCTGGTGTGAGATTATCCACAACATAGATGGGGCATCTCTTTTCGTCGGCAATACCAAGATGACTAGTACAAAGCTTGTCTTTAGGATTGGCTTTATTAAATCTAATACAAGCTGCTAGAAATGTATCTCTAAGTCGGGGACTGCTAAAACGTACTAAGATGGATCGAGGGCGGGGGTTGTTATTGTTTAATTTAGCAATTCTTGAGCAGTAATGGATGTCTTCATCTCTAACAGGACATTTTATCATCTTACCTAAATTTTGTACTAAATTTATCAGTTTTTCGGTTTTATGTTCAGGCACGCAGTTTATCTCAATATTACTGGAACGGGATTGTTGTTCTATATGACGCAAACGAGCCAATAATTCGTTAGTAGACGTTCGTAATATGTCATTCTCTTTCTGAATTGCAGTAACATGATTGCTGCGAAGGTCACATTCTTTCTTAAGTTTATCATATTCTTCACTTAAGAACGTAAGGGACTGTTCAAACGTACTGATTTGTGTTTTAATTTCTACTAATTGGTTTTTCAAAGCGTCACGTAATTCTTCACGTATTATCTCCCTAATGCTTTCTGGAGAAACACATGTACAACGTGTTGTATTTCGTGTAGATTTCGATCGTTGCGTAATATTTTCACACTCTAAAGCTGACTTGGGTATGGATGGAACGGAGCGTATAGACGTATTAGAATTATCGCCACTTTTAGGTTCATTACATCGGCAAGAAGGGCAGACCCAGTTTGCTTTAACTACATTAGAGAGGCTATTAAATTTCTTTAGTGTATAGTTTAAGCAAGCGTAGTGATATTTATCCGTGCATCGACTACATTCCATAAAGTCAGAGGTATCTAAGGCTTTCATGCAGCCAGCGCAATCATTTAATGCCATAGTTGACTTATAAATTATAATATTTAAAAGTTACAATAATGCAGAAGATATTATGTAACGTTGTCTCAAATATTGATGATAAAGTTGAAAACTGTTAAAGCCACTATTGTACGTGAAATAACTAATACACTGTATTATTAATAAGTAAACAAAACAATTTGGTCATTTGGTTTGCGAAAAATACTAAAATATACTACAAATAAATAAAATATTTAATATTGAAAATAAGATAGATGTTGTCACTTGTAAGTCACCTGTCACTTATATAGCGTATAGCGTATAGATATAGCGTACGCTCGTCGTTCCTTCGCATTACTTTGACATGGAAAATAACATGCATCATTTTATAACATCGTAAGCTTTTAAAAATTTTCACAACACTTTTTTTAAGTAGTAAATTTAAGTTGTATTTCAGGATTTAATTAATTGTCTAGATTAGATCAGACTAAAAGTTTGATTAAAATTAGTTTGAAGCAAATTTGGTAATAACCCCCCAATTCGGTTTAGTTAAAATGTTTTATTGCTTAAAAATATATTTCGGAAAAATTGAGGTCAATAGCTATCAAACATAGGTACACTACATATACTTAATAACAACTCACATTTTAACTAAAAATACCTATGAAAAGTAGAACAGTCTAGTATAATTGTTAATGAATTCCATTAAGCTTAAAAGCATAGTTTCGAAATATTGTGAATTCGCAAACAATTTTTTAGAGTTAGCAGCGCATTACTAATCATAATTAGTGCTGCAGAAAGCTGTTTGCTCGTTAAGTGTTGTAAGCAGGTCTTTTTAAAATTTTAATACCTTACAGCAATACGAAAAAGAGAATTGTAATTAAAACGTAATAAGAAAGCCGGCTGGTTGAGATTTTGTGTATTTTAGATTCTTTTGAAGTTCCTAATTATGTTTATTTATAGTTAGGTATATTTTGTGTTTTATTGTTTGTTATCTATATCCTTATAATTAGAAGTGAATCTTTGTGAATCTTAAATGTGTTGCTTAGCGCAAAATTGAGTATAGCTGGACTAATCCAGTCGTTAAAGTCTGGTGAAGGCTTTGTTGTAAATCATGGAAAAATTTCAGGATTAAAAAATTTATGTTTAAGCCGTATTTTTCTTTTGTTCATTTGTTTGTACATATCTATTATGTCCTTAGTTTACGTTGACACACCGACGACAACAGAGGAACGGATTGGAATATTTTTTGTGTAAGTATACCTACATAAAATATAGTCTAGTATTTCAATCTAATCGTTAAAACATACGGTCTAGGTCAGGGGTCGGCAACCTTTTGAGTCGGAAGAGTCAAAAATTACAATTTACAAATTTCAAAGTTTTTAAAGAGCCACAAACTTTTTTTCTTGGCAACCATAAATAGTATTTGCAAAAATAAAGGTTTTTCATAAAAAAAGTAATCTATTTATTCTTTTTTAACGTCCCACTGCTGGGCACGGGCCTCCCTCAGTACGAGGGAGATCAGGCCATAGTTGCTAGGTTGTTTCAGACATACAGGTTTCCTCACGGTGTTCTCATTCACCGTAAGACAAGTGGTAATCAGGATAGAAATGAAAATATTCGCACATGAAAATATCAAAGGTGCGAGATCCGGATTTGAACTCGCATATCTCGGTTATTCAAACGAGCGCGTTACCACTGGGCTTTCTATTATTACTTTCTAATTATTAGATAATGTATATATTGTATTATTAGATAATCGCTTATTAATTAAGTAAAAAATTAAAACAATTAAATATTTATTTACATTGTAAGTCTTACAACACTAACGTGTACTTTAATATGACTTTTGAATGTTTTTTATTTATAAAATAAATATAATTTGCGTATGGAACTAAAGAGCCGCAGCTTCACATCCAAAGAGCCGCATGTGGCTCGCGAGCCGCAGGTTGCCGACCCCTGGTCTAGGTGAGTCGCTAATATACAATGTATATACATTACATCACATCATCAAACATATTAATCTGTCATTATAAGTTACATATTATTTACGTACGTATATTTGTTACAGTTATAACCCGTTCGTTACAACCCCTTTTCTCTAGTCAAACTATTTTTACGAAATTCCTGTGTTAAAACTAAGTAGAAATGTTTAGAAGATTGGAACAAAATATGGAATTCTTCACAAATAACGTTACATACTCGTATGTATATACTTACTGATATAAAGATATACAATGCACATAAAGCGAGGCAAATGTAAACGAATTAAAAAAAAAAAGTTAGATTTGGGAGTAGGTGAGGAAAACATGTTTTATTTATCAGTTGACAAATTAAACATAAGGGAACCTTTTAGTTTCAAATGAAAGTTAAGCACTTATTATTATTGAAATAGCTACTAAGTTTAGTATAATATATTGTGCCGGACGCAATGTTAGTGAACGGAAAAGTACCTACTTGAGTTATTGTGTACAAACTTATACAAGAGCCACTAAATCTTGCACACGAAATTTTGGCTTCTTTGTCAAAGTTACCAAGTGGAGCGGATAAACAATCTCTGTTAAAGTTTTAGTTATGCTAAGGACTAGAAACCTGAAGGTAAACATAAGTCGTGTAATAGAACAATAGAAATTATAAAACTTTATAGGGAATACAAAAATACTATAGTAAATGTATTTTTGTATTAAAAAGTTAAATTCTTTGAAAAAGTACCTATAATCATTAAATATTAGGAATATTATAATAATTGAATTCAAGTTAATATAGGTATTATTGCTACTACTACATATTTATAAATTTACTACAGATATATTTATTTAGCTCGAGTCTAAGGACCATGTAAGTACATGAACTTGAGAAAACGATTTTTAAATAAAGACAGATAAGTAACTAAGTAAGATTAAAGATACCCAGTTCAATTTTATTTTAATGCTTAGATTTGTCATAAGGACAACTACGACATTGGCGAAGTAATCTGTGCTCAACTGGCACGCTTTGAAGCCATTAAACAAGAGAATTGAAGGACAACTACAATAGCTTAATTTGAAATACTTAGTCTTTGAAAGTCGTTTTGAGCTCACAAAGCGATGGTAAATACAACAATAAACTGTTGAATCGCTTTTTCAACAAACTGGCTATCTTTCACCGCACCCGATATTAAATTTATAGCTCTTGGTATTTTTACTACTTCATATTCCGTTATAGATAAAATTATTTTGAAATTTCTTTTTTTATGAGTATTCTGTATTAATAGATAAAAATTATATAATAAAGTATACCTATAGCCTATATATCTGTATAAACTTATACAGATATATAGGATTATCTTACATTGTAAATTTTTGAAAAATATTCTTAGGTAAATTTTAATTAAAAAAATAAACATAATATTTAAAATCATTTTTCATATATACTCGTAGTTATGATATTTTATTCTTAAAATGTACAAATATAAAAAGAGAAATGACCATAATTAATAACTTAAGTAATATGATAATATTTTTACTTAACACTGGGCGTGGAAGCTTATAAAGGTAATAGCAACTCACCTTCGCCTCGCTCGGGTTCGTTCCAGGATACGTGCTTAATTTTCCGAGAATCGCACTATTTCCAAGATAAAAAGTAACCTATAATATGCTATTCCATACTATGATCTATTTCTGTGCCAAATTACATTTAGATGCATCCAGCCTGGCGTGGTGAACAAACTATCCATCCATCTAAACTTTTGCACTAATAATAATAATTATGGATTTTTCTAATAATCTGATGATGTGTATAGTTACATTTATTTAAAAGGGTCCCCTATCTTATAAGCCAAATCATGTACATACTCGTATATGTAAATTAGGTAGCTCTAGACTTTCATAATCGTCTAAATTGTTAAAGTGATTGGACTTAATTTATAACGCTTAGTAGTAAAACAAAAGTTCGCTAAGAAACTTAGTAAACTTTGCTCTGCGTTGTCTTGTAACAACGTTGTAAGTGGGTTTTATCATTTGCCTTTTCAGTTATTTTCTAGTACATTTTATTATTACTTTGTATAATAATTAAGAAACGTATGTAAATATGTAAGAGTTCAAAAATTCTATGCTTCATTCAATTGATACTTGGTATTTAACTCGTAAGTAATAAGTATAAGAGATTTTCTTTTAGAACTAAGTTTTTTATCACACGTCGAAAGCTAGATGAAAAGTGTAGTATTTTCATCTTCACGACACTTTTTAGTATTTACTTAACTCACCCGCTGCGATATAATGGTTAGTATAGTTAAATATTAATAAAATAAATATTATATTTTCCTTTAGTAAAAAGTATCCTGTTTCGTGACCCGAAAAACCAGCTATCACGATTTCAAATTTTATTAAAATCCGTACAGTGGTTTTCCCATAACCCGTTCTTAGCAATGGCAGTATAATAAAATTTTCTTTAAATATACTGTGTACTAATTACTTAGTCAGAATTATATTATAATTGTCTAACTCCTCATATCATATCGTTCCCGAGTAATCGTAGAGTATAGTAAGGGAGTTTATGTGGTAGTATAAGTGCAATCCTATGACGGAACTACATATACATAATATATTGATGTAATGGACATTCGTTTGAATTGGTAGCCTTTTTAATTCCAGGAAATCATAAGTGTTCAGGAATATATGTTATAAAAGGTGTGTGCTCATTAACGTTGCTTAATGTTTATGAAAACAAAGCAATTGTAATAATTTTAATTAGCTAATATACCAGCCAAGAGCAGAGAGTAGAAGAAAATTTGTTTCCATTACATCTCTCTATTTATTTACTTCTATTCATTGATTAAATCTTGTACCTTAGATACTTAGGTCAAAAGCTTTTTTTATAGAGTTCCAAATTTTTTTTAAACTAAGCTCACGTAGAAAAATATTATGGGTCCGAGAATAACATAGGTTACTTATTATTTTTATTCCGGTACACAGTACAGTTCCTATGGGAAATAAGTCAGATGCAAAAACTTACGGACATCTCAAATAAATATAAACTTATCGTCAAATAAATACAACTTATAATAAATATTTCAAACAATTTTTATCATTCTATAACTTTAACATTTTTCTTAAATGTTATTACCTAGCTTTTGGTTTTCCAGAACAAATTCCTTAATGTGGCAAAGTTTGTTTATCTGAAGAACTTTGCTTCTTTGAGTTTAAACGAATGTTGGCTTTACCTCACGGTTCATTATAAAACGAAATCTAATGAAAAATATAAAATGTATAAGAAATAATATCTTACATTTTATAAATCTACTTTTAAATAGACTAACAACAAATAACTAAATGATAAACGTCATTATAGTAATTTCAACAACTAAGCGAATAATATGAGTAGACAAATATAATTGTACAATATTCGTCCGCAAAAGCCTAAACTAATATAAGTAATAATTTCCTTGAAATGGTTTCGCAACGCAGTTGTTTAGCTGAGATTAAACCTTTATTTGATAAATATTTGACAAACATTAACGTTGAGCTTACGAAAATAACACTTGTGTTAGAGGTTTAGGGTTCGATTCTCGTACACAGCAGATTTCTGTAATGACGGATAAATATAATCGTACACAGTAGTGGCACGATCTGGGGTAGAACTGGATGTTTCTTTTTCACTTCCAAGCCACCATACAAGGTTTAATTGTTACAGTAGCGTATCCTCGTAGTGACCGTAGACGGTAGACCCTAGAAATTGAGGAAGAACAGAACTTTACGAAAATATTGTCTTTCATTACTATAGGGTAATGCGTTGTTAGATTTTCATATTGCTAACAAACCGATATTTATATATTTTTTAGCTATATGTCGTTTATAAGTATGTAAAGTTGTAAATATATTTAAATTATAATTCCCACAATGTTTTGCTATTATTAAATCAATATAAGTTTATATTACTACACCAATTTGTATAGAAACTTACTCTAACCACAAGTCAACAAGTATATTCCGAGGCAGTTGAAACAGGCATATTGACTCAAACCTCGTGAGCTGAGAGTTGGGACGTCTTTGGTCGTTAATGGGTCAAGTAGACCCTGATTTAGATTTAGAAGTTATTACGTTTGTTCTAAATATAATACGCAAATGTATCTTAGATATCAAAGATGATATTTCATTGTTGGTTTGAATTTGTCTTTGTTCCGAAATTGAGATAAAATAATTTAAAAGCAAGTGGAGTATTATATTACTTATTTATTTAAATATATACAGGTACAGCAGTTTCCAGTATGCTAATAGAACTGTCACTTTATTTTTACTATCGTGCGGGAACTTTTTGTTGTCTTGGCATACATTATTTTGTATCTATTTGAATTTAAATTGTATTTCACATTTTAACTTAAGACTACATCTTGTTCTGAAAAAAAAATATAGTATGGAGTTGGCAAATACATTTTTTGCACGAGTTAATTTTTTTATTTGTTATAGAAATTCTTATTTCCAAATAGGAATATAATATTAACAATATTTAAGTAACGTTTAAGGAGAAAGAAATTTATATGAAAATAATCTTACATTAGAATAGAATGAAGTGCATTATTTGGGAGAATAAGCTGAAAGCTCTCAAGTTTTTTAGCGTTGGTATTCGTGCTTTTGCTAATTATTTTTATTAGTGCTTGAAAGCATCTCGCTCGTTAGAAAGGCGCTAGAACTACAAAATAAACTAAAACATTTAACAATATTGCACTCGAGCTATAAAATTATATTAATGGAAATGAGTGTAAATGGCGCTTACATCTTCATGTTCTTTTAGACTTTATCAAAATTTATGAGAATAAATGAATTCTGTATAGAGATTGTTGATACTGTATGTACATTATACAGACACCTATAATGAGTTTTTTTTTTGAGTGGAGAGAATTTCTTTACTTCTAAGGGAAGTGAATTAGATATTTTTTGATAACTCTTTAAGAAAAAACAGAAGGGACATACGTACGTAGGTACGGTATAAAAGGGATCGCTTCTAAAGTAGATTTTGTATTGACACGATAAACTTTTAATGTATTCACATGTACCTCATATAAGTTATGACAAAGTTAAGATTAGATATTGTATGATAAATCGAATTGTAAGTTATTATGTTAAATACATTGTCTCTAAAATGGGAATGCTATATATTATTACCACTAACAAATAAATCGTAACAATCATAATTTTTACATTTTTTTGTCTAAATCCGAAAAAATGATCATCGTCTGTCTGTCTGTCACAGCCTTTTTCCTTATGCACATAAGTACTTCATAATTATCATCATCATAGCGCATATATACACTTGGGCAGTGGTCCTGGTTTAATAGGAAGTTTACTACAATTATATAATCTTGTATTTGTACTCATTAACATATTGCACCTTTCTTTGTTTCAAGTTTTAGATTTAATTTAAAAAAGTAGAATCGGGGTACTTCTCTTTGCTTTTTCTACTCTTTACTTCTTTCGCTATTAATAAAATGAAATGTTGCATTGTAAAATTAATATGTATTTACACGTTACATGTGTTTAATATTGTACGCGGTATCTTGACGTCTTTGTTTTAGTTTTATCGGTGTAGTGAAGAAACAATCTCTTACAGAGTTAGGCGCGCTTTGTTTTAGTCGTTGTTCACTGCGACGCTACGTGCAGTCGCATTGTAGAGGTTTGCAATAAAGTTACAATTTAGTACAGTATTTTAGAAATGTGCGATAAATTCCTACTTTATTTAATTGAAATGTGACTACGAAGCCTTTAGAAGTTCTTATTATTGATCAATAATATTAATATGATCCACGGAAGTTACGTAGTACTGAGATATTAATACTTTCTAAGGTTTACGCGAATATTCGACATTATAAATGAAACTACCTTTTCGGACTTTGTCGTGGATTTATTTTGATTTTTTAGTTCCCGAAGTTTCGAATGCTTTACAGCAATATATGTTTAAATCATTTTAATCATCAATTATTAAAAATATTATGTTTAAATCATATTTCAATAATATTATTTAAACTTAAAACGGCTATAAAAGCGTATGTATTTCAAGAGAGTAACATTGTAGACGATAGCGTAAATAAAGTACTGCTCTTTCGTTTACATTGACACAAGTAATTACTTGCCATTGTAACAAATATTTATAGCGCTCTGGCGTGTGAGTAAAATCAATTTGACTAGAAGCTACCGTTCCGTTGGATGGTTATACCGTCTAGTTTTATAGGTACCAATTATATTAAGAAATTTCCAGTTTATTGTGCTTGAGAAGATGATACAAGCTTCTTTTGCTATAGGAGTAATATGAGTTAAAAATCTTAAAAATTTCATATGCGATTTTCGAATCTAGTTTTCAACATCACCACAACTTGCTTATAAGAAATACGCATGCATATCTTACGGAACATTTTTAGTTATCCAACACATAGGTCCAATTTGGTAAACTATACTCAAATTTGCCAGAGGGTCATGGTTATCAGTTTTAGTCACTATTGTTATTATCATCTTCTTAATATTTATGAGTACAAAAATGAGTGTAATTTTTCATGAAATAAAAATGAAACAAACCCAGTAATAGGTGCAGCATCTAACGCCTCGATGTAACGTTCAGCCTCTCAATCTACAGTGTGTTGAGTCCAATCGTGAAGTATAGCGTTCATTAAGTAATTGCCTTTTCAGCAGGCTTGCATTGCAATAAAGACAAATAAATAGACAAAGTGGGCTAAAGATGCTGATATTGTAAACCATGAGCACGATATTTCTCAGGTATAGAAAGAAATCGCTATTACTTTTCCTCTAATTCCAAAAATAATTTATCGAGAGAGAATTATAACAACTATTAGTATATACATTGACTAGGGCGCAGGAAATAGAAGCGAAGCAACGGATATAGCACATATCAAATGTTCTGATATCCAACCCTACCTCCTGACCCTCATATCCAATGTTTGATATCCTGTTACTATCTCCGTGTTACTGAGCTTTTTATGAAATATTACCTATGATATATATTATGGGCTAGAAGTTTATCATTTATATTAGGAAATAGCAAAACTAATATAAAAATATAGGTATCACACATTGTATGTTAGTTGCTTTTAACACTATAGCTGCTAAGTGCTAACGGATGAACAGAAAAAATCTTGCATTAAGAAATACAATACTATTTTTATCGGTATACATATAATACGTATTCAGTACACGTACAATTTTTCGTACAACACCACGGCAAATTTTTGCAACACTACTTTGCACTTTCTTTCTATTTCTTCCATAATTTTAATTAAGTTTAAATTTGCTCGATACAATTTCCACAACCCGCATCGCAGTGCACGAAGGAATGCTACTCGTAGCTTCAAAAAGACTACAATGTCTATTTTAATGTTCTAATGCACGTTCTAGTAGAACTCTTTTTTTATTTTGCAGAGAAAGAACACCACTCAAAGTTGTTTTGTTTCTTTTATTACATTTTCTGGCACTGATTTTTCTTTTTCAACCGAAATTTTATATAAAGTTCTCACTAAATTATGTTAAAAATAGTTCTGATCTTTATGAAACAGTTTTAAAAATTGAAATTAACTTATTTAGGGCTTTGTTTTTTTTGTTTTGGGTAACCTTATGATCTTGAGTAGGTATAGTAATTAATAGTAGAGTAAAGGATAGTAAAGCCCATATATTTACGAGAATTACTCGTAGTATTAAGTTCAGACACTGATTTGTCGAAGTTCACATAAAACTGAATCTAATTCGTTAAATACATTGAAAAATAGAAATTATTATACTTAGTTTATTAAAACTAAAATGTTTCGAATAGATAAATGCTCTGTGCATGGGAATCTTGTGACTATGAAGGCAGCCTTTTTTTGCTTGATGTGTTTGACACATATCAGATAAGACATAGAAAAGCACTCACTTATCTTCTCAATCCATCTCTAAATCGATATTTTATTTTTATTCAACATGACGATTCTGAAATAGTTGATTTTTGAATTTCTTTGAGGAAAATAAACACATGGTAGACGTTAGTTTGACTAATAATAATATTTTTTACTATCAGGTACATTCTGCACTAAAACACATAATTCAATAAACAACTTAATTTTTAATTAACCTCAGTTAAAAGTTTTTTTCAATTTGCCTGATCAATAAAGTAATTGCCACTCGGCTGCGACTCGTCATATTGACATCAATATTTTTTGATTTGATCATCTATAAAGTAGATGGAAATAATCGTTTTTCTGAATTGATAAAACAAATAAGATAAAAAGTGAGTTCAATTAAAATAATAATCGTAAAAAAAACCTTACAGTTTTAGCCAAAATATTATATGCGACCATGCGGATCCTTAACTGTAAACTATGCATTATTTACAAAGATAGAAGTAAAAAATATAGAAAAAAATATTAAAGCTTTTCTCTTATACAAATTGAATTCAACATGGGCGAATGGACTATTGACTGAGCTTCTCAACAAACTCGTTATCTCTGCACAGCCTCTGATATTTTTATTAGCATATTTTGCTTTGATCACAATTTAATAAATTCAAAACCTAAAAGAGGATTTAATTGGGCTCTTATGAAAAAGTGAAAAATAATGAAATTTATTTGTCGAAGTAAACAATTAATCCTACTAATATTATAAACGCGAAACTATGTAAGAATGGACGTATTGATATATGTATGGATGTATGTTTATTACCCTTTCACGCAAAAACTACTGAATGAATTTTGATGAAGCTTTACAATATTATAGCTTAGAAATCAGAATATCACATAGGCTATAATTTATAAAGATACTAGCGGAACGTCGTCTTCGCTCGCCCTAAATTCAGGGACGAACCCGAGCGAAGCGAGGGCGAGTCGCTCGTATAACCATAAACTATGCGAGATCATTTCATTTTTATTGGCAATTTATGTAGTTACTACAACTTTTCACCTTTCTTCCTCACGGTCTGACTTGACTTGACTTGACTTTTTAAAATTAAGTTGATAGTTCTAAACTGTTTGTGGAATCCTAATTTAACTTTATTTTCATTAATTCATTTACCGGTAATAGCTTTCGTGGAAACAAAAACAAGTTTATAATATCTAAAATATCAATTTTAGACATGCATTATGAACTTGTTTTATTACTAACTAGCAATTCACTCTCGTTTTGCTTGATCGTACGTTTTAACGGTTAATAAAGTAACTATAGAACCCCCTGTACACCACCTTACTTAGGAGAGTATTTTCGAAATAAAAATTATACATGGTACATTTAGTTTATCCGTTAACAAAGAAAAAACACAACAACTTTTTTCTTGTAAATAAATGTCCACTATATTTTTACTTTGGTCTGCCCATCAGAAGAAGAGCGCACATCGAGGTAACACCTGCGCTTTTCCAATAAGATTCAATAATGTCTAACTTCAATTGGTCTTTGGCTCCACAGAAGGATTTGATTTTCTTATTTGTTGTATGAGTTTTTAGAATTTACCTTTTGCTTTTCACATGAGACAAATATAAAATCTGAAGTAACAACTAACAAATGCAGACGTATCTAAAATTGACGAAATTTTAAAAATTTTAAAAACGTTGTTCCATTCTTGATAATATCTCGTTGTTGAATAATGTCTATAATTAAATCTAATACTAAGTATTTCATATTTCCCGCGGCTCTGCCCGTGTTCTAAGAATCAAAAACCAAATTCTTAGATTTTACATAATATTTTACTATCTATATATAGCCTAGTTCGCTTTCTTCGAAAACTGGACTATCCAACGTTAAAAGTATTTTTCTAATCGAACTCGTGGCTACTGAGATTAAAGCGTTTAATCATAAAAACGCTTCTGTTTAATAATATTAGTATAAATAATAATACAATTTTAAGTGATTTATTCCACGTCCGACCTTTTTTTTATACTAATTTTGGATGACCTTCAATAAACAATAATAAGTTCAGTTTTATTTCTGTAGCCGAGATAGAAACGTTTATGAGGAAATTCTTTGTCCCAATCACAGGCACAGGGTCCGCTTTAATAATGGTTGTGAAACTCAAACGGTTTAATTTTGCACGGACTGTGGCTCGGCTTTGTCTCTGCTTCATTTCGTTAAAAATGAATAGTAAAACCTCGGCCTACTTTAAGATCTAAAATGCTGCTAATATTGTGATGCCTAATGAGCATTTTATAATAATAATGTAGTAGAAAGTAGCTTCTATGTTTGGAAATGACAAGTGTTTTAAACTAAACACTTGTCATTTCCATATGTGAACCATTGCCGTTGATATTAAATTTTACCCATTTTTTAATTTGCAGGATACTAATGTTTTAGAAAAAATCTTTAGATATTTTTAGTTTTATAATTTCTAGTTATGAAAGTAAGAACACGAAATGATTTTGTTCTTGTAAATCTCTCAATAGATTGCCCTTGTACGAGTATAAGTCTATTTTTATGGTGGTTATATAATGTTTCCGATATAAAGTTAGACTTCGATTTTATTAAATAATAAACGATACTAAAGGTTGAACGCTTTCAATGTGAAGAAATATAACGTGACATGATGGTAGGAAATTACTTCTAACTTTCTATACTAACGCGCAAGTGTGGCACTAAATCTTGCAACCGAAAAGTTGGCTTCTTTGTCCAAGTTTTGAGTGGAGTCTACGAACAATCACTTATACTAGTTTGTTGTAGAATCATTGTTCGCCATTTCCTGTAGATTTTATTAAAATTAACCACGTTTATAGCTACATATACACAAGGCGCTATCGATGG
The DNA here is from genome assembly GCA_951802675.2 of Boloria euphrosyne. Lineage (NCBI taxonomy): Eukaryota > Metazoa > Arthropoda > Insecta > Lepidoptera > Nymphalidae > Boloria > Boloria euphrosyne. The sequence continues at coordinate 9,482,078 of OX637877.1, forward strand.
GTAAAATAGCTTTTCGAGCTCTATTCTTTAGAATTTTAATTGTTTAGATTTATTTATTATATTTAATATTCTTAGCTTTTTATCTAGTATAAAAATAATTTCAACCGTTTATTATTTCCAACTATTTTTTTTTATTTTTATTTTTTAGGGTATTGCTTGGTATATTAACTAAAGAAAAAATTTATAATAGTTATTTAAATAGCCGATTCGCGAGTATGTACATTTTATAAATAATGGGTATTGGTATGGCATGCGCTCTCCTAAATCAGCTAATCGGATCACTCATCGACATAAAACGCGTGCCAGAATTTATTCGAAGTTTGAAATAAGTACGAAAATAGGTAATATTATAAAGTTAGAAATAGCAAACGAAAATGAACACAAAAATTTGTAAAATTACTTAATTCATTTTCAATGAAAATATTTAGTAATTAATAATAAATAATTGGTTTAAAAAGTATTATAAAAACATACCTACTTACAGCGAATTAACATGTTAGTATATACATACAAAAAAAATTCATCACAATACCACAACCACCACCATTACTCTAGAATTTGGTATTGTCCCAAAAACTATACGAGTTCAAAATATGGTCTATGATCCCAAGTAAGATCGACCTTCACTGCTTACCGGACGAGAATTATATTTTATCAAGCAAACTACGTTTCTGAACATACATCAATAGAGTTGCCATAAAAAATATGGTAATGGCTATAATTATAAAATTTCACTGACTTGCTTGCCAAAGGACGAAATATTAATGGAAAGCATACAACATACAAAATATGTTATAGGATTGCTATTTTATAGACATTTTTAATTTTCGTTATATTTATAAATAAAATAAGCACTTAGATAAATTAGATTCAGTAAATCAATCTTTTCATTTTATCTTAAGGAAATAGACTGGATGAAGACAAATACTTGTCTCGTGCGAAAAACCTTAAGTGAGTAAATATAGCTTGCTTCAATTAATTTTATTTAATTAAGTAGCTTTATTTTTGTTATACTGTTGTAGCGAAACTGCTAATTCTGACGTTTCAATTGTTATATTTTAACTATTGTTATAGAACTATGTATATGTTTTTGCAGTTCAGCATTTTTTTGTAAATTTTGTGAAAATAATCAAATCGATTCGGTAAATTATTGGTTTATTGGCAATTTTATATTATGTACTTAGCATTTTTTAACGTCCTACTGCTAGGTATTGGCCTCCCTTCAATACGAGGGGGATCAGGCCAGAGTACATCACGCTAGGCTAGTGCAGGTTGGCGGACATCACATGTCTTTTGAAAAGTTGCTTAGTTCTCTTAGACATGCAGTTTTCCTCACGATTTTTTCTTTCACCGTAACACCAGTGGTAATCACGTTAGAAATGATTGGCACATGAAAACATCAGAGGCGAGACTCGGATTTGAACTAGCATCACTCGGTTTTCCAAGCGAGCGCGTTACCACTGCGCTACCACTGTCTATTGATAATTTCGTATAGTTCTTCAAATCTTCTATTTTTGTTTGACAACTATGAGGAACTATAGTTGTATTAAATATATAATCAATCAAGATATTCATATTTTATCACAAAATCTAATCAATAATTTCGATTTTCCCAAAAAAAAACACAACAAATTGCAGATAATAAAGGCAAAGTAAGTTAAGTAAGACATTTCGTAAAATATCAAATGAACTTTGTTTCCCTTTTTGAGAATTGGCGATAAATAAATATAAAGTGAAATGGGAGTAACAAATTAGCGACACCTAAAACAGCAAAACTATAAAAGTGTCATAAGCATTATTCAAATGGTTTTTCCATGAATCCAGTAACAAAGCATACATTTGCTCATTAAATAATGTTTGTATTATGGCATTGTTACTCTGAACAAATGAATGTATACCGTTAGTACTATATGTTTAAGAAACAATGCAAACGGAAATGAAAACAGCATCATCTTAGTCGTACAGATGATAAGTGTTTAATTAAAGTATGAAAAGATCTCATATTCATATAATTTTTTACCCAAAAGACTTTGTCTAGTCCAAATTAAAAAAAAAGTTACGTTTGAGTTTAGAAAATAATAATATGGAAAGCACTTGTAGTTTTATTCCGATTATAAGAGTAAATTTTTGAAAATTTTCCCACCCATTCCAAACACTTAAAAAAACAAATTATACGTAGAATTGAATTGTATTAAGTTTTTTCAATAAAAAAATATTTCTTTTTGTTATACATACTATTAAAAAAAATATTGTCTATTGAAGGCTAACAACAAAGTTATTGAAAGTAGAAAACTTAAATACTTCTACACCAGTCAAGAATAACAAAACTATAATTATGAATATCACTTATTGCACGAACTTCCAAGGCGCATCATATTAGAAAAAATGAGGGCTTTCAAAGATAATATATAAACCTTCATTTGAGGACTCGGAAACCCAACTTGGGCCTTAAGCCTCCCTTCTGATGAAATTGTAAATAGGATAATGTTTATAAACATAATATGTACGTAATATAGTCATAGCGTGTTAGATGCCACCGGACTTGCTTTTACCTGAATGGGAGCACTTAATTAAAAAAAATTAAAGTGCTTGCGTACAAAGTTCCTACACATGTTAGAAGTAAAACTTCTTTGGCAAATTAATTTTTAAATCTCGTTTATATTCATACTAATCTAAAGCTTTAGATTTTCGAAACTTAGAGGGAGGAAAAAAGGAAGATAGGAAAATAAAAAAAATATAATTATATTTATATAATTTTGTAATTTAAATAATAAAAGTATCGAAAATTAATACAAATGCCCTTTCTTGCTCTCTCTTAATCGTTCTCAATCGCTTTCTCCCTCTTTTAAAAACGTATCACATCCGTTTCATATCGCGTGTCATCTGTAAGAATTTTATCCTCATGCGCGAAAAGAAGTTTTACTTAAAAAAGATTTTATTCTTATTCTATTCTTTCTGTCTAAAAAGTTCTTTATATACCGACAAATTAATTTTAAGTTAAGCTATTTAAACGAAACTGGGACAAACATTCGAAGCAGACAGAACTCAAGGCCAGACTCTTACGAAAATGGAAAAAATAAATTTTCAATTTACCTACCTACATAAAAGTCAAATAACAAATTTCATATAGGTACCCAAATTGTAAGTAATAAAATAATTTAACAAAATGTCGTGTCATAAGTTAACTAAGGTAACTGGTAATGATCCATTTTTTTATTTCTTTAGATACAAATATATTAACACGTAATAAAAAGTGGAGGCATGTGTTAGTCATAACTTATCCTCATTTTTTACACTACCAGTAATATATTTTAGATTTCCTTCGGGTCATTTTCTATTTATGTGATATTCTTGCAAAAGCTACATGGAGCATATAAAAAATAGAGTATTCTTAATAGTTTTCTTTTTCTGTTAGTATTCTAAGCTATCACCGAGTACGTTTATATTATGTAAATGTTCTAAATATTCATATACGTATAATATTCACATTACATTGTTCAAATTTAAAATATTTTATTCAGCATAAAATTATAACAATTTTTTACTGAACGTCAGTAGTCTACTACCAGTTCGGAAAGAAGAAGCCGCTGACCTGAGAAGAACTGGCGAAAGAAACTCAGTGGGACTAATATATTTGTTTTGTTTAATCTGTTTTTTGTTAAATTAATTGAAATGACCAATAATTCTATAGGTTGAAATTTGAAATGAATTGGAAGACTAAAACAAGCAAATAGTAAAATAATTTTAGTATCCATTTAAACATTCATGTGTTATCCTAGCTACTTTAGGACATTTTCCGAATGGAGTCTAGGCGATGGGATACTTAAGTTAGTACACCTGCCACTCTAATTAAACTGCCTATAACGATGGTCTGAACATGTGTACGTGGATTGCTTTAGGCAGCCTTCTAAGATTTTGAGATTTTGTGGACAAAGTTCTGTCATTGGCTTTTAATAATATATAAAGTAAATTTATATGGATATAAAGTACATTACCATATTTCTCGTATTATACATAATATTTACTTTTAAGTAAAAAAAATTAAGAAATTAATTGAAATGAATTAAAATAATTTTAAAGCACGCAATAGATATTCTATCATCAAGCTAAAATTGTCTAGTTTCCAAGTATAGAGATCTAACACAAACAATCAAATTGGATGTCAGTCTAATCATGAGAACGCATCGCCGCTTCATGTGTACATTTCATTTGCACATGATGTTCATCCTTGTGGTACCTGAAGTGTGATGCTACTCGTAGATACTGTTTACCGTACTCTATAAATATAAAAGCGTATTGAAACTTAATTCTAACAGTCAACGCACAATTTTAAATCTTAGTTCCTTATAATTGAACTAAAGTACGGTTTCTGGGAAATATCCTTTTTTATATACGATCATCGAAGTAAATAAAACGAATAGATATCATATCAAAAAAACTTTTTGATTTTTGTTCCTCAATCAAAACATACTCTTTATATTCTATAGGAATTACGTTATATCATTCTATATACCTAATAATAGAGATGTAATGCATATGTAATTTTACTATTTGGGTTTCGTTTTATGAAATTAGATTTGATCTTATGTCAACTGTTCGAAAATCATGAAATATAAAAAGATATGGTAATCTTTGAACAATGAAATATTTATAATAACGACCATAGATACAAAATTAAAACTCTTTAGAATAGAAGAACAGAAACCGTGAAACGTCTAATACGTTTCACGGTTTCTGTTCTTGAATTTATTGAGAAAATTATAGTACTGCATAACTAGATATTATGAATATATTTAAAATTTGCTAAACTTGTGAGAAGTTTTGTAACGTTTATTTTGTCTTAATAGAAAAATATATGATAAAATAACAATAAGTTTACCGTCTCCATGATAATATATCATTTGTATTTCACATTCATTTGTATTTTACATAATATATCTTTTGTATTTTACATTAACTGGGTCATCCTCATACTGAAATACCAAATACAATGTATGGTTATGCTTAACGCTTGAACAGCTACAGCTTAGTAACTTCGCGGAAACTTGCTCAATCAATAAAATATTTGATAGCGAGTGTGGAATCACAGCCTAAATCCTAAGTTAAAATCTCATGGAAGAGCATGTCAATGGTTAATCTATATGAATAACATTGAATATACTTTTTGTATGGGGTAAAAATCAGATTTTGTACACGTTAAGAAAAAACCAAGTGCCATTCTTAAGTGCTGCCATGATTTACTTATATATTAGACACCCTTATTGAGAAAATTAGCTTTATTAACTAATAGTTCCCTAGTAATAGCTAATAACTATGACACCCAGACAAACGGACTTAATGAAAATATAATCGTTCCGTTTAGTTTGTCAACAGAACAATAATATACATTGTTTTCTTATAACAAAAAACACCTAACCCCAAAATTCATTAAATATTTACTAGATTGTTCCAATGTCTATAGTTGGATAATTTTTAGCTATTATTGTAAGAGTATCGTTAACTTTACGTAATAGAATTTTACATAGTTCACTGACGACAGTTATATTACGAGAGGTCATGTTAATGTAACACGTGCTTGTGCACCCAGCATCACGATCTTGTTACGTATTTGCTTATCTTAATGTTATTTATAGGTTACGTACACTGTTATAATGCTTGGTTCTCTTTCCAAATTATTATATTTTGTATTTTACATTACATAAATAATTTTGGATATTACAGCAGTTTTAGTGATGTTGCCAAAACAGAATTTAAATAAATTTTTAAATGATTTCCATAACACTTTTTAGTTGTGAGAAAAGGGGTTTATCTGTAGGTTCGTTGGTAGCTAGGAATATAGTAATTATGTGTGTTTACTAAAAGGATTATTAATACAGAATATTATAGATAAATATAATACAGGTACTTATGTTCGGAACAAAATAAAAATATTTTTATCTATAAGAGATAAGATTTGAATGACACCATTGAATACTACACAAGAAGATTATTTGCGACGACACGGTTGGCTTAGTTCGTAGTAACCCTATTTCTGTGCCAGCGGTCGCGGGTTCGGGACCCGCTGAGGGCATTCATTTGTTGAGCACGAATGTTTGTACTCCAATCATGGGTGTTTACTGTTTATATTTATAATATGTATGTATTTTAAAGTTATATATGTGTAGTATATCAACGATCTAGTATCCGTAACACTAGCATCGTAGCTTACCACGGAACTAGATGGCGCTGTGCGCAATAATGTCCCAACATATATATTATTTATTTATTTATTATTTCTTTTCCTTTGTTAATAAGTTAATTACTTAATTATCATTAGGCACTCAGTAAATGTAATGAAAGGTCTTTGTATAATCTATCCAATAACTACGTTTCATAGAGAAGATTCGCTATATCAAATTTGTCACTTATATTTCGATAACTTAGATAGTCTGTGCATCGCGATGTTTTCCTTCACCGTAAGGCAAGCTGTAAATTGTAATTATATCGAAAAAACATCATTGGGGGCAACACTAAGTACCTACAACTTATATATAAAAAAATATTATGAAATGCGATTGACAGTTAAGGAAGACAACAGCTGAATCGGGTTAGGTATAAGAAAAAAGGACAAACCAACAAATTAACAAACACTACTTCACATTTATAATATTAGTGTGAATGAGAAAGATAATGAGAGAGAGATATATAATCTCATAATATTCTATTGGATAAATTACTTGACCCCACGTGCTAATCGTATCGCGTCCTATGCAAATAGCTTAGTAAGCATTGATAAACTAATTTCTATATAAAGTGACACTTCATTTGTTTCGATTTCTAGTGCATATCCGATAAGCAAGTTATACTTGTATAGTGAAAAGGACAATTTGGTACGTACGGTTTTAAATGTTTTATATATAAGTTTAACAACACATTAAAAAAAAGAAAAAAAAGGTACACTTTAATCCTGGGAGACTAAGGCTCTCGCTGGATGAAATATAGAAGGTAAAAACTAGATTTATACTTTTGACTAGAATTTGACCGAAAATAACATAGGCATCATAGAGGTTATTAGTTTAGTTAGGATAAATACGACTTCGAGCTATAAGGAAAAAGTTAACTCGAGAAGAATGCTAAAATATACAGTGGCAATTAGGACGTTTTGAAATTTTACAGGAAATCGAAAAGTATGGGTGTTCTTACTGTGCTTAATCATCTGCGATCAATATGAACAAAGTATGAATGAGAATCGAACCAGCAACAAATAAAATAATTTTATGTAATAGTCAAAAAACTTTTTTTATATAAGTACTGCTACTATGTAGAGTTACAGTTGATGATTATAAAAATCTACTTTTCAGATAAAAATGGCTTTTCATCTGTATGCGGTTTTTTATTTAATTATCACCAACGCAGTATTAAGTTGCCTAGCAGGCGATTTACTAGTATTTTCCAAGGACGATCCATGTAGGTCGTTCTCCTCGTGTGCCACGTGTATTTCCCAGAGCGCATGCACATGGTGTGTTACCAAAAGTTTATGTACGAAACAACTTTGTGGTAACGACAACGTTATTTATCCTGAAGGAAATAGTAATGTCCTCCTGTCTGGACCGGAATTTTGCCCTCGTATCGCAGAAACAAAGGATCTCATATTTGAAAGTGGCAAAAGAAAAATCGTTGATATTAAAATCACACAAATATACCTGTATATGACGTTTCTACCATGGAAATGTAAAATTAATTTGAACGGAGAAGAAACTATTGTTACTGCTATGTTAATAGGAGACTCTGTGTATTGCCAGTCGTTTGAAATGATCAATAAGTCCGAAAATCCGTATGTCGAAGGTACAGTTAAAGTGCTATGGGATTACAACAAGGCTTTTGATGGATCATTCCCTTTCAAAGTATGCCGATGTGATTTGGAGCCGAATTGTGTCGCTTGCAATAAAATAGAAAAAAGTTAATAGTACGTATCTAATAAGAATACTTGCTTTTGGCCAAATGGACGTGCATAAGTGAGTGTGATTTTTTGATTGACGCTTTTTTATTTACAAAAATTATTTCTAGATTCGTATTAAATAACATCTTATTACAAATGTATTACTATCTTTATTACAAATGTATTGAAAGTTTAAATATAATTAGGATTGTTATAGCTGTTCTAACTGCTTATAGATAATCATATAGAGTCTTTATTTTTTTAACAGTCTAATTTTTTACCCATATATTGTATATAATTGGAGCTTTTACATACTAAGTACGAGTCTATGTATTGTAGGTACTTCGCTATACTCGTAATTTGCTTCATATCATCATTATTAAGTAAATGAGACTGAGTTTCATGTGGCACGTCCAAACCAACGAATAATAAAATTTATGTAAGAAACAAATTAAGAAAAATAGACATCAAAATAATTTTGTTTTTCATGTAGATATAAAATTCAAGAGCTAATTCCAAGCCGCGTCGACACGAACCTCCTTCATGTTTCTTTCATAACCGTGTTATAAAGTGATTGAAATTTAAACTTTAAATTCGTGATATAGAACTTCTTAGTAGAAGATCCGAGCCTACATCGACCTTCACCGAGCTGATAATAGAATGAAACTTATTTTATAATAAATTTAGTATATTAGAAAATATAATAAAAATGGGTTGGCTAAAAAAATCCTGGTCAAAATATTTTTAATTACTTTTTAAAAAATGATTTTTTATTGAATTTTGCAACATCAAGATAACAAGAAAATTTTATACTGACTTGAAAGTAAAAAACATATAGAATATGCCGACGTTGGGTTGGCTATTATTTACGTGGACGAACTACTGGGTTGGCAGGTATAAACAGGTATGTCGTACCAGCTACTTTCACATGATTGGATAATAGAAAAAAAATTATATCAACGTAAGCGTTGTTTTGTTGCGAACACGTTGATATAGGGTTGTCTACAAAAAAATCGGTCCTAATAGAGGTTTGCGAATTTTAAAGATTTAAATTTCGACGCGTGGAAATGAGTGAAAGAGAGATCGGAGGTAAGTATAATGTGCAATAATAAAGGACCCAACACTGCAGTCGTGTCTGATGGGACTCTGAACATAAGAAAGTGCACATGCTCGGTACGTAAATTATGGAGGGTAGAGGTACCTCTACTACCCTCCATATAGTAAACAGTATGCGTTATTTTGGAGCAACTGACATTTGAATAGCAAAAAAAAAACAATTAATGAAATACATAACAATCTAATATATTTAATATAATTCTTTATAATATAAGAGAAACAAAGTGAACTGCCGAAAATTCAAATAAAAAAATGATCGACTAAAGATCTTGTTGAAAATTTTTGTTACAGAACAGCATAAATACAAAAATAATAATAATGAAAAACATAATAGTTAATAAACATTTTCTATTCAAAATCTGATTCATCAGAAGTAAAATTGTGACACTCAAATTCATCGGATTCATTAGGTTCTTTCTCATTTACTTCCATTTCAATTATGTCCTGGATTTTCAAAGGAGTTTGATCTCCGATAAAACCTGTTGGTTTTAAAAAACCATCTAAATGCCAACCGTAGTTTACAGGGTCAAACTTCGCACATATAGAATCAGTTGCATTAAGCCACATAGAATTTACATATATTGTTCTTAAAATTTTTTGTAGTAGGGAAATCCAACATGGTGGTATAAAGTTGGAGTCAAAACTTTTCATCTTATTTAAAAATTGTTCGCTGTCTTCTTTTGCGCCGTACTTCTTCATAAAAATACGAATGAAAAAAAATTAAAAAAAATTAAATAATTTAAAAATAATTTAATTTAAAATAATTTAATTTTAAAATAATTTAATTTAAATTTAAAAAATTTTCGATGCAATATAATATTATAAGTCATTAGCTAAACGCAGTTTGAATTTTTTACGAGTGACATTTATTTCTTTTATTTACGAGTATAAAAAGGCCATATACATTACAAAGTTATTTTAGAAAAAAAAATTACACTATTTACTATATGGAGGGTAGAGTTTTTCAGTTTTTTAAGTGGTAGTGCCATGCTTGTTACCTTCGGGTAGCAGCCGAATGGGCCGGCACGCCCCGTATAGTACCACTCTCTCGCAGAAGACCGGCGTGAAGTGGCAGCTATGCTGTCGCGTTTCGTCCGGTAAGTGAGAGTCCGGGAGGCCCATTCCCCATCCCTCCTCCCATCCTACTTCCTCCTCCCTCCCTCCCTTTCCTGAAAGGCCGGCAACGCCAGATGTCCATGGGCGGAGGTGATCACTTACCATCAGGTGAGCCTCCTGCCCGTTTGCCTCCTTTGTTTACGTACCGAGCATGTGCACTTTCTTATATTCAGGGTCCCATCAGACACGACTGCAGTTTTGGGTCCTTTACTTGTTTTGGGTCCTTTATAGTTTTGGGCACATTATACTTACATTGCGAATCATTTTCTATCCTGATTACCACTTGTCTTACGGTGAAGGAAAACATAGTGAGGAAACCTGCATGTCCGAGAGAACCTAGCAAGTTTTCGAAAGACATGTGAAGTCTCGTACTCGTACTGAGGGAGGCCCGTGCCCAGCAGTGGGACGTTAAAAAGGGCTGATGATGATGATGTTGATGATGATACCTACCTCGGATCTCTCTGTCACATTTCCACGCGTTGAAATTTAAATCTTAAATTTAATGAAACGTATCAAACTACTTTTGCGTCGTTAATTGATGAAGCTGATATTTTCATCAATGAAAAAATGAATACTGTTCAAGAGTTTACAGCACAAATGTATGGCGTGAAGCACTGTCAGTCAGTTAATGATGCGAGGATTCGTATTTTTATGAAGAAGTACGGCGCAAAAGAAGACAGCGAACAATTTTTAAATAAGATGAAAAGTTTTGACTCCAACTTTATACCACCATGTTGGATTTCCCTACTACAAAAAATTTTAAGAACAATATATGTAAATTCTATGTGGCTTAATGCAACTGATTCTATATGTGCGAAGTTTGACCCTGTAAACTACGGTTGGCATTTAGATGGTTTTTTAAAACCAACAGGTTTTATTGGAGATCAAACTCCTTTGAAAATCTAGGACATTATTGAAATGGAAGTAAATGAGAAAGAACCTAATGAATCCGATGAATTTGAGTGTCACAATTTTACTTCTGATGAATCAGATTTTGAATAGAAAATGTTTATTAACTATTATGTTTTTCATTATTATTATTTTTGTATTTATGCTGTTCTGTAACAAAAAATTTCAAACAAGATCTTTTGTCGATCATTTTTTTATTTGAATTTTCGGCAGTTCACTTTGTTTCTCTTATATTATAAAGAATTATAGTAAATATATTAGATTGTTATGTATTTAATTAATTATTTTTTTTTGCTATTCAAATGTCAGTTGCTCCAAAATAACGCATACTGTTTACTATATGGAGGGTAGTAGAGGTACCTCTACCCTCCATAATTTACGTACCGAGCATGTGCACTTTCTTATGTTCAGAGTCCCATCAGACACGACTGCAGTGTTGGGTCCTTTATTATTGCACATTATACTTACCTCGGATCTCTCTTTCACTCATTTCCACGCGTCGAAATTTAAATCTTTAAAATTCGCAAACCTCTATTAGGACCGATTTTTTTGTAGACAACCCTATATCAACGTGTTCGCAACAAAACAACGCTTACGTTGATATAATTTTTTTTCTATTATCCAATCATGTGAAAGTAGCTGGTACGACATACCTGTTTATACCTGCCAACCCAGTAGTTCGTCCACGTAAATAATAGCCAACCCAACGTCGGCATATTCTATATGTTTTTTTCTTTCAAGTCAGTATAAAATTTTCTTATTATCTTGATGTTGCAAAATTCAATAAAAAATCATTTTTTAAAAAATAATTAAAAATATTTTGACCAGGATTTTTTTAGCCAACCCATTTTTATTATATTTTCTAATATACTAAATTTATTATAAAATAAGTTTCATGCTATTATCAGCTCGGTGAAGGTCGATGTAGGCTCGTATCTTAGACCATCTAGCATACGGGGAAATTGAAAAATGATTGCATTTGCTTGCCTTCTATATTGATGACGTTTTGATACTCGCAGCCTTTGCGCGAAGAAAAGGACGGATCTTCGCCTTATCGTTTTATTTATCTTGTGTATAATATCTTACTTTAACACGTTAGCTGCGGCACCAATTTTTGCATACTTTCCGTTCCTGCGGCACGAGGTATAATCGGCCCGTACCGTGACCAGACGTTAGGGCGACACGCGGTCTATTAGACCCCACCTCCTTTTACAGACTAAAATCCATTTTCTGGCGCGAAATCAAAGATAAATGAGAATTTTGGTCCTTATTGATATAGACAGTGAATTGATGAACCCTAATCCACCGTCGCCCCGGGATCTGATGGCTAGTTTAGGAATTATTAGCAAAACAAAATATGGGATCTTATACACCTCGTAACGCACTGAAATAGGGCAAATTTTCGCTGCGATTAGTGATGGGAAAAATAATATCGACGTTTTTAAACTGTCTTAACTACGCAACGACTTGACCGATTTTGATCAATTATATCTCATTAGATTGTTTTAAGGGCAAAACCTGGCAAAACAACACAAAGCTATCAAAGGATACATTTTTTTTTAAATAATCTAAATTGTGCTTGAAGGCGCCATAAAGAAAAAAAAACCGGCCAAGTGCGAGTCGGACTCGCGCACGAAGCTTTCCATTCTATACCATTAAGAGGCACCTATTACAGACTTATTATTGGAAAATAATGGATTACGGTTTATGCATAAGGTTTATCTTTCTATTTGTATATGAAAATCTTAATGCGGTTCACAGAATAGAAAAAAAAAGGCAACCAGAAGTAGAAAAGAAACTGTCCTATTTATTCTGCCTCGGGCTTTAAAAATACAATTATTAGAACTTGAATTAACATTAAAAAATCAGTATCAATATACTTTTTTTATAAAAATCTCAATATATATGTTGTACTTATTTATGAGTGTTTTTCATTGAAACAGGGTAGACAATAAGATTTTTTGCACTGAGTGCACTGAGTCAAAATCTTTTTGGATTTTTTATCAGCTTCACGAGATGGTAAAAATGTGCGTAGTTTTTGGTAACAACCAACACATCTTCTCCTTTTTTCACCCTTTTCGAGGCAATGGCGTGCGCTTTCAGGTGCTGAAAAATAACAAAAATGTAAAGATAACGTAATAAAACTGACATTGTTACTTAGGTTAGATCGTAGATGAGAATAACAATGATAATGTAGGTATAACTGCATCAAATGAATGTGTTTGTCTTATACTTAAAATGTTGAAAGAGTAGGTAGGTAAGGTAGCTTAAGCTTCTGTTCCGACCACGTGACATATATCGTAAAATTTACATAAGTCGAATCTAACACACTTAACAAACTTGGTGATTAAAAATATCCCTTTACATAGGTATTTTGTTGTTTTTAACTTTTTAGTATTATTGTAATAGCGGCCTACATAATTTGAGAAAACTTCAACTATCTATCTATCGCGACAAACGGACAGACAGCGAGAGCGAAGTCTTAGTAATAGAGGGTCCTGTTTTTATCCTTTCGATACGGAACCCTAAAAATCTTTAATATTTATATACCTACTTTCAAAACCTAGACAAAGAACTACTGAAATATTAATTATATTACTTACCTGTTTTGTCAACGGCTGCTTTGCGTTTCTTGTGGAGTTTTTCACTACCTACAAAAATATCAATTAAGTGTTAAGTCCTAATAATAATAACATTATTATCACGATATAGAATAATAGGTAATTCTAGATATTATGTTGCAAAGTATTAGGTACGTCAATAATCGTTATTACCAATAATATCTTTAGGTATAATATACTTAAGTAATAATATCTTACACTTACTTTAGGTACATAGCTACCAAGATAAGAAAAAACTAGGTACTTACTGAAGATTTTTTCATTAAAAACTTACCTGTTTTGGCTCTGTTTCTGGGTTTTTTAAAATTAACTTAAAAATTAAATTAACTCCAATCGACGTGATGCACAACACTGGTCGCGGGAAGCTCGCGTTGAGTGCGGTACGAGGTCAGGGGGGATATGGGACGTTTTAGCCTCGTTCCGCACTGCATTAAAATTATATTAATTCAGTGCGGCACGAGGCCTAAGACATCCGGTACCAAGGTAGGTACACCACCGAGTCCGGAACCATTAGTGATCTCAAATATATATTTATCTCTTTCCTACACTGGACCAAACCAAAGCTATGCCATTCGCACGACAGAGAAATTCACTTTTTTGCTTGCCGCACCACAGGGAAGTTGCATCAGGGGTGATTTAGGCCTCGCTTCGCACTTAACGTGTTAATGTAATGTAATAATTTTGTACAAATTAGAATAATATAATTATTAAAGACTTTAAAGTTCATTTATTGGTTTATGCTTTTGTCCTAAACTCTTTTAAGCTTGCAATTTCTTAAGGGAATCAACTTGCTCTACTAACATTACTTTACTAATAGAGCAAAGAGCAGAGATTAAATTTTTAATGAAGCAGCAGCGCTCACTTTGAATCCAGTTTAATTTGATCTGTAGGAGAATGCTGCCACAATAAGGCGGTAGCCTTATCGCAATGGAAGGGCGTCCAGCTGATACCTTATTCCAATTAGCAGATGTCAAGGACACGGACGGACGGATGTTTACTTTGAAAATTATATGAATTAGTTTGTATTTGTTTATATTATATAATTAGATTAGATACGAGTATGACTCTTTGTTTATATTTTTGTCAGGTCAGTAACCTAAGTTACCTGAGATTTAAGAATTTCGGCAATGTAACAAAGAAACATAATTATGTACTTTAATATAATTTATAAATGTAGTCTAATTTTAAAAAGTAACTTTTTGTTTCTAGATAAATCAGGTCTCATTTCGTAAATGGATCAAATAATTCAATAAATAATATTGTTGTGCTACTCTTAATACTGCGATATAAAAACGAGATAGAAGAAATAAAATGAGTTCAATGATTTTAATTATTTCAGTATTGTCTGGTATTTAAATGTTTCATAATGATTTTATAAAGTAACATTTGCGTCTCTATTTACCATCGTTAATTTAATTATTTTTGCTAGTTATTTAAATACCTAGGTAATAGGTATACGTAATCAATCAATACCTATTACAAGTAATTCAAAAATAATTTTAATTATGATTCACAATTTTCTTTTTCATAAGATCTTTCTCCTAACTTTGGAATAAAAAAAATACCTTATTATTTACCTACAACTTAAAACTCTAAGTTACACTATTAGACTTCCTATTTATTTTAAGCTAGACGACCTTGTATAAAGCTAACAAGTGTTTACATTAACTTATTTTAAAAGTGAAGTATGCTAATTTATGTAATTTAAAAGCTGTCAGCTGCAAAGAATAGCAAAGGACCGAGAAAGAGATTGTTTATAGAAAAATAAAGTTGTTAGAATTTTGCTATACTTGTTTTGTACAAGTTGAAAATCAATGGATACTTATAAAATTTTAATAATTAACTGCTGGGCGTGAAGCTCCTCTTTGAAAGGAATAGTTCACTACGTTAGCCCTTTTTTATGTTTTTCGACGTTTCTTTTACCGTATTATTAATTAACTTATTTTTTATTATTAAGTAATAATATTAAGTCGCAAAATGCCTTATTTATGTACTTGGTTTAATTACTTCTAAATTAAACCAATACTTAATTTTTTGTTGCTTTTACTGCAATCTGTATAATATATTTAAAGTTTCTTAGTATAAATTAACTTTAAAATATATGAACAGCACTTTTTATGCATCCGCTTATGTTCAATAATATGCAGATAATTAAAGATATTAAAACTGAAGTTTTCTTTTCAGAGGTATAAGTCCTGAAGGTTGCACCCGCTTCTTCCAAAGCGATTGAGCTCTATATTAGCCATTGCGCTCATATTAATTAAATTAAACTTTTTAGTATATTATTGTAGTGGCGTATAGTACTTTTGAAAAGCAACCTCTTAAATTGATTTGTACATTTTATATTCACACGTAAAGCTTTAATTTTTTTATAAATCGATTGAAATTGAAAAAGATCAGTAATTCCTTACATGTCCTTACATGTAAAAACAAATTCAAATGTGTTGTGTAAAATCCGTAAACCGTATGGTATTTAAGCACAAGAGACTAAGCCCTCCATTTCAGATTCAAGCAATTTGCAGTCGGGGCTCTGCATTATTAGTAGGTAAACAAAGGATAAACCTTATTATACGGTTAGTTTTAGGCATAGCGCGAAGCTTAAGCCGGCTGCTCGTCTCCCGCGCGCATAACTTTCTACGTGGAGCGAATTTATCTAAGTTACGTTGCTGTTGTACCAAACTTGGCCGCGTCGTTTGCAAAACGATATTTGAAGTTTGTTTGAATTTTTATATTTTGCATACACGTTTTAATACTTTTACTACTTTACTTTTGTTCAAGTAGGTATGTATTCTATATTGATAAAATATTGCATGTGTTAATTCCATGTAAAAGCTATATTGCTGTACAGTTTCATCACTATCACCAATATATATTATGCATACATCCTAACAAACTTTCGCATTTACGATGTTAGTAGGAGTTGGTTTCTAGGTGCAAGTTGTTATTTTTTAACACTTATTATTTTATTAAATTTCATCTTAATCTGCCCAGCCGTTTTAACGTGAAGTAACGAGCATACACGCATGCAAACTTTTGCATTATCTTTTCCCATGTAATTTTATCCTTTATGTGGGTAGCCTATTAAAGGAAACTGTTTAGCTTTAAGCCTAATTAGCCGCCTGATTAAATTTTGTATGCATAACGGTAAACGTTATTCTGTGACATTGCGTTATTAGAATTTATACTTGGTTCCCAATACATAATATATTCTACAATCAATTTAAATGTATACCTATATTTATCAATTTTATTTGCATAACTTGCTACTCACCCTCGAATTACGCGGATTCGTCCCTAGATGCGTTTTAACAATTAGAAGACGGCTTTTTCCACTTTAATATATTGTATCTATTATACATATAACCATCAAAACCGCATTAAAATCCGTTGTGCAGTTCAAAAGATCCAAGGGACCAAGCGTACAAACGCGGGACGCGACTTTGTTTTATAGTATGTAAAGATTAATATAAATTCAATTTAATTTTATCTTAATAAACAATGTAAAAATGAAATGTCTAGTCTTGTCTTCAGCTCTTTTAATCGTCCCACTCCTGGGTACGCGCCTCCCTCAGTACGACGGGGATTAAGCTATAGCACACCGCGCTGGCCTAGTGCGTGTTGGCGGACTTCACGTCTTTCGAAAACTTGCTAGGTTTTTTTCAGACATGCAGGTTTTCTCAGGATGTTTTTCTTCACCTTAAGATAAGTGGTAATCATCATAGAAATTATTCGCACATGAAAATATCAGAGGTGCGAGACCCGGATTTGAACCCGCATCCATTATCGAAGCGAGCGCGTCACCACTGGGCTACCACTGCCTTAAACAATTAATCTATAAGCGAAAAGCTACGGAATGGACTGAGCTGTCTAAAATACTTAGATTAAATTTCGTAATAAATTGGTTAGTGTCTAGAGGCGTAATTAATTATTGCCAGCATCTCTTGATAATTGTTCTTATTTCCATATACTCGTTTAATTATTTTTTGTTTGTAAATTTATCGAAATACTTTAATATAATGCCCGATGGCGTTCTTTAGAAAATGTATTCATTAAAAAATAAACTTTTACTGCCAACAGCCTTGACCTAGAAGAAATAAAATGTTACAGAAGATTCTTGTGCTTATATCAAAGGTACAGCTTTACTTTGGAATTCTCATTTAATGTTAGTAATAATATTTACTTTTGAAGTGGAAATTGATGTTAAATCCTTTCAGTGCCGATGAAAAATCCCACTGGGCTTGCTGCTTGGTAATAATGTAAAGATTAATGGTTTTTTTTTCCAAAGTGAAACTGTTCTAAGGAGCCGCGACGTTAAAAGTGTCGAAAGGTGAATAATGTGTGCTTACTACTATTAATATTTTTGTTGTATTCTATACAGATAAGTAAAACATAACAACTTTTTATAATTTGCGGTAAAAATTTATAATTATTTTTTATATCTGTTTGTTCCCACTGGTTCTTTTAATAGATTGACAGACAGATTTTGACGAGACTTTAACTGGTAAGAGTAATTTTGGCTACTTTTATTTTAGAAGAAGATTTTCTGAATCCCTCAAAATAATTAAAACCTACGTACGTAGGTACGAATTTGAGCATAGCGAGGGTCAGTCGCTTATAGTACTTAGTTAAAGTATTAATTACTAGCGACTCACCCTCGCTTCGTTCGGGTTCGTTCCTAGGAACTCTAGAGTTAGCGCGAGCGAAGCCGCGGGTTTCGCTCGTTCGTAAAGAATATTTTTTGTAGGTAATTTATTTACACCTTGGGTTATATTTACTGGAGTTTTAGTAAGGATTTTTTGAAAATATAATACAGCCTATGTTACTTGGGCATAGTGTAGCTTCCTAACAGTGAAAGAACTTTTCAAATCGGTTCAGTAGTTTCGGAGTTTATCCAATGCAAACAAACAAACAAGCAATCAAATCTTTCCTCTTTATAATATTATATTAATATATTATAGTAGGTATATAAAAATAAATATTTAAAGGAATGCAAATGATAAAATTAAACACTCCTGTAACCGGACAAACAGGGGCAAAATGTTAACACACGGCGGGTTAGTATATAAATCTATTCGCGTCTCATCAACGTGTTGGTGTTCCGGGCTTTGTGAATCGTTTAACCTTTAACAAAGGCGGAAAGAGGTTTTAAAACGTTCACAACATAATATCGCACTATTGCTTTGTACATACTCATCTTTTACAATGTTATTAATAGATGACCTTTCATTGCGTTAATACCTAAGGCCCTTCTCAAGGACTTAGGTAATACAAAATAAATAAGTTAATGAGTGAAAACATATAAAACGATATGCAGTAGGTATATCAGATTAAATTTCAACATATAGGTACTTTTAAAACAAACTTTTGCAAATACTATTCTGTATTTATGTTAAAGTTCTGAAACTATAAACCGTAATTTGGATTAGTTTCTACGGTGTAAAACACTTTTCCAACTAAATTGTTTGCCTCGACATAAGGATAAAATATAAAACTTGGATTACATCACTTCTTAACGCGTAAGAAATCTGTTTAACACGTCGATTAATAAGTGCATACAATAAGTAGATTCAAAGTCAAACATTAAATATAGTATTATACTTTTACAGAGAAGATAATGGCAATGAATTGTTGGCAATCGTCTCTTTTTCTTACAAGTTACGTCAGGTCACTTGTAAAATATTCGATTCTACCCTACTATCTCATATACCTACATGGTCTCTACAGTCTACTTGTATAAAGTACTTAGTGCCTTGTCATATAATAAAATTCAAACTTACTCCAATCTGTGCATGGAACATTTTTTGGAAAATCTAATTAGAATAGTGATTATCTATTGTTGATGTATCGTTATACAGAAGCGGAATCTATAGTTTTTAAAATATTTGTCTGTCTGTGACCGCATCCTGAGAAAACCCCTGGACAGATTTTGATGTTTGGTATGATGATAGCTGGTTATCAGGGTCAACATATAGGATACTTATTACTGGAGAAAAATCTCATTTCTGAGAAATCTATACTAACACTTAAAAGTTAAAACGTACCTAGGAATAACCCGAGCGGAGCGAATATAAAACAAACAATTGCATTTGCGAGGAACCTTCAATTTTTGATTTTAAAAATGTCCCATCATATCCTAGTATTGCTATTTGCTATTATCACAATTTAACCAGTTAAATTCAGTCAGGGTTTAATCACATTAAAACAAACCTGCAATTGTCCCGTGATATTAAAGGAAAAGACAGACAATACTTAGGATTAAAAATAATTCACTTACGATATAATATTATATAATAATAAGATAAATATCATTTTAAAGTGTTTATGATAAGGATTTATCTTAAGTTTCTGAGAGAGCGCTGTTATGATGTAACATGATATAATATTTAAGACAAATGAATGTGTTACACATTTGGATAGCAAGGTAGCTATCCAAATGTGTAACACATTCATTTGTCATTCATTCATTTTGGACTACCAAAATATTAAAAGTATTTCTATCGTATAAACCTTTATTAGAAGTAATCAACAAATGAAGAAGTTATTATACTGGAAGAATCAGTTTGTTGTTTTGTCTGTGTGTTTTGTAGATACGAGTATGTTTATATTCAGCCTTCTGTAAACTCCTGAACACAGGTCTCCCATCAATACGAGGAGGATTAGTTCACGACGCTGGCCGGGTGTAAAGCTTTAGGTTTTCTCAGATATGCATGTTCCTTCACTATATATTCCTTCACTGTAAGACAAGTGTTAATCTTGTTGGTGGTAATTCGTACATGAAAATACCAGAGGTGCGAAACCTATGATTTGATCCCGCTTCAATCGGTTTCCAAACCGAGCGCGTTACCACTGGGCCACGAGCTACCACTGCCTTAGTTTTTCTTAGATAGTTTTTAGCTACTCTACGTCAGGTTATTTCTGAGGAATCTTAGAAGACTGTCTTTTCTAAAAGATGTGTGGAGCGAATTAATTTTTACAGGTTTAAACATCTACAATTATAATAAAAAAAAACATCATGTGAATATTTATAAAATAACTTGTTTGTACCAATTAATGAACGAGAAACTTTAATTATTAACTTTATTTTAATATATGTAAAATTTATGAGTATATTCTTGATTATAATAATTTATCACTTAATAAAATATGTCTTATATATAAATATATGTAAACTGGTAATTGATTTATTTTGTTTGACTGTTTTTTGAATGAAACTAACTTTAAAGAAAAATAATAAATATACATCATATCTTAGTTTATACAAAAAGTCGTAGAAAAAATAATGAAGAGGAACTGGTATTTACGTAGATACATGTGTTATGAATGTATAATTATTACAATGATGTGCGTTATAACGGTTAATGAACCTTTTTTTGAGATGAGATATTTTCCAGCAGTAAGCAGTATCGTTATTCCTTTATGTTCATTGGGATAACAGCTATCTATTATGCTTAATTTCATCAAAATTTGTTCAGTTGTTTTTCCGAAGGGCGTTCCCAGATAGATAAAAGAACAAAACTTCTAAAAAGTATAGATTAGTCATTAGACCTCTGTATAGGGTTAAAGAACATTTATTTACTCATTTAAGAACATAGTTCACTTTTTTTTGTTTTTTGTTTCACTTTGTTGTTTTCATCATCAGCCCTTTTTAACGTCCCACTACTGGGCACGGCCTCTCTCAGTACGAGGGTGATCAGGCCATAGTCCACCGCGCTGGTCCAGTGCGTGACAACTTAATATTTGATACAATCATATACATAATACAGTAGTGACCAAAAAAAAAACATAAGCATAAGGAATTAGTTAGAAACAGCTTCTAAATATTTTTTTAGTTTATTTTTAAATGCCGGTAAAGACCTGTATCTATTGATAATAACTATTTCAATAAATATTAACAAAAAACTATTTAAGGAACAAATTCGACTAAGTTGGAATTTCATTTTATGTATAGGTAGATAATGCTAATACTCGTATTAACATAAACTTTATTACCATATAACTTAGTTTAGTAAGCAACATATTATATTGTACTTAAATAAGCTAAGTGCTATATGACTTAGAATAATAACACAGATTCTAAGATTTGTTACTTACCTGCTAAATAATATCAATTCCGACTACACTAGATCGAATAAGATTGTACGATTATACATTAAGTATATTAATAATAAATATGTTGGGACATTATTACAACAGCGCCATTTAGTTCCGCAGTAAGCTACGTAACGTGCTTGTGTTGCGGATACCAGATAGTTGATATACTACTACATATAAATTTTAAATACATACATATTATAAATATAAACACCCATGACTGGAGTACAAACATTCGTGATTAGCAAATGAGTGCCCCCAGCGGAACTCGAACCCGCGACCGCTGGCGCAGAAAGTAGGGTCACTGCCAACTGAGCCACAAACGAGTCGTCAAAATATTATATTTATAATTGAGCAATCGATATATAGGCAACATACATTAGATTAGAGTAAGACTTTTATTGTCTTATATATCCCTAAAATAAAATTTGGGGATATTAACAGATTGCTTAAGTGAAAAATGACAGATGATTAGACATAATATGATATTTGCGCATAGAAGGAAAACGTGTTTACATTGTACGCAGAAGCCAGATAACATTGGCCTATCTTTATTATAATTCAGTGATCACTGCGAATATTCACATTCATTCATAGACAAAGGTATTATATTTTCGCCGGGTCGTTGTTGATGTGCGGACGTATTTTTTTAAAGAATAATTATTTCTAAATATATTGAATAATTAACAAATAATGATTGCAAATTCGTGAAGTGCAGTGCGTGTTTATAAATGACTAGTACCTATTTACTTTATTTTTAATATTTATATAATTAAAAAAAATGACAGTGTCCAACGGAACGCAAATACATAATGAAGCTGGAGCTCTTCCTAATGAAAAAATTAAGCCTTCAACTTTAGTAGTCATAGGGGAAACTTGGAGAAATGTATTGAAAATGTTATTCGCCGAATTCGTATCTACTATGCTACTTCTATTTCTCGGTTGTATGACGTGCTTGCCGTTGAAAGGTTTTGACTTGCCGCCGCCAATGTATAGCCCTATCGGGTTCGGCATGGTTGTTTTATTCAATATTACTGCATTTGGACATATTTCTGGAGCGCATATGAATCCATCAGTAACTATATCTGCAATAATATATGGCAAGATATCTATTCCTCTCGGAATTATGTACGCCGTCGCACAATGCGGTGGAGCAGTAGTCGGCTACGGGCTGTTATTGAGCGTATCTCCAGTCGATGCTTCGGACAATATCTGTGTAACCCAGTTGCATCCACAAGTTACGATATACCAAGGCTTGGTCATTGAAATAGTTCTATCCGTTGCATTAGGATTTATTAACTGTTCCGTCTGGGATCCTGTGAATAAAGAGAAACAAGATGCTGTTCCTCTGAAATTTGGTTTGACTATTGTGGCTTTATCGCTTGCTGGGGGGCCTTTGACGGGAGCAAGTATGAACCCAGCTCGCTCTCTGGGCCCTGTTGTGTGGACTAATCACTGGGATTCTCATTGGGTGTACTGGGCTGGACCTTGTATTGGAGGTGCATTTGCGCCAATACTCTATAAATTGGTTTGGACCGATAAAAATAACAAGAAGTAATAAAAGAGTGTAGTGTAAATGCGAATATTAATGTGATTTTCTATAGCTTTTTAATAATTAAAATCCATTCTTATAGATCTCGTATTAGATTTGATTTTAGTGGTTACTATTTAGTTTTCTTTTCTCTATTATTTTATATATGGTGTGAAATTCAATTAGGAACTTTGATTTTGTAAAATATATTATTTAATACTTTCTTAGATTGAAATAAAACTATATTTTTGGGAATATTTTTTAAATTATTTTCATTTTTGGGTCTAGAGAGCAGTAAAGCGTTTTATATGTCGGAAACAAAAAATCAATACAAATTCGGAAAAATATACCAAAAGATAGTTTTATTTAAAAATATTATAAATATAATACTTAGGTATATCAAATATGGCATTATGTTATTAATGTTTAAGTTGTAATTACTTAAAAATATATGAAACGTATAAATATTACTAATATTTCCCCCCGTTAAAAAAAAACCTACTCTAAGTCTTCTTCTAAGGGACGTTATATCTTATCATCTTATTTTACAAAAAACTAATGTTTTTAAGCGGTAAAGGTTTAGAGACCGATTCTAGTTAACATACGGATAGGGGGGCCCACAGGCGTGGATTGCTTAGGGCATCAACAAGTCTTAATCCGCCACTGAATATTAGTAGTTAAGTGAATACCTTACATATACAATTTAAAGCACAATATGGCGATTTTTCTTAGATCTTAAAAAGGGGTAGGCACTATGTTTGATTTATAATATGTTTACTTTGACAGAAAACATCCACATTACTCGTAGTTATTATTAAAAAATGAAAGTTTTCCATTAACTTATAGAGTAAACAGTTTTATTATATTGTTTGTATACCAATTGTACCACAATTTATTGATACCAAGCGACAATTTTGATTACCAGGAAGGAAGGAGTTACTTAGGAAGCAATTGAATTGTTTTTCTAAATTATTATATATGGTAAGTACTATTACCAAAAATGTACCTTGTTTCAAATTATACTTGACAGTCTATTAGGACATGATAATAATAGAGTCATTTAACGCCATTTGATTTTTCTTTTTAGAATATGATATTTAGGGGATATTATGTAATCCTCATCGACGTAATTCATCTTTAAGGAAATTTCAAAAAAACTGTAATTCAAGCCTTTTTGCATTATATACCTACTACATATTATTTGTAAATCAATGAACAAATCAAATTTTAACTAATGACCTGTGATTTGTATAAAGAAAGACGCTTTTGCATGAAGTCATGTGGGGATAGTAAAAAAACAAAATATTTACTGAGCCTTTAAAAATATTATTCAATAAATCTTTAATTACTAGTATATCTTTCGACTTTAGACTTATTGACGACACGTTTTGCTCAGTTTGTTATGACGCTACTTGATCTGATGGGGTTGCGGGTTCGAGTCCCGCTGGGGGCATTCATTTATGTGAGCACGAATGTTTGTAGTCTAGTCATAAGTTATATATTATATATGTATAGTGTATGAATTATCTGGTATCCATAATACATACAACCAAACTTGAGAACCTCCTCCTTTTTGAAGTCGGTTGAAAAGAAAGAAAATATTGAAAGGAGTTTTGTTATTTACAAATACTTAATCAGATATTTTCGAAGACATTAGACCAAACAATAGATAATCCAAATCCATTTAGATACAGTGCATGACTAAAAGTGTAGATATAAGTATTTCAATTATGATTAAACTCATCGGCTTGCGTTCATATCTAAAAAGATTTTTATTATGATCCTTTGTTTTCACTTACATATATTGTTAATAAAAAAATCGAGTAATTTCTTTCTTTTAATGTCCTCATTGACTTATTTTTAAAGTTTTTGTTATAATATAAGGTATATTAATTAGGTCCTATGAACTTCTTCTAATAGTTATACATTTTCAATCGAGGAACTTATACCGTGATCTACTATTTTGACTATAGGTTATATAAACTATTATCTAGAATTATTATGTACCTAGGTTTTGTATCTATTTTATAAGAAAATTACAAGTAAATAAATCATTAAGCAATAATTTACCTTTTCACTAACAACAATAATGATTCAATGATATTATTATTAAAAGGTTATTTATCTCTGTCACAAACGGTAAGTTATCAAAATTATCTTATTGGTTTTATACGAGTAAATAGTAGGTACGTGAATTTCCAGGTAAAGGATCGATCATCGAATATCATATTTTAAGTCAATGATAATTACTACTATGTATCAAAGATGCGTTACTTTCCCCATACAAAAAACACAAGCAGAAATCATTAGTAAGGCACGTTATTAGGTGTTCTACCTACGTTGTTACATAAATTAATGTAAGTCGTTACCCCTAGAATTTTTGTATGATAACGTACAGGACATTAACTTCTGTTTTTTCAACCGACTTCCTAAAAGGAGGAGGTTATCAATTCGTCTGTATGTTTTTTTATGTTTGTTACCTTAGAACTTTGGACTGGGTGAACCGTTTTTTATAATTCTTTTTTTATTAAAAAATTAACTAAGTTTAAATCGGTTTTCGTTTTTTTGTTAAAAATATTTTTTTATTATTTCTTTTCTTTGATTAATTGAATCTTTTAAATATACGCATGTAATTTAAAAAAAATACATATTTATTGATTCTATTTTTATATTCGTTTCTAGTGACTTACCTAGCTTCTCTCGGTTACGTCCCTAGGTATGTTTTTAAAATGTAGATCAAAATACTTGGCTCATGAGATGGACTCATGCTACTGCGTACTTTTCCTTAGAAATTTTTAAAATTGTTTTTTTTTTGTTTATTGTAGTATTATTCTTTTTTGTTGAATCTCTATATTTTTATCAAGTGGGAGTAGAATAATATTTTTGCTAAGTAAGTTGGTGTTTCTTAATTAAAATTTCACTAGCCAATATCACTTATTATTACGTGGAATAAAGAAACTCACTCACTCATACATGAACGTATGTATGTATGTATGTAGTGAGTGGGCTGTCGTGTAAAAAATTCCATTATAGGTCAACAATTTTGTGCAAAATACTTACAAACTATATACCTACACAAACCTTCCTCATTTATTTTCATCTGTTACTAATGTCTAATTAATATTGCTTCTCTTTATAAGCTAATAAAGATTTAAAATTAATTGTTTACAAATTATTTATCGTTAAATTTTAAACAGAATGATAATATCTTCACATATATTCTTATTATCTAGGGCCTGAACGAAACGAAAGCGGTCATTCGTTAATATGTACCTACCTGATAAGTAGTTGTTTGAATATAAAATCGATTTTGTATCTAGTGACGGATAAGACAAGATATTTTAGCGTACTAGTTGTTATATTTTTTAATTTTCCATAATCTCCTTAACTATAAAACTGCACAACTCGGTCTTGGTAAAGGCCTTTAACTATTTGAAGCAAGAACACCGACATTTATCTTTTGAACGTACCTACAACGTCTTCTAACAATTTCTTTAGTAACAATAGCCTATGTGTCGTACATACACACGAACACACATACATACTTACAATTATGATAAAATTTATTTTGTTTCCATATCAAAATGCGTAAGTTAAAAGAAGATATAGGTATTTAATGTTTATGGCACGGAACACTGCCGTTCGACTCGCATTTGTACATTCTTATAAACATTACATTCGCATGATGCAATGGTATTTACAATTTTTTCTCTACCTATTACTCGACCAGTTAAAGTTGTTTTTTGGTCTACAGTAAAACGGCTGCTTTCGTGTTTCTTTTATACCTACCAATATTATATCAGTTAATCAATATTATAACGGCAAAACGCTTAATAGTGGCTTAGCGAGTTATCATAATGTTGACATACATTATTATTTAAGATAATACCATTTTTATAATGGCCCAGGCCTTTGAAGTGAACGTTTTGGTCAAACTAAACTGTTGGATATATTTATCTTATCAACATATGCTGATATTGTTATATTTTAGTGTCAACGTCCACGAAGGTACAAATGTAGAACAAAAATTCTACATTCCTAAATTAATAACTAAATGATGTGGCCATCTATTTCATGAAGTAAAGAATGATGAACTCATCATGATACAGTCTGGCTCAATCAATGAATAATCAACGTTTGATGATATGAACAGCAAACGCGCAGCTCTTTTTATATCATAATATTATATTCAATTTTTAGTGATCATATCACAAAATAATTATATTATCCACAGTTTGATATTGATATCGTTTGTTTTTGTGATGTAGAAGTGAAAGTACCGACGCAAATTGTATTTTACATCAATGGACTATTATTACATTTCAAAATGGGACTTATAATGATAGAAATCGTGAGTGAAGAGATATTATTTTCAAAATAAATGGGATGACGATTCTACTATTTGTTTAGATGGAAAAATATTTTATGTGAGTGCGTAGTATTCAAGTCGTACTGTTCTGTACTTACTAGTTAAACAAAAAAAATTGTTAAAATTTTCATGTAAACAAATTTTGATCTCGCGCGATACATGTATCGAATAAAAGTTTAATTCAACTTTAAAAGAAGTTGCTTCATGTCTATAAAGGATCCGTTAGTTTTCGTAATAGTTTGACATCAATATGTTATGTTTAGCATTATAATACTTAGTAAGGTATTAGCGATAAATCGATGAATGTGATGATGAACCGTACTTTAAAAACATTTTCGATTAATTATACAAATTAGATAATGCCAGATGTTAAACTAGTAATAAATTAATTGGTATAATAAAAATTAATTAATGAGATTTTTTCTACTTCCAATGTAAAACTTGTTAGTCTAATTCGTTATTTTGGTAAAAAAACAACTTTTCCTTAGCGTCCGCAATTGAGCTACTTTGACTTACTGTTATAAAAATTTGCGCGGGAGCTCACTGGTTGCGGATGGCGTGAGACCGGTTGTCGTGGATATCTTTGTGTGAGGCCTATGTCCAATAGTGGACGTATTTGGGGTGAAACGAACGAACGTAGGTGAATATTAGAGATCGAGAACTACATTATAAAATCTTAATTATACCAGTTCCTTCCATTATACATATGCATTCCATTATTGTGGGTAGTCAGCGTCGGATTCTAGCCAGTCGGCCTTAACAGGCGGCGGAACTACCAGCTAAAATCGTTGACACCTTATGAACTCTCACCAGTGGCTCCAAGTAGCTGTTTTGCACGCACCGGCCACACCCCGGTAACCACGTCGACTCGTGGGCTAAACCTGGTAGAGAGGGGCTTAAGTGTTTCGGCACTCAAGTCTTGCGGTTGCCCCCCGCATAGTGCATAGGGTCTGTCTTGGCCTCATTGGCAATCCACCACCGGTGGCGAGGCAGCTAGGCATTGGTAGAAGGCCTGAAGGGCGGCGATAGGGGTCATATAGCTATCGTTCGGCCAGACACTGCATCCAGCTCTCCTCCAGTCGTAACGGCTTCCGTTCCATTGGAACAAGGAGGGTAAGGACGAGAGAGTGCTTCTGTGTTTGCGCGCACACTTAAGCACTTTAATATATCCTGCGTACATGACTGCTTCCGTTTAATGGCTTTCGATTATTAAAGTCCTACGGCGATGGACAGAGGTAGAGAGGTCTGACTGTGTTGTAAGCTGGGCTTTGTCTGATGTCTGCACGTAGGCCGCTCAAGGAGAGTGGTAGTTTTTGTGCTGCAATTTGGGTGACAGGACGGATTGGGCAGCACATTGAGTGACGAAGCAGCCCTATTCAGGGAGGCACTGCTTCCCCCGCTTAGCCGGGGAGGGGACTAGAAAAGGTGTACCAAAAATTGTTCACCCTTACACCTTATGGGGGGTAGTAACCACGGCTGCCTACGCAACCCGTAATACGTGGTCGACGCTACAAAAAACAAATAAAACTATCAAATATGACATTTGGTGCGTGGAATGTACGCACTCTTATAAATCGAGACAGCAATCTATGCCCTGAGCGTAAGACAGCAATTGTAGCACGTGAACTTGCTCGCTACAATATAGACATAGCTGCACTCAGTGAAACCCATCTAGCTGAAGAAGGAGAACTTGAAGAGCGTGGCGGTGGATACACATTCTTTTGGAAGGGGACTGCCGCGTCTTAACCCAGATGCTCGGGGGTAGGTTTTGCCATTAAGACGACAATAGCAAAAAAATTAAGCGAATATCCAACGTACACTTCAGATCGCTTAATATCATTACGCCTACACCTATTTAATGACAATTATTTAAATATAATAAGTGTATATGCACCCACCATGACCAATCCAGACGAGGTTAAGGACAAATTTTATGAAGAATTAGCTCAAATTCTGACTAAAATCTCGCCTAGGGAGCAAATTCTAATCTTAGGGGATTTTAATGCGAGAGTTGGGCGTAACTTCGAAGCGTGGCCTTGTGTGTTAGGTAGACATGGAATCGGCAATATAAATAGTAACGGGCAAGCACTACTTAGCCTCTGTTCACAATTCAGTTTATCTATTACTAACACTCTTTTCAGATTACCGATGAAACACAAGGCTACGTGGATGCACCCTCGTTCTAAGCTCTGGCATCTAATTGACTATGCGATTGTTCGTCAAAGAGACATACCCCAAGTTAAAATTACACGTGTTATGCGAGGTGCAAATTGCTGGACAGACCATAGACTAGTTATTACGAAACTTAATCTACGACTTCATCCTCCTCGTAGATCATTTTTAGCAAGACCAGCCAGCTTAAACGTAGGGAAACTTGAGAATCTTAACACGAGGGAAGAATATGTCTACGCTCTTAATTCTGCACTGGCAACTTCTACTGCGTCAGATGGTGACCTTTATGTTCGATGGCGAGACTTCTCTTCTCGGCTCATGGACGTCAGTACTCAGATACTGGGCACAAAAACGCGCAAAAATGAGGATTGGTTTGATGAAAATGATGAGATTTTGTCAGAAGCCTTGAAAAAGCACCGAAATCTACTTAAGCAACAAGACCGCAGTAGACCGTATAGTACCGCAAATAACATAAAACAGAGTAGTTCTGAATTGCGTAAATTAACAAGGGGTATTAAAGATAAGTGGTGGCTTGAAAAAGCCGAATACATTCAGTGGCTAGCTGACACTAAACAACTCGGTGCATTCTATGGGGAGGTCCGAAATCTAATTGGTACAAGTCATCGTGCTAACATCCCTATTAAATCACGCGATGGGTCTTTGCGTCTATCGTCGAAGGAAGAAATACTTGCGCGGTGGGCTCAGCATTTTAACGACCTTCTCAACTTAGATCGTTCAGCAGATATGACATTTATCCAATCATTGTCCACGCTACCCACAGTCGCTGAACTAGACGAGCCCCCAACTTTAGAAGAAGTCAAAGATGCTATCAAACAATTACATAACAAAAAGGCGGTTGGTATTGATAATATCCCAGGGGAATTACTTAAGTACGGGGGTGAAAGAATTCATGAGGTCATCGGGAATCTATTCGTGACCATGTGGAATGAGGAGCGGGTACCAGATACTTTCAAAGTATCGCGAATAAGCACTCTTTATAAAAACAAAGGCGACAGATCTGGCTGATACGACTCCTCCATGACGATATGATCTGTTGCGTCACGGTAAAAGACGAGTAATCAGATTTTTTTAATGTTACCTGTGGCGTGAAGCAGGGATGTGTACTTGCACCAACACTCTTTGCTCTGTGCTTTGCTGTCGTCATACGAGAAATCCTGAAACGAACTTCAGAAGGAATTCGGATCCGTTTTCGAACAGATGGCAATTTATTCAATCGGGCCAGATTGAAGGCTTGTACAAAGGTCTCTTATACCACCATAACCGAGATTATGTACGCTGATGACCTATGCTTTGTTACCGACACCTGTGACGGTTTGCAGACGCTGATAAGTTGCCTTAACGACGTTTGCTGTAAGTTTGGTCTCTCCATTAACGTCAAGAAAACTGAAGTGATGGCTGTGAACGTAAATGACCAGCTATTATTTCCTGACATCTTAGTTGGCAACAGCAGACTGAAGCAAGCGGAGAGCTTCAAATATCTGGGCAGCATGGTCACATATAAAGGGGATCTAGACGCAGAAGTCAATCACAGGATTTGTGCCACAGCAGCAGCTTTTGGCAAAGTACAATCCAAAGTTTTTCGGTCTCACGATCTCAAATTGACCACCAAGATCTCGGTTTACATGGCAATAGTTCTCCCAAACCTGTTATATTCATCGGAAACCTGGTGCCTCTATCGTAGGCATATAAAAACTTTGGACAAATTTGTCAATGTGGTGGTCAGTTGCTGCGTTACAAAGATGTTCAGAATAGACACTTCAAAAGATGCAAAATTGACCCCTTGGTATGGGAAAAGCAAGCACAAAATCGGCTCGAGTGGAGACGTTACGTATATCGTCAGGTCGATGCCTTTGAAGAGGAAAGAAGGTTGCAATTAGATGCAAAACGTGACGACCTTAAAGCTAGACCACCTACAGCCATTACCTACAATTTCATTAACGGTGTTTTGACATGTTCGCTTTGTGCTCGGAGTTTTTCAGCCAAAGTTGGATATGCTAGTCACATAAGAGCACATGAAAGAGCAACACACCAAAGCTCACCACCCTAGAAAGTTATCGAATGCAGTCGCTGTGGCCGAAATCGGCTAGATGTCATCATCATCATCATCACCTATGCGATATAATATTCGAGTAAACAGAAAGGTAGAATATATAAGCTTATTTGATGTAAATTTAAACTAAGTCGAATCTGTACATTTATTGGAAATTTGTATTGAAATGGTCTACTATTGTTACAGAGGCCGAATTTATAGTTAATTTTTTTTAATTTTGAATGTCTGTCTGTTTGTAATCGCATCGCACCAGAAATCGATAGTATAGATTTATGTTTGTAATTTTACTATGATAGCAGGTAGCCCGGGTCCTCATATAGAATACTTTTATTGTGGGAAAGTATCTTATTGTTGAGAAATCTATTTTAACCTGTAAAACGTATCTGGGATGAACCCGAGGGTTATTCTGTAGTAATTAATTTATTTGAATTACTCGCAATACAGAGGTACGGAGAAAATTATAATTAAATGTAAACATTGATATTAATAGGCAGTGAAATGAGCACTCGACGTAACTCATATGATGTTAAATAAATTTGCAGACAATGTGTGCCCGCCGAGATCTTGTGCGGATCGAGACAATTATCCTGAACGCTACGAGAAAAGTACTTCACTACACAAGCATATTATTTGGAAGGCATTTGCGCTATTTCTATAACAATAGCTGTGGTGAGGCCCTCATTACAGAAATATTTAAAGAACTACTTTTTCTTTTCAATAGAATCAATCGCATTATACTTAATCATTAATGTAAGCAATGATTTCATAGTTTGCTTAGTACCTTTAGTATTTGCAATGTTAGATACCTTCATCGCCAATATATTTTGCAATTTTTTCACGACATAATCTTTTTGTGTACCTACACAATTTTAATCTATATTATATTCCTCTAAGAACTCTCGGTTGCTTGGATGGAACGCCAATCTTATTTTATAATTTTATAATTATATCTACTAAAATTGTTAAGCGATTCATAAGACATCCGCCTACTAAGACACGGCTTATAGCTCTTATATATAGTGTTCTAATAAAATGGTTGCATACCGACAAACAGACAGGCGAAATTATAAGGCTTATTACGGAACTCTAAAAATGATATGTCATTCTTTCAAACGAAGTTTTCAAAATTTTTTTAGATTGTGAAATTCTAGGGAAGTGCAATGGTAAATTTTATCGTTCATCTAATGTCAGACTACCACTATTTATAAAAGTAATAAAAATTATATCTACATTTTAAATGAAATAAACAAAATAATAATAGGAATATTCCTTTTAACATTCGATTCTTGAATACTGAGGTTTGAAGAAGCATAGTGAAGGCGAGCATCTAGAGAGTGAAGAGGCCCAAGACGGCTTAAATGCAGTTTCGAGTACGATTTCTTCAAGATGTTGACTGCATAATATTGTAGGTATATATAGAGCAGTTTATATTAACTTTATATTTTTAGAAGCAAATTATTATTTGTATCCACGATCTTATTACTTTGAATGATTTTAAGATTGTGTTGGTTTTTTTCCGCATTATTCAAAATGTAAATACGTATTAGTTTGTTTCTTTTGGCGATTAAAGTATATTTTTTGCTAAAAAATCGTGACTATAAGTTTTCTATTCAGGTACTTCAAGTGCCTTGATAATAATAAATATAATTAGATAACATCTTTGTTTTCGGAGATTTTTTTATTTGCTTTCGACATTGCGATGTTTAAAACATTAATTATGGTCGAGGGATAGACTAAGGTCGTTAGTTATTAGTCGTCTCGGAGGTCTTATAGTTGTTACTGCCTGTGGCCATGATTTATGTAAAACATTCGAAACGTCGGAAATCGAAAATCAATATAAATCCACGGAAAAAATCCCAAAATTTTATTTAAAATGTCAAATATTCGCTTAAATTAAGAAAATATTTAAATGTAAAAAATATTTGCATCACTTGAGACTGTTGTGCTTTATTTCTTAAAGCATTCAAATCTCAATTGCGGACTTTTGTTTTCGCATCAAAATTTAAACTCTGTTTACACCTGGTAAAGACTCATCTAATAAATTATTCAGATGGTATACAAGTTATAATTTAGTTTCGAATATACAAATATTTAAAGCCGAATTCTGAGTTGGAAATTTTAGTTGTTAAGGTTAAAAGTAGACGAGGGTCTTTTTGAGACATCATCCCGCAGGGCCTACGTCGTACTCGTAGCACATCCCCTTGTCACTAACACAGTCACGTATTCATGAAACTACCAAAAATTGATTCACATACATGACAAAATAGCTAACCCCAAACCCGTCCCGCTTCGCTTAAAAATACAACAGTTTTTATAATTTTTATAATTTTCTAATAAAGTAAAAGTAGCCTCAGTTACTCCTTGTAACATTAGCTATCTGCGAGTGAAAGTGCCGTCAAAATTGGTCCAGCTATTTCAGAGATTAGCCGGAGCAAACAGACAGACAGGCAATTGAAACTACATGGTACAAAGCAATACATATTGCTATTTGCTACTGTTCAGAATAATGTAACCTTGAACAGGTTCTCTATCAATTTATTAATAAAGTTTTTATTATGATTATTATTATTTTGTATCTCTTTGGAATTCACGGGCTCAAAGGAGCCCGGTCTTTTGGAAGGCTTGCATGGGGACACAGGTCCAACACGTAGAGGCCCTTTAAGAGATTTAAATTTGTTTAATGTGACGCATCGTCCGGGATCCATCTGTGAGTAACCTATAGGAAACTGCCCACAGATGGCCTCCGGATAATGCGTAAGGACTATGGAAAATATGGAAAACTAAATAGAGTTATGGAATGGAGTTTGGATGAACTAAAAACTGGGTTATTGTGTGAGACTAACGGACGTCCGCCTGCTCAACAGTCTCAGATTGAATATTTGGCGGACGGTGACTCGCCTTATTATTATTATTATTTGTATTTGTTGATGTATATAACGTAATGTTAAAAGAAAGTATGAAGCCTTTGAAGTTAGTTAACAAAACTAGAAATTCTTTTTCTAAAATAACATTAGCTTGAATAACTTCTTATAACATCAGCTACTTGCCAATAAAAGTCCCGTCAAAATCAGCCTAGCTCTTTCAGAGATTAAGTGGTGCAAACCGACATACAAAAAGACTGTGTACGGTTGAAAGTAGTAGTAGTGAGTGTCATAGTCGTATGTTATTTATTTTTATACATTGTATTTGAACCGACATTGCATATTAAGAGGTTTCTATAAAGTAATATTCATTATTATTAAAGAAAAATTATTCAGAGCACGTACGAAATAGTTTTGAGAACAAGAAAATCTCGTTTATATTGACGCTGTATTGTATTACGGTCACATTCGCGCGGCTTTCCTCAAATCTAAACAGCGATCCTAAGCGGTGAGTTTAGTAGGAGACAATATAAATCTGCCCCATTTCTTAGCCAGTATGACAAAACAGCGAAATTCTGAGACTTTTGGTACAAAAGGGTGGATTGGATTTTGCGGGATATTGAAGTAAATTGCATGATATACTTCTTTTTATTTTCACGGGTTTTTCAATGCGGAATAGGCTAGAGATACGCGTGACGATTTCTAGATTTGTTTGTCTAGGAGTTCCATCCCATTGTTATTTTTATTGGTACTCAAAACTCGCAACGCTTTCGAGGATTAAGTATGCGAAAAGTTTAATTCAGACATTATTAAATTATTGTTAATTTAATTCAATAATACCTTTTACATACATTCACCATACATACCCCATTAATACGGGGGAGGGTTTGCTTGTACTACCCGTACTGGCTTTCCTAGTCGCTGAGCCATACATTACCACCTGTTTCCTAGAAGAGGTATGCGTGAATTCATTTCCCAACCTTAATAAAATACTTACATATAACGATACCAAAACTGTTTTTAATTTTCTGACGTGCTATCTGAAGTCAATATTAATAATATAAATATTTGAATATTGGATAGTGTATAGAGTTTTCGGCAAAAAAATATTTGCTTCATGAAAAGGAAAAATGATACCTATTAGTTAGCACAAATTCTAAATGCGTTTCTATGACTAAATACTTAGTTAAATATTCGTACAATGTTCTAATTCTCATTTTATATGGTTATGTTTGACGAGAAGCACTTTGCTTAATTACGGTTGCAATATTTATGAACGAAAAATTGTTAAGCTCTCCTTCCCACGACGTCAGTACTAATTTAAGCAATACCATAACACCGGCAAATTCTTTTGTTCTACTGAATACTGACCCGACTGAAGTAAATTTGATTATAAATAACCTCCGAAACGACTCCACTCCAGGCTGGGACAACATCACTAGTACATTTTTTAAAATGGCTAGACATTGTCTAATACCAATAATTTGTCATATTTGTAACCTCTGTTTTTCCTGTGGTAAATTTCCTTCCATTTTTAAGAAAGCTATTGTGATTCCCATACATAAGAATGGATGTAAGGATGACATTGATAACTACAGACCGATTTCACTTCTCTCGGTAATGTCCAAAATCTTAGAAAGACTGATCAATATTCGTCTTAAGAAATACCTTACGGATTATAATTTATTATCCAAGAATCAATACGGTTTCCGAAATGGAATCTCTACGGAAGATGCTGTGTTAGCTTTAAGTGGCGAAGTCAGTGCGAATTTAGATTCTGGACGTAAATGTATTGGGGTTTTTCTGGATCTGGCCAAGGCCTTTGATTCTCTGTCTATCCCTATATTATTAACAAAGCTCTTTAACTTTGGAATCAGGGGCATACCCCATGCTCTCCTTGCGGACTATTTGACAAATCGAAAACAGCAAGTCAAGTTACTGGAACATAGAAGCGATCCAGTTAATCTTTTTTATGGTATCCCGCAGGGTAGTGTCCTTGGACCTACATTATTTCTCATGTATGTGAATGATCTTTGTAACTATAAGCTTCAAAACTGCAAAATCTACACGTATGCCGACGATACCGCACTTATCTTTAATGCCACATCCTGGGACCATCTAAAATCTATCACTGAATCAGGTATTCACCAAATCTCAAATTGGCTAAAATCTAATTTACTGACTTTGAACGTTCAAAAAACAAAATACATACCTTTTTCCATACGTAAGTCCTCTCAGCCTGAGCCTAACTTTACCCTGACAGTACACACTTGCAACTACCGGAGATTAGAAGAATGCTGCTGTGAAAAAATTGCCAAGACTACTTGCATTAAATATCTCGGTGTATGGATTGACCAACATCTGAAATGGGATCAACATATTCAAAATACTACTGATAGAATAAGGAAACTTGTCTGGATTTTTAAGAAACTCAGACACATTGTAAACGCGAAGACTCTTATTACTATCTACAAGGCCCTAGCACAACCAATCTTGAGCTATTGTATAACTGTTTGGGGCGGTTCTGCTAAAAGTCTTCTTATAAACCTAGAAAGAGCACAGAGAATATTATTAAAAGTAATGTTTTTTAAGCCAATATTAACACCGACTTTTGAATTACACAGTTTCTACAAGATCCTCACTACCCGACAGATGTATATTCTAAATAGTGCATTAAAGCGACATAGTACCGTTCACTTCTACCCACAAATACCGAAGCGTCGTAAAAACACTGTTTGTACTCTGCCACAATGCAATACAAAATTTAATCAAAAGCAGTTTGCTTGTCTGTCTTCCTTCATATACAACAAACTTAACACAAAATTTAACATCTATGCCTTAACTAAGACTGAATTAAAGCGTATATTGACACAAAATTTACTAAAAATGAACTATGAAGAAACTGAGCAATTTCTTAACATATAATTAATACAAAAATAAAACATACAGGTAGATTTATATTACGCACACACACACACACACACACACACACACTCACACACACACACACACACACACACAATTATTAATATTCATCACTATTGATTTATGAATTATTGTCCTGATGGTTGAGCGGGGTACCCAGTAATACGGGTTCTCACCCAGTACAGGGGCCCTTGGAACTAGTTGTAACGCATATTGTATAAATCAATAAAGATTTTTTTTTCATTTTCATTTTTTTTTTTTCATTATATTTATTTGAAATTTTTTGAATGCATAGACTCAAAATGTATGTTATTAAAAATATCAAAATGAACTAGTAATTTAGTAGTTAGTTTAACATAATAATATTTTTACTTTTACTTTTACGTTTGGTATATTACGTCAAATTATAATTGAAAGAATTGTTTCAAATAAAAATAAATTTATGTCATCACTTTGCCAAAAGCTCTAACTTTAAGGTTTAAATAAGTACTAAAACCGAAACTCCACACATGATGTCTTCGCTGTCTGGAGGTAAAAATTTTTAATACAGCTCAAGTTAACCTTTATTTCGGATAAATTTGACATTTTTTTCTTATAATCTAAATTAATTATATTTTATCGATTATCGTATATCTGTTTGCTTTTTTGCCATAGGCCTCTTCCAGTTTCTTCCCTGATAATTGTTAACCACATTCTTCGTGCAATGGCCTTTATGACGTCTTCTCATAAAAATGGAATGTCAAAGTTCAACTTCAATAGCAACTATAGAATGATTAGAGTGAAACTAAAGAAAACACATGGGAAGAAACGAAGACAATTTAAAATAAATACTCATACTAAAGTAGTTATGTATAACGACAGTTTAATTTGCATAAAAAATGTTGACGTACGTATACGGAGTTAGTAAAACTCGTAATTTTTGTGAAGCGCCCAGAATAAAAATATGATTGTATACAAGCTGCTCAAACTTAAGAAAAACGGTAATTGTCCATACTAACTTGCGTATTTTATGGAAATATTTACCTAAGTTTTTTTTTGGTACAAAATTAATACAAAAAACCTGCTACCCTCATTTTTAATTATCTTAATCAAGGCCACTTAAAATTCGTGTCGCTTTCCTTACCTAAAGCTAAAACTTATTCTTGTAACGAATTATACAAAATATTCTTAAAAATTAACCTAACAGCTCTATAATACAATTTATATTTACCTACTAATTTTTATCTTTACAAAAGCATTTTATTTCTGAGTTTAATATTTTTCTTTTCGTAATTTGATATTTGAACAATAGAAGATAGGTACAACAAAGTGACTCAGATAATTTAAATATTAATTAACAAGGAACGTGCTTTTTTTAGAAATACACAATATGAAGTAGGTAATTAACATTATGCTATTTATGATGCTATAATACGTCTATTAGAGATGACAAAATAAAAATAGCTGATTTTTAACTTTTGAAGGGGTTTTGGATGAACACTGAAATGAAATAGTAATAAATTATAAAAAAAGCCTTTAACGTATTTCTTTATAGCCGAAATCATGAAAATAAAGATGTTAATTTATTAAGTCATCTATATTTTTATTATCACCAATATTTTTATTGTATTTTATATTACCTACTCTCGTACAGTCTCATAAAAACACACGTGAGATCTCATCACATGATGTCTTGAGATAATGTAAGTATAAACCAAGCCTTTATGCCTGTTTTTTCCAACCTATAAGATTTTTTCCATAGATAAATTTTCGACTATAATTATAGACATCTATACATTCAATATTTTTGGTAAATCTTATTGAATTGGTCATTATTATCAATAATATAGTTTTTACATTTATTTGTTTATCTGTCTGTTTGTCTGTCACGACATCACGACAAAACTGGTCAGATTTTGAAAAAAATTGCTATGAAGAACAACAGGTATCTGGGTCTACATATACTTTTTATCGCAGGATAATTTTTCTTCTCTAAGAAATATATTCTAACTTCTATATGCTTGTTACCTTCGGGTAGCAGCCGAATGGGCCGGCACGCCCCGTATAGTACCACTCTTTCACAGAAGACCGGCGTGAAGTGGCAGCTTTGCTGTCGCGTTTCGTCCGGTAAGTGAGAGTCCAGGAGGCCCAATCCCCATCCCTCCTCACGTACTTTTCCCTCCTCCCTCCCTCCCTTTCCTAAAAGGCCGGCAACGCATTTGCAAGCCTTGCAGTCTGGCAGATGTCCATGGGCGGAGGTGATCACTTCCCATCAGGTGAGCCTCCTGCCCGTTTGTCTCATAAATAAATAAAAAACATAAATTCATAAATAAAATTGTTTTCCAGCCTTTATAACGCGGGCGAAGCCGCAGGAAAGGCTAGTGTAATATATTTGTCCACTTTACAGAAACAGATTATTGTTCATAATAAATATAGTTGCTGAATTTCTATGAAACATAGTTAATACTGAAATGCTTGAGTTAGACGAATGGTGATAAATTATTATTGGATAAGTTGAGACGTATTTTGACAATAGTCGACATTATTTGGACAGTTGAGTTTGTTTCAAATTAATTAATGTTGTTGAGCTTCTGAAAAATTATAGTATTTATTGAACTGTGAACCTAAAATTAATATTTGAGGTTTAAAAAATAGAAAATAAACAAATATTACATGTAACTAGCAATACCCACGGCTCCGCCTGCATTCACTATTAAAAATAGGGATTGGTGGTAGAAGTATCATAATATCATCTAGGAAAATTAAATTATAGCCTACGACCTATTTTCAGACCTACCAAATACACAAAAAAAAACATAAAAATCGGTCAATCCGTTTTGGAGGAGTTCGATAACAAACACTGTGACACGAGATTTTTATAATTTAGAAGAAAATGTACTTTATCAATGATATTCTAATAGAAAAAAAATAAAATAAAAATAATAAAAATATAATAAAAACAATAATATCATTGTACTTTATGTAAAATTGTCTAGACTTAGTCAATATAGTAAATTAGAGAAATCCTGATTAAATTGATATGATATATGACAGATTTATTAATGTTAACAAATATACAGTATGTTTATGTAACATTTAGAATTATCAGTAATACTGCAGTTTGTTTTACTACTGTACATTTATTTATAATCTTATCTTCATTACTTACAAAAATCTATAGAAAAGTAGATTATAAACATAAAACACTAAAATATCCTTTATTGTAGACGACCATTTAGATAAAAACACAAAAAAACAAAAATATATTATGTATTACACAATGCGACCTCTAGTGAATGCAGAATGATGACTTGGGCACTGTTTGGACAATTACGCATACGACCTGTATACAGATTTGTGTATTGTATTTAATTTATTTTTGATGTAGAACGTATAGAACCTTGTCAGTTAAGCCCACTCGTGTTGTAATAAAAAGCAGTGGAGTGACATTGTCATGTCATCATGCCCCTTCTACGCCATCGCTCTAGACTCCCTTGTGTGTGCGAGCGTGTACATAGACTACTAGCGAATCACTCTCGCTCGCTATATGTATAGATTTTAGAAATAAAACCTTCTTAATGTATACTTAAATATACATACAAAATTGAAAAGCGTTGACGAGAATATAAGTTTTCTTCTACTGAATTCCAACTTTGATTATTAAAGTAAAATTCTTACGAGGTGCTACAAAAGTTTTGTAAGGAAGATTTTAGCAATTCGATTCGATGGGTCAAGACCTCTTCCTCTCGTTCTTACAGTAAATAGTATAAATGAATAAATTTGGATAAGGGACGTAACTTTATAAGTTAAATTGTTTCAATCAACGCTTCGTGTTATCTTGTTATCAGGATCTTTTAATTTCCACTTTTTGAGGCTGGCACAGTTTATATTATTTTGATTGGACTTTCAATATTGGCCAACTTTCATGTCAAATTTATGTGATGCCAACATTTATAGCTGGTTAAGATTCTGGAGGATGTAAGAACATTTTCTTAGATTTCTAAAGAATTTATTGTTGTAAATAATTTTTCTCGACAGATGCTATGGCGGTGTCTATAATGTGTGTGGTGAAAAGCAAATGCTTTTAATGATAATGAAAATAATGAAAATTCATTATTCCAATTTAGTTTCTAACTACAAGGAAAATTGCTTATAATTTATGTAGGTAGTAGTAGGAATATCTAATTCGCATGTTAATATTGAATAAAGTCATATAATTTTTCTAATAGATATATTACAAATATATATAAATATAAATTAAGAATATAATACGTGCTTAGTCGGAGCAATACTCGTCAGACTTCTTTCAAACAAATCGACACCTTGAATAAGTGTGTGCCTCATATTTGTACGAACACTTTGTACTCGTCCGGTCCACTTGGTAGCTTAATGAGTTCTACGATGTATAAGGGAGTGATTACAGCCAATTCACTAATCCCGGGCTGGTTCAGAGTAAAAAACCGTAAACAGTAATTTTATTAAAAAAATTTTTGCTCAACCTGGGAATCAAATACAAAACTTTTCAATTAGCAGCCGTACATGTTACCCACTAGGCATTCCATTAAAAATACATTTGCTGGCAAATGTACTCGTGAGCCGTCAGACCACTGAAAAGTTTATATTAGCTAATAATAAACTTTTTTGACCTTTACTTGAAATTTAGTGTTATTGTTCTTCGACGCAAAATTCATCAATATCTTACTACAAAAGTGAAATAAACGTAGGTACATAGGTACGAAAGTGTCCAACACGACATAAAAAATTGAAGTATACTTATACTATAATAAGAAACTGAAAATTATTTTCTTTTAATTAACATCAATGTTATTATTTTCGTGTTAGTAATTGCATTTTCAAGCCAAGAATTCTTTTTGAATTAACTACCAGGACGTCATATTACAACTTACAAGCTTAACGAATGGCCGTGTTGACATTCACGCGAATACCGTGCACTATTTAAGATTTTAGTACCGAGCTTGTCTATTTTAATTATTACAAGCGACTCACCCTCGCTTCGCTCGGGTTCGCCCCTAGGTACGTAAAATAACTTCAATATATAAAATTATAATACATTTTAAAACAGTTCAGAAGGGTTTACAGAAAATAATATTCAATGGTTAACAATTTCATTTATTGCTCTCTCAATAGCTTGTACAATTTTAATCTCTTAGTACTCGAATCGCTGACTGTCTATCTGACATATTAAAAATCAATTATTATGACACATTGAAAAACTGCCTGTAACAGTCGGCCATCCGTCACAATAACGAGTCCCTTCGTTTTAGGCAATATCAAGTTAACCGTTTTACAATTCATTACAGTTAATTCATCAGATTCACATATTAATTATCTTCTTCTTAGGGTGAAACTTCTCTACGAAGATTGACGACCATCATGGCTATCTTTATCTTTGAAACTGCAGCATGGAAGAGAGAGCGAGTGCTTAAATTAAACAATTCACGATAGTTCTTCAGGCGAGACGTTTTTCTTCTCCCAGTCAGCATCGTCCCTCGATTTTACCCTGGATAACAAGCTGAATAATGCAATATTTGTGCAGCTTCCTCTCCTTCACGATCCACATCATCTAGGGCTTCTTATTCATACGACGCAGAGCCTCAGCATTTGTTATTCGCATGGTCCTGGATATACGGAGCGTACGTCTGAATACCACATATTAAATGCCTTGCGTTTTGAATATAATGTCGAGGTTAAAGTCCAGCTTTCAACCCCATAATGTAACACACTGAATACATCATGCGAATTTTGAGACTAAAACGGTTACAGCACAAAAGCTTTTTAATCTCACAAAGGCACTTCGGACATGTTCTATACGGATTCGAATCTCTTGTTCATTACCCCATTGTACTTTTATGTAGCTTCCTAGATATTTAAATTTATTTACGCTTTCTATT
Source organism: Boloria euphrosyne (assembly GCA_951802675.2). Classification (NCBI taxonomy): domain Eukaryota; kingdom Metazoa; phylum Arthropoda; class Insecta; order Lepidoptera; family Nymphalidae; genus Boloria; species Boloria euphrosyne. The sequence goes on from OX637877.1 coordinate 9,525,669, forward strand.
GTGTTATTCTCCAAAAATAGATTTTCATTGCAGCATTGATTTCATTCACAGGGGGTTTAGATACCATCATAAAATTAGTATTTTTGTATTTATTTTAAGTCCGTATTAGTTGCTCGCCTCTCGCCTCGTCCTGCAATATCCTCCGCAACAAGAATTGTGTCATCAGTATAGTGAATATTGTTAACGACTTCTCTGTTTATCACTATACCTTTATCCGGTCCATGAAGGGATTCGGCCATAATTCTCTCGGAATATACGTACAGGTGAGAAAATACACCCTTGTCGCACGCCACGCTTAATATTAGTTTCTTTCGGTAGTTGGTCTTCCAACTTAACCATTGCTTTGAGCCCAGTATAGATTAATAATCACACTGAAGACATGCTTGTCGATATCAATATGTTCGAGAATCTCAACTAGCTGTTCAAGACGTACTCGTCTTTTCGTAATCAATAAAGCATAAATACACTTTTTATTCATGTCAAGTCTTCTCTGAACTAAACATTTAAACAATACTGTGCATATCTGGTACCTAATCCATTTCTAAAACCAAATTGGGTGACTGATAAATAATCTTGGCACTTCTAGAACTATATAACTTTTAGAAATATCTTGAGAACATGGCTCATTAAACTAATCGTTCTATGGTATTCACAGCGCTTTGCGTTTATTCCTTTGGGTATAGTGATAAAAGTAGATTTCAACCACTCATTGGGAAAAATACCAGTTTTGTAAATCATGTTGGATAGATTTTTGAGGACTAGGGACAATCTTTAGGACATAATCTTTATAACCTCAGCATGGACATTATCAGGATCTACAGCTTTATTTATTTTTGAAGTTCTTATCGCATTTTTTTTTACTTCTGACTCTAATTTCTCTAAATATTCTTCCGGCAGCTCTATATCAATAGCATCATTTCTGTTATCCGCGAAAAGTCTCTGTATATTATATAATTCCCATTGATTAATTTTATTATATAGATTAAGTCACCATTATCATTAACCATTGCTACAGCATTTCGTATTTTGAAAGATTGTATAACTTCGTATAGACGAAGTTATAAGAAAATAGTTTCTTAACATATTCGCAGTCTCGTGGTTTTTACCAAAGATTCTATTTCTTCGCATTTTTCTTGTTACCAACTTTCTTTTGCCTTATGTATCTATGCATTTATTTCCTTACTTGACTCTGTATACCTTTTCCCATCCAACTGTTCATCACTCTTCGCTCATCATATAAGTTTAATATTTCAACCGACATCCAGCTCTTTTTAAATATCCACCTGAGGGTTTATTAAATATTTTTGTTCCCGACCAACTATCTTTTTTCTTTATCTGTTCCCAATTGGTTTATGTCTTCACCATGCAATGATACATCACTAAATGGATTCAAAATTTTCTTAGATAAAGTCTCTTTTATTTTTGAGGCAAATATTTCTTAACTTTTTTTTTTAGTTTAGTTTTTAAGGTCCACACCACAAGATTATGATCTGATCTCACGTCTGCTCTCGGGTACGTTTTCACAAATGTAAAACTGTTACGAAATCTCTTATATATCATAATATAATCTATCTGGTTAAACACCATATATTCCAGTTTATCCAAAGGTGGCGTGGTGGTAAATGGAAGAAGGTGTTTATAAAAATAGTTATGTTCTAGACAAAAGTCAACCAGGCGATCGCCTTGCTCACTACTATTTCCTAGACCAAAAGACCCCACAACATCGTTGTTCGGTCTCTGTCCAACCTTGGCATTCAAATCACCCATATTTACATTTATACCATGATTTTGGTGAACTTCAGACATTCAATGATGTCTGTGTAAAATGAGTATTGTATCATCAGAGCTTTCAGCTGTGGGCGCATATTTATGTGCTTAGAAAGTCATTCAAAACCATTTTTTTTTTGTGTGGTAACGTTAAATTACTATTATAAGTCCTACAGGAGGACAGCTCTTCTTTTCGAAGAGTAAGAATCACTTGCACTGACTTTGTTGCGCTAGCGTTAATCCTAGACTTTTTTAAAGCCACTGCTTTATAGCATGGAGATCATGTAAAAGTCATATGGAGCTGATCCTCACTTGTCATTATGGCTTTGTCATTGGCGTACGTGGCTGTCGTGACTCCATCTATCTGTGCTTGGTCCGAGGTGCATGGCTTTCTAGTACTTTCCTTTCAGACGATTCATAAGCCAATATCAGAAGTACACCGCATTTGGTGGCTATATAAACCGATACACAAGCGACATGTCCTACCGCAGACCTGATAGGAGAAGTTTGCGATGGATGGTATTGAGTCGCCTTGACGTCTTCTTTGTCTCCTGTCAGCAAGTGCCTCGAACCCAGACTCATCACAAAATTTACGTCCCTTCATAATACTATTGCGCCACTCCGTTCGATTTTCTGCAAGTCTTTCTCAGTGTCAGTGGTCAACTATAAAAACAGCGTTTCTCTTTGCATTAGCAACAGCACACTTCGCAGTAGTAATCGAGATGGTTCCATCCTGTGCACGTGCCCGAGCCAGCGTAAACTTCTTTGTTTAAGAAACGTCGTCAAGCTAGGCAATTATACAATATCTAGAACCTTCTCGTTTGCAACCCTGTCTTGCCATGATATGTTAAAGATCTTATGAAGACAGCGCATGTAAAAAGGGCTTACTCGACGTTGTACCTTCGCATACGTTGTCCAGGTTCTAGCTCCATACAAAAGTATGTTTATGATGATGTCCTCCTTGACGTATCCGTCAACGGCGAACCTTGTTAGCTCCGGATATGAGAGCGAATGTGGCTGGCGAACCCAAACTTTGTTTTAAAAATCCTGTTGCAAGGCGCACAATGCAAATGGAAGCTTGAAAGATTAACATCTTGGTCTTAGTGGTTAAATATTCGTTTCGCCATACTAGAGTACCAAGCTTCCAGAACATGCTTGCTGGATGCTCTGCATCCACTGACAGATGGTTTGTTACGGTCGACCCTAGATAACAAAATTTATCAACTATTTTAAACAGTGTGCCATTAAGTGCAATTGCTGGAGTCTCGGAGGTGCCTTGTGCTGGCTCAATTGTCTTCTTAGTATTTATAGACATGGCGAATAAAGTACAGGTCTGTAAGAATTGATTCGTCATACACTGGAGATCATGTTTGGAATTAGCACTGGAAGCCGCGTCATCAGCATAGAGAAGGCGGTCAATGAAAAGATCCTCGCAGTTTCTTTTGGATTTGAGCAGTGAGATGTTAAACATCTCTCTATTAGATCTTGTATGTAATTGGACATCTTATGGGTTATCACCAAAAGCTTTGCGCAGTATAAGTGGATGAATATGGTATACAAAATCGGTCTAACACTGAGCCTTGCGGAACGCTTGCTTGAAAGATTCTTTCTGACAGATAACTTCAACAAGATGTAAAAGCTATGTGATACACTTCAAAAAGTTGTTTGGAACTGACTGATTTCTAAGACGGCTAGAAGTATTTTCTTTGATACTCGTAGAACATTATTTTAGGATGTAACCAATATTGTAAGTGACTTATCTCATGCAAGGAAGAACTTCAGGAACGTATTCGACTGTGGCTGGTTTCACTTGTTCACCGTGACGCAGGCGCGGCACTGGCAGCTTGTTGTCTCGCAGTACCTGCTTGACATGTTGCAGGTGTTGCTCGTCACATTTTTTTTGTGTTTACTGAAAACAGATTTTCAAACGGTAGCTAACTGTGAGGGATGGTGGTGAGATTCACCATTCAGGTACCTATCATTACAGGTTTTCTTTCTATACAAATTATGAATCAAGGTATTATCTGATTTACGTTTCACTAAATCATCATCATTATCTATAAAAGCTAAGGCATTGGTATAATCTGAGTCTCATTCATTTTTAAAATTGTATTTTAGGTTTCATAGATTTAAGATCTTCTAAAAATACAACTACTTTATCAATATAAGAAAAAAAACAAATGGTAGTCCCTCTGCGTATGTGCGTGTATGTGTATACGTGTGTATATGTGAGGAGCTACTTCTATTCTTTTGCTGCCACCCTGCCTAAAATCTCGACTAGAGGATAGGTTACTTCTATTCTTTCACCACCAACTAATTCGAGCTTGTCATACATAGCACTCATGCTCGGCTCACATCCGCTCGAGCTCTTAGCTATGCAGACAAATGTGTGTGTATCTGGGCGTATATGTAGCATACCAGAGGAGCTAATTATATTCTTTTTCTACCATCTAGCCTTAAATCTCATCATATTATAATCTCTTAGTCATTAACCAATCACTACTAATTTAACCAAAGGGTAGCTACTTCTACTTTTGCAATTCAATTCTCTTGTTAATGACTTCAAAGCGTGCCAGTTGAGCACTCCTATTCTTTCGTCACTAAATAGGTTGAGTTTGTATACATACATATTACTCATGCTCAGCTCACATCGGCTCGAGCTCATAGGTATGCAAACAAATTCACTATTCATTTCTACATTTTAACATAAATACCTCTAATATATAATCGAATACAACGATCACCTACTAAATCTTGCACTCATCAATAATATAACAGATGTTGATCACTATTCTGCCTGATACGGCTGCGGAATAGGTGCCTTCATCATCATGTGTAATGCGTTCTCTACTGTACCACGGGCTCTTAGTCTTCTCTCATCTGGTTGTATAGAAGAAAATCTGCGGGATATTCTTTTGTCTACTCCGCCTCACTTTGTTAAGTTGACGTCCATGTATCTAGAACTCGTACACACGATTTACATTAGTTCACTATATTTTAACTAAGTTATACTACGCTTTTATGTAGTCATTGTTTAAAATTCATTCTTAACAGATATAATCTTACACTCTAAAATATGTAAATATTTTTTTAAATGTTCATCAAACTAATCCATCTTAATTTCGCTCATCTTCAGAGTTTTTTTATATTTATTTTTCTATAATTTAAATTGCTAAGCCGTAACCACACATATTTAAAAGTATTTCAAGATTTTGAAATTGTTTGCAGAAAAAATAAATTCAACATTTTCAAAATAACGTTACCTTCAAAATGTCGGACGGTTCGTGGGCGTGACAAAAACAGTATGTTTTTGCTGTAATCCCACTTCTGAACTAAAACAGTTCAGAAGGGTTTACAGAAAATAATATTCAATGGTTAACAATTTCATTTATTGCTCTCTCAATAGCTTGTACAATTTTAATCTCTTAGTACTCGAATCGCTGACTGTCTATCTGACATATTAAAAATCAATTATTATGACACATTGAAAAACTGCCTGTAACAATTTTTATTAGCTTTCAAGATATGAATTAATGACATATAAGAATCGAACATGACAATAATATTTAAAAATTATAAAGAGTTTATATACATAAGAAGTATTTACAACATTCCTCCGGGGCTAATTTGGATAAAATTCACATTTCTTCAATCAATCTTCGTGGCGGTTTTATAGTACGCTTACTACGTCTTAGTATAGATTTATTTTCCCTATTCTTGTTCGGTTCATTGGCTAGGCTGTTTGGTTCTATTGTTTCTGCTGTTAGGATTCTGGTTCTAGGTGTTGAGTGTAATGCTAATGTTTCTGCAGGTGCGATATTACTTGTTGCGGCTCTTACTGGAGTTACTACATTTGATTTCTGTAATGGATTCAGTTGTTTACTGTCAAGTGTTTTAGGATTATCCCATGTAGAACTGACTGGTATTTGTACTGTTTGTAAATTATAATACATTTTTATTAGCTTTCAAGATATGAATTAATGACATATAAAAATCGAACATGACAATATTATTTAAAAATTATAAAGAGTTTATATACATAAGAAGTATTTACAACAGTACGTGTTGTATATATTTACATCGCACCGCCCGGTATATATTATTTAGCTAGCCATACATGCACGGATCTGTCCGCCAGGCACGCCTGTCGGACAGATCCGTGCATGTATGGTGAGAACGGACACGGATTTGCACGACGGGTGCCTGCCCGCTGCCCGTGGTCAAATCGAGCGGATCGAGCACGGGGCGGGTAGATCCGAGCTCCCAACTGTGCGTGTGTGCGTAGCGACGGATGTACCCGCCAGATTTGACGTCAGTCGCGCACTACATATCTCATATCTCATTACTGTATTTTCTTTCTCAATTAAGCGTTTCACTTTACTTAGTAGGTATTCAAAAGCTGATATATCCATTCTTAAAAGATTGAACAAATTTGCAGGCTCATGGATTGACAAATCTCTGAGTAGATTCATATGGCTATATCGCGGCCGTTTTTCTAGCCATTGCTTTACCCAAACTCTTCTTCGTTTTCTTTCTTCGAGACAAATAAAACCACCACATATTATTGCTAATTTATGCTTTGAAATAGACATTTTTACAGACGACCGTATTTGCTGGAATTACGATCTGAACTGCTGCCCGTACTCGTGTGTGGCGAATCACGGATCTGCCTGTCGTACAGATCCGGCGGGCAGATCTGTGCGTGTATGGCTAGCTTCTTGAAAGTAAAAACGGAATCTATATAGTTATTTATGGATTATTATTAATTATGGGTTATATTTTTTCTAATATATATTATTTTTTTCAAATAATTTTTATAAATGGTGTTCTCAATGTACATATAAATTATGTCATAATATTATAAAGTTACTTACTTTATATTTACTTATAAAACTATAGGGAATTAACTTACTACTTAACCTTATACTTATACACCACAGCAGTGGTAGCCCAGCGGTAACGCGCTCGCTAGGATAACCGAATGATGCGGGTTCAAATCCGGGCCTCGCACCTCTGATAATTTCATGTGCGAATTATTTCTATCATTATTACCATTTCTATCATGATTAAACAACGTGAGGAAACCTGCATGTCTGAGAAAACCTAGCAAATTTTCAAAAGAAATGTGAATTCTGCCAGTATAGGCCAGCGCGGTGCACTATGGCCTGATCCCTCTCGTACTGAAGGAGGCCCGTGCCTCCTTTTAGTTGGACGTTAAAAGGGCTGAAGACGACCTTATACGCTATCCGAACAAAGTGACAAATTTTTTTGAGTCCATAATATAATAAGCTACTTTTATGACGAATGGGAGAGAAATCACGCGGGAGAATAATTATTTTTAAATTTTTATTTTAAATATTTACATACATAAGTAAGTACATTGTTTTTATGTAAAAGCATGTACTATTTGCACTCTTGACTTGTTGATAAAGTAGGCGACTACTTGACTAGATCGTTGAAAGCAATTATGTTGGTTTTAATTATTCGTATATAATCGTTCTTGGCTTCTATATCATTTCAATTATTATGATTATGACATTAATATATAATTTTTATGTTTGTGATAATCTGCTAGGTATTAATAATATTTAATAATAAACCTCTTTAATGATGTGGCAAAAAGTATAGCTATTTTTTCCCGCAATTTTCTTGAAGAATGTAAGAGTAAGATAACTGAAAGAAGCTACATAAACGTATTTGCATCTCTGTATTTTATATGAATGAAAAGATAATAGTTGTATGGGCGCGGCTCTACGCTTCAATTTGTTACATCGTCTCGTCAAAGACGAATTGTGCTGAAACTGACAGCGACACGACAGATGCAAAGCTGCAATATGCAGGTGGCGTTTTCGAATTGTGTTTGCAATACTGGAATTCTACACCTAACACATTCAAATCTGTTATAACACGTGAAATTGACATTTATGTATTTAAACAATAGCGATTTAACCTGCTTTACTCTCGCTTAGATCGGATGTATCGATTTTACTTTATAAATCATAAATATTGTAATAAATCCGGGCCTCGCACCTCTGATATTTTCATGTGCGCATCATTTCTATCATGATTACCACTTGTCTTACAGTGAAGGAAAACATCGTGAGGAAACCTGCATGTCTGAGAAAACCTAGCAAGTTTTCGTAAGACATGTGAAGTCCGCCAACACGCACTGGGCCAGCGCGGTGGACTATGGCCTGATCCCCCTCGTACTGATGGAGGCCCGTGCCCAGAAGTGGGAAGTTAAATAAATGGCTGATGATGATTATAATATTAAATTTTATAAAGTAAAATGTTACCATTTTGGTAATCGGTTCGTTTTATATTTACGATTAACAGTTGTATAATTATTATTTTAGGTTATCATTTACTAAAATGATATATAAGGTTCTTTAGAGTAGGGGCATAAAAAACATACAAAGAAATCACATGTATGTAGTAGTTATACGATTAGCAAAAACAAAATGTAGCTTTTTTAATTTATATTTTGGGATTGATTCAGATCGCAAGAACTAACTACTACTGATCCATTTTTTGTAATGACAGGATGCTAGACTAAATTACTCCTTTAAAAGTAGATAATAAATCCATTTTAATTTCGTTTGAGTAATTTGATATAATCAAAGTATTTGAAAAATATATTAACAAAAATGTATTCAACAGATTTCAACAATTTTTTGTAGAAATATAGGACAGCGACTCATCTTCGTTTTAACAGTTATTATGTTTTATTCACTTTGGTTATAGTATAGATTTCTGTAACGTTTTAAAAGTTATAGCATATAATTCTCAGTAATTGATTTCTTCAAAGCAAAAAGTATTCTACATGTTAACCCGGATAACTATAGCAATCATCATAGTAAGCTTCATCGAAATCTATCAATTGGTGAACACAAACAGACAGACAAAAATTCTAAAAACTATAGATTCGGTCTCTTCATTGAATATAATGACTTCAATAAGATTTTCCAAAATATTATTTAGTGTACAGCTTCCACTCAGTTAGCATTTTGTTATATTTGTAGATGGGACTAAGCGAAGTATAAATAGAATGTAGGAAGTCCCTATATCCAAAATCCGCGCTAACAAAGCCGCAGGCATAAACATCCGACTATCCACAATTTGTTCCAGAAATGTATTAAACCGCATATTGTTTTGACATTGAAAATTGCATAATATCCTTTATTTAAAAGGTATTTGCGACTCGCTCCGCTTGGGGTTGTCCAAACAAATCTTTTAAAGTTTAGTATCAATTTTTCAGAGATTATTTTCTCGTAAAAAGTATCGTAGTACATGTTGACTCTGATAGCCAGCTATCATCATACCGAATTATATTTAAATCCTACTAGCGGCTTTCTCTTGAGGCACAGACCGACAGACAAACAAACAAATATTAAGAAAACTATGGATTCGGTCTCGGTATCAATAATAGTAACAGAAGAATATATAATGTATAGATATGATTCAGAATTTTATTTTAATAAAACTTGTATAGGTTTGACAATTTAGATGTTAATTTTACGAACAACTCTTTATACACTAAAATACTGATATGTACGAGTACGTCATGTACGAGTATATTCGTTGCTCCGCCTCTGTTATTTAAGCAGCTTATTAAAATTTGCATAAACATATTGTACATACAATAAGTTTACGTAAATTTTGCAACATTCTGACATAAAACATAATTAGTTTATGTTATGGATGGGATTAAGCGTGTTGTCTTTGAAAACATTTTTGTTTCATAGTGCAAATAATCTTATACTCATTTTTTTTATTTTTTTCATATAATCCGATACTACTTAATTTGTTTTGTCTTAAATAAAATAAATAAATAAATATGACAAATAATAACCTTTAGATTTCTTATTTAACAGTGTTGTATTACAGTAAGATTTGAGCAATGTTTAAACAAACAGTAAAATATTTTGTATTATATAATTAGTAAACCATAAAGATTTTTTGTCCTATAATATTTAAAAACTAATATCTTTTTTATTTTGTAGTATCTAACAATAACGTCAAAATCATTAATCAGTTTTGGTTTATATACATTTGTTCATGTTTTTTGTTATGTATGTATTTAAATTGATTGGATCTTTGAAACGCTCGAAGGTATATGAAGATATTGTATAAATCGTGATGTGATTAAAAGCTAAAAGTAGTATAATATTGAACGAATGAATCGAATTAATGAGAATTGATGTAGAATATTTTTTTGTTAAAGAAAAAACTTTTGACATAAATATTATTTTAAGGCTAAACCGTAAAATAATTACTTTAAAACAATAATTAATTCACTTTTACCCAAAACTCATTTTTTATTACTTTTGGGATGGACGGCTGCGTTTTATCTCGTCCGAGGCAATATTTTCACAGTATTTAATTAATTGCCCGAACTGCGGATGTCACAGCGTCATATAAAGGTAGCGATTTGCATATTCTCTTTTTTACAGTAAAATTAGGATTTACCAAAAGTTGTTGTTTGACCACTGGTATGATATTTTTAGGTTTGTTGGTGGTAATACTGTTTTTTTTTTACATAAACAAACAAAAAATAAAGATCGAAAAAGCACTTGTATGTTGTAGTACCGATAAATCTTAAGCGTTAAATTTGACTATCATTTCATTGGAACTTGTTATCACAGTTATTTAGGGTTCCAAGCCATAAAACTAGGCAAGTAGCTTTAAAATATATTGAGTTATTCTTAGCGAAACGAGTATTATGATAGAGTAGGATTGAAGTGTTTATTTTAAAAACATTGCAGGGAAAATATATTATGTAAATAAACTACGCTTTGCCAATAAACGGATCCGAGGGACAAGCTAGTTAAGTAATAATTTCAAATATGATTTCGGCCTAACAACACAATTATCATGCAATTTGTTGTATGCTATGCAACTAATCAACTAACCAACTAACTAACTAAGTAACTAACTATCTCTTTAGCTTTATAATATTAAGTTTTCTTAACCTCGTTTTCTTTCGGACTAGTGCACACTGGCCTATATGTAATTTCAAGTCATTTTCATTAGTCTTTCTGTATACTAAATTTTGGTTTCATTCATTTCCATTCATCCATTTTAATGTAAAGATATTGTAACAAACATAGTATACATTTATGGTAGTAGTTCTATAAGCATAGTTAATAGTGAATGTACAAATTATAAATAACAAGCTTCCAGCGCTTGTACAAGTGCCGAGACTCGAGACTTCACATGAAGCAAAAACAAACACGGGTACTTGTTGCTTGACTGATCGTGTAATTAGTTAGTGTAATACTGTAGCGTATAGCCGTAAATCTACGCGTATAAAAATAATGACTTAGCGAAATCTGTATAATATGACATATTTAAACAAATGTAAGTAAGGTTGTAGTAACTATTCATATCTATTTAAAACGCTAGGTACGTTTATGGACGTACCCGATCGGTCATTTTTATGAGCGAAACCCTCACTTTATTTCTAAAATAAAAGTAGCCTGATAACTTCTAATAATATCTGCCAGTGAAAGTCCTGTCAAAATCCCTCCAGCCGTTTCAAAGATCTGTGGTAACATATACAGAAAAATTGATAAAAATGCTTCTTTTTATTGGTATCCTATATAGTTACTCGTATATGTATTATAGTAAATAGTTGATGTCGATGTAACACAGATACTTCAGTTTTATTTTTCTGTAAAGATTAGTTCTTACATATTATTTAACGTGATCTTCTTAGTATATATTTTTTTATATATTTGTTATCGAGGAAATTATCATACAACTACTATATTACTAGATATATCTACTTGGTTGTATGACATTAAATTAAACAAAGGGTTTACGTATGAGATTAATTTAGCTTTGTTGCTTTAAAATCATGTAATGCTTCGAATTGAATACTGTCGTAATGGACGAACGGCGCTGGACAAAATAAAAAATTGATCCATTCTTTATCCAATTCGGCTCGAGTTTCAGAATTGGAATACGTATTTTGTAACAGAATTGAGTAGTGGTATATACGCGAAAGATTTATACGAACGAGGACAGTTTATAGTTAAGTAGATTTGCAGCCGGTATCGAGCCCACATTTGTACGATGTTGACTTTTGTTCTGAGTTTTTATAAAAATACTTTTTAACGAATTTAACTTAGGGATTTATTCTAATAATACAGAAGCTTTATTTGGAAAATCTTAATATCTATAACCAAAATTGTTTACTTTAATTAAATATATTTGTTGCGTAGAAGGCGTTTCGAAAGGACAAGATTAGTACAGAAATAGATTTAATGAAATAACTTCACCGAGTTTCGCCTGATTATATATTACTAAGACAAAATGATATTACAATATTTGAAAATCTAGCAGATTTTCAAATATTGTAATATCATTTTGTCTTAGTTCGAACTATTTACCGACTATTCATAGAACAAACTGCTTACTACGTTTGCCTATTTTCGATCTAGCTTCCGAAGCTATTTAGATTAATAAATATTTAATTTAATCTATACTTTTAATTTATTAATTTGTAGTTGTGAAAAATCTACTCAATGTATATAAGTTTAAGTAGTTTATATACGCTAATTATATAAATAACTAAATTACATTATTCCTGAGCAATTTTTGTCAAAGTATTAAATAATCGAAGGCAAAGTAATTTGATATAAATAAAACACCATTATTATGTAAGAAATCAAGAGGTCAAGCTTAGTACAAGCCCATTTTCCCTTTTTATTGTGACGTCTAGCCGCTGAAGTCCCAAGGTCCTCTCATCATATATAATTCATGATCATGTACTTTTTTTAGAGAGCCTTAAATAAAAACCTTTTTAAGATTATGCTATAATTATATATTAATGATAACCTTTTTAATGACTGTGTGACTCAACCTAGATTTGCACGGATTCGCCCTCAGGTATTAAGGATTATCGATTCTTTCACAAAGTACGGGTATGCTACGAACTTTTATATTTTTCCAGCTGTCTTTTGGGTTTTCGTATTTTTTTATATTAAAACCACCCCCAAAACACGGTGACAAAGAATTTTTCTAATAGGTTCAGCCGTTTTTGCAAAACTAACGAACGAACAATTTTATCATATTTTCATATAAACGAATAAATAATAGGATATTATATTTAATTACAAAATAGCCGTTTTGTTTTATTTAGATTTCCCATAGCATTTATGGACAATACACTTTGTTAGACCTGACAGCCAACAGGGTGGAATTTTATAAACTCTATAAATATTTCATTAATGATCAAATACTTGATGCATATGTATACATGAAATTAATACATGAATACACAATATGAAATAATAATTAATTAAATTTTAACTTTGAGGCAACATTGTGACTTATAATATGTTACTCCACTTCATAGCCTATCCATGTTCCTTTAAACATTTCATTAAAAGCGTTTAGTTGTTCCAGCGTTAAAAAGTAACAAGCATTTATTTATAAGTAGTCCGATTAATCTAATCTTCTTCTCTAATAAAATACCAAATCATACGTCACAGTGCTTGTTATTGAACTCCTCCAATTTTTTTGTATTTATTTGGTAGGTCTGAGAATAGGTCGTCAGCTGTTTTTTATTATCCTAGGTGATAAGCGAGGCATTGCAATTTAGGTGCTGCCATTTTTTTTCAATATTGCAGTGAGCTTTGACAGTCGTATACGAGTCATTTATTAAATTTAAAAAATATAAACTTATTGACTCTATGTTACCGACTAATCTCCTTCGTGTCTTCTCCATTCCACGTGACATTGGCGAAGTTATCTGTGCTCAACTGGCACGCTTTGAAGCCATTAAACAAGAGAATTGAATTAATATTATGTAAGAGAATAAGGTTTCCGTCTTTAGAACACGGGTAGGGCTGCGGAAATTGCTAGTAATTTGTATAATTCTAAAATATAAAGACTAATTTTTAGTCATTGATTAAATAAATGAAATGATGAAAAAAGTAAACTTTTTCTCCTATGATACAGAATAAGTTTATGCGTTCTAGTCTCAGTATCATTATCAGCCTGGAAAAAGGGCTTTAGGTAGAATATTGACATGTTACATCTACTATCTATAGAATCTGCTGAGAATTTCATGATCGATTTCGTTTTTTTTTAGATATAAGATCCCGCTGACAATGAGACAAGATAAAACGGCCACTTGTGTTTTTGAGAAAAATAGTAAGTTAAGTATTATAAGAAACTTAATTGTCCGTAACGCCGCTACGTTTTACAAAACTTTTGATTGAACTTTTGTAAATCAGGAAAGATATAAGCTCTTAGCGCGGGATATCGTTTCACCAAATAAATGGAACTCGTTCAGATAGTCCTTTGTCAAAGAAAATAAAAGTTTTCACTGAATCAATTTATCTCGACGCCAAGGATGGGAACATCCCGGCTTGATCGCGGATCGTAATGAATTGAAGATCTATTCTAAATAGATAGCAATTTATTACCATCGGTCTGTTTACATTTGTATCTGACGCTACGAGAATGTTTTATGTTGAAAAAATATAGGATTTTACTATTGAGGTTTTAAAAATGAGTAGGGCAATTTAGCGAAATAGCCCGTAGGCCTGACTGTGAATAAAATTTCAGTATTAAAAATATTCTCTCTTACAATTTTATGTTAAGTGGTAACCAATTTTACAAAAATATAGGCCGAACACTGCTATTTTTTTGATATCTTTTGAGTAATTTTTAATTTTATGTGAGTGAGACATAAGGTATATTTAAAACGCTGGGAATTTTGCCAAAAATATATATGTAATAACATAAAAAAAATTATTTTTATTAATTAATTGAATTAGAAATTCAGCCAGCAGTGAAGAGAACAAGAAATAATAGGAATTATTAAATTTTCTTGATCTAAATGTATTATTATCAAAAAATGTACAATATACAGTGTAAACCATAAAAAAATGTATATAAACTCTTATAATATACAATTCGAAATGTATATTTTCAGTTTGAAAGTGACAAACACGTCTTGTACTTCCGTTAGCGACCCTTGTAAGCCCCCTGTAGGCAGACTAAACGGATGATGCAAACTACGCTAACTTAATTCGGAATAGGAAGCGGCAGATCGTGTCTCGAAAAATATATTATTCACAGCAATATCGTCTTCATTTTGCTTTCTGAAAAATGTTTTTCAATTATTTTTTAATTATGAAGAAGACAAAGCTGTACGCCGATTTTTTTGAATATTTTGAAAAGTTGACATTCAGCCTTTTTTACCGTCCCACTGATGTGCAATATTTTTGTGACGTCAAAATCTGTTCAGCCGTTTAAGAGATTAGCAGTGACAAATAGACAGACATACAGCTGTAAGCCTTTATTATAAAACTTTATGTTGATGTTACACACTGACGCTTCGATTTTATTCATCTGTATGTATGTAGTATAATATATAGATGTACAGATGATGATTATGAAAGCTTAAGTTCCAAAGTAGTCTCGAAGACACTGAAAATTACAAATTTAGAAAAGGTATTCTTTTGACTTACATTATACCCTAGTTCTCAAAAAAAAATATATTATACTACACTAATGTTATACCTACTATACTACTTAGTGAATATCATACCTCATGTCCGCAATCACTAATGTAATTATTATGAAAATTATTATAACTAAAATCAAGATCAAGAATCTACTGCTGATAATTACAGTCGCACTTTATTCCGACACAAATATGTTTGATATGTTTCCTTTCAGAAATCTTAATAACTGTTACTGTAATTATTATACGGACTCATAGAACGTTACAATACCAAAGCCAGTTATAACATTTTTGTCTGTTCATTCGACTTCTTTAATCTCCTGATAAATCTATTTAAATAAGGACTTTTACTGGCAGGTAGAGGATTTGGACGAAAGTGGACTTTTTACCCTGGAAAAAATCATAAAAAACAAGGCTTAACGGATTTACCTGGTTTTATATTGGCGGTTAGAGGATTAGGTTTAGAGTGACTCGCTATTTTATAAAATAATAAAGTATTTTTTTTTCACAATCATGTTATAATAAACATAAGAATGTATTTGTATTTAAATAAGGTACATTTTAACGGTTAGAATCTATTTTTTTGAGATAATTCTTCTAGATGTAAAAAGTATCGTAGATGCAATGTAAGCGCACAAAAATATTTTTATGACATCACGTTATTATGCAGTTTTATCTAAAACTACTATGCACATTACAGCCATATTGTGTTGTATACTTTAAGAAAATATTAATGAAATACCATATATACTAAGACTATGACGTGGTGTAAAAATAATAGCAAGAAATGCGTGAGCTCAAACAAAAGGGACTATAACAAATAACAAGGTATAATCTCAAGGGTAATCTGACCACTTACCGTGTAAGAATAACAAAGAGATGATTTGTTGTATGAAATTCAGTACTTATACCTCCTCCCATACTATTCAATGTTTAATTTGGTTACATAATTTTTGATATTTTAAAGGACATTAGTTATTTTATCTTATGCAATGATGTATTAATATGAATCTTTTCAAATTCAGAAGAAAATAAAAATACTAGCAACAAAGGAAAAGCTCGTACGTAAAGCACAAAGCTTATGCAGCATACTGGTATCTACATATCTTGGCTTCCAATCTCGAATATTGATGCTTAAAATTCAAAACCAACTGAGATTGTTCATCTAATGTACATATATTAATAAATAATGTTATTAAGCCATCTTACAAAATAGATATGAATATATAAGCATTATTATTTTACTGGATTGGACTTATTTCTAAAAAGCTCAAACAAGAAAAAACTTTTTATTGGTAATTCAGAAAAGCTTATCACTACATACTCGTACTTATTATAAAACAAAGTCCTCCGCCGCGTCTGTCTGTTCGCGATAAACTTAAAAAGTACTGCACCGATTTTCATGCTGTTTTCACCAATGGATAGGGTGGTTATTGAGAAAGGTTTTAGTGTATAATTTGTTAAGTTTTTGCTTACATTTACTAGCGGAACCCGCGGCTTCACTAGTGCTAAATCTAAGGACGAGTCCGAGCGGAGCGATGGCGTGTCGATAGTGATTATTATATTAACTTCTAGCTTAAGCTTAATTACTACTTTTCGTAATATCTATGTACGAAAAGTAGATATTAAGCTTCATATGTATACAAGTCGAAAATTATCTGGAAAGCCTCTCGCAGTAACAATAGAGTAAGCCTCACCATACAACTGTGAATAAACACAAGCAGTGATAACGAGCTTTCAGCCAGAGACTCTGACCACTTTATCATGCAAAGCCATGGAATATGTGCTTCTGTTGTGGATACTATATTTCTAGTTATAAAGTGTCAAAAGCTAAATTGTATTAAATAAATTATAATTAATAATTAATTAAATGCTTAGTGGCCTCAACTGCATTTTATGCGTCGTTTATTAAAATGGTAGCTTCGTTTGTGCGTTAAAACCAGAAATTTGTTCCTGTACGAGGAAAATTATTAGGTATTATAGAATACATAAATTCGGCGGCTCTGCATTTCACCGTTAGTGTTGAATCGTTGTTTCTACTTTAGTAGACTTTAAGGTATAAATAGTACACATGTGTTTAGATTTTTTTTTGCACTATAATATAGCCTCCCTGGTGGTTAATGTTAGTTGGCCGTTTTAAACAGTACAGAAATTGATCAGGAAGAAATTGTATGTGTGGATTTGCGCAGTCGAT
The DNA here is from genome assembly GCA_951802675.2 of Boloria euphrosyne. Lineage (NCBI taxonomy): Eukaryota > Metazoa > Arthropoda > Insecta > Lepidoptera > Nymphalidae > Boloria > Boloria euphrosyne. Next base: position 9,543,113 of record OX637877.1, read on the forward strand.
TTAATTAAACCATGTCCTAACATTATTATAAATACAAAAATACGTTTTAAGTTTGTTAAGAGCATACCTAAACTAAATATGTCAATAACTATAATAATATATCGGTATTAAATACGATGCGACAGAATTTCCCTACCGGATTCAACTGTGGTTGGAGCACGTCCTCCACTTCCGTTTGCGACCTCTAAAACAGAGCACAGCTTCAACGTAACTAAATAGATTAGGCAAACTAGATGAGCGTTGTTCCAAACAGAAGCGGTAAGCCTCAGCTCGGAAAAGGTTCCAATGCATCTTCGCCTTTAACTTAAACGACATAGGAACTTTTATAACAATTACTTGTTTTAGTAACGAAGTCAATTTTGTATTAAATATGCTCTTTTAAAAGCATTACAAGTACCTATGTAAGCTAACATAGTTTGTGTTTATTACGAATAAAAATAATAATTTATGAAATCAGTTGATGAAACTTTTACCCTGTAAGCACGAGTAGGTAGAGATAGATTTTTACAGAAGCTTTTCAATAATATTTTAGAATGCACTACATATTATAAAATAAAGAACTCCGCCGCGTCTGTCTGTCTGTCTGTTCGCGATAAACTCAAAAACTACTCCGATTTTTATGCTGTTTTCACCAATGGAAAGAGTGGTTCGCGAGGAAGGTTTAATTTTTAAGACATTTAATTTGTCAAGTTTTTGATATTTACTAGCGGAACCCGCGGTTTCGCTTGCGCTAAATCTATCTAGTATCGTATATTTTAACTGAAAGTGTGTGATGCTACGAGTTATAACCTTTTAAATTGTTTTATCAAATTCAAAAAAGATTTTTGTAATCCGACTGGTAGTTCCAGAGATTAGCGTATGCATATGCCTAAACAAACTTGCTTTACAGCTCTATTATATTAGTGAGTATAGATTAATTTAATATTTAATAGCAAAGTTGTCGTTAGCAAGAAATGCCGTAACGCGTTCTGATCGATAGTTCGTATTTAACGAACGAGTAAAACACGCTGTGGTCAGAAATGCTGAATGTATTTTATATATAGAAAACATAAGTGTAGTTCGCAATCTAAAAATATATAATAATTATAATAGATTTTAAAACAAATCTATTCAAAATCATATTATTTAAACTTTATTACTAATGGTATCTTATATACTAGTATTATGCCACAGCATAAAAATATACTATAAAAATAAGGGATAAACGTGTGAAAATACAAAGTATTAGTTTTAAAACTATTGTTTAAATTTTTTGTCATTTGGTTAAATTTTATTCGCCCTAAAAAAACAAACGGCATATAACAGTACAGTATTGCGAACGGTTTAACCGTCCCAAATGCAATCCGCAATTCCATACTATAAAATGAATATTTTCACCGGAATTGTGAATGCAATTTTATTTTTTAAATACGATTCTACGTTTTACCTTTTATGTATTTTATCTTTACAAGTAGATCTTTGCATATTCTTAAACGAGAAACTCGCCTTATCATGTTTTCTAGTAGCAAGATTAATTTATTTACTTTATTTTATATCTTACTCGTAGTAGTGTATGCTTCTGTTCTGTGTATACAAAATAAAATATTTATTTAAGTAAATAAAGAGTGATGCTAATTAGTTACCTGAAGACTTAAAATATATACTTAGGTGCAAAACTGTCCTAACCATACATGAAAATCATATTTTTCGTAAAAAAAAGAAGTGAAATAATTATTCAAAACTTTAACTATATTTTTACAATAGCAGACATGACACAAAGTAAGAAAATGAAAAATTAAATCGTTACATCTCTATTATGTATTCATAAACACAAATTAATATTGGGACACTTTTGCACCGGTTTGGAAAAAATAAAAATTCGAAGCTGTAATGTTTAGTTCGAAGACCTTTTGCTCTCATCACTTCTGCCAATCTCTTCGGCATACGTCTAACAAGTTTTAAGCAATAGTCAAGAGAAGTTTTATATTGTTCTCGTACTCGTTTCCATAAAATATTGACATCAGTCAACCATCATCAGATGGTGGTGAGTCATAATCCCTTAGTAAAGTCCTATTCAAGCCTATCCTTAAATTTTTTATGGCTTTAAGCTCTGTGCTCAGTGCAGGCTACTGGTAGCACTTCAAATTCTTGTTTATTCAACCTTTTTATTCAAATTCTTTATCATATACTCGACCGGTACTCAACGAGTGATGAGACACCTGACTGCGGGAGAAGCAAAATCGGCCTTAAATGCATCAGTACTAGTTCGCAGAGATACGAGTAAAATAGTAAGTAAGTGAATAGAGCAATGGGCTTTATATTCGGCTGGCTTTAGAGCCGTAAAGTGAAAAAGAAGAAGCTTTTACTGTCGAAAAAAAAACTAAAAGCTCGTCTTAAGTTTGTGAAGAAGTATTAGTCGTGGACAGCCGGTGATTGGAGTCGTGTAAAACAAAGATTAACAGATACTCTACAGACGGAAGGCAATGGAATTGGTAGAGAGACGAAGAGAAGAAGAATGTAAAAGATTTCATACAAACAGTGAACCATGGAGGTGAAAATGTCAAAATTTTGAGCTGCGTGGCTGACAGAACTGGATCTGTTAGAAGATTTAACGACATAATGAAAGAAGAATTGTACCTCAATATTAAAGATACAAATTTGACAGAAACTATCGAAAATATGCCGCTAACTGAAAAAAAGTACTTTTTCAACACAATAAAGACTTCAAGCACTCTCGAAAAAATCAGTTCGAATTGGTTGAATAAGCCAAAATTTGAAGTGCTACAATAGCCTGCACTGAGCACAGATCTTAAAGCCATAAAAAATTTAAGGATAGACTTGAATAGGACTTTACTAAGGGATTATGACTCACCACCATCTGATGATGGTTGACTGATGTCAATATTTTATGGAAACGAGTAGGAGAACAATATAAAATGTCTCTTGTCTATTGCTTAAAACTTGTTAGAAGTATGCCGAAGAGATTAGCAGAAGTGATGAGAGCAAAAGGTCTTCGGACTAAACATTACAGCTTCGAATTTTTATTTTTTCCAAAGCGGTGCAAAAGTGTCCCAATATTATTTTGTGTTTATGAATACATAATAGAGATATAACAATTTAATTTTTCATTTTCTTACTTTGTGTCATGTCTGCTATTGTAAAAATATATTTAAAGTTTTGAATAATTATTTCACTTCTTTTTTTTTTTACGAAAAATACGAATTTCATGTATGGTTGGGACAGTTTTGCACCTTAGTGTATATCAACATCAAAATCATATTATTTTTAAACTATCGCGTTCCATAACTTTATTTTTATCGAAAAATGGACAGACTGCCCGTGACCACGGCTGCTGCCACTTAGCTGAAACGTCGGGAATAAGGTATTTATACCTAAGATATTACACGCGTTAAGTCTCGTTTTTCAATATACGTTATCAAAATCATAGTATAGTAAGCAATCGTTTCACCTTCGTGGCTTAAATTCGTTAATATTCTATGGGATCACGATGTTCACTTTTACTAATAAATAAATTAAGAGTAAAAAACGTTTTTAAGGTCAAGCGCTTATAGATTTGTTTTCTTCGTTATCTATTTCTTAGTCTATTATTAATTGAGTACGGTACGTTTTGTAGAAGCTTTAATAATTGACTTGCAATGTTAGGGTCCAAATTTCGACTGAATTTTAAGTTACACCCAACCGATTTAACTGAAATTTTGCACACACATTGAATTTAGATGGCAATGTATGGTTAGCTAAGTGACATCATTCTAAATCCAACATGGCGGACTTCAACGACGGCGGTTTTTTTATGCACCCCGTTGATATTTGTTTGAAGGTTGGCCGATAACAATACACAATGTTTATTTTCAGTTTTCAGATTTTACTAATACAGACTTGCAACTAACAAACATTGCAAGTTAAATCAAAGCTTATACATAATTAAAATCGATTACAGATTAAAGTCATAACTGATTAGAATTTGAACTACATAATTGAAATAGAGTTTCTAGTAAATAAAATATAATTACTGAATAACTTAATACCAAATGACCATTACTAAGAATTGGCAACGTTAGATTAGTGAGAAGCTTCCATCGGCTCAGAATGCAGTTTTGTTGTAAGTATGAATTATATTCATTTAACATTGCTTATTAATTACTAGCTGTGCCCGCGACTTCGTTCGCGTGGATGTCGGAACTTAACAATGTATTTTTTAGTGCGAAGCGCTGTTGGAGGATACCGATACAAATCATTATTTTTTATTTATGCTAGTGCTTCTTAATAAACAACATTGGCTGGGGAACCATCTGGAGCGTTCACAAAAAGGTTATTGGGGTTGTTTACGTGGGAAAGAGCTACGTATAGTTGACCACGAGAAAAGCATCCAATACTTAGGTCCACCCCCGCAACGGATAATCGAATTGCTGTTAGCCTCACTTCACGATCTTCTTCTGATTCCTGGGACCTACTTAGTCTCTTCCTTTTCGCATCTTGGCTACGCTGCGAAAGCTTTGTTTTTTTTTCTAGAAGTCATTTTCAAAATAAAAACTGAACCAAACAAATAAAATATTGAACCAAATAAATCAACAATTTACAACAACACAAACTTTCAAAATGAGAATGAAGACTAATAAAATTTCAAACTACGAAGTAAATAAAACTACTTGACTCAAATTGCAAGTTATTATTTACATCACACTTCGAAATTAAGACCGAATCTAACTAACCAAAATTTTTTGAAAGATAAAACGAAATAATGAATTAACGAACGAACGATTTACGATACTATCAATTTAATTCAAGACCTTTACATAGACAAACCTCTTTAAAGACAGAACTTTAATGACTCCTACAAAACAAAAACCGACTTCCAAACTTAATAAATCTAAACTAAAAAGTAGAAAATAATACTTTTAAGGACTTTGTTAATTTTGAAGTCGGTGCCAGCCAAAGCAAAATAACCCTAAATAGATACCTACATATTTGATTAATCTATCAATTTGTAAACATAATCAAAATACCTGGCTGGCATTGACTCCAAAATTAACAAAGTCCTTAAAAGTATTATTTTCTACTTTTTAGTTTAGATTTATTAAGTGTGGAAGTCGGTTTTTGTTTTCTGTTAAAAATAATTTATTTTTAAATTTTTAGCGGAAAGTAGATACGTAATGTGTTAATGACTATAAAAATGTACCTTCTATTATGAGGTAAACCTTATAGCCTGAAAGTATACACCTATCGGTCCATAATTGCGTATTATATTGAAAAAAAATTCTTTAAACTGCTAACCATTGAGAAGTTATACCTTCCATCATCAGTTACGGTACATGACTCAAATATCCATATAGCCTATAAAAGATTCGGCCGAGCATCGTTAATTTGCTCCTAAGAATTGAAGAGTTGCGATTCTTTGTCATGGATCCCATCATCAGAACCTTACCAAACTCTCATCAAACTACCCTTGAAGTATATCCTTTCCATTAAAAAAAGAATCATCGAAATCGGTTGGCGTGATATTGTGTTATTCGTCCATTTGTCGCGCAAATACTTAATGCAAATTTGAGACTTTTATGGTTTTCTCATGGATGCCATTGTCAGAACTGGAAAATATATATAAAATGGGACAAACGGGAAGCACTACCTTTCAAATAAAAAAAGAATCATCAAAATCGGTTCACCCAGTTCAAAGTTATGAGCTAACAAACATTAAAAAAAATGATCTCTAGTTCGAATACTCGTAGATGGCGCTGTTTTAATATTTTACTTCGGAAACACTATTATAATTTTATTAATTTACATTTTTTATAAGGTGTGAACTGATTACTATGAAACAAAAAACTTAATGTTACTTCAATTTACGCACATATTGTTGTGTATAAAAGTTACTTGAAGTTGTGAGATCAAATGCACATAGCCCTAATTTTACTTCTGGAATTTCTCTACTTCTTCACTTTAAACTCAAATATCTTTTGATAGACTGAACCGATTGCAATGAAACAAAAACTAAATGTTACTTAAAGTTACGTTTAATCGTTGTGTATAAAAGTTATCTACATTGCTTTCGTACATTTTACGTGATGCCCAGATAAATAAACAGACAAACCGACAAACAGACAAACCGACAAACAGACAAACAGACAAACAGACAAAAATTCTAAAAATGCTGGAAATGGGTTCTATTGGTTGTCCTTTAACACCCTGGCTATTTTTTTTGTATTTTTTTTTGATGTACAAAAACGACTTTTCTACAGTTTTATTATATGTATAGATTACAAACTGTCATTTTCAAAATTAATAAGTTAAAATACGATTTGTTTTATAGCTATGTCAGTCAAAAACTAGACCAAGGAAGTTTATATTTAAAATCTCTAAAAAGTTATAACAAATTCTTCCAATTTTTAAGCAATGAACATCATACGACATGTTTAATATTTTTTGTTGTAACAGTAAAATGATGTCTATACTATTGTATATGTCCAGTTAATCTACTTCAGTTTCTAAACTTAGTGGAGGTAGGTATATTACATAAGGTATAAGAAGGTCGTGTGAAAATAGTGCTGTACTCGCAAAAGTTTCATTCGCACAGTAATTTCCCTCGGGTGGTAATTAATGAAGATATACTATCAACTATGTATGGGAGAAAAAAAAACCATCTTACTTCAAGTCTTTATTCAGAAAACACTTACATACATTGTTAATCGTAATTGATACATTCAAGATAACATCAATAATTTTATCGAACTCCAATGCTTTTAACCAAATATTTGCTTGTATATTTGGTCGAAACTCATATTGTCTTGGGTCATTCGGACCCGCATTAATCTAAAGTTATTTAGATTATGTATATAGAACTACATATATTACGTAACTGAATACATTTACTATATATCGAATGTACTTCACTATTAGTATGAATAATAAATGGATAAGCTTTGGTTTACGAGGTTTTATTGATATTTTACGTTTATCTTATACTAGGAGTTCAAAATTAAAATAAACAAATTTACATTAATAGTAATCGCGGATACTTCCGATTGAATCGCAAAAGAAAATGCTGTCTCATAATAAAGTGTAAATCGTTTTATAAAATCAGTCATATTGTTAAAAGTTATAGCTTATTAACCATGTTGGTAAAATAGAGTCATCGTAAAGTTTCGTTTCTACATGAAATATATAAATAAATATATTATAGGACAGCATTTAGTTTTTTTAAACCTGATGATTTGCTTTAAGTATTTCGATATGAATTATTTCAGTCGCAACTAGGGATTTCATTTCAAAACGTTTTAAAATTAACTTATAATAACTTATGAAAAATATTTACATTAACTGTAAAAGTTTAGGCAGATTACACACTGCACGGGCAACTAACGCTCATTTGGAGTACTAATCTTTAATCAGGTCATACATTTAATACTGTTGTATGTATCATTATTTCTTTAAAAATACTACAATGCTCGACGATAATAATTAAAAAAAACTATTAAACAGTACTGTGTGTAATTGCCTTAGTAGTCGCAAATGCACCATAATTAATAAGCACTCCCATCCCTATATACAAATAAAAACATTACTCTTATTCAATTCTTACATAATACTGCAAAATAATACAGTACTATTAAAACCAATATAATACTTTATTTTTAAAGAGATTTAAATTTTTTTGGTATTCTCTATAGAATATTTGATATAACAATCGAAACTGAGTTATAATTTCGTAGACTTCAGAGACATCCAACTTGCGTAGATCCTTCCTTTTTAAATATAAATACTATTGGGATATAATAAATTGGAATGTAAAATTATAATACAATAAATAGATAAAATTTAAACAGGTATTAAAATTTTTTACCAAAAGGCACTACTGACATAAAATATGAATAATTTTTATACGTAATCAGTATAAATAAATATTTTTCTTTCCATAGAAAATAATGTTATAAAAATTATAAGATAATGAAAATACATAAGCTTTAAGTGCATTTTTTATTGGACGCGCTATTCTACTATAAATACTTATGTTTTTCTTCGAAATTTCATTCCATAATAATTAAAAATAACTTTGAACGCAAATTTTTTAAGCTTCCAAGCTTCATATTATTTTTTAATATTTTTATAAGAAAACATGTCATTCGTATTTCAAACCAAACTTTTTTAATAAATTCGTCATTTTTTAATGATATTCCACTTTATAACTTAAATCAAACTTTTCTTATCCCTAAAGAAAAATGACAGAGCTCCGTGTGAATATCTATTGATAAGCTTTTCATACAGACAGGTGTTAATTTCTCAAGACCCAATAGTAATTTGTGACACATTCAATATCCAAGAATAAATAACGAAAGTCAAAGTTTAATTGACTAGATGGAGAAATAACTATAGAGTTCTCCAACCTTTATGTAATATCAAATATTTTTGTATTAGGTTTTGTATATTTTATCAAAAGAATATAAGCGTTAACTGAGATAGTTTGACCTAAAAAATTTATATGAAAATTTGTATTGTCATTACTAATGTTAATAAAATTTCATTGTTGGCAGTGTCAAAAATCTGTACTTGAAATCGAACTTAAATAATTAAAATTTATAGTTCAAGAAACACTTACCCGTTCGTATACAACAGGCCATTATAGCATTATTTTTTATATAAATTGGTAACTATCTAAACACCTTACTTGTATATTCCCATATTCATAGAACAATTACACTATAATGGTTAGATATTTAGATGTAATGGACAAAACACTTCTTACTGATACTCTAAGTTGTATGACATCAATATAATAAATTCGATGAAAACCTAAAGATTTTAATTAAAATTTTGTTCTAAACTAAGTATACACACCGACCAATCAAACGAAATTTCGGATACTACAAAACAAATGTAGCGCAAAGTCTGGGGGTTGCAGAAAACCTAAACAGGTTTATAATTATTTTTTTTTAATATTCTAAAATCCTAGCGAAGAGGAATGAGAAGATTAAGGTGACGGTGTAAAAGTAAGTAGTGGCGGCGCTACCAGTGGCTCTAATATCACTTTCGAGTACAAAAGGCTCGTCAATAACGTGGATGATTCCATTGGTGCATTCCACGTCTGGTCTGAACACGTGGATCCAACGCCCGTTCCATTCTACGTAGTAATCTGTTGAAATAAAATGATAATGATCAAACTTGTTAATTTTTCCTCCTAAAATACTCCACATAATGTTAAATTCACACTTTGCTTCACACAATCGGATAATAGATATAGAATATGCTCGTAGATGAAACCTATGACTTCTACAAATGTTATGATTGCAATTATTAACATGAAAATTAATTATTAATTATCATTAATAAAATAATTATTTGAAAACTTTATATCATTTAACTGCTAAAATCTGCATATTTAACTATCCATATCTTTTTTACCAATTTTATTCGTCTTCTATTTAGGTTTTCTAATACTTTGTAGAAGGTTTTTACGGAAAGAATAAAATTTAGGTTAATTACACAGAAAACGTTGACTATTTTGAGTTCACGAATTTGACTTGAGTATAAAACTAGATACGAATGGGTTCTAATGTTTTAAATTATATATTAATTGTGTAATTTATGTTTCGTGTAAAAAATACTTACTTTTGTCAGACTCCTTGACGCGTAATCTGAGAGGATCGCGAGAGGTCGGCAGTACGAAAGGATGAGTTTCATTGGCCAATAGCTTAAGGTCGGACACGGTGTAGGCGCGGGCAGCTCGGATTATGTGTCTTTCGAGTATCTGTTTCGTCTAAAAATTGAAAATATTTTTAAAGATGCAATATTTTTTGCATATGCTTTTATCATTTTGATTTAAAAATGAGTTATATTTTAATTAGTTCGAGTTCAAACATTTATTTATTACAAACAAAATAGATGTAAAAGATATCTTAAGATTTAACCACCGCTAGCTTTCCAGGACTAGACCAATTATTTTGTTTTCCAGTGAAAATTAAACATTTTCTGCAATATAAAGAATCCCAAGTCATCACGAGTAATAAGTAATCACTACACAAAATTTGATTAAAATCAGTCCAGTACTTTTTAGGGTAAACGATAACATATAAATAGACAAAAATTATAATAATTGTTGTTTTGGGGTCTACATTCAATACACATTACGTTAGTCGTGTTTTTAAAAATATTTCATGTACAGATTTTTTAAATTACAGTTTGATTATATGTATAGAATTTATCGACAATCGACATAAAATACTTATTTTTTATTTAATATTATTAGGCATAATCCCAACACTAAATTTAAAGAAAAAGCTACAATAGCCCCTCTTTGGCAAAAAAAGTACTTTTAACAGAAACTAGCCTTCCTACATAGATAAAGTGCTCAAATCATTTTCTTCAATGCCTTTTATTATCATAATCAGTGATTCCAAGCATCATATCTCTTTAAGTTTAGGAATTAAGAGTGATAGTTACAATAACCCCCGATACGGGGCTATTGTGTCTAAAATCAGTCCTTGGAATTCATATCAAATTTAACAAGAATATGGGTGTTTTCTTATACAATTAAGTGAAAATAAATCTTAAGGATCTGATAATTCAGGATATTTAAACGATTTCCCCGTAAACTATTCAGTAGCAAAAATATAGCTTCTTCAACCTACCCCAGTCGAAAAAATTGCACTTTTTAGACGCAATAGCGCCGGTTCACTATATTTAATCCAAGTTTTAAATGTTCGCAAATATTTATTTACATTTGCTGTATAATTTTGCGATTGCACGGAACATCGTCAATGCATACTCACGTAGTAACCAAAGTCCTCTTTAAATAGAGCGTTGTAGGCAGAGGGATGTTTTAATTGAAATTTGTACCAGGCGTGATCCCTTGGTACGAAGTAAGTGTAGCGGTGCTCCATGTCGTTCAGTTGGTGGTTAAACATCTGCCGCTTACCGAGATTGTATGTGATGCTGCAAATCAAATCGTCTTTAGAATGCAAACCTAACATAAATTATAACATACTGTTATTTAATTACATTGCGACATTGATTGGAGACGTCAAATCAATATGGTGAGATTGGTTCGAGTTAGGATTGAAATACAAATAATAATCCTTAAAATAATCCATAATCCTTAAAATGTGCCTGTTTTTTAATTCTAATATAAGATAACTTTGGCTTAATTCACTGTAAAGAGTTAATGCAAGTTTATTTTTTTTTAAATATAGGTATTCAAGTAAGAATCCCTATTAGAATATTTAGCTATAGCAGTTATTAAATTTAAGCTTTTTAAGCTTTTTAATTAAGTTTTTAGCGTAAGAAACAGCGTTTTTAATTCAAATACTCAATCAATGTTTTGGAAACTAATTTTCTAAATGGACAGCTTTTGCAGTTATTAAACGAGACAATATTTTTTTATGTCTCCAAGTATTAAGAAAATCATCATTTTATAACAAGATCGAGAAAACACGTTTCTCTCTTCAGTTTCGTGTCTCGACATAAAGTACCGATGAGTGTAAATTTTATAGTCTCTTTTATTACTCCATATTTCATGTGAAGGCAAAGCATTGAAATTACTGTCAAACGTAATCACGTACACAACGTCACTCAGCTGGTATTACTCGAAAATTTGTCGCTTGCCAAAATTGAAAGCGACGCTTTCATTAAAACCACATTGGGAATGCAAATTTGGAACAAAATTAGAAATAAAGATTAATGATTTAATAATGAAATAAAATTAAAACTCTAGAGAATTTAATGTTAAGACAAATAAAGTATTTAAGTTACGAAATTAACACTTGGTACGCCATTTCCTAATCACTTTTGTAATATTACCATTTTGTAACATGTAAATAGTTATTATCATATTTCATTTACTTACTTGAGCATAGGATCAGTTTTCATTTTTTCGAATACAGTAGTATAAGGGACGCCTAATACCCTGTCGATTATATGTACGAAGCCGTTGGTAGCTGCGATGTTAGTTTGCGTCACTGTTGCATTAACACCACCGCCTTCGACCGTTAAAGTCATGTTGTTTCCATGCGTAATAACGTTAAAGTACAAATACTTTCTAGGCAACGCCGTGGGAGCTTGATAGATCTATAAAAAACGAAATAATGTAAATTTCTCGCATTCACTATTGAGAATACGATATACGAGGATACAGACGTTAGCAGAAACGTGCTTGCCGCTTGGCTAATACACAAAGCACATACGATATCTTTTTGGTAAGTTATTTCACATAGAAATGCCATGCCAGGACAACTATTTCGAGCTTCACTAGAGTTTAATGGATGGTTACACAGTTTTTTTGAAATGTACATGCAGTTTTCCAGCGATGAAAAGGAATTACTCGGGTAAATGAAAATAGCATGCGTTGAATAATGAATGAGTAATTGTCAAGATAGAAGAGGTTATAGAAATGAAGATATTGGATATGGATAATGTATCGTTTCAACAACAGATTTTGGGGTTTGAATAACGTACTGCGCCAGGGAGCTGTTCCGAGTTGCAGCAAAAGAATAAACAGTATTAAGTGTACCGCTCTCATTCGTAATATTACCAATCTGTTGATTGTTTCTTGCATACTTTGTCATTATTTACAATGTAGTTGTATTAATTTTAAAATAAATTTGTAATTTTATTTACTTAGAAACTACTTTATCGCTTAATAGAAAAATAAAATACTAAAATTCTAAATATTAGTTTTGCTGTAACTTTTACTTTTAAATGTACTTGTTACAATTTGAAAAGTTAATTTTGTTAAAAATTAAATAAAAAAACACATATTAAAACAGGGTTCATATATTCCATTGTTTATACTGACCTGATTCATGTTGTTATGCATAATTGCCTCTAACGGTAATCTCTCGCGTACCAAATGTAAATTCAGTATCTCTTTCAGCTTCTGATGATTCCTGTGGACAAAATCCTCTGGTTAATTTGAAAATTTTATATAACAGTTATATAAAGGTATTGTCTTATTATATAGTATGTTGTTATTTAGTATGTAATGTTTGTAAATGTAATGTAACTGTATCTAATGGACTGTACGAATTAATTTTAAATATACATATAATAATAATTGATGAAAAATGATAGATAATTTGATATTTGTTAAGTGAGAAGAGTTACACGAGGACCTCGTTAAAATATTCCTCATTTAAATTAATTCAAACATTAAATGTTGGATAACGAATTATATATATACTACAGTCTACAGACATTTTTCTAAAATAATTTATTATTATTTAGTTTTTTTGCTTTATGCAAATCGCTAACTAAATTATTTATTATATCTAATAATTATTATTATTTAATATAAAAAATATATTTATTGTTTGAGTCACTTTCATATCTCTGTACCAAAAACAACTTCAATCCGTTGCTGCGATGGTGCGTGAAAAGAACAACAAACCCAAAAATACTTTCGCATTAATGAAATGTCTACATTGATGTTTCCTTTTGTAAACATGTTCCACTGAATTTTCATATGGATATAAAATATAAATAAGTAAATATTTTTTTCAAATATAATATGTGTAATATACATACTTACTTAAAGTGATAGATACATACTTACTTAAAGTGAAAGATATATATTTTGATTTTATTATCTTTAGTTTTCATATACCAACATTTTTTTTGTAGAGTATATAACATGGAGATTAGAGACCCTCCATGGTATATAAAGAAAAAAATTGATAACTCTCCATTCTGGAATTGCGTTCAATGAGAAAATCGACTTTACTGGCACTTGATTTTATATTATATTCCAATAATGAGTTTAAAAAAAACCTTTAGTTTCTTTAAATAACCATAGTAATAAATCAGCTTTCAATATTACTGGTTCTTAATATCTACAAGGTAGGTTCTTATTCGGCATGAGTAAATGTATTGGTACAATGCACTACTAACTAACATCCATTGAACGCAGGTATAAGTATATGGTACAGAATGAAATTAGAAACTCACCTTTTTTTTTAGTTTTTTACCGCCGCACTCTTAAAGACTCTCAAGAATGTCCATACTAAAGAACGATTTAAAGATTCATTAAGAGATTATGAGTGCGGTGGTTAGTGTCATTATATCTCACTAAACGTAGTTACAGAGGCTCTAAAAATAGTGATTGTATAGCTATATAAGATTTCCAAGTGGTAGTGCCACGCTTGTTACCTTCGGGTAGCAGCCGAATGGGCCGGCACGCCCCGTATTGTACCACTCTCTCACAGAAGACCGGCGTGAAGTGGCAGCTATGCTGTCGCGTTTCGTCCGGTAAGTGAGAGTCCGGGAGGCCCACTCCCCATCCCTACTCCCGTCCTTCTCCCTCCTACCTCCCCCCCTTTCCCGAAAGGCCGGCAACGCATCTGCGAGCCCTGTGGTGTTGCAGATGTCCATGGGCGGAGGTGATCACTTACCATCAGGTGAGCCTTCTGCCCGTTTGCCCCCTTTGTCCCATAAAAAAAAAAAAAAAAAAAAAAAAAAAGATAGAGTTTGAAATTTCCGTTTTCCGTTTTCCCTACATTAACACATGATGTCATAGTTCAAAAAAACCCTTAGTGTCACCTTAAAATGTTCTGAACACTGTGCTCTTTCCATGCTTCATTAGATGGTGCAAAAAGCGTGATGTCTTTAGCCATAGTCAGTTCGTTGAGGAACTGATTGTGCTCTCCTAAGTCCAATATGACTTCATAGAATTTACACAATGGTCCATCTTCTTTTTCCTGTGAAAAATAAATATATTATACAATATTAAAAAAAAAACGACCTGAATTATATAATACTGATGTTTAATTTAAATTCTACATATCATATTATATTCATTTTGTTAAAATTTGACGATTCAAATGTGTATTAGAACAAACTATATTTTATTTTATTTGATATCTTCTTCAATTTTGTCGCGGATTTATTTTGATTTTTGGCTGATGAGGTTTCGAAAGCTTCACAAAAATCATAGTTCCGTGAGAGAAGCAAAACGTACGAACGACATACGTTCTTTTTCTGTTCTTTAACGTAAATTAATTAATTAATTTAATTATTTAATTAATTATCATTAAAGTAGTTATTACTTATTAGTATTTTATATTGGTAGGTATTGGAAATATTATGATAATGCTAAAGGTTTTATTAATTATATTTAATATCTTAATATAATACATAATAATTTTGTTGATAGATTATCAATATACAAATCAAGTGTAACAAGTAATAAGTCTTCTTTAAAATGAGTTTCTTTAATGCATCATTATATATTAAAAGGAAAATTCTAAGCGAAAAACAAATGTCAACAAAATGTTGAAGTAACTTTAACATGTATGTAGGTAATTACGGAAACTCTACGAAACTTTTTATTTGTACTTAAATATACTTACATTTCGAACAGAATTTCCGATCAAAGAAGTATTTAACTATTCTATAATGTATACCTAGTAAAGTATTGTATGTATATTACCTTATGTTCAGAACCAGTACGCTTCTAAAAGAATTAAACTCTATAAATAATTTACTCTATTACTTCTTACTATTTGAAATACTACGAAAGGTTTTAATATGCAATTTTTAAAGAGTAGCTTTCACTAAAGCAAGGTCAAAAGACAATACGAGGTGCAGAGCTAGAACGTATTGTCTTAAGGTGAATAGTCAGCTTTGTTCTGTTGCTCCATGTACCTTTTCTTAGAGCCTGCGTTCATTTGGTGCTATTAAGATCTACGGCTATTAGACATAATGTAGATTTGATATGACTCATATAATTCCATTTAATAAGGAATTGTTATAAATAGTCGATTTATCTAAAATTATAATCAATTTATAATCAAAATTTTAGCTAAATAAAAAAGCGTTGAAAATCTCAATAACTAATTATATTATACTAAAACCTTATTTTTAATTTCTTTTCCATTAAGAAGTCATAGTATGACACAGTCGCCTTACTTTCTACAATCTCTATTAGTATACTTATTAGCATGCATAAAAATACTTACAATTCCCTAGAGTTGTAAAATTTCATGCAGGATCCATGACAAGGAGGCACAAACATATGAAATAGTAAAATATATAAATAATATTCTTTTATACACATATATTATAGAGGTAATTGTTAATATGAATATGTTACATATTTATTTATATGCTATAGGTGCTACAGGTATCGAGTTTTCAAACATTAACAGTAAAAATCAGTTTAAAATAAGTTTTAAAGAAATAATGATACTTACTCAATTTCAGCAGTAATGAGTTAAAATTAATAACCGCATGCTCTTACAGATAATTTGTTACCACTCAACATATTCTAAGTACGAACTATAAGACAGTATCTTAACTTATACCGTTATGTAAAATGGAGTGATTTAAGAAATCTAAATGAAAATATGTATATAAAATAATAACGTTGAAATATTAAAGAAAACAAAATAGTATGTAATAATTAGAAGTGAATTCGCCAAAACTTAGTTTAAATGTTGTGTTCATGACTTTACTCTCATAAAATTCATACTTACGTTGCTTAAATAAACATCGTGCACCTTACCATTCTAAAAGCAGGCTTTAAAATTCTCAAAAACAAATCAATTACATCATAAAAAATATGATAATGACTTCAAATCAAACGTCAAAATGTCCGACATGAGGAATAATTACAATATTAAAAATTTTGTATGCAAACATATGAAAACTGTTAAACGTGCTCCAGTTATTATGAAATATAACAATATGAACGATCACTCACATGAACATAATAAAATAAATATAATTCACGACATTTTACCTTTCTCATCTGCTTCCCGAGAAAATGGGGCAAAAATTAATGAAATATTTCAAAATACATATTTTTTAATAATACCTTCTAATCAATTTAATTGAAGTTAATTTATATAAGGCTTAAGGTGCACTATTTAAACTTTTTAAATATATACAAAATTTTATAATCTGATGTGCATTACTCTATATTATTTCCATTCACACAGGCATTATAAGGCATTTTTAACTATTCAAGGTTTGTCATACTCATTCAATTCAACATGTGTATAGAGTGCCAAGTGTTAACTAAAACCTACCTGATCTCAATAATTAAGTGTCTTTATACAAATTTACTTTAGTAAATAGTAGCAGTATTCCTACAGTTTGTAGAAGGATGAAATGAAATTAAAAAATGTTAAAATGAAAGCTCACCTTAAGAAAATCAACGACGGTGGTATCTACAACCATCAAGGGCCTCTGTATGAGATGCACTACACCGTTTTTAACGGGTATATTCGCTCTTACGATGTCTGCAAGCACGACCCCTCGAGCGTGTTTCGCGTCCCCGGATACAGTGTTCGATTTCACGTAAGCTATGAGATAGAAACAAGTATTTAATATTATATTAATATAATATACTGTAATTTAGATAAAATTACACTTTATAAGCTAGATGACTTTACATTTTTTAACGGTAAAAACTTTAACAAATACGGTAAATACTGCACTAGACCAGACAGATGGGATAGATGATGTAATAGGACCATTTTTTTATCTTTTTATAATGTTGGAAAATACCTTTATGCATACTCTGAATACATGGTATGGTTATATGAGACTCTAGCTCGAAAAGCCAGTACTATCCACTAAAATTCTACAGAACTGTTTCAATGGGGCGTCACAGGATCTTTCACACACTTAACCACGACGTCTCGACAGCAGGATATAAAACCAAGGGTTTATTCACTTGGTCCAGTCTCCTGTCAAAGAAGTACCAGGAGCAACCGTAACAAAAATACCACCCACGAAGTACGAAGTCCGGCAATTCAGCCGGCCTTTTGTTTTCGCGCCCAGGTGAATCGCCGGATGCTAATGCGTCGTAGCGTTTTAACTCTCGCATATATCCTCATGATATTCTTAATTTGACATTCGTGTGTACATACGTATATTTATCAAACCTTTATTTGAATTGTTAGACCTTGCTCAATATACTTATTATTACCACATTTAAATGAAATTAGGAGTTTTGGCGCAAGTAGCCTTTAGGCACGTAACTAACGAATTAGTCACGAATGCTGGTGTTTATTTAATTATTATATGTTTCCTGGAATTTTGTTCAGTATTTGTTTTTACCTACGAGTCCAAACGTGTGGAAAAACAATATAAATTAAGCTCGATATAGCTTTCTAGTAGAATCATAAGTACTAAGGAATATAAAAATTGACAATAGAATAACTTTTTTCTTTTATACATAAGATATACTGATAATTGTGCGATACATATAAAAATTCTAACTAAGAACTTAATATAATTTTGAATTTATAATATCAATAAAAATTGTATTATTAAAATGTAAGTACAAAATGTGTGTACTTTATTGGTTTCTTTTTGTTTAATAAACGTTAATCCTAAGGAGATTCGAGTGAGCGAAGATAAACGAAGCGAGCTGAATTTCTTTAAAGCTTTTAAAACTTGGTCTTATAAATATTTAAGTGAATCGTGTGCTATTAAAATAATTTGTTACATTGTTTTATAAATTAGTTTATTTGAATATTTCTTTATATCCGAATTTTACATATTTTTGTTTTGTAAAAGTTACATTTAAAGCTCATCTAGTCCAAGAAATAAATTTGAAATTTTCAAGTTAGTTTTGTTTCACAGATTTTTTAAAATTTTTAGTACTAATTAGTGGTAAAAAGCGCTGTTATGAAATAAATTAAACAAGACTTGTTCGTTCTATAAGCTCAAGATATTTGAAAAAATAGATAAGAAAGTACGAAGTTACTAGTAACTTACGTACGTAGTACAAAAACTGTATATTACAGGTAGTTCTTGTATATAGAAATTGTAAGGGATATCGACAAATGTTTGAACAGGCTTGTTATCGACTCTACTAACAATTTCAATAAGCGTTAAGCAAACATATAACCGAATATTAGGCAAGTGTTACTGAAGTTTCTGAGCATAAAGGAATACTTAGAATGTTGTTGTAATTTACCTTTCACATATCGTATGCCGTTAACATAATTTAATAGATGATTCTGCGTAAACTATTCATGATTAAAAGATTATGCTTTACTTGAAGTTTATCTTTGAGTAATATTATCTTTTACAATAATCACAGTATAACCTCTGTTGAAGTTACTTAACTATTTTATGTATAATTTTGTGTCTATTACTGAGTTGGTTTAAAAGATCGATTTACATATGAGGCCTCACTATTAATAATATGGTGTAACCGTAGCAAAGACTATTGTAGAAGGGCCGAATAAGTATAAATATACTCATGATGCTGAATGCTAAGTGGCTTCTTGCTATAAGTCAATTATTACAAGAAGTACTTTGTATATCATGATAACTTGTTCAATATATTATATAGACCCTAAACTTTTCCTTTGCAAAAGCGGTAGAACTAATGTTTTATTCCTGTATAAAGTAAAAAAGATTAAGCATATTCATAATTTATAATTAATTTTTATTAAGATCCTTAAGGTCTCATACTTTTATTTTTAAAATTTAATTTTATTTTTAAAAACGACGGGATTTTATAAGTTTGACGTATCTGTGGGTGTCACAGTGTCTGTCTGTGACATCGTAGTTCCCGAACGAATGAACCGATTTTGGTTTTTTTTTAAATTTCTAATTAATGATATAGTTAAAAGAGAAAGCATGGTCTGAAATACATTTAAAAACTTTTCGTTTCGTAACTTGAACCGTTTCACGATGTAACTTTGAATATAAAAGCAAAAAAGTTTGGCGCTTCCCAAACGCTGGGTGTAACGAAACAATACGCTTCTCGAAAAAACATATAAAAATACTTTAAAATGGATATTTGTTTATATTTAAGGAGGACTGATATATTAAATAAAGTTTCTATCATATTTTCATAATACATCTTCATATTAATATTTCTTACATAATAATTTGTTGAATGTAAACCAATTTAAACTAATTCAGAAGATGGCAGTTCATTTTGGAAGAAAAAACATCAAATGCAGCTCTTGTAACAATTTTTATAATATAGCTTAGGTAATTACTTTTGTTACTGAAACATATATTTATATAGCAAGGTAATGTTCAATTTATATGTATGTTTGTTTTATAAGCAGGTGCTCTCTGCCAAATTTAAAGTTTGTAATACAAAAAATGAAAGTCTTTCACACAAACCTGCGAGAGCCTTTCCTTAATACGGCCCTGTCCCTGTGTTTTAGCGGACGTCTATTAACTAATAATACTAAAAAAAATAATCTGCCAAATCTTATCTTACGTCAAGCGGTTTTGGATATTTCCTGATGCCTTTCGCTTTTATATATTTAGATTTAAAAAAAATCCGATTCGATATATTAATAATAAAAATAAATAAGAAAGTGTATTTAAAAAAAATTATATAATATATTATACAATAATTAAAAAAAATGAAACCAGTACCTACTTTGACCTTTCTGTCTACAAAACGACGAAGATAAATACAGGTCATATAACACTACGATGGCCTAATACTAGTGGATTTCAAACGTCTTTCGAAAACTAATTAGGTACACTTAGACTTCCAGCCTTTCATTAGTAAGTGGTTATCAAGTTACAAATTATTGACCCATTAAAATTTCAAAGGTTAAAAATGTGATGGAAATGGCCCAACACTTTTGTTTACGCTGTTAATATAACAATATTCGTCATAATTTAACTATTACCATCATAAATATAAACATAAAATCTAAGAACAATTTATAATTTTGATAAAGAAAATGTATTTTTATTTTCTTCGATTTTCACGCACTTCAGTTCGATTTCGTAAACAAATATTTTTTGGGCCAATAGTAGGATATTTAAATTGCAGTACATAAAGGTATTCCTACACGTTGTTAACGACACTACAGACGTGTAGTTATTATATTTACTTGTAAAAACAATAAATGGAAAATACAAATTAATGACATTAATCAAAACAATGTTTTTAATTACTGAATTGGTTTGAATATTCTCTTTATTGTCGTATTTAGTACATTTTGAAATTTTGAAATATTTGAAAATTTATTTTGAAAACTCATCTAATCTAAGGAATAAATTATAAATGCTGAATTTTAGTTTAATCTAACAGACTTTTTTATACTTTAAGGAGATCGTATTAAAGATTGAACGCTACAAATAAATGACATAGGTACCTATAGCTTTTTTCTCTCTTTATTGTTATTATTTTGGTTTGATGGATGTACATGGTTTTTTTGTTACTTTGCTGGTGGAGGGCGTTGATAATTGCGACACAGTTTTGAACTTTTGTAATAATAATCATCGTTGTATATTTTTTTGTTTCATATATACTGAAATTTCAATAAAAATATTAAAAATAGCTATATATAATGTGTATACACTTACTAATTTCTTCTTTGCCATTGTCGCTGGTAGTGAAGGATATGATGACCTTTACATTGTCACTAAAAGCCATGCTGTTGAACTGCTTGGTGTCAGGAGTAGCTTGGGTGAAGAGTACGTGGTGAGGAATCACGTGTCCGTCTACTACTTTCGCGTCGATCAGGTCTGACCGGGTTGTCGGCTGTTTAAAACAAATAATAAAGTCATTAATTTATTCATTTCTTAAAAAATATTTCAATATAATATATTGTTGTATAATGAATAGAAATTATATTGCTAATAGTCAATATACATAGAAGAAAAACAATTTAAAAAATGTCTGTCTGTTTATTCCGGTTAATCCCCGAATTGGTAAGATCAATTTGGACTAGACTTTTACTGGTAGAGAATAGAGATATAACGTTATAAGGAGTAACTAAGGTTACATTTACTTTAGAAAATGAATTAGGATTCCACTTAATAAAATTAAAATGTATCCAGGAATGAAACGAAGCGAAGGTGAGTCGCTAGTAATTATTAAGAGTCTTTTTTTCTATATTTTAAAACGAATTGTTTCCCTAATATCAATAAACAGTAACAAAACATATTTTAAAAATAATTGTGAATAGAAAGAACATCTAACGCAACATTTTAATAACAAGCCAGCTTGTTCGCAGTCCAATTACATTTGAAAATATTTATTTGAACTGTTTCTACTGAAATGCTGAAAGTTGCTAACTTCTACATACTACATGATATAAATATAAACAAATAGGCAACCAGTTATGTGTATATAAATATTGGAATTTTATATGAATATAATATGACGTATTGCAACTTAAATTATTAATGTCTGGCCCAAATCGTTCCATTAGTTCTTCTATCGTTGAAATAAAGTAAAAGTTAAAATTATTATACACATATAAACGTATACGTTATATACATAATATTATATGTTTTCAGGAACATAATTTACAGAATAATTGTTATAAATTTCAATTACCTTGAAGCCCTCATCGACAGGAATAAAGAACGTGTGTCGTCCGTCCGCGTTGAATACTTCTTTCTTCTGTAGTTGGTTCACTTTTTGGCGAAACGATCTGTAATGAAGAGTTAGTGTAATAAATTGTTATTTTTAATACACTATACTCTATGTTTAATTGAATTGGTGTTCTAGTAGATAGTGGCAGATTCTCTGTTCAACACTAGGATTAAAATTTGAAAGTGAAAGGAAGAGAAAGGAGGAGAGGAGCCTACTTATTTAGTATTTTAACCATTAAGTATTAAATTACGCTTAATTACGTGGAATGAAATTGCATCTTCTTAATGAAACGCATATTTTTAAACTTACTATTCGATACATGAGTGAATCACTAATAAATATAATATGATTACAGCCTGGTGTAAAATACTATATGAATGGGATTCCCCTGCAACCCCTTGGAATGAAAAAATCGGATATTGAAAAATAACATAAACAATGACCCTCTGTCATAAAACATATAATTAAAAAAATCGTAAGTCACAATATTCACAAAAGTTAAAAGTAATGAAAGTACGATAACAACACTCAAGCCCTTGTATTGTGTATTTTACAAAGTTTCCGCTGTAAGTTTCATAATGTTGAATGTTCTGATTTTCTATTGTTGTAGAACAAGTTATTTTTTATTCAAAGTTTAATAAACACGTAATGGCGCAATATCTTAAATGTGAAACTCAGCGGGTTCTTTCAATACAAGTATAATTTTACTTTCGTGGAATATATTAATCGTGCGCAGTTGAGTCGTAATAAATATTAATGGGACATTATCTGCGAAGATTTCATTTATTATTTATTTCGTGATACAACCTTTTACACTTTAATTATTTATCATAAATACCTTGATTTCTCAAAATATCGCATTATACGGATTCCATAATCCCATAAATAAATAATTAAAAAATTCAACGGCCACTTAAAACTATACTCAAGCTATGTGAGGTACCAGTAGATGAAGTAATTCTTAATCTTTAAAATGTTTTTAATTTCTAATTAACAGCTTTTCACTAAATTCATATAAAAATTTATACGTACGTACATACGTTTAAAATTTTTGTCTGTCTGTCTGTTTGTTCCGGCTAATCTCTGAACCTGCTGGACCAATTTTGACGGGTTCCACGGGACCAAGTTTCACTCGCAGATAGCTAGTGTTATAAGGAGTAAGTTAGGCTACTTTTGTTTTAGAAATTTTAACTAGCGGCACCCGCGGCTAGGGACGAACCCGAGCAAAGCCAGAGTGAGTCGCTAGTATTATAATTGTTTCATTTTTCTTTGCCGCATTAATTCAATGGATAGATTATATAGAACGGATAGGTTTTGTGATAAAGATAGCTTACACGGGAATAACTTATACTCTACTATACGAAAATATATAATGGCAAATATAAGTTAAAAATCCTTCTTTTACTTCGAAACAGAGGAACATATTGCCGAAGAGTGACATAGGCTACCTTTTACCTTAGAATCTCACGGGAAAACATCATGTTATAAATACGAGTACAACCCGTAACAACTCACCATACCTACATTTGTATGTGTCTTATACATAAATATAACTTGCTGTTCGTTAGTTTCGCAAAAATTTTATTTCATTTCTTATGACTACAAAATCATTATCAGTTTGTATGCCTTTTACAGAAAAATACAGTCGTATTTTACAGGGCAGTTGGTGACAACATTTGCAACCACCAGAATAAAATATTAAAATAATTAAATATTTTTTAAAATAGGTCAAACAATATTTAGTAGTAAACCATGGGCCATAGCCTTAAGCCAATCATGTTAATAATTATTGCTAATTTTGACAATTTAATCATATTTGTAATCATGTAGTTCATTGCCATTTGCGTGTTTATGTTTGTAAGTGCGTATTATTTAATATTCTTACGTATTTCTTTTAAACGATTTTTATATTTATATAGAGTCTTTAAGGTCATTTCTGGCTAAGCATGTTCGTAAAGTAAAAAAAAAACAGTAATTTTGTTACACCTATACATTCTTAAACTACGTCCAATGTCCAGAAGTTGCTTTCTTAGAATTGAAAAAAATATTTTGTCGTGATAAAATCATCTAAATGCTTTGAAAATGATAAGTTAAATTGATCTATAAATTCTAACCGGAACAAACAGACAGACAGACAAACATTTTTAAAATTGAATTTTTGATGTAAGTACTGTATATCATATGTAAGTTCATATCGGAGTACAAAAGTACTAGTATTGTGAAATGAGTTACACTTATAATTTATATTTAAAGCAGGACAAATTATTTTAGTTAAACAATGAATATGTAATACTCTTATCGCATTTTCCCTTACCGATCAACATACAAAATAATAAAATAATATTGTATTTTATTTTGTATACCACAAAAATGAATCAGTACAAATATGGAACTATTTGAGATTGTACTTTTATTTAATGCTAATTTGTGAAAATTAATTACAAAAAATGTGTTACATGAATCATAAAAGATAAGACAAATTAAAATGAGAAGTGTAAGTCACTAACAACTTAAAAACGGCCAGTGTTAGCTTAGATAATCCAATGATTAAGTGCTACAGTAAATCAAGTGAAGCAAATTCGAATCCGGAATGTCGCACCTCTGATATTTCCCATGCAATTCATTTTTAATGCCAAACCACCTACCTCACCATTGAGGACATCCATAGATCTGAGACAACTTAGCAAGTTTTCCAAAGACATATGAAGTTCATCGACGGACATTCGTGTTTAAAATAGATGTTTAGCTGTGGGATGTTTGAGGATGTTGAAAAGAGTGGTTCTCGAGGAAGGTATATAATTCGTCAAATATTTTAATTTATTTTGTATACATTGTCTAAAATGTCGCTAAAAATACGGACGCAAGAATAAAATGCAAGCGCTGCTTCAAGCGCCGCTTCGCTTGATGTAATCGCCGACCATACGCGCACCGGCTTGACTTTTAGCTAGTAGCTTTTACAAGAAGCAAATCTTTTTTTGAAAATTCTGAA
The DNA here is from genome assembly GCA_951802675.2 of Boloria euphrosyne. Classification (NCBI taxonomy): domain Eukaryota; kingdom Metazoa; phylum Arthropoda; class Insecta; order Lepidoptera; family Nymphalidae; genus Boloria; species Boloria euphrosyne. The sequence goes on from OX637877.1 coordinate 9,568,402, forward strand.
AAAATTTCAACGTTCTACCACCAATTTGTATTTTTAATACTGATTAGCGAGCGAAGCCGCGGGAATTGTTAGTAATAATATAAACTAATTTTAACTTTATATTTCTATGAAATGTAAAATAACAAAAACCTAAGCAATTTAGTATTATAAATGAAATTATAATGCGAAAATAATTACAAGCTATATAACCTTTGCAGTACTTTCCTAAAGTAGTTGTTAGCTAATTAAATAAAAAATAATTACCAATACATGTATTTACGGATCATAAAAATAAACCATGTTATTTACAATACAAAAGGATTTGCGTTATAAAAATAGCTACTTAAATAAATTTCATAAAATAAGCACGTTACTGAAGCCTTATAAGAACTCTACATAATATTAAGCTTCTAATGACGTAAAGAGTAAATACTGTTACGTATTAGGCTTAACACAAATTAGTTGAATCAGATTTTCTTATTGTCATGCGTCATCTCGTATTAAGAGTCCGTGTCCTAGTTTTTGTAAGATGGCTTATATTTTTTATGTTCCTCTGAAGTATAAACTATATTACTGTAAAGTTTTCTCAAATTTAGTACAGTAGTTTATGCGTTAAATAGTAATAAGTATTTTTAATAGTAATAGATATCTACGCTAAAAATCTAACTCTGCTTACTTTTTACAGTGAAAATAGTAGCATGAGTCGTATAAAAATTTTGTTTCAAAAATATCAAATATATGATGAGTTGCTTAATCTTTTACACTCATCGATTTCTTTCTGAAGCAATATTTATTTGAAAGTCTCGTTGGTGTAGTGGCTAGCATGTACGGCTACTCATGGAGAGGTCCTGGGTTCGAGTGCCGGGTCGGGCCAAGTTTAGTTATTGAGTCTTGCTGTTTAATCAGCCTCAGTAACAGCCCGGAGTTAGCAAGTTGGTGGTGTGTCACCCCCGTGCCTCGGAGAGCACGTAAAGCCGTCGGTCCTGCGCCTTAACTATCACTGGTCGTGTCGAGTAGTCGTCCCACTGGAATATGAGAGTGATAGGAATAGAGAGTGCATTTGTGTCTGCACGTGCACTTGTGCACTATAATATCTCCTGAGCAGTTGTTTAGTCTCATTGAGATTGGCCGCCATGGCTAAATTCGGTCGGATAACATTTATCTTACTGGCATTTTAAATTTTGATTATTGGTATGAAAGAATAACTCTTTCACACAATAACTACAGTACGGATTTTGATGAAACTTTACAGTCATATAGTTTTACATGAAAGCAATTCTAATATTTATAAGGATATAGTAATTTTGTATGTATTTTTGTTACTCCTTATGGCTGGACTTCTTTAGCTAATATCTACAGTTACAAATTTTGATTTGTCCACATTATATGTGGCAAGAGATGATTTTTTTTTTAATTTTGTAACGTGAAACGATTTCCGACTACATTTTTGTACATATTATGTAAGCGTCTATTAGTCAAGATTTTTGAGCGAAATTAAATGAAGACGAAGTAAAAAGAAGAATATATTATAGAAAGTGAAATATAGGTTAAAAGAAAATAAATAGTAAAACGGAAGCCAACTGTTCAATACTAAGAGTGGGTGTTACGAGTGATACTCAAATTCCTATTAACAATAAGTATTTCAATTCTTATTTATCCATTTCAAAACGCTTCTGATATTATTAAGGTATTTTTAGAGTGTAATATCTTTCTATAGGATGGCAAGTTCTTCATCTGCTAGGTTTTAAAAGTCATAATGATGGATAGGTATTTAATTCAGGAAATAAGTAAAATTATATTTTGTTATAATCCATTTTTTAATACTTTTAACACTTAATTTTACGTGTTTTTAACCTCAAGTTTTCAAGTATAATGAATATATCTCAACAAAGACATTAATTTGTATCATCTGTCACTTGACCTTCCTAACGGCGTACAAATTGGATCACAAGTACACTTGGCTTCTGTAAATAAGGATTATAGAGCTCTCTTCAATGATAATATAATTTATTTATAATATACTTAACTTTTAGAATTTTGACTTACTAATGAAATGTACCCACACTATGGCATAAATAACTATTATTACGAAGTAACTTTTGTACATATGTATATAAATATGGATATAAAATTGATATTATGTATTTTTAATATTACACTATAGAAAATATAAATTTAACAAGCTATTATATTAGTATAGGTTTTTTATCATATAGGAGCGTTAAAGTGGAAAAATCGTAGTCATAAAAGTTTGCATCACAGGCGCAACTTAACAGCCTGGAATAACTAAACAGTAAAAATCAACTCGCCCGCGGCTCTTCTTATATGCTATGCTTTTGAAAAGTAAACGGACCAGAAATGAAGTTGTTATTTGAATCTCAACTTATATTTTTATAACAATTATACGAATTTCAAAGTTAAAAGCTTAATGGAATGAAATTAAAATCTTTTTTTTTTTTTTTTTTTTTTTATGGGACAAAGGGGGCAAACGGGCAGGAGGCTCACCTGATGGTAAGTGATCACCTCCGCCCATGGACATCTGCAATACCACAGGGCTTGCAGATGCGTTGCCGGCCTTTCAGGAAAGGAAGGGAGGAAGGAGGGAGAAGGACGGGAGTAGGGATGGGGAGTGGGCCTCCCGGACTCTCACTTACCGGACGAAACGCGACAGCATAGCTGCCACTTCACGCCGGTCTTCTGTGAGAGAGTGGTACTATACGGGGCGTGCCGGCCCATTCGGCTGCTACCCGAAGGTAACAAGCATGGCACTACCACTTGAGAAGTTCTCAAGTGGTAGTGCCATGCTTGTTACCTTCGGGTAGCAGCCGTTCTTAAGTTGGTTTTATTAAAACCATTCATTTTGTCTATAATGTGCCAAACTTCTCTATGTGACCTGTTTGCTTCAAATAATCTTGTTTTTGCCAAACATGAAAGTTGTTTAGTCATCAAGGCGTGGATTTATAAGATTAAGTTTGGACTGTTTAACATGCCTAGCGTGACTGTTAATCCATGTCTATTTAGAACCTAGTAGACAACTTAACCCATCAACGGGCGCGGGGACAATATAGATTTATAACAATTGAAAATCTATTGTGTCTCATATGTTCGCCATTGACGGGTTAAGAAAGAGGCAGAAAATACATTTAAAAATGACGAGGTCACGAGATGGTCGTCAGATGTAAGACATGTATATAGTACAATTTATAGTGAATTATAATTTTTTAATCGAAACATAAAGTAAAATAAAGTAAATAATCAATTAAAAATGGTAAAAGAAATAAAAAAAAACAATTGTAAATTTCATTTAACACACAAAACGGCTAAACCAAATTTAAAACCCATCGCTTTTTTATGAAAATAGTTAACGTCCAATACAGGAACAGGAGAATACACGAGATAAACAAATTTATGTTTCAAATAGGACATATCGCCAAAATGCAAAACTGATTGTCAATTCAATAGTGGCACAATGCACAAAAACGTTTCAATTCTACGATATATCTCGATGAATCCCTCTGTACTCGTGAACGCCGTTGATAGCATTTACTCGTAGCACATTCAGAATAATCTGTTTTGAACCAAATCTCAAAACATCCGCAGTAGTTGCACATTTGAGATAGCCAAGTAAATATTAAATGCGTTAATTCTTTAATACGAGTACATTGCTTTGATTTTATTATTTTGGTATAATAATATATTCTAGACGTCTCAGATTTGATTCTATCTTAGTGTAAATATTTATATTGAAAAATGAATGGAACAATATCATACTTAACTAATTTTTGCTATGATAAAGAATCACGAATTTTGGCTAAAAATCGTGTCAATACTTTTCTTTTTCGTATCGGTAAGATAAATCTTATGTAAATATCTTAAAATTTTTATTCTAAAATTTGACACGCAAAATAGGCGCACAGTCGTCGAGTTGCGGAAACCAGCCCGCTCATACCATACCATACCATCTTAAAATTTAAAATGAAGAATTTAGCGAGATCTAGATATTATAATTTATAATACTTGTAGTACTCAAGTGAAATAACTTTTAATAAAGAACTTAGACTGATAATAATATTGATGATGATGATCCTCCTGACCGATTTCGGCCACGGCGGCCAATATCTTTGAGACTAGCCATCTGCGCGGGACATATTATAGTGCACGAGTGTACGCGTAAACACAAGTGCACTCTCTATTCCTTATCACTCTCATATTCCGGTGGGACGACTGCTCGATACGACCAGTGAGAATTAAGGCTCAGGACCGACGGCTTTACGTGCTCTCCGAAGCACGGGGGTGAAACACAGCCAACTTCCCAACTCCGGGCTGTTACTGGTGCTTACGAAACAGAAAGACTTAATAACTAAACTTGGCCTGACCCGGGACTCGGCCCCGGGACCTCCCGGTGTGCGACCGTACATGCTAGCTACTACACCAACGAGGCTGACAAATAATAATATTAATTACTTTTATCAGGCCAAACGTACAACCACAAAATAGTTATTCAGCTTAGAAATATTTTTAATTTCTGTTATCCAATATGATAATAATTTATCCATGTATATTGTGTTATTTTATACAATACGAAATTACCAAATTATCTAAAACACAGGGGACAATTCAAATAATGAAATGCAATTAAGAGTTTTAATGTATTCCATTGAATTATGAATGGTTAGTTCGATTAAAGGCTAAATGGTGTATTACCTGAGGCGATGTTGTCCGATATTGAACACATCCGAGTGCTCTAGAAACTGGTATGCGTTGGGGTTGTATACAGGTGACCCCACGGAGCTCTGACCTAGGGGGAGAAGAGGCTGCAGCACTTGATCAATCACATGGAGGACCTGAGGGATAAGTGTAATGTTGTCAGATTGTTTTCTTTTACTTATACAAACTAAATATATATACTTTTTTAAATATGTCAGAGAAAACTAATTAAATGGAATGCCAATTAATTAAATGGAATTTCATGCCATTTTAAAAATAAATCGTCAACGAATTTTACTATTTTTTCTATAGAATAGTTATAAAATAGAAAACTTAATTTAAGTAATAATTTGCTCTTTATGTTTTGATAGAATACCCTAAATAGGTACTTAATAACGAAGAAGTTTTGAGTACAAAGTAATTTTTGCCGAGATGAGCTTTGTTTTAAACATTAACCTAAACTTACATATAGATACGTTGTGCATTATGGTTCTTGAAAACAAGTTTCATTCGTCGAGGATGCATAATAAGCTCTAGGGTAAATAACTTCGGGGCAAGAACTACTTTATTAATCTTTGCTTTTAAATACTGAGAAAGCTTTCCGCTATATTATATTACATTAAAATGAATTATTTTACAAAATATAATAAACAGGTAAAAGTTGCATTTTTTTCCCTTCTTTCAACACCACAGACATTAGCTATTTTTAGAGCATGTCTTTTCAGTTTATCTTTTTACTTCTCGTGGACCTGTTACCTTGTTTTGAGAAAGGTCCTCTTCTCTGCCTTAAGTAATAGTGCTAGTATATACTAGTCGGAAGCTACAATAACGTCGAGTTATATAGGATTTAATTTTACTGCGGTAAAATTGTGTTAACTGGTAGTGTTAGAAACCATAATAATTTTAATTGAAATCGGTAACCTACAAAAGGTCTCAAGAGTCCCGAGCGAACCGACGCGAGGGTAAGATGCTGACGCTTTTATGTTTTAAGTTACCAGATTTCCCTAGAACCTTAACAGATGTTGAGATATAACTGAGAATTCTAATATCTGTAGATATTTTTACAATGGCAAATTATGTTATATTTTTTAAATAATTTCGCTCTGAATATAAATATAATTCAGTTATTTACTTATTTTACATAATATAACATTAATTTCATATTATTGAAAATTATCAGTCCTTAAAAGCTTTCATTTCATTGCACAGAATAAAGTTATTGTAAAGTTTATCAATATTGGTAAAAGTTTTAGATTGATCGAATTGTTTGGATAAAGTTTTTGTTGTATAATGTGTTTTTGAATTCAAAAGAACACCAATACAAATTCTAACTTTTCGATAATAAATTAGCAAAGTGTCAGTTTGTTTCGAAACTCATTTGTAGTAATTAAGAAAGATCAATCAATATTTTTTGAACTTTTTTAATAAAATAAAATTTGGAAGAAATACATTTCTGATAACATTTCGGAGTCCTTAACAAAATATTATTTTATACCATTATCCTAAGACATACTTGATGTGATCACAGATAGACAGACAAAAACTATAAGAACTATAGAGTCAGTCACCAGCCAACTAGAGTAGAGAGTAGATTCGACGCAGTTATGTAAAGATAAATCATGTTGTATACTATAATACGAGTACTTAAAAAGCTAATGTTTTATAATACATTAATTCTACTATAAATCAAAAATCTGTTTTAGTAATAATAAAAAAGTTGCATAGAAAAATTTTTCAAAAATTTCTCATTTATTAAAACTTCAATGCCTTATTAGTATGATGTATTGAAATTGATATGGTATATGATATCTTATGCAACATCGTCTACAGGAAATTAAAACACGTTTTAATAAAATACTCGTATATGCATCGACGTTAAAGTGCCTTAAAATTACTGCATCGGATATGAATTTTGATTTCATAATTGCAGTCATCGTTGTTTAATATCGTTGATGAATTTACTTTTTTCTTTCACATTGAAAGCTTAAGCTATTATTTAAGATGCAATATTTGCGATTTGTCAAATCTTACAAATAATTTTTTTTTTATTGTCCTTGGTCTCCAACGATTGAATTGAAATTTTACAGACATTTTAGATGATAGTGTATTGTTAGCTAGGTGACGTCACTTTTAATTCAATATGGCGGACTTAATAAAAATGAAGGACTATGTTTCATGCGTTGCGATGATATGAATATCAAAAGAAAGAATTTGCTGATAAGAATTCGTACAAATACCTAAAAAAAAGTTTTAAGAAAATATCAAACTCATTTATTACATTACTTAACTTTTATGTAACCAGAGATGTTTGTCTCTTTCTTGTTTTTTTAATATAAATCTATTAATTTCCTCAAAGGAAAGGCTTGAAGTGCTTAAAATTATAATTTCTATCATCTTATTCAAAGTTTGAACCAAATATTGTATTAATAATACCTTAGGTAAATATTACTGTATTCAAATATAAAATGAAATAATGTATTTTATTAATATTTTAAGGCCACTTCAATATTTCATGCACTTATTATAAAAAGGTCAGATAAAACTATTTCAAATCACCTGTAGCTTGCCATTTTCATTAACTGCCTGATATGACCTCGAGATGTCAACTTTGGCATTGTTCACGTAAATATCATCGTGCATGGCGTCCCGACGTCGCGTTATCCATAGGGGTGGGTTGCCGTCGAGCTCCGACGATATCGAGAAGTCCAGGTTAGTTAGAGTCGTTGCCAAATTCGCTGTAAACAATACAAACAATAGTAAAACTAGTTTTTTAAAACTCTACATACATATTCCAGCTATATTATAATCTCAATCCTATAAATAAAATGTTATTAATGCGAAAGTTTGGAAGCGAAAAGGTTACTTTTTAATCTGATACATGAAAAATGTACTGTTTTCACGGAATATATTATATATCTATTCGAAATTGATTTGATACTTAGAAAATTAAATCAATTTCGAAGATTTAATTAAGAGTTAGTTACAAGTGAAATTAGTTAATACTCGTATATGAGTTTTAATATAATATAGCTATGTTTTATTTTAAATGATGAAGTATAGCAAAATACACTTTTTTAACTTTACTTATAATACGGGATTCTATACAAGACTGTTATCAGATTTCGTGACTGTAGACTAAATAGAAATAAACCATAATAATTTCTAAGATTTTCTTAGATTTATTTCTTTACAAAAGATAGTTTTATTCAAAAAAGACCAACAGGGAAAGCAGAATTATTAAAATATTTTCTTATAAAGTTTATAAAATAATGGCTATGATAATAAAGCGGAATAAGAGGTAACCATAAATACCTATGACTTTATAAAGTGAAATAGTTATAAGGACCAGCGAAGTTTGTTTGACCACAGAACTTTCTTACAATGAGGCATGCGTAAGAGCTTTATTGCGAATGGTACACTAACAGCGAAACTAATCTTTAGTCACTTTATTAAGTTTGGATTAATTAAGATAATGCCTTTAATATTGCTTGAATATACATATAATATTTAGTTATGATAAGTACCACGTTTTTTACGAATATGTGCTGATGTATTATATGTAAAGACGATAAAACTACTGTGTTGTTTAAAAATACGCGTTAAAGCTCATTTTTGGAATCGTACAGTGGTGTATCAAGTTTCATATCACCATCAATAAGACTGAGGAGCATACATATAAATGATATGTAGGCGATATCGCGAAGAAAAATTAGCAAGTAAAATTTGAGATTTAAGTACGAATATAACATCATTTTTATGGAGTTAAAGCCAAATTACTACGAGTATAAACTCCAATTATGTGCCTCTACAACACTTTTCGACTATAAATAATTAGTTATGTGTACACTTTTGAATAAAATGTAAATTATGTAAATTACCTTCAAGCTACAACAGTTAAAATGTACAAACATACATTGCTTTTTTCCGTGTTTGTCTAGATTTTAGGACAATGGGTACTGGGTTCTAATGTCACATAAATATTTAAGCATTCGAGTTACCAGGTGCGGGGATCGTATTCGTACTATTGAATGGATGAAGTCAGTGTGGCATAAAGCTATAAAAATCTATCTATACAATTATTAAAAAAAAAGATGTAGAGTGCGCTTTATTTATTGCAAAATTTTGGTATTGTATTCAATTATTTTTGTAAAATTTGTAGTTTTTTTTTACTTGGTCTGTCTAAAGATATGACACGCGTTCTGTTAGAAAGATTTAAGAGTATACTTTTTCATTGTATAAAGATTACTCTGAATTAAAAGCATAAGGTATATTTGTTTCACTGTATAAAAATTACTCTGAATTAAAAGCAAATGTACATTTTAACGTCCCGCTCTTGGACACAGGCTTCTCTTCAAACGAGTAAACAGGCCTTAGTCCATGTTGGCTAAGTGCGAGTTGTCTGACCACAGAACAAATTTATATTATTTTTAAACTGTCGAATGCGCATTAGCATAAGTTCTCATAAAACATAATATAATAATATATAATGGTGAGTTAAATAACTTATGTAAAACAAAAACTTACATATATGAAACAGAACTAATGATTCGTCCTTCTCTCCACTAAACCTCTGGAACGCTTCATTGGTGGGTGCGAATAGTGTCATCTGCCTATGTTGGAGACTCGTATTTGCTACTACGTTACGTTTTAGTAGCGCGTAGAACTGTGAACAAGAAATAAATCAAAAATTATTAATTATTAATAAGTAGTTTAAATACGTAAACAAAATAATACGTATTTAGTCTTTATAAGCCTTTATTCAACTTGCAAAGTTTGTATATTTTTTCCGGGCAATGTTAAAACCCCAAGTGATCCAGCTGAATTTTTACGTACAAGTTTAGTTTGGTTGTATGGTTAGAATGACGTCACTTAGCTGAGTGACGTCATTTTCTATACATCACACAAGCGAGGTTTGTTTTTGTGAACTTTTCAATTTTTGCGGATTAACAGTATTGCTACCATAAAATTATACTTTAGGCATAATTCGTCCGTAAACTTTAGAGTAAATCAATGTGGCTCTTTCTCTACGGTTTTTTTCTTTTACGAGTAGGTAGGAGTAGTAATACGGTATACTTTGAAAGCTTTGCACTGTATTTATAAGAACGGTAATCAAACCCAAACTTTGTTTGACAACTTAGATTCACTGTAACATTTTTCAAAGGGAATCCGTTCAAATTAAGCTATGTATATTAAGCATCTAAGTAGCTATCATTCGCAGCTGTGCGTAAAAGTTCAGTTGCCTTCATTATAACTTTCACTTTATAACTCATCCTGTTAAAGTTGTACAACACAGAACATTATCATGTACCATGTTCTTCAAAATTCAAAACTTATTAGTTTTAACGACGTATAAAGATATGAAAATATAATATACTATAGGATTTCTGTGAATTTTCTATTTAAATATGTTCTAGATTGTAAAGAAATCTGAAACGCATAAAAAATATATAGGACTAGCACTCTAGGGATGATAATTTAGAGTTATAAGAATGCGAAATCATAAAAAAATAAAAAATAAAATTTGTTCTAAAAATAAAAAATAAAATATCTGGAGAGGGCCACCCTTATCACTAAGTAGAATAAAAGTTAGCCTACGACCTATTCTCAGACCTATCAAATATACACCATGAATTTTATAAAAATCGATCGAGCCGTTTCGGAGGAGTTCGATAACAAATACTGTGATACGAGATTTTTGTATGCGAGTATTAAAGAAGTACTTTTCAAGATCCTGAGAAGACCTCTATGTTATTTTCAGTGTTGTTTAACTGTTTTTTGTTTGTTTGTTGTATTGAAAACGTAGGCATGAGATGGTAATTAAAATTTCTTAACTATTCCAATATTCAGCTTTATTTTACGACTACTTTTACTTATAAAGTACTTAATTGACTTGGACTTTATTGAAAAATTATTTATAGCTTCATACTTCAACTCATAGTACGCGAAATCTCTATTTCGTCAGTAAAATTACTACAGGTTGCTTGTTAAATATATAAAACGTAATACTCGTATTATTAAGTATTTATTTGAAAACAAAAGAACAAAAAGAATATTTGTAGAAACATTTTAAGAAATCTTTATCTGTCTGAAATAAATTCACAACAAAATCTTTTGGAAACTAAACAACGTGGGCGATAAAATATTTGTCAAGGACTTAAATTAGAAGATAAACTTTTAGAATCTGAGGGATTTAAATAGCAAATTTAAAAGTAGTACAAGTAAAAGTCATTATTTTTTGTTTATTTATTCGATTAGACCTTTAACTCGTTAAGTAATCAATTTGGGGTTAAAATTTAACCACAATTTCAAAGACTTCTTTTATAAAGAATATAACACAAATATTTATAACATATTAGCAAGGTCAAGACATACACGTATAAATAACTTATTTTAATAACCTCTTTATTCAGACTTCTAGAACTCTAAATATTGGAAACGGCTCGCGTGTCATACTTTGTGTTGAAGTAACATTAACAAGAACTTTTGTTTTTGAAGCACATTAACTGTTATTATCTAAAGTTAAAAGATTTTTAGTTAGGTAGAACTATGTGATTTTTTTATATTTCGTTATTTCATTTATTGAAAAAAGTGTATTACTCAAGCTTTTCAGCCCTTGACAGGACAAATCTACCAACTGAGTTATTTAATTGAAACGAATTTTAGAAAATCTTACTGAATTAGACAAACATTAAGTTTTAAACTTAAAAAAAAACTGACAAAAATAATAGTTCGCAGCTGTATAGATCTTCTATTGAGTACGAAACAAGCTTTGTAGTAAAACCTACTCCATGAGTGTTTAATATCCATTATATACTTGACTTTATATTTATTTATTCAAAACCACTCGCTAAAAATATAATTCATTCCATACTTTGGCTAAGTACTTTCGTATTAACGAAGTGGAGCTAACGTAGAGTAACGAGAGCGCAGACTACAGTTAACGACGTATGATATTAACAAAAGTGTAGAATATATCATAATTTGGAACTTTTTAAAATCCGTCTAACAGCTAACTACTTAATTATTGCAACGACGGCTAATTTCAATGAGTTAATATGGTCTGAAGACAGTGGTAGCCAGTAGTAACGTGCTCGCTTGGATATCCGAGTGATGCAGGTTCAAATCCGGGTCTTGCACGTTTGATATTTTCATGTACGAATCTTTTCTAACATGATTACCACTTGTCTTATGACCGAGCGGTGAAAAAACATAGTGAGGAAACCTGCATGTCTGAGAGAACCTAGCAAGTTTTAGAAAGACATGTGAAGTACGCCAACCCGCACTAGATCAGCGTGGTGGACTTTGGCCTGATCCCCCTCGTATTGAAGGGAGGCCCGTGCCCAGCAGTGGAACGTTAGAAAGGGCTGAATACAATAAGGTCTGATAGTCCAGTGAAAGTTGAAGCGCTGGTTCGACCACTATACCTTATTACTACAAAACCTGGGAATGTACAGAGCTTGGATGGTCACCATATTCTCAACTCACATGGTGTTGATTTGTTATTATTAAGATTGAGATTTGACAGAAAACCATAATAACATACATATTACATAGACTTTTTAGATTGCTTAGACGTAGTCTTGTTATACTTTATTGCCTATTATTTTATTTACGATAAAACGATATAATATAAGTTCGTAATTTTCAACATTTTAAAATTTCGCTTTTTGGAAAAACAAAATAAAAATTCTTTGTTCAAATAGACTTTCACGAGCACTTTCAAATTACCAACTTAATTTGAAGAGGGTCAGTAATTATTTAGTCCTCGAGGAAAGTACCATCTCCTTTGAATTTAATTGTAATAAAAAACCTTGCCACAAAAAAATAAATCCATTATTTACTACCGTATAATAAATAATAATACAAAGTCTACAAGAAAGTCTATAAAATAAATGTCACAACATGTCCCTTCAATTCGAAGCATATTCCACCACTAAGGATAACTAAGTCAGGAAAAGAAAGGAACCTTGGTAATACGTGAATCGCCGTAGAAATCAAGTTCAGTGCACTCACAAAGCGAATGCCGTCTCCCATACGAAGCGGGCCCTTTAGAATACTAATGTCCCCAACACGGCGCCGGCAAATGATCAGATAATGATTGGTATATCGATAGCAAACACTCCTAAAGTGTTATTTTGTCGGTGAGATCGTATCAAAGAGAAATTAGCTGGGACTATAAGTTACGTGTACTGCTTAAGTAAATTGGCATTATCAGGTAAACGAATCGAGGCAGTCCTGCGTATAGGCAATCGGTTTTAGAGATTACGGTTTCTGTAGGGTTGTAATTTTACCTTAATTACATTTATAGTTTTAGGCATAATTACTTTCTTTTGCGTACTATTAATTAAAACTGAAAAAACTAGCTTTAGTTTTTTAAAAAAAGCAAAAATCTTGAATTAAAAAATAATATTTGCACTCTTCAATAAACTAAATTCTGAATGAATGAAAATATAGGCTTCATTCAGAACCAATAAATATTATAAAATTACTTTTATTTAAATCACATGCTTTTTCGCTTTAAAAATCATCACTTATTCGTACAATGAAATTGATTCATAATTAATGTATTACCGCTCGTCAGTCCCACAATTGTGAAGTTCAGAACGTCGTGTTTAATTACAATTATATTTTTACTAATAAGTAACAATTTAATTAAAGTATTAAATTAATTATCTGGTATCAGAATTTTATATTTAATTGTTTCTGTTGAAGTGTGAGTTACTTTCATTTAAACCACAATAGTCATGTATAGCACATGCTATTTGCATTTAATATGATGATAATTACTAAGTAACTAGTGAATTTCCCTAGCTTCTCTCTAAGTACGTACACACTGTTGATACAGTTTTATAGAAAGCACATAAAAATTAGCTGTAAAAATCTGTTTTAGCATATAAATTATTGTATAATATGTATAATATATGCGTATATGACATTTTCATATATCTACCTAACTTTATTAGTTCATGTGGCGGATAAAAGTTAGGTCAAATGTAGCGATTGGTTACAAAACTTTGGTGTTATGCCAATACTAGTTTAAGTTAACAAGCAGGAAATGTTGCGAAGTGGGAAAGTTTAGGGAAATTGCCTACTTTTATATTCAATAGGAATTACGAGAAATATTTGGGACCGAAAATTGTGTCATACTTAATTAAAGTTATAATATTACTTATATTAAAGTCTTTAGATACTATATATGGGTATATATTTATTATCTTTATTCTCCCAATATCTTTCTATTTCATTTAAAGACTCAGTGAACATAAAATTATTTAAATTACAAATTCCTCAAAATATAGTTAGTACCTTTGCAAGAAAAGTAAAAGAGCTGATTTAGTGCTTGACACACTCAATTATTAAAAATCTCACACTTTAATATTATTAATTTAAAGAAAAGCAAATAATTATAACATAATCTGCATACAGAGAATTTGTAATAAACCTGTGTAATTACAACGGTTACCTAATAGTTAAACACAGCTGGCGGCGTATTGCAACGAATCAGGCATAATATTTTGATTCGCACACCTGCTGCCAGCACGCCTGTGTTGTCTTTGCATTCATAAAACATATTTTTGTAATATTACATGGAAATTGAAATTTTATGAAATGTCATTAACAATTTAAGTTAAAACAGTTGTTCCTTTAACCTTATTAATGCTTCAGCAATTTAGAAAAACTAATTTACAATTACGAAATCGTGTGCAAATATGTATGGATATTGGATACATGAAAATACCATGTTCTTTTTTGTTCATATACCTTAGTTACCTTGACATTTTAATGTTCATAGTGATTTTTCGCTTAAAATTTATCGAAATAGTACCCAGTCAATAGGGAAAGGTTCCTGAAATTGTTACACATACACTACGTCACTGTACTTTCTTCTAATTATTAATATTCTTCGATGTAACTCAAACAACACAATTCATTTAATATATTTGGCATAATGTGATGGTGAGAACGCCCTTGCCTAAAATCAAAATATAATTATGACCGCAGATATTGGTCTAAGGTGTAAATTCGCTAACTTTGGAGCTTACAACGCGCTTATCTTTTTTTTTACTTATAAGATAAAATACAGCATCATAAGAAAAACTGCGTGTTTGAGAGAACCTAAGTAGCTTTTCAAAGGACATGTTTAGTCCGCTTTATTATTTTTGGCTATTGTCAATTATGCTTATCTCCTTCGTTTCAATAAATCTGTGTATATATTTGTTCCATCTCTATGTACAAATACGCGAAGACAAAATAGCTCAGTACCTTTATTTTTGTCAACCGTTACATGGACCGAGTATATATTAAATGGTCAATGTTATAATCACTACTATTTTACCATATTCTTTCCGTAAGTAAAGCGCGTGAAGTGTAACATAGCGTTTAATAAAACTCGCAAAACCTACTGGAGCGTTTTACGTCCATGTGTTTCAGTTCCGTTAAATATCCATTGAATAAATTTACATCCGTTGAGCGTAAATGTTCATATAACGTGATACGTAATTTTTACGACGACCCTATTATTATATACCCTATATTATTTTATTATTGCAAGTCTGATTTTTCAATTGGCAAATAATAATTATTAACACAAATAATAATTATTAACAAAATATATATACACACAAAAATAAACACTTTAGTAAAATAAATAAAATGCTGTGACTGTTTCATTTTTAGTTTTTATTCAGTTTATGATTTGGTTGATGGATAACTTTTGTCTGATGATTAAAATAGAACCTACATATATGGTATCGGCGAGGTCTATAAAAAGTAAAAATGACTGAATGAGAGATTTTATTTCATAAAATAATATATACATTATAGGTAATTATAAACTCGTAACCAGCTGCTTTAATATAAATAACGAAGTTCTGAGAAAATAACATTACAACAACAAATGCTACTGAATTGAAAACCTTATCTTTTTTGTAGTCGGTTAAAAATTTAATGCTACAAACATTATTGATTAATTATTTTTTTATATGTCGTTAATAAATTTAATAATGCAATAAAGAAATTAATAAGCAATGATAGTTACCTAAATCTTTCAAGAACATAGCCCAGATATATGTCATAAAAATATGAAAATTTTAAATGTTTGTTAAACAATTTATAATGGTAAGTGATCAATTAAATGTAATCGATGGAACAAATTAAATATAAAACGCAGTAAATACTATTCTATAATGATACATCATACTGATTGGCAATTTGGTTAAATGAGCTTAGCTGTAACTGAACGACGAGTATAATTAACGAGTACCAATAGTCAATACAGAGATAACTGTACAATTAATTTCATGTTGCACGGTTCAAATGTTAAAGATTTTATCTATAATACATATATTTATTTTAAGTTACGTATATATTTATTTCTTTATTTATTTACATAGATATCTATATTTTACAGCTCTAGTTGTAAAAGTCTAGCTTTTTTTAGAAGCAACGAAAATCAGGATTTACGGTAACACCCAAATAAATGAAATATAATTATTTTATTTGGTTGTTTACATCACATTTTGTTGAACCAAAGTTTCAATATAAACTTTTGAAAACTCTTCTCATTATCGTGGCTTCCTTTCGATAGAAGTTTGAATAATACTTGGACAGGGTATATTTCGATGTACGAATGACTTTTTATCAAAGCAAAAAATTTAAAATTACATTTTTGAAACGATTCCTTTTAAATAGAAATACGTATTTATTTACATAATAAGTTTATATAATTCCATAACAAATATATCGTAAAACGATAAAATACTATCAAAATAGCCTATAATCCTATTAGTTCTATCAACACCATGCATACATGCTAACTGCAGTATAAATGATAATAAAATATCCTCTCTCATACAATATTGCCCCGCGCTGAGCGAAAGTGAGCACACATCCGTTGAAATATGCAAACGCAATCACGTGAATCCGCACCCCTCTAGAATAATCATGACCTAGATGCTATAATTAGTATACTCCTAACTAATATTAGAGATCCTAAGGTTTGTTCGTTGGGTACTTCTTATAGCCGCATTGCTACAAAGTGTTAATTTTTAAGGATAACGTTGAGATACAATAAGGGCGAGTAATCTTTATCTTAAAATTAATATGTATTTATATTTATAGTAATAGACAGGTATTTATATTTTATATGAAAAAAAAATGAAATTAATATTTATAATATCGTTTCATATGTTACTTTTAAAGTAAATATGTGTGGTGAGTTATTTAAATAAGCTTTAGAGCTTAGATATATTTTTATATCACAATCAAATAATCATACAATTTTAAGTTAAAATCTGTATAAGTAATTTAATCGCTTTTAATTCTGAATTCGTTGTCACGTCGTTCGAAATGGAATGGAAAATGCTTAAATGTTCTCTCAAACTATTATTCGGGTCTGTGGTGTACTCGGAGTCAGTTATCCGTAACTTTCCACTTCATAATTATAGTTCGATCTCGATAAATATCCCAAATAATATTTATTATTACTTGCTTTATAAGCATATGATTTTAATAAAACCAATGGTTATCCGTGGATTGAATTTTGTTAATGATAGGACTAATCTTATAACATAATTTATAATCCGTTTAAAAAAATAAAAACCTTATTATATAGGTATATTTTGTATCGTCTTCGTGATTTAAAAAAAAATATTTACCTTTGCATAGATAATAATAAAGATATGAAATAGTAGACCTGCAAAATGCTAGGGCATATTGATATCATTTTGGCAGGAGAAATAGGACAATGTAGGCAAAACAGTTTGTTCTCGACGGCGCCGATGTGGCGAGCGTCTTTCTCCCTTAGAGTTTTGGCAACGAACGAACGACCTATATTCGCATATCGTTCAGCTCTAATGGGCTTTTCAAAGACTTGTTCCTTTTTAAAATGTTTAGTCAAAATAATTTACCATTTGGCAAGTATTTAATTCCACCAGCGCCTTTTCTCTTTACAATTTAGCTTTGGCACTGAGAATTTTCATGTAATATTTACATTTATTCAGAACTTGATTTAGCTTGTCCGCTTGCGTACTACAAAAAATTATATATAACTCTCATATTACTACAAAAATAATAATTATGTAGATATACCTTTCGTAAATTCAATGAAAGTCAATGAAGTAAATCTTCCATCCGCTGCTTTTTTGGGATACATCATACATACCCTTTCACCTTATTTATTTTATGACAACATTTACTGGTACATAAACAAGTAAACATTATATTAACAGCCGGCTTTAATATTGTAAGAATAACAAAATAATTGTAAAAACGCTCTTATTTTGAAATGGCGGATATATATTTAAAAAAAAATTGAGTCGAATCTGTACATTTAATTATTATTTGGAAAACTTACTTAATAATCATTTTTCTACAATTATAATTATCAAAGCAGAGGCCGATTATTTAGTTTCAGATTTTTGTTTATATATCTATGTCGAGATCTATATCACAATAAAAAATGTTAAGGTATAATAAATTGCTTGTCATCCCGGTCAACGTAAATGATACTGTATTGCGGAAAAAAATATAATCTCATAGAAATCTACACTAACCGTTAAAACTCACCTAGGGAACGAATCCGAGCGTAATGACGGTGTATTATAAGATAGAAGGTATCGTTTCAAAGTACTATATCAAAAACTTATACCTTAAACAAAGTATACTTAATATATGTAAGCGTTGCTTTGCTTTTTAATAAAGTCATAAAATATTTTCTCAAGTAAGTAATATAAAAAGTTATCATGAGAAACAAACATAATGACTTTTTAAGATTGAAGTGCTTGTAAAGTTATTCTTTGCATAATGTACCTACTTCATCCTATTTTTAGGACAGACCTTGTTCATTATAATTAATTATAATGAACGAAGTAAGTAAACTATAAGCGCTCTACCGTCTGTGATATTTTAATAGAATAATGTACTCCTGAGCTCGCTTTTAAAAGCAACGTAATTAAAGAGGGGATGACAGCATCTGATTAGTTAGCGCTGTCAACTTAGTGCTATGTTGAAAGTATGTGTTGTATGTTTAGTCAACAAGTGCCTTTTTTGTCAACTTTTTCAGCAGTCTCGGAGGGATATGAACGAGGTATCATTCGATTCAGAATGGAAGTCCTCTGGGAAAATTATGAATATTGGTACTACAGTAACGGGAGTCAGAACTTTTTTTAGAACATTTTCTCCTCTTTTTGAGTCATTGTTAAGAGTTTAAAAGTCACAATTAGTTTTTGAGGTATTTGCATAATCTAAAACCTCTTATTTGTATTAGTTATACGTTTTTTGCATTTTTGTAAGCGTAAATTGATTTTTTGACATGCCATTTTGAATCGAATGACGCCTCGTTTATAGTTTTTCGAAACTGCTGAAAAAAATTGACCCAAAAAGCACTTGCTGAATATAGTACAACTCCTATATTTCGTTAATGAATGCTAACATTAGTTTATATATTTTAGCTTAGTATTGTTACAGAAAACCTTTTTAGGAATATAATATTGAAAATGGAAAATAATATTCAATAAGGCCTTTGAATAGAAAATCAAACAAAAGACGTTTTTGAAACCTAATTACTCTTTAAAAGATAGTTAATTCATAATTCATCAATACGTCTGACGTCGAAAGTGTATTATATAAATATTTCTTTCTAACTCAATATCTTCCACAGAGATTTAAATTTCAGTCGTTATTTGCGATAAAATGGAAGCAAAATTCCATTAGTTAATATCAAATTCAAATATTTTTAATTAATGAACGCATATGCGATAAAATATTTCGTTAATTATTCGTATTTGATAGAGTCGAATGTTAGTCAAAACACAAAACCTCGGTACATGGATTTACACATTTCAAACTAACTATCCTTTGTTTCAAATGCAACCGCAAATATATGAACATTTACATATCTATAATATTAAAAGGATACAAATTATTCATACGTGCTTATGGTATACGTGACTTGTTGTCTTTCCAGTAATTTAATGAGTCAAACTTTGAGGCTTAACTACTTAGATATTAAATGCTATATTTCGTTTAAAGTAATGTATAGTTAAAGTTTATTTTCCTTGTGCAGCCCTTTTAATTGAAAGGCGTATATTCTCCGCAACGTGTGGCCAAAGAAAAACCGCAAAAGGCAGGAACGCTAAGTGAACAATAGCCAGCGTCTAATAAGGTACGGTGGTAACAACTGCTCTCATACCTACGTTCATTGTTATGCCTTGTTCCTTTATAAGCTTCCGTGAAAACCTTATTTCTCTAATTTTCTCTGTTGTATACTTTTATTTCCTAGGAATTACTTTGAATATTTATTTGTATAAGTCGAAATGTCGCCATTTTGTGATTTTTCTAATTATTATTATTTATATTACGCATATTAGAATGATATGTCGTGTAAATATTTGGCTTGGAGGGTGAGTCGCTAGTATATCATACATATACTAGCGACTCTCCCTCCAAGCCAGGTATGTAAATGTATATATGATATACGCTAGTATATCATATATACATTTACATACCTGGAATACGGCGTATTATAGAAATCATTATTGATTCCCTAGGAAACTTTCATCGCCCTTTATATATAAGAAGTGCACATTAAACATTATATAAAAATTGTTAGTATATGTATCTTACTTGCATATCTTACTTGTATATCTTTACTGTAATGTGTCGTCTACATAAAAGATAACATAGTTAATAAGACGAGATAGAGTTTTTTAATTTTGAGAAAGAAAAAAAATGTTTTGCTGTACCTACCCTCGTCGTTAAGTGGTAATTCTAGGAAGTCGTTCGACACTTTGATATTTTCATATGCGAACTATTTCTAATATTACGATTGTTTTATGGTGAAGGAAAAATTGGTGAGAAAACACAAACTTTTCGAAGGATATGTGCAGTCCACTAACCCGTACTTGACCAGCTGGTTGGACTATGGCCTGATCCCCCTCGTATTGAAGGGAGGTCCGTGCCTAGCTGTGGGACGTTTAAAAGCTGAATTGAAAAGGATTAAATAGCACGCATTAGATAAGATAAAGAAAAATTACATTTATACTGTAGTAACATACATACTGACGAAAGCTAGATTTTTTTTATTTTATTTATTAGGAAGCCTCCGTTATATACTAAGAGTACATTTCTTAAAATATTGATTTATGTATAAAAAAGTATCACAAAGTATATCACAGTTATAGGCTAACTCAGCATGCATTGAAAGAAACTTGAACTAAAAAAAGGTTGTTGCTCACTTATGAATAATAACAGTGAAAAAAATAAAAAGATTTAAAGCTACCATACAAATAGACAAAAAAAGATACATATCTGTGTAAAAAAACCTTAAACATTTTAAACATTATAATATAAAAGATAATATTATTTAGTTTTCAGGTGGCGTTTATAGTTTCTCATTAAGAGAAAGCGCGAATTCCTAAGATAATCTGGTATTTGTAGTATTCCATTTTCCCGTAATTGCCATAAGCTCTATTTCTTACGACACTATCACGTTGGTGGAATCTTATAGTTCATAGTAATTTTTGTTTTTTCTAAAATCTTAAGCTCTCCTAACCTTTTTTGCAGATTTTTCTAATAAGGTTTTTAATTTGTTATATTTTTTTAAAATGAGAACACAATATATTTCATTCAAAATGTTCAATAGAAAAATATAAGGGGTTATACTTATTACTACTATTTATTTTCATTCTCATAATACATACAATAGTTTAGAGACGAAAGAGTTGCTCATCATCACACGAACAGTTTCAGATATCTGTGTACAGATATTACGTCTTTTGTATTGGAATATCTATTCATGCTACGTCGAACAATAATTTTTAATATGAGTTATTTGTATTTTTTATATTCTAACTGGTTTCTTTAAAATTGGTAATAATAACATTATGTTAAAATCGAAAAATTATTGAATAATGTAAATTTACATATAAACCTTAGTGGTTAAAATGATAGATCAATACATACGAGTATAAATAAAATTGGAGTATCTGTTTTTAATTTCAAATTATCAGCTTTTCACTAAATGCATATGATAGTATATGTGGTACTTTCATCAAAAAATCTCTTTAAAATTTTTGTCTATCTGTCTGATTGTTCCGGTTAATCTCTGGAACGGCTTTACCGATTTTGACAAGATTTTTATTCGCAGATAGCTAATGCTATAAGGAGTAACTTAAGCTAATTTTTATTTTATTATAAAACTACAAAAACCGTTTCATTTATTTTAACTTACGCCCAGCGAAGCGGGCCGGGCTTGCTATATATTTATTACTATACATATAGTTAAATAAAATTTAAACTTTTAATTAATAATACTAGTAAATGAAAATAAACAAATACAATACGCCCAAAACACATAACTTGTTTTTTAAATCAGTCAAAAACCATGATATACCGTATTAACAAGTGGCATATCTTTTCCATACCATAAGCTACGTGCATGTCAAATTTCATCATGATTGATTGTAGCGTAGCGGCGTCAGTAGGTAATGTTTTTACATTCATGATATTAGGTAGATTACTTGATTTATAAAGATTATTGTATGTATATTTCATGTATATTTTGTTGAATAATATACGGTTTCATTTAGCAAATATTCTAAACAGCCCTTAGACTACTGACTACATTTTTATCAGTAACCTACCTAACATACTCGAAGTATTAGTAGACGTAAGAAAAAAAACAATCAAGATGAAGCTTTTCATTGAGTTATGGAGAGAGAATGAAGTTCATATCATATATATTTTCCCAACTTTAAAACCTTGCGAAATGATTGCTATTAAAAGGAGAATAAAGTCTATAACTTTTTGAATAATAATATGGCTGCTTATAAATGACAAAATAATAATAAAAATCGCTTTACTCGTTCTAGAATATACAAGAATTAAGTATTTTTTTACTGCCTTCATCTATTATTAGTATAGATAAAGGTTAGCTAGAATAAGTATACTGATTATAAGTTTGGATAACACAATATAGTAATCTAGATTTAGATAAATACTTACCATACATGTGTTATCTGTGGGCATTAATTAGCACATTGTCTTAGAATTTGCTTTGATTGGCCACTGTATTAATCTGGGTCTTAAATTAATTTGCTGAATACAGCGCAGGAAGCATATCGCCTAAATTAGGGAGTGAGATGGATGTGAACATAAACAAGGTACGCGTGTTGATTTATCTTCATCGTAGGGTCTGTTTATCTTTAATAAAACACGTACAGAGTAATAATAATGATAAAATTACTTATTTACGTTATTTAGATTAACAGCTTTGATTTTAATATGTAATATAAAGTCACTAGATCTCATTATAAAATATTATGAACAAATTACTCTAAGAAAAATGCTTTAAGTGGCGATGCTTTAAGTCAGACATCTGTACCTACAAAAGCTATTTACCCCTTTCGGGATCGAACCCGCACCTTATGAAGAGAGGCTTAGTGGCAGACTTAGTAGGACATTAAAGTTCAAATAGTAAGAACAGTGGTTTATCGGCGGAACCTTAATTATCCTAAAGTACATTTTAGTTAAAAGGATTGAATTATAAAATTACATACTACAGCCATTAACTACTTTAGCACAATATACTAAAAACTTAACTTATTATTATTTTACATTCCTTTCACATGTAACCATATTGATAGATTAGAATGTGCTGCTCTACAAAAGAGATACAATGAACGAGCTTTTTATTTATAGCATCAGCTTCGTAGGTCACGATAAATATTCAATAAGCTTTCGTTTACAACTCAACTTACCTGGTACCCTTACAAAAAGCCCAGCCTATATATTATTCTCGGGTGTTATGTAGCTTAATTTTGATTTACTTAAACCTACTTAGCAGTATTAAGAATAATCAAATATTCTCTGCATAATTCTATCACCGTTCATCACTCACAAACTTTTATATTGATATAATTAACGTGATTTCAAAGATGCTTAAAATTCAATAAAAGCATTTTCTAACTTCTAATTTTAAGCAAAAAAATATTTAAACCAGTTCGAGTAAAAGGAATAACACAGTTAAGGATACAAATGAATATTATTCCCCTATATAATTATAAACTGCATGGTGTGAAATCGTTTAAACTTTCAAACAGAAAACACTAGTTATCGTATAAAAACACGCTGTAACCCTTAGCTCACAACATAACTGATAAAATCAACCCTACTTCTTTTTTCAATTCGTATTCCTGATTTCTTTTGTTGGCGTATACACATTTAAAATTACATTGTTGCTCTCCAATCTCGATAACAGTGCTGTGACAAAGCGACCCATGCGAGAGAGTAAGTGTTAATCTGATTTAACACATTGTTGAAAATCAGCGGGGATTACTACGACATTTAACGTTATGAAAGACCGCTTTATTTATGCCAAAATCAAATACTGAACGCACTTTTTTCACACCGGTTAATTTATTTTGCTTAGATGAATGCTTTTACACCAGTTCCAAAATAATAATTTCGAAACTAGACAGTATGGTCTAGACTAGACTTCAACTATGAAGGTGCTGAACGGACTTTATAACAAATATAAAGTACATGTATGTACTAAGTTACACTAAAAAAGGTAGAGTACTGCTGGGCCTTCAACAAGAAATGGGCCCACATCAGATCCGCTTATAGTCTAAGAGAGACTGATCGCAGATATCGCCAAGAAAAAAAAGTATGTATTTGGATAATATGTATGTATTCTTGTATGGTCACTGAGCTAACTTATTTAATGTATTACATTATCCCATAAATTACCATAACCATATGACAGGACCGCGGGAAAAATATGCTAAAGTAAGCACTCTGTGTTTATATGAAATGTCCATTTGTTTTTGCATTACATGGCTGGCGCGGACTCAAAAGTATCTGATTGTTTATCAAAGATATCTCAAATATATCTTTACCATGTAAAAACCTCCTTCTCCTTCCACTTTGATAGGAGATTAAATGCGTTTGTTTCTAATTAATAACGAAAACTACTAATGTTAAACATTTAAGATCATTTTAGAAATTTCACAATAAAATGATTTCGCATTCAACAAAACAAGAATATTAGCATAAACCCAAATACAAAATATAAATGAGCGTCCTTCCAAATGAGCGTGGATTAGCTTTGTACCGTGCCAGTTGAAATATTTACGAAAGCTTTGCTTTATAATTGATATTATTCTGCTCTTACTTGTTTGTTCCACAATCAAAAACCACAAAAGTTTGAAAACATAATTATAACCGGTCCGTATTTAAGGTAAAGGTAACTTTGAAAATTTACAAATATGGGATTCGCGTTTTATTCTAACACCGGTTACTATAGAATCCATTTCTGGGCGCGACATATAGACCATATACATAGATTTTTAAGAAAAAATATATTAATTATTTATTAACTTCATATATAGTACAGAGTTATTTATAATACTAGCTATTCCCGCGGCTCCGCCCGCGTTCTAATCACTATGGAAAAATAGAGATTGGTAGTAGAAATCATAAAAAAATAAAAAGTTGGATAAGGCAACCCTTATCAACTAGGGGAATAAAAAATACCTATTATCAGATCTACCAAATATACATTAAAAAAATCATCGGAATCGGTCAAGCCGTTTTGGAGGAGTTCGACAACAAACACTGTGACAGGGTTTTTTATATATTAGATATAATATTGTATAATATGAGGCATTACATTCAAGATTTAAGTGACGAAAAGACGAAAAAGAAAAAAATAATATCACACCCTCAGGAGGTTTCAGGAATTTTACAATCATACGACAAAGATACGGCATTTCGATACAATTTTATATATCCGATTCGTTAATAATTAAAATGTTGAATGTTTTGTTGTTATTTTCAAGCTGGCAATTCAAAAATGGAACAAATACTTAATTGGTGTGTATTTATTTTCTCTTTGCATGCATGTGTTTGTTGTTATGAATTGATTTAAATGATTTGTTTTCCATAGTTTTAATACCTTAAGGTTCAATGACATTAAACTTTATTAACATTGATATACTAGGAAAAAAGGTGTAGATAAGTCATACGCGCTCAAAAAGTGGCACACTAAAACTAGGCTATTGGCCTACCAACGCGTTGACGACGCACTGTCGAGAATTATATTTGTCTCTTTTTCACTGGCGATACTTGAATCATGCCATCCTATTTTGACGACTAATCGTAATGTAGTGTGTCATTGCAATATTTTTAGTTATTCTGTATTCATGTGTGCGTTAGTGTGCCGTTTTTGAAGATAGAATGTCGTTTAGGTAACGTATCTACACCTTTTTACTTATAATATCATTGTTTATTAACGATTATTAAATGAGAAATTGTAGAATTTAGAAGAGAGAAGAGTTTTAGTGAAACTTTTGCTTTTCAAGTTTATTTGTAGGTGTCATTTCTCAATAGAGCAGAATTTTTTCCAGTAAATAATAATTTATAACTAATTATTATTAAAACCCTTTTTCAATCCGCTCTCAGACTTGATATATCTTGCAAGCCTATCCCGAATTTTAATTGTGCCGATTGCATTTTTGACAATGGATATAGCCTACAAACTGTTTACGTCAAGCTCGGTAGCCCGGATGTTGGAGTAAATGAGAACTAAGGTCCAAGTGAAATTAATACCTATATATTATTTACTTAAATACTTTTTAATCAGAATTGGCATTTTAGTGTTAATATTTCAGATTCAGCTTTTCATACCGAATATCTGTATCTGTAAATACAGTATACAAGTCAAAATATAAAATGATACTAAGGCAATAAATTCAACCTTTGCGCAAATACCATTTCACTTAAGTAAAATAAGAAACACTCAGTCTAGTATAGTTCACAGTATCTGGTATCCCTTCTATGTTCATGAAAGCTAGCCTGTATATTCCCTTATCTCACGAAGCCACACGTAGCCTGGATTCGTAGTAATTGTAGAGAACGGTGAAGTGTTAAAATATTTAACCGAAATTCTAACGACGTATTCCCAACGAAACTTTCTTACATAATATAAAAGTTAGGTATTAAAATATTTAAGCCTAGCGTTCGCACGTATCACTTTTCAGAAATTACTATTTTTGTTACACGAATTATTCCATCATATTAAACCTCGTTGATATTCTTTATTGTAGTACTCTTGTGGAAATTGAATTTGGCTTAAATTCATTAACACACTAATAAAAAAATGATTTAGGTTTAGTCCTTTCGATTTCCTCGTTCTGTCAAATTAAATCATAACATCAATATCACTATATGTTATAAAGTCCCACGCCGCGTCTGTTCATGATATGCTCAAAAACTACTGTATGGATTTTCATTAGGTTTTCTCCAATTAACTAACTCCACGGTCGTGCTCAAAGTAATCAACAAAAATATTGCGAAAATCAGTATGTTTTATAAAGCAATGAATGAATTAAAATAACATTTTAAGAGACTTCCACATCATTTATAAGAAATTTTCAGCTGAAGAAATAAATATACAATCTTTGGCAAATATTGTTGGCAGGTAGGTATACGCTTTGATAAAGGCACGCTTCTCGAATTTTCAAAGCTTCAAATATTATAGCTGAATTATTTTATTGGAATTCGTCTTGTCACGATCTTACTGACTAAACTTGCAAAACAGTCCTTTAAAAGTAAAGGGAACAGAAATCAAAATTAAATATTTAAAAGCAGACAATACGATACTGACAATACTGATACAGTAACGTACAGGTTTTAAACTGCCTCGGTGGTTTAGTGGCTAACATGTACGGTCACACATCGGAAGGTCCTGGGTTCGAGTCCCGGGTAGGGCTTTCTGTTTCGTAAGCCTCAGTAACAGCCCGGAGTTGGGAAGTTGGCGGTGGTTCACCCCCCTGCCTCGGAGAGCACGTAAAGCCGTCGGTCCTGCGCCTTAGCTCTCACTGGTCGTGTCGAGTAGTCGTCCCACCGGAGTATGAGAGTGGTAGGAATAGAGATTGCACTTGTGTCTGCGCGTACACTTGTGCACTATAATATCTCCCGCGTAGTTGGCCAGTCTCAATGAGATTGGCCGCCATGGCCGGAATCGGTCGGAGAACATTATATTTATTACTTATATAATATGTATGTATATGTGTATATACTTATGTCGATATAATCAGACAAATAGAGTTTATCTTCATATTACATAATGTCATGCCTATTTTCATGAGCATACTGATTACTATTCATGTCAAGAAACTATTTGGTTCACGATAAGTCATTATTACGAAAGATTTGAATTGTAAATATTGATTTAATATGTCATAGTTTACCACATTAGCAGCATTCAGAAAAAAATGCTTTAACACTAGCAATTCCCGCGGCTTCGCCCGCGTTCTAATCACTATTAAAAATACGAATTGGTGGTAGAACGTTGAAAATTCTTCAGAAGTTTCAAAAAATTCTTCGCTTCTTGTAAAAGCTATTAGCTAAACAGTAGGCGAGACGGTGCGAATAGGGTCGGTGATTGCATCAAGCGAAGCGGCGCTTGAAACAGCGCGGCGCTTGCATTTTTTATCCTCGCGTCCGTATTTTTTTGCGATATTTTAGCCAATATATACAAAATAAATTAAAAAACTTGACTTTTTTAAATTAAAACCTTCCTCGAGAACCACATTTTCCATTGGTGAAAACAGCATGAATATCGGTGCAGTAGATTTTGAGTTTTCGAGAACAGACAGACAGACGCGGCGGGGGACTTTGTTTTATAACATGTATAGATGACATAAGTTATAGCATTATATAGAAAATATAATATAAAAGGCTACAAAACTATTTTTTTGCCATTTTTGATTGAACTTAACGCTTTTATAACATTGGGCCTACTTTCTAGAGATATTTCTAACTTTAAGTATCTCGTAAAATTTAAATTAATTAAACTATACCAGTAACCAATTTAATCTATCGACTTTCGATGAGCAACTTATGCAGACCGTTTACCATCTGCTTCGAACAAACATTTATTCACCCCTTAGCTGGAAGGTATACCCATAATTTCATAAAAGATACTTTGTAAACACTGCTTTTGTATGGAAGCCGTTAATCTGATTACAATGTGTTCCATTCTTTATACATAATACACAGTTATTCCTAGTGACAATTTGAGTAGAGGGTCTTTCAATGCATATCATGAGTCGCATCATTTTTTGTGAATGATATAATATAAGATATCTTAAATATCTATTACGATCTTTATTTATGGTATTATAAACGATGAAATTAAACTGGTTGTTTTGATTTTATTTTTAATGTTTTGTTTATTTTACTCATACCTGGGTGCTTACTCTTCAAACTAATTTCAATTCTAATCTAATGCCAATACGATTCCAATGTCAATTTTGAAGTCACGTGATTCGGTACTCTTGAAAACAATATTGTCAACATTGGATTGAAATTGGGATTGCCCCGCGATTATTTTGTTAAGAGTGAAGTTAGCTATGTTACGGGCCGCAATAGTGTCGTTCTTCTTATTATGATAAACCAGTAATATGGCTTTAAAATGCTTTATCCTTTCAAAAAAAGTACTCTCACTCAAGAGTAGCGTTTACGGTGCGCCAAGCCCAATCCCGATTTCACTTAGTTCCCCAAAATGGACACGCAATTTAAAAACAATGTGGCGCTAGCGTCCAACTCAAGAGTACGAAACGTCACAATTCCAATGTCGATCGATCGGAATTAAATTCAAGAGTAAGCCCGCTGATCGATGTGAATTTTTGTGACGAGATTTCTTAATATATCTTTATCTATGTAATATACCATCTATAAAATTCTGAGTCAAATCTGTATATTAAATATTTTTTGGAAAATCTATTTGAAGTAGACACTATTATCGATACTGAGGCCAAATCTATTGTTTTTAGAATTTTCACCTGTCTGTCAGTGACCGCATCACGAGAAAACCACTGGATGGATTTGGTTGAAATTTGGTATGAACATCATACCAAATTTCCTGGTTAGCCGGGTTAATATATAGGATAGTTTTAACTGAAAAATCTATATAGCCGAGCGAAGGCGAATCGCTAATATAATATCACGTTATAGTGTTATTATAAAAAGTAACTAAGGTCAGGATCAATCAAAGCTTAAATTTTATATAAAATCTGACGTGTTCGGCAAAATTGAACGAGAAGTTAGAAGGGGCTAAATGATTAATGCATAATCATTAAAATCAATATATCCAAAGCATTTTTGCTTGATTTTCTTTTGTAAGAGGTAGCAAGTGTATAAATGAGCCTAAGAAAGGTCAGCGAATCTACATTAATCTAAATAAATAGAAAGCAAGTGGTATTAAAGATTCCTAATGACTAGAAAATTAATCGACATTGTAGCCGAAAAGATGTTCCACCTTGTTATACTCATTATTTGTTTGCGCATAAATTGCGGTGCTATCCGTTACCTGTCCGACAATGTAAATCTCTTTTAATTAAAATTCCGTTTTTGGTACTTCTCTCGAAAAAGTTTGAATGTTACTTCCCATATCAAAATGGAGGTAAATTAATTGTAACCGTTTAAATAATAATTAGCAATTTTTTGGCCTTCTTCAATAAGTAACCGAGAATCGAGTTTATAGATCGGCCTGATTTTTGTGGGACAGTCGAGTTTTTATTCCGATCTTTCTGACCCATGAAATTACTTTGTATTACGTATACAAAAGTAGCCTCGGCAGTCAATCTCATTGATACTAGTCAGATACGAATATAACATATCTTAATTTATGAAAAAATGACCTTATTTTAAAAAAGCCGTAGTAGCGTTTTTTTTGAAACTGCTACTACTAAGTACGAAATTGAATTTCTGCTGGAAAAGTGTGTTTTCGCTTTAAACTTACATTTTCTAAACGTAATAAAATAAGGTTGTAGTTAAATTATTTATTAGTTATTCTTTAAATAAAACTTCCGTTATATTGCTACTATTTTTGCTAAAATCCCCTTGAAACAGTTATGCATCAAAGAGCCTTAAGATGAAAGTCTCGAGTAAATATTTATTTTGGTCATACAGATATTATTCTCTTCTCCTTACTAAGCCCTCGAGAGATAAACTATGAAGTTACGTAAATATTTATACTAAGTTACGCGAATATCTTAAAAACTTATAAAATAATACTTTCGAATAGTGATAATATTATTTATAATACACCTAATTTAGCAAATTTACCTCTGTTTTAAATTTAAACAACTCTGATCCGCCATAAGCTTTTAAAATCCACGAAGATAAGCTACCTCAGTAAATTACTAAGAATTTGTTAATCTAAGAGATTGCTATTTAAGAAAATAAACAGACTTAAGGCTTATTTATCTTTAGGAAAATTACAATTTCATTGTTCCTGTTGATTAAATGTATTTATAGAATAATAATAAAAAATAATGCTACGGTCTTTATATTAATAAAAATCAAAACATCTGTACTTTCAGGGAATAATGATCTTTCGTTAATATATTAGACCTACACATTTATATTACTGGACATGCAATCCTTTAACTTCCTACTATCCCATTAATAGAGGGTAGTTCAAAAACTTATTTTACGGCCGCGTATAGCGATGGGTCGAGTTTTAGATGCTTCCTATCGAATCTCAGCATCATAAAAGTTATCATGCGAAACGCAATGAAAAATCCTTAATGATTGCAAATTCGCAAATCACCCAGTGTTTGTGCACTAACCCGACGAAAGATCCTACGCGGGGCTAATATCGATTCAGGTAGTCCATCCACCCTAGATTTATATCACTTAGCATAGAAACTTTACATATTTTTATAATGCATATCACAAATTTCAAAAAGAAAATGCCCTAATTTTGAGAAGTAACTAATGATAGTATCTAAAGAACATGTATAATTTTTTGAGCTTTCAACTATACCAAGCAGTGTTTTATTCATATAATATCTATTTTTCTCAACAATAATTATTACACATTAAAAAATGCATCGTTAAAAGGTAATAATATAATTCATAATAATGGTTTTGGGTCGGCGTTTGCTTTGTCTGGTTATCAGTAATGGTTGTGATGAGTTTCTACGTTGTTACTGAAATGGTGTTTTGGAGTTGTAAAGTAGAAATTGCGATTCGATTTTTTTCGAGTAATTTTAAAGCTACTTTTTAATGTATACTTACTTTTTAATGTTTTTAAACAAGCATTTATTTTAAAGTTATTTTAATCTTTAATTTCGTGTTATATTCAGGCATTTTTTAATATCCCACTGCTGGGATGATAAAAGGCGTATAAACTATACAAAGGGATGAGAACCGCGAGTTAAGCCTGCTTCACTCGGTTTCCCAAGCGAGTTCTCTAGGTTCTCCCTGCTACTACCTACCATTATTATAATTAGCATCATTAATTTTCACGTGAATGTAATCTTAAATATGGGATCAATAAATAAAACGGTGAAATTAGGGTGTGAGGAAAATTCTACGTTCTACACATTCATATGCAAGAGAGGTTCGGGACCAATGTAAAAAATGTACGTACATCAATTCTTTGAAAAAGTTTTCCCCTATAATTGAACGATGCCTTTTATCACTAAACCAGTCATAAAAATTCCACGAATATTCCTACTCAAATGCGTAAAATCAAATTCCAATAAATATGGCGCCTCTGAAAATATCAATGAGGCATTCAGGAATACGTGCAAATCGTTCAACCTAACATTAATGTTAGATTTAAATAATAATTCTTCACCGTACATTCCTATGCCGAGTTCGCTTATTTTTATCTAAAATAACTTGTAGTAACTTCGTACTACATATTTATGTAGCAAAATAAAATTGTCTAATACAAAATTTCCTTTGTATCATTCAGTAACACATTGTGGCTAAATTTATTTCGCAATTGAAAATTTTGCTTTACTTCACAAACATTTTATAGTGTATTATATTTATTGATATAAGACAATTTATTAAAAATTACATTGTCGAGAAAATAATAGATCAGTGGTCGTTAGCTTGTTTTAAATTTAATATTTATTTACGTTAAGTTTTAAACGAGGTAATTTAATTAACGTACGTCAGGACTATGCGTTACATAAAAATGGATTTTTCAAGAACAAAAATACATATTAAACTAGAATTAATTTTGAACGCTATCCTACAAGTATGCAATGTGTACGAAATTATCGAGTTTTAGATTTTCCGCCCGCCAGCGGCCTCATCACGTTAATTTCATCTTTCAAGTTAGTGCTTACAGTTGAAAAATTGAAATTACTCGCCTCTTCTAGCATCCTTTTAATAATGGGTGATGAGATATAAAACCATAAAACAAAGGATAATTTGATGCAAAGATTATTAGGATTTTTTCCCTTATTCTATTATAATGTTGACGATTCAATGAAATTTAATTATTATTCATGACGATTTCAAATATTATTTCATTGAGGCTAATTTTATTTTGTGTTTCGTATCTTCATAAAATGAATAATCATCAAAATTCTAAAACATATTAAATTATTTTAAAGTACTCTTATGGTTGTATAACCATTTAATTTGATAGTGGTAACCGTAATAAATGAATATGGAACACAGTTTAAAATAATACTTCCTATCGTCCATTAGATTACATATTACCTACCTATATTATTATAAGTAATAATACATTTAACTATTTATTAGGGATAGAGGTATAAATATGTTGGGACATTATTACAACAGTCCCATCTAGTTCCGTGCAGGCAAGCTACGAGGCTTGTGTTACGGATGCAATATAGTTGATATACTACACATATATAAATTTTAAATACATACATATTGTTACGTACTACGGGTTCGGGATCGGAAATTATAAGCGTCCTTGCACTAAGGATGTTTTATTTCACTTTGAATACACGCACAGTCTGTACACAACACTAGTCTCTGAACACTGTCTTCTCTTTCTTGTCTTCTCTCTTTCTCTTCTCAGTACTCCTTTTCAATGCTTCTTCAATAATACTTCAACCAACTCTTCACCTTTCCACTATTTCGTTTCGCTTCTTAGTCTTCACTCAACTTCGACTCGATGTCAACTGATCTCTCGACACACTGCCGGCCTTTTTATATGCATAAATATTAGAACATTCTAGTATCGAAAATTCAAAATGTTTCTAGTAATTTCGAATCCTTTCCCGAAAGTGTTTTGTCTCTCTCTAACACATTAGAATTTGTAATAAACTGTTCCTGTCATGTAATTGACATAAGCTAAAAATTGACAGTTGCCGTTCTTAGGCATAGTACAGGCGTGCTATTATGACGAGTTCACACTATATTACGCGACACTACCCCCTCCTTAGTTATGCTCGTCTCGAGCATCGTTGTTGCCATGGTACTTAGCCAACCGGTCCACATGTACGATCTTAGCTGGACTTCTAGATGTTCGTTGAATTCGGAAAGTGACGTCGTTAATTTTCGTTACAACCTTATAAGGCCCCTCCCAACTGGGTTGTAGCTTTGGTGATTTACCCTTTTTTCTCACTGGGTTATGCAGCCATACCAAAGAGCCTTCCTCGAATTTCGTTCCTGTCGCCTTCCGGTCGTAACGCGTTTTCATGCGTTCACTTGCTTGTAGCCCTGCATCTCGTATCTGCTCGTGAACATCAATCATCTTCGCTCTTAGGTCACTGGCATATTCAGTGATACAACTGGGGGTATCTGGTGGGCAACCACTTAACAAATCCGCTGGTAACCGTAGTTCTCTTCCGAAATTGGCAAAGGCAGGTGTCATTGCAATGCTTTCGTGTAGGGCGGTCCGATAAGATAGAAGAAACAGTGATAAATACTCGTCCCAATCTTTTTGATGACTATCTACAACCTTGGCTAGATGTCGTTCTAAAGTCTGATTGAATCTCTCTACCATTCCATCGGACTGTGGATGACAAGGCGTAGTTCTAGTTTTATGCACCCCCATGATTTTACACACTTCTTGAAACACCTGTGATTCGAAGTTTCTTCCTTGATCACTGTGCATTTCTAATGGAATACCAAATCTGCAAAATACATCTTTTACCAATTTGTTAGCAACAGTTACTGCTTCTTGATTTGGTATGGCGAATGCTTCGGGCCATTTTGTAAAATAGTCCATTACTACTAAAATGTATCGGTTCCCAGAGTCAGTAATCGGAAATGGTCCTGCTACGTCTAATGCGATTCTCTCCCAAGGTGCCCCAACGTTGTATAATTTCATTGCACCTCGGCTTCTGGTTTGCGGGCCCTTGACGGAAGCACATTGTTCGCATTTCCGACACCAGTCCTCGACATCCTCTCGACAATGCAACCAGTAAAATCGCGCCTTGATCTTGATCAGCGTTCTTCTTACCCCTAAATGTCCACCAGAAGAACCATCATGATAAGCTCGAAGTACCTCGGATACTTTTATTTTAGGTACAACTAATTGAAGATGGCTATCATTTCCTCTTGTCGTTTCCCATTTGCGGCACAACACTCCATTGTGTAACAGCAAACTCTTCCATTGAGCCCACAAACTCTTTGTAGCGGTACTGTATTGAGCAATATCAGACCACTTAGGTTTTGGTCTATCACTCCTTAACCATTCCAGAATGGGTCGTATGTCTCGATCTTCTTCTTGTGCTTTCTTCATGGCATCATCGCTCCAACGTTCATCTACCGAATCTGTCCTAATAATTTTAATTGACTCTAATTCCTTCGCCTCTTGTCTTTGACAATGCTTGCAGTCTTCTTCACATGGTCTTCTAGATAGTGCATCGGCGTTGTTGTGATTTTTACCCCCACGATGTTCTATTTCAAACTGAAATTCTTGCAGTTGTTCAATCCATCGCGCCACCTGTCCTTCAGGATCCTTGAACTCCAATAACCATTTCAAGGCAGCGTGATCGGTTCTTATCAAAAACTTACGACCTAACAAGTACTTCTTGAAGTGCTGTAAGGTTTTGACTACAGCAAGTAGCTCTCTTCGAGTTACACAATAGTTCTTCTCCGGTTTAGATAGGGATTTACTAAAATATGCGATAACCACTTCTTCATCACCCTTCCGCTGGGACAATACACCTCCAATACCGATATTGCTGGCGTCAGTGTCGACAATAAACTGTCCCTTTACGTCAGGATACCCAAGGATCGGTGTTTGGCAGAGATGTTTCTTTAGTTCTTGGAAGGCCGATTCGCAATTATTATCCCATACAAAAGGTCTCTTTTCCTCGGTTAGCTTATGAAGCGGTTTCGCGATGTCAGAAAAGCCTTTCACAAACCGTCGATAGTAAGAGCACAATCCTAGAAATGCTCTCACTTGAGTCTTGTCCTTAGGGGTCGGCCAATCTTTCACAGCGGTGATTTTTCCCGGGTCCGTTTCTACTCCGTTTTCCGAAACTACGTGTCCAAGGTAATTCACTTGTTTCCTGAAGAATGAGCACTTCTTCGGACTTAACTTTAAATTAGCTTCTCTTAGTTTATCGAATACTGCTTCGAGTTTCTTCAGATGGTCTTCAAAATCTCGTCCCACAATAATTATGTCATCCAGATAAACAAGGCAGGCTTCTCCTAGTAATCCAGCGAGTACACGTTCCATCAATCTCTCGAATGTGGCTGGTGCATTGCATAACCCGAACGGCATAACCTTAAACTGCCACAACCCTTTTCCAGTTGAAAACGCAGTTTTCTCCTTATCCACAGGGTCCATGTCCACTTGCCAGTAGCCACTCTTCAAGTCGAGAGTTGAAAACCATTTCATACCGCTGAGAGTGTCTAGGGTATCGTCGATTCGGGGCAGGGGATAACAATCCTTTTTGGTTACATCGTTGAGCCTACGGTAATCGATGCAAAACCTTGTAGATCCATCCTTCTTCCTTACTAGTACCACTGGCGAACACCAAGGACTAGTGGAGTGTTCGATGATGTTATTCTTTCTCATGTCTTGGATCATGTCGTCAACTTCCTTTTCCTTAGCCCATGGAATTCGTCTAGGTCGTTGTCGAATAGGCGCTACGTCCCCAGTATTGATTTTATGCTTTACTAATCCGGTTCTTCCAATGTCACCGTCATGTTTGGAGAATAAATCTGAATATTGGTACAGTAAATTTTCAGCTTTGGCCTTCTGTGAACTTGTGAGATCTTCCTTACAATCTTCCAAAAGTTTCATCGCTTTCTCTTTATCCTTGTTCAACACCTTCTCTTTCGGTTGACATCTGCTTAACCAGGCTATCTCTTCGCAAGTCCCCAGAACTTCGCCTCTTCGAATGGTTTGAGTAGAATTACTGGTATTCAGAACCGGAACCATAGATGTCGAGGCTTTACCTACAACAACTCTTGCCGGGATCCATGAGCTCTCATCTTCCAACTTCTCTATAATAGCACATGACCATGGACGGCCTGACTTGTTCTGAGGTAAAGCGACAGGTACTAGAGTCTGCGATCTTGGTGGAAGAGCGGTGTCTTTCAAGCAACAAACTTTTCCGTGAATTCCACCACTTATCGGCACTTCTCTATTTCTGCATCGTAAAACTCCATGTTTCATGTCAATCGTACACTGGTAATTTTGAAGAAAGTCCAATCCAATGATGCAATCATCAACGATATCTGCTACTATAGCGTTATGCCAATAGATGTTGTCCCCAATTTTGATAGCAATTTTTCGTTCTCCCCAAACAGGTATGCGCTGGCCGGTGGCTGTCATGAGAGTGATATGCTTTCTGTCCTGCAAATTATTGTCCGCAATGTGTTTCAGCAATCGGTTGTTAATAACGGTTCGTGATGCTCCGGTGTCCAGCGTCAGTTTACACGCTACTCCATTAATAGCGCCAAGTATAACCAAAGTGTTTCCATCTACAGTCTGCTTCACTTCTATTTGTGGGGTTGTAGATCCCCTGGCCAGCGCCCACCTCGCAGCCCTGGCTGGAATTAGTTTTCCTACAGCCACATCTGTCTGTCTCCGAACGTTCATTATCTTAGGGCAGTTACTTCGAAGATGGCCCCGCTCACCACACTCGTAGCACCTTGGGTTGAAAAGACGCTTCCGGGTGGATAATCCTTCCGTAGTGACCACTTCCCTCACCCTCCAAGCTCTTGTGTCATGGCGTACAGCTTCAACCTCCAAAGCATGAGCGACAGCTTCCTTGAGACTGGTATGGTGTCTTAAACGTACAGTGGCACGTACCTCCGGGTCGCGAATCCCGTCCACAAATGTCTGTAGAAGAATAGCTTCTATGGTGGATGGCGAGGATTGATATGCCTTCCGTACGAGCCTCTCAATCTCCATGGACCACTGCTGCAGGGTTTCATTAGCTCGTTGTGTACGGTCTTTAATTTGAGCCCTGTACACGTGTTCCAGATGACTATCACCATACCGCGACTCTAAAGAGCTAAGTAGCTCGTTATATGTGATCTTCCTGCCAGGGTTGCTAGCACAAAGAGCCTCCAATGCATTCAGAGCCTCCTCTCTAAGTGCGACGGTAAGGGCAGATCGGGCCTCGTCATCAGTCCATCCGCTTGTCTCCTTGATTGTCTCAAACTGGATCTTGAATGCGGCCCAAGAAGATTTGCCGTCGAAGTAAGGGACTTTAAAGATCTTTGTTGTTGATATACTGGTGTCGACACTACGCGGTGTTGCGTGTTTTTCCAAGTTATCGACTCTTTTCAAGGCCTCACTTAGTGTCGTCTTAATTGCCTCAACATCCTTCTCGACGGCTTCCACCTTTTTCGTATTTTGTTGGAGAGCGGCAATGACATCTTTGTGGATGCCTTCCTGAAGTGTGCGCATCTGTTCCTCCTGGCGGCGGGCTTGCTCTTCTTGGAGTGTGCGCAGCTGCTCCTCCTGGCGGCGCGCATGTTCTTCCTCGCGGCGAGCCTGTTCATCTTGAAGTGCGCGCAGTTGTTCCTCTTGGCGGCGGGCGTATTCCTCTTCTCGACGAGCCTGCTCCTCTTGGAGTGCGCGCAGTTGTTCTTCTTGACGGCGGGCTTGCTCCTCCTGGCGGCGCGATTGTTCTTGCATCATGAACGCCATTTGTTGCAGAAGGGCGTTCATGTCTGGCGTGGTGCTTGGTTGAGCAGCGGACTCCCCAGTCGATGTACCAGGGCCAGAATCCTCCCTTTGCTGTTCTGCCATTGCGCGTGTAGTGACTCCTTCCTTCTCGTGCCTCGGTACTAACGGCATTTCCGATCCCACTTCTGACACCAATTGTTACGTACTACGGGTTCGGGATCGGAAATTATAAGCGTCCTTGCACTAAGGATGTTTTATTTCACTTTGAATACACGCACAGTCTGTACACAACACTAGTCTCTGAACACTGTATTTCTCTTCTCAGTACTCCTTTTCAATGCTTCTTCAATAATACTTCAACCAACTCTTCACCTTTCCACTATTTCGTTTCGCTTCTTAGTCTTCACTCAACTTCGACTCGATGTCAACTGATCTCTCGACACACTGCCGGCCTTTTTATATGCATAAATATTAGAACATTCTAGTATCGAAAATTCAAAATGTTTCTAGTAATTTCGAATCCTTTCCCGAAAGTGTTTTGTCTCTCTCTAACACATTAGAATTTGTAATAAACTGTTCCTGTCATGTAATTGACATAAGCTAAAAATTGACAGTTGCCGTTCTTAGGCATAGTACAGGCGTGCTATTATGACGAGTTCACACTATATTACGCGACAATATTATAAATATAAACACCCATGACTGGAGTACATTCGTGCTCTACAAATTGATATTCCCAGCGGGACTCGAACCCGCAACCGCTGGCGCAGAAAGTACACTACCAACTGAGCCAAACGTGTTGTATAGAATAACGAGACAAATTAGGATAATGAAATCATATTTTTGTATACATTGTTTTTTTTTTTCATTTAGGTATACCGCTATTTTCATTTAGGTATGAGTTATAGGTTTCCGCTTTAGAAAAATATACAATATATTAAAGAATATATTGTATATTTAATATATTGTATTTTATTGTATAATTATACATGGTATGTATGTTAATCTATAAAATGCCAAATACTTCTTTTTTCGATTTATAATTATCGATACTTTTTATTCTTATCTAATGAGTAATTACTGTGGTATTCAAATAATTCAAAGCATGGCATAATACATTTTTATATACCTGTGCAAGTTCATTAAGCTTTATTTATAGGAATGATAAAACCGCAAAAAACGAGCAAAACATATAATTCTAGTTATATCTTGTTTGAGAGCCATGTGCCAATTTACGGGGCAATTTCGCTATTTCCACATAAACTTGGTGTGGTGCCGCTATGTCGCGACGACTCTGTAGTCTAGGAGACGCCAGTAGGGGATGGCTGGGATTGGGGTCTACGAACTCGTTTATTGTGAGAATATGCTTTTGTTCTATTTATTTATCTGATTGCAGTAAAAGTATTGGAAACAAAGTTTCAGTTTTAAAAGCATTGTTTCCATTTCATACATTACATTACATACTTTGTTTTCTTTTTTATAGTATTAATATGTATTAAATTACTTATCTATTAATGTCGTTAACATTTGAAACCATCGTCATGGGCTTGCACGCAATCTCCAACTGGAACTTGACCTACTTTTAGCATATGTTTTAGGTCTCCATTATCGTGTGTAAAGCCTTCATTACACTCGTGTTAAAAAGTAAAATCTCACTAAATTATAGAAATATATTTGTAAGCGTAAGCTTAATAAGGTATAAAGTAGTTCAATTTTATAATTAATATTTTTAATATTTAAAATATAATCTCTGATTATTAATTGAGGTTTTTTTCCAGATATACATAAAACAATACAAAAAATGCCTTTATTGCTCTACCTTTTCACAATAGCTGTTTCAGTGTAATCTTCCAAACTATTATTTTTATTATAATTTTAATAAACTTAAAAAAAAAAACTTAATGGATATTTGTTACTTAATCACGCCAGAATAGATGAACGGCTCTGGATGAACTTGGGTACAGAGAGAATTGTATTCTTTAATACTACATAGGTAACTATACCAATAAGGTATAGTTTTCGTAGGATCTATGGTTTTAGTTGCTCACAAATAATTAGCATTCGAAATCGATTTGTTATTCTTTCATACAAAACTAGTGCTAAAAAAACTATTCTAGTGATTTATTTTCATATAATGTTAAAGAATAGAAATTGTAAGTGACTTAAAAATGCCAATAAATGTTTCGTATACGCGTTGCGCGTAAATATAAAAACGTGTGTGCAATTTTTTTGTTAGATTTATTTTATCATTATTATGAATTCTATATTCGCTCAAAGAGATGGAACAATTACTTTTAAAATGATTTCAAAAATCTAACTTATTTCACAGTATCAAATTTCATAGTTTTCGTCGTTAGTTTATTCGTCAATCTGCAAAGAAAATATTATTAAACTAGCGGTGCCCGCGGCTTCGCTCGCGCTAAGAGTGAATAAAATAAACATTTTTGCTTGTATACTGTTATTTATAATGTACGAAGGACTGATTCCCCATTTAAAGTTCTGGCCCTCTTTTCTGACAACTACTGTATAGCATTTTCTATTTCATCTACAGCGCCAGTTATTTTGTAATCCTGTGAGATGTTTCTCTTAAGTTTTAGCAAGACTTATCTATATAAATTTGTAAGAACTCTATAGAACCAGTAATTGTGTTTTCACTTAGGAATTAAAGATTAATGTTCAATAAAAGGTATTTTAAATGTTTTCTCGTATAATAACGTATCACTATACAAAACTTAATTCAAATCAGTTATGTACTTTTTGTGTGAAACGCACGCTTCGATTTACGAAATTACTGTTTTTTATGTACTGATAAAAATAGGTACTGTGAGTGTAGCTTAGGATACAGATATTTGATATTGTAAACTATTCTGTAGCCGTTTTTAAGACCTACAATATTGTTTTGATGTATCTCTCAAGACTTACCCGCAGCTAGGTTTCTAAGGACGACTCAATGAAATAAATTATTTTGTTTTCCTGTGGGAATGTTTTTTTCTACAATAAAGAGTACCATAGTAATGACCCGAGTAATAAGTAATCATTACACATTTTTTTTAAATCGGTCCAGTACTTTTTGAGTTACACGATAACATACAAACAGACAAATGGACATACAGACAAATAGCCAAAAAAAATATAACTATTGTTTTGGAGTCTATAATCTATATTCAATGCAAAATACGTTACAGTCATGGTTTTTAAAAATATTTAATGTATAGGTTTTTTAAGCTACGGTTTTTATTTTATTTTATATTGTATTTATTTCATATGTTTCATATAAATAAATATGTATGAATATAATCATAATTTTATATAGATCATTATTATTATCGAGCTTAGTAAAGTTTTAGTGAATGCTACTGAACAGGGAAAGAATTGAAGTTGTAAGTAGTTTAACAAATATTCGACGTTATTCTTTAAATTACCATAACTTTTTTATTTATGAACCGATTGACATGAAACAAACGCTAAATGTTAAGTGAAGCTTACCACAATATATATGTGAAAACCACATCTCGATCAAATAAGCCGTTTCAGAGATTAGCGTGCACAAACGCACAGACAAACAGACAAACAGACAAACAGACAAAAATTCTAACAATCATTGTTTTGGGTTCTATGTGCGTTAATAAAGGTCCCTATAATATTTTTTCTTATATATCTTTCATGTACAGACAGCGATCCGTTACATTTTTATTATATGTATAGACTTATACATAAATAAAATAACTATTTGAACAATTAAAACAAAATAAATCAATTTTAATTAACGCAGGTTACAGTAATTTATCATGTCTATTAGTGTGCACTGCACATGACTGAATTCAATTACATAGAAGCAGCGTCATTGAGGGAAAAACTCGAATCCATGCTGACTGGTCCCAACTGATATAATAGCAGAAAAAGAGAAATGCCTATTAATATAAAAACTGCCTCGCCATTTCCATTTGTCTTTATAAAAGCAAAATTAGAATGCTATTATTTTTTAAATATTCTTTCTATTATTAGGTACTATTCACATGCTTGTTATTCAGTTCGGTATTAACGTGCCGTACCTACTAAAATATGTGTTAGTTCGACTAATTAAAAACTATTTGTCTAATTAGAAATACCAAATAATTTGGTTAGCAAAAGGCTGTTTTATAATTAATTAAAATAAGAATACCAATAAATAGTATTATGAATAAAGTATTGAAAGCTGTTCAAAAAACTTTAATGTATTTCATGCTGGCCAAGCGCGAGTTGGCGTTGGCGTATCACCGATATGTGAATTCCGCCAACCAAGTCCGCTGCCAAGAGGCGGGATTCGAACCCGGTTTTCCAAGCGAACACGCTCCCACTCATCACTGGAATACTGTTGCGTACAAAAAAAAACAAATACTATAATATTATAAAATAAGTCAATAGTTATAGTGTCCTGAAGGAAAATATTCATATAAACTTTCAAATAACTACGAATGGAGACCATCCAAACGTAATTTCATCTTGAATTTTATTAGTACATGCATAGGCATCCCCTTCGATGCTATTGGGGAATCTCGGTCTAAGAGCAGCCCATGCATTTGTAATTCGGTTTCACCTTGCAGGAGCGTTAAGTGGCAGGTTTCTGTTGACTTAAATGTATTCTGATGTGTATAGTGCCCTGGTTAAACGTATCGAAAGTGCAGGGAAAATTAATATAAGTACATGTAAACAAGTTGCTATATCAAATGTTAAAATAAATAATAAAATAATCATTATAATAATGATGTATTTAAGGATGACTTCGGCAGCCAATCTTACAGAAACTCGTCATCTCGTACGCGTACGGTCTATTTCTTTCATCCTTTCACTCTTAAGTTCAGATGGTACGATACGTCAACACAACAAATCATTGTTATGGTGCAGAACAGGCGGCTTTACGTTGTCTTCGAGACATGAGAGCGAAACATCGATAACTACAGGTTAAATGAGAATTTTTTAAATTGAAAATAACCAAAAATGACTCAACCAGGAACTCGAACTCGAAAAGGAGCTACGGATCTGGAGCAGTGAATATTGGCCACCGAGCAAAATTTTAATGTACTAAAAGCATTGGCGAGAACTACAAAGAATTATTTTACATTTGTAGCGAAAACTCATTTATTCTATCGCCTTTTCAAGGAAAAATAATCTTAGTTCTCAGAAGAATCGAAAGAAAACTAAAAATTATATTAATATTGATTTCAATTTACTTTTTATTTAATTATTAAAGATTTTTTTAATTTACTTCTTAATCGCTTCTGTTTACTGAACGAGTATTACGACTAGACTACCGACTACTAGTAATTAGTGCCCCTATATAGTATACCTACTCGTACTATTATAGTAAATAATGGAGCGTGTCTTTTGTAATCAGTAGGTACATATAAATAAACTTGATGTGTCTGTTTGTAATTTTAAATTAACAGCTTTTCACTAAATGAATAATATGAAAGTATATTTGGTGCCTACTGACATCAAAAAAAAATTTTTTTTTAAGTGTTTGCCTTCTGTTTCTTTAAGCTATATCCCTGTAACAGCTGGACCGATTTTTACAGGACTTTGGAATGTTATGAGGAGTAGCTTAGGCTACTTTTATTTAATTAGAAAATTATGAAGACCGTTTAATTTATTTTAACTTACGCCCAGCGAAGCGGGCTGGGTTTGTTAGTAAGTAATAACTGTAAAATATGAATCTCTATTTTTCGCACTGGAAAATCACTAATTTTTCTTTTCAGCGAGTTTTAGATTGCATCAAACAAATGCTTCCTTTGTAGAATCATCTCCCTTTCTGGAACAAACTAGGATTCCGAGAACCTCTCATGCATTCATAATAGAATCTGTTGAAATCAATAAAAGTACTTTTAAGTCTAATAAATGCTGATATAGAGTTTAATATCTATCTCAATATAGCATGTATCTATATAAAAATAAAAATGAAATGCAGTTTGATTGAGCTACATTTAATACAAAGGTTAAAAATAAAAAATCAGAAGAGTAACAAATACAAACAAATAAAAAGATTATTCAAACCTGTCTAGC
The DNA here is from genome assembly GCA_951802675.2 of Boloria euphrosyne. Classification (NCBI taxonomy): domain Eukaryota; kingdom Metazoa; phylum Arthropoda; class Insecta; order Lepidoptera; family Nymphalidae; genus Boloria; species Boloria euphrosyne. Next base: position 9,613,019 of record OX637877.1, read on the forward strand.
CGCTTTTGAGTTTTAGCAGGACCAACGAAAATCTAATCAAAACAGCTAAATCGAACGATATTCGAAAGATTTTAAAATATCTCTAGATTTACACCAAATTTATAGAAACCAATAAAATAAATATAGCAATTTCATATCTTATATATGACAATTCAAACGAAAACCAGAATTTTGCCCTATTATGTGAAATGACTGTAGTTTAAACTGCACTTTTACTAATCTCCATTTTGACTTATATGATTATTTTAATATGGTAATCAATTAATTTCCACAAACACACTATTGGCAGTAATAGGTTCCCCATATGCTAGATGGTCGAAGATAACCAAGGGGTACCAGTTATGATTGAAAACGTTCAACTAAGATTTATTCACTGCTACTAATCCTAGTAAATTAGTAAGTACAGCAAGGGTTGTCAAATTAATGGATATCAAATTTTGCGTTAATTAATTATTATGAATGTTTTATTAGACCCTTATATAGTATTATTTACGTGAACTAAATATAAATACAAGGAAAATGCGATATAAATCGTTTTGACATTAGCTTCATTAAAAAGTGGTACACAAAAGTTCTACGAATACGAGTAACATATTGAAATATACATGAAAACACAATACAATAACCGAGCTTTTAAAAAAGGATTTAGAATAAAGTGTATTTTGATTTGATTTGAACGAATATTTGGTAATATTTAGACTGACAGAAACACATAATATGTTACGTCTGTCTCTTGATTTCTTGACGTCGAGTTTCATAGTAACCTACGAGGCTTGTATGGTATGTTATGGACGCTAGATAATTGATATACTTGTCCTAAATATATATCATTTAAAATACATGCTTATTATAAATATACCTATGACCGGAGTATCAATATTTGTGTTAATGACATAAATGAATGCCCCCAGCGGGACTCGAACCCGCGACCACTGGTGCAGCCAGTCAGGTTTAACTACAAACTGGGGCAAACGTGCCGTCGTAAACGAGAATACATAAACAACATTCGGACAACCCTACGCTACACTGATTAATTTTGCAAAACCAATCATCCAGCGCTATTGTGCACTGTTAGGCCCTAGCAGACAAACGTTGAGTGATTTTTGTTCATGAACTGTACATTCTAGAAAACAGGTGTTCATCATATCACATTTATTTTTATGCATAGATATTACTCTTTAAACTATTTTATTCTCTTTTTTTAGAAGTAACAATTTTAAAATAATTATAATTACTACATATTTGTATACATACGTAATTTGTTTCAATTGACTTAAAGTTTATTTTTATAAAAACGAGATGAATTTTAATAAATTTGGTCTTAAGCCTAAAAATTAAAAAGTCTTATATTTTAAATCTTACATCATAACATTTTGTACTGAAATACATTAAGCTAATTTGTTAAATTGCTTCGGAATATATCGCTACTTATATCAACAACAATCGTATAATGTGTATTAAATTACTTGACCGTAACTGGAAGCTTTCTATATTGAGAGGGCATTTCCGTTTCCGTCTTTTAATACCAGTTGCCGTACTTTTATACATCTTTTAACCGGTAGTAGGTGGCGCCACCTGGCGGTTGCGCGCTATTTTATGTTATCTTATAAAATCGAGCGCCATTTTAAATCATTGGCGTTTAAGTTTTCGTCGAAGTAAGAAGTGTTGCATAAAATTGCAAAATAATTACTTTTTGGTAATATTAGTGTTCAAACTAAGTATATAAAATTATTTTCCAAGTCGTTTGGAATAAAATATAAAATATAAAGTGATAAATCGTATAAAGAACATTTTATACGTTGTGAGTATCTATCTACCTTCAATTAATAAATAAAAGTGAGTGATTTTAAATGTTCATAAATTTTGCATTAATTTTATGCAGTTAATATTATAAATAATTTATGATGCCTTATTAAGGTATATTTTAGTAAATAATTACGTTACATTTTAAATAAGGTGTAAAAAGAAACATTTTTACCAGTTTTTGTCGTACATGTTTTTACATAGTTTGTATTTAATACATCTTTAGTTTCCAGAAATGAATGAGGATCGTAGTAATATCGAGCCACTGGCCGAAGCAGGTCCAAAATAAAAAAATAAAATTGCAAAATAATTACTTTTTGGTAATATTAGTGTTCAAACTAAGTATATAAAATTATTTTCCAAGTCGTTTGGAATAAAATATAAAATATAAAGTGATAAATCGTATAAAGAACATTTTATACGTTGTGAGTATCTATCTACCTTCAATTAATAAATAAAAGTGAGTGATTTTAAATGTTCATAAATTTTGCATTAATTTTATGCAGTTAATATTATAAATAATTTATGATGCCTTATTAAGGTATATTTTAGTAAATAATTACGTTACATTTTAAATAAGGTGTAAAAAGAAACATTTTTACCAGTTTTTGTCGTACATGTTTTTACATAGTTTGTATTTAATACATCTTTAGTTTCCAGAAATGAATGAGGATCGTAGTAATATCGAGCCACTGGCCGAAGCAGGTCCAAGTGGAGAGGCACACAAACGAAAACGAGGTATCTCTGTTAGTAGTTCTAGTAGTAGCTCTTCGAGCTCATCCTCGTCATCGGATGACAGGCATAAGAATCGACGACGCAAGTATAAGAAAAGTAAGCGAGCTAAGCGTTCAGACCCTCGTATGGATAAGCTAATAAAGGAAATGGGTGAGCTAAGACAAATTATTAATTTAAATAATAATGATACGACGTGGCAAGATAGTGTGTCAATTTATCCAGACCAAGAAGAGTTATGCGAACAGCTTGATTTTGAATCTGAACAATTTGAGAATAGTTTTTCTTTTGATATAGAAACTAAATTAAAGGAACCTTCTGTTCCTAAGACCCCTGACACTTATTTAAAAAAGTTATTAGATGTTCAAAGATTGGGAAGTACCTCGTGGTCTAATGTAAGATATGCTGAAACACAAAAGCTCTATAATCACACTCCAGGTTTCACAGACCTGGAAACAAATGATGAAGTTAAAATGTTTGACAACTTACGTTATCTTGCGTATGCTGATAAAGCTTACGCTGCAATAACATATTGCATACTAAAACAAAAAGATTCACTGCAGGAAGGTATTCGAAATCTTATCTCTTGGGCAAAGAACACAAATTCTGTTAACGTTGATAATTTAAGTGACAAGGTGGATGAATTATTTTTAAAGGGGAACTTTTTTAAAATTTCATCCGATCTATTACAATTAGTATGTGGTCATAGGGCAGAAAGCATTGAGATGCGTCGCGAAACGATTACAAGCCAGGTTCGCGATCCCTTGGTGAAAACGTCTTTGAATAAAATTCCACCGTCAGCAACGCATTTATTTCATTCTGAGTCATTCTCTTCGGTCATAGAAAAATCTGGTGGAGTGCGTAAAATATTTTGGCCTCCCAAAAATAATGTACCTTCACAGTCAAGGTTTACCCAAGTGAATCACCGCCCCTCGCGGGGGCAGAATATGCGTAAATCTACAGTTCCATCGCGTGGAGCTCAATGTAATTGCAATGAACAAAGCATTCAAAGTTATATGCACTCGCATGGTTATAGCAATCCACCCTCGCGGGGTGCAATTTATAATAATAATCACCATCCTCAAAACCCTATGAATGTCAATCAATACAGGGGGTCCTTTCAAAACAGAGGCTCGCGGCCCGATCGAGGAAGTGTCAGGGGCCGTGGAAATTCTCGAAGAATTGTAAGAGGTGGACATAGTTACAATAAAAAACAATGACATGAAAGAATTTCAAGCGGGTCAGTTGGCGTTTTATCACAAAGAATGGGTGAAAATGGGAGCTCCGAAATTAATTCTAAAACTAATTCAAGGTTATTGCATACCGTTTTTTCAAAAACCACCCCTTCTTCATCCAAAAGTTTTGAAATCATTTCAAACTCCGGTCTCAGAAACAATGTCTTTAATAGTGCAAAAGATGAAATCGCAGGGCATTCTTGTGTCAGCACCATATACAACCAGTTTTGTTTCCCCTCTGTTTCTTGTGCCGAAGCCCAATGGAACAACTCGACCCATATTCAACCTCAAAGCGCTCAACGAATATGTACTGGCCCAACCATTTCATTTAATAAACATGCACAAAATAGTAAATGTTCTTCAACCGCGGGACTGGATGTGCAAAATAGATTTATCTCAGGCATACTTTCATCTAAAAATTGCGGAATCTCAAAGGCGTTTTCTACGCCTCATTTACAATCAAGAATTACTGGAGATGACTTGCCTCCCATTCGGTCTGAGCACAGCCCCGAAAACATTTTCGATTTTAACGAATTGGATAGCTCAAACAATGAGAGAACGGTGGCAGGTCAGAATAGTAGTCTATTTAGACGATTATCTAATAGTACATCAAAACGCTCAAACGCTTTTAAAACATGTCAAACTCACAATACAAGTATTGCAAAAGTTAGGGTGGCACATAAACGTGGAAAAATCAATAGTAGTCCCTCAGAAGACTATAGATTATCTAGGAATACTTTGGAAGCCTTGGATAAACCAAAAAGCTCTACCAAACGAAAAGATAGACATCATAAAAGAAAAACTAAATCTGATGCTAGGACTAGGGAAAGCGACACTAAAAGAATTACAAAGGATAACAGGGCTTCTAAATTTTGCCAGTTTTGTAGTTCCACGAGGTCGACTCAAACATCGACAAATGTTAATGTTTCTAAACACAATACCGAAACAATCATCCAAAGCCTATCCTCTACCACAGGATGTGTGCAACGAACTGAGTTGGTGGATTCAGAATTGCCACTTAGCAACTCCGTTACATCATCCCCCTCCAGTGAACTTTCTAGTAACCGATGCATCGGACGTGGCATGGGGAGCACAAATGAACGATCAGGCTTTCTGGGGCAACTGGTCCTTAGAAGAAAAACATCTACATTCCAACCAGAAAGAGTTGCTGGCCATACTACACGCTTTTCAGAATCAGGCTCATTCATTGCAAGGCAGCACAGTCCTAGTACAATGCGACAACAAGACAGCAGTAGCTCAGTTGCGGAAGGAAGGAGGTACGAAATCCAAATACCTTTTGAACATAACCTATCAGATTATGGCATTATTAGATCAATATCAAATACATTTCACAATACACCATATCCCAGGCAAGTACAATCAGGCCGATCAACTATCGCGTCATCGTCAGCTTCCCTAGTGGCACCTGCTACCAGCCTGTGTGGAAATGGTGTTTGCGAAGTGGGGAATCCCAGTAATAGATTTATTTGCCTCAAAAACAGCTCACGTAGTATACAATTATGTATCCCGAGATTTGAGAGATCGTCAAGCTTTATTCCACGACGCGTTCAGTATTCCATGGAACTACCCGTTAGCTTGGGTGTTTCCACCACCATTTCTGGTCCCCAGAGTACTAGCGCATTTGAATCAGTCAATAGGAGTTTTTCTAATAGTCGTCCCTCGTTGGGAGAAAGTATTCTGGCGAGCAGACATCAAAGCTCGAGCACTCGAAGCCCCGTTAGTATTAACCAATTTACACAAGCATCTAATAGATACGTCAACGGGACTCCCACCACCACAGGTCCAGCACATGCTTCTGGAAGTGTGGAAATGTGGGGGTGGACTGATGCCATAAGAACATGGAATACTGAACAATTATCATTGCTTAAAAATTCTTGGCGTAAATCAACTCTAAAAACGTACAAAGTAGCTTGGAACCGCTGGATATTATGGTCTAGAGAGAATAACGTTGATCCAAAGAATCCGAATGGATCCCAGTTAGCACAATTTTTGTCAGATTTATATTTAATTTATAAATTATCTTATAATACGATACTCCTACATAAATCAGTAGTAGCTACATTATGTAACTCGGAAACTTCGAGTAATTTAAGTTTACACGTGCTAGTAAGACATATATTAAAATCAATTGCTTTAAAAAATCCAAAGATTAATAAATCACCAATTTGGGACATAGATAAATTAGAATCATATTTAGCAAGTTATACAGTAGATTTAAATAATATATTTCAAATATCGCGTCATACAGCTATTTTGTTATTATTATGCTCTGGGCGACGAATTCATGACCTTACATTGCTAAGAGTTGATCCAGATCATCTCGTAAAAAATAATGACAGTTTTACATTAATTCCAGAATTCGGTTCAAAGACTGATAGAAATAACTATAGGCAGTATAGTTGGAAGTTTCTTTCGAATCCTTGTAACCGTAATCTAAATCCTGTTTTTTGGATAGCTAAAACTATAACAGAATTAAATGAAAGACGCGATACTGCAAATTCATTTAATCTTTTTATTACAGTAAGAGGAGTGGCTAAACCAGCCTCGCGCACTGTCATAGCAGGCTGGGTAAAATCTATACTCCGTGACGCAGGTATCACATCTGCACCAGGAAGTGTTAGGTCTGCAGTCGCCTCTAAGAGTTGGCTAGAAAATGCTTCTGTCGATGATATCCTGGCTAGAGGCAATTGGCAATCAGCTAACACATTTCATAAGTTTTACAAACGTGAAGTATTAAGAAATAATGAAACCGGAAGTGTAACACGATTATTTTCCCCAGTAAATTAAAAAATTAAAATCTCTTTCATATAGATTATGATATTATCTTAAAATAATATAGATTATTATATCTTGTAATAATATCTAAAAATTTTTTGATTCTTAATTGAAATTACATCTATTACTATTAATCTTCTACTATTAATGTTCAAATGTCTTTCATATAGATTATCATATTTAATAATAATTACATATTATAGTAAATTTTGGTTCTTATTAAATAAAATGACTACTATTGTGTTCACATTGGCGTTTTAATTTAAATAAGTCCTTAAATTGCAGTAGTAGGTTGCGCCACCAGGCGAAAACAAACAGACTCTCAATATAGAAAGCTTCCAGTTACGGTCAAGTAATTTAATAGCAGCGTTTTACCTGAAATAAAACGCTTATTAAAATACTTACCTAACTGGAAGCTTTCACTTTAATTTCTGCCTGGTGGATATTGAGCCAATGATTTAAAATGGCGCTCGATTTTATAAGATAACATAAAATAGCGCGCAACCGCCAGGTGGCGCCACCTACTACCGGTTAAAAGATGTATAAAAGTACGGCAACTGGTATTAAAAGACGGAAACGGAAATGCCCTCTCAATATAGAAAGCTTCCAGTTAGGTAAGTATTTTAATAAGCGTTTTATTTCAGGTAAAACGCTGCTATTATTAACGTTTTTTTATTAACATATTCGACAATAATAACAAGGCCACACCATTTTATTTTAATCAGACAGGTCAAATGTCTGTACATTGATATTTGATTGGATCTTTCATTAAGCACCTATTTAGTCATAGTGTGCACAATAAATCATTTTTACTATTGAAAAATTACATCGAGAAATGAATTTTAAAGTATTCGAATCTGTTTAAAAGTTTATAGAAATATTCCCTAATAAATTTTAAAAACCTACCGTTTATTTCTTCCCACTGTTCAGATGAATGAAACATGAACCTAACGACTTTTGTCTCACATATCGATGAATACGGAATAATAGATTGCTTCATCGTTACTATTATGGCTGGTCTATTGCTGTTATATGGAGAATTTAATAATCCTAACCTTTTTTTTGTAATCTATACATATAATGTAATTCTAAACGAATGTGTACATTATATATATTTTTAAAGAAATCTTATTGAAATATACTCTAAAATATAAATCGATATAAAGGAAAAAAATTGGTTTTATAATTTTTTTCTGTCCGTTTGTGACCGCATTTCGAGAGTACCACTGGACAGATTTTGATACAATATGATATGATGACGGATGATTATCCGGGTCAACGTATAAAAGATTTTTACTGCAGAAGTATTCATCTCTAACAAATTTACATTAACCGCTAATATGTTTTAGGGAACGAAACCGAGCGATGCGAGGCTGAGTCACTAGTTGTAAATGTAAATCGAACCGTCTTATAATACATTTAAATGAAGGCGTTTCGTACGCATAAGACCTTAATGTAACGTTGAAACAGTTACCAGTAATTTAATACTACACAATTTGTTCGAATTAAATTACATCTATGATCTACATTTTAGGAAATTGCATATTATAGCGGTTTGGAAGCGATGCACCTATGTTATAATCACTACATATTGTAAAACAAAGTTCTCCGCCGCGTCTGTCTGTCTGTCTGTACGCGATAAACTCAAAAACTACTGGACCGATTTTCATGCTGTTTTCACCAATGCATTGGTTCTCCAGGAAGGTTTTAGTATATAATTTGTCAAGTTTTTGTATACATTGGCTTAAATATAATGATATCTGTTGGAGGTGTCGGTAAACGCGCCATCTTGTCTACTGTTTAACTAATACTAGCGGAACCTGCGACTTTGCTCGCGCTAAATCTAGGGATGAGCCCGAGCGAAGCGAGATCGAGTCACTAGTATAACGATAAAGTTAAATATTTTGTATTTAGAATTTAATAATAATTACTGTTGATTGAAAAATTTTCTAATTTTGTATGAGATTTCTATTTGCTCAGAAATATTTTATTAAGAACTTGCTGTAAAAGTTTACAAATGAATGACAATACAAAAACGCAGTAATCATAGAAGCTTATATAAGTTCATTCTTCCGTACATCATTTTCCTCTTCCGCGCTTCATTCTATTCACATCAATAGTTTAAGCCTTTGTCATCTACCCTAGTGCTTGTATTTACATCGTTGACAGTTTTCTTAATATACCTACTCGTATATCTTTTATATAAATTAGTTAGCAGTGAATTAATTTCCTTCGTTTTTGAAACTGTGCAAAAGTAATGTAGATTATAATATTTCAAAATGCACCTCCTAATTAGAAAGTTCAATCTACTTGACTCACATTTTGTCGTAGCCTTGCCTTAGAAAACATATTGCCTCTATATTACATACTGAGGCTTACGTGTAAGGTATAAGTTCTATTTCACAACCAAAATATTTTTAAAGTATATTATATTTTTATGGTATGTACATTGAATAGTGCATAAATCGTTATATAAATATAAATTTGAAATTCCTATACAAATTGCTAAAGAAAATTTCATGCAACGAATTTCATTAACCGTGAAACTTGTTTCAAAATCAATTATGTGGTCCTAATGAAATGAATGAGGTTAAATAAACTACTGTTCAATTTAAATCTCTGTTTAGTGACTTTCAGAAGTGCCGGTTGGTATAAATGCAGAAGTGTTAAATGGACAAAGAAAGGGTACTTCGCTAGCATCATCATAAAGTATTTCATTACTTACTTAGAATTTTATCTATCACTTTATTTTTGTTGATTCTTTTGCTCTTTGTTAACTAAATAGCATTTTTATACCAGCGTCGCTCATTTTAACGATGTTTCATTTTAAATTTCAATAGGTCAAACATTAGGAGAAAATTATGATCAAGTAAAATGTACTGTACATACTGTAGGTACAGTACATTCTTATTTATTTAAAGTAGTATATTATATAAAATAACAAGTAAAATGTATTTAATGTACATTGTACATCTATAAAATAGTTCCTGTAATTCTCATTATATATAATGTGTAAACTTAGAGTGCTATAATTATTTTTTATATGTTCAACTTAATATTATATATTTCACTTTAGTAATAATAATAATAATGTCCTCCCGGCCGATTACGGCCACGGCGGCCAATCTCATTGAGACTAGCCAACGGCGCGGGACATATTATAGTGCACGAGTGTATGCGCAGACACAAGTGCACTCTCTGTTCCTTATCACTCTCATATTCCGGTGGGACGAATGCTCGACACGACCAGTGAGAGTTAAGGCGCAGGACCGACGGCTTTACGTGCTCTCCGAGGCACGGGGGTGAAACACCGCCAACTTCCCAAATCCGGGCTGTTACTGAGGCTTACGAAACAGAAAGACTCAATAACCAAACTTGGCCCGACCCGGGACTCGAACCCAGGACCTCACTACACCAACGAGGCAGTAAGTATAGTCAGTAAGTCAGCAGTCAGTAATAATAATCAGTAAACGAATAATCTGGTATCACCAATAAAAACTACTCACTAATCTTTAAAGATCAGTCAGATTGAAATAAAATATTTTTACGTAGGTATATTTAACCCTTTAAAATTTCGTAACTACTCATCGCTCATTATTGTGAATCAATCATCTAGAAAACCCTAATGACTGAATAATACCTATTATAGCCACAAAACTAATTTGAAATCAATACATCATTACTACACAGCCAATAGCTTAGAGTTATCCTATATATAGTCTTATTATAAAAAATAATTAAAAAATTTTACCTTTGTCGATGTCGGGAAATTATTAAAAGAAAAACAACCAAAATAAACTTACTTACTATATATTTACACGTAAATCTATATCTTAATGTTTGAAAATGTCAAAGAGAAGTCTTGAAATTTCCTTAACGAAATATAAAAGTATATAAAAATTTCGTTCCATCATTACATAAAAAAGCGATGGAATATTTTGTGCCTCATCGTTAGAATTTAATAATATATTATATGATTGTACCCCTCACTCAATTTATAATAGCGTTGTCAGTGGCTTCTTGCCTGCCGATTTTATTAAGTCACGTGTAAAAATATGGTATTTTCACGAGTACGAGATTTTATTTGACAATCTTCCAGTCTCATAATTGATATTTTTTTGTCATAAATACTTGCTACCTCATTCTATTATTATATATAATTTGAAAACTTTGTTTATAATAATACCATTGTTTGAAAAACGTCAAGAAAAAGATTGATTTGTATGTACATGTATTGTTACATCTATCTATTAAACATGTTCAAATATTAAAAACAAAAATTGATTAGCTCATCTCTTATTGTTGTTAATTTTGTTTCCCAAAAGTAGTATTTTAAAGCCTACATGCTATAAAGCCTTCTAGTGCGCTGAATGTGGAATCTAGCTTTTAGGTCTTAAAAGATTTATTGGAGTACGAAAAATGTTTTCCTTGTCATCTTTTGAAAAATCCTTTCGAAAATTAAACCTACGAAGTTTGAATATTAGAGGACATGCACAAAAATCTGCATCTCCATTGTTAAAAAGGAATCCGTCATAAAAAGGAACTTAGTGTTTTTAAAAAAAACATATTGGGGAAAATATTTGCTATAAAAATGTTAATAAATTCAACATTTTCAGTTTTGTATACATCGCGAAAATTAAGATAGACTAACAGTATAGAAAGAACATTTCGTTAAAAAATTTCTTGCTCTGTAAAGATTACTACATTCATGATTTTTTCCCTATATTTCTTTAATTAAATCGAAATTGAAATGCCTTTGCTAATAAATCTAACTTTTTTACAAAGTAGTCTTTAGTTCACCATTAAATATTATAGGAGTAATTTTATACAAAACGAGTGATTAAATCCGTTATGATGATAATTACAGATTTCTTCGATATTTTTTTTTGTAGTAATATTCTACATGTCGTCAAAACGGAATTCGAATAACCAGCTATCAAAAAATATGTTCAAAGGGTTCTCGTGATGCCTTTACAAACAGACCCAACTAAAAAACTATAGATTTGACCTCCGTATCGATAACAATGACAACTTCAGTAAGATTTTCCAAAAAAAAAAAAAATAGAAATTCGACTCAAATTTAATTAGTTTTTCAACCAAAATCAATTTCAAGGCGTAAGCAAAGATGCTTTGTATATTGTTATTTGTACCTCATTAATACGTTTAGTGTAAATTGTAATTGAGAAGGTATTCATATAAAATGTAATTTTATTACGGGGGTGAAATAATCACTATAAAGTTCCTTCAAATAAAGAAAGAAAATGTACTTACAGAGAATTTTGGAAATGGCACACTTGGATATTAAAAATTTCATGTTACATCCTCTAATAATTATTTGCTTTTAAAAATTAGAATTCTAGAATCGTCTTGTGAATTTTAATTTGTTTTATAACAATTAAGCAATAGAACTTTGCAAGCGCTACGTAGTACGTGACTGAATCTAACTAAGATACCCTTGTAACTTGATAAGTTAATTAAGAATTATTCTTTTATTACTTAAATAATTAATAGATTAACTACAATACCTAGCTACAATACCTACAATACCTAGATCAGATATTAAGTCCTAGAATCAATGAGTAGATACTTGTATATTATATGAGAGAGTGCTTACGAGAGCGCTAAAGTTCCATTAAGCCTTGCCTATTGTTTCAAATATAGTAAGAGGACTTTTATTTGAATGACGATGTATGTACTCGAGTTTAAATGTAATGATACTGACGTGTTCTAAAAAGATAAACCTAAATTAAAAGAGAGGTAAGACATATTTCGTAATATATATTGTAATTATGTAATGCTATGATTTATAGATTCGACAAAATGACTAATTTTTTCAGTACTCTAAAGAAAGTGTATGTACATTAACACAATATATCTCAGAAAGTAGCTATTCTTTAAACTTCGCACTACACTAACATAGAGAAGGGTTAAAGGATTCAAGAAATCACAAAGGGTTCTTCTCATTACAACGTAAGTGTGTACCCTAACAGCACTCCCTTGAACATTTCTATTCAAAAGCCGGATTTCTTTCAAGTTTGTGATTTTTAGTAGTACTTTTTATCATTTTATTTCAATTTTGTTTACAACTTCTATGAAAAAGTGAGTTTTTCTAATTGTACATTTAAACATAAACCGGCCGGTATATTTTATTGTTAACTTATTCGGATTTTTGAATGAAATTACAGCTTAAGTTAAAAATAAATATCACACAAGTCTGACTGTCACACCAAAGGTAACAGGTTTAATTACTACAGTTTAGCCAAGACCCGCCATTTGGAATACACTCAAAGCAGTGTCTCAAGTCGTGGATAACTGCCATTCATGCCTTATAACAAATATTTGTCAGATGCTAGATTTGAATCTGTTAACTCCGGCATTCAGATTGATTCTCAGATTAACTACATAGTTTGACACTTGACTAAGCCTTATAGTTCTAAAGAAAGTGGAGAGGACAGAAGGCGTATAAATAAGTCATTATGGTCTATTGCGGAATAGAAAAAAAGCAGAAAAGAAAGAAATTTTTAATGCATTCAATAGGAAATTTGCTTTTTATTTTAATACGCATTATACGGGCCAGTTACTGTGTCGTAGTTGGGATGTCTTCAACCGTGTCCAAATTTTCCAGTCCTTTGGGCACTTTGGCACCTTTATTTTATACACGGTTCATTGTTTTTAGTTTATATAGTTACTTATCTGCAATGAAGCCTAAAAATAATAAAATTATTTAAATTTTAAAATTAATTTTCACTGCAAATCTACGAATACGTTGGTTATAAATTTTAATCTTGCACTGTTTAATACAAAAATAAAATCTGTTATATAAGAGATTATCTGGTATGGAGCTAAAACATAGACCTCTAAAACCTTTTACACATTGAAAACTGCACTATTCCTGAGTAACATGGTTTGTATGACTCATTGAAGTAGACTCGAGTGGATTCACGTTTTAAAAACTAGTCCGTAGCGTCAGTCAGTCTAGTCTAATAAAGTTATTCCCATACAGAACAAATTTTAGGAAACGTGTAAACTAAAACAGCTAAAACAAAGTTTTAAATATATAAGTAGTGGAACTCAATTACATAATTCAATTACATAGGAAACAAAAAGCGAGGTTGAGTATGTGTTGTTCACGCTGACACACTTACCTCCTACATCGGATTATAATGAATATAACGTGAAGTTCAATGTACCTAGTACCTACGACGTTATAATTCTAAATTCAATACCTGAGTTTAGTATGCTTAATAATAAGACAAAAATAAAATGCAAGATCTAAAATAATAGCTATCAAAACAATTTGATTTCTTTAAATTTTTTTATATATATTTTTTACTAGCGACTTACCCACGCTCTACTTGGGTTTGTCCCTAATACGAGTATGTGTTGATAGTATACATTTCTTAAAGATGTGAAATTTTTGCGAAGTAAAAAGTAAGTATCATCATACCGAATTTCATGTCATTCAATCAGTCTAGTGGTTTTCTCGTGATACGATCACAGAAAAGCAGACGGAAATCTAAAAACTAAATATTCGGCCTCTGTATCGACAATAACGACTTTTTCCATAAAGCAATTTCTAAATCTTCTCCACTTTTGTTATAACCTCGTGATAGTACGAGATCTTGGAATTCCTTTGTATGACATACTGAGTAATGTACGACATAAAATAGATTAGGGGTTAATGTCAGACCACCAAGTAAGAATATCTTGCTGAAGCAATCCTTTGATTCGCCGACGGCTCGAAACGACGCTCGGTTGCATTCGATATAAGTTTAAAGATAAAGCGCCTCTTGTAAAACATTTTTGTAAGCTCCAGATCATATCTCCTTTATAAAACCAGCCACTATTGAGTTACGAATTTTTGTTCCCCTTTATTTTATTATTTTAGTTTTAGGGAAATGAAATTGAGTTTGAAAAAATGAATATATGCATCGTTTATATCGTAATATATTTTGAAGTACTGCTGTAGTCTTTAAGGTATAAAATTGAGGTAAAAAGTTGTTAAAAGGCACATTGAAAAAATATTATAGTAATAAATGAAGACAAAAAGTGGTAGCCCAGTGGTAACGCGCGTACTTGGGAAACCAAATGAAATATGTTCAAATCTATTTTCCGCCAACCCGCTCTTAGCCAACGTTGTAGATATTAGCCTGATTCGTCTCATACCCCCCATACCTACCCAGCAATGGTATATTAAAAAGGTCTGAAAACAAATAATTGTGTGGCAGAATTAATAATATCACTGTTAATGTTACATTTAAGTGCAATTATCCTTTTGACGACACGTTTGGCTCAGTTTGTAGTGGCCCTACTTGCTGCGCCAGCGGTTGCGGGTTCGAGTCCCGCTGGGCATTCATTAGTTGAGCACGCATATTTGTAATCCAATGATCGATGTTTATGTTTATAATATGTATGTGTTTTAAAATATATATGTGTACTGTATTACCTGGTATCCTGGTATGGCGCTGTGTGTAGTAATGTCCCTACAACATATTTTATTAATTATACCAAATCGCTTTCGTTAATAAATGGAGAATTTAATTAAACGTACGTGTGTAATGCAATACGTAAAGCTAAATAATATGTATAGAAGTATGTTCTAGCTGCGTTTGACATTGACAGTTTTGTGAGATTGAAAGCATTGAATACTACGATAGTATAAAGCATTGTTTAATATGACATACTTAAATGCTGGCATTTGGCACGGTTGTATGCGACATTTTGGAAAATAATAATACAACAATAAGCTGGTTAAGCCAAATTGATTGGATTAGAGAGAATGCTAGGAAGGGGCAAAACGGGCGCATCGCCAAATTCTATGCGCCACTTTTAGACAATCAATCGACAGCCCAATAAAAGTGTTTTGTCGGTTAAATCAATTACTATAAACACGTGAATAAAATTGAATTTGTTGAGTAATTGATGTAACATGCAATGTAACAGAAGGCAAATGGTCACAATATAACATCTGTTCATTGTTAAATTGCTTGGAACTTTTAAATTATTGTTTTCCCTATTCCTTTTTCTCTCATAGGCAATACATGGTACATAAAACCTCCACTTTGCAAATAGCTAATAGCTTTAACTATATATGTACGAAATAAAGTTTTATCGATATATTTTGTTTATGTTATTTATATTAATAATTATTTAAGATGTTATATCAATAAAAATACTTTTTTTACTTTTTTACCCACGTGGACTTAAATATGTGGGTCTTGAAATTCTAAAGTAAAAAAAAACATTAATTGAAGAATAATGTTGCCATTTACTACGTTAGATAATTATAGATTTTTATTTTGTAAATTGTTGTAAAATAAGATCTTGTTCAAGCCTCGATGAAACAAAATAGTAGACAAGATTTTTTTTTCATAAAAATCAATATAATACTACATAATACTACATAATATGAATAGTGTAATATTCAGATGTACAAAAGTTCAAAAATACTAATGGTTGGACTAACGTTATTTTCCTACATAATTTTAACGAGCTACTTTTCGCACGGTCGTTAAAAATTTGCTGACTATAAGTTAGTTACCAACGGAAGCCCTAGCAGTGGGCGGCTTCGAAACCGGAACACGTCCTTGAGGGGCTTCCGATAAATTACCCGCTTTTTACCGACTTCGCAGAAGCAAGAAAAGTTACTAACTTCAAAATATGTCCATACATGTATTGAATACGAAATAAGGATTATAATGTATTGGTTAGAACTATCAACGATGCTTGTAAGAATTATCTTGTTTGTCATCGTGCTTAAATACATTTATATATATATATATATATATATATATATATATATATATATATATATATATATATATATATATATATATATATATATATATATATATATATATATATATATATATATATATATATATATATATATATATATATATTGCTTTAGCCATAAAATATAAAATAATATAGTATTTTCGTACATGTTTTAGTTTGACCTAATTAATATTTTCGTTTACGATACACCTTTTTACAAAAAATTATACATTTATATAATGGTACAAATGACCTCCATCAGAAAGAAGGAACATAATAATTTAATCTGCGAAATTATTTATTGACTGATCTTTTGACTACTACTATCATTTCTATGATAATATTTTTGTTATACTAACCCTCACCTAGCGACTCACCCTCGCTCTGTCTGGTTGCCTGTCCCTTGATACGATTTAAGGTTTAGGACTTATTTCTCTATTATATATGTAGATCCAGCTATTATACCACTGACCTTTATCAAAATCTGTCCAGTGGTTCAAAAAAATTCAGTTTGCATATTAGCCACTTTTTTACAAAAAAAAATATCAAAAAAAAATAATAATAATAATATGCAGATTCTACTCTGAATTTAATTATAAGTATAGATATAGATATATAATAAAAAGTTATATTTCTTAGATTAATGGCGTTTATCTAAGCCGGGTTTACCCAAATCGGTATAAATATGTATATTCAAAATTGAATATTATTATTCTGCGTTCAACAATGACGGCCCGCATACTCTTGCTCCGGTAGGGTCTGCCTTTATACGATACTATTATAAGCTGGTAATCTTATACTAACAAAAGGAAGTTGTGTAACATTTTTTATGCTATATTACTATGAAGGGCAAAAATCAGGGGAACGAAGGGATTATCAAATAAGGGCATAACTTATTTACATTCACGGTTGTATATTGTCACGTATGTCAGACTGTTACTATTGCTCTGGAGATTAGAAATCCTATTCTTACATTTTTATTTACAAGTGCTTGCTATGATGGGCATTACATAAAATTGCTTTGATTGCTTTGCTTTTTTAAATTGCAAGAAAATAGTAAATGATAGAAAATGTTAAATGTATTTAAAATGTTTCAACATTATAATTTATGTATGGTGAATACCAACTAAAATACCATCAATTGTATTGGTAACATGTTCTCTTGAAAGTCCGAATGAAACGGGTTTGCATCATCATGGTAGACTAAAGCTTGATACCCGTTCCATTGTCCATTTAAAGTTCAAATGTTACATATGTTACTATATGTTAGCATATAGGTGCAGCACTTATAAGGTAAAAAAATAAGGAAGTATTTCTAGTCTCTCTATATGGTATTTTTATTTATATTTTCAGTTTCGGATATAATTATTTATGGTTTAATTTAATCGGATTATAATTTCGCATATTTGTCAGACGTTATCAGCGGCCATTACATTTTCCGCCGTGATAATACGGGTGCATAATGTTTGCAATAAAATTTTAATGAACATTGCTTAATTTGGGAATTTGCTGACACAACAAATTTTACTACTATAGGATTTTAATATTTAATACAAAAATGAGAACTTACGTTTATATCCTTCAGCGCGAAATGCTACGTTCATCTAATTTCACGCTTCTGTGAAGTATATATTATATAAGGTAACTCGTAGATTTATAATAATGTCATACAAAGCTTCCTCGGAAGCTTCCTTGGAAGCTTTCTGTACCTGAATGAATGACTATGTGTCATTAAAAGTCATGATTTGTTAGTATCGTAAGCTTTATCAAAATCTGTCCAACTTTTGACGACACGTTGGCTCAGTTGGTAGTGACCCTACTTTCTGCACCAGCGGTCGCGGGTTCGAGACCCGCTGGAGGCAATCATTTGTTGAGCACGAATGTTTATACTCCAGTCATGGGTGTATTTATAATATGTATCGGAACTAGATGGTGCTGTGTATAATAATGTCCTAACAAATTTATATTTATTTATTTAATTATTTTAAAGCGGGATACACATACAAATGTTGCCATATACCTAATTCTATATTATGTCCTATATACTTATTGTAATTTTGATGTCATGGGGTACTGTGACATGTGTCTGCTTCGCTCTGCCAAATACGCCGGAAGTCGTGGGTTGACTACAGCGTGGTTAATGCTTTGAAAGTCAAAGTGCAAAGTTGGAAACCGCCTACCAAATTGAAAATGGCATAATCATTTATTATATAGGCTTTTTATAATGTATCGCTGTCTACATCACATGCCTGAATTTGTGGGCAAACACAAGTATATATATATACTTGTACCATGTAATATGCATAGATTGAATTTTGATTTTGTTTAAAAAAATACAAATAAAATTTTTCGTTATTATTTATTATTTATTTTTGTTATAATTTTAGCACAATAAAACAACAGATAAAATAAAATAATACAAAAAAGAAAAGAGATGTAGTACCTACGATGGCGGCCTTATAACGAAGAAAATAATATCGAACAATATCTAATCTAATATTTTTATATAACCGGGTCAACATATTTTATAATTATTTTACTCCTTCTTATTCTTTCTGCCCCATTCCCAACTTTATTTGGGCTCAGGCCTTCTTGTGCATCCTTTTTACTGTGGGAAAATATAATGTCTGAAAAATGTACACTAACCGTTAAAACACATCTAAGGAGTAGGGACAAACCCGAGCAGAACAAGGGTGTGTCGCTAGTTAATAAATAAAATTGACTATAGACTGGATATAACAATAATACCAACATTTTAACAATTAAATCTATTACTATTTATACAAGTCACAAGCAAGTTTATAACAAACAGAAGGGTTAGTGGAGTCCATTTACATTGCAAATGCTCTAATCGGCCAAGCTATTTACGTCAATGAGAAGTCCTGCGGTAGCTTAGCTTCTACACTATAAGTACTAATTAGATTTAGTTGTAACTTTATAGAGAAAAACAGCTTTAAGTCTATTATATTGTTGCATGACTATTGATTATATGAAGATTGAGACGAATACTGTATTGGCCTTGTGTTAACCTTGTCGTACCTGTAAATTATATGATAAACAATTCGGCTAGACGTCTACATAATATTACGGTCGAATACTAATCTACGATAGAAGTTTAGTGTTCCAGTTTGAAATAAAATATTTGCATACACTTTTAAAATAAATAACCTACATTGAACTCATACTGGTATGGATTATTCATCTTGTTTTATTCATTCCAAGTAACTTATAAAGCAATGCTTGCCTGCCACTCGGTTTTTTCTCGCCGATCAAATAATATGTCTTCATTATAATTTGCTTTACTTGGTTCTGTTATCAGATTAACTAAATGATATCATACTGTTTATATATATATATATATATATATATATATATATATATATATATATGTGGAATCGGAAATAGTTTGTAAGAAATGCAAGTATTGTTTGTAGACGTAATTGTGTATTTTATGAATAGAGTGTAATTTATCTTATGGCTGAGCTTAAGAATTATTTGTTAAGCTATTAGCTACAGATGTTTATTTCAATGTAAGGTTTAAAATATTGTAAAGAGCACATGTTAATTTTATTGTAGGGTCTAAGTTATTGTACGAGATCTTGCAAACAGATGTTCATCAATAGTAAGTTTAAGTATTGTTTTAAAGATGGTGAATAGATTTAGAATGACCCTTTGTATAATAGCTTTACTTTATTATAGTTGTGAAAGTTGCCGATTCTTTGTAAGTTAGTTTTAGTAGTTTACCTACGAGTAAGCTGGGGTGGGAAACCCAACTATCAACAAGATGTTTGACTCTTCAGTCCTAAACTAGAATTGATGTAAGACAGATCTCTGTTCATCAATAAAGATATTACGCGCTTATATTATTTGCTTGCCCTGTGATTTCATTATTCTGTATCACATAACATCATCATATCAAACGATACTACATTTTGGGGGCTCGTCCGGGATCACAGCGAGCAATCAAATTATTAGTGTGTATTAAGACGTGTCAGTATTGTGTGTCAAAGTTTTGTTGAAGTGCGCGAAGTAGTAAGTCATGGAGGGTGAAGTTGACCGGGTCACAGGAGGTGTGAATGCGGTGGTGCTGGAAGACGACCAGCTTCCGCGAATGAGAGTTTCAGAGCTCAGAGAGGAGCTCAGACGACGGCATCTCCGGGTGACAGGTCGAAAACCTGAATTGTTGGCGAGGCTAAGAGCGGCGCTTCTGCTGGAACGAGAACGCATTGCTGACGATGAAGAGGAAGAGGTAGGCAATGAAGCCGACGGAGACGACGAAGACGAATCTGTGGAGCCTGTCAATAACCTTGGACTCAGAACTTTAGGAGGACACAACGACGTACGTCCCCTAAATTCTGTTATTGGCAACCATAGGTATAACGACGACGACGATAACGACGACGAAGATGACGACGATGACGACGACGGTGAGCGATTTCATAATGATATACAATTTGTTCGAAGACGTAACGAATCACAATGTATATTATTAACATTTAACGATGTTGAAGGATCGCTCGAAAAGTTTAGTGGTGACGGCTCCTGTAACGTGCAACGATGGTTGGATGATTTTGAGGAAATGGCACTACTTTGTGGTTGGAATGATGTTCAAAAAGTGGTGTACGCTAAAAGACTATTATGTGGATCAGCAAAATTATTTGTTGAATATGAACGATGTGCGAGATCGTGGAGCAAGTTAAAGAAAGCATTGAGGGACGAATTTGAAGAAACAGTGGATAGTTTACAAATTCATCGTGAGTTAAGTAAACTAAAGAAGAAACAAAACGAATCGTATCAGGAGTATACGTATAAGATGTTGCGTATTGCAGCCCAGGCAAACTTTGATGTTCGTACAGTGATTCAATACATCATTGAAGGTATTCCTGATGATGCTGTGAGTAAATCAATATTATATGGTGCGAAAAATATAAAACAATTGAAAGAAAGGTTTCGTCAGTATGAAAATATGAAGAGAGAAATGATGAAAACCAAACTACGAATAGCTGAGACAAAAAGTGACAAATTAGAGCGAACTGTGAATCAAGAAAAAAAGAAAACTGAAGACACAACGTCGGTAGTAAGGTGTTGCTATAATTGCGGTGCAACAAACCATTTAAGTTCAGAGTGCCCTGTGAAAGGAAAGGGAAAAAAGTGTTTTAAGTGTAACGAGTTCGGTCATATAGCGTCGGAGTGTAGAACTCAAGCAAAAACTGTGTGTATGGTGTCACGGCTTAAAACCCCAAAAGATCAGAAGACAGTGAAAGTAAAAGACTCTAAGATTCTAGCTTTAGTGGATACGGAAAGTGACCTGACCTTGAAGAATGAGGGTGAGTACAAAAGATTAGCATCGTCTCGAATACAGAAAGATCAGATAGGTTTAGAAGGCTTAGGGTCCGATATAAACGAGACACTAGGTTTATTTAATTCTAACATGAAAACGGGGTATAATGAGTTAGCTGTTAAATTTCATGATGTACCTAATTGCGTTACTGAAAATGATAGTGATAATTGCGTGACAAAGCAACTACACATTTTTAAAATGAATGCCGTTGACGAAGCTAATGAGATTGATTGGCCACACATTAAAGAAAAACCTTATAAAAATGAAGTTAAAATGATTAAAACAAAGTGTAACTCAGAGGCAACTTGTGATGACCGTATAGGAGTTAAAATTATTTTGAAATGTAATAAGCAGGTAACGTCACGATCGCATAGACTAGCTCCTTCAGAGCGTAAAGAGGTAAAAGATTTAATGAATTTGAGGAAGGAGGAGGGAGTTATCCGTGCGTCTGATTCAGAATACGCGAGTCTTATCGTTCTGGTTAAAAATAAAGAGGACACTATTAGAGAGTGGTTAGATTATTTTGAATCGAAAACGATGTTTGTAAATGGACCTGTGTATAAATGTTTAGTTTTTAGTCGGTTTGTAAATGGTTTACGGCACACATTAGTTGTAATATCTAACAATGTGGGGATAAACAAAACGAAGGCATTGGTCAAGAGGTACTATTGGTTTAAGGGGATGATCGAAAATGCAGGTTTGAGGTGCCACGAATTTATTCTAGCCAAGAGGAAACAAGATAAGCTAGATCGATCATTACATTTAGTAAAGACAAACTTGTTAGGATTTAATAAAAATTGCAAAAAACTTTATGTTTACGATGAACGAGATTTGTTGGCCATTAAGCGAACGCAGTTTGATCCAGGATTAATGAACGCTAACTTGTTGAGACAGACATCGACATCAGCTGATCATATGAAACGATGGGGTATGGCACTTGAATACACTAGCTATCAAGTAGAAACAAAGCCAAATAAAGACATTTGAGGGCAAATGTCGTTTAAGGATGGCCGAATGTGGAATCGGAAATAGTTTGTAAGAAATGCAAGTATTGTTTGTAGACGTAATTGTGTATTTTATGAATAGAGTGTAATTTATCTTATGGCTGAGCTTAAGAATTATTTGTTAAGCTATTAGCTACAGATGTTTATTTCAATGTAAGGTTTAAAATATTGTAAAGAGCACATGTTAATTTTATTGTAGGGTCTAAGTTATTGTACGAGATCTTGCAAACAGATGTTCATCAATAGTAAGTTTAAGTATTGTTTTAAAGATGGTGAATAGATTTAGAATGACCCTTTGTATAATAGCTTTACTTTATTATAGTTGTGAAAGTTGCCGATTCTTTGTAAGTTAGTTTTAGTAGTTTACCTACGAGTAAGCTGGGGTGGGAAACCCAACTATCAACAAGATGTTTGACTCTTCAGTCCTAAACTAGAATTGATGTAAGACAGATCTCTGTTCATCAATAAAGATATTACGCGCTTATATTATTTGCTTGCCCTGTGATTTCATTATTCTGTATCACATAACATCATCATATCAAACGATACTACATATATATATATATATATATATATATATATATATATATATATATATATCATACAATAACAGGCACATAAACAAAAATACTCACAAAAATATTTAACTTTATATTACAACTAGTTTAAATGGTTGTGATATATACAATTTATTTATCTTATTGATCGGTGCTGACTTTTTATTGTGATTGAAATTTTATTAATTGATCATTTTATTGATTTTATGGACTTATTATTGTTAATATGCTTTTTAATTGTGTAATTATAGAGTAATTTATGTACATTTATAAAGACATACATATCTGAATAATTGTTATATTTAAATCGATCTAAGATGTTTTAATATGTATGTTGTTAATGTTGTTTTAAATAAATAAAAAAATAAACACTCTTACTCGTACCTACTCGTAGTAGTATGGAGACGAATACCTGCATCTCTACATATGTACATACATCTACATACATACATATTTAATGATTCAATTACATATCGTTTATCTCTTACGTTAAGACTCATAAATCTGTTCCATATGGTTCACATTTCACTGGTTGTACTGTGCCTTTCGCGGTGGGCTAACAATATCTCACCAAAGCTTTATTACAATTTAATGTAGTATATATTTATGAACAGACTTACATTAAGTAGTCATTGTGATATATGTATATAAAAATAAGTTTTCATACGTGTAGATATTTCCATGCTACGTAAATGCGTATAGATCAAATGCATTGTTACATTATCCCAGGTTGTAGTGCTTTATAGACCGTTATTAGCCAGCATAACCTGAACTACTGATGTAATATTGCACTCATCTGCCTTTATTAGTAAAAAATATATTTCTTATCATTTTTTTAACAAATTTTAAGAAAGAAGAACTTCAGACGAGATCTAAGTGGAGAATGTTATTAATATTCAAAGTAATTTTTATTATGACAGGAATAATAAATTAGATGTCGTCGTAGAGTTTCATAAATTAATATGAATATCATGAACATTTTTATTGGCACTGTTTTTTGAAATGTAGATAAAAATTAAGTAATAGATTTGTGGTTGTGTCGTCAAACATTGATTGTGTAAATCAACGTTTTATTGAAAAGTATGAAAGATGAGAGTTTCATTAAGAATATATTTTTATCACTTAATCTTTTGCTTTAGATAAATAAATAAAAACAGTGTAAAAAAAAAGAAAATTTAATTTTATAAGAACTGGTTAGATAAACATTTAGATTTGGTAAAAAAAATAATATCTACCTTAATAGGCATTTGTCACAATAAGCATTTCTTGAAAAATCTTATTGAAAATCATTATTATCGATACAGAGGCTGAATCTAATCATTTTTAAAAAACTTTGTCTTTCTGGGGATGTATCACGATAAACCATTAGACAGATTATCATGAAATTTAGTATGATGATGGCATTTTATTAAGAGAAATTATCGCATCTCTTAGGAAGATATGTAATCAGCATTTTTTATCGTCCCACTGCTGGGCACGGGCCTCCCTCTAATACAAGGGGAATCAGGCCATAGTCCACCGCGCTGGCCTGGTGCGTGTTCACGGACTTCACATGTCTTTCGAAAACTTGCTGAGTTTTCTCAGACATGCAGGTTTCCTCACGATATTTTCCTTCACCGTAAGACAAGTGGTGATCATGTTAGAAAATGATTCGCACATGAAAATATCAAAGGTGCAAGACCGGGATTTGAACCCGCATCACTCGGTTATACAAGCGCCATACTGGGCCACCACTGGAACATAATATACTAACCGTTAAAACGGTCCATACAATAAAACTAGCGGAGCAAATCACTAGTTATATAAATAAAATATTTCATTAAAATATTTCAATTAATTCATTCCTTATAAATATTTCAATTAATATTTTCAGATGTCCCTATTTGTGAAATGTATTCCACATCGACAGTCACCAGGAAGTTATTAGTCTTCCCCATTTCGTATTAAGCAAATTGCAAATTTCTATCAGCAAATGTATACACTGATCACGCTTCATCTAATATTATTGACACGGGTTAGGGTGGCCATAAATTAACAACGATGACATGTTCAATGGGCCACAAACGAATTTTAAATTCAGGAAGAAGCTGGGATAACCACATTCATTGCGAATGCTATGGGGATTATCGACGAGATATTGCGACCCTCAGTTAACTATGTTATATAATATTACAGATTCTGGAATGTTAAAACAGTTAAATTTGATATATTTGGTTTAAATATAAGATAGAGAATAGGTATATAATGTAGGCAGCAATATTCTTAAACTCAAATTATGTAATTATATACGTTTAATTATTTGAATACGCCTGTCTGTTAGTTGTAATTGATTCTTCGATATTTTCATTGACAATACTACAGCTAAATAAAAACTGTTTCTCGTTTAATCAATTTTAACAGATTTCACGGGAAAGTCGGTCTTAAGAATTTTTTTTTCTCTTCAAATTGATTATAGTATTTTTGTGTCACGTTACACCGAAGATAATATTTAATTTAATTTTTTTGCATGTTATCATTAAAATAAGATTATTATAGCTTTATTAGCAAACCCGACCCGCATACCCCTGGCCGTAAGTCAAAATAAATTAAATTGTTTTTTATAATTTTATAATAAAGTTAAGTAGCATATGTTACTCCTTATAACATTAGCTATCTGCGAGTAAAAATCCTATCGATTCAGCAGTCGTTTCAGAGATTAGCCGGAACAAACAGACAGACAGACCGTAGTACCGTGTACTTTCATATATGAATTTAGTAATAAGCTGTTAATTTGAAATCAGAAAAGACACTTCTATTTCTTTACATGTATAAATATAGATAAAATTGGTACATATTATTTACATTTTGCGATTTACTAGAATCCGCCTATTTATTAATATTTTCTCACTACAACAACTACAATAACTGCTATATCATAGCGAGTACGAATCCTAATTTCACACAGGGGTAAGTGAATAAAGTTCTCTTAAATAATAAATCATAGGTATATAAATCAACATATTAAATAATAAAACATAAAAATATTAATATCTTTACTAAAATACACATTTTACATGTCCTACAAGTTAGAGGGCACTTGGAAGCGCCGCAGCCGTATAAGGACAGTACCAGGAATCGCGATAAACCAACGGATGTCAGACAATAGTACGCGCAAGTCACGTTCGGACAAGTACTCCATCCAATTAATACACTTCACATATACTTCACGTAACAAGATTTTACACGTAGCCTTTTTATTTGCAATGTCATGAAATTACTGTGTTTTGCTAAAGCGGTAGAACAATGGCTTTGCTTTAGAAGTATCCCTGTAAAGCTGAAATGTATATAAATACTTTTTCATAGCTACGTTTAATGAAGACAAATTACTTAAAGCCCAAAAATTTTAATGAAAGAGGTCATTCTTTTAAAGCTTTCTGATGGAGCTTTTCAAATATTTTACTGTCTTTTAAGGTTTTTATGTAGAAATGATTCTATAACTAAAAAGTATTATTTAAAACAACAATGCCGCAATACATTCATTAATCTGTAATAAAAAGTTATTTTTTGTAATAAAAATGGCCACTAACAAAAATATATATTATTTTCATAAAAATTAAGTACTCAATATTTTATTCTCATACAAGTCAAGCAGAATGTTAAACGGGGAACGCAGTAGTACATCATCCATTTCATAACCATTACTGAAGAATTTCATAAGAAAAACCGTATCTAAAGAAAATTACTTCAAAATGTAATAGACTTTATAAATAACACCCTCGGCCGGGAATGGCTTGCAATAAAGCTTAAGCTCTACGATGTTCCTGAGAAATCAATTTACATAATTAGACTAGAATAATATTTCAAGTGTATAGAAAATATTTTAATTTCATTGTCTCTTGTATAATTTAACATAAATTATAATCTCTATTAATATTAAGTGAGAATAATACTTATTAGTTTGTCTTTACTCAGAAACTGAGCAACAAGATAGTTTGCTTAGAGAAAATATACGCGCCCTAGAGTCACTATTTAGGGAGAGAGAGATTTTTTACAATTCAAGTAATATTATTATATTACTAGAAAAGCTAAATAAGCGCTTCAGTAGTAAAGTAATTATTATTTAATATATTAAAAGTCCTGTGATAAGCACTCGAAAATTGGGCGTAGGCTGCTAACATAAGAGAAGAAAATTAAAATCCATTTCACAACTTTTCATCCCTTTATTTACTTTTCAGAGCTGTTTTCAGGCGTTATTTGAATTAAATCATTGTGACCCTACTTAAATCAAGAGTGTTGACGAGTACGGTCAAGTATGTACAATGTACACAAGCAAACATGTTTGTCAATATTAAGCTAATATTTAGTAAAATTATATTGTATGTTGTATTGAACCCTTTTTCACGTCTCATTGCTGGGCTCAGGCCTCTCCTCAATACGAGGAGCATCAGGCCATAGTCCACCACGCTGGCAAAGTGCGGGTAGGCGGACTTCACAATATGTCTTTCGAAAACTTGTTAGTTTCTCTCAGACGTGCAAGTTTCCTCACGATATTTTCCTTCATCGTAAGACAAGTGGTTATCATGGTAGAAATGATTTATTCGCACATCGCTTCACTCGGTTATCCAAGCGAGCGAGTAAACACTACCACTATATGGTATATTTAGTGTTAAATAATGAAACTTTAATTAATATAGTAATTTTCTTCCTGACGTTACTAGAAAGTAACGTCTAATTGTATAATAAAACAAAACAGAGTTTTATATAATATCAAAATCGTAATTTTTCGTTTGCCAATGTTATATTTTATCTCTTGTTAAAATTAATTTACTTGTTAATTGAAAAATATTGCCTTAAGAAATAACTTAAAATGTATAATATAATATACCGGTAAAACCTTTAAATTAGGATTAAGATGATATTGAAACATTCAATATTTTGTGTAGCTTTTTACTATATTCTATACAAAATTACTTCGCGAAAAAAAACGAATAATGTTAGTAAGGATTAATATTTATAAAAAAATATATTTTGAAGTAAATGAAGGCAAAAAACCGTATTGCGCGTTTCCTCTCACTGTGCCCATGCATGAGTAGGCGACGCACTGCACCATACAGCGTTCGACTTACATACATCCTCCCCTAAACATGGGGTTACTGCTGAGTGCATAAGTATTTATTGTACACCTCAAAGTTCATGTGTAAAACTTCAGAATTTTCACCCTCCTTTTACTCTTCAGGACACATATATACCAGTATGTGTATTTAAGATGAATATTCCTTTTGTCTTCAAATATAACTAGGGATAATTATTTAGTATTATATATTATGTTTAATTAACAAAATATTTCTTTTTTTTATCTTATTACCCACACCATTAGAAAAAGAGCACGTAGGAGCAATTTAACCGTTTTTACAAAGAGTATAAGTGTATAATTTGTAAATGTATAAGTAATGAAATTGCAAATTTCTTTAAAAAAAACAAATGAAATAAATAAAGACATAATGTGAATGAAACAAATTGCTCTTCCTAGTTATTATTTACTAGCTGACCCGTGCCCACTTCGTTGGGCATAATGTTAATAATCCTTTTTTAGTACAGAGTGTTATGTTTTAATTTCTAACTGCCAAAAGGAGGGTTATACGTAGGTATTTTATTAATATTAAAAATTAAATTATTTATACTAATATTAAAAAAACGAATTTTGTAACTTAAATATAAAAGTTAGACATATGCGTCGTTATTAGTCGTTGACTTTTTTGTAGGCATTTTCAAGCTCCACATCTTTTCTCTAGAACTCAAAAATATATCTTTCATAGTTAAGGCAGCGTTCGTAAGAAACGCTTTCAATCGACCGTTTTTTCTCCGATCCACTTTGCAAAACGGACTACCACGTAAAAGTCTTTTTATTTTTCGGTTTTTTATATAACCTATGACACTCAGCAATAATGTGGCTTTCTATTGGTGAAAGAATTTTTAAAATCGGTTCAGTAGATCCCGAGATTACCCCTTACAATTTAACAAACACACAAACTTTACTTCTTTATAATATTAGTATAGAAGTATAGATAAGGCTTATATAAAACTTTTGTGATTGAATGTGCTTATTTATAGGACATACTTGGAAATCACATTTGCCCCTATATATGATATCAGTACTAATATTGTAAATGTGAAAGTCTTGTTTTGTTTGTTGATTTGTTCTTCTTTCACGTCGAAACAAAATGACAGTTTAGCGATTTTTTTAATGATTTTTTAAAGCGGAAGATTTTCTCATTCTCACGGAAACACACGATATAATACAACCCACAACCACTCATCATACGTATACCATCAAAACATAACTACGGAAGAAATCGAGTGAAACGAGTGTGTCGCTATTATTAAATAATTATGCGAAAAAGGCAGTTAAAGTCAATACATACCTATATTTATTAAAAAAAACTTAATTGAAAAATTACTGTTGATTCTTAATCTACTTTGCAAAACCTACTAACTGTTAAATCGCATGGGCATTGAAATAGACTCTAATAACTGTGTCGTGAGTTTATTACCCTACTATAAATTTATGGTTAACTTGATCGAATAGAGCTTAACTTGATTTGAAATATATTTTTCATTCATTAAATTAAGTGCACCAGACCTGGGGTTATTAGGCATCTAGCGGAAACGAGCAAAGCTAGAGGTAATCGTAAGTATTATTTAATAGAAAAATTTTTTGATCGACATACAATAAATACTCAATTCTTTCGATCTTTTTGTGCGATTGTCACTTGATTGTCTTCGTACATTAAATCTTTTTTATAATCCTTTCCTCACGATGATCATCTCGAAGGCCTCATCTTAATAAATAACTAACCTAAGAGTCGAATGAAACTTTGAAGTGATCTTAAATTCACTGTACATTGTTAAAAAATTATAATTTGTATGCTTTACCCTAAATGTAAGAATTTCAGTAACTTTAGACCCAATATAAATTAGCATGTTTAATACGTTGTTAATATGATCAATAAAAAATATTTTTAAATAGGTTTTATTATTATAAATGAATAACTTATTTTACTTTATTAAAGAATATTTAAGTTGTAAGTTAAACAGTAAATCCGTTAACTAATATCTTGATAAAAGCGAGTTTATCTTCTAATTTGAAGTCAATTTAACTTTATAGCAGGTATGCTTTAATATACGAAACTAAAAGGGTTAGAAAGTTATTATTATTATGAATTGCTATGATATACACTTACAAGAGTTGAAACCAAATATTTTGATTTAATTAGATAGAGTTCCATACATTTTATGACACCTGTCTTTTTTTTTGTTTTTTTTTCTATATCTGCTATGCGTCTATCTCTAAGATAAATATTTTAACTGCATATTTTTTTTAAATTGCATTGCATTTGTAGTATTGTTCAAATATACCTAACAGAAAAAAATCAGTTTTTGAGATACGACGTGAAAATTCTACATAATGGCTTATTCATTCTAATTAGATCTATTTCTATAGGAGTTATATTGTATATGAATATAATTATGAATCGTATCAAATCTCATAAGCAGGCCGTATTTTGACAATCCCTGCTATACAATACTTAGATTAACCTTATTTGAGAGCGAAGGTAATCGCAGGTAGCATGCAAAGCTATTACGTAATGAATTTCTTAACGTACAGTCCCCATCATCGTAATATGTCTACTCGTATAATCTTCAGATTGTGGATTAAGTAAATTAATGTAACTTTAGTGGTTCCACCTTTCCTGCTTAAAATGAAATATACTGTTCACCCGCATTTTTACCTGACTGCGGCAGAAGAAGGGTTGAGTTGTATACCTATGTTTGAATATAAAAATTAAAATGGTCGATTTTTGGAGTGATTTTACATCTTCCAAATTTTTTTCGTCAAAACCCAGTGGATACTAAAATAATTTTCCTCTCTATTCTCGTACGCTATAGTTGGTTGTAAATAGACTTAAACAAGATAGATAATCTACTATATATCGCAAAAATATTCTTTCCAAAATATTTTTTTTAAGTCAGACCATCTAATCCAGATGTTAGCGCGTTTAAACAGATAAACCATACAACTTTATATATTAGTGTCGATTTATCTATCACGATTGTTAAGTAAAATAGGCTTAACAGAAACTATTTTGACAGGGGTCAAGGGTTGTTTAAACCAATAAGTCACTGTGCATATTGAAGTAAATACGTATCTTTAGAGGGAAAACAGGCGTATACGAAATCTTTATTGTCTCTAAAAATTATTTCTTGTTTTAATTGATATACTTTATAATATAACAGACTATATTATAGAGTATTTTAAATATATAATTATGAATAAAGTAAGTATAGGTAGCATTTATATAGATTTATCGCATGGAGAAAAAATATTTAAGTTTTCACCAAGCATTTTATTTTTCGTGAAGTATCGTTAAAATCCGAATGCCACTCCAAAATCACTTCATCCTTTATTTTTACCTGTATTTTATATTGAAAAAGCTTTTATCGCGTAAACGCATGATGTGCGTTGATGTATTCGTTGTTTTAATTCCGAGTATTTTCCAATATAATCGATGTTGTATTAATAGATATTACTAATTTCATTTAACATGTTTATTAGAATTCAATTTACGAATTAATTAATTATTCATAAGCTTATTATCCATTCATTGAACACAAAATAAACTTTTTGTTTTTTAAAAAGAACATCAAAATTGTATAATCTACAAAATCCCAATAATAACATTATGAAAATTATTTTTTATATTTACAAAAAACAGAAATTCAGAGTCCTTATACTTCTATTCAAAAACTTCGAAATTAAAAGGTGTTAGACGTAAAAAATTTCTATCGAAAAGTATGAATTTAAAGTCGTAGATGGAATTCCTTTCGGCGTACGGGATGTGTTACAACATACGTGGCAAGTGATAATCTTACGTATATGGAATATAAAACGAGAAAGATGACACGCCCGCATCTACGCCTATAGAATTGTTATTTGTCACCTCCAGGAATACAGGAAGTAAGAGGATACTTACAGTATCTTATATGAATGATTATTACTATGGTGACAGATAGTGATAGAACAGTAGCACGCTCATGAAGGTTAAAGAGTGAATCGGTTTTAAATATAGGTAGCATCTTTGATATTTCCGTGTGTATAATTTTCCGATACGATTACCACTTGTCTTACGGTTAAAGAAAACATCTCGAAGAAACCCGCATGTCTAAAAGAACCTACCAGGTTTTCGAAAGATGTGAAGTCTGCCAACCAGCACTTGACCAGCTGGGCTGTAGCCTGATTACCTTCATATTAAATAGATGCTCTTACCCAGCTGTGGGACGTTAAAAAGGGATGAATACGTGTAAACAGAAAATATACTGCTATACGATGTAAAAATTCTTTATTTCGTTCTAAAATCCAACGCAGGATATTGTCAAAAATACATTTATGCGCACTGCACATTGTAAATAAAATTCGTCGTATCAGGAAAATGTGCAAAGTATATTTCCATTATAATAAATTTCAATATAAAAAGCCTTTAAAATGAAGCGTGTTCAGAACATTCATAAAATACTACTACATAAAATTGTAAGAGGCAACCACAATTTAATCGTACATTAATAACTGTGATACAAAATTATTTGCGTTAAAATCATGAGTTTATCAGTTGAAATAACCATTTAAATTTACGCTCGGGACTCGGTACGACTTCAAATGAAATTAGTTCAGGACAAGCAATCTGAACAGTGGACATATTTTAATTAGGTCCTTTCTGAGTTAATGTCTAAGTGACATTTGCAATTAGGTATTTTAACGCCAAATAATAATTTGCAAAGGCAACAAATAGTCTCACAATACGTCCCTTAGAAAGTGAAGATAGAACGATAAATTACATCATATACAATACATTCAAAACTTTATTTCTATTTATAATTAGCGAATACCCTCGTATTTTTCGGGTGCGTCCTTAAGTCCTTATGTCCTACTCAAAATTACAGTCATTCTGTGAATTAAAATTCATTAAAAGTTATCCAGCCATTTTAGCTTGAAGACGTAAATATTATACATAAAAATAAATCATTTTCGAATTTATAATAACAGTTGATAATCGTGTTATTATCATTGTTGCGAAATCGGTTTAGTTTATTATTTTACTCAGCAATGGAGGAACAGATTGATACTTCTTTTTCCATAGAGATGTTTATTGGATAATAATAAGTTACCTTTACGTACATTAAATTCCTCATACAAAAAATATGACATAATAAAAATATGTAAGCCACTTATAAACCAAGTCCTCTGAGGAAACTGTAACACTATATCGAATAAATCTTATCCTTACAAAGGAAGCTTAAATAAAATTAAACTGACCGTTAATTGACAAGGGGCCTGTTGTTCGTCATAATTGCTTCTTGGAGGAAGTAAGTAACACGAGACCGTTCTGTGGTCAGCTACAACTTTTTACACTACTTTAATTTAATGACATGTCTCACCACTTCCTAGAAGATATTTGAGTAAGACCTTTTGAATGTTTGATATTAATGCTTAATATGGAATCGTAGAAACTAATCAATTTTGTAGACAAGATAAGTGGTAACCCAGTGGTAATGCGCTCGCTTGGATAACGGAGTTATGCGGGTTCGAATCCGATTCTCACAAATCTTATATTTTAATGTGCGAATTAACTAACATGATTACAGCTTGTCTTACGGTGAATGAAAACATAGTGAGAAAACTTGTATATCTGAGAGAACCTAGCAAGTTTTCGTAAGACACGTGAAGTCCGCCAGCTCGGCTTGGACAGCGTGGTGGACTATGACTTAATCCACTTCGTACTAAAAGAAGGCCTGTGCCCAGTGAGCAGAGACTTTAAAAAGGGTTGACTACATATATTTCAATAGAACATCTGGAATAAATACTAGATTTGACCCACTTAAAAGGGGGAGTAAGTACTTAAACGCAATACCTTAACTAAACCATCCTTTTTCACAGCTGTGTATTGTAAAAAATATTGACAGAGACCACAACTCTAGCAAATGAAACTTAACAGATTGTTAATCTTTCGCAGTCACCGTTTGTCCTAATTTATTAACAGGTGTCTGCGGCTTCACTCCAAGCGAACATCAAAATTAATAATTATAAAAAAGCCTCATTAACACGCTTAAAAATCCAAGCGATATACAATATGTAAGTGAACGATAATCACTGTAATATCATGTATTTAATTCAAACTATTCTCTTGTTAATTGCTTCAAAGTGTCAAAGTCGATCACTGATTACTTCACCAATGGCACGTCTAACCCCTGCTACACACGTTACGATATATCGTAGCGATAAAACTGCGCAAACTGGTTTGCGTCGATTTATCGATCGTGTGTATGGTAAATCGTTGCAGTTTATCGTTCATCGGTGGCAGTTGCAATTTCTATCCAATAAATCGTTGTCGGTTGCGTTTGCACAGTTTTATCGTCACGTGTGGATGGAGATCGCTCAGTTCGCGCCAGTATTCAAAGTGCTCGCTTGTTGCTATATACTTTCCCGCCGCGTCAATTAAAAAGTATCTACTCCCGCTTTATATAAAAACTAGCCTTTCCCGCGGCTTCGCTTGCGTTCTAAAGTCTGGAAATCAAATTCTTTCGCCCGTCCGCCCATATTCAACGCGATGGTAATTATTTTGTTGCGGAGTTATTTTAAAACTATGATATCTCATAAGATATTCATTGAAATCAAATGATTCCAAGAGCAATTTTAATTAAAATTAAATACTTGTAATGAATATCTTATTTATTTGGATAAGGATTAATATCATGTTTATTACACACCATCGCAAATAATGCATTATCTTAAAACAAATTTTATAACAATAAAAAATGTTATAGCGAGTCAAGCTTAAAAGATAGACATATGCTATTGCGGACTTTTTTTTAGAACTTTTAAAGAGGAACAATTCCGTCATACATAATTTGTGCATAACTTTAACCGTTTACGCAGCGCACGCAACGGAAGCTCTCAAAAGGAATATTTTTCTCCCGTTTTGGCAACATTTTTCATTGGTGCTCCGCTCCTATTGATCATAGCGGGATGTAATATAGCGTATAGTCTTCCTCAATAAACGGACTATCCAACACAATAAGAATTTTTAATTCGGACTAGTAGTTTCTGAGATTAGCGCGTTCAACCAAACAAACAAATAAACAAACTCTTCAGCTTTATAAATAGTGTATATGACTTGCTGTGCAGGAAAGGGTGTCACAACACGTCTCATAAAGAAAAATAAGAAAAAGAAACTCATATCACAAGTTATACTCATAATTTTAAGTAAAACATTCGCCTATACAGAAAATTAATTTGTAATCAAATCAGACGCCATTACAATAAAAAAGTTTCCAGCTATAATAGTATTTTTTTAAATCTCCGTTTAAAGAGCTTAGACGTTAAATATACGACTATGACGCTCTAAAAATATTATATTTTATTTTATTAAAATTTCCATCGTGAACGACATGTTTCTTGCGTGAGCTTCTACGGAGAACTGACGATCGACGTCGATATCGGAGGCGTGTGGAGACACTATGAACGTTCGATTTATCTGCACAGTTTGAAATCGCTACGATATATCGTTACGTGTGTAGCGGGGGAATGGAAAAGACATAAAAGAGATTTAAAAATTAGATTGTATTAATTGAATCTCACTATTCTGGACAAAGTGACAAAGTCATTATCGGCATCGTCAAAGGAAAACTACAATAGCACTACACTCCACAGTAGCAGTTACCTTGCATTCTATAGATATATAAATATTAAATATGTATGTATCATATTCGTACATATAGACATTACCCAAACGGATGTAACCATTTGAGACGTCTGTCCAATTAACCAACACACAGTGTATCAAAGCGTAATCGATGTGTTTTATTGAACCGCGAAGCCAAGATTATTTTTGTTTCTGCTTCTTTGTAAGAACGATTTGAAGAATTCTTATCTTAAACTCTGTATTTTCTTTGATTAAATTCATTGAATTACTTTGTGTAGCTATTACTTTCTGTTATTTTATTATTAAAGTTAAGTATAGCGTACTCAGATTATGTATTGCAAAAAACACTGTTCCAATATTTCGTACGAATATATTTAAGTTATACGAATATAAACAGCACTCTCACTAAAAATAAAAGGATAGGCGTCGGCAAGATCTTATCACTGATCTGACGTATCAAAGATGTCCTCAGGCAATTTATATTTGGAAAGATTTTTTTTATCTTGTTTGAAAAAACTTGTGAAATAGGAATAAAAATTCTCTCATATAATACTGGTCAGAAGTCTAGCATCGAAATTGCATCAAAATTGTTTTAGCGATTTATTCTCCCAAAATCAACTTTATAGGCATACATTTTACCTCGTACGGTATGTATTTTATATAATGTAAAATAAAGCGTTTGCATATTTCAATAACTTAATTCAATCATGAGATTATGTTATGAGGGTCAAGTAGTACAATCGCGTTGATTTAATAAAAAAAAATAAGGACGCGCTAAACGAGTCAAGTGGAACGACTTCTAAACTATATATTATTTTATTTGTTTTACTTTATGTATATTGTATATAAGTGCAGGAAATACTTGAATTAACAAGTGATACTTGAATTTTCAACCGACTCCAAAAATGGAAAAGGTTCTCAATTTGACTGTACTTTTTTCAGGCTTAATATATTAGATATATGAGGATTTTATTATTAAGCTTAACATAAAAAAAATCTACTACAAATACATAACATTTTTTATTTTTATAGCAGTACAAGTAAATAAGAAATATTGTAAGGCTATGACCAAAAGCCTTTCGATTCAAATAAAGTCGAAGCTTTAGTATCTTCGATATAGTATAGAGTTGCTGTCTTTAAGAATTTGCACAAAAGTACCTCGCTTTTAATTCATTTTCAAATTTTAGACTAATGTAATGAACGAACCATTTGCCTAATTGCCTTCGTTTTTTGTTCCAAGTACCTTAAATTGTAACAGTAATCTGTTAAGTCCTCTACTAAAAGACCGTGTCAGTATTTTTGCGAGTTTACATTTTCTTTTCAGGTTGAGAGATATGATTTTTCAGTTTTTGTATTGTATTAGAACATAAATATTTCTAATAAGTATAGGACAATAAGTGTTAAAATAGTAAACTTTGCTTCTAAAAAACTATAATTATATACGGTAAAAAAAGTTATTCTTTACCCTACGTTTTCCCTTTTTCGAGGTGAAAATGTTTGACATTTAAACCTATTCAGTACAAATATAGCACAGGTAAGTTAGCAAAATTTTTACTTTTATCGCCTTTGTTGCGAAACCTTTTACGGGGGTGAAAATTAACCCATGTCACTCTTGACAAATTTTTCCCTCAAGAAACCACTAAGGGTATAACTTATTCATTAAAATAAGAATCATGACATGACATGATATCACATTTCATATATATAAATAATATTGTATTCAGCCCTTTTTAGAGTCCCTCTGCTGGACCAAGCCTCCCTTCAATACGAGGTAGATCACGCTATAGTCCACCAAGTTGACCAAGTGCGGATTGGCGGACTTCACACGTTAGAAATGATTCGCACATAAAAATATCAGAAGTACGCGGATTTGAACCCGCATCACTCGGTTTTCCAAGCGAGTGCGTTACTATGCACTACCACTGTTTTCCTAGGCTACCACTGTGTTGATATATCTATTGCATGTTCTAAAAAACACAACTTCGTAAAAACAAACTGAAAAGGGAACAAGTTAGCGAAGGCAAATAGTATTTTGTAGTCGGAGACTTACGTAAGTGTTTTATCCTTCCCTAGATACATGAATGTATGTACAGCTATATGCAGTGGAAATTATACATATACAATATACATATATATACACACTTACACAACCATAATTATTTTTCTAAAATAAAAGTAGCTTAAACTTCCTATAAATTAGACATCTACCAGTGTAAATCCCATCTAAATCGATCCAGCCGTTTCGGAGATTAGTGGGAACAATCAGACAGACAAAAAATTGCATCTACTTTCATATATAGTAAAAAGTTGTTATTTTAACATTATAAATAGACGATTCATTTTTTATCTGTTTAATAAAAATATTAGTAATTCAAAATATAAATATGACAAATGACATATGCATTATTTGTAAGAAATATTTTATAACGGGATTATTAAGTTACTTTAACTAGTTCATTTGAACTTACTTAGTTTCATTAACCTTATGTGGCCAATTAGCAATAAAGACACAGATGGTCTTCCGGTGGAAAGAAAGCGCACTTTACATTTCTCCTGACGTAATTGGTATACTGCTTAGGGCTAATATTTGAGTTTTTAATTGACAACAAAATTACTATTAGGTATAAATTACAAAAACATGTTATTTAAGTTATCATTGTTTTTAAGAAAGTAAAGGAAAGATTATGTTTTAATAAAATGTATGTACATACAGTAAATAATATTTACATATTTTTATTATACTTCTTAAAAAAATAATTTATAATTAATGATATCAGTACTAACCTACATGTACAATAAAATTGAAGTGTCTGTTTTTAATTTTAAACAAACAGCTTTTCACTGCATGCATATGAAATTATATATTATAAGGTAGTTACGTATTTAAAATTTTTGTCTGTCTGTCTGTCTGTTTGTTTGG
The DNA here is from genome assembly GCA_951802675.2 of Boloria euphrosyne. Lineage (NCBI taxonomy): Eukaryota > Metazoa > Arthropoda > Insecta > Lepidoptera > Nymphalidae > Boloria > Boloria euphrosyne. The sequence continues at coordinate 9,651,918 of OX637877.1, forward strand.
CTCGTTTGGCTCAGTGGGTAGTGACCCTACTTTCTGCCCAAGCGGTCGCGGGTTCGAGTCCCGCTGGTGGCATTCATTTGCTAATCACGAATGTTTGTACTCCAGTCATGGGTGTTTATATTTATAATATGTAAGTATGTATTTAAAATTTATATAATATGTATTATATCAGGTATCTGGTATCCGCAACACAAGCACGTTAAGTAGCTTACTGCGGAACTAGATGGCGCTGTTGTAATAATGTCCTAACATATTAAATTTGTTCTACATATTAAAAAATAATCTATAAAAAGACTGGACCGATTTTAACGGGACTTTAATTTTATGTTATAAGCAGTAACTTAGGTTTCTTTTATTTTATTTGAAGAATACAAAAACCGTTCAATTTATGTTTAGGGTTTGCTAGTTTTTAACTAAAAGTACAGCAAAATGTAAAATGAGCAAACGATTAATCGAAGATTAACACGAAAATCCATCTGTATAATCAAAGTTTATTCAACATATTTACAATCTCTGAAAGTCGATATCTTGATTAAACGACTGAAGCAAACTTTTCGTCAGTGATCGTCGTATAATGAACTAAAACTTTCAATCAAAGCAATTATAAACCTTATTAAAGTGACTTTCATTGTAGTTAATTACTTTGTTTAAATTAAAACCATTGTCTAATCTAATCTATTTTAATATATAAAAATCTCGTGTCACAATGTTTGTTATCGAGTTCCTCCGAAACGGCTTGACTGATTTTTATGATTTTTTGTGTATATTTGGTAGGTCTGAAAATAGGTTATTATTATAGGCTATTTTTTATTCCCCTAGGTGATAGGGGTAGCCCTCCCCAGATTTTTATTTTTTATTTTTAGACCAAGTTTTTATTTTTTGTTTTGGCATCAAAAATACTTATAAACCTAGATTTTCAATCTTCTACCACCATTCTTTTTTTAATAGAAAGTAGAACACAGGCGAAGCCGCGGAAATAGCTAGTAACTATATGAAGTAAATCTAATTGTGTTGATGGCACAAATAATTCATTCTTCAAAGAGGCAATAATAATATGAGATTGACATGTATAATAAATAAGTAATGAGGGCATTATGTACATAATATACATACATATGTATGTAGGCTACGTTCGTAGCAGCGAAGTCGTAAGCAAGCGAAGTTAAAACGGATTCTTAGTACTGCGTGAAACACCGAAGAAATATGAAAATAAGTAATAGTTAATTTTATATTCTTGCAAAGTCTAATATCAGAGGATGTTCGTAGCTATGTAAGATTCCTTTAAACCAAATCTGATTGGAACTCGAATGTAACCTGTGATCATCGCCCAACTTTATAAGATAGTCATCATAGTAAATCGAAAGTATAAAAACGAAACCTTGTTAATATGTGTGTATACTCTATGATGTTAAAACAACTGATTTCGATCCGATACCGATAATATAATAATAATAATAATAAAGCCTTTTTATTCGGATAATAGTCTTACAGTTTGTTTCTTACACTAGCGCACTTTTATATTAACATTTTTTTTTCCGATCGGTTTCCGATACCGATACCGATTTATCAATAAAATTTGTCTGTATTAATATTATAAATCCTAATTAGCACGTAAAGGACCCAAGCACTAAAGACTTAGTTAAGCCAAAGTAAGTCATTATTTTGCAATATATTATTCATATTCAACCTGTCCCTTTGTATTAGCAGTCAGCGCCAAGGAATTCTCGATCAACGCACTGTATGAGTCATGCTTGTGGGTCATAATCGGACTGATGGCTTTAATAAATCTTATTAGATACGCAAAGTGGCTCTATAAAGGCGTATTAAAGACCACGCTATATCGAGTGTATGTTGATAGGTTTAACCTAGGTCACATAATTTTATAATATATTCCATCTGTAATGAAAATATGTATGTAACTAGGTCTAAGCTTAGGTATTCCTTGACAATTTTTATGCCCTTAAGTTCCCTATGCGAGAAAAATTTTAAATTTTATTTGGGAAAATCTCTCTAAGCATTAGACCTTAGAATTTCCAAACAATAAAAAAATAGATAGTATCAGCTATATCTTTTCAAGTCGATTAATTATGTTAGGTGGGAGTAATTACAGAGACTGCTGGATGAAAAAATGAGTTTATTAACCACTTGTGTGTTTTATTAGAACCGTTATTATATAATTGTATTCTTCATTATTTATTTAACCTTTTTATCAAATATGTAGACAGTAGAATCTATAATTTGAACCCAATTTCAGTTAGCAAATATGTATATTACATATAAACTCGCAAAGTTTTATGATTTATGGCTGTTAATGCCTAATCGCAAAGCTATTTTAAATAGTTCTGCCATGTCATGCATGCGGCAAATTTGAAATGGTACAACTAAATATTACCGAAATATTATGTACCTATGTAGAATATTACCTATGTTTAAATTTTGTGTGAAGAAGATTTAGTTGTGTAATATAGCTGATATTGTAATACAATTAGTTACTTAATTTAATTAAAATTTATATCAAGTAAGGTCATTTAACACTGTTGTCTGTCTCTCTCTTACAAATATTAGAAAAATAAAAATCGTTTTAAATTATTTAATAGTTTCAAATTATGAACTTCGTTTTCATCTATTTTTTATATATATTCTATATATTATGTATAATTGTATTTATTTAGGATTTAAGTTAAAAATATAAATTATTTTATCATAAAACAAAAAATTTGATATAAAAATTTAACTAAAAACATACACTTTTAAAACACGAACTCGCCTAACAAGTTCTTTACTTGGCGTCTACCAAGTGGACTAGAAAGGCGTTCGCTGGCGTTTCTACAAAAGTGCACTCGAAATAAATAAACAAAAAACAGTTTGAACATAAGCTAAGTTTAATTGGAGCTACATAAAAGTTACTTTTTCTTAACATTTTACTGTAAAACAACTTAAAAAAGTAGCAACAAAACTATAACTTATTAAAAGTTTTAAAGTTTACCTCTGAAAGGTCGGAATCTCCTAGAAGTTTTTCAGTGATAGTAGGCTTCCTTTCGGCTAAGGCGGAGCCTACTAATACCACTAATAACATCACTTTAAGTCCCATTGTAATAAACTTTACTTCACTACCACTACACTCGCGTAAATCGTCTAAGAAGACGCGCGGAGGGTTTCAACGCGCGGCGATAAATGCCGTACACGCGGGAGGCTACACGTTGACGCAGTCTCTATCCTGCTCACGCAGTGTAGTTTTTTGTAGAGTTGGTCATCAAATTCACCGGTCACTGGTCATTCAAAAATAACGACTATTGAGAAGGTCGCTAACTGATTTTAAGGTTAATGTCAAGTAATATATAAAAGCTTATTTTCAAAGCTTAGTCTACGTTTGCTCTTATTGTGTCTCTCGTGGTTATGGAACCAGGCTTATTCTAAATAACTTATTCGTAAGCTTTTTTCTTTATTAATTGTAATTCTGAGCATTCTGAGCATGAGATTTCATAGCATATCGGATGGATAAAAGTAAATTTTAATTCGCCCCATTCTGTGTACAATAAGGTTTCCTATTATAATAAAAATACCTTTACAAAACAAAATATATAATTAGAAATTGTTACATAGCACGCATTATGTATATATTTCGTAACAAAACAGTATCGCCTTTTTATATGAAAAACAAGAAAGAATCCGAGAATAATAGATTGGGGAAGCATTTCTTCCGACGATAGCAATACAATCAGTTCTCATCACGTTTATCACAACCACAATGGTATCGTCAGGTAAAAATTGGGAATGCTTTGTAAAAACAACGCGGTTGTATGCGAGTGTGGGTCGCGCATCTTAAACAGGTACATATTTCCTGTGGTGCCTCGTGTCAACCGCTTTTGTTTGGGGTTTGCAAATCCTGAGTATCATACGCATTGATTTACTAAGTGTTGGATCTACGTAATTACTTTAATTTAATTTCTATTAATTATTAATCTTGTGAACATACTCTTTAAACTTTTTTTTTATAACTTCAATATAAAACGTTGTATGTAGATGAAATTTTATATTATGAAATAATTGTTATCTACGTACGTACATATATTACATACATACAAACATACTGTATATCATTCAAATCAAATCAAATCAAATCAATCAAAGGAGCTCTAGTCTGATCAATAAACATATTTTGGAAACACTCTTTTTTATATATAGATAGCTTAAAAAATACATATACCTCCGGCTACCAGTAGTGATGTGGCATACCGCGTAAATATTAAAAACATTAGATTTCTATTGTCTATCCTAATTTTCGGTAAACACGTACGCATGATACGTTGGAATTGACTACATAACAGCATTCATTTACATTCTTCCTTACATTGTTGTTTTAAAGCAACAATATATTTACTTGAACAGACAACACGTGTAGTCGAGTTAACTGCGTATTTTGTAATCGCATATTTTTTAATGTATGTATTATTAATTAAATTAAATTATTATTATTAAATTTATTAACTTTAATACGGCCCTCCTCGCAATACGCGGAGGAGCAAGCCATAGTACACCAAGCTGGCCAAGTGCGGGTTGGCGGTCTCAATTCTGGAATTTATTCTAAAATGATAAACAAATGTCTAACAATGAAGGAAAATATGCTGAGAGTCGAAAGAATACTACTCGGGATTCAAACCCGCTTTACTGAGATTTGAACACGTTACCACTGGGCTGGCTTATTTGTATTGTATTTTGCTTATGTATATATTAATTTATATACTGTAATTGTGTAGACGTATAATATATTTATGCAGAACTTTGGCTTCTAAATTACGTAAATATCCTCCCATAATATGTCATTAGAGCTACCACATGGCCTCACGAATTACTGTTTAAATTTCTACAAGCATACCTTCAGTTAATTCTAACCGACTTCCAAAAAGGTGAGGTTAAGTGTTGGTATTTTTCTTTTTTACGTGCGTTTATCGACAACATCGATTTGGTGTATTTCATTATTTAATATGATGATGTAATATGAAACGAATATGAAGCCAATCTCCTAATCCCGTCAGGATTAGAATATAGGTGACGGAATACCTTAAAAAATCGGAGTATATTGATTGTAATGCGAAATATTTGTCAATCTCTAATAAGTTTAGTCTATTTGATTTAACGTGATTAGTTTAGTTAGATTATAGTTGTTTTGATTCTTTTTTGAATTAGATCTTATTCATTTAATAAAAAAAAACAATTTATTCTTACTTTGAATATTCAAGTTTAATTTAAACAATCTGCCAACAATTTTAAAATTTACGCAATTATTTAATAGTAATACGCTTATTCTAAGGCTTTGTAGCAAACATGATCACGGGAGAGACTAAGGCTTCTTTAAATTCATCATACGTACTTCAGTAAGCAAGGTCAAATTCAACTAGTAACTTATAATAAAAAAAGAAAGACAGTGATCCCAATGGTAACGCGCTCGAGTTCATATTCGGTTCTCACCTCGAATATTTGTCTTACGGTAAAGAAAAACATCGTGAGCAAACCTGCATGTCTGAGAAAAACTAGCAATTTTTGGAAAGAGATGTGTTGTCTGCCAACCCGCACTTGGCTAGCATGGTGGCCTATGGCTTGATCTCCCTAATATTGAAGGGAGGCACATGTCCAGCAGTGGGACGTTAAAAAGGGCTGAATTCATAGTAAAAAGCAATTTTTAAATCAATATGTCTGTGTCCTGAACAAGGCGACACCCTCGGTAGTCATTAACTATAAAGCCTGCAACGCCATCAATTATACATGCATTCAGGATGACGGTCCGACGACAAAATATATGAGGCTTTATTTAAGTCTCAAGAGCGAAAATAAGTGCTCGACATATAACATTTTATGTGAAAATTTGTAAAACGTGAAAAATGAGATTTTGTATATAAAAATTTCCATACCAATACTATAAAAATATATTATATGTATATCGAAATTGTGATCTCATATTATATTCAAATTTACGGGCGAGCTACGACTGAGGTTATTACCCAAGTACATGGTTTTGCGTTAGTAATAATATATCCAGATGATATTTTGGTAAGAGTGGTTCTATTTCTATGATTTATCTGTTGTATAGTTTCTAAATAAGAAATTTAATAATTTAATCCTCGATTAAGTATTTTTATTAAATATTTATGCAGTAAACTACATAATAAGAAAATTAATAATATGACAGACGCGATAGAAAGCAAAATACAAAAGAAGAGTGTGAAAAAAAAACTTAATAAAATTGGATGAAATAAATAGTGTTTTTATTAAACTTACTATTTTTTATGGTAACCAATAAACCAGCCGAGGTAACCTTGATATGCCCCGGATAAAACCGGTTCATATGGGTTAACTGAAAAAATTCTCGAACAAAATATTTTTAAATATTTTCAAGCGTTTTCAGAGAATTCGGAGTTTTTAAGTAAAATAGTTACTTTTGTACTTTTCAAAATTCGATTTCGAGCTTTTCTCTGCCGGAACATTATATCATTCCCACAAGATAACACGGCAAACGTATATACTGAAGACCCGAGCGAAGCGAGAGTGAATCGGCTAGTATTTTTCATAGGTAATTAAAAATTGCTTAGTATATTTATTTATATTATTTTGTTAAAATATATTAATACGAATACATAAGTATAAAATAATCCTAATGAAATAGTTCCGAAGTTACTCTAGCATTCATAAGTGGTTTAGTATATAACTAGTTAAAATTCTTAGAACTATAACATTTCATACTTCTAAAAACACAGCAAATTGAAGTGTTCTCGGGCATCTTGATATTGTAACTTAATGCAAATATCGGGCTTACAGGCTTTAAGATTCAAATCACAATCTGTTTGAGTATTAGTTTGCCTTTCTGTGTCACTAAAATTACAAGCTAATGTCAGTTGAAAGCTTTGAAGGATAATTTCATACTTTAAAATATATCACTATTAAAAATGCAACCGTAGTTCGGTTAAAAATAAGACACTTGAAGAGAATTTACTTCATTTTATTTTTTTACAGTTAAAAACTATACTAATATACTTAACGCGTACCTCTACTGTTCAGTTATTTTTAAAAATGCAGTTTATTATACAAGATCCCTGAGGATACTCAAGAAAAATATGTAATATACATTGTGCTGAATTTAACAGTATCGGATTTTCGTTAAGTTACGCTTACCTAAAAAATAATACTTATGTTTAGTTCTAAATGTATTTCTTAGTAATAAAAGTAAGGTTAAATTGTTTGATCTTGATATCAGATTGTAGATAACTTTAAGCACATACATATTATAAGATATATGTTTGTGTTTAAAGTTATCCCATGACAGGATAACATCATTTGTGTTCATCGCATAAACGAATGTCCGCTGGCACAGCAAGTAGAGTTACTACAAACTGAGATAAACGTGTCGTCGAAAAAAGTTCTTTTAAGCTTATTTAAATGTATACATTAAAACATCAATCAATTAGAACAGGTATTAATCAATTATCCGTTATATCAAATGCTTTTAATAGAGCATTAAACATACTTGTCCTTTGGGGATAACATTATAAATAAGCTCTCACAGTATTAGTTATATGGCAAGCTTACACCACACGTTTGTGTACTTATTAGCTTGTCTCTGCACATAACATGATACGATTTTGAATAATCAGTTTGCGAGAAATTGCGTCTGCTTTGTATGTAAAATAACATTATAATTATTATTTTGGTACAATATATTACAGTACCTATTCGTTTAGTGGTTGAAATTGAAACTATAATAATTATTTTCCAAAAAAAATATTGATATCATTAGGAGTAAAGTACGTCTATAGAAACCATTATTAAGTACTGAATACCACAAATTATTTTAAAGAACTGTATAATTCTATATAGTTTTTGAAGACTTTAAACCAACCAACTGTAATGATAAGAACTGTTTCAATGTATACGATTAAACAATTAAGAAAAATTCAATACCTTTATCAGTTTGTAAAATGAAAAACTAAAGTTTTACAATAGTCTGTTCGAAGTGCGAAATTTCATTTTATAAGATTTTCCTTTAACAACTTGATTTTTGCATTCTGTGATCTGGATAAAGATACAGATGACATGAACTAGTACAATCGCTAGTGCTATTTCCATAGATTTTCCTAATATAAACTTCAGAAAATAATTAATTACCAGCACTGTCAATTGTGTTTCTTTATTTATTATAATTTTTTACGCGATTAATGTTAGGCTTGTTGTGTGAATATTTGTAGGATAAAAGTAGGAAGAAGCATTTTTTGATGTTATGATTCTATTGACGTGTTATAAAAAATGAAAATTATAAACAACAGTAAAGTAGTTAGTAAGTTTTAACATCACGCTAGCCAGGTTTGAAATAATATAAATATTTACTTAAAAATTGACAAGAATACCATATTTTGTTACAATCTTCTAATCAATTCTAGTTTTCACTAAAGCGTTTCGTGTAAACTAGTTTTGACTAGTTAAAACGCATTGTAACTGAGAACGGGTTTTAACTGTAACATATATACGTATAATAATATATATTTTTTTATAACGTAAATGGCTTGAGTTTGCTTTTACAGACGCAATACATTTTGCCAGTGTCGCGTTTTTTGAGAATAATATATTTATTGATTAAAAATTATATAAGGATACAAGCTACCACCATTTTGAACGTCATATATTCTCCTACTGTTGTTCTAACGTCAAAAAAAAGAGCAAGCTTATCACACTTAAACCTCTCTTAAATTTTACTAAGACTAGCGAGAGCTGTTACAAATGTAGCTGATAGAAATGAAAACATTTTCCGAAAGTGATATATATATATATATATATGCCTACATATGATTATGTCGCTGTTTGACGTCTGTCGTTTCTGCCGAAAAGCAAGGGGTGATAGAGAGCCCTCAGACAGGAGTAATTGTCGAGGACTGTATATATTCATATGTATCTTCCTTTATTTTGATATAATGGATGTCAGTTAGAAGGGAAACTAGGGACGATGAATAAAGTAGTAATATGTAAGCTGGATGTACATATTACGTATAAGTCAACGAGTCTAATACACGAGGAGCGAAAATCATTTAGCAATGTCATAAATGTGAGAGAGTGAAAAATGATCCAAATACTTAGCAATGTTGGAAAATTAGCGAAAAATATAAAAAAATTTATTCATATAAAATATGTAATTGTTTGTTTCTATAACGACAAATCTCTAAATGATTTGCTTTGAAGTTTTAATACATAATACATGTATTTTTACATGGAGGTTTTTACTTTTGATAATATTATCCTGAATATCACTGCTGTTCATCAATCTACGCTATTCAACCCTTTGGAAAATTGAGTGTTTGCGAGCATGTAATATTCTCCTTATCATTTCTTAGATAATTAAAGTGTGAGAAATAGTTTGTAGGTAGCAAAAAAAATATATAATTAGAACTCTCTTTCACTTATTCAAAAGAACGATTGACTTGAGGTTGACTTATTGATTAAAATATCGTGTTTCAATTTAAACAAAACGGGCCACTCAGTCGAGAATACTAAGCAGGGAGTTAGGCCGTCTATATAAATTTGAAGAATATAAAACAATGGCTAAATACATTTTTCTGGTCACGGCAATTTTTGTGGGCATGACCAGAATAATTACGTCAAATTAATTTTAAAGGTATTATATTATGAACAATAGTAACTGCTTAATATAATGCTAACAAATTTTCCTGTACATAATTATTTCATACTTCGACTTTAACAATACAAACAGTATTCAGTTCAATTTAACTGGCTTTTAACATAAGTTAGCTGTTAACATTCTTATAAATAAGTACTTCTAACCAATTTGAAACGTAAGTTAGTTGTTGCGTAAGCTTGTTTTTATAACATGATTAATATTATAATTGAAATAAGTAGAGTTAAATTATAAAACATTAAGCAATTCGAAGATTTCATCAATAAACATAAGTGGAGATAGTATGTCCTTGTTACATATCATAAAATCCGACGTTATTATTTTTATCTGACCTACTAACTACTACTTATACGTTTGGTTATAATAGATAATAGTAATAATTAGAGACTCACCCTCTCGGCTCGGGTTCATACTTCATACCCGATGAGAGATGACATATTTTTCCGAAGTAAAAAGTATCCTGACTCGGGCCAGTAAATGTTAACTCGGATAAACATCTATCGTCATACCCTTCATAATCTTGTGATACAGAAACACAAATAGACAAAAATTCTAAAGAGCATTGATTCGGCCTCCGTATCGATAATAATGACAATTTCAATAAGATGTTCTAAAATATATGTAATACATGTATAGAATATAGATTAGATTCATCTTTTTAATAGGTATAAGTTCTTGTATGTTTAGATTACCAGTAATTTTGTCAGCGTGAATACAAGCGGCAAAAACAGCTCACCTTTTTAATTTATTTTATTTAGAATTTTTTTGAATTGCTAAATAATTATAATTTTCTTATAGTTCCGAGTACTAGCTAAATTAATTTTACTAAATATCAGCCAACAGTTTAGTTAGCAGTATGCTTTAAAGATTGATGGGCTATTGTTATGGGGGTCTAAGTCTAGACGAGAGGGCGAGTCGCTTGTTTATCATAAGCTACAATAAAAAAAAATATAATATATGAATTTTATGCTTATATAAGTATATTTATTTTTTGTATGGAAATATTTCCATTGTACCATTTTTTATCTGTTCATAAAAAATGTTAGCATTTTATTTATATCATAACAATATCGGATTCTAGACCGTTAATTAGGTACGCATGGTGACAGCGACATGATCTAATGAAAATGTAAAGGCACAATTTGGCAAGAATTCTGCTGCTTATTTAGGTTAACATGACATTAGGTTATGCATAATAAAGTTGTTAGAGAGTTCGAAGCACTGGCTTCAGGCCAGAATGCTTAACGATAAATGTTGCACGAAAAATTTGCTTAGAATGTGTATTTCATCGCTGAGATATCAGATAATTCGAAGTACCTATGGAAATCGGTATCAGGAATCAATATAGAAAATTTACAAAAATTATGGATGAACAACTAACATACACAATGGCTCTGCGTTATCAGTGGCTTTACTGATAAATATCTAGTAATATGCTCTATTATATTCACTAATATACTCGTAGTTGTATTCAATTACATAAAATTACATAAAATAACAGCTGTAATTGAAGTTTGTGTAAATAATATTACTATCATAAATCTTTCTGTTAGTATTTATTACTTTGATTTTTTTATTAATAATCATTAATATACAGGTATTTTATGAAATCAAAGGACGATATCTTTATGTTCCGACATTTCATATTCACCTGAAACCATACCAGCGGTAAATTATATTCTTCTAGAGGCTCTTGTTCACAAAAGCTTTAGACGCCAATAGTAATACTTTCTATTTGATTCCAATATATCGAGAAGAATAAGGTACTTATGATCAAAAAGATAGGTAAAGGGAAAAATATCTATTTGATTCAATATTTTGTGATGTCTCATATCGCATTTCTTTAGGTCTTGTTTATTGATATTACTCTAAATTATATTACTTTTAACGAGATATTTAATTATTTGCAAAATCCTAAATTCCAGTCCAAACTGCTGATGTACCATTGATTTTTATACATGAATATATATTGTTCACCTCCCAATAATCCCATATTTCATCACATGGACTAATTACCTGTAGGTAACACACGTCTTTCGAAAACTTATAACGTCCTATAAATATTTATAATACATAACTAATTGAATTATTTATTACGCAAACACGTCGTGCGTACGTCATCAAATTTAACTTTACAAGCATCTAGGGATGCCCACAAACAAAGTGAGGACATGTCGCTAGTTTACCATAAAAACAAACTGAATAGCGAAAATACATTCAGTCGGAGATAAATAGTCCCGTTTGGACTGTTTATGACTGGATTTAACAAACTTTCCCATGAATATTAATCTGTGGTCAGCAATTTTGTGCCACGCGCAAAATATAATGAAGTCATGGCAACTGATATTGGAGCACGGTAACTAATATGTGGAACTAGTGTCGTTTAACTACAGAATTGGCCCGGATGGACGCCAGCGGCAAAGTTGATAGTTGTTGAACCGAAATCAATTTGTTTTAATAGGAAAATGTTTCACAGCAAGTTGAGTGAAATGAAATTTGATTTTATAATTCGTAGATAAATTCAAAAAATATATGAGTTGTCTCATTAGAATTTAAAAAACCTAAACAAAACATAAAAAAAAATACACATTTATAAAAAAGTACATAGCTACTCTGAAATTACATTTGTGTACATTCTCTACTCTACATTTTAACTTAAAATTTGGCTTCAAGTTTAAATTACCCTGCTCTTGTTTGACTTAATATGTTGCTGCAAAAATTACAGAGCTGTGGCGAAAGGGTGGACACACCGCAAACCAATTTGACGGGGACCTTATGTAATTCGGCTCAATTAGGAAAAATAACTTAATTTTGTACTTATGTGACGATGGTATCCTCGATCCATACAGTATTGTTTGTTTGGTATACCAAGGATAAAAAGAGACTATTTATTCTTGATTGTAAAAATGTAGCTTAAAATAAAATGTCCTTACACAAAAAATGTTTAAAAAGTATATTATTTTATAAAATGTACCTCGTAACTAAATATTTAATTTGGCTTTCCAATATAAGATAAATATAATATCGTCACAATCATTTAGCGATGTAAAATTAAGAATATTATACAATATCCATTTTTAACCTTTTAACAAACAACTTTCTCTTTTCTCACTTTTTTATCAACCATCCCCGTCACAATAATTGTTTTCTTAATACCTCATATTTTATTAATACTAAAATTCATAGTTTTTATCATTAATTCCTTTTTTATGTTAATTAATGTCATAAAAATCAACAAAATCATATAAATGAAATAATAAGTGGTGTCGTTAACACTCAAAGCATATTTATTACATCCTTTCCTACCTTCTTCTTTAGGCGATAATAAGCAAGTCATGCCTAGCTTACAAGCCAGTTGCTGATTACAATCAAGCATCCCTTCCGGTTTTCCACCCTAATAAAAAAACACCCCAATTAAAATGCTATTTTATCAAATATGATATAGTAAATCAATACACGATTTGTGTCTATTAGGGTCTAATACCAATACTATTCTATTCAGCCCTTTTTAACGTCCCACTGCTGGGGCGGGTCTTCCTTTTATACGAGGAGATATCTAAGAGATAATCAGACTATAGTCAACCACGCTGCCCATGTGCGGGTTGACAGACTTTACATGTCTTTCGAAAACTTGCTAGGTCCTCTCAGACATGCAAGTTTCCTCACGATGTTTTCCTTCACTTCGCCGTAATACAAGTGGTAATCACGTTAGGATGATTTGCACATGAAAATATCAGAAGTGCGACGCCCGGATTTGAACCCGCATCACTCGGTTAACCAAGCAAGCGCGTTACCACTGAGCTACCATTGCATTACTATGATATCATTATTATTCTTATTTTTTTGTACAACATGAGCTTTGTGTGTTGAATAAGCCAATAAACTATGTGTGAAATGTTACCCTTTTTTATTTGCGAGATGAAAGCCTGACAGAGGACGACGGACGCCGAACAATGTGGCATCTAATAGGATTTTGTACAGCTGTATAAAATCTATGGGCAACTCCAGACTATGCCAAAGTCAATTTGTCTAGTTATATTGGCTGGAATTCTGTTGTTGCACTCTACGACTTATTTATGTATTCATTAACTAGTAACTCGCCCTCGCTCCGCTCGGGCTCGTCGCCAGTGAAGCCGCGGATTCCTCTAGTAAATGTATGCAAAAACTTGACAAATTATATACTCAAACCTTCTTCGAGAACCACTCTATCCATTGGTGAAAATCGGTGCAGTAGTTTTTGAGTTTATCGCGAACAGACAGACAGATTTATTAAAAAAAAGTTACGTTGCCAAATATTGTTACATAGAATCAAAATATTGTTAGGTAAAGTAAATTAAGATATTATTTCAATTTTATAAAATCTGTAGACTAGTTTAGTTTAACTTAGTTTTGTTGGTCTTAAGTTAGGATAAATTCTTTTCTGGCTAACTTATGGAAAGTAGTTTCAAATAAATGTGTGTCGCTTATACAAAAGCCAAAAATATACGAGTATCTTTACCATCTAGATAACACGGATAGTCTCAATAAATTGCCGCCAGTGAGGTGTGCTGAAGACAGGAACTATCGCGTTGCCTTAACAAGGGTTGCCTATAGCAAAGTATTTTCTCGATTATATTTTAAGGTTGGATTGAAGAGTTCAGCACTTTATTTTGATTTTTAAGAAGTATGTTTTTTAAATATAAATAATGATAGTTAAAGTAGAAATGGTTTTATTTTCAACAATCTTTCTACACAGAGGGTTCCCAATTCGGTTGTTTTTTTGTTATTATATTAGAATTGCGTTTAAAACAATATCAATGCAGTTTTGGCGCTTTTCTCTTTTGGATTGAGTTATTGTTGAATTATTAGTAAATTTTGTATATATTTTTTTGGTTTCTTCTTATTATATATGAATTAACTCTAGTCTCTTTACTCCGACGGTTCTTTTTTACAACTTGGAACTAAAATGTAGATACGAGATACTCAGGTACCTTATAAGATATTCTATTTTGTAATCATTACAAATAAATTTATATATTGATGTTAAGGATAAAACCATTGATATTAATTTTATATACTAAGCATTTAAATCTTAATTAATTTTATTATAATACATAACACACACTGGCATCAATTACGGACAAGTGAAAGTTCTGTTATAAAATAAATAAGCCTTATTATTTTTAATTACCTTGTCTTTCTTAAATAAAATTGATAATTTTTTAATGCTATTGAGGCAATGAAATTTCCATCAATTCCATAGCAGTATTGAATTAAGTTAGTAGTTAACTTATTACTTATACTTTTTTAACTTTAACTTTTTATAAACCTTAACCCTTTACCTAATGTTTTTTGGTTTGGTATCAACTATTGTTTGTAGAAGTAGTAATATTCATGGTTGTTGTGGACAGTATCTGAAGACCTTCCATCAGGGCAACATGGTTGAGTGATTAAGCGATCCTACGACGCCTATTAAGACGGACTTAAAAATACCTTATTTAAGTTTCTCCGTCTGGAGTCTCTTGAAGGATATGAAAATCATTTAATAATAAAAAAGGCAAAACAAACGGCATAAATAGCATGGTATCTTTTTTAAAAATTACACATTTAAAAAAATAATAAACACGTTAGAATTGGATAAGTAGTTTCAGAGTTCATCGCGGACCAACATCGTGACACTTTATCCTTTCGTATAATTAAGACAATAATTTTTTACTTAAGTAAAACGCGTTACGTTTGTAAAATTTTACATTTTACTTTGTACTTAAACTTTGTTAGTCTCAAAACTGTAGTGTAGTCGATCGTATAAGCGTAAAAAGCTAACCGATTTTCCTTTTGACGTGCCTCTCGATCAAAGGCCGCTCGGTGAAGCGACGGCAAAATTCGTTTTTGCCTCATAAAATTCATTATATGACCCTATGTAAATTAGGTCTTGTTTTGTCGTTATTTACTTAAATATAGGTATTTTAAAGATATTTCTTATCCCTTACACGCCTTTTTTTAAAAAAAGGAATACCTTTTTAGTTTTTTGTTACAAAATATTGAGTTTGGCAGTTTTAGACAGCAGACATCAATATTTCAATAGAATTTGGCAAAAAAAGATGCAAATGAAGGTATACCGTCGCTAAACCGTTTATACTTATCGTAATCTAGAAGACCCTCGAGAGAAGATTACTTAGATGTCAGCTTAAATGAGATCATTATGCACATACACTCCACACGTTTTATATATTTTTTATCATTTTTATTACATTATATGTCTTGTATGGGCTTTTTAGTCTGCATATAAAATTTATTATTAACATTTACTATTTATAGTTCATTAAATACTAATTAAAAATGATAATTAACTCACAATAATGCGGCTTTGTTGTTTGTTAATATAATTACCATAATATACCGATCCAAGCCATATACAATTTTGAAAGCTAATTAATTAATAATTGATGACTGTCCTGCTGCAGATATGAATGGTAAAGACGAGGATCTGAATGTAGAATGCTAGTGGCTATTATAGGTCATGTGTTCGATTTTTTATGTTTTTGGGATAAGTTTTACATACTTACTAAATATCTTTCAAAAAAGCCAAAATTTAAAACCCTATAACAATTTAATACATGTATTATGACAAATAATTACCTATTCAATATATTTAATTTACGCAGTCAACCATTTTATTTGCTCGATTAATTCTTAATTCAAATACTAAATCTAGATATATTTAAGGCTTAGAGCCATAGTAAGAGACAATATTAGTAATATAAATTAGGCCTAAAGCCCCTTTTAAATCTTAAAAGCAAATACTCCCAACCGCAGCCTGCTTGGTTACAACCAATGTTATTTCGTTGCAACTAAAATAATAAATGTAGGATTAAGTAGTGATTTCGAGGTAGCTGGAATATTCATTATTTTTATGCTAAAATAATTAAAAAAATACAAAACACCGATATTGGCTGTTCTACTGGTGTAGTTACTAGTTGAAACTCTACTTCATCGTGAAATTTATTAGAGGGTAATAGCCTAGATTCGATACGTGTAAGAAGTAAAATTTACTGCATTATTACAATTTCAATAATACAAGTATTTAATTTAAAAAAATGACAATCCAATAATATGCATTTTCCTACTGTTTTGGTTCATTTTCATTCTCATTTTAAGTTTCATCATCATCATTTTAAGTTTTGAAAATATACTTTTAAGCTTATAGTTTTCATTGCCACTCACTGATAATTTAATATTGAAACAAAGTACTATCGAGAGGTCCCGATATTTCAGCACTTTTACTATAGCGTCATAGTTACGTTTAGACTCGTATTAGTATAACGTATATCGGAAACTCCCAAAAGAAAGTGCTAAGTGTTCTGATTATCTCATTTTCATAATAATATTGGCAAAAATATTTTTAAAATGTTAATAATGGGGAAGGATAAATAAATTAAATTTGTTACAATCATTAGTAGTGCTCGGAATGATCGATCGACAATCACATACTCGATGCGGGTGTGGTAGTAGTCATTAACACGTAGCATAAAGCATTTATATGATGTTGATGGATTCGACTGTGAAATTGGTCGTAATTTGTCATTATTCTGGGTTATTGTCACACGAGATTTATTTTTATTTAGGAAATGTTTTATTTTTATTTTTAATGTAGGTAGGTACTAGGTGGGATATGTAACATGTTTACAAGATGTTAATTGCATGTCTACGAAATTTTGTATATAGCTTGAGAGATAGGTCCGTCTATCCACAGAACTAACAAACTAAATGTATTTAGCTTTAGCAATATCGTTATACTAAAATAGATAATTTAAATCTATATAAATATGTATAATATCGTATATAAAATTAGTAAAGTTCATAAAATGAAATTATGTGCTTCTATTCTACTTCTATAGCATTAATGAAGAGGGTTACATTTAAGAGCCAAGGTTCTTAAAATAAAATGAGTACATAACTACAGTAACAGAACTCCGCCCTGATGCCGTAAAACAATAATTTGCATGAAGAATGAGACCATCTGGTCTGTGTTGGGAAGTTGAAACACATAATTATTTTAAGTACCCTCCATACAAGAGATATGAAAATAGACGTGCGGGTGAGTCCTTAGTCCTTGAAAATTAACCCTTTGTATTGTTTACTTTGAGATAGTTAATTTACTACATTTCATCTGAATTATCTCGAGTGATATATACAGTGTGTTTCCATAACCAAAAACTTACTTTGAGGCAACACTTTTAATTCTATTCTAATTGAAGTAACTTTTGCAGCTTTGCTTCTAAGATTTCATATGCCATACTTACCTTTTATTTTTTTATTTAAATAATTTTGTAGCTCTTTGTACATTATTATGTAGATATTTCACGTTAAAAACGATTTTTTGTCTATCTTTCGTCTAAAGGACTTTGCTGAGAAAATCAGGACTTATATGTAACTACTTGCGTTTTGGGGTTACATAGATTTTTCAGAAATTAGATATTTTTCTTTAATAAAAACTATCCTATATATTAACCCGGATAACTAGCTATCACCATACCAAATTTCATCAAAATCCGTCCAGTGGTTTCCTCGTGATGCGGTCACAGACAGACAAAAATTCTAAAAACTATAGAATTGGCCTCTGTATCTTTGATAATGACTATTCAAATTAGAATTTCTTAAAAATATTCAATGTACAGATTCAACGAAGTTAGAATTTTATTACAAGTACTAGCGGTGCCCGCGGCTTCGCTCGCGCTAAGAGTGAATAAAATAAACATTTATGCTTATATACTGTTACTTATAATGTACCAAGGACTGATTCCCCATTTAAAGTTCTGGCCCTCTTTTCTGAAAACTACTGTATAGCATTTTCTATTTCATCTACAGCGCCAGTTATTTTGTAATCCTGTGAGATGTTTCTCTTAAGTTTTAGCAAGAGTTATCTATATAAATTTGTAAGAACTCTATAGAACCAGTAATTGTGTTTTCACTTAGGAATGAAAGATTAATGTTCAATAAAAGGTATTTTAAATGTTTTCTCGTATAATAACGTATCACTATACAAAACTTAATTCAAATCAGTTATGTACTTTTTGTGTGAAACGCACGATTCGATTTACGAAGTTACTGTTTTTTATGTACTGATAAAAATAGGTACTGTGAGTGTAGCTTAGGATACAGATATTTGATATTGTAAACTATTCTGTAGCCCTTTTTAAGACCTACAATATTGTTTTGATGTATCTCTCAAGACTTACCCGCAGCTAGGTTTCTAAGGACGACTCAATGAAATAAATTATTTTGTTTTCCTGTGGAAATGTTTTTTTCTACAATAAAGAGTACCATAGTAATGACCCGAGTAATAAGTAATCATTACACATATTTTTTTTAAATCGGTCCAGTACTTTTTGTGTTAAGCGATAACATACAAATAGACAAAAATTTTAATAACGTATTGGGGTTTTTATTCAATACATATTACATTACAGTCATTGTTTTTAAAAAACTATTTCATGTACAGACTTTTTATAAGTTTCTGCTTTATTATATTTATACATATATGTATACATATAGATACTAATAATAAAAATAGGTATTGCGAGTGTAACTTACATATATTTTGGTATTGTAGACTTTTCAGTAGACTTTTTTTAGACCTAGAATTTCCTACTACATTATTTTAACGTATCTCTTAAGATTTCGCCACTGGTAGCTTTCTTAGGCCAACTCAATAAAACCAATTATTTTGTCTTCCTGTTTCAGTGAAAAAATTTTTCATCAATAAAAAGTATCCTAAATGTTGACCCGAGTAATACGTACGTACGTACATACATACATACATACATACATACATACGTACATACATACGTACATACACACATACATACACACATACATACACACATACATACACACATAAATACACACATACATACACACATACATACACACATACATACATACATACATACATACATACATACATACATACATACATACGTACATACATACGTACATACATACGTACGTACATACATACATACACAAATACATACACACATACATACACACATACATACATATATACATACATACATACGCCGTTTCTGGCAAAATATCTAAAAATTAAACATCATTGTTTTGGGTGCTATGTGCGTTGATAAAGGCATAATATACTGCAGTAATATCCTAAGTCACGACCTGAGTAATAAGTTATCACCAAACAAAATTTGGTTAAAATTTGTGCAGTTCTTTTTGAGTTACACGATAACATACAAACAGACAAATGGGAACACAGACAAACAGCCAAAAAAATTTTAACTATTGTTTTTGGGTCTATACTCTATATTCAATGCAAAATACGTTACAGTCATGGTTTTTAAAAATATTTAATGTACTGATTTTTTAAGCTACGGTTTTTTTTATTTTATTTTGTATTTATGTATTTATTATGTATTTATTTCATATGTTTCATATAAATAAATATGTATGAATATAGTCATAATTTTATATAGATCATTATTATTATCGAGCTTAGTAAAGTTTTAGTCAATGCTACTGAACAGAGAAAGAATTGAAGTTATAAGTACTTTAACAAATATTCGACGTTATTCTTTAAATTACCATAACTTTTTTATTTATGAACCGATTGACATGAATCAAACGCTAAATGTTAAGTGAAGCTTACCACAATATATATGTAAAAACCACATCTCGATCAAATAAGCCGTTTCAGAGATTAGCGTGCACAAACGCACAGAAAAACAGACAAACAGACAAAAATTCTAACAATCATTGTTTTGGGTTCTATTTGCGTTAATAAAGGTCCCTATAATATTTTTTCTTATATATCTTTCATGTACAGACAGCGATCCGTTACATTTTTATTATATGTATAAATGCTATGATAATTTTTAAATAAAAAAATGGTCGTTGTGCCTCACTCGACATAGATAGGTATAGTGTGTCGCGGACTTTTTTGTAGATATTTATAAGATCTACAATTAATTAGAACATTTTATGGTTCTATCTTTTATAGTTTAGGCAGCGTACGCAAAATAAGTAACTTTTCTGGTTGATTTTTTACACCGTGTGTCCGAAAAACCCAAATATCTTACGGAACCCTATTTTTTTCCAAAATAAAATATAGTCTATGTTACTCGTGGATAATGTAGCTTTCGAATGGTGAAAGAATTTTTAAAATCGGTCCAGTAGTTTTTGAGCCTATTCATTACAAACAAACAAACAAACAAACAAACAAACAAACAAACAAACAAACAAAGTTTTCCTCTTTATAATATTAGTGTAGATTTGCGTTAATAAAGGTCCCTATAATATTTTTTCTTATATATCTTTCATGTACAGACAGCGATCCGTTACATTTTTATTATATGTATAGATGCTATGATAATTTTTAAATAAAAAAATGGTCGTTGTGCCTCACTCGACATAGATAGGTATAGTGTGGCGCGGACTTTTTTGTAGATATTTATAAGATCTACAATTAATTAGAACATTTTATGGTTCTATCTTTTATAGTTTAGGCAGCGTACGCAAAATAAGTAACTTTTCTGGTTGATTTTTTACACCTTGTGTCCGAAAAACCCAAATATCTTACGGAACCCTATTTTTTTCCAAAATAAAATATAGTCTATGTTACTCGTGGATAATGTAGCTTTCGAATGGTGAAAGAATTTTTAAAATCGGTCCAGTAGTTTTTGAGCCTATTCATTACAAACAAACAAACAAACAAACAAACAAACAAAGTTTTCCTCTTTATAATATTAGTGTAGATGCATAGATAAAAAAGCTATAGCATCTATTTATTTACTTTTGGATTCTTCCTATAATAGCGTTGTATAATACGACTATTTACTCGAGGGCCAAACATTAACCCTTATTGCTGGTGCTTCCGTGGTCATTTTTCACGTCTCCCCTTGACTTAACCTACATATAATACTTATTTACTTTTAAGTATATTTGTAATTCAATGATAATACATTTAAGGTACTATACCTTATACATAGTAAAATATTTTTAAACAGAAACCCTAAGCTTCTTAACTAACTTAAACTACACTATGATGAACCACTTCAAGAAAAAAGTAACTAGGTTACTTACTCATTGACTTACTCAATGAAAAAAATATTTAAATTAAAAAAGTTCTTAGTTCTTTACAAATTACTACAGCTTGGAAATACAGTTTCAAAGTTAATTTTGTGTTATTAACAAGAACAAAAATGTAAATTTTTCTATCGACATTCTGTGGAGAGATAAAGCGTTTTATGAAAGCAATATCCACCGAATAAACCACGAATACATTAAAGGTTGATTGATTTTAGCTTGAAACTTATTTATTGAAAAAATATGTAAAATTTTAAGCCTAGGTGCAAAACAGTTAATATTTATGACGTCATTGACGTCACAAAATTTGAATCGTCATTGACGTCATAAAATTTAAATTTTCATTGCTAGACATTCTCAAAGAATTATCATTTTTTTAATATTATAATAATTTTCATGATCGTGTTAGTATAAAATATGAGTAACTTATTGGTTATTATAATTATCATAATTATTTGTGCCATTTTGTAATTAATTTGCATGTTTTAAATATTTGGTTGGTTTCAAGCATTAATATTAATTATAAGATTTTTATGCATATAAATAGTTTTTTGTTGTGTTTTCCTATTGTTGTTTATTTTGGATGGTTACTGTATGTTAACTCTCTCTCTCTCTCTCTCTCTCTTATAGTAATTTGTAAAACTTTTTTTACTCTCTCTTTCTATATTCAACTGTCATTCAGACATTTCCTTTGACGTAATAAGCAGTACCAATCAGATGCAAGCAACAGAGTATCGCAGTTGCTGTGATGTTAAAATTAGTTCCTTAAAATTTTACAGCACCAATGAAAAACAACCAAAACATCGACATTTGTGAGAGTAATCATACTTTCAAACATACAGCTTAATTTAAAATTCCACAAGACTTTTAGGAAAACTCGTGAATATTTTCAACGACCTAAAAATCTCACTTTTTGATCATGATTTTTAAAAAGCACTCTTGCGAACTGTAATTAATACTTCTTCCTTATTAACCTACGTAATAATATTTTTTATTTACCAAATATGTTCGTTGCAGGAGAATTATTACGCCAGTTTTCAATAACCTACGTGTCTGAAATGTTCTTTACTTGAGTTAAAATTTGTTAGAAGCTTCATAAAAAACTTTTATGTCAAATATCTATCTATCGAAAATTTGTTAGGTTCTCAGATATGCAGGTTTCCTCATGATGTTTTCCGTCACCGCAAGATAAGCATTAATCATCTTAGAAATGATTCGAAAGTGAAAATATCAGAAGTACGCGACCCAGATTAGAACCCGCCTACTAGGCTGCAGCCTAGCCCAAGCGAGGCTGATTCCATTGGGCTACTACCGCCTCATTGGTTACATTTATTGAGTGTTAATTCTCTTATAAATAATTAATTTTAAATGAAACATTTAATTAATAATGTGATAAATAATAGCACTTTCGAAATTATATTAATTAATTTTGTCCCAAAATCGAAAAGAAATAATTTTTTACTCTATTTTTTTACCACTTTCACTTTTATTAAGTGCAGTTCTGCTGCGGCTTGCCCGCTTTTTACAGTTGATAGATTTATAAATAAAGATACATTTTAAAAGCTTTTTCATCATTAGAGCTTAACAATTATTTTTATCGAACTTATTCTTCTCACGAAATATTATGCTCACACAAATATTGGTGCTTTGAATTTAAGCTTTACATCATTTCCTAATTATTATATTTTGCCATGAACATTATTCCTTAATAAAAAAAGCTGTAAGGTTTACTTATCACTAAAAGATAAATTGGTTTTAGTTTTATATTAATAAATCAATAAATATGTTGGGACATTATTACAACAGCGCCATCTAGTGCCGTGGTAAGCTACGAGGCTTGTGTTACGTATACCAAATAGTTGACATACTACACCTAAGTGTATAAATTTTAAATACATACATATTATAGATTATAAATATATAACTGGAGTACAAACATTCGTACTCAACGAATGAATGCCCCCAGCGGAACTCAAACCCGCGATCGCACAGAGTGTAGGGTCACTAAAACTGCCAAACGTGTCTGAATATGAATTAAATTACCTTTTGAAAGTAAGACTTCAAATTTTCAGTGGAATTCTATTTCATTAGATACAGATTCAACTTATCTTGCAGAATAATTCACTCGTGAATTTAACATAATATTGACTTGTAACGTTGTAGCGAAACAGGCGGAAACCTTAATGCGACTTTGAAAGTTGCTAACTAATTAAAACTTTAGCACCTCTGGCTTGAGCTGCCGACACGGTGGCGTTTAGCCTGGCTTCACTCAAATTAGTTCAAGTTATGTTTGAACCATTCGCCGAAAATATAGCCCATCAACAATATAGGTTACATTTTGGCTCTTACAAAGTTAAAAGGAAAATACATATTTATAGTACCTACATCTACACATCTATATCTATACATATTATAAAACAAAGTCCTCTGCCGCGTCTGTCTGTCTGTTCGCGATAGCATAGCGCGTAGCCGTAATTTTTTTTAGTTAAAAAAATAAGTTGCGGTTAATCAGCTGTAATATATGGAACTAGTCATAACGAAATGAATAATCATATACTCAAATTTATATTAAAAAGTTTTACAAGTAGTTAAAGTTACAATATTCATAGTTTTATTCATCAAACTTGACCTTGATAGTATCAAATAATTACATTGTCATTCTAAATTAATGATTTAAATCTATATTAATACAATGAAAAGTAGGTTAGACCTTTCAAATTTTGATTAAATAGATACAAAACTCCAAAAGCTCTAAGACTAAAAACCCTTGTTAAATAATGTCATTTATGGCATCTAAGAACGGGTCCGCGTATACAGTATTAACATATTACGAAGTTAGTTTGAATGCACATACAAAGTCTATTACCTACAATTTAGACGCATCCGGAACAACTCAGTGAACTGCAAAATACTAAGTGACAACAGTATTCAGGCTTTCTATATTAAAATGTAAAGTTATTAATTATGTATGTAGTAAGTATGTATGTAACTGCCTTGGTGGTGTAGTGGCTAGCATGTACAGCCATGACACATCGAGAGGCCCCGGGTTCAAGTCCCGGGTCGGGCCAAATTTAGTAATTGAGTATTTCAGTTTAGTAAGCCTTGATAACAGCTCGGAGTTGGGAAAATGACGGTGTGTCACCCCCGTGCCTCGGAGAGCACGTAAAACCGTCGGTCCTGCACCTTAGCTCTCACTGGTCGTGCCGAGCAGTCGTCCCACCGGAGTATGAGAGTGATAGGAATAGAGAGTGCACTTGTGTTTGCGCGTACACTAGTGCACTATAATGTCTTGTGGCTGGAATCGGTCGGAGAATATTATTATTAAGTAAGTGTATGTATATCTTATTTTTTATGATGTAATGTAAGACGGCGGGACTATAACCAGGTGTAATATTGGATGTTAGGTACTAGACTTAGAGAATGAATGAGTTGATAGTGTTAAATAAATAAAAAATGAGATTTTTTGACATTTTCATGTTAGTTTGAGGTAAGAAATCAGTGATTTGTTTAGTCTCTAATGATCAATGTTTTGATTTAATTCCTAATGATAATAAGACAGTCTTCACATCGCCTTTTTCTTCTTCTTATGCAAAGTAAATATTTGAAAAAAAAAATGAGATAATGTGCGTATTCTTTTGCGATGTACTTAATGGATAAAGTTTTTTTGCTATTTTTGTGTGAAAATCTTAATGCGGTTCAGAGAATACATCTACTTACCAAGTGTCAACAGTATAGTTCTTATAGTTTCGGAAAGAAGTGGCTGTGACATACGGACGGACAGACAGACAGACAGACATGACAAATTAATAAAGGTTCCGTTTTTTGCCATTTGGCTACAGATCCCTAATAAAAATTACAGAATAAATAAACAAAACCTACTATACTATATCCCATTTTTTAGTAATCGACAGTAATGAGTATATAAAAGATTTTAGTATGTCAAACTACAGATTAATTAATAATTATAATTCAGATATTATTAAAGCCCTTCACTATGAAGTTTTCTTTATTGAACAAGTTCAAAACTTTCTTATGAACAAGAGATTTTACAAGCTCGTATAACTTGTTTGTGGCAACACTGTAAAAAGGTTAAAAATATGAAGATTATCCTTAACTTTTTATATAAATACACTACATTTTCGCAGAGTTTATTAAGTAATATTGTTTAAAATTGTTTTAAACATATACAACAGCTATAATAGAGACGTATGTAGAGTTCCGAAGTGTCCCATCACTAATAAACTTTATCACATATGTTATTTAACATGTTGATTGTAAACGGAATTAATTTTATTATTATTGTTTCAATTCATACATTATAACATAATACAAGTAGGTATATGTTGTTCCAAACAACTACGCTACAACTAATCCTTACGTTTATGATAGTAACAAGAAGATACATGTGACTTTGAAATCTGCTCCCTCCGAATAACTATAAACTGAACAAAAAGCAACAAACACGATATGGTTTTCTATAAAGGCAACAAACATCAAAGGGTTCATAGTGAATAGTATCAAAGCCTATGAAACATATAGTCGAACGTGACAGCCAGTCCAAGCTGCCATACACTCGCTTGGGACATTTGTGTATGGCAGCTTGGACTGTCACGTCCGTTGGCCGACTACAGGTATTATAATAACTTCAGCTGATCAGTATGCAGATTTGAACACAGCTTCTCTTGGCGTGTACACCAAATGCTGCTCGGTTTCATTCTTCTGAAAATTTGTTAAACTTTAGCTTTGTTACATTTTAAAATAATATCCGTTCATAACTTTTGTTTCAAATATAACATTTACAACATTTAAAGTATTAATAGTTTTATTTGATAATAAATATATTAATTGATTTAAATTGTGTTTTTGGCTCAAACAAAAATACTTGAAAATGCACATTCAGATTTTCCGAATGTACTAATTTTTTGAGGAACCTTTCCGAGTAAATACTTCAAATATTTTATGAATTAATTATTGCTTCAAAAAGTAGACAAATCGTCGAAGCACTTATAAACGTTATTTATTATACATTTATAAATATTTAAAATGTAATTAAAATTATAATACTCAAGTATAAGAACTGTATATAATAAGTAAAAGTAAACATAGTTATTTATCCATTTAAGATTTAATATTTAGTAAAATACAAAGATAAAACCGTCATTGGAAATCTACCAACGTCGATCATACCGACACATGGTGATAGATGACCGTTGGTCTGTCAGACCGCAGCTCTAATTGAAGCGAGCCAGTGTATTGGAAAAAACATAGAAAAACAATAGAAAATGGTTTCTTTGAAAGCTCACGGTTGAATGATGATGCTTCCACACCATTCATAACTTGGTTTAAAGAAAATGTTTCATACCTATATCAAAAAAAATATTTAACTAGCAAATAGATACTGCATTTTAAACTGATTTCAAACCATAAATTTGATGTATTTAATATTGTGAGAAAAAAATCATTATAATTTAAATATTATACAAAACACATCGTCTGTAGAAGCAAAGTAACGTTAGAGAAATCATATTTTAAAATTTGTTTATCATTCAACATTAGAATTATATGCCTAGAAATATATTTTGAACCTTATAAAAGCAGTAAATGTTCTTTAACGTCGGTACATTTTGAAATACAGACAGGATAGACGGCGATATCCAATAATGTTGACACTTTATGCAAAAGGTGTCCACGATGACAGTGAGGTCGAAGGGAGGTAAACACACTTTACATATATACCTGTCGTCTACTTTACCCGACTATTTTTAACTACAGTAAATTAATTGCTGAATTACGAGAACATATAATTTATGTTGGATTCTCCTTCCTCATACTTTCTGTTCTTATGTCACAGGACAAACGTATTATGGGGTAAGTCTTGCAGTCCCTGCAATTAATAGACAGGGGACTGTCTGACTCTTACTCACGAAAGCTATCTGTAGGAGCTCCATGTCCGCAGTTTTGAAACGTTGCTGGATTTTACGCACAAATTTTAGAAGTTATTAGGATGTTTCATCATCTATTTATACATTTTTGTTTGATATGACTAAGAAATCTCATTGAAGGGTAGGTTTATTTTTATAAATAAATTGTTTGTTATAGGTATAACAAAAACACGTACTTGTACGTTACTAAAACACATATTTTGTTTATATGAATTAGATCTGAAATTTGAAGGCATACTTACGGTTTTTTAAAATAATATAAAAATATAAAATATCGAATGTCTAATTATGGAGTAAAATGCGTTAATTACACATCAAGATCTTAATAGATAAAAAACTCTTTACCATTTCCTTCTGAAATCAAAAAATTATAATATAGAGAACAGATAGATGAATCGTTTAAGTGTTTCTCCAGGTTAGGTCACCTAGTGAGTCAGCACTAAAAGGTTAGCGGAATAGGGCGAGGCGGCCCAACCTGTCTGCAGTTCAAACCCCTAGTAATAGATTACCGTTATTTTTTTATGTTCCTAAATAAATATTTAATATAAGCTATTTATTACATACAACGTAGACAATTAATACTACTGCTCAATGCTTCAGTTTAAATATATAAAACAGATTTTTCGAATAGATCAAACACAAAATTTGAGTCCCACGTCGTAAAATCAGTTCCAAATAAATACTTTTGCACTGAATTTACGAAACTCTTGAATAATTTAAACATGTACGTTACTATAAATAGTAACACGTAAACGGGTTATTGCCACAGTGTACAAAATGTAAATGGGTGGTAAAACTCTGAGACCGACAAACATAACCTTGCATAAGAGCACCCATGCTTTATATTTACAGATTTTTTCAGCTTCGTTAGCCACTTCAAGCCAATTATGAATTCGCTTGCGAGTGAAAACCGGTTATGGAATGTAAAAGAAATAATGTGAAATGTGTGATCCTTATGAAATTAAAATTTTTCTAATAGTATTTAGTTAAAATAGCGATTCATTTCCTCCTATGTAGCTATGTTTTGACGGTTAGTTATAAAAATCAGTTCTTAACTTTTAGATTTTTCAACTGTTTATTTTTCTATAATTAGACTAACACTGACCCCAATTAACCAAAAAAAAAACAAAGTTACTTAAAATCCGTTATTATTTATGTAAAAGTTTACTTTAAAAATATTGTAAAAGTTTCATTAATTTCGTGCACCTAACTTAGAATTTTCATAAAAAATAAAAATATGCTATTTGTTCATATAAATTTGTCTATACATATTCTAAATATATCCTCTAATTTACATTTAAAGGTAATGTAAATAATAAAGATATTATGGTTCAAACATGAATTGGAAGAGAATAACGGACACGGAATACAAATGAAGTGACACAAAGTAAAATCTCACTGGAGGTGACCTAAATTGACTCTGAAGCACTCTGAAGCACTCATACACGAAATGTGCTTATTTCTACAGCTAAATTATGCTAAAAATAAAGTTATTTTTAAAGTATTCATAAAGTAATATTAACCATTTAACTCAATTTAATACACGTAAAATAGAAGATAAAAAGTGTCACACTGAAGAAGTTGTGGTCATATACGCAAATTCAAATCGCTGTTATATTTCATGATTATTTACTTATTTGTAAGACTTAATTAACATATTTTGAAAACTAAAACTCAATTAATATATCTTCGTTAAGTTGCTAAGTATTAATACTGTACAGTCAAAAGGGTCAACCCAGGAATAATTAATGAAACGTCCATTTCTAGTACAGCGCTATTCAATTAGCGGCATATAATTAATTTTATTTGTTCACTTTAATACTTAAGACAAATTATTATTATGATTATAATATTTTACGTGACGTAGAATATCATAACTTAAAATTTACAATAGAATATAAGTTACTTAAAATATCATTAATTTTGTATTTTATGATTTCAATAGAAAATCTTTGGTTCTAATTAACAAACATATTTTTACTTTAGCCTGAATTTAATCATGATCGCTTTATTTAGAAAATGGTTTCCTTCTATCCAATTAGCAAGAGCTTATGTTATTATGTTTCAGATGTGATCCTATCATTGATTGACGAAGCTATAAATTTATTACCTACTATGGTGATACATTCTAGTATTATGTTGCTAAGTCGAAAGTTTAGAACGTTCTTACAAAAGAAAATAGAACGCTAACTACGTTTAAGAATTAGATTTGCAATGCCTCCCTAAATTGCAATGCCTCCCTTTACACCTAGGGGAATAAAAAAATAGCCTACGACCTATTCTCAGACCTATCCCAAAAAAAATAATCATAGAAATCTGTTAAGCCGTTGCGGAGGAGTTCAATAGCAAACACTGTGACACAAGATTTTTATATATTAGAAGATTAATTATTAGTGAAACTTAAAAGTTAAACAATAATCGGACGTACATGTACGAGTATGTGTAATGTGATAAAAGCGAATTTCATCTTTGCAAAAATATAAAAAACTGCGAGTTACCCGCTTTAATTTCCGATCTGCGGACCCTGTTTCGTAACATTATTTATCCTAACCAATAGTAATAATGCCTTTTTGACCGAATTTCGATCACAACAGCCAATCTTTTTGAGACTAACCAACTAAACAGACGATATTACATTCTACTCCTTTAGCTCCCTTATAATATTCTCAGTAGTCACTGAGAATTACTTGACTTCTTCATTTTATAAAAGAGTTAGCATCTACACCAACTACTAGTAATATCATTACAGCTACATTTATAAAAGCGGAACTTTATTTATTGTTATATAAAATTGATTTAAGTCAGTGAAACATTTCGTTGAACATTTCAATGGCGTTCGGAACCCAATTTCATATGGAGTAGACATCAATCTCATCCATATCAACTATTTTCAAACCCTATCTGCATACATAAAGTGCGCGTGATTAACAATCGCCCCTTAAAGAGTT
Source organism: Boloria euphrosyne (assembly GCA_951802675.2). NCBI lineage: Eukaryota > Metazoa > Arthropoda > Insecta > Lepidoptera > Nymphalidae > Boloria > Boloria euphrosyne. The sequence continues at coordinate 9,682,568 of OX637877.1, forward strand.
TCGTGGAGCAGTTGAATCAAATCCAGATGAATCAAACATAGTGAACCTAAGTGAAAATAAAATATAATTCACAATAGGTACGAGTTAAAATTTTAACAACGTATAAATTATCCATAGAATAAAATATTAAGATAAAGTTATTAACAACATACATAGCAAAAAAGAATAAAAAATTTAAGCTTTAAAAGCACTAACAATCTGTTACTTACATTCTTGCAAATTATATTATCTTTTCTTTAATTGTTGGCAATGAACTGAGCGCAAGGAATTTTAAATGAAACGGGTTCAAAGGAAACTTTGTATGAACTTTTTAGTCCGTTGTTTTATTCATAATCCCGTAACTTACTTACACAAAGAAACTTCGTAACTATTACTCAAAAGGATGTTTTAATACCTGAAGAGCTATTTAACATTTCATAACTAATCTACGTGCATATAAAAAAAAATAAAGGCGACTTTGCATTTTTCTCTTTTTTGCTTAAATATAGAACCAAGATAGTATTTTTATTTTATACCTATGTTTCTACCTAACATTTTAATATTAATAAGCTTAGATCGAGCGTCTCTTTGCACTCTTGGATATCTGAAGAAAAAAATTTCGTCAAATGTATGCAAGTATATTAAAAGTTCATTTTTTAAATAACACCATCTTTATTTTTTAAAAGTGAAATAATATTACAGACATTTAACTTAACATATAACTTTAAAAAAGAAAAAAAAATCATTCATTAAAACAATTAAATATTCAAAATTAAAAATGTCCAGTTAAAATTCGCGAGCAACTACTTCGCGTCTGACCCATCTATTGAATACAAAATGAGTTCAGAAAGCCTTTCCTAATTTAATTTAAGCCCTTTTTAGCTTCTTTTTATACTGAGGCCCTTAAAAGATACTTATTAATAACCATAATTGTATGATTTCTTGAGGAAATTTATTTGGCAGCTTCTTAGATTGTTTTTTTTTTTTTGGTATTTCGCGGATATGCGAGTACTTACCTAGGAATAAAATGGCGTGGGTATTTTCTTGCATTTATTGCTTTTAGACATTGAATTACTGCTCACGTAATACTCTCTTAATACAATTTACAAGCCCATTTATCATTTATATCAGCAGATGTAACAACAAATACGAAGGTATACCTATTGAAACCTATTTACGACTATGTTACATTGCACCTTTACATAAATTATTTTTAACAAAAAAACAAAAACCGACTTCCAAACTTAATAAATCTAAACTAAAAAGCAGAAAATAATACTTTTAAGGACCTTGTTAATTTTGGAAGTCGGTTTTTGTTTTTTTGTTAAAAATAATTTATTTTTAAATTTTTTGCGGAAAGTAGATACATATTGTGTTAATGACTATAAAAAATTACCTTCTATTATGAGGTAAACCTAATAGCCTGAAAGTATACAACTATCCGTTCATAATTGCGTATTATATTAAAAGAATTTTCTTTAAACTGCTAACCGTTGAGGAGTTATACCTTCCATCATCAGTTACGGTACGTGACTTAAATATCCATATAGCCTATAAAAGATTCGGCCGAGCATCGTTAATTTGCTCCTAAGAATTGAAGAGTTCCGATACTTTGTCATGGATCCCATCATCAGAACCTTACCAAACTCTCATCAAACTACCCTTGAAGTATATCCTTTCCATTAAAATAAGAATCATCGAAATCGGTTGGCGTGATATTGAGTTATTCGTCGATTTGTCGCGCAAATACCTAATGCAAATTTAAGACTTTTATGGTTTTCTCATGGATGCCATTATCAGAACTGGAAAATATTAAAATGGGACCACATGGGAAGCACTACCTTTCAAATAAAAAAAGAATCATCAAAATCGGCTCACCCAGCTCAAAGTTATGAGCTAACAAACATAAAAAAAAAAAAATGCAGACGAATTGATAGCCTCCTCCTTTTGGAAGTCGGTTGAAAAATCAAGTGCCATTCGTTACTCTTTCCAAAACTAAAACACGGCTAGACCAATTTGAATAATTTCTTTTTTCTTAAATAGAAGAAAGAAGGAATTGTCAAAGGTAGAGTAAGTGTAACTAAAGAGGGACACAAAAAAAAACAGCTGGAAGATGAAAACTTCAGAACTTCTTTCTTCAGCATTTTTATTTCCGGGTAACTTAAACAACGCATTCCATTCCATAGCGTTATTTTAACTTATAGGTAATTAATTGATATTATTAATTATAAATAAATTATTTCTAAGAAAAGAACAAAAACCGACTTCAAAACTAAACGAAAAATAAAAAAAATATTACTTTAAAGTACTTACTTAATTTTGGAGTCGGGAAGCACCAGCTTTCAAATAAAAAAATCATCAAAATCCGTCCACCGAGTCGAAAGTTTTGAGGTAATAAAGATAACAAAAATACAGACGATTTGAGAACCTCATCCTTTTTGGGAGTCGGTTAAAAATTAAGTAAAACAAGCCAGTTAACAACATATTTATTTATATAGAAAACGAGCTAGCTCATAGTTGTCGCATATGTGTAATATTAAAATATTTTTTAAGTATACGCAAAGGGTGCAAACGTTACATTAAACATAACCGTAAAAAGCCCACAAAATTTTAGCGAATACAAAATGACAATCATTAATTTTGCTTTTGTACCAGCATTCATTCATCACCATTCAACCGAACTGAGTTCCTCACAGATTTAAATTATTTAGATTGCATGCCATATACTTACTTGAAACCTAAAAAAGACTGAATATATTTTTTTACATAATGTTGAATTAATTAGACATTTTATGTTTATTAAACTCAATATTATTACATAACATTCTTCTTTTTATCTAAAGAGTAAAGACGCGAAGATGTGTCCACGCAGTAAAAAAATAGCAAACTAAAAAGATGCATGTAGCAAAATCGCAGCATGTATAGAACATTGACTAGTTTTTGTCTTTATATTCTAATAAGTATATATATAGTAGATAATTTGTCTGTATCTAAGTCCCAAATGTTACGCCATTACTTACAAAAATTTACATACAATATGATCGTATGAGCCGAGCTTAATAAAAAATTTAAAATTAAACTCTTCATTTTCATAAAAGAAACTTCATTTTAATAAAAGCATAGCTTATTTATAGATTAATAGAGAGAAAAAATATAAAATAAAACTATGTCGTACAGTAACCAGTGGATTTTGCCCGGGCAAGTGTTTTCATAAAATATAGTGCGAAGTGCTTGATAACAGGTGTGTTTAACAGTCGCTAAAGAGAGTATACACATCCGATGAGACCGCTCGACTTAATTGCAGGCTGCATTTAGCAAGTTGAAGATTGCATAAGCTTGATGAAAAACCTGGAATAGGATATATTAGAGATGATGATATATAATGTCATTATTAATGTCATCATTATTAATTTAATAATAATAATGTAATATATCTTCAAAAAAAATACTAAACTACTTTACAATTGCTGACTACCTAGAACTTACTACTTCTTTAATTTATAGCATGTCCCGCGTTTTAAAGACCGGAAACTAAATTCTTAAATTTCAAGAACCGGGTGATGTTTTACAGCCGGTTTAACGGTTACTTGAGACCTCTTAGAAGTGTGATATTTTCCAGCAGTAAAAAGTATCCTATATCCTGAACTAGATAACCAGCTATCGTTACACCAAATTTCATCAAAATCAGAGAAAAATTCATCATCAGAGACAGACAAAAATTCTAAAAATTATAGATTTAGCCGATACTAATCACTATTTCATAAAAAATTTCCAAAAAATATTCAATGTATTCAGATTCAACTATGTTGGAATTTTATTATAAGTATGTATAGATTTTACCTTTTAGCTTACTAAAGGTGGGTAGATTGAAATAAGAAGGCGTGCCTTATAGAACCGGGATTCATTACTGTTGAGCAGAGTTACTGTGAAGTGTTGTGATTTTACTTAAGTTGTGATTTTAGTTAAGTACTTATAGTGTGGTGTAATTGTTATACTCATTTTATTATACAAATATATAAAAAATATAGAAATGAAATACACTGGTGCTTTTCATTACACTACATTATGGTACATGTGTAAAAATTACTTGGGAAATAGTTAAAATCTGTCTAAAACATTGGTTAAGTACATGGAAACATCAGTCCGTACGCAATTGTTTTCTAGAACTGTAAATGTTTTAGGCAACTTATGCACTTATAAACTTAAGATACGTATAAAAAATATAAATTCTTATAGCAGTCATCGTTTTTATACATATTTCTTACCACTCTTTTCTTATATATTTTAAAATATTATGGATGATATCGAATTTATTTTCCTTTTTAATTAATTTTACTAAGTACTTTCATTTAAAAATATCTGACATTATTTTAATTAACATAGTCGTAGTTTATGATAACGCATGAAATTGGTCACTTTACTGAGTATTTCTTTATTGCTTGTCCTTTCGAAATAAATATCTTAAGAAGCATTAGGCAAAACCAGCTAATACGAATAATAAAATAACATGTAATCTTACATTGGCCAGTGTATCAAGGCACACGGGGCTGAACAAGGTCCGTATGGTGACAGATGGCGTAGTACGCAATAGTAGCAACAAGATCAAAGTACGTGACTTCTGATCCCAACGCTTTTCCCAGCCACACATATATATTGCACGCCTTAAATTCTCTCCCTGTTAATAAGAACATATTTTATGTAAGTACACAATATAACAAGTCGATAGGCTTGAAATACGTTGTAGTATATGCTCGGTGATATTTATGATCAAAGGAATCTGCTGTTAAGAGCTTTATCTCTGCGCTAATACCAATTCATGTTATAATTATTTGCTTACATCATTCCTAGACGTACATAAAATCATACTGAGATAATATCAAAAGTAGACATTTTTCCCTAGATATAGCGCTATATAATGCTATTAACGTTGATTTTTTTACAAATTAAACTACGGGTGAGTTTCACCCGTGACGATGATTGCTGTAAAGCATTCACGATGTCGGGAACTAAAAATCAAAATAAGTCCGCGACAAAATCCGAAAAGGTAGTTTCATAAATTATAATGTCGAATATTCGCGTAAACCTAAGAAAGTATTATTGATTTTTTTTGTAATTTTCGAAACTTTACGTTTACAGTGTAACATAATAAAGTAGTCTAGAAAGGATGTCTTTCTTTTATTACACAAATTAGTTATCAAAAGGTTTTTCCCCCTTTAAGGGACCCATTATGGCCCGTACCCAGATGTAAAGATATTTAAAAGAAATCTGAATATATGTTTTTAATATAATTTTAATAAATAATCCGTTACTTACTGATTCCATAAGCTTATCACTATAATAGCACGGGACACTACTCATAGTCATTCCACCAATAATTACGCATAAAAATTCGACTCTTATTTCTCCATGTTTAGATGACTGAAATATTTTTGTTAATTTAGTTAAGTGCTATTTTTTTTTATTTTTGTAGAGCTATTAAGATATTTTCTGACCATTCATTTTATAAATAAGAATATAGGAACGAAACTTACATAATAAAAACAAAAGTTTATTAATTAATGGCAAATAACAAAAACATCATACTTAATTATTTTAAATATCACTTTAAGTGCAAGTTCTACATTTAATGAAAGATGATACAAGCATTATAAGAATAAGAGCAAACTACTAAAATTTTGTTACGACTTACCTCGATAATTTGATAAAATGTGATCGGTAGTACGATAGTTGTAGTTTTTAGCGTCAATTCATATAGTACCATAAAGCCGACATTAATTTTATTTATAAATCTGCTAGGAAAAATATATTATTCTTAAGTATTATATTAAATCAACGACGACACGTTTGGCTCAGTTTGCAGGTTTATTCTGTGCCAGGTCGCGGGTGCAAAAAAAACATAATTAAAAAACAATCTTTGATATGGAGTGTAGCAAAACACGGACAACGGAAAGCGTTGCCTACATATTAAGGTCTTCAGTCAGGTGACAATTTAATCTTCTCAAAATATCTGCTTAAAGAAAACTGTTTGCTGTTATTTTAAGGAAATATAATATATACCATAGAATACCATCTTTGAAATTTGTTATTTTATTGATTTATTAATAAGTACTATATATTGTAACATTTTCAACTAGTGCATATCCTACCACAAGCAATAAAAAACATTCTTTTGCCGTCGAATTCCATGCCAATAAGATGTCCAATGTGATTGAAATTGTGGAATTGCCAAATTGTTCAACAAATGTTTGATCATAATCATTATTATAAACATTTTCAACGAAACATTACACAACATAGTGTTGAGAAGTATTTTGTCATATATAAATGGCAATCTTGGTAATTGATAATGAATAAATGGGTGGATGAAAACACTATAGCAAGTTTACTAAAATTTAACCCTAAGTTCTGAAACTCCATAAAAACCTAAACATGCACTTAACAATAATTAATGTAGATCGACATGGTAGGTATGAGATTAGAAAATCATAAAATGACGACATATTACATTTGGAGATGAAGACAGATAATAATTTATTAAACTTTACCTATGTTATTCGATATAAATAAATATTGTAGTAAATTATTTGTTATATCTATGACATTACCCGTAAATCTCCACTAACAATTTTGCAACATCCTTTAATTTTTGATCTATATCATTCAATGTATTATCTTGATGGAAAATTTTCATAATCCTGGTCTTTGCAATCTCCAACTGCCCAGAAGCGTGTAGTAAAAATATTGGACCCATGGGTGCGAATCCGATGAACATAAACATGACATATAAATCGTAAAATGCAAATATTAAATTAATTATGCAAAACGGTCCCAAGGTATTTTTGATATCCTCTATAAAATCAGGGTAGGTTAAATCATATATGTGTACATATTTAAATTCATCAAAAATGGTATAATACGCCATTAAACTTATGGCTTTCAATATAAACAAAGAAGCTCCGCTAGTCGCAATTAGATACCATATAGTGATAACAAATTTTCCTTTTCCAATATGTTCTATTACACACTGTTGTTCATCTTTTGGAAAGTGTTTGGCGTTCTTATAATCATTATTCATTTTTTCAATCATTTCTTTTATTATTTTATTATAGTAAAACACAACACAATACTGAAATGTTAAAACGCCGAAAATAATGCTAAGTATACCATTCGAGCAAGCCTGGGCGATATCGTTGGATCTTAGATCATGGAAAATCATACTGTAAGTTAAAAGGCAGAAAATCATGAAAGATATGCCATACATAGTACCGAATTGAAAAGCCCATTTAACATCTTTCTTCAAATACGGTTCAAATCTATTTACTTTCATAGCAAACATCATAGTTTTAAATATTTTTTCAAAATTATCGCTCAATACATCTTCCTTGGTATCACTACTCGTCATGGTTGTTTGAAATAAGGCCGGTTTGTGAACGGCTTGTCCTGGATTTGGTTAAAATGGAAAAGGAAATATGCTCGTTAGAAAATTGTTAAGGGAAAGTAACTCGGAAATATAAAATAAAAAATATTTGTGTGTTTATGGGATAGGTATTCATATCTTTTTTACGCAATACTTTTCGCTCATTTTACTTTATGTTAAACTTTCGAATCTGTACCTAAGTTAAATATTTTTGGTAAAATCTAATTTAAATTGGTATTATTATCGATACAGAAGCTGAGTATATAGTGGAATAATTTGTATGTGTAAATTCTGCCTTTAAAGTGTCGTCTGTCTGTGACCGCATCGACCACGTGAGAAAACCACAGGACACATTTTGATGTGGTATAATAATAGCTATCCGAGTCAACATATACGATAATTTTACTATGGGGAAAACATTTCAAAATGGTAGTGCCATGCTTGTTACCTTCGGGTAGCAGCCGAATGGGCCGGCACGCCCCGTATAGTACCACTCTCTCACAGAAGACCGGCGTGAAGTGGCAGCTATGCTGTCGCGTTTCGTCCGGTAAGTGAGAGTTCGGGAGGGCCACTTTCCATCCCTCCTCCCGTCCTTCTTCCTCCTCCCTCCCCATCCCTCATTTTCCTAAAAGGCCGGCAACGCATCTGCAAAACTGCAAGCCCTGCAATCTTGTAGATGTACATGGGCGGAGATGATCACTTCCCATCAGGTGAGCCTCCTGCCCGTTTGCCCCCTTTGTCACATAAAAAAAAAAACTTATTTGTGAGAAATGTATACCGTTAAATCGTATGTAGTGAGCTAAGTGTATACTCGAGCGAGGCGGGGGTAAACCACCAATGTATTTATAAAATTATATTATTACATTCAAATTATTTATTTATTTGAAATCAGTTTTTTTATCTTTTCTTGAAATACAATAGTTATAACTGGATGTAACGAAATTTGAATCGATTAACAAAAGATATTAGTAAATAATAACAAAATCTCTTTCTATAAAATATATTAGTTGTAGCTTGAACTTAAGTGAAAAGTGAAACGTCTGTCGTAAACAGTAATGGTATGTTTAGACTCATTTACTCTGTAATCACAAACGCGATAATTTACGGGAAACACAAAGGCAGTCAAATGGCTTGAAAATTTTAAATATGAATGTATCATAAATTACACTATTCATAATTGCCTAATACGCTCTACGCTGAAAGCTCGAAGTACTGAATAGCTAAATAGAAAGAGTTCTACAAACTTTTTGTAACATAATTTTGTCGCTTTTAATTCATTTTCATCGTAATTACTGCTTGGGATTTACTAATATTTGGGATCTGTATGTCTGAGAGAATCTCACTAGTTCTCGAAAGACATATAATATCGTGTGTTAATTCACACTTGGACTACTTGGTGGACTATATATATCCTTATCATGCCCGCATTGGTCTATGTCAAGAAGATCTACTCGTAAATTATTTCTTGGAACATGCTTGAGCGAAATGAGAAATTATACTAAGTACTCTATATAGTGTATAATTTAGCATTTAGTCTATGCTATTTCGCAGATAAGCTTGCTTTAATCAAATAAACATGCATTGTGTTATTTTACCATTATCAAGTAACGTTCATTAGCTGCTTTCATTTGAAAAGATAGGTATTAATGGCTATCTATACGGCTTAGTTTTACCTATTTAGGTCGGTAACTAATTAATCTTTCTCCATTCTCTGCTGCAACCAGGTGGACAACGTTTGTAACTTGATTGAATTTTAAATTTGTTTTTGTTATATAATTTTTAAAATATTTAACAAAAATTAGTCTTAATATCAGTAAGTAGCATCTTATGTTTGTAGTTTAAATCTGTTCAGCCTTTTTAGCTTGAAGGAATAACTAAACACACATTTCAAACTTTCACATTTATTATTATAGTCCTATTGTAATACAAGAAACAATCATCAAAATAATGTGTACAAACTGCAAGCGCATAAAACCATTCTAGTTACTGTGTTTCATGCATCTTACATATTTAAAGGGACATGGTTCAGGGACTTCAACGATGCGAATAATTCATTGCACAAAAGCCGGCTTCTCGACTTATCGTGAGTTGCTCCAAATATTTACAGAACAAAACATTTGTATGTACACGCACAACTACGTGTTCTTTTTTATATTTATGTATATCGTTTCTTTTTTCTTACTTTACGGCAGGATTTCAATCATCTCTCACGAAGGTAGAAAAAAATTGAGGAAAGAGGTAAAATAGGAGAATTTCGATGTTGAAGGAACGTTAACCTCAAAACTAATATTAACATTAAAAAAAGTTTTTCAGTAATAGGAAGTGTAGGAAGCTACAATATCTCTGAAGTTAGGCTTTTTCTTTTTCTTATTCCGGATAGGGCCTCGTATTTTATGTAGTAAGCTACGCATTAGTAATACTCGTGTAACTTATTATTCTTAAACAAGGGGATGAGGATTCAATAAATTATTGTGGTGATGAATATTTTTATAGATAACTTTTGTTCTTGTTATTAATGTGATCAACATTAAATATACAAAAATGCTTAGGCAAGAACCAACGAAATACAAAAAATCACGTCTTTAATTCTTATCTAACTTAAACGGAACGCCCAAAATAAAACAACAAACTTATTCCTCTATAAAACTAATAGTAGCACCATACTGTATTTTAATGTACCACGTGAATACTGTATTTAAGTTTATTTACACTAAAACAACACAAATTATTGTGGTTAAGTGTCAATGTTAAAATCAAAATACTTATTCTCAAAGTACAAGTCAAACTCGCACTTGTGTAATTTTTGGACCTAACGCTGCTTGTACACTCTATGAAAATTCACCGGGCCTACGCTAGAATTCGTGTCGTTTCTACGCACGAATCGTGTACATAGCAACACACAAAAAATAAAAAAAATAAGTAGTATTAAACGAACAAATATTCTTGTTTTGAAAAATAAATATTCACGTTTTCTTTTCCGACGGATGCCATACATCCCACGTATTATTATGTAAACTAGGCTTAGACTTTAAGTTCACTTCGTGAGGTACTTTTCTAGGAATAGTTCGCTTTATTTCAATCTGTAATCGAGAGTATAATTTGTTCGCAATTTCTGGATGTTCTGAGGACAAATCTTGTGATTCACAAGGGTCTTCTTTTATATTAAATAAGCACCATTTTCCTGAAATATTTGTTTATATAATAAATATTTTAAGAGATCAAAATATCCATTTCATTATTTCATTTAAAGTTCATATTTTGAGTTGTTTTGAACTTATTGTACTGTACTCACCATTACTAGGGTAACATATATATGCAGTTCCCCTAATTTCATTGCATGATACTTTAATGTTATTTCTCGTTTCAATATCTGTCATTTTAAAATCAATTCCAATATCTGATAGAATTGAATACATCGCACTGTTTTTAATAGCATCTTCATATAATGGTGGAGGTCTTGTTACGCCTTTAAATATGTGACCTTGATGGTTGCTGTATTCTGTTATAACCGTACCAGTTATCAGTTTATAATCTCCCTTAATAATAGCCGCAAAGCCGGTATAATCATCAATTTCAACAATAATATCTCTTTTGGACTCCCCGTTATTTTTGATAGTTTCCCATAAATCTACACCATCTATATCAGTTGGAGGCTTAATACCCACCGCACTTAGTATTGTTGGTGTCCAATCAGATACGTGCATATATCCTTTCCATAAATGTTCAGATTTAGTTAGATTTTTTGTCCATATTAGGCCGTTAACTCTAATACCCCCTTCGAATGGACTCATTTTAAGGCCTCTCAAAGGCCAGTTAGACGCGTAATTAGCTTGTGCTTGTGTCATACCACCGTTGTCAGATATAAACACTACAATGCTGTTCTCTAAAATTCCTTTGTCTAGTAATGCTTTTATAATGTCTCCTACGCTATCATCCAGTTTTTTAACCATTGCTAAAACACAAAATAAAATTATGAGGGAATATTGTAATGTTTATGATATATTTTATAATATACAAATAGAAATTACGTTATCACGAATATAGTATTAAATTAATATATATTTTCAAATAAAATTAAATATTACCAGCATAGTAGCGTCTTTGAGGCAAATCAATATATCCCATTGCACGAACGATATCTGGCGGCGCTTGCATCAGAGCACCTTCGTTAGCTGAATGAGGCGCGTTGTGGCCTACCATTAAGAATAATGGCTTTGAAACATCGTGTGATTTTATAACTGAAAAAAATTGCAGTTGTTTATTATTTTATTTTATTTCTTACATCCTACTACTAGATACAAGGACATCCCTGAAAATATATTTATGCTGAATATATTTATAAAGATGGAAAAATGCCAGAAGAAGAAGAAAAATGTCCCACTGTTGGGTTCCTAAAGTGTAGGTACGTTGGCAGATTACACCTGTCTTTCGAAAATTTCCTAGGTTGCAAAATTTGCAAAAAGACCAAGGAAAATTATGTTCTTAGTGTGTTTTACTTCACCGTAAGACAAGTGATCATAACGAAAAATCATTCGCACAAGAAAATATCAAGAAGTGCGAAACCGGGTTTTGAGCACACTTCACTCAGTTTCATTTTACTTAAATTATTTATGTTATAATAATAATAAGAGCGATTAATTTTTATTAATAATTTGACTATATAAATAAGACAATGTGCTGATTACCGCCTTACTTGATTTGGCTTCTTCATTATATATATCCGTTATGTATCCTTCCACATCCCAAGCAGCCGTTTCGTTTCGGAAAAGATCGAATCCTGAGACATCGCCAATACTCCACTTAATGACAAGAAATATTCATGAAATTAAACATTAAACTTAAGAAGAAAGAAACTAGAGTTTTGGTTGCCTTACGCTGATCAGATTATAATATATAGCTCAACTAAATATTTTTTTATGTGCGATGAATATGATTTTATATTTGTCCACAACCCTCACTTCAAAGCCATTAAGAAGAAAATAAAATCAATCAAACAAAATAATTATGGTATGCTCTGAAGGTTTCTTTTATACAAACAAAGCAAGACATAAAAATTTATTACAAATAACATTTCTTTATAATTTCATCAATCAATCAATTTTCCTAACTCCATACGAAGTAAATCACAAGTATCTATGGCTACTTTTTAAAGGAAAAATCAAAATAAACTCACGTTTTCCAACAAATTATATTCATAATAGTCTATATATCCTCCTCTATGTCCAAAATGGGAATCAAATCCTCGATGTGTGGGTAAATATTCTTTACGCGATTGGCCCACATGCCACTTTCCTACCAAATGCGTGGCATAACCGGCTTCTTTGAAGTATTGGGGAAGAATTTTCTCTGTAGTAGGAAGACCTCTATCCTCCGCGTTTGTTAAGGGATACCCTTGCATACCTGTGAATAAATATGTTATTGAATAATGCTATAAAAATAGGCTGATTTTTTAAGTATCAAAGAAATAAATCTGTACGATTAGTGGTTAAATTTTATATTACCTAAGTATTTGTTCGTAAATACTATCGATTTTACAGAAATAAGAGAAAATCACTTATAAACTAGAAACTTATCCTCGCATTGTTTAAGTACGTCTATAGGTACGTTTTAATTGGTATGGAAGCTTATTTTTTTTAATTAAGTAACTTGAGTTACATTAGCTAATTAAGTAACATTAGCTATCTGCTAGTGAAATTCCTGTTGAAATCAGTGTAGTTGTTTCGGGTGTTAACAGAATAAATAAACAAATAGACAGACAGAGAAAAAAAACGAAAATAGTTTTTTAAAGCACGAGTACTTCATATTATAATATGTATTATGCATTTCAATTTTATTTATTTATTTGTATAGATAACTATAGAAAATAAGATTTGTCTTAATCTACAGACAATGAGTATACCAGTTATCATTTATTATGTTAATGCAATCAGGAAAGGTGAATCCATATCAAGCAAATTTTTATTGCGTTAATTAGCGACACATCTTCAAAGCTAAATAATTTCATTATCGTGCTTATAAATGTAGAGACAATGAATATTTTGTAATTTAGTTATTCAAATAGGTAATCTCTTAATTTGTTATTCTAATTATTCTCAGTTGAATTTAAAACACAATAAGCAATTGAATACGTCACTACTTATTAATTAACGTAGTTATGACAGAGTAATTAAACTCGAACATCTCACGGTACCTACATCACTTAAAAATGCTGTGGCTCCAGCCACTTTTTGGTTAGTAAATATAATCGTTTGTATCCTAACCTTTGATGGTAGGAAGGTGTAAGTATGTAAACGGTAAAAATAGGATTTTAAAAGAATGCCAAATTAACATAAACAAAACTTTTAACTTTAACTTTTTAGGGTTTCGTATCGTAGCCAATCTGCATGTATTATTCAATCTATATTGTCTACACTGAATTTATCTTATAATTTCGTAGCTTAAAGTAAATAGTAATAATGAAATATATATTTTTTTCAGTTTTAACACAATATTTCTAAGCCATTATTTACAATAGTAGCCTACAACGCACCTTATTTTGCTAACGAAGGGGCTGTGATACAAGCTCTGACAATATTATTCTTGCAATACGGTAAGAAGTTTCGAGTATTGTTACACGATATAAAAACTAAATTTCTTGTAAATACCTATATAAATGAAAGTATCTCAACTGTATAGAAAAAATGGACTAACAATATGAATCAAGCCAATGTGTTTTTGGCTTAATTCATAATAGACAACTTATAATATTATCTTTATTTCTATACAAATTAATAAAATTGAAGTGTCTGCTTGTAATATAAAAAAAACTTATTACTGAATGTGTACGAGTAAGTATATATTATAATCTTAAAAAATCCGTCTATATGTTTGTTACATCTTGTTTGAAACTTAAAGGAATTGTTCAAAATTGGTATTACAAAGTAATAGATTTATCGAGCCAGTACCGACTCCTTCATGTAAAGCTATGATATTAAATTTGCAAATAACATAATACAATGCAACAAAACCTTTATTTATGCATATAAATACGTATTTTAGGGAAAGAAAAAATATAAAACATTTTTTTACTTTACAAAAAACAATTTTATACCAGTCACGTGGGCGAATTTGCCCGTGAGGAGAGCGGAACGTGAAGGCGTGCATATACAATGACTGTAATATCGTTCGAGAGCCACCCCAGTATACGCCAACAGGTCTATATTCGGAGTCAAAATCTGGTCAGAGCCATGGAAACTCACGTCGTCCCATCCCTGCAAGATCGACATCGGCTTTTAATATTATTAATAACACTATTAACTTATGTGTGAAAAATGTGTTAATTTATATAATATGATTTCGAATCTTGTTTGAGGCAAACATTATTTATAGGAAAGAATGTCTCTTTTTGTGTGTACATACGAGTATGTATGAAGACAGAACTGATATACCTAACATTTTATATTCATGCAGTATCTTTTAAACTTGTATTTAATGAACACTTATTAAAGCTTCAAATTTTATAACAACATGTAGTTTCTAATAAATTATTTTATTTTTATGTATAAGTTTATTTATAATTTAATAATATAGTTGATATAGTTTTGTTCTGCGAACTTCATATATTGTTCATGTGTGTGTTCTCAGTACCAGTTAGTCAACTCCTCTTGTATTTAGGAAAGTGCAGAAGCAGTCGACAGATATAACTTTATCAATTAGTAAGACTTAGAATAACTCTAAAACAAACTATTGGAAAAATCAATAAATTATTTTGGCGCAAATTGACCACTTGTTAAAAATGATAATAATTCTAAAATTAAATGAATTAAATCTTTATAGGTATTATTTAATAACTAAGTCAAACATGTACATTAAAAATATTTTGAAATTCATATTGAAATAGTCCTTTTAATTCACAGAATCGCATCTATCATCTAACCATACCCATCGGGCGTAGCGAGAGTGAGTTGCCAGTATAAACATATTATGATATTAATTTGATTTCACGCCGCACGATTGAGTAAAGATAACGATGACAGGCAAAGTCACAAACATTTCTTCTTTAATCTCATAATAATTTATCTCCAATATATTTTATCTTCAGGCATTTTCTATGAGTGGTAGATAGTTTAAGAGAACATAATATTTCCAATTATAGTTGAGTTCGACCTTTAATTTGTTCTGATATTTTGAATCGTAATAACAAAAATAAAAGTCCGGTTCATAGAAAAGTTAAGCGTAACATTTTTTATAGAATGGCATTGATACTCCCATAAGGTTGAAAACGCGTAAATGGAACCATTGATATTTTTTGCTGTAAGCGGAATGACTTGTCATTATTAGGTACCGATACCTAATGCCTCAAAATTTAACAAGAATCGAACTGACGACCTCTGATATCTCGACCGGTAGGTACACTGTACAGTACACTACCATGTTTACATACAAAATATAAAGGTTCTTTATAAGGTTTCATTGTCTTATTTCACTTTATATTGCCTTGTTTGGTTATTTAGTAAGTACAACCGGAAATAAAATTAATCATTTTTTATAATATGTCAAGTTAGAAGCAAAAACTTAATATGACTTGTCATTGCAGTTTTGACGTGACCCTATTTAGTTTGGTGGTTTTTTTACAGCGCGACTAAATTGTGTGTCATTAAAGTAATTTGTTTATTATTTGACTCTTTATTCAGGTTATTATTAACTTGATAGATCACATCAGTAGGTTTAATTAATAGTCCAAAAGGAAATATTGCGTTTTAATCCAATAACTTTTAAGTTTTAGTACCAATAGCGAAAATAGTAATATAATTAACTCATGGTGCCATATAGAGCCGTTGCTGCATGATCATCTCCGGTAACGTCGATTAGCACAATTTATTTATTTATCTATGACAGCAAAGGAAAGGTTTTGCACATATATATTCAGTGGATATTAAATGTTTTCGCGGCCTTGCCTTGGTTGCATTGTAACTAGAGCGGAGACCAAAGGTAGCATATTTATGCATTTATTCATGTCCTTACCAAATTTTATTGAATTTCTTTAATAATAATACCCAGTAAGTAGTATCACATAGAGTATCTACTGTATAATTACATGCCACGTGCGTGAGTGTAGCGTGGGTAACACTGGTGTTATTAGGTATATATTTTACATCTCCCACAATTTAAATCACGATAAGCTTTTTTTAACAAAAAATTTAAATGAAAAACAAACATTCGAATGAAATACTTTTTTTAAGTAAACATTATTCCATCAATATTTACGTGACTTTGTACGAGTTATTAACGAATATGTAAACAATGTATTATTGCGAATCACATATCTTCGTCAGTTATTCAGTTTCATTAACGTTCAACGAGCAATAAAAGTGAAAATTACGTGTGAAGCGTCGACAACGGTATAATGGATATTGGTGTAATTATAAAATTTTACATGTTATTAAGCTTTTAATCATTATTATACTTCAAAATATATTAAATGTTGATTCCCACTCAAGTAGTTGTTGGTATTGAATTAACAGATAATATAATAATAATGTTCTAAGGACCGATTCCATCTAAGGCTAATCTTATCGAGTCTACTAGACTAGCCATCTGCCATAGTGAACGAGTGTACGCGCAGATAAAAGTGCTCTGTTTATTGCAGTCATTCTCTTACTTTGGGTAGACCATGCGACTCGACCAGTGAGATTTATGACAAAAACCAACGGCTTTACGCCAACTTCCTGACTCCTGTTACTGGCTTACAAAACAGAGAGGCTCAATAACTAAACTTGCCCCAACGCTGGACTCGAATCCAGGACCTCCGGAAGTGCGGCAGTACATGTTAGCCACTACACCACTGAGGTAGTAAAATCATCACATATTATGTAAACAAAATATAACCTAGAATTATAATCGAGCATGTAGACTTTCACTAAAACTTGTAATATCAAACTTGCTCCAGATTTACTCTCATTATATAACCATACCAATATCATAAACGCGAGAGTTGGACGAATGATTTTTACTTTGAAACAAAAAGCATTGAATATAAGTATTTTGATGAAAATTTCCAGTAATATAGCTTATAGCTACATCAAAATAATAAGGTATATATTTTTTAAAATAATAAAGTAATACATTATGCTGCGGTAAAACGTAAAATTTTCATAAACTTACCATGTCATCAGCAATGATTATCACCACATTCGGGCGAATATATTCACCTTCACTGTATTCCAGTATGAATAATAATATGAGAAAACAAAAATGCTCTAAATTCAATAACATGACCTACAAACAATATTTTTTTATAATTATTATAATCAATTTAAATTCACAGATGTTTACATACTTACATAGAGATATTAAGTATATTCGATTATTACTATTGATAAATATTGCTTAATGGGACGAATAAACTAATTTTAGGATTTTTATCCGACTTCAAAAGGGAAGAGAACATTATATACTTTTGTTTATTTTCAATTTTAATCATTGCCTAATTATTATTTATCTTTAAGGTAAAATATTAGCGCTCGAGTTTATATTTAACTTAACATAATCTTTGAAATATAAAACGACTAAAAATATATTTTCTTATCCATCCATATACTACCATCAAGTAAGTATAATATTTTAAAAGTACTTACTGTAACACTATAACAATTCACTTTAAGTATTTATACATACGTGATACGAGTATGTTCTTGAAATAATCACATTAAACTGGATAAACGTACGTAACACACAAACGTATGTATATAAATAAGATTGTATAAGCATATTGAGAGCTCCACACGTGGTTCGTGAACTTGCGATTACGATTGCAAGAAATCATTTTAAGTACTTATAGGTAAGCTATAAAACTTTTATTTGGTAATAGTCTTGTGATTATAGTCTAATATATAAAAATCTAATATATATAAATGTCGTGTCACAGTATTTGTGTCGAAGTTTTTTGGGTATATTTGGTAGGTCTGAGAATAGGTCATAGGCTGTTGTTTATTCCAATAGGTGATAAGGGACAAATTTTTTTTTTTGTGATTTGGAATCCAAAAATACTTATAACTTTAAATTTTTATTTTTTTTACTCCAATCCCTATTTTTAATAGTTATTAGAACGCGGGCGGAGCCACGGGAATTCCTATTAACATAATATAAGGAATATTTTCAATATTACCAAATGTTAATAACGGATTTTCGTGAAAATAGAAGACCCGCTTTTGTTTATATAGACTATTGTTTATATGGAATCTACTAGATAAATTTTTAGTTTGTAGGATGTATACTTTTAGATGTCGTGAGAACAATCTAATATTTTGCTTTTATATTTGAGCATAGTTCCCATCTCATCTTGTCTTCATATCTTATGAATAACTGATAACTTCTTGAACCGACAGTTATCGAGTAAGTATATCAAGATGGATACTGTTATAGATTACATAATCAACACTTCCTTACCATTTTAAATATATGATTTATGTATAAAGTATAATTTACTAGCGACTCGCCCTCGCTTCGCTCGGGTTCGTCCCTAGGTTAGACACGAGCGAAGCTGTGGATTCCACTAAATATAAAAACATTCCTCTTAAATCAATTACCTTTACTTTTATAACCATATAACGTAATATCCTTTAGCTCATAATATTACTTTATTTCCTCCTTATGATGTCCAATATACAATTTTAATTTATAAATATACGTTAAATATAGATTAATTAATACACATTGACTTAATCAACCTTACGTTTCTCGAGTTCATTATATAAGTTATCTTATAGTCCTTATATTTCATTAAATGAAGAGATCTCGTAAATAAAAATCTTTAAAAACAGTAACAACATTTATTTCAATATAATAATTAATTAAATAACAAAATTATAACTAAAAAATACTTCCTAAGACACACAGCAGGTTTCTTAACCCGCGTGTACGATCACAACTGGCTATTGCAGCAGCAGTTCGGTCATTTAAAGCACTTTGGTTTGTAAGTAGATATAAATTGTTTGTTTCGTTATTAAATGCATTATTTGCATTATTAGTTGTGCCATTAAGTACAGGATCTGTATCATTCAGCCAAGGCACCCATCTATATCCAAAGTTAGCCGGATCTGATCTCGCATCTAATGCTAACGGTCCTCTTCTTAACTGCATTGCCCACAAGGCTTGCAATTTACTTATTAGATAAGCAGCTATTTTTGTGCCACGGTCCCATAGATCGTGACTTTCGGATGGATCTTGCTTAACATTGTACAAGCAACCACGGACTGTAATATAAAATGAGAATTTCTTAGTCATAATGCAAAATAAATGGCAAAAATATTGATGTTAGCGGCCAATTAAGAAATTCATTTCGCTTGAGAAATGCAAATATACAAATATTAAAATAAAGTTTTATATTGGTAAATTTACAAATAATTGCTTATTCTTTTTATAAAGGCGTTAGTGTTAATAAAAAACACAGATCGACTGAGAGACAACGTTCATCCTAAACCTTTATAAGGACATTTTTAAAAACCTTTATAACAACATTCAGCCTAAATCTTTATAAGGACATTTTGATCCTTCCACATCCTTTGACCATACTTTTATATTAAAAGGGGAAATATTAGTATGAATAACAGTATTTAAGCTTCTGTTAAAATAGCTACCGTGTAATGCATAATCACAATTTCAGTCCTATCCAAATTTGTTCACTCACTTTAACATAAAAAAAAAACGAATTAATTATATTACTTAAATACATTTAAATATTGCTATTCTTGCATATGCTTAAGCATTAGAAATGTTTTGAACTACATGGAATATAAAAAAAACATAACATTTAAAATACAAATATATATAACTTACTTGGTGTGGGTTCACAGGGAATTAAATCTCTTACACGGTCGAGTTGATTTATTGTAGTTGCTTTTCTCATAGACAATACTTGATCATAATCTAATGTGAGACCATATCTTTCAAATACTTTAGCAACTTCACTGGACCGAAGGGCTGGGAAATAATCGGGTGGACGACCTTTGACTGTTAGAAACTCTGCACCATAATATCCGTTGCTCAATCCAGATACATTGCCTACTATAATTTTATAGTCGCCTGATCTGAAGGATGCATAAGCATTAGTAGCGCTATCTTCAATAGCTATTAAAACTTCTTTTCTTCTCGACCCTCGATCTTGGGATATGGATTCCCATTGATTAATTCCATCGATCTGCGCGTTTATTTCGCCTCCAGCAGCTGCTACTAGTGTGGGCAACCAATCAGTTATGTGCATAAGACCTTCCCACACTTTAGGCTTGAGGGTTGGATGCCAAACGAGAGCTGGCACTCTGACCGCTCCCTCCCATGGTGTCTGTTTTTTACCCCTAAATGGTAAATTTACACCCCAATTATTAAACTGGCCAACTGTTGGCGCTCCATTATCTGATACGAATACTATTAAAGTATTGTGTAATATTCCTTTATCTGCGACAGCTCTTATTACTTTTCCAATGCTCGCATCCAAATAAGAAACAATCTCTGCAAGAAAAACGATTATATAAAGCAAGAGTCATTCTAATACAAAATAATAACTTGTACGGTAAGTGGAATTGAACAATTAGTGAGAAATATTGTAGAAATTATAATTATCAGTGAGGGAATCTATTGAAAATTTAAATAACAATAATGAAATTTATGCAATTGTAGTAGTTACAAAAACTTTCGACAAAATTGGGCAAATCGGATACAATACAACTATTACTTATTCAATATGCATTTTAACATTTTTGCATGTTGAAATTATGCTAACAAGCTATTATTTAGAAAACGAATTCAGCATTACAAACAGATGTTGAATGAATTTAAATTAGTTGAAAACTGACAAAAAATATTTAAATATCTAAAAGACCAGATAACATTAACCCGTCAATGGCGAACATATGAGACACAATAGATTTTCAATTGTTATAAATCTATATTGTCCCCGCGCCCGTTGATGGGTTAAAGTTAATACTCGAATACGAGTATATTAAGCTAGATTAATGTTAATTTCATTTGTTTATAATAATAAATTATAAGTCATGTTGGGTCATTCCTTACCTGCATACAAACGTCTATCAGAGTGTGCAATATGACGGTTCTTGACTGTAGAATAGAGCGGTGGCTGTAACAGCCCGCCGTCATTGCCCGCGTGGGGTGCACTATGTGCCAGATGTAGGAACAACGGATTTGACTCGTTGTGATTTAGAATTGCTATGGAATAATTAGTTACAATGTTATTGTTTTTCTTATATGCTACCTTCATCTAAGAGTTTTACTTATATTATTTACTGTGGTATTACAAACTTTATGAACTCAAAATATGAGCAAGCATAATATCGTTATTAACTTCAATATTTTTTTTTAAAAAGCAGACAGTGTTAGCCCAGTGGTAACGCAATCGCTTAGAAAACTGTGTGAAGTGGGTTTAAATCCCGGGTTTCGCACCTCTCATGTGATTATTTCCATCATTATTATCATTCATCATCATTATTACATTATTATTATCTTGTCTTACGGTAAAAGAAAAAAATGTCTGACAGAATCTAATTTTTTGAAAAGACAAGTGATGTCCGCTAACATAACCCGCACTTGGAAGCGTGGTGGACTATGGGCTGATCCCCCTTCACATTGAAGGGAGGCCCGTTAGACGAGACGTAAAAAAGAGGACTGAATAAATAAAATCGTTGGGATTTTATATGTAAATATAAATATAATTAACGTCGACTGATTAAATTTAATTTTATAAATAAAAAGAATTCTAACAGTTTTTGTATTAACTAGTAAAATACATCAAGACACAATAATGATTAAATAGTAGTTATTTAAAAATCATAGACTAGCACTTCAAAGCAAAATAACCTTAAATAGACACATATTCGATTAATCTATAAATTTGTAAACAAAATCAAAATACCGTTCGAAAGTCCATTGCAAAGGCAAGATAAATCTGGCTGGCACCGACTTCAAAATTAACGAAGTTCTTAAAAGTATTATTTTCTACTTTTTAGTTTAGATTTGTTTAGTTTTGAAGTCGGTTTTTGTTTTTTGTTAAAAATAATCTATATAATATATTTTCAGACAAAGTCACGTGTAAAGGCTTGTGATTGCACACTGTACAGTATAAGTGTTTCCGTGCACTAGTATATTTGTTTTTAATACCGTTTGTCGCTTGCGGTCAAACGTTGGTAATTTTATGGTAACAGCATGCCCAAAATTTGCGGTCATGTTTATGCAGTTAGATGCAGTAAGAATTGTAGTTTTACTTTGGGTTTAAAATTGTTTATAGATATATAGTAGGTACGATATTTTAGGTTTCAGTATGGTAATGAATATATAAATTACTTAGTACCTAGTCTAAAATTTAATGTCTGTTTTCATTTACCTACAAAATTGCATTATGCTTGAGTAATAAATCCCCCTCGTATTGAGGGAGGCCCGTGCCCAGCAGTGGGACGTTAAAAAGGGCTGATGATGATGAGTAATATAAGCTACATTTCTAATTGCAAATTAATAGTTTTTCACTAAATATGTATATATACGGTACTTACATCAAGTAACCAATTTTTTTAATTTTTGTCTATCTATTTGTTCCGGGTAATCTCTGAAACGACTGGACCGATTTTGACGGGACTTTCATTCGCAGATAGCTAATTTTATAAAGAGTAACTTTTAATTTATTAGGAAATTATAAAAACCGTTTAATTAACTTACGCCCAGCAAAGCGGGCCGGGTTTGCTTGTTTATTAAATATCAATTGTTATTTAAAACAAACCTTTGTACAGTGTATCACTTGTACCTACTAGCCTTAAGGCTTAGCAGTTGTTGTTAACATTAATAATATAAATAAATAAATATAAATATGTTGGGACACTATTACAACAGCGCCATCTAGTTCCGCTAAGCTACGAGACATGTGTTACGGATACCAGATGGATATACTACACGTACAAATTTAAATATATACCTACATATTATAAATATAAACACCCATGACTGGAGTACAAACATTCGTCTCAAGAAATGAATGCCCCCAACGGGACACGAACCCGCGACAGCTGGCGCAGAAAGTAATCACTACCAACTGAGCCAAACGTTTCGTGTATCTTTTATTTTTATTCCTAACTCGCACATCGATATAAATAATATATGTAGGTATACATTGATAAAAGTAATGTGCAATGAATTTTTAATAACGACGAAGGTTTAACGGAGGTATTAGGTACATATGCTTAGCTAGTTCTTAACTTAAATAAAGTAGATAGTATGGCAAAACATATCTTAACCTTAAAGTTAAATGAAGAATTATAAAATTTAATTAAAATATGTGACCTGCTTAATAAAGATATTTATTTATCATGTTATAATTATATTTTTTCGGTTGACATCATCAAACTTTTTAGTTTAATTCATTTTAATTAGCCATCTTACTCATTATATGAACCAAAACATATAGGTAATATCATACTATGTTATGAAAGACTTTTTTAATCAAAAATGTTCATATTTTTTACTTTCGAATAAAAAAGAGGAAAGAAACTATGGGAGGAAAACTATTTGAGTGATTTTTATATCTATAGTTAATTTTATAATAACTAAGTTCGAAAAGGTAACATTACATAAGTTCCAAAAGGTAAATATGAACAATACCAAGTAATCTTCATTACCGCAAATATTCAGCAATTACAAACAAAAGCTTGTATTAAGGGAACACAACGCAAATTTAGCTCTGACGCGTAATACCGAGTTTTACACGGCTTATGTACCAATCTACAAACAATACCTATGCACAAGGGATGTTTGGGTTACAGGTTTCATAACGTCTAGTAATGACCGCGGTTCTGTCTGCATTTAAACAGACAAAAATCTAACTGTAGTATTATCATCGAACGAAAACTATTTCGCAAAATATAAACAACTTTTCGTAGTTTAAAAGAATAATAAAAAATAATAAATTAAAATACTTACTATTTATTGCTCTTTCAGTCAACACATCTATGATATATTTGTCCTCTTCATCTTGTGGGATGTCGCCATCGAAAAGATCTAAGCCAAAGAACTCTCTTCCATTTGGCCACTAAAAGTAAATAATCATAGAAATGTACAGAGCATGCAATTAATGATTTACCTTAGTACTATAATTTTATTTATATAATACGTATTGTATACAGTATAGATTAGTTAAAAAAACACAGTTTTGCTTTTGGATATTGACGACATTTATACATGAGGGTACATGATTTATATATGTATCCTCATTTCGGGTGTTACACTAAAGACTATGTAGTGTCTTAATCATATTAAAATTAGCTATTAAGTAGTACCAGTGGTCGAAATTCAACCATAGTATGTAATTAATAACTATTACATATATTGTAATAAACGAATTTATTATGTTTATATTTGCCATTCAGTGTGTCAAATACATGGTAGTGGTTGTAATTTTTTTATTAAATTAATGTATTTTTATGAAAAAATAAAAAAAAACTAAAAAATATATTAGCAATAGGTGGGCGTTAATAACTGCGACATAGTTTTATACTAATGCAGTTATTATCGTTAAGTTGTTTCTATTATACATGTATTAAATATTAAATAAATAAATAAATAAATAAATAAAATAAATTAAAAAAAATCTCCACTCCTTCTCTATAATATTATAAACTATAAGTGTGTGAAATTTCATACCCCTCCGTCCGCGCAATTTTCGTAAAAAGGGGTACAAAGTTTTTGATTCACGTAACTAATGTACGGATTTGACACGATTTTTAAAATTAATGTTTCTTAACACCTTAAAAACTCTATATTTCTATCATCTCACTTTTTTCTTAGAACTTTTTTCTTTCTTGAAACTAGGATTAAGATAGTATTACATAATCACACAGTCAATATAAATTCTCTACATATTCCATTTTCGCTTGCTCTATGGTACCAAAGTGGTAATTTTTTTAAACATCCGAAATTGTCAGAGTAATGATTTTAGGGTACAAAATTGAAAAAAAGCGGAAATTTGAGAAATTTTAAAAAATATGAAAGTATTTTTTTCTATACAAATTTTGTTGTATGACCGCAAGGAATATTGAAATGTAAACTGGTCTGACGTGGAAGTTATAATAAAATAAAAAAAAACCTTACTTTAACATTTTAACGCGCAAACCCTTAAGGAATATTATAATTGAAAATTTTGTATGAATTTCTTAACATTTCATGTATTCAAAGCTTTAACAGTCAACTATGCGAGTAAAGAAGCTCGAGCAACTGCAAACTATGTTTCTTTGTGAGAACTTATTTAAAAGCCAAAGTGGAATGCCTTAAATATTTTGACGATATAAATTTTGCATTACGTAGACTGTTAAATTATTAATTGAAATTTTCGAAGTAACAAAACTTATTATTTATTTAATACTGGAGACTTAAACTCGCTTCGCTCGGGTTCGTCCCTTTTTCGTTCAGGTGCTTCTTGCTGAAGCTGAAGCTTTAAAACTTGTAGCACAAAAATCCGTCCCGTCATTAAAATAAATAAAATTTCTAAAATAAAACATTAACTAACTGCAAGTGAAAGTCCCGCCCATCGGTCCAGCCTTTTCAGAGGTTAGCCGGAAGAAATAGTCAGACAAAAATTTTTGATGATAGAAGTTGTTATTTTGAAATTAAAATATTTATTTGTATGTATCGATGTATTAATTACCGAGAAAAGTTATATGATAATATAGTATGTTGTAGGTACTATTAAAAAATATAATGCAAAATAATTTTTAAATTACAGAAGGTAACTTTATATCATTTACGCGCAACGAACAAAAAAAAAGTCCTTCATTCGCAATTTCTCGTATTAATTTTATAAAATGATAATAAAATGATAAAATAAGTCTTTTTTTTATTTCCTTATACATTATGGTTTATGTAATGTCATACAAATGCTAGGGTTTATTTTTAAAATACAAGTTATACCTATATATTTTATGATTGCATTTTAAAACCTTTCCTTTTGAAGCTCCAATCGATAGCTTTTAAAAAACCAAAATATTAATATTACATTTAAAATATTAAATCGATTAAGTATTATAAAGTATTAATTTAATAAAAATGAGTTCATCTCTGGTTTCCTTAAAAACGCACAAATTTTGTTTTGAAACTAGAGATGAGAATAAAAAATTAGAGCGCATTTAATGCGCTTTAATTTTTTTATTAAAATTAGTTCAGCTGTTCAGAAATAACTATATACTACTTATAACGAAAATAAGTATATTATAAGTATATAAATACAAACACACACATTTACCTATGTATACTTAGTACCTACATACTCCTATAAACGTAGGTACATCAATACATGTATGAATATGTAAGTAATGCACTTATCAAAACATGTTTTTCTGTGAGGCCCCTTTACATAAATTGCAATTATCAAATAATTAAGAATAATGATCTAAAAAATTAAATTAATTAGAATTTCATGTGTAATATCATTATATTAAATTGAAAGAAAGTAGGCGTAGACAAAAGAAGACAGAGATCTTCAATTAAAAATCATAGATAAATAAGATTTATTTCAATCACTCGAAATAATACAAAACAGAGTGGCTATTTAAAACGACAAATACACTACTTTCCGCCGCACTCAGAGTCACTTAATGAACCATTAAGTCATTCTCGACTTGATGGTTCTTTAAGTGACTCTGGTTGCGGCGACTAATATAAGAAATGTTAAAGTGTGTGTTGGCAAGTCTTTCTTTCATGCAATAAATTCATTAAATTTTCGATGAGGCTAAACTTACCGCTTCAACTTTGTCGTGAGTATACGAATCTGTGAATCCACCCCTCATTCCTAAGTGTGTATCGTATCCTCTTGATAATGGCAAATATTGTCGCCTTGACATCCCCACATGCCATTTTCCAACCAAATGCGTAGCATAACCTAAATCTTTTAAATATGATGGCAAAAGTCGTTCTGATATCGGGATGCCGCGATCTTCTGAGTTGTACAAAGGCATTCCGTGCATACCTGTACATCAAACGATTATATGAATTACCTATTCCATGCTATTGTTCTTAATTATCATCATCATTATTTATGCAACAATTTTCCCATGGCACTGAACGAACCACTTACAAAGTGTGTTGCAGATAAACTTGTTCTTCTCAACCTATTTCTTAAATGATCAAAGGTGTGTAATGTTTATTCATTTAGAAAATTATTATTATACTTTTAATATGTGGGTAATATTCGATTTTCTTTAACTTTTAATTTAATCGATAATATATATTTCGGTAACTAGCATTTCCCGTGGGTCCGCCCGCGTTGTAAAAACCGGAAACCAAAGTCTTAGATTTATATTACTGGAGAATACATTTGAAATTTGAATTTGAGATATTTTCCTGCAGTAAACGTGTTCTATAAGTAGACGCGGAGAACCAGCTATCGTCGTACCAAAATTCATCAAAATCTTTTTAGTGGTTTTCTCGTGATGCGGCCACGGACAGACCGACATAATTCTAAAAAATATAGACTCGGCCTTTGTATCGTTAATAATGACTGTTACAATAATTAGACACAAAAAAATATTTAATTAACAGATTCGCCTAAGTCTAAGCCTAGAAATTTATTATATGGGCAGATAGTAGGTACCTATAGAATATTATTGACGTTAATAACGATTGTTTTCATAGAGTTGTCAAAATAAACGCACGTTTCGACATAAGCCGTTGCAAATCCAAGAATGATCTAAATTGCTTTTCGTGACACATGAAGCATAGAACAAATGAGTATCGAAATAAAAAATTCTATGGCATGGGTAACTTAATGGTTCTAAACAGATTTATTCGTCGAAAGGAGCTAAAATATTATTTTTAAAAACCCTTTTAAATTATTTGATAAAAATAAATTATATTAATTTTTTTTTAAGAATATAACACTTTTTACACAGAATACTTTTTCTACTTCATTTTCTACTTCGTAGTATTTTTAGAATCATTTAAATACTTTCAAAGATTAATTTGTATAAGTATATAAAAAAATGGCAAATGTAAGATAAGATAACCTCGTCTTAAAATATATACCACTCAATAGAAAATATAATTTACGTGTACTTTCTCGAAAAAAAGTCTGCAGTGAACAATCCCCCACCCCCTTCTATTATTAAAAAAAAAAAAACAATTATTATTATTCTTTTAATAAGGTACATTACTTGCCTAATCTCATCGGATATTTTCCTGTAAGTAAGGCAGTGCGGGCCGGAGTGCAAATGGCTTCACTGTAATATTGTTGGAGCACGACACTTTGGGAGGCCAGCGTGTCGAGATTAGGGGTTAGAATTTGATCTGATCCATGGAATGACACGTCATTCCATCCCTGGAATTAAATTTGGTTTTATAGTGGTATAATCATATGCTTATTTTTAAATACTAATGAAGAACAAAAATAGACGGATGATATGTACTGCAAAATGTATGGTAGGTATACTTAGAAGTTTATAGGATCATTTCATTTTTAATTGATTATCAAAAAAAATTGTTGTCTTAACGTGATAAGCGGAACGTGTTGTGTTTGTTGTAGTTTTTTTTAAAAACACTCTTAACAGACATTTAAACTATAAAAAGTCCTAACACAAAATAAAGAGAACGATGAAATGAGACGTTAAGTTTTGTCAAAAGAGAGTGTATGGCAGCTTGGGCTAGCTGTCACGTTCGTTGGCCGACTATATGTTTCATAGGCTTTGACCAGGCGATGTGACCTATTATAATTGTAGTCAACGTTAAATTTTGTTTTGCCAATGCCTGTAGAGCGTAGGTACTCGTAGAGGCTTTGCGAAATGCGACGTCACAATCAAAGTAGCTCTATATAAAAATCATTTTTGTCATTATTATAAAATTTATTCAATTTATTTGAACAGCTTATTTTTATTATAATATATTACTTATCTTACACCAAAACAAACAACAAGTTGGTACAAACTTGAAACTTTTTGAATTCATAAAAATCAATAAATTATATTTACATTATTTACTTTGCTAGCATAAGTATGTTTAATCTACATGTAGACACATGTGTTTAAATAAAATTTATTTTCTTTTTTTTTATTTACACTATAATAAATAATTGTACTTTTGATTGTGTGTATCATGTTTTTTGTAATCATGTGTTATAGCGGAAAGATTAACGAAATCATAAGCGGCGTGAAGCTAACCAAGGAACCATGCTCATAGCTTGACCACAGTGGTCAGTAAGAGCAACCCGCTTATTATCGTGGTTTGGTTTTGGTGGTACTTACTTTTTACAATATAACCCCCGTGTTTATACACTTCTGTAATTCCCAATGTTAAAATTAGGATATTTGACTTCAACATATTTAAATAGCAAATAATTAATCTAATATAAACTACATTAAATAAAATTTATTTTAATTCTTACCATATCATCAACCATTATGTACAGGATATTGGGTCTTTTTAAAGCATATCCGCTTCCAACAGATATGCTTAAAGATATCCACAATATCCACCTGAAATAAAAAAAAATTACAAACATTATGAACACCAAAACATAAATAACAATTGAAAGTTGAAATTCTTATTGAAATAGTATTACTATTATCGATCCAGAGGCCAAATCTAAAAAAAAACTATTTTTAGAATTCTTGACCGTCAAAATCTGTCCACTGAAAAAAACTGACAGAGTTTGATTTTTAGTATGAAACCCGTGTATGAAACATATAATAAGTATAAAGGTTATCCGGGTGAATATATGGGGCACCTTTAAATACTATAATAGTATGTTAAAGTATATTTATTTTAAGCTAATTTTTTTTTTTAAGTTTCGCGTTTATAAGACATAAATAAAATGGCCTATTTTCCAGAATTATTAGAGATTTCGTAGTTAATTATAGGGTGGAGGCGAAAATCAATTAAACTTAATTATACTGGTGATTTACACCTTTTCGTTTGGGTGCGTCCACAGACCCCAGGTGTCTTAACAATAGCACTTGTTTTAGGAATTGTATTTATTTAGTCGAATCCAAGTCGAGTCGAATTAAAGTCCTAATCCTTACTAATATTATAAATGCGAAAGTAACTCTGTCTGTCTGTCGCGCTTTCACGCCAAAACTACCGAACCAGTTTGAATGAAATTCGATACACGGATAGTCTAGAACCTGAAAAAGGACAGACTTTTCAAGGCGAAAAAAGGGTTGTATCTAATACCTTTAAACGAGCAATTCTTGTATATAGATATATAATCGGAATCTCGGAAACGGCTCCAACGATTTTCATGAAGTTTAGCATGCAGGGGGTTTCGGGGGCGATAAATCGATCTAGCTAGGTTTTTGTTTCTAGAAAACGTTATTTTATCAATATTTTCAGGCAATGAAAAAAAATCTACAATACCATTAGAATACGAAGGTAAATTTCGCTGTCATCCACAAGATTATAATAGCTCAGATTGATTGACAGCGGAAACCGGGCGGTCTCTAACCAGAAGTCCTCGGTTCGAATCCAGGTGTTTCCAGTCCGATGATTATTTTTTTCTTATTGTAATTGTTCCCAAAAAAACCAAGCTCGGTCGCCTGATATTAGGGTTTAAATAGGGATCACAATTTGTAATTAATAAAAATTACGTCATTTTTACCTAGGGATAAACCCGAGTGAAGCGAGGGTGAGTCGCTAGTACGTAGTATATATTACAGGCAATATATATTTAGTTTCATAATATATATTTTCACCTATTATTGTCCCACTTTTGGGCAAATACCTCTCTCTTCGCCCCTCTGCTCTATTTTTGGTGAAGAATTGCCAGACTTCTTAAAGCATAGTATAGAATGTGTAAAATTAATATATTATACATATAGTATTAGTTCTTTTACGATCTACAACTTACAATGATATACAAAACATGCGTATAGACCGGAAAATTTAAAAATATATGCTAACAAAATAAATTAAAAATAATCATGTAAAGTAAAAAAATAATAAAATACGCAAGCAATACAAATATCACATAAAGAGCAGTATAAAAATACAAAATGCCAAGGTGGTTTTTATTTTAATTTCACAGTGTGGGCGATTTTCATGGACAATAATATTTTTTAATTTTACTGAGGAAGTCGAGAAATATACTGGTTAGCTTACAGATTATTATGTAGCTTCAAATACAAATAAATAAAGGCATATGCGAATCATTTTCTAAAATGATTGCCACTTGTCTTACGGTGAAGGAAAATATCGCGAGGAAACCTGCATGCCTGAGAGACCTAGCAAGTTTTCAAAAGACATGTGAAGTCCGCCAACCCGCATTTGGCCACAGCGCGGTCCACCACGTCATAGTGGACTATGGCCTGGTCCCCTTTGTATTAAAAGGGGCCATCTAGCAAATAGCAATATCCTCTAAAAAGGGCTGCATACAACTACAAAATAAAAGTTCGTGCGTACAAAGTACACATGTCAGAAATGAAACTTCTTTGTTTATAAATTTTACTCACTGTTTACACACTGTATAAATATTAAATACTAATGATATTGTAATTTCACTTCAAAAAAAATTCCTCACGATGACCAGCATGAGCAGCCACGTCATAAGTTCCTGTGCGTCTTGACCGTCTGAGGGGTGGTGGCGCTAATTCTTCTCCGTCTCTGAGTGCCTGGTACTTGTACTGGTACTCGTTTATAGTTAAACGTTTAGCGCAACCTTGTTTGAAGTCGCATAAGAAGTTTCACCTCAAAAACGCGGGAGAGGGTTGCAGCCAATGTTTCTAAATTTCATCGAAATCGGTCCAATCGTTTCATTGTCAAGGACTAACAAATATACATAGTTATCGCATATTAGTCTGGTTATATCTACGACATTATAGATTACTTTTTAAGATACTATACTGAAATTACTAGCACTATCAATCTATTTACTCACGCGTGCAGATATTGCTCAACTTGCAAAATCATTACACCCGTAAGCGTTACAATATCTTTTATCGCCATGGTAATAAACGTATCGTAAGAATAAGATTAAAATAAAATAGTTTATAAACTGTCACTTGCCAAATACATAATGTCTTGGTGAATTTCGAGGTCATAATTATAAGAAATTATTAACAGTGTCGCTCGGCTTCGCTTGCATTTAGAATAATAGTATGAATTTTTTGTTTAAGGAGTAACTACTATGAGAAATTCTTTATATTATATAAGATTTGTTATTATTTAATTATTATTTATTATAAATCTATTTTTTTTCTGATATATACCTATATTATGTATACTTTAGTATTACTATTAGCTGTAGGATTTTGTGGCGTATTTATTTACATCGAATGGTTTACACCTTTCTATAATAGTTTTACTACCATTTACCGGTGCTCCGCTTGCATTCTTAAATTTTGCCACACTTTAAGATATTTTATTAATACGCACCATATTATCTGATGTCATATAGCCTTCCTGGATAAATGGGCAAACCATAATATTTTTTTCTATTCGTGAATAAAAATTGAAAACCTTCGTTCGTTCCTGAGATTAGCGCGTGCAACCAAACAAACAAACTCTTCAACTTCATAATGTTAGTAGGTTTAAAGTTTCAAAAGATATTATATATTTTGAAAAAGTATTTATAGGACCTTATTTTTGTCTCGAATCTCTTTTCAGCTGTAAAAGTACCTGCTAGTATAATCTGTTCAGAAATCCCGATTGCAAATGACAACCAGTTTTTGTATCGTATAAATTACCATGATAATAACTCATCACCATATGAAAATGAAATGCGACTGCTATTTTGGAATGGGATATACATAATATATTCGTAATTACATACTTAAGTCGAATCCGTAGATACATATAAAATATATTTTTTTTTATATTCAATAGTTTATGCTGTCTGAGTACCTATAGACCTTATATTGCTTTCGAAAATGGAAAACTTAAAGTCTATACGAAAAGTAAAGTAAAGTCTTAAAGTCTATGGATACGAAAAAATAAAATCATCTTCTGATCTGATTAATTTCGGAAGTCAATTTGAATAATACTAACAACGTTAGCGGAAAATGTTAAACAGTATACTGCTCAATTATTCGCACAAATGTATTTTCTACTCCTTTCATTTTTAAAGTCCGATCGGACGACACTTTAACTGGTGCACATCAGGTGAATTATACCAATTTACGTTTTCCGAGGCACATGAGAGTAACACAACCAACTTCGGGCTGCTTGAGTTTTTTAATAGAAAGACTCAATACTATGCATAAACGATCTAGGACTCGTATCGAGAACCGACCGACTACTAGTATTTACTCGTATTAAGTAGTACCCATACTGGAGATGATTATTATTATGGGGTTACAAAGACTTAGGTACTTTGCCCATTTTTAAATTTGTAAACATACTTATGATTATGCGATTTTAAATTTATAAATGAAAGTGTATTATTTCACTATTTTCTTTTCCTAAGGACTAAAATAAAATATGAAAATTTATACGAAAATAACGACATTTTTCAAGTTAAGAAAATACTCGTTCAATGGTGCTACTATTAAGGCTTCTAAAGAACTTTGAAAGTAAATAATAATATATTTAACGAAAGGGGATCTACAGGTTTGTAAGAGTTGCCGACATCAAAGGAATTTGTAGAATGTAGGTACATTTTAAAAAAAGCAAGAGCTTGAAAAATTAATCAAAATTATTTTAATAATAAATACTCAGATATTTTATAAAATATATTCTCACCCTGTATTTTTCAGCAGTCAATGGTACATGAATATATATACTAACTTTATATAAATAAATAAAATATGTATTTACAAAACACTTACCAACACATTTCCCTACTTGCCATCTTTCACCAGAATTAAACAATGCTAACAAAACCACCAGTCAGTACGTTAAAACATAGCGTTTACGTATAATGGAAATAAATCTCATTAAAATATTATCTTATATTGTTTTCCAACAATAACTTGTATACAAAACAGCGGCCCACGCAAACCTACAGTAGATTCAGTACTGAAGCTGTGAAGGTTGGCTGCGAAGGACTGTTGCAATATTATGCACACAATTGTTAATGGGTTCAGTAAAACAAATTGATTATCAATATGACATTAAGACATGCTGTCGCACATAAATTTTCTAAATATGTTAAGGCTTTTCAATATTATTGCATTTTAAAGTAGGTATCTACATCTTAACCGTGACGACACGTTTGGCTCAGTTGGTAGTGACCCTACTTTCTGCGCCAGCGGTCGCGGGTTCAAGTTCCGCGGGAGCATTCATTTGTTGAGCACGAATGTTTGTACTCCAGTCATAAGTAATTACATTTATAATATGCATGTATTTAAAATTTATATGTGTAGTATATCAACCATCTGGTATCCGTAACAAGCCTCGTAGCTTAACACGGATCTAGATGGTGCTGTTGTAATAATGTCCCAACATATTTATTTATGAGTTGTTGGCCACTGAATTTTATGGTGTCAGATATCTTGAGCTATTAATAAGTATTGTATATTTAAGTAATAATGTATATTTTTATTCGTTTACATTATTCAAAAATTCATTCTATAATAATTAACATATGAATGGTAGAGTCTTACCAATATCTATACATATAATAAAATTCTAAATAAGACAAATTTGTACATTGTTTTTTTTAATTTATTGATATAGTCATTATTATACAGAGGCTGAATCTATAGTTTTGTCTGTCTTCCAGTGACCGCATCACGAGAAAACCCCTTGACAAATTTTGATGAAATTTAGTATGATAATAGCTGGTTATCAAATATAGGATATTATTACTGCGGGAAATATCTAATTTCTGACAAATGTATAATGTTATAAATAAAGTAATTTGCTCACAATTAGGTACCTACTTGTACTTAATTGAGACAATGATTTAGTTTAATATGTTTCAATATCTTTCGTTTATACATTGGAGCTATACCAATAATGATATAAATACATAGAATTAGGTAATTGGTGCATTGATTTAACATTAAGAAATTTATTTACCCATATGGATAGGAGATATCTCCAGTATATATACAGATGGTAATGTGTCAAGAAAAACCAGAACTATTCACTGTAACCCAACAGAACCTCCCACGTCTTCATGGAATGTCGCGGGATTGTTAACTTTTATTGCAATCATATTAAAAATATTGTTCTCCCGCAGGCAGACTTTTGTCGGGTGCTTATCACCCCCCAAAATCACAGTTGTTCTTTTAAATATGTTACTGAGTTAATGAGATACATATTTTTATTTCTTTTTAACTAACTATTACTATAGCCCGCATCAGTCAACATATCTCAAAATAAACCTGTTTTTCATTTTATATTATTACTTCATTAATAATTATGCTATTAATTATTATAAAAAACGAATATAGATTTAAAAAACAGAGTATTTTTTCCAAATCGATCTTTAAGATATTTTTTTCTACAAAGCTATTCGCAATTACGTTACATCCATTAAATGATTTTAAGTCTGAAAGATACGACATATTAATAGCTCACGTTTCTATTCTCTTAGTAATGGGAAAGAAGTCATAAAATAAGTATGATTGAGTAGATTGACGTTTTAACACAATCCGCCAACACTTCGAAAGGGACCTTGAGCTATATTAACTTTCTTAAACTCTCGATATATTAATGTGACAGAACGAATTATTTCAACAATAGCTTTGCAATACTGTTCATGTCTATTTTAGTACTCAGAAACGTTTTGAATCGTTTTAATCAAATTATTTTTTTTATGTTCATAAAAATCTGTATAAAGTACGTACTTAAGTCTGTATAGGAAATAAAAAAACATTAAATAATTTCTGTTAAAAGTAACTAAAATGCTGTTATTTAAGTTCATTCTATTTTTATAAAATTCAGACAAGTGCGAGTCGAGTTCGCCCACCGAGTGTTCCGTACAAATATAAAAATATACGGCTTTCAGATTATTTCTCTTGTACATTTTGTACCCATGCAATTATACTACGCATACCCTTGCAACCTTGATGATTGATGTAGTACTTTAAGTACAGACTATATTTTTATGACTTAATTACAAATAATATAGTTTTTAGATATTCCCCGTACTTATCGTAGGTGTAAGATCATAATACATACTTGCCTAATTTCATAGTTCTAGATCAACGGAAAGTACCATATAAATTTTGATTCCCGAGTGTTGAAATATACGATTTTGCGGCATAAGCGGCCCTATCTGTTTTTACGTTAACTTAGAAGTATGATTTTTTCACAACTTTAACGAACTGTAGACCTAAGTACCTATATTGTAAACTCCACACGTACCCGAGATATATTGTATAAGGTATTATCAGACAGACCGTCAACAAATTATTGATCCTATAAGTGTTTCTAAAAACCCTCGAACCCTAAAAAGCAGCACATGTTTCGCCCATACATAAGACTATGGTAAAAATCTAGCTTAATTGAATGTGTACGTTAAATACTTTTTTAAAAAGGTAATTGAAATAATCTGTATTATTGAGACAAGCCAAATCTAGTTTTAGAATTATGGCCTGCCTGTCTGTGTCCCTGTGTGTAAAAAATATTACATCTTTGAGAAAAAAAAATTGTAGTGGTAGTGCCATGCTTGTTAGGTACCTTCGGGTAGCAGCTGAATGGGCCGGCACGCCCCGTATAGTACCTACCACTCTCTCACAGGAGACCGGCGTGAAGTGGCAGTTATGCTGTCGCGTTTCGTCCGTTAAGTGAGAGTCCGGGAGGCCCACTCCCCATCCCTCCTCCCGTCCTTCCTCCTACCTCCCTCCCTTTCCTGAAAGGCCGGCAACGCACCTGCAAGCAGTTGCAGATGTCCATGGGCGGAGGTAATCACTTTCCATCATGTGAGCCTCTTGCCCGTTTACCCCCTTTGTCCCATAAAAAAAAAATCTTAAGTAACTGCTAAATTAAAACATATCTAGAAATAAACCCGAGGGGAGCGAGAGTCAAACAAAGACCTCAGCCTCGTCTCTCTGTCTGTTCGAAATAAACTCAAAAGCTGATACTGCGCCAATTTAAGATTTTCATGCCGTTTTCACCAATGTATAGCGTATGCAATAGGGATAGGGAATGCAAAACGTGTCTTAATTCGTTTTTAATTGAAAATTTTTCTTATTTTAAATAATTATACTCTTTGAAAAAACAAAACTTCTCATTACATCTTTACTTTAACGAAAGTTAAGTAACAACACACGTCTATTTTAGTTCTCGGAGGTTGTTAAAATGATGTCCGCATATGAACGGAGTAAGTACATCGGTAGACATCTTACGCAACAATTTCAGTGCCGAATCGAGATCAAAAAGTGTCCAAAAGAACATTGTACAAGGCTAAGGTTTACATAAGGCATTAATATTAATATTGCGTTCAATAAATTCGATAATGTGAGAGTATTACTTACGACTTTACGCTATAATGACAAAATTAGGTATGTAGGTATGCAAACCTTTTTATAATACAACTTTAATGGAAGGTATAATTGCGGGAAAAAACTAGGTAGGTACGAATTTTTGCCTTTATTAGACACTATTATGTAAACCTATTAAATCGAATGATAACTAGATTGGTAGAAGTATATAAAAAGTAAGTAAGTATATTAATTTCGTAAGGAACTTTACGATCATTTAAAAAATTACGATATTTAGTAGGTACCTATGGAAACTTATTGATAAAAATACAATTAATATATTATTCACATTTTTACCGGCCGTGTATTATGTAATTACGCTCTTTGTCATATAAAGCTTTAAGCTATTAGCTTCGTTTAATCAACAGAAATGCTACATTTTAGAATTCGGAACTAAATAAGATATGCTTTCGTAATGTGTCATATTTACACACTTTCTATCCCTTGATTATATTTGCTGTAAAGCATTGGAAACTTCGGCAATTAAAATAAAGAGTCCCGTTTTTTACTTTTGAGGTACGGAACCCTTAAAACGAAGTAGGTCAGCGAACCAAGCGAAAAAGATAGGTATTTTATCAAAATCATACACTACTTTAAAAATAATTCGGTTTGAAAAATAAATGTTTTACTGCATGAGTCATTTCCTGATCGTACCAATAACGCACTGACATTTTTTCTTTGTTTTTTTTAATAATCCAAGATTTATTTTTTTAATAAAGACTCATAATATCCTGAAGGAGCAAATTAAACGCAATATCAATATAATTAAGTCACATGTATATAATTTAGTAATGGAGAATTTTGGCAAAATAATGAGTAAGTAGAGTCTACGCTTAATACCTACAAATAAAATAAGAACGCTTATTAAAAACCTTCATTTACTTCCTCACTCCGCTCGATATGATTAAAAAAATTGTGTAAAGGCAGCTTAAAGCCTCCATTTTGTTTTTAACTCAACCATCTTGTTTTCAATAGTCCAATATCCATAGAGACATAAGCTTTATGAAAACGAGAAAGACAAATAGTATTAATCATCAAAATTTATTTTTTGATATACTTATGACATACATACGACATACATTTTTTATTTCAACAGGTCAAACACACTATCCTTTCTGTTACACCCGCTTTCTCGGGTTGAGCCAATGTCCAATATGTAAAAATTTACTTGTGAACGAGTACGATTCTACCTACCGTATCCTACACAGTTCTTTTCCTTTGGAAGTCTGTTGCGTTTTCACGCCAAAATTACTGAACCGATTTAAATAAAAGTTTGTAAAAAAAATATACTAAAGGGGGTGCCTAGGGACGAACAAGGGCGAAGCAAGGGTGAGTCGCTAGTAATGAATAATTATAATTTTCATAGGTGGCCCACCACGGCGAGCGGTGAAGTACTTACGAGTTGCTCTTGGTACCTACTTCTCTGATAGTAAAATGGGCCGCTAAAGAAACTCCGTGGTTATTGCAATCTACTTTGGCAGATCTGCAATCTGTTATGTGTAGCCTTTTGATAGACTAATGCTTAGCGAAGCTGCTGACTTAACCCCCTTAAGTTTTAATATTGTATCTCTGTTACATTAAGGCAATTCCATTTCAACAATCGTCTCGTTCACTTTTACTTAATCCTATTTTTAATTTTAAATTCTAGTTCTAGTTTTTGTAATACTATTTCTTTACCTGTACAAAATTAATAAACTATTTAGATTAAAGAAGTGTAAGTTCAGTTAAACGATATACCTAAATACATTTATCAAAAAGAAACTTGTTAAAAATTGTGTGTAGGTATATTATAAATTGTAGATGCATGACGAAAATGATAACTCGGTTGCATAGTCTCTAAGATTAACATTACCTATCTAATACGACTCACACGGTACTTTTTGTACCTACATCAATTTTAGCTTATTGAAATAAATAAATAGGTAAATAAATAAATATGTTGGGACATTTTTACAACAGCGCCATCTAGTTCCGTGATAAGCTTCGAGGCTTATGTTACGGATACCAAATAGTTGCTATACTATAAATATAAATCTTAAATACATAAATATTATAAATATATACACCCATGACTAGCGTACAAATATTCGTGCTCTACAAATGAATGCTCCCAGCGAACTCAAACCCGCGACCGCTGGCGCAGAAAGTAGGGTCACTACCAACTGAGCCGAGCGTGTCGTCAAAATATTAGCATACATACCTACATCTTATATCAGAAATTTACGTGTTTATAATAACAACTCTTGATTATTTTAAATTTGTTTACTTCAATATTTTATTGTATTTAAAAATAAAAGTTGCTCTTATCTGCATTATAAGTTATTTAAACGTAGGTACATAATACTTTATTATAAATGTTCATATAATTATGTTTGAATATTTGACATTTTAAATGAAACTATCTTCCTAAAACTAGGCTCATTTTAAAATTATCCTTTACACCGTGACAAGTGACTTACCCCCGCTACACACGTAACGAATATATCGCAGCGATTTCAAACTGTGCAGATAAATCGAACGTTAATAGCATAGTATAAAGAGAAGAAGTAGGGCAACTTCGGCCCAATCCGCGATATAATTACCTACCGTAGTTGCCTGTCACAGGGTTGTCACCATAGAGTAAGTATATTGCTACATATAGTTGTCACTGTAGCTAAATTTTAATTCAGTGCTCAGAAATTGGCAAGGGCCGGGAAGTGTGTTATTAAAAAATATTTAATATATATATACATTTAAAAATGTAAAACATTTTGTTTCTACATGTTTATGATTATTTTTATGAGGCCTGTAGGTACTTGCTTAACTGATATATCAGTAGAAAATAGAATAGATTTATCTCGAAATGTATTTGTGTAAATAAATAAAATAAATCCTTTAATTTCTTGCGTTTACAAAAACATAAATATGCTATTAGTAACAATAAAAAAAATTAAAAGTATAATATATTAATAAAATCATATCACATCCTATTAAAATAATAAAGTAATACAACAAAAATAAAAGTACCTACATAAGTATTTCATCATCAAGTATAAATTATGCTAGAATAAGTGATTTGTTTACCTTTCCTGTTCAGTAGGTAATCTGAACAAAGACAACTCTGGAATCGATGAAGAATTTAGACACCCAAACACACAGCAATAAGTTCTTCTACGAATATCACACATTTTTCATATAGTGAAAAGCCGTGGCGCGCGAATTTTTGGCGGCGTTAGCCTTGACTGGCGCACTGATAAACGGTTCGAGATATTGTTTGAGTGTGCGTGCGGCAACGTAAAGATACTACGACGCACACATACAAGCCGCGCGCGGTGCGTTTGTATGAAGTTGCCCTACTTGTTATTCTTTATACTATGTTCATAGTGTCTCCACACGCCTCCGATATCGACGTCGATCGTCAGTTCTCCGTAGAAGCTCACGCAAGAAACATGTCGTCCACGATGGAAGATGATGACGTACTTGCGATATTAGGCCTCGTTATGTGTTTAAAGAAAAAAAAATTCCTTTTGAGAGCTTCCGTTGCGTGCGCTGCGTAAACGGTTAAAGTTATGCACAAATTATGTATAACGGAATTGTTCCTCTTTAAAAGTTCTAAAA
Source organism: Boloria euphrosyne (assembly GCA_951802675.2). Classification (NCBI taxonomy): domain Eukaryota; kingdom Metazoa; phylum Arthropoda; class Insecta; order Lepidoptera; family Nymphalidae; genus Boloria; species Boloria euphrosyne. Next base: position 9,723,938 of record OX637877.1, read on the forward strand.
AAAAGTCCGCAGTAGCATATGTCTATCTTTTAAGCTTGACTCGCTATAACATTTTTTATTCTTATAAAATTTGTTTTAAGATAATGCATTATTTGCGATGGTGTTTTATAAACATGGTATTAATCCTTATCCAAATAAATATTCATCACAAGCATTTAATTTTGAATAAAATTGCTCTTGGAATCATTTGATTTCAATGAATATCTTATGAGATATCATAGTTTTAAAATAACTCCGCAACAAAATAATTATCATCGGGTTGAATATGGGCGGACGGGCGAAAGAATTTGATTTCCAGACTTTAGAACGCAAGCGAAGCCGCGGGAAAGGCTAGTTTTTATATAAAGCGGGAGTAGAAACTTTTTAATTGACGCGGCGGGAAAGTATATAGCATCAAGCGAGCACCTTGAAGACTGGCGCGAACTGAGCGATCTCCATCCACACGTGACGATAAAACTGTGCAAACGCAATCGACAACGATTTATTGGATAGAAATTGCAACTGCCACCGATGAACGATAAACTGCAACGATTTACCATACACACGATCGATAAATCGAAGCAAACCAGTTTGCGCAGTTTTATCGCTACTATATATCGTAACGTGTGTAGCAGGGGTTACCCTCGTTGCACTGACTTATGTATCATTATAAATAACACGAAACCTTTAAAATGATTGTATGTCTGTCTGTTAGTTCCGGTTAATCTTAGACACGGCTGGACTGATTTTGTGGGGACTTTTGCTGGCAAATAGCCGGTGTTATAAAAACTAACAAAGGCTAGTTTTATTTAAGCAAAAGAATTAGGGTTACGCTTAAAATAAAATAAAAATTATTTTTAACAAAAAAACAAAAACCGACTTCCAAACTTAATAAATCTAAACTAAAAAGTAGAAAATAATACTTTTAAGGACTTTGTTAATTTTGGAGTCGGTGCCAGCCAGGTATTTTGATTATGTTTACAAATTGATAGATTAATCAAATATGTATCTATTTAGGGCTATTTTGCTTTGGCTGGCACCGACTTCAAAATTAACAAAGTCCTTAAAAGTATTATTTTCTACTTTTTAGTTTAGATTTATTAAGTTTGGAAGTCGGTTTTTGTTTTTTTGTTAAAAATAATTTATTTTTAACTTTTTTGCGGAAAGTAGATACGTATTGTGTTAATGGCTATAAAAATTTACCTTCTATTATGAGGTAAACCTAATAGCCTGAAAGTATACAACTATCCATTCATAATTGCGTATTATATTGAAAGAATTTTCTTTAAACTGCTAACCGTTGAGGAGTTGTACCTTCCATCATCAGTTACGGTACGTGACTCAAATATCCATATAGCCTATAAAAGATTTGGCCGAGCATCGTTAATTTGCTCCTAAGAATTGAAGAGTTCCGATACTTTGTCATGGATCCCATCATCAGAACCTTACCAAACTCTCATCAAACTACCCTTGAAGTATACCCTTTCCATTAAAAAAAGAATCATCGAAATCGGTTGGCGTGATATTGAGTTATGCGTCCATTTGTCACGCAAATACTTAATGCAAATTTAAGACTTTTATGGTTTTCTCATGGATGCCATTATCAGAACTGGAAAATATTAAAATGGGACCACATGGGAAGCACTACCTTTCAAATAAAAAAAGAATCATCAAAATCGGTTCACCCAGCTCAAATTTATGAGCTAACAAACATAAAAAAAAAAAGAAAAAAATACAGACGAATTGATAACCTCCTCCTTTTGGAAGTCGGTTGAAAAAACGAATCTACGGACAAACATCATAGTACCGAATAAATATAATACACTTATCTTCTTAGTATCTACATAATTATCATATCATCTTATTTTTTACTATATTTATAATTAAGATGGATAATGTAAGGTTTAATACGAAACGAAAAATAAAATTTGAAATAGGTGTAGCTGTAGATACCTGGTGGTACTAGATAGTTATAGCATAATATAATAAAGTATCATTATATTGTGAGAGTAAGCTATATTATAAATATAAAAAAAATATTTTGAATTAAATTAAATAAATTGCAAAACTTACGTCGTTGCCATTTTAGGTGCAAAACGTGACTAAGATAAGACAAAAAATACATTTTATTTCTATTAAGACCATAATATTATACATCTGAGTAAACTTTCTTGACGTTAATATTTTAAGTCAAGGTGTCAATAAAAAATTTATGTATCATACTGATATTGATTCTGCGGAATTCCTTCAAATATTTTTTATAAAATATATTAAAGCCCGTGGTAGCCCAGCGGTAACGCGCTCGCTTATATAACCGAGTGATGTGGGTTCAAATCCGAGTCTCGCACCTCTGATATTTCATGGCCATGGGCGAATCATTTCTAACTATATCACCACTTGTCTTACGGTGAAGGAAAACATCGTGAGGAAACCTGCATGTCTGAGATAATCTAGCAAGTTTGCGAAAATCATGTGAAATCCGCCAACCCGGACTTGGCCAGTGCGGTGGACTATGGCCTGATCCCCCTAGTATTGAACGGAGGCCCGTGCCCAGCAGTGGGACGTTAAAAAAAGCTGAATACGAAATCATTTCTAGAATGATTGCCTTACGCTGAAGGAAAATAACGTACCTGCATGTTTGAAAGACCAGTTTTGGTCCCCCTCGTATTGAAGGAAGGCTTCTGCCCAGCAGACAAATATACCGACAGTCTGATTGTCTTATATACCTAAAGACATTTATTGTTTTATACTTTTATCGGCTGTTTAGATTAAAGTAAGTTGGTACTTATCATTCATGTTTATAATTAAAAAGTAATTTTGTTGCTAAATGCAATATTAAAGAACGTTTAGATAAATTCGACATTTTTGTTGAAAAATTAGCAAAAATCCCACGGGAAAATGTAAAAACCACAATTTTCTTTTTCGCTACTGCTACAATACGAATGTTATTTTAATTACCTACAATCTTTTTTTATTTTGTAATGGCTTAGATGTTAGAATTAAGAGACCCAATAGATTCTACCTGGGCCTATAGCCAACCGGCATTCGTTATGAAGCGATTCGATTTCTACAATCGTCATCGCTTAAACGCAGCGTATGCATTTTGACCTTTAAATCACTAATAATTGAAATGAATTTACATTGTCTACCAACATCTATTCCATGGAGATTAGAAACCAGGAGAACCAAGGCCCTAGAATGTAGTGTCTCAGAAATATTGTCAAACCAAGGAGGCGCTGCGATCGCTATGTTGTCTCAATGCCTAACTTCACGTTGTCACAATAGTGACAGTACTCATAAATAGCTAACTTGACAGATACTACTTATTGACGGCAGCGCGCTATAAACTCTACAAATTTTCAGAGACAGACGGGTAATGATTTAGTATGAAGCGTTGGTTCTCCTGTATCTAACCTCCATGATCTATTCGTTGACAACAGATCACGTGACATATCTAAGGCATATGTCAAACCCATACATTTTGGACTTTTCTACTAGCGCTTTCGCTAATCGATTGTTACATTGTCTAGGCCCTCAGTTCAGTGAAGCGTATCACAATACGCTTTCCCACAAGAAACACGCGACAGTAATTGGACGTAGTTATGCGAAATGGGATGGATCCCACAAAACCGTTTATTAAGTTACTGTCATGTCGTGCATCTGCATATCAACAGGCATTAGGCAGTAGTATGGAGGGTAGAGATATGGAGAACCGACTCATATGGGGGGAAAGTTGAAAACGTGTCCAGCTGTATACTGAAAATAAAGTTTCCATTACCTACCACAATAGCGCTGGCGTGCGAATAGTTTCAATATGAACATAGCAGCGGTAAACTGAGTGAAGTGCCAACTCGTACACTTTTTCGTGTACGAGTTGGTCCTCCTTATCTCTACCCTCCATAGGCAGTAGATAACAATACCCAATATTTAAGAGGAATTTCAAAAAAACTACTACTAGTTTTAGTAAACTACCAATTTTACTAAAACTCGTATTTTCTCAAAAGTAAGTTTTTATGGTTGGCTCTATTTTGCATAACTACGTCAGATTATTCTTATTACGATATACTGTACTGTACTGTATATGTACGAGTATGTAGAGTGTGACTTTGTTGATTTGTCATTCTATCACGTAAAAATAGCGACAAAGCATGATTTTTTGTATGGAAGTATGAGGACATTATATTATCCCAGCGACTAATAACAGTGCTTATTTTTAATGACCAAATTCAAGTAAGAAACTTACGATCTACTAAACTAATAAAACGCCCAATCAGATGAATTTATAATACTCTCTTAGGTTTATGCGAATATTTGACATTATAAATGAAACTATGTTTTCGGATTTTGTCACGGAGATATTTTGACATTTGGTTCGAAATTTTCAATGCTTTACAGCAATTATGGTCACGCTAGAGACTAAGGATTTTGACGTTTCAGAGGTTTACATAACTACTTGTTACAGGCTCCGGGCAAATGAATTCGATTAAATTAGATCTCGATGCTAATAAATTAGAACACATTACTATTCTTAAGAAAAAAATTATAGTTTATGTAAAAATAAGGAAAATACAATAGGTACCTAATTTGTGTTGCAATTTATTTACCTGGAGAAATAACACTTACGTACATACATACAAAAATAAATTATAGGAAGTTTTTATAAATAAGATCATTAAATAAATAAGTTATTTTTCCATTTGAAGTTCAACACAAGGTCTAAGTCTCTCTGTGCAAAAGTTCAAAATAATTGAGGCGCTTACATTATTCTGAGAAAACGTATATTTCTCGAAATCTCTGATAATAAATTATTTATCTACATAGATACTTCTCATACATATATGTAATTAGTGTACATTTACATTTTACGACCACGTTAGAGATCAAATTAATCACGCTATCAATCATCTCGTTTCTTATTTAGTAAAGATTATACTACTAAGATTCCTGGGCCGCCAGACTTTACTTATTTTCTTATGAACCAAATGTATGGTATTAAGTAATTTGTCTCTCTGACGGCCAATTAAGAGGTATCCGGTGCTAAAGTTGAGTCAAAATATTATTCACCTTTTTTTAAAACTTCAGTGCTGGTTTTTATAAATATTGTACTAGTACTTACTTAGATAAAAGTTATAATCAATACCACCAGTCACCAGACGCTTTCCATCTACGGTAATTTACACCAAACGCTTTAAAGCTTCGAAAAAATAATGTAACTTTTCTTATATTCTATCTATATCTGTCTTGATTTTTATACATGATATTCAGGGAACATTTTCAATACTTTTTGTAAACAACTACAGCAATCGGATGGGCCAAACATACCCCCAGACGTACGAAGTGTCGCTATGAGTATGAATGGGAGCGTAATAATGGACCGATTAAGGAAATATTAAGAAAAAAAAACTTCATAAACGAATAAATATATTTAATAGCATAAAAGAACATGACGTATCCTTTCAAATAACAAATATAATAAGTCTTTGAAATATTGTTTAAAATAACTTTTAATAAAGAAATTGGCGTAAAAATAACAGAATAGAAAATGCTATCATTAGATAAACAAAATATTCTGTATCGATACTATAGAGTAATAACAAAATGATTATTATTACCAATTCGAATGGTAATATAATAATTATTAACTATTTCTGTTTATAACGGCGTTAAAACTTTGCATACACTTATTTCTTGTGCATATAAAATTTAGAATAAATCTTAAAAGAATGTACGCTTAATTTAGACACAAATATATGTGTAAGCAGCCTGAGTGCGATACAGTACTATGCTTTTAGAAATGTCAGTCAAAATTACAGTATACCTTCAGGTGGAGATTTAAATGCATTATAGAGTTCCAACAGTTGTTTATTCTTACTAGTTTTTATATTTCGTATGTCTGTGCGTCTGCTTATGTGTACTTTAGCGCCTTCTAAGCCTGACCATTCTTTGGCGACCGAAACCAATTTACTCCAAGGCATTGTCCATTCGCCTCGAAGATACTGAAAGAAAAAAACAAAATTATTTGTATAAAAATTTACTTTTTTTACTATATATAATTTATCGATACATAGATAGAATCTATATTTTTTATAATTTTTGTCTGTCTGTCTGTTAGTTACTGCATCACGAGAAAACAAATCCGGGTCAATATAATATAGGATACTTTTTACTGCTGTAAAATATCTAATTTCTGAGAAATCTCAACGAACCGTTACAAGCCAGCTATAAAACATCACCTGTTATGTATAATATATTGAAATATAAAAATTTGGTATCCAGTCTCAAAGAGCGAAAAAACTATAATATTATAACAATATAAGCCAAAAAATTACTGATTTGTCTCAGTTGGAATTTTATTATAATAATATGTATGAATATTAAAGTATTAATAATAATAATTAGAATAAATTATTCCTCACCTGATCAAAAGGCCGTTTACCAATATGAAACATGATGTATAGTAACGGCGCTTTATTTAGCGGTACATCTGCTTCAGACTGCTCTTGAATATTTAACTCCCTGTATATCCTCTCACAGTGCAGTTGGAGATGGTCGTATATCACCTAAGTTAGAACAGATTATTAATAAAGAAATAGTGTACAAAATATTCGCGTTAGAAGTAACGTTTCATTGGCTATTTTTATTGTGTAAACACTATTAATTCCTTTTTTTATGAATTTGATTTCAAAATGCAAACTATTAAATATGTGTAACTACTCAACTACGCTTTCGCTTCGTCTCTAGTTAGAAGTAAAGAAATGAAATTCATACAAAATTGCGAGTTTTTAGACCTTAATCCGGCCCTGTCACAAAATCCGTTCTTAGCGGACTTACTAATTATAAACTACCTACCTGCCAAATTTAATCTTTATACGTCAAGCGGTTTACGATATTTCGTGATTAGTGAAGACGTGACCTTTCGCTTTTAATATATTTCGACAAAGATAATTTATATCAGAATATACCCTTAAACTGTCTCTTCCAGCTGACGTCATGAGTATCTGGCTGGTCAACGCTGCCGCGTCACTTTCACGTTCTGCATTTGAAGCCGGGACATTACCCTAAAATGGTATTATATCAAATAATAATAATAATGTCCTCCTGGCCGATTACGGCCGCGGCGGCCAATCTCAATGAGACTAGCCAACGGCGCGGGACATATTATAGTGCACAAATGTGCGCGCAAACACAAGTGCACTCTCTATTCCTATCACTCTCATACTCCGGTGGGACGACACGAGACACGACCAGTGAGAGCTAAGGTGCAGGACCGACGGCTTTACATGCTCTGCCTCGGCACGGGGGTGACACACCGCCAACTTCCCAACTCCAAGCTGTTACTGAGGCTTATGAAACAGAAAGACTCAATAACTAAACTTGGCCTGACCCGGGACTCGAACCCAGGGCCTCCCGGTGTGCGACCGTACATGCTAGCCACTACACCACCGAAGCAGTTCATTTATATTTCATTTTTTTATATTATATCAAATTTAAATAGGATGAAATATTGGGTATATTTCATCCCTTTAAATGCAAAATTTCTATTTTCGTGTATCGCTGAAACAGCTCTAAAGATTTGTACCAAATTTTGTATTTACATAAGTTTTAGTTTTTTTCAAGTTAATGTTTTTTGTATGATGACGAGTGTTGTCTGGACGCCATGAAAATATTTTTTTAAAGTCCGCCTCAAAAAAAAAATGGGACGTTAAGATATATTTTCTTTATTTGTTTTTTTTTTTAATATTTGCATATGTCACATATCATCTGATTCAATACAATGTAATGTACTATATAAAATTTTTTTTTGTTATATTTTAAAAAAAAGCTACCCACCTCTTCGAAGAACTCCGCAAATTCGGGAAAATCTTCTAGACCGAAGTTATCGCTGATCTTATAATTAATTTTACTCTGTACAACCAGGTTTTCTATTTCGGATGTGTGTTTGTGATCCTCATCTATGGAACAAAGTGCTTCGGCTATCGCTAAAGCTATGGACGATGGTGAACTATACGACCCGTCGAAGGATGCTGAAAAAGACCTTACTAGTATAATAAAGATGTTTTTTAATAAACTTTCTTTAGATAAATTTTAAAAACTTCTACTGTTAAATACTTTTAAAAGCGTTAGTAATTTTCGCAACATAGTTATTATGTCCGTGTTAATTTGATATATTTTATCATAGATATGATATATCAAACAATAGAAAGAATTTCCATGTATATGATGGGATGACGACACGTTTGTCTTAGTTTGTAGTGACCATACTTGCTGCGCCAGCGGTCGCGGGTTCGAGTCTCGCTGGAGGCATTCATTTGTTGAGCACAAATATTTGTATTCCAGTCATGGGTGCTTTAAGATGCTGTGTTGTCAATATGATTGTTGATATCGTAGTCGACGTCGCGCTTACCTGTACGATTGAAAGACACGACCTTTAGATGCTTGGGTTTTTTATATTGTTTGGCACTCATATCATGAGCATCACCATTTGAAACTGAAATAAAAAAGAGTATCGAAATATAATACATAAGTACTTAACTAATTTTTTTGTTTTTATTATAACTTTATAAACACACAAAAACACACACATACACACACACACACACGCGCGCGCGCACGCTCACGCGCACACACGTGAAACTGTCGCTTTGATGATATTAGTGCTATAGTGTTGTTTATTATGTAGGTAACTAGTTGAAAATTATCTCAATCGTAGAAAGAGCCATAAGGTACTTCAATCTCAACATATTATTCGACTTAAAATATCGCACACACTCACCACCTTTTTCTTTTACAGTCTCCTTCTTAGCCCATTTCAGTAACTCCTCATACGTTATAATTATTAGCATTTGCAACAAAACCGATCCTCCAACTGGGTTTACTTGTGAAGGTAACGTCGATTCAAGTATGGCGGCAGCGTTTTTAAAGCATCGAGGAATGCAATCTAATGTTCGAGATATGCAGGACAAACAGAGAGACATGGTCTGAAATATAACAACAAATAATATTTATATAAAGTTTAATTAGAATTTAAAGTTTGTACCAAAAAAAATTAAGACCTTTCATAAAAAATTTGCAAGAGCCCTTAGACCTCCTTAGCCCGGCCCTGCCGCAAAATCCGCTCTTTAAAGGACGTTTACTAACTACAAACTACCTATCTGTCAAACATTTTTATACATCAAGCGGTTTTCGATTTTTCAAGATAACAGATAAATAGTTTTAGGAAAGTTGATTTCACAGTTAATGATAAATATAAATCAAATATATAAATACGAATAAAATAATATAAAATAATAAGTTTTAATAGTTTAGAATCATGATATACAATAAAGCAACTAACCCTCACTTCGCTCGTCCCTATATTAAGCGCGAGCGAAGCCGCGGGTTCCGCTAGTAAATGTATACAAAAACTTGACAAATTATATACTAAACCTTCCTCGAGAACCACTCTATCCATTGGTGAAAACACCAGGATATCGGTGCAGTAGTTTTGAGTTTATCGAGAACAGATAGGCACGTGGCCACTGACCTCTATAATACCACTGGACTGGCTGTTGTCAACGTGCTTTTGTGGCTGCTTGATATTCGCCATTTTGGCGCTGTCCGCCGCTGTCGGACGTAGCGAGAGTTTGTGGTACTAAAACTAATGATGTCGATATAAAGATTTTTATTTTTTTATTTTTATTAATCAATAACCGTATCATCATAATTACTACGTATGTTATATTAACAACGAAAATTCAAAATTACTTTACAGTAAACAAACTCTTCTCGCTGTCATTTGCAATATACGTCAAAATTAGTTCTCGGAACTCTCGCTAGTGGCGCTTCAAATGGACACAAAAAAATGCTGTCAAACGCTTAGAACAGCCTGTCCAGTGGTATTATAGAGGTCAGTGCACGTGGCGAAGGACTATGTTTTATAATACGTAGTAATAATAATAATTAATATACATTAACAATTACCTGATACATTGAAGCCCCAGTCTGTATAGCATTAACTAATATGGGCGGGATGAATTGTAAGGAAGTGCCTACGACCGCCAATATCCCCGCTAGCCATGGCGGCCTTCGGTCACACCATACCTAAAAAAAAGTATTTAAAATTAATTAAAACTAGCGACTCATCCAAGTTGTTGTTGATGGTTTAAATCAATAGAAAAAAATAATATATTAATACTTCAATCATCCCCGAGACAACTTTAAGAAAACAAAAAAGAGTTATGTAAATCAGTTCAGCCGTTTTTGAGTGATTCTAACGAACATCGATTCTCATATATAACGACGTTTGAGGGGGAATTAATTAAGAAAATTACGTAGAGTATATGCAATAATCTCTTAATTAATTTACACGTATTTAGACAAAGTTTTTTGGTCAATATGAATTTTTGGATTATTTTTTTAACAGTTTAGTTTTTTAGTTTCACATTTATTATTTTTTATTCATTATTATGGATAACCTAAAATAATATTTATTGTTTTTCTGATATATTTGTTTTAATAATTATAGAAAGGACTGCAAGATAAATAAGATAAATAGTTATGTTTAGATTTTTTTTATAAAAAAAATAATATTATAATTTAAAAGTACCTGACGTTTATCCAAACAAGCAGACCAATCCCTCCCCGATAACTCCAAAGCATAACAAAGTGTGGATTTCAATTCAGATTTACTGCCAATAGTTGCTAAAATATACGACAAGGCGCCAACTGCGCGAGCGTACTCCTCTCCGGCTGAAATATGCATCAAAATATACACATATAAGTGGTGAATCAGCCTGATTCGTAGTTTGGTTTTTTTAACTATACCTCGTTCGCGTTAAGAATGCAGTGAATGACACATTGTTTACCAGCCTAACGACGCTCCAATGAAATCTTCAAATTAGAAAGTCACGTCCACAGTGACCAGTTGAACGCATACTTTCGAACGCAAAGTTGTGTCTTGTCCTTTAATTGTTAATTATATTCTGATTTTTAATTCGACGGAATTTTGACATTTCAGAAATATTGCCAAAATTCAAACATTGTCAATAAAAACGGAAAGCATTTTAGCAAAATAACAAATAAACCTTTCTGGAATTTAAAGTTTCAATGAAAAAAACTAAGACTTAAAAAATAGTTATAACTGTAAAATGGTAATAACAATTTTTATTATCATACTATTGAAGTTACAATAATTATTATGGAAATATAATAACAAAAAAATATTTGTTTGAATTTTGAGACCGTTGTGAATACACCTTTACCCTGTAGTTGCACTGACAACTTACTGCATTCTTAACGCGAACAGACTATAAGAATTGAGTCTATGAAAAACAAAAGACGGAAAACTACGTCTAAAGTGAAAATATTTAAAAAATATGACTGTATAATGTTATATAGTATTGTAGTGTATACAGCGTGTTCTATTTTATTTTATTTACGTACAACCAAAACTGTAAAAACCTTCACCATCTATACAGAGTGTTTTTTTATAATTTTTTTTAACATAATACAACCAAAACTGTAAGAATCCTTACCATCACTATCCCCTTTGAAATTACAAAACCCGTCCACAGTACACAAGAACCCCTCGCATTTGTGTCTAGAATGTTCCACATTATACCAGAGCCCGTCCGCGGGCCAGCGGCCGTTGTCTGCGGACATGTTGCGTATCGCGTGCATTATGAGCAGGCGGGAAAAGTGACAGTCTCGCATCATTAACACCTTGAAATTATACGTTAATTAGAATGGTTTAACTATAAGATGACTACAACACCGAAACTAGCGCCACCTTTTAAAAATCCAGAACAGTATCATGCTAGTAAATAACCTGTAGTATTTTAAAATCAATTTTCATGACTTTTGTCACTTTCAAATAAGAGAACTACTGATTAACGCCAAAAGTGTCCGCTTTTGGCTTTAATCTGTTAGTCTGTGTAGTGTAATCTGATTTTAGAGTAAAATAAATAAAATTGTGGGTGGCGCTAGTTTCGGTGTTGTAGTCCTCTTAAACCCTATTTTTTTATTTTCTAAAGACTTTTTTAAAAGAAAAGTCACCAAAGTTATTCCTTATTTGAAATCCCCATTAATATTCGTCCAGCCGTCTTGGAGATAAGTGGATATAAGCATACTGACAGACGTACAACTCAAAATGTTTTTTTATTGATTTATTTCAGTAATTAGTTTTATTTTAACATTACAAACAAACATTTCAAATTTTTTTATTTGTATGTGTTGTATAAGAGTATAGATATGAGATCATTATAAATGAAACTACCTTTTCGGATTTAGTCGAGGATTTATTTTAATTTTTAGTTCTAATGCTTTACAGCAGTCATGCTCACGGGAGAGACTGTCAGTCAGTTTCATTTATAATGTCGAATATTCGCGTAAGCCTAAGAATAAGGGTACAGTTACACATGCTCATAACTAGCACGAAAGCATGCCACTATTGAGCAATTGCTACTTAGTAGCATGTGTGTCGAAACATTGCTAATAATGAGCATGCTTATTTCGAGCATGCTCAAATTTCGACAGCCGTGCGATTTTTGGGCATGCTACTGTCAAAGTCTACTGGAAAATTCACTTGGTTTTCCATTTTTCACTTGCACACTGGCAGAGAACTTGCTAGAATGTCGAATACCAAAGAACCAGCCCGTGCTTAAATAGCATGTGTGTTCAATTTATTGCGTCAGTGTTTTTAATTTATAATGTGTCAGTCAATTAAATTTATAATATGTCAGTTTGAAGAGCATGCTTGTTTTAAGCATGCTAATAAGCATGACATTTTATGAGCATGTGTAACTATACCCTAATATAACATCAGTTGAGAACTTTTACATACAATATACTTTACCTTAACAATCAAAGCCCACGATGGTTGGGGTTGCGCTAATAACACCCTCAATTCTAAGCCCAAAGCAGTTTTAGTCGATAACTCCTGAGTATTCTTGGCGTTTTTATCTTCTGTAGCATCAAATAGATTTGGATTTATAAATGTGAACCATGGGAATGGTGTATCTTTGGTAGACTTTGACTCTTCCTTTTCTGTAAATGCCTGTGAATAATTGATAAGGACTTCTTATGTGGAAAAATCACACCATATAAATAATTTAAAAATAATTTTATGACTGTTAAAACCTTTTTCGCAGTTTGATAGAGATTTTTATTCAAATAAAAAGATATCATTTAGGAGCCATTTTTATTTCTTTATATACTGGTATAAAATGTCGTTAGCGAATAAATGACATCTCAATGGCTACCGAGGCTAGATAGTGTGTCGTAAGTTACAGTTAGTTTTGTAAATTATTAAGCTAAGACAATATAGACCTTATCGTTACAGCCCACTTCCAACCTCTCATAATGTTTCGTTAGGATTTTAAAGAAGTCTCGTGTCAAAAATAAATTAATTACCTGATGTAAAAAATGCACTTCAGCACCTCTATAGACCATACATTTGAACAGTTCATTGCATTTAGCGTGAACATCTCTCACGTCGCGGGACTGCTTGCTTGGCTCCAAACCGGCCAAGTCCGAACCGTTAGAGCATATTGACGGTAAAAGTTGGGACACACAGAGTAAAATATTCAGTATATCATTTATGAGAAGTGGTGTTGTCATGTTTGTTGTGTTTGTCTGGAAGTAAAGATATTTATGAATATACCTGCTATATACGTATCTATGCAAGTGATCTCTGAGTCTGGAACTACTTATGTGATTCTTAAAATTCCTTTACTAATGCAGCTTGCATTGCAAGTTGCTATTTTTCAATATAGATAATAGATATTTTGTGTTAAAAAACAATGATATTTTAACTATAGATATGTTATGAGCGCGCAATCGTGAAAACTCGAAAACGTCCTAATTAGGACGTATTGCCTTTAGTCTGTGTCACCGCATGGCGACGAGTGGTACGCTGCTACAAAATTAAAAAAAATGCCATCCTGTGTATTTAGGAAATGCACCAATTATGATACCAAAGTTAATAAAACACAAGGGATCTCATACCAGATGTAAGAACGCAGTATACTTCGATTTATTAATATATTTCAATTATTTGCCTAATATTCTGTAATATATGTCATCGGTCGCTAGACTAATGTTTGTTTACATTGACGCGCAATTGACAACACTAGCTGTCTCTTTTTTTCTTATTGATTTTATCGACTATCCCCTTTCTATCATTTTGACATGTACCTTGAATGAAAAGTGTGTATGTGTGCAGCGCGGAACACTTTTTTCGGTTGTTTAGTGAGCGTATAACATATCTGTAGTTAAAATATCATTGGTTAAATAAAAACTTTTTTTTCTATTTATAATAATATAATAAATAGAAAATATAAGTATTTTTAAAGTAGTGTAATAACCAATATATAATATACCTGACAATATCTAACAGTAAGTATTGTTAAAGTTTCATTCAGCATCCCCGCAAATATTCTTTGAGCCATTCTAGGTGGCGCTGTGTCCCATAAATCTTTTTTACTACCTAGAAACATAGTCATAAGAAATTATTTGAGCTTATTTAACGCAAAAATATGAACAAAATGATATTAGTGGATAATTAAATGTATATGCCTAATATTTTTGCATCAGTATCTTTTATAAAAGTTTTTTGGAAAAATTATTTATTGAAGATTTTTTTTCTCAAATTGATAATCATATTTCTACAGACAAAAAATAAGAAAGCAAAAAGTAAATTTATAAAACTAACTATCTACTTCTTATAAGAAAAAAAAATATATTACTTAACTTAAACTTACATTTTTAACTTGCAAAAATGTACAAATTAAAGGAGTAAATAAAAAAATCAATGTATGAATGAATCAATACTGTACCAAACAAACATCTAAACAAATATATCAATTTAGAGTTATATATACCATTCATGTAAAGCCACCATCCTTGCACAGACGGAGTGCCACACTCATGTACAGTGTTACTCTCATCATCTATTGGCCGACCGCCTGAGTCTTGCAATATGTATAAAGATAGCACTCTATTGTGTAGATCTAACACTCTCTCTCCGACAGCCTCTGACATTGTTGAATAACGTTTGTAGGCTGCCTGTTTTAAATAATTAGTTTAAATAATAGTAGTATTAGTAGTAATTAAAGTGTCTGTTTTTAATTTCAAATTACCAGCTTTTCACTAAATGCATATAAAAGTTTATACAGTACAATAAAAAACTTTTTTTTTAATTTTTGGCAATCTGTTTGTTTGTTCCGGCTAATCTCTGAAACGGCTGGACCGATTTTGATGGGACTTTCACTCACAGATAGCTAAGATTAAAAGGAGTAACTTAGGCTACTTATATTTCATTAGAAAATTATAAAAACATTTTAATTTACTACAATATACGCCCAGCGAAGTGGGCCGAGTTTGCTAGTTAAAAATATTTTTTGGTTCGTAACATTCCATAGAATAAGTACATGCTACTTAATCTTTGTGAATATCAACTAAAATTAGTTTTTACAGTATAATTATTGTAGTCTAAAAAGTATTCCATGACGGAATAATGTGGTCTTAATAATCACCAGCTCGCATGTCAAATAATGACATGTGCAAGTTAATTGCTTACAGAACCTGACCTTAATTGTTATGCTTTTTTATTATATTATGTAAAAAAATTTGCAAAATCAAAAACAAAATTAACAAAACATTATGTAGAAATTTTAGCTAAATCAAAAGAAACAGCCCATTTTAGTATAGCATAAAGCAGTATAGTCTTAGTAACAGAATTCCGTTAGAGCCCTTGACATATAGGATTTTAAATATTGAATAGGTACCAAATTCTTAAGCAATTTGTAATATAGTGACGGTGTGGTTTAGTTATTGAAAACAACCCTTTGCATTTACACTGTCACATTTAATGTGGTAAATGTAGACCATAAGGTATAAATAAAATATTCAAAGGTACCTGCAGTATAGAATGTCTTTCCGAGTTGCCAGAATCTTCGACATGTTGCACATAGCAATATAAGCTGTTTTTCAATAGAGCGGACGCTCCTAATGTCGCTGTTAGTACTGGCAAGTCAGCATGGTCCAAAGCCTCTTGGGCGAGAACATGTAAATGTTCTACAAACATATACATACTTGTGTTACACTTACATCTATGCTGCATTCAGTTACATTAATTTTCAATTAGTTTCAAATATTAATTTTGAAAAAAAAACATACTCATTGTTCATATAATATGTATAAAATATATTTTATTATTATGCAAATTGTAGATAATTACCAAAATACCAACCAACCTAATGTTCGGTTATGGCTGCAAATATTGTTTTGGTTGGACAATAGATAACAAATATAATATTAATAAAATAAATGCTTTTGAACAGGAACTTCTTCATACTGAAGTTAATCAAACTTGTAGCATTGGTCTACTATGTGTAATACTTACCCAACAAAGAATCACTTGACTTAGTAGCAAGCTGAGCAAATTTGTCAGGGTCTGATGTTTTAGCAACACCACCCTCCAAGTCTTCTTCTTCAAGAGTTACAAGCATGCCTGAGCCTTGCCTATAAATAAAGAATTTAAAAAAAAATTAGAAATACTGACCAATTTCATTTGTTATTTATTCTTTAATGTTTACTAGCCTTATGAACACAGATGGTCACATTTCTATTTCAATAAAACGTGTGATCTTTCTTATCAAAAAAAAAAGATTCTCAAGTAGAATCTCATTCAAACTACATATAAACATATAAAAATATGCCAATTTGTTACAGCCATTTAAAAGTATTAACAAACAAACACTATTTAGGTGTTATTCTAAGCTCCTATAATGATAAGTTACAGCATTGCACTTACTGAAATGCTATAGAAAACTCGTCCTCCAACCAAAGTACAATTTTGACAGCTGCAAATGAAGCACTTCTAGGAAAATCTAATCTGCCTCCAACAACTCCTCTGCAGATTTTCTCTGAGAGAACTGTTTGATTTTTCTACAATACAATTCTTTATTAGATAGATTCATTTATATTTTATAAACATAAACATAAAAGAATGTAACCCAGTATTAACGTTTTCTCCATTCTAGTTAAGACAAATAAAACAAAATGTTAAATTATAAATGTGATCACATTGTGAACTTATTGTTATAAATGAAAAAAATTTTGAAGTGAAAATATTTGCGGTCAAGCTATCATTAAGTAATTTCTTTTAATCTAAAATTAAGATAAGTTTTTTTAATTTACATACTATACACAATTAATAATACCTGATAATATTCTAGATCCCTTTGTAGCAGAATAGGAATTCTATCCATAATATTTCCATCTTCAATTACCTCCATTTTATATTATTATACAATATATTATAAATAAAACAAAAAATAAAACTGATACCTACTTATATTACAAAAATATACAAAGCCAAATCACATCAAACTATGAGAACAATTACTGAAGTCTACATTGGTTACAATTTTAGATATTTCTTCTTGTAATAAGTGGTGCAAAGTTATTCCATCATGTTTATATATCCAGTAACCACCATTTTGTAAAATTAAATCATAACGTTTTGGACCAGATGTGGGAGAACTTAACCAAATTTGTTTGTTCGGTGTTTGTCTATTTATTACATAAGTTCCATAACTTGATCCAAGGAAAACTGTTAGTACTCCATCCTGTAATTTAAATATAAATATATTTTTTTCTGTAATAAGTTTGTACACAAAGCAAACATGGAAAACACTACTCACACTAAATGTTACATCAGCACCCTTCAATTTTGATGACTGGTCCACCAGCTCATCGAAATATTCATATAGAGATTCAAGAGTTTCTGTACATATTTTGTCATACACTACTGGATCTATATTGTCTGAGGTTTCAACTTCTTGAGAACTTGAAGAAAATTGTCGAGTCGGTATTACAAAATTCGACGGTTTATAGGTCTTTTGTAAAGAATAACAGCATAATGATGGTACAAGGGTGCGCTTATCGATTTGTCTTCGTACCAGGTGGCGACTGGTACGCAAAATATTCCTCAACATGCCGAACAAAACACAATTTTCAGCTTTCCACTATGGAATTTAAAAAACACTTAAATTTTTTGAAATTTGACTAATTGTGACATTTCATTTGACAATTGACATTGATAGTGATATTTGACAGCGACAGATTCGCTCTCGACGTTTGTTTTGGTTAACACACGTGTTAGTGAGATCGGTGTTCCTATTTAGTTATTATTTATATTTTCTGTATATTTCACTTGTCGTAATAGTTGTAATCCTTGTAATTGTGTTTTGTTGTGGTGATTGGTTAATATATCTACATATTTGTGTGTGTCCTTAGGTAAGGTAGGTTATTTTAAGTATGGATGGTGATCCACCTCCTGAGCCGCCGGATCCCGGAGGGCTGGTGGTGGTAAATAATTTAGGTGGTTCTCGTAAACGCCAAAGTGATAATTTATCATCTGACCCTAATACGGCAAATATTGTTAAAAAAACCATATATAATCCCGATACTGCGACCCCATCTATCCAAAATGTATATACCCACCCCTCCCTTTCTGATGGTCCCTCTTCCTACAATGACAACGACAAAGGTCCCTTTATTGTATATGTTTCTAGAGAGACTCCCGACCCAGCAGCTGGAACCACTTTAAGAGCCATTAAGTTTGGTCAATTCTTGCATAACAATAAAATACCTAATATTGTTAATGATGGTGTGAAAAATGTTGGACGCAATAAAATTGCTGTCCAATTCTCTTCTGCTGATGCTGCTAATACTTTCTTAAAAAACCCAGTTTTAAGTATGTGCAAGTATGTTGCGTCTATCCCCACTTTTAATATTACGAGAATGGGCTTAGTTAAAGGGGTTCCAGTTGACTGGGCGATGGATGAATTTGTCGAGTCATTGGAACTTCCTCCTGGTTGTGGTAAAGTTATGAAAGCGAGACGTCTAAATCGAAAGAATGTGAGTGAGGGTGTTATTACCTGGGTGCCAACGCAGTCAGTTGTAATAACATTCAGAGGACAAATGCTGCCTGAGAAAGTGTATTCTTACCACACTTCCCTTCCCGTTGAAACCTATAAATTACCCACAATTCAGTGCCTCAATTGCTGTCGTTTTGGCCATATTAAATCGCAGTGCAGGTCTAAGCCTAGGTGTTTCAGGTGTTCCCAATCACATACTGGGGATGCATGTGAAGTTACCAGGGAAAACTCATCTTGTCTTTATTGTACAAGTAAGCATTTTGCTACAGATAAGGAATGCCCAGAATTTGTAAGACAACAGTCTATTAAAATGGTTATGTCGCAAGAAAATGTTTCTTACATGGAAGCATCAACACGTTTTCCTCCTGTACAGCGGTCTTATGCTGATGTCGCTAAAGAGTTGTTTTCTATCCCTGCCTATACCAACATTCCCACTAGCCCCACCCGCTCTCCAGCTTCACCCACGAGATCCTATCGCCAAACAGTTCTCCGTTCTCCACGTCCCCAAGCTCCTCTAGCGAAGGGATATGACAGACAAGCCCATCAAGCAATTGTTGGTAATTGCTCTTCCTCTTTGCCTAATGGTTGTGCTCTCAATAATGCTGACCCCCTTCCCAGTCCTAAAAAAGATCTCCTATTAGCTCTAATTGAAACCCTCATTTCTCTTATATCCACCTGTGATGATGTCCCCTTACCGTCCAACGTTGCCCAAAAATTAATGCAAATTGTCTCCATTGTTAAAAATGGCCCCACTGAACTTCCTTCAGTGGAATTGTAAAAGTATTCATTCTAAGAAACATGAATTAATTCATCTTATTTCCTCATACAACCCTGTCATTATTGCCCTCTCGGAGACATGGCTAATCCCTGGTTCCCGTTTTCGGGTGCCAGGCTTTTCCTGTTTAAGGGAGGACAGAAATGATGGGTATGCTGGTTGTGCCATCCTTATCCGGCACTCCACTCCCTATTCCCTCATCCCAATCCCATCTCACAGTCATCAGATTAATGCTGTAGCTGTGAGGGCCTTTAATATCTCATTCCTATCTATCTATATTCCTCATCCTTCTTCCTCAGTTTATTCTGAGCTTCTTTCTATCATCTCTTCGCTTCCGGGTCCAGTCTTGATCATGGGAGATTTTAACACCCATCACACATTGTGGGGGTGCTATTTTTGTGATAGATTCTCTCCTCAGTTAGTAGACATGATTGATGATACTAATCTTTGTATCCTCAATGATGGCTCACCTACTAGAAGGGTCTATCCCAATCAAAATCCCAGCTCAGCAGTAGACCGGTCTCTTTCTTCTCCTTCACTTGCTTCCCAATTATCATGGAATGTCCTTCCCTCTACCTATGGTAGTGATCACTTTCCTATTCTCCTCTGCCATATAAATAGACATATTCCTTCTTGTAACTCCAACTCTCTACTTAGATATAATGTTAAGAAAGCCAACTGGCATGACTATGCTTGTTCTACTGATTACATGATGGACTCTCTTCCTGAATCTATTGATAGTGAGAATGTCATTTTTTGCTATGATCGGTTTATCCAGGCTATTATCTCATCTGCAGATCTCCATATTCCAAAGAAGATCTCCGCACAGAATCACTTGCCTTCCAATCCCTGGTGGGATCAGGAATGCACTGATTTTGTTAATCGGCGTAAACTCGCCGAGACGTCATACGCAGCCTCTATGACAGTGGAGAATTTTTATAATTATCAGCGTAATGATGCAAAGTTTAGGAGATTGGCTCGTAAAAAGAAAAAACTTAGTTGGATTAGCTTTTGTGAATCCCTTGATCCTCGGTCACCCTCTTCTTTAGTCTGGAGAAATGTTAAGAGATTTCGCAGATCTCTTAACGCTGACCCCAGCCCTAATTCTAACAACCCCTCCGATTGGCTAAACGACTTTGCTGACAAACTAGCTCCTCCATTTGTCCCTCCTCATGACTCCTATCCAAATTCTTTGCTGCCTTCAGCGGCCCATGAAATGGACAGCCCTTTCACACTTGACGAACTTGAGAGCTCCTTAACGGATTTAAGGGATACTAGCCCTGGTGAGGATGGCATTCCTTACTCTTTTATTAAAAAGCTTAACAATAGACCCAAACAATATTTCTTGAGTTTAATAAATGTTATGTTTGAGTCGGGTATTGTTCCAGACTCATGGAAATCACAAATCGTAATTCCTGTTCTCAAACCTGGAAAATGTCCTTCTGATCCTAATTCTTTTAGACCCATTGCTCTAGCATCTACGTTAGCGAAAATTACCGAACGAATTTTAAAAAATCGTCTTGAATGGATAGTGGAAAGCAGGAATATCTTAGCACCCTCTCAGTTTGGCTTTAGAAAGGGTCTGAGTACAATAGATAGTCTTAGCATTTTTACTACAGACATTCGACTAGCCTTCGCTCAAGGAGAGTATTTGGTTGGTGTTTTTCTAGATATAGCTTCTGCTTATGATAATGTTCTTCTTCCGATGCTCAGGCAAAAAATGCATCATCTGAACATTCCACCGAGGTTGACACATTTCATAAGTCATCTGCTGACCGGTAGAGCCATATCTGATAAACATCAATTACTTACTGTACCACCCAGACTCGTCTGGAAAGGTCTCCCCCAAGGCTCGGTCCTCAGCCCTCTTTTGTATAATATATATACCCATGACCTCGAATCGTCTGTAAATAGTTTCTGTAAAGTCCTTCAGTATGCTGACGACATCGTCCTATATTACAGCTCAAAATCTGTAGTGGACATCAATTACCGTATAAATGCTGCTTTGCACTATCTAGGTCAATGGCTTTCTGATAATGGTCTGTCATTATCAGTGCCTAAATGTCAGGCAGTTGTGTTCACTAGGAAAAGGTCAGTCCCAAATTTTCAATTTTGTTATGAGGGCCAATCCATCAATATAGTAGAAAAATCAAAATTTTTAGGTGTCATACTCGATAAAAGACTGAACGGAATTGCGCATACTGAATTTGTTATTAATAGATGTGAAAAGGGCATCAACGCTTTGCGTGCGGTGTCCGGTGTGTGGTGGGGTGCACACCCATATACTCAAAAATTACTGTACAATTCGCTTGTACGTAGTCATATTGACTATGGTACGTTTGTTCTAGACCCCTTTAATAAAGTTCCCACTGAGAAATTAAACAGAATACAACATAAATGCCTAAGAATAGTTCTAGGTGCAATGAGGTCTACACCTACCAACGCCCTTCAAGTTGAATGTGTTGACCCTCCGTTTCCTTTACGACGCCAATACCTATGTGATCGGTTTGTTGGTAAGGCGTTGCAGCTTTCATCCCATCCTTTATGGCCCAGGCTGAGTAGACTAGCTGATTTTAATTCTCCTCAAAAACCTATATCCTATCTTTTAGAAAGTTTCCTTAAGTTTACTAGACTGCCTCATCCCTTATCTCGATTTCCCTCTAACCCTCTGTTTTGCTCTCCTTATAATGCGTTGACTTTTTCGCCCATCATTATTACGAATCTTGGTCTGGCCAGGGAAGCTCCTGACACCAACACAAAATTTCAATCCTTAATTCATCAAAATTGGTCGGAACACCTCCTCATCTTTACTGATGCATCTAAGCTGTCTCCTGATGGCTGTGTAGGTGCAGCGTGTTGGGTCCCTAAATTCAAAATTGCTTTACAGTTTAAGTGTCCTCCAGAAACATCGGTGTTTACAGGCGAGGCTGTTGCTTTGCTGGAAGCAATCCTGTTCACCCTCTCCCACAACTTCAAACAGACAGTTATACTGACAGACTCTCTCAGTTGTCTAATGGCAATAAAGGAGAATCCGTTACGTAGCAAATTAAGATCTTCTATTATTTTAAGGATTCGTGAAGCTCTGTACACATGCCATCAAAAGAGCTTGTCAGTCTCTTTGGTTTGGATCCCAGGTCATTCGGGTATTGCGGGTAACGAAACTGCAGATTCCTGCGCTAAATCTGCTATTCACTGTGGGACCCTGGAACACTTTCGTAACTTATCCCATGATCTGTTGCCCCTTGCTAAAAAACATCTTGAGAAAGCTTGGAATAATCACTGGAATCTGTCAAAATCTTTTAAAGGTAAGCATTATGCAGCTCTTCAAGCTGAGATCCCAAGGCGCCCTTGGTTTCATCGCCTTAAACTAGCTGAACGGTGGGTAATCACTACAATTTGTCGCCTGCGCCTTGGGCATGCATCTACACCTGCTCACCTAGCTAAGATCAGGGTCAGGGACCATTCACTGTGTGAATGTGGCCTTGACGAAGGTACTCCTTCTCATATTCTTTTTAACTGTCCTAGACTCCTCCATCCTCTGTATGATGTCCTTCCTTTAAAGGTTCCCCGTCCCATTAATGTTAACTGTTTGTTGATGTTTGTGTTCAGTCCTTTGTGTAAATTTTTATGTAAATATATTAAGAATAATAAAATTAAATTATAAGACTAACATTTTGTATAATATAACTAACATTTTCTAACCATCTTTTTTCTATTTAAGGTTTATGTGTAAATACTAACTGTGCTGTCTTTTGTTGTAGGCTTAGTAAGGATTTACCCCCCCTATTCAATAAAACTTAAATACTATAAACTTATTGACTCTATATTACCGACCAATCTCCTTCGTGTCTTCTCCATTCTACGTGACATTGGCGAAATAATCTGTGCTCAACTGGCACGCTTTTAAGCCATTAAACAAGATAATTGAATTGAATTGACAGCGACAGTGACGTTAACAATCGTAGATGAAGAATAGCAACGGTTTCTTCCACGTGACATTGGCGAAGTAATCTGTGCTCAACTCGCACGCTTGAAGCCATTAACAAGAGAATTGAATTGAATTGAGCAACGGTTTCTACGCGACATTGGCGAAGTAAACTGTGCCCAACTGGCACTACTGGAAGCCATTAAAGGAAATAATTGAATTGAATAGCAACAGCGACTTTATATATCTAAATACTTTTAGTTAGGCATAATAACGTATTGCAGTTGTAAGAAAGTTCATAAAATTATATTCATGGTTTAGCTTCCATTACGGATTATAATTAATTTTCATACGTTTGTATTCTTCTTACGTGTTTTACAATTTTTATTATTTGTTATTAGATTTCTCTTCCTTATCATTAACATTTGGCTGTAAATCTGATAGCATATATGCATTTTTTGGTGGTAGCATCCACGGATTGGCTAAATAAGCTGGTGATAATACAGATATTGAAGGTTCAGGTATTCGAGGAATAGGTAGCAAAGAATTATATTGACTCCAATGTGGACTAATAAAAAACAAATGGCGGGTACTTTTTTCTTGCAATGGTCGGAAATTACCCGTATTAGGCTCATCCCAAGGGTCCCATAGTTTCCTAAATTCTTGCATCTACAATAAAGGTATTATTTTTAGGGATTATTAGGGACTGTTCTCGAGTTTTAGCGAGACTAACGAACAGCAATTCATTTTTATATATAAGATAGTAAGGATGATCTAGTAAAAGCTAAAAATTGTGAAAAATATATTATATACATTCCAACCTGTTCATATGAAGCATACAAAATTGTTCTCGGCACCATCCATCTTACTATGTAACTGTCACCTTTAACAGAAGTCAAGTTACCCCAATATAGAAAATAATCTTCATAAAACATTGGTATAAGACGTGACATAGGATACGGTCCAATACGTGTATTTGTTTGAGCTTCTCGAATACGTGGAAACCCCTCTATGACCCATTGGAGACGGTCATCGGGGTTTACACCATACTGAAACGAGAAGTTATGAAGAAACGGTAAAGTAAGTAAATAATAAATAAATATTTTGGGATATACATAAGTATTTTTGGAATCCTTCCTATCACATACACTCCCAACGCATCGAAAGCGTGCAACGCGCTTTTACGAGGCACCTTGCATTTCATGCCACTGGTACCTCACACAGGAAGCCCTATAATCAGAGATTGCTTGAATTTAAAATGATATCTCTTCGAAGTAGGCGAGAGATACTTGATCAATGCTTCTTGCACAAAATAATGAATTCCAAAGTGAAATGTAGCAACCTTTTAGAACGGATCCTTCTATCAGTACCAAGTAGACGTCCTCGTTCCTCCTCTCGAAAAACATTTTATATACCCTTCGCTCGAACGCATCTTGGTAAGCAAACTCCCATGGCTCGCATATGCGCGAAATATAATGAAATATCTCGAGCTCTACCTGATATCGACATATTCCACAACTCTCATGCCGTTTTTAAAAAAAACTCACTAATCACCTATTAGTCAGCCCCAATTTATAATAAAAAATAATTCTTTTTTTCCTTCTTAATCTTTTAATGTTGTGTACACTTGTTATTGATATACATATCAGAGAACGTGTTTTTTTTTATATAATTTTGTGTGACAATGTTGTAATATGTATATTGTAAGTGTGTTTATAAGAAATAAAAAAAAAAATGTTAATAAAAAAGTTACGAGTACCTATTCAAAGCGACAATCCCACCGAATTAGTTCGGTGGAAAATCCGTAGTTGTTAGATTTTTTGTCTCTGTGTGTATGTCACCGCATCATGAAAAGATTTTGATAAAATTTTGGTAAGGTTATCCCGTATCCGGGTTAACTTTTTCCGCGGGAAAATATCATATCTCTGAGAAATCCATTCTAAAACCGTTTAAAATAACCCGAGCGGACCCTGGTTGAGTCACTAGTATATTATATTTTAAGTCACTTGTATATTATATTTTATTAAAAATAAAGGAAAAATTTATAATATCGACTTTCAATAAATTTTAGGCAGCTAAGTTCCAAAAGTCGTCCTATTCCTCAAGGGAGTATTACGTTGCTCTCTTTATACTTAATATCATCTAACTAGATTAGATTCATGTGTGTTTGTCTCACTAAGGTAGGTTATGATTATATTTATGAGGATCCTCGCTTTAGGTTTCCGGACAGGAGACATTTTTTATAGCCTTCATAGTGAAACAAAATATAAAAATAATAACCCAAGATAGGCTGGATATTTCGTATCATAGTACGTTGATTAATTATTTTTTACTATATGTTTATATTTTTGAATATAATTTTTATTTTTACCTAAGTAATTGGTGTTAGGGAAATATTTAATTAATATTTAAAATAAATAAATAATGCGGCTGGTGGCGGATATTTTATTTCTGTCCTCGGCTAAGTATAAGTTTCAAATTAATCGTTAAAATGAATTCCAAGATAAACTTTATATAAAATGCGTACTCCCTATAAAATAGGTAGTTGTAGAAAAATAATAATAAAGATACTTACATACACACGTGAACCGTCTGAAGTTGCTTGTTACTTAGATAAAGTATATAATATTAATAAATATAATTCTTAGTACAGTAATTTCATAATGTATGTATAAACTATAAGTACACCTATAGGTACATTACGCGAGGAGTAAAGAAAATTTTCAAATGAAATGTTTCAATGAAAAAAAAAATGATTCGAAAATATCGAACAAACGAAAAAACATTAATCCATTATATAGTGTCTACTGTAAACAGTAGATAACTATTAGATAGTGAATTATTTTGTGCTATAGATCCGCTATCGTGAAATACTAAAAAAGGAAATGTGAAAAAAGACACAGTAATAAACAAAATGTACTTTTGTTACAATAGTAAAATGAAAAATATAATGTACTAGCTACTCACCCTTCCTTTGCTCGGGTTTGTAAAATAAATTTTATCCCGGGTCCATGCATGGAAAATGCACGTTTCCTTCGCATTGTTTTATTTCATATAATGCACAGATTATGAGCTGACTGTAATCTATATAGACTGTATTAAATTGCATCCATATCCGTTCAGCTGTATCCGTTTACTAATATTTAAGATGTAAGTACGATGTGAGTATATTATATTAAATTAAATGTATCTGGGATACATAACTATTTATGGTCCAATAAATATTATGTTTGAATAATATCTAGCAGACAAAACAACTTTGTAATGAATGTTTTCATATTGTCTTAATTTCGTATGTGTAATTAATATAAGTAAAAGGTCAATGTATGTATTTATTCTATATTTTCATACATTAATTTCGCGAAATTTTAATTTATTCGATCTTTTAATATCATAAGTTCCGCTCATGACGTCCACTACTAATGTTTCAGAAGGTACGAGTACGTCCGTATCCACATCTGCTTAGATATACTCGTATTTAGAATCGGTTGAGTAGGTACTTACTTTTGCGTAAAATGCACACATGGATTTTCTAAGTTACTGTTTTATGTTATTGAGTATAGAAAAAAATTGATTTGGATAGATATGATATTGTAGATTTTTGAAGACCTATGTTTCAATGTGCCCAACTCTTAAGACTTAGCGTTAGCTTTCCAAGGATGACTCGAACGAACCATTTATTGTATTTTCTGGTAGGAGTGAAACATTTTCAGTCCTACAGTAATACTTAATAGTAATTGTACTCGTACATGTTGACCGGAGTGAAAAGTGTTCACTACAGCTACACTACACAAACTGAAATTAGTCCAGTTCTTTTAGCCTGAAACGCGCACGTGCAAAAAGACAAACAGACTAACATTTTAAAAGCAATTATTTTGGGATTTATAGTGTGAAGATGTAATACATGAAAGTCATTGTTTAAAAAAAACCTTGTCCAGATTTCGCAAAGTTACTGTTTGATTATATCACTAGAAAATCAGTGACACGTTGGGTACGTTCTCGCTCGCTTTGCTTAAATGTAGGTATCCTAACTTTCAGAAAAAACAGTATCAAAATGTACTAGCAATTCCCGCGACTCGACCCGCGTTGGAAGGATGAACATTTAGGGTTACAAGTATTTTTGATGCCAAATCGTAAAGAAATAGAAAATAAAAATTTGGTCTAAAAATAAAAAATAAAAAGTCTAGGGAGGGCCACGGGCCACCCCTAGCACCTAGCGGAGTAAAAACAAGCCTACGACCTTACTCAGACCTACCAAATATACACAAAAAAAATCATAAAAATTTGTCAGACCGTTTCCGAGGAATTGGATAAAAAACACGAGATTTTTATATATAACTAGCTGACCCGTGCCCACTTCGTTGGGCATAATGTTAATAATCCTTTTTTAGTAAAGAGTGTTATGTTTTAAACGCGAACCGAATTAAACCCATTGAGTTATTATTACTATAATAACTCAATGATTAAACCCGAAGCCATCGCGCGCCGTCCGCTGCTTTGGCCTCACGGAGTACTTTGTATTTACTTATTTTACTCCGTGTTTGGCCTTCACACTTAAGACGACGAGTTAACTTATTTTCATAAAGATTCATAATTTTTGGTAATATGACTAATAAATATGACTACTGATTATCTATACTAATATTAAAAAAACTACTTTTTGTAACTTAAATATAAAAGTTAGACATATGCTGTCGTTGACTTTTTTGTAGGCATTTTCAAGCTCCACATCTTTTCTCTAGAACTCAAAAATATATCTTTCATAGTTAAGGCAGCGTTCGTAAGAAACGCTTTCATTTGACCGTTTTTTCTCCTATTCACTTTGCAAAACGGACTACCACGTAAAAGCCTTTTTATTTTTCGGTTTTTTATATAACCTATGACACTCAGCAATAATGTGGCTTTCTATTGGTGAAAGAATTTTTAAAATCGGTTCAGTAGATCCCGAGATTACCCCTTACAATTTAACAAACACACAAACTTTACTTCTTTATAATATTAGTATAGATTAGATTATATAGATTAGGCCAGGTTTGGATAAAATTGATAACAAGTAGAAAATTTAGAAATCACTTTGTAGGATACATAAGGGTCATAGGCCCAGTGGTAACGTGAGTCTCGTATCTACTCGTAGATATAATGTTTTTATTTAAAACTCTATCAACTCTTAATTCGATATACATAACTATAGGTGTGTAAATATATACCTACCTACCTATAATGTATTGAATAGAGTTCCGTGCCCAGCAGTGGGATTGATGTTAAATGGCTGAATACATAATAATATATAGAATACTTGCATATGCTTATGCAAATATAAGTAAAGATATTATTTGGTACCTAATACCAACTCTACCTATAATATATTTAAAACTCACCTTAATAATGAAACATATAACTACAACTCCGTCTGGATGTCGCAATGCTTCCTCTTGTGTCATGTATTCAGATTTGAAGAAAGTAGCCTAAAATTATTAAGTGATTTTACTTTCTAAATTAG
The DNA here is from genome assembly GCA_951802675.2 of Boloria euphrosyne. Lineage (NCBI taxonomy): Eukaryota > Metazoa > Arthropoda > Insecta > Lepidoptera > Nymphalidae > Boloria > Boloria euphrosyne. Next base: position 9,753,040 of record OX637877.1, read on the forward strand.
ATGGTAATAATACATACTTAATTAATGTAGGTATAAATTCTTTTAGGTCTTTTTATTGGAAAACTTCAGACTCTATGTAATTTTGACAAAAGAACCTCAATATCCAATAACTTAATTACGGTCGTTACGCGACATTGGCGAAGTCAACTGTGCGCAACTGGCACTCCTGGAAGCCATTAAAGGAAATAATTGAATTGAATTGAATTGAATTACGGTCGCGTTTCCACGACGGGCTACTCCTAGAATTGAATTCATAATACTTCTTAAATCATAATATCATAATATCTTCTCTCAAGTCTTTCCCTTTTACTTTACTTAAGCATTTCTTGCTGGCTCGTTTGCCCAAAGAATTGGCACTGAATTAAGATTCAGTAGATGTAGTATGTATGCATCCTTGTACAATTCCAGGCGGAAATGACTTATACAAAATTATAATTAAGTGTATAGATATTTAACTTATATAGGTACAAAATAAAGTATATTTGTAATTTTATTGCATTTTATTTTCTTGTAAGTAAATGTGTAACACAGACATTTTGTGCTTTCCTTTAACTTAAATGCATCTTAGATGTATCGAGCGGGTTCCCGAGTATAGTTACATCGAGAATACGCCTCGCTTTCTATAATAATATTAGTTTAGAGTACCTGCATTTCTCCTGGATATTTAATTTTATCTACTGAATGTTCACTGCCTTCCATCATAGTCTTTCCCCAATGAAAATGTATTTGAGAGAATATATGCTTTTCTAAAAAAGGTCCACCTTCCAAATATGGTCTTTCTGTCCTCCATTTCGCTCCTAGTAAGACTATTGATGACATTATGTAATATCTTATTAGTCATTAGACAAAACGAATGCTCATTAAATTGAAAAAGCAATAAGTGCACTTATAAGTTATCTTATTAAAATAACGTTTTAAATCTAAGTACACGAAGATCTAGACTTAGGACAATAAATAAAATTTACATGCCTAGCCGAGTTTAAAGATATTTTTAATGGTTAGGATTCCCAGGTAGTAACTTAATGCATTGCATTTAGAATTTTTTAATCCATATAAAGACGTCAATTAAATCACAGCAACTTAATTGGACACGCGGAACGCAATTATGGTAGTTCTTGTAGAATAACATTTGAAATTTTGTTTTAGAAAGAATAGTACCTATCAGTGGCGAAGGGTGAAATTTTTGCAGAGGTAAGCTGTCCAAAAAAATTACAAAAACTAAATAAATAAATGCGATGCAAAAGTACCTAGTACCTACTAGTACCTCGTAAGTCATAAGTATCCCTTATGTTGTAGTGAAGTTTTTTTTTTCGTAATAATTAAAAAGTAAAAAAGTGTTCATAAAGTCTTGTCATTGTTTATTTTTTTAATTTATGTAAAGTTATAGCAGAATAATCAATATAATTCATTTTTACTAAAATAATATAAAAATATTAATGACGCCATCTATGAGAAATCATTACGCATCATTTAAAAAGTGAAAGTACCGCGATTTGATTGGCCACATTATTTTATTTTGTATTCATTATAAATATAATTAATTTCAATCTAAACATAATTTAGTGAGATTTAAATATTCTTTTTCCCTCCTGTTAATTTTACATTAATATATTTATAATTTAATCATTATTTTAAAAACTATCGCCATCTAGTGACAAGTGTTTGAAGAACTTCGTACTTCGTAGTTCGTCAGTTTGCTATCTTATTGAAGAGATTGATTTATTTTTTATTTATCAAAGTTAAATTATTTTGAAATATGTAGATGTTTTTACTGGTTTTAAAATTTAATTACAATATCCTATAGCAATACTTCCATCCAGTCCGAATAAACTGTTTTAAGCTAATACACGTAAAATAATTTTGTTAAGGAAACGCATATAAAATAACTTAAAACATATTTTCACTGCAACATAAACGAAATCAAACAAAATATTTTTCTAATTTAGCACTTACACACAATTTCAATAGAAAGTTTTATTACAAATTTCTTGACTTATGCAAGTTACGAAAACAAAGTCGCATACAAATACAATGCAACTTCAATAAAATACGCAAATTTAATAATGGCTTATAGAACTCACCATAATTAAAAAATATATGAATCATACACTACACAGACTCAACACAAAATATCACTATTAGTTATTACGCTAAAATCGAGTAAAAACTCAATAAACGAAAGAAAAACACAAATAATGCACTAAGCACTTGTAAACAGAATCGCCATATTTGTTTAAATACTTGTCGCTTGTCATTGGTCAATCATAGTGACGTTTTATACTTTCCACCAATCACATGCAAAATAAGCTGCTCGGGAGCGTCTTAACCGCGACCAAAAATCTGAGTAATTATGAATGAAATCACTTGAAAATGTTCCAATACAAAAGTATGAATGAAACACAATTCGTATGGAAAAGGTAGGCCGAATTACTACGTCTTACCGCGGCATTTCTATGAAGGCGCATTTTAGCAAAGTATACATTTTTGTTGATTTTGACTTATTGTAGGCGTTGTGTTATTTTTAAAAAAGGATTATTACTATAAATTATTATTTTAATTAGTAATCGTGTTAATTTAAAAAATAAATATCATGTAGAATAATTAAAACTTTATTGGATTTTTAAAAGGTAAGACGGTGGGAATCGTCTTGTATGGACCCTTCGCCACTAGTACCTATATTAAAACATAGTGCGTTTTTACGGAATAAATGCGTAAGTTAGTACGCGTTTGTATACGTATAGTACTGGTAACGTACCTTTAGAAATGTACCAACGAGTGCAAAATGAATTAAATCCAGAAAAGCTTGGTTTAGAAAGCTATAATATAAAAATATCTTAGTTATATTAATTCATTAATCGTTAAAGTTGACTACGTAAAACATAATAAAATTGTCACTCAAAAGTCATTCCATAGGGATTGTGGACTTCCCTGGTAAATGACAAACTGACAAAACTTTAATTAGAATTTCAGATTATCTGCAAAAAACCTTAACAACTTGCCGAATGATATTGTTTACGATTACGTATAATCTAGCTATATTCGTACGAATATAGTTCATCTAGTAAATATACGCAAAGATTACATATGTTAAAATGTTATGTATAAGTATTTTTGACATAAGCATTTTTTTAAAAGTTATGCCAGTGAAATATTCGTTAAAATCTTGTACGAGCAGACTGAAGAACTTTTGCATCAGTACCAATTTTGGTACGATTAAAATTTAAACCATAATAGCTCAGAATTAGTTATTTCAAAGCCACAAATTTTGTTTATAAGTACACGTAATAAACTTTATGAATTGTGTCATTTGCTTGTTAATAGGTGGGTTTCGACTTACGAAGGATCAAGTAAACTCCTAGAGAGTTTGGTAGATTTGTACAGTTCAGTGGTCTACACTCTACTTTACGTCATTATGAGTTTTCAATCTTAAGCGAGTTGATATATCTAAACTATAATTATAATACACGAAATGTTTACTTAATAATTTTCTTCAGATCAAAATCATTGTCGGTATTACTGATATTATGAAAAAATAATTACTAACCCGTATATCCAGTATTAGTCAGTTTCACTTTATGAGGGTATACATCAAAATTGTACCAAAGTAGATCTGGACACGAATACTTTAAGGAACTGGTGATAGAAACATCTATAGGTGAGGGTAGGCCTCCTTCAAACTCACTCCAATAATAAATCCATTTCGTTGTGCCATACGGTGGAATATCTTTTTTCTCTTCTTCTTGCACCTGTTCTTCTTCTTCTAAAATTTATTGGTACAAAAATTAAAGATATTTAAACGTACCTACAAATTATAGATTACATTATATGGCGTAGAAATTATTATACCTGGAGGTGGCGGTGCTAGTTTCAACATAATCAACAGCAATTTCACAGAAAATTTTACTAATTTGTTTTATACTACAATTTTAGGCCATCTACATAATAATTTAAAGATTTAATATAAAATTAGCATTATTTAATTTGGATGACAGCCGCAAAGGGTAGGTTACCAAGTGTATTAATATGAGACAGTTTGTGAAGATATTTAAAAATAATGATAAAATAAACCAAATCATAAACAAAAAAAATCATAAAATTAATAAAATTATTTATGGAATAATATGTTATTTATCTTTTTTCTTATTTAAATTATTTTGTAGTAAATTAATAACTAAATAGTATCTAATTCATTATACAAGTAAATATAAGTTTACATTTAACACAAAAAATAGCATAGACAATAATTATATATTACCTAGCTTTAGAAGTAGTGAAATTATTCAAAAGAAAATCAATTTAAAAATCTTGTCACAAAGTTCAATGATATAGTGCAAGACAAAATCAGAATAATAAACATTGTTATTGAGGACGCTGTTAGAAAAGAATTTACTTGTAACCTTTTATACCAATACATAATACAAATAAAATATGGGCACTGGTGAAAAGCGAACGGTGATTTGTAAAGATGACATTGATCCAGATCCTGAATTGTTAGTATGGGAAAAGTGGATCAAAATTAGAAAAGATGAAACTGAACATTTAGCCAAAAGAACAGAACGTACACAGGCCGAGTTAACAATGAATTTATTAGAAAATGTAAGGAAAGATAAAGAAACAAAGACAGTGTTAGAACATGCGAAAATTGAGAAAAAAGTTGGAGTAAGGAAAACGATATGGGAACAGCCTCCACGATTAAAACAAAAATGTTATTTAGATCCAGTATACGAATTACAAAGGACACGAGCAGAATTAGGGAAACCTCGTGTGATGGAGCACATTGGGGTTCCTCGCTACATACAAGAAAATGAAAAAGGTATAAAAGGGGTTCATCGAAAGCAATTTCCAAAATTAAATTCACAATATAATTATTATAAAGATAAAAAGGAAAAAGAATTAGAAGCTAACATTAAGAAGATAGATCCTTTTAGGTATAAATACTTATCGTTGTATTTATTTAAGTATAAATTCTTACTCCAATTTCAGAGAGTAATCATGTGATATTGCTCTAGTACACATGCCAACCCAACCCTATCCTGTCATTCCCCTGCTTTTCGAGGCTAAGAGGCACATCGTCGAACTCTGGGCTCTTACTTAAAATACTTAGTCCAACCTGAGAATCAAACCTACCTCCGGATCTGCCGTACATGCTACCGACTAGACTACGTCAAGATAGTTATTACTAGTAATACACTGAATATAATATAGTAAAGAATTGTAATGCGTGTGACTTTCTATTATATTCCCTAAATTATTTCCTTGCAGACCACAAATAGAGGAACTGTGCATAACTGGTAACAGACCAAAATCTCCAAAGATGAAAATACCGCCTTTGCCAACGATAAATATTATATCTAACTACGAAGACGTTCGAAATGTACTATATTCCTTATATGCGATTAGAATAAATAATACTATATTTTTTAAAGATATAATAGGACAGAATCTTAGTTATTTAACAAAAATGCAAGATGAATATTGGCACATAAAATGTGATTCTTGGTCGTATTACTTCAATTGTCCGGTAAATAGAGTTGGCAGAAGCAAGCTACTTCTTGAAAACCTGGGCACAGTAAGTCTTCGTTATTGTTGGAAAAAAGTAAATCGATCTAACATTGAAAACAGCAAGGAAGTGGTATTTTTCTTTAATAAAAATGAGAATGTTATTTTCCCTGGACAGAAACAAGAACTTCATTTTACTTTCTTGTCTACCGAGCCTGGATCTTACATTGAAAGTTGGGAAATAGCTTTTCTTAACGTTAGTTTTTTTGATACACAAGAAAAACGACTCGTTGTGGATTTACACGCTGATTCAGTCGAGAACGTGCAAAAAATAAAAAAGAAAATTGAAAAATTAGAAAGAATGATTTATAATACCGTTCTTAGGAATATGTGCAGAGATTTGCTATGGGAAGTTTTGAGTAAAGCTACTAGCATAGAACCTCAAGTTTACCCCTACAAAAAATTGTTGTTAGAAGCTGAAATGTTCGTTATGAAAAATCCAGTTTGTTTTTATCATCAGTCTGAAGTGATGACATTGAAAGAATTATTCACAGAAATGGCTCCAGATCAAGTTTGGGACCTTTCAATTACTACCTGGAGAAATATTTTGCTCAATAGAGATATTGATGAACGAATGAAATTTTATGGACTTCTTAAACAATCACATATAGAATGTTTGAAACCTTGTTCAGAAGATGAAAATCTTTTAGCATACAAATACAGAGCCGTTAAACTGATTCTTGAGCAAATGGCTAATAAATTTGATGAAGAATTTGATCGAATACTACAAATGCTAGCAATTTACAATGCAAGCCAGATACCAGAACTAGTTGTCTTAAAATATGCCTCTCATGAAGAACAAAATTCACACATTCCCACACCCCCTCTTGTTAAAAATATATTTTACCTACGAGCTTATGAACATGTAGCACATATGATAGAGCAGTGTGTGGGTGTGCTGAGTAGTCTAGATTTAAATAGATGGATTCATTTTGACTTTTGTCGCACATAGTTTTTATATAATTTTTATTCTGTATGATAAAATTTTATCTTTCTAAATAAATAATTTTTAGTACCTACTTATTTTCATTCTTCTTCTCTTATTGCATAATAGTATTTTTTTTATTAAAACATACCTAGGAATACAAAGACTAAAGCAATTATTCTTATAGCTTTTGAACTCATAGTCAGAACTCGGAAGATGTCACTTTTATGGCGTGTAAAGCCAAGGGATCGATTTCTTGTTAGAAATGTTTTGCGTTGCTTAGACCTTCACAAAATTAATTTAACTTTAAATTAGCTTTGCGAGTCACTTAACGAGATAAGATGGACTCATAGACTAAATTGTATTCCAATTGTCTTAAAAAGTTCAGGCGTCAAAAGGATAGAATGAAACAAGCAAACGAGCTGGAAACAAAACAAAGTAATTCGCAAAATTTCAAAAGTATCTCGATAACGCAAATTAAAATGAAGCGTTTATTGAACTGATTTTCATTTGCTGCTTTTTTAGTTTCATGTCGTGTTAAAATCCGCGACTGTTCATGTGCTTGACGTCCCTTTTGTAATTAAACCTCATTCACCCTATCCATACAATAAATAGGTATATGACATATTTCGAAAACACTACTACTAATATCTTGATACAGTTTTATTTGTAATATCTGTTTCTATATTACGAATATTGTATTCCGAAAACTTTGTATATTATGATACAAAACAATGTATCTTACGTACTTATCGTAATAATCGTAATTACAACTACAGCACATAATATAGGTAATTTATTATTTTTTTGATTCATTACTCTTTTACAAACTATGTTGGTATTTATAAATTAAAGCGTTCAATCTGCTTGACTGTAACCAAAAATAACAAAATATGTCACGTTAAATATTCCTAATCCCATAACCTAATAATCACATAAGTCATAACCTTTGAACGTGAAAATACTCCACTTTCAAAGGTTTTTTTTCAATTATATAAAATTCAAGAATAGATTTCAGTCACGATGAAACGACTACACGACCAAATACGTTGTTTGATGATGCGGATGACATACAGCGTCAACTAGACAATGAAGCTCGGGACAGGATGATTTTTGGCAAGGTAACCTTTTATGGAATCGAGTTTTTTAATAAAGAGACTTCTATATTTACTTTTTTCACTGTTACAATACAAACTTTAAGCTATATTTTTTGAGATAAACCTAGATAAAATGTATACTTTATATATTAGACTTTAAGTTTTATAATAATTAATTATTTGTAGCCCAAAACCGTGTGGATTTTTCACTTACCCGTAGATGAGTCTAAAGCCTCTACACAAGTTTTACCAAGATATTCAAGACGCTTCGTAAGTATAATATGGTTTCAATGTAACATAATTGTATACACAATATATTAAAAACAAATTTCATTTATTTATTTTAGAATATTGTTCGACCTGCGAATTCGAAGAAGAGCGCTAAAAGCCTACCTAAGTAATATTTATAATAATACCGATCGAAACCAATATTGTGTTAGCATAGTATTGTTATCATTAGCATTTTTATGATGTACTTATATTGTTTTAGCTCGTAGAAAAAATATTGGAGGTTTTTGAAGGGTTTATTATAAATAAAGCTTTTGTTTAAATCCATTTAAGTTTTCTTCATCTAATGTATATTATAAAGATTTTGTAAGTTTGGATCTTTGAAACTGAAACTACTTTTACTATAGGAACTATAGGAAGCTACATTAGTGCCGTAGACTAGCCTATTCTTTACTATAAAATTGTATTTACTTACTGTAAAAAATTATATTTTTTTCATTCAAGTTGGTAAATAAACTAGCCGTTGCTTTGTAATGTTGCCGCTGGCTACAATGATGTAAGGTGCCCATTTGTTGTAAAATAAAGCATTAAAATGTTCAAACAAAAGGTGCCTAGGGAAAGTAAATTTCTCGTAATACATATGCATATCTATACAAAAGTAAACTGATAACATTTATAGATTAGTAAAAATATTTAACATTAAAATGAATCTTTTCTAATTTTTGAGACGTCTAAAACTCTAGTTTATCTTGTTACCATGATTACTGATTACTGAACTCATAGAACATTCGTAACGTCGATTACCAATAATCAAAATAAATCCACAATCCAAAAAAAAAATAACACAGGGGACAAATTTGTGTAGAGATGTATACATATTAATTTTACGATATTCATACAAATCTCTTTTTGCCAAGTCATTTGAATATATATGTTAATTCTAGAGCTATCTTTTTATTGCATCAAAATCAATTTAAGAACGGCCTCTCATCAAGCCATTGAACTTGATAATGAGTAAGAATAAAATATTCACAGTGTATTTTCAATTTAACAAAGAAAATCAATCGAATGATCATACAAATCCAAATGAAAGCTGCGAAATGTGTAAATTTGTTGTTTAGATTTAAATTCTCGAAAACAAATGTCGATTATCTGAAGTAGGTACGATTTATTGTTGAAAATATTTTATATGAATTTATAAATTGTAAACTTACTTTTCTATTAATTACTTACAAGAGATAGTTAATACAACAAAACTTATTCAAGCAACGTACCTAATTTAGACTACAAATTTTTCTTTTTAATAATTATATTATTATAAATAGTAGGGTGAGATGCAAAACATACTTATAAAGGGAGTGGCTAATAGCGGAAAATATTTAATTCACTCAAACCCTCTGAACATAGAATAGGTGGTTTCAAATATCCCCTAGAAAGTCAAGTAATTCATATATACGCAGAGTATAAAACTCTTCAAAATACTATAAAAGCATCGTCATGGGACACGGGATTCGCTAGCCACGCTACGCAATCGTAAACCTTTTACAAGGCTTCCTACCGTTTAAACCATTAGAGTAGCTTTATACAGGCGTTATAATTTTGTTAATATTTAGAAAATCCTTTTTGAATGTGCTGCAAGAAGGTTATTGAATAGAACTGATAACTTATTTGTTTATACTGAAAAAGACATAATTTATGTAACTTCCTTCCTTTTGACACTTTTCAAATATAAAACATTCACAGTGCTTATTATATACAAACATAATCTAAATCGTTATATGTCTATTGAACTTAACATAATATAAACATACATTTAATAATAATAACAGGTATATGGTTCATCTATTCAAATACCTGATATAGATAAGAAAATTGAAGTATTTGTATAGTCAATCTTTTAAATTTTCCAGAAGCATTAAGTAAAAAATCTGTTGATTAAATGCACATGGAAATGTACACTAAATGTGTACACTAAAATACGTACTATAAATGACAGATAAAGCCCTAGTTTCTGATATTGATAAGAGGACGAATCAAGTTTGTTACACTTCATTCCATCTAAGATTTTAGTTCTGCATTATTTATATAAAGATTTACGACCTAAGGCTTAGCACGCACAGCGATTAAAACGCAAGCGGTTTACGAATAGCTGAAAACGCGAAACCGCATATCAACACACACTGCGGCTGGCGTTTTGCTTAATTTTATTTTCAGTTCACCGTTTCACATTTTCAAAACGCTGTTAAAACGTAGCAAGTTGCGCTTTTAGAATAAGTCACTGAAAAAAGTCGCTAATGCGTGCGCTTGTATAGAAGCTATGTGTTATATATTTTTTTGCGGTTTTAGGCCAGCGGTAAAACGCAGGCGCTTAATCGCAGTGCGTGCTAAGCCTAACTCTAGAATTTTGACGTTTGAAAATTTTTTGCTTGCATTTTTTAAACTTAGTTCTTACGATCCATTTGATTATTTATATTTAAATTATAATATAATAATATTGAAATAACATGATTCATTATCTTATTTAATACTAAATGATGTTTTTATATAATGTAAATAAAAATATAAAAAAACAAATCACGCCTTAACTAGCTTTACAAAGGATTTTGGTTATTTGCATAGAAATAGTTTAGGGACGCGGTATACAAGGAAATTGCAAAAAGTTGATCACAATATGTCCTCCACGTGAGATTCATTTGGGGACTTCAACATCACAAATACAAAACTGGGGTTGGTATTTAAAGCTATTACTAACGAAAGATTCAATATCTTTCGGTTTTTCGTGTTCTAATAATTAAGATATCATTGTTAATTAGAAAGATCATTAGAAAAAGGAAACGACAAAGGACATAGGTTTTTTGGTGTTCATCAAAAATGGCTTTGGTGAAGCGGTTATCTTTTACAATTATATAAGGTTTCTTAAAACACTTTTTTAAAATAAAATAAAAATTAAGATATAATATTTTAATTGCCAGATAAAAAAAAACAATTTTATATCTTTACTTGCATAGGAATTTCATAAAAGTATTAAGTATGTTACAAAAGACCTTTTGAGAATCAATTCGTTCGATACTACCGTTTTATCTGCTACTAGCTCTTTGGACCGATATCTTAAAGACTTCCCTATAGATAAACGCTAGCAATATTTTCAAGTGGAAATTGAAACCTTGTTAAGCTTTATAATTTATATAATTTTTTTTGTAAATATTTGTATTTAGTTCATCGTATATATGGGTACAAACATATACCTACTAACCTCCAATTCAGTAAGAAAATGCATAAGTATCATGGAAATATGAATTAAAGATAATAATATCAAGAGGCTATTTTTTTTGTTATTTTCATAAACTTTTATATACTTATATCTAATAATTTCTAAATTTTCGTCTCTCTGATATAAATATTAGTTACTGAAATATAAAATTACGCACAGTTCGTTTTACGACAAAACTTTGGTGACTAGTTATTAGCACGTCCGCAAAGATCTTACATAGCACCATTATCTACTTTAATTTAGGTGGCACGTGAGCCGAATTGGAAAATTTGAGATCCTGCCAGAAAAGCCCTAGTAGCTTGTTTTTAGTTATTAAGTATTTTTTTGATTATTAGGTATTTTTTTGTTTATTAGGTAATGTAAAATAGAAGTGTATTTAATGTTTTTATCACTGGTCAAACCGGCACAGTGTGCTAGTATGCAGTATGCACTATGCAGTAGCATAATATTAGCCTGATATATTTAAGTTTGTTTTTCTGTACAATAATTCTATATAAATAGTAAAGACTAACGACTTACCCTCGCATCGCTTGGATCTGTTTCTAGATGTTAAAATATTCGTTTCTTCACATGATAATGATATTATTGTTATTCATTCACAATTTCCCATTTATTATTGTCATTCATTCACAATTTCCCCTTTTTTATGCAGCGCTGCCGGGTATATATAATATCATATATATTTTTGTAAATTACTTTTAATACTTCTAAAGTTTTTCCCCTCAAAAAAAAGTGAGCGCTGCCAAACTAATTTATCCCTCTAAATCCATAATCACACTAGTTCATTTTCCCTGAAAAAATGTAACATTTCCTCACCTAAAAATTACTATTACTGATATCAGGACTATATTCTACAAATACTATATTATATATGAATAATATAGTCGATATTAGATAGAATTAATAACAGTCTTGCCAACAATATCAAGTTACTTAAAATGTATTGTTCTTTCGCTTAAAAATAATAATAATTGTATTACAAGACTGATGATCAATACATTTTATTAATTCATAAGACAATTGCAGTTCACTATCGATTAGAGAGTCTGAATTATTAAAACATTGCATTGACATTTAAAATTAACATTAAATTTAAACATTACTAAAACGTAATAAAGCTCAAAATTACATCGTTATGCGCCGAACTTTTATTTTGTAGTCGTATATAAAGGTAGAACCACATTAAGGAAAGTTATTATAAATTATTATTATTACTAACATATATATACTAGCTATAGCTAGCTATTTAGCGCGAGTGAAGCCGCGGGTTCCGCTAGTAAATGTATACAAAAACTTGACAAATTATATACTAAAACCTTCCTCGAGAATCATTCTATACATTGATAAAAGCAGCATGAAAATCGGTACATTAGTTTTTGAGTTTAACAGACAGACAGATAGACGCATCGTAGGACTTTGTTTTATAATATGTAGTGATATGGAAGAAACTAAATAACACAAAACTTTAGAAAAAGCAGAACCAATTATGGTGTGAGTTGTTTTTTTTAAGAAATGGTTATTACTTTATAACAATTCCCCTGATTTTCACTTCAATTCTGATAAATATGTATATTGAGCGTCGACCTTAATAGAAACGCTACGAAGCTTTCGTCAAGAAACTTTAAACGGGTTATCGTTATTATAAAGTTCAGTTATGGTTTAATTTTACACGTTATTTCGCTAAGATGTTATATTGATATATACCTTTAATATTGGTTAATCATGTGAATATCACTGTGAGTGTAGTCTGAAGATAAGTTAGTTATCTATGCAAAGTTGCTTCAACAGTCCCGTGCTACTGAACATTTTTGTTTATCTGAATTTTGTTTATTCCAAATATGATAATAAATGATAGATGTGTGTGATATGTTAATTTAATAAATACCTTGTTATCTAATAAAGCAAACCAGTAGGTATATTTATGTAAACAATAATTTGAAAAAGTCACATTTCTAGGCTCAGATTCAGGTCTTTTGGCCATTTTACTTCTTGGGTAAAAAGGGGAGGTACCTACGTACTTTTCAGGTAAAAAGTAATTGTAAACTGTATAGTCTACTGTAGCTACAACACACAATAATAAATGTCACAGAATCTGTGAATTTATATGGCGACTTTAAAAAAAAGTCTGCAAAAGAATTCCGTCTCTCATGTTATTTAATACTTTATGCTATTACCAAAGTCAACTTTTCTCTACGCTGTGCATAGTAATATACTATGCAATGCTATTACTATGCAACACATCTTCGCTCGCCTTCGTCCCCATTTACATTTTGACCGTTAGTGATTCTCATACAAAATGGAAAGTTCTGAATTTTAACCTTCTAGTTGTTATTTGGGTTTTCACAAAATACTACATTTATTGAAGCTTAGCTAAATTTTAGCTGTTATCGAAAATATACTTATTTAAATGAATTATGTAATTATATCTTTTGCGTTAAAAGATTGATGCCTTACTTAAACTTTCAGCCTGAACCCCACATCGCACGAATAGCAATCTTATGATTATTAAACTGCCACAATATGTCCTTCTTATTTTAAGGTTTAATTTTAAATCTAAACATCAGACATTCATAACAAATAAATAAATAAATAAATATGTTGGGACGTTATTACAACAGCGCCATCTAGTTCCGTGCTAAGCTACGAAGCTTGTGTTACGGATACCAGACAGTTGATATACTACACAAATAATTTTTAAATACATACAAATTATAAATATAAACACCCATGACTGGAGTACAAACATTTGTGCTCAACAAATGAATGCCCCCACCGGGACTCGAACCCGCGACCGCTGACGCAGAAAGTAGGGTCACTACCAAGTACCAACTGAGCCAAACGTGTTGTCATAACAATTTTGACTACGAGTAGTATAGGTACTTACTATAGAATGATATATTTTTTTACAAAGCCATATTAAAAGAGCAATAAATGCCATCATTATTTGTAAGTACCCAAAATAATCATTAAAAATGTTTTCAACATCTGGCGAACCAACCAAACCAATATTTAAATTTATTTCACATATTTTGACATCTCATAACAATATGTATTAAATAATTTCGTTATCGACCAATTGTCAAGAGATAATATATATTTTTTATCTAATCTTTCATGTTTCTATTCAGAATTGGATTTCGGTCCATAAGGTGTTAATACATTTACATAGAGCACACATATTATAGACAGTAAGATCAAACATTAATAATGTCACTAAAATTAAATTCGTTGAAGGTTTGCCCATCAAAAACTGCCGCATCAAACGGTGAGTTCCATTTTATTTTACAGTACTAAATTGTAGACTGTTCTTTCATTTCCATTATATAGGCCCATTACACTGTAAATACTAATAGAAATTTTAAATATAAAATTATTTTATTGAATTAACAGTTTTAAATTAGATTTTTGATACCCGAAGTTTCAAGAGAAAAATTTCTGTTTCAAATGTTTAATATTAGAAGATCATTAAATGTTACAAGTATTATTGCAGTAGTAACCCAGCGCGAACGCATTCGAGTTCAAACCCCGCATTTTTCCCTTCTGGTAACATGTGCTAGTTGCTTCCAACGTAATAATTACCGCCTATCTTACGGCAAAAAAGAATAAAGCGTAATGGATTCTGCAAAGTCTTTTGCCGTCTTTCTACATGTACATTGCCAGTGTGGTGTGCTATAAAGCCTCCTAGTAGTGGGACATTGAAAAGGCTGAATAAGGTCTTCTTAATGAACTAATTAATATTATCACAAATATTAGATAGGAAAAATTCGACATGGTAATATTCGATTCAAATGGTCATGAAAGTATTAATTATTGTTCTAATATATTTTTTCTCTCTAATTTAGCTGTGTTTATTTAAGTTTGGGAACTTTCCGTAGAGTTTGATAATATTATATAGTTAATAAGTTCTTATCGATTATATTTTCTAAATTAATTAATTAATTAATAATAAAAACACTTGCGATTTACCATCGCTTCATTCGAATGCGTTCTTGGGTA
The DNA here is from genome assembly GCA_951802675.2 of Boloria euphrosyne. Lineage (NCBI taxonomy): Eukaryota > Metazoa > Arthropoda > Insecta > Lepidoptera > Nymphalidae > Boloria > Boloria euphrosyne. Next base: position 9,768,116 of record OX637877.1, read on the forward strand.
TGTTTTAAATATACAAAAAATGTTATTACGTTAGCAAGCCTCATATTATGAGAAATACCTATTTAGAGTTTATGGAGCGAAAAATGATAAGTGTTTTTGATCCGGGAACGACCATTATATATTTAAAAATATGATTCATCATATGAATTTCATCAATGCGGACAGCATGAACAAGGTTTTACTGAAAGGCTGATTTTTGAGGTCTTAAAGTTTATATAATTAATAATATCAAAAGTCTCTCATTTTACTAATTTTCTTCAAGCTTCCCTTAAATAATAATTCTATAATATTAGCGACTTAACTTCGTTTCGCTCAGGTTTGTCTTTGGGTGCTCCTTGCCAAATTTAAACTTTGTAGCGCAAACTGAAGGACTTTCATACAAACTTGCGAGAACCCAGTCCTCCTTAATCCAGCCCTGTCATAAAATCTATTCTTATCGGACCATGGAGGTTAGATACAGGAGAACCAACGCTTCATACTAAAGCATTACCCGTCTGTCTCTGAAAATTTGTAGAGTTTATAGCGCGCTGCCGTCAATAAGTAGTATCTGTCAAGTTAGCTATTTATGAGTACTGTCACTATTGTGACAACGTGAAGTTAGGCATTGAGACAACATAGCAATCGCAGCGCCTCCTTGGTTTGACAATATTTCTGAGACACTACATTCTAGGGCCTTGGTTCTCCTGGTTTCTAATCTCCATGTATCGGACGCCTACGAACTATTATAAACTACCTCCCTGCCAAACATAATTATACGTCAAGTGGTTTTCGATATTTAATGATGAGTGAGTGAGTGAGTGTGTATGTGACCTTTCACTTTTATATATTTAGATTACACTGAAGCTTTAAATGTGCTGTGATAAAATTCCAATATATTTTGGTTGCTCTATTATTAAATTGATATAATATCAATATGTATAAGAGTATTTCTTCGAATCTATGAAAGACGATCGGTTTTATTTTAAACAAATAATGAAAACCATTGACCTTGAAGTTACATTGAACAAATATAAGTACAAGATTAATAATAATTATCGTAACAAAATATGTTTAATAATTTTATTATGTACTTATTATATGATTACAAATTCTTTAGTTATTATTTTATCTGATTGTACATACTAATCTGATCACTGACCTTTTTATTACTTTATCGGTACGAATGAATTACTAAGTGGAAATTCCAGATTCACTGTAGACTGAGATTGATCTTTCGGAAAAAAAACGTTATTCTATTATTAAAGGACCCACAATTTTGTTTTTAAAGGCTATCAGTACCATCGTCTCTATTTGTTATATTAGATAACTAGCCTTTCCCGCGGCTTCGCTCGCGTTGTAAAGGCTGGAAACCAAATTCTTTCGCTCGTCCCGTCCCGTCTTGAACTCGTCCCGTCTTGAACGCGGTTATCATTATTTTGTTGCGGAGTTATATTAAAACTATGATATCTCGTAAGACATTCATTAAAATCACATGATGCCAAAAGCAATTTTATTTAAAATCAAATACTTCTGATGAATAAGTTATTTATTTGGATAAAGATTAATATCATATTTATTTAACACCTTCGCAAAAATTGCATTATCTTAAAACAAATGTGATGACCATAAAAAAGGTTAAATCGAGTCAACCTTAAAAGATAGACATATGCTACCGGGGACTATTTTTTAGAACTTTTAAAGGGGAACAATTCTGTCGTACCATAATTTTAACTGTTTACGCAGCGCACGCAACGGAAGCTCTCAAAAGAAATATTTTCTCCCTTTTTTTTGCAACATTTCTCATTGATGCTCTGTTCCTATTGATCGTAGCGGGATGTAATATAGCCTATAGCCTTCCTCGATAAACGGACTATCCAACACAAAAAGAATTTTTCAATTCGAACCAGTAGTTCCTGAGATTAGCGCCATCAACCAAACAAACAAACAAACTCTTCAGCTTTATAAATAGTATAAAATAGATATCTGTATTTTATGATGACAGAGATGTATCCTATGAGTCACTATAAAATTAAAAGTTAGTGAAAACTGTTTTCTTTCTATCTCCACTCCACGTATCAAAGTCATAAAAATTGCAATTTAGTTACCATATTTAGTGAAATTATTATTTTTATAAGGTTAAGAAGTATCTCACATCCCATTAACAAAAATTGTTTTAACCGATACGATTTAACAGTTTTCCTATTTACATCTGTAAACTTCATTTATATATCGAAAATAAGTATTATTTATATTATATTTATTATAACATTATCAAATAGTTTTTTTAAATTATAATTTATAATAAATTGAATTTCAGCTGAGCAAATATCAAAGTTAAGAGCGTCGCAGTCTCCAATTGCCATCTCCGTACCTCGTTGTCCAACTTGGTCATCCCTTGAGCCGCTTCGCTTCAAGCGCTACTGGGATAATGAAGCAGATGGAGTCCTTCTCAATACGGGGCAGACAGGTTTGCAATACGAATATCATATGAAATATAAAATATTTTATGAACCATAATATCTCTCATAATGTAAGTTAAAGGATAACATTGAATATTTGTCGTCGCGATATATCCATACATACTTACTACCTAGTACCTACCTACCTGAGTGAATGACAAAAAATACAATTTAAAATTTGTGTAAAATTGTGTGTTTTTGTTTGTTTTTTGTTGTAAAAGTGTTATTTATAGATAATTGAATATATTTTGTCGTCGCGATATATGCAGCTATTGCCGTAATATAACTTATACACGACTTAGGTATCCATGCATACTGCTCAAAGAGCAATATAAATGGATAATAAAAATTACAATTTAAAATTTTACATACGTGTTATTTATAGATATACATTATACATAAATTATATATGTATATGTTGAATATAATATCCAGAAACTTATATATTGAAAGAAGTGTATATGATGTATAAAATATTAAAGATAAATAGGCAAAGTATACTCGATTTAAAATAATTAGTCAACGAATTGAATTTAATGAGGGACCGCATTATACCGAAAGCCTAGCAATTAATTCTATTATCGACAGTTTCCGAATATCAAATTACTGGTATATTTTGTTAATAGTAGGTTGAGACTTAGTTCCATACAAATTATATCTCACCACCACTAAGGAAAACCACCAATCCAAGTAGTTATCACTGGATAGTGGATAGCAATTGTTTTCAAAGTAGCCTAAGTGAAAAAAAATTGGTTGAATTTGAATATTATATTGTGATTTTTTAAATGTAAAAAGTTGATAAATGTGTTGTATATGTCAGCAATATCTTTAGCCCGGAAGTTGAACAGTGTCATGACAACTTAGCTGTCATCCCCCACTTTGATTACTCTCCATAAATACGAAGTTTGTCGTTAAGAGGGGGTTATTCCTGTGCGAGTTACGTTGTAGTGCTTTAGCTATTAGTGACAGTGCGTAAAGTATTAAAGTGCCGTGAAGTGAATTGTTATATAATTAAGTAATGTTATTAATGTTATTCGTTATTAATGGTATAAAGTGATAAAGTGATATATGTGGTGTAACGACATAAGAAAGGTGGAATAATTTAGTGTATAACAGTTTGAGTGTTCATATATACACCCGTCGTTTACATATATATGTGTATGTTAATAGATAAGTCATATCGCACGTGCTCTGCATATCGGAGCTAGATTCAAATTTGACATTTTTATCAATTGACCAACTGTCATATAAGTATTAACTGGGATTAGTTATCTAATTTATTTGTTGTTATGTATGAAATTTATAACGTAGTTGGAATTTACTATTTAACATTTTTGTCATAGGAGAAACCCAATTTTGGCCCTGTATCACGAACGATATATTTTGTATCAAAAAAATCCTTGTTTTATTTGTTTTATCTATTAAGTACTTGAAGCAGCTTTGCCTGAATGTGCCCATAATTTTCATTCCTACATCCTCAATGTCTTATAAAGATTACGTAAATCGGGAAGTCTCAAGTCTATTATTATTTTTGGTTATACTTAATTTTCGTTAAGTTTAGAATATTATAAAACTGAATCTTAACAGTAAACAAAGTTTCATAAAAATATGCTTTTATGTTGATTATATTGGACCAATGGTTATTGACTTAGAATAAAAATACATAGAAGGTGAATTGGCCCAAACGAATTGAAGTCATTTCAATGCGGCCTTAAGGCCGAATACGTTTCCCGTCTGAATGAAGTTTTACAAACTTGACTATATGTGCGTGCCTTCGGTTGTAATTACGTGACACTTACGTACATTCATTCTAATGTTGCTTCAATATTGAGCGGAATTATGTATCAAACTATCATTCTATGTGTTATTATTCTATGGTTATTGATATAAGTATATTTATATTGCTATTCACAGCATACTTCACACTTGATTCGCAAACACGACCTTGCCTGAGTGGAGGTCCACTCATCGGGGAGTATATATTTGAACAGATGCACTTCCACTGGTCGGTCGATGATTTTACTGGTTGTGAACATGTGCTTGACGGTCACGGGTAAGTGATCGTACTTATATTGTTATCTATTTTAATAGCTTTAAGGTAAACAGATTTAATAAAGCTGTTATTCATGTCGAGTAAAAATATCCATGATAATTTCCAGCTTTTCTTCTTTACTGATCAGTTTATATATAACGTATCTTCTCCATTCTACGCAAAATTCGCAAAGTATAGTAGAAGCAAAGTCAATCTTTTCTTTACGCTGTGGTAGTGGTAACAAAATAGTTGAATTGAATTAAATTTCCACCTGGAATTATTTTTTTCTAAGAAGGCTTAATTTAAGTTTCAATCGTAATCTTGGTTACATATAATTGCCATTAACACCCGACGAGGAACTGAAAAACAGACCGACATATATATATATATATTCCCAATTGAAAAGAATTAAGGACATATGTATAATATTATCTATGTAGATAATTATAGCCTCTCAAAAATATTTTGTGAAAGCTTATTAAAATTTTATGAGTTCTTAAGAAAAATCATTTAATCTATTTATCATAATATCACAGTATTATGTATGTTATAGAAGAAGCATTTTTAAAAAACTCAGTAAATTACTGTTATCAGCTAAAATCAGATGCAACCAAAATATGGCAATATATAAATGTTATCATTTTATCCACCTACAGTTTTATTTGTTTATTGACTTCAATATTTTGTGTAAAACAACGCTACTATTTACTAAGCAAAACAAAATAACCGTAATTGTTTGATTTTCTACAGTAAATGTTCAAAATACTTCTACATACTTCTAAATATAAATATTATTCATCTAAGTAATTCTAAGTTTATATTTATATAAACATATAGTCGTACCATCGCGGTAAGCGCAAAAAATGTGTTTATTTACGACATCACGTTAGGAACCTCAAAAATTATAAGTGTTTCTCTACTATATTACATATGTATTATAGACGTAAACCTTTCTCTTGAATCACCCTATTTATAAAGCAAAGCCGCATCAAAATCCGTTGCGTGGTCTTAATTTTTAAAGATCTAAGCACATACATAGGGTCAGAGAGACAACGGGAAGCGACTTTGTTTTATACTATGTTGTGATGATACTTTTACAATTCTAGTTATGCTGCAGAATGCCACCTAGTCCACTACAACAGTAAATATCAGTCCTTGGAAGCGGCAGTTGCTCATGCAGATGGTTTAGCAGTAGTCGGATACTTACTAGAAGCGGTTGATGCGCCAAATCCAAGCTTTGATAAATTTGTTGAGGGATTGGAACAAATAAGAAAACCGGAACATAGTGTCGTGCTATCGGCAGGTACGTCAATATCTATGTTTTAAGCCTTATTTAACGTCCCTGTGATGGGCAAAGGTCTCTTTTCAGTAAATCCTTCGTCTTTTTACCCTTGCCAAGTGTGGGTTGGCGGACTACACAAGTTTTAAACTTGTTAGATTATCACTGGTTTATAATAATGGTTTATATAAATAAAAAAGTTCAATGTGAACTTGTTACTAAACATCATGCGCGTACAAAAACATTAGTTTTAATATTTTCGTTTATAGCACCGTACGTCAAATAAGTATTTCCATAAATTTCAAAGTTTAGGCTCAAAACACTTTTTCATGTTGTACATCGATTAGCTATCGCCGGCAGTCTTTTTCGTTTAGGTTTTTGGTTTATAACCATCCCCATGAGGAAAGCATGCCATCTGAATAAACAAAAATAGCTTATGTATTCATGCTGCTAATCCACTATTTTTAGTATTCTTAAAATATTTTCATTTTTCAATACAAAACTGGAATAAATGGACGGATAAAATTCGTATGGTTTTGTAATTTAAATTTTAGTTGTGTAAAAAACATATAGGTATATAAGCTAATTAGTACGTCCCACCTATTCAAAACCACAGACAAAATTATCAATTTTATTTATAGGCATACATTTTAATTAGAAATGTTGCCTTTGTGGTATAAGTATTACGGGAGTCCCACGAGCATTCTAAATAAGACAATACTAAGCAATAATGCTTTAACGTAGAGCGCTCGTTAATTAACACAAAATTGTGAACAATAATTAATTAGGTGTATTTTTTACTAGAGACTTGTTCTCGCTCCGCTCGGATTGCTCCGATATTAACAATTAGTATAGATTTTTTTTAAATAGCTGGTTATCTAGGTCAATAAATAGAATACAATTTAATGAAAAAACATGTCTCAGAAAAAAATATTAATCGTTAACGTAACCGGGAATGAACCCTGGCGAGTTTATAGTTTTTAATAAGTTAATTCCAATATGTTTTAAAACATCGAAAGATGTAGATAACTACGACAAATATATCTTACCTTAGATCTCAGTCAGTGCTTATATACTTAAACAGATATTAAAATATAAACAGATATTTAGCAAACAAAATTTTTCTTACAATGTGACGATGTTATTTGCTTAAAATTTAAGTTATATTGAGACTTCATTTGTATTTTAGAATCCTTAACGTGGATGAACGCAGAAGACGTAACTTCAGGGAGCTACGTCACGTACAAAGGATCTCTCACCACCCCACCTTACACTGAGTGCGTAACCTGGATTATATATGAAAAACCAGTTCAAATCGGCACAGAACAGGTAATGTTTCATCGTTTGTGTATATATTTCGACGACACGTTTGGTTCAGTTGTCAGTGACCCTACTTTCTGCGCCAGCGGTCGCGGGTTCGAGTCCCGCTGGGGGCATTCATTTGCTGAGCACGAATTGTACTCCAGTCATGGGTGTTTATATTTATAATATGTATGTATTTAAAATGTATATGTGTAGTATATGAATTATCTGGTATCCGTAATACAAGCACGTAACGTAGCTTCCCACGGAACTAGATCGTGCTGTTGTAATAATATCTAAAATATATTTATTTATATTTATATGTAGGTATGTTTGTCTTTCCTCTTTGCTTAAAAAACTGGGCAAAAGATGAAAATTTAGTACGGTCTATCCTTGACAAGGGTAGCGATATGACAAAGGAAAAAACAACATAAGTCACCGGGTTTTTATACAATTGATAATTACCAAAAGAACTAACTTTTATTACTTCAATTCATTGGCTTAATTAACACAATGTTCTATTGATAAATATGTTATATGTATTTCGTTTATCATGACATTTTGTACTTAGTAGTCTATAATTATTTATCGGATAAACTATCCGATAATGGGATTGATTGTTCTATTTGTTTTATTAGTGCTTATGTAATATCGGTCCACATGACACGTTTATTATAGGTTGAGGTATAATTGCTTTTGTGTCGTGGGACATTAGACGCAGCGCGAATTAACTTGCTAATTAGGCATTTCCGCCCGAATAAAGTTAGACCTAGCTGCATCTAAAATATTCGTAGACCACCGCGCTGGCCACGCTTGATTGGCGATCTTAACATTAACATATCTTTCGAAAACATGCTATGTTCTATCAGACAAAAGCAGGTTTCCTCAAGATATTTTCATTCACCGTAAGAAGTATTCCCAGTGGTAACGTGCTCGCTTGGATGGCCAAGTGATTCGGGTTCAATTCCGGGTCACGTACATCTTATATTTTCACGTGCGAATCATTTCTAACGTCTAAAATATATATACCTATCTTAATCCAATAAAATTAAATATATATATAATATATATGTATATGTATATGTATATATATATATATACACATTTTATTGGATTTGTAATAATAATAATTAACACAGGAATTTTGATTATATTAATATACCAATAATATAAGCCCTAAGTATTCTTCATATTATTTTACTAGTCCTTTATTCTATAACATATATTATATATAATATAGAATTAATAAAACGTACACAAATTTCATGTTTTCAAATTATATTTCTTTCATGCGCGGATTTATTTTGATTTTTGGTTCTCTACGTTCGAATGCTTTATAGCTATAAATCCGCGCCAAAATCCGAAACGTATTCGTGTACGTGATTGTGTAAAGTTCAAATTTCGCCAATTCCAATGGCTAATCAATTTAACAAAATAATATATTGACGACACGTTTGGCTCAGTTGGCAGTGACCCTACTTTCTGCGCCAGCGGTCGCGGGTTCGAGTTCCGTTGGGGGCATTTATTTGTTAAGCACGAATGTTTGTACTCCAGCCATGGGTGTTAATATTTATAATATGTATGTATTTAAAATTTATATGGGTAGTATATCAACTATCTGGTATCCGTAACACAAGCACGTAACGTAGCTTACCGCGGAACTAGATGGCGCTGTTGTAATAATGTCCTAACATGTTTATTTATTTATTTATATACCCAAGAGCTTCATTTCCTGTCACATGTGTTTTCAGTTTCAATTTTGTCAAACTGAAAGGATCGTAATAAACATTCCGATCCTAATGTAAACTAGTAATCTTTTAAAGTCTTTATTTATTTAGGCCTTAATTGTACGCTTGTGTTTTTTCTTATACCATTTTTATTTATATTTCATTAAGAAAATGTTATACAAGTAATTTATCTATGTAATTCAAATAAAATGAATTCTATATATAAAAGGAAATTAATATTCTTTTCGAAATAGAGATAGCCTCAAGACGGTCAGATTTTCAATTACTTTTTCTTAAGAGGGGTAATTAAGATATTCAAACAAGGAAGTGTTCGGTAAGAGAGATTACTTTGACGCTAAGTTGAATTTGTAGAGACATACAATTTTTAAGTTCTTGTTTTGTTGACTGTTACCGAAAAATAAGAATATATTACGCAGTTTATTACTCAACTTATTGGGTCGAGAAATTCTTTTGTGTTAACAATACAAAAAATAGTTTCATAATAAATCGATCAAAATAGATATCAAAACCTAAAACGCTATCAATTTATTCTTTGATACGCAATAGAATAATTTGATAGTATTGCGTTTACAATTTTGTGATATAAAAGACGTATGTCAAGGATATAATATATTTTTCTACAATATTACTCAAGTAATGCTTAACCTATTTTATTAGGCCACATATGTATATGCATTGAAATATTATTTTATGGTTTCTTGTAGTTTTATTTATTTAATAATAAATTAAATTTTATTTTTACTTATCCCTTGGATTCTTTATCTCACAATGAATGATGAATGTATGGCCTTTTAACAAATCCATTATTTACAGTTGGGGCTTTTAAGGCAATTGGAAGGAGCGGATAGTGTACCGATCGAAAGAAACGTGAGGCCCACGCAGCGTCATCCACCAGGACATTCAGTTATATACGTGAAACAGGTCAAGGCAAAGCTGTGACAAATTTGTGATGAAAATAAATATTACTATACCAAATCAAGTTTAATTTGTTTTAACGTTTTTCAAAAATGCTGTTTTCGATTAATATATGCTGTACTTTAACGTTATGGTCAAAGAGAATGTAAAGGAGTGTTATGGTAATATTCCGTTATTTTGTTCGAGGCAAGGGCGGATCCAGCTTTGGTACCAGGGGGGGGGGTCACATAGTCGTGGTCAAGTCACAAAAAGTTATAATTTAATTTTTATATTATAAACTGTTTTGCAAAAAAATATGGATACTGTAGATTTTTTTCTCTACATCAATGAAGAAGAACAAGAAAGAGGTTTTATTAATTTGACGATGTATTGGCATGTTGTTTGAAGCATCCTGGCATGATTCTTCACGTTCTAAATTTAACTTTTGAAATGAACACAAAAAAAATATTGATTATCGTGGATTATTGTAAAATTGCTTTACTAAAGGCGCGAATGCTGAAACGATTTTTTTGCTGATTACTTAAAATTTTAAATATTTTGGATATTTTCTGCAAATTAAACAATTAAGTCCTTCTTTTTACATTAAATACCACTTTTGATAGGAGTGATAAAGCGACAAGAGCCGGTAAAATTATAGTCCTACTCAATGATATTCTAACAAAAAGATATGTTGTGAGCACGCAATCGTGAAGACTCGAAAACGTCCTAATTGGGACGTATTGCCTTTAGTCTGTGTCACGCATGGCGACGAGTGGTACGCTGCTACAAAATTTAAAAAAATGCCATCCTGTGTATTTAGGAAATGCACCAATTATGATACCAAAGTTAATAAAACACAAGGGATCTCATACCACATGTAAGAACGCAGTATACTTCGATTTATTAATATATTTCAATTATTTGCCTAATATTCTGATATGTCATCGGTCGCTAGACTAATGTTTGTTTACATTGACGCGCAATTGACAACACTAGCTGTCTCTTTTTTTCTTATTGATTTTATCGACTATCCCCTTTCTATCATTTTGACTTGTAGTGAAATGTACCTTGAATGAAAAGTGTGTATGTGTGCTGCGCGGAACACTTTTTTCGGTTGTTTAGTGAGCGTATAACATATCTGTTTATTAGAATATCATTGGGCCTACTTGAAGAAGGTTGTTCGCAAACTTACGTGTCTCAGCGGCTACATGTTAATCATGGTCATCAATAATTGGTATCAAGAGACCGGTTCAGTCACAAGAAGACCCGGTTCGGGAAGAAAACGATGCAAAAAACCAAGAGATGACCGCTTTTTGGTGAGTCAGGCGATGCGGAATCGTAAGAGGAGTAGAAATTAGCTTGTGGACGGTTAGGAGGAGGCTTTTGGCTGCTAATATCAGAAGTTACCGGCCCTACCAACAACCGGTCCGGCTCGGGACCCTAAAATACTTCGTGAGCACTGTGTTGCTCGACTTCAGTTTGTTCGAAATTGTGTTTCATGGACTCTGGAGGACTGGAATAAAGTATTGCTTACTGTTGAAGCTAGAATCTTTTTGTGTGGAGAGGACCGACGCCGGTGGGTGCTGCGAAGATCACGGGAATGCAATGCAAAAGTGTGTTTCGAAGAAATCACTCCCCATGGTGGAGGCTCCGTTATGTTTTGGGTTGCAATGAATTTGACGGAGCATACGGAGTTAGTTTTCATAGAAAATGGAACATTAAATGCACACCGGTACATAATGGAAGTCCTGATTCCATATGCACAACCCGCAGTGACTGCACTTGGGAGAGATTCCATTTTTCCGACAATGCTCGCCCGCGCCGTTCTGGCGACATGGAAGCGTACATGCAAGAAGTTGGCATCCGTCGTTTAGATTGGCCAGCTCGACATCCTGACTTCAATGCAATTGAGCATGTCTGGAATGTTCTAAAGAGACGAGTAAGATCAGTGCAACCTGCTCCACAAAACATCAGGGAGCTAAAAAGAGTCATTGCAGAAGAGTGAGGACGTATTCCTCAAAATGTTATTAAAAACATCGTTATTAGGTTTTTACATTTGTAACTTTATTTAATTAAAAAAAGTAAAAAAACCTCTTCTCTTTATTGCCGACCACTTCTTATTGTTTAGCCGTGTACATCGGTTTTCAAGAATTCATCGAAAATTTTTAAAATATTGCCAGAATTCAATTCACGCGTATTAATTTACATGATGGTAAGTATACAGACTTCGTCAAAAAATATTAACTCAAGTCGACCTTAGAACGTATATTTCCTTACGTGCCCGTTATTTTTTTGCAAATACGTTTATCAGGAATAACAGTTGATTGAACTTTGAAGCAAGTTTTGTTGTTTCGATTGAAGTTAGATCTAGCTGGACGTTACTCGAAACAAAGCGCGCGCAAATGTCAGTGTCACACGAAATGTGACATAAATGAATGGTGGCGGTGCGGTAGCGCGGTAAAATTCGATGTGTTCGTTTCCGAATAATGCGTTTACCATAATAATAATCCATTGAAATATTACATTTTTATATATTAAAATTTTTGAACAAATTTTCTTTCGGGCGTTATAACTTTTTTTTGGTCATTTTACAATAAAATGACACCGGAGCAATCTTATAGAGGGTTTTTAACGAATAATTTTCACTTTTTTTTTAATTTAATTAATTTATCTGGGATTTACAGCGTCCCGAAGTTGAACGGGTTCTTCAATACTCGCAAGAATACGATAAAAATTTTATCCACATAGTTTATCATTTTCTTTGTTGCCTAAAAAAATGCAACCCTAAATGTAACTTTTCAATAAACTATAATATTATGTTAAATTAATTAAATATTGAAGGTTAAACTTACATATATTGTGACAAAAAACATAAAAAAAATATTTTTAACAATATTAATTAGCGGTCCACCTAGGTCCTGGACCCAGCCCAGGGGGGGTCATGACCCCCATGACCCCCCCCCCCCCCCTGGATCCGCCGTTGGTTCGAGGGGTTTTATAATAATTCTTATAGTTTTTAGAGAGAAAAATTTTGTCATGCTTAAGTCCTTTTCCTAGACTTAGTGAAAACTAAGTGCATTTAAATAACATTTTATCGAAGTAAGACTTTAGGTGTGTCTAATTTTAAGCCATTTATGATTTGTATGCAATTTTTCCAAGATTTACTATTAAAAGAATAAATAAGAATTAAGAGAATAATAATAATAATAATATAAAAAAGAACTTATAAAAAAGTTAATAAAATTGAGCAAGGGAAAATATGTAAGCATGAAAAAAAATTTGAAATTGTAACGTATTTAATGTTAATTATTATCAGTAGCCTACTTTAAGTAGTGGATAATATTTGAGAAACATAAAAATAATATTCAAGAACACTTATAGAAAACTTAAGGGTAACATTCATTATATTTAGTCATTTATTACATAGTTTTTCCGAAACAAAGATGATGGATGACAATAAAATCTAGAAATGCCAGTCATGTAGAAAATTGAATGAAACAAGTTAATAGGTATTTATTGTGTACAAGTGCGTAACTTAATAGTTAATGCTCAATTTACTTTAGTTGAAGAGCAGTGCGTCGAATAGTCGTAGCAATCCTCCTTCATTTTATATTAAAATAACTCACTTTAACTTTGAATTTCGACTTTACAATACACAGTTTAGTAACAGTAGGTAAGTACGCTCTCGCATTGTTTCGAAATTGCTTTCCTAGGATGCTTTAAATATTTGTGTTACCCAAAAGTTTTACATATCCACAATCTAGGTAAACTATTTATGCCATTCAAAATGCTTCTATGGATATAACAAAAAATTCTAAATACTTAGTGTTTGTAAAATCAAAATTACAGCTTTACTAATTACTTAATTATATATGTTAGGTACTTAGGTATTAGAGAAACATAAGTTTGAACATTGTTGTCTATTTCTGTCACTATTGGACAGATCTTTCTTTGGATTAATGACATTAGAGATGGGCTTTCAATGGCAAATAGCTAATGTACGTAAACTGAGGCTACTTTACTTTTACCCAACCCAACTAAGCAACGCGAGTTGCTATTATAGAAGAAAGAAGAAAAAGACTAGAAGGTATACAATAAAACGAGCGTGTCTTTTTGCACGTTTTATTGATTATTATATTACTTATTTACTGTTTATTGAAGTGAAACTTCTTTATCGGCGTTGGAAAAAAATTTTGTTTACGCGTCGTCATGGTTACGCGTCACGTTTTTAGGTTACGCGCCATGTTGCTTTTTTTATCAAAGTTTAGTACAGTGACGTAAAGAATATAATGTAATATATTATGATAATAATAACAACAATACATTAGTTTTGAAGTTTGGTTTGAAATAAGTAAATTGTTTTTCTTAAGGCTTAAGCCTTATCAACGCCATTTTCGTGAAGTTGCAAATAGTAGAAAAATGATATGTCTTAAAGAAGTTTCACTTCTTACCTGTGTACTCTGGTACACACACATATTTTTTTCCTCAGTCAATGAGAGTACCTTACCATACTACATGGCGGTACAATAATATATCTGGGCTCAATAGGTGTGTAGTATTCCGAAATATAAATGGCGAAACAATGTCTATTATAGTTAGCTAAAAGTTAAACTTAAATTAAAAGGTTTTATTGTTTAAAAAAGTCATAATAGTAATAGGAGTTAATTCAAAATTTATTGAACACATCATTTTATATGACAAAGTTATAATGTTTACAGTAATTTTAGATCTTTCTAGATAGATAGCTTTAGACACGATAGTGGTATTACGTATTCATAGAACCGTAGCTTTCGGTGGCATTTTATGCAATTAGTTTCAGTTTGACTGCAGCAACGTGACAATGGCTGATTGGAATAATGCTTTATTTATCTTGGTTATACCAATAGGAGTTTTAATTTTGATGCAAGTATCAGCTGAAGCAATCTCTTTAAAAGAATCTACAGCAGTAAATAATTTCATAAGTTGCGTTAGTGACTTAATTAAAATAAATTTTATCAAGCCTGGATTCTTAGTTTTTGTCAATACAGAAAAATCTAGTTCTCAAGCTTTAAAAATAAGAGACGAGTTACTGAAAAAAATACATCAAACAAGAACATACATAGTTCAAATTAGTGTCTCTGACGAGCTACCAATTTGTGATGAGGATGGAAGTTTTCATATAGAATCTTGGGATAAATTTACTGGTACGCCAGTTGCCGATTATTTCGTAATCATTATTGAGAATTATATAGATTTCACATATTTAGCCAGAAAAATGATTCGCAGCAGATTTTGGAATCCTGAAGCCAAATTTATAATATTGTACTTCGCTTCAAGTAATACTGATATAAAAAATCAAAAGACAGTAGAAAACGTTTTAAGTTGCCTATTTAAATATAATGCCATCAATATAATTATTGGAGTTCCAAGTGCACAAGATGCCAAAAATACAATTTTTTACAGTTGGAAACCATATGATCCACGGAAATTTTGCGGGTATTTGAATGAAACTGCCGAAAACAGACTAATAGTCGTCAACTATTGCCAAAATGGAAATGTTAAATACAAAAAAGATATATTGAAGAAAAAGCTTCCAATAAATATGCAAGGTTGTATTTTACACATTCTAGCGTTAGAAAGACAACCATTTGTTAGTAAGGACGAACGAGACGCAAACATTGAAAGAAGGATTGTAAATACAATTTTAAAGAAATTTAACTTTACCGTTAAATATGAAATAATTAATGCATTCAGAGGTGAAAGAAATGGAAAAGGTCTTTGGAATGGTGCCCTCAAAAAATTGTTAGCCAGAAAGGCTAATGCTCTTTTGGGGGGCATATATCCTGACTACGATGTACATGAAGATTTTGAGTGTAGTGCTTCATACTTAGCTGATTCATACACATGGATTGTGCCGCGAGCATATTACTCACCACCTTGGTTATCACTATATATAATATTTCAAAAATTTGTGTGGTTTACTGCTATTGCAGGATTTATTATATGCGTTTTAGCGTGGATGCTTTTAGGATATCTGAGTAAAGATTCTCATTATAATCAAAACTTTGGCCACTGTTTATTAAACACATGGCTATGCTTGTTAGGCCTTGTAACCTACGTCCGCCCAGTTAAAGAAAGTTTACGTATATTTTTTGTATTCCTTAATCTATATTGCGTTATATTTCTTACTGCATATCAAACCAAATTAATAGAAGTTCTACAAAATCCAACTTTTCAAGATCAAATAGATACTATTGAAAAATTAGTTCAGACTGATTTAAAATTAGGTGGCTCCGAAGAATTGCATGATTTATTTTATAATTCTAGTGATCCTTTTGATTATTTACTTAATAAAAAGTGGATCAACGTGTCTAATATGACGAAGGCATTATATGATGTGGCGGTACATCGAAATTTCTCTGTATTATGTAGTCGTATGGAGCTAACCTATATTTCTTCTGTCTTACCGGAATTAAGCGACAGCTTTGGATTAAATAACTATTATGTGTTTCCAATGGACACGTTTTCAGTATCGTTGGAAATTATCGCATTAAAAGGATTCCCATTTATACGAGAAATGTCACGTGATTTAAATATTTACAAGCAAATGGGCCAAAATGCAGGTGTGAGACGAGATTTTAAATTTCTTAGTGAGAGAAAACGGGCTAAAATAGTCTATAGTTCAGAAGCGATCAAAAACTTTCATGTTCTGACCTTCCAACATTTACAAGGTGGATTTTTTACGCTCGCTGGGGGTTTATTTGGTGGAATAGTTGTTTTATTATTAGAGCTATTATCAACACTTAAATTTCCTGGAAATTGAATTCAACAATTGTTGAATATCAATACTTAATTTTAATAAGAATATTAGAATGCAACTTCTTTGAAAAATTAAGCTATTGTCCTTCTATAAGGTCCCATGTGACGACACGCTTGGCTCAGTTGGTAGTGACCCTTTCTGCGCCAGCGGTCGCGGGTTTGAATCCCGCTGGGGGCGGGCATTCATTAGTCGACCACGAATGTTTGTACTCCAGTCATGGGTGTTTATATTTATAATTTGTATGTATTTAAAATTTATATGTGATCAATTATCTGGTATCCGTAACACAAGCACGTAACGTAGCTTACCTCGGAACTAGATGGCGCTGTTGTAATAATGTCCCAACATATTTTTATATCTATTTACATTTAATACCATAATAAAAAAATGTTTAGCTGCTGTTTAACTGTAAAAATGTAATAGACAGACAAACAAACAGACTAGTTTACTACTACCATGTTTATGCAAAGTAATAAAACAGTACTTCATTATCATAGTTCTTTCGTCGAGCTTTGATGACTATTCTTTGTAATAGAACTACTTAAAGTTTCTTGTTTCGTAAATATCTAGTAGAAATCGCGGAATAAAATCTTATTGGTGAAAATTTTTTAACTTTATAAATACAAAATCTTAGGCAGTTTTTAGATTTAGATCTATAATAGATTTGGATATATAAAGGTAGAAGCCTGTATCGTAATCTTAACTTTATTATAAAGATGCACCGTGTAAGGTTTGCAAGTTAGGATTGAGCAAGTAATCTCTGAAATTACTTGTCCGATTTTGAAAATTGTTTCAGCAATATGAAACTTCTTCACCGTCGTGTGCATTCTATTTTTTATTCTAATAAAATGTGTTTAGTGTCCGAAATTCAAATTACTTTAATTAAGATAGAAAACTAAAAAACGTACCAGGGACAATTATAGTGAGCGTAGGTCGCTAGCTACCTATATTTTTTTCGACTAAGTACTTAATAATTATTACCTCCTAAAAGGTAATACTTAATGGCCTTATACACGAATTGCTTATATTACAAATTATATTTTTGATTTTTTTGCTAAACAGCAATCGTAGTCATGGGTTAGGTTGGGCTCTTAGGGCTAACAATGATTACAATGTTAAATTCGAAACATTGTCATCAGCCCTTTCAAACGTCCCACTGGGCTCGGACCTCCCTCAGTACGAGGGGAATCAGGCCACAGGTCATAGTCCACCGCGCTAGCCTAGTGCGTATTTGCGGACATTCGAAACATTAAAACCAAAAATAAAAATAAAAATATGTTAAATAGTTATATGTATAAAATGGTGCTTTTTCATATTTTTGCATTTTTCAACATAATTTGTTTTTTTAATGCTTTATAATATTGCATAATATAATCCTATATTTAAGTAGATACTAGTTTATTATAGAACAATTTTAATTAAATTAATATATTTACATTACGTTACATCAAAGATGTCGTTTTAGTATCAAAATTCGACGAGGCTTTGGCATTTAATATAATTATTTATAGAAGTTCTTGACCCAAAAGTTTGGGAATTCACGGAATAGAACCGATACGATTGTTCTCTGAAACTTCAAAGTAAAGTTAATTATGAATGTAATCCTTTGAATATCTATAAAATGTGGCACGTGAAGCAAGTTTTTAGCTGTTAAATGCTTAAGTTTTTGAAGTAAACTTCTTTGTGTGACCGAGGCTCAGAGTAAAATTGTTCTGTGGATCGAGGTGTAAGCATTGAAAAAATGTAAATGTAAAATTAAAGAAGTATTATATTTCTATATCGTAGAAATAAAATAAAACAAACAAAAAATATTGTGTAACATTTATTACAAAATAATTGAACCATTTATTTACAATCCTGCTTTTTTTAACTTAATTAACTTAATAATTAATTAATGAAGACTAGTAACTACCTTCTTATTTTATTATATTTTTTAAGTGTTTTACACGTAGTAATCTCAATTTAGTATTTTACAAAAAAAAAAAACAATTAAGTATAGCATTAAGTAAAAAATAACTTGAAAATTTGTGTTCAGTCGTGCTATTAAGAATAAAGCCAAAAAATATTCTTGAATACAATATGCAATATGGCGTAAATAAGCTTCTTAAAGCTGCCGTGCATTAATGGGTCTTAGGCAGTGTTTAATATATTGTTATGATTTATTTATATACATCTAATAATAATACTTAATATTCCATTATATTATATAAAACAATAATATAAAAACCGTTATGTACTTAATATTTTAATCATTTTTATTATTTTAAGCAATAAGCACTCTGCACAACATTTATATCAATATGGAAGTAGTTTATAGTGATTTCTTAATTAAAATTACATATATTATCAAAACTAGGCTTAATTTTTAGCTACAGCTTTTAAAATTATTCTTAAGTGGATTTTAATACAAAAAGTATTTGGATTTGTATTGTATTTCTAATGTATAAACATTAAAAAACTGATTATCATAATAAAGCACAGCCGCAACCACTGTATCTACAAAACCTGATTATTATTTTACACACTTATACATTTATTTTTTATTCATTTATATGTAAAAAGAATATAATTTTAATTACAGGAAATAGCTCATTTAATAATACATTACGTGTAAAACTCTCCACAGAGTCAAAATAGTGAGAAAAAGTATTTTTCACTTTTGTATGACTTAAGTTTTAGTTAGCACAAAATTATTATTTATCATTATATTTATGTATTTAGACAAAACAATGTCTTTTAATAGATCATTAAAAATCAAATAAAATCAGTAAATGATTAAATGTAAAAAAACGACTTAATAATGATGAATAACGTAATTGGCTAAAATATGTACTCAGGGACCGATGGGACTGGCATTTTTAGACAGTTTTGGAACTAAAAAGTCCCTAATAAAAATTTTGAAAATAAAAAAAAAGATCCCATTCGATGGTACATTCATAGGTAATAAATTGAGAATCTAAATTATAATTTCTCCCCATCTAAATGCTGTACATTATAATAAGAGTGGTCGGGAAATCGCTCAAGTTCGATATAGTCCATTTCAGTACACAATAAACGCTCTAGCATGGAGACCACTTCTTTAAAGTCAGGCCGTGAAGAGGGTTCCGCCTCCCAACAATAGTACATGATATTGTAAAGCTCTCGACGACAATGTTCTGGCTTTTCTAAACGATGTCCCTCTCGCACCTGTTGAAATATAAGTATTCTTATAATAATATAATAGTTATATATCTTATAATAATGTAATAATCGATCGAATATAATATTAAAAGTGTATATTAATATTTACTTGTAAAATAACTGCAGCTTTATAATTAATACTTCATATTACTTATTTTATCTAATATACTATATCTAATTAATCGTATAAAAATGTAGTGTCACGGCGTTTGTCTGCTTACTCCTCCGAAACGGCTCGACCGATTTAAATTTTTTTTTGTATATTTGTTAGGTATGAGAATAGGGCGTGAAGTGTTTTTCACCTATCCCCATCCCTTGCTTATATGG
This sequence comes from Boloria euphrosyne, assembly GCA_951802675.2. Lineage (NCBI taxonomy): Eukaryota > Metazoa > Arthropoda > Insecta > Lepidoptera > Nymphalidae > Boloria > Boloria euphrosyne. The sequence goes on from OX637877.1 coordinate 9,788,115, forward strand.
CAGAAAAATGTTTGCTGAGTCAGCTAGATATATTAAAATAAGTAAAGAAATAAAAAAAAATAAGTTAAAAAACCATTTAAATAGTAATTTAATTTATACATTTAAATTTTTTATATTCATTAAGAAAAATAAAATGTTGTAAAATATACCTTTCTCATTACATCTCCAGCTGAAAGACCAGGGTACGGAGTAGAGCCTAATGTCACGATCTCCCATAGAAGAACTCCAAAACTCCAAATATCAGACTTAACACTAAATATATCGTCGTATAACGACTCTGGTGCCATCCATCTGCAAAAATTAGTTATTATCACTAGTCACTACATATTATAAAACAAAGTCCTCCGCCGCGTCTGTCTGTCTATCTGTTTGCGATAAACCTAAAACTATTGCACTGATTTTTATCCCGTTTTCACCAATGGATAGAGTGGTTTTAGAGGAAGGTGTTTAGTATATAATTTGTCAAGTTATTGTATACATTTACTAGCTGGACCCGCGGCTTCGCTCACGCTACAATTAGCTTTACACAATGTAAAGTGTTTATTTTAATCTACTTAGGTACTATCTTAATTTTTAATTTAACGTTATTAATACTTTGTTTTTATTAGTTTCCTGTTTACATATTTGCCTTTAGCAGGTGACAAAAAGGGACTTTTAAGTAAAATTTATTATAACAAACATCAAAAGAGGACTTTGTTAATGGCAAGCACGATGTCTACACCACGAGAATTGAGATTTGACTATTAATTGAACGAACAATTTCAACAACGACGAATGTTCAAAGAAAGAAATTAAATTAAAACAGAAATTAAGTTCCTTAATTTGTGAGGATATAAATTTTAATAACAATTTGTTTGTCTTTTGTTTGAGAGCAAGATTTTATATATAATAAGACATTTCGTTGAAATTGTTATCGGGATTAGAAAGCAATAATATGAAATAATTCTTTAATTAGATAATATTAATTCAATAATATAAGCACGAAAATGCTAAAGAATTCGAATTTATGTATGTATATTGTTTGTATGATAAAATCTTTTTTTTTCAATAATATTCAGAGCATAACACACAAAAAATAGGTTTTATTACCGTATTGGCAAACGTCCATCGCTTTTTCTTTCATAAACGTGAGTTCCTGCCACGTCTCTTGCGAAGCCGAAATCCGCAACTTTACACGTTCTGTCTTCAGTTATAAGGACGTTACGAGCTGCAAGATCTCTGTGTATTATCTGTTAAATAAAGTTATTTATTACAAAATCAATATCTCAGCTTATTTAACATCCTACTGCTGGCTCGAGAATCTCTTCAATGCGAGGGGATCAGGTGTCCAGGATACCACTGGCCAAGTACGGATTGACTACGTAAGTATATCCGGAATGTATCATTTAAATTACATTTAACTTTAAATTAAATCATGTCATTGAGTGATTAAATTGCTAACATAACATAAAATAGATAAAAGTTTGGTTAAACGTTAAAATATACAAGTTATACTAGCACCAATACCTGTATTAATCTTTAATAAAGCTATGGATACGAAACTCATTTATTTTTAGTCAACCAATCTCTGTATCGGCCAGCGGCCTGCAAGTGTTTCCCGTGGGAGGGGATCATAATATAAAATAAGCCGTCTATTGTATTTAAGGATCAACGATGATATAAGTATACCTATTATATATGATTAAAAGCAATTTACTTCCTAGTTCTTTGTTAGAGTGCGCTGCCGAATTTTTTGTATATTTTTTTCACATTTCCAAAAACAAGCATTAACTTGGCAGGGGCAATGATCTATATCTATATCTATATCTTTCCTATCTTTCAATACTATAAAATTTTTAAAATGAATTTGAATTTTTTTATAAAACGAGTATATACGAGTATCTTTGGAACGTGTTTTAAGTTTTTAAGCTTTTTATTTATACACCACCAGGTCAGCCCTAAGGAAGTTGAGAATTGTCTATGTCGCAGACATAGGCTTCCTTAGGCTGTATAACGCTGACCTTCTTAGGTATCGTGTGTTTCTCCAGTTTATGATCCATGATTGACATGATGACGACATGACATGACATGCCAAGCCGTACTAGCGAGAAGACGTAACAAACACAACACTCGGATATACACACAATCTTTCGCATTAATTGCAATAGTCCGAAGAATTTCTTTTCTACTTTAAAAACTTTTAAAACCATCCATTTTGTGATGTATTTGAGTGAATAAATGACTTTAAATTTTATTACGTGTGATGTTAATTTGATTTAATATATTCATAATGTTATTACGAAATGACAAATATTGACTGTATTAAATTTACTTTTGGTTCAATGAAACGAAAATATATTATGTAAATTATGGTTATTTTATAAGAATGCTATATTATGCAAAACTTTTTTACGTTTATAAATTTCCGACAAACATTAATGTATATTTATTTGTAGTTTGTGTTTTTTTTATTTAATGCAGCAAACATTCTTCATTAAATAATAAAAAAATGTACATGTTCACAACTCCTTACACAAAGGAATATCGTAACTTATTTTTATATCAACGTAATTAATCTTATGTAAACCACAAAACAACATAAGACGCGCTTAGGACAAAACGTTTACAAATTGAACTTATTTTTTCATTAAATATAAAGTATAGCTTAACCTCGTTTTCCTTGTGGAATGGATAGATAATGCTTCCTTTAATCATTTCATGTTTTTCTTTCTTATATTAAGGTTCGCTCGACCACTCCTCTTATACTCAAGTAGGCCAATAATCACGGCGGCAAATAAATCTATCTAAATTAGCCGTCTACTATTCGGTAAATATAAAGTAGTAGCGACTTAAGCAAGGGCTTTAAGGATCTTTATTTTGTTATTTCAGGTAAAAATCTATCTGTATACTAAATTTCATCCATGTCCAGTAGTACACACACACGGACGCATTCACACACAATCACGCATACACACACACACGCACGAATACAAACACACGCACGAATACAAACACACACAGACACACACAAAGAAACACACACACACACACACACATGTACAAATATTCGCTTTTATTGTAATAGTCAGAATATGTTACCCCATTAGAACTAAGAAAATCCATGCCCCTCGCGACTTGGAAGGCAAAGTGTGTGAGGTCTCTCGAAGTGAGGAACTGACTGCCACCATGCGTGTTACCGTAGTGACGCTCAGCTCGAGAGTCCCTTAAGAATTGTTGTAGTTTGCCCAGACTGACAAACTCCATGATTACGAATGTTGGTTCCTGTTGAAAATAATAACTATTAAAGTTTATTATACTGTAAGATATTGTGTAGGTGAACCTTAAAACTAGCTATATAATATATTTTTCCTATTTTCGTGATGACAGCTTCAAATAAATTGAGGCCCTCTTGGCCTATTTTGGACTCACTGACACTCGCTAGGAGATAGGGGAAATGGACATGGTCATTTTTACCTCAAAAAATTGACTGTTTAATACGACGTATTAGTCTATTGCTAAGAAAAACAAAATGTTACGGTTATCTCGTATGTATAAAATTATATTGTTTAAAGACTTAGGGAATTACAAATGCTTCTTTAAAAACTAGATTTTAAGCAGTGCAATTACCTTTTCAGTGCAACATCCAATAAGCCTGACTACGTTTGGATGGTTTCCCAAATTCTTCATAACAGTTAACTCTTGTATTAAATCGGTTTTCTCCTTTTCCGAAGCGTTTTCTTTTAACGTTTTCACAGCAACTGTCTGCTCACCTTTCTTGCCTGAAAAATATTGTACCATATTAAACTCGAATTATCAATATTAACACAAACACATAGATTGAGATAGTATCGAGTGTAGAGATATTGCGTGTACTTATTTATTATACCCGAACGAAAGGCGACCTTTTTGCAATAAAGTGATTTCCCATGACAGTCACAAACAGTTGCGCTACCACTGTAGTATACTATTCCTGTTAATGCAGTAGACTCAGTAGTTTCGGAATATATTCGTGTTTAATATAGGTATATGATAGTAGTCTTATAAATTAGAATATTATTACACATATAGTATGTGGGCGAAATTTTGTGTGCGTATTTTTGTTAATTAAATTTACTAGGCTAGACTTGCTTAAGGCAACATTGCCTATGGCTGCTGGTGCTGCTGGCTTATCTTATAATAATATTACGTATAAGATTAGGTATTGATTTTCTAATAACTATTTTTTCAAAACATAACCAGCCATATAATAACATTACACTGCACTATTATTACTAGTATTTTAATTTACTTAATGTAATGTAACTACAGTAGTCTGCTTTAGTATAAAATATTTACTTATTTACGGTAAAAATGTACGCGAAGAATAATTCACTGTCAGAACCTTCTAGAATTATTAGATCGCACGAACTAATGTTAGCACGATCTTCGTTTCAATAAATATACCGAAGCTAAGCCTTGAGCGTGTTTTCTTACTTAATATTTAATTCTTAATCGTGCTGTTTTTAGTTTAATAATAATATTTCTTTATGTAAAAAAAAAATCTTTGACGATAAACTAAATATACTATGATGAATTAGCGAGCATCAAAAATATTTAAATGTAATAAGTTCCCTTGAGACATTGGAAAAATAATAATTGTATAAGAATAATTTTTTTTATCGTTAATGGCTTGAGATTGCGTTCACAGACGCAATACATTCTGCCAGTGTCGCGTTTTCACAAACATTTTTTTACTAATTCTATATTTCGATACTTACCATCTATATCAATAGCTTGTGCTCGCCATACTTGACCGAAGGCACCTTCACCTACAATATTAAATATTCTTATTCGATGTCTCGGAAATTCCCATTCATCACGAGGCTCATCTTTGCTTATCGTTGTTTCTTCGGAAATCTGGAAATAACGCGAAATATATTTTATTATTATACTAGGTTTTATTAATAGTTAGGTGTTGCAATTACACGTTTAAATGTAATATAATATTATGTATTATATGATGTAATGTTATGGATTTTTGTTATAATATATTATCGACTACGTCGATATTATCATGTAATAACAAAACATGTTTTATTCGTCGCTGTTAGAATTTTACTTCGTAAAACCAAATAAAGAACTGGGATCAAGATTTTGAAAAATTTATGCATGGTACTGAATATATTACTTTCAGTTTCTACACGTTTTACGCCGAAAATGTGCATTTCTATCCCTATAGTAGCCTATACACTGATATTACTTTCACCAGACCAGATATTTTATAGAAATATAAAAGGTTCATAATATAAATCAATAATATGTTGGGACATTATTGCACACAGCACCATCTAGTGGTAAGCTACGAGGCTAGTGTTACGGATACTAGATAGTTGATAAACTACACATGTAACTTTAAATAAATACATATTATAAATATGAACACCTATGACTGGACTGCAAACAGATGTGCTCAACAAATGAATCCCCCAACGAGACTCGAACCCGCGACTACTGACGCGTAAATCTGTATTACTCTATATAGATGTTATTTAATGATATAGCTCTAAAAAGGCCTTAACCAACTCCAGCGAGAAGCAAGTAGTAGGTGTTTCAATATTAAAGAATATCAGAATCCACTTCACTTTACTTCTAGTTGCTCATTTTATTTCGTCAATAACTTAGTACTAAGACGTGTCTAAGATTTGTAATAGTGGTTTTTTTGTGTATGGTAAACGAGAAATAATATAATAAAATAGCAACTAATAATAGCCATTACGTAATTTTATTTAGTGGCTTTGTACGTTTACATATGAGTAGGAAACTTATACGTTAGTACTTATTATATTTTTTCATGTCACTAAAATGTTCCACTAAAACGTACTCTAAAGGAATAATTACCTATTTATTAAAAACATTTGTAAAAATGTGGGACAGTTAAAATGTAAATGGTTAAAGCGCATTTTTTTAATACATTCCAGTACTAGGGGTGTGTGACTTTTTTTTGTGAGATCATAATAGTCTCAATAAGTTCGATAATACCTTATTTACTACTACTGCTACTACTTGCTACTGGCAAATTAAACGTACGCGAATATATATTTTCCAAACTATCGCGATTTTTAACGGCTGCGGTTTGTTACATACACGAATTTGTTGTTTGTTACATACCTTGTACTTACACGAAGGTTTGACAAGAATAACGGTTTTTTTATAACCAGTTCTTTTCAATTTGTACGCAGAGGATAAAAAGTTAAATCGGAGAAGACATCTTCGATAATAATCAATATCTAGTAGGACTGGGGTAGTATTTCTTGCCAAACCACTAAAAAATTTAAATGATTTCATTCGACTTATACAAACTTTGGGCGTATTATTCGTATATCGAACAACATTTCTTTGCAATCCCAAGTTATCAGTACTAGCGATGTTATACATTTGATCTCTAGAGAATATGTAAAGCCTGTGTCTGATCTCTCGTTGTCGTTATTCCAGTCGTGACGAATTTTCGTCTCGCTAGGCTTTGAGTACTAGAGTGTACGTGTGTGTGTTGCAAATATAGCTCGCTTTATAAAATCATTTCTTATAGCAGAGTTATTAATAAAAGTATAGTAAAAAAGTACCGTAAATAATTACATAAAATTGTTAGTAATATATTGCTGTACAGTTTAAAAATTGTTTTCACTACCTGAGCAATTCGTTTACTCGTTAATAGCATGTTCTGTCACGAATGTTATTCACGAAGTTTTACATTGTATGAAAATCACTGAAAAGTGATTTTTCACTTATGTTACTTTTATTACATGCTCATTGTTCCTCATATACAAAAAATATCCAATCGATTTGCATTAAAGTTATCCTTTTCACGTTACTCTCGTAGTAACGTAGGAAGTTGATAAAAAGGCACTAAATAAAGTTTCACAAACGTTTACACGTACAATAGGTATAGGTAATATAACTGTATAAAATGTATGTGTATCTATTATCTTTATTTTATTTACAAGAAGACATAATGGCTATTAGATTAATGTTATAATATGTTCAAAAAGACAATAAGGTATATTAGTGTCATAAAATACGTTAGTTGGATATAAGCAATTCATCAACACGTTAATTGAATTTGTTTTGGGTAAAGCTTAAGGCAATTTGATACGACATTTCTGAAAAGGGGTCTTTGGAGTAAAATATTTGATATAGGTAGGTACATAATATCATTTTACCGTGTAATAGTTTATCCAATAATGGGATTTCTGAGTTCGTGAGTATTCAAATGAAAGATGAAATTCTAAGGATATTTATGAGATGATGAAAAATTAAGATATGAAAATGAAAAGGTCAAACTGACCTGCAAATGGTTGTTGTCCCAGGACTCATAACGATTTGAATAGGCTCGTGGGCGATCCCACATATTGAAGGAATGTGAATCTTGAAGCACGATGCCACTCGAGTCTTTGCTCTGTGGACAATCGTAATGAGAATGAAATACTATAAGTAAAGTTATAGTTAAAAGTATTAGAAACATATAGGATTTTTAGTTTGTAGGGATCATATCACAAATATTTCGATGAAAAAAATTACATTAATATTATAATAAATTAGTAGCCGTTTTAGTAGATATCAAAGTATTGATTTAATAAAACTCACCATATCATCCTTTTCTTTCTTTGACTTTTTAGCTTCATTCTTCTTCCATACAAATATAATAACTCCAGCTACTACAGCTACTAGTCCACCAATAGCTACAACGGGTATAACTGTAAGCGGGAGATCGTTTCCAATTTCAGTTTCTGGAACAGCTTTGGTTTTGTTACGTTTTGGTTCTTCTGTGTCGATTATTTTGTTTTTGTGTGGGTCATTTTTATCTTCTTTAATGGGTTTAATTATAGCAGCAGTAGTACTACTAGTTGTAGTATCAGGTACAGTTACATCTTCAACAAACAGTTCTGGAGCTTTGGTAGTTCTTTCAGTTGGTCTAGTAAACTTTGGTGGACGTGTAACGCCAGTGTAGCTTGGTATCTGGAATGGTGGTGGTCTAGGTACATTTGGTCTGGAGCCAGATCTATCTGTTATCGTCGCAAAAACTTCTGTTCTTTGTGGAATAGAACTTCCGTCGGAGGACGTTACCCATAATGAGTAAGATTTATTTTCCTGAAATTTTAAAATAGTTAAATTATAAAATTTCGATTTTTTGTATATTGTTTTTACTTATTTAATTTACTGACAGTAAATGGTAAATGATTTAACGAAAAATATTTCACTAATTAATTTTTTGGTAAACGACATTTATTCATTACGAACAATCGTTTTCAATTATTTTTGCACTCAATGCGTTTTAAGAAGAAAAAAGCTCCGACAACATGAAACACAATTATTTCTATATATATTTTTTTGTCCTAATAATATATTTTTTTTTTGTTTCACTAATTTTATTATTATTGCGTTTCATCCGTAAAAATTTTACCCTCATGCTCGCAAAGAAGTTTCACTAAAAACTATTTCTGTAATTCAGTATGCTACTTTCTCAAATAAGATTCAGTATGCTACTGTCTCAAATAAGCACAAACTCAACACGTAGGCCTTGAATTAATAAAATATACATTAGTTCATATATATTATTGTGATATTTACCTTATCTTTTAAAGTATCGTTGACAGTAACAACACCAGAAGTAGGATCGATTGTGAATGGAGTCGGCGGTCCACTTGTTTCTAGTCCATATGTGACTGGTCGCGATCCGGTTCTATCGGTGTATACTCTCGTGACTATAGCTCCGATAGGGTCGGTGGACATCACGAGCCAGTTGCGATCGACATGTATGATAGCTGGTAAGCCGAAGCCAGGAGGAAACTGTGCTGAAGCTGTAAAAAGAAATATTAAATTATGTTATGTTAGTATCTATTGAGACACGCTTCGCCATGCTTGGCTGATCATCAACTGACGTTTATACGAGTTAAACATCAATATGGCACAAAATCTTCGCTTAATTTTAGATAATTGATATTTATATAATACACAATGTATTACATAAATTGTGAAGAAAATGATGGACACTAAATTTTAATAATATATACAAAAAAATAATTCAATGAAAAATGCCTACGTTGCCTAACAACCGATAACGCATTTTTTTGATAAGGGCATTTCATTTTAACTTACTTTTTACTTTTTTTATAAAAAAAACTAAGACTAAGTTATAATTAAGCTCGTATATAGTCAAATTTAGTCCACATATTATAATGTATAAAAAAACAATAGATAGCGATAAAAATGTATGTAAGAGAAGAAAAAATATTTTTCTTCTTTTTAAATTTCTTATTCATATTTCTATAAAATATCAAAACTTTCCTATGCATTTTCATGCCTTTTCCTATGCATTGTAGATAAAATTAATGAATAAAATATTATCTATATACAAAATTTAATCCAAATCTTCAGAGCCGCGTCTGATTTAAACGAATTTTTACAAACATGTACAGTGCACGTGCTGGTATAATATTACTTATTATATAATAATCATTATACGGTAGAGAACAAAAAATATTAAACATTTAAAACTACAAATATAGGTAGAAGGCATTACGATTCAAAAGACCAACTTAAGATATAACATAGCTTTTTATAAGTAGGTAACTTTATAAAAAAATCTATCGCATATTCTTTATGCCAAGAGCCGCTTAAGAACTCCGAGGTCAATGCACTCGTTATAATGGAATAATCAACAGAGTACACAAAACAATGACATTCAATTGCATTTCTTTGAATTCAATAGTAAACGCAATACTTAGATTTGTTTTTATAGATACAACCAATACAACTAATATAACTACTATAATACAACTACTTTAATAGGCAGTATGCCAGTCATGTATTTGGCAATTTATTGGCAATAATATGTTTGTCTTAAGATAAATCGGTCAAAGACAAAACTAGTAGTAGCAAATCCAAAATAATACACTGTTTCGAATTTTTAAAGCATGAGCGATTTAAGTTGTATTGACAATACAAATTTTCATTTTTATAACATTTTTTGTATGTTAGTTCAATAACACTCGGTATTAAATGATTAATAGCAAATCCCGCGCTGTGCCCGCGTTCTAATCACTTAAAAAAAATATTGATTGATGGCAGAAGGATAAAAATTTAGGGTTAATATTTTTAATGCCAAATCGTAAAAAATAAAAATTTGGTCTAAAAATAAAAAAAAATATCTGGAGAGGGTCACCCTAATCACTTAGGGGAATAAAAATAGCCCACGATCTATTCTCAGACCTACCAAATATACACCGCCCCAGACGTTTCGGAGGAGCTCGATAACAAACATTGTGACACGAGATTTTTATATATTCGATTCTTTAATTTATTTGTTACCATGGTATTTACACTAGGCTTTGAAGTAGACACCAAATATTGAACAATAGATGAAAAAATGTAAAAGCTTTTCGCATAATATTTTTTACCACATTTCTATTTAAGCTAGAAGTAATCAGCGCCCAAATGGTACGCTAAATTTATGCTATTTTCTTTATTTTTACATTTTAAAATTCTTTTGCTGTTGCATATTTTTAAAAATTTTCTTGAGGTGATACAGTTTCTACAAACCAGTACCATATTTTAAAATAACAATGAACGTTTCTTTCTTGAAAATTGATTTATCCGTTTCAAAATCAAGAAATTATTATGTAGACAGATTTAATTATAACTTGGGCTTACGAGTACCTCTCCAATAACTATGAACTTTATTGAAATTATATGGTTAAAACGCAATTGTAACTATTGTCCACATTTTTTAACTTTTACTTAAATCGTTGTTATTATTTAGGCTTTGTTCGTGAGAAAAACATCAACTGTATTACGGCCCTTAATAGATTCGAATGATTTAAAATGCTAAATCAATACAATGATATTTTAGGATTTTTGTGTCATTTATCTTTGATACTTCCTTCAAAATCCACTTTCCGCTGACCTTTTTAACCGTAAATTTATATAGAGGACCGTGAAATATCGAAAGGCAGTTCGTGTTCCCACATGACCGATTATTTGTTCTATGAATAATGGAAAATTCGGAATTTATGGTACCTAGTTAATTCTCTAGAGCTCAGAGGATCTGTCGTCAAGTCTTCTTACGACTCAATTTATGGTCTAAAAAACGCATCGGCATTCAGTACCTGCCGTGAGTTTGAAGAGTCTTTCAGTATAGATTTGCAATATTAATTCGCAACTTAAACAAAATCTTGAATATGCAGATCTTGAACATATTAAACGTTAATTTCATTAAATAAATCAAATAGGCCAAAAGTCATATAATACTTTGAAGGATAAAACTAATGATTCAGCTTAAAACCTAAATTGAACTCCTTATGTAATCTTGTTTAAAAAAGTGATGAAAGATCAGAAAAAATTACACCATTACAAAAATAAAATGGATACATTCAATACGGTAGTGATTCGTAATTATTTATTTTGTTCGTCGGCATCGAATTTTTCATGTTGCAAAATCAGGATTGAAAGAGTACAATTGTTTTTCTTGTTTATTTCACATTCTCGGGAAAGTGTTTCTATTACTTACAATTGACACAAAATGATTGATGAGATAAAATAGTGCGGTGACACAAAGGCATAGTTTATTACATATTTGTTAGTCATGCTACATCTTCAAAGGCCCAGGTCATGGAGAAATTTCCATAATGACTCTTATTTAATACCGTTATGTAGTTTGTTTGAATTAACTTAAAATCGAGCGAATGAGATACATACAATAATACTATAACAACATTATTTTATGCCCACGTTAGATCTTTTATAGACTTTTTTCTTGTATGCGATTCAGTCTTCATCTGACAGGGATTAATAATTACCAATTGAAATAATTTTTACCAACTTTAATTCTGTTACTTTAATTTTTTTTTCTTTTATTAATTTTACGGTTTCCTTAATGCCACATAGAATGGCAAAGTTACGATGAGCAACCTTAAATGTCCGTTCGAGAAAAATTTGCTACGTTTGCCTTAAAAAATAAAATTGGGTACAGTACGATCCCGCGCACCTGATGTTTTTGTATCACCTATCATGATGTTTTGTAAAAAAAATGCAATAAAAAAGAATTAACCCAGTTGTAACCATAGTGATCTATTTTTTCCATATTAAATACAATATATTCTAAATAGTTTTTTTTTTCTATAATAATTATTTATCTCTGTACTTACTATGGTATTATATACTGAATTTGACGGAGAAGTTTGATTATTCCATTTTGTAATTCAAATTTAAATTAAGGACTCAATTGAGCGCTTTGTAGTGCAGCTAAGTAATCTCCTCTAACTTAGTAGAACTCCTGCTATTTGTTTACAAACTTTACCTATATACGTATAAGTAACGTTTACGATAAACAAAAGAAAATTGGTTGGTTGTTTAATCCACGACTTTATGATGATGTAATACGTTGAATAATAAATGTTTTAAATTTAAAAACTGTTGCGGTCAATATACTTTGGGCCGCTTAATAATTACAAAGTGATGATTAATAGGTACTAGCACATTTATTTATTCTTATTGCATTAAAATATTCTTGATTTATGTTGTAATCTTAACGACTAATGACTTCTTAATGGGAAGTTAAGTTTATTTTCATTTATTACAACATGTGTAAAGACACATCACATACCTAAATACCTTACCTTTTTTTTATATATTTGCTTTTTATAAAAACTGATGCTGGTATATAATTTATATTATTCACAACTAGCAAAATTCGTTACATCAACTGGTTTGTATAATATAAATTACTTTTCTCTATAAATATCGAAAAGATTTTGTTTATAACACAATAAATTGTCGAACGAATATTTTTTTATTAGAAAACTAAACGAATATTTATTTGTTGTTAAAATAATTCTGTTGCAATAAATATATACATATTATGTATGTGTAGGTTACTCCAATACTCAATTCAATTTATCGACAACAACTACAGTAAATACCTAGTTAATTTATTGTATAGCTAAGGTATTATAGAGTTATTAGAGTTGACCTTAAGACTAACAATTTACTTATTTACTTTCTTAGATTTATATTTTATACACGAATATTCTATATTTTCATTGAGTCAAGTCTGCACATTCAATTATTTTTTCAATTCTTGTTGAAATAGTGTTAATTATTATCGGTTCAAAGTATCCGTCTGTCTGTCTGTTTGTCTGTGATTCTCATTGTAACACTTCAATCTCTCATTTTGCAATTGTATTTAAATAGTGTAATTTTATACACATGGCTGCAATAGTGGACCATAGCTTGATCCATGTGTATGGGTCGGAGGCCCAGCAGCGGAGCTTTAACCCAATAACTACATTATAGCTTTAAAAATTAAATAAATGTATATTCAAGTACATAAAAAGACCTTGTTATTAAAACTATATTTTAGAAACACAACTCGTTGTTATGTATGATGAAAATATTTAAATAGATGCAAAAACTCGAGGATAACCAACTGGTTTAACACAGCCGGCAGTGAAAGTGACTTTCGCCCAGCCTTGGATTACCTGTGACACGTAACGTTATCACTTATGTATTCTGAGCGTGTTGTAACTAATTTTGACACTGATATGAAAGTTAGTTCGTTTTTGTTATGTTATTATACAATTATGTTCCGCTTTATAATCGCTTCTATCTATCTATATCAAGTACTCGTATAATCAATTATTTGGCATAAAAGTTTGTACACTTAAAATACTCATACTTAAAGATAAGTTAATACACTTCTTACGTATACATGATATGAATTATGCAGTACTCCACGATTCTTCATGCATTTCACGTTGAAGACATTTGACTAAGCCTTATAAAAGTTTACATTCAAAAATACTTTCTTGAAACAAAGTTCAAAGAAATACAAAGTAAAAAAATATTAATACAAAGTATTCGTGAGTAGATAGGTATATGATACGCTCGGGTTATAAAATACAAAGTACTTTAAATTTATTTTTATTTAAAACGCAAATAATATTACATTATATAATATTTATAACTTAACACAAACACACGCTTTGGTCCGATAAGTACTTAGCTGTAATAGAGTAAGCTAAGGCCTGTATTATTCCAGGTCATAGTCTATTTGCGTGCGAGAGATTTCAGCCGAATTTAATCTGAACGAGAAACAACAATACACCCACTATCAAACTTTCGCATATATTACAGCAATAGTTCGATTTTAATGAACAACAAGTAGTAGGTACCTTAGACCCTAAGTTACCATTAATAATAATTATAGTATTGGACATACGTTTTTATTCTAATTCAACACGTAATTTATTAGTTTATATCGCATTACAACATTATACTATCTTTAAAAATTCAAATTGACCAAAAAGGTTTACGCGAACTTTCGATTATGATATCGATTAGGATGATTCGATTATGGTAAAACTATCTTTTCGGAATTTGTCGCGGATTTATTTCGATTTTTGGTTCCCGACGTTTCGAATGCTTTACAGCAATCATAGTCATGGGAGAGACTAAGGTTTTTGACGTCTCAGTGGTTTATATACTTGTTACAGACATATTTCTTGTAAATTTTGTTTTTTTTTTGAGTTTATAAGAAATAGTACTAGCGTAAACATCAAACTCCATTAAGTTGCATTAGATATAAGTCGTGAATGAAAATAACAAATTATAAATGGTAGTTTTATGAGTCAGAGTCACAGTTGTAGTTTCTATTGGTGAATTGAAAGTGCTCGCATGAGCCGGGCTGATTATGTTATAAAAATATTGCGTGATGTTATGAAGCCGATCCGACTCGAGCTTCGAAATTTTCGGGTAAAAAACAAAAAACTTACACTACACTATTTATAAAAAATGCTTCATATAATCGTACCAATATGAGATATCTTATAAATGAAACTATCTTTTCGGATTTTGTTGCGGATTTATTTAGATTTTTGGGCCCCGACGTTTCGAATGCTTTATTGCAATCATGTTCGCGGAGAGACCGCGACAAAATCCGAAAAGATAGTTTCATTTATAATGTCGAATATTCGCGTAAACCTAAGAAAGTATTATGACATACCTTTGTAGGTCTGATACCCTACTTTCTTTGTTTTATTAGATAAGTAAAATATTTTAGAGTTCATTAAAAGTAAAAGTAATTGTAATGAAAAGTGCGTATGTAATATTATTAAATAAGGTATCAATATTCGGCTTCTCCAGCAGTTTATCTTGGAAACTGCTTTGAGACGTTTTTATTGGATTAAATATAAAAAACCGAACAAATGTCAAATGCTATTTAGACTTTAACATTATGGCACAGCGCACATTAGATTGTTTGGTTTAAGTACGTTGATAAGTACGTTAAAAGTTAAAAAAATATTTATCTTACTACAATATAAAACTACGCAACGGATTTTGATGCAGTTTTTTTAATAGATAGAGTAATAACTGGAATACCAGAGGAAGGTCTACATCCAATTTTTCTTTGATGGGGTGTCCATTTTGCAAGTCCAACTAACGCTGTATCACTTGTTTTCTATATCCTTCCTCTTATAATTGTACTACAATGTTTGTAGTAATTATTGTGGCTCTATATTTAACGTTCTAAGGCCAGTAATTTTCTTAACTCAATTTGTCTCTGCTATAAACTGGCTTTCTGATTAGTAGACGCATTTAATCGATAGGCAATTAGTATAATTATCCTGTTTTATTAAGTCATCTCATCTAATTTCTAGTCAAGTAATAGTAAATGATTTTGTATTGAAACATAAAGTTCTAAGAGAAAGGGATAGGTATACTTATTTTACATAAAAATGAGATATAGGAAGTATTTCTGTTGGATATTCTTATCTATAACTTTATGTTTTATACAATTAAGAATAACTGCTAGGTACTTATAACATAGAATTACGGCGAAATAATATATTAAATTTTACAATTAACTTTATTTTATTTTAAAGCTTTAGATTATCCTAAAGCTAAAGTAAAGTATTTTATAAGGTACTTTGATGCCATTTTGAAATTTTTGTGAATTGTGGGTCACGGTTCTGTTCTGTAACAAGTATATAAACCTCTGAGACGTCAAATACCTTAGTCTCTCCCGTGACCATGATTGCTGTAAAGCATTTGGAAAGAATCAAAATAAATCCGCGACAAAATCCGAAAAGGTAGTTTCAATTATAATGTCGAATATTCGCGTAAACCTAAGAAAGTATTAAAATATCTTAGTGTTTAACTTTAATACATACTAACCTTTCTAATTTGCATTCAGACGTATAAAATGTTAAAGCAAACATAATTAATTAAAGAAATTAATTTTAATACAAAACATTTACTTATATTACAACAGAAAAGACGACCTACAAGGTAATTGAGTTCACAACCAACTAACCGACAACAGTAGGTCAATATGCCACAAATCGCAATAGTCTTCACCATAAATAAATGTCAAGTAATTATGGTTTAATGTTAACTAACTCCGCTAACTTTAATTAAATTCCTTCCTTTGTGACATTCTTCTAATCGTTCTAGACTAGAATTTCAATTAGACATTCATTACTGCTAATCAACGTATAACAACCAAAATAGAAAATTTAAGAATTTTTTGTTGTTCTGAGGATTTTCATCATTACAATTAAAGCTTAGTTAGTCTAGTCTTCTTCGGATGATGAAGGTATAGCAAAATTTTCTCGTACGAGAGTAACCATCTGCTTAATTTTCAGTGTTATAGCAAGTGAGAAAACAAACGCAGTATTCTCATTCGATGCGCTAGTTTTAAACCCATATAATGGCAATTTTAGAGTTACAAATAATGCTCTAAATGGAAGCTGTAATCAATTCAAAATATGTATATTTTAAATAAAATTTTCTAACTGAGCACACAAGTTTTTGAGACTAACTTTATAAATTGACGACACGCTTAGCTCAGGGTCACTAGACCCTATTTCTGAGCCATCGGTCGCATGTTCGAGTCCCGCTGGGGGCGTTCATTTGTCGAGCACGAATGTTTGTACTCCACTCATGGGTGTTAATATTTATAATATTATGTATTTATAATTTATATGTGTAGTATATCAAGTATCTGGTATCCGTAACACAAGCACGTAACGTTGCTTACTACGGAACTAGATGGAGCTATTGTAATAATGTCTCAACATTTTATAAATTGCCAATGTAGAATTACAGATATCGAATTCGCATCCTTCAGATTGAGAGATTGTCAATTAAATAACGTGTTCTTTTATATGAATGTATTTTTTATTTAGACTCTTAATAAAAATAACGTAACTATAACCCACAGGAAATACCTTCCTGAGACCTTCCATAAATAGCTTTGGGAACACGCTAATGTCTAACGGAAAACCCTTGCTTTATCTCTTTACAAAAACTAATGTCGATCTAGTGCCGAGTGGCTTTACTACTGTGTGAATGAGGGATAAATGCAAACTTAGATGAGGTTCATGTGCGGTTTTATTTCTATATTAGGATATCTACCTATCCT
Source organism: Boloria euphrosyne (assembly GCA_951802675.2). Classification (NCBI taxonomy): domain Eukaryota; kingdom Metazoa; phylum Arthropoda; class Insecta; order Lepidoptera; family Nymphalidae; genus Boloria; species Boloria euphrosyne. Next base: position 9,805,549 of record OX637877.1, read on the forward strand.
CTGCTATAAGTTGTCTTTTACAAGTTACAAATTTTTATTGATCTTTCAATGTGTGGGATTGGATTAAATGGATGGATCAAACTTAAAATTTAAGGCAACTAATCCTTATTCGAGTGAGTTAAAATTTTGCGTTCACGGATAGTGTGTATGACAATGCATTGTGCGGACTTCAAAAGATGGCGCAGCATGTTTTTTTTATGTCACATGTCCAGTCCCATCACGTAGTCATTAAATAAAAGTGTTGGATGTTAGGAATACGAATAAATAATTTAAAGATTAAAACTTTTAAATTACTAAATTAATCGCATCCTTTTTTTTAAAGAATTCAAATTAAATGAATATAAGCGTATTTTTTAATATACGAAATTATCAAACGAAATGAAAGAAACCAAAAGAAAGCTGAAGAAGCACGTCGATTCGACGTTTTGTCTTTAGATACAATGTTTAATTTTTATACCTCACCATAATTTCAAATACTTTTGTTTCGAGCATTATACTTAGCTTTACTAACCTTATGTGAGAAGGTTGATATACGGTACTCAGGTTCCATATGAATGAATAGTATATGTATGTGGTCGTGGTATAGCAAAACGAAAGCTGGCTAACTTACGTACACTATATACACGACCTTGTCATCCCTGTAATTTGACGAGACGTGCGAAAGAGATAACACTTGACCTTGATATATGGAACCGTGCCACCGTGATGTGTGTGCGTTGGATTGTACTAGGACTGCAGAAGTGCATAGAGGAATACTAAGCAAATCGGTAAATAATATACACTCTAACATCTACGAAATACGGTCGACAGTTCATTGAAATTTCAAGAGCGAAGCAAGAAGTAGTCCGGAATATTAAAACGATCGATTGTGATTTTTATGCCTTAGTACTTAAAGTACGTTTTAGGTTTTATTGACATCATATGAATGTGAATTCAATTTTCACCTGCACATGTGTATGACATACATGAATATTTTCCCACTTCACTAGTAAGTCATAAAAATGGTTGCATCGTAAGTTGTCCGGGCTTAGGATTCCTAGCCATTTTATCGGTTGTCAAGCATTTACTGTTTCGCAGTATTAAATGTTATTGATGACATATCGAGGTTTAATTTAAACAATCTTAGATAAATACTTTAACGCTACGATACGATACTTTAAAAAAGTTTTTATTTGTCTCTATTTCCACATACAAATAGGCCTTTATGTATATTTTAATAATAATTTTAATTTAATTTAACTCAACATGTCATTAAATAACGGAAATCCGGCGTTTACTTGGCTTAAATTATTATGATATCCGGTTACCGGCTCTATATAATATATTCACTAGTTATCATCAAAAGTGATCAAATAATAATTATCATATGGGAAGTGATTGGATGCCATAAATGGTCATAAACGATCAACACTATCATTAAAATTACTGAGTTCTGTTATTGGAAGCGAATTCCGGAAATACTGACACGCTTTTAAAAATTCTTTTACTCATTGGAAGCTTTATTGTCTCTTGTTTAGAGTTTGGCGTAAAATAATGCTACTGAGTATAGTAAAGCTAACAATAATGTTTATTTCGTTTTTACTAATAATTATTCTTACCATATTTACATTTTTCAAAATTACATATATTTTTATAATGATAATATGGATCAGTTTTCTTTTTATTTTTCCATTAATTGCATTTTATTTAACTAAGCTAATTACATGATGTTAAATTAAAATAAGTCAAAGGAAAAAAACTACTCTTTTTTGAACTATGTATTTTTCAAATATTATATTTTAGACAACAAAATGCAAATATTCCATAAATAAATTTACTTAAATGTCGCAAAATTGTATCAATTCGCGTTATTTAGTTAGACAACTTTATAATGAACTAACATATTCATTCTAAATAACTTAATTTACTTCATACCCACAACTCCTTTGTCTCAGCTTGGCTAGCCGCATATTATCGCAAATCTGAAATAAATGGCCGCATCGAAGTATTAAGAAGATTGCGTTCGTATTTTAACACTGTGGTTCCCTATTCTCGAAATAAATTATTATTGTTATTAAGTAACTTTCGTCAATATTTAAATAAAGATTTGTTGTATTTAGCTTTTCTAATATTGGGATAATTTTCTAATATTGGGCACGTGCCTCCCAATATAAGGGATTCTGCTCATAAGCCAACAAGCTGGTAAGTGTGAGATAAAGAATTTCAAATATCTTTCGAAATCTTGCAAACAATTAGGCTAATTTTGAATGTCGATCTAGTGGTAGCCCGGTTGTAATGCACTACTAATTGGAATCCTCCATCAAACCTCCATTGTAGAGAGAACTTAGGAATTCAAAAGCAAAAAAATAAATATTGATTACTGTTATATTTCTTACCTACTAAAAACTCGTTTCTACAATATCACTTTTATTTATCGTATGCTAAGCCTTAAAAATATATTGCGAAGCAGGCAGGCAGTAGGGGTAAATAGCATTTTTATGATAATCAAGTACTTCAAAAAATGTAATAACTTTTTATTGCATTTATATTGTTTATATAAGCTGTATCGGCTTTTATTAAAACCTTTGAAGTAACCGAGGAAACACCTGTTAGTTCATGTAGGTTATTGTAATATGTATTGGAATAATCGACTATTCTAGTGATTCTCGTTTAACTTTGGTTCCATACTGTGTAAATAAGTATAATGTTTTATCAATAGGTACATGTAAATAACATTTAAGTATCTGTTTTTAATTTCAAATTAACAGCTTTTCACTAAATGCCTATGAAGGCATATACGGTACTTACATCAAAAAAATATTTTTAAATTTTTGTCTGTCTGTTTGTTTCGGCTAATCTCTGAAACGGCTGGACCGATTTTGACGGGACTTTCACTCGCAGATAGCTAATGTAATTAAATCTACCTATAAGGGGCAACGTAATCTACTTTTATTTTGTTAGAAGAAAATTATAAAAACCGTTAATTATTGTAACTTACACCCAGAGTTAAAAACTGGCTGTAAAATATCACACGGTATGTGAAATCTAAGAATTTGGTTTCTTTAAAACGCGAGTGGAGCCGCGGGAAATGCTAGTCTTATATACAAATATTTTAAAAATATAACGTCAAAAAGAAATTGCTAAAGTAATACAAGAAATCTGAGTGTAACGAGAATGAGATTTAAAGTAAACAGTATATGTCGCTTGGCTGTAATATTTTGTAAACAATATGATATTGTGGCACTAAGCTTTAAAAGAACACACAGTGTAATAGTTAGGGCTTGTGGGCTTTAAACATAAAAAAGGAGAAATTTTCCTAAGACCGCTTATCTTTTGAATAAGATTTTACAGACTAATATTTTTTACAGAATTCTACTTATTGCAAGATTACTGTAAGAAATCTTATCTTAACATAGTATGTATTATGCTAATTTAAGCTTCGAAGATAAAGATGTATATTAAACTAGCGACTCACCCTCGCTTTACTTGGGTTCTTCCCTAGGTGCTCCCTGCCTTTAAACTTTGTAGCACAAAAATTTAGGAATTTCATACAAACTTGCAAAAGCCCGACCTCCTTAATCCGGTTCTGTTGCAAAATCGCAAAATTAGCGGACGTCTACTAACTACTCGTTAAAACGTCGTTATACGTCAAGCGGTTTTCGATATTTCATGAAATGTGAGTGAGTGACCTATTTTGTATATATTTAGGCAATTTAAAAAGCTTTGGTACTTAACTCTCATAGAAAGACACTTTAAGAAGCATTGGAAATTTTCGAAGCGTAAGCAGACTTCATAGAAAATAGAAACTGTATTGTTTAATATACGCTAAGCTATATATTATTTTTACTATTGATAATATTATAGTACACAAAACCTTTGTCAATACGATACATTTTGAAGGCCGTTGACCTTTTAAACAATGTTAATAAAAGATAGTTACATCTGAGGGACGATAGAAAGGATCATGTTAAACGAAATACAAGCTAGACGAAAAATCTCTGAAATTTTAGGAATTATAATTAGTTTTAAATGCTTGGATTCATTCTTGCTCTAAATATTCCGAAAAGATAAAGTTCTTGCGATACATATAATATGTATAATATAGACACATAATATATAACGATAATAATGTAATAGAAAATTAGTTTTAGAATAATATCAAATTTTCTCAGTGTAAGCAAAATACAGTAGAATATTGACTGGAAAAATGAATATATTCTCTACGTGATAACACTCCCGGCGAAAATTGAGAAATAATATTTTTTTTAGCTGATATTTATATTATAGTAGACTTATCATAAGAAGTTTAATTTCAACAATAAACAGTAATAATGTAAAACTCTTACATTTCTAATACTCTATAGGATGCTGGATATTCTAAGTAAAAAATCCATTTATGAGCAATAGCCATTCCGTTAGTGTTGCCTTTTTGTTCGAATTGCAATGTTTCAATTCAATCCTCTTTCAAACCTTCTACGTATCTATACTGCCTTGGTACTATGAGCAGTGTATCGTACGTCAGAGCCAACTTGTATCCCGTTTTCACATATGAATGTAGTCTGTACTGAAGTAAGCATATGGGACTTATATGTGTTGACTTTGACATCTCTTTCTAGCGTATACACTCATTCACAGGTGCGAATGAAACGGAGCAATCATAGAAAAACTTCATATGTGTACGTGAGCGCTGGACGTGGATGTAGACACAGCTCGCTAAAATAGACTTGCTACTCATCTCTTATATCCTAGTACTTTCTAAGAACTTCTAATGCCTGGCGGAATTCTAATCCTCTAGTATTATTGATTAGAGATGTTTTTTTTTTAATAAATGAAATTTAGGTGTAATTTCTCAAAGAGTTTGGTGTTTTTTTAATATCATATTTTACGTCATAATTAATACCTACTTTAATTAAAGAGAAAAGAGGTTAATTTAATAATTATAATACAATATTATGAAGATTAATAATTAATATTTAATTCAATTAAACACCTCATCAATAAGATTAAAGTTTTATTGTTACTTACTCACTAATTAGCATATTTATGTTAATTTATATAAGGATAAACTTCTACCATTTGCAATAGTATAAATACATACTAATCTATTACTACCAATATTACATGTGCCTGATTTTAAAATAAATATTATTATCTATCAACTTTAGCCTAAAGCGCTTCATATATACGGTTTCAAAAATGCTTTTAGAAATTTGAAAAAGTTCATTGTAGCTTTTTAAAATGCCAAATCCATACTAATATTATAAATGCGAAAGTAACTCTGTCTGTCTGTCTTTCTGTCTGTTACCTTTTCACGCCTAAACCACCCAACCGATTTTGCTGAAATTTGGTATGTAGATAGTTTGCATTCATGAGAAGGAAATAGGCATATTATTTTTTGGAAATTCAACCCCTAAAAGGGTTAAAAGGGGTGGCAAAGTTTGTATGAGAAAAATATTTTTATTGCATATTTTTGCATGAAACTTTGAATTAATGCTTTTTAGTACAAATGATGAAACACGTATTTCAGGGTTTTTCGAAATTCACCCCCATTGGGGGTTAAAGGGGGTGGCTAAGTTTGTATGGGAAATTTAATTCTATTGAAATATTTTGCGTGAAACTGAAATAATGCTCTGCAATACAAATTATGAGATACATATCTAAGCGTTTTTTGAAAATCAACCCCTATGGGGGTTAACGGGGGTGGCACAATTTGCGTAGGAGAAATATTTAACAGTAATTTTTACCATAAGTCCATAACAATGAACCACGTACATCAGTTTATCATTAACGAAAAACACACAAAGAAATTATGATACACATAGTAGCAAAATTGGTTAAAAATAGGAAATAAGTTTTAGAAAGCGCAGCAGTGGCGGCACGGCAGGATGCTACACAGTAGTTTTCAGAAAAGAGGGCCAGAACTTTAAATGGGGAATCAGTCCGTGGTACATTATAAGTAACAGTATATAAGCAAAAATTTTTATTTTATTCACTCTTAGCGCGAGCGAAGCCGCGGGCACCGCTAGTTAATCATAATTATAATAATCGTTATAATCGTTTTTTTATATATTATCAACTTTTTCATTTTTCTTTCATATTTTATTGCTGTTGCTATATTTTTTTTGTATGTTATTAAATGTTTTAGCCTTCATAATTTTGTTTTTAACTAGTTATTTCAGTAGTAAGTTTTAGGTAAACTTGAATAAAAGTTACCTTAAATTAGTTATCTTATTCCCAGTACCACCCTGGCTAGTTTATTTATGTATATGTACCAAAATTGACATCAATTTTCTAGCCCCTTTGGATTTGAGTTTCAAATTCTACTGATATCCTCCTAGGACTTGTGCCGTTTAATGTCTGATGCTTCGTTAAACCTCAAGAACCGTTGATATATGGACGCAAAAGGGTAGCAGACTTTGTTTGGTGTATTTTTAATGCGAAATTTAAATGAAACTACCTTTTCGGATTTTGTCGCGGATTTATTTTGATTTTTAATTCCCGACGTTTCAAATGCTTTACAGCAATCATTGTCACGGGAATGTCGAATAATCGCGTAAATCTAAGAAAGTATTATGCGAAATTTAACTTAAAATAAAGTATACTTTATAATATATTTTATAAAATACGTTTTAGTATTATTGAAATTTAGTGAACTAAGAAACAGATGCTAATTTGCACGTATGTACGTATGTAAATACAATCAATTTCCTTTTAATTTGTCCTAGATGCCTTTTTTATTGATATTTTATTACTATTACACGATAGATTCATGTGACGTGGTAGCCCAAGCTGCCATATACTAATGTCCCAAGCGAATGTATGGCAGCTTGGGGTGGCTGTCACGTCCGTTGGCGACTATATGATTCATAGGCTTTGGTCATGCTGTATACAATTTTTTTTTCATGACCTAAACTTAAAATGTAAAGAAGTAAGAAACACGGTGACTTTTCAATTATAATGGCACCCATAACTTTTTTATATAATTTGTGACCAATCACTTACCTAATGTAAAGCATCCCGTAATTATCCAAATGACAAAAATCATTTTATATACTTTCACTGTATACTAGTATAGAAAATGTAACGCCTGCGTCGCTTCATTGGTCCTCGATCTAACAGCATCACAATTCAAAAATCCTCATCACAATATAAAACTAAATGATATCACAAAAACTTATCCACTTTCACAACTCGATGCTTTTTAAATATTTCTTGCACTCCTTGATTTATCTGAAACAAATAAAATAATTTTAAATACTATAAACATACCAGACTGGTAAATTGCTAATGACAATATTTAAAGGTGTAGAATAAAGTCTATTAAGTCGAGAGTCTTATATTACCAATAATGACGGAAAATCAGAGTACATCACTAGTCATGCAAATATTTTATTTATGTAGTATAGAAACATACAGTTTGCGATCTTCGTAAGTTAGGTACATAAATCCATAATAATATAAATATTATACATTCGAAAGCTTAAATGGATGAATGTTTGTTATTTAATCACCCCAAAACAGTTGAGCAAATTTGGATGAACTTTGGCGCAGAGATAGGTAGTTCCACGTAATAAATAGCAGACCACTTGCATTTTATTCCGGAAAAATAATAAATAAATAAATATGTTGGGACATAATTACAACAGCGCCATCTGGATCCGTGAAATGAAGCTTGTGTTACGGATACCAAATAGTTAATATACTACACATATTATATTAATTTTAAATACATACATACTCGTATTATAAATGTAAGCACCCATGACTGGAGTACAAACATTCATGCTTAACAAATGAATGCCCCCAGCGGGACTCGAACCCGCAAACAAACGTGTCGTCAAAATTTACGATCCCAGTGGAATAGATTCGTTTTTATTTATTACTGGACACTAGTTAATAGTAATCGTAACATAATTAAATATGACAAATGACATTTTCCATACTTGAACCTGATTCATTTTAAACAACATTTGTAATGGAATGCAATAAAAATATAAAATATGATACATTAATTGTGTAAAAAGCAAATGAATTAAAGGAATGTAGTATTTGCTAGATATCTGACCAAGTTGCGGTAAGCCTCAGACTTTCACAAGTTCATTAGAAATCATTTCTATTGAAGCGACTGACACGTTAAAAACTATTACATATCCTAGTTGTGTCAAGGTTTGTACCATGTGAGTGTTTCAATCTATTACAATACTAATTTAATCAATTTATTATAATGTCGACACGTTTGGCTTAGTTGGTAGTGACCCTACCTTTCGCGCCATCGGTCGCGGGTACGAGTCCCGCTGGGGGCATTCATTTGTTGAGCACGAATGACGAATGGTTGTACTCCATTCATGGGTGTTTATATTTATAATAAGTATGTATTTAAAATTTATAATATGTATTGTGGAATATGAACAGAAAAGAGGATGTTGGAGTGGGGAAAAAACTATAAAAGTCGATGCATAACTGGCATCGGGGGGTAGTTGTATCTTGACGCTTGTCGTGGTAGCATTGTTAGGTCGTTACTCTGCTGGTTTATTTCTTTAAAATATCATTGTTGGTAGCTTAGTTGTCTTTTTGGTTAGTTTAATTGTGTTTTAGCGTTTTCAGATACTTACAATAAATTGTGGTCGATTTAGTATGCTTGTTTTTATTAACAGAAGCTCACTTCTGGTCTAAATTCACAAGATCAGAAGTGGGATAGGTCCTGTTTCGCCCACATCTTTTGTTAACATGAGGTATTTGTAGGTTGTATGTGTTTAAAAGTTTTTTCGGAGGGTGCCGTGATTTTGGTGTATTTTCATTGATTTTGGTGATTCATGTTTTTTTGTTGGTCGCTGTGTTTAGTTTAGTTTTGTTTTGCTTGTCAGGCCTAAATTAGAAAATTTAGTTGTTATGTCAGACAACCAGCGAGATCGTAGTGAAAGTCGCCGATGTAGTTATAGTCCTCGTCATGAGCGTGGCGGTAGTCGTGATCTGTGTTATAGTAGGTGCTGTGCTTTATGCCAGGCCTTTGTAGAAATGTTAACTGTAAAATTTTTATTTTATTTTTTACTGTGTACGTAAAAGATGCTTATTTTGTGTTTTCTCATTGGGGTTGACACATTCAAGGGAAGTTGTATCTTGCGGTCGGGGATGGCATGTCTCGCAGGTCTTTGTACTCGGATATGCTGTCCTGGCCGACAGATGCACTTCAAGTGGGGTACGGTTTCATATTATTGGATGCTGTCTTGGAGTGCGCTCGGACATGCGATCCTAGTATATGGAACATACCTTGTGTAGCTTAAGATTAATGTGTGTGAGCTCGGACAGTGTCTTGGAGGTTACTCAGACATGTCGTCCTGGAGCAGTGATCACACTATGAGTTGACCGTTGCATATGTTTTTGCAGCAAACATTAAACGTATATTTGGGGGTAGGTTGGATTGAAACACGCTTTTATAGGTACTGATTTACACACGCAAAGCTATGACATGGTTCTCTGGCGAGTCGTGAGGGTGCACTCCCCCGACGGGTCCTGCCCCGGGTAATTGGTACAGATATCTGTTTGTTTTACATCCACTGTGATTAGGTTATGCTAGGTAACGTATATTTGTGGTTAGGTTGGGTTGAAACATGCTTTTATAGGTACCGATTTACACACGCAAAGCTATGACATGGTTCTCTGGCGAGTCGTGAGGGCGCACTCCCCCGACGGGTCCTGCCCCGGGTAATTGGTACAGATATCTGTTTGTTTTACATCCATTGTGCTTAGGTTATGCTAGGTGAGCTTAGCCCACGAATGAATCAAATTGAAACCTTAATATAGACCAGCAATTTTTAGAAATGCACTTAGTGTTTTTTTTCTGTCTGGAGATTTTATTGTTTATACGGCAGCAATGATGAGAATGTGATGTCTATAGCTCGTAGCGTCACTCAGGTTTTCGATGTCGAGGTTTTGAGCCCCAAAGTTAGAAGATGAAGGAGCCCGAGGACGGTCTCCTGTCAGGAAAGGCCGTGTGGAATATGAACAGAAAAGAGGATGTTGGAGTGGGGAAAAAACTATAAAAGTCGATGCATAACTGGCATCGGGGGGTAGTTGTATCTTGACGCTTGTCGTGGTAGCATTGTTAGGTCGTTACTCTGCTGGTTTATTTCTTTAAAATATCATTGTTGGTAGCTTAGTTGTCTTTTTGGTTAGTTTAATTGTGTTTTAGCGTTTTCAGATACTTACAATAAATTGTGGTCGATTTAGTATGCTTGTTTTTATTAACAGAAGCTCACTTCTGGTCTAAATTCACAAGAGTATAGTATATTAGGAACTATCTTGTATCCGTAACACAAGCTTAGCTTACAACGGAACTAGATGGCGCTGTTGTAAAAATGTCCCAACATATTTACATTTATTTACATGTAAAACCATTAAAACCTCTTTGTACAAAATATAGCAATAATAATAAAATAATGTAAGTATGTTCTTATTTTAATACTAGCTTTCACGCGGGTTAAAGTTTATCCGCGTGAAAGGTTCATTCATTCTTAGACAATGCCATATTTCGGCAAATTGAATTAATATACAAAATTAAATAATCATCCCACGAGTAGAGTCTCTCATCTCAGTAGAAATTATAATTATAAACTTTCTTAAGCAACAAAGGTAGTATTATTAGGATAGATAGGATAAAGGGGTCTAATATTATATTTGTAGATGAAGTATGCTAAATGCTTATAATAGCTTAAGCTTTTGTTTATCTTGCCAGCGGCAAATTCTATAATGTTCTGCTGGTTGAATAAAATATTATTCATGAACTAGCGACTATCCCTGCTTTACTCGGTTTCGTTCCTGGGTTTTAACGATTAGTATATTAGATTTCTCTTAAATGAGATAATTTCCTGCATTAAAATTATACCTATGCTATTCGTATTGTTATACCAAAAAACATAAAATTAATTGAAATCTATTTAGTGGTTTTGCGTTTCCAGACAGACTGACAAAACTGCTACAAACTATTCAATCTTTATATTGCTAACATAATAGTTATAATTATTTCAATAAGATATTCCAAAAATTATTAAATGTACAGATTAGACTCGAAATTTTATTATATGTGTATATTTAGTATTACCTTTCACAAGTTCATGATATTTAATACACGTATCACTAGGCACTCTACTGAACGAGGTTATTCATAACGATACGTCAAGTAATATGCCGATTTATTATTTACTATCCAATTATTAGCATGAAAATGCCACTATTCATCACAGTATATCGACGTTGATTACCGGCTACTCAAATATTATGTGTAATATCTCCTAATCTGTAAGTGATATTTTATATGTGGCAATATTGATATTTATCCTAATAAATATGTAACTTAAAGTAGATAAAATGGTATACTTATTTCTGAAAAAACCGATGGTGATAAAACGTTAAACTTCCTCCTACGTTTAGTGAGCTAAAAATCTATTTCTATGCAGCGTAAACTACAATACTTTTTTATTAATACCGTATGTGAACTATACATTCGTGTTATCGCTCCGTGTTGTATTGTTTACTGCAAAAAATTGTTAGTTCATACAAATTATTACTTTATACTTATCAACGTTACCGTAGGTATTAGGAATCCTAGTAAAATTTTGATACGATTTCATGCATCAAAATAAGCAACAGGTTCGGGCTGTTCGATAATCTGTTAAGCAGTTAATGAATTTATAGATTTAGGCGATACCTTAAATGTTAAATACAATAAATTATACATACGTACATAAAATGAAATATAAATAACATCGACCTAAATAAAACTCATTAATTATTAGTATTAATTCAGTGCTCGAAAATCGTAGAAAACCATTATTCATTTAGAGGAAAACATATGAATATCCTAAGTATATTTTAATTAACTAATTGTTTCCAAAATGTTTTTGAATTGAATCTTAGGACAAGACCTGTTTTTCCTTTGTCTTTTATACAAAGAAAAGATGTTTATTTACACGGCAATAATCCTCAAGAAATAGTTTATCTATTTTTATTTACAGGAAAAAACCTATATAATATATTATATAATACTTCTTATCGCAGAAATGAAAAATACGGAGTAAATATAATATCTTAACCTATTTTAGTTACCATTCCATTTTATCGTATGGAATAGTACTAAAATAGACTCCCTCGTTGTTGTAATGGCTAGCAACTAGCAAGTACGGCAACTCCTCGAAAGTGTCCCGGGTGGGACCAAATTTAGTCATTGAGTCTTTCTGTTTAGTAAGCCTCAGTAACAGCCAGGAGTTGGAAAGTTGGTGGTGGTCACCCCCGTGCCTCGGAGAGCACGTAAAGCCGTCGGTCTTGCGCCTTAGCTCTTATTGGTCGTGTCAATTAGTCGTACCACCGAAGCATGAGAATGATAGGAATAGAGAGTGCAATTGTGTTTGCGCGTACACTATAATATTTCCTGCGCAATTGGCGAGTCTCATTGAGATTGGACGCCATGGCCGAAGTCGCTTGGAGAACACTATTAATATCTTATAATAATACGTTAAAAGTGAACTTAGAATAAGCTTAGCTTGATTAAAATTTTGAGTTTTCTTGCATATTTTCCCGTTTATTGTCATCTGTATGACCGAAAATAATATTTACATAATACATTTACGCTTTTTCCACTCAAAATGCGTGAAGCAAAAAGTGATTTAAAATTAAAATACAAAGCTAACAGTTACATCTAATTAGAAATTATTTTAAACACAGTGGTCATTGTACCAGAAGCGCTAGAGCATGCTGTACTGCTTTCTCCAGATGATCTCATATATTTTTGTTGAGTTCATATCTAGTATTAAATTTCCTTGTAATTCGGTTTCAATAATCTATAGTTATAATCTACTAGCGGTGCCCGCGGCTTCGCTCGCGCTAAGAGTGAATAAAATAAAAATTTTTGCTTATATACTGTTACTTATAATGTACCAAGGACTGATTCCCCATTTAAAGTTCTGGCCCTCTTTTCTGAAAACTACTGTGTAGCATCCTGCCGTGCCGCCACTGCTGCGCTTTCTAAAACTTATTTCCTATTTTTAACCAATTTTGCTACTATGTGTATCATAATTTCTTTGTGTGTTTTTCGTTAATGATAAACTGATGTACGTGGTTCATTGTTATGGACTTATGGTAAAAATTACTGTTAAATATTTCTCCTACGCAAATTGTGCCACCCCCGTTAACCCCCATAGGGGTTGATTTTCAAAAAACGCTTAGATATGTATCTCATAATTTGTATTGCAGAGCATTATTTCAGTTTCACGCAAAATATTTCAATAGAATTAAATTTCCCATACAAACTTAGCCACCCCCTTTAACCCCCAATGGGGGTGAATTTCGAAAAACCCTGAAATACGTGTTTCAGCATTTGTACTAAAAAGCATTAATTCAAAGTTTCATGCAAAAATGTGCAATAAAAATATTTTTCTCATACAAACTTTGCCACCCCTTTTAACCCTTTTAGGGGTTGAATTTCCAAAAAATAATATGCCTATTTCCTTCTCATGAATGCTAACTATCTACATACCAAATTTCAGCAAAATCGGTTGGGTGGTTTAGGCGTGAAAAGGTAACAGACAGACAGACAGACAGACAGAGTTACTTTCGCATTTATAATATTAGTATGGATATTGACATTAGTAGCCCAGTGGTAGCACACTCGCTTGGATATCCGAGTGATGTGGGCTCAAATTCGGGTCTCGCACCACTGATATTTTCATGTGCGAAACATTTCTAACTTGATTACCACTTGTCTTACGGTGAAGGAAAACATCGTGAGGAAACCTGCATGTCTGAGAGAACCTAGCAAGTATTACGAAAGACATGTGGAGTCCGCCAACTCGCTGTAGACTAGCGTGATGGACTATGTCCTGATCCTCCTCGTATTAAAGGGAGTCCCGTGCCCAGCAGAGGGACGTTAAAAAGGGCTAAATACAATCTATAGGAGATGATGAACTGACATGAGCGGAACACTTGATCAAGATCACTAGACCGTGCAGTACCGCTTTCTCTGAATGCCGGGCTTAGTATGGTTTTTAAAACAATATCCACAATTTTCAGTTCATTTTAGAGAGTTAGCCATCTTTATGGTCCTAATCATAATATACTCTTTCTTATCAATATTTGAAGATTGAACTTGATTTTTCGTATACATATACATATAACTTATCTCTTGTTATACTCGTAGGTAATTTAGTTAAGCCTAGTGCTAGGCACAATCCTACATTTAATTCAAGGATTAGCAGGTTTTTCAAAATTTGTCTAGATTCTCTCAGACAAAAGGTTTTCATTACGCAATCGGTAATCACGACGAAAATTATATTTACATAATATCAGCAGTGCGAGAGCCGCATGGTTTTCCAATCAATCGTTCGTCGTTCAATTGTTACTGAAACCATTTATAAGAACTGGATTTTTTAAGAACGTGAATTAAAGTTGAAAATTTTATTATATTTAATTCAAATAAAGAATCAATATTAAAGAGACTATTCACTATTCTATTACATGTTAACCCAAGAATAATATAAACTATATGTTAACTAAGACATGTAAAGAACCAAGGAGCTACCATAACTTTTTGAATAATGCTACATAATACAGACATAATATAAATACATTATTTTTGTACTACAATCTCTAAAGTAATTTTAAACTTCTGTAACTAACGTACTATGTGAACTACATGAAAGCGTAAGGCAATAAATCCTTTCCGATAAAACTTCGCATTGTCACGTATAAGGTTTTTATTTCGCTTAGTAAAAAAAGGTCGAAGTGCTTTCTATCGCCTATGACGTATATCGTAAGTCCATGGTACAAAATGGAAATCTTCCTTGACTGATGTTTTATGTTTAAAAGCACGAAAATATGTTATTTTAAATTGATATAATGTGACTGAAACTTTTATTATGCAAGAATATTATAATATTAGTCGCGCGACGCTATATAGAATACTAATTTATTGTAGAGGTATTCAACAGAATGCAAGGTTATCAATTAATCGCCGCATTTGATTAAATCCATGTTTCATCATCCATGTTTCTAGTTTTTAATGACCACGAAATAAATAAAGAAGTATGTATGTATTGTTTTAATTATATATTCAATTATTTATAGAAATATATAACAATGAATACTTTTTATTCTGTGAAATGGGACTTTAACGAAATATCAGGCGGTCATATCACTAAAAGATATATTTTCTAGCAACCTTGAGGTGGAGGATAATTGTGTGGCAAAAAACCTGTATTCGTGACTATTTCTATATATCTTTGGAGGATTATCTTTTTCAATCAATGGTAGTTTATATTAATCATATTTAACGAAACGTTTCGCTCAGTTTGTAGTAATCCTTCTTGCTGTGCCAGAGGTTGCGGGTTCGAGTTTCGCTTAGGGCATTCATTTGTGTGATGAGCACATATTTTCGTATTCCACACATGAGTGCTTATAGTTATAATACGTACGTATTGAAAATTATATGTGTGTATTGATCAACTATCTGCTATCCACAAGCAGCTTCCAGTAGCCAGTAGCTTACCATGGAACTAGTTGGTGCTGTATGTTAATGTCCATTATAAATCATATTATTGGTCTTTGTTCCTTCAAACCTAAAAATGAATGCTGCTAAGTGCTAGGGCTTTACGTTATTGTACATTACGTTTTACTGCTAGTGCATTACTTTACCATTCGCGAACATCTGGCCCGCGGCTGTCTGACAAAAAGATATAATATGTAGTTACTATATCTTTAAAGCAAAAACAAACCTTAGCATATTGCCTAAGTAAATACGCACCTAGGAGCATGTATTTATCAGCAAGTACCCAAACTTGCTTGTTTATTCAGTTATTTCATATTTAACGCCGGGGCTTGTTCTTCTGACATTCATATGAAAATGTAATTGTTTTCAACTTGATTAACATCTATACATATAAATTTAATTGAAGTGTCTGTTTTTAGTTTCAAATCAACAGCTTTTCACTAAATTCATATGAAAGTACATACTGTACTTACATTAAAAATGAATTTTTAAAATTTTTGGTTATCTGTCTGTTTGTTCCCGTTAATCTCTGAAACGGCTGGACCGATTTTGACGGAACTTTTGCTCGTAGGTAGCTAATGTTATAAGGAGTAACTTAGGTTACTTAATTTCATAAGAAAATTATAAAAACCGTTTAATTTGCTTAAACTTACGCCCAACGAAGCGGGCTGGGTTTGCTAGTTTCTTAATATATGAAAAGAAAATACGTTTTTCAAACTTAATATGTATGAGAGCCAGTGATGGATTAAGACTACTTGATGCCCTAAGCAATCCACGCCAGTGGGCCCCCCTATCCGTATGTAAACTAGAATCGGTCTTTAAACCTTCTTTCTTTTCGGTCTTTTTTTTTTGTAAAATAAGATGATAAGATGTAACGTACCTTATGCCCGGGCCACACTAACGGGAAATGCCGTTAATTATCGCGATGCTGGACGTTTACTGTAGGTGTAGCCACGACTTAACGCGTTAATTTGACAACGGCATTCACATTGCCGTTTGACGTTTGGCGATAGCTCGAGTGGCGGTACCAAAGAGATTAACGCGAGAATTAACACGTTGGAGCGGCCACACTACGGTCTACTATTAACGCAATAATTAATGCAATAATTATCGCGATGACAATCATTGGCGTTTCCCGTTAGTGTGGCCCGGGCATTAGAAGTAGATTAGGTGCGATAACAATAAAAACCAAACCCATGCCGCGAAGGAGAAAGCTGATCTACTGGACTCTCTCTCTTCGCGTCCAACTCGACTCTGGATGACCAAGGAAACTCAAATCCCTCCGATCGTGTTGAAGACATGTGCTCCGGAGTTGGCACCAGTCTTGACGCGTCTTTTCCGGTACTACTATTTATTAGGCGTAGTCCCGAAATCCTGGATGGCCGCTTTAGTGCACCCGATTCCAAAAAAAAGGCAATCGCTCAGATCCGTCCAATTACAGGCCAATAGCCATTACCTCATTGTTGTCCAAGATAATAGAGTCCATTATCAACAGCTCCTGCGGTACCTAGAGGAGCACCGGCTGATCAGTGACCGCCAGTACGGCTTTCGTCGAGGTCGCTCAGCTGGTGATTTTCTAGTTTACCTGACACATAGATGGGCAGAAGCAGTTGAGACCAAAGGGAAGGCTCTTGCAGCCAGTCTGGACATAGCGAAAGCCTTTGATCGGGTATGGCACAATGGAATGATCAATTGGAAGGTAAGGCCAAACTGGCCTCAAAGAAGCTTGGTGTGCTCAGTAAGGCGAGACAGTACTTCACGTCGGGTCAGCGTCTTAATCTCAATAAGGCGGAAATTCTGCCCCACATGGAGTACTTTTCTCATCTCTGGGCGGGAGCTCCCCAGTACCAGCTACTTCTATTTGACCGCATTCAACGTAGGGCGGCTCGACTTATTGACGATCAAGCTCGATCGGCTTGATCCTTTAGCTCTGTGTAGAGATGTTGGACCACTGCATCTTCTACCGCATTTATTGTGATTGTCTACCGGGAGTGTTCTGAGGAATTGTTCGGACTGATCCCGGCCCATCCACACCACCTCGATGTCCAGCGTTCTACAATAGTGCGATTTCTAAGGCATTTTCTGCCCCGCACAACAAATCTGTGGAACCAGCTGTAGCCGGCGGTCTTTCCGAACCGTTCCAACCTGGCAACCTTCAAGAAGAGAGCGTATTCTTTTTGGAAAGGCAACGCATTTGCAAGCCCTGTGGTGTTGCAGATGTCCATGGGCGGCGGTGATCACTTTCCATCAGGTTTGCCGTTTGCCCCCTTTGTCCCATAAAAAAAAGAAAAAAGAAAACAAAAATGCTTTCACCCGGGTATCGAGCCCGAGACTCTACTAATAATTCATGCAATAAGACCACTACACCACACTAACGTTGCTCGAAGTGTTTAAAATAGCGATATACTTAAACTCAAAAAAATATTATTATTAAAATAAAAAATCTGACTACTTAAAATTAATGAACTGGAAAGGAAAAAACAAAATACTTTCTTAGATTTACGCGAATATTCGACATTATAAATGAAACTACCTTTTCGGATTTTGTCGCGGATTTATTTTGATTTTTAGTTCCCGACGTTTCGAATGCTTTACAGCAATCATGGTCACGGGAGAGACTAAAAATCTAAATAAATCCGCGACAAAATCCGAAAAGGTAGTTTCATTTATAAGGAAAAAAACAAGTTAAAATAGTAAGTTACTTTACATTACACGCAGTCGGAGGCAATGGTTGTTTGTATCTTTGGTCAACAAAAGACACTTTTTTTGGTGTGGTTTTTGGTGACGTAAGAGTGAGACGTGATACCCTAAAGACGGATTTTTTGTGCTTCTTCTGGTGCCCCCTTAGACGTGATGCCCTAGGCAATTGCTTAATTTGATTAAGGGTTAATCCGTCACTGATGAGAGCGTACACTATTTTTGAAAAGCGTAGTTCACCAGTCTTCATTATGATTAAATGGTGAATTATAGCCTCATCCCTCTCGCTTTGAATTGATCGAATAGGTTTATGTTCAGAAGTGTAACGTAAAAAAAGGTCGGAACTATTATAATGTAAGTTGTAAGAAGTTGGCAAAAAAAATGTTACTTTAAATTGATGACGAATTAAGATGAAAGGCAAGGAGTTAATTTATAGTTAGTAGAGCTCCGCTAAGTACGAATTTTGCGACTGCAGCGTCACAACAAGGCTGAGACGCTAGCAATAATTTATTATGTTAATCTGTATCTATCTTTATCTATAATATCTCCTACCCTAATTTTAAATAAAGCACTATCCTAAACAAAATGGTATATGGTTATTTATTTTAATTTGCGTACAACCCTGATGCTTGAGGTTGAGCAGTTGTGTTGGTAAATTCTGAACATAAAAGAATTGCGCTCTTGTGAGCGTAGTTGTAAGGTGTGATTTCGAATGTACCAGGTGCGTTAGAAATGTTGTAGGTTATTAAAACGGCGGCTTTCTTCGAGATCAAAGGAGTGCACTTTCTATTATATTATATATTCTGTGATAATACATACATACAAAATATTTGCAAATATCTATGAAATATTGAAAATGAACCATGAACCTATATTCAGATATTGTACTGATAATGTATTATGTAATACTATACCTAAACCAGCTACTAAAACTGTGAAAAGTAAACAATTTTTGTAATTACTTATTTCGTTTTTAGTAATCAAAGAAAAAAAATTAGGTATAATGATTGATGGAACTTCATTACGTACAAAGGATTTTTCCATTTATCTTTTTTCATTTTTTGATGAAGGTTTAAAGACATTTTAAAAATTCTTCTATCTAATATATGTAAAAATGCTGAAAAATGCGTGAAAAAGATGAAGTAAATGTTCTTAAGGAATATTTACCAAAATCAATAATAGCACGTGAAGTTAATTACCACATAACCTAATACTATAATTACTATTATTGTAGATAATTTTTTCTTAGATATTACTAAGAAAAATTAATTGTAATTAATTAAAAAATTATTACTTGCTTATGTAATAAAATTGAAACTAAGACGAATTTGTACATTAAATATCTTTTGGAAAATATTATTGAAATGGTCATTATTATCGACACAAAGAAGATTTTTAGAATTTTTGTGTTTGTGTGTCTGTGACCAAATTACGAGAAAACACCAGGACAGATTTTGCTATAACTTGGTATGATGATTGTTACTTATTCAGATTAACATATAGTATACTAGCGACTCACCCTCGCTCCTCTTGAAGTCACCCCTTCTCAAAGATGCGATATTTTCCTGCAATAAAAAGGATCTTGTATCCAGTTTTTTTCTAGTGATGCATTCCCAGACAGACAAAGATTATAACTATTACAGATTTTCTTTTCTGGTTGATTTTTTACACCTTGTGTCCGAAAAACCCAAATATCTTACGGAACCCTATTTTTTTCCAAAATAAAATATAGTCTATGTTACTCGTGGATAATGTAGCTTTCGAATGGTGAAAGAATTTTTAAAATCGGTCCAGTAGTTTTTGAGCCTATTCATTACAAACAAACAAACAAACAAACAAACAAACAAACAAACAAACAAACAAACAAACAAACAAACAAACAAAGTTTTCCTCTTTATAATATTAGTGTAGACATTTTACTGCGGGAAAACGTCTTAATTCTGAAAAATCTATGGTCACCGATAAAATGTATGTATGTGGAAATGAAAACTTTAAAAATGAGTTCTCCGTCACTTACTATGTTGTCCCAAAAAGGTCGTTCCGTCCCTTTCTAAAAACTTAATTTATTAATACCCTATAATAAATCTCGTGCTATCCCATACAGCTCACGTACCTACGTTGAGATACGAGTACCTACGTCCTATGTCAAACAGCTTCCTGTACGTGTATAGAATTTATCATTTCAGTTTCAATACAACAGGATAAAAAGACTGACATAATATTTATAAGTTTACTTTTTTATTATGTGAAAGATGTGTGAAAGCTTTTTTAAAATCTAATCTATTATAAATGAAACTGCCTTTTCGGATTTTGTCGCGGATTTATTTTGATTTTTAGTTCCCGTCGTTTCGAATGCTTTACAGCAATCATGGTCACGGGTCTCTCCCGTAGGAAAAGGTTTCATTTATAATGTCGAATATTCGCGTAAATCTAAGAAAGTATTATATAATCTTATGTATATATGTCTCAAGTACAGTGCAGTCTAAAACTCTACATGTTATACGAGTAATTGCTTAAGGCTTGCAGCAAATATGATAAATTTAAAGTTATTACATAAGCTTAAAACACTTAAAAATTGCCACTTCACTAAATTATTTCCAAGTTTTTCATAATTTTGGTACAAGACTCAGCCAAATCTATAATTCCAAAATATTTTCTTATGACCCATGAGCTTTTTAAAATGCTTTTGAAATTCTTCGAAGGAAAATCTTTTCAGGTATTTGAGCTTTAAAGCTTAAAGATATAAATTAATATTTCAACTTTGTATCTATTAATGTGATACTTTGATAATTTCGAAGCGAGTGTAAGTCTAAGGCATTAGTTATATAAAGTGTAGGTATTATTATCTAGAAAAGATCGGACTTCCATGAATAAGGTGTCTGTCGAAAATGTTATATTAATATGTACATTGTACATTATCATACCTATAATACAGATATATTTGGATACGAGAACATCTGGCGCAGGCTAGCAAGTAGATAAAAATATATACGAAACAAAAAATATGCCCTTTAAAGTAGGTTATTTTAGTTAGGAGGTGATAGAAAGATTATTTTTAAAGGAAAATCAAAACAGTATCTGACCGAGCATTTCTAAAAATATAGCCCTAGTTGTCTCATAATACATTTTCAACCGACTTCCAAAAGGAGGAGGTTATCAATTCGTCTGTATTTTTTTTTTATGTTTGTTAGCTCATAACTTTGAACTGGGTGAACCGATTTTGATGATTCTTTTTCTATTTGAAAGGTAGTGCTTCCCATGTGGTCCCATTTTAATATTTTCCAGTTCTGACAATGGCATCCATGAGAAAACCATAAAAGTCTTAAATTTGCATTAAGTATTTGCGCGACAAATGAATGAATAACTCAATATCACGCAAACCGATTTCGATGATTCTTTTTTTAATGGAAAGGATATACTTCAAGGGTAGTTTGACGAGAGTTTGGTAAGGTTCTGATGATGGGATCCATGACGAAGTATCGGAACTCTTCAATTCTTAGGAGCAAAGTAACGATGCTAGGCCGAATCTTTTATAGGCTATATGGATATTTGAGTCACGTACCGTAACTGATGATGGAAGGTACAACTCCTCAACGGTTAGCAGTTTAAAGAAAATTCTTTCAATATAATACGCAATTATGGACCGATAGTTGTATACTTTCAGGCTATTAGGTTTACCTCATAATAGAAGGTAAATTTTTATAGTCATTAACACAATACGTATCTACTTTCCGCTAAAAATTTAAAAATAAATTATTTTTAACAAAAAAACAAAAACCGACTTCCAAACTTAATAAATCTAAACTAAAAAGTAGAAAATAATACTGTTAAGGACTTTGTTAATTTTGAAGTCGGTGCCAGCTTAAGCAAAATAACCCTAAATAGATACATATTCGATTAGTCTATCAATTTGTAAGCACAATCAAAATAAATACCTGGCTGGCACCGACTCCAAAATTAACAAAGTCCTTAAAAGTATTATTTTCTACTTTTTAGTTTAGATTTATTAAGTTTGGAAGTCGGTTTTTGTTTTTTTGTTAAAAATAATTTATTTATAAAATAAACGTTTAAAAACATTACTAAATATCACCATTTTTTATTGTACAGCACAGAATGCGAAACGATGCGATACAGTACAGCCATTTAATGCGAAACGATGCGAACATCGTGATTTTATTTATCTTGAAGTAAATCCAAAGCAATATGTAAAATATCCGTTTCCGTATTTATCAGCAATCGCAGCCGGTCAACTGCTGTGAATTTATCTCCTTACTTATATACCCAGATTGTGATGCATTTAAGAGTACTTAAATGTAACATGATCATGAATATGTGATTATATATCAAGTATTAATATATTATATTATTAAAATGAGCTTTATAAAAAAGGAAAAAATATATTTGTGCTACCTTTTCATGTCGAAATTGATGAAAAGTCTTCAATAAAATTAGGCAATGAAATAAATACACATACAATAATGGATAGAGGGTACTTTTTAACAATCTTGTTTATCAGGATACTAGCAAATTCATACTTTATTCATTCATATTTTTTAAACTTTTGCATTATGTCCTACTAACGACTTGAACTAGTTTTGTTTTGACTTAACAGCACATGAATTAGTTATTTCTAGTTTGCGAACATCTTGTGCAGACCATGTGGTATACCAAGAACGTAACATAAACTTTATCTATGCGGTAATGCACTTGGATCTGTTGCTGCATAAATTAGGGACGAACCAATAAACACGTATGCATTTATAATAGCAGTAACGATTTGAAGAGGTCGAGAGAACTTTATATGGATTTCTTACATAACTCTAGTTTCTAAGCCAAGTATTAGTATTTCCAAGGCCGTACAGTATTATGATGAACATATTAAATTAAATATTTTATGTTTATTTAGTGACTTAACTTCACTCATGTTCGTCTCTAGGTACTTTTAGTTTTCTATAACAAACAAACAGACGGACAAAAAAGTTAAAAATTGTGTTTTTCATAGAAGTATCACATTTAATTACACGGTATGCATTAATAATATGTTGACGGTACAAACAAACATTTAAACTTTATTTATCTGTATATATAACTCATTTGACCCATACAAGACCGTTCCTATATGAACCGGGATTTTCAAAGCAGGGTTTCCCTTTTTACATTGCAAGGCGTGAGAACGGAGGAACGTTTAAAGATATAACATCTTAACTATTTCAGTAACTGAGCCGTTCGGTTTTTATCTTTGATGTGGTGTAAAATAATAATTAAAGTCCATAAAACGGTATACTGTGATATAATTTTACGATATTTTTATAGCAACGCAACAAAATTGCCTCAGTATAAAAGTTCAATATCTGTTTTATGGTTATAAGTATTTCGTGAAGCTTTAAATGTTTCAAAAAGTAGAATTTAAACGAAAACACGATAAAAATAAAATAAATTTCATTTCTTTTTAAAATCATCAGTAATATTTTGTTTTAAGAAATTATAATATTAAGTTCGTATATCATTATCATAATAGGTATATACATATTGAGTCATTAGTATATCGTTTTTTATTGTGTTTTAAAATAAATAATTGTACCTAATTTTATTTAGGTATTTATTTTATTAAAATTAAAATAAAATTTAATTTACTTTTAGTTAAACCACCTTCAAAAAAGGGAATATTTAGTAGGAAATCTGTAACGTATCAGGGCAATTTGCTCGCATTATATAAATATTTGTATTGTTACGAGAAAATGTATGCATTTAGAAGGATGTTAAGATGATTAGCAATAATTATTGCAATTAAAAACATTGCGATAACAAACGCATACATTGATTAACTATTATATTATTTTAATTATCGATTGTCTGTCTGTAGAAATAACGATTTAAGTGATTTAATCTAGTAAACTCAATGTTCTTTTAAGACTCTATTTTAATATATTTAGAATCTTAGAATATTATTATTCTAAGTTTAGAACAATATATATATTTATAAAATCCAGTGAAATAGTTCTAAATTAGGAAAATTGTAAGGATCGCTAAAAACGAAACTATTATTTAGCTTCGACAACGCGCCAGCGGTCGTGGGTTCGAGTCCCGCTAGAATATTCATTTGTTGAGCACAAATGTTTGTACTCCAGTCTGTGTATATATATATATATTTAAAAGTTATATTATGTGCAGTATATCAACTGTCTGGTATCCGTAGCACAAGCCTCCCCGAACTAGATGGTGCTGTGTGTTATAATGTTCCAACATATTTACTATCATTTTGCACATCGTGACATTGAAACGTTAAGTAAGGCTCAGTGACATCATATGAACATGATTTATAACCCGGATTTCCTAGCCTATTTTTTATACCATACGGAATCTTTACCCCAAGAGAAGTCATCCATCACAGGCTCTAACAGATGTAGAGCTTTTTAAAAACAAGTTATTTTAAGCAAAATTAATCGTTTAAAATACGTCTCAAATAATTGAAAGATAAGATACAGCTTTTAAAAATAAACAAAATTGTAACTGGGTATTTAATTTGGGCGTATTTGCTTTTTTATTTACATTATATATGGAAAGTGCAAGTACTTATTTTATCGCTAATTATTGTAAGCATCATCATTCTCATTATTTTCAACCTTTCCTATGGACGCTACTGAGATCCATCTTTGTCAAATTGAAAATTTAAAAGACATACACGAATAGAATTTAGTTATCTATATAAAACTGTCAGTAACCAAAAAAATATATAATAATAACGTCCATCCAA
Source organism: Boloria euphrosyne (assembly GCA_951802675.2). Lineage (NCBI taxonomy): Eukaryota > Metazoa > Arthropoda > Insecta > Lepidoptera > Nymphalidae > Boloria > Boloria euphrosyne. Next base: position 9,830,514 of record OX637877.1, read on the forward strand.
ACCTTTTAAAAATATCGGTTATCAAACAAAAGAAAAAATTATTTGCTTTACCTTTACTTATTTCTGTATAAATAATTTAGAGCGAATAATTCTTAGTAAGAATTTCCCAAAATAAATAAAGCCCCTAAGGATATTACTTTATTACAGTAATCTTGTCGAAAATTGAATTTTGATGCGTACAACTTAATATTCAAGGATTTTCAGCACTTACGTAACAATTTTAAACAAAATTAGTTTCGTGGCTATGCATAATATAATATTTTTAAAATATCTTGAATCAAAACACCGACAGTTAACTATGTGTTCTTGCTACTACCGCAAATAAAATAAAAAAAAAACATTTTACAAACGTTGTGAGTTGTAACTTTTAGCTCAAATAGGTAACTATATTTTACTTATTGGTTAAGCTTATTTTTAAAATATAGGTATTGTGAGAAATTTAATTAATATTGTAATTGCGAATGTTTGGATGAATGAATGTAAATATCAATAACGGCAGAACGGTCGAACTGATTTCAAAGAGGCCCGAGATAAGTTATAGTCTGAAATAGTATATATAGATTACTTTTTACCCCATAAAATGTACGGGTCCCATAGGATAAATTAGTTTATGTTTTTCACTAAGGACAAAATCGAGCGAAACGAGGGATAGTCCTTAGAATTTAAAATTTCAATACAGAAGGAGATAAGCTACTTCATTTTCTAAAGAATTTTGTTATTTAAGGAGCACCTTTATTAATCTCGATTTTTAAAATTACTTTATTGCTTTTGGCGTTTTTATTCTAACAGAGAGGAAGAATGATTTGTTTAATTTCTTTTTTTTACCTTAATTGTATCGGATTCTTGAAATATTTTTATAGTGAAAATTTCTTCATTTAAACGAAAAAGAACGATATATTTTTGACGACACGTTTGGCTCAGTCTGTAGTGACCCTATATACTGCGCCAGCGGTCGTGAGTTCAAATCCCGCTGGGGGCATTCATTTGTTGAGCATGGATGTTTGTACTCCAACCATGGGTGTTTATATTTATAATATGCATATATTTACAGTTATATCTGTGTAGTGTATTAACTATCTGGTATCCGTAACGCAAGCCTCGTAGCTTACCACGGGACTAGATGGCGCTGTGTGTAATAATGTCCCAACATATTTATGAAAACCAATGAAAACGTGTAGGAAAAAGGTAAATATCTTGTTTTATAGTAGTAATCATAATTACCGATGACTGGAATCCAATTATGAAATTCAATAAAAAACATTCACCGTTAAGCAATACACAAAGAACTAAATAATAATCGTTCTTTGTAATAACAAGGCAATAAAATGTATGTAGGTAGTATTGTCTAAGTATGCATATAGTTATTAGATACTTGTTTTATGAATAAGATAATTTTGTATGTCAATTTTATTACTCTCTTGTAATTTTCTTTTAATTTGATCTCTGAAACGGCTGGACCGATTTTGTCGGGACTTTCACTTGCAGATAGCTAATGTTATAAGTAGTAACTTAGGCTACTTTTATTTTATTAGAAAATTATAAAAACCATTTAATTTATTCAATTCAATTAAATTCTCTTATTAATGGCTTCAAGCGTGCCAGTTGAGCACAGATTACTTGACACGAAGGAGATTGGTCGGTAACATAGAGTCAATAAGTAAATTTAAATTATAATTGTATAAGGGAAGTAAATCCTTACTAAGCCTAGAACAAAAGACAGCACACTAGTATTTACACAGAGACCTTAATTAGAATAAATAAATAAATAAATGTTAGTAAATGTTAGTTATATTATAAAAAATGTTAGTTTATAATTTAATTCTATTAATCTTAATATATTTACATAAAAATTTACACAAAGGACTAAACACAAACATCAACAAACAGTTAACATGAATGGGACGGGGAACTTTTATCGGAAGGACATCATACATAGGATGGAGGAGTTTAGGACAGCTAAAAAGAGTATGGGATGGACTACCTTCGTCAAAGCCACATTCACACAGTGAATGGTCCCTGACCCTGATCTTAGCTAGCATTTAATTTATATCAAATTACGCCCAGCAAAGCTAGTATTGACTATGACTTTGACACTTTGAAATATAGAAGAAATAGAAGTAGTTTTATTTTCTAGTAAAAATAGAAAAAAAATCTTGAAAATACGTCAAAAAGACAATAATATATTCAATCTGTAAATAATGATTGATAGAAATACAAATGAGTAGATAAAATTATAACTAATAGATAAATCTATTATATTTTTTTCTTTTATCACTACTTAATTTTTGATGTCCTTCCAATAATACAATTTTCCATTAGAAACCAGTTTAATATGTCTCGCGTCAAAATAGAGGCGATACGCTTGAGTCCATTATATAATAACTGACAAGATAACATCCCACAATAACCGTGAAAAATTCAATCTGTAGATGTTTTATACCCGCTGTTGTTTTACTTTCGCTTCAATAGCTTTTAGCTTTTGTTCCTACATTTTAATAGTATATTATACAGTTAGTAGTAGTTCGTTTGGTAAACGATTTGAATGTTATAAGTTATAAAAATCGTTGAATAAATGAATGCCTATGGAAATAAAACTAACTTTTTAACCCGGCTCGCTTCACTGGGTGAAAGTTAAAATAAATTAAACGGTTTTTATCATTTATTTTCTGATAAATTAAAAGTAGCCTAAGTTAGTCCTTATAACATTAGCTATATGCGAGTGAATAATGAATATCCCGTCAAAATCGGTCCAGCCGTTTCAGAGAGCACCCGGAACAAACAGATAGACAGACAGACAGAGAGAGAGAGAGAGAGAGAGAGAAAGAGAAATATTTTCATAATTGATTTATTGATGTGAGTACCGTATGTACTTTCAAATGCATTTAGTGACAAGCTGTTAAATTAAAATTAAAAACAGACACTTCAATTTTATTTATATGTGCTAACGTATTGATGTTGCTGTATTACAATTCGTCATAAAGTCCAACGCTACTAGCGTCTCGTGAATTTACACGGTTTCCTTATAATATTTTTAAAAATATAAATGTATACTCGGAAAACTCGTGAAGTCAGTCCCGCGCCCGATCTTTTACTGAGCGTATTGAATTATTGTCATACTACCTAAAATGACATTATGATGCGCGTTTCTATAAAGAATAACTACCGTTTACCTACGTCAGTCCCCATTATGACCGTATGAGATATAATTAAAAAAAAAATAAAAAAATAATTTTAAACATTGAATACGATTTTTGTATTAGACAAAATAGTAATAAAGTACTTAACAAAAGTACTGCAAATAATGGAAAAAACAAACAAAACAGGTATTAAAAAATCTTTAGGAAAATGTGATATGGTACTGAAAGTAATAATACACATTCATATAATTAAGTCTAGACGTAGATATTATTATGTATTCAGCCCATCCACATGTCTTTTCAAAACTTGTTAGGTTCTGTTACCCATGCAGGTTTGCTTATGATATTTTACTTCACCGTAAGATAAGTTCGAAATACTTTGCACCTGAAAATTTGAGTTGCAAGACCCGGAATTAAACCCGAATTTGGTTTCCCAAGCGAACGCGTTACCATTTGGCTACAACTGTCTTCACTCTTTTTACCTAGATATATTTTATATTATGATAAAGCTAAAGGGCTAAATGGCCTCGATTCCTTTCTCCTCCTTATTCTTATATAATATTCAATACAACGTCTATTAAAAAGTATTTATGGCTCAGCTTGTTAAAACTTTACTGAGAAACACGACTAGCGTATAAAATCTTAGGAGAATAAAATAATATAAACTGTGTTATAAAGAGTAAAAAGATATATAAAAAGTTAAATGCTAAGTAAAAGCGAAAAGGTACGATCTGAACTTCACTTTTTCTGTCACAATACCTCATTAAAAAGGTAACAAGTTTATAATAACTCCAAGATTATGCCAATCTATTGGCTTAAAACTCAATATTAAATTTGTTCAAAAAAGTTTGTTTGTTTGAACTCGCTCATCTCAGGCACTATTTCACCGATTTGAATATTAGTTTTTGCATTAGATATACTATTTATAAGGAAGGCTGGCTCAAAGTATAAAATAATGCTACTACCGAAGAGAGCGGAACAGTTATCAATTATCATAAACTAGCGGTGCCCGCGGCTTCGCTCGCGCTAAGAGTGAATAAAATAAACATTTTTGCTTATATACTGTTACTTATTTTGTACCAAGGACTGATTCCCCATTTAAAGTTCTGGCCCTCTTAATTTGTATTGCAGAGCATTATTTCAGTGTCACGCAAAATATTTCAATAGAATTAAATTTCCCATACAAACTTAGCCACCCCCTTTAACCCCCAATGGGGGTGAATTTCGAAAAACCTTGAAATACGTGTTTCATGTACTAAAAAGCATTAATTCAAAGTTTCATGCAAAAATGTGCAATAAAAATATTTTTCTCATACAAACTTTGCCACCCCTTTTAACCCTTTTAGGGGTTGAATTTCCAAAAAATAATATGCCTATTTCCTTCTCATGAATGCAAACTATCTACATACCAAATTTCAGCAAAATCGGTTGGGTGGTTTAGGCGTGAAAAGGTAACAGACAGACAGACAGACAGACAGAAAGACAGAGTTACTTTCGCATTTATAATATAGTATGGAAGTATGGAAGTATGGATATTAAAAAATGCTAAATCGATGGTAAAATATATGCCGTGACTGGCAATATTCTGTGTTTCGTTGTAAAAGAGCGTTTATTTAGCATCTCTGGAATTTTAAACAAATTGAGAAAAGTCAAAGGCTATGTTACATCACCTTATGAGTGTTAGAAGCAGAATAATTATGCATAAATAAATAATATAAGCCTCCGCCTACATCGTGAGTGCGCTGACATATTTTGTAGAGTACCTACCTGTTAAAATTATAATAAAACTAAAAGATACATAACACTAGATGTACATTGTACATTACATATATTTTTGTCAAATATATTCGTAACTTATTATATAAAAACATTTTTGTATCTGTTTTGAGAAGTAATTTACAAAACTCATGCGCAATGACGCAATGTTCAGAGAAAGTGTAGTGGCATAGTGGAAAGCTGTCGTTGGACTCGCGTTCAACTACCATTCATTAATCAATAGAAAGTTTTATGGTATCGACATATTCAATTTAATTAATCACGACATGTGTATGTAGGATTGATACGAATAGCTCTATCTCGTTCTGTTTTTAGTTTTTTTTACTTTAGTTTATTTATTAGTTTTTGCATTTGCATTAAGTAATTTTATACAATATATAAGTTAATTTTGTAGCAATGTGCCTTTTATTATTATAGACTACACTATCTTATGTTGCATAATAAAAAAAATATGAAATAATATCACATTTTCGTTACTTTAAGCACATATTGATATAATAATTAAGACATTAAAAGGTGTACTTACATTGAATTATTTATTGTAATCCAAAAACACAAATATTTAAAACACAATCACATTATCATTGAATACAGAATAGTGTAACAAAGACTGCGAGTTATAGAAAATTAGAAGGTAATAAAAATTAACGTGCACTAGTATAACTTTAGACAGTAAAGTACTTGACGGAAGGCTTTGGAAATCAAGAAAAAAAAACAAAATGGCGACCAACAGCGCACGCGCACCGGATCTCGCGACTGACTGTTCACTTAAAACATGACAATGTCATCAAACCCCACTACCAATACAAGTGTATAAAGCAAACTCAACTTTAATAGAGAGGTATAATGTTAAAATTTCTACAGCTAAGTCCGACTCGCATGAAGAATTAGCAGGTTGATGTTGTATTGGGGAAAACACAAGTTCGGTTTGTGTGGTAACTACGAGTAGTATTTAATTTTCTCTTACTTTGACTTTGGTACAGCTTACCAGTGTTTTTGCAGTTTATTCATATTGTTTGTTGGTGGAAATATTACTTGAAATGTCATATGTGTAAATATATAGTACTACCTACTGAGTCATTATTTTTTTATAATTTTAGAAATAAAGGTATTTTTATATGAAATTTTTCACATTAAAATAAATAATTATTAAAATGTAACATTTTGCCAGAATGAGAGCATATGGTTCGCACTATCAAAAAGTTATCAGATTTCAGGTAGAGCTTCAAACTCTACACGCCTTAACTTCACAAACTACACCTTAGCTCCAGCTTAAAATATGTGGCTTGGCTGTTTAAGCTAAAATTATGAGAAAGTACTTCTTTAAGGCTTAAATATCATTTTTTATACAAATAAACTAAAAATAGTAATACTATTCAAAATACATTTATTAAAATATATAATAACTTAAATTTATTATTATTAACATTAAACATAAGAAACATTCTAAAGAAGACAAATCACGCATTGAACTATACAAATGTAGCGATTCGAAATATTGCTTTACATCCTTTGGGGATAAAAGCTATCAGTTGGTATCTGAAGCTTATAGAACTATTGTAACAACGCGTGAATAACTTTACGTGAATGTATAACGACTTTTTTAAATTTGACAATTTGGCTTTTCTTCTTACTGGATTTGCCGATTATGGAAGGAAGGCATTAAAATATTATAGAAAACTGTTTAGCGTTTTTTGCATAAAAATGTAACAGACCGACAGACAGAGTTACTTACATGTTTAAAATATTTATATAGTTAATATATACTGTCTCGATGGTCTAGAACTAGTATGTAGGATCGCAGATCCAGAGGTCATAGTCTCAAGTCCCAGGTCGGGTCAAGTTTCTGGTTTTTGTTGGTTTTGTTCTGGTATCTAAATTACTGAGTATCTTCTAAAATCTCTCTAAAATCTTAACATTTTATCAATTGTAACTCGAACTTGGGATGATGGCGGTAATACATCCGAATTTTGAGAACACGTAAAACCTTTGGTCCTTCTCACTTTAAACGCCTTTACAAAAATAAGGTTTCGCATTTACTCGTATTTTATCATGTAAGTAATTTTCTTTCCATTTCGCTTACATTGGCGTATTATTTTACGAAACATACGTCCGTAAACGACATTTTTGCTTAAATTAAAAGAAAATATTATTTTTCCACATAAAATATATTCTACAATACATTTGTGTTATAAGTAAGTAATGGTCTGTGACAATCCTCTTCCTTCCTTTTATATCAGTTCCTTTTTAGGAACAATTCGGTTCTGATTGTTGCATTGTTATAACAAGTTATGTATTATTGTGCTTATGCAATAAAATATTGTGTATATTTTAGATTCTCAGAATAATAAATTTCATTGATAGTATCATATTTAATAAAATGGATACCGGACTTACTACTACTGCTACTATGTCTTTCAAGGGGAATAGAGTTAATACGTAAAATTACTTAACAATATTTTATTGTTTTTCCTATTTATGTCATGTTCTTACAATTATGTTTAAATTTCACTGGTGCATACTTAAAAATCTCCATTTTCTATAAAAAAGCAAAAAGTTTAAATGCAAAATGCAAAATCGCGCTATTAATTTTAACTTTGACATTTATTTTGGTTGTCTTCTTCTTCAGAGGTATATACAATATACATATTATAATTTTTAGTCTGAATTAAGAAGTTATAAAAGTCCGAATGTATGATATTTTTATTTTATATTTTGTAACAATTTGTTAGATAAATAATCACTAGTAGCAAAAAATAAACTTAACGCAAACTATAAATCATTTCTTGTATCAAAATATCGAATATGTTAGAAATAATATATTCTGAAATAATTTCAACATAAGTGATTCATTTAATTAAATGTATTCAAAGCATTTTCTTAGCAAAATATTATAAAATAAATTTATAATATGTATTCAAACATCTATCTGTTCTATATTATATCGGCACTTGTTACTTCAATACGCCTCGAGTTCATAAAAATTTGTAAATAATACGCGATCAAATGCCATGACGATCACGCTACCGTTAGTCAGCGTCCAGAACGTGCGTATGAAAGCTAAGCACCAACTTACTAAAATGTAAGATTTCTACAATAAAACTCGATTTTATTACTTTACTATAGCCTATATCGATTAAAAAATTAAAATATGAACGAATTTTTCTAATAATTTTTACTCGCTCGATATCGAATCGATAGCGAATACCGATACTGTTCAAGTTATGGTAAAGGAACTGATTGACGTTGAATAGTAGAGTCGAGACAGCTCATAACGAATGCTTGGATCAAAGTAGATACGCTAGGTCTAGACTTATTCACAATTCTAAGTTAATAATCTATTATATTATTCCTAACATAGCAGTTGTTTAAGATTAGTACTTTCTCATTCATATTGTATGAATGAAAAATTTTGTAACTGGAATTTTGTTTTACCGTTCATACAATAAATATTTCATGTGAATTATTATATATGGAACAGATTTACAGAATTCCTCAAATAAGCTAAGTAGAATCCCGAACGTAAGAGATTAACAAAAAAACTTACTAACATTCTAGTTCTTATACGTATTAGGCATATTTCGGCAGAGAAAATAAAGCTGGAAATGCAGTGTTCTTAATATTAAAGTATAACTTGCTTTAAAAATATAAAATTCGATATCGAGACCAAATTTTTAATTATTGAGAATTCTCGTCAGTCTATCTGTCTGTGACTGCATCGCGAACAATAACTGGACAGATTTTGATGGGTAGGATCATCATCATCATCAGCCCTTTTTAACGTCCCACTGCTGGGCACGGGCCTCCCTCAGTACGAGGGGGATCAGGCCATAGTCCACCAACAACATATAGGGTACTTTTTCAACATATAGGGTACTTTTTCAACTTATTTTTTGTGAAAAAGAACTTTGGTTGTTGGTTCAAAAGAAATAAACAATATTACTTGTTCAAATTGTTCTCGAAAATTCGGAATACTTTTCTAAATTCGGAAGCCTTTCTGTTTCATTGTAACGTATTTGCACCTGTCCTTTAGTTAGGAATTCATTACAAGCAGCTTCTATTCCTATACTTAGTCGCATTCTCAAGAGAGTCTGTGCTGAATAATTTTGCCCACATGAACATTATTTCACTACGCGTACATCATTTGAATGCTAACTACCACATCTCTTTATACTATGACCGAAATTTCTAAATTTCTACGTACAGTCAGTTTCTTGATATTGATATCTTAATAGTGTCTTTTTATTATAATGTTTTTTTTTAATATTTTAAATGGCCAATCTAAAACAGTGAATAATTTATGACTAGTGAGTCTTGTCAGCTATCTTAGATCACGTATTATTTTGTGCGAGAATAAAATGTAGGAAGTGATATTGATTCAGAACACAGGGTTCTGTTTGCCTATAAAAGCAGTACTAAACACAAACGAATACGTCAAATATGGTCTTAAGAAAATATGTTCATAATATTTAAAATCGTCTCTACAATTATAGTGTACTAACTGTAGCTTTTTATTTTTTGAGCAGAATCCAAATTAAGTAGCCTGACTTACTTCTTATAATATTAGCTAACTGTTATTGGAAGGCTCATAAAAATATTATTTTTTTCTTACAAGCATCTTATAAAATTCCATATGCATTTAATAAAAAGCTTATATTTTCAAATTACAAACACTTAAATTTTATTTATTTGTAAGATTAACAATTACTAAGTATAATTTAAAAACCACTTCATAAGTCAAACCATCCGTTAGAGTGAAGAAAGTTGATCAACATCTTATCTAAAGTCACGAAGTCGTGAGTTATTATTTGTTTCAAAAAGAGAAATTCGACGCAGATAACATTATTTTTTATTAGATTTACAATAAGAATTGCAAGTGTTTGGTTATTATATTAAGTATATTTTTGTTTTGTCATAAATTATTTGCAAAGTACAAAGTTTGTTGTGTTTACACAGCAATTTTCTTTGAATCATAAACTCAATATAAGATTAAAAAAACATTTTATGCGAGATATAAACGAAATAATCGGCCAACTTTTGTTACTTGAATCAAACTTTGTTTACGCCCACATAAGTTCATATTTGTTCTATTCAGATTACTTTTGTTGTAACTGATACAAATCGATAGTCCTTAACGTTCTTATGTGAAATAATAAATAAGTAAAGCAATAAACATTAATTGGTTATCAGTGTACATAATCTTGATCTATACTTACACATTAATAACATAATATTATGTAATTTGATGACACTTTTGTAGTGACGGATTCGAGTTCCGGTGGGAGCATTCATTAGTTGAGCACAAACTGTGCTTCAGTCATGCGTTTATATTTTTAACATTATGTATTTATTTAATAATATTCATGTATAGTATCAACTCTCTGGTATCGGTAACAGAAGCCTCATAACTTACCACGGAACTAGATGGCGCTGTGTATAATAAATAATAACATCCCAGCCTTTTTTATTATTCTTGTGCATAAAAGTACACGATACACGATACCCACGATCGATCCGATCCGATCGAATTGCGATGCTATCAAACATCGCAATTTTATCCACTGGGCTAATCTGAAGATTGTCTGAAAATTTAATTCGCTAGAACCAGTTTGAATAATACGGAGCTCCTATTGAGCACATATCGATTTTTATATATTACTAGCAACTTACTTTCGCTTCACTCGGGTTTGTCCTTAGGTACGTTTTATCTGTCAGTGATCCCCATACAAATAAACAGATCGGTTTTTTATGACTTCCAAATGTTTTTTTTAGTTTTCGCTATTTTTTAAACTTAAAACTAAATACACTTGCAACAAATAAAAAAGAATTCATCCATCCAAAATTCGCATAAATATGATATTTATGGGATATGGGACTTAAGTATGAGTGGTTTTTTTTTTGTTAGGGATATAGATAATTGTTTAATAATTATTTTTTATTAATCGCATCTCTTCCTCTTATTTTCTAGAGGCGAGTCATATTATCTTTTGAGTGCACTTGAATTCGTTGGCTATTCGGCTATTGCTATAGGATATACGTAGGTATATTACTACTTTTCAGTTGTTACCTTGAATCGCAAGTTTCCAAATATATAAATTGTGACAAAAAATATTTTTATAATTCATCTATAAAGATTAATTATTTCAATGGACACAAGCAAACAGACAAATTAAATTTTATACAGCATGTCTTTTATTGATTATGCTAAACACATTGATACTGGGTCTTGCGACATATTGAAATGTTCTTGTATCTAATACGGATAATTTGAATTCTCAGTGCTTGAAAGGATTTATGGAAGCTTTAGACTAAAATGGATCACTGTACAAAGCGGGCTTATTTATCTACTGTAACTAGTTTATCTGGGTATCTAGTGTAACCTATATCTGAAACTGAAAAGGCTTTCAAGGAATATGTTTTAAACATTATAAGAAATTGTTGTTAATTGAGAAAAAGAAACTCGGATAAAATTGTCTCAAAAATTTGCTTACTGAATGTAGGTTTTTTTATATAATGTAGACCGTATACGCATGTGTATCGAAGAAGTAGTCGTAATAAAATGTGATAAATGAAAAAATTATTCCAGCATTTTATTTTTATAAAGAAATTTACAGCTTGTCAGATAAGCTCTCGCAAATAAAATAAAGCGTGATATCAAAAATAAATTTATATAATATGCACGACGTAGGTATATTTTGTTTGCTTAAGCGTACTAATCTCTAAATTACTAAATTTACTAGAGAATATTTGATTTAAATTCGCATTTAGGGTAGAAATCATATATAGAAGGTGTTTAACATTATCAATATTCGCATTCAATGAATTAGAAATAGCCCATACAATAGTTGGAAATCCATTGTATTATTTTAATATTATGTTACATATAACGTGGGAGTAACAGTTTCCATAACTTTTAACAAATACAATATCAGTTATAATTAAGTCGGGCCATATTTGCTTTTCAATTGTTAGATTGATTGAATCGAAAGCATAATTTGATTTACTAATTCTGAACAATTTGTTAGTAACCCTCAAATGACGCATGATATATTCAACGTATCTGTGATATTATTATTAAGTGACCAACTGGAAAGGGAAACTTAAGATAAATTTAAGTTATTGAGAATCACATTAAATTAATATTGAATCTAAATATTATGCAAAAAATAACATCGAAGGAAAATAACCAACAACAGATTTTCATATATAATCTATAATATATTATAATAATTTCGTATCACGGAGCTTGTTATCGAACTTCTCCGAAACGGCTTGACCGTTTTTTGTTTTTTTTGTATATATACGGTAGTTTGAAAATAGGTGATAAGGGTGGCCATCTCCAGATGTTTTATTTTTTTTCATGATTTCTACCACCAATCCCTATTTTAAATAGTGATTAGAACGCGAGCAGAGCCGCGGGAATCGCTAGTTGATTATATTACATTAATTACTCGGTATGCGGAAGTTAGCGAGTTCGAATACCCCACCTCGAATACCATCCACTATATTATGTAGTTCCGGTCTAGTTAACACAAAGAATTTCACAGAGTATCATCCTGTCAAAATGTATGACAAATAAATAATTAAGGTAAACAAATTAACATATTACTTATCTATTATTTTTTTAAGATTTCAATGCAAATCTTCAAAAGCAAATGAAAATGTTGCCAGACAAATAATAGCACTAGGCTTAAAATACATATATTTGATTTACTATGTAAATAAAGTTATATTCGGGGATAAGTAGAGTCGATTTGTTAGTTTTTTTAACTCTACATAAAATTGTGTGGAAGCATCTAACAATTCGCTATAATAACTTTGCTGATTTCACTTTTCCCCTCTCTATCATTTGACTAGTGTTAAAGAAGGAGAAACGATGGTCAGTCAATGGAACGAAGACAGTGTGGGATTTAAAACCCCATCATTACAGTTCAATGACCGTAGCTTTATAGACATAAGGACATAATTTAAACGATTTAATACTTATTTTCGTCAAATACAATGTTCGTTGAATGACGTACTATTGAATAAAAAGCTTGATGCTGAAGTTAATATTTTTGATATTTTAGTATGAGGTAAAGTTGTTAGGATCTTCAGACTGCTAGTTTTATAGGGGGAAACTCTGTACACTATTTTTAAAGTCACATTTCCAATCAAAATGCAAAACGAACAGCAGCTTTTCTAATTGCTAAAGTCCTTTTGTATGTACATTATGAATATTTATCTTAGAGTTAGAGAATATTTAACGTAGTTGGCTATGATATACTTTAAATTTGGAAATTACCGACAAAAGAATAAGATACACTGGACTAAGGAAATTGTAAAGAATAAATTTTGTTTTAACACACAAATAAACTAGGCTCGGGAATTTACTCAAAATTATACGATAAAATCTACAATAGAACTAGAAGAATGGGGAAATCAAAGTATGAAGAATCCCGTGCTACAGTACAGTAGGTAGGCACTAAAATACAAGTACAAAACATAACTGTTTTTAGTTAAAATAATTTCACTATAAATATACGTAATCATAATTTTCTCTAACAATTTCAAAATCAAACCCGGATTCTCCTTTAAAAAATATTACGTCAATGCATTTCATCCATAGACGGATGTTGGCGAGTGACCCGACTAGAATGTTTCAAATAAAAACAAACACCTATTGCTTACTAGGAATAAAGTTTACATTCCGAATAATAAATTACGATTTGACAGAAGAGTTTAATAGAAAATGTCACTACGAACTTACAAATTAAGGTTCATTTTGCATTGATAGAGTTATGGAAAGTAAATGTTACGTGAGCGATGCTCTAAACAGCCTAAAGAGCGTTTGCTAAACATAAATACTAAACTTAACACAAGAGTCTGTGTGGTTTCCACCTTATTGATATGGACGGCATGATTCCTGGAACATAACAGGTTTTGCTCAAATATATTGAAATTAAAAGCGTATGCAATGGAATTGCAAATTTATAAGAAGTTTTTTTTAGGAACATAGCCTATTAATACTTGATTTATAAATGTAAGTAATTTATACAAAAAATTATGTTGTTTAAAACTCAAAATAAAAATTTTACCATAGGAATAGGCAATATACCAAAAATATCTACAATATAATGTTATTCATGTATTACTCCAGCGACTCCACCTCGATCCGCTTGGCAACATCCCTAGATTTAGCGCGAGCGATGTCGTGGGTACCGAATAGCGAAAACGTATACAAACGTAACGTAAACGTATACAAAAACTTGAATTATATACTAAAATTTATCTCAGCAATCACTCTATCTATTGGTGAAAACAGCATAAAAATCGGTGCAGTAGTTTTTGAGTTTATCGTGAACAGACAGACGTGGCGGAGGACTTTGTTTTATAATATGTAGTGATATACGATGTACATCTGTCAATGTGACCTAAAATATGTATAAGAGATTGATAAATCAACATAGTATCCGGGTTACCCTAGCAGTCCACAGCAACGACCTTGCCCGATTTATATAAACGATCTATTACTACATCCTTCTTTTTCTTCGCTTAGATATTCCAGTCAAAGGTTTTTGATACGGTTTTCAACAAACGGAGCGATAGCCGAGTAAGGTTTGCGTTTATCATTAATAATTATTACGTTGCGTCCAACCATTTTTGATGAATTTAAGAAGATATCTCTGAATGTAATATGTAATAAATATTAGATACATACACAATAATGTAAGTGACAGTAAGGAGTTGAGTATCCTGTACAAGTAAGGTGACCTTGCAGTATCAGGTCTGGGTAACCATACTATGGTAGTGCTGGTTTATTTTGAGCCGATGAGTTCCACATAACCACCTGGTGGTATGCGTAGATGCATGTCCCAAACTTTAAAAAACGTATAGGAAGCTAACTTTGGAATCGATTAGATCTGTAGAAGTTGCTACTAGCTTATAACCTTTTATCGTTTAGAAAAGAGCCTGCAGTCTGCAAATAGCTGATCGAATTTTCTTTATTTATAGCAAAGAATACTCTCGATTTAGTTATGCTGTAAAAAAAAATTAAAATTGGTGCATCCACTAGGCCGCTACTCCTATTTTTGATTCTAATAAAATAGCTGAGCATAGTGTGTTTGTGTAAAACAATTGTTTTTTTGACATGACTAACGTTGACTAAACCTTTATAGGTCAAAACAATATCCTAGAAAAACTTAAAAAGGTCTACACAACATTCCGCCATAGGTTGTATCTATCTCCTCAAGTACAATCGCAATAAATATTTTTATTTATTTTTAAAGTACTTTATTTTACTAATATAATAAATATGTAGGAACATTATTACAACAGCGCTATCCAAGTTCCGTGGTAGGCTACGAGGCTTGTGTTTCGGATACCAGATAGTTGATATACTACACATATTATATAAATTTTAATTACATACATATTGCCATATGCGTATTATATAACACCCATGGCTTGAGAACAAGCATTCGTGCTTAACAAATGAATGTCCCGGGACTCGAAACCGCGACCGTAGGCAGAATGTAGGGTCATTACAATCTGATCCAAACGTGTCGTCAAAGTTAGTATAGAAAAGGTATACGTAAGTCGCTAGTTGTAAATAAATAGTAATACAAACAGAAGCTATAAATATAGACACAGACGTCAACCTTTTTCTGTTTTATTACTAAAGTATAAAGATCTAGTTCATTTTTACTATCGTATAGTATTTTTATAATATATCAATTTTATATTTCATTACAATTTGTAGGACATTGTAGGTACGAGACATATTTATTAACTTCCTAGCAATTCCCGCGGCTCCGCCCGTGTTCTCCCGGTTAATCCCGGTGGTAAAAGGCTGAAAATTTAGGGTTATAATATTTTTTTTGGTGCCAAATAATAAAAAAATAAAAAAAAAATGTGTATGAAAATAAATATCTGGAGAGGGCTACCCTTATCACATAGGGAAACAAAACATAGCCTACGACCTATTCTCAGACCTACAACTATACAAATATAAACAAAAAACAAAAATTAAAAATCGGTCAAGCCGTTTCGGAGGAGTTCTATAACAAACACTGTGACACGAGATTTTTAAATACATTAGATTTAGCTTAGCCCATTTTCTTCGGAAGTAGAGAATATAGTGTTTAGAAATATATTTGAACCGACCGTGATTTAACACGCAAACATCGTATGTTAAATAATAGTTAATACGCCATCAAAATAAATATAAAAAAATCTTGTTTTCACTTAAAAATCATTCAATGAACTCCGATATTTATAGTCAGTTTAGAGCAAATATCTACTGTGGCTTAAACTTCAGGATATCAAAACTATAGGTACAATATATTATACTTTTATAATAAAGAAAATAAAATTCAACATATTTATAAGTTATAGAAAAGATAAAGAGACTTAAGTAAGAATACTAAGTTCATTTACGACAGCAAAGTACGTCAGAGGAAAGTGTGAGAGAAATCTTAATTAAATAATCAACGAGGGGATAATGTCCGTAATGGGCTTCTAGATGTCCTTTTAGTTTACAACAAAATTTTATAACTCAAATTTACGGTAAATTAACGTAGAATTAGAAGGTTTGAGAAGGTTTGAGAATATGTTAATGAGTCATTCATTATGAGAATCTTCTTAATTCCTTGTTAGTTTTATTTTTATATACTCTATAACACATCTCACAAACTATTACAGCTGAAAAAAGGTAGAAGCATTACGCATAAATACGTAAATTAAAGTTTAAACTCATATTTTAATGGAATGTAACGGTTTGTGGTTTCAACAGAAGTAACAGAGTTTTTGTCACTTATAACGACGCGCGTGTAGAATATCAATATCTTTTTATTGTGTAAGTTACATAATGAGTTTTATTTCAATCATCGTGCAGCTTCGACTGGTAATACTCGAGTAGTAGGTATGCAAAAACGGTCAGTATGCTTGTAAAACCCGGATTTTGTATTTAAAAGCACCTAAATCTTTTGTGGACCACAGTATTTACGTTTGTAATAAATATTTTAGATTTACCTTTGCACCATTTTTTAAGCAAAATGATATATAATATTTAACATTTAAGTCTGTTCAAGTATTCGTATATATATTATGTCATCGATGAAAATTAATGAAATTAATCTATACAATAAAATTACAGTGTCTATTCTTAATTTCAAATAAACAGCTTTTCACTAAATTCATATGAAAGTATATACGGTAATAACAACAAAAAACATTTTTTTTAATTTTTATCTGTCTGTCTATCTGTCTGTCTGTTTGTTCCGGGTAGTCTCTGAAACGGCTGGACCGATTTTGACGGACTTTCACTGGCAGATAGCTAATGATGTAGGGAGTAACTTAGGCTGCATTTTAACCGACTTCAAAAAAGGGGGAAGTTATATTTTAGAAATTTTATTTATTTTAACTAGCGGAACCCATGGCGTCGCTGACGTTAAACCATACATAATATCTTTTCGACAATAAGAAAAAAATATTCTTTGAAATTTCTCTCGTACTTACACTCGTACTTCTAATATTTTTATTGTATTTAGTGAGTGTGGTACCGAGGACGAGTTAACTTCGTCGACCAGCGTTGGTCCATTGTAGCTCAACTACTAATTAGTCCTTAATGTATGTTATGATTTTTAGTATGTTAAAGTAATCTAGTATATTTTTTACATAATATATGATTTTAATGAATCATAATATACAGTATAATTATGCCAATCAGCTTGTAAGTCAATTCTTTGTTGGTGACTTCAAAGCGTGTCAGTTGAGCACTTCGCCAATGTCACGTAGTATGGGAAAGACATGAAAGAGTAGGTAAAATGAGCTAATTAAAACCTATTTAAAAATAACAGTCTTTTTTTAATTAAGCCCATGCATTAAAAAAAATAAACAATGTATAAAAATCCCACAGACAATTTTTTTTTAATTTAACTTTTAAGTTGCACTATCTGTTATGTATAGGTACATTATATGTATAGGTATAGGAAAGTAGAACAGTTCTTTATCCTACACCTGTAGGTGAATGTACTAAGTTAAAATAATTTATTACCCTTTAATTTCTGTCGAACAAGTTTATTGAAGTGAAAGTATCTACAGTTGAAGAATATGTAAAGTCATGGCGATATAAATTGACACCTTGTTATTATAACCTTAAAACGCACGTGAGCTAGACGAGCTATGATGTATGAGTAAATTGAAAATTATTTTTTTATATTTTTTTCCGTAAGTTTGACTGACATTTTAAATAAAATCATCTATTAGGATTTTTTCGCGGATAATTTTTTGATTTACTTACTTTAAAGCTACATGCAAGCGAGCATTCAAATCAATTAATTAACTTGACCGATTTGAATATTTTCAATAAGATAGATATTTTAATGTAATTTATTATGTGGAGGCGATATTATTGAGTAGAATTTAGTGCTTGTTACAAGTGAATTCTTTATTCCTTTCACTCTCAGAGACCAAGGCAATTTTGATATGACAGGTGAAAGAACAGATACAGGCACAATGACTTCGACTGCTCTCTTAATCCTAAGGATATAATTATGTACTACTACTAGTTACTACTACCACTGAAACTAACTACTGAAAATTCCTTAACAGGTAAAGTAAGATAGGTTGTATCTAGGACCTGTAGATCTACAGCCGCATAATATGTTATCCACAATACCAATGTAGTTTTATGAACTTATTATTCCATTCAATTTAATCAAAGTTAATGACTCTAAATATCAGTTGAATACAGATAACTTTGCCAATAAAGAAACGAAAGATTCGTTGGAAAGGTTGGTCGGTACTTTAATTGTTTTGATATCAAAGTTAGAAAGAAATATGTATTGAAGTGGTGTTGGGTTAGATTTATTTTTAATATCAGAATGGATCTTAAATTACAACTAGACCGGATAATAAAGCGGATAATAAATAAAGCGGATAAAACCTCCTATATGAACAGTACAGGACTATTAGAAGAAACTTATTAATAGTTAAAGTATATGAAAAATATCAGCTCACAAATAATCAACACCATTTCGTTTTCAACAACGTTTCAACAACGTTTTCCATTGTTGTGTCCATGGTTAAACAAAATGATCAAATTTCGCAACTAAAGCATCCACCAATTATGAATAACCACAAATTAGTAACAAAATTTAAAGCTTTATACTGTAAATACTTCTCTCATTAAATATTCAAATTACAGTAATTATCAAAATACAGCCGCCCTCGTTTCGCTTAAGATGGATTATATTAATATCTTATGGACGGTACTATACCTATATAAAAGATGTGATTTTTTACGAACATAAACTATTTTTGTGCCAAAAAAAGCATTTTTCTGTTTCCAACGTCTTCTTATTACTTGTCTTACGATGAACAAAACATCGTGAGAGAGCCTGAGAGAACGTAGCAAGTTTTTGGAAGACAACGTGGACTATGGCCCGATTTTTATCGTATTAAATGAAAGAGGCCCGTGCCCAGTAGTGGAACTTTAAAAAAAAGCGGCGAGTACAGATCTTATTTCAATTATTATTAACAGTTTTAAAGGTTTATCAAGATGTTTATTTTGTTAATTAATAAACGTTTTTGTTTCAAATTTTTGGGTAAAATTTGGCGCAAGACTATTATATGTGGGATAATTTTTGAAGTCCTGAGTCCCAGACTACTGACCAATAATGGCACTGTCAAAAACGAAATAATTATTTTTCGCGGGCGAAGTCCAAAACAGTGACTTGTACACGTTTGCTTTGGTTTAATGAAAAACCATTAAACTTTGCGCATTGGTGTAAAAGCAGATAGTGATGAACACGCGCGTCGTCCCTTAACATTCAAGACCCAAATTACGCTATAATAGGTCAAGTCGATTTTATTTGCAATACGTAGAAATATAAAGATTTTTCGTTTCGTTTTACTTAAGCTTAATACTTTCTTAGGTTAACGCGCTATTCGACGTTATAAATGAAACTATCTTTTCAGATTTTGTCGCGGATGTATTTTGTATTTTATTACTAAATTATATTATACGAAGTGACTGATTTGTGTATTTTAAAAACACTAATTAAACAAAAAATAATATGCTTTCGTTCAAATTGAATGTTAAGCCTATTTATATAAAGTAAGCTTAAGTAAATTTAACTATCTATTCGGAAATTGTCCCCGGTGAGATTCTCCCGTAACCATGATTGCTGTATAAGCATTCGAAACGTCGAGAATCTAAAATGAAATTAAATTCACAAAAATATCTTCAGATGATTTATCAAAGGACATTCATACTTCAATTCCTTCAATTTACTTTTCTACCTGTTTAAGATTCTCGTAAATGTATACTCTGATTAGAAATTATTAAAATTATTGGTTTTTACAACCAATCATATTCTAAGTTATAACGCCTGAAAGAATATTTGTTCCATAATTTTCAGCTATTTTTCTTAATAACTTTTTATTTCCCATTTTACGATAAAAAGTAATAGAATCAAGTTGTAAACAATTTCATTTTACTAATTTTTTTGTAGGTTTGCTAATTTACGAGATACAGCGCGAAAATCATTTGCACCCTTTTTCCAATATGGCGGCTGGGGGACAAGGGTTGCGACCCCATAAACTTCAACTCATATTACGCAACAAAAAAAAATTAAATTACGTCCTTTAAAAATCGCACTCTAAGGCCTAAAAAAAGAAACATTTCAATGGACTAAGTGTTGACCATTTTAATATATTTAATTTAATTTTTGTTTTTGATTTTGATTTACTGTTCTGGGCGACTACAATTCGATTTTATATCAATCAAGCATAACATCTTATTTACGTTCGTAAATATTTATTTTGTATAACTTTTACCCCTTAATTTTTGTTCAACGCCAAAGATTACTAACTGACATTCTACTTCATCCAAAGTCATGAGTTTCTTCATGTCCTCGATTTAATAAAACTTGCAATCAAACGAGCAGTTATAAGCGACTTAAGAAGACATTTTAAATGACGGAGTCCATGAGAAATGACTGCATAATTTACGAGCTAATCAGTGACGTTAGCAAGAGTGGGAACGTGCTAAGCTTTACAATCTCGAAATACATCAGTACTTATATAGCTTTATGCATATTTATTACTGATATCCGTTGCTTTACCGGCTTATTTTGATTACAAATTTTAAAAATAAGTTAGACAGTAATATTATGGGACAAACGTGTTGCATGTTTGTCTCTATGTATTTGCTAAGTTTCATTTAAACCATCGCTTTGCTATATCTACGGAAACTTTAATGTTTATATGTTAGGAGCCAGTATGCTGTTGGTTGTCTTACGGTGAAGGAAATCTGCATATCTTACAAAAACCTAGCAAAATTTCGAAAGACATGTGAAGTCCGCCAACACGCACTAGGCCAGCGCGGTGGACTATAGCCTGATCCCCCTCGTACTGAGGGAAGCCCGTGCCCATCAGTGTGACGTTAAAAAAGGACTGAAAACAAATGCTATTGGCTTGTCCATAAAACATTACTACAAAAATATTAGAAAAATCGATATTAAGGCTTACAAAAACCGGTATAAGGAAAATATTCCTGCGCTATGGATGAATTCTACACAACGAATTATTTGTAAGTTCATTAAATGAATATTTTCCAAAACCTTTGATTAATTCAAGTTTATAGTTAGCCACATTATCTAAAGCAGTTGATAATATGGCGCCGATAGTTTGCTTATCTTCATAGATGTTATTTCAATTTAAACCAAATAATGTTGTCATTAGTGAGAGTCGTTTTAACTGGTATATTTAAGTACAATAATTGACGAGGTATAATATTTTTAGTAGCAGTTATACGTTAAAGCCTTCCGTATACGTCAGTTAAATTTTGTCATTACGTACCTATTGTTAAAATGAACTTTACTAAAGCGTGCTATGGTTTATACTATAAGTTATTTTTGTAAGTATTGGTTGTGTTTGATTAACCTTGAGATCTTCGTAGAAACAAAACAAGTTATTTTACCCTTCTATTTGCCACCGACCTTCGCCACATGTTGAACTACAGATTATAGGAAATAAATAGAAGAGTATTGTGTATGGATGCATATCTTTGATTTTTTTCTATATCTATTTCCATTCATTATTTCGTTACGAGTTATTTATAAATTTTTAAACATTTTATTTAACCTATTTTTTTAACTAGCGACTCACCTACGCTTCGCTCGGGTTCGTTCTTAGGGGCTCAGTGTCAAATTTTAAGTTTGTAATACAAAATCCGTCCCGTAATTAAATTAAATTTCTAAAATTATAGTAGCCTAAGTTACTCCTTATAATATAAGCTATCTGCGAGTGAAAGTCTAGTCAAAATCTGTCCAGCTGTTTTAGAGATAAGCCGGAACAAACAGACAGACAGACAAAAGTTTTAAAAAGTGTTTTTTTTTTGTTAGTAACGTATATACTTTCATAATATGCATTTAGTGAAAAGCTGTAAGTTAATTTTTAAACTTTTGACAATTAGATGATAAGAACAGTTTATTGCAAATTTTAATGTGTCAGAGAGAGACAAAGCATTTTCAAGAAAGGATTCGAAATTACTAGAAACGTTTTGAATTTTCGATACTCGAAAATTCTATATTAACGCATATGCGGCCGGCAGTATGTCGATAGATCAGTTGATATTCGAAGTGAGTGAAGACTAACTGCCAGTTCAAAATAGTATGAAAGTAACTACCAGTCATCGGTAGATAGAGTTATTGAAACTGGCAGTAAGAAGATATATACGAAATAGTAGAAAAGTGAAGAAGAGTTGGTTGAAGTTTTGGTGAAGGAGTATGTGTAAAAACTGCTCGTGTCAGTAAATAGCTTGTAAAGTGTTCAGTGAAAAAAAAAACATCCTTAGTGCAAGAACGCTTATAATTTCCGATTCCGAACCCATAGTACGTACCAATATATATTTTTTTTAAACATAAGTAATTAATTTATCAAATAGGTAGGTATATAATATATTATATTGTACGTTATTTCTCATCGTTTCTTCATTTAACTTTTAAGACTTTCATTTTATTTAAATTGAATAGATATTTCTAAGACTTTTTTTAATGACTTAAAGAATTATTAGTACCTACATAGTAACTTAACCAATGCCATCATAAATTTTAAATCGAACGAAACATTATTATTTCATAACATATTATAAAGTTTAAACTGTCAATTGCTATAGCTTAATGCTTAAATGCATTCCTAATTATATATGATATTGCAAAAATATGTAATATAAATCGCTTGAAACAAATAAAAATGTTAAATCAAAAGGATTCAAAACAAAAACCAAAACACACAAAATATATTCAAATCACTTAAAATTATACTGAATATTGAATGCTAAGTAATAATTAAAACTAGACTACCGTGATCAATTCACGTTATTAGTCATTATATCGGATGCTATTCAGATAAGTCATCATTAGCAGTAAATAAGATGCTTACATGCAACTATAGGCTATAACCTAAACTACTACAGACGAAAATCACGTGCGCACATCAATACCATATTAGTTTACAAACTAAATAAGTACGGAAATTTAACCCACCGTTGCAATTCTTAAGCACAACACAGTACTAATGTAATATAAGCACAATCACAGAAAACGAATTTTATCACTTTCACTTCGATGCTGTGTCGATTTTATAAAATTAAATCGTTAAAACCGCGTACAATACATGCCAGCTCGCGTCAAACTGCGCGAGAGCCTCTCCCCACTTAGCACCAACTTGTTTCGCACATTCGCTTTCCTTAATACAAAGCGTTAAGGTTCAATGAATTGCTCATTTTATAGAACTATATATAAAAATATAATAATATCGTATATTTTTTTGTATTTTTTTCAAATGCTTAACGGTTTTGAAATGAATTGTTTAACCTTGCATGCTCTCAGTAGAGTCTTAATTTTTTAATACAATCTATAAATTTGATCATATCGATAGCTTGATTTCATAAAATAGTCATAATAGCCTAAAGCCTTTTGTACAGTAATTTCTGTATAAGCCCGAAAACATAAGCTGGGCGCAAAGGGGAAATTTAATGAATTTATAATACGTAGTACATAATATAATAAATGATCTTAAGCTTATACTGACTCTGTAAATAAGATAGAATTCTAGCCAAGTCGAATTTGCAGATTCAACGATTATTGAAATAGTAATTCAGTGGCGGACTCTACAGTTCTTTAAAATTGTTGTCTGCCGTCCTTCTTCCTTCTTTTACTACTGTACAGATTTTCATGTCTGCAATTATGATAGCTAGTTAATCGGATCTACAGATATGATACTTTTAATACATGGAAAATATCTAATTTTTAAAGAAGCTATACTAATCGTTGAAACGTATGTTCGTAGTGACGATCTCTAGAGAAGCGGAGGTGTGCCGTTGATAATATACCATAAGGTAGTTGATTAAATATCTTTTTAAAAAAATTTAAGTTTTCTCTGAAATATTATCTTTTCTCTCAATAAGTATAACTCACATAATATTATTATGAATGTTTGACTCAGATGAAACTAATAAATAAATATGTTGATACATATTAACATAAAGCACCCTGTAATGTCCTGATAAGCTACGAGGCTGGTGTTATAAATACCAGGTAGTTGATTCACTGCATACATTATATTGCCCCCAGTGAGACTCGAACCCGCAACCGCTGGTTCAGCAAGTTGTGTACACTACAAAGTGAGCTAAACTTATCGTCAAACTTATATTTCTTCACTATTTCTTGTAATTTAAGATATATCTTTTTTGCGATTAAAAGTAAAAGTTAAAATATCAATTAGTCTGTAAATTAAATACAGATCTATTAATTAAAGCTTTCGTAAGCCGGAGTTGTTTAAAGATTATTATTTATTGTACGCCAAGTAGATAATTATATATTATTTAAAGAATTTTGTCTAGAGGACGTCTTTTTGGTCTCAAAAGCCTATGTTATGTCTAAACGAAATAATTGAACTAGTGTGATATGTACCTATAGATTTTTTTAACTTTTTACGTTCTTCTATCAATCATGTTGATTTGGTTTCTACTTTTCACTGAATCTGTTGAAAATGAAATGCAATTATCATTTATATTATTATATACATAGATATCATATTATGGTGCAGCAGTGTTGCATAAAAGCGGTCAAAAATACCGACATTTGTAAAAAAACTTAGTAAATATTAAATTATTATTAGTCAATATTAATAAATATTAATAAACAAATATTAACAAACAACAAATATAAATAAACTACAAGCTTCGAATAAAAATAGCTACATTATAAAAAATGAATTTAATAACAAAATAAACGTGAAACACAATCATAATAGGTAATTCCATACTACAGACTAAAGTTCTCGTTAATTTATGATTTCTGTAACCGCATTATATTTAACTGGTTTAATGACTCAATTAGGTCAAGGTACCAACACAACATCATTATTAATTCAAGTCTTTAGTTATTATTACCTTATAAGCGAATAATCCTCGTTCCGCTCGACTTACCATCATTCCTTGGTGTCTTATGTGATATTGTGTGAAATTATAGTAGCGTACGAGTTATTTATGTATGGAAGGCGTAACATGGCTTCGTCTCCTTCTCTCCTCTCTCCTCCTCTACTCTCTCCACCTCTCCTCTCTCCTCTTCCTAACCCATAGTCCATAGTCTTGGTGATTTGAACAAGATTTTGAAAAAAAAAATACTTAAAAATTCTCACCATCATAAAATTTTGTCGTTATCGAGTTTAGGTCTTCGTGCCAGGAGGCTTCTTGTATAATTACATACCTTTTTAACATCCCACTGTGAGGCACAGGACTCGCTTCAATGAGAGGATATGGACCACAGTCCACCACACGGCGCTGGCCAAGTGCGGGCATGTCCTTCGTAAACTTGCTAGCTTTCCTCAGACGTGAACCTTTAAAATATCAGAGGTACGAGACCCGGATTTAAACCCGCTTCACTCGCTTAGACTAAACTCGTTACTACTAGGCTTTCACTGCCCCTTATGGGGGCTAATTGTTTAAATCGAAATTTCCAGAATATAAGCGATGAAACCGAAAATGCACCGAACACTCACAGCTGGTAATCTTTCTATGTCGTCGAGATCGCATGCCGTCAGTATTGCGCAAGTGTTATGACGAGGTAAAGCTGTTTGCAATCATAGGTATAAAAAATATTATGGTACTATAATAACGGTAAGATAAGAACTTTATAATGTTTTAACCGGCATTGATTAACTTACTTCATAGTCCTTTTTTATAGTGTTTTGATTAATTTATTTTTTCGAAGTAAGTGGATTGATATATTATTTTTGTTAATTATTAAAACAAACTTGACCTATTTTACTAATACTAGGAGTATAGTATAAAGAAACGTCTATTCTATTTATTTCTATGTGTGAAATAGTAATGAGCTGGAACTTCATTTCGCAACTAAAAGCTGAAATACGTAATGATGTTTGGTTTTCTACACTAATTGTAGCACTTAGCGGAAGCCACCACAGCACCTGCAATTTCATTAACATGCGAAAATTACGTTTTAACGCTCAACATGTACAAACATAATCTCGCTTCTGCTAAAATAAGCAAAACATTTTGATCGTTTTAAACTATAAATATCAGGAAATATGAAAATACACGCTTTACATCACGCTCGAATAAAAATCAGGTAAATTGATTATATAGAGATATTTGCTATGATATTTTATGCAGGAGTTTGTTTGAAAATATTATTAAGCAAACAACTTTTTATGTGGAATTGTAGGAGAAGGAACGATCCGTATTTTCGCACTTATAACATATAATATAGTGATATAATGATATACCCTCGTTTCACTAGGATTTATCATTCCTTAGGTGCATGGGTACAGAATTTATTATATTTCAAAAAACTATTAGAAATAGCTTTTTATTTATTTTTTTATTAGTTATTCCTATGTACAACGCATTTACCGTTGAGTACGAGAATTTTTGGAAGCATGAAGGCTGACCATAATTTTAACACTCATTTGTATCGCTCTCGTACTCGTACTATGAGTCTAAATATAATATCTCGTATTACCTATTTAAGACTAAATCTAAGAAATTAGTTAATATCCTTTAAATGTCATTCGTTAAAACAGGTTTATGGGACAAACGTAACCCATTAAGATTAAAGGTACTTAAGCTACATGATGTGAATGAAATAACAAGTCTAAGTTTAAATGAAGTTCTAAAGTAACTTACTCGTAATATACTTATAAATGTTTCAAGGGAGAAGTTCGGTTCGTTAGCTACAGGTGAATTTGTCAGCATTATATTAATACGCGATTTCAGAATTTTTGTTTCTATTTCACTGAATTTGATTACGAGGAAAAATGTTAAATTGATAAATATAGAAATCCTCTAATGATATTTAAATAACTCTTACTGGATGTCGTCGAAGATTGTACTATATGATTTTGTAATCACTTTATTTTGAATTTCTTTTGCATTGACGATTGATTTGCAATTTTAAGAGCTTTTCAGTGTTAAGAGTTCAAATAAATCTGATACTGCAGCAAAGAAATTGACTAAATGATATTTTAATATTAATGTGCTTCCATAAATCTATTTCCTTGAAAAATACTTATTCAAATTAAGAGAAATTGTATGATTCAGTTTTAGTACTGTTATTACAGATGTTGTTGACTTTATTAAGGTACAACAATTAATATGTATTTCAAATACTATTAAAGCACTTAATTATACCAAGCGTATTTTTTCGTTTGTTATTGCAGCTTTTATTATACTCGTATACTCGTATTTATAACTGGAGAATTGCCCTCTTTCGTTTTGTTACATCTCTAACTAACTGCCTCGGTGGTGTAGTGGCTAGCATGTTACTCGGAGAGCACGTAAAGCCGTCGGTCCTGCGCCTTAACTCTCACTGGTCGTGTCGAGTAGTCGTCCCACTGGAGTATGAGAGTGATAGGAACAGAGACTGCACTTGTGTCTGCGCGTACACTTGTGCACTATAATATCTCCTGCGTACTTGGCTAGTCTCAATGAGATTGGCCGCCATGACCGTAATTGGTCGGAGAACATTATGTATAAAAGTACTGCTGCACTGAGTGCAAGGTCATAGAAATAACCAATTAAGTATAAACCAACCAGTTAAGAATGAAAATATCAAAATTTAATAAATATACAGACTTTTGGACATACTTTGTTTCCGAAATAGAGGGAATAGAAAGCTAATTGACTTCGTCCATTGTTATGATTTTCACTTTCGCTCGGAGACCCTCAGGCGTACCTTGAACCTCTCAAAAGGTATTAATAAGCTTAGCCTATAAGTACCTATTTGGTTCTCGGAATTGCTCCAAAGTTTTCTCATGCTTTTCTATTGTAAATGAATAACGAGTAATTAATATACTCTACATATTATCTCTTTTATTTTAAGGGCAATCTATCAATTAATGACGAACAGAATTTATATTTAAAAAGCCTTAGTTTAGTTTTAACATCAAAATAATCATGCTTAATTCTATAGTGCAAAATAAAGTAACATAAATAAGCCATTTTTATAATTTCTAGGGAACGACAATTTTGGGTAGCACTTTAATATAATGTTGGGTCACAAAATACTGAGTTAAGGACAGAAACTTGACATTATTTTTCGGATAAATCCGGATTAAAGCTCTCACGAGACATTTAATAGCGGTTAAGAGAATAATTACCGTAATAAGATGTTATTAGAAAATTTATGCTAATATTTCAAAACATTTCCGTTGTTAGTATATTTTTATATATTATTCCTAATCAAGTAACAAAAATAATCAAATATTGAGGAACTACTCGTATTTAGTTTGCTATTACTTGTTTTAGTTAGTTATTTTTAACACAGGCCATACGACAAAATATGTGATGATCAATAATAGAAGTTTTCTATTATACCTATAAAACCCTTAAATTAATCACTACATGTTATAAATCAAACTGTATGTATCTACTCTTATGTCGATCGTAAAATTAAGCCTTTTGCTATCGTTATAATGAAAAGTTGTGAAATATATCTAAATCAAATCTTTATATTCGGTTATTTAGGTCAATGTTGTGATAGGGAACAATATATGAGAAATAAATAAAATCCGAAAACGGAAAAACAGCGCATAGCCCTGCGTGTTCGGGGGCTCATAAGCATCCGGCAATCCAGCCAGGCGTGAAGCCAGGACACATTGGAATGTTGTCAATTGCTTCAGGGGGTGGATTTTCGTGGACTGGGGCAGACCGTGGCAGCAAGCCATCGATGGTTGGGCCTGCTTCGGAAAACTTGCCGTTGAGGGGTCCCTTGGTTCAATGCGTCAGCGATCCTGCGATGGGAATGATTCTGTTGTATTTTAGTATGCTTTGTAAGTCTATTTTTTAGCCTGTGAGTTCCAGATAAAGATCTGTATGCAGTGGGATACCTATATACTTAAATGCATGCATGCATTTCAACATAAAAAATCTGTTGGATTGATCAAGAAATATAAATAACAAAGTAAAAAACAATCAATCCGCTAAATCTACACGCAAAGATGAAGACAAGCAAAAACAATTAAAAGTAATTATTGAAAAAGAGGACTCACAAGTCACATCAACAGTTTTCTAATATCTACAGTTACAAAGTTAGTTGAATTTGGCTATAGTAATATATATTTTTATGATTTGTTTTTATATTAATCAATAATTCAGTATATTTCCGAGTAGTACCAGAAATTAATTTTGAATGATATAAAGTGAAACAAAAGGAAGTTAAGAAGTTAAATATTTCAAAATTAGACGAATTTCATTTCAATCTTTACTTTCTCATTTAACAAAATGAACATTGCTAAATGTTATTAATTTTACATGCCATATTTTTTCGATTCATCTAAAGCCAAAAGTTTCAAAATTGAGGAAGGTATATTAAAATATTGCAATAAATGTATTTTGTGAAATAAAATCGCTTTGTATTAAATGTTTGATTCAGCACTGAAAAGGTTGTGGAATATATTAAAAGTGATAATGTTTCGGCATAAATGAAGCTTACTTTGAAAAATGAATTCTAGATAAATACGAATAGCAAATGTCTGCTTTCGTAAAGTTCGTTAATATAATAAAGGCAACGCGTGTGCTGAATGCTTATTGATTTATTTATTTTGAGGACTTTTGGAAGGATACATATATTACAAAGCTGTTAAAACAACAGCTTGAGACTATGTTAAACACTTAAGTGTTGCTGTGTTAATTTTCAAACCGAAATTTTGACGTATTTTAAGATTTTTAACCAACTTCACAAAAAAGTATTGACTAATTTAACAAAA
This sequence comes from Boloria euphrosyne, assembly GCA_951802675.2. Classification (NCBI taxonomy): domain Eukaryota; kingdom Metazoa; phylum Arthropoda; class Insecta; order Lepidoptera; family Nymphalidae; genus Boloria; species Boloria euphrosyne. Next base: position 9,860,705 of record OX637877.1, read on the forward strand.
AGTAGAAACTAATCAACATTAGTAATATCACACTAGTGGTTAGTGATATCACATGATATCACATCTAGTAATGGTAATGTTCTACCGATTTATACCACGGCTGCCAATTTTAGTGATTAGTTATCTGCGCAGGAGATGATTTCATGAAAACAAGTATGCGCACGGGCACAAATGCACTCTCTATGTTTATATTATTATCATAAAGCGCGAGCTTTTAATTTTCTGTTGAACATATACAATATACTCTTGTGAATTTAGACCAGAAGTGAGCTTTCTTTTAAAAAAGCAAGCTTACAAAATCGACCTCAATTTATTGTAAGTATCTGAAAACGCTAAAACACAATTAAAGTAACCAAAAAGACAGCTAATCTACCAACAATGATATTTTAAAATATAAACCGACAGAGTAACGACCTAACAATGCTACCATGATAAGTGTCATGACACAACTACCCCCCGATGCCAGTTATGCATCGACTTTTATAGTTTTTTTCCCCACTCCAATATCCTCATTTCTGTTCATATTCCACACGGCCTTTCCTGACAGGAGACCGTCCTCGGGCTCCCTCATCTTCTAACCTTGGGGTTCAGAACCTCGACATCGAAAACCTGAGTGACGCTACGAGCTATACACATCACACTCTCATCATTGCTGCCGTATAAACAATAAAATCTCCAGACAGAAAAAAAACACAAAGTGCATTTCTAAAAATTGCTGGTCTATATTAAGGTTTCAATTTGATTCATTCGTGGGCTAAGCTCACCTAGCATAACCTAAGCACAATGGATGTGAAACAAACTGATATCTGTACCAATTACCCGGGGCAGGACCCGTCGGGGGAGTGCACCCTCATGACTCGCCAGAGAACCATGTCATAGCTTTGCGTGTGTAAATCAGTACCTATAAAAGCATGTTTCAATCCAACCTACCCCCAAATATACGTTTAATGTTTACTACACAAACATATGCAACGGTCAACTCATAGTATGAACACTGCTCCAGGACGACATGTCTGAGTAACCTCCAAGACACTGTCCGAGCTCACACACATTAATCTTAAGCCACACAAGGTATGTTCCATATACTAGGATCGCATGTCCGAGCGCACTCCAAGACAGCATCCAATAATATGAAACCGTACCCCACTTGAAATGCATCTGTCGGCCAGAACAGCATATCCGAGTACAAAGACCTGCGAGACATGCTATCCCCAACCGCAAGATACATCTTCCCTTGAATGTATCAACCCCAATGCGAAAACACAAAATAAGCATCTTTTACATAAACAGTAAAAAAATAAAATAAAAATTTTACAGTTAACATTTCTACAAAGGCCTGGCATAAAGCACAGCACCTACTATAACACAGATCACGACTACCGCCACGCTCATGACGAGGACTATAACTACATCGGCGACTTTCACTACGATCTCGCTGGTTGTCTGACATAACAATTAAATTTTCTAATTTAGGCCTGACAAGCAAAACAAAACTAAACTAAACACAGCGACTAACAAAAAACACGAATCACCAAAATCAATGAAAATTCACCAAAATCACGGCACCCTCTGAAAAAACTTTTAAACATACAACCAACAAATACATACTACACGCTAACAAAAGTTGTGGGCGAAACAGGACCTATCCCACTTCTGATCTTGTGAATTTAGACCAGAAGTGAGCTTTCTTTTAAAAAAGCAAGCTTACAAAATCGACCTCAATTTATTGTAAGTATCTGAAAACGCTAAAACACAATTAAAGTAACCAAAAAGACAGCTAATCTACCAACAATGATATTTTAAAATATAAACCGACAGAGTAACGACCTAACAATGCTACCATGATAAGTGTCATGACACAACTACCCCCCGATGCCAGTTATGCATCGACTTTTATAGTTTTTTCCCCACTCCAATATCCTCATTTCTGTTCATATTCCACAATACATTATCGTCAAAGCATGATAATTTATGTATTAAATAATTGGTTATTATTATAATGATTACAAAGTTCCTACGGTCTCGTACCCCATTTGGAATGTATGAAAATTTCTGTGTTTTTACGTATTCCCTCACGACAGACGGAGGGAAAAGCTAGTTTGCAAACTATGCAAATTGGTACGCTGCATTTGCTATTTCCTCTCGCAATGGTACTGAATTTCCAACACTTCGTTTAAAAGTTTTTTTTTAAATCATTATGAATGTCGTTTATGCACAGTCAAAATAACACAAAAATATTTTCAATTAAAATTGTACTAGCTGACCCACTTTATAATTTTACACTTTGTTTCAAGTTTCTCCTTATACTAAAAATACTATACTTTTTCTAGCTGAAAAACTATAAGCTACATGTACTCGTATGTCAGTATATCGTACTTACATCCCCCTTTCACCCTTTTTATTTCTGAGATAAAACTATTTTGTCTTTTCCAGTGTCTTCTTCCAAAAACTCACCTAAATATTTATCAATAATAAAATGAAATAAATTCTCATAATTAATTAGCAAGAACAAAGATTTAAATTTCCAATCATTATATACATTCGGATATCATCTTCAGTATGTAATCTTTTCGAAGAAATAAAAGCAAAAGTGTTTGTTTGTAAATAACAGCGTTTTGTATATAAAATTAACTCCTGTTTGTTCTACGATTCTTCTAAACGGCTAGACTGATTTTGATGGGGCTTCTTCAAGGATTATATATGGAACAGAACAGATTACAGTCTTTAAAAAAAAACTAGATAATCAGATAACTTAAATTTATATTTATTTCATGTTCATGTTTCTAATACCAAAATCTAGGTATTTAATCTACACAAACCACAAAAACAAATAAGCTAAATTGAATTGATTTTAAAACCAAACAAATATTAAAAGACCCTCAACAAATTGGCAAAAAATCAACAATCAAATATTATCACGTGCCAAGCAGCACCTATCTAAACTAATAACAGTACATGTGACTTTGGCTTTAAAACCCACGTGATTTTCTGATTCAGAAGTTTTATTTACTTGGGCTTACTTAAGCCTTTACTCAAACGGCAGCTGTGTTTAAACGATAGTCATTGTTGTGGCAGTACCGGAGAAAACTTATCCTCGTCTATATACCTATAACATCAAAATACCATATTATGTTAAATATTTTGTTTATTTTTTTTTTTGTTAAAAATCTCTTGGAGGACGGAAGACGGAGTACGGACGTTTTAATTACTTATGCTTAAGATGTAGTTAATAATATTTTAATTTATTTTTTCGGTTGCGCGATGGAGTCCCGGATCGGGGGTAGTTTAGTTATTGAGTTTTTAATTAGTAAGAATCAATATCTGCCAAGAGTTTGGAAGTTCGGAGTGTTTACTCCCGTGCCTCTAAGAGCACATGAAGCCATTAGCCATCGGTAACTCTCACTCAACCTACGCACAAACTTATACACAATAATAATATCTTCTGAGCAGATTGTTAGTATCAATGAGATTAGTTACCGTGATCATTATAATAAGAAGAAAAAACTCAGCTATCTGCCTGTGAAAATGAAATTAAAATCTTTTAAATTAGAGATTAGCCGGTACAGATAGACAAATGTGTTAAAAATAAAAGTTGTATAAAATTACAATATATGCTTTATGTAAATAGCTTTTATATCGATGCTACAAACAGACACTTCTATTTTATTTATCTTTGTAGATTATCAAATTGTGTACAAAAAAAAATATTTTTCACAAAAATGTTCGCACTAACTCTGCTTTATAAAACTAAAAGCCAAACAATTTCCGTACACGGACCGTCCGGCCAACAAAAAGTTAAAGCGACTAGGTATTCTTTTTGCAGTGTCGAAGTTAAACGGTATATCAAAAAACTTCCTATCGCAAATATGACATTCATTTAGAATATTCTGATTAAAAATGGACGGCCATTGACTTTAAGCTATGAGAATTTATATTGCTCCTTTCTCTATGCTTTAATTTTAGTTATAGACAAGATACTCGTACTATGGATGATGAAATACATTTTTTTCTAGGGTATTTTTAAGAGGGTACTAACAGTAGTAAGTTACACGTCATGATCAAAGAACATACTATGCATCATATCAAAGAAGATCTATATCTAAGAAAAATCTACATTCAATATAAGCCATCTAACGTAAGCTAACTTGATAACAATAACATATTTATTATATCCTCAATCGAACGTTAGAAGCATATTATACGACAGAATAACACCAAATGGGTGCTGAATAATAACATTTATCTACCCATTTTGTCGTCGTTGGTTGTCTAACTGGTTACGAAGATAAATTCATGCCAGTCATAAATACATTATTATGTGGCTGAAGCTTTCAATTAAGGCTTTTTGTACGCATACGTACGAATATCTATACAAATAAATAAATTTAAAGTGTCTGTTTGTAATGTCAAAATAATAAGAGTACTAAAAAAGATTATTATACAGTATTGAATAAGATGATAGATAAGAAAAAAAAGAAGAAATGATAAGAAAAAAAAAATCGCGTACATAGGGACGCATCCGAGTGAAGCGAGAGTAAGTCGCTAGTCTTTAATGATAAATAAAAATAATATTATATCAGTTAAGGAAATTCGGTTAAGGTAAACAATTATAGTTTCCATATTGTAGGAGTGCATTATTTAAATCCCACAAACGGACACCGGCCCCTTTCCAAAGCCAGCGAATTCAGGCCATAGTTCAACACGCTGATCACGTATGTAGGTGTGCTGAATAATATTATATCTTTCGATAATTGGTTGGGTTCTTTTAAACATGAAGGTTTTCTTTCACAATTATTCTAAGAAAAGTGTTCATCATTTTGAAATTAATTTGCTTCTGAAAATATTAGACACGCGAGACCCTGGGCCTGCTCTTGCTTAGAATACTGTGTAATGCGATATCAAGTATTACACAGTTTTCCAAGCAAGATCGATAACTTAATAAAAAGTTCATATACGTATGATAATTAAAATGTAAAACGATTTTACCAACTTAAGGGTTTATGTTTGGGATATAACAAGGTTACTTTGCAGCCTTTGGCACAAAGTTTCCTTTTTCCGCTTACGTGATTTTCAAAACGAAATATAATAATTAATCCTTTATATAAATTTATTTGTAAAATATATACAGTATTTAGAAGAACGTAATGAATATGATGTAATCACATTTGTAATTAGTAAATATTCAGATATTTTCTGATAACTTTAGATTCAAATTTTTACTTAGTTTACTACTCGTTCGGAAAGTGGAAGCCTTAGATCTGAGAAGAACTAGAAAGAAATTCAATTGTACTAATATTACTATTTAGCATTTTTTTATAATATAAGTATTATACTTGTTGGACTAAATTAAAATATTATTCACAATATCCACAAAGTTATAAATTACCTGATACTCGTATAATAAATATTTTTCTGTAAATCAAATCACTAAAACGATTCTTCATTCCCTATATTGAAAAACGAAAATAGTACAATTCAATTCGATACAATATTTTGGTGATTTCAATGCGGACGTAAATAGCAATCAACGTGATTTATTCGCTATACGCTATGACAGTGACAAGGCCCGTATGATAATAGATAAATGACAGTTATTGTAATAGGTATATTTTACGAACAAAAGATTTTACAATACCGTTACTATCTATAATGTAAACGACAGGTGTATATGAACACTCAAACTGTTTTACACTAAATTATTCCACCTTTCTTATTTCGTTACACCACAAATATAATCACTTTATACCATTAATAGCAAATAACATTAATTAATTATATAACAATTCACTGATTCACTTCACTTCACTTATATACTTCACGCACTGTCACTTAGCTAAAGCACTACAACGTAACTCGTGCAAGAATAGCCCGTTCTTAACGACAAACTTCGTATTTATGGAGAGTAATCAAACTGGGGGATGACAGCTAAGTTATCATGACACTGTTCAACTTCCGCAATTGCTGACAATAATAAATAAAATTGAAAGTGTCTGTTTTTATTTTCAAATAAACAGCTTTTCACTAAATAGTAAATGCATAATATGAAAGTATATACTCGTAGTTACGATACTAAAAACAAAAACCACTTTTTTTAATCTGTCTGTCTGTCTGTTCCGGGTAATCTCTAAAAGGGCTAGACCGATTTTGATGGGACTTTTACTCGCAGATAGCTAATGTTATAAGGAGTAACTTAAGATACTTTTATTTTAGAAATTTTATTTATTTCGTGCGAAAAGTAGGGACGAACCGTGACGTGTGACGTGTGTAGTGAGGGTGAATCGCTAGTTATTTAAACACTTGATATTACAAAACTTATGTTTCATCATTAACATGTACTTGAAAGATATTAAGTAATTAGATGCCTAGCAGTACAACTATAACCTGCAGCAGCATAACCTGCGGACGCAAAAATTGCTAGTGTTTTTAAATAATATGTACAAATCAACAAGTATTAGAACTAGTATTTTGAGCACCTCAAACTAAGAGTATCATTACATATTTTATTAAAACAAAGTCCTCCGTCGCGTCTATCTGTCTGTCTGTTCGCGGTACACACAAAACTATTGCGCCGATGTTCATGCTGTTTTCACCAATGGATTTAGTGGTTCTCGAGGAAGCTTTTATTACCTATATGATCGTTGTGTTTGGCAGAAAAAAGCGCTAGGCAGTGCTTGTAAGCAAAATGGCGATCGCTAGCGGTAAGCGCTGTCAAATGGTAAATAGCTATTTTCCTCTAGGACGCTAAGTTAGCTTTAACCGGCGAACTTAACTTATTTTAAATATATTATGTTTGTAAAGTATTCATATTAAAAACATATTTTTTGGACTGACATTATTTTTTATTTTAATATTACTTGAAACTAATTGCACAAGACATTAAACAACTTATAAACTCTACTTCAAAACAAACAAAATAAATAAGCAAAATGGCGGATTGGGTCAGCACTACTGAAGTTAGCAAACGTGTCCTGGCCGAAAACTGTACAGTTTGTTCTCAGCGCTGGTAAGCGCTCTCAAGTGCTTTTTTTCTGCCAAACACAGCGATTGTGTCAAGTTTTTGTATACATTTACTAGAGAAACCCGCGGCTTCGCTGGTATAGTTAAAATCTTAGTCTTTATTTATCAATTGTTGAAGTCACTATATAATTTCCTTGAAGTTAAGTTCGTGAAAGCATGTCAATAAGTTGTATAGAAAAGTAACTTAAGTTTGGATCACTCCTGTTTGTTACTGACGTAAATTCTCCATATTTATTAAAATTTTTGATTATTAACAACTAAATTATATATTATACAATAATATATTTTGAGAGAGTCTGCATAATATAAGTCATAATTCATATCTGATAATCTGATTACAGAACGTTTATTAATAGTTTCCATCAATTTGTGCTCTTAGTAAAGACTATAATAAACAAGTCGAAGCCTATTTTCGTCATCGAGAGCCGGATCTGGTTTTTAATAGTTGCCAACTAAAGCTGAAGTCAATTTCACTATTCTCTATAGAGCTATTATGAGCCAAATCTTTTGTTATATATTATATTAATACTGAATAAGAAAACTAAGAAAAACATCTAGTATTTATTACATAAAACGGTTATTGATTCTTGAAAATATATTTGAATTTAAACATCTATATACATATCGTACAAAATACGGACGCGAGAATAAAATGCAAGCGCTGCTTCAAGCGCCGCGTCGCTTTTGCAATCGCCGACCCTACCCCGCACCGTCTTGCCTACTGTTAAATAATATCTCTAACTCTTACAAAAAGCGAAGATCTTTTTGAAAATTCTAAAATTTCAACGTTCTACCACAATTCCTATTTTTAATAGTGATTACAACGCGGGCGAAGCCGCGGGAATTGCTAGTTATGTAGTTATATGAAAAATTAATCAATTTAGCGATCTATCGAAGCTGAATATTACGGCTTGATAAAGTTGTTACGAAAGTGGAGTTTTACAAAGTTCACAAAAGTTACGGTGAACATTCTTGGGACAATATTTTGAAAGTCGCTCAAAGAACCCCGGTTTATGTATTTCCGAGGCTGAAAATGTTTCCTAGCCGCTTTTGAGGAGGATCACTATGCTACTTCAAAGTAATGTGAAAATTTGTAGTATCGTTATTTCTTCTTTAGCCAAATACATATTATATTGTGTAATATATGACTGTATTAAGCAATGGCATTATAGTATGGATATCTGTTCATATGTACAGAAGGTATAATACTATAGTGCCATTGTTATATAATAAACATTTATAACAGCCCCCGCAAACTACGGACTTTCTATCGGCTGATAGTTTAGTTGGTTGCCAGTATGGAAATGTATGGAAGTGCGCACATTAGAACGATTTGATTCGGCGGACTAAAAAGTTTGATATGCTATATGATTGCCTACAAACTAAATAGTCGGCCGACTCCTTAATCAATACGGCGGGATTCCACGCGCGCACTCTACGTACTGTTCAGTCAGTCACTTTCAATTTTTTCGAGTTTTGACACCGGAATGTCATGTTTATATTCCAGGAGGTAGCGATGCAAATTACATAATCATTTCATAATCAAAAACTGAAATGTGTGCCGAGTCTGGCCGACTTAGTAATATTAATTGTCTTTTGGAAAAAAGTCATTGATTAGGTCCTTAGGTAGGTAATCCTTGATTTCAATAAACTATACTCCATTTCAAACTAAATATATCTTGAAATATATTATGTTCATATTATTTTTAATTAATTAATATTATTTTAATTAAAAATAATAGCAGCCAAATAAATGGTAACCTGGCCAAACCATGTTCACCTATTTATGATAAACTATAAAAAATAGAATTCAATCAAATACGCGATGAACGTAGTAATCTTGCGGAACCTAGGCTAAGACCAGCTATCGGCCGATAGTTTGTCTAGTATGCGCACCCAACAAACCCAACAGCTTAGTCGGGCTAGTGTATGCACTATGCCGATCGATGTTCGCTGTTTGCGGGAACTGTTAATATAATTTTAACTCGTCAAAGGAATACTAAGTTGTAGGAGCAAACATGTCAGCGAAAAGGTAAAATCACTAATTTTTTTATTGAGACCAACAAAAAGCAATATATTTTTCCATAAAACCAATTACGCAATACGACCGCAATAATAAAATTACGAATTCATTACATACGCCACTTTTCAGGAACCGTGTCCTGAATCGAATGAAATAAAATGCGCAAGTACATATCAATGTATTGTGGATAGTATTAGTTTTTAAGTGAAACTCGTTTCGTATCATCTCAATAAAGCACTATTGGTTAACACTTAAATACTAGATTTCGCCCGCTGCCTCACATGACACAGTAAACTAAAATTAATCCACCAGTTACAATTTAAATAAAGCCTAAACTCGTTACCAAATTTAAAATCACCGTACTTATAATAGCTACAGATATAGAAATTTAATTTATCACTAATAAGTGTGCTTAGATTTGCTCGTACCTCCATTTCTACTAACGTAGCTCTATATTTTTACTAGTTATAAGTAACTTAAAAAAAGCAGTTGGACATTAAAATAGATTTGGTGGCAATTTTTCATTTTTTTTTTGTTAGGGTTAGCAGAAAAATCGATTTTTTATACATTTTCAATTTAGGAATAAATAGATTTTGACCATATCATTATAATTTTATAAATTATTCGAGTTTTGACGTCGTATAATATATTCTTAAATCATTTTTCGTTTATATTCATATTTGTATTTAAAGATGAAATTATAATAAATATTATCATAAAGCTTTCATTATAGTATTTGTTTGACAATGTGGGTTGAGTATAGAGGCAATATGATAAAGCTCAGTTATTATTACAAAAACGGAATATTTATATTAATTTGATATATTTTACGCGATATCTTGACCTATTTGTTATAATGTTATTACTTAAAATAATCCACAATACTCCATATTGAAGAGAATTGTCCAAAAAACCAACTTACCTACTTTAATTCAAAATGTGTGTCTTTCTGTAACGTGTAGCCTCATTTTTGCGTTATTCAATTTAAAAAAAATTATGTGCTTACAAGTTTGCTATGAGCTTACAAGGTTATTCATAAACAAATTGAACTCAGCGATGTGTTTTAAATCGGGAATAAAAGCAAAAATTCGTGACGAAAAAATTACAAAAGCTCCAACAAAAATGCTAGTTCATAATTTGTGATGTCATTTTATTGCCATGCCATTATCTCTGCTGCAGATGTGTACAGGGTGATCGGGACATGGTTCACCAGGCTGGCTGAGTCTGGGTTGGCGGATAGACTTATCTTTTAAAAACTTGCTAATTTCTCTTGTACATTCAGATTTTTTCGCGATTCATGCAGGTTTCCTTTTGCATTTTCCTTAATAATAATAATACAAGTGGTAATGATTCGCGCTTAAAAATATCAGAGGTGTAAAACCCGGGTCGTGAACCCGGAGCACTTGGTTTCTATTTATGAGGTATTGACAGCCTCAATTACATAGTGACTAGAACAGACCCAATGCAGATAGTGAAGTGTCAGGTTTAAGTACAGGGTCGAGCAAATAAAGAAACCCTTCCTAGACTAAAGAGTACACAGTAAAGACAATATGAAACTTACTCGTCACCTGTGTGGAATAATCGTTTCACTGGAACAGGAGTATTAATTTAAACGAACACGTGTATTTGTAAAATTGTGCACACTCTTCGGCACTTTGCACATAGAACAAATACTATTCTGAAAAAAAGTTGTTCGGAATCCCTGTAGGTGTTTACAAAAGGTCAAATCAAAAAGATGTCTGACTTGGCAGACTTTTACAGTTTGTTCACACTTCCATATCGTAAAAATAATTCCATATTCCAAAAATTGGCTTATCTTTTAGAGAATATGTTCTCTTCAGAGGCTGGAAAATGTCACACCAATCTTATTTAAGATATTTTATTATTTCATTACATGGAAAAAAAAACAAATAGAAAAATATGTTGTTCTTATAATTTATACCATTGATAATAATTTTATAGGTTACGTCATCTGTAACCTATAAAATTATTATCAATGGTATAAAATAAGAACAACATATTCTAGGTCTAACACCCTGACGCTGGTAAGTGACACGAACCAGGTCACCCTGCAATGGATCAGAGGTCATAGCAACATACACGGTAAAAGGCTCAAACTTGATACCAACGGGGCCGGAACCCATTATACCGCTACCTTCTTGCTGGCTCATAGGCCAAATCCGAGAACGCTCTAAAAAGCAACATCAAAACTTATGGTCTGAACTCAAGGACTGTAAACAGGCGAAGGAATCGCTACCCAGTATAGATGCCAAATTGGCAAATCGCCTGTTAAACCTTGACAGACCAAAGCTTAAGAAAATAACCGCAGCCCTAACCGACCACGGACCTTTTAATAAACATCTATTTAACATAGGTATTACTGACAAAGCTTTGCAAACAACCTTTGCAAAGCTTGCTTGGAGACAGAAGAAACGGCTGCACATGTCATCCTTCGATGTACAGGTGTAGCGGCATACCGGGCACAACATCTTGGCACCCCGCGTACATTCCCGGAGGTCTTCAGCAAGACGAAGAGCCTGCTAGGATTCCTGGAGGAACTATTTTTTTATTTTTTACAGTTATTCCCACATACGCAAAATAGGCGCCAGACGTCGAGTTGCGGAAATCAGCCCATCGTAACCATAACCATAACCATACGTCATCTGTAGTATATTTGAACCTTTAACACAAAATTATTTTTAATTCAATTTTATTTTCTCAGTTTTTTTGTACAAATTATCGTAAACTAAGTTGGCGACAATATCACGTAAAATCAAAATATTATTTAATTAATTAAAACAAATAACCACGTCTTACGATCTAAGATAATGAGTGACGTTTCGTCGTGAGAGGCTGACATTTTCCATTATTTCCATAAGTTTCCTGAAACTCGTGAAAGAAAGGACATTTCCTAACATTTCAGCGCTTATGTTGAAATAGGAAATTTATGTCCAAACCTTTTTTGAATATATTGCCAAAAAGAAATCTCTATAAACCAAAAAAAAAATAGAAAAAAATCTATTTTAATACGTATTTGGTAAAATATTAGCTTTGTAGAAAGCTAAATAATATAATTATGGATAACTAATAATCATCAACACCAAGTAGCAACATATAACCGAGGGAAGCTGTTCAAGTCCGGGTCTCGCACCTCTGATATTTTTGCACGTGTGAATAATTTCTAACGTGATTACCACTTGTCTACGGTGAAGGAAAACATCGTGAGGAAACCTGCATGTCCGAGAGAACCTAGCAAGTTTTCCAAAGACATGTGTAGTCCGCCAACTCGCACTAGGCCAGCGTGGTGGACTATCATGGCTTGAATGGAACACCTCGTATTGAAGAGAGTTCTGTGCCTAGCAGTGGGACGTTAAAAAGGGCTGAACACAAACACTTAGACATGATACATATTATTTACAGAAAATATTAAATAAATATTTCATACTAATCGCTCGCGTGTTTCAAAATAAATAATAACGACGACCGATCAATTTTGTTTACAAATTGAAGGCGCACCGATATCCATAAATCAAATGGTATAAATTAGGATTTCCATTGAAATATACAATTAAAACGGTTCTCTTCATTGTTTATTCATTGGATTTTAATCTACTGGGCTTCCATTTAGATTAGGCTCACTTGAGGTATACCTAATATTAAAAGACATGTCATACATTTTTTACGTGATCATTCTTGATTGCAAAATATTTTGCAATTCATGATTGCCATGAACGTGTTGTTTTGTTTTCAATTATTTTATACAATTCAGTTAAAACCTTTATAAAAATCCATATATAAGTTACTAAATAAATAAAAAAAAACCGTCAGATTTTTATAGTGTATGTACTAGGTATACATGATTTATCGTTAATACTAAAGTGAAGTGACTTATTATTGTGTATAAAATGTCGGAAGTAGTTCCAACAAACTGCCACACAAAATATTCTCAAAATTTCTTACACTTTCTAAGTTCTTATGGTGTTTTCTTATAAATAGAATCAAATAAACTTCTTCTTAACATCTAACCTATAGAATGAATAATGAAGGTAATGCCTACATTACCTTCCTATATTTTCCTAGCATTTACTCCGCTATTTGCTTAGAAATCGATAGGATCGTCGAATTACGTCTGCTGCGGCGAAACTCAAAGTGACACATAACCCGTGTTTGACCTGTATGTATACAATGTATACGATGTATATATACAATTATACATAAATGCATGTATGACAGATCCTATATACCCTCTTACTCTTAGTTACTAAACAACGTTACCAATTTTAATGCTTTATTTCATTTATATTTGTTAATGATGGATATTTTTGTAGAATTGATGATTTGAAATGATAACAGGAGTGCTATCTACTTAAAATAAAATACTGAGTCAAATCTGTAGGTTAAATATTTTTAAAAAAATCCTATTAAAATAGTCGTCGTATATTATTATCTTATCTAGTTAAATAAAACTAAATTTATAATATAGGACAAATAATTAAATAGAGATATGGACATTAGAAATTCCGACTCTAAAGAAAACAAGAAAACTTGTAACTGACTCGCAACAAGTATAAAACGTATGACTCCGATTGAATAATCTATTTTCTATCGAAATAATTAAACTTTTATGATTTTCTCAAAACGGTAAAGTCTTGGGAACTACCTAAATTGTATAAGAATTAATTATAATTTAAAATAGCAAAATCGTGATAGTGATAAAAATACATACAAACGAATATAGAACCTCCTTCATTTTGGAAGTCACTTAAAAATAAATATAAATACGTTGTTGAGAAAATTTCATTGTAATATAAAAAAATAAATAAAATATTATTATGTTAAAATATGTAAATACCAGTTTTCTTAACGTTTTAAATATTAAAATTACGAGTATCGTATTCATTCTGCTCTGTTAGTGCGAGTAGGTACCTACCTGTTGTATTTTTTCTTATGTTCTTTTTGTAAGCTTAGTGTTGCCTTCTAATTTATAATTGTTAATTATTATTCAAAATAATAATTATATGTAACAAAAAAAACGTAAATAATCATTTTATAAAAAGAAAATATTTTCAAACGTACTCGTATTTGTTTTGCAAGCAATACTTTGTAACATTTAACATAGTACTATAATTTTACAGCATTCTGTTATTATGCACCTGATACAAAATTATAGTTATCAAGCATCCCTGGTGGGGATCGAACCCACGACCTTTGGATTAGAAGTCCAACGCGCTATCCTCTGCGCCACAGGGACGATGTGTGTTGTGCAATAATTACATATGGTACTTTAGTTTTACATCTAAAACGAAAATGCAATTATAAGAAGGTTATGCATTTTGTATTTTTTACAAATAGGTAAACACCCTGACGATATTTTAAACCAATATGCAATACATTGAGTAACTCTACAAATAAATTATTACTAATACATACTATTATTTATCATTTAATTGTTTTGTATTACGTATCGGTAGCGGAAATAAAATACTTATTTACAAAGGGACATTTAGGCACCTTTACAGTAGAGGAATTTAAATAAATAAAATTAAAGTGGTTATATGTCAAAATGCTTTTTCCTAAATGGATATGAAGTGAATTTATATAGGAAAAAATTTAGAAATTTAGAAGTTGTCTAAAATGTTCTTCTGTCTCTTTGTTCCATTTTGACTGGAATTTCACTGGCAGATAACTGATTATAAAGAGTATTAACTACCTACTTTATTTTTTTAAATTAAAACGTAGACAAAGATGAGAGTATGTCGCTACTGTGACAATATACAGGTTAAGTGAAGAAAAATTACTGATGTGGAAGCTTAAGACAAAGTTTGTCCGTTGTCCGATTTTTAATATCAACAGTCTCTTCCAAATGATCGCATAGTATAAATCAAAGAAGAAATTCTTTGAAGATGCTTATTGTGTCTTACAATTTATTATTCTTGAGTCGCTCTAGTAGGTATATTAATATACTACGAATCAAAGATCACTATGGATAAAAAGTCAAAAAGTAATCTTCTTTGTCACAGCATAAAAAGACTGTAGAGGTGAAAAGGGTCTCCAGGGCTAAAATTAAGGTTAGGAGACCTTTAGGGTTGGAGAGGCTTTTTAGATGCTTTTGGGACGGTGTTCACAAACTGATGGTCTTGTTACTTTAACTGAATTTTTTATTTTATTCTTTTGCTTGAATTATAGTAATATTTATGAAATAAAATAATAAATAATACATACATACATATATACTTTTTAAAGGTGTATATTTCAGCGAGTCATCTTATATTTAAAAAAAATTAAGAATAAAGTTACATATTTTGTTCCAAATTATGTCGACGAATTCAGTCACAGAAAAAGATTAATTAATTTTACGTTAGTCATTTCATTAATTTACGGCTTAATTTGATCCATTCATCATCTTATCCTATTTTCGTTTTTCCGGTCCTCTTTAGTGTTCGATGTTCTAAAATATAACAAACTGTTTAATATTATATTCACAATTTTAGAACTGAGACAAGTGCACTTTGGTAAAATTATGCCTTAAAACTGAGTAAAGTTTGTAGCCTTAGAAGTCAACTTCAACCTAGTTATAGTAGTATAAGTAAAATCTTAGTTTGGAAATTCGGCTAGAATTTCATATAAGATAAAGTTGCAAACTGTGCATTTTCATCATTTGCATTAAATAACATGATAGCGTTAACTTATGTTTCAACAGGAAAGATTCGAATAATTTTTTATCTTTATTTTAGGGGTTCAGAAACTCCTTACCTAACTAAACTCACGAGGTTCTCTCAAAAATGCAGGTTTCCTCACGATGTTTTCTTTCACCATATGACAGATTTTAGAAAAGATTAGCACATAAATAGAGAACATCAGAAGTGCGAGACCCGGATTTTATACCGCATCACTCGTTATCCAAGCGAGCGCGTTACTACTGGGCTAACACTGTCTAATCATGAGTAGGTATATGGGAGATAATATAAAACATAATCAGTCATCGTCAATGAACTCTGATTGAAAATATGCGTAACCAATTATTGTTATTAATTAACAAACTTAGGTTACAAAAATATTACTTCGTTTAACATCTATACTAATATTATAAAGCTAAAGAGTTTGTTTGGTTGAACGCGCTAATCTCCGGAACTAAATTGAAAAATTCTTTTTGTGTTGGTAGTCCATTTATCAAGGAAAAATACAGGCTAAACATCACGCTAGGGCCAAGAGGAGCAGTGTGTCAATGAACAATGTTGCAAAAACGGGAAAAAATATGCCTTTTGAGAGCTTTCATTAGATGCGCTGCATAAACAGTTAGAGCTACGCAAAACTATGTATCAAGGAATTCCTCTTTAGAAATTAAAAAAAAGTCCGCGAAAGCATATTATGTCTATCTTTTAAGGTTGATTCACTATAACTTATTTTATTGGAATTTGGTTTCCCGTCATTAGAACGCGGGCGAAGCCGCGGGAAAGGCTAGTATGGATATAAAATATTTCAACTAAGTAATTTTTCTAAAAGTTAGTTTACGTACGAATTATTCTAATACTCGTAACAATCTGAATTCAAATATCATGGTATTGGCATGCTATATATAGTAAAAGAATGGATATACTCGTATGCAACTACAAAATTGAAGTCAGCATGTAATTTCAAAATATTTAGCTATCCCACATTAAAATATGTTTCGTGTAGGCTACTTTTAAGTTCCTTGTAATGTGTTGATAAGATCCCCTGTAGGTTTTAGTTTTTAAGTCCTACAGTCCCCTGCATTGATAGAAAGGACTGTTAGTATCCAACCTTATGATAATGTTTCCCCAGTGACTTAAAAAATGATTTATGATTGATTTACGCGGTAAAATAAATGAGATCTTTAAAAAAATCTTTTATTAATGAAAAAGACATGGTTATAAAAATTAGGCAATTTGTAGTGGTAGAGTCGCAGACAAAAGCTTTTCTAAAACAAAAGTACCTTATCAAAGCGCTGGAGAAGTTCGTTACCGGTGAACTTTTTTGATAGCATCGTTAATTATAAACAGAATTACATAACCAAAAGTTCTCAACGTTGTTTTGAAGAATCCTTTATCCCTAAAAGATTTATTTTTTATTTTGAGTACTTACCTAATCATTTCACGCCGCAGCTCCGCCCAAGTCACGTCACTACGAAAGAGTCGTCTATAGAAATATTCTTTGTAATTAATTTGTAAAGTTAGAAGTGGGATTTACTTTGAATCAAAACTTTTCTTTAAGATACTGGGGTGTACACTTCTTGAATAAAATATTACTAAAAGTCAAAGTTACGGTTTTTACGAATTTTGCGAATCGTGGTCAATATATTTATCAAATATAATTGGAATGTGGTCATTTTGCATTCAATCAAGCTTATTTAACTGATCTGCGCTTGAAGTGCAAGAGTCAATGCAATTTTAGTGGGAATGAGAGAAAGCAGAAACTTTTTATTTACACTCAAACACTATTTTAAATCTATTAATAGAGGTTGTCATATTAATTATATGTTATCGAAGATAAAAATAAAACATAGTTCAAGGAATTCGGATTTTAATGGTCAAAACATTTTTCAAAGTTTTATACAAAAATAATATGTATTATTTAATATTTTTACATTTAATGTTAACAATTATGGGTATATTTAACTAATTGAATATCTATTCAGTTCACATTCATGTTTACAACATTTAAACTGCAATGATATTTGTCATGACCGAGTTGAAGTTATTAAAAATAATGAATTGGCAAGTTACTAATTATAAATAATTTTACAGTAGCAATATTTTTAAGATGATTTTCGTTACTATTTTGCATAAAGAGCAACGAATTTATAACGCTTACCAATAAATATCCACTTATTAACGTTAAGTATAAACCGAAGTAATATGCATTAAAAAGCGAACGATAACCAATAAATAAATAAATATATTGGGACATTATTACAACAGCGCCATCTAGTTCCGTGGTAAGCTACGTTACGTGCTTGTGTTACGGATACCAGATAGTTGATATACTACACATATAAATTTTAAATACATACATATTATAATTTATAAATATAAACACCCATGACTGGAGTACAAACATTCGTGCTCAACAAATGAATGCCCCCAGCGGGATTCGAACCCGCGACCGCTGGCGCAGAAAGTAGGGTCACTACCAACTGAGCCAAACGTGTCGTCACAAAACCAATATTTTAAAAGTAATCCTAGAACATTACAATGCAAATGTATATAATATATAAATACACAGTAATAGTTGAAAATCTTGAGAAACACACATATTTAAACTTATCCATATAATATTTTTAGCCTCATTGAGGTACTATAACTAATGTATAATTTATAATTATGTAGTTTTAACAATATTTTATTATTTAATATGAAATATAAAATGCTTTATTATAATTGAATTAGACACAACCTAACTAAGAAGTCCTTAGGCCATTTGTTGTAGACTTTACGCTTTTCGCCCGTGGATGTAAGCTGAAACAAAAAAATTGCTACTTTATATATCCTTCTAAAAATAATTTAATTATATTTTTACATGTGACATGTTCTACTTCTGAAAAGGGTTGAAAATTGCTTATTCTGTGCAACATGTTTGCCGACTGACTGTTTAGAAACGTACACGTTCCTTCAAATGGAACCGTATAAATATTTTGTCATGACAAATAAGATGTTGATACACAAGTAGAAATTTTACATTAATATTTACTAATATATTTTACAGCAAAATACTACGTCGGAGTTCGCAAATTCGATTACCAAAGATTAACATTTGATAGTCAGAAAAGTATGGCAATGGCATACTCCATGTAATTGTAATTCTAACACGTGGATCATATCCGATGATTATTTACATGTTTTTGATGCTGAGTATTTCTAATTCAGGTTTACTCAATATTTGAAACTAGCCCATCTCAATACTCGAACTAAAGACTTCTAATTCTGCAACATCAGTATTAACGCAAGCCACTATTTACATAGAACGAGATAGAACGTTTTTTTAACAAAATTCCTAAAATTATAAAGAGGGATGGCAAAATATGTGTGGGGTATAATATTTTCAGGGTAACCTATTGTATGAAACCAGCGGAGTAAGAACAGATTGCTAGGCCAATATAAAGAGAAATGATAGTCACTACGTCTATCACTCAAAAGTAAAACTACGAGTATAATAACGACCTTCTGGGCTAAGTGTTAGTGGTCGGTGTCTGAGACTAAGTACACTGTAAATTTTAGCTTTACGATCTTTAATTAAAACGTTCCATCTGAGGCTAATCTAATTTACCCACAATAAATTTTTCGAAAAGCAAACTGACTCTTCAATGGATATAATTAAATGATATAGAAACGTTCAAGTTTATTTGTCTAATAACCAATTACAAATTGAAATATAACCACTATTTTAAAAATCTCTTTACTCTTTTAATACGATACGTTAAGTGTGTAATTTTATTAGAAATTTAGATGCTGAGTTCAAATAAGTATGTATTGAAAAAGTTTCGCGTTAATAAAGTTTGACGATGGTTGGAATTGATAACTTGTTTTAATTGATCCTCTCTTGTAATTAAATCTGACATTAGGCCCAGATCGCCTGACCGATATTATTCAGCTTTCAAACTCAGCGCGACCCGAAACTTGAACCGCGGCGGATAGATATTAGACAACGAGGCTGTGCAGACAGACGCGATACTAAGTAATATGGAGTTCCATAAAAAGTATAAGGGGTTTGCGTAATATACCCGTATGTTATTATAATATATCTCTAACCACAATTATTTATAACATTTATTATTTTATGATTCTTTAATTTTGAGATTTTTTAGTTTACTTCTTTGTTTTATAAATGTATTTTCCGTTGTTTGTAGAACCTTTATTTCACGAGCGTTAACCTTACGTAACTCGTGCGGCATCTGGATCGATGGGGAATTTTTGTATGGCATTTGAAAAAGAGAACATTTTAGTCTAAATTGATTTTTTCTTAAATATTTAACAACTTTATTTCTCATATTATGTACAAAATGTAACATTAAAACTTAAAATAAATACTGCTATTTTTATAGAACTTAATGAAATGTAATAAAAATCATAACTTGTATTTTCAGTCCTAAGAATTAAGTAATATAACATTATTTCTGCCAATTTATTTTAATTTAAAGCAAATAGTAAGGATTTGATGAGGCAATAAGACCAAAAGTCTTCAGACTTTCTAATTCATTACTAATTAGAGCTTGGTAATAATTAGAAAGACGATCAATGGTAACGCGGCAAGTTTTCGAAAGATATTCGCAATCCGCCAACCCGTACTTCGGCAGCGTGGTGGATTATGGCCTGACCGTATGTCCTGACCGATCATATTGAAGGGAGAGCCCTTGCCTATTAATAGGGGAACGTAAAAAAGGGGTAAATACAAGCTTGTTGAGATAAGTACCTAATTGAAAAATTCAGGCATATTTTGGTTGATAAAACAAAACAGCTACTTATGTAGATTTTAAGTAAAACAACTTCCACGTTTACCTGTCAGAATAATTTCAATGAGTGGTTTTTGTACCGATTCTCCGATAACTAAAATAACATTGTACAATTTGAGATAGATGGTTAATATAAAGCTTTGTTTATAAAATAAGCTTCATCACAGTAACTCAATTTTATTATTGTTATTGTTAAGGAATTATAATTATCAAAATGTAATTGATACAACACAATTTTAATGAAGTCTGTTGTATATTTTATATAAATGTGTATTATTTTTTACAAACAAAATATTATTATTTGCTTTATTTTTTTATAGAAATCATATCGCGTCGAAAAAAACTTGTAAGCAACTGTTAAGTCACTGTTTTATAAAGGTAAACGTAAACTTCCCGAAATACTTATAATAATAAAAGAGAATTGATTTCAAAGAGGAAAATCTATAGCTACTCAACAAGTATGTATGTAAACAGTCAATTTAAAATAAAATACTTCAAGAACTAAATGACTTTAGAATTAACTATATCAGATCCCGAATCAACCCTACATTACAATTTAGCTAAAGGTAAATACATTTTTACATTTTTTTTTAAACAATAACACCATTTGTAAAGAAATAAGGTCCACTGTAACTCAAAATAAACATAATTAGAAAATTTTGAGTTCACATGATATTCTTACCATCGTAATGACTTGGATTGGGGCATCTCGGGCAGCTAGCAAGCAAACGCGGTCTCTGCGACTGCTGGGGGTGCCGATACGAACGCGGCCATTCGACTGCTGCATTTCCTCTTAAACTTCTGGGCTCTTCTACACCTGTTAATGCGCAAACTGCGCAAGTTATTTTTATAACAAATATAATCAGTCAAGTGCGAGTCGGACTTGTATTTTTAAACTACTACTAAATTTATTAAAGGTACTAAATTTCAACGATCTTTTTTATTGTTTAGGTCATGTGATGTACGAAATCCTAAAAAGTAACAAGCACCTTTAATCTTCTATAAAACTGAATTCAAGTACTATCTCCCCCTCGTAGGTACCTACACCATACCACATTGCTTTTTTGTTAGAATAAAAATATTCTAATACCTACAGGGCTACTACACATTGTGTTCCTCATGATTATGTAATTCTATGATTATTTTAATCACATCACATGGAAACTAATTTCTGATGTCAAAAAAAACTATGCATTCATAATGAGCATACTCTTGAAGGTTGATTTTGTGTATTAATAATGACCGCCTCAAAGCCGTGAGAAAGAAACACATGACAGATGTTAGGTAACCCAACAGTCACATTCACATAAATGTCTTATTTAAGAGCCTATTACACTACGCAATGTCAAGAAAGTCTTATTAATATACTGTACTTCGTAGTGTAATAGATCCTTCAGTAATCCGATAAGATCAAAATCTTTAAATTTGGTTTTAAAATGTCCTGCTCAAAAATCCTTCTGAGCAAGACCTCTAGTAAAAATGCCTTTAGTAAAATCTAAGTTAGCGTGACAACGTATGTTTTAACATAACAATTTCTATATTTATTCTGTATTTTATGGTATGTTATTTAAACATACATATGTATAATATTATGGTTACAAAGTTTAAGGGTTAAAGGGCCTTATCTTTTTCAAATATCAAGCTTAGAACACACAGAGGCATAGGCACGCGCACACACACACATCTATCCCGTCCCGAATAAGTAGGCGCGTAATTCAGATAAATACATTTTAACCTTTATCTTTATATTTTTACTTTATATTGAAGACAAAAAAATAGTATAAATATGTAGTGTAATAATAAAGGTAATAAATACAAATACACTTTATTGTTTGCCAAAACCTTTACGTGTCAACATTGTGTCCATGTCAATAAAGTGCCTAAGATGTAAGAATAACTGCCGTAAAACACTCACGGTCTTATTCATAAAAAAATATAGAAGCTTTATTAGCTTGTTAATAAGCAAATTTTCAAAAACATTATTCATAAACGTTCAATAGTGTTAAAACGCTCTATAAGTATTCAATAACGGCTCTGTAACTTATAGTAGCTTGAGGCCTACTATAAGCCTACTATAAACCTTTAATAAAGGACAAGATGGTCGTCTTGTCATCAGTGACAGCTGATAATTTGATTAAACTTGAAGTGAGATTATTTTATTTGGTGTCTAGTGACATTGCGTAATTGTAAAACATTACATACATTATTATAGAAAACTAATATCAATTTTTACGCAATAACAGCTCGTTGTAATTCAGTGAAACGTAATCTACTTTGATTTAAAAAATCTTGCGTTACTAAATAGGCAATTTTTGTTTACGAATCTTTAGTAAGAATGTTATTAGGATAAGGAGGATAATAACTTAGAACTGAAAAATTGTGTTATATAAAAAATAATACTATTCATAAAAGTACGTTACATGATTTTAAAAATTAATAATGCAGTTAATAGGTTAACAAAATTTTTTAGTTTACCAATTAACCGAATTAATTATTTTTAATCATTAAAAATGTGATAGTTAGTTCCAGCAACCTTTTGGAGAGGGATAATGATGGTAACAATCATGTTTTAAAATAGGCCGATAACCTTCGAAGGTTAGACGTAAATGGGTAGTACCATAGTGAAACAATGGCGATTGCGTGCGTTTTGTATCCTAAAATATCATACAAATAAATGACATAACTTCGTCTCCCTGCTTATTTGTTGAAACGGCCAATTTCGCTACTGAGTATTTGTTATAAAATTATTGAATTACGAATGTCAATGTTATTGGTAATAAAATATATTTAGGTTTTTTGTATATAAGGGAAGGGTTTACACATATATCACTTTAAAAAGAATTGAAATGTTTCATCTATATAATATACAATTGACTAATTACTAGAAACTTTTCTAAGTAAATTGAAATCCAAATTATGATGAAGTTAACAGTGCTCTGGTGCAATGCAGTGGTGGCCCAGTGGTAACGCGCTCGCTTAGATAACCGAATGATGCGGGTTCAAATCCGTGTCTCCCACCCCTGATATTTTCATGTGCGAATCATTTTCTAACATGATCACCACTTGCCTTACGGTGAAGGAAAACATCGTGAGGAAACCTGCATGTCTGAGAAAAACCTAACAAGTTTTCGAAACACATGTGTATTGCGAAGTCTACCAACACGCACTAGGCCAGCGCGGTGGACTATGGCCTGATCCCCACTCGTGTTAGAGGAAGACCCGTGCCCAGCAGTGGGACGTTAAAAAAAGAGCTGATTATTATTATTAACAGTGCTCGTATATACATTAATAATAACCTAGTGTTAAATGAAAAAAAAAAACAAAAAAAACATGTGTTATTATTATAGGTGTAGGTATACAATATATAAATCCTATATATACAGGGTTGTTTTTTAAATTCAGATTTAAGGTCACGATTAGTTAGACTTTCAACTAATTGCTATTTTATAGAAAAACTTTTCTCTTTACTACATCAATTAATCTTCACTAAGATTGACATATAATATTGGTTTTCTGTTCAACGTTGTCTTTTATATTCGAGAGCCAAAATTAAAGGACTGACGTAACAAAAGCATTTCTTTGAAATATATAATGTATGAAGTAGTAAAATATCAAAGGTATCACTTTAATAATTACGTTAACGAGTAAAAACCTGATCGGGATCTGCTCCCCGACTGTGAAATGCAATCCGGTGGTGACTCTGGTAGTGGCCTCTTGCGACGAAAGCACGTATCCCGCCATCGACATAAAATAGCCGTCCGGAAGTATGACCTAAACCTACAAAATAATAAAAAGAAACTGTTATTAGTTACAAAGCTATAAAAATATTTCCTATAATACTATCTTGATATGAAATGTGGTGGTAGGTTTTAATACACTCCCTCAACACGTCGCATAATAATAATTATAATATTATAACTAGCAACACCCGCGGCTCCATCCGAGCCCGAGTGTAAAAATTTAGGGTTACAAGATTTTTTTGATGCCAAATCATAAAAAAGAGAAAAATTAAAATTTGGTCTAAAGATTAAAATAAAAAATCTGGAGAGGGCCACCCGTATCACCTAGGGGAATAAAAATTAACCTACAACCTATTCTCAGACCTACCAAATATACACAAAAAAAACAAAAATCGGTCAAGCCGTTGCGGAGGAGTTCAAAAAAAATGAAAATCAAAATATACTTTAGACTTTTACAAGCACTTTTGTCTTTTTGTTTGCAAATCGTCACTTTTACAATATTATATAAAATTTAAATTAAATGTCAGTCTGTAAGTCTGGGACTTGGAAGTAAGCTACCACCGACTCGGAATGCTGTTCTGCCGAGAAGAGCCGGCGAGAAACTCAGATAAAAACACTGTGGTTTGTGACACGAGATTTTTCTATATTAGACTAGCGATTTACCCTCGCATTAAAAGGCCATCTAAAAGGCAAACGTGCAACAATATATAAAGTTTTAACGCCGTATATTTAGGGGCCCTGGACTTACATCTCTAGGGGACTTCAACTAATTGATATTTTTTATTTAAAACGCTTATAAGTAATTTAATAGATGATAGACAAGACATAATTAAGACAATGCTATTGTTTTAATCCTACGGTTATAAGGCCAAACTTTGAAGGCCTAAACTTTTTTATTTCAGACATTTATATGCCCCATTCTTTGCTTATACATATATCTTAGGGGCCCTGGATTGCGGCCCATAAAGCTTATAATTTAGTATATATTATAGATCCATCTCTGGCCTCAGGAACCCGCACGAAGTATACACTATACAGAATAACCCACCCGAATTTAGTCATAATCGGGTCAGTTGTGTAGTACGACTTACGAGTATATACCTATACCTTTAATAAAAATCCCTAATCATCTTAATTTGAAGGAACTTGGTAAATGGTGCGAGATATTCATGAATATAGTCAAAGCTGAAATTGGTTGGCATTAATTCTTAATTCACTTATGTCGAGAATAAAGTAAATAACGTTTGAATTCTCTTTCATAATTTGAATAACTTTTTATGTAAATTGTGAAAGAAAATTAACAAATTTCGTTGTATTGACTTCTTAACTCAAAAGTACGCCAACTAGTAACTTAATTTATTAACGTAGTTGGCACACTTTGTACTCATTAGCAAGAAAATTGAATATATTAATACAAATACCCCATAAATAAAGTGCGTCTCTAACGCACCCGAGTAAATCTTAAATTGTTAGTTAATTTAATAAATTAATAATACGATAACGGAATGAAGTTTAGTTATTATTGTACAATTATAGTACTTAACTAATAATAATAATTAGAAATTAATTAATCAACATAATTTTCTTCTTCTTCTAATTAATGCTTAGACTAAAAAGAAAACAAACACATCACTATAAGGACAATTTACCGCGGCAAGTATCAAATATCACACAAATATTGATAGATGGCACCAAGAATGATGAAAAGTTAGCCTCTTACATCTAAGTAATTGTCAATGGCTGTATCCATTTATCATAGTTATTGCTATCTATTATACTACAGAATTATATAAAACTAGACATTTCCCGTGATTTTGTTAGTTAGAAACGTTAAATTAGTTAGTAGAAGTTAAATTAGTTCATTTCTAGTCACTTTTAGTTCTATCTTAATCCGAGACTTAAAAGGAAATTTTAACACTGTCTTAAAATAAAAATATTGTATAAAAAAAATTAAAACCCTTAAAATATGATATAAGTAGGACATACTTTGTTTCTTCTGCACACTATTACTTGATTCGTTATTAAAAATTAACGAAAGTATTCTTTTTAAAGATATCCTAACAGATTTAAAAACCTACTCGTACTTAACATTATCGTTACATAACGCATGTAGGTATCTTGTAATATACATTGTACAATGCACATACAAGATCCTTATTTCGCCAGAGATTTTACACTGAGTGTAAATTTTACATCGACCTGTGTATCTTTGATCGAATTTACTAGAAGTTATTAAATTATTAAGTAACTAGCAGTACCCGCGGCTTCGCCCGCGTTCATGGTTTCAAGCCCGCTAGAAAAAAATATCCTATGTTACTTCTGATACAGAATATGTGTACAAAGTTTCAAAATGATCAGTTAAGTAGTTTTCACATATTTTATAATATTAGTATAAATAAACATAACTAAAACTATTAACTAAACAAGTTAAAGCTTTGATTCAATTATTCTTATGCAAACAAATTGAGTTCGAAAAGTTTGCAAACTTAAAGACTACAAACAACAGATTTTGAGGATTATGGATAAGTCTTGGAAATTCGTAACAATAGTTCAGTTCATACACTTTATAAACTATATTGTTGATATCTTCAGATATTATTAACTGGAGTCTGCTTTTACTTTAAGCCTATATTTCATAGTATTAATAATAAGATTTGTATATTATGTGGAGGTTAATACAAATATTTATAAATTTTTGTTTTTATAGTCCACTAGGTTAATAACGTTTATTTTGGTACAACTGTGAAATTAGTTGCTACATTATATGCAGCACCCATTGTCATTAAATGCAAATTCACCTCAATTTTTATTAGTAACAACAAAAGTCATAGCGATAACTCTGGTGTGTATTAAATGTGATAAAAATATGCACTACTAAGTTAGATCCAGTTAATAGCTTATAATTTGTTCACGAGATATTTTAATTTAAATATATGAAAGCGAAAGGTCACTCAGTCACTTATATTTTCATTCATTAATCATTACAAAATATTAAAAACTGTTTGACGTATAAAGATGAAATTTGGCAGGGAGGTAGTAAAAGGAAATAATTGAATTGAATTAATTGTTAGTAGACGTTCGCTTAGTATTTTTATATATTTTGTTCTCGCAATATTGGCGAAGTCAACTATGCCTATTATAACCGCCACTTCTGGAAAGAAATAATTGAATTGAATTATATTTTGTTCTAATTATTTAATTCACATTTGTCAAGTTAAAAGTAACGAAAAGAACTAAAGGAAATCATTTTAAAACCAACTGGCGTTCTTTTGTCGCTTTCATATTATTAACACAATGTTTTCGTATATAATAAAAACAGTGCATATAAAACCTCATCACGCTATACATTAAATAAAATGTTGTTTACTACTCATATATTGTTGTCATATAAAATCTCATTTGTTCTGATGGGAAAAGGTTATTTACATTACTCTTGTGTATGTCAAATACAAAAGTGGTTTTAAGAAATCTTTTCGGTTTATTTTTAACAGGAGTGAGTATTCTGAAGGAAGAAAATAACTGTCTCTTAATTTTTTACAGTTTAAGGAATTGTTTGGTGAGTGACAGTCTTGAAGATTATACACAATAGTTTCTTAAAAGTCACACTTTGTAGTTCTAAATATAGTTAGCATTTTGTACCTAGTAGCCTTTTGAAAATTCAGCATCATCATCCAACAAGTAAGGAAGTAATTTCATTGCCTGTATAAAAAAACATAGTCAGTAGCCCTACATAAACTATATTGTTGCTTTTACTAGGTAATATCAAGTGCTAAACTCTTTATGTCAACTTTAAACGAACTTAAAAATACAGCAATTCGACTTATATAAACATACCTTGATAAAAGTGTTCTTTTTTAAAAATATAATGCCACAGAGTGAGCAAAACCGCAAGATGCAAAGTCCAACCATACATACATTAAAAATATAGAGTGCTTACTTGGCATTCATCCAGTAGTAAATAATTGGATTGACCATAGCATTAGCCATCGCTAGCCAGTAGAAGCCGAGATAGACGTGCTGTATATACTTCATGTACAGTATAGATGGATTAAAATGTGTGTAAATGAAGTACGAGTGGTACGGCAGCCAGCATATTCCGAATATTACTATTACCAGGATAAACATTTTCACCACCTGTTGACAAAGTAAAAATTAGTTTGTTGTTTTGAATTTGAAATCTATACATCTTACAATATATGGTCCTGACTTAGTCAATTTTGTAAATTAAATATTTTTTGTTCAATAATGTCGATGTAGAAGCCGAATCTAGCTTTAAGATTTTTTTTCTTTCGCATCACGAGAAAATTGCCGATGAACCTGATGTTTGGTTTAATGATAGCTGATGGTTATCCGCATCGTTTAAGACGCCTTTAAAGATATCCCTGAGAAAACTACTATATTATATTAATCGTTAAAACAGTTTTAAGGACGAATGGGATCAACCTGAGCGGAGTGATGATGAGGCACTAGTATTATATATTACATTTGCATATAAATATGGTGTATGGTATGTCATAGGTTTTTAACACTTTTTATACTCATGCTTTCCATTTTTAGATTCACTCCAAAAAAAACTATTTTAATATTTAAAGCCATATACTTTTTACCAATTTTATTTTTTTCTCTTCCGTGATTTTAGTATTCATTTAAAGGCCTATCGCAAGGCCGCAATCGCAAGTATTCCTCAATAATTCATAAAATTTTCTTTAATTTCTCATATGATTTGCAATACAATTTAATACAAACGGTAATGACATTTACTTTGTTTTCTATTACCTACTGTGCGCGAAAGTAACAAATGGAATTAACAAGTAAAATTAATTTATTTAAAATCTGGGACATTTGAAATATTTTTACCATTAAAATTATTTTATATAACAAAATTTTCATGACATATGTTGTAATTGTTTAAGCTTTGAAGTATTTTAGCTAAATGTTTCTTTTTTCTTGTGACAGACATTCCTTTCATATTTTTACAAAGTTCTGTCCTTGGCGTGCTGGTGACGTGTTTTTCTACATACTTATATATCTACTAAATATATTTGTCGACACGTTTGACTCAGTTTGTATTGAACCTACTTTCTGAGCTAATGGTCGCGGGGCATTTATTTGATGAGCACGAATTTTTGTACTCCAGTCATGGGTGTTTATAATTATAATATGTATGTATTTAAAAAGTTATATATGTGTAGTAAATTATATATCTGGTATCCGTAACACAAGCCTACTAAGTACTACGCTTACCACGGAACGAGATGGCGCTGTTGTAAAAATGCCCCAACATATTTTTCTTTATTTATTTTACATGCCAAATATAGCTTGAGTATATTATTATACATACATACATACATATGCACATATACATAGTCGAAGGTTATTTTTTGAAAAACCGACAGTTGCTTTATATTAAGGTATTTGGTGTACAAATAAATAAATCAAAGTTGGAAGCTGGAGATGATGAGATGAGATTCAGCGTTTAGTAAGGGAAAATCTAACTAACTACAAGCGTGGAACAAAGGACGGCTTAGTCAATATTCACTAAGCTTTCGTGCCCGAGAATAGATTTAGATGATTGTTTTGATCTTTGGTTTCCATAGAAGCTTTTTGTAGAATTTTAATGAGATTATTATCCTATGATACAAAAAAGGTTATCAACTTTTTAAAAGAATCTTATATTTAAATACGCCAACAAGAAGAAATACCTAGAGATAAATCAAACTCATTACATATTATGTTACATTATACAAAATTAATGCAAATAAAATTTCACCAAAGCGAATCTGTACATTATTTTTTTTTAATCTTCATTATATGTATATCTGTTTGTCTATCTGGGAATGTACCTATAACGAAAAAACCATTCGGTAAATTTGATAAAATTTGATATGATTATAAGACTAATTATCAGAATCAACAAATCAACGAAATCGAGCAGAGCTTGCTCTGACTCGCTAGTTCGAGATATAAATACTTATACAATACGAAATATACCTATACAATACAGAATATACATATTATACGACATTACGAGTATGTCTGAAACCGATTCGGTGTTTATCGTTAATTCAAGTGTTCACATATCGTGGCTAAAGTGAGCAGGCAAATTGCCTTATTGCAATAAATCAGCAATGCGGAATAGTTAATCTACATATAGTTACTGCGTTTCCGGTTTTCTATTTACATACGATATTACGGAAGTTTGTTTTTATATTAATTAAGATATGGCCATTAATTGAATTGAATTAAATAACATGTTAGGTTATTTATTTAGTATTAAGAAGAGTAAAAATACAAGGCTTAAAACCTTCTTGTGGTGGGGGACTTAGTTGCGTCCGGCAATCCAGCTGGATTTAAAACCAAGAAACGCGCAATTGGCTCTCTTCGGTGGGCGGTGTGTCGTACGGTCTCTGATAGCAGAGCGGACTGTGCAACCCCTCGGGTGTGAAGTCTGCTTCGGCAGACCGACCTTTAAAGAAAGAGGTTTAAGAAAGGGTAACTTATAGACCTAATTAAAATATTTTTTTTTATTTATTTTAACCGAATAAGTTAAATGGCTTCTGCTGTATCCTACAGTGACCAAAAAAAACTATATACCAATGAATGATCGCATTTTGTCACTCAGACATTTTATACAAATGTCAGTATAACATATACTATGTTATAGTTAAACCAAAGGTTAAACTGTAAGTAATAGTAGTCGGGGATTTTATTTGATAGGTGGTTTCAGACGTCGAACTTGATAGCTGGAATTCAATAAATTGTTTAACAGCCATCATGGTAATGGGAGAGAATCATATTATTTATAATGATAATGGCATAAATCTCAATATTGACGTTATAGTCTATTTACTGCTAAAAATTATATCTTGGAACTGAAAATTAACTTCATAGGAGTAATTTACAGACTAGATTAAGGTAACGGTGAATGTGTTTATATTTAACCTTATTAATTATGTAAAAGGGTATAGATGTGGGTTGATAAAGGTGTGAAGGGTATATTATAGATAAAATAAACTTAAATCAATGTCCATCACTTCGTATATAAGACCTCCTGTTTCTAAATACCAACATATAATTATTGTATTATGTATGTGTATAAACCTACTATTTATAATTTTCATTATATGTTAAAACGCTTTGCAAGGCTTGCCTTTTTAACCGACTTTAAAAAAAGGAGGAGGTTCTCAATTCCTCGGGGACTTTTTTTTATATGTATGTTCCCCGATTACTCGACGATGGCTGGACCGATTTGGAAAATTCTTTTTTTGTTTGAAAGGGTATAGTTTCTAGTTGGTCCCATAGTCACCAAGTCACGATCTGATGATGGGATCCCAGGGAAATCGAAGGCAACTCTCAAATTTAATGGGCACATATCACGTTTTTCATATATTTCCTAAAGCTGTTTAAGTATTCGCGTCTGATTATCATCATCTCCTGTGGTTGAGCTAATGATGGAAGGTACAACTCCTCAACGGTTAGGAGTTAAAAGAAAATTCTTTCAATATTATACGTAATTATAGACCGATAGTTAAATTCTTTCAGGCTCTTATTAACCGACTTTAAAAAAAGGAGGAGGTTCTCAATTCGTTGGGGACTTTTTTTTATGTATGTTCCCCATTACTCGAAGATGGCTGGACCGATTTGGAAAATTCTTTTTTGTACATAAACAAAATAAGTATCTACTTTCCGCAAAAAATTTGAAAATAAATTATTTTTAACAAAAAACAATAACCGACTTCAAAACTAAACAAATCTAAACTAAAAAGTAGAAAATAATACATTTAAGAACTTCGTTAATTTAGAAGTCGGTGCCAGCCAAAGCAAAATAACCTTAAAAAGACACATATTCGATTAATCTATATCTATATTTGTAAACATAATCAAAATACCGTTCGAAAGTCCATTGCAAAGGCAAGATAAATCTATCCGTATTGACTTAACAACACAGCCAGTACTGCTCACTAAAACCCAACCGAACTCATTAAAACAAATTAATATCACATGGAAAGATACAGCATTAATAAATCTTTTCATAAAATATTATATTTCATTTGAATTCAATTCAAAGGAACTATAAGGGTCCGTTCACACCGACCGGCGCGGAGAGCAGAGCAGTTTTTGTTTAAAACTCTCTTTTAAACGTGATAAAAACATTGTAATAAAATTCATTTTTACATGTCATTTCTTTTATTATTGAGAGTACTTGAGAGCAAACCTAACGCGCTTAGTGTGAAATAATAAGAGGAGCCAACCGGCTGCCTTTGATAAAATACTCTTCCGCGCTTGTGCAGCCGAATAGATCAGTTCGTACTTCGTATGCTCTTGGGCGTTCGTGCGGTCCACCGGCATATTTCTCTCTGCTTAAGTTTTCGTTTGTTTTGTTCTGCTTCAAATAATCTTGTTAATAAATATATTTCTTTATCGGAGCTACCTTTACCCCTTGTTTCCCGTAGTCTTCAATAGAAGACCGGAGACATTGAGACATTTGAATAAATATCGTTTCTTTTATATTTCGTTGTTTTGTTAAAATTTATACCATATTCTTAAGCATAGACTACAGAATTACCAGAATAATTCTCAGTGACACATATTAAAGAAAACAATAACTACACACGGACAAATGGAGTTTTTGGGGTGCGTAAAAAAAGAGCGTGGATAACAACGGTACTTGTGTTTTTTTTTTGGATTTTTTTTGAAATTTGTTTATGAATAATGACGTATGTTGTGAAAGTGACATATTGAAGGTATTAGATAAAAAAATAATAATCTAGTGAAATGTTGCGGGTATTTTTATATGATTTTTTTTATCGTGCGGGTAGACTCGACTTTGGTCGAAACAAAGTCCTCTTGTAAATTAAATAAACATCCATTTGATATTGTTTAAGTTTTTATCTTATCGTGTGTATAAGTGGCTAGTGAGAAATGTAACTCGAACACCTTATAACATAAACAAAAAGTTCTCAGAAACGAAAACATTCAATCTCAAGTGTCGCGCGCTCGTAACGTAAACACTTCGGGAAACAGCGCAAGCGCCGTTTTTTGTGCATTCGGGAAAGAAAAGGTAAATTCATGACTCCATTTAAAAGCACGCGTTATAGCACACCAAAAACAAAACTTGGATTGCGTGGAACTGTAGGTATACCAGCCTTGAAGAGTATCCGCTCGGCTCCGAGCGCGTCCACTTAAAAACAGTGCACGGCTCCGACCAGTACCAAGCGTATAATTCGCTCGGGGGCTCGCTATGCGCTCCGAGCCGGTCTATGTGAACGGACCTTAAAGCCAAATATAAAGTATATTCGGGATGAGAATAGTAACGGATTCAAGTAATAGATTGAGTATAATAAAATATGAAATATCTAGTTTACGGCATATTGTATAGGAAGCTTTATAATAAAATAGACATAAATAGGAATGTTACTTATTCAGTTAATGTAGCTTATTAAAAGCAAAATTCGTTTCGAATTTTTATTTTTTACATAATATATTATAGACCTTTATCGTTTATAGGTTATGGTAATGTTATCTGCACACTAATGTTGTATGTTACGCCTCTCCAATATTAAAGAAAAGTATTTCTGCTGTTCATGTTAAATATGCAGAAGAAACCCAGCGCAGTGATTTGACCTCCCACCTTAGGAATTCTGCCTTTGGAATTTCAAATGACAACGTCGGGTAAAGTTTCGAAATTACGGGCTTAAAGCTTCCAAAGTTTTTAATATTATAGTACTCGTAAGTAGAAACCAGTAAATTTTTTAACTTGCTGTATAATTAAGGCATTTATACGAAATTTTCGAGATGTTTTATCTTTTACTAATTACTACTTAAGGAGTTTATTAAGTACTAGAAACTCGCCCTCGCTCCGTTCTGGTTCGTCCCTAGATACGATTCAGGTACCTATAGATCTCTGAAAAATAAGATATTTTCCACACTAAAAGGTATCCTATATGTTGTACCCGGATAAGCAGCTACCATCATACTCTTGACATCACATATTGACGACTCGTTTGGCTCAGTTGGTAGTGACCCTACTTTTTGCGCCAGCGGTCGCGGATTAGAGTCCCGTTGGGGGCATTCATTTGCTAATCACGAATGTTTGTACTCCAGTCATGGGTGTTTATATTTAAAATATGTATGTATTTAAAATATATATGTGTAGTATATCAACTATCTGGTATCCGTAACACAAGCACGTAACGTAGCTTATCACGGAACTAGGTGGCGCTGTTGTAATAATTTCCCTACATATTTATTTATTTATTATTATTATCATACCAAAATTCAATAAAATCTCTTCCGTGGTTTTTTTGGAATTCTGTCACAGAAAGACAGAAAAAAATTCTATAAACTATTCATTCGGCCTCTGCGTCAATAATAATATCTATTTCAATAGCATTTTCCAGTTAGAATTTTATTTTATGTATAGAACGACTTAACTTTATAAAACTAAAATTTTGATCTAGTGGAATTATGAAAGACGATATTAAGTTTCATAATGAGATTTCTGAATAAAAAAAGATTTACGTTAACATTTTCTTATATTTGATCTTCTTCTTCTGTATAATATAATATTTCAGTAGTTTTTTTCACTATCGTAATATCTTAATCTTAATAAGATGATGATCTTTGATTAACGTGACTATATTGAAATATATGATTATGTTTTGAAATAAATTATCAATTACCTAAAATTTCCTCATGATATTTTTTTATGTATATCATTTGCTATAAAGTTTAACTTTTTTACTTAAGTTATTTAAGCCATGGGTGAAATAATCTATAATCTATAGAAATATTGTATCATACATCTGTACTGATTTCAATTAAAAGTCCCATCCATATTTTTTAGAATACAGATTCGGCCGGTCAAAATGTATATATATGATTTGTCCTAGATAGATTTATATGATTTGTCCTAAGGGAAAATATTGCATGTCTGAGAAAATATGCGTAGTGTGCCGCTTGTTATGTTATGTCAGATTGGGAATCGGGCGGAGCCTCGAGTGGAGACGAGTGGCTAAGTTTTCATCACGGAATAGAAAAAAAAGGTGGATGTTAAATACAACAAAATTTGTATAGGAACCGGTGTGGCCAAACTAACACAAGTAAACCGATAATCATATTATGCACAACAAACAATCTAACGATAAAATCAACATTCAACCTTTCTACATCACTAATTGAGTAGCAAAGAACTTTCGAGACCGAAAAAGCGAATCCATGTTGAATGCTGTAATTCCAAATTAAACTTTATTTCAATACTATAAGATTGACTTTACTAGACATTCTATTAAATTATTAGTCAATTGAAATGAACTAAGATTGTATTTAAAGAAATATTATCGTACTTATTGATGGTACGAAACACCTCGTTTTTTAAGATTTATTCTCCTACTATCCTTTTTGCACTCCAAAATGGAACAATACGGCATATTTACGGAAAATAAATTTTGTCACGAGACAAACAACTAGACGGGTTGTCAAAATACAACTGGGATAAATCGAGTGCTGCAAAGCTGTGGTACACGCGTACTTTACCCTTCCAACGTTTTTTTTCTTCCGTGGAATTAATTGATATTAAACTCAGATGTGTTGTTGTCAATATTAGGACAAAAATGTATTTACTTAGCGTCTGTTTTGGAACCTTATAACGCCATAAATCATAATACAAGATTAAAAAAACGGCAACGGTTAAGGTTCATTTAAGAAATATGTAGGACCATGTTTAGAAATACTCGTAATTGTATGCTCTACAATTTTTCTAATAACTTTTGATTAATTTTGAGCAAAAAAATAAATAAATTTGGTGTTTCCATAAAAAAACATTTCTGTAAACTGTGACAGTGGATTATTTAAGACTCTAAAAAACGTACCGATAATATGCAAAGACAAAAAGTACTTGTTGAGATCCTTGTCCTTCATACCGACATTTGCCTTTTTACCCTTTTGGATTGGGTTGGAATGTGATTTAACGTTGCTGAATTCTTATCAAACATTAGTCTATAACACTAAAATCACTTACTTTACAAAAGAAAGTAAATAATTTAATATATAAAATTAAAAATATAATATGTTTGTCTTTCAATTTAAACTTCTTAAATATATTTTTAGTATAATAGAATTTTGTCTTTATAATATTTCCACTAAAAGGGATCTTAATATTTCTTAAAAAACATATCAGAGTTATAAATATTCCCAATTTTTAGGAATACATAAGAAATAAATCTGAAGGCAACAATTTTCAAAAGCATATTTACGATTCATACTCACGTCAAAACAACATAAAGATTTTTATCTTTTACCTACTTATTGACAATACACACTGAAGTAAAGTATGATTCGGCACAGTAAATTAGCTCAGTAAATACCAACATTGATGTTAATCTGATACAAATAACTGATCGAAATGAAAGACTGAACTTTAAAAAATTACCTATAAAACTATTTGTAACCCCCGACGTAAAAACGACGGGATGTTTTAAGTTCGACGTGTGCGTGCGTGCGTGCGTGCGTGCGTGCTTACGTGTGTGTGTGTGTTTTTTTTTTAATTTCTAATTTATATTACTAGTGACTCTCCCTCGCTTCGCTCGGGTATGTCTGTTCGTCGTTCGAACAGAAAGATAATAAAATATACTCGTATGATGAGTTTTATATATTTACTTCGCACCACCCGGTATGTCGATTATCTACCTACCCTACTTGCCGATTTAATTGTCATTGCGTTTTCTTAAATTTTCTTTTGCGAGCAGCTTTCTTAATATTTACTTTCATAAGAACCTTCTCTTTACTTCAAACATAACAAAAAAAAATTTAGTGAAATCGATCCAGCCGTTCACGAGTGATGTCGAAATCAATGAAAATACATATATATAGATTTACTACTCAGTACATTTGTTTATAGCTCGGGAGGTAGCGCTATAATTGACCAAGTCAAGATCAAGTCAATTAAAACAATAACTCAATACAGTTTCGCTTGGTATAAAAATCATCGGAGCAGATTTTTTTCCAATGACTTTGTCATGCTGTCTCCTTTAGCTCCACCACTAGTGCGACAACTGACGCTCACTCTACTGAAACTAAATACTAAATTCCTAAAAAAATTGCAACGCTACTACCTCCCGGAATATTAGGCAGGACTGAGATAAATGTCGATATGTATGCAGAGTATGATTTAAAGCGATCGATCAACCCAAGGATTTTACAGCAAATATTTAAAATGTATTAAAAATAATATAAACATTATTTCAAATATTCCATGATTATGTTTGTAACAGTAGAAAAAATATAACAAAAATACTTATTAAAGTATGTTTTACAGATTTTTATATATAAATAGGGGAGCAGTTTTTACTGAACTTTAAAATAATTTCACAGTAGCTCTCCTACTGTGCGCTTAGTATGGAATGAATTGAGTAATAATGGGTGGTATTGTAGGGTTTTACCGCAGGCTGCGTCATATTTTTAAATAGTATTTAATTATATAATAACAATAATTTATCACTAAAAATAATTAAATTGGTTAATTTAATTAATTTGGTTAATTTAATTAATTTGAATCACTTATTAATTGCATTTGTCACCTTGTTAAGCAGTGATGACGCTGTCCGCCAGCAATCTTAAAAGAACAACTTAAATACATAACTCTTTGTTACTTTATTTATAAAAGTAGCTAAAATAACTTGATTCTAAAAATTTTACGTGGCACTAAATTTTACGAGAGCTTAATAGTGAAAGCCGTTATAACTTACTATAACATTCAATTTAATTATAGAAAGCTTATACTTTTCTACTATCCGCCGGTCCGATTAAAACTGTTCTTTTTCTTTTATAACCTATTAAAATATGAGAGCGGCGACATTGGAAAGTACCATTATTCCCCACGAAGCGCTGTCAGTTTCAGAAAACTCTATTACCTATTTTTCTAACTTAGCCCGACCCTTGACTCGAACCAAGATCTTTAAGCGACCATGCTAGACCACATTGAGATAATTTTACTGCACGAATAACTTAAGCTGTTTTTATCGTCTAAATAATACACAATATACGTAAATAATATAATATACAATATACGTAAATTATTTTAAGCTACTACAATTATAGTCTTAAATTGCAAAAACATTCTTACCTTACGTTTAGATCTTATTGAATCTGCTTGTCTTTGTGTTAGTTCACCAATAGACCGAGATCCCCATAGAACTCTTCCCATAGCCGAGTAGAAGAACGTCATCCCCAACATCGGTACAGCATAAGTGACTATGAAGAACAGAGTTTGATACCTGTGTAGTAAAATATTTGGTAAAATACACAATAATATGAAAGTTGCGATACATGAATTCCTGATTATTTAATATCGATTTTAAGCAGTTTTTACATTGTCAATAAAATGCAATCTATCTACGCCATAAATTAGTTTGTGATATTTTTTTAAAACACTGACTTCATCATCACTTTAAATTATTTTTGCTTATGTAAAAATTTAGATTAGATTTAATATTATAAAATTTACTCTAGTTTTTAAAATAACCTACCCATCAAAGAAGAAATATGAAAATTTATCCACGTAGGCAAAGATATTATAAAAGAGCAACCTTTGCGGTTCTCGTTGGCTCTTGTAAGTAGAACAGCCTTCGGGGCCGGTGGTGAACCTTCTGGGCTGCTTCACAGACTTACATACTGACATTTAATCTATATTCTATATTTTCATAATGTAAAAAGTGAACATTCAAAAGTGCTTCTAAAAGCTTATTGGAATAAAGTATATTTTTAGTTGGAATAAAGGTAAATTAATAAATTTGATCTATCGCGCAAAACGTCCCAAAATTACAACAAATACTCAGATATTAAATTGTATGAAGTACTTGAAATTCCAAATATTGAGAAAGAAATCATCTGAAGTACCTAATAATTTATTAAATATGCCAATGTTTATACCCTTTTACTTAGATTAACAAGAGGTTTTAGGCGCTTCAAAGAGTGCCATTTGGGTACAATTTTACTTCGCCAATGTCGCATAGAACGCAAATGACATATTATTTTAAGAATCACTGGTAAAAATAGAAAAAACACTAGGTCTGATCACTTGTTTGGAATTATTAAGTTCAGTTCAGTTATTTACTTAATGGCTATAATTCGTGCCAGTAGAGCACAATTTATTCCACCTACGTACAGTTGATATTTTGAATTATTGTGCTCGAAGACGTAGTCCGTTAAATAAATGTCATAGCATATAATAGCAAGATTGGCTGTTTATGCTACTCGTAGATGCTACTATTCTCTATATTACCATACAGAATATACATATTTTTTTTAAATACGAAAAATCTTACTTTCATACAATTTTAAGTTTTGGGAATTAAATATGAAAAAATAAATTTTATATAATAATTATTTATTTATATGTCATCAGCCCTTTTAAACGTCCCGCTGCTGCGCATGAGCCTCCCTCAGTACGAGGGGGGTCAGGTCATAGTCCAGCGCGCTGGCCCAGTGCGTGTTGGTGAACTTCACTTGTCTTACGAAAACTTTCTAGGCTTTCAAAGATTTGCAGGTTTCCTCAATACGTTTTCCTTCACCGTAAGACAAGCGATAATCATGATAGAAAAATTCGCACATGAAAATTTCCGAGGTGAGAGACCCGGATTTGAACCCGCATCACTCGGTTATATAAGCGAGCGTGTTACCAATTGGCTACCACTGCTTTTTTATATATCACGCAGTACAAAATTTTCATTTTTGGTTTACTATTCAAAACATATTTTTTTATTTCGTCATACGGTCAACAAGCCCATGAACCAAAAATATATACAAAATTATTAGAGTATATTTGCTAGAACATACGTTTTCTGGTACTGATGTCACCGGAAATTGTTAACAATTTAAAAAGGTACACATATTTTCTAGTATCACATGTTTTTGACATAAAGCTCAAAAAAGCTCTTCTCCTGTAATTAAACAAACATAAAACCATATTATATTAGAATTATAGCAGGGTCACGTTAATAGGTAACATTTGACGTCTGTCAGATTTATCTTCATAGTGAGGTGACCTGATAAAAAACATCGATTAATATGAAAGAATCGATACGGACTTGAAACATATGTGAATTTTAAAAATCATCAGGCGAATCCCTGTCCCATTATTATTTTTCTTTCTTAAATTTAAGGAGCAAAATAAGACAAGTACATAATTTAACAAAAAAATTGCATTTATTTAGTTGAACTATCAGAACTGTTATTAATATTGTCATCTTCATCACTGCTGTCACCACTCAGAGATATTATTAATTCATTTTCAATAATATTGTCTATTCTCACATCTCGTTCAAAATCTTGTAAAATTATTTTCTTTGTTTTCTCTACGACTTTTCTCCAGTCTTCTGTAGTGACTTCTGCACACGCAGTTTGTAGCAGAGTCATCATTTTAGCAGTACTGAAGGGTGGTTCAGTATTATTCCGCGCTGCATGACCCTTTATTTGTGCCCAAATAAGCTCGATGGCGTTATACTGGCAATGGTAGGGAGGCAATCGAATAACTTCGTGTCCATGCTCTAGGGCTAGTTCATCGATTACATAGCGGAGCTTGGACGGCTTAGTTGCTTTTACCAGTTTTAACAACTCCACTTTTAATAAAATTGAACTTGCATCCACACCATTTCTTACCAGCCACCAGACAATCTTTTGCTTTTTACTTGCTTGAGTTGGTGGTTTATCAACTTGTACCGAATGATATGGTGCATTGTCCATTATAATTTTCGATGGGTTTTCTAAGCTGACTAGCAGCTTCTCAAACCACTCTTTAAAAACCTCAAAGTTCATTTCCTCATGGTAATCACTTGTAGTTTTAGAGGCGAATGCGAGGAGGCAGTCTGGAATAAAACCTTGAGAAGCTGGTCCCGCGTGACATATAATAAGTCGGGCTCCTTTTCCCGATGGAACTTTTGAGGTGGAGGCCGTTGTATCATCGGTCCATGTCCGGGAAACCGTATGGTTCGCATTCAACCATGTTTCGTCAATAAACACGACATTGTCCCAATCTGTAATTTTATTTACTTGAATGTTACTCTCTTCAAAATAATATCGTAGCGTTCTAGAAGGATTTTCCGCTTGTCAGATTTTTTAAATATAAAACCAATCGATTTCAAAACCTTTGATAGAGACGATTTACCGCCAAAAAATAAGCCTGCGCCTTCGGGGCCGGTGGTGAACCTTCTGGGCTGCTTCACAGACTTACATACTGACATTTAATCTATATTCTATATTTTCATAATGTAAAAAGTGAACATTCAAAAGTGCTTCTAAAAGCTTATTGGAATAAAGTATATTTTTAGTTGGAATAAAGGTAAATTAATAAATTTGATCTATCGCGCAAAACGTCCCAAAATTACAACAAATACTCAGATATTAAATTGTATGAAGTACTTGAAATTCCAAATATTGAGAAAGAAATCATCTGAAGTACCTAATAATTTATTAAATATGCCAATGTTTATACCCTTTTACTTAGATTAACAAGAGGTTTTAGGCGCTTCAAAGAGTGCCATTTGGGTACAATTTTACTTCGCCAATGTCGCATAGAACGCAAATGACATATTATTTTAAGAATCACTGGTAAAAATAGAAAAAACACTAGGTCTGATCACTTGTTTGGAATTATTAAGTTCAGTTCAGTTATTTACTTAATGGCTATAATTCGTGCCAGTAGAGCACAATTTATTCCACCTACGTACAGTTGATATTTTGAATTATTGTGCTCGAAGACGTAGTCCGTTAAATAAATGTCATAGCATATAATAGCAAGATTGGCTGTTTATGCTACTCGTAGATGCTACTATTCTCTATATTACCATACAGAATATACATATTTTTTTTAAATACGAAAAATCTTACTTTCATACAATTTTAAGTTTTGGGAATTAAATATGAAAAAATAAATTTTATATAATAATTATTTATTTATATGTCATCAGCCCTTTTAAACGTCCCGCTGCTGCGCATGAGCCTCCCTCAGTACGAGGGGGGTCAGGTCATAGTCCAGCGCGCTGGCCCAGTGCGTGTTGGTGAACTTCACTTGTCTTACGAAAACTTTCTAGGCTTTCAAAGATTTGCAGGTTTCCTCAATACGTTTTCCTTCACCGTAAGACAAGCGATAATCATGATAGAAAAATTCGCACATGAAAATTTCCGAGGTGAGAGACCCGGATTTGAACCCGCATCACTCGGTTATATAAGCGAGCGTGTTACCAATTGGCTACCACTGCTTTTTTATATATCACGCAGTACAAAATTTTCATTTTTGGTTTACTATTCAAAACATATTTTTTTATTTCGTCATACGGTCAACAAGCCCATGAACCAAAAATATATACAAAATTATTAGAGTATATTTGCTAGAACATACGTTTTCTGGTACTGATGTCACCGGAAATTGTTAACAATTTAAAAAGGTACACATATTTTCTAGTATCACATGTTTTTGACATAAAGCTCAAAAAAGCTCTTCTCCTGTAATTAAACAAACATAAAACCATATTATATTAGAATTATAGCAGGGTCACGTTAATAGGTAACATTTGACGTCTGTCAGATTTATCTTCATAGTGAGGTGACCTGATAAAAAACATCGATTAATATGAAAGAATCGATACGGACTTGAAACATATGTGAATTTTAAAAATCATCAGGCGAATCCCTGTCCCATTATTATTTTTCTTTCTTAAATTTAAGGAGCAAAATAAGACAAGTACATAATTTAACAAAAAAATTGCATTTATTTAGTTGAACTATCAGAACTGTTATTAATATTGTCATCTTCATCACTGCTGTCACCACTCAGAGATATTATTAATTCATTTTCAATAATATTGTCTATTCTCACATCTCGTTCAAAATCTTGTAAAATTATTTTCTTTGTTTTCTCTACGACTTTTCTCCAGTCTTCTGTAGTGACTTCTGCACACGCAGTTTGTAGCAGAGTCATCATTTTAGCAGTACTGAAGGGTGGTTCAGTATTATTCCGCGCTGCATGACCCTTTATTTGTGCCCAAATAAGCTCGATGGCGTTATACTGGCAATGGTAGGGAGGCAATCGAATAACTTCGTGTCCATGCTCTAGGGCTAGTTCATCGATTACATAGCGGAGCTTGGACGGCTTAGTTGCTTTTACCAGTTTTAACAACTCCACTTTTAATAAAATTGAACTTGCATCCACACCATTTCTTACCAGCCACCAGACAATCTTTTGCTTTTTACTTGCTTGAGTTGGTGGTTTATCAACTTGTACCGAATGATATGGTGCATTGTCCATTATAATTTTCGATGGGTTTTCTAAGCTGACTAGCAGCTTCTCAAACCACTCTTTAAAAACCTCAAAGTTCATTTCCTCATGGTAATCACTTGTAGTTTTAGAGGCGAATGCGAGGAGGCAGTCTGGAATAAAACCTTGAGAAGCTGGTCCCGCGTGACATATAATAAGTCGGGCTCCTTTTCCCGATGGAACTTTTGAGGTGGAGGCCGTTGTATCATCGGTCCATGTCCGGGAAACCGTATGGTTCGCATTCAACCATGTTTCGTCAATAAACACGACATTGTCCCAATCTGTAATTTTATTTACTTGAATGTTACTCTCTTCAAAATAATATCGTAGCGTTCTAGAAGGATTTTCCGCTTGTCAGATTTTTTAAATATAAAACCAATCGATTTCAAAACCTTTGATAGAGACGATTTACCGCCAAAAAATAAGCCTGC
This sequence comes from Boloria euphrosyne, assembly GCA_951802675.2. Classification (NCBI taxonomy): domain Eukaryota; kingdom Metazoa; phylum Arthropoda; class Insecta; order Lepidoptera; family Nymphalidae; genus Boloria; species Boloria euphrosyne. The sequence continues at coordinate 9,904,692 of OX637877.1, forward strand.
GTCTTTTAACGAACTCATTAGCTTTTCCCGTGTAGGATATTCTTTTCTCGAATAATATCCATAAATGTGGTTGCGAATTGCAGCAGCATCAGAATTATCAACGCCAACAATTTTCTTGTCCCTCTTTATTTTTTTCGGTGTACGTAAAGTATTATCTTCTGAGCCTGACGGTCCGTATTTCTCATTCAGAATTTGAGTTATTGTCCGCTTCCCTATTCCCAATGCTTCGGCAACGCGTTCTCTCGGTTGTGTACAATTTCACCACTAGTTCGCGAGATTGGCTGTTTAGCGTTTTCCCCCGTTTCGACATGGTAAGACTGTGTAGGGGTTTCTTCCCTAGCTTACTATTTGAAGACTTCTTCTTGGAGTTGGAGAGAAATGATACTGTTGGCCGTTCGGATCGGAATGAATTTATTTTACAATTTTATGACTATATATACAAAATCTTAAGACAAAATATTTACATTAATATTTAAAATTATTCTAAATTCGATTCTACACTGAAATGTTTTTCTTTCCCACCAGTGATGAGTGAATTTATTTTACAATTTTATGCCACCTAAATTGTACCTAACATCAATGATTTTTCTATTTAGTTATTTTTTGTATTTTTATAGTTAGTTAATATAGTTAATAATATAATTATGTTTTATTATAAACACAACGTGGTTATTAATTTATGGTGATATTTCTTCACAAGTAATCATTGCACTCCAATCAACTTATCACCTTCGATTTTTAGAGTAAATCCCTAGTGTTTAAAAAGAAAAAGGGTTAACTGACGCAACATTGTAACGACGTTCAATTCTTTAGATCAGAAATTGTTTATTATGTTTAGAATGGTTTATTAGTGAAAGCAAATCGTAAAATTACTCGAATCGATAATTATTACAATAAATATATAATCCTAATTGAAAAAAGTTAAGCGATTGTGCAATTGTAACAAAACGAAAAAATATATTATTTTATGCCGCTGTTACAAGGTTACGTTGTTGAATTTTGATGAACTGTCAAATGTTACCTATTAACGTGACCTTTGCTATAAGTTGGAATAAGAGTTAAATAGGAAACGAAATTATTTATTTCGTTTTGTCATTTAATTTAATTCAGACAGAGCGTTTTTATCTAGAAAAAACTTAATATTTAAAAAAAAAAACAAAGGTATGAATAGCTTTTTTATTAATATAATACTTGCTAAAATTCTGGTTGTACAGATAACTCTCAAACTATACGAACAAGAACTTTCGAACAACGAAACGGTCTCTGATATTCGCATTTTCTAACTAATTTTAAACCAAGGAAACTGTGAAATTTTATCCTTTGTGTTTACGATTTTCCTCTCTAAACGGATTTGCCTCGAAGATAAATCGTCACAAGTTACTATTAATTTAAGGAGAATGATTTAGTATTTTAACTAGTAATTCCCGCGGCTTCGCCCGCGTTCTAATCAGTATTAAAAAATAAAAATTGGTGGTAGAACATTGCAAATTCTTCAAAATTTTCAGAAAAAAACTTCGCTTCTCGTAAGCGGTATTAGCCAAACAGTAGGCAAGACAGTGCGGGGTAGGGTTGGTGATGCATCAAGCGAAGCGGGGCTTGAAGAAGGGCTTGTATTTTATTCTCCCGTCCGTATTTTTCGCCAATGTACATATACAAAATAAATTAAAACACTTGAAAAATTATATAAAACCTTCCTCGAGAACGAGCATGAAAATCGATGCAGTAGTTTTTGAGTTTTGCGCGATTATTTGCTTATAATTAATTTATATCGTATGGATCATTCCCTCGTTTTCCAACTATAGATGTGCATTTATTACACGATCTACTATAATCTACTATTTGATCGTTTTGCGAATCTTTTTAGATATAAGATATTAAATATGTTATACATGTTTACGTCAAACGCTACGAGTATAAGGAAATTTTATTAATATAAAACTTGAATATTACCTACAAAATGGCAAGATTTCTTGAAGCAAACCTAATTTGCATTGATAAAAGAATATATAGAATAAGGGTATATAATTTTTTATTTCATGTAACCTTGTGATATTTCGTTAAAGGCAGTGGTAGTGCTGTTTATGATACTCTCATATACGCATCGTTTTCAGAATGAAAACCTATAAGTGAAGAAAAAAAACTCGTGAAATTCGCCAACCCACATTTGACCAGCGTGGTAGGCATTTTTTATTGTTGGGTAATGCACTAACGCATACCACTTGTAGAGAATAGGTGGTTATGTGGGACTCACTGGCCTAAAGCCAGTACTACCCACTAACCGTGCACCTAGGTGGGCCCTCCCTACGCGTTTTTTGTCTTCGCGCCCGGCCGGCATTCCGGACGAGCCGGCTACTGAGACCACACACACACACACACACCGCCCTCTTTTATTTTTATATCTATATTGTTATAGCAAAATGTATTTAAAGAAAACAATAATAAAAATAGCCTTATACTTGATCTCACATGAGCTATTTTTAAAATAAAGGCTTTCTTTCTTCGTACACATAACACACGAAATTATGTTCTTTTATTCTTTATATCATTTGTAAAGTTATTTAACACAATTCAGCGCGTCTCAAAATAGAACCAAAAATAGAATAGATTTTGTAATATAATTTTAATAAACTACTGTCAGCGACTCACACTCACACTCATTATTATCCGGCAATCTGCAAACCCAAGAAACCCATATCGAAGGCGGTGTGCTATTCTGGTTGCTTCTGGTACAAGACAACCTCCTTGACTGTGTGGTGTGCGTTAGCATACCTACCGTCGTAGCGTGAAGTTTGAGTGCGTGATTTTGCGAAACCCATTAAGTTTGTATGGAAAGTTCTGTTGGGTTGTAGTGAGTAGTACTAGCTTTGTAGCCGGTTGTAATCCGGCCGGGCGTGAAGCTAGGAAACGCACGTGGAGGTGACTCCCTTCGGTGGCTGTTGCGTCATGCGGATTGTTCCAGCTATTTTTTTGACAGCAGAGTGTGACTGTGAAGCAATCCCTTGGCTGCCTGGTCTAATTCGCCAAACCTGCCATGGGGGCGTCGTGGTTAAATGCGTAAGCAATCCTGCGCCGATCCATTAATTAAGAAGGAAGGGTGTTTTTTTTTGTTTCAGTGGGTATTACTGGCATCTTTTTAGGCGGTGAGTACATAAGCACCTGGTAGTATGCATAAATGCATAGGTATCCCGTTAAGAAAGAGTTTTGCGGCCGGTTAGTCTGACATTATGGGCTGCAGTATATGGACTGCTCATTATTAAAAATATGTAAGATACACGCTTCCTAGTGTTTTTATATTTTGTGATGAGTGTAATTATGATGTCCTAAATTCTAAAGAAATTTTTTTTTTCATAAAACAACACAGCAAGTCCGTAATTTTTACACTGGTATCCTATGAGAATGGTTTCTAAATGATTTCCCTCGAAGGTTTGAAATTAATGACTTTTTCATGCAATTTTTCAGCATTCTTCTTAATTATCATCTCTAGGGAAATTCGGCGATTTAGAAGTACCTTTTCAGAAAATACACACAATCTTAAGCCAAAGACATAAAATTTTATCCTAATCGTTACAGACATATTCAAGATACACGAAAAAATAATATATAAATAAGCTAAAGTAAATTTATATACGAAATCCGAGATCGATCTTTCGCCCCCGTAAATCCCCATATTACAATTATCACCGACATCTTTAGAGCAGTTTTCCAAAACGTGATTAGGAATATATATACCTATCAGTACTAATACAAGGTATTTTACATACGAAATTACTACAGAAAATAAATTTTCTGTGGAAAAGTAGGCAGAACACGTATTTAGTTAGTGATTATATGAATTTAAAAATAAAATGAAACACAAATAAAATAAAGTAATAAACATACCTAACTAGCAGTACCCGCGGCTTCGCCCGCGTTAATTTTTTAAATATTAGGAGTCAATCCCGCGGGAACTCCGGGATAAAAAGTAGCCTATATGTTATTCTGGGTCTTCAGCTACCTACATACCAAATTTCATCGTAATCGGTTCAGTAGTGTTTGCGTGAAAGAGTAACAAACATCCATACTCACAAACTTTCGCATTTATAATATTAGTAGGATTACTGTCACAAATGAAAAGTATGCTAAAAGCTGACCTCATTTCTTTAGAGTAAGTTAGTTTCATTATTATTCTAAGATTTTGCCTTTGATGTTACATTTCTAAAATCCTAAATATTAAAATATTTTTGTTAGCTTAGTTTTTACCCGAATAACGAAAATTTGAAAATCCAATGAAAAGCCTACGCTTTTTATTTTCTTGGATAATGGTATTTATTAGTGATAACGATGAACATAACTTCTACGCCCAAACCACAAAAATAGATAGCCCTTACTTCTTCACTATTGTGTATTTAGTCCTTTTAACCGCCTACAGCGGAATAGGTTATAAGAACAAATTCTTCACTGGAGAAACTTGAAATTAATTTAGATTCTAAGTCAAGTACAAAAATAAAAAAAAACATTGTACGCTAGTATAAAATTGTAATAAGACTATTCTGTATTAATATATGAAGCTAAAGAGTTTATTTTTATTTGAACGTGCTCATCTCTAAAAGTTTTCAGCCTGTTGTTGAAAAAAAGGTCGCTATCTAGTATCATGCAGCAAACTTTGTTAGTAACCTTAGTTAAGTTAGTGGCGTAATAAAGACCTCAGTTAGTTGGTAGTGTAATTTAGCGTAAATTAACTACGTGAGTGGAGCCGCGAGAGAGGCTGGTATGAAATATATAACCTATGTGTAATGTATATGTACTTGTACATATCTTAAAGTAGAATTTACTTAGGTACTTACATAAAATCCATATATGAAACATCGGGTAGACCATCTGGCCACATCAGTAAGCACGCAGTTTTGAGGGTTCCTTTTGATCTGCAAATAAATAAAAATGTTTATCTTCCATTCCAGCTTAAATTATTGTTATTGTTTTACCTTTATAGAAATTGTAATTGTTGATATAGAAATGTAAAGAACTACATAATTTACGAATCGTACATGAAATTTCATAATGACTTTACCGGATAAAAAAAAAACATTTTCATTTAGGTTATTTTAAACAACACCAGTAGGCAGTGGTATCATAGTGGTAACAGGTTTACTTGCGTAACCGAATGAAACGGGTCTTCTTTGATATTTTTAAGTGCAAATCATTTCTGATTGTGGAAAAACGTCACGAGGAAACCCGTATGTTTAAAAGAACTTAACAATTTTGAGTCGGTCTATTCGTACTTGACCAGGATAGTCGTTTTGCAGGGCCCAGCAATAAAAAATTTCAAAAGAAGGCTGAAGACGAGTGTATACGAACTAGTTTGGTAAAAAAAATTAGCTAGATCTACTAAAACCAACAAAACAAAGAAATGAATTACAACTATAATGCCAGCTTAAATATAAATATAAAAAGCATATAAAATAGAACACGTATTCTCACAATTAATATAAAATGTAGGTAGATAACCTATATTTTCGCCGGTTTGGATATTATGAACGCAAACAAAAACCATTATATAGATTCAGATTGGTAATACTATTATGTAAATTGATATAAATACCAAATCATAAAAACACATTAAATTTCTAGTGCAATTAATATAAGAGTAATTAGCTTAGCTTCAAAACATCCCTTGTTTCATAGAACAAGGTTAATTAGTATACAACGTTAATTAACATAATAATATACGGTTTACTAATTCATATTACAAGAACATTAAGTCTGACTCGCTTCCCTGGCTTCTATTTCTGTAATATAAAATATAACTGAATTCCTAAGGAGTCCCAAGAGTTATCTTCCACCGTAAAACGAGTGGTAATCATGTTAGAAATGTTTCGCACATGAAAATATCAGTAGTGAGAGACCATGATTCAAATCCGCTTCACCCGATCAATCAAGTGATCGCGTCACCACTGCGCTACCACTATTGTTCGCAATACGAGGTTACAAAGACCATTTTATTAAAATCCAATTTAAATATATAATATATATTCAAAGTCATAATTTTTATAATAGTAATTTAAGAATATACAACCTTATACACACAACATACAAGGATTCAAAACCATAAAAGCAATAATTCGCTTAGAAACTTTCATTTAGTATCTATCGAGTTGCCAGAAATTTTCAAACGATAAGAGAAAATAAAATTATAACTTATACGATATACGATTTTTTTTTATTTTTATATAATACTAGCGGAACCCGCGGCTTCGCTCGCGCTGAATCTAGGGACGAACCCGAGCGAAGCGAGAGTGAGTCGCTAGTATTATTTAAAATTTGACACTGCGATGGTAGCGCCGTCTGTCGGATCCAATGTAAAACATTCCAAAATCAACAACTACTAATAAATTAAAAATTAATTAAAAAAACATTGTCCAGCGGACAAAATTGTGAATCTAAACCATTCCCAGATCCCCTTGAACGCACACAAAAAATTTCATCAGAATCGGTCCAGTCGTTTGAGAGAAGTTCAGTGACATACACACTCACAGAAGAATTATATATATAAAGATAGGTATTATATTTTTTACTTATTTAAGTAGGTACTCATTTTAGTTTGTTATTTACCAACTAATAATTTACCAACAGCTGCTTTTGCGATATTTTCGTACAAATTTAATTAACTAAAGTAAATATAATTCAGTTTACGTTTCAATACTCAACCAATATTGTTTTAGCTTTCGTTCTATAAAGAACAAAAACGCAACTTAGAATACTGCTAGTATTGCATATTGAAAGCTACATAACTAAATATATACATACATTATGTGTGTATGTAATATAAGTACATAGTGTTACATAAAACAATTATCTTTACGTTTTGGATCCCGTATTTATTAAGTGAGTAGAATTTTCTATATACCTAATGTAATTTACAAATAAAGCACGCATATTTTTTTTGCTTATTATATACCTATATAAAATACATATTTTATTACCTACATTGTTTGTGTTACAACGTGCCCGTGGGCGATCGAGCGGAACATTTTGAGTTCACTCAAATATGTATGAATATGGGTAACTGTAATTTGATATACATATTCTTGTGAATTTAGACCAGAAGTGAGCTTTTTTTTTAAAAACACAAGCTTACTAAATCGACCTCAATTTATTTTAAGAACTGAAAAGGCTAAAACACAATTTAACTAACTGAAAAGACAACTAATCTACCAACAATGATATTTTTAGAAACAAACCGGCAGAGTAACAACCTAATAATGCTACCACGATAAGTGTCATGACACAACTACCCCCCGATGCCGGTTATGCATCGACTTTTATAGATTTCTCCCCACTCTAACATCCTCTTTCCTATTCATCTTCCACACGGCCTTTCCTGACAGAAGACCGTCCTCGGGCTTCTTCACCTTCTAACCTTGGACTTCAGATAGAACCTCGACATCGAAAACCTGAGTGACGCCATAAGCTATAGACATTACACTATCATCATCAGCTGCCGTATAAATAATAAAATCACCAGATAAAAAAAAACAAAAAGTGCATTTCTAAAAATTGCTTGTCTATATAAAGGTTTCAATTTGATTCATTCGTGAGCTAAGCTCACCTAGCATAACCTAAGCACAATGGATGTGAAACAAACAGATATCTGTACCAATTACCCGGGGCAGGACCCGTCGGGGGAGTGCGCCCTCACGACTTGCCAGAGAACCATGTCATAGCTTTGCGTGTGTAAATCAGTACCTATAAAAGCATGTTTCAACCCAACCTAACCACAAATATACGTTACCTAGCATACCCTAAGCACAGTGGATGTAAAACAAACAGATATCTGTACCAATTACCCTGGGCAGGATCCGTCGGGGGAGTGCACCCTCACGACTCGCCAGAGAACCATGTCATAGCTTTGCGTGTGTAAATCAGTACCTATAAAAGCGTGTTTCAATCCAACCTACCCCCAAATATACGTTTAATGTTTGCTGCAAAAACATATGCAACGGTCAACTCATAGTATGATCACTGCTCCAGGACGACATGTCTGAGTAACCTCCAAGACACTGTCCGAGCTCACACACATTAATCTTAAGCTACACAAGGTATGTTCCATATACTAGGATCGCATGTCCGAGCGCACTCCAAGACAGCATCCAATAATATGAAACCGTACCCCACTTGAAGTGCATCTGTCGGCCAGGACAGCATACCCGAGTACAAAGACCTGCGAGACATGCTATCCCCAACTGCAAGATACATTTTCCCTTGAATGTGTCAACCCCAATGCGAAAACACGAAATCAGCATCTTTTACAAAAACAGTAGAAAAATTAAATAAAAATTTTACAGTTAACATTTCTATAAAGGCCCGGCAAAAGGCGTGGCACCTACTATCACACTATTGCAACCCTCATGACGAGGACCATAACTACATCGGCGACATTTCACTACGATCTCGCTGGTTGTCTGACATTTCAACAAAATAAAAATTCAAGTAAAACAAAACTAAACTATACACTAACATATAACCAACACAAAACACGAATCACTAAAATGAATGAAAATACACCAAAATCACGGTACCCTCCGATAAAACTTTTAAACAAAAACAACCAACAAATATCACACGCTAACAAAAGTTGTGGGCGAAACAGGACCTATCCCACTTCTGATCTTGTGAATTTAGACCAGAAGTGAGCTTTTTTTTAAAAACACAAGCTTACTAAATCGACCTCAATTTATTTTAAGAACTGAAAAGGATAAAACACAATTTAACTAACTGAAAAGACAACTAATCTACCAACAATGATATTTTTAGAAACAAACCGGCAGAGTAATAACCTAATAATGCTACCACGATAAGTGTCATGACACAACTACCCCCCGATGCCGGTTATGCATCGACTTTTATAGATTTCTCCCCACTCTAACATCCTCTTTCCTATTCATCTTCCACAATATATATACACTAGAGAGTCACCCTCGCTCTGCTCGGGTTTTCCCCATCTTAGTACAAATCTACCCCGACCCGAAAAACCAGCTATGATTATTCCAAATTTCATCGATATATGTTGAGTAGTTTACTCAGACAGACAGACAGACAATTTTCTTTAAAATCTTATAAAGTCTTCTCTACCGATAAAACTGACTATTTAATAAGATTTTCCAAAAAAATATTGAACGTACAGATTCGACGTCGTTAGAATTTTATTATATATATTTTTATATGATATACCTATGTATTTGCATGCACAGATAAAAAATGCAAAAAGAGAATAATGTATTGAAAAATTCAATCACTTCAAACTGGAAATGAAAACTTATAAAGAAATTCTTTTAAAGTTAGATGTAGTTTAAATCACATTTATTTGACTTCAAAGTTCAATTTTATAAACAAACTTTAGCGTAGAAGTCTAAGAAAGCTGTTATGAAATGCGAATATCTTGTTTATTTACTTACCCTTTCCTGAAAAGATATTGGAAAAACGCATTGACCTTATTACAATTAGACTAACAGCGGCTTGTAACTGACTCAGGTAATAATTTACCTGTACTTTTAACAACTTAATCAGGCAACTAATTTCTAATATGTAACACATTTGTAACGCTTTATACATTAATATAAAGTTTCTTATAACTTTTAGTAATATCTTATACGTACTGCAATATATAAAGTAATTTTATTCGAGTGATTATGACAAAATACTTCGTAACTTCAATTGTTAACAGGCACTGGCCCAGCCTTATGATAATTTTTCCTAAAACCATGTTTATGTAGGTTTAACCTATTCATTTAAAAAAAACTGTGAATATTGGTTTATCACAGGCAAAGCGTAACTCGCTTAAATACAAGTCACTATTGAGATAAACTTTTCAAGAAACTTGAATCCATAAACTTGGTAGGTGCACATATTTTAATTGTGGAATTTGAAACTACGTGCAGCAAATGATAAAATATTTAGATTTTTGCCTTGTAGACATTTTTTTTAATTGAATAAGAATTTGTTTTTTTTTTAATTGAGAATTTAGATTTTTGCCTTGTCGACATTTTTTTACACACTTTTTATTAGCTTCACCTGTATGTTTGTATGTTTGTAACCGACTTCTTTAAGCGCGATTTTGACCCACTTTAAACGGCCAGATTTCGTTCAAACTTTGTAGATTTATCGAGGACCGATGACAATACACTAATTTGATAAAATTATTTCATTTTTCAATTTGCAAAATATGATTTGACGCGACGCGAAACCGTGTATCAACACGCACTGCGGCTGGCGTTTTACTTAATTTTATTGACTATAATTTTATTAAGACCACAGTACTATTACTATGGCACATAGAAAAATCGCACGTTTTTAAACCGCGGTCAATACATAGCAAGTTGCGTTTTAAGATTAATATTGCAAATTCAATATTAAGAGTATGGAATCTTTGGTGCATGACATAGACTTGCACTTGCCCTATTAGATGTATTGACCGGAAGAAATTGCTATTAAGCGATGAGAATATTTTGTACTAGCTAGGAATAATATGACTCTCGTTTCAATTTGTCTGTTTGGCTTAAGATGATTTGGTTTTTGACAATAGACAAGCTAAAATAGGCTTTAATTTTGATATCGCGGATAGTTTTCTTCCATCTTGCATACCTAAAATTGTATAATAAAATTATTTTTTATGCTTATAAAGTTGATTCCTTCTTATATGGGTCAGGCCGTAGATTTTGCCACAAATAGCGCAAAGGTGACGCACAATTTTTCGAAAGTCAGTGGCGTAGAGTGACGCAAATGGTAACACAAAATAGTAAAGTTGTGCCTAAATGATGTTTTTATTTTGACTGAGTACATAAATATTATTTTCGAGCATTTTATGAAGTGTAGGACAGTTTTGTTTAACCTAAGATTTTTTGTTATAGTCAGGTAGGTAGGTACAAATAAAAACACGATTTGTAAGTCTTGCAATTTTTTATCAATCACAGCATAGATAGTGCTTTGCAAACCACGTGTATGCACCTTTATACCATAGCGCAAAAAAATGTGGCGCAAATTTTACGCCACTAGTATCGCAAAGTGGCATAATGTCAAATAAAATTGATAATAACTCGATAAATAAGATCTTTTTTCAGGTTAATTTAGGCTTGAAATATAACGCACAGCTTACTTTATGGTGCACAATAACAATAATAGGTATTAATTGAAAACTTAGCTAGAAATCACAAAAAATACACTCCGCGAGAAACGTGACACATTCCACTCTGAAACGAAAATTGACATCCAACAGAAGAAATATGGCTGCTAACCTTATATTGACCATAGAGATAGTTACTTTGGTACAATCACTATTCAGATACAGGATCTTGGTAATGTTTTAACCGCAAAATGGGCAGATAGATAGGTTGCGCAAAAATAATAGGGCAAAAAATGTATTTGTGTAGTTTTTTTGAAAATGTATGAAATTTAATGTATTTTCTAAGGAAACACGTAACGATATTAAAAAGATGGCAAGCTAACTATTATTTCATAACATTAAATCAAGCAGATTATCAAAAAGAATGTTTTTTTTTTAATTTTACGGATGCGCAAAGTATATCGTCCCGAAGCGGATTCGCGTTTTTTACAAAAAAACCGTCATTTTTTGTAGAAAAATATCGTGTAACTTTTCAAGTTCATAAGCTTATTCAAATATCTTTAGTGGCCGTGGATCATTACTCCTTGTGGAATACAATGCCATGATAGAGAAATGAATAATTAGTATATTAGTTTTAAAAAAAAGTAGCGGAGAGTTAGGGTATACAAAATGTGGCAAAAACTACGGCCTGACCCATATAACTCAGAATTTTGTGAAAACTGTAGGGTGTATAATCTAATAAAATATGATTTCAATGAACACTTACCGATATTCCTTAGTAGTAGAGTACAGTAAGCAGGGTATAGCCAACACCATCCCGCTAACCCAAATACCAGCGATTATTATGAGAGAACACGATTTTGACATTCTAGGCCTCATCGGTCGCACTATCGCTTGGTACCTAATTAGAATAAAAACAAACATTAAAACATAAATAAAAGTATTTATTAATCTAACAGATATAACAATTTTTATTTTTTAATCTCTATCGGTCTATCTGCCTGTCTGTTTTTTACGGCTAAACTCCGAAGCAGCTGAACTCATTTCTACGGGAATTTTACTCGCAAATATGGCTGATTTTCCAGTTAAATCACCTGACATTAGGGCGTCGTGGTTTAACGTATAAGCGATCCTGTGACGCTGCATTAAGACGGAGGAGCGTTTTTCTAGCCGGTTGGCCCCACATAACCATCTCTTCTATATAAGTGATATGCGTCAATGCATTGGCCGACGTTAAAAAAAGATTACAATATTATAGAATAAATTATTTTTAATAAAAAAACAAAAACCGACTTCCAAACTTAATAAATCTAAACTAAAAAGTAGGAAATAATACTTTTAAGGACTTTGTTAATTTTGGAGTCGGTGCAAGTGCAAGCAAGGTATTTTGATTATGTTTACAAATTGATAGATTAATCGAATATGTATCTATTTAGGGTTATTTTGCTTTGTCTGGCACCGACTTCAAAATTAACAAAGTCCTTAAAAGTATTATTTCCTACTTTTTAGTTTAGATTTATTAAGTTTGGAAGTCGGTTTTTGTTTTTTTATTAAAAATAATTTATTTTTAAATTTTTAGCGGAAAGTAGATACGTATTGTGTTAATGACTATAAAAATTTACCTTCTATTATGAGGTAAACCTAATAGCCTGAAAGTATGTAACTATCGGTCCATAATTGCGTATTATATTGAAAGAATTTTCTTTAAACTGCTAACCGTTGAGGAGTTGTACCTTCCATCATCAGTTACGGTACGTGACTCAAATATCCATATAGCCTATAAAAGATTCGGCCGAGCATCGTTAATTTGCTCCTAAGAATTAAAGAGTTCCGATACTTTGTCATGGATCCCATCATCAGAACCTTACCAAACTCTCATCAAACTACCCTTGAAGTATATCCTTTCCATTAAAAAAAGAATCAGCGAAATCGGTTGGCGTGATATTGAGTTATTCGTCCATTTGTCGCGCAAATCCTTAATGCAAATTTAAGACTTTTATGGTTTTCTCATGGATACCATAGTCTGAACTGGAAAATATTAAAATGGGACCACATGGGAAGCACTACCTTTCAAATAAAAAAAGAATTATCAAAATCGGTTCACCCAGTTCAAAGTTATGAGCTAACAAACATAAAAAAAAAATACAGACGAATTGATAACCTCCTCCTTTTGGAAGTCGGTTGAAAAGAGACCAGCGTGAGACCAATAAGTATCTATTATAATTTTTCCTGTCTTTTCAAAGTCTTCGAAAACGCAAATAAAAATACAATACGTATAAACATGTTATGATATTTACAGACAGCTCTTGACTAATTTCATGGTAAACTACGCGGCGCGGCGTGCGTTATGAATACCGGAGTAGATACCTTTACATCATAATATAAATACCCATTATGGACTAGAGTATAGGTATTTGTGCTCATTTCAGAAAAAAATACCTCCAGCGGGAATCGAATTCGCGACCGCTGGCATAAAAAGTAGGGTCACTACAAACCGAGCCATGCTTGTCATCAAATAAGGTGAATCAGAAAATAATATGAAGGGTCAAACATCATATTTCCTACCAAAAATGAAGAAAATTATTTCACTAAAACACAATAATATTTTACTTTTCGTTAGTAATTGTAAAAGGTTACGCTTTCAGATACATTTGTTTTAAAATTAATTAATAATTTAAACTTGAAGAGTAATTTACGTGAACTTCATTGTTTCCTCCGATCATTAAACAACTTAAAACTTTATTATGAATACACTTGTTTTTAAATCTGTTTAAAATAAATAATGTTGGGAAATTATTACACACAGCATCTAGTTCCGTGGTAAGCTACGAGGCTTGTGTTACGGATACCAGATAAATAACTTTTGATTCATACATATTATAAATATAAACACCCGTGACTGGAGTACAAACATTCATACTCAACAATGAACGTCAGCGGGACTCGAACCCGCGACAGCTGGCGCAGTAAGTAGGGTCAGTACAAACTTAACCAAACGTGTCGTCAAACTTAATGAAGTGTAACAAATTACCTATTTTAAATACAAATTAACTATCTTTTCAGATTTTTAACAAATCAATTTAATTTATTACACGATAATATATGTATATATATTAAATGTTATTAATTAAGCAAAATGTGATAAAATTTAAATTCTTATTGACTATTACGTTCAAGGAATAAATTTTGATATATTCCATTGTTCAATGGCTGTTCCATAGTTCCAGAGGGTATGAAGAGGGTTCCCACTGTGTTTTATGGCTTCACCGGGTATATTTTCGGATGATAACGACACTAAGGTATAATGAAGGAATACTTCATCGTTTTTGTTCTATTTAAGTTTTTTTACATAGGTATTACAGATACGTTTTTTTATTAATATAGATAGTTTTAGATAGCACTAAGATAATCTTGTCAAATTATAAGTTATTTCCTTAGTATTGGACTAAGGCAATGCAGTATGCTCCAATTGAACTAACTTCAATTGGTTTCAATCTTACCTTAGTGAATTGAGAGCAACTACATTTTTAATTTTAAAGCTGAATACTTTATTACAGCAAATGTACTCGTACTTGCGCTTGAATTTATATTGAAATCTACTTTTACTCTGTTCACAAGAAAACATTTCTACGCTTTTCTATAATCAGAAGAAACATTTTAAATATTGTTATTAATTTTTTTATAAAATGAATGATTGTCTCAAGTAAAATCTATAAACTGTAGGAGCAGTGATTATAATAATGGAGTTAAAGCTTTATTTCAGTATCTTATATATTTTTTATATATAATATTTTGTTGTTGGATTGAGTAAAACATAATTCTCATTTTGTTTATTTATAATATTAACCATTACAAAATTTTATACGATGTAAAATTTAAATACCTATATATCGTAATATTTTTTTTATGCGACAAAGGGGGCAAACGGGCATGAGGCTCACCTGATGGCAAGTGATCACCGCCGCCCATGGACATCTGCAACACCACAGGGCTTGCAGATGAGTTGCCGGCCTTTTAGGAAAGGGAGGGAGAGAGTAAAAGGGAGGAGGGATGAGGGTAGAGGGATGAGGGAGGAGGGATGGGGAGTGGGCCTCCGAGACTTTCAAATTAATACTATTTAAAGTAATATATAGTATTAATTTGAAATTAAAACAGACACTTCAATTTTATTTATATGTATAGATATAAGTAATACATATTATAAATAAAATTGAAGTGTCTGTTTTTAATACTAAATTGGCTTTCCACTTAATGCATATGAAAGTATATACGGTGCTAACATAAAAAATCTATTTTTTGAATTTTCGTCTGTCTGTCTGCTTGTTCCGGCAAATCCCTTAAACAGCTGGACCGATTTTAACGGGACTTTCACTCGCAGATAGCTAATGATATAAGGAGTAACTTAGGCTACTTTTATTTTAGACATTTTATTTATTTTGGCTAGCGGAACCCGTGGTTGCGCTTGCTTTAAATCGCTCGCGATAAAGGAGTCGCTAGTAATGTATATAACTACAGCGATGGAAGCAACGCAAGAATGCTGATTTCCGCTTTTCAGTCAAAGAAAATTTCTCGTTCAAAAGCATTTTCAAGTAATAAAATAAGACTGGAATTACTAACGACAGTCCCATTTGGATTTATCTTAAAGCAATGAAAAGATAAGGAGGATATCTAAAAGCGGTAACCCTCGTCGTGATAAAGTTTTCATAAATGAAAATTTAAATTCAATTGCATTGTAACTGGAATAAACTTTGTTATTTGTAACCACTAACCATACTGTAATATTATAAATGGGAACATGTGTTTGTTACTTTGATAGCGAAATTAAATTATTTGAATAAACCTTCAGTCACTGTATATGCTTTTTTAGATTTTTATGCAAATGTTAAAAAAATTTAAACTAACTTATTCGACGTATTCGAATTATTAATATTGGGAAATGCATTCACGCATATCAGCATACCATACCCACGACACACACGTTTGGCTCAGTTTAAGTAACCCTACTTACTGCGCCAGCGGTCGCGGGTTCTAGTCCCGCTGAGAGCATTCATTCGTTTAACACGACTTTTTGTATTCCAGTCATGGGTGTTTAATGTTTATATTTATAATATGCGGTTTGTATTAAAAGTTATGTATATGTGGTGTATCAACTATCTGGTATCCGTAACACAAGCCTCGTAGCTCACCACGGAGCTAGATGGCGCTGTGTGTCCATATCCCAAAATATTTATTTATTTATACCCTTTTTATTCATACAGGAGAATGATATGGTCAGAACTAGACTACTAAAATCTAAAAGAACCTCTCCCGTCTTAATATGGCGTCGCAGGATATCTTACGTTCTAAACCACAACTCCTCGACGATGGCAGGTCTGCTGAACAGCCCTGGAGTTATTCCTATGGTCCACTCCCACCCGAAAAGTACCAGAAGCTACAGTAAAATAATATAAAAACGCTAGTTATGAAAAAAATAAGTATCAAAAATTACCTGTCAAAAGATATGCCAGTTAGTGTGAAGACGCTTGCCGCGACAGTTACGTTGGCGATAAAGTTGCTAAGCTTGCAGTAGCGCACTCCAAATACCCAGTCACTGAAAATCAAATAACGGATTAATATTTATAATTCCAACAATTTTGAAATGACTACTACTTTTTTCGCAAAAAGTAACATCTTATTAAAAAAGGCAGTCGTTACCCAGTGGTAACGAACTCGCTTGAGAAACCGAGTGAAGCGGGTTCAAATCTTAGGTATCACACCTCTGCTATTTTCATGTGCGAATCATTTCCATCATGATTGATGATACTCCGTCACTTGTCTTACGAGTTACGGTAAAATAAAACACTGTGACTGAACAATTTTAAAATTGTAAGATTCTCTCAGATATGCAGGTTTCTCTGATTTTTAAATTCATGTGAAATCTTCCAACACGCACTTGGCCAGTATGGACTATTACTTGATCCCTCGTTTCAGCGGGAGGTCTGTGCCCAACAGTGGGACGTTCACAGGGCTGAATACAATGTTACATACGTTTTCTCTAGATTAAAAATGTATAGCGAGAAGAAATTGTGATATTAATAAAAAAGTGAAAAATATTTCTACGAAATGTATTTTTTATAACTATGTATTCAGTGTATGAACTAAAATAAATTTGATAACATGATAGAAGTTTATGATTACTCGTAGCGTTTATCTTAGAATTTGGGGATTTGCACAGACAATAACTTTACTAATAAAGCTTTGAAAAGTCAATGTTACAGAGAACTTTAACTAATAATATAATCTTAAATTCAAACAACAACAAAGTGTCACAAATATTACTTTAATTTATTTGACACTTTTAAGAAATAATTTAAGAAAACCCAAAAAATATTCAATTTCATAATATTGGAAGGCTAAAATTTGCAACAATATGCTTTTTATGTAAGAAATTATAAAACTAGAAGAAATAATTTGGTTCAATATTATAAAAAACATCTTGATCTTAACAACAACTCCAACTACTCATAATCGTATCAACTGCAGGCATTCAATTATCCCAACAGTACACAGATCAAATTCGGTCAAGCGTTCCCGGAGAATGAAAACAATAAACACGCACACAAACTAACTCTATATATAATCTATGCATATAATAAAATTCTAACTTAGTTGAATCTGTACATTCAATATTTTTTGGAAATTCTAATTTAAATCGTCATTATTAACAATACAGAGGCCAAATCTATAGTTTTTAAAATTTTTGACTGTCTGTCTCTTTGTCTGTCTCTGTGACCGCATCACGAGACAACCACTAGATGGATTTTGATGAAATATGGTGTGGTGATAACTGGTTATTCGGGTCAATATATAGGATAATTTTTACTGCGAGAAAATATCTAATTTCTGAGAAATCTATATAACCCTCAAAACGTACCTAACGGACGAGTCCGAGTGGAACGAGGGCGAGTCGCTATTTATATAATATAAAGGATATCAATTAATTTAAAAGTGCTTCGGAATGAAATTAATTTGGGAAACTATACCAAAACTAGTAAGTCATCGTGACTTTCAAAAGGTTGAAAAAACAATTTTACTTTTCATCTAAGAGAAAATTCGTAAAATTGAAAGATTTTTTATAGAACCACAACCCTTCCAGAAGCGAAGATAACACCTTAGTTATTTAAGTGAATCACCCGCATCTTAATTTCAATTTGTCCCGAGATGACGATAATCTTTGATATATCTTTAACACAACTTAAAACGTACTAAGTATGAAAGTACTAATTTACTTTGCCGTAGAGTTTCATAATATTTAACATATTGTAATATCCTATTTCCATCATGTTTGTAACAATCTCGATCAAATTAGCTCTAAGATTGAAATTTCACAGAAGGGATCAAAATTTTCAGCCAAGTTTGAAGTGCTTTAAATTTCAGTGTTGTCATTTAGATAGATTATGGGTTAATATAAAATGTAAATAGGCAATGAAAAATAATAGAGTTCGAATCTAATTTATTCAGCGACTTTGTTCACTTTAGGTGCTTTTTATCAATTTATCCGTGCATTAAACATTATTTTTCTTTTGATGCTTAACTTATAAAGAATTTCATAGCTGTGTGGTAAACTTAAAATTACTTTTAAATTGTTTAGGATTACGAAGCAAAAGCTCTTAATAACTAAATATATTAAAAGGATAAATATTTGAAATATTTATTATTTATTAATCGACTTCAAAATATTTATTTCTAAGTAACTTTACAGGTTAATTTAAATTGTAATCTACGAGTATTAAAGGAAAATCCTGAACAAACCTAAATCTTATAATGTGTTTTAATGTAATTACTTAAGCTTTGCAAATGTATCAAATTATTTCCTTATATGGCATTATCAAGTTGATCTCAATGCAAACTACATCAATAAGTAAACCACATACTGCGGTTAGCGGGACTCCTAGTAAGCTTTATAGGGCATCTCTATATTACATTGTATATACTCGTGGTAGCGACGCGCCTTCGCTCGGATTCGTTCCTACAATCGTTTTTCCTAATATATTTGACCACAATATAAGATAACCAAATTAAAGTTATCATCATTACAAATTTCATCAAAATCTGTCTAAAAAGATAAACAAATAAACATTATAAAAATTATAGACTCGACCTCTGTTTCAATAATAATTACTATTTTGGATAGATTTAAAAAAAATATACATTATAAATGATGAAAATATACATATTCAATTTTGCCATAATTTTTATATTATGTATTTTTGATGTTTGCTAAATGAGAACCTTTTCACTTCGCCAATGTTAAGTATAGGCAGAACCTATGAAACATAGTCGGCCAACGGACGTGGCAGCCCAAACTACCATACACTAATGTCCCAAGCGAGTGTATGGCAGCTTGGTCTGGCTGTCACGTCCTTTGGACGACTATATGTTTCATAGGCTTTGGTATAGGTATGTATAATATGTCGATTGTCTGGGTCATTAAAATCAAGAGATGCCAGTAAGGCGTCCTCAAATCCCGGGTCGAAATCCTCTGATATTTTCATGTGTCAATTGTATTCAACATAGCCATTACCACTTATCTTACGACGAAAGGAAATATGGATAAAAAGAAAAATTATACTATTTGCTACGATGCTTGTGTAACGGATACCAGATAGTTGATATACTACACATATATAGTTTTAAATACATACGTATTATAAATATGAACGCCCATGACTGGAGTACAAACGTTCGTGTTCAACAATTCGTGTCCAGCGGGACTCGAACCTGCGACCGCTGGCGCAGAAAGTAGGGTCACTATTAACTGAGCCAAATGTGTCGTCAAAGTTTTCGTTACATAATATAATATATAAATGTCTGAGTAAATGCCAGCTTAACTGTTTGGTTGTAAGTAACGTACCTCCAAGATCTTAATGCTTTTCAAGCAATCAGCAATTCTCAGTTCGCTTTTACGAAGCTGTTTTACGAATTCACAAGGAACATTCTCGGTATCATATATCTACCTAATAAAGATATAGTCATTGTCTTTGCAATCTACTGTCTACAATAACTTGGAATATAAGCATAAAACTTTTTCTCAAAATGTAAACATAACCTTTACAAATATTACAAAGTTAACGTTAAAAATTGAATTCTGTACAGTAGTGTCCATTAGTGACGTACTTTGAAACGTCGAGAACACACAATGAAAATAAATTTACTAAGTTAGTTTCACTTAAAATGCAAATACCTCCATAAATCTAAGTAAGTTTTAGCTCCTTAACTGATTCTTAAATTCTTTTACTTATAAAAAGTTTCTTCTTTAATATATTTTAATCTTATATTTACACTTATTTAGAGAAACAAAACGTATTCGAGCGATGCGAGGGTTAATCTTTACTCTTTAGTATTACATAAGTTTAATACAAGTTCTATCTGAATAAATCCAAGAGATTAGTGTCATTAGTCTTTCTTGACTTGGGATAAATCAATATCGTGGTGACATATCACTAGTTAATCCATTATTTTTGAACTTCGTGACATGTATATTTGTATACATCTTTTCATGGCCTATGCTTAACTCCTTTGAAAGGCAAATAAATGAACCTAATACAAATATTAGGTATTGATTAAACTGAATATTAAAATTGGTTCAGAAGTGTCACAGCTATCGATTACAAATAAACAAAACGTTCATCTTTGTTAAAGTTAATTGAATTAGCTTCAAAAAAATAGCGATTGTAGATAGACATACTTAAACGGCAGGATATTAATTAATGAATCTCTTGATGCGAAATTGTCTGAACTCTGAGGTTACGTTATAGAATCTATATATTGTACTTTTTGCTTTATTATTTTATTTATTTAAATATTAACAAATAAGAAATATATGTGTGTATTCATACTATCTGTAAAAGTCAAGTTTCGTTCCGTCCCATTGAAGTCACGATTTATCCCAAACAAATTTTGGGATCAATTCATTCGACAGTAGGTACTTGAGAATTTTTTTAGATCAGTAACGAATAGTGAACTAAGTGAGAAAGAACTATGTAGGGCATAATAATGAAGAATCGGCTCATAATATGTTCAAAAACTATTTCCTGTTCTTAAACTATAAACAATAAAGCATAATCTAATGTATAAAAATCTCGTGTCACAGTGTTTGTTACCGTACTCCTCCGAAACGGCTGGACCGATTTTTATGATTTTTTCTGTATATTTGGTAGGTCTGAGAATAGGTCGTAGGCTATTTTTTAAATCTTTTAGGTGATAAGGGTGGCGGCGCTCTCCTGATTTATTTTTTATTTTTGGACCCAATTTTTTTTATGATTTGGCATCAAAAATACATGTATAACCTTATATTTACAAACTTCCAACCAATTTCTATTTTTTAATAGTAATTTTAACGGGTGCAGTCGATAAAATTGCTAGTATAACTATAACGTAAAATAATAAGTACCAAAAAAGTCTGTTACCTGTGTAACATATATATGAAGTTGAAGAGGCAATTCAGTGAGGCCATCATCAAGTCGGCGAATGACAGGTTGACCAGAAAGTAATTTGTCACTGTTCTCATTCGTCTGTGTGCTGCAACAAAATATACAAGTTTATTTTCAATTCTATTTACGTTGGGGTAAGGTATTTTTTTCTAAATTTCATTATTTGGGAAAACAATAAAAACTTTTTAAAATTGGATTTTTCAATTTTTAGATAATTGTAGAGCAGATTTTGGTGAAACTTTTCTTAAAGGTAGACTATTTTCTGGATTTAAGTCCCGGACAGTATATTAGTACACTTAAATATGTGTGTGTGTGTGATTTTAAATAAAATACGCTTTTGTGGTTTATTGAATTTACAAAGCTGACATAATATACAAAAACTCATCAATTTTCAATCTAAAACTAAAAGAAACCTAAAACCCAATCTATGGACTTACAAAAATAGCAAAACCATAAAAAATAACGTAATTATAAAATAGTTTATCCAAAGAACGCCCTCCCTTTGTCTCTACTCGTTAGTTAGGTACTTTGAAGTTAAAAAAGTCCACATTAACATTGGTGAAAACGGCATAAAAATCAGAGCAGTAGTTTTTGAGTTTATAGCGAACAGACAGACGCGGTAGAGGACTTTGTTTTATAATGTGTAGTAATAATAAATTTGTAGCATTTTTTTAACTCTTGGTTCAGTGTGTTTGTAAATTTCACTTTTCTTCATGATGAACCGAGATATGTGAATTAATTAAATTTCGACATGTTATAAAAGAAATTCTCTATTCTACCTATACATATGTTAGCGTCCCCATTACTAAGGATATCTCTCGTATTTTAAGAAATCTTACAACTTATTATACACTGATATTAAGGATTTTTACATTTATGTCTGTCTGTCTGCCGTTCTATCTGTTTGTTCCAGCTATTCTCTTAATGCGACAGATTATGATAAGACTTTTACTGTCAGGCTCAGGCTACTTTTATTTCATGAAAAAGAAGGATTCTGTTAAAAAAATAAACGTACCAAAGGACGAAGCGAAACCCGAGTTAGACGCTAGTCTTAAAAATAGTTGTATTAAAAACCAGGATTTTCTTAGACAGATAAATATTAAAATATAATGTTCTAAAACGATTGAAATTTGAAATGAAATAAGTAATAGTTTTCTTTATCTACCTCGCAAATATGATGGAGAAGTTATAAGTATTTTTCTACTAAAAGTTTTAACAAGATTTCAGTGATGTTAGTTTCAATAACCGATATTTAAATTTCTTTTTCAATTTCGTCAATATAAATCATAGGAAAAAACCTTTAAAACTTTTGTGCACTATAATAAATTATTATTGTACGTTTTCTTATGACCTTTTCATATTCTCTGCTTTGTTTCTACGAATTATACACTACCTAAATGACTAAACCGTAATATTAATTGGTACTGATAATATTTTTATTTAAATATTCGAAGGGTTTTTAACTGAAATTTCAGTTAATTAACTAAAATATTGCCATCAAATGTGTTCTATATACTATGTGATATCCAACTATAATGGATATAATGGATATACATGGATTTCTAAGATAAAAGTAATACAGGTATCTAAAAATAATAGACATCATTTTTACATTCGTTTTTAAATCACTTTTGTATGAACAAAATAAAATATATACTTGAAAGGCCAAATATAATGACATACACAAAATGTTTTTGCTGACCAGTGTCGACCCATATCATCTTGTAAATTTTTATAAACGAGATTATTTCTTCACAATGTTTAGTTTTTTCATGATATCAAACAAACAAAGGTATAAACAGGACCGGCTTTTCTCAAGGGGGCTCGGCGGTAAACTAGAAGGAGAATATAGTATGTCGAAGAACTTTTCTTGGTTGATCACTTTTTATCCTTATACTTTTATCCTGACCCTTGCTTCACTCGGCTTTGTCCCTAAGGGCGTTATAACAGTTTGTATAGAAAAGTTATATAATATATTATACGATCGTATGTACGGTTGTTTGTGGGATAACTATCCTTACAATGGTCTCAAACTTTCTTTATACTTTTCATGTAAATTACGGTTCAACGGCCTTTTAGTTTATTAATAATAAACATAAAAAAAATGGTTTTCTCTTTTTATTATAGTAGCTGTGATAGTAGTATAGACAAACAAATAAATGGTACGTCATTAGCTATCCTCCCTCATTAATTACCAGATGAAAAAATGTAATACTTGCTCCGACTTATAGTCAATTGGCTTTTCGGTTGTATTAACTATTTCTGTCAAAATAAAATCGCTTCAGTGTTCGTATAAGCAAGTCTGAAATGTATTTATTACTAGCAAACCAGCCCGCTTCGCTGGGCGTAAGTTAAATTTAACGATAATATAATTTTATAATTTTCTAATAAAATAAAAGTAGCCTAAGTTACTCCTTATAACATTAGCTATCTGCGAGTGAAAGTCCCAACAAAATCGGGCCAGCCGTTTCAGAGATTAGCCGGAACAAACAGACAGACAGATGAAAATTTTAAAAACTGATTTTTTTTATGTAATGACTGTATGTACTCTCATACGCATTTAGTGAAAAGCTGTTAATTTGAAATTAAGAACAAACACTTCAATTACTTCAAGTACTGATTTAACATACCTGTAACAATCCATATGACTATCGCGTTACCACCAATAGCTACTGTGAGCATCGCAGCAAAGAGACACACCCAGGAATTGTGTGCCCATATTGGCATTACTGTTGAAGCCGGTGAAGGCGTCGGTTTCTTAGGTACCAATAGCGTGGCTGCTCCAAGAAGACTTCGGTTAAAGTCCATCTCCCAGGTGTATATGACCTGGATAATAAATGTAATATAAAATTTCGGTACAATGGTGCCATTTTGTAAATTGTGGGTTGGCCTGTCTTTAACAAATATAAAAACCTCTGAGACGTCAAATACCTTAGTCTCTCCCGCGACCATAATTGCTCTAAAGCATTCGAAACGTCAGGAACCAAAAATCAAAATAAATCCGCGACAAAATCCGAAAATATAGTTTCATTTATAGTGCATAGGTAATAACTAAAGTTTGTCCATTTACGCGTAAAAATCATCATCAATGATTCCCTGTAATATTTCATTATTATTTAAAAAACACGATTAAAACTAGTTCACATCATTGACCGTATTTAAATAAACGGTGACTTGTAGTATTTTACGAGTAAGTTTAGTTCTTAAACAGCTTACTTTGATACATCAACTAAACAATAAAATGTGCCACCAAACCAGTATATAATTTGTAATACAAAATTTTTGTGTTTTTTCTTTTATTTTTGTTAAACGACTTCCTTTTTAGAGTTCCGTAGCCAAATGGCAAAAAACATAACCCTTATAGATTCGTCAGCAGGAATAGATCGTGGTAGCAGGAATAGACTGGATTACTTTACAAGGTAAAGACCGAGAAACCTGGTCCAAACTGGAGGAGGCCTATACCCAGATAGGGGTTCCTATACAACAAAATACATAAAAGAAACACAAGCAATAGTCAAATTTAAATTAAGGAAAAAAAATAGTGTCATAAGTGTAGTTGAAATAAAATTGTAAAAAGTTTTAAGTCAAAAGTTAATAATATTTATGTATAAAGGACAAAAATGTAAAACCTTGGTGATGGGAAATAAAGAGGCTTATTATTATTATTATATAGATTCGTCATTTCTGTCTGTCTGTCTGTCAGTGTGTCACATCCACTTTTTTCCGAAACTATAAGAACTATACTGTCGAAATTTGGTAAATGGATGTATTCTATTAACCGCATTAAGATTTTCACAAAAAAATAGAAAATAAATAAATTTTAGAGGTTCTCCATACTTAAAACTGAAACTTAAAAAAATATTTTTCTTTAAACCATTACGTCTATGGATAGATCTTCTAAAATGATATTGAGATTTCTAATATATTTTTTTTCTAAACTGAATAGTTTTCGCGAGAGACATTTCCAAAGTGGTAAAATGGGTGTGTCGTGTTTAAAGGAGGTTCGTGCCCAGCAGTGAGACGTTAAAAAGGGCTGAACATTGAAGATGAAATTTTGATGGTGGGTAATAAAATTTCGTACTGTACGCCCTTCATAATATAAAATTGTGTAATGTACATAAAATAAACTTCACGTGCGCTTATTTTATTTTTTATATTTTCCTCAAATGGTCAATATTAATTTTTATGTTCCAATTTAAACACTTTTTGTATACATAATACAAATATACGATATATAATATTAATAACTAGTGACTAACCCTCACTCTGCTCAGGTTTTTTCCTGGGTATAATTTAACTGTCAGTGTAAATTTCTCAAAAATTAATGGCATTGGAACACAAATTATCCTATATGTTGATTCGGTTAACCGGTAAATACTCAAAAAATCTAAAAATTTTTGACGTACAGATTTCACTCAGAATTTTAGTATAAAAATATCTGCTTATAACAATATCTATAATAAGAATTTATATCTGTAATTGCTATCATTCATCATAAGAAAATAATGAAATTAATAAAAAACATGTAAGGGAGCCAACGTAAAGAATTACGACATTACAGGAAGCGGAAAAACCGGGGCACTTACCATTTTTCTTCACCCTCATCTAAGAATAGATTCGAATTTCTTGAATGCTGAAGAGATATTGGCAGTACATACATATATATACAGGTCCTTTTAGATTTTTTATAAACAAAATTTGTAATTATTAATGTAAATTATTTATTTAATATACTGGTAGACTATATTTTACTTGCAACATACATAATGTTTGCGATATGACAAAAGAAAAATTAGAACCCAGTACGTATATTTTAAATTTTTAGATGACCTTTCAGTTCATATTTTAAACTATCCACTCTGGTTCGTCCCATGGTACGGTTAAACTTTTAATATGAATACCCTATGGGAACCTTTATTTTTTCGTAACAAAAAGTAATTTATGTGCTATTACAGACTGTAATCCATCTCTGTGCCAAATTTCATTTAGATCCGTTCAGTCGTTCTGTCGTGATTGAGGAACAAACATCCGTCCAAACTTTAATATAACATAAGGAAAATGCGAATAACATACGCGACTCTAAGATAATTATGAAACAAAAAATTCTCTGAGGAATTAATCCTACTGAACTTAGCCAAGTTAATATTAGAAAGTTAATTGAAGATTGACCTAGAGAAAAAATAAAATGCTATTTTCGGGGCACTAAATAAGATTAAGCCGATTTGCCTTAAACATTAATCCTGTGCCTATTTTTAGTAAACTAAAGATTAAATTAAAGATATCTGCAGATGGAGATTTTTTATCTCGCGTTTTTCATGTATCTTTAGAAAAACCATAATAGTTATCGTAAAATTGTATGGCCTACACTCATACGGAGTTAGTTTAGTTGGCGTGCTTCCAATACTAGAAATCCATAATGTTCTTACTTTCATTGTCCATTGAGTTCATAAAACTATTTATCCCGCACTTTTAACTACTGTTTTTAGACAATGCTGAGTCCCGTTAATGAGAAACTTCTTAAATACAATTGATATTTGCCAATAGAAACTACCATATATTTTTTTTCTTGACGTTTATGAAATACTTTTTTTAAAAAAGTGTGCTGATGATGTCAAGGAACTTTTTTAGCTTTTCTTGCCTGTGTGAAGTTGATTTTATGACCTACCCATATAAGTATGCCATTACGCTACAACCTTTACGAGCCCTGAGGAATCAACGATAAATGAACTACGTCCAATTCCTTTTATAAATGCTAAAGATCTTATAAGATTTTATCCGAATAACCAGCTGAGTGGTTGGCAGAGTGGTTATCTCGTAAAGCAGTCCCAGACAGACTGATAAACAAAAAAAATTCAAAAAACTAAAAATTCGGCCTCTATTGATATTATATCCCTATATATATATCGGCCTATATTGATTGATAATAATGCCTTTTTCAATAAGAGTTTTTAAAAAGTATTTTATATAATCCATCGACGTACCAGAATTTTACTATAAGGAAAAATAAAAGACAATATTTGTATCTTCAAATTTTACGTAACGATCGTAGAAGGCAAATTAAAGAAGTTCTGTTTGTTTTCGTAAGCAAGTAACAGCCGGATATTTTCCTAAATCTTTTATTGTACAACATAATATTAATTGTACAAAATACATTAGATAATTTGAAGCTTACGGTTTGATAAACATTAAATCTATTAAGCGGTCATTTAAGGAATACATTCAAAAGGACAAATTTGTAAGTAAAAATCATTGTTGACTGACTTCAAAAGTCTCTAAAACTATTCGGTTGTATGCAATATTTTAAAACTACGATTCTTTTAGTAAAAATATCATTTCAGATTTTCTCGCGGATTTATTCCGGAACGCTGGAAAGTAATAATGAAAATAAAACCGGTGAAAAGATTTGAAATAATAATTTTATTTAAAAGTCCTAATTCGCTTAATTATTGGATAGAGTTAGATAAAAAAGTATGATGATTATAAATAGGATATGCTAGTAACGGGGAATTTTTATGAAAAAGTCTACTACTCTGTGTAATATTTTAAATATTTTAAAGACAATGTACCAATATTTATTCTGATTTATAATTAACTTATTTTTAAGGTAAAACGAAATTTACATATGTACGACGATGTACACGATGCTCTCTCAAAGGTTGTCTATTGGTTTGATTCGAATAATTTATTATTAAATAACAAAAAAACAAAATTAATAAAATTCACAACACCTAATGTTAAACTTATTGATAACTAGCGGTGCCCGCGGCTTCGCTCGCGCTAAGAGTGAATAAAATAAACATTTTTGTTTATATACTGTTACTTATAATGTACCAAGGACTGATTCCCCATTTAAAGTTCTGGCCCTCTTTTCTGAAAACTACTGTGTAGCATTTTCTATTTCATCTACAGCGCCAGTTATTTTGTAATCCTGTGAGTTGTTTCTCTTAAGTTTTAGCAAGAGTTATCTATATAAATTTGTAAGAACTCTATAGAACCAGTAATTGTGTTTTCACTTAGGAATGAAAGTTTAATGATCAATAAAAGGTATTTTAAATGTTTTCTCGTATCACTATACAAAACATAATTTAAATCAGTAATGTACTTTTTGTATGAAACGCACGCTTCGATTTACGAAGTTACTGTTTTTTATGTACTGATAAAAATAGGTACTGTAAGTGTAGCTTAGCAGACAGATATTTGATATTGTAAACTATTCTGTAGCCCTTTTTAAGACCTACAATATTGTTTTAATGTATCTCTCAAGACTTACCCGCAGCTAGGTTTCTAAGGACGACTCAATGAAGTAAATTATTTTGTTTTCCTGTGGAAATGTTTTTTTCTACAATAAAGAGTACCACAGTAATGACCTGAGTAATAAGTAATCATTACACATTTTTTTTAAATCGGTCCAGTACTTTTTGTGTTAAGCGATAACATACAAATAGACAAAAATTTTAATAACGTATTGGGGTTTTTATTCAATACATATTTCATTACAGTCATTGTTTTTTAAAAAATATTTCATGTACAGACTTTTTATAAGTTTCTGCTTTATTATATTTATACATATACTAGCGGTGCCCGCGGCTTCGCTCGCGCTAAGAGAATAAAATAAACATTTTTGCTTATATACTGTTACTTATAATGTACCAAGGACTGATTCCCCATTTAAAGTTCTGGCCCTCTTTTCTGAAAACTACTGTGAAGCATCCTGCCGTGCCGCCACTGCTGCGCTTTCTAAAACTTATTTCCTATTTTTAACCAATTTTGCTACTATGTGTATCATAATTTCTTTGTGTGTTTTTCGTTAATGATAAGCTGATGTACGTGGTTCATTGTTATGGATTTATGGTAAAAATTACTGTTAAATATTTTTCCTACGCAAATTGTGCCACCCCCGTTAACCCCCATAGGGGTTGATTTTCAAAAAACGCTTAGATATGAATCTCATAATTTGTATTGCAGAGCATTATTTCAGTGTCACGCAAAATATTTCAATAGAATTAAATTTCCCATACAAACTTAGCCACCCCCTTTAACCCCCAATGGGGGTGAATTTCGAAAAACCCTGAAATACGTGTTTCATCATTTGTACTAAAAAGCATTAATTCAAAGTTTCATGCAAAAATGTGCAATAAAAATATTTTTCTCATACAAACTTTGCCACCCCTTTTAACCCTTTTAGGGGTTGAATTTCCAAAAAATAATATGCCTATTTCCTTCTCATGAATGCAAACTATCTACATACCAAATTTCAGCAAAATCGGTTGGGTGGCTTAGGCGTGAAAAGGTAACAGACAGACAGACAGACAGACAGAAAGACAGAGCTACTTTCGCATTTATAATATTAGTATGGATATGTATACATATAGATACTAATAATAAAAATAGTTATTGCGAGTGTAACTTACATATATTTTGGTATTTTAGACTTTTCAGTAGACTTTTTTAGACCTAGAATTTCCTACTACATTATTTTGACGTATCTCTTAAGATTTCGCCACTGGCAGCTTTCTTAGGCCAACTCAATAAAACCAATTATTTTGTCTTCCTGTTTCAGTGAAAAAAAAATTCTTCAATAAAAAGTATCCTAAAAGATGATCCGAGTAATAAATTATCATTACACAAAATTTAGTAGACAAACAGACAAACGCTCAAAAATTTTAATAACTATTATTTTGAGGTCTATATTTAATAAAATATACGTCACAGCCTTTGTTTTAAAAAAATATTTCAAATAAATGTGATTTTGCTCTCGCTCGCCCCGCGGTTTCACCCGCGTTGTTTAAGGTCCCGTGAGAACACCGGAATAAATAATATAGGTTATGTTATTGGCTGATAATGTATAGCTTTTCATCAGCTTACTAACTAAACAAAAAGTCTGATCTATATATCTATATATATACCTAACTGATATATATATATATATATATATATATATATATATATATATATATATATATATATATATATATATATCAGACTTTAAAGTGGAGTTACACGTACAAAATCAAGCTTAATACCAATATCACCTCTATTCGATTCCACCCGTATTTGAACTGAAGTTAAACAAAAAATGTTATTTTGGCTGAATTGTAATAGGCACATACCATAGCGGACTTTTTGTGAGCATTATATACATACATAAATACGTACATACATGCGTACATACATACATACATACATACATACATACATACATACATACATGCATGCATACATACATACATACATACATACGCCGTTTCTGGCAAAATATCTAAAAATTAACGATCATTGTTTTGGGTGCTATGTGCGTTGATAAAGGCAAATATACTGCAATAATAATATCCTAAGTCACGACCTGAGTAATAAGTTATCACTAAACAAAATTTGGTTAAAATTTGTGCAGTACTTTTTGAGTTACACGATAACATACAAACAGACAAATGGACATACAGACAAACAGCCAAAAAAAATTATAACTATTGTTTTGGGGTCTATACTCTATATTCAATGCAAAATACGTTACAGGCATGGTTTTTAAAAATATTTATTGTACAGATGTTTTAAGCTACGGTTTCTATTTTATTTTATATTGTATGTATTTATTTCATATGTGTCATATAAATAAATATGTATGAATATAATCATAATTTTATATAGATCATTATTATTATCGAGCTTAGTAAAGTTTTAGTCAATGCTACTGAACAGAGAAAGAATTGAAGTTGTAAGTAGTTTAACAAATATTCGACGTTATTCTTTAAATTACCATAACTTTTTTATTTATGAACCGATTGACATGAAACAAACGCTAAATGTTAAGTGAAGCTTACCGCAATATATATGTGAAAACCACATCTCGATCAAATAAGCCGTTTCAGAGATTAGCGTGCACAAACGCACAGACAAACAGACAAACAGACAAACAGACAAAAATTCTAACAATCATTGTTTTGGGTTCTATTTGCGTTAATAAAGGTCCCTATAATATTTTTTCTTATATATCTTTCATGTACAGACAGCGATCCGTTACATTTTTATTATTAGTATAGATGGTGTAGTATTAGGCGGAGAAATGTTAAAACCGGTACAGTCTACTAAATTCCTAGGTATTATCATAGATTCGAAATTGCAGTGGGATCTCCATATTGAGGAGCTAGCGAACAGGCTTAGCTCTGCAGCGTTCGCGGTTAAAAAAAATATACTATGTGCGCTGTAGCATGGTGCGGGTGACAGTTTCCTATATGACGTTGTCATCTGTCAGTACCACATGACTAGGGATGTGACGTTATGCAATTCATTTTTATCGCTAACGATACTCGCAGCATAAATCTAATTCTCATTTTTAGTGTTATGGAAATTACTGTGTTATTCAGTTGCGCAGTGTAACTACGTGTATAAACTTCAATAAATATATTTTATGGCTACATAATAATATCTTTCTTCTTATATAAAACTAGCAGTACCCGCAGCTTCCCCAGTGATCAAGTGATTTTTTTGCTTTATTTGCTAAAGTTTATTGATTTTGTTGTTATTGCAATGCATAAGCATACAAAAAAACTGTTTTTGGTAGTCAGGCCAGGGAGCTTGATATGAGTTTAGACGAATAAAATCATTTTTTTATATATGTTCTGTTGTTTCATTAATATAAGTATAGACTATAATTAAACTACTCCCAATATACGTTTTTTTATTATAAAAAAACATCGACTATCCATGGTAGCAGTACATCCCATCACTAGCTTACGTCTATGGAGTTACGTTATACGCATAGCACTTTGCTTAATTTTTCTTTTCATTAGATTTTATTTGCAGACTAGACATTCTGGTTGGGTTTAATTTAATTTACTACAGTAAATAATAATTTAATATATTACGAATGTAGTACAGCTGAAATACTAAGTCATAATTTGTACATCGCGGCAACTTTCAAGAGTGAAACGAAACGTTACTGAAACTGTCACCCGCACCATGCTACAGCGCAAATAGTAAAGACTTCTTACTGACGTAGATACAGCTCGCTTACTTAGTATACTTTAGTTATTTTCATAGTATTATGTCATATGGTATCTTATTATGGGGAAATGCAGCTACCGTTAATACAATTTTTGTCCTGCAGAAAAGAGCTATTCGTGCAATTTATAGCTTAAGCCCTAGAGTATCATTAAGAGATAAGTTTAAAGAAATAAAAATATTGACTGTTGCTTCTCAGTACGTGTACGAAAATGTTTTATATGTTCATAAAAACATACACGAATTTCCCAGGAACTGCGACATGCATAGTATTAACACTAGGAGTAAAAATAAACTTGTAATGCCTGTGACTCGCTTACGCTGAGTCAGTAATTCTTTTTATGGACAACGTATACGCTTATACAACAGGATCCCAGAAAACGTTCAACAAGCTTCTATTGCCAAATTTAAAAAAAATATGAAAGAACGTTTGTGTACTAAAGGATATTATACGATTAACGATTTTTTAGATGATAGTACGCCTTGGGAATCATGTGATCGCCACCAGGCTGTTTTAACCTATAGAATTATTGTTAATTTCAATTTAATTAAAAAAAACACTAAGACAAAAAAAAACAAAAAAAATATATATTAGTCCCACTGAGTTTCTTTCGCCAGTTCTTCTCAGGTCAGTGGTTTCTTCCTTCCGAACTGGTAGTAGACTCATGACGTTCAGTAAAAAATTGTAATAATTTCATGCTCAATAAAATATTTTGAATTTGAATTTGAATTTGAATTTAATATAATTATTCTAATAATATTATAAATAAGAATATACAATTAGTTTGTATTCGTCTAATATACCCGTAAGACATTAATATTCACAAAATAATTATATTGCTACGTTCTGAGTTGAATATCAAATACGCTCACAGTATATTAGGATGTATTTCGTGAGCTGTAGGATTAATAAGCGCTCTAATCGCCTACCATAAACATTTACTATTTTTTAATTTAGACTATTGCATAAGTAACAATTCTTTCATTAAACAGCTTCTAAATTACATATTAACATTTAACACATTATGACACAGAACATTTTAAACTGAATATGTTCTTATAAGTTTTTATTCGATTAATTTATTATTTATTCTCATTTATTATCTTTACATTCAATTATAAAATTCGAACAGTTTAGGATCTGTAGATTAAATATTTTTGGAAAATCTTATTGAAATAGTAATTATTTTCGACACAGAAGACAAATCTATAGTTTCGTACATTCGTACGTAAAAAAAAGTAGACAGATTTTGATGAAATATGATTGTTTATAAAACGTAGAGTGAGTAGTAATAACTAAAACGTAAGTACTTAGGGACGCACATGAGCGGAGCTAGGGTCATTCGCTAGTCAATATTAAGAGAAAAACATATAGGTTTATCTATATCTATGAATAAAATTAACATACTAATTACTAAAGCTTGTAACTAACAAAAAATGTGGTGTCGTGGGACACCGGATAGGAACGAAGTTCCTTATAATAAAAATATTAATATTAAGTTCTATTCAAGGTATACAGAAAACAAATTATTCGGGTATACATTTTTTTTTTTGTTTTTTTTATTTAAAAACTTGATTTTATTTACAAACCAGACGGTGTAATTATCGAATGATATAATAATAATAACCGTCATCACGTAGACTATACATTACACTCTGTATAGCCATTATACAAAGACTATACATAAATAATAAAAAGGAACTTCGTTCCAAAAATAGAGGATCAAAAACTGTTTTTCTTTACCAATATAGTAAAGATTGAAGAATAATGTTTATATTACATAATATATAATTGAAGTTGTTAACAAAATGTATTCGCATCTGATTAGATTGAATTTTGCTTATTTTTGTTTTATGCTCACGTTTGCCTTGCGCCGGCTGGCACTGACTCCAATATTATAACTAGGGGAAATTATTGTAATGGAAGCCCCCAACCAGTAATTTCTTATTATTTTATATCTTGTAGTAAACTTTTTCTTAAAAAACATTTATTTATTTTTGTGATAGTTTAAAAATAGTAAATACGGAATTTCGAATTTAATATTTCCTTCGATCTATTAGTTATTAAATACGCGTTTATTATGTTATTTTAATCATACAATTTTTACAAAAAAAAAATCTTTTTTAGAAATCTATGAATACAGCTACGTAATGAAAATATATAGCTACATTTAAAACATTTTTTGAAATCAGTCAAAGACTTTTAGAACCACTGAAAAAGTGAAATAAACATAAAGGGCGGCTCCAGATGGAGGTGCCATTTACATTAAAGGTTAACAAAATGAAACTTCATGGGCACAAATAAAATTATTTCGAGACTAACACAGTTCATATAAAAAATAAATTGTTTTAAAAAAGGCAATATTGTTATGTAAAACTATAGTATTAACTGTATGTAATTTTTGTAAAAAAATGCTTAAATTGCTTGCAATTTCTAAAAGGAATTAGAATCAGAAGTATTTTATGTAAAAGAATATAATAGAAAGAGAAAGTATTCCCAAATACATTCCTAGAATTCATCGAAAAAAAATGAATATGAATTCTAACAGTTTATATTAGTAAAGTTGCGTTCATAATAATTAGATTTTTAAGTTTTCTGTGATATTTTTTAATTCATAATAATTTATACTCTATACTAACGGAAAATATGTAAGAATACATATTCATATACGGATAGTTTCAGTAATGGTTTTTGGTGTAAAGACACTTATTTGTAGCCATGAAAATGGAATTAAATATGTTAGCACATTATTAGACACAGATGTAAATGTATGACAGTAAATAGCGGCATCTTTTTCGCGGTAAGCTACGAGGCTTATGTTACGGATACCAGATATTTCATGCACTACACAATACACATATAAAACTTTATGTACGTATTATAAATGTGACACCCATGACTGTAGGACAAACATTCGGGCTGAACAAATGAATGCTTCCAGCTGGACTCGAACCCGCGACCGCTGGCACAGAAAGTAGGGTCACTACAAACTATGCCAATCGTGTCGTAATTAAATATCATTTTTTTAACGGCTTCAATATCCTACTTTTTCTTTTACTGTGAATAAATTAATACCAACTGCTCAGTATCTAAAAGTTTATCAAAAGTATAAAACAAACTGTTCATCACATTAAACATTAATAATTGAGTATAATAAAATATATTTTTTTCACTTAAGGAAAATCTTAAGTAAACCATAAAGCCACAAAGTAATTTTAAGCAATCTTTCAGATGAAAGAAATGTAAATTCAAACAACTTTATCTTTGCAGTGTTAAAAATTATAATTTTTCTTTTAATCAAGTAGAGTACATGATGGAAAAAAATATTTATAAGCTACTTTAAGAAACAATGAAATTAGGTTTTGTGGCCTTTTCTTGCGAAGGTATAATGACCTAGAATGTTAACCTGAAAACCTTTTTCCGCAATTGATTTTTACAGAAAGAAATAAAAAAGCCATACCTTATGGGTTACAACATTTAATGTTTTCTTAACGTTTTATTTTATAGTAAACAAGCGAATCACTCTCGCTTCGCTCTGGTTCGTCCCTGCCAACTTTAAAATTTAGCACAAAAAATTAAGGACTCTCATACACACTTGCGAGAAGCGCGAGACCTCCTTAATCCCGCCCTGTCCCAAAATCCGTTCATACATTTCATTGTTATACACCAAGTGGTTTTCGATATTTCATGATGAGTGAATTTCGCTTTTATAAATAAAAATAAATCCGATAGGATTTCCATAAGCAGTATAAACAGACATATTTACTGTCATTCTTATTCCTAGAGTTTTTAATTTTTATCATACCATGCCAATTTTATTCAGTTATTATTTCACACAGTGGTAGCCTAGTGGTAGCATAAGCTTGTTGTAGGCAATCAAGTGAAGTAGATTCAAATCCCTCTTCCAAATGACATTGCCATGTACGAATCTTTTTCAGCGTTGTTTTCAATTGTCTCATTGTGAAGAAAAACTGCTTTATTGAGGAAATCTAGCAAGTTTATGAAGATATATGAACTCTAGCCAGTGTAAGGTACTATAACCTAGCCATCGAAGACCCACGCCCAGCCGTGGGACGTTACAAAGCCAAAGGGCTTAACATTAGTAACTGTGGGCATAACATGTATGATTGTATTTTTAATTTTTATATTACTTAAAATTGTTTAGCATTGTAGTCTGCCGTGTAGTCTGCTTCGGCAGGGAATAAAAGGTTATACGACGATATATAACAGTTTTTGTATTATTTGCACAGTTCTTTGACTTCTGATATGAGGTTTATAGGTTAAATCAACTGCTCGAGTACCGCAGCATATATAACATGACTTCGTAAATCAATTTGATCAGCCTTTCAGAAACTGGATTTCACTTGAAAGGAAGTGACAGTAAGTAATAGCCTTATTCAATAACCTTAATAAAATTGAATGTATTCTTATACCATCTATACATGTTATGAAATTCTGAGTCGAATTTGTACATTAAATATTTTTGGGAAGAATCACGAAAAACCAATAAGTAGCGTTTGAAGTTAGATATGAAGATTTTAGGATACTTATTACTGTAGAAAGTCTATCTATTCTTTCGAGGAATAAGACAATTAAAACGTACTTAGGGATGTACCTAAGCGAATAATTTACAAATTACAGGGCCGATGTAGATGTAATTATTTTGATTTCATTTCAGTTTTAGAGTATATATTACATGTGTAGAATAAATCATTGCTTACGCAATTATCTAGCAAGTATTTTTTATTTTAACAAGTGTATTTCAAATAAATCTTTACACTTTATCCACTTTAATCTATTACATGTAATGATAAAAAATATAAATGGGTTGTATAAGCATGTTATAAGTAGCTTTCTAAATAAAAAGAATATGTCAAAAACAATCTATGCACAGATTAACTTATGGTATTTAATTATTTAAAAATTATTTCTAAAAAGAAAAACACAAAGCATTTTAAAATCTTAACTAAGCTCATGATAAGGAGTAGAGCGGCCAATGAAATTTCCGTCACGCGATATGTATATTGGATATATTTAAATACACATGAATAATATACTTTATTTAATGTAATGTTTAGGTGTACTAGTCGGAATACATTTTAATTTGTTTGGTTTTCATTGGTTCATGGGTTCAGGTCCAGGCAAAGAAAAAAATGTATGTTGGCCTAATAATGGTAAGTAAAACGTAAAAGCTAGAATTATCATCTTATTTTTGTGTAAATTTCAAGTACTTCGTGGGTGCAAACATTATGCAAGTATATTCATAATAGGATGTATACTAATTATATACTCTACTATTAATTATTTAATATCTTACCTCAACGTCCTCCATTCGTGATGAATTTCTGTTGTTTGCGAGATAATTGTTTTGTGCCCACTGACTTGAATTAGAAAACAGATTCATTCTACACATGTGTCCTTATAAGCCTCACTATGTTATACGATTACACGAAAATTAAGGAAAGTATATCTAATTTACATATTTTATGTCTTTACCTTATTAAAAAAATTATAACAAAAAACCTAAATAACCTTGATATTTTTGTTATTTAAAACAGAAGTTAAAAATTATCCCTACATATATAAACATAGCAAGAATTATCCTTAAAAAATATTTTATTCACTATACACTACCCACTTTTGTCACTTTGATTGTCTGAAACAAAAAAAATAACTATTAATTTTACCTAGTATAATATTATGTAGTACTTACTTATTTTTATATTACATAAAAAATCCGTCAATCCTAAGAAAATTACCAATCAGTTAACTATATTAACTTAATGTAACTGTTTTCGATTCAAACCCCTATAAAAAATAGGAATTGGTGGTAGAAGCAATGATATCGATAGATAAAAGTATAAAAATTTTTGCTTATAAGTATTTTTTGATGCTAAATTATATAAAGAAGTCAAAATAAAATTTGGTCTAAAATAAAAAAAATCGGGTCAGGGCCACCCCTATTACGTAGGGGAATAAAAAATAACCTATCAAAGACCTCAGACCTATCAAATATACAGAACAAAATTTCATAAAAATCGGACAAGCCGTTTCGGAGGAGTTCGATAACAAGCACTTTGACACGAGTTTTTTATATATTAGATTTAAAAAAAAATCTTTGAATCTAATTTTTATTGTATTTTTATAAACTACTTATTAAGAAATATTCTCTTATTTTATACAAAACTACGATTTACGAGAGCGATAATTAATGTAAAAAATATGACGCTGTGTAACTGCAGGATACGCTAGTCAAATATAATATGAAATAATGTATAACATTTTAGTATACTATTTGTATTATGATCATATCACTAAGGGTTTCTCGAATAGCAGATGGGTGCCAATTAGGGACCATACTTTTTTAGGTCAGACCTCGTATTTCAGCGATTCCCGGTAGAATCGGTATACGGTTAACATGAAATGTGTCATAGGAAAAAAAATAGTCCTTACCCATAGTGTCCACTTACTATATTAATACTATTCAGACGTGAATAAAGTAGTGAATGAGAAATTGAAGCCACAGAACAATTTACATTGAATATACGTAACGAATTATTAAGGTATAATAGTTTTCGTAATTTTCCAGTAATCAAAATTTTCGTTATTTTCGATTTTTGTTATTTTTTGCAGAATAAGTAATACATAACAAGTAGAGAAAAGTAAGAAAATCAAAGCAATAAGCCCGGTAGGATTTTTGATTCATAATATAAGCAGAAAATTAAACATCAATTTTACTTAAAAAATATTTATAACTTCCCCTAAGCCCTATATGGGACGGTTCTATAAAAAACTTACTCGGTTACTCTGAGATAACTTTTCACAGTGTTCTATTGTTTTGTGTGCTTAGGTCATGTCTTGTGATTGAATTAATACAACTTCCTCTTCATATTTAACTATTATGTATAACAATTCTATGTATAATTTGATAAAGGTATTGAAACTATACTTAATGTAAAATTTCTGGTTTTAATTAAATGAAATGGTATGGTCTTCTTCAACATCGATCGGCCGATAGTTTGATCGGGTAAGGTATAAATTATTATAAATAGGAGAATATGGTTTGGCCAGGGTGCCATTTAAAATTTGGCCACTAGTATTTTTAATTAAAATAATATTAAATTAAATAAAAATAAAACAATCAATAATAACATAGTTCCAATGCTAGTTCCAATACTAAGCTGTTAGTTAAGCTTTGTTGCAAGAAATACACGTAAATTTTAATATCTGTTTTAAAAACTATTTTGGCCGACTTCAGAAAAAGAAAAAGTTGTCTATTGTAGAGTATGTAGTCCTTTAGAACAGCTAAAGAAATTTGGATGAAGACAAACAATTTAAAATACCGTATAAGTTACTTTTTGTCATAGAAAAAGTATAGTTCCCGATGGATTTGTTTTTGATTTTCACTAGAAAAGAATTCTAGGCAAAGCTAAGTTGAGTCGCTAGTTGATAAGTAAGTAAGATAAGATCGCATAATTCAGATGAATTAAAGAGCACTGTTGTTACTACAAACTCTAAAGTCAATCCTAACTTGCCACCTGTCCAAGGTAATCACACTTAATGAAACCCTACCAGCCGTAATTATGCAAATTTTCAGGTCGACGCGAGTGCGGTGGAAGATGCTTCACTTTGAAATTTTACGCTCTACCCAAAATTTAAGGAACTAAACATATCAAAGACGGAAAAGCTGGTTCTTTAGCCAATAAACAATTACCTATATAAATTCGGATTTCAGCGTTTATTTCAATATAAAACACAGTTTTAATATTAAAAGCATTCTAATTTTAATGACAACAATTCGTTGATTGTTAAAAGAACAGTTCGTACAGGTAAAAGTTTTAATTTATCATGTAATTACACTAAATTTTCCAAAAAAAATTGAATTTTATTTAGAAGAGTTTAAATATAAAAATAAAGTAAGATTAGACATAGGTACATAACATTGTATTTCCCTCTTCCTTTTGAAGAAGATGTAAGAATAAAATAAAACAAAACATACAGAGTATCACAGACTTCCTTTTCTTAGAATCTGAATAAAAATAACTGCATCTTTCAAAATTATTTGTCGTATTCTTTTATTTATGTGTTACTTAAATGAATAGTATTAAGAATAAAAAAAAAGGTAAATAGAATCGCTCTATTTCCTTCTTTCGATAAGAAAGATAAATTGGGATAGATATACTTATAAGAAAGATATACTAAGGATATCAAAACTTTTTGAATAACTGGTCTCGAATAATATCGAATAATATAATTAGTATGTATTCTAAAACCTTACTGAAGAATATTAACACAATATATTTATATTTCACTTCATTTCATCACTATATTATATAATATTTCTAAAGTTAAGAAAAAATCTATTTTTAATTACAAATATTTAAATATTAAATAGATATATGTATCTTGAAATAAAAGTATTGTGTATCTAACAACCAATTTAAACTTAGAAACTACTTTAAAAGCTCGATGTCTCGATCTCCGGAAAATGTCGATCTTTCTCGGATTATTTGTAATTATTTAATATGGATACTTAAAAAAACTATTATTAACTTTTTTTTCTTTAAAATTACTAGTACTTATCCATTATTTCTAGATAATGATTTTAATTTTACTTCTTATTTAATGATTTTTATTTCTTATTTTTTAAATCAACACAGTATCACCTCTATATAGCTTATTATTTTATTAACAAAAATAACTTTTATTACATTTAAAACCTAATTTAAATAATTAAAGCTTACCGTAAAAGTTCCACACTTAAGTCCAATTAAAACAACACAAAAGCACATAAATAAATTGTTTTACAGTTATTTGCAAATATATTTTTTATTTAAACTTTTGCTATTACGAGTACGATACGTCAACTTGGCATAAGTCCCTGGTAGGGACCGTCGCTTCTGAGCTTATCGTTCTAACTGGCTGTTTGGGGTGCGATGTCCGTGTGCGAAAGAGAGGAAAGGGGTGTTTTGTGCTTCGGCTGTAAATTAAATAGACTCTCCAAATCCTACACGTAATTTAAAATTCAACAATTTGCCTACAGTACTAATCTCTCAATGCTATAATTCACAAATTGATTATACTCATAGCTTTGACTTTCACTTAACGCGATGAAATTCAAATTTATTCTAATCTGTAAAACGTTTTTTCAGTTGACTTACGTAGTTTCTTCCTGAAAAATGTAATATAATTTCACATAGTTTGTGCTTGTTTCTAACAGGAATCTTTACCATGCTATAATATTTTTTTTACTACCGCGTTAAAAGTATCGCCATTAGAAAATAAAATGATTTATAATAATCCAGATTCTCTTAATCTTGGACAGTAACTTTTCTGTAATATTATATCTTCCTTATACCAGGACTAATACATATAATATAATCAATACAAGCTTTCAAGCCGTGTTAAGGTTTTTCTATGTGACAGATAGTTTAAGTAACTTGGTATAACCAACCACTCAAATTTAGTCATATTTTTTTATTTTATTATGTTCCAAGCCGAATTTTATTCTTCGAATCAGACTGTATATGTATGCATTATTAAATGGTGACAAATGGCTTACAATGCTTTTTACGAACGAGTTATATGAGCTGAGAGTTAACGTACGTAGAAAAGATTTATCACAATCGCCAAAGTAGATCTAAAAATATTGCTTGAATCCCCGTAGCTATCCCTATTTGAAATCTTCTTATTTATTTACATTATTATCTAGAAGTTCTAAAGTCCTGTATTGAATAGAGTGTGTTTTTTATTTATTTATATTACTTATTAAGAATATAATCTAAAATATAATATTTTTAATAAATAATTATACTATAATAATTAGAGGTAATTAGATGCTTTTACTAATTAAAATGCTGCTTTTGAAAATGAAAAAATGCAGAGTGTTCGTTTTTTGCGCAAATAAGTATATCAAATCCTTTAAAAATAAGAAATCTACCCTTTAATTAACGTATTTGTCTAACTTAATATGCTCTACATTTCTGTTTATTTGTTAAGACCGAATAAAAGTACCGTAGTACCAGTTATAGTACGACATTTTCAGCCAAATTGTGTTATTTCGGAAAGGCACGTATATACCTACCTACTCGTAAATAAACTAGGAAAAGCAAACCTTTATCGAAATACATACATTATACGAGATAGGTACGAATTATTTTTTCGTAAATCTATACATATAATAAAATTTTAACTTAGTTAAATCTGTACATTGATTTGTTTTTGGAAATAAAATTATAATTGAAAAACTCATTAATTATTAATGATAAAGAGGCCGAACCTAACGTTTTTATAATTTTTGTCAGTCTGCCTGTCTGTAACACAGATCTCGCATCACGAGAAAACCACTGGACGGATTTTGATGAAATTTGGTGTGGTGGTAGTTGGTTCTCTGGGTCAATATATAGGATACTTTGGTTCTCCGGGTCAATATATAGGATACTTTTTACTGCAGAAATTATATCATTTGTGAGATATCTATACTAACCCTCAAAATGTATTATTATTTTATTACTTACTAGCGACTTGCCCTCGCTCCGCTCGGGCTCGTCCCTAGTCAGTAATGTTTTTTTTATGGGACAAAGGGGGCAAACGGGCAGGAGGCTCACCTGATGGTAAGTGATCACCTCCGCCCATGGACATCTGCAACACCACAGGGCTTGCAGATGCGTTGCCGGCCTTTCAGGAAAGGGAGGGAGGAAGGAGGGAGAAGGACGGGAGCAGGGATGGGTAGAGGGCCTCCCGGACTCTCATTTACCGGACGAAACGCGACAGCATAGCTGTCACTTCACGCCGGTCTTCTGTGAGAGAGTGGTACTATACGGGGCGTGCCGGCCCATTCGGCTGCAGCTACCCGAATGTAACAAGCATGGCACTACCACTTGTGATTGCTCATTTAATATTATAAGATAAAATTTTAGCGTTTATAATTTTATTTTTAGAGTTTTTCTAGCCATTTTTAGCCTTAATGCAATTAAATAAAATTATAAAAAGAAGAAAGTAAATCATAAATTAAAACGAAAAACAAACATTGTAATTAATAAATTGCATGCAAACTTTTTAAACAGCTATGATCGAATTTCTTAAAGCAAACCTATTAACGTCAAATTACCCCATAAGTCAAATAAACAAATATTGGCTCCAAAAAACAATAATTTAAATTCTTGTAAAATGCCGAGTACACGACGAAGGCGTTTTTCGGTACAAAATAAAATTTCAAATCAAATAACTAAGAAATCACATAATGAAACACAAATAACGTAAGTTTAGCGTTGCTTAGAAAACTATTAATTCGGATTACAAATTCTAATTGTACAATATTTTTAGCGACCAAGATGAAA
Organism: Boloria euphrosyne; assembly: GCA_951802675.2. Lineage (NCBI taxonomy): Eukaryota > Metazoa > Arthropoda > Insecta > Lepidoptera > Nymphalidae > Boloria > Boloria euphrosyne. Next base: position 9,948,597 of record OX637877.1, read on the forward strand.
TCAACTTATTACAAAATATGAATAGCCTTAGGTATAAAGCCAACATCCAGCCATGTACGTCAAAAAAGTTATCACTCTTAGAAATCGTAACCGAAGGTAAAAGTGCAACTTCTGCATTGCGAACTCAAGAGTATTCGACGTCTGATAAAGAAGTCACTGCCAGTTCCAGTAATATAAATCTTTATGCAGTTCTTAATTCCTTAAATGCACAGTCCAATAATGAGTCTACTCAAATTGAAAATGAAACCAAACAAAAGGAGCACTACCGACGAGATAGAACTCCACATCGCGATAAATACCTGCATCGAGTTAAAGTAAGAAGTCCTAGACGCAAAGATTCGTATATGAACAAAGAAATTAAAAAGAAATCCATAGGAATTAGCGTTCAGTTGAACAATTATACTGAGAAAAACAGAAATGAAAATGAAGTTATTAAGCAAGTTACGGGTAAAAATACCGACCGTGACGAAGAAGAAATTAGTAGACATTCACTGGAAGATATGTGCCGAATTTGTCATAGCGAAGACGCTACCTCAGATGCGGGTAATTTAATATCGGCATGTTTGTGTCGAGGTACTATTGGCAGAGTTCATGTAAAGTGTTTGGAGAGATGGCTCACTGAATCGGGAAAATCTAGGTGTGAACTTTGTGGAACGAAGTACGTCACGCGACGTGTTCATCGATTTGGAATTCTAAAAGCATTCATCATGTGGATACTCAGTCATAATTCTAAGAATGTGCGTATATTTTTCTTTTCTTTGTGGACAAGAGAGTGAAAGTAAACTATTACTTCATATTTACTTTAGCTTAACAGATCGGCGCACACATTTGGCAGAGTATTCCAAATACTAACCATTTAAAAGATATTATTGTATACTCGTATTCGAAATAGACGTAGGCAGCAAAGTAAAAACAACATTTTAGAATTGAAAACGTTATTCATTTATTTAACCAGCTGTACATAAGGAGTGTAGTATATGGTCAGATATCTTTTTTTTACTTAAATTAAGTATCAATTTCTGAAAAAAAAATTACGTCTCTATAAAATGTACGTATATGTATGTATATCCAATGTGCTTAAGAAGTCCTTAAAAATAAACGTTGTTAAGAAAGCTTGTATTTAAAAACTTTTAGGCGAAAAAATATTATAATATACTAGCTGTGCCCGCGACTTCGTTCGCGTGGATGTCGGAACTTAACAATGTATTTTTAGTGCGAAGCGCTGTTGGAGGATACCGATACAAATCATTTTTTTTTATTTATGCTAGTGCTTCTTTATAAACAACATTAGCTGTGGAACCATCAATTCAAATAATTATCAATCAAAATAACTTTTCCATCTTCTTGTACGGGGTATGTGCCATCGCCTATTTGTAACAATAAATTGGAAAACTCCTGTGCATTTTCGTAGCCTCCTAACTGTGCACGCATATTTACATTCAGGTGTGTGAGTCAGATGAGTGAGACCAAATGCACATAACCCTAATTTTACTTCTGGAATTTCTCTACTTCTTCAATTTAAACTCAAATATCTTTTGATAGACTGAACCGATTGCAATGAAACAAAAACTAAATGTTACTTCAAGTTACGTTTAATCGTTGTGTATAAAAGTTATCTACATTGCTTTCGTACATTTTACGTGATGCCCGGATAAATAAACAGACAAACCGACAAACCGACAAACAGACAAACAGACAAACAGACAAAAATTCTAAAAATGCTGGAAATGGGTTCTATTGGTTGTCCTTTAACACCCTGGCTATTTTTTTGTAATTTTTTTTTGATGTACAAAAACGACTTTTCTACAGTTTTATTATATGTATAGAATAGAATAGACAAGAACATAAGCTTCTTTCCAAACGTTTACAATAGATTTCCTTGAAGTTGAATTTGTTTAGAAACAGAATATTGATTAGAGTCAGTAAGTTGTAAATACATAAAAATGTATTGAAATATTATATGATTATTAAAAATATCACAGCTTAGCTTAGTATATATCTCGCACAAGTGCAATCTGTGCTAGTTCGTTTTAAATACATATTATGTATGTACTCGTATATGATTTTCTTCTTTGTACAACAACATGAAATTATAAATATTGAAACTTCTTTTTCAGATGATCGTGGATTTCTTCGGAATAATGATAATGACACCTTTGGCTGTGGTAGGAGCAGGGTTGACTGAAAGAACCTTTACAGGACTTATGGCTCCAGATTACCAAAATCAATGGCCTTTAGCCTCCACTTTTGTGCTTGCTTGTATGACACTTGTAAGTTTTTATTTGTTATTATGTTATTATGTTTCCTTCATTTATTAATTTTAAAGCTGAGTATAAAACTACGGAAAGTGAGGTGATTTAAAAGAATTTAAATATGATAAATTACAGACGCGTGTCTATTTTACATTAGAAGTATTAGTTGCTCTACATCCAAGCATGCCCCAAGCATTACAACTTCTTTTTTTCTTATTATTAAAATAATTGATTGAATTTGAATTCACTTAGTTACTCCAGCGGTCCCGGGTTCGGGTCTCGCTGTGGCATTCATTTGTGTGATGAGCACAAATGTTCTACATATTTAAAGAGTAGGTATTGTTTTAAACTGTGGCGCACATCGTCATTTTACTAATTCTGACAAATACCTTATTAAATGTTTTGAAGGTCCCATTAAAATGGATTTGATTTACGTCCAAAAATTAACGAGTGTACAAAGATATCTTTGATGAATAAACGATGAATTTCTGTTTAAAAGATAAAAATGAATAAAAAAAAACATGAAAGAAAGTATATAAGAAAAGCTTCGTAAATATGTGAATACTATCTTTTATTTTATTATCTGCTCACAAACCCTGTGAATTCGCAGGTGTTTGTTACCAGTAATACTTAAACCATGACGATAAATAAACCTAAGTACCTATATCGTATAAATGAAAAATAAACAAATACTCTTGTGATGTCGTATTTAACAGCTTTAAGCTTTCCATTTAGTAGATACTAGTGAAAACTCCATATTCCGCCACAATTGTAACATTATCTTACATTTAGACGATATACGAGTACTCTCTCTACAATATGACATCTCCATCTTTGTGTAATCAAGAATATGGTATAGGTATAACGTATATGTTACATGGCTTTGTTCAACGTCGTATCACCTTTGACAGCACTAACGCAGAATAATCAAACTTGCGTATAATTTTGACAGAATGACTAGAAGCTGTCTAGATTTAAACCAAGATAATTTGGCTGTATTGAATGTGTGATACCTAATAATATATTATTTCACATAAATTATCGCTCTTAAGGTTGTACTCAATTTTAAGTTTGTACGGCCTCTAACCTAACGCTGTCTTGATATAATGAAAAATTTCTCTTTTTACCCGACTGCGCCAGCCGCCAGGAGGAATAGGTTTATTTTATAATGTACTCGGAGAGTTACTAAAAATTAAAACGAAGCATTTTAGGTAACTGCAAAGTACTACGTTTCTTCTTTAACTTGTCCCCATCTTAGTTTGGTTTTATGCAATATTTTTTTAATATTTCGTGATTTCATTTAAAAAATATTAGTTTTCCTCTAAGACTTCTGCAAATAACTCGACATTATAGGTACATATAAAATGAAGACTACAAAAAGAATATTTTTCTACTAATCTTATCGAAATAGTCATTATTAACGCACAGAGGCCAAATCTTTAGTTTACAGATTCTTATGAATTTTGGTCTCTAAGAAATCTACACGAACCCTTAACAGCCCCCGCAAACTACGGACTTTCAATCGGCCGATAGTTTAGTTGGCTAATCAGTATGGAGATGTATTTAAGTGCGCACATTAGAACGATTTGGTATGGCGGACGATTGATGTGTTATACGATTGCCTGCAAACTAAACAGTCGGCCGACTGCTTAATCAGTACGGCGGGCATCCACGCGCGCACACTACGGTTCAGTCAGCTAGACTTGAAAGTTTTTTAGAGTTTTGACACCGGAATGACATGTTTATAGTCCGGGTAGTAGCGTTGCAATCCATATAATCATTTTATAATCAAAAACTGAAATATCTGCCGAGTCTGGGCGCCTTAGTAATATTTATTATCTTTTGGGAAAAAAATCCCTGATTAGGTATTTCAATAAACTATACTCCATTTCACAGAAATATTCTAGTATTAGAGATATATTATTTTAATATATTTTTTTTTAATTAATATTATTTTAATTAAAAATACTAGCGGCCAAATTTTAAATGGCAACCTGGCCAAACCATATTCTCCTATTTATAATAATGTATAAAAAATAGATTTTAATCAAATTAGCGATGAACGTAGTAATCTTGCGGTGGGATCCTAACCTAAGAGCTGTCGGCCGATAGTTTATCTAGTCTGCGCACCCAACGAACCCAAAGTTTAGTCGGGCCAGTGTGCGCGCTTACCCAATCAAACTATCGGCAGATCGATGTTCGCTGTTTGCGGGGGCTCTTAAACGTATCTAGCGACGAACTCGAACAAAGCGAGGGTAAATTACTAGTTAATAAATATCATTATGTTTTTATTTATTAGAACACATTAATCAAGTTTTTAAGATAATTTTTTTTGAAGTTATTGATTACTCATTTACTCATTACGTTACATAATACTATACCAGTGTTACTAATGGAACCCTTGTTATGGTGTTTCAGGTTTGCTACTATTGCTGGATAGTTTCCGCGCTGACACGTCATGCACTCGGATGGTGGATTTGGTACCGATCTCACTATGAAGTTAGACTGCAATTACAGACAGATGAACAATAATTACAAATTATAATAATTATTAAGTCCAAAAAAACGTTAAAAAGAAATTGTAAAAATAGCAAAACTATTATTCTCGGATTGTTGCGATTAAATTAATTCGTTATCTGAGTTTTAATTTGAGATCTTGAAGGTCCTTGCTAATTGATGAAATGAAAGTCATGAAAAGAAATTAATTTAAGTTAAAATTGACTTCAATTATTTTTATAACATTTAATTTTATCTAATAATTTTAATCTCAATTTCATTTAGAGTGTTCTTCAAAAATAAATATATTTTTTATAAAAAACAGTTTTGATGAAAGTAATAAATAATCTTAGACCTTAGACCTGTGTATTAAGATATGCTCATTAGCAGATGCTAATTATGTCAGGGAATGTAAATACGCTTATTCTGTTTAGCCACTCGCTCGTCTCGTCTCGTTTATCGTACTCGGTACATCCGTCAGTTGACCCACTATGTTGACTTTACGGCAGTTGGATTTCACATATGGTATAATTTTCTGCCTCAATATGATTTAAATATCAATATAGACGTAGTTTAATAACGAGAAAGAATTATATTAATGAATTAATATCAATTCATTAAAGTTCATGTAAATTCAAAGGCAGTGGTAGTCCAGTGATAACGCGCTCGCTTAGATAACCGAGTGATGCAGGTTCAAATCCGGGTCTTGCATCTCAGATATATTCATGTGTGAAACATGTCTATCGTGAATACTTATTACTACTTGCCTGACAGCGAAGGAAAACATCGTTAGGAAACCTGCATGTCTGAGAGACCATATAATATTTTAGAAGGATATTTGAAGTCGGCCAGTGCGCGCCTGGCCAGCGTTGTGGACTATAGCCTTGATCCCCCTCTTATTAAAGGGAAGCCCGTACTCAACAGTGGGACCTCAAAAAAGGGCTGAATGTATTAAAGTCCAAATAAAAAAGACACAGTACATTAATTATAGGCAGTAATTTAAAACATTTAATATTTTTTTAACGCTATTATTTTTTCAAAAGCCAATTCTTTTGATGCAATATAAATTATATTTTTTATTAAGAAGGAAATTTTACTCGTTAACTTAATATATATTCAAATGTAAACTGCATTAGCCGAGCTTTACGAAAAGATATAAAATAATACATTCAAACATTTACCTTACGTACTCCTGATACTGCTACTTGCCTGATTTTTATGTTTCAACAGCAGAAAAAGTTGAACATTTTTAGTTTAAATTATTTCCGGCTGTTATAACTAATTTTCTTCTATACAATTTAGTGTATACGAGTAAATTCTGTAGGTGTATTCTAAAACATCGGTATAATAATTGAAATTAAATTCTATTCTATTTATCCACGCGTAAGAATCGTAGAAACTTCGATGAATAATAAAATCAGTGACCGAAGCGTAAAAACAATAGATCTAAGAGTAGCGCTTCCAGGAAAGCTAAGCGAAGTTAATTGGGTAACTATTTATTTTACTTATATTTCATTAAGAGTTAGTAGTCATTGTTGATTAATTAGCTTTTATAAAGAAACTAGCTAGACGGTACTAGCAAAGCGTATGAAACATATAGTCGGCCAACGGACGTGACAGCTTATCATTAATGTCCCAAGCGAGTGAATGGCACCTTGGGCTGGCTGTCACGTCCGTTGGCCGACTATATGTTTCATAGGCTTTGGTACTAGACTCTAGCCTAGGTAATAAGGTACGTTTTATAGATAAGTATCGGTTTCTTAGAAATGAGATATTGTCTTGGAGTTTATATTAAAATATGCATATATGATACATATAAACCTTTCTCTCGAATCACTTTGTCTACTGAAAAAAACCGCAATAGAATCTGTTGCATAGTTTAGAAGATCTCAACGTACGAACAGCGTCATGCAAGTTTGATTTGACTATGTAGAGATAAAAACTAAGTTCATTGTGAAATTCAAAACTGAAAGCTATTATCTGCTATACAGCCGCCTCTCTTTACGTCTCAATTCGGTTGTATTTAATTTTTTATTGATTCTGAACCACATAACCAAAAAATCACTAGACCAAAATTGATGAAAATTGATATGATGATAGCAAGTTTTCCGGGTCAATATATATTATACTTTTTATTGTGGCATATCTTATTTCTAAAAAATCTATACTTACCTTTAAAATGTACCTTAGGACAAACCAGTCCGGAGTGAGGGTGAGTGTCTAATCACTTTTAATTTTTTTATTTGCTGACTAACAATAAATAATATGTACGTGTATACTTTTAGAGGAAAGTCAGACACTAGTAGGATATCAGATACCTGTAGTACATAATAACATAAAAATTACTTCAAAAGATAAAAAAGATGATATACCTCTCCGACGTTCTATGTTCTTTGTTCTGTGGCTTATATTATATATCTATCGTGAATATCTAAAGTGATTTTTCTTAGTAGTGATTATTGTGGCAAGTTCGTGTCTGTGTAGGTATGTTTATTACTCCCTTAGAGCACTAGAACTGGTCGAATTTATACGAAATTAAGTATACTAGTAGGTCAAGTTGCTAATTCTTCTGAAATAAAAAATAAACCGTTGTTAGAAAACCTTAACATTTATGAGTACGTGTTAATAAGTTTTTATTTAGCGTTACAATAAAGAAAATTCAGCTTTTATTTTAAAATATGACAAGTTTTATAATCCGATTAACGATTAGTTAGCACGTTATTTCGATGATTAATTACTCTACGTCAGGATATATTGCAAAAACTATAAATAGCCTTATTGTTTATATAGTTTAAAACATATTTTTTTTAAGTTTATGTTACAGCTTGATGGACGCTAACATTGATATTGCCATCGAATTTAACAAATAAAATATAATTGTACATGTATTCAAGTACATAATAATACTCGTATGCCATTTTAAATCTTAGTGTCATTAGTTGCAATTTTTGAATAATGCGAAATTGTTATTAAAGAAATAAATTGCACAATAGTATTAGTTATCCAGATACTATAGAGTGGATAGAGCTAATCAATATCGCCTGAAATATTTGTCTGTAACAGTCAACACAATTTTCATGCTATTTCATCAAACCATGAACAAAGGCCGCAAAGTAAACTTTAACGCTTTGTAACCACAAATAGGTCGTGAGACACGTGTTACCTATCAATTGCAGCTGCTTACAGTTTCAATCATATTATAAGTATACTAGCAATTCTCGCGACTCCGTCCGCGTTCTAATCACTATCAACATTGATATACAAGGAAATAAGGTGTAGATAGGTCACTTACAAGGCAAACGGTGTTTTAAAATGGCACAAAACGCACACACGTATAATAGACGCCACACTTATAAAATATGATCACTTAAGGGGGTGATCCACTGGCGAGTCGACGAGCCAACGGTTTAGACCGTTGGCTCGTTGGCTCGTCGGCTCGCGTTGGTGCTCCATTAGCGAACCAAACAGTCTACTTTCATCGTTGGCGAAGTCATGACGTGCACCCAGACGGACGCGCAGCGCCTGCGGTCGACACGAAAGTAGGCAAAAGACTGTTGGCTCGCTGGCTCGCCTGATCCACTGGCGGTTTTTTAGACCGCGGACTTAGAATTTCAAGCATGCACAACGAGCCAGCGAGCAAGTCCGCCGGTTTTTAAGTCCGCGGACTTTTAGGTGCTCCATTGGCGGTTTAGACCTTTGGCTCGTGAGTTCGTTAAGGGGGTGATCCACTGGCGAGCAAAACCGCTGGCTCGCTAACGAACTCACGAGCCAAAGGTCTAAACCGCCAATGGAGCACCTAAAAGTCCGCGGACTTAAAAACCGGCGGACTTGCTCGCTGGCTCGTTGTGCATGCTTGAAATTCTAAGTCCGCGGTCTAAAAAACCGCCAGTGGATCAGGCGAGCCAGCGAGCCAATAGTCTTTTGCCTACTTTCGTGTCGACCGCAGGCGCTGCGCGTCCGTCTGGGTGCACGTCATGACTTCGCCAACGATGAAAGTAGACTGTTTGGTTCGCTAATGGAGCACCAACGCGAGCCGACGAGCCAACGAGCCAACGGTCTAAACCGTTGGCTCGTCGGCTCGCCAGTGGATCACCCCCTTTAGAATCTCAAGCATGCACAACGAGCCAGCGAGCAAGTCCGCCGGTTTTTAAGTCCGCGGACTTTTAGGTGCTCCATTGGCGGTTTAGACGTTTGGCTCGTGAGTTCGTTAGCGAGCCAGCGGTTTTGCTCGCCAGTGGATCACCCCCTTTATAGTTCAGATAAAGTAGGACGGCAAGTCTAAGCATACGTGCGAAAAAGAAACAACTATATAGCTCTTTGTATCGTCGCGAATAGAGACAAAATTTTAGAGAATAGTTACTGATTATTTGTAAAATAATAAATAAACCATGTGAATTGTAATACTTACGAATGATAAGTGATTCCTTGGCTTTTGGAAGTTTTTTTAGTATAGTTGGTGCAAAATCTCACCACACACGACGGCATTTTTGACAAGGGACAAGTGACAAGTGACAAGTGTGACAAGTTCAGGTAGGCCAATTTTACCTAGTTTTAGTGTGCCACTTTTTAAGCGCGTATGACGTATCTACACCTTTTTACCAAGTATATCAATGACTATCAATCATAAAAAAGGGAAAAATTAATATTTGGCGTCTAAAAATAAAAAATATACTTTCTGGAAAGGGCTCTAAGGAATTATCACCTAGGGGAATAAAAAATAGCCAACGACCTATTCTCAGACCTACCAAATATACACAAAAAAACATTAAAATTGGTCAAGCAGTTTCGGAGGAGTTCGATAACAAACACTGTGACACGAGATTTTTATATACTTATTAGATTAGATTATATAATCATCAGCCCTTTTTGACGTCCCACTGCTGGGCACGGGCCTCCCTCAGTAGGATCAGGCCATAGTTTACCGCGCTGGCCTAGTGCATGTTGGCGGATTATATAATAACTACACAATAATAATAAACAAGAATTATTTCCTGTGTTTATGTTATTATTGTATTTAGTCACATTTTTCATTTTATTTTAGTACTAGCCATGATACCCGGCTTCGCTCGGGAGTTGATATGAGATTACGTGTTAGTTGAAATAAAAAAAATAAACTATGACGTAAAAAGTCAAAAAATATTGAAAACATTTTCTCATTATTTACACTACTTGTTTATAAACAAAATTTTTTGTTTTATTGCGCTTTGTTAATTGTAAAACTAAAGGCTAATTTAATTGTAAACTGCAATCTTATAAATTGAAATGGCAATTCAGAAGAGATCAGTGGTATTCTAGGTATAAATACTGTGTGACACATTTGATATTTCACAATAAAGGCTCACAGATAACTTCTTTCCTTTTCGTTTCGAAACTGCTTGTTTCACTGTTCAAACCGAACTAACTCTGGCAAGCGACACCGTGCTCTTATATATTCAAAAAGCTAGGCTCTAGGATATTCGAGAAAGTTGGAGAATATTTTCTTTCTCACACCTTCTGGAATATGCTCGACATTACCATCCGCCGTAACAATAGGTTCTGCAGCTGTAGTATACTTAGTAAAGGCGTGAAATTTAAAAACTTAAATTTTAAAATGTTTTCAGAACTAATTTGAATAACTAAAATTATGTCGCTTTAACTCCAAAATATAAGTTAGCTACTGCTGTATAAATACACAAAATTTAATAACTATATTATAGTAACAAATGTAATTTAAGACTTTATTGAAATTGGGATTTTAAATCTCGCGCCATTACTACACATGCTGCAATTGCTCGCAGCGCCTTTCGAAATGCAACCCAAATTAATAAAAAAACAAAAACCGAATTCCAAACTAAACAAATCTAAACAAAAAAGTAGAAAATAATATTTTTAAGAACTTAGTTAATTTTGAAGTCGGTGCCATTTCATTTCCGAGTAACGGAAAAAAATGTCATTATTGAAAAAAAAACCAGATGTCGCGCCATCTTGGATTTGAAAATGGACCTCATTTTCGCAATCAGCACCCCGAGAAACCTCGAAAATGACACCCATTTCATTATTGAAAAAAAACCGGATATCCACCATCTTGGATTTAAAAATGGACCTCATTTTCGCAATCATCACTCCGAGAAACCTCAAAAATGACACCCATGTCATTATTGAAAAAAAAACGGATATCCGCCATCTTGGTTTTAAAAACGGACCTCATTTTCGCAATCAGCACCCCGAGAAACCTCGAAAATGACACCCATGTCATTATTGAAAAAAAACCGGATGTCCGCCATCTTCGATTTATAAATGGACCTCATTTTCGCAATCAGCACCCCGAGAAACCTTGAAAATGACACCCATGTCATTGTTGAAAAAAAAAGTAAAATGTTGACTATAGCTAACTTCAGGGTGTTGGCACAAAATTACGCACAAAATTAATGCAAATTTAAGACTTTTATAGATTTTTCATGGATGCCATTGTCAGAACTGAACTAATTTTAAAATTATGGGACCACAGGGGAAGCATCACCTTTCAGATAAAAAAAAAATCATCAAAATCCGTTCATCCAGTTAAAAGTTCTGAGGTAAAAAACATAATAAACTTTTGTTGTAAACGGTTTATTTTTATTTATTATCTTATTTCGTACAGCATATTATTAAGGTCCGATTTCACCAAAGTAGAATAAATTTTATTCCTAGGATAAAGTTGTTATTTACTCTCAGATAACCATACTTCCATTTCACCAACTACTTATCCTAAGCATAACAAAGTTATACGAGAGTAACTCTTATACCACCAATTTTGAAGGAATAACCGGCTTATTCCTCAGATAAAATCAAAATGGTGTCAAAATTATGTCACCTGAGCGCTTAGAGTACATTATTACTGAGCGACCATTTAACCATTACATAAATAAATAAATATAAATAAGCATATAAGTTAGCACTTCGTTTCCTTTAAGATATTTTTTTTTTTAAACAGTTAACACAACACAAAGCAAACTAAATGAAATTTAAGCACCAGGCAGCGTGACTTTACAGATAGTTTGTTTAAAATTTGCACTGACACATTGACACAAGTTCAAAGTGACGACTAAATTAGAAATGTCCTGTTATGCTATATTGTACTGAGACCATGACAAGCCTATTTAATTTGTTTGCATTCACTTATCTAAGAATAGTAATACTAGGAGTAACTTTTTGTCCTTACAAAGTGGTGAAACGTACTATAAGTTATTCTGAGAATAAATGCAGCGAATAATTTTATACCTGGCATAGCTATTCTTCGATAACGACACCATTGGTGAAATCGGACCTAACACGAATATATTTTATACGAGATATATAATAAGTATTGAGTTTCTTATATCCTATCGTTAACACATTTTCTTACAATAGCACGGAAAATGCAAGATTAATTTGAAAATTCGATGAGAAATAAAAGTAATTAAATTATGGTCGAGGAAAATACTTTCGTTTTAATTCTTTATAGATGATACATCATCTAAAAAGTGGGGCCATCTTCTGATCTCGTTATAAAGCTTCCGTCCAGGACTCTCTGTGGCGAGAACTTGCTTGTGACCAATGAGATTATAGTTTGGAGATAGATGTCCTTGTTCTACGCCACACTTGATCAGGGCCTTAGCAGCCTCCAAAGCTTCTGGTGTAGGCTCGTCTTCTGTGGAAAAATATAAATATATATTGACACTTAAAAATCTTTTACAACAAAGGCAATAAATGTTCCGTTAAAAGCAATTTCCTCAGGTAAACACTTAACATACCTAACAGAGAGTAGATGCCTGTTTATTTTTATTGAAAAAATCCATTACGAGCAATGGATCGACGATTAAAATAGCAAACGTAATCTCAAATCTGCAAATACGCAAAGTATTATTTTACAAGTTACAACACCGAATAAAGCGGGTTCAAACCCCGCATATAACACCTCTAATATTTTCATGTACGAATCATTTCCAACTATATTATAGGCCTTAAGATGAAGTAAAGTATCCCCCCAACGTACGTTAACTCGTGGTGGGGTGGCCTAGTAGCGTCCGGCAGCCGGCCGGGCGCGAAGTTAAGAAATGCCGGAGGGGCCCACTTCGGTGGGCGGTATGTCTTGCGAGTTGCTCCTGGTACTTCTCTGAATAGCAGAGTGGACTGTAGAGCAACCCTCGAGGCTGTGTGGTCTGCTTCGGAAGACCCGCCGATTTTCTTATCGAAATAGTAATTATTATCGATACAGGGGACGAATTTTTTGAACTTTTCTGTCAGTCCGCCCGTCTGTGTGGGAACTTCGGAAGACCCGCCGGGTCGTCGGGGCATCGTAGTTGAATGCGCAAGCGATCCTGCGACGCCCCATTCAGATGGGTGAGGTCAGTTGGGTTTTAGTGGGTAGTACTGGCTTTAGGTCAGTGAGTTCCACATAACCACCTGTTTTCTACAGGTGGTATGCATTAATGCATTTCCCAATTATAAAAAAAAGGATGAAGTAAAGCATCGTCAGGTTACCAGAATATCTAAAAGAACCTAGGAAATTCTCAAAATTCTAATGGGAATATATTTGAATATATTTTAATGACGTGCATATTGTTACTTAATGTTTACTTGTTTGTTTGTATGTTTGATTAATTTGCACGCAAGAAATATTAAACTTGTTTTACTTTATTAAACTTTCATTAGAGACAACATTTAGCATAATAATATAATCTATATAACTAAATGCATATGAAAGTATACGATACTAACAACAAAAACAAAAACCGACTTCAAAACTAAACAAATCTAAACTAAAAAGTAGAAAATAATACTTTTAAGAACTTCGTTAATTTTGAAGTCGGTGCCAGCCAAGACGGATAGATTTATCTTGCCTTTGCAATGGACTTTCGAACGGTATTTTGATTATGTTTACAAATTTATAGATTAATCGAATATGTGTCTATTTAAGGTTATTTTGATTTGGCTGGCACCGACTTCAGAATTAACGAAGTTCTTAAAAGTATTATTTTCTACTTTTTAGTTTCGATTTGTTTAGTTTTGAAGTCGGTTTTTGTTTTTTGTTAAAAATAATTTATTTTCAAATTTTTTGCGAAAAGTAGATACTTATTTTGTTTATGTAAAAAAAAGGATTTTCCAAATCGGTCCAGCCATCTTCAAGTAATGGGGAACATACATAAAAAAGTCCCCAACGAATTGAGAACCTCCTCCTTTTTTGAAGTCGGTTAATAAGAGCCTGAAAGAATTTACCAATCGGTCTATAATTACGTATAATTTTGAAAGAATTTTCTTTTAACTCCTAACCGTTGAGGAGTTGTACCTTCCATCATTAGCTCAACCACAGGAGATGATGATTATCAGACGCAAATACTTGAACAGCTTTAGAAAATATATGAAAAACGTAATAAGTGCCTATAAAATTTGAGATCAGATCGTAACTGGGTGACTATGGGACCAACTAGAAACTATACCCTTTCAAACAAAAAAAGAATTTTCCAAATCGGTCCAGCCATCGTCGAGTAATCGGGAAACATACATATAAAAAAAAAAGTCCCCGACGAATTGAGAACCTCCTCCTTTTTTTGAAGTCGGTTAAAAAAATAACTTTTAAAATTTTTATTTGTCTGTCTGTCTGATTTTGACGGGACTTAAGAAAGTAAGTGTAAGAAGCAACTTAGGCTAGGCTTTTCAACCGACTTCAAACAAGAAGGAGGTCATATTTTAGAAATAGTAATCAATTTAACTAGCGGAACCCGCGGCTTCGCTGACGTTAAACCTATGGACGAACCCGAGCGAAGCGGTGAGTCGCTAGTCTCTAATATATAAAAATCTCGTGTGTATATAAAAAAATCAAAGTGTTTGTTATCGAACTCCTCCGAAACGGCTTGGCCGATTTTATTATTTTTATATAAGGTCGTAGGCTAATTTTTATTCCCCTAGGTGATAAGGGTGACCCTCTCCAGATATTTTATTTTTTATTTTAGAAGTAATTTTTTAAGTTTTACTTTTTTATCACTTTGGCATCAAAAAATTCTTATAACCCTAAATGTCCATCCTTTGGGCGCGGGCGGAGCCGCGGGAATTGCTAGTATCTTATATGTTTTAGTTAACCTAAGATTAGTACTGTAAGTTATTTTCGACGTTAAAGTCCAACAAAACCAAATCGGCTTCATCTTATTCACATTTTTATAAAGTTTTCTACTACAAGTGAAAATAATGTAATGTAATACCCTTTTGAAAGGCAATTTTCCCTTTTAACTTTTGTCATAATATCTAAGTTACGACACAAGATTAATGACAGAAACATGAAAACCGTTTCTATGTTGACTTACTTTTATTTGTGTTAGTCCAATCTATGGATGTATAATAAATTTCTATTTTATTTTCTTATCGAAATAGTAATTATTAACGATACAGGGGACGAATTTTTTTAACTTTTCTGTCAGTCCGCCCGTCTGTGTGGGAACGCATCATAAGAAAACTACTAGATATCTTTTGATGAAATCTAATTTTATGGTACTAGGTTATACGGGTCATGGGATTCATATATGGGATACTTTTTACTGCGGGTAAATATCTCATTACTAAGACTTCATAAACGTCAAACCGTACACGAGCAGAACGAGGATGATTCACTAGAAAGTATATGTAATATAGTGAATATTTTCAAACTATACCTCATCAATAGACCTGACCTGATTTTCTAGAAATATAATTAAAATTAAAGTGTCTGTTTGAAATTAAAAATTTACAGCTTTTAACTAAATTCATATGTAACTACTTACATATATACAGTACTTACATTAAAAAATCTATATAATATTTTAAATTTTTGTCTGTCTCTCTGTTTTCTCTGGCTAATCTTTGAAAAGGCTGGACCGATTTAGACGGGACTTTCACTGGCAAATAGTTAATATTATAAGGAGTAACTTAGGTTACTTTTATTTTAGAAATCTTATTTATTTTACTGTCTAACAAACTTTAAAGCCAGGTAGTACCTAGGGACGAACTGAGTCGCTAGGACATAAATAATTTATAAGCTGGAGAGTGTCATTGAGTATTTTTACCTCAATATATCAAGAACCAAATTTAGGACGTATTATTAATAGTTAAACCTTTTAACCTTTTAACCTACACAAATTGGTTGGTTGGTTGGTTGGTGACTTTACTTCCTTTTATGAAGATAATATTTCTACATGAATTTGAACATGTTTCCCTTTTCTTACGTGAAAGTTAATGAAACAAAAAACTCGTGATGTTATTATTAAAATGTATAAATAATATACAGTATGTATTAAATATTTAATCATGTACTTACTATTAAAGTTGCCTATAAACGATATCGCGATAGATTTCCTGTTATATCCTAAAGTATGAGCACCTACATGCAACCAGCCGCTGCCTTCATACACTTTGCCATTGCCACCAACTAAAAACCTGAAATTATATATAAAGAAAGAAGTAATACATTATTATTTATTTATTTATTTTTTATTTATATACAACATACTAATTAATAAACTAAACATTCGTCACTTCAAAAGATTGTATAGACAAATATCATAAAGACTCAAAAAAAGCGCGGTGTTACAATAATTAATTTAAATCTCTCAAAATATTTATTAATAATTAAATTAAAATTATATACATAAAGTTATAATATTATTGTCAGTTAAATCTATGTTAAATTACGATAGTAGGTACGTACGATAAAAAACGTTGCTGGGCAAGGGCCTCCCATCAATACGATGGTATCAGGCTACCATACTGGCCAAGTGCGGGTTGGCAATCTTCACATGTCTTTCGAAAACTTGCTAAGTTCTCTTAGACATGCAGGTTTCCTCACGATGTTTTCCTTCATCGTAAGACAAGTTGTAATCGTGTTGGAAATCATCTGCACATGAAAATATCAGAGGTGCGAGACCTGGATTTGAATCCACTTCCCTCGGTTATCCAAGCAAGCGCATTACCACTGGGCAACCTCTACCTAAAAATGTACTTACGATATGCCAATATCCCAGAAATTAAAATTTTCCATATGCGTGTTCTGGATACTTTGTACTATGTCCACACAGCTTGCATCAGTTGAACACGGTTCTGTTACAGTATGTTGAATAATGACCAGGCTTACTGGTCGAGGAAGGTATTCTACATGTAACGGATTCAGGCCGTCCCATTCTTTTTTCGTAACAACACCAGGACAAGCTAAAAATAAATTTTAAAAACAACATTGTCAGTGTTATGTAAATTAAGATGAATAATTCAATTAAAAATGTCTTATTTTACAAAACTCTTGTCTAAATAATAAATATGGGTAATCTTCTAGTGAAGAGAATATTACGTTATAGTATAAACTCGAAGCTTAATGAAATAAGTTAAATAAAAACAAAGAAAGAAACCAGTATAATCGAATAACAAAAAAGTGAAAGCAAATTATTAGAATAAAAAAATTAAGTGTTAATTATCACAAAATAAAATTATAATGGATGTTTAAACACACATGCCGCTTGAATATTTAATATAAGCTCTATAGACAAGTAAATAAGAGTCAATTTAATGTTATTAAAAGTTATAAGTACCTACTGTGTGAAACTAGATATAAATCATACATACCGGCATTTACACAAAATAGTTGATTTAATAAGAAAAACACAAAACTTATTACTATCATTTTACACCTCAGACGTCTGGAGTATGCTACATATAATCAAGAATGGTCAACGCTTCGCAAAAGGTTATCAATTTAAAAAGATCGCATTCTACAAATATTCATAAATCCTCATTCCATCTCTATCTTATAGGTAGGAAAAACAGCGACAGAAAATTTAGTCATGCTAACACATTATGGCTTCTCTGAAGCAAGAGCTACTTAAACATAAACAAGGTTCCGTGCGATAATTATACTAACTATTGTCTATAATGAATATATAATATCCAAAACATTGATAATAATATTTGCGCTTTAATATACAATTACATATAAGTATTAATGTCCTCCCGGCCGATTACGGCCACGTCGGCCAATCTCATTGAGACTAGCCAACGGCGCGGGACATATTATAGTGCACGAGTGTATGCGCAGACACAAGTGCAACTTCTGTATATATCTGATAAGGATATCACTCTCATATTCCAGTGGGACGAATGCTCGACACGACCAGTGAGAGTTAAGGCGCCGCGCAGGACCGACGGCTTTACGTGCTCTCCGAGGCACGGGGGTGAAACACCGCCAACTTCCCAACTCCGGGCTGTTACTGAGGCTTACGAAACAGAAAGACTCAATAACCAAACTTAGCCCGACCCGGGACTCGAACCCAGGACCTCCCGGTGTGCGACCGTACATGCTAGCCACTACACCAACGAACATATAAGTATAATATGTATATAAATGACTATTTCTTGTAAATATTCAATTACCTATATCTTTTTTTTTTATTTCATAAATATAATAGTACATCTTTAAAAAGTCTACAACTTAAACTAAAAATTAATAATTTATATAATTTATCAATTTTTAAATAATTACTTGGCAGCAACTTTTATAAATATTAACATATTTCTAACTTTACATCCGGAATATATTTTATAGATTGATAATATTTCTTCTTAAAGATATCTTAATTACGATAATGGGGGAATACCCTATTTCTACGAATACTTTTTATGAATGCAAAAAAGAACCTTATTCGTAAGATATTATTTGGCTTTTTACAAAATCATTGAGATTTTTGATGCCGTCATTAATAGAGCGATCTTTAAGAAGAAATATCTATAAATATTCCGGATTCAAATAAATATTATCGTTTTTACATTGTAGTTTTTAGTATTTCATGTATTACACGGGTCAACATGAAATTTGACTTTGATTGCAAAGCATTAAATTTCGGTAGTTTAGGTCGTAATAAGACGTAAAAAAAATATATGGCATGAAAAACTTTGCTTTTGTGCTTAGAAGACTGATTGAACGAAATTTTTAAAAATCTCGGATGTTAATTTTTGATTGAAAATAAAACTATTGAAATAAAAATGTTTATTATTTTTATTAAGTTTTACTATCAAATTAGCTTACAGAAAAGTGGAAAATAACTTAAAAGTGCACACTTTTACTTTTTCTTTTATGTTCATAGCTACTTTCTTTCAATAAACCCCAAATATAGTCGCCCATCATGTTTTCACTGTATTGGCCTTGATAGCGTTGTTCAAAATTCATGATGTCCTGATGGAAACGTTCTCCTTGCTCTTCGGAATAGGCTCCCATATTGTTTTTAAATTTATCCAAATGAGCATGCAGCATATGTACTTTTAATGACATCCTGCAGCCCATGGCCTTAAAATTTGTAAGCATATCCTCAACCAACTTTTCGTAGTTTTCAGCTTTATTATTTCCTAAAAATCCAGAAACTACTGCTTTAAAACTGTTCCAACTTGCTTTTTGAGTAAGATTCAGCAACGTTGGAAATTTTTCATCGGCGAAAATCTGTCTTATTTGCGGACCAACAAAAACTTTAACCTTTGCTTCCGATAACTTCGGAAAAAATTTTTTTAAGTATCCAAAAGCTTCTGAAGTTTCATACAGTTTTTTAACAAATTGTTTCATCAACCCTAACTTAATGTGCAAAGGCGGCATTAACACTTTTTCCGCTTCAACAATCGGCTCAAATTTGACGTTCTGTTTTCCGACACACAATTCTGTTCTTACAGGCCATGACCGTTGAATATAGTGTTTAGAATCCGCTCTGCTATCCCACAAGCACAAATAACACGGATACTTTGTATATCCACCCTGTAGCCCCATTAAAAATCCCACCATTTTAAAATCTCCAATCAGCTCCCAGTTATACTCACGATACTTTACAGATTCAAGCAAAATTTTGACACTTTCATAATTTTCTTTAAGATGTACTGAGTGAGCAATTGGAAGAGACGGAAATTTATTTCCGTTGTGCAATAGAACTACTTTTAAACTTTTTGTAGAGCTGTCAATGAATAAACGCCATTCGCTAGGGACACAGGGTATGCCAATTGCTTCAAACATACCTTTAATGTCATTACAAAAACAAAGTCCATCTTCCTTCGTGAAAAACGTTGCAAACATTTCATGCCTAGTCCGCTGATCCGTGATCTTAACATCATCAAGCAAATTCCACTGTTTTAACCGAGAGCCTAGAAGCTCTGCTTTATTTTTTGGCAAATTTAAAACTCTAATTAGATCGTTAAAATCTTCTGAAGTAATGAGATAGTGTTTTGGTTGTTCAGGTGTAGGCAAAAACTCCTTATCGGAATTACTTTTATAAGAACTAAAAGATGAGCTACTTTTCTGCGATAATTTTTTTGGTGGCTCAGGTACTGGTCGTGTCAGGTCGTGAGCAATTGGAGCAGAAGAAGATTCGAGGTCAGGATATTCAATAGGTTTTGCATTTTTACCTCTACGTCTTTTACTCGGATTCACCATACAAAAGTAGCAGTCAGTAATATGGTCTTCTGGTTCTCGCCAAATCCTTGGTATTGCAAATTTCATAGACCTTTTCTCACCTCGATACCAACCTAAAAATATAAAAATAAAAATTAATATGTCTATTATTTTGGATTCATCGCTTAATTAAATAAAAATTGCTTACCTTCCAAACACCTTTTACGATAACTACAAGCAACATGTGGAGCCCATGGCTTATCTTGATTCCGTACAGGACAGTCAAAATATGCTTCATAGGCTTCACAGAGAACGTGAGATGTCTTTAGTTCATATTTCACGTCTCGAACTTTAATAAATTGACCACATATAAAACAAAATGCATCAGCATCGTATTTGCACTTTTGTGACGACATTTTAAGTTATTCTGGGCTTGTAAATAACACCTGATGGTTGTTTATCACTCGGGTGCCATCTAGCGGCACAGTGTAAACGTTAATACCCTACTCTCACCGCGCGGTCTTTTTAAAAATATTAAAATCAATTAAAATTTATGAAAAAATTTAAAAATGAGTATTATTATTATAACTATCACAAAAGCAAACTTTATACCGAAAAAAGGTATTTTCTTTTCGTTTTTGTGCATAACTAACTGGAAAATAATAGTATAAACTTTAGGACAAAGAACGAAATTTTTTTTGTAGAGTCGTGTTATCAATGATATATCATTGTGTATTATCTTCATTTTCTCACTTAATAATGTACCATTTTTATATTATTAAAATTAGAAATTATATAAATATTTAAGTAAGTCCAAAATCTATACGGATTATTAATATTATATGTCTGCAAAATGTCTGCAAAGTATCAACAATATTTTAGTAATAACATTAGTTTTTTATTACTAGTAAATGCATATAATAAATTATTTTCGGTACTTATTAAAAAAACATAATGCTTAACATTTTTAAAACATAATTTAAAACATAATGTTTAACATAATTCGTTCTCGCTAATCGTTGGCGTCGGCTGCATGAACTATAGTAGGTTCATGGTCGGCTGGACATATTTTGACAGGACTAACAGATCTATGAGGAGTAACTTACAAAATTAGGGTTGCCATCAACAAAAGAATTGAATTAAATTGAAAAAAAAAGAAAATTAGGGTTCCAAAACAAATTAAAACGCATCAAACAAACATTAACGAACCCGAGAGATGCAAAGGTTAGTCACTATAAAAGAAACATAAATACTAGTCTTATGACGATGGTATTTAAATTTAATATCCATGTCGAGGTTTAAGTTTAATAAACCCATTTTTAACCGACTTTGAAAAGGGATCGATGTTCTATCTTATAAGTCTAATTTCTCGGAGTTAACTTGACCGATTTTGTTACTTAAAACGGTTATTATACATAAGCCCCAAGCGGTCCAAAAAATTCTTTGAAATAGAATTTACTATTGTCGAGAAAATCTAAAAAACTCGTGTTTTTTTTTTATGGGACAAAGGGGGCAAACGGGCAGGAGGCTCACCTGATGGTAGGTAAGTGATCACCTCCGCCCATGGACATCTGCAACACCACAGGGCTTGCAGATGCGTTGCCGGCCTTTCAGGAAAGGGAGGGAGGGAGGAGGGAGAAGGACGGGAGTAGGGATGAGTAGTGGGCCTCCCGGACTCTCACTTACCGGACGAAACTCGACAGCATAGCTGCCACTTCACGCCGGTCTTCTGTGAGAGAGTGGTACTATACGGGGCGTGCCGGCCCATTCAGCTGTTACCCGCAGGTAACAAGCATGGCACTACCACTTGTCAAATCTGAAATATGTTGGAGAGATTTATTTAGAGTTTTTATCGACTTTTAATTTACATATCGACTTGAAATTTATAAATAAACATTCCTAATGATAAAACAATTACGAGGGTATCACCGAGCTATTCTGATGGAGAAATCAGTATAGATTTATAATAGTAGAACACTGTGGTCGATTTCGACCGGTGTAAAGCAAAGCAAATCTATTGCGATTTAGAGTATATAGCAAATTTTCGAAAGATATGTGAAATCCACCAACCTGCACGTGTTGAAGCCGTTTTCTTATTGAAGGTAGACTAGCTTAGCAGTGGAAAGTTAAAACAACATTTTCTTCTTTCAAAGCGTAACTTTAATCTGACCTTAGTGTGAAGTATCGTAGCTCCCAAACAGATGGAGAGCATTTAAAACAGTAGTCTCTAGTTTAGCCTTTAGGGTTTATATTCTGTTACAATACATAAAAGTCTTGTTTCTAAAAACTAAGAGTATTTCATTTGTGGACTGCTTTCCTTACGCTTATCTCTTTAAAAACTTAATTACATTTACTTCTGAATAAGTATGTGATTTTTATTATTTTACAATCAAGTGTTTCGATATTGCGTCTTTAGTATCAAATATGTAAAAATGTTATTAAATATTTGTAGGCGCAAGCAATAAACATTAAAGCTATTACAAACTTTATCTCTTTATAATATTTTTTTGAGTATTCACTTAAAAAGGTACAATACAATTATTATTACTGTCGTAATTAGTAAGTAATTAAATTAAAACACTATTTATTGTGATTAAGTTAAACTCTACTTTGTCCGTACATTGATCCTATTACACTACGCAGTATTAAGACAGTCTTACTAAGTTTTAGCGTAGTGTAATAAGGGTAAGCAAGTTAGTATGTCTAATTAGACCAACCGAGTGGGTTCGGCCGTGCTTGCTTGCTTGCTTGCTTGCTGAATATCGCGTGGTGTTATAAAACTTAGCACGCTTAGACCGTTCAGCGCGCAGCAGCGGTAGAGGAAAGTCACGAATTTGTTTGCTGTGGCATGCATAATGGCTTGTTCAAAAGAACACAAGACACATTTATGACAAAAATGTCACAAAGATTATTTCAACAAATAAATTCATGCAGAAGGATTCCGGGAATTTGTCATGGGTCATCATTTGTCATGGGAAGACCTACCGACAACCGGCACCGGCTATGTATGCCTTGTACCTAAATGAGTTAGCATACGGTATTCAAGACGATGTAACAGCGAGCTTGTCTAATAAGACTTCAAGACATTTCTATTAAGACTGTCTTAATACTGCATAGTGTCTGTAATGAATTTAAATTATTTTTGTTTTTGTTCACATGTCATCTAAGAATAATGGACTATATACTTATTGATACATAGACTATTCCAAAAGTACAAGCATCAGCAACAACAAAGGCAGAGTTAATAGCTGCCTGTGCAGAAATTGAGGTAGCTTCATAGTTAATTAAACTTTTAATTGATATATTAGGCGCATGAATCAAGGTTCAGTGTTTTTAAACATAAACAATAACAATCTGTTTAAAAAAGAAAAAAAAGGATATAACTATAAATTTTATTATTTTGTGTGCTAGATAATCTCATAATAGTCGTTGTATAATTACTTATATTATATTCAAATTAAATATGTAGTTTAGAAATACACGGTGCTTTTGTAGTAACTCTAAAATAGTTGATAAACAGAGTGGGATATATTCTTATCCTGAAACATTGAAAGTTTCCACTATGTAAACTGGTTTTCTGCAGACGCTCTGAATTTAGTCACAGCCTTAGTAAAGAGAAGGCAGGAAAATTGATAAAAGCAACAGGTATCTACTCTTTATAAACGTTTACTTTTTCAGGTTACTTCAGCATAAACTTGAAGTAGCATTTTTTAAAGTATTTTAGCGAAATGTTCAGTATTTCGTTATTGGATCTTATAGAAACAGTATTGCTATCAATTATTTTTTTTAATTATAAACAATAACTTTTTTTAATATTCGTAACGTGTTATTACCAACGTATCTTAGATCCAGACTTGTAGGTGGGGAATGAAGCTTAAAATCAAATTTTGAACGTTGCTAAAGTTACTGAAAAAAACTAGTTTGTAGCTGTAATTACAAATAGGCATACGCTACCTACTACTTAGTTCTTAACCCTTATATTTGTAGCTTGATGGGGCAATAACCCGAAACAATCGGGTACAAAACCGGGCTCAAAAGCGCCGGGTAGATGTCCTCTTCAAGGGAATTTGACCCCGGCAATTTATTCACTTTTGGGACGCCTTTAAACAAGAATTTCTTATGGAGTTTTTCAGAGAAAAATGTTTATTTATACTTACATATTAGAGTCATAGTCTGCGTCTTATATGTTTCTGCGCTTACTTCTTCTAAAACACACAACGGCGTTTGATGGGGTTTTCACTAATCAAAAGAGAGAAACGAAAAAGGTTTATATAATTGGTTATATTGCATACAACGTTGGCTGTGTTTTGTTAAAAAAAACTGTTAACGTAAGGACCTAAGACAATGGTTGCTTAGTGGCAACGCGCTCGTTTGGAAAACCGAGTGATGCGGGTTCAAGTCCAGGTCTCGCACCTCTAATATTTTCATGTGCGAATCATTTCTAACAAGATTACCACTTGTCTTACGGTGATGGAAAAAATCGTAAGGAAACTGACATGTCTGAAAGAACCTAGCAAGTTATCGCATATAGCAGATCCCCGTGTTGAAGGGAGTTCTGTGCCCATCAGTGGGAAGTTAATAAGGGATAAACACAGGTATATAGAAATGTCATGTGTAATAAAGAATATATTATGTTCTAATATATACTCGTGGCACAGTGTTTGTTATCGAACTCTTCCGAAACGGTATGACCGATTTCTATGATTTTTTTGTGTATATGGGAAGGTCTGAGAATAGGTCTTAGGCTACTTTTTATTCCTTAAATTATATTTTTTTATGTTTTTGCGTCTAAATTTACTTATATGAGTTATAACCCTAAATTTTTACTTTGTACAGCCAATCCCTATTTTATAACAGTGATTGGAATGAATGGGCGCAGCCGCGGGAATTGCTAGTAATATGTAATAGCATCCGAGTGAAACAAGGAAAAGTCGTTAGTTAAACTATTTTAATAACGAATTCATGTAAAAAGTATGTTTTATACATTGAGATTTCTTTTTAATCTTACGACGTTTTGTAGTACATATTTTTGCGGCAAACAGGGGCTGAATGTTCAAGGTTATTTGCCCGGAAAAGTGACTTAATAGACTTTTTTACTTATCCGGAAATTGGTCACAAAGTCAAGTGTATTCATGTCAAGAAATGTTAATTTGCGGATGCGAATAATATTTCTGTTTGTAGTTTTCCTTCCAGTCGTATCTTTCTACTAACAAATATTATGGTTTTTGGAATGCTCCGTAAGGGAAACCCTTGAATTAATCTTTCATATATGCCGGAAGAATCAAGAAATTAAGATTCGCTTAGCAGCGCTGTACCTTGCACCAGAAGCTTCAAGCTATACATCGCATTCACATTTTTGAATTAAGTACATATTCTGAAATAAAAAATTAACTTATTATATTTATTACAGTTTTTTTGCTTGTTGATATTTTCGCCAATGAAATAATTATAAAGCTATTTTTTATTATTTTATTTTTACAATAATTATGCCCTGACGTTAAAAACGTTAAGTTACGTTATTTGTAAAAATAATGTGCAATTCATTACTCAACTTCAGTGACCAGTCAGAGCAATTATCCTTATAAATCGACACGTGACTCGCATTCCACTGTATGGTATCAATATCTAAAAACCCTTAATTCGATTTCTAGAAAATATATCTTTTGCGCTATAAATGTTTTATTACTTTTAGTTCACAAGACTTACATGTTCTCGAACAACTATATTCCACCTCTACTTGCACTTTTAGCACTCCACTTAACATCGTTTTACAAGGGAGACTAGGCAATTTTTTTCTTAACGATGGAAAATGCATTGACGCATACCACCAGGTGGTTATGTGGGACTCACCAGCTTAAAATAAGCCAGTACTACCCACTAAACCCAACGGACCTCACCCGTCTTAAACGGGCATCGCAGGATCGCTTGCGCATTCAATTACGACGCCCCGACGATCCGGCAGGTCTTCCGAAGCAGACCACACAGCCACAGGGGTTGCTCCACAGTCCACTGTGCTATTCAGAGAAGTACTAGGATCAACCCGCAAGACACATCACCCACTGAAGTGGGCCCTCCCTTCACCGCCCACCAAAGTGGTCCCTCACTGCGTGTATCTTGGCTTCGCGCCCGGCTTGTCGGATGCTACTGAGGGTGGTTAAAAGAATATAGACTATCCAACACTGGCTAAGTAAGTTGATGAACTTTACAATATGTCTTTCGGAAACTTGCTGAGTCCTGTCAGAACTGCAAGGGGGTAATTATTCAAAATAACTGTATTGAATATTTCATGCTAAATAACCTTGATTTTTCATAGCAAGTGTTGGTAATCATTTCATTAATCATACTTCGTGTGTAGTCTGTACTTAATTATTTTATTCGTACAAATTATTATTTAATTAAATTAATTCAGCTAAAGACAAACAAACTTTTCCTTTATTTTATTACGGATAGTATAAATTATTTACTTCATAATATATTTTCAATTTTATTTAAAGTTTTTTACCGACATTTATTTTGATTAGACATTTTGCTGAATTATATATTCCACACCGTGGCTTCTTTACTAATAGAACAAGTTAACAAGGGAATTTACAACCGCTTACAAAATGTAATCAGAAGAAAACGTGCTGAAAATATTTAAAAATTGACTACTATTAACTACTCGCCTTTTAATATAAAATTATTTTTTACAGAATAAGGAGTTCATTAAAGCAAATTCTGTCGAGTTTTTAAGCGTCTTATTTAACATTTAAAATAAGTTTAAACGTTTAAACATTTAACCCAGAAACATATTGTGTACATCAAGTTTTGATTTCAGATCCCAAAAGCCGATACCGTAACAATATCATCAACAATTTCATAAAGAGTTTATTTACGAAAATTACGCGAAAATACGACTAAATTTTGTATAACGTCCAATTATTTATGAAGGGTTGTTCAATATTGATTGCCTTTTTTACATTTTCACGACTTGATTAATTAAAACTTTTTGTTGGCTTAATTGGACACTTTTAATATAATAATAACAGTGCCAAAATTAGTCTTTGAATAGCATTAAAAAAAGTAATGTTATTACAGAAAAGCAATCAAAAATGTTAAGTTGTTTTTACCGATTTCAGGAAAATAGTATGAAGTCAATTATTTTTATTTCGTAATAAGTAGTCTAATATAAGTTTTAAGATCAATATTCATTCTAAGAAATGAGATAATTACTTTAAAGGTAAAAGGTCATCGACTCGACTTAACTGTCCTCGTGACATTTAAACTAAATTATACATCTGGATGAAGACCGTTCGATTCAGATAAATATTTGTTTTAATGAAATATATAAAAACAAAAAAATGCATTAAAAGCAAACAAAGAATGATGGAAACGCAGAAATATAATATCATGTAGAGACACACTTGTTAGGAGGTGCCTACTTACTTTTAGCAAGATTCCAAACAAATATAGTTTTTTACAGTTTTTTGTTTAGTTTTTTTTTAGCTTAGAACAATCGAACTGTTTTTTTCTTATTTTAGACCCTTTTGCCCTTTTACATCATACAAAAACTTCTGTAACAGTAAGATTTTCGTTAATTTCCTAGAATGTCAAAATTTTAAACAATTATTTAAATAATATTAGCTTAGTCACTAGTGTGTTTGGTAATATTATGTTCATATATAACAGAACGTAGCACTCAATTATGCAAGAATCATTCCCGAATGTAAAGTCGTTACCCAAGCACTTATCTACATGGTAACCCTGTTTAAAAAGGAAAAAGGAAATAAATAAATATGAAATGAACTGTTTAAAAAAGGTTTTCTAATCTCTACAGCTTAAACAAAATGGGCTACGTTTATAAATGCAATTTTTAGTAAGTATCATGTTTGTTATTTGTATAGGTACGCTACAAAAAAGGGCATAACGGATCTTAATGACATTTAGTATTTACATAAACAAAATAAGACCTGGTCTAGTACTGACTAGACATGGAAGACTAGTTCTTTGCCTGGGTAAAATTGCACTCAACCAAAATGAGACTAAGTCGTTAGGTAATGGTTGTACTGGGATATTGCGGCTGTGCATAGTACATCACCTAAAGTTATAGTTTGTACTTGTTTGTTTTATATCATTGCTGTAAGTGCTGAGGACGAAGATAGGAAATACGAGACAGCATGTAAATTTTTCCTGTCCAAATATTTAAATATTTTATAGATAGCGAATAGTGAAAGGTCACTCACTTATCATGATATATCGAACGCCGCTAAACGTATAAAGAGGTAATTTGGCAGGTAGGAACGGATTGTACGACAGGGTCGGCTTAAGGAGGGCTCTCACAAGTTTGTATGAAAGTCCTTCATTTTTTGTGCTACCAACTTTTAATTTGACAGGGAACTCGAGCGACGCCTAGGTAAGGTGCTAGTTGTCTATAAAAATCATCATAGAGAAACAAATATTTTTAAAGAACCCTGAGAACTATATAATCATTTCCTGTAGAATTAAGAATACCTACCTAGTACCTACTCTACAGAACATGATTATTCTGTGGTATATGATTCGCTTCTGTTAGAAAATTTAGTCGTATGTAGAAATTCTGTAAATATTTGTTACTAAAGCCTGTAAGTAATTTATTACATAACATTTAAGCTATTACTTTAATGGATAATAATGTGGAATTATTTCTAGTGCAGTATATTTCATCGTAAGTACATGATTTCAATATATTATTATTTTTTGATAACAAAATAGAAGTTAAATAAAAACTTTTGAAATCTGTACCTACTTGCAAAATTATACAAAATAACAACAAGAACATGTTTTAGAACACATTATTAGCATACAATACATCATCTGCACCTCTGAACCGAAGTAGGTACATGAAGCTGACATTTATCTCATTGAATTACAATATTGTAGGAAAATCAAAAATAAACTGCTTGTAAAAACAACCAAGTATTAGACTAGTTGCCAACTGGTGGTTCTTATTTTGGCATAAGCTAAATTTAACGAGGTAAGTTATTACAATATATTTATACATGCCTAAAGCTTAGCATGCACTGCGATTAAACGCAAGCGGTTTAAGAATAGCTGAAAAGCGGCTGGCGTTTTGCTTAATGAAGTCGGTTTTTTTATTTTCAGTTTCACCGTTTCACATTTTCAAACCGCGGTTAAAACGTAGCAAGTTGCGTTTTTAGAATCAGTCACTGAAAAAAGTCGCTAATGCGTGCGCTTGTATAGAAAGCTATGTGTTACATTTTTTTTTGCGGTTTCAGCCTGCGGTAAAACGCAGGCGTTTAATCAAAGTGCGTAATAAGTCTTATACGTATCTTGACTTTAAGTTATTACGGTACGTTTTTAGTAGTAAAGTTAAAGTTTAAACCGAAATTAGTTAACTTTTCACAAATAATAAGCTATGCAATTGAAAATTCATTTTTAAATCCGATCGATATTTTTAAAAATGTAATCGACATTGCTATTTATGACATGACTGTGCCTTATACAAACTGGTTCAAAGAATAAACTTTAAAGGTAAGTAATCGGATAATCTCACGGGAGGCACAATAATTAATATAAAGCCCTTTTTACGTCCCACTGAAGCAAAGACGCAAAAGAGATTAGGATGTAGACCGAAAACGAGGACTGACAGTGTTTATGTAACTTACTGCTTCGTCATAAACCTTTATAAAACTAGTTAGGATTTGTCAGACCCTAAAGTTTCGTCTATACATTGGCTGATACGAACTAAAGATAAGAGAGGCACATAACATGGTCATTTTTTTATTTTAATTAATTTAAAAGTAATCGTGGTTCTAACTCACAATATTGAATAACCTAGAAAAAATGTGCCCATCTCTTAAAGAAAATAAAACTTATTATTTTATTATTACACTTTTAATATAAAAACCCTAAAAACAAAGCTAGATACGTACAACTATCATCTATTGAACTGCCTGTAATAAATTTTAACGATATTCTCTAAAACTTACTTAAAAATCAGCACTGAAGCTATAAGAAAAGTGAATAGGTACTATTTGGACTAAACTTTAGCACCAGGTACCTCTTAATTGGATGTCGGCCGAAACTAGTGGGTATGCGTGCAGTTAAAGACCATACATAATCTACCAAATCACATTTTGATTAATGATAAAATAAGAAAAGTCTGGCGGGGTTGGGAACTTGGGCGATATATACATAACACATTGTACAATGTACATAAGATACCTATGTACAAGCTATGTATATAAAAATTCTAATAATCGTTATGCTATTTACAAATTGTATTTGTATGGTTGCTTACGTTGTTGTAATGCCTTTTTAAAGACGAAATAATAGTACACCAAACAAAACCTGGAAGTCTTCTGTGATGATAATGATATTTTAGGTAACGAGAAAAATGTTTAAGCAAAATCTCATAAGTCTTCAATGTCGGTTGGATAGGAACAAAGTTTATCAAGAGACCCCCGTGTAGGGTGTCCAAATCAACTTAGTTTTAATCTCTCAAATAAATAGATAAGTTAATTTAAAAGTATTTTTTTAATACTGTTAAATGTATTACTAATACTCGTAGGAATAGGTATTAGGTGTACCAAAGTATTATACCCAGATCATGCTCATTTATAATTTACAGGACATATTTCATGTTAGGACAAGAAATTTGTATATAGTTTATAACGTGGAGTAAATTATTTAATAAGTGTAAATATTATTTATCTTAATAAAAAAATGATTTACGTTTTTGGATCATACATCAGGCTAAACAAAACTTGAATCTCTTAAAAAGCATATATGTACTCGTCCGTGTTAGACCTATATAAGTCCTCATGCAAGTTTTTAAAACGACACTGCTCCTAAGAGGTGTGAAAAATTACCCGTATATAATTGGAGGGAAATGAAAACGAAAGAAACAAGAAAAATGATACTATTTACTTCAGATCAAAGTTGATCTGAGCTATTTACATAAAAATACATAAATATATTGAAGAGAACTATTACTAAATACGCACTTGGCCAATATGGTTGACTATGGCTTGATCCCTTGAACGTAAAAAAATTGTAACCGTTTATGCACAAAATAACTTTTTTTGATATATTTATTATAAGCAGTACCCGCGGCTTTGCCCGCGTTCATGTTGCCCGCGTAAAAAAAAAAGTAAAAATAAGTATCTTATGTTACTTGTAATACCTCCAAGAATTTGTTTACAAAGTTTCAGTATGATCGGTTAAGTAGTTTTTGCGTGAAAACGTAACAAACAAACTTACATTCACATTTATATTAGTAGGGATAGATTATCTAAAAATAGAAACCCTAATGAAAACTTTATATAAATAAAAAAATAGGTAGCATTGTATTTTTATATAGGCATAGTAGATAAGAAGTAAAGTTTCGGTACTTTGTAGTATATTATGTTAGAAGTTTTGGTAAACTGAGATATCAAAGGAAATAAATCTTGTCTTGTTTGATATTTTTTGCTTTCATATTTAAAGAAGTTTCCGCAAAGGCTTAAACAGCACTATTTCTATTATATTATGTAAAATATTTCTTATTTCTGTATACATCAGTCATTTCACGACTCGTTTGGCTCAGTTGGTAGTGATCCTACTTTCTGCGCCAGCGGTCGCGGGTTCGAGTCCCGCTGGGGGCATTCATTTGCTAATCACGAATGTTTGTACTCCAGTCATGGGTGTTTATATTTATAATATGTATGTATTTAAAATATATATGTGTAGTATATCAACTATCTGGTATCCGCAACACAAGCACGTTAAGTAGCTTACTGCGGAACTAGATGGCGCTGTTGTAATAATGTCCCAACATATTTATTTATTTATTTATTTATTTACATATTCACTGTCAATTGAAATCCGTACTGATTTCATAAAAATGATTGCTTGTGAGAATTTTAGAGGGATAGATGTACTGAACGAAATTTAATAAAACTTAACAATAATATAGTTAATACATCAGAGTAACATAATATATAGGTTTATTAATTAAACTATAGTAGTACTGTTTTAAAGATGTAGTAGTAAAATAGGTAATCGTATAAATGATTTAAGATGCTTATACAGTGTATCATATGATTTAATCATAATTATTATTGTACCTTATAATTATTATATGCTATTCTCTTAAAATATATAATGAAAGAATAGATGAACAAATTATTTTTCAGTAGTATTTTTTTTTCTTTCATTCATGTCAAGTAAAATTTTATACTTCACAGCGAAGACGTAGGTGCGATTACCTTAAACTTTGGCTCTCACACATATTTATAAACTAATTTTTTATCCGCTCTTCGTTACATTATTTTTACGTATAATTGCTTCTTTAAGATATTGTGAAAAATATTATTTTAATTAAAAAAATGAAAAAAGAAGCAGGAATTTCATGTGGTCGAGTTACAAGAGCACAAATAAAATGAAGTACTGTTTTCTTATATAACTTTAATGCATTAAGCATTTAAATTATTCATAAAACTTAATGAAGCATTTATTAAAGCTCTACTTTAATATTATCATATCAAAACAATGTAACAATAAATTATTACAACGCTTATAAAATAACATGATATAACGTGTTTGATAATTTTTCAAATATATTTGGACTGTAATCTATACATATAATAAAAATGTAACGGGTCGCTGTCTGTACATGAAAGATATATAAGAAAAAATATTATAGGGACCTTTATTAACGCAAATAGAACCCAAAATAATGATTTTTAGAATTTTTGTCTGTTTGTCTGTTTGTCTGTTTGTCTGTTTGTCTGTGCGTTTGTGCACGCTAATCTCTGAAACGGCTTATTTGATCGAGATGTGGTTTTCACATATATATTGTGGTAAGCTTCACTTAACATTTAGCGTTTGTTTCATGTCAATCGGGTCATAAATAAAAAAGTTATGGTAATTTAATGAATAACGTCGAATATTTGTTAAACTTCTTACAACTTCTATTCTTTCCCTGTTCAGTAGCATTGACTAAAACTTTACTAAGCTCGATAATAATAATGATCTTTATAAAATTATGATTATATTCATACATATTTATTTATATGAAATCTATACATATAATAAAAATGTAACGGGTCGCTGTCTGTACATGAAAGATATATAAGAAAAAATATTATAGGGACCTTTATTAACGCAAATAGAACCCAAAATAATGATTTTTAGAATTTTTGTCTGTTTGTCTGTTTGTCTGTTTGTCTGTTTGTCTGTTTGTCTGTGCGTTTGTGCACGCTAATCTCTGAAACGGCTTATTTGATCGAGATGTGGTTTTCACATATATATTGTGGTAAGCTTCACTTAACATTTAGCGTTTGTTTCATGTCAATCGGCTCATAAATAAAAAAGTTATGGTAATTTAATGAATAACGTCGAATATTTGTTAAACTTCTTACAACTTCTATTCTTTCCCTGTTCAGTAGCATTGACTAAAACTTTACTAAGCTCGATAATAATAATGATCTTTATAAAATTATGATTATATTCATACATATTTATTTATATGAAACATATGAAATAAATACAATACAATATAAAATAAAAACAAACCGTAGCTTAAAAAATCTGTATTTTAAATATTTTCAAAAACCATGACTGTAACGTATTTTGTATTGAATATAGAGTACAGACCCCAAAACAATAGGTATAATTTTTTTGGCTGTTTGTCTGTATGTCCATTTGTCTGTTTGTATGTTATCGTGTAACTCAAAAAGTACTGCACAAATTTTAACCAAATTTTGTTTAGTGATAACTTATTACTCAGGTCGTGACTTAGGATATTTTTATTGCAGTATATTACATAATAATATTATGGTAACAACGTAACCAAATTTTGTATTGGGGCCTTTATCAACGCACATACCACGTATGTATGTATGTATGTATGTATGTATGTATGTATGTATGTATGTATGTATGTATGTATGTATGTATGTACGTATGTAAGTATGTATGTATGTATGTATGTATGTATGTATGTATGTATGTATTTATGTATGTATGTATGTATGTATGTATGTATGTATGTATGTATGTATGTATGTACGTATGTATGTATGTATGAATGTATGTATGTATGTATGTGGGAATATGATTGATAATTATTTAGTTTATTTTTATTTTAAGACATAGTAAACCTCTTTGACTTTTAAAATTAAAAAGAATGTTGTAAGTTGTCAAGATGTAAATATAAAAGGAAGATGATGACTTATGAAAAATATATTAAGATGGGTTAATAGAAGATTGGACTTGTGATGAAATATATAAAGATGTTTTAAGAAATATTAATAAAGAATTATAATTACAATCCCGCTCATTTCAATTTAACGATCCCACATCTTTTTTGGGGGCTCGTTCGGGATCGTAAATAATATTGGTTTGAAACGGATTGATAATTTTGAAGACGAATGATGATGAAAAGATTCTGAAGATTTTGACGACGTTTGTACAGCGATTATAGAAGAAGTAAAGACTAGAAGATTTAGATTTTAATACGATAAACATATTTAAGATGCCACCGAAAAAAGATTCGTGACGTGAAACTGAAAATGACGAAAGATTTGACGTAAATATTTCTTTTAGAGATTTAGAGAAATCAATGAATATTTTTACCGGAGATGACACCTACCCAGTAAGCTCATTTTTTGAAGAATTTGAAGATACTGCGAGTATTATGAATTGGAATAGTATTGAAAAATTGATATACGCTAAAATACTTTTAAGAGGTACTGCCAAACTGTTTTTAAGATCGTTCGGAAGAGTAAAAGACTATGTCACGTTAAAGAAAGGACTGATGGAAGAATTTGGCCCTAGGCTTAACACTGCTGTAATTTCTGAAAATACGCTTAACATACAGAAGAGACAAGAAGAGGAAGTTTCTTTCAAAAATATAACTATTGGAGAATCGGAGATGATGAAAGTGGTAGATGAAATGAAGATGATAGATGAAAGTGGTGTAGACACAGGAGGTGAGAAGATAAATGGACACAATATAGTATTAGTAGTAGACAAAGATGTTAAAGATGAATATGATGAAGGAGAAAAGAAAAACACGGAGAAGACCATAAAAATGAATGAAGATTGTGATATTGTAAATGAACATAGAGGAGTACCGATGGATGAAAAGATAGAAACACCCAGTAAATCTGAGTTCCCTATTGCTAATAAAAAAGATGAATCTCCAAGATGCAGACGAATAAATAAGAAGGTAATAATTAAAGAAATATGTTTTAGAATAAATGAAGTTAATGCAGGACTAAAGACAGCACATAATAAAGACTACCATAAGATTAAGACACGCACTAAACAAAGACAGAAGGAAAATGTTCAAATAAGAGGCAAAGGTAATAAACTTAAGCAGACAATAGAAGCTAAGACTAGGAATTTAGATAGTAAAAGAAGACCAAAATTTAGAAATATAATGAATGAATCAATGCAGACGATAAAGAAAGCAAATGTAAGGAATTATAAGAAAAGAAAAAAAAGATGGGAACTTGGTTTCTACTTGATAGAGTTCATCTGAGGCAGATGAATGAGCAGGATGGCCGTGTGGGAATATGATTGATAATTATTTAGTTTATTTTTATTTTAAGACATAGTAAACCTCTTTGACTTTTAAAATTAAAAAGAATGTTGTAAGTTGTCAAGATGTAAATATAAAAGGAAGATGATGACTTATGAAAAATATATTAAGATGGGTTAATAGAAGATTGGACTTGTGATGAAATATATAAAGATGTTTTAAGAAATATTAATAAAGAATTATAATTACAATCCCGCTCATTTCAATTTAACGATCCCACATGTATGTATGTATATATGTATTTATGTATGTATATAATGCTCACAAAAAGTCCGCTATGGTATGTGCCTATTACAATTCAGCCAAAATAACATTTTTTTTTAACTTCAGTTCAAATACGGGTGGAATCGAATAGAGGTGATATTGGTATTAAGCTTCATTTTGTACGTGTAACTGCACTTTAAATTCGGTATATATATTTATCAATTCCGTTTATATATAGATCAGACTTTTCGTTTAGTAATAATAACGGTTCAGATTCTATAACTGTCGCAGCTTGGACAAACTGTACTGTGTTTAGAAAAACTCAAAAAGTTCTGTTAGATCATTTAAAAAAAATAACGAATGAAAAGCTACATGTATATACTATACTTACTATACTTTACTTATATTATTTATTCCGGTGTTCTCACGGGACCTTGAACAACGCGGGTGAAACCGCGGGGCGATGATAAGTTACACTCGCAATACCTATTTTTATTATGAGTATCTATATGTATACATATATATATATATATATATATATATATATATATATATATATATATATATATATATATATATATATATATATATATATATATATATATATATATATATATATATATATATATATATATATATGTATAAATATAATAAAGCAGAAACTTATAAAAAGTATGTGTGAAATATTTTTTTAAAACCAATGACTTTAATGAAATATGTATTGAATAAACACCCCAATACCTACATTATTAAAATGTTTGTTTGTATGTTATCGCTTAACACAAAAAGTACGGGACCGATTTAAAAAAAACTGTGTAATTTATTTTTTTCAAATTCAAATTCAAAATATTTTATTCAGCATGAAATTATTACAATTTTTTACTGAACGTCATGAGTCTACTACCAGTTCGGAAGGAAGAAACCACTGACCTGAGAAGAACTGGCGAAAGAAACTCAGCGGGACTAATATATATATTTTTTTGTTTTTTTTGTCTTAGTGTTTTTTTCTTTTTTTAATTAAATTGAAATTAACAATGATTCTATAGGTTGAAACAGCCTGGTGGCGATCACATCATTCCCAAGGCGTACTATCTTCTAATGTAATGATTACTTATTACTCGGGTTATTACTATGGTACTCTTTATTGTAGAAAAAAACATTGCCACAGGAAAACAAAATAATTTATTTCATTGAGTCGTCCTTAGAAACCTAGCTGCGGGTAAGTCTTGAGAGATACTTCAAAACAATATTGTAGGTCTTAAAAAGGGCTACAGAATAGTTTACAATAACAAATATCTGTCTCCTAAGCTACACTCGCAATACTTATTTTTATCAGTACGTAAAAAACAGTAACTTCGTAAATCGAAGCGTGCGTTTCACACAAAAAGTACATAACTGAATTCGAATTAAGTTTTGTATTGTGATACGTTATTATACGAGAAAACATTTAAAATACCTTTTATTGAACATTAATCTTTCATTCCTGAGTAAAAACACAATTACTGGTTCTATAGAGTTCTTACAAATTTATATAGATAACTCTTGCTAAAACTTAGAGAAACATATCACAGGATTACAAAATAACTGGTGCTGTAGATGAAATAGAAAATGCTATAGAGTAGTTCCCAGAAAAGAGGGCCAGAACTTTAAATGGGGAATCACTCCTTGGTACATTATAAGTAACAGTATATAAGCAAAAATGTTTATTTTATTCACTCTTAGCGCGAGCGAAGCCGCGGGCACCGCTAGTATTATATTATATTGAATAAAGATGTTTTTTAACGTTATACAACGTTTGAACAAACAAAATAACTTAAACTAAAAACTTAAACAAGGTTTTCATTACACTCAATTAAAGAGATAGACACTATCGAAGGAAATACAGCTTCTATTTTTCGTTCTACGCTTTCCTATACAAATCAAAATGTTTAATTATATTTTTGGACAAAAGTAATACATTATAAAGAGGTTAATTAAAATTTCATTGTTACACAGACTATACAATTTGTAGGTAGGTAGGTATCATTAGGAGAAACGAACTATTTTTTAGAAGACATAGACGAGCTTAGTATTTAAATAAATATTTTGACGTTAATAAGGGTTGAATACATGTTGCTTTTACTTTAAATGATAATACTTAGTCGAATTTCGCTTACTGGGCCAACACTACTATAAAGAAAGTTATATAAGATTAGTAATATGTAATACAATATCAATGTTTAAATATTACTAGTATCATTTAGCCAATGAGGCCAGGTTTCAATGTGGCTTTGTAATGTAGCTCCAGGACTAAGTGTGGGAGAAAGTTGCATATGACCGACCAAATAGTACTCTCCATCCAAGTTGTTATTACCGGCGGAGCAACTTAGAAAATCTTGAGCCGCTTTAAGTCCCTGTTCGCTTGGTAGTTTCTCTGAAAAATAGGTTAAATCAGTTTTATTTTCTATAATATAAACATAATTCAATAAACGCGAATGGAACCCCTGTGTAAAAGTTTAATTTGAAATATTTATCCAGTAGTTATTAAAATAAGGTATATATATATTTTTTCGGCTTATTGCCGTCCACTGCTTCGGAAGCTGCGGAAGCCTTCCACATTGAACGCCTATCATCCCGATCTTGGGCAGCCCGCATCCATCCCGTACCTGCCAACTTTTTCAAATCGTCGGTCCACCTTGCCACAGGGCGTCCTACACTACGTTTGCCTAAACGTGGTCTCCACTCTAACACGTGTCGGCTCCATCGGCCAAGGTATATATTAAGGTATATTGTTATTAGTTCACAGGAATTGGAAATTAACAAGGTATTTTGTTATTTGTTCACAGGAATTCGAAAATATTATTCAATATTTATTATTCATATAGTGTAATGTAGTAATTTTATGTATAAAACAATAGTTTAAGTTTGATGATATTAACATTAAAATTATATTTAATATTAAGTAAGATTCGGACTTATTTAAAATTTTTGCTCCTTCCTAAATCATCTTTTTGTAAAATCTTTAATATATTTTATATTAATATTAATAATGTATAAGTCTTTTATAACATTTAGTAATAATGATCTAATTTTATTTACCTCTAAAGTCACCTAGAAAAGATAAGCTTATTGACTTGTCATTGTAACCCAAACTGTGTGCTCCAACGTGCCACCCGGCGCCCTCGTAGACTTTTCCATTACCACCGATAAGAAATCTAAAATTATTATAAATAAACATAAATATATTGGGACATTAAGCACACAGCACCATCTAGTTCCATCGTAAGCGACGAGGCTTGTGATATGCAATCCAGATAGTTAATACATTATACATTTATTGTATAAGCAAATACCCATGGTTGGAGTACAAGTATTCGTGCTTATCAGACCAATGAATGGACCTAGCGGGACTCGAACCCGCGACTTATACTACAACCTGAGACAAGAAACTCTCAATCTTCAATCAATGAAATGAAAGAAATTCAATCAATGTTATAAAAATGAAAGTAACTCTGTCTAACAATTTGTTATCCTGTTACGATTAAACTGAAAAGATATTGATGAAACACATAAATTGAATTATAAGATAGGCTACTTTATAAGACGAAGGGAGGTTTTGTTGGGTTTTACTGGGTAGTACGGTCTTCTCCCACATAACCACCTGGTGGTATACCAAAATGCATTTCCCAAATAAAAAAAAGCCTCCAAAAATCCACCCGATATACCATGCAATAAATGCAGCAGACGAAATCTAATAATTTTATATATTTCATAATTCCTACCGTCAATAAGTATTTGTCAAAGATAAATTGAAACGTTGATGGAACAATGGAAAGTCAATGTTTCCACTTTATTCATACTTCAGACAAAGCATTTTCTTGTTTATGAATTTCAACTAAGCTGTACTTTGACGTCAATATTTTTTATTAATATTTATTATTGATATGGTTTTAAATCTTTATAACAAAGGAATGTTCAAACTCAGACTGAGAAATAATATAGACAGAGTGTCATAGAATTAGAAATTGAGTCAAAAAATTAATAAATACTTTAAAATAATGCAAATCATAATCTAAGTAAACAAATCTTAAGCCCAAATTAATATCATACTATGTATTTTAAAGATACTTACGATTGCCCAATATCGTCAAATTTTAAATCATTTATCTGAATTGATCTAATTATCTTCGCGATTCTCTCGCATTCAGCATCAGTCGAGCACTCCTTAGTAACAGTGTGTTGTACGATAACTAATTTAACAGGTTTCGCTAATTCTTGTTGTCTATTAGATGGAGAGCCTCCCCATTGAGTTATGGGGATTACGTCACATTCTGATGCTGAAAAAAAAGTTTTATTAGTTTACGTTGGTACTCAGTATTTACTAAACTAATGAGTTAAATAGAAAACAAAAGTACAAGTACGTGCTGAATACGATTGAATTAATATACAACCTACAAGCTATATGTGTACATTGTATTCTAATGTAATGAGTATTGATTGTACCAAACTGTTCTATTTTTGTTTAATCCTTATTCAGATTAAAATTACACTAAACAAGCCCAATTAGTACAGCCGTTATCAAATTAGACACTTTCCAATTAAGATCATTTTACTTTTATGTATTTGTATATTAGAAATGTAATTAAAATAGACGAAACATTATTTGGATAAAATTTGAAATATTATTCTTACTATACTTATTCTCATAATTATTGCTACAAAGTCCGAATCTATACTTTTTCTTCTTTCTAGTCTGTCTGCCTAGCTGAAGAGATTTTGATGAAACTTGGTATGATGATATCTGGTTATCCGGGTCGACATAAAAGATAATTTTGTACTGCGAAAAAATATTACATTATAGAGAAGAAATTTATATTCCATTATTGAGAGAATTTACAAATCGAGAATTTATCTAGGTAAAGAACCTCAACAAACCGAGGGTAAGCCAAGTAATGATAAAATTCGGCCAAGTGCGAGTCAGACTCGCGCACCGAGGGTTCCGTACAAACCTAGGTATAGGTATAAGTAAAAGTTATGGTAGGGACAGTAGACCTGAGTATTTGATACGAATTTCAGCTTGATATCTCCAAGCGTTCCTGAGAAAAAAAGTCTTGACAAACAGACAAACGGACAACAAAGTGGTCCTATAATGGTCCCTTTTTTACTTTTGAGGTACGGAATCCTAATAATAATGTTATATATTTTACCGATTACAGCATGTCATAAAATATATAAGAATTAGTGTCTTACATTTATCATACATTGTCCTAGATTCTACTCGTATTGCATTCAGATAAACTTTATTAAAGTGCAGTAATTAGTTTAAGTACCAAAACAATATCCAACAAATAAGTGTGTTTGATTACGTGTTTTTGATAACTCTTGATACCTTTACCCCACATATCACGATAAAATTTGGCAAACAAGTATAAAGTAAGTAAAACATTCAATTAAAAACGCATATATATTTATTATATAATGGCATATTTTAAATTTTATAATTTGGTCGGCTAAATCACTTGATGATGAACTTGAATAACTTAAATATTGTGAGAAACCTGCATGTCTCAGAGACCCTAAAAAGTTCTCGAAAGACACGTGGTGGACTACGGTCTGGTCCTCCTCATACTAGATGAAGGCCTGTGCCCACTGAGATTTAAAATATGATACTTAGCAATTTATATATTTAACAATAAACTCACCTGCGGCACTTAACGACGATAAGGTAATAAACAAGCCTAATAAACACTGTACGTCCATTTTCAGTAATTGCCTTTCAATATATAGGTAATATTTTCTACTAACAACCTTTTATTAGCAATTCTAAGCCAATAGTGATAAAAATAATCGAAGTCAGACGTACTTGTATTGAAAAGATAGTATAAGGTACATCCCCATTTTAGCCCTTTTGTGGGATGTACTTAGTCATGTAGTTCATATCAAGAGTTATGAGGAAAAGTGTTTGTTTAGTCACAGATTACGATATCGTCGGCCAAAATGTATAGATAATACATGTACCTTGTATACTTTTAAGACGAACTTTTTAAAATTTGTCTTCCTTTTCTATTTTTCTTAAATTAAATTACTTTCCATAAATTTTTCTCTTAAATTTTTAATAAAGCCTGGGGAATGTGAATTGTAAATACTTACTTCGGTACAGACAATGTGTAATAATTTTTTAAAAAGAATTACAATAATTCAGGCTATTTAAACTAGGTATCTTGATATTATAGAAACTTTGTTAAATAAATAGTGAACTTTTTTCCTTAGGGCAATGACTTTTTTCTTCACCCGAATATAATATTTAAAAGTTATATGAAAATTAACTATATAGCAAATAAAAATGTTTTTAAAGTATGATACGATACCAAGTTAATTATTAGAAATGTATCTTATCAAAAAATATCGATGTCCAAAATATCTAAACATGTAAGATAATAATTGCACTGTTATTCCCCGTTTTCCTTCATACTCGTATTGTGTTCCTTGGCGTAAACACTGACAATGGGATTGGGATTGTTATAATTTACAGTCATGGAAAATAATAAAATTCCTATGAATCATAATATATGACAATATGTACATATGTACTCTTGACTTTCCAAACTCATGACATCCAATGTACGTACTCAGGGCCGTGCAAATGACGCAAAGATTCGGCCGCATCAGGGCAATTTGGGCGAAATTTTCAGTATTACTATTACTTACATTTTTTTATTATTGTTATTTTCTTTTACCTTTTTGTGAATACTTGTAAATGAATTTTCTTGTTCACAATTATTATGCATGCGGTGTTCGTTGTAAGTTGTAGATTGTCATAATTGTATAGAATATATTATACTTGTGTATAGTATCTTTTACAACACAGATAAATCAAATAAATAAATAAATATTTATTTGATTTATCTGTGTTGTAAAAGATTGATTGACTCGTTTGGCTCAGTTGGTAGTGACCCTACTTTCTGCGCCAGCGGTCGCGGGTTCGAGTCCCGCTGGGGGCATTCATTTGCTAATCACGAATGTTTGTACTCCAGTCATGGGTGTTTATATTTATATTATGTATGTATTTAAAATTTATACGTGTAGTATATCAACTATCTGGTATCCGCAACACAAGCACGTTACGTAGCTTACTGCGGAACTAGATGGCGCTGTTGTAATAATGTCCCAACAAAAAAAAAAAAAAAAAAAAAAAAAAAAAAAAAAAAAAAAAAAAAAAAAAAAAAAAAAAAAAAAAAAATATTACGTAATCTTGTTCTTAAGGCAAAAGGTAGAGGCTTTACATTTACCTATGGAACTGTAATGAAAATTAGCTAGAGCGGGATGTTAAAAACTTCATACAATGGAATCTATGGCACGGAATAAAGTATAAGCGATCAAGCTTTTTTTTTATGGGACAAAGGGGGCAAACGGGCAGGAGGCTCACCTGATGGTAAGTGATCACCTCCGCCCATGGACATCTGCAACACCACAGGGCTTGCAGATGCGTTGCCGGCCTTTCAGGAAAGGGAGGGAGGGAGGAGGGAGAAGGACGGGAGTAGGGATGGGTAGTGGGCCTCCCGGACTCTCACTTACCGACTTACCGGACGAAACGCGACAGCATAGCTGCCACTTCACGCCGGTCTTCTGTGAGAGAGTGGTACTATACGGGGCGTGCCGGCTCATTCGGCTACTACCCGAAGGTAACAAGCATGGCAGGTATCACAATATGAAAATTACCTGACCTACAGGTCAATGTCTGTGTATTAAATGTAATACTCGTAAAAATACACTCAATAGGTATCATATAATATCTTCTTTTTTTTTTCAATTTTGCAACACGAAAAAATAATCACCAAGAATAGGTATTATCTCTTTAAAGAATTTACACCTATAAAAATCGACTAGAAAATCAAAAAGTTGCGTTAAAACAATTTATTTTATATGAAAACTAGCTGTACCCGCGGCTTCGCCCGCGTTATTTTTTTTAATCGCTACTGAACTTCATTCGATCACTCGCTAGGTTGATCTGTAGATTACCTGAAAATTTGTCCAAAATTACTCCAGCTATTTCAGAACCCATCGTTAATATACTCCTGAGTCGCGCGGCTATCTATTTCATATAATATGTGCACGTCCCTCGCCCGTTTTTGGAACCCCCTCCCTCTCCTAATTGCCCACTGAGCTGCGCTTTATCTTTCCATTAGTATTTTGTTTAGATTAACATTTTTACAGTCGTATTATATTTTGAATGGAGAGTCCGATTTGTATAATTCTTAAAGTTATATCAAGTTATTTTCAGACATTCATACGAAATAATGAGAGCACTAACACCACTATTAATCTGGCCATATCGAAAAACCGTTCTTAGCGGACTTCTACTAACTATTAAGTAACTCCCTACCAAGTTTAAAGTTTGCAGCACAGAAAGTGAAGGACTTTCATACAAACTTGCGAGAGCCCTTAGACTAACTCAATTCGACCCAGTCGCAAAATCCGTTCTTAACGGACGTCTACTAACTATAAACTTCCTCCCAGGAAAATTTATAGTTTGTAGCACAAAAAATTAAGGACTTTCATACAAACTGGGAGAGCCCTTAGACCTCCTTAATCAGGCCCTGTAGCAAAATTCGTTCTTGGCGGACGTTTACTAACAATTAACCACCTCCTTGCCAAATTTAAAGTTTGTAGCACAAAACATGAAGGACTTTCATACAAATTTGCGAGAGCCCTTAGACCACCTTGATCCGGCCCTTTCGCAAAATCCGTTCTTAGCGGATGTCTACTAACTACACATTACCTCCC
The DNA here is from genome assembly GCA_951802675.2 of Boloria euphrosyne. Classification (NCBI taxonomy): domain Eukaryota; kingdom Metazoa; phylum Arthropoda; class Insecta; order Lepidoptera; family Nymphalidae; genus Boloria; species Boloria euphrosyne. The sequence continues at coordinate 9,993,256 of OX637877.1, forward strand.
TGCCAAATTTAAAGTTTGTAGCATAAAAAATTAAGGAGTTGCATAAAAACTTGCGAGAGCTCTTAGACCTCCTTTATCCGGTCCTGGCTCAAAATTGATTCTTAGCGGATATCTACTAACTATCAACTACTTTTCTGCCAAGTTTAAAATTTGTAGCACAAAAAATGAAGGACTTTCATACAAACTTGTAAGAGCCCTTAGACCACCTTAATGCGGCCCAGTCACAAAATTCTTTCTTAGCAGACATCTACTATTTATAGACTACCTCCCTGTCAATTTACATCTCTATACGTCCAGCGGTTTTCGAGATTTCATAATGAGTGAGTGAGTGTTTTTCGCGTTTATATATATATCTAAATTAATAATTACATACTAATTGATAAATGTATGAAAATTTTCTGGAATGATTTAAACGGGTTGTTTAGTAGCTACCTGGTGGTTCGTTGGCGGAAGCTCCTGACTCAATTGAGTATTATTGATTTTTATGAAGTCACTAAACAACTAAAACTGAGAACAATCACCAGCAATTTTTATAATTGCAAAATAAAGCTAAGATTAGTAGTAATAACATTCCAAATTAATAATAAATTTTGTATGATAATATAATAAACATGACAGTTGTACTGACAAAGTAAAACGTCAAGGCTACGATCGATGCACAGACAATAATAATGGACGGCACTCAATTAATTCAAAATATAATCTAATATATAAAAATCTCGTGTCACAGTGTTTGTTATCGAACTCCTCCGAAACGGCTTGACCGATTTTTATGATTTTTTTTTGTGTATATTTGGTAGGTATGAGAATAGGTCGTAGGCTATTTTTTATTCCCCTAGGTGATAAGAGTGGCGCTCTGCAGATTTTTTATTTTTCATTTTTAGACCAATATTTTATTTTGTATTTTTTTATGATTTAGTATCAAAAAATACATATAACCCTAAATTATTAGGCTTCTACCACCAATCCCTATTTTTTTATATTAAGATTATATTTTGAATTAATTGAGTGCCGTCCATTATTATTGTCTGTGCATCGATCGTAGCCTTGACGTTTTACTTTGTCAGTACAACTGTCATGTTTATTATATTATCATACAAAATTTATTATTAATTTGGAATGTTATTACTACTAATCTTAGCTTTATTTTGCAATTATAAAAATTGCTGGTGATTGTTCTCAGTTTTAGTTGTTTAGTGACTTCATAAAAATCAATAATACTCAATTGAGTCAGGAGCTTCCGCCAACGAACCACCAGGTAGCTACTAAACAACCCGTTTAAATCATTCCAGAAAATTTTCATACATTTATCAATTAGTATGTAATTATTAATTTAGATATATATATAAACGCGAAAAACACTCACTCACTCATTATGAAACCTCGAAAACCGCTGGACGTATAGAGATGAAAATTGACAGGGAGGTAGTCTATAAATAGTAGATGTCTGCTAAGAAAGAATTTTGTGACTGGGCCGCATTAAGGTGGTCTAAGGGCTCTTACAAGTTTGTATGAAAGTCCTTCATTTTTTGTGCTACAAATTTTAAACTTGGCAGAAAAGTAGTTGATAGTTAGTAGATATCCGCTAAGAATCAATTTTGAGCCAGGACCGGATAAAGGAGGTCTAAGAGCTCTCGCAAGTTTTTATGCAACTCCTTAATTTTTTATGCTACAAACTTTAAATTTGGCAGGGAGGTAATGTGTAGTTAGTAGACATCCGCTAAGAACGGATTTTGCGAAAGGGCCGGATCAAGGTGGTCTAAGGGCTCTCGCAAATTTGTATGAAAGTCCTTCATGTTTTGTGCTACAAACTTTAAATTTGGCAAGGAGGTGGTTAATTGTTAGTAAACGTCCGCCAAGAACGAATTTTGCTACAGGGCCTGATTAAGGAGGTCTAAGGGCTCTCCCAGTTTGTATGAAAGTCCTTAATTTTTTGTGCTACAAACTATAAATTTTCCTGGGAGGAAGTTTATAGTTAGTAGACGTCCGTTAAGAACGGATTTTGCGACTGGGTCGAATTGAGTTAGTCTAAGGGCTCTCGCAAGTTTGTATGAAAGTCCTTCACTTTCTGTGCTGCAAACTTTAAACTTGGTAGGGAGTTACTTAATAGTTAGTAGAAGTCCGCTAAGAACGGTTTTTCGATATGGCCAGATTAATAGTGGTGTTAGTGCTCTCATTATTTCGTATGAATGTCTGAAAATAACTTGATATAACTTTAAGAATTATACAAATCGGACTCTCCATTCAAAATATAATACGACTGTAAAAATGTTAATCTAAACAAAATACTAATGGAAAGATAAAGCGCAGCTCAGTGGGCAATTAGGAGAGGGAGGGGGTTCCAAAAACGGGCGAGGGACGTGCACATATTATATGAAATAGATAGCCGCGCGACTCAGGAGTATATTAACGATGGGTTCTGAAATAGCTGGAGTAATTTTGGACAAATTTTCAGGTAATCTACAGATCAACCTAGCGAGTGATCGAATGAAGTTCAGTAGCGATTAAAAAAAATAACGCGGGCGAAGCCGCGGGTACAGCTAGTCTTAATATAAAAAAATAGGGATTGGTGGTAGAAGCCTAATAATTTAGGGTTATATGTATTTTTTGATACTAAATCATAAAAAAATACAAAATAAAATATTGGTCTAAAAATGAAAAATAAAAAATCTGCAGAGCGCCACTCTTATCACCTAGGGGAATAAAAAATAGCCTACGACCTATTCTCATACCTACCAAATATACACAAAAAAAATCATAAAAATCGGTCAAGCCGTTTCGGAGGAGTTCGATAACAAACACTGTGACACGAGATTTTTATATATTAGATTATTATGAACCGTCAAAATTTAATTAGGGACGAATCCGATCAAAGCGAATTTTGATAAGTATTACAGGTAATTACTTATTAGATATTATTGTTATTTTAAGTATCTACGGTAATATTAAATAGGCGTCTGTAATTCTAGATGAAGATAAAAAATCAACGACATGTATGCTTTTGAAATAACAGAAAATGAGATTTACGTCAAATACGACCTCGCTGATCTTTACTAGCGTCAAGTGTTTTCAGTAAACAAGTAGGTGTGTTAAATAATTATAATCAACATTATCTATTATTATCTTAATATCTAACACATACGTATTATGTAATTAATGGATTTAATAACGGGTACTTATGTATTTTCTACGGTTTACGCGAATATACGACACTATAAATGAAACTATCTTTTCGGATTTTGTCGCGGATTTACTTTGCTTTTTCCTGTGACCATAATTGTTGTAAAGCATTCGAAACATCCGGAACCAAAATCAAAATAAATTCGCGACAAAATCCATAAACATAGTTTCATTTATAATAGGTGCATTGTTTTAAATTTTCTTATTGATTTTTGTAGCTAACTTAATAAACATTGTCTCTCCTGTAAATTCTATATTATAATATTATAACTATGTCCAGGCTCTGTGTTTGGTTTACAGAATTTTCAAACTATAACTACACTTTGGAATAAAAATTAAAAATAAATAAAATAAAACCCACGTCAAAAAACACACTACTAAAAAGTAAAAAATTACTTAGCTTTCATTAACTTATTAACCTAATCACATAATTTGAGATTTTTTTAAAGACAATCTCTCTTGACTTAAAACTTGAAGACTTGAAAAAATCCCAAATCGGTCAATAAACGACGGAGTTCTGACGTATAATATTAATAATAATATTATACATAATATTATTTTTAGTTCCCGCTGCCATGAAATTCGCGCAAGAACATTTTCAAGTGCTACCTAGTACCTACCACCTAGAATTTACATGAAATTTCTAGTATTTACTCTGAATATATTAAAATATCATTAAAGTGTAGTTACTTGTATTAGTGTGGCGTTCTATAATTTTGATGAGTATGAAGTAAAGAACCGAAAACTTCGAAAACCGTAAATGTTGGCTTGTATTTAATTTGTCGAGTTATATAAAATCTATTTATTTTTGAAATAAATTTTCCCCAACTGGACTGCGTCCAACCCACGAAACAACATTAACATAACATTTATAATGATCAAATTAATTGTGAAATTCGATGTAACGTACCTCGTACATAATAATGTAAGCGAATGAGTTGAAACTAATACATACAACACCATCTAATTCTATGGTAAAGTGCGAGATTTGTATTTATAGATAACATCCGCGATTCCCGCGGCTAGCCCGCGTTCTAATCACTATTTCACTTCTTGTTTTTTTTTTTTTTATGGGACAAAGGAGGCAAACGGGCAGGAGGCTCACCTGATGGTAAGTGATCACCTCCGCCCATGGACATCTGCAACACCACAGGGCTTGCAGATGCGTTGCCGGCCTTTCAGGAAAGGGAGGGATGGAGGAGGGAGAAGGACGGGAGGAGGGATGGGGAGTGGGCCTCCCGGACTCTCACTTACCGGACGAAACGCGACAGCATAACTGCCACTTCACGCCGGTCTCCTGTGAGAGAGTGGTACTATACGGGGCGTGCCGGCCCATTCGGCTGCTACCCGAAGGTAACAAGCATGGCACTACCACTTGAAAAAAAAATTGTAAGAGCTAATAGCTAAACAGTAGGCAAGACGGTGCGGGGTAGGGTCGGCGATTGCATCAAGCAAAGCGGCGCATTTTATCAAAGCAGCGATTGCATTTTATTCTCGCGTCCCTATTTTTTGCGACATTTTAGCCAATGTATACAAAATAAATTAAAATACTTGACAAATTATATACAAAAACCTTCCTCGAGAACCACTCTTTCCATTGGTGAAATCAGCATGAAAATCGGTGCAATACTTTTTGAGTTTTGCGCGAACAGACAGACAGATAGACGCAGCGGAGGACTTTCTTTTTTAATTTGTATATAGATTGATATATAACTATCCATACTAATATTATAAATGCGAAAGTAACTCTGTCTGTCTGTCTGTCTGTCTGTTACCTTTTCACGCCTAAACCACCCAACCGATTTTGCTGAAATTTGGTATGTAGATAGTTTGCATTCATGAGAAGGAAATAGGCATATTATTTTTTGGAAATTCAACCCCTAAAAGGGTTAAAAGGGGTGGAAAAGTTTGTATGAGAAAAATATTTTTATTGCACATTTTTGCATGAAACTTTGAATTAATGCTTTTTAGTACAAATGATGAAACACGTATTTCAGGGTTTTTCGAAATTCACCCCCATTGGGGGGTTAAAGGGGGTGGCTAAGTTTGTATGGGAAATTTAATTCTATTGAAATATTTTGCGTGAAACTGAAATAATGCTCTGCAATACAAATTATGAGATACATATCTAAGCGTTTTTTGAAAATCAACCCCTATGGGGGTTAACGGGGGTGGCACAATTTGCGTAGGAGAAATATTTAACAGTAATTTTTACTATAAGTCCATAACAATGAACCACGTACATCAGTTTATCATTAACGAAAAACACACAAAGAAATTATGATACACATAGTAGCAAAATTGGTTAAAAATAGGAAATAAGTTTTAGAAAGCGCAGCAGTGGCGGCACTGCAGGATGCTACACAGTAGTTTTCAGAAAAGAGGGCCAGAACTTTAAATGGGGAATCAGTCCTTGGTACATTATAAGTAACAATATATAAGCAAAAATTTTTATTTTATTCACTCTTAGCGCGAGCGAAGCCGCGGGCACCGCTAGTACATACATAACTTTAAATAACACTCCTATACGTATACATATTTAGACATAATATCATACATGCTTAATGCAATCAAAATCAAAACTCGCCTTTAACTTTGTCACAGTCTGGTAAATATATCAGACCAGCCATTTGCCATAATTTCTTTGCCATAAATATCACTCTTATTATATCTATTCGATAGGCTTTTATCATGCCTTTGTGATTTATTTAAGGAACTTTTCATACTCGTAAATATTATTTTCTTAAATGAGATCCATCTCCGTCTCCGCCATCTCTAGCCCAAAGGTAAAAGTTGAATTGTTCGGAAATGTCATACTTTGTCACGTATTTCCGGGAACAAGCCATTCGTTAAAAAAATAATGAAAAGTACTGATGAATTTTTTTTGTCTTATATTTATATTCCATCAAGAACAAAATATATTTTAAGAAAAAGATAATTTCTATCTTTATTCTTTACCATATTTCTTGATTTAATGTTGATTAAAAATAAAATCGTAGTACCTAATTAATATTCTTTTTAAATAATACTTCAAGGGAATATAAATCCTCTAAGGTTTTACCTGAGGAGGCTATCAAAATTATAAAAATTCGGCCAAGTGCGAGTCGGACTCGCGCACGAAGGGTTCCGTACCATTATCTATAACAATAAGCTAGTCCTCTAAATTGTATGAGCACCCCACAACTCGGTCAACTATGTATCTATCGGGACATCTTTTAATTCAACTTTCTTTGTGCTATAAAACGTTGCTTTATGCCAAATTTCAATATTTTGGAAGTATCCTTTAGGTTTTGATTTCCTTGCGAGTAACTTTACGAGATTTAAAATATACGGCTTAAAATGCAGTTTCTTTTGATTGCATTGACATAGAAGTTTGATTTTGTTACAACTGGTATTATAGACCTGAGTATTTGATATGAATTTCAATTTAATACCTCTACGCGTTCATGAGGAAAGGGGTAGTATGTTTAAAACTATTAGAATATTTTTATTATTTGATGTAACTAAAAATATATGCTTTTTGCAATATTTCCTTTATCTGTGTTATAAGACGTTGCTTCGTACCAAATTTCAAGATTCTGATTTCACGGAAAGTACCCTGTAGGTTATGATTCCCTTGCGAGTGTCAAAAATTGTAGCATAAAACATTTTGGTTGCATTGGTTTAGAAGTTTGATTTTTTCACAGCTCCAAGTCCAAGGGACAGTAGACCCGAGACCGAGTATTTGATATGAATTTCAGCTTGAAACCTCCACGCGTTCCTGGGAAAAGGGTCTCAAAGTCAAAGTGATCCTATAAATTTTTTTCCTGTTGAGGTACGGAACCCATTAAATAAGAATACCTACCTAAGAAATATCATAATTTTGCATCTGGAATATGAAAATAAATAGAATTAATGTAATTTTAAAGTCTGCTACTATGTTTAATGTATGTTGACGATCAATTTAAAACAGTATTTGTTAGTACTTATACACTACTATAGTAGTAGTAGGTTATTGTATATTATGTAAATGGAAAGTTAAACAAAATTACGATATGGTAATAGGTGTAGCCCAATTAACTAATGACTTAGGATATTTTTAAATGTTTATGTTACAGGATCTAAAATGATTTATTTTTAATTGCCCACTGATTGCTTCTATTTAATGCTTACTTATCTTTAGTTTCAAACTTTATATTGATAGAAAACATAAAAAGATTTAAAGGATAACAAAATTGTGGCAGCTGATTTTGTTATTTGGAAATGAAACCTAAAATATTTTATATTTTTAGACATTTACCGTAACTATTCAGAATTATCAGAATAGTAACTCTGACAGAGCCCTTAGCTTTCACGTGAAGTATTCCAAGTGTTCGAAGAGAACCTAAAACATATTTAATTTAAAGTTTAAAAAAAAATAATTTAAAAATTAAAAGTCAAACAATGAAAAGGTTATAATGGTAATTACTTATATAAATATATAAATTAACTACCGACTGATCCACTCGGTACATTTTAAGTTAGATTTCTCAGAAAAAAGATATTATTATCTCGCAGTAAAAAGTTTTCTATTCCTAATATACCTAGTAAATCAGCTATCACCATATCAAGCATTATCACAATTTGTCGAGTGGTTTTCTTGTAATCATGAACAGACAGACTACCTGAAAAAAAAAACTATCATAGAGTTCATGCCTCGGTTGTACTTGAATTTTAATAGAAAATCTGGTTTTCACTTACGTGGGGTAAAGTCTATAGGTATTGTAATCCTCCACGTAAATAATAATACTATATTATTAAAAATTTAAAAACTTAGGTCTAATAACTTTTTTAAACATTCCTATGTATTTGTTACAAAAAGTTGAACAAACTCTTCATCATTCGGTAAAACAAGTTTTCACTCGTGAGATCATAAAGTTGTTGTTTACGTCACCCATACATAGAAGCTGTCACATTTACATAAAAAACCTGTGGAGAGCCTTTGAAAATAATTAGCCTTACATTTTTTGGAAACAACCTTCTAAAGTATTACTTTTATATCGTCTAACTTAAGTTATCCTCGGAATTACTGACACGACACTTAAAATTGTCATACACTGTACATCCATCCATATCCTGTATATCCATTATTTAGTACCTATTTTTGCCAACGCCAAAAGAAAAAGGTACTGCACTGAATAAAATCGGTTGCAATTTTTATTACGTAGCCGTTAACAAGTTATTATTAAAAAAATATTAAAAATTTGTCTTAATTTTTATTAGGTATATCACCCGATAGCTCTTATTAGTAAACTTGTAACTTGTCCACTACTGTAGATGCGAAGAAGGCTCTAAACGAAAAGCTTTTTTTGGAGAATGGAATTAATAAATTAGGGATTTAAAAAGATGTTACACAGCAAGTTCAAAACCAGCTTAAGTCATCTTAATAATATTGAAAAAAATATGTAGGTTTACAGGAAAAGTTTTTCACCGGAATGATATGGATACATTAGAAGAATATAATTTATAGAGCAATGTAAGATGCCCAGACGTTCTTTAGATATGGCAGAGCGATAAAATACCTCGTCTTTGGACATTAGCAGTCTTGGTGAATACAAAACTAATAACAAGTATTGCTTTTAGATTTTAGAGATGATCACTATACGAAGAGAAATCTTCTCAAATCAAAATAGTTTATGATAGTTGTTTATTCGAGTCAATATGTAGGATACTTTTTATTGCGAGAAAATATCTTTGAGAAATCTATATTAAAACGTAACTAGGGATGTACCTGAGCGGAGCTAGTGTGAGTCGCTAGTTCATTATGAAATTATAAACAAGCAAATTTGTTTCTTTGTTCTAGTTTTATGCTGCATCGAGGAAACTTATCCACCTTTGTTTTCAAATAAGGAGTGTGTAGGCAATACACACGGTTGGATTCGTTCAACTTTCTTGAAATCCTATGCCAGTTGAACACAGATTACTTCGCAATATAATGTAAAAAGGACCATAGGTACAATATTTTTTTAAAAAAACGTACAAGATTAGTATTCTTATTCTTAAATACGAAAAAACATTTTTAAAGAAATGTTGAAAATGTCAGTTGAAATAACGGAATCCTTATACTCATGAAGGTACTTATTTTTTGTAGCTTTCCATTCTTCAACAACTTTAGAATGACGTCTTCTCCAAGCCACGGTCATAAAGTATTTGAGCGAAGCGAAATAATCAAAATTGGAAACGTTCTATGTCATAATAATCAAATTTACTATATGACGTATTATGTTAAGAAAATTATCATAGTTATGGGAAGAATATACGAACAAACGAAAGTTTAGTTTTAACTAATAGGCTATTTGAGAATGACCGTCAAAATTTAATATGTTGACCTTATTGAATCGCACCTACATCCGGGTGTAACGTCAAGAGCTAAACGTGATTATTATAGATTTAAAGATTTAAAAGCAATTATTAATAATTAGTTGTTTATTTTTATCCTAAGAATTTATACATATAGCATACGTAAAAAATCCCAAAGATAAACCGGAAAGTGTGTATGAAGAAAGTGACTGTTTTTAGAGAAATGAAACAACCTCATACAGTGCGAAGAATATAGCGGAAAGTAACCTATTTGTTGGGGAAACTAAATATCTCTCAAATCTTGCTCAGTAATAATATTATAATAACAATATTAGTCATTATTTAAAAACAACATAATAGTATCCGTCATTTGTAATGATAATACACTTAACTAAAAGTCCCGTAATTGAGGGACCAGTCCTTTTCCATACAATCAAGTCAGATGTATATGCAAATATGTAAAAAAATATGGTATATTTTTATGTGTGTTTAAATAGAACACATTATGTTATTAATATTCATACACGTACATATATTATAATATTTATAGAACGACGAATTGGAATCGGTATCTGAGTAGTTTTAGTTAAGATAAAAAAAATGAAATAAAAGGTGCCTCGAGACGTATTCCGGATCTCGACAACAGCGCCATCTACCCAACTAACTATAGCTTAGAAACACCCATGTGACTTCAATACTTAAACACAAACTATTAAATTGGCCATGCCTACGCAACACGATGAAGTAAAATTATAAACAAACGAACGCCGTCATTATAATTAATTATATACCTACATAAAAAATATAAAACTAAACTTCTATACGATCGAATTAAAAAAACGTTTTGCATAACATTTGCATGTTAACAAAAGGTATACGAACTATAAAGTCTATCCAAAATATAATTAAAATTATTATTCTTAATAATAAAATTAAAGCCTGAAGGCACAAAGTACGAGCTTATGTAAAATACCAATGATATTATAAGTAAAAAGGTGTAGATACGTTACCTAAACGACATTCTACCTTCAAAAACGGCACACTAACGCACACATGAATAACTAAAAATATTACAATAAAACACTACATCACGATTAGTCGTCAAAATAGGATGGCATGATTCAAGTATCGCCAGTGAAAAAGAGACAAATATAATTCTCGACAGTGCGTCGTCAAGTGAAAGAAAAGAAAAAAAGAAGAAAAGAAATTATTGTTGCACTCTTTCTTTTCTGATGCCATATTTTAGAAACGTTATGTTTGTTTTGTGAAAATATTAAGATAAATAGTATACTTACGAATGATATGTGATTCCTTGACTTTTAGAAGTTTTGCTTGTATAATTTGTACAGTATCTCATGACACACGACGGCATTTTTGAAGGATTCTACTTAAAACAGACACGTGCGAACACTTCCACCTACGACGCGTGACTAAGTTCAGGTGGGCCAATTAGCCTAGTTTTGGTGTGCCGCTTTTTGAGCGCGTATGACTTATCTACACCTTTTTTCCTAGTATATCAATGTAAAATACATAAGCAGCTTTATCATATGATTAGCTATTTATAGCAACTACACTGTTATAAATTATAATCACTGTTATATTTATTAGGTACTTTCTTCAATATTATCAGTAATCTTTATTTACACATATTACACGTACTCGTATATGCATTATATTATATATTTTAAATATATAAATATCTCGTGTCACGCTGTTTGAGTTCGCACTTTTGTTAAAGTGCTCGATCGATTTTAATAATTTTTGTGTATGTGAGAATAATTTAAAAAGTATTTTTCCCCTCCTACCCCAACCCCCCATTTTATATGATAGAACATCCTTTTCCAGTACAACTGATTTCTCTTGATTTCTCTTTTTATATATTTAACGTATTTTTTTCTCTCTTTTTTTTTTTTTTTTTGTTACAATAGAAGTGTGTTAAAACGTATTCTTCTTAATACATGGGAAAGTACTAGCTCCTGAAACACAGGTTTCTAGTTCAGGAGCTATGGCTAATCAATATACCAACGTATGCTTAATGTACCAATGTATTTTGTTTTCAAAAAAGTTTTTTTTATCTAGAATAATAAATTAAACACAGAACCGTACGGTTAATTTTGGTATGATACAAGTTTTTAAAATGCCGCTCTCTGGTTGTTTTTCAGTATCGTGCGGTAGCTAAAACCTAAGTACAAGGTTTGTACTATAACTAAGATTGCCCCTATTTATTCCGCCTGATTATGATTTTCATCATAACACCGAACGGCCTTGATTAAAGGAATAAAGAAGAAAAACACCTAAATACTCGTCCAGTTGGTCTTCCTGGTAGGTGACTCATGTGAATTTCTGTTAATGCCGTCGGTATTTAAGAGTATACATAAATGTAACGAAGGATGGATCACGTATATAGTCATATTAGAAATATTGTTATTTGATTGAATTTTGTATGGGACTATGTGTAAAGTACTACGCTGCATCTACTGTTTATAAAGGATTGTTACACGTCGATAATTCAGTTGGAGACATTGAGCGCCTTCAAGCAGCCTCTGTGTGTTCGTCGACGCCTAGTTCTCTAGTGCCAGGCAGAGCATAGAAACCGGTTAAGCCGTTTTGAAGGAGTTCGATAACAAACACTGTGACACGAGATTTTTTTATATTAAATTATAGCTTAAAAGAGCTTTTGTTCGAAAAAAAGAAGTTTTATCATAGATCAAACTGTTGGTTAGCATAAACAGATTTTTTTTAATTCACATTTGATAAAGGAATACATGTTTATGTCATACATACATGTTTATTTTAATTTATACAATTTTAGAAACCTAGTACAACAGCTATCTTCAACACTGATTTTTTAATTTTAATTTATTGGGTACATTACATACCCGCCAAACGATCTTTATTTTTAAAACAAGATAAAAATCTCTTGTTTAAAATAAATATTTCCTCATAATTTTTTCAATATATCTTTTGTTTATGCAAATTATTAGAATAAGTTAGATTTTTAGTAAAAACAAAAATAAAAGTGTTTAAATGTGGATAATATTAATCAAACAAATTAATTATATATGCATGCAACCGAAAATCATAATATCTAAAAAATCTCGTGTCACAGTGTTTGTTATCGAACTCCTCCAAAACGACTTGACCGATTTTTTTTTTGTGTATATTTAATAGGTCTAAGAATAGGTCGTAGGCTATTTTTTATTCACCCAGATGATAAGGGCCCTCTCCAGATATTTTATTTAGTATTCTTAGACCAAACATTGTATTTTTCACTCTTTTATGATTTGGCATCAAAAACTTCTTATAACCCTTCCTTCGAGCGCGGGCGGAGCCGTGGTAATTGCTAGTGTTCATTTAATATTTAAAGTAAGACTATCTCATTTTTTTTTGTTTTTATTATTTTTGTAGGATGAAATCACCAGGTATCAGTTATAACGTTCCTTGTAGTAATAGGTTTTGCTTACGCAGGAACTTTTTGCTTAGACTAATGCTTTTTTATGTTTACTATATCATTTGCATAATACATTAATACATCAAGATTGATCAAATGTATTAGCAATTAACGGCGTCTCAGGTATTTACTACCTTATTCTGTTGATTATATTACGCATGCCATTTGGGTACAGTTTATATATTACAAGTTTCAAATATTTTTATGGAAGTTAGCAATAGCCGCTGCCATTTGTTTTTCTACGAACCGGCAGACTATAAAACTCGTGCACTATGGATAGTATAAAATATTAATATATCGATATCGTTCGTTTTTTTTTTTGTTTTTTTTTTTTAGGTATTTTCTATTCATAATATACCTATTCCAAGCCTTGTTTATGCTTCAATTTTTGTGCTACAAACTTTAAAGGCAGAGAGCACCGCTAGTTTGTGGTCGCTAGTTGAGGATTATATACCTAATTTAATAATTTTATCATGTTCTAATAGGAGCTTACTACATGTGCTTTCCAATCTTTTATATACCTACTGGGTCTCCCTCAAAATCAACTAAAGGTGATGTCAGACGGTCATTTTATGTTATGCAAATTTCACTCAAAGTGACTAGTGAATAAAAGCATTAGTGAACCAATCCAACAATATTGGCATCTGGTATCTTTCACTACACTCCGAATGCACGAGAAATGAACAGTCTGAACACCGAGAGAACGTTCATTCGGGTTCGGCCATTTTGTCTAGAGTCCTGTAGCCGACATTATTTAATGACAAATTTAAAGTAATTTACAATGAACATTCTTTTCTATATCATTCCCTCTAAGCCGCTGGAACATAGAATGAAAAAAAAATCATCTGAGTGAATAATCATTCGCGTGAACCGTCTGATATCACCTTATACTTTGATAGGTTGTCAGGATTATTTCAGTACCAAGAGTTTTGCAATTATTGAAATTATAAACTATAAGGTATTTGTATGACGTCTGTTCCAGTAGGTATATTAACCGGCTTATTTCCCTCAATCGTATGATCGTATCTTAGTTCATAATTTACGGTCATTTTACTAAGATTGGCTTATTAAGAAAATAGACAGGCGTAATAAAAAGCTTGTATAATAAAATTAAAACCTTGTATGGTTCGAATGGGTTTTTTATATAGTTTGCTGGCCGGGTCTATAAAAATCTATATCTTGATATTTTGAATCTTAGATATTTTGAGAATTCGTGTCTGTCCCATATCTTGCAAAACTGATTTTTTTTACTTCTACTTTTTAACTTGGAAGCCATGATTCAGCTTAATAAAATGTTACGTCAGGAACTTACGCTTGTCGCCTTTGTACATATCGGTTCGAGAACGTCTCAAATACCAAATTCTCTTTGATGTGAATATTGTAACATATTTTATCACATTTCTATCATATTTTCTTTTGAACCTTTTATACTGAAATTCTACTATAGGTTGGTAAATACATTAAACCACCCTAAACTAAACTCAAGCCTATTTAGACTAAAAATATAAGAATGCCATCTAAATATCAAACTGATACATTAATAATAATAATAAAACAGAAAGACTCAATAACTAAACTTGGCCCGACCCGGGACTTGAACCCAGGACCTCCCGGTGTGCGACCGTTCATGCTAGCCAGTAGCCTCTACACCAACGAGGCAGTTAAAACAAACTGATACAATACTGTTCCAATCTATACATATAAAGAAAATTGGAGTAACTGTTTCTTAAATCAAATTAACAGCTTTTAACTGATGTAATGCAAACGAATTTATATATACTTACATCAAAACATCGATTTTTTTAAAAAAATCTGTCTACTATTCTCTAAAACGGCTGGACCGATTTTGACGGGACTTTTACTCGCAGAGAGCTTATGTTATAAGGTGTTACTAGGATACTTTTATTTTAGAAATAATATTTAATTACGGGACGGATTTATGTGCTACAATCTTTAATTTTGACCCAGAGACGAACCCAAGCAAAGCGAGGGATAGTCAATAGTATTATCTATACTACAAATACAAAAGTAAAAGTATTCAATGGTATCCTTCATTTGTTTCCAGGGTGCTTATAAATTTACAGTCTTGCCAAAATGAATCAAAATTCGTTCAGAGGTCTAAATGTAGAAACACAATAGAGTTACTATTACATTAATAATATACTAACATTTCCCGCGGCTTCACCTGCGTCCTAAAGACTGGAAACTGATTCCTAAATTTTACAGTTTTTATACCATATTATGATGTTGCCTATCCTTACTCGATAAATGGGCTATCCAACACTAATAGGACATAGTTATGCAGACTAGACCCAACCCACAATCGTGGTGAAATTGAACTAAATACACACATACCTTTTTTGTATGCAAAAGACACTGTCAACAAAGATATCAACACATCATTTCGTTATGAAAATCGATCATATCTCAAACAGTCATTCTGTGGGTAGGTTCTGGTCTGCATAACTATGTCCATTATATAATTTTGCAGTTGAAACTTCAAAAATAAATTCAGTAGTTCCTGAGATTACAAACAAGATAGCGTTCAACCAAAAGCTCTGATTTTTAAGAGATTTTTTTATATCTTATAACATTCTAAGATAACACAAACAGTTTATTTTACATAAACAACATTAATATTCTAATATGGAAAAATCTAGTCACAATGTTTGTTTTCGAACTCCTCCGAAACGGCATGACCGATTTAAATGATTTTTTTTGTGTATATCATTCTTAGTATATTTTTGTTCCCCTAGGTGATAAGACAATGCAATTTCGGTACGGCCATTTTTTTTCAATACTTCAGTGAGCAGTGAAAGTGTTATACGAGTAATTTATTGCAATGGTAAGAGAATTTGTTTTCCATCTTTAGAACGCGGGCGGAGCCGCGGGAATTTCTAGTCGGTATATAAAAATAAAATGAACAAAAGTAAAAAGAAAAGCAATAAGAATCAAACAAATAAACATAGAGTTATGAATACAATTATCTTCGGAAAAGGCGAAAACCTTTGATTGAACTATGTAGCTTCTGAGAATATATTTCTTTGCTTTTTTGTAGCATGATATTTTTTATTTCATATTTACGCCAATTCCGAAACTCTGTGGTTATCCTAAAAGGCGTGACCGATTTTAAAGAAGTTATATTGTTTTCCTAGATGGTTCTCACTTTTTAGCTAATTTTACTGTATATTACGTTTTGAATATCAGTAAAGTGCAAAAATAGTACATAATAGTATTGGTATATGTATTTCGACCCAGTAGATGGACTGCTATCTAACTCAGCCCATTTTTATTTTTTTAACAAAACGGGCTCTGGCACAGAGCTTTCTGCATATCGAGTTCGCTAGTTAACATTAAACATAAACCCAAGTCTTCGACACATAGTGACTCTCTACATTTTATATGCCTCTCTATTAGTGGATTTCATATACAAAAACATACTGCATATTTGATTTTTATTTATTTTCTATTGCGAATACTAATTTTTGTCGTAGTAGAGTTTAGGTATTCTTAGCGAAAACTTTGCTCTTTTAGTTCCACTTTTACGCTTCGTTTCAGCTTGTTGAGTGCACTTTTCTTCTTTGATATCGTTCATCCTGACAGTAATAATTCGTGATACAACTAACGACTTAAGCAAGCTCTTTAATAAGAAAGTCAAACCACAAAGTCTCGTCTGTCAAATATTTAGAGTTAGGTTAATGGTTCATTGGATTTGAAATTATAAACCGTTTATATTAAAGCAAAGTAATAATAATTTAATTGTTATAGATAAAGATATACCAAAGAACAATCTTATTTACAACTATTTTGACACATTCTAAAACTTAACAAGGAAAACATAGTTGATAAAATTTTTATAATTAGATACATTATATAATCTTTCGATGTGCAGAAATATATATATTTTTTATTTATACTTACAAAGATGAATATACACTGTTCACTGTATGACATCACCCTTATGTCTTGATAAATTCGAATCGATTAATATATAGTCCCTGTGGCGCAGAGGATAGCGCGTTGGACTTCTAATCCAAAGGTCGTGGGTTCGATCCCCACCAGGGATGAATAACCATGGTTCATATTTTGTTAAAGGCAAGCTGCCTTTGACACTGTGGAATTATCGTAAAAATATTTTAACAAACTAATATTTTTATAAGAAATTGATTCTAAAGTAACAACACTAAAGTATCGGGTTAATTTTTTTAAAAAAATTTTTTCGTACTGTCCTATTATGCTACAAATATTTAGATTTTGTTTTAATACTAACAAGGTACTAAACTTTACTTTTGCCAATTGTTTTATATTTTGTATAAGGAAAATGTTTTATATTCAATTTTGAATACGCTCGTGATAATGTAAGACAAGTTTCAAAAATCCTGTATTCTGCCAACATCATAATATTATTAACATATATTTTTTTTATTAAAAAGTTACACAACGTCAACAGTGTTGTGATTAATCAATAACATATTATTTTTAATATCCTAGAATATTATTTATTTAACCTCCGTATTATTAAGATGAAGGCAGTGGTAAGGCCCGGGAACGCGCTCGCTTGTATAACCAAGTGGTGCGAGTTCAAAGCCGGGTCTCGCACCTCTGATATTTTCATGTGCGAATCAGTTCTATGATCTAACATGATTACCACTTGTCTTATGGTGAAGGAAAACATCGTGAGGAAACCTGCATGTCTGAGAAAACCAACCCGAACTTGGCCAGCGTCGTGGACTATGGCTTGATCCCCCTCGTAGTCAGAAAGGCCCGTGCCCAGCAGTGGGACGTTGAGAAAGGACTGAAGACATTACAAGCATATGGTACTTTTCTTTATCAAATTTGATAATTCAGTATGTAGTGACCCTACTTGCCGTGCCAACGGTCGCGGGTTAGAGTCCCGATTCATTTGTTGAGCACGAATATTTGTACTCCAGTCATGTGTTTATATTTATAATATTTATGTACCTATTAAAAGTTATATAGGTATGTGTAGTGTATCAACTATTTGGTATCTGTAACACAAGCCTCGTAGCTTACCACGGAACTACATAGATGGCGGTATGTGTAATAATGTCCCAACATATTTCTTTATAAACACCATCCAATATAAATTTAAAACTACGTATAAAAGATTGATTGATTGACAATGATTTGATAATATGAAGCTGCACTGATAATGGAGCCAAAAATCGATAGTGGAATCGTTGAATGACAATTAATTTTAGTGATTGATTATATCAAAATACTATTAGCCTTTTTTACTTTTGCCCATTAATTTAATATTATATAACAATACCACTTTTTATTTAAATACATTTTTTATTGTCTTTATAAAATTAATCGCAGGATACCATATTCTTTAAAGCTATTGGCTGGTTTTTATTAAAAAATAACGGTGCATTGTGGTCCTCCTATAGCAGCGATGTAGCATTGAATAGACATTTTCAGTAAGGTGATGAAAAATAAAATCGCATGACATGATATAAGCCTCCAACACATGACCCATGAAACAAATTAAATTGAGCTATATATAGTCATAATGCATGGTATCATGAGACGGTACACAAGCCCACGTTTGCTACACGTGATTTTTATAAGCACTTTGGTCATTAACATAGATACAAGTTCAAACTAGACGTCCGTTACACTTAATAATAATCGTCACAAACGAAATCATAAGTTATAAAACATAAATTACAATAACAGGCGAAAACGGGTTTCAGGGGATATTATTTTCAGTAGACGAAAGCTTTGGTAGATTTACTATTTATATTAGTTACTAGCGTGTCGCCCTTGCTTCGCTCGGGTTCGTCCCTAGATACCCCCTTTAGAATAATTTTTTTACAAACTTTGAATGCCTTTTTTATTTATATCGAATGAAAAGCACAAAAAATAAGTTTCAAGCTTCTAGCTTTAAAAATGACGTGTATGGAATCATACAAACTTTCATCCCCTATTTCAACCCCTAACAGCCGTTTTTTCGCCTTGAAAAGTAGCCTTGTCCTTCCTCAGGCTCTAGACTATATGTGTGTCAAATTTAAATTAAATCGGTTCAGTAGTTTTGGTGTGAATTTGCGACAGACAGACTGAGTTACTTTTGCATTCATCATATTAGTAAGGATTTGAAATTGCCAAATGCTAAAAACATTTAATATCTTAGAAAGCAATTCACGTTTTATAGAAACCGGGCGTCCCCTACATTTATGTATAAAACCGTTATACATAAATGAAATATTTAATTTGATCGTGACGTTGAAATACGTCTTTTATATCGGATTTTAATACTTATTGATCGACTTTGATTAATCACATTGATAGTGAATCGTTTACTTTGTCAATTATAAAGTTTCGTTTACAAGAGAAAATTATTGACCTAGGTATTAGTCAGATTAAACAATGCTCGTACAACTTAATAGGAGTATATTAAGTTTTAATAAGTTCTGCTTTACTTATAGCGATCAACTTTCTTTTCTTTCATTATCATTCGTCATATTATTATTACCTACTAACATCAATAAATTGTAATATTCTTATTATATTGTATACTAGCGGTGCCCGCGGCTTCGCTCGCGCTAAGAGTGAATAAAATAAACATTTTTGTTTATATACTGTTACTTATAATGTACGAAGGACTGATTCCCCATTTAAATTTCTGGCCCTCTTTTCTGAAAACTACTGTATAGCATTTTCTATTTCATCTACAGCGCCAGTTATTTTGTAATCCTGTGAGATGTTTCTCTTAAGTTTTAGCAAGACTTATCTATATTTTGTAAGAACTCTATAGAACCAGTAATTGTGTTTTCACTTAGGAATTAAAGATTAATGTTCAATAAAAGGTATTTTAAATGTTTTCTCGTATAATAACGTATCACTATACAAAACTTAATTCAAATCAGTTATGTAGGTACTTTTTGTGTGAAACGCACGCTTCGATTTACGAAATTACTGTTTTTTATGTACTGATAAAAATAGGTACTGTGAGTGTAGCTTAGGATACAGATATTTGATATTGTAAACTATTCTGTAGCCGTTTTTAAGACCTACAATATTGTGTTGATGTATCTCTCAAGACTTACCCGCAGCTAGGTTTCTAAGGACGACTCAATGAAATAAATTATTTTGTTTTCCTGTGGAAATGTTTTTTTCTACAATAAAGAGTACCATAGTAATGACCCGAGTAATAAGTAATCATTACACATTTTTTTTAAATCGGTCCAGTACTTTTTGTGTTAAACGATAACATACAAATAGACAAAAATTTTAACAACGTATTGGGGTTTTTATTCAATACATATTTCATTACAGTTATTGTTTTAAAAAAAATATTTCATGTACAGACTTTTTATAAGTTTCTGCTTCATTATATTTATATAAAAATAGGTATTGCGAGTGTAACTTACATATATTTTGTTATTGTAGACTTTTCAGTAGACTTTTTTTAGACCTAGAATTTCCTACTACATTATTTTGACGTATCTCTTAAGATTTCGCCACTGGTAGCTTTCTTAGGCCAACTCAATAAAACCAATTTTTTTGTCTTCCTGCTTCAGTGAAAAAAAATTTCTTCAATAAAATGTATCCTAGATGTTGACCCGAGTAATAAATGATCACTACACAAAATTTAGTAGACAAACAGACAAACGCTCAAAAATTTTAACAACTATTATTTTGAGGTCTATATTTAATAAAATATACGTCACAGCCTTTGTTTTAAAGAAATATTTCAAATAAATGTGACTTTGCTCTGTTACTGTATGTTGAATAGGTATAATCGACCAGCGGTTTCACCCGCGATGTTTAAGGTCCCGTGAGAATTCCGGAATAAATAATATAGGTTATGTTAATGTAATAAATAATAAATGTAGCTTTTCATTACTTTATATATATATATATATATATATATATATATATATATATATATATATATATATATATATATATACCACCAGTATTTGAACTGAAGTTAAACAAAAGAGCATTATATACATACATAAATACATACATACATACACACACACACACACTAACACACACACACACATATACACACATACATACATACATACATACATACATACGCCGTTTCTGGCAAAATATCTAAAAATTAAAGATCATTGTTTTGGGTGCTATGTGCGTTGATAAAGGCATAATATACTGCAATAAAAATATCCTAAGTCACGACCTGAGTAATAAGTTATCACTAAACAAAATTTGGTTAAAATTTGTGCAGTACTTTTTGAGTTACACGATAACATACAAACAGACAAATGGACATACAGACAAACAGCCAAAAAAAATATAACTATTGTTTTGGAGTCTATAATCTATATTCAATGCAAAATACGTTACAGTCATGGTTTTTAAAAATATTTAATGTATAGGTTTTTAAGCTACGGTTTTTATTTTATTTTATATTGTATTTATTTCATATGTTTCATATAAATAAATATGTATGAATATAATCATAATTTTATATAGATCATTATTATTATCGAGCTTAGTAAAGTTTTAGTTAATGCTACTGAACAGGGAAAGAATTGAAGTTGTAAGTAGTTTAACAAATATTCGACGTTATTCTTTAAATTACCATAACTTTTTTATTTATGAACCGATTGACATGAAACAAACGCTAAATGTTAAGTGAAGCTTACCGCAATATATATGTGAAAACCACATCTCGATCAAATAAGCCGTTTCAGAGATTAGCGTGCACAAACGCACAGACAAACAGACAAACAGACAAACAGACAAAAATTCTAACAATCATTGTTTTGGGTTCTATTTGCGTTAATAAAGGTCCCTATAATGTTTTTTCTTATATATCTTTCATGTACAGACAGCGATCCGTTACATTTTTATTATATGTATAGATCTTATCTTTTTATGTAATGGAGGTATTGAACTCAAAATTATTCAATCAATTATTTGTTCTTCTTCACTCTTCAGTGTTATATTCAGTTAATTGTCAATATTGGATGTGAACTTTTTATCATCGATCCTCTATTTTGATATAAGATTTTCTTTTTATCCAACTTCCCCAGAAGAATGGTTATGTTTCTTTAGTGTACGTATGTATCTTTGGTACGCTCTATAGCATAAACGGTTTGATGGATTTTAGATTGAGAGGTGTCATTAGACTCATGTATCAAAATTATAAAAAATAAAATGACCGATTTTTTGCGACATATAGTCTTTTTTATTCTTATCGGTAGTATTGTACTATGTAGTTTTTAATGAATTTATCTTTTGTTTTCAAATTTAAGGTAATAATCTCGAGGTCGGGAAGAATTAAGCACATGGCTGCAGTTACTTTATGATACAATCTCAGGTCTTTTTTGTGTGGAATACCAGAATTTTTGGTGTAAACTAGATGTCAGCTCTCCGATAGCGGCTTTATTTTTCCGCGCTCTTAACTTTCTGATTGGTCTTTTTATCTTCGTATGCCATAGGTCTTCCAAGTAAGGGATATTGGCACGTCTGGTATTTTTAGTGCAAGTTGTCCCGATTGCCTCTTCGTCTGTGTGTGATTATCATCTAATTGCGTTGTTACAAATTTCATACTTATCATAATGAAATATAGTAGAAACTTATTCTTTTAAATTTTCCAGTAATATTATTATTAATACATGTCCAATACCAAAATATTGTAAAAAGTCTTGATTGTTTAATGTTCTAATGTGATGTAGGATTTGTAAACAAAGTATCTCGATGTGCGCTTTTGATTTGTCACCTTTAAAATCTAAAAAGCTGTGACGTCCATAAATATTTAGGTACTTACGCCCCAGTTTTTAGATTTTTAAGTACCTATATTACAGGATGTATTTACAGATTAAGAATATTTCAAATTGTTTGCATACTCGTGACTGACTTACTAGGTGCCTTTTGTTTAATTTAATTATGGTAACGCCAACTTTTGGTTAATTTAATTATTACTAAGCCGATTCTGGTTTGTTGTCTCCCTCTATACTAAATTTTATTCCTTCCTTTCATTTTGAGTAATAACCTAAATAAATTAAGTTGAGAAATTGCATATAGATAATAATAATTCTTCAGTAATAATACTTTACAAAGTAATCGTCTTGTAAGCAATATAATGTGAAACAAGAATAGTGTGAAAAGATAAAAAATGTTATTAATAAGAGTTTTATCAATATTTTGCTTCATTAAATAATTTTTAAACGCAGATGTTCATTTTATGTCAACACGTTTTTGGTCACGTGTAGACAAATCGAAGAGGCATCGCATTTTAATTAAAATCTATACATATAATAAAATTCTCGGAGCATATCTGTACATTCAATATTTTTTTTTGATAAATTTTATTAAAATAGTGAATAAAGGCCGAATCTATGATAATTAGTGAGAAATATTTAACTAACCGTATACTATTAAGAGTCAAAGGAAGCACAAGTACTTCGATGACCGTTTAATGCAGACTCATCGTACAAGTTGAAATACCCCCTATCATCATCATCATCAGCCCTTTTTTTACGTCCCACTGCTGGGCACGGGCCTCCTTCAGTACGAGGGGGATCAGGCCATAGTCCACCGCGCTGGCCCAGTGCGTGTTGGCGGACTTCACATGTCTTACGAAAACTTGCTAGGTTTTCTCAGACATGCAGGTTTCCTCACGATGTTTTCCTTCGCCGTAAGACAAGTGGTAATCATGATAGAAATGATTCGCACATGAAAATATCAGAGGTGCGAGACCCGGATTTGAACCCGCATCACTCGGTTATACAAGCGACGCGTTGCCGCTGGGCTACCACTGCCTTTAATACCCCCTATATATTATACATATTGTAATAGTGCGTCTACCTACATCACAATTAGAACATATGTTTGTCTGTCTGTCTTTTTTTCTGTATTTGACCGCGTCGTAAAAACTACAAAGCAAATTTTTAAGAAAAAATCCTATATTGAAATTCGGTTACTTCTGCTTAATTTACGTCCTAGACGTACATTAAGCAGAGCGAGAGGGATAGGCCCACATCGTAATTCGAACAAGGTCGTTTGTATATGAAATCAGAGATAAGCTCTAAGGTTATCACTACCGGTGGCTTCAGCCGTGACCATTCAGCCCTTTGTATTTAACTACGTGACTGCTTGCATGAATTAAATTTAACTAAACTGTGTTTGTTTACATTATTTTAAATCGATAATAAATTTATCGTTTGCCAAAATTATGTGTTCCTCGATCTTAAATCAGTGAGATTTTGATTAGCTTAGAAATAATTTAGGGGTCGTTGATCTCTTATAAACTATTTAATTTATACTAAAAGGAACAGTAGTTATATCATCCAATCTCTACTGTATAGAGAAAAAAACTAAACAAGGTAAAAGGACTAAAGTTCGTTTAATATACATATTATTTATATTGTAGGAATTCCATGATTTTTTTTCCTTCTTTCTTTGTAAGGCAGTTGAATCCTTATTAGTACGACACACAATTGTATGTAAAATTTAAAAAAGTACGGCTAAATATGAATAAAAATTAAAAAGCTGTGTCCAGTTCACACTTGTGGTGTCACAGACTGACAGATGTTGCAGAATGTTATTTAAGATGGATAATAGAAAAAATAATAAATTATAAGCAACACAATTATACTCGTACCTACATTATTAATACATAGAAACATGTGGGTATATGCGAGAATATCGTAAATTTTGTTATTTAATAAATCGAAATTTACTGGTTATATGCATAGGTCTTATTCAAAATAACCTTGTATAAAAAAATGATATATACAGTTTATATTAGAGTTGCCGCGAATAGTGTTTATAGCGAATAGTCGAATACCGATTAATCGCCATTCACTTTGGCGAATAGTCGAATAACTCGACATTACTATTCGACATAAAAAAAAACATTAAACACATTAAAAATATTTCTAATTTCTTCTAAGGAAAGAAATCGGTTTCATGTTATACAGTAAATTTAATTTTCCATTTTTAAATGCTGGCAAGCCTTTTCTTGTACAAGTCTTTCTCTTTAGTTTACGGGGATTACCCCGTTTTGTATAACCCAGCGATTATTAATTTATTGTAGGGGATTTCCCGCTCAATCAATACGCTTGTGTTTAGGATAGGCGGCACGCATTTGTTAATTGATTTTCGACATCGGTTGACGTTTTTTTATTTTTTATTTCTATACTTATTTGAAAATTGCTATTGAATTAAAGACTTGATGAATACTTAATTAGTTAAAATGTTACTTAAAAAGAAGAACAATCATGCCAAACCCAGGAAAAAATTCATGTTTGGCTACATTTTGAAGAGGAAGAGAACAGTGCAAAATGTGTTTTGTGTGGTGTAAAAATAAGTAGAGCAGCAAAAAAAGCAGGAACAACGGCTTTGCAGAATCATTTGAAATTCAAACACCCAGATGAGTATTGTAAAATTTATGGAAGCTCAAGTAGTCATGCTCAACATAATGCTCCCGCAGAATCATCTTCAAGTACCTCCTCATCCACCCAATTGCCCAGTCAGCCTTTGGTGCAACAGTCACTGCAACAACTACTTGAAAAAAAAGCTTTGGGACATCAACGATAGCCGAGCAAAAAGATATCACTACTTCTTGATTGGTGAAATGATCGCTGTTGACAACGAGCCACTTTCCATCGTCGATCATCATGTGGGCTTTAAACGTCTTATTAATAATGCTTTGCCGCAATACACCATTCCTGGCAGGACATATTTTACCGAGAAAATAATTCCAGACATGTATGAGAGAGTGGTTAGCAAACTAAAAAACGAGTTAGAAAGGGCTGAAGCTATAGCATTTACTAGCGATCTTTGGACTTCTTCTGTAAATAATGCTGCATTTCTGAGTTTCACCGGACACTGGATATCAGAAAACTTTAAACTGAATCATGCCGTTCTAAACATGGCGCATTTTCCTGAATCACACACATCAGAAAATATCAAAAGAGAACTGTTACAGTGTGTAACGAAATGGGACATACCCATCATGGGCTTTGAGTACCAATAAGAATAGATTTCCTATTTTAAGTAAGCTTGCTAAACGATACTTAATCACACCAGCAAGCTCTGTTGATTCAGAAAGACTATTTTCCGAGGCAGGTTTAATTTACGAGGAAAAACGAAACCGACTTGCTCCAGAACGTGCAGAAAAAATTGTTTTTTGCACCACAATCTGCCTCTGTTGGATTTTAAATATTAATTAAAAAGCCTTACTAATTTAATTTCATGAATATGATAGGCACAGGCACATATTACAGATAATAATTGATATTGTGTATTGTTTTATTAAGGAAAATAATTAAAAAAATGATTATTTTTAACTCATTAGTTCTTTTGTTCGTTAAAAGTTTATTTTCGACGACTATTCGCCGAATGCCGAATAATACTAGCTATTATTCGGTATTCGACGAATATCAAAAAAATGACGAGTAATGCCGAATACCGAATAATAGCGAGTATTCGCGGCAACTCAAGTTTATATTTAAAACATTGACATTATTTTTACATTCTAATTTTAATTTAGATTTTGGCATGCACTAAATTAAAATGGTTAAAAAACAATTATGAGCAATAATTTATAGTAACGTATATAATATTCATCGATTAATATACACAATTCTTAAAAAGTGTACATCGAATCAAAAATCTATACATTGATATTTATATAAAAAAATGCAGACGTACCTACTTGTTTTTTTTTATTTATTGTCAAAAAACTTCATTAAAAAATTTTGGAATAATTCTGACACAAGATAATGATCATTAAAAATATAGATAGATGGACAAATATTTTATTGTATTCTCAAAAGAAAAATGTAAAAGAATAGGACATTGATTTATATATATAGTGATAGGATAGTGATGTACGTTTAAATCAAGTTATTAATACAGTTTATCAGAAATGTGACACATTCCCACGGTAAAAAGTATTCTTTACGTTGACCCGGATAACCGATTATAATACCAAAATATATCAAAATGTGTCCAGTGGTTTCCTCGTGATGCAGTCACAGACAGACAGACAAATCTAAAAACTTTACATTCGGCCTCTGGATCGTTAATTAATGGCTATTTCGAATAGCTACTCTCCCGACCTCTCTCACTTCATTCGGGTTCATCTATATTCTGCAGGCGCTCCTTGCTTAAATCAAAGTTTAAAGCACAAAAATTAAGAATCTTTATACGACAAATAATATATTTCGATATTTCGTAACAAGTTTCGTAACCTTTTATATATTTATATAAACTAGCGGTGCCCGCGGCTTCGCTCGCGCTAAGAGTGAATAAAATAAACATTTTTGTTTATATACTGTTACTTATAATGTACGAAGGACTGATTCCCCATTTAAATTTCTGGCCCTCTTTTCTGAAAACTACTGTATAGCATTTTCTATTTCATCTACAGCGCCAGTTATTTTGTAATCCTGTGAGATGTTTCTCTTAAGTTTTAGCAAGACTTATCTATATTTTGTAAGAACTCTATAGAACCAGTAATTGTGTTTTCACTTAGGAATTAAAGATTAATGTTCAATAAAAGGTATTTTAAATGTTTTCTCGTATAATAACGTATCACTATACAAAACTTAATTCAAATCAGTTATGTAGGTACTTTTTGTGTGAAACGCACGCTTCGATTTACGAAATTACTGTTTTTTATGTACTGATAAAAATAGGTACTGTGAGTGTAGCTTAGGATACAGATATTTGATATTGTAAACTATTCTGTAGCCGTTTTTAAGACCTACAATATTGTGTTGATGTATCTCTCAAGACTTACCCGCAGCTAGGTTTCTAAGGACGACTCAATGAAATAAATTATTTTGTTTTCCTGTGGAAATGTTTTTTTCTACAATAAAGAGTACCATAGTAATGACCCGAGTAATAAGTAATCATTACACATTTTTTTTAAATCGGTCCAGTACTTTTTGTGTTAAACGATAACATACAAATAGACAAAAATTTTAACAACGTATTGGGGTTTTTATTCAATACATATTTCATTACAGTTATTGTTTTAAAAAAAATATTTCATGTACAGACTTTTTATAAGTTTCTGCTTCATTATATTTATATAAAAATAGGTATTGCGAGTGTAACTTACATATATTTTGTTATTGTAGACTTTTCAGTAGACTTTTTTTAGACCTAGAATTTCCTACTACATTATTTTGACGTATCTCTTAAGATTTCGCCACTGGTAGCTTTCTTAGGCCAACTCAATAAAACCAATTTTTTTGTCTTCCTGCTTCAGTGAAAAAAAAATTCTTCAATAAAATGTATCCTAGATGTTGACCCGAGTAATAAATGATCACTACACAAAATTTAGTAGACAAACAGACAAACGCTCAAAAATTTTAACAACTATTATTTTGAGGTCTATATTTAATAAAATATACGTCACAGCCTTTGTTTTAAAGAAATATTTCAAATAAATGTGACTTTGCTCTGTTACTGTATGTTGAATAGGTATAATCGACCAGCGGTTTCACCCGCGATGTTTAAGGTCCCGTGAGAATTCCGGAATAAATAATATAGGTTATGTTAATGTAATAAATAATAAATGTAGCTTTTCATTACTTTATATATATATATATATATATATATATATATATATATATATATATATATATATATATATATATATATATATATATATATATATATATATATATATACCACCAGTATTTGAACTGAAGTTAAACAAAAGAGCATTATATACATACATAAATACATACATACATACACACACACACACACTAACACACACACACACATATACACACATACATACATACATACATACATACATACGCCGTTTCTGGCAAAATATCTAAAAATTAAAGATCATTGTTTTGGGTGCTATGTGCGTTGATAAAGGCATAATATACTGCAATAAAAATATCCTAAGTCACGACCTGAGTAATAAGTTATCACTAAACAAAATTTGGTTAAAATTTGTGCAGTACTTTTTGAGTTACACGATAACATACAAACAGACAAATGGACATACAGACAAACAGCCAAAAAAAATATAACTATTGTTTTGGAGTCTATAATCTATATTCAATGCAAAATACGTTACAGTCATGGTTTTTAAAAATATTTAATGTATAGGTTTTTAAGCTACGGTTTTTATTTTATTTTATATTGTATTTATTTCATATGTTTCATATAAATAAATATGTATGAATATAATCATAATTTTATATAGATCATTATTATTATCGAGCTTAGTAAAGTTTTAGTTAATGCTACTGAACAGGGAAAGAATTGAAGTTGTAAGTAGTTTAACAAATATTCGACGTTATTCTTTAAATTACCATAACTTTTTTATTTATGAACCGATTGACATGAAACAAACGCTAAATGTTAAGTGAAGCTTACCGCAATATATATGTGAAAACCACATCTCGATCAAATAAGCCGTTTCAGAGATTAGCGTGCACAAACGCACAGACAAACAGACAAACAGACAAACAGACAAAAATTCTAACAATCATTGTTTTGAGTTCTATTTGCGTTAATAAAGGTCCCTATAATGTTTTTTCTTATATATCTTTCATGTACAGACAGCGATCCGTTACATTTTTATTATATGTATAGATATAATAACTATTGCGATATGATCTTTCAAGAAATATTTATTGTACAAATTCGAATAAGTTTGAATTTTATTATTGTATAGATTATGTTAACCAAATAACTTGTTATTAAAGGCTATTTTTATTGCAATTAAGCAATGGATATATTATGCACATTTCACTTTAAAGTACTTAGAAAGTGTACGATGAGTTCCCTTTAAAAAGTAAAAAATAGCTTGTTTGGAGCGGTACCCCAACGCGATATATTTTATTTAGAATTATTAATACTCGTACATACGAGTACTTAGATACTTTAAGATTGAGTTTCTTTCATTATTTTTGACTTTTTAAAGGGAACTCAGGTTACTGTGTCGGGGTTTTTTTTTATTTTTAATTTAATTTTTATTTTATACTTTTTATAGGTACACACTTATTATGATGTAGATTTTGTTAAGTTGTTAATACATAGATTCTTGTCGAAATTTTTCATTCGGGAATTTGCGACCCTACTTGGGTAAATTTGCTGACATTCGGATTTCCATTCTCATTTTCTCCCCACCACATATATTTGCAGATATTGGGTATATTCCCCTCTTTTACCCCCAGAGTTTTTTCAGGGCTCAACCGATTTTCATTTAACATATTATTTTGTAATGTGCACGTGATGCGCTTTCATTTGAGATTTCGATTATATTTGCAGAAATTCTGTTATTCTTCCCCACTTTCACTCCCCACAACTTTTAAACGACTCAACCGATTTTCATCAAACATGTCTAAAAACACTCACCCGTAACTTAACTTTGATACAAAAAAAAACTAAATTGAAATCGCTTCATCCATTCGCGAGCTACGGAGCCACAGACAGACAAACACGTCTAACTTATAACGCCCCTCTTTTGCGTCGGGGGTTAAAAATAAAACTGTATGACTCAGGAGATGAAGCGATTTATTAAAAATAATTATATAAATTTTAAAATTTTAGAGGTTGCAAAGGCATCATTTACTATAGTAGTTACGGCGACACAGAAAAATTTCTCATAATAAATTTAAAAAATCAAAAATAACATCAAACTACCTTACAATATTATATATCTTTAATTTTATTTTTAAACATGTGCCACAGCAAATATTTGACATTAAAAAACATTTAAAATGTAAAATATTCGCATAAATCTAAGAGAGTAGGTATTGCTTATTGTTATTTCAAAAAATAATCAAGGTTTTTATTTGACATTTTTCGCTTATTTAGATATAAAACTTGTATCTTATAAATTAAGATAAAACATGCTGTACGAGTATGTG
This sequence comes from Boloria euphrosyne, assembly GCA_951802675.2. Taxonomy (NCBI): domain Eukaryota; kingdom Metazoa; phylum Arthropoda; class Insecta; order Lepidoptera; family Nymphalidae; genus Boloria; species Boloria euphrosyne. Next base: position 10,024,069 of record OX637877.1, read on the forward strand.
TATAATATGTAAGTATGTAGAAAAATATATTACCATATTTTCTTTATTTTATTTAGGCTAATAGTAGTATAAAGTATTAGTAATATAGTAGTAGAAAGAGTCTTCCTTGGAGATTCAAGGATTCAAAGGTCGCGCCGAGTTATTTTTCTCAAGAATTTCGCAATAAGGGCCCAGAGTTGGGAAATTGGCTGTGTACTTAGCTTCAACACCCCAACCAACCCTTATTTTTAAGTCGTGCGACTTAACTCTTACCGGCTGGATATATTGTTGTCCTATCACCCATGGGAAAAAGCATGAATTCATGCATTAAAATAATCGATACAGTCGATAAAGCAGCACTAGCAGGTAAAGGATGGTGGTGAAAGTATCACGATTTCGGTTATCACTGTAAAAGCTATTGATTGTAAAATCACTTCAACAACAAACATAGTGTATATATATTGGATATAGCGTCGCTGTATTTTGAATTTACTACTTACTCGTAAGTTTTGATACGTACCTGCTATGTACCTTATTGTAAGAGTACATGAATTCTTCAGCCCCTTTTAACGCCCCACTGCTGGGCACGGGCCTCCCTCAGTACGAGGGGGATCAGGCCATAGCCCACCGCGATGGCCTAGAGCTTGTTGCCGAACTTCACATGTCTTTTGAAAACTTTCTAGATTTTTCTCAGGCATGCAAGTTTCCTAACGATGTTTTTCTTCACTGTAAGACAAGTGGTAATCATGATAGAAATGATTCCCACATGAAAATATCAGAGGTGCGAGACCCGGATTTGAACCCGCATAACTCGGTTATCCAAGCGAGCGCGTTACCGCTGGGTTGTACGTTAATTAATTATATTATCTACAAATATTTACAAGCTTAGGTATAAATGCCAGGTGTTTAATTATCTACATTTTATATATATCTACATAGACATATACTTATAAATTTATTTATATTTACGCTGTCACTATTTTTTGTATACAAGCCAGCTTTAACAAATGTCTTTAAAAATGGTGAGTATTAAATACATTAATACGTGAAAACGAGACGAATTCACTTTTGTGAATGATGTGAAAAGTGTGTAAAGTGATTGTTCTTATTTTTTTACTTTTGTATTTAATAGTAATAAGTACTTTGATTTTGCATCAATTTTTCATCAGTGTAACGCAAGGACTGAAAGAAATAAAATCATAGAAAAACATTCCTCAATATAATGTAAGCTAATAATAATTCCATCTACTCCAACTTCTACCACAATCTATCTATATTATATATACGAGATATATAATAAAATTCTGATCCTAATCTGGACTAGAGTCTGTGAAACAGATGCAGAGGCATAAAGATTTTAGAATTTTTGTCTGTCTGTCTGCCTCCTGTCCATCCATCAAATGAAAACCACTGGACAGTGTACATATTTTGATGTAATTTTGTATGATGATAATAGCTGGTTACCCGATTCAACATATTATATTAGGATACTTTTTAGTTTTTACTGCGGGAAAATATTACACATTTGATAAATCTATACGAAACGATTAAATGTATGTAGCGAGGGTTCGTCCCCACATATACTTACTATGAAGTACTCAAAACTATATTCAGAGACTTTGTTGATTCTCGATCAATTTTTCAGCAAAGATAGCAATGAAATACCGACCTACTGGAGAAAGTGCTAAGATAACAATGTTAACTTATTTTACTTTGATGTATTAAATATTTAATTTTATATTTGTTTATCGTTTTGTTTCATCTAAAATTTAAAAAACAAAACCTTATCTAAATACAACAATTAGCTGATTTAATATAATAAGATAAGATAAATAAAGAACAGTAATTACATATTTGGAATCACATATCCGATATTTTTATATCCGATACTATTTTTATAATTATACTGGCTGAACTAGTAGACCTTGTATGGAAACAGAGCTCGAATAATCGTAAAAATTATATATATACACATCAACATTGGTCAAGTTGTAATTACGGAGTCTCCAGAATTTTGTAGAAATAAAGACACTCGTATACGTACAGTTATGCTGATTATGCAATATTATTTTATTTAATAAAAAAACATCTTTTAATTTGTTATCATTTCCGTTCGGACTTTTTATCGTTGTACTGGGTTGCATCTTCCGCCCTCACTATCAGTTAACTGATTAAACGCATATCCTCTTGATACGAAATTTCTTTTAATTCATCTTAGGTAGTTCACAGCTTGTTATTATCAACTAGCTAGACGTCACTTATTTAGAACAAGTTATAGTTTTCGTTACAAAAAAAAAACACAAAAAATGCCTCGTGACTTTGAAATAACCTTTAAAAGTTTTTAAAAGTTATAGGTATGGTTTTTTAAAGCTCTAAATACAGGTTTAGGTTGAGCTTGCGCAGTTGGAAGCGCAGATTACCTACATACTCATACGAGTACGTCAAACGAATCACGTCACGTACTTTCACATTTTTCTTTGAATATATGTAATTATAAATACATCTTTGCTGCACTTTGCCCGCCTTAAACTTTTTAGTTTTTATGCACACTTTAGAGAAATTAAAGTTAGTTAATAGGTGTTTTTTCTTGTTCATAAATATTTTATATGGTAGTCCTTGACTTTAGAAGCAATAACAATATGTACGTACTACGTAATTATATTTCTTTTGTTTTTTTTTTTAATTTAGGAATGATTTAGGTAAAACTTTAATTTAGGTATTTAACAAACATATTATTTAATTATGAAATTTTCGCATTTGCTTCATCTTAAAGTCTAATCTGTATAATTCATATCTCGCAAAAAAATAAACACCTATAATGTAGCTACCTATAATGTCATGTCATAACGTACACGTAAAAAACTCAACTTATATATATATATACCTACGAATTAGGTATATTTTATATAACACAAGATGTAAAATATAAAAAAAATATCAAATTAGGACATTATACAGTTAGTACCTTAACTCATTTACATATTATTAATAATATAACATACGTACATTTGATATATTAAGTAATAATATGGTCTCAACCGAAACAAACATGTTGATGGATTTAATGAAAGAAACTAATATATCAAAACATTAATCAACGTCATAACATCACACTGAATCCGCCTTCGTTAGAATTTTTTACATTCAGTAGGTATATTCTCTAAATCTAAATGACCTCACAGCGAAGTACAACATGTCGTCAGATATTCTAAGCCCTTAAAAAATGTTTATAAATTATTGTGTGAATTAAGAATAACAGGTCTAAGGCGTGTAAATTAGAAACAAAAGCGCCAATACGCGCAGCAAAAACTTTGACGTCGGTAGACAGCATCACAGCAATAATTGACCTGCGCACGCGTCACTATGGTATTATATTAGGCGGCGAAGGCACGGCCATCGTCATAACAACGCTAGCACTCGTGTGTAACGGACGTGTATTAATACTATTGATTATAAACTTTGTGAAAATGTATACCAATCCTTTTGAAAGAAAACATTCGGCCTTGAGACAGGCTCTAGATAAGTTAATAAAAGGAGAAACTAGACTTAGCTTCAGAAGGAAAAACAATTTATCCAAAAGGACAAGCAGTGATGCTTCGATGTCTTCTACTAGTAGTACAGAAGATTCCCAAAAGTTCATCTACAAGAGATGAATTTAGTGATATAAAGTGTATGTGATAATAAATGCCGTGATCTACTTTTGAGAAAGGTTGGTAAAGTTTTTATATTAGCTATATTTTTCTTGAATAGCATTTATATTTACACTACATGTTCACGTGTTTTGATAAATTCCAATGAGATAGTATCAATATTTAATTTAAATGTCGTATATAGGATATACATAAATTATAAGTCATTGCCTTGATAAATTGAATATGAATGAAGCAATACTGTTTGATATGTGATTTTAGTAATTATTATCTACTTGCATCTCAATAAGTGGATCAATTCAGTTCTAGGTCAATACAATCAAATATAGTTAGATAATTGATGAATCGTACTTTAAACAATACATTAAGAGCTAGAACGTTGCTTTGGTGCTTATTTGTTCAAACGAACATTACTTGTTGTACTTTGCAATAGATAGTTTTCTTTTCTCTTTTTAAAATAAAATGTCTTATACTAATACAAGACATTCGAAAGTCAATAATTCTGTATTAAAATCTGTAAATTATTCGTTAGTACAAATAAGCATCGAGACGACGATATTGCCTTCGATCGGCAATTAAAGGAATTTATTTGCATTTATCTCTATATTTTGCTCACAGTTACTATGAATAGGCGTTGATTAAAATAAAAACATTAAAATTATAATATATTATCAAATTAATACTTAATTACTTAACTTAATCTAAAAAGAAACTACAAAAGTATATTTTAATAAGCCTTTCTGTATTTTTTGTTACAGGTCAAATCGGGTCACATTTTGTAACTGGTTCTTTGACGTCAATACATCATACCATTGTCATTAGGTGGTGGAAAACAAGATGTAACGATTCAATCAATTAAAAGAGATGAGAGATGTTCAATTAAATACGTATTTTTATTTCTAAACCCTAATAAATACCTACATGAAATAATACTATGTGATCTAAACAACGCAAACAATATTTTAAAAAACCAAAATTGGCTTTTAATACCTATATTTTGATATTAGTTTCACTAAAATAGATCATACTCAAATTCACAAGATGTATCGCATCTTTGTTAGTAGTTTTACAATGTCACATATTATAATCTACATTAAGAAATAAAGAAAATGTTATCTATAAAGCAGTAGAACTCATACAGAATACTTTTCACCCCATTTATATTAAACGGCTCCTTTAAACGTTGTTCGTTCAATTATTTCATATAACTGCATCGCTTGCTAAACTTATTTTTACTTAACTTAAATTCCTTTAAAATCTTTGTTCACTAAACCAAAGGTACTTGAGAAATATTTATTTTAAATTCTATTTCATAGGAAAAACCAATTAAGTTACATTACTAAATGTTTACAGTGGTTAAATTATTTACTAGCGATGTCTTACGAGGGTAAACTATAACCTTTATAAATCAATGTAATTTTCGTTTTGTTTACATATTCTAAGATAATTCATCAATTAAATGATAATGAACAACATTAAAACTTTGTTCATCAAAATAATAGTACATTTATTATCATTAGCAAAAACAAAATATAGGTAATTTCTTTAGACCAGTCTACTGAAAAGGTAGATTGTTGGTAGTGTGACTGACTGTCCTTACTTCTGACCCAGTAGCAGATAAAATTAGTTAAAGAAACCGTAATCGGTAAACTTTATTGTTAAATAATCAAGTCGATTCATTCCATGAACGAGGACAATATAAACATATTAACACACATTCCCTTTTGAAATATGAATAAAACTGGCAATTTATCTCAATAATATATAATTAATATATAATAAGATATTTATAAAAGCAGGAAAATAGATTACATTGTGTATGCCTTACAAGCTTAAACAACAAATAGCAAAATAATTAAAAGTATAATTATAGAAAAAAAAATAACATTCGCATGGCTTTGATGCTGCAGTGTGATTAAACATTGTTATTAAATATAGATTTTTTATTTATTTATTTTATTTATTTATTTATTTGGAACAACATAGGAAGCATTTTTGTTAGTACACACCTCAGATATTGCAACTTATACACTAGGGTTAGTAACAAATACTGTTTTATACTATTATGAACTTTAAACTTTTTAGCATTTTCTCAACGAAATTCATTAATGAAAAAATATACCTATTACATATAATTAAAGTTTTTTTTTAAATTATGTTACTTAGTTATGTTAATATTATGACTACTTACACTGTTGCAAAAGAGAAGATTATATGTAGTTAGTCGGGTACAAACAAGAAAATAACCCTTGTTTGAACTCCTTAACTACTAATTTCTTAATCTTGTTTCGTACGAGTACTTTTAAGATAACAAGTTTTTAATTAAACTTTTTTTATAATGGTACCTACATATGAGGCGATTTCAATTACGAAGTCAGACTTTAAGTGAGGAAGATTGTTTGGTTATAATAATAGTCCAAATTAATATTGTGTTATTCAAATACATTTAATTTAGCTCTACGGCTCCATATAGAAATCAAGTGACGTCAATGAAAGTCAACCTTTCTTTTACTGTCTGCGCACTGGCCTGAATTCAACACCGTAGATTATGGGTTCGAATCCTACATACGGCATTAAATATTGACAAAAAGTACTTATCGGAGTCTGCGTTTATCCGTATGTTATATACCTATATTTTTGACGAATCCTTTACACACTGGAAACATGGCAATCAATTTAAGACCTCAGCCAATTAGACCTAGTTAAGATATTTCTTAAACTTTAATGAACTCATCTTTAAGAAATCTGCGTCGTTGCAAGCTAAGGGTTTATGAACTGACGTCAATGTGGCATATTCGAGAAAAAATTTTTTCTCATAATCTTATTTTAAAGTTACTGCAAAAACCAATGCTAGTTAGTCACAAGTATTTTTTTTTTTTCATTTCAATGTGTATTTATCTATAATTAATGCATTACCAGCAGACGCACCATTATCGTATATTTTTATTCTAATAAGTACCTATTTGTATAACGAATATTATTATAATTTTTAAACTTATTAACATTTAGGCTAATGGGTCTTCGTAAGTATCTATGAAACTAAAAAAGCAACTAAATAGTTCATTACCTTTTCCCCCATTATTGTCATCCGTTTTTAGTATTCTGTCATCCGTCATTTCATCCGTCACTATTTTAGTTCATTCGGCATGGGTATACATGAAAGTATTAGTCACGCTGAAAAAGTGGTAAAGTATAATGTTATGTTGAAGAAATATTTTTAGGGTACTTCCCCCATAGTGTAGGATGTCGTTAAATAGGTCTTTCGAAAATGTTGAGAGTTGATACCTATAAACAATTTTTCGATAAAGGGGTCAGTAACGGACCGTACGTTAGTGAAATATTAAACACTTTAGGTGCTTGTTTTAGTTAGAGGCAAGTATCAGCTCAATGGTTATTTTTGATAATGTTAAAAATATCTCAATAGTACCAATATACAACAAATTTAAAAGAAAAAATTTTACATGAAAGGTCACGTTATATGGGCAACTATGGCACGAATTTGGTTAATTTTATTATCGAAGCTTTATTTGTCAAACTTTAGCATTATTAATGGTACAATTTAGAAACAGTCAGGCACTTTCTATTAACATAAGTCGTCCAAGATCCTCAAATTTTCATTAGTGATAATTGTCTTTGTTACATATTTTAAATGCGAAAACTTTGAACTTCGAAAGTTCTTCACGGTTTAACGGTTCGATGCATTGAAGTTTGACAATATTTTTAACAAGCTTTACTCATGTGGGCGACATAATTTTAATTAAAACTTTTAATTTAGTTTTTTTTATTATGTACTTTTAAGCACAACTATTTTAAAAGAAAATATTTTAAATTGCAAAGAAACATATCTTCGATTAAAATGACCCCCTTTAAAGGATACTATACAGTCATACACATAAATTATATACATATATGATATATTATTTCCGCCAATGTCAATGAAATGACAAGAAACAGTTCAAGAGGTTATCCAATTATGTAATAGTTGTTTATACTTGATCAGAAGAGCATGCTAATACAAGTTAAGTTTACTTTATGCAAATCCGACCAAACACTTGATAACCGAATATACATAAACTCATGACTTTGGCTTGCGGGTATTTACCTACATAATACATGGTATCTTTATGGTTACCTCGAAATTTATAAAAAAAAAACATTTTCTTAATAAGAATAAATAGATAGCACAGTCTTAAATTTTAACAACACGAAAATTGTACATTTATAATACACAAGAGACTCACCCTCGCTCGGGAGTTCATCCCTATACTATTACCTGTACCTGATTACAGATTTCAAAACAAATTGATATTTTTCAGAAGTAAAAAGTATCCTATATGTTGACCCGGACAAGTATCTCAACCACTCACCCGGATCATTTAATTCAATTCTCTTGTTTAATGGCTTGAAAGCGTGCCAGTTGAGCACAGATTACTTCGCCAATGTCACGTAGAATGGAGAAGACACGAAGGAGATTGGTCGGTAACAAAGAGTCAATAAGTTTATATTATTTAAATTTTATTGAATAAGGGAAGTAAATCCTTACTATACCTACAACAAAAGACTGTACAGTTAGTATAGCCGGATAATCAACATAACAAGTTTCATTAAAATCTGTCAAGTAGTTTGCCCGTAATGCAGTCACAAACAGATTTATCAAATATACTTACTTAGATTAACGTGAGAGACATATAAAGATAAAGTTTTAACGGACGAATGGTATCTTGTATTTTTTTTTTCTAATATAAAAGTAGCTTAAGTTATTCATAATATATTAACTATAAGGCAGTGAATGCCTCGTCAAAATCGGTCCAGCCATAGCCGGAAGAAAGAAATTTAAAAATTGAGTTTTTACTTCAAGTATACAATTCCATAGAGGTACATTTAGTAAAAATGTAGTAGGTATATAGGCATTATTTAAAAAGTAAAATAATATGTATAGATACGAGTAAGTAAATAGCTTTCGTATTCTTAAATAGGATTGTACCAGCCATTACTTTTTAAGAATCGCACCTAATAACTATGTACGAGTATATTATTACGTCATTATGCAAGTCAATACGCACATAGCGTCAGTATACCTCATGTACTTTATTTGTTTTATGATAACATTCAATGAAAATACTAAACTAAGCTCTAACTGCGAAATAAGAGCATCGTTCGACAAAACATCATAAAGAGCGTCACCGTCACATTAAACATCCTTTCTTATTCTCGAGTCTCGACCTCGTCACTCCTTCCAGAGAAACTGCGCAGATTGTTACTTATAACCTTTCAAACATATAAAAATAGTAAACATTAGATCGATATTTTACTTATACATTTAGTAAAATTGTAAAAGGTTCAAATAAATATACAATTGAAAATATAATAGATCGCTTCTGTTTTATAAAAAATTTTCTACAAATGAAATATTTTAAATATTATGTACATTTTGAACTCAAATCTTAGATACAAGATACGTTTGCTTCGCTCGGGTACGCCTCTATGTGCAATTTGCATATGAAGGGTACAGAGGCAAAACAAGTAATGTACATAAAATTAAAAAAGTTGAAAAGTATGGGAACATTAAGATTTTGCCACGTATTATAGATTGCAATGTTAATTTTAAAAAAAATTTGGACATTCCTTGTTTTGCCCCTGTACCCTTCATATGTACTAATTTAGATCCTGGTTTCAATATATAAATAAATTTACTAAATCTTATCTTAATCCGGCCATCTGTTTTAGCGTGATAAAGTAACAAAAATACACACACAAACATACAAACAAATGCATTTATAACTATATAAAGCACTTCAGTAAAGTACTAGAAGCATATTAATTAATGGTTATAGTTTTAACATAAAGCACGTGGACGGAGTTACTATTTTGATTACAAATATAGATATACAAATATTATTATACAACTTGTTTATACTGTACCATTATTTTCCTCAATGGAAATTTTATATAACATGTGTATGCTTTATATAAATAGATTTTATTTTTTCGAATTACTACAGACACTGCAATGGTATTTGCAAAGTAATTTACAAAAGACGTAAAACCTTGTCACTTTGTCCCTCACAAGTATACCTGTTTACATATTGAAAAGGGGCTTTCCCACTCAGTATATTTTTGCTATAAAAATAGAATAATGCGAAAGTCGAGTGAAACCGGAATAGCTTACTAGTTTTAATATATTTTGCGATCATTTTGCTTAATGTATTTTATGTATATAATTATCATTGTTTATTTTTGTAATAACCACTTTATGTTTGTATCTAATAGATAACATTTTTTATGTATAAAAGTAACATAAACCATGACAAAATGAATATAGGAAGGGCTCAGATTACAGATGGCAATTTTTCTTCTAAGTATTTATCTTGAGGCTAAATTCGTAAGTAGTGTGAAACAATACGACAAAGTATTACAGTCAATACTCATTCGCTTCTTTCAATATTTTTTGAATGAATTGGTGGCGGTCATCGACATTTGACCTCGAAAATTGATTAGTTCTGAAATTATTAAATTATAAAAATATAAATTATTAAGAAATGATGTTAAAAATTCTTATAATCGATAACAAATTAATATATTTTATTTTTACACACGCAAGAAATTTAAGTATTATGCAGAAATATTACTTATGCAAATAATTGTGTCCGTTGTCACTTCTCAGGGCCGACATATTGATGCTTTTGTAGGAGTAAATTACATTTTTATAGAGAAGGTGATGGAAAGTTTATATGAAGGGATCTAAAAACATTTTGAGCAAATAAAGCGTAAATAATTATTAACGGATCATATCACGACACCCCTTCAAATATTTATGTCAAAATAGGGAAAAAACCTATCATTTTTATTGAATAGCTACTGTGGAGCTTTAGTGTACCTATGAATTGAAAAATTATATGCTCGAACCACGCCCAGATCTAGCTAGAAATTCACTTACTTTGACACTTTCAATCCGTCTGGTACAGTCCTATCCTTCATACTGCATACACAAAAATAATGTAGGGTAAAGTTATGGTCTGCATGTGTGCCTAATATTGATGATTAGGTAATATAGAGTTTTTCAATAATTTAATAACATTTGGTATTAGTAGTACGAGTAAATATTAGTAGGTACATTATATATCCACTATTAATGTTGTTTACAATAGTTAACTATTGGTTATTGGAACTTATTATCTGATTTAAATGGACAACTTCATTAGGATTAAAAATATTGACAAAACATATTAAGCGTATACATTTCTTTATTTCTTTATAATTCTAGAAATTTATCGTATCAATTTCGATATTTGATGCAAACCCTGATTTAATTGATTTATGATTGATTAATTTATTACTAAATTTAGAATAAACTGGATATTAATTACGAAAAGAATATTATAATTTAGTAGATAAATTAGATAGCTTTGTTAAGGCGGAAAGCATTATCAAGTCATCAATTTTCTATTTGTTTATTTATCATAGACAGATATACGCATTACGCAGCTTTATCGGAAAATTAACAGACAAGGCTTAGATTATTTTATCAAATACAGTAGAAAATTAAAATACTTTAAGCAACTCTTCTTGTAAAAGCTTTACAAAATATGTATAACATTTAATTTCACTAAACATACAAAAAACAAGATTAGCAAGTTTTCAATCAATTCACGCAGGGATTTCTTAGTACAATAAATTTATATGAAACGTCAATAATTTTTTTTTTTGCTTTCACATATTAAAAAATTCTTTAATGTAAGCTCTTTGGTACGTAATAAAACGTATCAAAGAGCTTACAACAAATCTACACTATACGTTAATATACGATGGCAATATAAGTTAATATACGATGTTAAAATAAATAAAATTTCCAAAAAATCAAGCTGTTTTAGAGATTAGCCGGAACAAACTGACAGACAGACAGGCAAAATTTTTTACAATTGATTTTTTGTGTAAGTACCGTATATACATTCATATGCATTTAGTGAAAAGCTGTTAATTTGGAATAAAAAAACAAACTTTTACATTTTATTTATATGTACCTATACATTCTTTTTGAGTTAATATTACGCAAATTAAACTGCGAGTGTGTCAGCTATTTGGTTCTCGTGCTTAAAATATTCCTATTCACATCTGCAGCAATCAGGTTGAACCTAGATACCCAATTTGCACAGCTTAGGTTCACCGCAACGTATAAATGCTAACAAACGGTTTTTATTTGAATTACAATGTAAACATGTTATTGCGATATAACATGTTTATTCCTTTGTATTAATATTTAATAGACTTCTGTATGCTAATTAATGTTTTTATACTTTTTATTAATTTTCCATGTTCCATTTGCCAGATTTTGCTAAAGCTTTTATTATCACACGTATGCGCATTTTTATTATGATAACAATCACAATACATGTGACGTAATATATGTGACATAAAAAAAATTACGACATCGAAATAATATAATCGTCTAGTCTTCTAACTTATTCGAATCAGTACATAAAATTTTTTTTGGAAAATTTATTGAAGTTTTTAAAAGTTTTAGCTCTTCCAACTTATACCTTCCTCTCCTTTCCTCTCCTGTGCCGCACTATTAAGAAATGGAACTTATTACCGTCTCACGTGTTTCGCCCCTCCTATAATCCTGGGTCTTTTAAACGGAGCGTGAAAAAGCACATGTGCAGGCCGACGAGGTGAGGTCGATCGGTATCGAGATCATGTCCCGGAACCGATGGACCTCATTATATAGACCTCATATCGCTTAACATCAGGCGGCATGGGGTCATCTTGTCGAGCGACGATAAAAAAAAAGTCGTTATTATAGATACACGGCTATAGTTTTAAGAATTTTTGTATTACTGTCTGTCTGTAACTGCAGAACAACACCTCGAGCTCGGCTCGAGAAAACACCTGGACTGATTTTGATGAAATTTGGTATGATGTTAGCTAGTTATAGGGTCAACATATAAGATGCTTTTTAGTTTTTACTGTGGGAAGACATCGAATCTTTCAAAACTTAAAAAACGTTCTGGTACTGGAACCGGGAACAAACCCAAGTTAGGCAAGTGTGAGTCACTAGTCAGAAATGAGGCATTCATTAAAGATATATGGAATGATAATGTTGGTTGATCGTTGCGATCATTGGAGAGTTATGTTTCGATAGTGTTGAATGTAGATAATAGTCATATCGATGTCGAGTATCTCTCAATTAAACTATTAATACCAATTAAAAATATTTTATTCAACATTTAATTATTATAATTTTTAGTTTAACGTCATGAGTACTACCAGTTCGGAAAGAAGAAGCCTCAGGCCTAGATGAATTGGTAAAAGAAACTTAGCGAAATTACGTTGAAATTGTGGTTTTCCTTATTAAAATATTTTTAATAATTAATACTTTAGTGCCCGCATTAATCTCTGAAAAGCTCTTAAGATTAAGAACCACTTACAATTATGTCGGTAAAATATTGGTGCCTTTAGCAATCTTCGCCTTTGCCTGATTTTTAAAGAAAAATAGCCTTACATTTCTAAATCTTTTTAATAAATTATAATAATTGTTATTTGTTTTTGTAGAAAATTTCATTCATATTCTTTATAATATTTTCTAAATTTAAGAAAAACAGTTTAACTAATCAAAAATCATTATAAATGAAACTATTTTTTCGGATTTTGTCGCGATTTTATTTTAATTTTTAGTTCCCGAGCGACGTTTCGAATGCTTTACAGCAATCATGGTCACGGGCGAGACTCGCGTAAACCTAAGAAAGTATTATATAAACCGAAATCATTGTAGATAATTGTTTTTTTGTTTTTTTTTTGCTAAACAGAGCAATAGGTTTATAGTATTAGGTATAATGTATCTTTTTAAAGAAATAAATCTTGAAGATTACCATATAGTCAGTGCCGGATTAACCCTTAATCAAATTAAGCAATTGCCTAGGGCATCACGTCTAAGGGGGCACCAGAAGAAGCACAAAAAAATCCGTCTTTAGGGTATCACGTCTCACTCTTACGTCACCAAAAACCACACCAAAAAAAGTTTCTTTTGTTGACCAAAGATACAAACTACCATTGCCTCCGACTGCGTGTAATGTAAAGTAACTTACTATTTTAACTTGTTTTTTCCTTTTCAGTTCATTAATTTTAAGTAGTCAGGTTTTTTGTTTTAATAATAATATTTTTTTGAGTTTAAGTATATATATCGCTATTTTGAACACTTCGAGCAACGTTAGTGTGGTGTAATGGTCTTACTGCATGAATTATTAGTAAAGTCTCGGGCTCGATTCCCGGGTGAAAGCATTTTTTTTTCTTTTTTTCTTTTTTTTATGGGACAAAGGGGGCAAACGGGCAGGAGGCTCACCTGATGGAAAGTGATCACCGCCGCCCATGGACATCTGCAACACCACAGGGCTTGAAAATGCGTTGCCTTTCAAAAAAGAATACGCTCTCTTCTTGAAGGTTGCCAGGTCGTAACGGTTCGGAAAGACCGCCGGCGACAGCTGGTTCTATAGATTTGTTGTGCGGGGCAGAAAATGCCTTAGAAATCGCACTATTGTGGAACGCTGGACATCGAGGTGGTGTGGATGGAATTTGCGGTTTTGGCGCGATGTCCGATGATGAAATTCTACGGCCGGGATCAGTCCGAACAATTCCTCAGAACACTCCCCGTGATAAATGCGGTAGAAGATGCAGTGTTCCAACATCTCTACGCAGAGCTAAAGGATCAAGCCGATCGAGCTTGATCGTCGATAAGTCGAGCCGCCCTACGTTGAATGCGGTAAAATAGAAGTAGCTGGTACTGGGGAGCCCATAGATGAGAAAAGTACTCCATGTGGGGCCGAATTTCCGCCTTATTGAGATTAAGACGCTGACCCGACGTGAAGTACTGTCTCGCCTTACTGAGCACACCAAGCTTCTTTAAGGCCAGTTTGGTCTTACCTTCCAATTGATCATTACATTGTGCCATACCCGATCAAAGGCTTTCGCTATGTCCAGACTGGCTGCAAGCGCCTCCCCCTTGGTCTCAACTGCTTCTGCCCATCTATGTGTCAGGTAAACTAGAATCACCAGCTGAGCGACTTCGACGAAAGCCGTACTGGTGGTCACTGATCAGCCGGTGCTCCTCTAGGTACCGCAGGAGCTGTTGATAATGGACTCTATTATCTTGGACAACAATGAGGTAATGGCTCTTGGCCTGTAAATGGACGGATCTGAGCGGTTGCCTTTTTTTGGAATCGGGTGCACTAAAGCGGCCATCCAGGATTTCGGGACTACGCCTAATGAAAAAGACGCGTCAAGACCGGTGCCAACTCCGGAGCACATGTCTTCAACACGATCGGAGGGATTTGAGTTTCCTTGGTCATCCAGAGTCGAGTTGGACGCGAAGAGAGAGTCCAGTAGATCAGCTTTCTCCTTCGCGGCATGGGCCAGCGAGCCATTCTTCGTGTGCAGATGTGGAAAAGAAGGCTGACAGAAATTCTCTAAAACAGCCTTGGCGAGAGACCAGAACGCACGTGTTCCTGAAGGGAAATGCCCCAATCTCTCACCAATTCTGCTGTAATGCTTTGACTTTGCATTAGCAATGGCGCTTTTGAAGGACCTGGAGGCAAAGTTATACACCTTTTTGAAAACGCTGGTATTTGTATCACTAGACGCCGACGCCACAGCCCAAGCTTGGTAGCATTCCAGCTTTCGGCGAGATGCTCCCTTGCAGAAGCGACCAAAGCAAGGCTCGGATTTGCCTCCGATGGGCACTGCAGAGAGATTTTATTTATCGATACTATACATAGAGTCCGATATATTAAAAACGTTAGACGTTAATACTATCTTGCGTGAACTCAATGCCCAGAAAAGCCGCAAGGCGCATTTCAATAAATTAAGAAATTATGCTCTGGTTTTTATTGTTATCGCACCTAATTTACTTCTAAGGTACGTTACATCTTATCATCTTATTTTACAAAAAAAAGACCGAAAAGAAAGAAGATTTAAAGACCGATTCTAGTTTACATACGGATAGGGGGGCCCACAGGCTTGGATTGCTTAGGGCATCAAGTAGTCTTAATCCGTCACTGCATATAGTAAATCCATCTAAATGGAATTGAAAATCTACGAGGTGACGACGTTGATAGAAAATAAATTTTTCACCTGAAATTTTGAACGTATTTGAATTTTACATTACTTAGAAAATTCAAATAGGGAAGCGTCGGGTACAATTTACTTTGAATATTTCAGGTAACCCAGTATTTACAGACTTTTTATAATATACCACCTTAATTGATTTCCTACAATCGATCAATAAAAGAAATAATAATTATAAAAAGATAACAAGTGAAAGTCAAGACTTAACTATAATAATCATTACTATTAATCTTCTATATTAATGTTATACAGAGGCACCGTTTGTTTGTTTGTATGAACGTGCTAATACATTAAATACTCATAAATTGACTGTTTATTGAGTAAGGCTATAGGATATAGTTATTATCATACATGCATCCAAGAGAATGTGCGGTCATCATAAATATCAACCAAATCTATAGGTATATAATTGTACTAGACAGTTATACTACTGACCGTTCGCGTTTAAACGCTCGTACGACTTTAAGCGCGTTTTACCCAAGAGAAGCGAGTGTGAGTTCGCTACAGCATAAGCCATACTATATTCAGTACATATAAATAAAATTGAAGTGTCCTTTTTAAATTTCAAATTAACAGCTTTTTACTAAGTGCATTTGACAGTATATACGGTAGTTACACCAAGAAATCAATCATTAAAATTCTTGTCTGTCTGTCTGTTCGTTCCAGCTAATCTCTGAAACGGCTGGACCAATTTTGACGACACTATCAATCACATACAGCTAATGTTATAAGGAGTAACTTAGGCCACTTTTACTTTTATTTCATTAGAAAATTAATTTTTTAAACGTACGCCCAGCGAAGCGGGCCGGGTTTGTTATTATTTAATAAAACGAAGGTTTTAAATTTTCCAATTGCACTCGGCTAAGTTAGTAATATTCCTTTAGATAACCAACTTTCAGAATTCGATTCAATATTTTTAGAGGTTATTTAATGTTAAAGGGAAAATCCCTAAATGTAGTTTTTATCCATTATGCGATTCTGATTTAATCTCGTCTTGTTTAAATCCTAATCAATCAACAAATAAGACACTTTTTACTAGTAACGATAACAAATCGTAAGAAAATGCAATGGAAAGTATTATGTTATCTATTAAAAACAAAATACAACATATATATTACGATATAAAAACAGAATATAATATTTTTACAAAATAAATTCGTCGCCAATCTAAGAAAGATATTTATCATCTTTATCATAATTCATACGTTAACACAAAAGTATTATAATTATCATTTATATTTACTAAGTGGCGCCAATGGTAAACCAAATAAAATGCTTAAACAATGGCGTGTAAATTTGTAAAATATATATTTCTGAAAAGTTTTAAGTTTTCAATTAAGTGCCTTTTTTAACATTGCTCATGATTTAAGGCTCAGACTGTTATCACAGTTCGGTGAACTTTCTGGTGCACTTCAGGTTTTTGTCCGTTCGTGGGTAACAAAAAAAACAATTATTGTACATAACACAATGTAAGCAAACAACTGAAAATACATACTATCTATATATAAAAATAGACGTTTGTTAGTCTCACAAATAAATATATATATATATATATATATATATATATATATATATATATATATATATATATATATATATATATATATATATATATATATATATACAATACCTTTTTGTTTGCCATTCTAAGTAAGTATATTAACTTTGCAAAAACAAGTAGTATAAAAGTTATTACAGTCATAATTAACACATTATGAATGAAACCAGTTTAAAAATTTTCCGCTCTCGCCAAATGTTGTAAACAATTGCCATCAGTTGTAAAATGATATTACCTAATTATCATCTTTATGGTTTCTAAATGGTTTAAGAAACACTTCATCATTAAGGGTGACCTAATGTGATAACTGTGCAGTGTGCATACTGTGTGTGTGTGTGTGTGTGTGTGTGTGTGTGTGTGTGTGTGCGTGCATGCACGTGCAAGTACTCGAGGGCGTGAGCGTGTTTAGAGCGTGTGTGTGTGCTTGTGTGCATGTATATATTAATAAAATAGGGATCGAGATGGACACAAACAATTTGAAGGTAGGTCACTAGTTATGCACATTTACTAAGTATATAAAATCTTTTTATGGTGAGTGTACCTTTAAACAAATAAAAGTAAGTATTTATTGTAATAATTATTCACGAACTGCGTCTAAGGCGATTAATATTTGCATCAAATTTATAAAAGTGTAGAAATACTATGGTAGCGGTATGTAGGACGTAGGTAGGAGTACTTAAAAATATGTATTTAAACTTTACCATAAATTTCCTTTAAAAGGAAAGAAAGCACTAAGTACTAAACTCAAGTAAATATTAAATAAAGCAATTACAGGTCGTGTTCATACAAACGCTATATATTTTTACGTTGGTATAAACAATATTAATACTTTATTAATGGAAATTTACCTCCAAGCTCATCATTTTATCGCAGCAATAATCTGCAAAGTTGTGTCAATTTAACAAGAAATGGCCAGCACGGTAAAATCCACCTTGTTTGAAGGGAGGCACATGGGACTGTTTACATAATTATAAGACATGATTACATTCGTTAAACCATACAGTTTTACATTTAATTTTAAATTCTAAACTTCAAACATTAACAATGCCAATTCAATTATCAATTATCTTGTTAATGACTTCAAAACGTGCCAGTTGAGTAATAAAAAAATTCAGACTCGATATTAGGGACATCGCTTTCTTAAAGATTTTTGTTTTCAAACAAGTACTTCACCGTTCTATATCACTGCGTAAAGGAGCAATAAAGATAATAATATTGTCCAATCGGAGCGTATATTTCGGAGATAAATGATGAACACAACGTACTTAAATAACCTTTAATGCGAGACTGAGAGAGGAAGACGTAACCGTCACAATTTATAAATGAGTGGCCATAGTTCTAAATCTACCTACATTACACCTCCACCCTTAAATCCTAACACACTGCTATACAACAAATTACACATATTTTACAAAAATGATTAAATCTGCAAATAAATAAATCTAAATTTAATTTATTAAATAAATAAATCTAATATTTAATTATTACACATATTATATATATAACAATAAAATTCAAACAACAAATATAACAACTAATCAAATTCAAAACCAAATCTTACTACGGGTTTGCGAACTCGCTGGGGGTAACGCGGCTCTGGGATTCTTTGTGGTGGATGATTAGCAGGAATATCAGTATCTTTATTAGGTTCAACCGCGGCTGCTCTTTTAGTTTCTAATTCTTTGACTGGACTTACGTTGCATTCCTTAATACCCTTACTAACATCCACCTCTTCCCTTGTTTCCACAATGTCATCCTCACCTCCGTTTTTAGCGTTTAATTCACAAGAATTATCAGGACAAGTGACATCAGACATGTGCGACCTACGTCGTATTTGATCAATATGTCTTTTATATAATTGACCGTCATCACCTTCTAGAACGTACCTACTAGAACCTTCCCTCTCATTTACTTTCCCTTTAATCCACTTATCCTGAGAACTAAACCCTTTAGCCCAAATTGGTTCCCCTGGTGTTAAATTACGTTCGATTCCCCCTGAGTGTCTTATCTGTCTCTGCTGAGCGGCATAAATTTTATTTTCTATGACCCGGTTGGCGCGCAGTAAGTCCAAACGCGAGCGTAACGTACGACGTTGAAGTAACATGGCCGGTGTTTCGCCTGTAGTACAATGTACGGAATTACGATATCCTAATAAAAACGTCTGTAAAGCTACATCAATATCGACTTTATCCCTAATTGCTTTTTTTATCGCCCGTTTACAAATCTTGACGGCATTTTCTGCGGCACCATTTGAAGACGGATGATATGCCGGTGAAAATAAATGACGTATGCCATTATTTTTTAAAAACGATTCAAATTCCCTACTAGTAAAAGGAGGACCCTGATCCGAAACTAGATCTACTGGCAATCCGAATCTCGCAAATATACTACGAAGAACCCTTACTACGTTCACCGCATTTGTTTGCCTCATTTCTACGATCTCTAACCATTTGGAATATGAATCAATTATCACCAAAAATGTTTTACCTATTATCGGCCCTAAAAAGTCAACATGAACCCGGGTCCAAGGTTGAGATGTATATGGCCACGGGTGTGGAGGTGACCGCGGTGGTGCATCCTGTTCCTGTGAACATGTCTCGCAATTTCGGCACGTTCTTTCAACTTCTTCGTCGATGCGAGGCCACCAAACATAACCTCTAGCAACACTTTTAGTTTTAATTATACCCATATGTCCGCTATGTAATTGCTTTAAAACTAATAACCGCAAACTTGTGGGGATAACAATTCGATAACCCCACATCACACATCCACATTCGACATACAACTCATGCCGCCGCGTGAAGTAAGGTCTCACCTCCTCGTCGGGACAAACCGTGGGCCAGCCTGATTCAATATATAATTTTATTCTACTGAGAAGTGTATCTTTTGCGGTAGCCTTTTTTACGTCATCGTTCGTAATTGGCAAAAACTGTTCAACGAAATTTATATACTTTACCTCGTTAGTGGTATCCATCTTGCTTCCTTCCGATGGTAATCGAGATAAAGCATCTGCGCAATTTTTAGTTGAAATAATATATTCTATGTCATAATTGTAACCCGACAACAGTAATGCCCATCGTTGCAAGCGCGATGCTGCCATTACCGGTATACCCACCTTATGACCGAAAATGTACGTCAAAGGCTTGTGATCTGTTCGTAGTATAAATTTCCTACCATACAAATACTGATGGTACTTTTTTATACCAAAAATTATTCCAAGCGCTTCCCTATCTATTTGCGAGTAACTTCGTTCGGTCGGGGAGAGAGAGCGCGACGCATACGCCACCGGCCGCTCACCATGCGGTGTAATGTGCGTTAAGACGGCACCAATGCCCACACTACTTGCATCTGTCGTTAGTACTAAAGGCAACTCTGGTGAATAATGCATTAACACCTCACTGCTTGTCAAACTCCTCTTAATAGTTTCGAAGGATTTTTGACAATGTCTATCCCAATGAAAATGTACTCCTTTCTTTAATAGTGCATATAGTGGTGCTAACAAGGTACTAACATTTTTTACAAATTTTGCATAATACATAACCAACCCTATAAACGACCTTAATTCATGAACATTGGACGGAGCGGGCGTGTCTATGATAGCTTTAACTTTATTAGGGCAAGTGTGTACGCCGTCTTTACTTATGACGTGTCCTAAATAATTAATAGAATCCGCAAAAAACTCACATTTGTCCTTTTTAACCTTAAGTCCGTATTTCTTTAACCTTTCGAATACCCTGTACAAATTATTTGTATGTTCCGTGGTCGTTCGTCCAGTAATAATAACGTCATCTAGAAATACACCTACCTGAGGTATATCTGCCAACATCTCCTCTAACCGACGTTGAAATATCCCCGGACTAGACGAAAGGCCGTAAACTAAGCGATTGTATACAAACAAACCTTTATGTGTATTAATTACGGTATATTTTTTTGTATCGTCCAAAACCATTTGAGCATACGCTTGCGACAGATCTATTTTGCTAAAATGTTTCCCCCCGTTAAGCCTAACCAATAGATCCTCAATACGGGGAAGGGGATAACGGTCAATTTCCAAAATTTTATTAAGTGTTAATTTATAATCTGCACAAATTCTAATGTTACCGTCCTTCTTCAACACCGGTACAATAGGCGTAGCCCAGTCGGAACGCTCGACCGGGGTGAGGATGCCATCCCGTACGTGCTGCTCGAGCGCGCGCTCCACCGGCTCGCGCAGCGCATACGCCAAAGGCCGTGCGCGCATATACACCGGGCGTGCACCCTCGCGTATATGAATGCTAACCGGCGGCCCCGTATACCGCCCGAGTCCGTCCGCAAACACCTCAGAGAATCTGGAACTAAACACATCGAAATTGAATGAATCACCGCTTACATTATTCAATGACTCATACATATATTTAGGCAATTTAATATTTAATTCAGCTAGCCATTGTCTACCGAGTAGTGCCGTTTTGCCATCTTTAATCACATAAAGATCTAAAAATTTTGTTCGATTCTCGTAAGTAACACTAGGCGTTACTAATCCTACGGGTTGTACAGTTTCCCCTGTATAATATCTTAAAACAAGCTTACATGTTTTTAACTTTAAATTATAAAAATACCTGTTATACATATTTTGACTTATACACGAAATTGCACTACCTGTATCAATTTCCATATTGATAATATTATTTTCAATTTTAAGCGGTATCATTATAGGTGTACACTGATTAATTGTTAATTTATTTAGTCCAATAAAAATTACCTCGTCGTCGTTCCAGCGATCTTTTTCTTTATCTACTTCGTTCGCTACCACACAGTAATGTTCCGATGTCGCTAAGGCCGGACACACGCGTTTCAAATGGCCCTGCGTATTGCAAACGCGGCATACATATCGCGCGAATTTACACGTCACCTCACTATGAGCACCTCCACACGCGCGACACTCCCGCTGCCGCTGAGCTCGCTCACCCGCGGCCGACGATGCCGATGCCGCCGAGCGCGCGGCTGTCCGTCCGCCGCCATCTTGCACGGCCCGCGCGGGCGCGCGCGCATTGTACTTCCTATACATGCCGTGCGCCGTATTCGCCGTCTCGCTCCGCGTTGTCGCTTGCCTCCCTGTCGCCCGAGTTATGACCTGGCAATCAGCTGATATGACTGTATCGGATGGCCGACCGTGACCTTGCACTATCGCTGCATCTTTCTCGGCCGCCTCCATGCTTACTGCCATATTATAAGCTTTCATGAAGTCAAGTCCCTTTTCTGCAAAGAGACGCTGTCGGATTACCTCGCTATTTATTCCACATACGAATTGATCCCGCAAGCTCTCTTCTAGCCAACTACCAAAATTGCACGTTTTTGACATTTTCTTAAGCACTGCCACGTATTCCGAGATCTTTTCGTCACTTCGTTGTTTTCTGTGTCGGAATTTATATCTTTCTGCCAGTTCACTGGGACGTGGTTGTAAATGCTTTTCCAAAATCTGTATAATTTGATTAAAACTTTTTGTGCTAGGTTTTTCTGGGGTACATAGATTAACTAAAAGTTCGTAACTTTCGGCACCCATAACCGTTATTAACGTCGGCACTTGAAGTTCCTTACTTACATTATTGACTAGGAAATATTGTTCCAAACGGTCCACGTAAAGCATCCAGTCGTCCTTGTGAATGTCGAATTCTGATAACTTGCCGATAGACATTTTATTATATATTTTTCTTCTTCAATTTATGTGAATATAATTAATAGACGTGTAATTTTGATCCTCGTTGCCACTGTCCAATCGGAGCGTATATTTCGGAGATAAATGATGAACACAACGTACTTAAATAACCTTTAATGCGAGACTGAGAGAGGAAGACGTAACCGTCACAATTTATAAATGAGTGGCCATAGTTCTAAATCTACCTACATTACAAATATGTTATAAGTATCTCGATTCCGCATTATCTAATGATTGCGGTATAATTAATTTTACTTTATAATTATACATAATTGCGAATTGATAGCGTCAATGGGTAAAGAAACAGTTGTAAGAATTTTATGACGTTCATCTGATGACAAAGTTAGCGGAGACGTGACTATAAAAATGAATTAATATGACACTAAGTTTCTCTGTAAACACGATAAATATTATACTAGCGACCTTGCTTCACTCGGGTGTGTCATTTTAAGCGGAATATTTTTTCTGAAATTAAGGTAACCTAAGTCACTCCTTAGGTATAACAAAAGCTTTCTATCAGTGAAAGTACTGTCAAAATCAAAGAGTCCGAATTGTAGATTAACTGGAACAAACTGACTGACCGACGAAATTTTCTAAAAGTATGTTTTTCGTAGTTGGTAAAAAAAACTATTATTTCAATATTTCAAAACAGACATTTCAATTTTATATATTATATATTTAGGTGTAAATAAATGTAGAATTACTAAGAATTAATTATATGATAATATACGTACATGTTTTAGTTATAATATAAGATGTAAGTTTCTATACTTGCAAAATTTTAACTATTTCACTAACTAGTTGTACGTAAAACTTGCTTGCTTGCCACTTTCATCTACATACAACATGCTCGTTTCTCGCTCGGTATACCTAATGTGATTTTTTTTCTTTTGTTTATTACACAGAAAGGTCCAATTTCAATCATAATTACCTTTGAAGGTTAAAATATACATATAGAATGTACTAACGCCCTTCATAAATGTTAAGTAGGTACGAATAAATATGAAAAAGTGCATATTTCAACGTCAATATTATCAATCAATGCCACAAGTTATAATATTCAAATAATCTATATTTATTATCTGTATTTAAAAGATAAAATTTAATTTTGCTTAAATTACAGAAAAAACTGAAATTTCGATGTATTTTATATATTATGTGTCATCAGTAATTGTAGATGGTATTCACCATTAAAATTCTAATTTCAAGATCGCACAAAAGCAGCACTTGATCGCTCATGAGAATATGCTTAACGCCCGGTGGCCTACTATTTACGTTTATTAAGAGAACGTTTTCATGTATAAGTAATGTTTGTCAGCTTGGCCTGAATCTGATGCACTGGGAGATGGTGGGTTGCTCCTAGTAATTCTTTGATAACCGTGGACCGTGGGAGTGGTACCCTGGCCAGTCATCGGGATGTTGTAGATAAGAACTTTAGTGCGATATCTTATCAACACGAAAAATGCCCCTTTGGGTTTTAGTAGGATGCCTTTTTTTATAGACCGATGAATCACCTCTTAACCACAAGGTAATATGTGGCTTAAATATACGATATATGATA
Source organism: Boloria euphrosyne (assembly GCA_951802675.2). Lineage (NCBI taxonomy): Eukaryota > Metazoa > Arthropoda > Insecta > Lepidoptera > Nymphalidae > Boloria > Boloria euphrosyne. The sequence goes on from OX637877.1 coordinate 10,048,626, forward strand.
TGAGAAAAAAAAGGATATGGACACTTTAGAAAGTTGTATTCCAAAGTCAACGTCATAAAGATTTTTCTTCATGACGTGGAAAAATTGTTTGTTATTGTAGGGAATCCCCGCGGAACTACACACTTATAATAAATTACAATGTGCACGTAAAAAAAATTAAATAAATTGAAGCGTTCTATACCTACTTTAAATTATTTTACTATGTAGGTACGTAAGAGATGTACCTAATAGAGGCCAAATCACCCGACGCAAAAACAACGAGGTGTTATAACTTTATAAGTTTGACAAACATTTGTGTGTGTGTGTGTGTGTGTGTGTGTGTGTGTGTGTGTGTGTGTGTGTGTGTGTGTGTGTGTGTCTGCCTGTGGCATCGTGACTCCGCTGCCACAAAATAACGGATTATACCTATATTGAGGGAGTTGTGAAAATATCTCCCATTAATTCCCTTAATATACGTATCAAATAAAAGGGCTTTACTAATAGGATACTATTTGTATTATTTTATGTCGACTGTATTTTTTTGTAATAGTTATTATTTATTATATTTTCTAGTCAATTTTACTTTTTTCGTTATTAAAACAAATAACAACAATCACAGTAAGTGCACCTACTCTCTAACTAAACATGAAATCTGTAACTTCTTGAAATCGTAAATCTTGCAGGTAGATAGTAGGTACATAGAAAATATTATCAGTTAACAATACTAAAAATACATACGATACCTTTTCGATTTTTGATTCGATTTGGAATAATGTAAGTAGGTATTAAATATTAATTTAAAAATAAAAACTCATTAGATAATCCTTAAAAATAAGAATTAACACGTTTTTAACTAATTAACTAGTTTTTAATTATTTATAGTTTTTAATTATTTATAGTGGTAGTGCCATGCTTGCTACCTTCGGGTAGCAGCCGAATGGGCCGGCACGCCCCGTATAGTACCACTCTCTCACAGAAGACCGGCGTGAAGTGGCAGCTATGCTGTCGCGTTTCGTCCGGTAAGTGAGAGTCCGGGAGGCCCACTCCCTATCCCTCCTCCCTCCCCCTCACTCCCTCCTCCCTTCTTCTCCCACCCTCCCTTTCCTGAAAGGCCGGCAACGCATCTGCAAGCAGTTGCAGATGTCCATGGGCGGAGGTAATCACTTTCCATCAGGTGAGCCTCTTGCCCGTTTGCCCCCTTTGTCCCATAAAAAAAAAAAAAAAAAAAAACTAAACTATTTAGTATTTACTGCTTATCGCACGAATGTCCTTTATTTTCGCTGCTCGATAACATAACATAAAGATGAGTTTCTTGGTACGAATAAATTAAACAAAAATTAAAAGATAAAAAGGTGAAATGAACCACAATTTTCTTTACCATTCTAAGCTGATATAATGCGCACATCTCTGGCATGAAAAAATCTTATAATCTATTCTTCAAAAAAATACTTCTTAAAGTTAATTTTTTTATTAAACATTGTATGTGGCGACCGCTGATTAAATTTGTTAAATCATATAATGTGCCCACACTAGCATTTACTTGCGGTTCCGTCTGCGTTTTAAAGATCGGAAACCAAACTCTTTGACATTTTATTTTACATTTTACATTTTATTATCTTACATTTTATTTTAACGGTTCGTATAGATTTCTTAAAAGTATCCTATATGTTGGCCCGGATAACCAGCTATTAAGTATAATACCGAATTTCATCTAACTCTGTCCAGTGGTTTTCTTGTCATGCGGTAACAGACAGACAGACAGACAAAATTAAAAAAATACCGATTCGGCCTTTGTAACGATAGTAAAGACTATTTCAATAAGATTTTCCAAAAAAAATTCTAAAAATTGAGTTTATTCAATACATTTGTTCTACATTATCAGTTTAGTTTACATAATATGTTGTTATATGTAGTTGTAGAGTATTGACTAATTAATTAGTAGATATATTATGTTAATCAAACATTTTTTTTCTAATATAAACTAACTAACGACTCGACCTCGCTTCGCTCGGGCTCGTACCTAGCGCGAGCGAAGCCAACATAAACAGTAAGTACAGTGATCATTTTGTGTTTCTCTACTATATATCCATGTAGGTATTATACATATATCTTTCTCTTGAATCACTCTATCTATCAAAAACAAACCGAATCAAAATCCGTTGCGTAGTTTCAAAGATCTAAACATACGTAGGGACAGACAGCGGGAAGCGACTTTGTTTTATACTATGTAGTGACTATTAAAGTGTAATTTAATTAGGTACTTCTTACGATTCGCTATCATAAATTCAATCCTGTCTGCATGGACTTGATCGCATTGAGATCTTTCCAAGTGAATAATGACTTAAAGCCTTTTATTTACTGTAATCCTTTTATAAAGTAAAACAAGTTTAGCAAAAATTAAAACTGGAAAAACCAACATACTAGCGAACAATGTTTTAATTTTTTGTTGTCTAAAATATAAATAAAATAATATAGGTAGGTATAAGCCACAATTCCGTATTGCGCATTTCACCGACTTTAAAACAAAAAAAGCCCTCATTTAATAATTACATAATATTTTAGCTTTGCTTTAATATTTTTGTTAATGAGCAAGTGTAATAAGTATAACATATTATTCATAATTTTGGAGAAAAATTTAAAGAAACCTGCATGTCTGAGAAAACCTAGCAAGTTTTTGAAAGACATGTGAAGTCCGCCAACACGCATAAGGCCAGCGCGGTGGACTATGGCCTGATCCCCTTCGCATTGCCCAGCAGTGGGACGTTAAAAGGGCTGAAGACAAGAAGAAGACATATTATATATACCTACATGTACTTATGTTAGTATAATATACTACAGCAAAAATTATAATACTTAAACCAAAACGTGTAAGACAACGTACTCGTATATACGTATTACAAATACTTATATTATGCCATATATTATAAAAAAACCTATAAATATAGGACTAGCCGTTTCCGATAATTTTGGCAGCAGACACACAAAAACCTCTTATTGACGCATTTACCATCTGCGTGCGCCGCCGCGCCGTCGCGGGTCATAAAACAAAAATATAACACGTGAAAAGTATTATATTACTTAATTATATAATTTATAAAAGATAAGATAAAAATAATTTTATAAAAGATAATTTGGCAATTATATAATATTAACTAGAAATACCTAACTATATTTGTGTACCTACTGACTACTCACAAAGTCCAACGTCCTAGCTAAAATTCTTATTCGACTAAAGAATTCTAAGCAAGAACTGAACATAAGCTAGCAATTTTCATTTTGATGACTTTTAAAATTTTGACGATACGTTTGGCTCAGTTTGTAGTGACACTACTTGCTGTGCCAGCGGTTGCGGTGTTCTAATCCCGCTGGCAATCATTTGTGTCATGAGTACGAATCAAAATCAAAATATACTTTATTCAAATAGACTTTTACAAGCACTTTTGAATCGTCACTTTTACATTATTATATAGATAAAATTAAATGTCAGTCTGTAAGTCTGGGACTTGGGAGTAAGCTACCACCGACTCGGAATGCTGTTCTGCCGAGAAGACCCGGCAAGAAACTCAGCAGTTGCTCTTTTGAAAAAATATTTGATTACAATATTTATTTCATTACAATATTTTATCTATTTATCCTACGTGAGACACAACAAGACATTATCCCATACATTTACATCTTCTAAGTATTCACTGATAGTCTAACAAGCTTTATTCAATAATGTATTTTTAATTTTAGACTTAAATTGGTATATATGCGTATACCTTGCCCCATAAACGATCTATGTATTATATCTATCTATGTATCTATATATATATATATATATATATATATATATATATATATATATATATATATATATATATATATATATATATATATATATATATATATATATATATATATATATATATATATATATATATATTAATTGCGAAGCAACTGTATGTATACCTATTTCTTTAAAAAGTTTGCGGAGAGTATCCCGAGATGTTTGGTTATAAATAGCCCGAACGGCCCTCTTTTGAATTATAAATATGGATTTAATGTCCAATAATAAATACCATAAACAATAAAATACCATATTAGCATATAATGCTATGGAAGTAGCTAAAATAAACAAGTCTAGCAATATCGACGTCTGTTAGTTGCTGACTTTTCTGACAGCGAAAACTGCGGAGCTCAGTCTACTCGCAAGTGAAGAGAGATGAGGACCCCATTGCAGACCTGAATCTAATGTCAAACCCAAGAAAACAGCGGAATCTACCGTATTTAATCATTAATGTGTCGTTATTAAGAAATTAGTTGAAATTCTGACTTTTTACATTCGGTAATGAATGTCTGTACTCTAGTCATGGGTGTTTATATTTATAATATGTACTATGTATATAAAGTTGTGGACCAACGATCTGGTATGGATACAAGCCGAACACAAGCCTTATCCAATTTTACCATGCAACTAGGTGGTACTAAGTAAATGTTTTTATTTATATACTTATTTTATTTTTTCTGAAATATGTAACGCAATAACGTGTTATATTATGACAATATTATCTTATTGTTTTTTACTTGAAATATTTTATAAAACACCTGAGTAAGGATAGACTATATCTGTAAATGAAACAAAATACCTGCAAAGACAAGTTTCAAATAACAAAAACGATTTTAGTTCATTACTTTAGGAGTTCCTATTGAAAACTAAATGAATATATAAATACGACACAAACACGAATCACGCTTTAACAGATTGAATTAAAATGGAAAAAATATTATGTTAATACTAGCTATTCCCGCGACTCAGCCCACGCCGCGTAAGTTAAGAGTAAAAATGTAGGGTTATAAGAATTTTTTGAGCCAATCCATAAAAAAGTGACAAATAAAAATTTGTTCTAAAAATAAAAAATGAAACATCTAGAGAGGGCCACCCTTATCACCTAGAGGAATAAAAATTAGCCTACGACATATTCTCAGACCTACCAAACATACAACATCTTTGAGACATTATATAATCAAAGACAGAACATATCATAAAAATCGGTCAAGCGGGCAAGCTCCGAAACGTTCGGAGTAGCTCGATAACAAACATTGTGACACGAGATTTTTAAATACCTACATACTCATTAGGAGATTACTTTCGAATATTTGAAATAGGAAACTTTTTTCGTATTTCACAAAAATAATTTATAACTATGTCCTGACTAATTTCGGCTCCAGCAGCAGATATCACTGAGACAAACAAACTGTACAATTATAATTTATAATCAAAAACACAAATGCACTCTAAATTATGTAAGTGTCCCGTGGGATGCTAAATTATTCGACACGGCAGGCTTTGCAAGCTCTCCGATGCGCGAAATAGTTAGGTATATTAAATATGTACTAAATGATAGAAACATACGTTATTTTTCATAGTTCAACCAGTTCTTATCTAAATGGTAAACGTAGATTTATAGTCAAATAATCGTATATTTTTTTAAATATAAATTTGACACTGCATAAAATTGGCATATCAAGTATATATTCTAATGGTCTGATAAAAATAATCTTTAAAATAGGAGATTTCGTAGTAACAAAAATATATTTAAGCCAAATTAAATTTCAAATGTTTACATAAAAAAAAGTTAAGTAAACTTAAATATATACTCTTTTATATTTTATATAAATATTTACTCTATAATAATTTTATCTGATACAATCAGGAAATGACGTGTCAATTACAATAAAGTGATAACTTTTGTTTACTTCATACGAGACGCAGATTTGCTCATCCGAAGTATAAGATAGTTATAAAAAAATAAAGTTCTATAACTATTACTACTACATTGATATAATTGAGAACATGTTCCTAGTATTTTTATTACTATCACTACATTATTATATATACAGATAAATAAAATGTAACTATTAAATTGTATTAATGCTATATTATGTAAGTATATTAGGTACGTACCATAATATGGAGGACGTTACTAGTGAATACTAACTTTAACTTAGATGTATATAAGATTAAAGATCTGTAGAACACAAAATATCGAAATATTAACCAAATTTAAACCTCGCAGAACGTGGGTGAGTCGTTAGTTTATTATTCTACTTCCTTAGATTAACGTCGATTACGAATATTTGACAGTTTAATTAAAACTATCAGGGTCGCACTTAATTAGCTCTATAAATCTATATATGAGGAACAGGCTCCCACGACCACGTTTGCTTGAAGTATAGCTTTTGAACTGACGAAAATCAAAATCTAGGATCTAGATACGTAAAAATCCAAAAAGATTGCATCTGATCCGAATTATTAAATATTTAGATAAGTCATTAAACCTTTAAGAGTTACAAATAGGTATATATTGCTTATTATTTTAATCGTAATCGATAATAATTTATAAAAGATAAAAAAACGATGTACCTAAGAAATAAACAATTTACCTAAAAAGTACTTAATGGCCATAAAAACCTACTTGGTTAAAACAAATTGTAATGAATAAAAAATTTTAAAAACAAAAAGTTATTTGTAAACACTTTATGGCTATTAAGAAATTCTGCACAAATAAAGATCACTACTACTCAACATGCAATTAAGAGTAAATATAAACGACTTAAAACTAGCTTTGGTAAATGCATAAATTGTATTAAGCAAGCCATTCGGCCACATCTGAACTTGACCTTATATTTTGCAACCGCCCCACTATTGGCCGTTCGTACCACACTCACTTTAGTCTTTAACAACCGTACAGTGCGCACGAAAATGTTCCCGAATCCGTTTGATAGAAAACATTCGACGATACGACAAGTGTTTGATCGATTTCTTGACAAAAGTGCGCGGAAAAATGTCCTATCGAGGAAAAATAGCAAGTGTAGCAACAGTTCCTCATGCTCAAGTTCTTCGACGTCCAGTCGCAAACTGTTTGGGTTCTCGATACGCTCCTGACATTTATTATAATGTGTTTCATTATACACCTGGATCAGATGATTTTGGTACTAGACAAAGTTGTAAGTACCACCAAATAATATATTTATTTTTATAACCCTACTAAATTATACAATATTATGATGATTGATTTCTCAAAAGTCAGAACTAATATTATGTTAATAGTCTATTGGGAAATGCGTTGAAATATTGTCTTAATCATGTAAATTGGGTTACCAAATGTAACTGTAATAAGCTTATTAGCCGTATATACTTTAAGGGTATTGCTGGGAAACCCGTGCCCAGCAAAGGGACGTTACAAAGGGCTGAATGGTAAATACATAATCTTTAAAATAATTTTGAATTTATTATAACTTTTAGAAGTGCCAGTATTGTGTAAGTGCAAGAACACTAGTTCCCAAGATTAGTTTAGTCTAGTTTTTATAATTTTTTCCAAGCTGAGATATTTTCCAACGGTAAAATATATTCTATAGATAATATATTTTATTGTTACAAGCTTCTCGGATAACCTGCTATCATCCTACTTAATTAAATTAAAATCTACCTAGTGGTTTTCTCCTGATGAAGTCACAAAAAGACAGACAAAAGGTCTAATAACTACAGATACGGCATATGTATCGGACGATATATACATATTACATACGTATATTTATATACATATATTATAAATGAATTATGTATATCGAGAATATTTAAAAGTGGTGCACACGAAACCGCGAGTATAAGTAAGTTATTTGATAGCTGGTAACATACAACGCGTATATTTACAATTTATTAATCATATTATAAATATTACAATTGAATTCTAATTTTAATTTATTTTCATTATAATATGTACATATTGTATAATTAGTAAAACGTTTTAAACGCAAATATGAATAGTAGATAATTTATAGGATAATGAACAATTTGCATACAAAGTCAGTTATAAAATCTAATAACGAAGGAGGATGATCGATAAAAATATAGATACATGGTAAGAAAAACATTGTTTTTAAAGCAAAGTAGGTATAGAACATACAAAAACACAAGTTAAGTATCTAGTACAAGAGTAGCTGACTTTGGAAATAAGCTTATTTATACTTTAATATAGTTCACAACTTCCTAGTTTTATTAAGGGCATTGGAGTACTAAATGACCTTGCCAATATTACCTACTTGGTAATTTCATACATTGATATCATAATTGCTGTTTACTCAAAATATGAGTGACAGATTTATTACACTTGAAGTTAATAGCCCACCGACATCGCCATCTTATAAGTAGACAGTAGTACATATACTTATGTATGAACATCTAATTATTTATAAGTTGCATCAATTAACTCGGTACAATTAGACAATGTTTATTATTCTTAATTTTATTTCATTTTATATCTATTAATACCAAATTTTAATAAATATGAACATATTTTATATATATCTACGAATATACGTTCTCATCTGGGCCCAGAATCGTAAACCCAATTCGAATGGCATTTATTGCACTATATATTTTTTTAATAATTAATTACAATTGCAATGACAATCAATATACATATATGAAAAATGATTGGATTACTAATCTAATTACGAAAATTTCTGTGGGTTTATTACTTCCATCAATCTGAAGCATTTGGGTGGATGTGGATGATGTTAAGCACATAGATAACACTACTTTTAAACACCTAGGACCCGAGTGAAGTAACTAAAACTTCACAACTTCACAGTTCTCTCGGGTTCAAATAGACACTACGGGACGAAAGCTTTTACGCCACTTGATTTACTAAATCAGGTAATAACTATAAAAATTACAATTAATTTTATGGATTTAAGTCCATGGTATACCAAAAATTTTCTAGACTTCGCATGTTTACATATTTTAATGAGTTTGAAAGTTGTGTAACCCAGCTTAAGCAATATAAGCTGCAATATTTGGAAATATTTTTTTATTTACATATTAATTGGACTTAAGCTATTGATATATTAAAAAAAATTAAAATCTACAATAAATATTTATCTTAAAAGTATGAACTTCCAAAACGATTATTTGACTGACTTTGCATACAAGTTAGCACAAGGCAAAGCAAAATATATCAATATATTACCATCTATTATAATAATTAAAACGAGTTGACTTAGTAGAACGTGCTAATCTCAGGAACTACTAGTTCGAATAAAAAAAATATTTCAGTATTAGATAGCCTTTTTATCGTGGAAGGCTATAGGCTATATAACATCACATGGTTTAATAACATGTAAAATCTAAATATGTGGTTTTGTCTTTAAAACTCAGGCTGAGCCTTGGGAAATGCGAATAATTTATATCACGATTCATTGTTAATTTTGGTTTATCTTTAAACTGTACGTCATAGTCGCAAGAAAAAATGCGCGGAAAGAAAGTTGAAAGCTTTATTAGGAGTTTAGGTTAATTGATGGTTAAATTTGTTTTCGCCAAACTATTGCCCATAATAGCTCAATAATATTATATTCGTGCTCTTTGTCGTAGACTTTCGTTAGTATTCATAATCCAAGCCTGGTCTAGCAGTTCCTTGTATAGGTATCTATTTTGATTGGAATTACAATAAAATATAAATGTTTAAAATTAGAACTAACAAATACCTACTTTAAAGTAATTTGGCGCTAATTGTATACTTTTTAAATCATTGTGTAATTTTGTGGGTAACACTGTAACAACTATACAGTCTGTAACATGGCTCATCAATCAAAGCTGGCACTGGATCAAAGAGTTGATACTCGTATTTCAACTCCACTTGTGAAATTTTATCTAAGACCACGTTTTCTTAAGTTATTTTTTAAATCCAAATATTTTTTGGAACTTAAAATCGCTTAAATTACATAGAGGTTAAATCGATAGATACTAAGGTCCTCGACCCGATGTTATACCTACATGACGTTTAAACCCTTAATTAACCTTAACCGTCTAAAACATTAGTCTCAACAAATTATTTGTCCTAACCTTGTTTTTTGTCCTAACTTATAACCTTAAACAGCAAGCAAAGCAAGATGGGTTGAAGGTTTTTTGAAATTTTTGCAATTTTTTGGGAATCGCCGTCAATTCTCTTTCCGCAGTCTAGTGGACTGGCTTTCCTAGTAAGTAAGTATCTACATGTTCTAAGTTTCAACCTGTAGTATTTTGCAGTCGGAGACAGATGAACACAGTACATACATATACATAAGTATGTACATTGTACATGTTTTTTTAAGGTGCCCTTACGAAATTACACCCCTCGCTTCAGCTCCATTTCTAGGCAGGAGCTTCTGTCCGCCTCCCTGCCTGGTGACGCTATAAAGGCTAATAGGGCCAACAGCATTCGACATTCAGAAAAAAAAACAGGTTTTAGAATACCTGCGTGTGTGTTTGTGTTATTTCTCATTCAAGTTTAATTATTGTTATGTAAGCCCCTAAATTTGCACTTCATCCTAATTAAGTTGCAATAAACATAAAATTAAAAATACGTTTTATATAACTGAAGTTTATTGTGTGCACATTTTAGAGACCATGGCAACCACCTTATGCGGTCAACTGTGGAATAACTACATAAGTGATGCGTATAATTAGGTTATTCAAAGAATCGTAGGGTAAACATTGACATAGCAACCTTTGACCCAACCGTACATAGCTAACAAGTAATTATGTTTTGCTCTTCTCCTAGGTCTTAGACTCATTAGTGAAGTATTTTAAAGTAAAATCATAATAGGTATTTAAAACAATGTATTAGATTCAATTATAGAAGAATCAGTTTCTTAAATCTAATTATTTTTTTTAATATCTAATTAAGTAGTATGTACTTTAATTCACAAGTGTAGTGTAATTTTTGACCAGTACCTATTTAATACAATATTACCTACCTACTTTATATAGTGATTCCTCCTTAAAATTAATCAATAAAAATAATATTCTTTTTACAAGCTTTTATTAAACTTGCAATGCTTGAGCGCGTGTATGTTTGTTCGCCGTTTGAGTTAAATCTTCCAACTTAGTTATGAATAATTTTATAAAGCTCAATTGGTTGAACTCAAATTTCACATACACGTATGATTTGGATGACAAATTAAGCTTAGCTAAGTGACGTCATTCTAGATCCAATATGGCGGGCCCCAAAGATGGCGGAATGTATTTTGCATTTCCATGATACGGATATCAAATAAAAGGATTTGCTAAGAAGAATACGGATAAATAATTTAAAAATTAACTTAAAAAAATCAACCCTAAACAATAATTTAATAAACTAAACAATAATTTATATGATGTAAAAACTGGTGTTTAAAAATGATTTTTTAATATTAATTTATTTCATATTATTTTATCACTATAACGTGGTAACAAATGGTAAGTTCATGTGCTATCATTGTTCGAATGTCTTTGACCCTTTTCATCCAAGATTTATTCAAATTTATTTCATTCACAAAAATAGGTTCTATTGAATTATTGTTCGCTCTCGCGTGCTTCAAACGAGCCAATTTAAAGGAAAGTTATCAATTATTTCTTCCTTATAATTACAATTTAAAGATAAAATAACATAAAATATGAACAAGTGAGGTTCTGAATCATGTGATTATATAGTTCATTTCTATTGTTTAAAATATGATATTTAATATCGTTTTTTCGTCGTTTTGTTACCTTGAAGCTCATTGTTTATGACCACCATAGTCAACCTTTAAGTTACTATCGTTGTCACGGTGATTTTCTTCAAATAAATGTATATCTTCAGGAAAATATTTTTCGACGATCGGATCTGAGATAACCGTCTTTTTCGTAATCGTGAGAGTGAAATTGTGTTTCTAAAAAAGTAACCGTAAATGAGAAAAATAATTTTGTAATCACAGTATTAAGTATTTTTTGTCCGTTTTTTTGATCACGCAACACTTTAGAACATCTTTAAATGTAGGTATACATAAAATAAAATTATTCTGAGTCGATTTCTTAAAAAAAATAGTTTAAACTATCGATACAAATCTAAAGTTTTTAGATATTTTGCCTGTTTTTCTGCATCACGAGAATACCTCTGGATATATTTTGATAAAATTTGATATGATGATATCTGGTTATATCGGAGTCAACATATATGATGCTTTTTACTGCAGGAAAAGCTCATTTCTGATAAATTCTATACTAACCGTTAAATCTGGGGACAAACCTTTAGTTAAAATAATATACCTAATACGTGAAAATCTTTAAATGACTTTATTTATTAAGCACAAAAAATATATATTATTTAATCAATTCATTAGATCTGCATTTCTCGTTCTCCGCATTCCAATGTCGACTACTAAATCAAAACATACATTTTAAAAATTGGATAGAATTAATAATTCTCATATTTATTTTAAATATATTATACAATATCTATATTCTATAATCTACAAAGTATTCTTGCAGATGATATATTATAACCTTCGATTAATTTCATAATCAAAGATTATAACCGTTATACAACAACTTAGTACCACAAAGAAAGCGATCACTTTCCTCCATATCAAGTCAAGGCAGTTCCGTAGTAGTTTCAACATCATTATGTTTAAATTTAGCAACGATTTTTAAGTAAAACTTGGTTCGCATTTCAACGTGATTTTGTAAGAACAGCATTTGCTCGAACGTAGTTGGCGAGCTTAGAATGTGCTAAAGAAATAGTTTGCCGTTAGGTTATATTATACGACTGCAGTTGTTTATTTTCCACCTACTCCTGATTAGTACATAAACAGAGAAAAAAATCAAAACGTTTCTTCTTCTTCTTCTTCTTTTCTCCTTCTTATATTTAAACACAACTACTCAACATCCATATTATTTAATACTAGCGACTCGCCCTCGCTTTGCGCGAGCTCGAGCATAGATTTAGCGCGAGCGAACCCACGGGTCCCACCATGCCAGTAAATGTATACAAAAACTTGACAAATTATTTACTAAAACCTTCGAGAACCACTCTATCTATCTATTGGTGAAAACAGCATGAAAATAGGTGTTTTTGAGTTTATCGCGAACAGACAAACAGATTAGACGCAGCGGAGGACTTTGTTTTATAATATGTAGTGATTCCAAAATATCCAATTTATACGAATGCGACAAAATTTAATAACATTTAAATAGATGTACCTATAATATATGTTAACTATAATATTTTTATTATACCTACATATTTAATATTGATGAATCTCGCTTCGCTTAGATACAATAGTATAGTAGCTTATATGATAATCCATATATGAATTCTCATCGAAACCCGTCCAGCCCTTTTAACGAGAAGCCATAATAAACGTTTTTTATTTAAACATAGTTACGATCGAAATATTTTCTTTGCTTCAACAAAATAATAACTACATACACTCACTAGAACTTAGGTACTAAAAACACTATTAGTAAATAAACAATTTTTGTGGTTAAATGAATAAATATACCAAACTCGAGGTTTTTGCCCGATAAAAGCAAATACAGGTGAACAGAGTATGAACAGAGTATGAACAGAGTAATATATGAATATGAGAGGACCGTGATGACCGATGTGACTTATGTTACGTACTTTTAACCTTGAAAACAAATTTAGTTACAGGTGTTTATTTCATTAAAATTAAGATGAATTGCACTTAACCTCCTTCAGTGTATCTGATATAATTATCAGTTTAAATATTTCATATTGATTACTGATTCGTTGTAATTATCGATTTAGTTATTTAACAACGAATAAATTTACGCTACTTTAAAAATTAAAGTTCCTTAAATATAGATTACCATTTAAATAACTGTAGAATGTAAAGTAAGAAATATTAATACGTATTCTAAATCATTCGGTGAAGTTTTTAAATATTTGAGTTATAAAAATTGACAGTACTCATCCATGTATGTCTACAAACAATAAAATCGAACCAAAAGTCACTTGCCGTGACATATTTTGCAATTAAATACCTCGTATTTTAAAGTCACGTTTAAATGAATAATTAATTTTGTAAGCTTAAAAAACGTGAATAAGTTGAGGAAAACATGCTTCAGAATAATTAAAAATAACTTTTTTTATTTCTGTTACTGTAACTTTACTTTTATTTCGTTTGTTTTAATTTAAGAATTCTAAAAAAGGGTTGATTTTTCTATTTTTATTCAGATTTCTTAGCAAAAGAGCTGATTGATTCTGAATATTATTGACTTATCTAAAATACTTATTTAGGTTGTGCATTGTACAATCTTTGATAAATACAAACCAAGTAAAATATATTAGATGATGATGATATATTATGTACATATTACATTTATCTTTATAACGATGAAGTTTTTGATTCTACTACCTAGGTTGTTATACCTAATCTATTTTGTTCGTTTCTTAAAATTTCTATTGTCCAACAATTTTCAAAGCTCTCTACAATAGTGTAAGCAACGAATTTTCAGCGCTGACCTTAAAGAAAAGAAACATCACCAAACCCTTATTTCTTAGTTAGTTAGGGGTTCGTTTCGAAGTTTTTTCAAGGTCATGGCTCAGTACTCGTTTCGTGACTTGTACATAACCTATGAGTCATTGCAATCTTATGTGACGCGGAATTTTGCGTTTGCGATTTTCGTTCTCTTTTTCTGGAATCCAAATCACAAAATTACTTTTTTATTTCAATGTTTCTTTTCTGATGAATAAATGAATTGAATGCAGCTTTCCTCAACGTCCCACTGAGTACGGGAATCCCTTCAATAGTAGGGTGATGAGGCCATTCCCCACCACGGCGGACTTTACATGTGTTTAAAAAACTAGCTTAGTTCTCTCAGACATGCTGGTTTCCTTGCAATATTTCCGTTTACCGTAAGCTAAATGGTAATCATAATATAATTAGGATGAAATGATTTGCACAAATACATCAGTTTTCATCGCGAGATTGTGACCAATACTTGGCTTGGCTTGGCTACATCTGTCATAATTGTTTATTTCAATAAAAATTACTTCATTTATATCCATTATTAAAATCGAAATAAGTACATTTTAAACAATAACGAAAATGATTATAAAACTAACTTAATAGTTAAAATACAACTTGCGTACATTTAATTATCATTTCTGAAAAATCTATACAGTAAACTAACCGTTAAAATATATCTAGGAGCGAACACAAGAGGAATTATGGATGAAATTTTGATCATAAAATACACTGGGTATTATATTATATTATAAGTTAGTTATTTTTTTCACCCGTCCGACCGTTTTGCACGCGGTGATCATTATTTTCTTGTGGAGTTATGTTAAAGCTATGATATCTCGTAATATATTCATTGAAATCAAATGATGCCAAAAGCAATTTTGTTTAAAATTAAGTACTTCTGATAAATAACTTATTTATTTGGATAATGATTAATATCATATTTATTTAACACCTTTGCAAATAATGCATTACCTTAAAACAAATTTGATTACCATAAAAAAGGTTAAAGCGAGTCAACCTTAAAAGATAGACATATGCTACCGCTGACTTTCTTTTAGAACTTTCAAAGAGGAATAATTCTATCGTACATGATTTTTCCATAACTTTACCCGTTTACGCAGCGCACGCAACGAAAGCTCTCATAAATTATTTTTAACGAAAAAACAAAAACCGACTTCCAAACTAAACAAATCTAAACTAAAAAGTAGAAAATAATACTTTTAAGAACGTAGTTAATTTTGAAGTCGAAAAAAAATCATCAAAATCGGTTAGCGTGATATTGAGGTATTCATCCATTTGTCGCGCACATACTAAATGCAAATTTAATTTAAGTCGGTTGAAGAGGAATATTTTTTTCCCGTTTTTGCAACATTTTTCCTTGATGCTCTGCTCCTATTGATTGTAGCGAGATGTAATATAGCCTATAGCCTTCCTCGATAAACAAACAAACAAACAAACACAAACAAATAAACTTTTCAGCTTTATAAATAGTTAATATATATCACCGAAAGACTCTTCCGGTGAAGGCAAATCGTGAGGAAACCTGCATGCCCTGGCCTGATCCCCCTCGTACTGAAGGAGGCCCGTGCCCAGCAGTGGGACGTTAAAAAAGGGCTGATGATGATGATGATGATAATATATAGATAACATCTATAATTAGGTACAGTTTCATTCATATCGAGGGTAAACATATCCTAGCACTAGTTATGACTTTTGACTATAATATAGAAAAACTTAGAACAAAACCAAAATCAATTTGATATTAGAAAAGAAAATACAATACCTAAAGTAACGTTAAAAACAAAAAATAGCTAGGTTATACTTACGTAATTCAAGAGAAATTGTTTTTTTCGTGAACTTAATTTCAAATAACCGTATTATGGTAGCTAACATGTACGTAAGATTTATAAATGGCCATTATTAGGAACAATTATGCTTATAAAATATTATCATTCTACCAGTTGCGTGACAAAATGTAAGCTTAAAACACCGGCGTTGTAATCTTTTCAATACATAATAACAATAATTAGTTAACAATGTAATCGTATTAAGTTTTCTTATGAACCGAGGCAGCAAATAAGATGAGAAGATACGAGTATATGATGGCATTATTGGCATTTAAAATATGCTTTATGCATTAATATAATAAACTGACTGATGACGATACGTTTGGCGCAGTTTGTAGTGACCCTACACGCTGTGTGTGATAATGTCCCAACATATTTATTATTTATAAACTTATCTACTCATAATATATCAACGTTGCTACTAAAAACACTCAAATTAAATGGCTAAAATTTTGTTGGGAAAATACCTGAGGTTAATCGAAATTTGAATGCCATACTATAAGAGTCGCGAGAGGAATATTAATATTATTGAAATTTGGAAAATATCGCGTGTTATTTTCCTTCAGTTGGTTGGCTTAAAATATTCCAAGCCCATATATTATGTAACCGACTAGTATCATATAAAATATCATAATATATCTGATAGAATGTCGCATAACTTCACTGTCTTCAGTAGGTATATCATTTTTATATCTACGCATTATTTACTTTTGCGTTTTTTTAAAGGATTATTAAATTTATTATATTTTTATTTAGCATTATTAAATCACATTATTATTATAAATGCCAAAGTTTGTAAGTTTGTGTATATGTTACTTTTTCACTCTAAAACGACGCATTTGGATTTGCCTATTACCTGAAATAGCACCTAAACTACTGTTAGGCACCTAGAAGTAATGAAAGTGATGAAAGTCGCTAATTTACTATATCTTTTAGTAATTAATTAAAATTACAGTGTGAGAATACATACAACCCACCTAAGTTGGTTCAATTAACACCTTACATAATTTAGTTAATGAAAATCAAACATCAGACCTTCGAGAACAGTTGAAATTCTAATCCAATGTTGGAAAGGATATTGTTTAACTTCCTTTCGATTGCTCTACGGTAGCCTGATTTATACAATTTTCTAGAACTAATTGGAACTATTACCTATTGAAGGATTTTATTAAGAATTCTTAGACTAACTTAAAATAACTAAATATCTTTTGTATTTTATACTATTAAATTTATCAAGCACGAGTCACGACTTGCGTAAAAGAGGTTCCTTATGTTTTGTGAACTAAGTGAACCATTATTTCTTTATTTTATTATTAAAAAAATTAATTACAAAAAATAATAGTTTTACTTTTTCTACTTTTTACTTTTAAATAACATATGGGGGAGAAGCCCAAATGGAATGTTACGTGTGACTTGTATCTTATTTTTCAATTCAATTCTCTTGTTAATGGCTTCAAGCGTGCCAGTTGAGCACAGATTACTTCGCCAATGTCACGTAGAATACCTTATTTTTTTAATTTGCTTTAGATTGTCATTGTCTAATAGTAAATGCGTTTTCTTATGACGACTTCGAGATATAATAAAATTGTAACTGAAAACAATAATGTTTCAGGTCAATTTGATATCTATAAAACCTTATTACGACTAATCCAAACCTAAATTAAAAAAATATTTTTGAGACTATGTGTTACATGTAAAATCAAATTGGCAATTAAAACCCAAATCGAAGGTTAACCTGGCCAACACTAAACTAATATCCACTGACGTCTGGCTCAGTTTGCCTAGCATATTAAGCAAAGTTGCGAGTATATTAGGCAAAGTTTCATTACTTGTAAGGCTTGGTGAATTTAATATTGTCGAAAACAATATTTCATTTTGGATTTCGAAAAAATTTAATTTCTAATGATCAGATAGGCTCGTACTTAAAGAAAGAAATAAATGAAAAAATAAAATAAAAAAAAAAACAAAATAAATCCGCGACAAAATCCGAAAAGGTAGTTTCATTTATAATGTCGAATATTCGCGTAAATCTAAGAAAGTATTAAAAGAAATAAATATTAATTATAATACAAGACCAGGATCGTTAACGATTTGATAAAAAATATAAAAACTAAATATTGCGTTTTTCGCGCTCAAATTTTATGTTTTACACACACATTTATTAATTTCCCTAAAGTATATATAACCTTTTCCTTAGGAATTGTGATAGTTAGATAAGATAATATAAGTAGAAAAAAAATAGAAGTATCTATATTTATACTAATATTATAAAGAAGAAAGATTTGTATTTTTGTATGTAACGAATAAACTCAAAAACTACTGGACCGATTTTAATGAAATTTGGTACACAGATAGTCAAAGGCAAAAAATGGCTTAAAGGGGTTGAAAGTAAGTGTATGGAAATTACGTAATTTTTAAAGCTAGAAGCTTGAAACTTATTATATTTAGCCTTTTCATTAGATTAGATAAATAAGTAAGACAAAATAAAGTTTGTAAAAAATGTATGCTAAAGGGGGTACGAATATTAAAATAAAATAAAAATAGTTACAACATCTTTCAAATGTAATGTGAACTCTTACTATTACACAGAAATAATATTCTTGAATCATTGGTAATGAATCCATTGCTCGCTCGCACGCTCCAATTACTTACTCGAGTAACGCATTTATAAAGAAGCTACAGCAATATTTAGTCATAATAATATTATAATACTGGTATGCTAGTGTCTAGCACTGGTAGCCCAGTGATAACGCGCTCGCTTGGATAACCGAGTGACGCGGGTGCAAATCCAGGTCTCGCACCTCTGATATTTTCATTTTGCGTGAGGAAAACCAGCATGTTAGAGACAACCTTGCAAGTTTGCCAACCCGCACTAGGCCAATGCAACGTGGTGAACTATGACCTTTAAAAGTATCCCCCTCGTATTAAAGGAAGGCTTATAAGGGCTGAATATAGTGTCTAGTGCTATGATAACTTTTTACAACAATTTTATACTATTTCGTGACATGATCTGACTTTGAAAAAGTGTATTTACTTGACTTGTAATAATAATAATAGAGCTTTCATAGCTTAAGACACTTTTCGAAGAAAAGTATGTTTAATGAAATAAAACCGTACGCTGACTTCTAAATTACTTTGTATTCTAGTAGTACTTTTCTTTTTACTTTCGCCGAATTTCACTTACTTAACGTAAATTATTAATTTTTTAATCAAATATTTTTGATATTCGATGAAACTGTCAAAGTGAGCTTTGTCAGGGCTCACGTAATTTTTCAAAGAGGTAATATGTTACAGCGACGTTAACTCTTTGGTTTTTCTATCCAATGAACACAAAATTGTTAATGTTTATTTTTTTAATGGTTGTAAAATTATTATTTTTTGACATATATCACATCTACATAATATGAAGTTAAATTACTATGCTAAAGCACAAATCTACAGGCATGATAGTTTTTCAGTAAAGTGTACCACAAAATGCTCCGATGGTGGGGTAGTGTTAGTTAGTTAATAGTAACATTTTCCCTTAACCAAAATATTTTTGGGAATATTTTAAGTTCCATCCAAAATACAATAATCCATAGGTACCTATATTCAAACAAAAATTGAATGTTTTTATACCCATTATGTCACACGTGAGCCAAAATACATCATTTTCTACAAAATGTTGAATGAATACTTTATGTTGTTTTATTTGAAACCGATGCGTGCAATCGTAGAGGCCGAGTATTATAGAAACGTCAGTAACACTTTCTAACGTTACGTATTTACTGGTCCGGAAGATCTGTCCTTGAAAATTAGGGCCGGTCCACACGACCATTGCCTATGAGTAAATAGAGAATCATAGATTGTTTTTTTTTTTCAGACAAAAAATTGAAATTGAAAACTGACTTCCAAACTAAATAAATCTAAACTAAAAAGTAGAAAATAATACTTTTAAGAACTTAGTTAATTTTGGAGTCGGTTTTAGCCAAGTATTTTGATTATGTTTACAAATTAATAGAATAATCAAATATGTATCTATTTAGGGTTATTTTGCTTTGGCTGGCACCGACTTTAGGATAGCTAGGATTCATTTAAAAAGAAAATAAAAAAAAAGATATATATCTTATATCTTTAAACGAGCAATTCGTGTATTTAAATATATATAATATATAATCTGAATCTCGGAAATGTAATTCGTACTTAAATATAATTTCAAAAAAAATACCGAGCAAATCGGAAACGGCTCCAACGATTTTTTTCCCGACATCTATTGGCGAATAATAATAGCATTTTTCTTAAACATACCAAAGCTCGGTCATCCAGGTACTAATATATTATATATTATATAAGTATAAAGTAGTAAAATACGAGTATATTACGCTTCGGCAGATTATCTTAAATGTAAATCACCACGAATCGTTCCTACTAAATAAGTCAAGTTACCAAACAGATTTACGAAAAGATCTCAGAATGTGGAGGAAAGTAAGAGCAAATAATATAATATTATTAACTTTTGCCGAGATTTCTAATGAAATTTGGCGTACATTTTTATTCTTTACTCTATTTCTACAAATAAAACCTTTAAGAAATTACCAAATTGCAGTCTTCGCTGCTTACGAATCATTAAAAATATATTATATACCTACATTAGTAACAAAGATTACACCCAAAAAATCAAATTTAGTACTTACTTTCCTGTATTTAATCGGAGGTAAGGATAACGGACGATATAGGATATCAATACTTAATATTACTAGCAATTCCGCCTGCGTTGGTAGAAGGATGAAAATTTAGGGTTATAAATATTTTTAATGCCAAATCATTAAAAAATTAAAAAATAAAATTCGGTCTAAAAATAAAAACAAAAAATTTGGGATGGCCACCCTTATCACCTAGGGGAATATAAAATAACCTACAACCTATTCTCAGACCTACCAATTATACACAAAGAAATTCATAGAAATCGGTCGAGCCGTTTCGGAGGAGTTCGATAACAAACACTGTAACACGATATTTTTATATATTAGAAGAATATACCACAAACAAATTTTGTTTTTAGGTTTCATGCTAAGAAATTACTATGGCTTGTTATATACACATTTCATATTTTACTTTGAACTTCAATATTAGTAGTGTAGTGTAGGATATTTGGATTTCCCCAAACCCAATGGCATTAAGTGAGAACTTTCTTTCATGCGAGTCAGATTCGATTTTTTATGTTTTTAATAACCTAGCGGTTGCCTGTCCTACATAAAGAGGTAACGGTAATCTTAAATATTAATGCTTATTTAACTCTGTTTCAGGTACATGAAATGATTAACTGGTCATACAATGGAAAAATATTGAGCGCAGTGAACGGGACATCGACGCCGGTCTTTATGCAGAAGCACTCGAGGGTTCTTAAAAAATGTATAATTGTATGAATGGCATTGGTGTTAAATAATCGTAAAACAATCTACGACGAGAAATTTTTGGAATCTTCCACCACACTCGTGTTTGACAGGTAGACCTTAGAAATGGATTTTTGTGAATGTGTTTTTTTATGAACTAATTTAATGTTTTGTACTGTTAGTTTTGTAGTTATTAAGTTTTAAAACAATATTAAGTACATTTTCAAGGAAATTATAATATATAAGGTGATACATATTTATATATTTTGTATTAGTATAAGTCCATTTCTGCGAGCCATAACTGAATTGTATAAGGTTTTGTAGGTAGAGATATAATGTTGTATAGTCGTAATTGTCATGTTGAGTTATTATTTTGATTTATTTGTTTTTAATTACTCTCAGAGTATTTACACTAACTTAACCATCATTTTTTTTTATTTATATGGTAGGTTGAGGTTTTGCAGCCTTTTCATTCCCTACGTAAAAATGTTTCTTTATTTACGATAAATCAACGCTTCTGACACCTCTCTTTTTTGGAATCGGCCAAAAAGTGCAAAAAGTAATAACTATACACTACGTGAAGGTTATCAGTTTATTGACATCTCTATTGATGGCTGTTATTGATTATTTTGCCTGTCTGTTTGAAATTACAATCGAATGAAATATTATGATAAATTGTTTCATACGTATTACACGCACAAAGCACTCTACTATAATAAGACATATTAGAAAGGTAGAAAAATATAAATTTAAGTACATTTTTATATCTACTAAAATGCCAAAACCGAATAAAATGTGAATAACCAATTTTAGGCTGTAAGAGAAAATTGGTAAAAGAACACGACCATTTAGAATATAAATCATATCCAGTATATCCAATGATACATATACATAAAAAACTTGCCCCTGCTTATACGTATAAATTAATTAAGATGCAACCCTTTAATTAAATCCAAATTTCTAATATCCCATAATACTAAGTTTGAAATTTATTGTCTTACACGTGTCTCTTTTTTTTATGTTATGAAGCTTGATGGTCAATTATAAAATGCCTAGTATACCTTATAGATAATATTTTAATAGCATCGTTTAGTTTTTTTTTCTGCAAAAAATCCAATTCATTGTTGCATACAAGTGGTACAGATGATTGTTTGTAAATAAAACTTTTTTTTTTGATTTTCAATGTAGTGGGTAAATTAAGATTCAAGCATAATCGAAAAAATAACAGGTACATTCATTTATTCACATTCATTCATTTTAACATGATGTCATGATTATTAAATCAACTCGTCATATTCTTATATGTATTAATATTAAATAATTAGGCTTTAAAAGTGCTGATTATGTTATACATAAACTAGTTGTGTTGTTAAATGCTCGTCAATAGCTTATCAACAAAAAAAAATAGAAATTTCGTTCACAAACTGAGGAGAAAGGGGCCTTCACTGAATTGTTTTATCCGTGCCTAATGCTTATTTATATTAAAATCTTGAGATTCATTCTCACTTTGCTCGGTTTCGTCCCTAGGTACGTTTTTAGGGGCCCTTTACCCCCTTAAGGGATGATCCCAGGGTTTCAAACTATCCATAGCTAAATATCATCAGAAACGGCTTAACGGATTTCCAGATTATGCAAAGAAACAAACAAAAATACATTTTTTCCCCTTGTTATAACAGTAATATACTGAAGAATGCTTAACACATTCAGAGCCACCGTCACGCACAGCGTGCTCACATTAAATTTCTCAGCCACGCCGCGGACACGCTAGGCGTGTTCTGAGTGTTTATGTGATATTTCGAAAAATATGCTGTATTTTTACTCAAATTTGTAAGTATATAATCCTTATGTGATAAACTACGCATATTTTAAATGGTTCGAGAAAATAAAGAACTTTTTTGAGTGCGAAAAAAAAGTTATTATACTATGCCGAGAGCACACCAAGCGTGACCACTTAAAAATTATAATCATAGATTCTCAACATTTTTTTAAAATGAAACTAAGCGTTTTAGAATTGTCTTAGCCACATCAGTTTTTCAAATATATGGGTTTTTTTTTCAACATATGGATTTGAAAGCGGTTTGGTGGTTGACTAGTGTTTCAGAAATTATATATCTAATCTTATATTTTATAATATGACATGTACTTGCGTATGCTTGTCGTCTAACTTCTAAATGGCTGCACTGATTTGGATGAAACTATTTGGTTGTATATTGTAATGTGTTGTATACTGTATGGTTTACAAACACATTTGTAAATATTAGGTGTCAATGTGATCGTGTTTTCATGCATGCATAGTACTGTAAACAATATAGCTTATTAATATAAATAAGTCGTTGTTAAGTAACCTATTAAAAAAAAGATAAGTCCGCATGCGAAAGTAAAATTGAAGCACGCGTACTTTTTATGAAAACACTAGCATTCTCCGAGATTTTTCATAATGTACCACTTCTATTGCTCATTGAATGTCTAAAGTGTCGTTGATTTGAGGCATAGGATAACAGCTATTGTGTATGTTTGTCACCTAACTCCTAAATGGCTGGACCGATTTGGATGACATTATTTTTGTGACGTTTTATTTTAATAGGTTTCTGGATAGATTAAAATCACAATTGGACTCCGTAGGTACCAATGTGATCATGTTTTTATGAATTGTCTTATTATATTTTGGTATACAGAATACATAAAAAATCTTAATCTTCTAATATTTTTATACTTTTAAAATATTTATTTATTGCAATATATTTCAAGGGACGCGACGTCATGTATGGTGCCCTTTATCATTTACTTCCATATTCCAACTTTGAGTAGACGTGGGTAATCTGGAGAGGAATATCACATGTTACTTTATATTACAGAATATTACTACAGCACTCTTATGCACGAATTTGACAATGATAGTCCTACAATGCTCTTTACGTGAGTAAATCACATTCAACTACACAACTACACCTTCCTTTATCAAAAGATACTCCACCACTCACGTAACGCGTTATAAAGAGATGTTAACCGCTTGCCGACTTTAATCTTTATTCCGGCTACAATCCCTCGCCACGCTAGCATTTTTAGTATTGCATCAAGAGAAGGTATATCTGACAGTCACGCATTTTTTTCTCATCGATGACACTAAATATTGACAACTTATGTGGCCATATACTTAAACGCGCCGTCATATTTTTTATTTTATTTCTTATTAGTCTAGTCCACAAGAACCTTTTTAATCAACTTTTTTCAGCAGCAAAACGAACGCAGTACGCACGCATATTTATTTCTTAGTAAAATTCAACAAATGTCGTATATCGTATTTCAGAGGTGAGAAATCGCTGTTTATAATTATTATAAAATATATCGATTTCATTTCTTGTTACTAAGATCAG
Source organism: Boloria euphrosyne (assembly GCA_951802675.2). Lineage (NCBI taxonomy): Eukaryota > Metazoa > Arthropoda > Insecta > Lepidoptera > Nymphalidae > Boloria > Boloria euphrosyne. The sequence goes on from OX637877.1 coordinate 10,073,514, forward strand.
GAATAACAAAGAAATTGTAATCTCTATATTATACACATTTTTTATTCAATAGTATCGAGTCGTAGTTATCAATTGTATTTTGCTGAAAATTCAGATAAAAACGAACATAGTCAACACTACACGCACACATAGATAGAAATGAATATGGCCGCTACTCTGTCTCTACACGGCTGTCATGCCATAGGCTTGCTACAGCGTGTTCTAAATTTACGCAGTAGTTTGATATTAAATAAATAAATAAAATATGGTTGGACAGTTATTGTCTTTAATACTACAAAAAAACTCTAGCTTTATTTTAATAATATATTTGTTTTCGCAGTAGGTACATAATTTAAACATTACAAAAATATCTTCGCTTCGTAAAGAATTATGAAAATTATTTTAAGCTAACGTACTTACAACTCAAAATATCCAGTATCTAAAAATATGTTTTACGTTTACGTATTCTATAAATTAATTTGAGTTAAAGAAGCTTAGCAACATTTATGAAGAACTTCTTTGTATACCACATTGGTGTATCTGTCTGGTCCTGGGTTCTGTAAAATGTCTTTGTGAGATAAAATCTTCTTTTAAGTCTATATTTGCCTCATTGAACAACTGGCCTCAAAATTCTCAAAATCAAATTTTAAGGAAGATATTCCATCAACTTTTTTACAAATTATATATATTATTATAACGTGTTTCTCGTGGGAATAAACTAATCTCCCGAGGTAAAAATTAGCCTACGTCACTGGCGAGCTCTCCAAATGTCTATATGTAATACTTTATTAGGTTTACGCGAATATTCGACATTATAAATGAAACTACCTTTTCGGATTTTGTCTCGGATTTATTTTGATTTTTAGTTTCCGTCCTCGGGAGTCACGGGAGAGACTCCCACAGGAGTCTCTCCCGTGACCATGATTGCTGTAAAGCATTCGAAACGCCGGGAATTAAAAATCAAAATAAATCCGCGACAAAATCCGAAAAGGTAGTTTCATTTATAATGTCTATATGTACATAAAAATTACGCTAACCCTTAGCTCCGTTCTGACGTGAAAAAAAGAAAAACTTGAAAGTAACACAATTTGACATTTAAAATACTTATAATATGTACGGATTCAATTGCAATTTCTCTTTATTTTATTATTGTCTTCCTGTATACCTTAAAAGTTTGCTAAAAATATATTTAGAAAAAATAAATAAATATTTTACCTAAATACTTATAGGTCTCCTTGAATAAAATGAAACATTCTGTGAATAATCAAGATGACAATCAATGACAATAATGTAGTAGGAGAGCCAGCGAACCATCCGACTAACCCGTTTCCGAAGAATAAAATTACTGTAATAATAATATTTTATTATGTATTTTCATTCTTCACACACCTATAAAAACGGTTCGAGTAAGAAATTTGCATGGTAAATATTTGTTAAGATAAATAAAAATTAATACTTTACATATAACACATTTTATTTTCAATTTTAGTAAGCCTTATCATATCTTAACAATTTAGTATATCATATCCTTTCTTTCTAACGTTAAAACTCGTACAATTCTGTTGCGCTCGCACTCCGATCAAGCGTGATGGCTAATATCTTCGTCTGACAGACTCCTGCAAACGCTTATACTTTTTAAACAAATGAAAGTACATGCCCTCGAAGCGTTAGCCTTGTTCCCGGAACATTTCTACTTATTACAATCCCGATGTCAACTTTGCTAGTCTAGTACCTATATATTTGCACCCTAAGAATAGGTTGTCATTTTTTACACTTAGACATAATATGCAAATTACGACTTATTAAAATTGAAGCCTTGTGGGAGAACGTTATATATTTTTTGCATTTTAAAAAATGCCAGAACACTCTTCAATTTATAGATAATCTTCTTATTCTTCCTGCCCCTATTTCCATGCTATGTGGTGTCGGCACAACATGTCTTTTTCTTTCACTATCCTCTAACGCAGTGTTCCGCAAAGTGTGTACCGCGGCACACTGGTGTACCGTGGTCACTAGTTGGTGTACCTCGGAAAAATAAGGTTATCTTATAAACTTAATTTTTGTAAGTAAGTGAGGGTAAAAAAATTATTCCACACAATATAATAATGTAAATAACACGAGCGCACGAGCAATATGTTTCGTTTCGTTTGGTTAGGGGTTTGGTATGGTATGAGCGGGTTGGTTTCCGCAACTCGACTACTGTACGCCTATTTTGCGTGTTTGGTGAAGACCAATATTCGGCCAATACTCGTTTGGATTAATAATAAATGTTGATTAATATTACTTAAAAACTGATTTTTAAATTATGGTGTACCTCCAAAAGTTTTCGTTTTCCTAAATGTACCTTGAACATAAAAAGTTTGCGGAACACTGCTCTAACGAATGACTCGTTAACGTAACGTAAAACTCTTTTACGCGCATTTATTTCACAATTCATCCATCTCTCTCTCGGTCTTCCTCAACTTTTTTTTCTTATACATGCATTTTTAAAATGTTCTGTGTTCGTTCGACTGATCCTAATGCCAATGCTCTTCAATAAAAAATAAAACATCAAATATACTTTCTTAACATTGTAACTTTCGTTACAGACAGTTAGTCTAATTGTTCACTAGCTCTTAGACTAATACTTACACACATGCAATGAAATATTATCATTAGGTAGTGATGCAACGAAAAGGAATAGTTAGGTACCTACTTACCGAATATTCATATTCGCCAAATATCTGCACGAATATTAAAAAGAAGTGATATTCATAAATATAAGAAATCTGGTAAGTGAAATTGGTTCATAGCTTTATTGTTTCGTTTTATGTTATAAAGGATAAAAATATATGGGTTTGTCCGCATGACTTGTGAATAGTCCCAAAACAGACTTTATTTTGTAAATAGTTTTAGTTGTTTTTTTTGTAAATAAACTCGTCAAATCGTTTTTAAAGTAATAGTTATATGCAGAGCGAGAGCGCATACCCCATGCCGAAGACCCCGCTAGTGGGTTCACTACATAATATGTATGGCGGCATGACGTTTTAGTTGCAATGTAGTGCGGTGGACACGAATGGGTTAACCCATTCGAAGTAACCCATCTCTGAAGTAAAAAATATTCTAAATCTTATACCCTAGTAAGAATCTATTTTTGCGCACGAAGTTTAGTTAAAACTTATTAAGTACTTTTTGTGTAAACGCGTACATCGATTCGCTAAGTTACTGTTATTTATACTTACAGATAAAAATAGGTATTGCAAGTGTAACTTAGGAGATAGATATTTGATATTGTAGGCTTTTTTTAAGTCTGTTAAAGACTGAACATTTCCTTCTACTTTATTTTGACGTATCTCTTAAGATTTAGCCAATGCTAGCTTTCCAGGAACGACTCAATAAAACCAATTATTTTATTTTCGAGTAAAAAGTTAGCATTTTCTGCAATAAAAAGTATCCTAAGCCATCACCCCGAGTAATAAGTTATCGCTACACAAAATTTGATTTTAATCAGTCCAGTACTTTTCGTGTTTAACGATAACACATAAACAGACAAAAATTTTAATAATTGTTGTTTTGTTTGTCATGTTTTTAAATTATTTCATGTACAGATTTTTTAAGTTACTGTTTTATTATATGTATAGAAATTATCGACAATCGACGTAACATACTAAGCAGGTATAATCCCAACACAACACAATATTTAAAAAAAGCTACTCTTTTACAAAAAAAGTATTTTTTAACAGAAACTAGCCTTCCTACATAGATATAATGTTCAAATCATTTTCTTCAATAAGTGATTTTGAGCACAATATCTCTTTAAGTTTAGAAACTAAGAGTGATAGTTACAATAACCCCCTAACGGGGCTAATGTGGCTAAAATCAGATTTATTATTTTGTAGTTACAAAAAGGTAGTATGAATAAGTATTTATTAGTTGATACTGGTCAATGTTATTTTTTTTTTATGAATATGTAAAACCTTTTTTTAAGTTATGAATTTGTCTTGGATTATGTCAGTTTGAGTTGTTCGTTTAACATTGTAAAAAAGCAATATAATATAATATATATGTATCAATTCCCACTTTTATTGGCCATCCCGACATTGTACCGATGTCGGGATTTGTTAGAGATCAGATGATTTACCGATTGCCGATTTACCTTACTTGATGAATATTCGTTTTATCGGCATATTCATAACTGTCCAAGTCGGTAAATTATTTTTGTACATCGCTAACCGATCAATATTTATTGGAAAATCTTATTGAAATAGGATAAGAATATTGTATTGAATTTGAAATAACAGCCAGATTTCTTTAACTTTTTAGTTGCCTCCAAATCCAAATCAGAAAAAATACTATTTATTTATTTATTTATTTATTTATTTATTTATTTATTTATTGAAGTGAAACTTCTTATGCGACTTCCAACAAGGTTTCGTTAAACGTTTAACGCTACCATGGAGGGGGTATGAAAGCACTGTTAAACGTGCACGTAAATCAAGTGCCAGGCACTCAGAGACGGAGAAGAGTTAGAGCCACCAACCCACAGACGGTCAAGATGCGCAGGTCGGGGATCTTGCCCACCGCAAGTCGATGATTTTTTTATGTGACGTTATGTGTAGTAAAAGTATTACAATATACAGCCTAACTTATGACGTGGCTGCTCATGCTGGTAATCGTGAGGGATTGTTTTTGAAGTGAAATTACAATATCATTAGTATTTATACAGTGTGTAAACAGTGAGTTAAATTTATAAATAAAGAAGTTTCTGACATGTGTACTTTGTACGCACGTACTTTTTTTTATATAGGTTTACCAACAGTATACAAACGTTTTTTTTTTAAAAAATCATTCTTATAAAAATAATCATTTTTATATCACAGCTGTATACAAATGAATAAAATGTTGACAATCTATTACCAAATGTCAATATTTACGCTTTTCTTATAGCGGTGCCGCGGTCACGCCCAGCGTGCTTGAGTAATTTTTGGGCGGCATCCCTACGAACTCTTAGAAAATAGTAGTGGCGTTGAATGTGTTAATTCACAACATAATCTTACTAGTCATGTTTATGCTACATTAATTTTTTTGCTGCCTTATGCAATAGTTACATAATAACTTGTAAATAATAGCTTAATTGCCTTGTAGTTTCTTCTGATAAATATAAAAACGTTATTTTATATCAAATTAAATAAACGTTATGAAAATGATTTATTATATCTTATACGAGCGCTAAAAAATGCCTAACTTTTTAATATACTATTTACTTTACACAAAGTACGAGTATACTACACAAACAATCATAATATTATCATAAATTAAATTCTAAACGAATACCTGAATAAATGGTATTTAAAATGATAGGTAGGAATGTAATTTACAAAACAAAATTACTTGAACAAATATTTATCGCAAATTTATAATTAATTTGAAGAAAAGCAATTTTGTTTTGTTATACTCTGACTTTTAATTCGACGGAATTCTGACAGCTGTCATTCTTTGATAATTCATATATCATATACCTTTTTTGCTTTGATTTTTTTATACATTTATTTATTGTAAATAGTTTTTGTTTTGTGCATTCAATGCACACTAACTAGAATGTCAATTTTTATTACCTAAATTAAAAATTATAGAGTAGAACAACATATTTCTTGAATGAATAAATAAATAAATGAAAATATTTATTAATCATTATCATTTATATCATCATTGTCGTCATCATCATCCACCGTTGGATGATAAAGAAATCGCACACACTATCAGATCATTAGGAGGGCACATTTTATCTTCTTCTTTAAATAATAATAATTAAGCATACTTGCTATTTTTAAATAATAGAAATAAAAGAAAAGTAATAGATATCTGTAATAGAAAAATAATTTACCTAATAATTATTGTTACTGCAATAATATGATAATAAAAAATGTAATTACTATTTTACAGTTATTACAAATTTTTTAAGTCTTAGTTTTTCTCATTTGAAACTTTAAATTCCAGAAAGGTTTATTTTTTATTTTGCTAAAATGTTTTCCGTTTTTATAGACAATCTTTGAATTTAGGCAGCACTTCTGAAATGTCAGAATTCTGTCGAATTATAAATCAGAGTATAGTTTTGTAAACAATTATCAATATTTTACATAACATTTTAGTTAAAGCAAATGTTTGCAGTTAAAATATGTTAACTTTAGTCCATTGACAAAATATTAAATCTTAATTTACGAGTAATTGTAATATATTTTATTAAATAAATGAACAATTGTAAATAAGACATGTTTGTTTTTAAACATATTAGGTATAAATTTAATTTTCGTTGTATTTTAATGTAAGTATCGCTATGCCATTTATAAAGCTTTAATTTTTTTGTAAACAAGTTTCTATATAATTTTACAATGTCTAGGCGTAGTGTATATAGTCTATATTTAAAAGTAATTAAGTTCTTATGTAAATAGACCCAGAATTTTCCGTCTTCTACTATTTACTTTTCCATAATATAAGATTAAAGTCCTAACTCCTGAGCTATTATTGTAACCGCATGTAAATTATTGTAGTCATGTAGTATATTTATGTGCTCGCTACAATAAAAAAAGTAATTAATTAAATGTCCGATATAATATCATAATGTTCTTTTATTTTCCTAATTGTCCTACACAATTAATAAACTAAAGGTCTACACATAAAAACGTACTATATTTTCCATATGAATCTAACAATATAGGCTGACAGAAAATTTATTACATTTTTTATACTACTTGCCTATATAATATCCTCATAAGTTATTTCAATTAAGCCGTGCGCGGTGTTAACATAGATTGGAAGAAAAATGAAGCATTCACCCGAGTGAATAATCATTCGAGTGAACCGTCTGATATCACCCTTAGAGTTAAATTTTAGGATTACATTCAGGTGTGTCACTTTGAGTGAAAAATGAAAAATGAAAGACGAAAATGAACAAAAAATGACCCGTCTGATATCACCTTTACGTAATCATGGTTAAACATTTAAAACGCCAGAAACTAAAAATCAAAATAAATCCGCTAAGCTCTTAAGATCTCGCGTAAATTAAAGAAAGTATAACTTAGTATTCATTCCTTTTGTATACGATTTTGTAAACTTGTAAATTATTATTATCTATGTAAGGCTTACTTCATCTTCAAAATAACAAGAAAAACACATTTAAGAATGATTACAAATGTTTGACCCAGTTTTACGAACTGAGTCAAACATTAATAAAACGAACAGAATGTGTCTTATAATTAAATTGTATGTATTTCTTTTTAAAGGCAAAAATGAGTGTAGGGATAATCTTATCCAGGCCTTCTCTGTTGCTATTGTTACTATGAATTGCCACAACCAGGTCATTAGTAGTCCGGGGCGTGCCCAAGCTTCTCTACTAAACGAAAGTTTTAGCCTTTTGTGTTGTCAACACATGTTATGATAAAAGTTTCTATTGCTTTGTGTGGACGTAACGCCCAGAGGACAGTATATTAGCATTAATAACGAAACAATATAAAATTTAAAGATTTTTAATTTTATTATTTTTTGCGGAAATACCTCCAAATTCAAAATTATGACATTAGTAGTAACTTTGAGATCTAATTGACAATAAAAGATCTGAAGGAACTTGACATCTTTGAACCGTATAAAACTACTTAATTAGAGCTACGTTTACTCAGTAAAACAAGTTGTTAGACTAATTAATCTCTACATAATATAAAACAAAGTTCTCGCTTTCCGGCGTTTGTACGCTTAGATCTTTTATCTTTATAACAGGATATGACAAAGTGAAGTCAAGAAGAAAGTTTACACTTTACGTTAAGAATATTAGGTAGTATACCATGCAGTTTTATTTAAAAAGTGGACAAAATATCTAAATATATACTAAACATTAAAATGTATGTCTTGTCTGTATATATACATAGGAAAAGACAAAATATCTTTTTATCGTCTGTTTTCCACCAGATCTTTATTTAGAAAAAAACACTATTTTGATCGAATTTCAAGAAGTGGACGAATACTAGTTAATTATAAAATCAATAAATAACGCTGACCACAAATTAACATATAGTTGTTTTATTTCTTTAGTTCCGATTATTATTAATTATACAACGTAAAACGCTATGTAAATCTAGCATCTGAATGAAGTTAACTATTTAATACAAGAAAGAGTCTAAAAAATAACTAAAATAGTTATAACCTATGACAGAAAAATATGATCTGGAGCTATATTTTGAGGTGACAAGATGGAACTTCGAAATTATTCATTTCCCACAATGTAGAACTATGCGCAAATGTTAGGTGGCAATTGATTCTGCGACGGCGACCTTCAGTAAATATCAACTATCGTCACTAAAACTACTTCCACTGGCTATATTTAAAAATCTGGTTTGGCTTTGTGCCTTCAAAACAGGAAGAGCCTCTTCCTGCCATTTTGTTGTAATGTATTCTTAATAACTACCACTACTTCGCAATATAAACACGTTACAAACGGTTCGCATTTTATTTAGGTCTCTAACACAGAATTAATAGAGTATTATAAATTTATATTATTGTAAAAACCATCAATACAATATGAAATATGTAACTTGATAGAAATGCGCGAAGCAAAAGAGGAACAAAACCATAATATTTAGGCAAAACATAAAACGTAAAATTATTTTGAAAATAAATAAAATAATCATGAAAGTCGATTTATAATATATAATTATTATTCAAATATAAATGGACTAGCGACTCACCCTTGCTTCGCTCCGATTTGTCCGAATTTTTACAAACATTAAATGTCTTTTTTATTTATTTCTAATCAAAAGCGTAAAAAATAAGTTTCAAGCTCCTACCTTTAAAAATGTACTTAATTTTCATACAAATTTTCATCCCCTATTTCAACCCCTTACAGCCCTTTTTTTGCCTTTAAAAGACGCCTTTGTCCTTTCTCAGGCTCTAGACTGTCTGTGTACCAAATTTCATTTAAATCGGTTCAGTAGTTTTAGCGTGAAAGCGCGACAGACAGACAGACAGAATTACATTCGCATTTATAATATTAGTAAGGATTGTAATTTAAATATAAATAAATAAAATATACACACGAAAGTACACCCGACCGAGTCTCCTTCCATTTTGAAATGAGCAAATTAATAAAAGCAGATTTCAAATGTAACCTAATAAACCTTAAACAAAAATTGGAGATGCCGGGGATCGAACCCGGGGCCTTTCACATGCAAAGCGAACGCTCTACCACTGAGCTACATCCCCTATTAATTTATTTGTTAAATTTATAAGCAATATTATATGTATTTTTTAGCATTGAAAAGTATGCACTTGTTAAAAGTTACTAATAGCGTCGCTTCGCTCAGGTTCATCCTAGTTTTCGCAGCGCACGCCTAATAATGAAATATAGGCAAATTTTTAATATCTCTTAATAATTTTTGTACTCGCCGATACTTTAAGCATATGTTAAGAAATTTTTAAAATTAATTCAATTTTTTTTTGTTTATCTATTAAAAATAAACAAAAAAAAATACTTTTTTTCCTCTGTATAATTTTAGAGTATCACTTTTAGTTTTGAATAAGGTCAATCTATGACTATATAACTTTTCTTTTAAAATGCTGAATAACATTTTAAAAGAAAAGCTTTATAGAGTGTCTGCGGCTTCACACAAAAATGTGAAATGTTCTATATTAAATTGCAAACTACAAGGAGAACTCTCCTACCAGGAATAGCATTGGAATTAAATATCCAATTCACGTTCATACAGACGTAAACATATCTAGACGTAACCTTAATATTATTTATTTTTTGATATATCGATTTATTGGCATTACCTGCCTTACTGTATGGCGTCAGATCCTAGTCTAGGGTTCGAGTACCAAGTCGGGCCAAGTTGTTATTAAATTTATCTGTTAGAAATCCTCAGTAACAGTCCGCAAAGCCATTGTTGTTGCGCTAGATGTAACATCTAAGGTCATGTCGAATGGTTGTCTCACTTGAGTATGAGAATGCAAGCAGTAGATATTGAACTTGTGTCTAAACGCCCTGTTGTATCGATAGTCTAAATGTATTTGGCCGCTGTATGCGAAATCGGTCAGGAGGGTATAATTGAAAACTACTTTACATGACCCATGCCTTATATTGGAGGTTACTTACGTAAAAGAAGCTTAAGTTATATTTTAACACACTAAGAGTAAAGGATAGCAGGATACTTCAATGGCTACAAATAAAACTTTCATCCTTCCTTTGGTAAAAAAAGTATTGTTTTTTACTTTTTTAAACGTATATTATTTTTAAACGTACATAATATATTATATTATTATGAGATTTAAGTTAAACTATAGATTTTCTAAGGTAAAATTCTGATTAAAATATGTATTACTTTTCTCGATTTCAATGACATCGTAAATTCTCATTTGATTTCAGTTGTTGAACAGAAAAATACTGTAAGAAAATTGGATCGTCTTATTTAATTACTCGTTCATAAATACATATTTAAGCGTGCTTTTAATGTGAAAAACTTTATTGATATAAAAAATTACGCACCTTAGAGATTCGTGGAAAACTACGTAAAAACCACGTACTATAAAAAATACTTTTCGATGAAACAATATTTTGATTCATGAATATACATTTTATAATGTATACTAGTTATTTTCTGTTCGCAGAATTGTGGTTAAGACAAGGACAGTATTATATACCTAAGCTTGTTTAGCATGTTTCAAGAATATGTTTTTGGAGATAACTTTTCGACCACCATAAACTATTACAGTGTCTTACTTTTTGAATAACTTTTAATAATAATAATTTATGTTGGAATATAAACATCAGCTCCATGACCTTCCCGTGAGGTACCACACCATAATGGTATAACCTAATATTATTATGTCAATCTCTTATCGATAAACATTTTAAAATAAGTAAACTGAAAACTTGTAGCATGTGGTTCTGTTAAAATATATATCAAATAAATTTAAATCTCTTCATTTGAAATACAATGACAATTGAAATAAAATAATAAAGTTAAATAGTGTGCTAATTTTACACCTGTTACTACTTACTAGACTTCTTGGGCGCTCAGAAATCCACATTTCCATATTATTCAAATTCTTGTACCCAAGTATGTATGACTATTACACGGTGACCAATCAATGTTCATCGTTCAATGATATTTAGTAATAAAAATAAAGTATAATAGTATGCTTTACTCTCTAGTCAATAATAATTCAATTATAAGCATAGGGGTTAGCCAAAGCAGGCGTGTACAACACATCATGGTAAGTTTATAAAAAAAATATTTTTGTCAAGCGACGGAGTTCTTGAAACGTTTCGCGAAACTTCATTCATCAGGTTACTTCTCATACATAAGTCAACGGTCATTATTTTGAAGGCAAGTACAATAAGTTATTGTGAGTCATTACCTTTCGTTGAATTTGGGAATGTCCACATAAATACTACTCGATTTTTATATTTGTACGTCTTTAAACAAATCCAAGGTACAAATTGACGTTTCTTGACGTATTTTATAAAATCATCATTACTTCGTCATTTTTCTATTTATTTTAATAATTACTAACTCACCTTCGTTTCGCTCGGGTTTTTCCCAAAAATTGATAGAAACGTTTTAAAAGTTAGTGAAGATTTTGTAGAAATGAGATAGTTTCTCGCAGTAAAAAGTATCCTAAGTATATGTTAATCCTAGTTATCATCACACCTAATATGAACTGTCCAGTAGTTTTTTCGACAAACAGACGAGAATTCTAAAAGCTATAGATACGGAGTTTGTATAGATAATAATAATTTAAATTTAAGTAAATAAAATTTTCTAGAAAATAATCAATGTACAAATCACTCAGTTAGAATTTCATTATATTTACCTATAGATAATTTAAACTTACTTAAATAAATGTAAAATTTAATCATTTATTGGACCGAATAAAGTTGCGTCTGAGAGACGTCAGACGAGTATGTAAATGTACTGAATTTGTTTATTCTAGTCTAGACGAATACATCATTTAACCGATGTAATTAAAAGGACTCTAGCGAAAGGAAAATATTACTTACTGTCAATTAATATCATTACTTTTGAAGCAAGATACTTTTATAAGGACCATATTTTATATTTTGTAAGAGTACTACCTAGTATCTACGGTACTTTTTCTTACAAACTCCAATATCCTTTGCGCTTGGCATGCCTACGTTCTCATATTGGTTTGCAAATAGCACTCGTATAGGAATTGAGTGATAAATATTTCGCGCTTCACTACATACGACCTTTAATAATAAATTTTAACCTACACGAATCATATTTAATCAGTAAAATCTGACCTTAGGAAATAAGTTGGAGCAAAAAATCGTCCTTACCGGCCATAAAAAGTAGTGTAATTATGACTTTCGACACAATATGTAATAAATAAACTGATACCTACAGTAAAATTTGTAGTAAATATTCTTATTGTCAATTTTTTGACATGACATTGAACAGTCAATAACTTAATCTTAACTAACTACTTGTTCGAAGGAAAATTTCTTGATTTCATTTTGACTATATTTTTTATTGTATTCATTTCCATAGATGATTAAAAGATTTGTTTACTTGTTACGATATACCTACTATATAGTAATATATTAATAAATATTAAGAGTAAAATTCGTCCCAGAATTGTAGCCTCAACATAAAATTGACCTCAATTCAAAAAAAAAGTATGCCGCTCCAAATTGTCGTAAAAACAAATTGTTGTTTGTATATTTTAAAACATATTTAGGTACATATCATTTCCGAGAATCTAACTCGGACATGAAACGTTTTTAAATAAATCATTCTCGTGTCACGCCCACTTTATATTTGTGTTTCTTTAGATTTTATAATGTAATGTATCTTAATATTTTTATTTAGTTGTAGGTATATTAAGATATATTATATATTATGTAAGTAAGCATTCTCGAACTATAAAATATATCCAGTGGTTTTCTTGTGAGATAATAATGTCTATTTCATTAAGATTTAAAAATAAATATTAATGTACAGATTCGACTCATTTAGAATTTAATAACGTAATATATTATATTATTTACCTGAGTGTCTTTGTTTAAGCGTATTCCTGAGTAGAACAGCAACAGTGACGTATTTGAGAACGACGTTATATACCTGGATACACCGAACTAAAAGCAAGAAGGGCCCTGACATTGAAAAACGTGACAAAACTGCGATAACACAACCGTACCGACTACCGACAAATACATGTTGTCTTTTTTACTCCCGAGTAAAACTAAACGTACGTTCTCTTTCACTCAAAATGACAGAATATTGTTTCAATGGAGAATGGTATGCGCTCACACCTTTCAATGTGAATACAATAATTTAGAGCGATCGGAGTACTGTTCGGAGTTCGGTGACCTGGATAAAAACGCAAGTGCGACTTGCTCACCGAGGGTTCTAACTTCTAACACTTTAATTTGTGTTGTATTAAAGTGTCACCTAGTTAGGCTCTATAACCATCGATTTACGCTCTTTTTCTTTACCTCTTAAGTCTTATTACATCGCTTTGACGACACTTTTGGCTCAGTTGGTAGTGACCCTACTTTCTGCGCCAGCGGTCGCGGGTTTGAGTCCCGCTGGGGGCATTCATTTGTTGAGCACGAATGTTGTACTTCAGTCATGAGTGTTTATATTTATAATATGTATGTATTTAAAATTTATATGTGTAGTATATCAACTATCTGGTAACACAAGCTTAGTTTACCACGAAAGTAGATGGTGCTGTGTGTAATAATGTCCTAACATATTTATATTTATTTATTTACGTAATTATGTAATATTACTACAAAATTATTATGACATGTCAAAATCCCGTAACTAGTCTCCGTGAAAAAAATTGTTGGGTTTGAATACGGAATCCTTAAAATTAGGATAAGTCACTCTTCGATAGCTAAATTCTCTATACAAAGAATCGCCTTGATTTTATACAGACATTGCGTGTAGTGACCGCGGCTAACATACCAACAGATATATATATAATTAACGCATTTCTACTATAAGTAAGGTTAGTAGGTAATTAAGCGTGCTATGATTACGTACATAAAATTATAACAAGACCTCGGTAACACAAATCAATTTTGCATAATATTGGAAACTACAGAATAAACGGTAAACAAAAATCACATAAATGAACCTAAAAACACCCATTTTTAGGTTTTCCTGACTGTTTTCAGCTTTACCTGTGTAGGGCAAAAGTAATCCACCATGTGCCACCATCTGGTCAAGTTTCATTTCATACAAGATAAGTTTTAAGCTAAGTAATTGGTCCTTTGTTATCATTATTTATAGTTGTAATTTTTTTAAGTTAATCGTCATATTGTATATCGTTATAGTAAACATCTCAGTACACGCGTTCCGACGATCTAGTAAAAACAATGACTAAATAATTAATGTTAAAAATGGAAAATTTCAAGTGTCAAAATCAGATTCGAGTGTCTACAAATTACGGCACCCTATATTTGTATAAAAATTAACGCCTTATGATATTCAAATCCGTGTGTATGTCACATTTGACGACTCGTTTGGCTCAGTTGGTAGAGACCCTACTTTCTGCGTCAGCGGTCGCAGGTTCGAGTCCCGCTGATGGCATTCATTTGTTAATCACGAATGTTTGTACTCCAGTCATGGGTGTTTATATTTATAATATGTATGTATTTAAAATTTATATGTGTAGTACATCAACTATCTGGTATCCGCAACACAAGCACGTTAAGTAGCTTCCTGCGGAACTAGATGGCGCTGTTGTAATAATATCCCAACATATATTTTATTCAGATTTCGAACAAAACTTTAAGTAATTTTCCTATGAATGCCTCCTTGTCAATGGGCATTGTTAAATTAGTGAGTCCAACGTAGGTATGATTTAATATTGACAATATTGCTTATTTTTATTATGAATGTTTTTTACCATGAGTATAGCGCGATAGGACACATAGAACTTGCCAGAAACTAAAACTATTTTTTATTTTAGTTTAAAATCAATTGTAGTATGTACCTAAACAACATTCAAACCCGCGCTAACCACATCGTTGAACCTGATTGTTTCGTTCCACAAACAGACAAGTATCTCGGGACTTTGCTCCTAAATTCGCCAGATATATTAAAATTAACTTCTTGAGGAAGTATTGTAAAATGTAGTTGATGCCGAAAATCCTATATTTGGATGTGATATCTCCTCATTATATTATTAATTAATGTTTTATTTATTCAAAAATATAACTACCTTATAAAAAAAGTCTGTAGCATTGTAAAGTTTTCTTAGATTAATAAAAATGTGCAAATTAAATTTAAGAGCTCTAGTAATAAAAAATCTATTATTATAAAGAGCAAAAACTTGTAACTTGTTATTTTTTTTTATAAAAATAAAGTAACAAAGTAATGGACCAATTTTAAAATTCTTTTACGTCACAAAAGCTGCATTTTCAGCGAGTAACATAGAGTTACGCTAACTATGCGCTAAAACTAGGATCGAACTTGGGCGAAGCAAGGATGATTAGCTAGTCAACTATAAAATGTTACTAGATACTCGTATTTATTTCAAATAAATATTTAAGTCATTATGGACCGGATGATAGCGTACGCAAGACATGATACTTTTATTTCGTACGTTTACTGACCGTTAAAAGGAATTTTCCATTACAATGTCTTGCGAAACGCCTTGGGAAAACCCGTCATTTGCGTTGTATATAAATACGAATTGCTTTAATTCTTATAACTGACCATATTGAAGGCTGATCAAAGGTAAACATTTTTGTCTTTAATGGGACAATGACAAATCGAGCAAATATCTATGTGTAATAATTGGCTAAATTGTACATGGTTCCATGAATGAGAATATTCACATTTACTATGGGAAAGCCTCGAGCCAAAACTTTTCGCTGTTTAATACTTTACTTTTACTTTAGTATTTATTACCGACTCCGTGCTCCCTGCTTTTAAACGTGGTCGAAATTTCTAAAATAAAGGTACCTAGTAAGTAACTCCATATAACATTAGCTATCTGCGAGTGAAAGTCCCGTCAAAATCGGTCCAGCTGTTTTAGAGATTAGCCGGAACAGACACACAGACAAAAAAAATATTATTATAAAATTGATTTTTTGATGTAAGTACGTATTAAATAAATCGATATGCATTTAGTGAAAAGCTGTTTATTTGAAGTTACAAACAGACACTTCAAGTATTTTATTTATATGTCTGATAATAATATACCTATTAGCGGTTATAAAAAAGCACACCACGTCTAAAAATTGGCTTCTCTCCCTCTCTCTCTCTTTCCCTTTTTGGTAATCTTTACATATAGTAAAGTTCTAAGTTTTCTAACCTGTAAATTGAATAATTTTTAAAAAATCTTCTAAGAATAATCATAATTACCTACGCAGAGGTCGAATTTTAAGTTCTTAGATTTTTGGTCTGTGTGCGACCGGAAAACGAGAAAACACTGAACAAATATTTATATTGTGTTTGGGCAACAAGGAAAACTTCTGAAATTTCTTCTTATAAGTTTATTACTTTGCTTTTGTACAATAAATGCCTTGTTAAATATATATATAATTGCTAACGTGCGCGTGCGCCGGCTCCGTCGTGTATCAGTCGTAAGTAGTAAGTCGCGGCGGGCCCGGGTTCCATTCTGTCCCCCGCGCCCCGCGACCTATCCTCTCGCCTAAGCGTTGCACGCGTGAACATATTGGTTATGTGGGCCAACATACACGATACTTTTTACAGTAGAAAATAAGCATCTCATCCCTGAAAAATGTCTACCTAATAACCGTTAAAATGTACGCAAAAACGTAAGTCCCTCGTACAGGTACCAGGGTACCTGGTACATTACCGAATAAAGCAAATTTTAATTTTTAACATGAGTTAAAAAATGGACATTGTAGTATTTAATTTTTATAACCTTTTTATGCAAATCATTTTTATTGCTATTTCATAATCATTTTATAGTGCATTCAAATAAATTAATAAAATTAAACATAACTGTATGTCCTTAATTGCGAATGTCTACTTGTGGTTGCTATAAATTCTACGGCTTTACTATACTAGAGTCTGTCTGTACAGTGTACACTCAATTTTTTTGTCGAATTTCGTCATAATATTCGTTTCATGACTCACTGACATCAGTTTTACCATAAATGTTTGTATGTCTGTTTGTATGTCCCGCTATAACTCAAAAACGGTTGAATCGATCTTTATAAAAATTGATATAGAGTAAGAACATGTGACTGCGCAATTACTTTTTTAATTTGGTGTTTCTGTTATTAATTTTATTACTTTTTCCATTATTTATTATTTTATTAGCATATTATATATGTTTTCAATAAGTTCAATAAATATATTCAAAATAAAAAAGTATGGTTTCCATTTATAATAATAATTATTATTATAAAACACTAATTTTACATAAATTTTAAAACGCCAACGGGTAACAGCTATATTTAATATTTTTGTCTGTGTTATCTTGGATATTATATATGAATTATGAATATAATTAAATAAAATGTGAAAAAACCCTAAATATGTATATTTGTTACTTTTGTGTACACGAAAAGCTGGACGGATTTACTGGAGTTCTTTAAACTTAACTATGAGCTTGTAACATGCAATTACGAATACCACCATCATACAATGTCTATCTTACATTTGTAAGATAGACAATAATAGCCTGGAGTGTGTTTAAGAACTTAGAATTCTAAGCTTTATCAAAGCCTTTAAGATATAAATGCTTAGGTAGGTATTTTATAAAAGACTAGCGACTTACTTTCGCTTCATTTGGATGCTAGGTACTTTTTAAATTATTAAAGCGAAGTCTTATTTCTATTTCTAAAATAAATGTCAGCTACCAGTGGCAGTGCCAGTGAAAGTCCCATCAAAATCGGTCCAGCCGTTCCAAACATTAGCCGGAACTAACTCACAGGCAAAAGTTTTAAAAATGTTTTTCGTTTTTTTTTATATGCACCGTACATTTGTATATGCACCTACATTATGCATTTCATGAAAAATGAAAATGTTATTTTGTCACTAGCTGACCCGGCAAACGTTGTTTTGCCATATAAATATTTTTTTATTACTTAGGGGACAACCCTTATTATTTAGGGGTATGAAAAATAGATGTTGGCCGATTCTCAGCCCTACTCAATATGCTCACAAAATTTCATGAGAATCGGTCAAGCCGTTTCGGAGGAGTACGGGAACGAACATTGTGACACGAGAATTTTATATATAAGAAGATTACAAACAGACACAAATTTTAATAATTCAATTAAATAAATCCTCGTGTGAATAAATTAAATGTTAAACTAAAACTTATAGACAAACTGGTCTATTTTGGATAAACAGGAAAACAGGAAATACTTAAAATCGCGATTACATTTAATGCAATTTAAATACGACTCTTAAGAAGCCGGTAGCCGTGAACTTACTTCCTAGACGCTAATTTTCTTGACGAGTCCATCTTGTTAACGTTTATTTACGACCAATACGTAATCATTTAAATATAAGAACAATATGGTAATTTTTTCATTTGGTAATAATGTCAATAATTACCCATAGGTTAAACTTCAATTATTATTATGAATATTTAAAGTAGATAGACAGATGTTCCCAATAAAGTAGAAAATACCAATAGTAATTAATTATTATTATTATCAATAGATTAAAATTATTTTTAATTAGAAAAAAAGGACATTGAAATATCACCTACATTACGATTAATTAGCTCAAAGCTTTTAATCTTGTGATATTTATTTTAGGTAATATGTACGCAGTGCAGTGTTAGGCCAGTAGTAGTAGCTTGGGAAACCGAGTGAAGCAAGTTTAAATCCGGGTGTCGCACCTCTGATATTATAATGTGCTAATCACTTCTTCAATAAGATTGCCTTACGGCGAAGAAAAACGTCGTAAGGAAACATGCATGTGTGATAGAGATAGAACCTAGCAAGCAAAGAAATTTAAAGTTCGCCATCATTCATTTGGCCAATTTTTTCACTAACCTGTTATCAATTCCAAGTTAGAATATTAAAATTATTTTAGTTTCTTGATCACAAACCTTTAACTTTTAAGTTATTAATGAATAATTATACTAATTTGAAGTTTCGTATTGTGTATTCACTATTCTGTGATAATTATGTATTCATAGCATGTACTTAGTAGCTGTAGCTACTAGTTAGATTTTACTGTTCTCACAATGTTCTAATTCAAAGTTAAAATTGATATAAATTAAGTTAAATGATAAAATGTTATGTATTATTTTATAATACATAATTTAATCACCTTTTAAATTTTAGCATAGCATATTATTATGTGATGTACGGTCGCACACTGGGAGGTCCTGGGTTCGAGTCCCAGGTCGGGCCTGTTTAGTTATTGAGTGTTTCTGTTTCATAAGCCTTAGTAACAGCCCGGAGTTGGGAAGTTGGCGGTGTTTCACCCCCGTGCCTCGGAGAGCACGTAAAGCCTCCTTCCTGTCTGAGTCAGTCCTGCGCCTTAACTCTCACTGGTCGTGTCGAGCAGTCGTCCCACTGGAATATGAGAGTGATAAGGAACAGTGAGTGGCAGAGTGCACTTGTGTTTGCGCGTACACTCGTGCGCTATAATATGTCCCGCGCAGATGTACGCACAGCTATGATTTTTTTTATGTAATTACTAATTATTAATTAAGTATTACCGAGTATTAACTATTATGACGTGAACTGTGGAATTACCTATTACCGTTATATTCTTACTATAAATACAATTATTATTCTAGAGTTATTAGAGATACCTAAGCTATCAGAATTTAGATGTGTAATTTTATGCCTTTATTACATTTTTTAAAAATATTCATATTAATTAGTGATGCTTTACGGCGTAAAGTAAAACTACATTATAAGATTTGAATGTCTAGCTTAAGTTTTAGCGACATCTATTGCCAACGTTATAAAATAATTCTTCGGTTTCGCGCCATCTACTCTCTGTTGTCCTTACTTTTTTTAAATGTGCCTTAGGTTACGTATAGATGGCGTTGATGTATAAAACCAACAAGGACACCAATACACGTAATATAGTTAATTATTCTTTTCTTCGATTTTATACTTTAAAACTTATTTTTTATTTCAATAAAATTTCCCAAAAAAATGTTATGTACAAATTCAATATATTTAAATCAGATAATAGATAAGTGTCACTTTCCACTCAATCAATAAAACTAAATATGTTTTGAATCCTTTTATTGTGAAATAGGTACTTAAAAGTAATGTAATTTAATAATTTTTGTAATGTTTCAATCTGTACAAATAGGCACAGCCCTTATTGTTGCCAAGGGCCATATAACCACTGTTTGGTGAAAAGCTTACAGTTTCTACTTGATACAAGTTTTGCTGCGGAAAGTTACTGAACACATGGTATGATGGTATATGAACAAGTTTCACTGCATTAGGATAGAATCCAGAAGAAAGTGATAATATTTCTGAACTTGAATTAAAGCTTAGATTAGTAATTTTAGTTGTTAAATTTGATATTGTTTTTAATGGTAAAGGTTCTGTAGTAGTTAAATTCTGTGTTTCATATATATTGACAATACCCTCTCCACTGCCCATAGCTAAAAGCTGTCCACATTTGCTTGTAGAAATACATGATGCAGTCACACAGCCATTATCATAGAATTTCTTAACTGCTCTGTACATTGAAAGGTCCCATATAGTAATTTCACCTTGAGCACCATAACAATACAATTGTGCACAATCATGACTAAATGTAACAGATACAACATTTGAATTATGTTTCAGTGATCTTAAAAGTTCTTTTGATTTTGCACAAATTATAAAAACTTCATCTAAACCATCACTGGCAGCTAAAAAATTGCCATCAAATGACAGTTTAAAGATTATAGGTCTTTTGACAACTTTTGGTAGTTGAATTAATTTAGGTTCAGCTCTACTTAGGTTATAAACACAGTAACTGTGATTAAATTTTGAAGCAATATATGCTTCAGATCCATCAGGGTTGAATTGAGCAGTTGACACTTTCCATTTCTTTAACTTAAAGCTATGAAGTTTGTCGTTAACATCACCACCAATAGAAAACAGTGAAACTATGCCCGATTGACCAGCTACAAGAGCTACACTCATTTTAGGATGAAATATTACAGAACTAATAGTAGGCCCTTCATTTCCAGTCTCAGCATTCACTTTGGGAAATGTTTTAATTTCTAAAATATTCTTTTTGAGGCCTGACGATTTCGCTTTTTGCAAATGGCCTACTGTTCTTAATATTTTATCATCATCGTCTGGTTTACTCGATACTTTAGCCCATCCGGGTGTTCCGATCAATGTTTCATATTTTTGTTTAAGTTTATGTACATACAGTTCTTTGCTCCTTACATCTGGAATAATTTCTGAGGTATATTTATCGTCATCTTCATCAATCCAAGCTGGCTTTAAATCTAGATCTGATTCTTTTTTTAATGAAGACGATATATTTTCGGTGAATTTTTTGGATTTATTAAATAACAACGACGATAACCTGTAACAAATATTCTTTTCTATATTGAAATTGTATAATAATATGAGACAGCATGCATATTCAAATTATTGAAATATTTATAATCCATGTTTCGAAGAAACAATATTGAGTTTTAAGCATTACCTCTCTTCTTCCTCATCCAGGTTTGAAATTTTTCGCTTCATATTTGTAGTAAATAAAGGTGTTTAAGTGTATTCAAAATTTTAACATTAATATTTATGTTTCAGTGTTAATACAGTCACAATACTTTATAACCTCAAAATTTTAAATTATCGTGTTCATGTTAAACTATTTACTATTTTTCGAAATTGACATTGCATTTGTCAAACTGACCTCTATAATACAAAGAGTATACCGACACAATTTTAGCACCCCATCGAAGGATTTTTGAAATCAATATGGCCTGAATCGATAGGTCTACGTTCGGTCAGGATAGGTCCACTATCATTTTTGTTAGGTCGCCTGTGATTTTTTAATAAATATTTTTTTAAATTTAACTATTATTTTAAAAAATTTTAGCACCCCATTGAAACTGAAACTGATTAATCTTTATATTTCTACATTCTTTATCGTTAGGACAGTTTTGGTCTCTATACGTTATGCTTTTATATTATCCATTTAGTTTTTTTATTAACAATTATAAATAATTGACATTGACAATGTCATAAGTCATTTGACATCTCATTTATGTTACCTTTTGAGCATTAGCTTCTTGTATTTTGGCTATACATTTTTATGTCATATTTAATATGTATTGTATAGTCTATATACAGTTATTTAATATTATTATTATTTTTGATTTGTTTTTAATTTATTGTTGTTAAACGAATATAAACAAAGTAGAAAGTATGAAGGCATAAAAAATAATGATACACATAAATAAAGAAAACACAAAAATCAACAACAATAAATTAAAAACAAATCAAAAATAATAATAATATTAAATAACTATATATAGACTTTACAATACATATTAAATATGACATAAAAATGTATAGCCAAAATACAAGAAGCTAATGCTCAAAAGGTAACATAAATGAGATGTCAAATGACTTATGACATTGTCAATGTCAATTATTTATAATTGTTAATAAAAAAACTAAATGGATAATATAAAAGCAAAACGTATAGAGACCAAAACTGTCCTAACGATAAAGAATGTAGAAATATAAAGATTAATCAGTTTCAGTTTCAATGGGGTGCTAAAATTTTTTAAAATAATAGTTAAATTTAAAAAAATATTTATTAAAAAATCACAGGCGACCTAACAAAAATGATAGTGGACCTATCCTGACCGAACGTAGACCTATCGATTCAGGCCATATTGATTTCAAAAATCCTTCGATGGGGTGCTAAAATTGTGTCGGTAAAGAGTATAGATAATATACTGCTATAATACCACTGGACTGGCTGTTCCAAGCGTTTGACAGCAATTTTTTTGTGTCCATTTGAAGCGCCACTAGCGAGAGTCTCGAGAACTAATTTTGACGTATATTGCAAATTACAGCGAGAAGAGTTTGTTTACTGTAAAGTAATTTTGCATTTTCGTTGTTAATATAACATAAGTAGTAATTATGATGATACGGTTATTGATTAATAAAAATAAAAAAAAATCTTTATATCGACATCATTAGTTTTAGTACCACGAACTCTCGCTACGTCCGACAGCGGCGGACAGCGCCAAAATGGCGAATATTAAGCAGCCACAAAAGCACGTTCACAACAATTGTATTACCTATAGAGGTCAGTGCATCCATGATCCAATATTTAGTGATTTAATAAACAAATGCTACCACTTATGAATAGTAAACTCAGGAGTATTTCAATTATCTTGAACATTCTACAAGGAAACTACAAAAAAAAATAATTAAATATATTTTTGATCATTTTTATGAAAGATGCTACAAACTAATTCTTATTAAAAAAGGGAAATAGGTAGGAGTTAAAAAATATTATATCAAATAATAAAGTGATAAATATCGCCGTACTAATAAAATTATTAAATTGGGTAATTGTTTCATATTAAAATTCTTTTACATTAAAAGATAATTTGTTTTTTTATTCATTTTTTACTTAAAACAACCAGTGCCGTAACCAAAATTGCGACGCTTGTAGCCTATGCTTAAATAAGTCGATAAAGCAGTGCATTATGCATTTTAGTTCGCATTGTTGCCGTCAGACAACGCGATACACTTTTTTGTTTTTTATCTCTTTTACTCTTCTGGGTAGTTTCACTACAGCCAGTACTTAAACTTGAAACAGTAAATTTAACCAATCACATACACGACAGCAACAATATTTAGAGAATTTTATTGGTCGTTTTATTTGTACGAGGTAGCCATAACTTTATTATAACCCAACTGATCGTAAAGCTTATAGAGGAACACTCTAAAGAAATAGTTTTAACTACCTTTATCTGTTAGTCGTATATCATAGTCAGGGTGATTTCATTCGTTGTTCTTCATAGTGTTTCACTTTGATGGCATCGCATTGCGAATGCGAGATATTTTTTTGTGTTTGTAGTGTTCATGATAAACAATAATTTAGGCTATAGTCGTAAAATCTTTAGACAAAAGGAATATCACAAACTTTCACCCACTTGTCTCACTTTGAAGATGAGGAAGATATTTTTCATTCTGTGACCTTTTTACATTCTGAAGTGTCAATATGGATTCTATACTAAGATATTAAAAACAGTAGTGCAAAGTGATTTTTAAACATTTTACGACCTGTTCTACTATACAATGGGGCCGAAAAAGGCTCCCCCATAAAACTATTAGGCCCTATTTGTTGTGCCCGCCATAAAACAATTAACTGAAAAGGATTGATGACATCGATACATAAAAAGCGAACCGAGGATGGTGCAAGGGTTCTGTACAGCGAGAGCATCGAGCGATGATCGAGCGGAAAGCGATGCGAGGTGGGATCGCGTTTCGTCTGCTAGATCGGCAGAGCCTGCAGCGTTCAGGTGAGCAGGCTTATGTGGCGTGTAATGTGTGTACGAGATGTCGAAGCCGGCGAGTGTCGCCGCGCCGCGAGCGGGCGTGGCCGGCGCGCCGCGCGTGCTGGTGTACGTGGCGGAGGCACGCCAGCTAGAGCCGGCCACCGCGGGCCCCGACCCGCCGCACTCCCATCAGCTTGACACCCTGTACGACAGCGTGCAACTGAACAACCAACTCTACAGGCAGATCGAGAACGAGCGGAGCACCCCTACTGTTTACTACAAGCCTTTCGACTCAGATACCGACAATCGAGAGGAATACTTCCAACAGCCCTTTACAAAAGACGGCTCGAGGAGTGAAGACAACAAAAACGATAGGCAAGTAGTAAAGAGGGACTCTGAGAACCCTGAGTGGAATAACATAGATTCCTATGTTAGGTTACCGTTGCAGTCAGAGTTGGGGTATCAAGCGAGATGCCCTCCAGATAACATGCCCATGTTACCAGTGCACAATCAGAGCCAGTTTGATAGTGCAGTGCAAAGTGATGATGGAACCAATGATTCGGTTTCGGTGGGGAAGTTTGTGAACTACCAATTGTTAGAACAGAGTGTATCTCATCAGTCAATTGTGAATCAAAGTATAAATATACTTAATCAGCAGATTGGTGTGAGTAGGTCTATAGTTAGTGAGGGTGAAGCGCCTCAGCTTGTTCGGACAGCTGATGGCGTCGTGTTGGCAGTCCTGCCATCCTCAGTTTTGCCGCAGGAGACTTCAGACTTAAGAGTGCAAAGTGAATTTCCACAAACTGTAACTGTGCCACTCGGCTGGAGAAGAATAATTAACGGGTCCTCTGTACTCTATATTAGGTATGTATAATATTATTTTCTATTTATTTATACAAAACATATAAGTATTTTTTTATCTGTAAATGTTAAAAAAATTATATTTGTTCGATTATTATTTTATGGAATCTGAAATGGCTTATAAGAAAACTATTTAAAACTAAATAAAAAGTATAATCAGGGATTTTTAATATCAATTACATAGTATATGAAATAATGATATTAAAAAAAATAAACCAAGAACAAATGTTTCACGCTAATTGACTTATATTAGGATATTAATTTTTAATAATAGACTTTGAGTACTAAATATTGAAGAATCTGTAAGAAAAAAAAATTTTTTACATGTTACATGTTTTTTACATGATATATCTTATCTTGATAATATCTATTATAATATTTTATATTAAAATATAATCACTAACTAAATACACTATACATCCCTAATAGTCTTATAGCTTTTGTTTTTCAATTGAAAATATTAAAAAAAAATGAATAACAAATAAATTCATTTAGGATAAAAAAACAGTTCACAATAATGATTGAAATTTATTTCATTTAAAAACTAACACTAATAATTTTTATCTACGGAGTTAAAATGATTTTTAACTCTGACGGCTGTTAATAGTAGCAAAACAGTGTGTTGATTCTATATAAGTACTTGTTTGAAAATACCACTTCAATATTGGCTTATTTAATTTGTTACAAAGGTTGTTTTAAGATTTCTTTTTTTTTTAATAATTACATATTTTGTGTGTATAGCATGAATATTCTATACTCTAGTTTACAAATACTAGGCAATACTAGTTATTCAATCACGCCCCGTTCGTAATCGTCCCTTGGTATGTTTCAAGGGTTAGAATAAATTTCTGGTCTGGTTTCTGGGTCTCTGTAGATACAAGTGTTCTATATGTTGACCCTGATAACCAGAATATCAAACTTCATCGAAATCTGTCAAGTGGTTTTTGTCGTGATGCGTTCCCAGACAGACGAATATTGTAAAAAGTATGGATTCTGCCTCAAAATATAATCATAATAATGACTATTTGAATAAGGTCTTCCAAAAAATATTACATACAGAACCGTCAATTGACTCAGTTATATAATTTTACTAGCAATTTCCACGGCTCCACCAGCGTCTGAGGGATGAAAATTTAGGGTTATAATTATTTTTGTTGCCAAATCATAAAAAAAAATATTTGGTCTAAAAATAAACAAAATATCTGGAGAGAACCACCCTTGTCACCTAGGGGAATAAAAAATAGCCTACGACCTATTCTCAGACCTACCAAATATACACAAAAAAATCATAAAAATCGGTCAAGCCGTTTCGGAGGAGTTCGAACAAACACTGTGACACGGGATTTTTATATATTAGAAGATTAAATGTAACAGAGAAAACTTTAGCAAGTGCTGTTTTGGATAATATAAGAGGCAACAAATTGAAACTGATAAATTAAGTATGTGTGATGTACATATGTTTAAACTTTTATCTGATTGTATCAACGTGATTTTCACATAAACAGAAATCTCAATTCAAATTTATTCAATGTTTTACATAACCCCTTATTCTTTTGATTTATCACTCGCATAGTAGATGATGGCGTGTTTAAAAATTTAATTCTCAACTTTTAAACGCACTACCAACTCGCCTCTATACAGTAGTTTACTAAATAAAACTCGAAAATTGTATTAATTACTCGTAAAAACGTAATCTTTGCTCATATCAAAAGCCAGGGCTCTTCTAACACAAATAACTGAAATATCTGCATAATTAATTATTCATTGTCGATTTTATTATATCTTATCTAATGGTATTTTATTTTATATTAGTTTCGTCCATAAAACGTGTATGACTCATTTGGAGAACCACAAGTCCAATCGATCTGTACATTTGATAAAAATGCTAATTACCTAAAACACAAGTATTTAGAAACTATTCAAAGACTAATAAATTTAATTGATGATATTGAGATTATAAATCGATAATGAAGTACCAGGACTGTATAGAGAGGAAAGAGTTGAGCGTGCGTTTACGTTAAATCAATCCGGCACAAGTGGACAAACCAGTCGGGCAGCTGTGCTCGCGCAGGCACTGGTGTAAGTGACGAGAGGTAATGCTCTAATCGTACATAATATTGATTATATAAAGTTAATTTTTATCGCTTTATAATTTTTACGATCGCATTTATAATCGAGTAATAATGATCTAAAAATAGACGATTTAGGTCAATTGCGTGTTAATATATGGACGTCTAGAATATTATCATGTATATTTTAATTTTTATCATCCTTTACTCCTTATTTGAAAAAAATGTAAGCAATATTGAATAAAGCAATTTGACGAAACTTTTTTAAAAGACATAAATAATCATTTTTTTTTATATCGTTCTCTCTTATAAATTGCGAGTGATTATCACCAAGTTCAGTTTTTTGCTCAAGATGTACGGTCTTTTGCTATGTTGGCGACTTTATTTGCCGATTCGATTTTATAACTTTGTTTCATCATATACGAGTAGAAACTGCATTCCCACAAACACTTAACCGACAATTTCCCAGCAACAGGAACTCTCTAATTTGAACAGATTATCCTCCCACCATTTTCGCGTAGGTTTATTTTGTCGAGTTGTTTGGGAAATCAAATCGTTGCTTGATTGCTTCCATCTTCATTGCTTAAATGATAGTATGTGTGGATCGCATTTAGTAGTAGACACTGTTAGTCGTATTATCGTTTTATTTAAATTAGTGGCGACGTTGCGCATGGGGCGCTGTTAGACTGACTCCATTGTAGGTCGCCGTGCTCATTACACAGCTCTTATCTGTCATTGGCAGTATAATGCTTTGCTGAACAATACTGTTACTTACTACGCATCTTGGGCGAGATTTAATGGCTCGTAAGTAAATATAAACGCGTACTAAAGGATTATGTTTGGTTTTCAGACTTTTTTTGCGAGAAAATAGCAAGTAGGATATTAAAAGATTTATTTATGCTACAAAATGTGTAAACGTTATCTTTTGTTGGTCTGTAAATCTGATAGATCATATGTTCGGGCCAACAGCTGTTTGACGGTCAGTCGTGCTGTTAAATTATCTTTTCACTTCGCAACTCCCATTGCACAATTGATTTATGGTCTGAGAATAATAAACAAAGGTCGCTTCTTTTAAATGTAGGATTTATTAAGCCCTATGGAATGTTTGCCTCCTTTGTGACGACACAATCGGGATGGTCGGCATTCTTCAATAACCACACGGGATATCGATTGTTTCGACGTATTCGATGGGCGTCACTCGAGGCTCTGATCCGATTTTACAATTCGTTCCGACTTTCTTTACAAACGTCACAATGGTTTGCATTCGTAATTTCATCGCGTTTGTCGCTACTCGCCACCCGCCGTGTGAACATTTTCAAATTTCATTGTTTTTGCACGTCGTAGGCAATGGTTGATCCTTTCTGCTTGAGTATATTTTTGTGCTTGTAATTTCCTATGGTCTATAATTTTTTAATTTTAACCTATACACATAATTAAATTGAAACTTAAACATTATTATCCATACAGAGGCCGATTCTATATTTTCAAAATTTTTGTCTGTCTGTCTGTCCGTCTGTCGATCTATCTGTCCGACCGTATAATGATAAAACCACTGGATAGATTTTGATAAAATCCGGTATTATGATAGCTGGTTATGCGGGTAATATATGGGATACTTTATACTGCGGAAAAATTTCTCATTTCTGGGAAATCTGGACTAATTGTTCAAACGTAGGGTTGAATCCGAGCTGAGTGAGGTGAATATTTAGTGTTATTATGAATATATGCCTTTGAATAGTTTTATAAACTTAAATAAAATTAGATATTTTGAATGCTTAGCATAGATTTTGATTCATACTAGACACTAGTACTTGTATGGTGAATAGGTATTCTCAACGAAAAGTAGGTAACTAGACCAAGATAAATTGAAACGTAATAAATAATGCTTGAAGAAGTCTCCGAAAGTAATCTTACCTTTTTCATCTATTGTAAGTACTTCTTGAAGAAATATGAGCTTTACCTGAGGTCGTTAGAAGTCAGTAAAACTTTACAATGTTCCTAATTTGCGATTTACGGTCCCAGCTCCTGATGAATGGCTATTGTGTAATACAATATCATGAAAATAAAACAAAGCCCAATAAACTTTAGCATACTTTGTGTTGAATATTTTGTTCCTTTTAGGATGGGATCATTTATTACTTATGATGGTATGCTTGAGTAATTGCTTGAAAAAAAAATTATTTATATAGTTTAAAGTAACTTAACAATTAGAGTGTAAGTGATCTTTAAGTATTAATTAATGATCGATTTGCCTAAAAACTCGATTTAACGTTATTCATCTCGTGAAAGCACTATCAAAGATAATAATCGTTGATGTTAATTGATTAAATTAATTTTAATTTGAAACACTTAGCTACTGTCAATGGTTGCTGGTCTCTTAGATATCTAATAGCCTCATCTCAGGCTATATACTTACTTATACTTGGTATATAGGTTGATAGCCACCGAGAGATCTTCAAGGTTAGGTTATTAATGATTATTGACAATTTACATGAACCATAATTATGCATAAAGTCACGGAAGGATTTGGAATTTGGTCAACTGTTTAGATAATTGTTATCTGTCATTATTTTGTTTGCGCAATTAAATATTATCATTTAATTCATTCAAGCATTTCAGCGATCTTTACTTAATATGGTGCTAGAACACATATATGTATTTTCTTTTGTGACCTTAACATAATCCCTAGACGGCAGATCCGTGTCTTGTCTAAGTATGTTTGTAACTCCTTTGTACCGAATTTAGTAAACTGGTGACTATGGCTTCTTCTTGACATTAGTTTTTATGCATACCACCGACAGCAAATATACAGATGGTTATGACTTATGAGACTCGCTGGCCAGAAACGCCAGTACGAGTGTACTAAAATTCTACGGGATCTTCTTCGTCTTGCTTATGCTTTACTTACTATGCAACTAGCCTCAACCCCTCGATGAACTGGCCTGCAGAAGCCACTCTTTTATCAAAAAAGTACCTGGCGCAAAACACATTGAACGCCATCCACCTATGTGACATACTTCTTAGAGTCTCTTATTCTTATATACAATCAAATATAAGTGATAGTTCAACATTTTGTACATCGATACCCTTAATAATTTCTATTGCACCTATATTAGTTTTGAATGTTTCCCTGAAAAATAAATGAGACCAATGCTTATATTGTAGTTGCAAAAGTTTTGCTAAACGAAAAATCATTATTTAGTACCTAAATTATTCAATAATTAGAAGAAAACGCATTGTTGAATCACTAATAATCTTAATAACATGCATTAAGATACTCTTATACCATATAAATGAAGCTGTAGTAATACTATTTGCTCCTAGCGACTAGTTTCAGCTTCACGTGATTTTACTGTAGAAAAGTAGCGTTTCATCGAATCGATCTAATCCCTATTTGTTGTTCTTATAAAAACGGTTCTCCCGTTCAGACGATTAGCACGCAGAAATAGATTAACAGACTTTTTTTTCTATACGATGATTAAATATATAAGTAGTAATAATATATATAAGTAGGTACTAGGCTATTATATTATGTACAACGAGCAAACCCGGCCCGCTTCGCTTGGCGTAAATTGAGTTAAACGGACGATTTTCTAATAAAATAAATGTAGCCTAAGTTATCTCCTTATAACATTATCTGCGAGTGAAAATCCCATCAAAATCGGCACAGTCGTTTCAAAGATTAGCCGGAAGAAACAGACAACAACCAACCAACTTGTTTGTAACAATAATTTTAAAAATTGATTTTTTGTTGTATGTACCGTATATAGTATATACCTTCATATACATTTAGTGAAAAGCTGTTAATTTGAAATTAAAAAAAAAACATTTCAATTTTATTTAGGTATACCTATATGTAGGTTTTTTATAATGGTACCGACTTCGTAAAGTTCAAATTTAGGCGCCGACAGTGATTCAGAACTATCTCTGAGCAAGTTCTCAATAAATAAAAGCCTTAATAATTTGTATTTATTATAAAAAACGCTCAAGGTTAACAACGCAATTGTAAGCGGATATTAATATACAGAGTACTTTCAAGGTCTTATACATTAGGTACCTACCTAGTTATAGTTTTAAAATTTTGATGTTTGTAAATGAAATCATTATCTTATTTATTCTTAACAAAAATTACCTCAATTATGAATAGTTTTTAATAATTTTATTATTATAAGTCTTGGTTTTCTGTTATTTTATATTTACTTTTGTTACAGTAAAATAGTCCAAAAATTTTGTCACTTGTCAGATTTTCCTGTTGCTCTCGCATGGTAGGTACAGCATTTTAAATAAGCCTTTATAAAAACCATCTAGCATATAGATAATCTAGGACGAAGCAAACATTCAATCACAACATTTCGCAAATTTTATAAGTGTTATCACAGCTTTAAATTGTCTGACACAAATCTTACAGCTGAAATCATCTGCCTCCATCTTGTCGTAAAAGAGTTTATAGTGTAATTACGATTACAATAATTTACAGCCTCGTTTAGGATCTCGCGGTTCATCTAAAACAACAGATTAGACGAGATCATACGCGCATTGACCCATGTAGATGTTCAGACACGGAAATAATACAAGTTACGTAAGCGAGTCGAACATTTTTTATTGCCCCATTTAATGAGGCACCCACGCTGGGTGGAGACTGGGACTTGACTTTAACAAATAAACGATACAAGTATTACGTTCCGGCTATTCTTCGCTTGGTTAATTGGAAATATGACGAGTTTTAACACTACGATAATTTTATTGCTCGTTAAACCTCGCAGCATATAATTGATTACGTATTATTATTTCCATACAGCAGCTCTGTATGGTATTTAGATAGATTTGAGAGAGCGTTATATGAGCTGGGCTGTTTATTGAGTTATCAAAAGTTCATTTATTTATTTAAAAAACATAAACATACTTCTCTTTTTTCATTTATTAAATTTAAATAAATAGTATGTATATAATGTAATTAAACAGAACATGAGTGATTTAAAAATGAATAAAAACTAAATATTTTAGTGTAATTTCTTTTTAAATACAGAAGAAGAAGAAGGAAGTTTAAGGAATGTTAAAGTTTATTATAGCTTATAAAGGAGTAATGTATTAAAATTCAGTCATTAAATCTTTAAATCAGTATCTAAATTCTAATCCTATTAAATGATAAAACAATCGAAGGTATTAGAAGACAATAATTCAAAGCATCAAACAAAATAATTTTATTATAAAGAACATAATATGTATATGCAATGGTACCAATAAATATGTTAAGTCATTCTCATTTAATATTCAGTTAGAGTATGTATCATTCGATCCAATCTAATACTAATGGTTGTTATTACATTACAATACAAATAATCTATGAACAAGTCTGTATGCATGGTTTAAATGAAAGTATGAATTTAAAAAGATGAAAGCATTTTCCTTAAATAAATATCTCAAAAGTAATGTAAAAATGTAAAGTAAAATTGGCAGCTATCTAAGATTGATTGATTTTTAAAGTCTTAGGCAAATTTATAACATACTAGCGAATTGCTCTAGCTTTGCTCGGTTGCGCCTCTAGATGCGCTTTATTTTTTTGAGCAGAATCCTAATTCTTATGCCAGTGAAAGACCCGTCAAAATCGGTCTAACAATTTCGGAGATTAGCCGAGACAAACAGTCAGTCAGAAACAAATGTTAAAAAATCGTAATAATGATGATCAGACCACACCACAAAGAAGATAAAGTAGGTACATATTATGTAATGTGTACCTAATCTTATATGCTTTTGTGATAAAAGTTTTAGGATACATTTTTAAATTGGTAGGTACTTTAGTAGAATGTTAGTCTGAATCTCATATATTATGATGTATTTAATATTCATATCTACAGTTATTGGCGACGCCCGTATAATAGAATTTACTGCTGAACTGTGTGTCTTGTTTCATTTTTATTAATATTGTTTTAATGGTGACTATAAAATTGAATTACAATATGAAAAAGTCGCTTTAGTTGCCAAACAAGTTCCACGACATTTGTTACAGACTTAAACTTTAATCTTTATTGGTTTATGTTTTGTTTTCGTCTTAAAATCATATTTCGATACTTTATTACGCCTCATTTACATTATTTATTTTGTTGAAAGTTTATTTTGATAACGCGAAATGGTTTGAATCACTTAGGTATATTAGTCCTGAACTCATTATATTCGTAATTTACTCGTACAATTTGTGCGTGAAAATGAAATGTATAGTTGTACAAGAGATAAGAAATATTGCATGGTTATTAATCTTCCTATTGGATACGTCAAGCTTTGTATAGCACAAAGGCTTACTTATTCAAAGGAATTTAATAATAGCCTAGCTCTTTATAAGCCGTATGTGTTTTGTAGTTGTCGTTCATCAAACGTTTTATTTTTAGATCATGAAAACTAGCTTTGCGTAGTAAAGTAAAGTTAGTATCACAAATAACAACAAAATTTGCATTAAAAACTATCGTATAAACGACATATGTTTTTTTTATCAATGTTTGTGAAACGAATTGACATGTGAATATTACCTGATTGATGAACGATAATGTCACTGTGATAAAATCTAAATTAACTCAAAAACTGAACAAAAGATATTAAGTCAGACATCTAAGAGTTTAATACTCTATAGATCTGTTTGAAATGTTCTGCGTGTGGAGTCCTCATTAATCTTGTAACTCATAACAAAAGCTGATAAATAAACAGTCGATGTGATGTCAAGCTACAATGTGAGTGCCGGATGCGTACTCACATGGGCTACAGACTTACAGAATAAAACGAAACGTGTACTCTGAAATCGTTCCCACAGACGTTGCTAAGAGGAATGAGTCAAGGCTATTAAGCGAATCTAACAAAAAGTGCTTACATTTTACAAAACGAAAATTAAATATGTCCAAGGGTTGCGTCTTGCGGCGCCGGACTTCAGCAGGTGCTCGAAGAAGCAAAACCCGCTGTACAACATTTTGTGTGTTCTAGATATAGGTTTCGCATAATTAACTTATTTTAATTTCTGCGCTAAGTTGTTTACACATGTCGCCGCTCTGGCCTTGAATTTAATTACTCGACTCCATTACGGGTATTGTGCATTATTATAAAAGACAACTGTTTTTGATGGTAAAAAGTATCTTACTCACAAAATTGTTATTGAATCGAATCTATTAATAAGAATATTTTCTAAGAATATTTAGTAAGACATTATCTTATATATACAGAGGCGGAATCTCTATTTTTAAGAAATTTTGTCTGTCTGATCACGGGATGAACTCATCACGGGAAAACCAAGGGATAGATTATAATGAAATTTGGTATGAATAAAACTCTTTTTCCGAGCCAATATATAGGATATTTTTTACTGTGGCAAATTATTTTATTTTTAAGAAATCTATATTTAGATACAGCATACTACTAACCGTTAAAACATACTCACTTACTCAGTTACGAACCTGAACGAAGAGAGGGTGAGTTGCTGGTATATTATATAATATTTTAATGTAAAACACGTCATTATTTCTTAAATAGGTATTTAAAATTACATACTGCAATCTTGATAGGTACCCTGTAATTAAATGTAAGTGAATTTTTAATGATTGCTGTAAGTGTTTTGCAGTAAAAGATTTTGTAGCAGATTAAAATAAGTAGAGTTGAGTAAAATAAATAAAATCTCGTTTCTGTATTTTGTATAGCTCTATCGTAGGGTATAATTAGCAAATCGGTGAATGCAGGTAGCTTGCTCGTGTGCCTCTTGCAGGCCATTCACCCTTTTCTACGATAACTGACGTGTTTATTAGGTACGTATTAACCGTGTTGGTGCGGTTATTACCAGCAATTTGATATTTCACGTAATTGAGTGTCGGAACGGCGAAAAAATAATTTCCAAACGTACCTAAGTATCATTTGAAATAATGATAGAACTGTGAGATTCATGATCTTTTTATATATACTTCATTATACACCTAATATAAATTTAGTCAATATTTATATGGCGCACAGTAAATGTCGTTTGTTTCTTGTGTTTACGTAGGTATAGAATTTGCAATTAAATTCTCAATGTAAAAATACGTTTGTATTTTAGGTACTTAAAGTTGCTAGTTAAAAAGAAATTTATTATTTATTTATCCATTACTCACCAATACCCACAAAAGTAGTAGGGTAAGGTCGCGTGAAGTAACTCGATAATCGGTAAATACAGCAAATGATATAGGATTATATTCCCCTTCATATTGAATACCTTATTTGTGGTGTCACATCAATTGTTTATTGACGACGTGAACTTATACGCAGACAGACCTGTATGGGACACCATTCAATGTTGACACATAGTCGTGTGAAATGCTGTTTCTATTGTCCCCTCTACAAACTTGGCATGTTTTGGTGATAGTTCCATTAGTTGCTTACATGTTAGCTCACTCTTTCTAACTTATACGCCTGTGAAGCTTGAACTAATATCCGGTTTCCGTATTTGAATTCTTCGTTGTGAAATAATGAATAATTTGTTGTTACTTAGATCTAAATACTTGGACGATTGTAAACACTAGTTAATTTTAAATCGTTAGTATCGTTATTAGGTATTTGTATTTTTTATTTATAATGCATTTTTATTTATTTTTTAAAAGTCGTAAAAACGTGGTTATACTAGAAGCCACAAAGAATAAATCTCTCTCTCTCTCTCCATATCATCGAATAAAAATCGGCTGAATATTATCGAACTAATGTGTTATTAACTGAAGTCCACGTAAGAGCAAAGTTTAAATTAGAATTACATTTACATCTACTTCTAAGATTTGTTTACAAGTAAAGATAATAAAAACGTCTTTTTTAAAAAGCAGTACAAACGAGATATATGTGCCATGTAAAGTAAGATAAACAAACGTAAGTACGCTGATGGAATCGAGTAACGTCGACAATTAGTGGTGTAACGTAATGAGGCTAAACCTGTACAGTGTGCACACAGATTGCTTAACATAAGCTTATTTGAAAAAGTGTTAACCGGCACGTTTAGGTGTTTAATTTGTCCTACTGAATATGAATTAGTTATAATGCCTTTAGCGTTATCAGACTACTAGTATTTACCAATAGGAATCTAGTTGCCTTTCAAAACAGTTAGAGAGAAAAGATTTTGAAGCCTCTTAACACAATAACCAATTTGTGTCATTTTAATAAACCGCTTCGGCTGATATCTCTACAATGTTTTAATAAAAGTTGAGAAAAAATCCAGATAACGCTGCAGCATCAGGCGAAGTTAAACATTGCAATGGCATTGAAGTAATAGGATACGAAGTTTCGATTCGATCAATTGCATCTGTGAAGTGGTGAAAACGGGTGTACGGATTTTCTTGAGAAGAATCTTTCTTTTACGTAAGAAGTTAAGAACACTCGATCATCTCGCCTTTCAAAGAAAGAAAGGTAAATTAAATTCGGTTTTTATCCGTTTCTGTGATACGATGCCACAGACAAACACTTTAAACTTGTAGTTATAAGTATAACTCCCCTCTTTATGCATCAGGGGTTAAAAATAAAACAACGAAACAAAGTGTCATGTAGAGCGTAAGGCACAGATACATGAACTGTAAATAATACTACTGTTCTGTCGATACACGAGTCTGATTCGATGTTATTGGTTTTGTTATTTCGAATTGGTATTTATTTTGTTAAAATCAATACAATATGTGCCTCTTTTATTGATTTTTCATTAACTTCGAACACTACGTACGTGTTTGATGTATTAATAATTACTTTAACATTTGGTTGTACCTACAACTTTTAAATATATGAATACATAATATAATAAAATTCCATCTGAGTCTGTACATTAAATATTTTTTGGAAAATCTTATTGAAATAGGTATTATTATCGATACAAATACAAAATTTATAGTTTTAGAATGTGTTCTGTCTATCTGTTTGTCTTTGACCGCCTCATAAGAAAACTACACGACAGATTTTGATGAAATTTGGTATCATAATAATTGGTTATCCGGGTCAACATATAAGATACTTTTAGTACTAGAAAATAGCTCATTTCTGAGGAATATATGCATACAAATAGGTAATTATATCGTGCCTAGGAGCGAATCCGAACGGAGCAAAGGTGAGTCACTAGTAAACTATAAATCTGATCTACAACTCGCACATATATGTTTAAAAGCTTAATCCTATGATTCACTCAAACTTAATCAAAATACATCTTCTAGAATGGTTTTATAAAATATAAATTATAGGAAACGTTGCAAAATGTTAACACAATTCATTATATAATCGTGAAAGTTAATTTAAGTGTTGCGTGTTTACCGCGAAAGCGATAATACAACATATATCAATAAAGTACCTAATTATTATATTACGATTGCGTATTGAGTCACGAAAGGGTTTCCCGTAGTGACTCATTATACCACAAACAATAAAATGTAGGTACATCAGAGTACTAACGACTCACGCGACTAGGCATTTACTTTAGTTAGCCTTAGGGCTTCTTGATAGCCGTTGATGGCTATCGCAGATTTCATACGAATGTATATGATTATTGATCGTGCCTGTTCATTACCACTTTAATGGTTATGTAGTGCATTTTTATTTGCGCATAAGTCATTATTATAAATTATACAACAATGGCGACTGTTTTATGCCTACAAAATAGGATGTTGACTCTCCTTCCTTTTCCTGACATCACTTGGGTGTTATTGTGCATATGACTCGGCATAATCTGTCTTGGATTGACAGCTGGGATATTTTTTTTCACATCCTTCTACACAGACAGTGGATAGACACGAGGCTGATTGTCCTAAACCTCTTTTCCTGGTACCGGTGTTTAGCACTCTTTTTCTAAGTAGCTCTTGTCTCGCTTCATCATATGGTACCGTAACATCTTAATCTGCTCTCTCTGAGTTTCTGCGTCACCGGGGACACTTTGAAGGATATAGGATATTGACTTTAAATAATTAAAGTAGTTTTGATAGATTTAAGCGCTTTTAAAACGATCGACAAGAGAGTGGTATATCACTAGATTAAGTTTCACAACCCGAAGTTATTTCGATGGACATAAAATACTACTGTCAGTTAACTGTCGTTTAATGACAGAAGGGACTGTAATAAAAATTTTAAAGCGAAGACTACATATTTTTTTTAGTTTTTTATAACTAATTTTAGAGTTGTGTGTACATAACATTTTAAGGTTTTTTTTAGTTTTTTATAACTAATATCAGTGCTGTGTGTACATAACATTTTAAGGCGTTATGTGCCTAATGAAATTTTTCATGCCTGTGGGTGAAGTCATCCCGCCCACGTCTAGAGAGCTACATGTTGACGAATTTTTGTGTGATTTATCAATTAGGTATATATATGCTTTGTCAAACATTATGTTCTCATCTTTTTTTGTTATTACTTTTTAATGTTTTATAAGTGTGAATTTTGTGATGAACAAATACTTTAATAATTGTAGATTTGAAAAGTAAGAAACACTTTGCTTAATCATAATATTAAATAATTATAAAAGTACGTAGTTTGTACCAGTTGTTAAATTGAGTAAAGGTGAAAAGAGTTGGAGGGGAGCGTTATTGATTTTTTTCACTCACTGAGTAAAGGTATTTAACTTTGTTTGATTATTTTTTTAGATAAAGAGCTTAGAAATAACGTTTTTATAAGTATCCAATCTGTAATAACTCCACAAACTGAGCTCTAAA
Source organism: Boloria euphrosyne (assembly GCA_951802675.2). Taxonomy (NCBI): domain Eukaryota; kingdom Metazoa; phylum Arthropoda; class Insecta; order Lepidoptera; family Nymphalidae; genus Boloria; species Boloria euphrosyne. The sequence continues at coordinate 10,112,533 of OX637877.1, forward strand.
AATCATTTAACGAACCATGGCGCCCGAATAAAATCAAATTGACTCTAGTCAGCTATAAAATAAAGTAAAAGAAAAATACGTGTCTTAGTATTGTTAAATTTAATTTATGATAAAATTAAGATAATAAGATGTAAAAGAAGAACTAAGATATACCTACGTACCAAGTAATGAAAATATAGGCACTATATCGAAATATAAGCACTTTAATAATAAATAATAATAGTTGTAGGTAATATTGAGTGTAATACGTCATTAATAGATATCGTAATAATTTTGAGATGTTACTTTATGAGGAAATTTATGACATCAGGTCAGATTTACGAGTTCATTATAGGAGGCAAAAAATGGACCGCCCAGAAGCTAGTTTATGGGTTTCACGGCCTAAAAAATTTATCGGCGTTTTAAGATAAGTAATCATTGTTCCGATCGGGTCTTCTATAATTTGGTTAATGCTTTATTTTATCTGCGATTAGATGATTTTTGATTTAATACTTTTATACAGACCTCATATTACTAAACCATTCATTTTAGTAATAAACATGTATTTGATAATATTTAATAAAACCTAAGTATATTGTAATCGCAAAACATTTTTTGTGATGTACCGAATCAGCAGTTTTCGAATTTTTATCTTTACTTGTACCTACTTAGATAAGACATTGCTTCTAACCATTTTCATATTTCTATGTCAAGGAGAAGAATCTTATAGGTATAAATTTCTCTACTCGTTTTATAAAATTTACTTGGAACTTTAATTTTTTAACAACTCCAAGGTAATTCAGACCTGAGTATCTGCTATTAATTTCAATTTGATAATTTCACGGCCACGCGTTCCTGAGATGACTGGTCTTGACAGACAGACGGACGGGCGGACAACGAAACGATCCTATTTTATTTAATGTTAAACAATGTTCTGACTTTAATACTTATAATTATTAAAAGAGTTACAATTCAATAAACTAAATAGGAGAGCAAGCAACTTTCCACTGTTTTACATGATTTGCCCAAACACCAAGTGTTGTCGACCTTTTGTAAAGTGAAGAATCCTCGACTTTATTTTTCAAGTGTATTGAGCTGGTCCAATCGGGGGGTTCATTTAAGAGCGGTGACGTTATATCGATGCGTCGTTTAAGCGCGAGCTACAAATTGAGCTTTTATTTATTCATGCGAGGGGAGCTTGATATGGGTCGGGGTCGTTCGATAAAGGACGTTAGCCCATCAAAGAGCTTTACCCACGTCTAAAGATCCGCCGCGAATATCAATCAGCAAATATGTCATAGCCCTACTAATAATGATAATATTGTGAGCTCGCTGTAAATTGCTGTGACGCTGTTAAAAGCTTTCAAATGGTTTAATCAGTGTCAGTTGTGTTTTGAATATTTTGCTTTACTTATTGCCTTTATTGAAGAAGCAATGTCTCACCACCAATTAGTTTGTGAATAAGTTATTTAAAGTAAAATATTACTAATATTAATCTAAATCAAAAGTCCATGTAGGATTCAACGGGATTTTGATTCTTCAATGTACTGTAGTTGGTATTGGCTTATAGCCAAATTATTTCAGCCATTATACTATGCCTCGCCCGTGGAACACAAAGGAAATGAGATCAATCACCGAGCAAGCTCTATATTTCATAGGTCTATTATATGACAACCACGTCGATTTCTATTTGCTTTAAGCATATGTTGCACTATAATTATTTTATTTATATAGAAGTTAATATAAAAAACCCAGTAAGGATAATTGATGTTGTTAAGGAAAAGTTAGTATTAACAGTAACTACCTACTTAACTTTTTTGCAGTAACACCGAATGGTAAAAAATGCTGCCTTCAAAATCGAGTGTTTTTATACGTTCTAATTGTATGTTCAAACATAATTAAAAAACTGATAATATTCACTTATATGATGGTGCACATTAGGTACCAGTTATTACTGAATAACCTATGAATTAATATTTTAAGGGTTAATCTTATTTTTATAAATCCACCAAACCGATTGAGAGGTACCTTAACAAAACAAAATTGTTTTAGATCACTACATCAAGAATATATATTCAAAACTTGATTAATACCATTTGTGAATAAATGTTAATCTTTCAAAACCTGTTTTCTACTTTACTAGATCTAGAGATAAAGCAGATTTTTTTGTATCTATGTTCTTAAACAACTATAAGTTCGTAAAATAAACTAATTGTTCTTTATTACGAAGAAGATATTTACATGAATCTGTTTGTCGGAGCCTATTAAAATTGAAGTTAAATAAGCATAATGCCTCTAAGCACGAATTTGTGCTGTAATTAGCACTAAAAAGTTCTTTAAAATTAGGCAAAATTAGAGCAAAAACGTACATAATTCGATCAAACAATTCTTCAAAAAGAGAAACAAATTATGTTTTGCTACTGGTTAAGATTCATAATAATATAATCTTTTTAACTCTATATACAGTCCTTTTAAACTCCCACTGCTCGGCATGGGTCTGCCATCAATACAAGGTGGATCAGGGCGTAGTCCATCACCACGATGGCCTAGTGCGAGTCGGCGAACTTCACATTTCTTATTTCTTATTGTCAGGTCCACACACATGTGCAGGTTTAGTTACGACGTTTTCCGTCACCGTATGAAGGTAGATAATCATGTCGGAATCGATTCGTACACAATACTTATATTACCAAAGATGTGAAACTCAGTATTTTAACCCGTTTCACTCAATTTCCCAAGCGAGCACGTTACTACAAGCTACTACTAGGCTATAACTGCCCTTTAGGCTTTACCGCTGAAATATTCAATTTGTATGTTAATTTTAAATTGTTTCAAAAGAAAAGTTTAGGTGACATTTGAAGGGTTGAATTATGTAACAAAAATTATAGTCGTAGCTGATCGAGGGGGCGTAATCGCAGGACGATTATTCGAAGTTGTCGGATAAATTACCGGTTCCAAACGACTTCTTACACAAATATTTAAAAAAAACTCTGCACTGTCAAAATCTGGGAGGACTTTAGTCAGTTAAACTATTCAGAACACATTTTTTATTTTAATTTTTTATAAAGCATTTTTTTTATGGTTTATAGACTACTAATTTTTTAGTCTTTATATTGTTTTCAATCAATGTGGACATACTGTTTCAAAATTCAAAATAACAACCAATAAGTAGTTGCGATTTGTTTCCCTAATATTTTGTCTTAGTTCTATAACATTAGATACATATTCTTTTTTATGTAAAAATATGTGGTGTAATTATTGTATAAAACAAATTTTTTTTATTTTTTACTGTACTGATAAGTAATATGACCCTCACTAAATAAATTGAATATTTTGGTATCTACTTAACAAACTATATATGTAATTTCAATCAAATCATTCGAATATTAATGTATTTCGCACATTCTTTTCCGATTACGCAAAAGCAAAGTTTTAAATCTTTTAGACAAGCGTTGCAACATTATTCACAATTTATGAGGCTACATGTGGCCTCTAACAGGTGGTCACTCCTTTGCTATTATTAGAAGTAATAACGGCTTACAACTTAATCTCATGTTAATGTTAGTAAATATGTGTTGAACCAGTAATTTTCTGCGGAATTGATGCAATTTATTCAAACTATGCAAGGAATAAGACCAACGGATCAATAAAGAACAAATTTTATTAGACTTAAGTTACAGAAACTATAATTAAAATGAATAACAGAATGCTAAACAAATTGGTTGTTTGAATTTTCTCTTTAAATAGAATTGACAGCGCATGTCACGGATTATCCTCAATGCTTTCTAGCCATGTCTATTTATTCTAACAGCTACTAATGTAGGTACATACATTTAAACTCATTGAATGTTTTTGTGTTTAACTATACTAGGTACATATTATAAATTATGTATTTTTAATTTTTAATACGCATGTATAAATTTGTAATGAAGTTGATAACAAATTAGGTTATATTTTTGCTACAAATGAGAGTTCCTACTAAAATATGTAGGTTATTTCATTAAATGATAGTTTAAATCATTATTATAATTATAACCCCAATATATCTAATTTCATATAATAGAGCCTTTTAGACCTCCTTAGTTTTCTTTTTTTTTATTATTAAATAGTTAGCTATATATTACATAGCTAGTTAGTAATTATATACTAATATTCAAAAGATATAGACCTGAAGAAAACTAAGTAAAAATAATAACTTTATACTTATATAAATTCGTGTCCTTGTTAGATGAGATAAATTAAATAAATTACCAATGCGTAAATTCATCCGCTCTGTAATAATTTACACCTACTTTGTACAAATATACTGTAGAATATTATGTATCTTCCTGGTAGATTATAAAAATTATTAATGTAATATTGTATTTAATATTATATAATGTAATATTCTAGTATAACATAAAGATGTAGCGAATCCTAGCATTATCTTTTAATTAAAAAATATATTTTAATAAGGAATTATTTGGATCAATTTAATATACTTAATATAAGTACACACAGTATCTCCAAACGTTATCTACTAATAACGAAAAATTTACATTTTTGATATCAAGATCACGACATTAAGTAGGTAGTTTAATATTCTATTTTTTATCGAACATAATGAGTAATTATGTAAGGTCAAGGGGGAAATTAATGAGAATAGATAAATAAGGTAGACAAGGATGTCTGGCGTCAATGTATTAGCCATAACGAGCCCAAGTAAAAAATATTTATTCTTAGATATTGTAACTTGTGTGAGATACCTAGTAAATAATAATTTTTTCACTAGATGCTATTTTTATTATTTCTTCGCCCGCGTTCTAATGACTATTAAAAATAGGGATTGCACGTAGAAGGTTGAAAATTTAGGGTTATTTAAAGTATTTTTATAGAATAAAAAATCTGGAGAGGGTCTCCATTATCACCTAGATAGCGAAATAAAAAATTGCCAACGACCTATTCTCAGACCTACCAAAATTGTACACAAAAAAATGATGAAAATTAGCTAAGCCGTTTCGGAGGAGTTCGATAACAAACACTCTCACACGAGATATTTATATATTAGATTAGATTTAGTGTAGTAGGTACCTATATCTAATAGTATGTAAAGTTTTTCTTCATGGGATTAGCTACAGAAACGCTGTTGTTAATAACGCGCAAACTAAGTATGTGTACAACACCACGCTTACGATATAAATAGATTAACCAATTTTAATGATTTATGGTTATTCTTTGCCACCAAAGTATTGATGACCTTGAAGCATGATGAAAAATGATTACATTAAGGAAGGAAATATCTCGTCTCTGCAAAAACATTATTTTTTATAAAAACAATACAAAAAAACATGCAAACGAACGCTGGGCGAGTCGCTAATATAGTATATCATATAACAAAATTTTTCAAATTACACTGTTTAAAGTAGTCTAGGTATCATTCTAAACATCAAGGACATCAGTCGACAGATGTTCGTAATTGCTTAAGCATTTCTTGTTTCTGCCGGTTCCGTTTTCTTAGAACCATCAGTTTGAATCATCGATTACAATAGTTCATTATTCCTTGTTTGTATCCAAGAATTTACCAAGCAGGAAAATATAGTTAATAGTTTTGTAAAAAATTAAGCTTATTAATTTTGTTACTTGCCTGTTATAAAAGTAAGTTAGGTAATTTAATGAAATATTTTTCCTTTTACAAAGCGCTTAAACGTATGACAAGTTTCTATAATGTGTTTAGGCACGAGTGAGTAAGTTCTTTACTTATAAAATCCATTAATACTTAGCTATAAACTCCTTATTGCTTTAATAATATCTTTTATATTTATAAAGACTTTATGTACTTTACTTTACTCGTATTCTATAATCATATCGACGTCACTTTAGTAGTGAGGAACTAAATGCAGGTACTGTATAATACTGATAAATTGGTTACGGTAATGTATACTTATCAATTAAAGTGATGCCAACTTAATAAAAAATAATACGTATTACATTAATCATATATTATTTTGTGTTAAAAACATAAAATTGAATGTTTGGCGGAAACCAAGCGATATAGCGCGTGCAAGGTGTAAAAGGGTTCGCGTGTTAAGTAATTATTATCGGCAGCTGTCTATGTACACGTTCCCCCAAACATTTCATGCGATGCAAAAAGTAAATTTCACCGAGTAGGCCGACCGACCGCGAACACGCATATAGTGGTCAAAGCCGTACTAAAAAGTAAACAGAATCAAAAAAAGCAAACAAATCTTTTTTGTGGTCGCGGCTCACCTTTACCGTGTTGCAGACCGTGAACAATCTATGAGTTATCATGTGTGGCGTTGCCGTTTATCAGAGTACGCTCTACATGCTGGCTCAGACAAGTTATTGTATATCTTAAAGGGTTTGAGGCGATCGCAAGATTTAATATAATACCATCTGTGCGAAGTGTGGCAGCATCATTATCATATAACTTATTTACATACTGACTCTATTTAGCCTTTTAATAAAATAGAAGCTCATATGACTTTGAATTTGACCTAATTGCTTTTGAATTATAATTTCTTGCGCACATACCAACAGGAGCTTTTTTTAATTAACCCGCCTTGAAAATAACCATGTATTTTAACACAAAACAAGCCGGTTAAAAATTATCTCTCAAGGAAACGGTACATTTTATGAGAAATGAATAAAAAAAACTCATTAACACTATATATTTACATCTTTTAATTAAAAAATTGAATTCGCAGCTTATGTACTAAAATTAACATACACGAATATTAATTACTTGCTTAATGCAGTCAAATATGTGGGAGATGAGGGCAAAGAGGGTTCAAAAACCAATTAACTGCTATTGAGTGACTGGGCAGCAGTCAGTTGATCACAGGACTCAACACGGTTGACTAGAAGCTTTGCATCGTTCCCTTTCAGCAAATAAGCTTCCAATCGCTTATACGAGTCACTGCTTCTCACCCCTCTGCTTACACTATATTAATTAGAAACTACCTTTAACATTCCATATTATGTGATATGCTAATATGTAATGAGTCTGATTATTGATAACATTTGGGTTTGGAAAGCAACTTTTGTTATTGTTATAAATCTTGAGATAAAAGTTTGTATACAGTATATGTGCAATAATCCATCGAAGTATAGAACGGTTAAAAAAATATTTGGCTATCGTTATTTGACGATCGATGCGAAACAAGTCGCGATCGAAAACTAAGTATTAGGCAATATGCCATTACTACTTTCTTAGATTTAAGCGAACATTTGACATTTTAAAAAAAAAATACAGTCGAATTGATAACCTCCTCCTTTTGGAAGTCGGTTGTTAAAACTATAGAGACTCAGTCTTTTCGCTGACCATGATTACTAAAAAGCATTCGAATCGCGCCCTCAATAAGGCGAATTGATAAACCAGAGACGATGATGATACGTCACAGTGAGTTGCAAAAAAGTTGCGCGACTTTTAAAAATAAACGCTATAATATCGTATCGGATAAAAATGTCAAGTTCCATTATGATAAAATAAGTCGTCCTTTTTAAATCAGCAACGAGAAGCTCGCTTGGCTTAATGTCAGTTATTATCTTTCTTTTTATAAATGGTATCCTTTATAATAATAACTTTATAATTTACACTTTATTATCCTTGTAACCGCAATGACAAGTTTTTGTTACATAATTATAATGATAAAGAGACTCGCATTATACATTTGTATTTACATAATATACTTTGAGTTCGTTTATTGTACTACTGTTGTTTTTAAATGTTTAATGTATTCAACAAACGTTCCTCTGAAGTCATACTTACCAAAAAAAGTCGTCAAGATAGAATTTTGGTCATCGTTTGAAAATCTCACTGAGCCATGTGTGCATAGTTTAGCTTACGAATGTATGTGTAAGTTCAAGTGCGTCTACGTTCTTTTTCATATACCGTTTGTAATCGGTAATCCCACCTAACCGTTGAGATCCGTCCGATCCGTCAGGCAAAGAATCAACGGCTTTACGTTTTCTCTGATACACCGTTCCGGGATGCTTTTGGCCGTCACCTAATTTACCAATTTCTAATCTTGGCCAATTCAGGACTCGAACTCAAGGTTATATGCATCCACACTAGCCACTAGACATAGTGAACACCAAAGCGTTAATATGAGCAAATTATGCTTATTAAATAAACGGTTAAAAAGCGTATTGTCAATTGAAAATGTTATACTGAGATATTCCTTAAACATGCAGACATCCAGAAAAATATTTTTCAACTTAAAGTATCCCTTACTTTCAGCCCGATGAAATGCCTTCGAAATATTTATCGTGACTTGAGTATGTAATGCTACACGATTTTCACTAAGACTGCAAAAAAGACTGCTGTGTCGGAATTTGTAATCACGTAATCTTGATTCTCTTATTTGATCGACTCACTTAAAACACGTTTAAAGATAAAGGATGACGAACATATTTTTAGTTTGAATATTATCAAAAGTATAAAACATTGAAGTAACTATTTAAACGACTGCCCATTTTTAAGATCATAGCCTACTACATTCCAGGCGCCATTTTTTTTAATATATAGCTTCTATCTACTTGTCCAAAGTCAACACCAGAATGAGCCTACCCCATCATAACGAGAATTAAAAAAAACATATTATATGCAGGGTAGTTTTTTAATTGCCATTAGTAAGCTAATATACTCGTGTCATATATATTTTGTGTAATACTTTTTAAGATTAATCGTTTGAATATTTATTACAAGTAAAAGTTTGGGTTAGGTATGTCGGGGACGTTGTTATTGTTTAATTGTTTATATTTTTCATTGTCTTGCTTTCTTTAGAAATATTTATAAAGTGACCTGTAGGATGTAACGAAATTGTCTTTAATTTAATATGAATATAGTCTTAATCTGAATTGATAACTAGATTAGACTGGTATTTACGTTAAAATAATATTTCTATAAATATTTTATCAATAAATTTAGATTTTGCTCTTTTTATGATACGAAATGTATTAAACAAGTAATATCTAATGTAACAACGTGTTAATACAAACAACGTTAAATAAATAATAGAGTATATTTTGAAGACAAAGCAACAAATTGAAACCGACGTGTTTTCTTCTAGCCCCAGTGGAACGGCGTTGAGTAATCTCACGCAGCTCCGGGAGTACTTGCAAACGACGGGCACTTGTAAGTGCGGTCTGCCGTGCCCGTTGAGACCGGAGACTGCCTTTAGTTTCGACCCCAAGGTAAGTTTTATTTACTTCACCTGCTTTAAGTTGTCGGCAACGTTTTGAATGTTTTTCAAGACATATAATAAAATACAATATTGCGTTGGTCGGCTCTTCACAATAAACTTCAAGTATCGTAATATGTGTGTGTAAATTTTTGTTTTTACTAGATGTTGCTTAAAAAGATCTTAAGTGTTATAAAAAAAATATAGAAAATTACTTACATAGTAAGTAAAGAATCTATAAGTAATAATGTCTATCAATTAAGACAGCTTGTTCAACATCCAATTGAAGAGGTAGAAAAAGTAGACGTAAAGACAAACTCGCAGATGCGTTGCCTTATGCTACATACTTAGCTCGTTGTGTCGGTCCACTTTTTCCGCTACGGGAATGATTTGGCAGAAGCAGGTTACAGATAATATCGCTTTTTGTAGATACGGTGATGATATTTCTGAGTCCAATAGTGTCATTTATAACCATTTAAACAAAAAAGCCATAATTATGGTAATGCTGTCATTGATACTAAATTTATTTTTTATGTTTTTAAAGCTATCGATGTTATGATTAATGCATGATGACGTAAAGTCATTATAAGTTGCTCAATGAAAACCAGTTTTATTGTTTCATTTCAAAATTCTTGAGTTTAACAATGTTAAAATGATTTTTATAAAAATGATAGACAAAATAAAACAGAAACAGCAAGACTGTGATCCAAAGATGTGAAGATCCAAAGATCAAATTCCAATCATCAACACGCAATACAATATCTAATTAAAGATAATTTGTCAGATAAAATGCGATGTCAATGTTTTTCTACTAAAATGACGACGTTTAGCTACATTTTCCTCTTGTCGGTGCGCTAGTTCTAATTCTTTTCCTTTTAAGATGAAGGAATAGTTGTTAAGCTCCAATTTGTGCGTTCCGTCTGGCGTCTTGTTAAAAAAATTACGATTTCATTCATTTCATATACCTATGTACTTACAAAATATCGATAAAAAATTGTTTATTGATCTATCCGTATTTTATAGGAGGCATTACCAGCACATGGACAAAAGCTAGTAATTAATGCCTGTATATGTTTTTCGAGATATTTCAGTGAGATCGGATCGAAACGAGTTTTGTTCGTATCGTTGTGGATATGAGTAATGTGAACAATGCAGCACAATGTGAAAGTAAACACGTTTTGGTTCGTTTACGACAAACATTCGGTATTGTTTTTCGTGTTGAAAGTCGGAGATGATCAAGCCGCTTTTCTGAATAGATTGAAATTAACTCTATTGTTTTTATTATGAAATCTGCAGTATGTTTATGGAATTGTTATAAATGATTGTATTTGATTGTCGGGACGTGAATTAGGTATGTTCTTTCCGTTTATTATTACTAGGCTACGTTAAGACGACTTTCTTGTCTATAGAGTAGATGCTGTAAGCTATACGCATACGTATGCATTACTGGTTCGACTCCCAGTCGATACAAATATTTATTTTGAATATGCTACTGTTTTTTATGTACCATTTATTTGTACATAATATCATTATTCATTAAAGAATAAAAAGTATAGGTAAGGTTTTATAATTTAACCTTCATAGTTTTTGCTTTAAAATTGTAGAACACTTCTTGAGTAGGTACAGTCAAAACTGTAAAAAATTAACATTTCATTTCGAAGTAGGTATATTTCTTTTTATTACCACGTAAAAAACTATTTTATTTTTATAGATATGGTAACTATAAATTTTTCTTAATGTTTTTTTACTTATTTGATTGGTTATAATTGTCAAGAGTATTAATTTGTGTGTTGGATATTATCGATGTATTTGTTTTAAAATTTAAAGGAACACATCATATTAGCGACATTTCTTTGGATTGTTGAATACTAAAATTAGCTTACCTATAGTATGTACCATAAAAGATCTAATAGCTTAACTCTACATTAATAGTTAAATTTCCTCGTTTATAACCGTTACAAATGACAGCTAAATATACATGTTATTGACGAAGCGTTCATAAAAGAACAGTATTATAATATATCTGTCTGCGATGGATCTCGACGACAGGGCTTCGTCGTCATCATACTGTGTAGTTATTCAGAGCACACCCATTGCCTAACAAGTGAGTCGTTATAGCTTGCCCCACTTTGTTTACAGTGGTCTCACTTTGCAAAACGTACGCGTTTTGTTTGCTTTGATAATCTTTAAAAAACACGTTTGGCACCCTTCTTTTTTTTAGATTTTTATGTTAGGCTTGCTTATAACGGATAAAATAGTATGCAGATTGTAGATACCTGCCTACTACGGCACAGCACTAATTGCATGTTTCACTGTGATATGTATTTTATTTTTAAAATACATAATATGTATTATTAATAGAATAAATGTTAATGGGTCCGCCTGTGTTTGTTTTACACGCTTTAAGTGTAATTACTCCGACCCTTGACAAAATTGGCAATGAAATTCCACTTTACGAAATGGAAATATTTAATTTTTACCAAACCTTAAACTAAAATGAAAAACGAGATTAATCAAATCTAAATTGATATTATATGTTGTGAAAATCAAATTTAAAAAGCGGAATATTAGCTACACGAGCAAAAAGCTGGGCTTTGTTAGCGTGTAGTTTTTGTAACGGGTAATAATGTTACAGCGATGTTAACTCTTTGGTTTTCTAGCAGGTGGCGTTAGTAGTACAATAACATTCTATACAATGAACACAAAATTGCTTATGTTCATTTTTTTAATGGTAATCTATATATGTATAAGTATAAAAATAAATTGCTGTTCGTTAGTCTCGCTAGAACTCGAGAACGGCTGGACACATAAGGTACCACAAAATGCTCAGGTTGTGTGATAGTATTAGATCTCGCTTCGCTCGCCCTAATTAATAATTAATAATAAAGTATAAGGTACTCGTGTTAGAGCTACAACTTGGTTTGCCTATACACATAATAAACAGCTACATAATGCTAGAAGTTTATCGTAGATACTCTCATAAATATCAATTTATATAACAACATTTGTGTACCAAACAGAAGTTTATATTTGAGTTTAACTTTATCGACAGCAAGCAAGTTTCTGACGAGGTAACAGCTACGCTGCATGCAATACAAATTTGCATGCAACTAAAATTCCGTCTCGTTCGTCCGTGCGATTCAATAAAGGTGATGCTTACATAGTCGCTTGCTACGGACAAGTTAATTCTGTCAAAGCTGCGACCTCCTCGCCTTGCCTTTGTGTGCACTTGAAATGTACAAATTGCACCGCGGCCCGAAGGGGGAGGTCGGTGCCCCCAACACCCCCTCGCCCGCTCTCATCGATTCCTCTTTGTTCCGAGCATTCGTCTTGAAATGCACTCGTCGAGATCTCGATTTCAGATTCAGCAACATCGAATCGATTCACCGGTATCTCTTTTACATCTTGTCGTTGATGGATAGAATTCCGAAGCGCAACTTAGTACTTGAACGTCGTTGAGATTAAAATCAAGGCTTAAAGCGTATGATCTGCGAATATCGTTACTTTTTTATTTCAAAAATGTTCTTGTTGCATATTTTGTTATTCCCAATGTAAAGCCACTATTACTAGATCGAATATTATTTTTGTTACAATGAATTATTTCTTTGTTTAATTTATTGGCCACTATCAATACGTTTGCTCTAAATGCCAAATCTTTGACAAGTGAAATATTATTTGGTTTGCTTCGAAATATCATCAGTTCTTAAAATAAGTTAGCTTACTTAAATTATTTATATATCACAAATATAAATAATTTTAGAATATTTTAAAGCATTAAAGCATTTTATTAGTACATATCACGTCCTCAGTTGTACCTTTCCCATGTTTGACCGACCATATTAAAAATATATTGATTTTAGGGCACAACGTGAAAGTTAATACTCAAAATGTACCATATATTAAAACGTGGTAAAGAGTCGTGAGGTTGTCGTTGATCCAGCGCTGTCGGCGATATCATCTCAGCCACACGTTTAAATACTTGGACGTTTATGGACCATTACTTTATTGTTTACGATGAAGAAATCTATGCCTTATCCGACTCTTTACACTTACAACGGAAATTGTACCTGTATTTTCCTAATGCTCCTTTAGGTCGTGATCTCTTTATACTTTTATAATGATTGCTATCAACAAAGAACTGCATTGTTGCCGTGGCATTTCTTCTTTGCCCTCGACGTGAAGGTCTGATGTTTCCGCGTGGCAACCACATTTCCTAGTGACATTTAACAGATCGATCGAGGTCAATAGTTTTGATTGTTCGTCGTGATTTAGCTCGAACCATGTTTCATCTTAACTACAATTCAAATGGAGTAGTCTACTTTCTAAATGCATTGCGTACAATATCGTTATAATATAATGCGTAAAAATATATTATAAAGGTGAAATAATAACTAGGAACTTAAATTTTCATGCTGAATATTAATTTAGAGAAATTTCTCCAATGAAATTGGTATACAAGTAGCTCAAAACGAGTATTTAAGACGGTGAATGGATTTCTAAACCGATGGCAACTTTCTCATAGAGTGAGGTGAAAGTGGCAACCGAGTAGTGTATTCTACATTGGACCACAAAGTCAAAGATATTTTAGTTTACTGTCACTCTTATGTACACACAATAAGAACTAAATTGGTGTCTGTATGATATATAATATACATTATACTTAACGTTACGATCAGATATGATTCTAACTTAAAATAATAACGGAGAAGATATTTTTCAATAACTTATATTTTATTAATGTCCATTCGCTTTGAAGATTTATGGTCTTAGACAGAAATAATTTAATATTACTGATTTTTTTAATAGAATGTATGCGTTCATTCGTTCCATGTATAGCTAGATATCGTTTGAATATTTCTAATAATAAATATATGTATATTTTAATATCGTAGGTATATTAAAAAATAAACTTATGATTATCTGTTGTAGTTTTTGTTTGTCCTAATTTTTTGCTTTGTTTTTATATGAAAGTTCGTACCAAATTTTATTATTTGATTTATGAGAACCGCTCGATAAACCGTAGCCTTCGTCGCTCTCAATGCCATAAGCTACATTCATGCCAAGTTTCATCACGATCGAGTCGCTTAAAGGTAACAAAGAAACTAACTTTCTCATTTATAATATTAGTCAAACTTATGCGTGTTTTGAAATATTACAATATATAGTAGTATATAACTGATATTCACACTCATGTTTTACATAAAGGGCCAGTTAATTTCAATATGGCCAAAATACAATCACATTAAAGGTGTTTCTACATAAAATTTAGCAGGCGTTTGTTACACAAGTTAACACGCCACATGCCACAATAAAATGTGTTCAGAGACAGTTGGTGCGACATGCTTCGCCAATCCGATGTACCGATAGGGCCCAGGCGGCTTACACTACACCTTTGTTTATTGACCATTGTAAGATCTCCTACCGATGGCCGAATAGAATGGGCCCATATACAATGAGCCATATCGCATGTGAACAGCTCCTTCAGATAGTAAATTCAATGGTGTTGTTTTAAAGAACTACAGTAAATTTCCATTGATTCGCTGAGATGCTATAGGTTTGGAAATTTTATGATATTTTTTATTTATTTTATACTAGCGATTTAGCGCGAGCGAAGACGCGGGTTCCGTACTAAAACCTTCCTTGAGAACCACTACCTATTGGTGAAAACAGCATAAAAATCGGTGCAGTAGTTTTTGAGTTTATTGCGAACAGACAGACAGACGCGGCAGAAGACTTTGTTTTATAATATGTAGTGATATTAACTTATTACTTGCGATTTTAATTCTTTAGCATATACCTACTTAGTACTTACTAAGTAGGTAATCATATATGTTAATAATCTCTTCTTAAATTTAAACTTAAATCAAGATGTAATTATTGTAGTGCAAATATATTTTATCAGGTTTCGTTTAAAAACGATAGCTTTTTTATGTTTTTCGATAGGTATTCAATGTTTAGTGGCTGCATATGTTTACGGACTCGACCCGAATAAAGATTACCCGGAGGGTAGAGTGAAGAGTCGGACCAATGAGGCCACTTATCGTCGACAACAAGATAATTATTGCAGTTACGTGCTAACTTTTAAATCACGCATTAGCACCTTTAGTTATTGAATATACGAAAGTTGGAAAGAATATAATATGTGACTAGCTGACCCGGCAAACGTTCTGCCATATAATTTCGTTGTTCATACAAAAATCCTAAAATTGCGATTAAATATTGAGGTAGGAGAGTGAAAAATACTTTACGACCTATTCTCATACCTACCAAATATACAAAAAAAAAATCATTAGCATCGGTCGAACCGTTTCAAAGGAGTAAGTACGACCACAAACACCGTGACACGAGATTTTTACATATTAGAAATATCAAATAACTTCATACACGTGTCATTATATGTTGGTGAAACATATTCACTATTTAGCTTTCGTATAAATTGTGTTCAACAAACTAATAACAACATTTGAATAATAATTTGTGGAAGTTAAATTCAAGGATCGATCTTGCATTATTATTATGGTATTTATATTTTAAGTTAAAATGCTTAAAAATAAATAGGCTCGTCATCATCCAGGTAATTACTGTGTCAATAAGAGAAGAAGACACGGACATGTCCGTTTCATTACCTTGAATGATATGACTCGTTTAACGAACTTTGGGAGTTACCTACCTCGTCTCTTAATGAGTGCGGCTGCATGTACATTGTACAGACAGACTAGTTTGGTACCAATAAATGTCACCATTAATTAGTGGAGAGCGCTTGACGACGCGTCGGAAAAATTGCACAACATTCGTCACACGTTATGTCGATATTAAATCAACAATTTTAAAGATTTTTATCAATTAAGGTAATTTCGATTTGCTTAGTAATATGCTTTAAATGTATTATGTTAAGATTTTGTTTTACTATTCACTTAATGTTTTCATATTTTAATAGCGAATTGCCCTTGCTATTTGACAAGTCTCGGGGCTTAAAAATTGTTTGTGTTACTTCAGATCTTAGCCTATCTGTGTACTGTGTGTAATCTCTCCATCTTTTTAAGCGTTAAGGAGTAAAAAACGATCGACATTCAACTTTACACAAAAATTACAATTGTAATCCGAAGACTTTATATTTAATTAATATAATAGTTTTAGTTTTTATACGTATCACAAAATTAAAATTCAGATTTGTGTCATACGTGTACTTATGTGGATTGTGTACATGGCGCGCGGTACGTACAGTACGTCGTACGCCCCTAAAAATGTTCGTTTCGTAACCACGTAAAATTGTTTCGCTTTGATTTAATTGAGGGCTTCGGCCTCGCTAAACGAAGTCTAGAATCATTTAATTACTAGTTACTGAGTGAAGAAAAAGATTAACATTGTTAGTTACATTGTATATTTATAGGTATATCACAATATACAGCAATTATTTAGTTAATTGCTGTGTGTTACAGTTTAAACGCTTTATTACAATTTATAACCTTCGTCAAGGCTATGTCATACCTATCGCATGAGTTAAAAATAAATAAGTAAAAATTCTTTATTTTTGCTTAGACGACACGTAGTGACTCTACTTTACTGGGCATTTATTTATTGAGCACGAATGTTTGTATTCCTTTCATGGGTATATTATGATATTTATGATAAGTATGTGTTTAAAATTATATATTTGTAGTGTTTCAACTATCTGGTATCCGAAAGACAAGCCTCGTAGCTTAATATGTCGGAAATGCCTTAATATCCCTATACATATTTATATAGAGGCTAAATAACATTCTTAATTAAGTGTTTGTATATTAACGTGAAACATTCCGCAATTCAATGCAAATATATGAAGAAACATTGACGCAAATTGGACGTTGAAACCAATTTATAGACCAAACAGCCCGATATGCAAAACAATGAATAATTCAGGGACGAAATGTACCTATTAATTAGTGGATGGTCATTAGAGTGTCATGCTCAAAGCGGGGCGTGGCGTCCTACGTCCATCAAGCCGATTGTTTCTATATAATGGTTGTTGCGTAACGTGCATTTGTCGTTTAGACAGTGTCTTATTAATTTTAATAAAATCAATAATACAGGCACCTTTTTAGAGAAGTACTTATACTGGTATATTATATAATATTTTGCTTTATTTCTCGCTTTTACTGTTAAGTATTTGTACGTTTGAAATGTGCAGGTTCATTCATTAATTGGAAATAAAGTGTTTTATTAGATTTTTTATATTTTTATAGATATTTAAGCTAAGTAGGGTAAATTAATGGGAATATATTTTCAGTTTATATGGTTAAAGATAATGATATTATATTATAATCATCTGCGTCTCGCGCAATAAATTTTACAGTTTTTTACAACATTAGTAAGACGCTTGTCACTGCTTCCAAGTATTACAAGGCCAAGACACTATGTATTATGAAAGAACATGCATATTATTATTTATTTATTTACACAAATGTGTTAAAACGCAAAGATTTATTGTTCTAACTACGTGTTTACTAATAATAATCACTCTTCGCTTGATACTTACATTTAATTTTATTATGAACGTTAAACGTGTCATGCTATAACGAACACTTACATAATATAGTACCTAATATTCAATATCTAGTAGGTAATTGGGCGACCAAGCTCGCACATATAAAATGGCGTATTCCAAAAAAGACCACTAAATGAATATATGTAATTAAAAAGACATTCGTTTCAACCAATTTTACTTGAACCCTTATTTAGTACAAAGCGTCAGCCGCACACCTTTCCACATTGTGTTGGAATATAATCATTGATTATAATCATCATCATGCGCACGAGTATTATGAATAAACACGAAAAGTGCCCTACATTTTGTTTATTAATAGCATGTGGTTGCCGTGAAGACAAAATACTGAAGAGAAAAATATACTTAGTAATTATTTACCTTATCTGATTACTAATTACCTTACCTGAACTAAGGCAATGTCCCTTACATAAAAATATTTAAAAAAAAGTAAAAGAAACAATGATACCTATATTATGTACTCGTATTTGTTATTACATTTACTTATAGATGAAATCAATCCAACAAAGAAACGAATTAATTAATAATAATTAATAATTATATTGCTAATAGGTACATTCTTTTTTATAATTATAATAATAACAGTTTTTTTCTTTTCTGTTGCATCTGTTAAAATTTTTATACGTTAACGCTACCAAAAGGGAAATGTCTTTCAATAATGTAATATATTTTTATTGATTTCATGGCTTATTATCAGATCTTGTTACAATGTTGTCAGAATTTCATTTTAAAAACCGACAAAATAAAACTGCTGCTCATTAAATGCAAGAAAGTGAGGTCCAATAAACCTCCGCATCAGCTTCCTGTCAGTTAATTTTAAAAGAATAAGTGGTTTGTAGTTTTAACAAAATGCCACATATTTATAAACTTTGTGTAGTATCAAATAAGAATGGTTTTTGATTGCACTTTAATTTTCACAATGCGACTGAATCTCGCTGCAGTATTTTTAATTCTTGTACTTTCTCAACTTTGCAAATAAAAAGAGGCGTTTCCTTCTCTTTGAATTATCGCATTGCGGTCAACGAACCCTGTCATTTCATAAGGTTTCGTGGCAACTATGAACCCTTATAAGTACTGCATAATTTTTTAAGCGTGTGTCATAGGTTCTAAGAAGTCTTCAACCCTTTAACTAGCTAAGCGTATTTGCAAAGTTAGTCCAGTTCTCGAGCAGTGTAAAAATTACCCTTGATTTCATCAATCTTCATTTTTTTCTTGCTCTAATAAGTAATAATGCAGTTTTTGCTAACGCCTTACAGTAAAAGTAAAACTATGTCATTAGTGGTATAATTAACGAGCAGTTATTTTTCATCATTTATTCGTATTAAAACGAAACGTTACATAAAATGTATTCAGCATAAGCCCGTTTATATGCGTTTTATCCATAATAATCACGACGCGACGTAGAAGTTATTATTTTTACAGACAATAATTTTGCGGTCAGCATTTGTTTGTTTGTTTATTTTCGGTATTTATATATAAAGAAACCTTTAATTATGCAATTTACTTATTGTTATACAAAGCTTCCAACCGCAGGATTAAGACCAAGGGCCCAATACTTACACATAAAAAAAAGTAAACATGCCATTCTCAAATAGGGTATTTACGGTCCCATAATAACATTGTTGGGATAAGTAAGTAATTTGAAGGAGTGGAGGTGTAAAGACGCGGTGTGCAAACCACAATAGCGTTAAAGTGAGCCTCGCAATCGCAAAGTGCAACCAGCGTTTACGGCAGTTTTGTCTGCACACTGTGTACAAAGCAGTTTTATCCTTGAAACAGATACAGTAGAAGTGATATGAACAACTTGGTTCATTATTAATTTGTATTAGCCACTCTAGAAATTTTAATTAGTAACTAGGTTAAAAAACCTAACATCATTCTTCATTTCAACTATCGTTATAAGTCAATATCACATATCCGAATGCTTAAAAGATACACATTATTATTTTGAGTGTTTAAAGAGTTTTCTTCACTTCACGTCTCACTCCACGTTTGAAATGATATGTTATAGGAAAATAACACTATGGAGCCTACTTTTTGGAAATATCTACCATGGCATATTACACATATAAGGCAGGAAGTTCCTTACTAACGAAAAAAAATGACATTGTTTCTTTTAAATATAAGCTTTTAATAGTACCGTGTAATGGATTTACTTAAAACATCATATAAATATCGGTGATGCCATTTCTATCTTATCGTTAGTTGAATGAGTAGAATGGCGTGGCAATTTGTGTGTGCAGCCATGCACATGAGGCGCCCATCCGTAATGGATGACGAACGCAATCACACTTCCAACAGCACATCTGTGTATCCTGCGTATATTGGTTGCATTTGAACCGATATAAAAGGTTTTTAAATATAGGTATTATTATGTTAATACTTATGTTGGTATGTGTATCATATTTGTATGGGTTCTATATAAATGATTGTAAACGAAAATGGACTGAAACTAATTGGTAATCGATTGAATATGCGAGTACATTTTCATATAACATTAGTTTACTCATTAATCATTATTATATTTCGTAGGTAGGTAGTATAGGTTATATATATATATGGGTGGTTCTCCAAAATTTGGTTAACTTATGCCTTAATTTTGACAAAGGTGTTTTTAGATGGTTATGATTAAAATTCTAACTCTATACTGCGGGTATAATATCTACTTGGTTGTATCTAAAAGGGCCAGTCACTTTACTAAGTATTTTAAGAGAAATTCAAGTTTTTTTGAAATCAGTTTTCTAGGGACTGACGAGACATGGTAGGAACTGAAGATAAACACGGTTAGTGCGCTTAATCACATTTTTATTTCAAAAATAACTTCAATAAATTCAAATAACTTTTATATTATAACTAATTATATTACAAACAGTCAAAATATAAGTTATTTTGTATGGTAAGTAGTCTTACCACAATCTTAAATTTAGTTACTTTCATAGTCTAGTAAGCTATTTAAATATGCTAATTTAAATATTCAGTGAAACTTATTACCTATCTCTTCAGTAAACAAATTTTATAAACTCGAGTAAACTCTAGAGTAAACTAGTAAATTACAATCACTGGTTATCTTTTATTATATATATATATATATATATATATATATATATATATATATATATATATATATATATATATATATATATATATATATATATATATATATATATATATATATATATATATATATATATATATATATATCTCGTGTCACAGTGTGTTATTGAACTCCTCGGAAACGACTTGACTGGTTTTTTTTATGATTTTTTTGTGTATATTTGAAAGGTCTAAGAAAAGGACGTACGCTTTCCCAGATTTTTTATTTTTTTTATAACCCTAAATTTTCAACTTAGTACTAAGAATGCAGTCTGAGCCTCAGGAATTGCTAGTAATACATTAATATTGACTATTGTAGTAAGTATACCTACTTACGGTAAGATCACTTTAAATAAGGAAAATGATTTAGGTAGGTATAAATGTTTGAACTTGAAGATGATTAATGTTAACATGATAGTTTTTATTGAGTAAGAACTGATGTATATTTTTATTTTATTCTACTACTCACCTACACTTTATATTTAACATATTTTGTTCCTTTAATACTTCATAGCTTGTTTATATTTAATCAATCATTAATGTTACCGTCGTATGATCAAGGAAATTAACTTATAAACTTAAATTAATCATAGATTATAAATTTTATAAGTCCATTCCCAAAGCAATTTGTATAATATAATTAATCTAGAAACACTATGCCCAAAGTACCTACGTATTACTAAAGTAATTTTAGTAATTGATGGATTGGAAATCGAAAATTACTATTGTGAGATTACATTTTCATATTATATCTTATTATGTACACTGTAAAGCCAAATATTATCTTGGAAATAAGTAATATAACGAAATAGTTATAGTACTTAATAAACACGACAAGTGTGTAATAATATTCCAATTTTGTTCTATATTCATAATATAAGTAAGTAATAATAGCATTTTTCATTGTATTAGGTGGTGAGTAAGCCATACCAAGTGGCAGCCGGCGCGGAGTTGACCAAACTCTGTAATCATAAACGGAAACTATTGGCATCTCTACAATCTCGCGTCCAGTCGCCGGTCACGCCGCCGCCACAGACAATCGATCAAAAGAAAGGTATGTAACATGTCAGCTAACAATGCAGTATTCGCACTTACATATTATAATAATATCGTAACGGGATCTAAGTTAAACATAGGGCTACGTATCTTTTTGCAATTCTTCTGGATCAGAGAAGGTTTTGGAAATAATTAACAACTAGTTTTTATGCTTCTTAAATTCGTATCATTTTAATGACTTGATAAATCGTGGAAATGCTTTTGTTACACAAGGATGGATGGATAAAAATAATATAACTCGTCCGTGTACTTCTTTTATGCATAGGTATCTGTATTAATTTTTATTAGTCTAATATTAATACGAACAATGTTCGATCAATTTCTCCTTATTTATTTAACTCAGGATATTAATAAACAGTAATAAACGCTATACAAGAAAATTATGATAATATTATGCGATTATTTAGTGTGTTATATGAAACAGTATTGTCCCGAAACTAATATTTGTGGATGATAAATATTAATTAATGAAGAAACATGTTAAATACTTTATAACTATTAGTTATGAATACCTAGGTCATGACTTTCAAATAAACATAGAGCAAGTGCGAGACTAAACTCATTAAACCTGATTATAATATAACATTGATACTACAAAATAGGTTTCTGCAAAAGTTTTCACATTAGGTTCGCTTCATAATCGCTTAACGGCCCTATCCTCGTATTCCGCCTCCCTTAGCAATTAACGTTGAATTAAAAGCCTTTATGTTACACTCGACTACTCGAGCTGACTTCATTGGTGAAAGCGTTTCAGTAGAGCGGATACAGCCTTATGCTCATTGTATGTAAAATGTTTACACATTGTTATGTATGAGTGGGGGCTTTATTAGGTATAAGCTAATTGAATATTTTTATGTTACAAAGTAATATATTTCGGAATTTTTTGACCCAAATCAGGACGAAAGTTAAAATGGTAAAACGTTTACAGGATAAAAATATACTTTCTCGAACCTCAGTTTTCCACTTCACTGTTACCTAGCTTTTATTTAATTCACCACAGCACTCCACTGATGATACTTAATAGAGAAGACTTGCATTTGCAAAACATAAAATTATTTATGTACATTACTTGTTATTTCGAAAGTAGGTTCCTCGTACTTTACAAAATTAAAATGTCTACCATAATATCTCTTCATTATATTTCCGCGGCATACAATTTAAAATTATAGCATTCAATTTTTTAAAGTAGCCCAAACCTATTGCGTTATGGCGCAAGCCGATATCATCTAACAACAGAAAGAATGTCTTCAATCTTATTAAGCTGAGTGTACGTTACGTAACAGTGTGGAACAATGTTTTTCATCGCAGTACGGTGTTGGCTTTAGTTTGCGAACATTATTATCCGCTTAGTGTTCCGGTGCAATCTCCGGGCGTTCCCTCTCTCATCCAATTACACGAGTGTGAACCCAATGGGATTAACTACGGGCCCGTGCCGGTCTTTGATAACGCATTGTAGTTCTCTTACAATACCTACTATTGATTTGTAGATTGACTGATCCTTCTGTTATCTTAAGATTGATTTCGTTAAATAAACCTTCTATATTATGAAAATGGGGACATTAGAAGTAAAGAATGTACATATGTAGTGTTAAAACTTATTGTTTGAATTATAACTATAAATAATATAACAATACTAAATTATGTGTTCGTTGAGTGATTCATGATTTCAGTCATGCAACTATAAACATAGTCGCTCCTATTCTTAAATAAATTAACTGTTGTCGAATAACTGTTTATGCTTTCTATATTTAAAAGTATGAAGTACGTATTGAAGTTTTATGACGTTCAACAAACAAAGGGTACAATTTTTGTCTTTATTTGCAGGCAAAATGTAAATTTTCCAACATGATATTAAGTAACAAAGGAAATGAAGTTTTATACGATAGCAAAATATTTAAACGTGCTAAGCACTTGAAGTTAGTTAAATTGTCTATTTTGAAAGTGAAGCTACTGAAAAGTGGTAACCGGGAAGAGTTGTTCCTTGTAACAAAGAGGGTAGATCTCTTTGTTGTTAAGTGGCGGAGGGGGGCGTAGTGGCAATAGGTGGGCAACTACTTCGTCAGTCGTCCGTCCGGGAGTGCCTGCAACGCACTCACCCTCCTGGACTTGTCTCTCCACCACCCATGTTTTTACTCACTTATGGTAATTTCTCTACATTGTCACCTTCTCAAGCGTCAAAGCTTAACGAGGTTACTTGACCTTTAGTAATACAGTTACCGTTAACTTTATACAGAAGTTTATTCATTAGAAATCTAATACTGCTAAGTCTTATTGTCTTTTCACAGAACTGGTTGAAACTTTGCTCAACTCAATTACGTTATATAAACTCGACTTTTACGTTCGTATTTAATTGATTATGCGACGCTTAGAGCTGAACGAGACAGCTTATCATATTCATTATAAATTTCAAATAAAGCCAGTAATATATTACCATAAATTGTCTTTTTTCATTAAAATATTCGTTAGACATCGCTCCGAGCACATCGGCATATAAAGTGTTCAATAAAGATAGAAACCCCATAAATAATTCAGACGGAAAACATTTTATATCACAGTATTTCAGTTTGACACTCTACGACTTATAAAAACAGTCTCAATGACTAGATGTCAACGACTTGGTAAAGCGACCTGTACATTACCTCGCTCTAATGAAACGCCGTGCTGTTTGAAAAGCTGTAATAGCCAACTCGAGAAACCATTCAAAAGTTGGAAATCTTAAGAAAACTGGCACGTCTTATAAACAGTTCCGAGAAACGTTTAGTTGCTTAACACAATGGAGCGAGATTCTAGGATGTAATTATTCCCGGGTTAATGTTTAGAGTTTAGACTTTAAAAACTGTTAAATATTAACTGGCTGTCAAAATCATTTTTTTTTAATATTACAGTTACCTTGTACAGACCTTAAAGTCTAAAAATATAAAGGCATATTTGGGCTAAAATAAAAATAATTACGTTTAACATTTATCTCAGAATGATACCCTGAAAACGTCAATACAACTTTCCTACTAATTAGAAACACCCACTAATACCCGCAATAAACTTGTTAAAAGAGAAAGCCTCCCCATCCTGCGACATAAATAGACCGTTACGTGTTTATAAAACTTGTAAGTTTACTATTTATTCATCTCCAGTACGCAAGTTTTTATTGCTTTTTTATACACAAGAATATTGCTTCAAGTACCCTATTAAGACGTTTTCTTTGAGTTTCCTCATTTCTTTTATGTTAGGTAACGATATAATGTCAATGGCTTTGAATATATAAATTTACTCCTCCATCATACCCTTTTAACATAATGCTTTGATATTCGACGTGGATAATTTTCCAAGCATCGATCGTTTGTATTTATTATATTAGTTATAGATTTGTTGATAATATTATTTAGTACAAATATTGTATAATATTTATAAATATGTGATACTTACTATCTGAAATGATTTCATACCGATCATAAGACATTGCTAGTACATTAAGATATACGACGTAAGACACTCGGGCCTAAAAAACGTGCGTCGTAAAAACTTAGGTTACGGCCCATAAAAATATGTTAAAGCACGTTACGCAAAGTATCGTTAAATCGCTCCTAAGCTAGAGTAAAAACTGATACCGCTAAAGGAGATTAACGTTCAGAGTGGACAAATCGGGAACTTTACACGAGCCGCAGGATTGCGTAATTACCGTAAAGGAAGTAGGCCGTTTAGGCAAACAAAAACGTCGGCGACTCGATCAGCGGAACAAAGGCGGGTGTAATTTGAAACAATCGGCGTTGCAGGGTAGCGTGGGACGCACCCCGCCGACTATTGATCTGACTCGCGCCACCCACCCCTGGCGCCTTTCCACCCCCCACCCCTCCGCGTACAACTCGTATTTTAATTGCAAATCTGCCAGATAATGCGCAAATAGATAACGCCATTATACCCCGCGTTTATTATTTAGTGCTATCAAATTACGCCTCTTTTAACTTTTCTTACTTGTGGGAACGTTTGTCTTCATTAATTTCCCTAAATTAATTTAAGAAAGGCTATTCGATTTATTTCTAATTAGAACAGTATCAGATTATTTAGAACTCCACTAAGCCTTCTCTCGTTGAGACGAAAAGCTGGGATTAGGTAAAGTACCTACTCTCACGATATTAATGGCTATATTATAATCCTATTAAATTATAGAGGCTTATTATTGATAAGTAATTACTTTTTCTTAAATATTGAATAGATTAAAATATTTATTTATTTATTTATTTTGAAGGAAAGCAATATTGTAATATATCGTTATAAACTACGTACATACATTAAACGTACAAGGCATTAAGTTAATTAAACAACAATAGCTAAGCAAAAGTAAGGACTAACGAAGGTATTTCTCAAATACTTTTATTCGGTAAACAATCGTTTAGATAGATTCAAAGGCTTTTTGTCGATTAGCAAGTTGATTGAAAGGGGAGTATTGTTGCGTCATAATAGCGAATTTTCACTGCGGCTGCGGTATTACACGCCCTCAGGTCTTATAAAGCTCTTAATTAGTCAATACTGCTGGGTAGAATGTTTACTTTAACATTTATGAATATCAAATTATTATTTTCATTATCCTATAGAGTATTTAATAAATATGTACTATATTATAAATGTAAAATATATTTTAAAAAATCTTTGAATTTTTCGATTAACCTATCTACTGTATATGACAGGGAAACTTTTTTGTTGATTAAATCAATATTCAATAGGACTTTGAAATATGAGTAGGTATTTTTAATTTGCAATGTTAAACTAAACAACAGCATTATATTGTGCGCCGTTTGTTCAAACAATGCCAAGATATTATCTCAAAATGAATATTAACACTGCTTACTGTAGTGTGTCATTTAA
This sequence comes from Boloria euphrosyne, assembly GCA_951802675.2. Lineage (NCBI taxonomy): Eukaryota > Metazoa > Arthropoda > Insecta > Lepidoptera > Nymphalidae > Boloria > Boloria euphrosyne. Next base: position 10,139,245 of record OX637877.1, read on the forward strand.
TTAGAAGGACAACGCTTCAGACAGTCTTGTAGCTGAGGACGTCTGGAGAGCGGTTAAGTCACACGGTCGCTCGCTCGTCGACCTTACGTTCAAAAGAATGAAAAGATCCAAATCAAAGAAAGTAACTCAATTGTTTATTGTATGTTTACAGTTGAAAGAACAAAGAAATGTAAAAATAGATTATAATGCGAATTATTCTATGGATTTGTTATCTTTACATATAATAATGTTCTGAGTCGAATCTGTATCAACTATTTTCTGGAAAATCTTATTGTAATATTCGTTATTATCGTCATAGAGGCCGAATAGGTATTATATAACTTATTGTTTGCCTATCTGTGAAGGCATCACGAAAAAACATCGGACAAATTTTGATGGGTATGATGGTTATCCCTGTCAATATATAGGGTACTTTTTACTGCTAGTAAATATCTATTTTCCGAGAAATCTATGCTAACCTTTTTTAATGTGCCCAGAGACAAACCTAAGCAGAGCAATCACTTGTTATTTCATATGATTGTATCGTTTGTATAATAGCCGAGTATTAATCGTATTTCAATATTTTTTCAGTAGCTGGCACAGAGGCTACAAAGAAAAAAATGAAGAAACGACCGGGTTTCATTCCAACTGTGAGCGTTTCACAAATGATGGTTCAAAGGGAAAGACCCCTCAATGAGCTCAAGGTACGTGGTATATATTCATAGCGCCGATAAGAGTTGAGCCCTCGCCAAACGTAGACACTTTTATTACCCATATCGACTAGTCGAAGCGAATATTCATAATCGGATTCTTCTGTTATAATATTTTCATGATGTTTAACTGTTTAAGTATTGTGTAAATATATTTTGTGCTTACTTAATACATTTTGTTATGTAAGTAATAGAATAAAAAAAATTTGCTTTTTTTTCAGTCTGAAAACGACCAAAAAAGGACATCATCACCTGGATCTATGATTCAGCGGTCGGGCAATATGCAACCATGTTTGCCATATTCCCAACAAAATATGCTGAATGTTCAAGATGATATTAAACAAGAAACCCTAGTTCAAAGAAGTTCACATTATCTTACAGTTAGCAGTGGCTGGATCACTCAAAATCCAGAGAACATTGATTCCGGACAAAAACATAACCAACAAATATCGAGTATTAACAATTCTTTGAATGTGGGGTTACCAGTGCTTGGGACCAATGGACAAGTCATTGGAGTTAATACAGGATTCAATAAACAAGCTGCTAATATGAAAAATGCTATAAATGCGGCACAACAAAATATGATGGAAGCTGAACACAAGGAAGAAGAGAAAGATATGCAAATAATGAAACAGGTGCCTAAAGAAGAAGAATCACAAATATTCTGTGGCTTAAACCAACCACTTACGCCAGAAGTGATGCAAAAAATAAATGAACAGCAGCAAATATTTATTCAAAGAAATCAAAAGCAGATAGAAGTTATGAAAGGTTACAAAACACAAATAGCAGATCAGAATAAACCAATGCAAAACCAGTACATTCCTCAAGGTCAACTAGTCATACAAAATGGAACTGTTGTTAAAACTAATTCTGCGAAGACTCCTCCATGGCAAGTTAAAAGAAATGATTCTAATCCTTCACTTACTTGTCCGAGTCCGAAATTGCAAAAAATTGAAAATGTTGAATTTGATGATACAAATATAAATACTATAGAAGAAACGTCTTCAGGCAGTACTTTTTCGAATAATGAGCAAATAATGAACCAAGGTATGTGCTCTCGAGTGCCGCCTCTGCCTCAACATTACAACATGATGGGTCAACAATGGCCAAGCGTTGATTTAAACAAGAAGAGAACTAAATGCAACAATAAAACTCCTAAGAAAAAATCTGCTGCCTCTGAAAACAAAACAATAATATTTGGCAATAATGGCATTCGGCAAATACAAGAACCGAAAGGAAAACAAGAAGATGTAGTGAGAAATGTACCGTCGTTTATGGACGATCCCAATGGGTACTTAGCGCAGCAAACAGTTTTATTAAACAATACTATTTCGAGACAAGTGAACGCTCCATATGAAGTCAATCAATTTGAGAATACTAACAATTCATACAATACTCAGAGTCAAGGTGAAAAGAATAGGCCCATAACAAAATCTGGCGAGCAAATGAACGTGTTTAGGAAAGTTGTACCAAATTCGTCGCCTTCACCCAATAATACTCCAGATAGTAGTTTAATTCCCGAGAAATCCACTGAAAATGCACTTCCACCATGTTGTAAGGGATGCAACGTTCCTTACAAGGGTAACTGCTCTGAAACATCAGAAAACCAATTGCGTAATAAATTTATGAAACATGGTAATGTTTACGGAATCGAATTGGATAGCGGGGTGGCAACAACATCTAGTCCTAAACATGCATTTGATGACAATCCCGTTACATCTTCAACGTTTATGGAGAGAATGATGAGTGATAATTGCGGGCCAATTCAAGCCGGCGTCGTGAGCACAAGTAATGTCTCACCAAATGAAACATTACAGCCTCCAGAACCTTCACCGACCTTATCAAATAGCTCTCGAAATACAGATACGCCTCATAGCAGTAATTCGTTACAAAACTGCAATTTCCCGGTTCCTAGTCCAGCGTATTCGAATCCGGGAACGAGAGAGAATTTCAATAGTAATCCCCCGACGCCGGGTAGTAATCAGACATATCCATATAACTCGCCTGGACCACCTAACCAGTCGATTTCTGGCAACCAAGTGATGCATTTCATATCAAATCATAACGTTAATAAAAATCTCATGGAAGTGGATAACATATCAATGGTGGGAGTGAAGCCGAGATTAAGAAATCAAGATTTTAGATTGGAGTCAAAGAAGAGAATGGAGAATTCTATGCCTGGATATTGCCCGCCGCCGCATTTGGGTGGTGGTCCGGCTCATTCTTTGATACAAACGTGTTACATACAAACATTCGTAACCACTATGGCGAGTGGATTTTCAGTAACTCGAGACACAGTTACGTCTGTTCTCGCAGGGAAAGCTAACACTGCAACTACATCTATCAATGCATCTCAAGCAAACTTCATAAGGCCACCACCGCCACCTAGCGTTAATTTGGCAACAACATACGCTATTCCAAATAATCAGCCCGATCCGTTTTTGAATTCTGTCAATTTACCCACCAGTTATCCATTACACATTGCGGGTACAACCGCTCAGAATATGATCGCAAAGTCGCCTCTTGAAATGGTGCAAAATGTCATAAGCAGTCTGCCCAAACCAGAAACAAGTAACTCGCAACCTACATCAATTTCGCAAAGGAGGTCATGCTCTAACTCGTCAGGGCAAATACTAATTTCATCGACAGGCCAAATAATTGTGTCTAACAATCAAATGCCGCCGCCGCCCCCGAAAAATACTACTGCGATATCATCGATGGGATCAAATACTGTGACCAATACATCCGTAGCTCAAGTCGTACCGGCAGTAGGAGGGGTCCAGCCAATGGTAAACCAACAGACGGTAGTCGTAAATACATTGCAAACTCCCTTTGTAATTCAACCACCAATGATGGCTGTCGACGGGCAAGTAGTACAACAAAATACAGTCTTACCACAAATTGTCACTGGTGGAATAGTTTCAGGACAGCCCAATGAAAATCAAAGACAGATCGAGGTTAAGAATGGGCAAAGTTTCGTCCAAGGCGTTGCAATGCTTTCACCTGAAAGCCTCAAAAAGAGGAGCAAGAAAAAGAAAAATCAAACTGCAAATATTACAAATGTTTTACAAATAACAGCACCTCAAACGAATCCCAATAACTTGATGGTACATCACACGTCACCACAACATAATTCTAGTCCACAATTCTCGCCTAGAGGCTTTCAATTATCGCCTACTAATAATATATCGCCAACGCCCATGTTACAGGCGTTAACCATAGTGCCTGGAAAGTCCGGCACTCCCGCCCATATAGTAATGAATGGGCAAGGCAACGCAAATAACTTTGGATCACAACAAATCATCACAAATACATCACCATCACAACAAATTAACTTGTTACAACCAGTCAATCTCATAAATAATGCAAGCAATGTTATGTCCAACTTTCCCGCTTTTCAACAATTTATTTTACCAAATCTAGGCGGCATGGTCATGACCGCTGATGGAACAGCCTTAATACAAGATAATTCAACGGGAATGCCAATGCAACTCCAACTGCAAACGGTCAATGGGCAAAACGTTTTAACTCCAGTACAAAATCCCGGTTTATTTACTGCTGGAACTAATAGCGGAGTAGTAATAAGAGCACAAAATCAGCAAGGGAAAATAATACAATCGCAACATAGCCCAGGCGCACAGTTTTTATCTCCAAACAGTCAAGTCATGGTCAATAGTCCAAACTTTAACGGACAGTTGAGTCCACTGCTAGCTAACTTAAGTCCAACAAACGTTACTTTTAATAGTCCACAAGTGAGATCGGGAAACGTTCAAACGCAAGAGTTCATACAGACTAACCAAATGGGTCAAACTTTGATGGTTCCTCTATCCCCCAAACATGTACCCATATCCGCAACAACCAATCGAACAAATTCCACTTTCGTACAAAACACGACAATAGTCCAACAACAAACGACTCTAGTATCTAACTCTCACAACACTCAAGTATCTCTACAAAGTGGAAATTCCCGTATAAGCATAGACCCAAACGTGCTTTTAAACCAGAAAATACCAAAAAGATTAACAGGAGGAGAAACTAGTCAAGATGACAAATCGTTTGATGATAAAGACGAAGGTTATGGACGTTTGATCCAAGAATTAGGAGATGGTGTAAGACATTCAGTCTCAACACAGACGTTAGGACAACGTGGGAATAAGTCCCCGAATACGATCGGTGGGTCGCCCCCGGATACAACCACACATAGTCCGCTAGGTGCTTTGGATTCCAGTCCAAGAATATATGCGACTCATTCAAATTATGCAGACACAACAACGAAGTCGCCGGAACCCGCGGATTTGCACTCTTCGGTGAGTACTTAGTTTATTTTTTATGTTTTTTAAGTCAAAATCAAGTGATTTTAAAAATTAGTTTTTATATGAATTTTGAATTATTCGTGCTCCATAAGATCGTATAAATTTGTAAGGTGATGAAAATCTTTTAATTAGGTACATAGCTAATTTATTTTTACTTTTTGGCCATATCCCCTCAGTTAGGGTTTTTAACAGCTAGTATATTAATACTATTATATTAATACTATTATATTAATACTATTATATTAATACTATTATATTAATACTATTATATTAATACTATTATATTAATAATAATATATTAATATTTGTTTTTCAAAGTTTTAGTCTTTTGATCTTTATACTATTGAAAGAACACAATTTACACGATCACGCACAAAAAATTCGTTTTTGCAATACATTTGTGACTGACTCACATATAGTAGACTCGTATAGCTTTCAATATAACGGTTAAAATAACTAAATATCTTGATGCAATAATGTAAATAAATAAATATGTTGGGACATTTGCAGGATTTATAAATATAACAAAATATGATTACAGGCTATGGTGCAGTGTGTATCGAGTAGTGAACAAGACATGGCGGAGTCGGAACGCGCTTGGCCCACAAGGGATATCAGCTCGGACTCCGACTCGCAAAGTAAGTTATATTTATATTGTCTGATGATCCGGATGTACCGGGTTCGAGTCCCAGTCGGGCCAAGTTTAGTTATTAAGTACTTCTGTCAAGGTATTGTCTAGCTTAATCTAAGTGTTATCATTTACGCATTAGTTCCAATAAAATTAAAAAAATATATCTTTATACACTAAAAACGTATATTTCTCTTTAAATAATAATACAAGTTACACAATAATGTAATGCATATGCAAATATGTTATTCGGAAGACTCATTATCATTATCGATACAACCCGCATTAAGACAGAACATGGTAAATGTTTCTTTGTAGCATTTGCATACATAATTTGGTACCTAAACATTGTTTAGGAAACCCGAGATAATTTTTGTCTAGAAACAAGTCTTGATATGTTGTCGTGTATAGGTACTATACTTATTTTATGACTTTTGAAAGCAAAATATCTCGAATAATACTAACAAACCCGGTCCGCTTCACTGGGCGTAAATAAATTAAACAGTTTTTATAATTTTCTAATAAAATAAAAGTAACCTAAGCTACTTCTTATAACATTAGCTATCTGCGACTGAAAGTACCGTCAAAATAGGTCCAGTCGTTTCAGTGATTAGCCGGAACAAAAAAAAGTGATTTTTGATGTTAGTATATACTTTCATATGCATTGAGTGAAAGCTGTTAATTTGAAATTAAAAACAGACACTTCAATTTTATTTATATTTTTCATTCAATTTTTTTTAACCATGCGTTTCTCTTGCACACAATTGTTTTTTTTTTAAGCTTGAAGGAGGAAATTCTAGCTTAGATTATGCGTTTCTCAGGTTCTCTCACTGGAATCCCTCTCCAAATGTGAAAATCGTTAATTGTTCCATCAAAAAATCTTCATAAAAACTGTCCTACCCTTTAAATTGAGACAAATCACACTTAAAAAATCGTTAAGATTGGGTAACTAGGAAATCATTCGAAGGACGAAATCATTAACATATTTTGCATATAATTTGACTTTCTTCACTGTTTAGGTGATTCTTATTCATATCCTTTAGACGAATAGCTTTTAAACAATGACTTGAAGAAAACATTATTTTAAACCTCATATATCTTTACTTTTCAGACATGATATCAAACATACAACTGATGCGTCTCAATCGTGCTCACAATTCAGTAGAGTCCAGTGAAATTCAATACAACCAAAGTATGCCGTCGAACAACCAACACGTATTACCTATGACCTCTAACATATACGATAGACCACAGACCTACAAGAGGAAGAACGATTTCGGAGACGGTTCCACGTACAGAAACGATAAAATCATGAGAACAAATTACAACATGGTACACGGTTTGCCAAAGGATTACGAAAATTTGGGCATGACACAAGATAAGCAAGTCCGTCGTTTTTCGTCTTCAGGAAGTACCGAAAGTCAAGTTCAAAAATACGACCGACTTAATTCCGGCGACGGTAAGTCGACTAACAATGCTTTAATATGCTTCAATGCAAATAAATGGGAACGCTATTCATCGGCTTAACTGATATTTATACACTTTACCATAAATATTTCACTATTCAAATTTTTGATGATAACCTTGAATTTGTTTTTTTTTTCATGTCTGTGATTTTGATATAACTCGTAACTTTTAACGTTTTATGCGTGATTATACTTCATGAACGGACAGACTGACTGATTTTTACAATAAACATTTCCCTATTTCTACTAATATGTACAGACCATCTCACGCTTCAGTCACAGCTAACAAAATTCAAAATTTATATATCTATGTTGTGTCTTGTATTGGTTATATGAATTCGTGTTGCGGCAAAATTCGACGTCCACGAGATACGGTTAACTATGTGTATTATATATTTCAGCTTCCTCATAAAAATGCGATATTTAATTGGTTTTCTTTTGGTTGGGTTAATACAAGATACAGCTCTATACAGGGTGTATTGGAAAACATAATACGATTATTTCCCATAAAACTTTCCTGTCGCTTTCCATTGCACCGTTACGATGTAACAAAATTGGCTCACACATTGGGATCCATTACTAACGCATCATTGTAAAGGCATCATTCTATATGTTCATTGTAAGTAAAGCACATTCTCATATTAAGTACTGTAACCTTTTATTGGTCGTGGACGTAATATGATATTATAGTGTCATGAGAGGAATTCAGTTGAAGTTTTAATTGATTTTGTTAAATTACAATGTATCATAATGTAATATTTCACCGGATTTTTTTAGAACATATCTAATTTTAATATAAAAGAATCATTCTGATTTCGGATAAAATTCAAACACAGCTATTTGCTGTTTTCTTAAACATATAAAACTCCTGAATTTTATTAAAAATATTTAGTGACAGACATTGCTCATATAAGCATTATAATAAACCTCTTCATGATAACTATTAGAATTTTAAGTTATATAAAGACATACATCCACTAAACATTTATTTATATACAAAATATTATTTCCACGACCAGTTCTCTTATCTAAGTTTGCTAAACAGATGATTTGTGAAAACATTGTTTTTGTGAATTACTGTTCCTAATCACTTGAAGCAACACGGCTTATATTAAAAATGTCGCTGTAGCTTATGCTATTAAAAAATGTATTTTATACATAAAATTTAGGTATAGTTAAGATTTTTTTGTACTATGGTTGTTACGGAAAAGATGTTTTTGTTTTAATGTTTTCGGTAAATATATATTGTATTGTATTACCTTGGTCACATAAGAAATCTTAACGTATCTTTTATTTATGGGGTGATTTTTAATGTTAATTGTTTTTTTTTTATTTTATTGATAAATACTTAGTAATAATTAAAGCAATCATTAAAAATCGTCCCATAATAATTACATAAAGGTGTTGGAACGGTGTTGGATAGTTTTAAAACGACAGCAAGTTAACGATCATTGCGTTGCTAGATTCGAAGAGTGAAGACGATTCGGATGATAAATCGGACAACAATTCGATTCGGAAATTCTCAATCGGGGATCTCGTATGGGGTCCAGTGAAGGGTTACTCCTCGTGGCCGGGGAAGTTGGAGAATAAAGTTTCGGAGAATAAATGGAGTGTGAGATGGTTCGGAGACAGAATACCCAGTGAAGTGGAACATTCTAGACTGTTGACGCTCTGTGAAGGACTCGAAGCACACCACGCGGCCCGAATGAGGCATAGGAAGTGAGTTATCAATGAGAGCCGTTTGGAGATGATTTTGTTATATATTGATTATCTACTATTATCTATCTAATAATGGTATTATTCCATAAAAAGAAATATGTTGGTATTTTTTGTATTTATAGATTTATGTATAGTTTATGGATTTGGCGGAAGCAATTTATAATCTGACAAATTTTTGGAAGTATTAATTATATTATAACTCATATTAAGAATAAAAACAGGTCAATATTCCTTGTTAAACTTTTTACCAAACAAAAATAATCTTCACACGGCTCTTTCTATGATGTGTTTGACTAATAAGAGTTTATTATAAATTTTTTGTAAATAAATAACTGTAAAAATAAGCTTAGAACTTTAACATTTTTATGTAATAAATTTAAAGTAAAAAGAAAATGTGATGCGAAGTACGCGTTTTAACTTAGTCATAAGAGGAAAGCCTTTTGAACCGACTTCCAAAAAGGAGGAGGTTCTCAATTCGTCTGGATTTCTTTCTAACATGTTCATATTTAAATATCAAATTATTTTGTAGTTTATATTTGTAACTGTAGGTCTCTGTATGTATTTTTGTTTTTAATTTTTTATTAGTTACCGGTTGATTCACCTATTTCAAAAACGTTGTCCATACTCAATTATTGTATTTTAATTATCTGTGAAATTAACCCAACCCAAAGTGCCAAAAAAAATGCGTACTTATGAGAAGGCGTTAATATTATAACTAACTTTTTATATAATAAGGGACTCTTCTGACACTATTTTATTACTTTGGTCTCAATAATAAGTGTTATAAATTATCAGAATTAGTAGATATAAACTTGTATATTATATTCAAATATTTCGTCTTTCCGTCTCTGAGAATAAATTATTAATTGCTGATATATTAAGCATTTTTTAAAGCCTTAAACTGATTTTTTCATTGAAATTTGCTTTGCACAGGAGCAGAAAATTAAATACGCTATTGGAAAATGCTATTCAAGAAGCAATGGCGGAATTGGACAAGAAAACTGAAAATAGAGATAAATCCGAAGACGACGGCGTCCCAGCGGATATAATAGACACTCCCAAACGTAAAACTAAAATTAAAAAACACAGAAAAAATGCGGCCAAAGTCGACGGAACTCGCTTGAGAAGTTCCCGATGACAAATAAAAATATTTAACATAGTCCAGTTAATGTGAGAAGGGTTTTAAGCATTCGATGTTCTTATCCTGGAAAAAATGTTTTACAAAAGTTATTTATGTTAAATACATTTTTAAAAGAGTCAAAAGAGTCAGTTTAAATCGATTTTTTATTCGATTTCGATTTGAATCGATTATTAAAACTCTTCTTCCAAAAATCGTAGAAATGAAGTACTACTATTTATAACGGTCCATATAGAAGGTTTCAATATCAATACAATAGTTTTCTTATATATCTCTAAATGTGTAGGCGATAAGTCCTTTTAAAATATTCATGTAACTCAAATATTGTAAATAAAAATTTTTGCGTCATGTAATGAAGGAAATTTTAAATGTAACCACGTAATGTGTTTTTAAATAACTTTATTGTACGATGTATTATTAATATTAAACAATAGATTCTTTTATTATCTGTAGGAAATATTAATTCAAAATAAAGTCGCATGAAGTGATAAATTGTTGACATCAAGAAAATAATATTTAGTTTAGAATATTACAATATATAATATATTTTAGTAGATGTAATTCAGATTAATATTATATTTATTCAAAATAACAATAGAATTAGTTAAACTTAAGTTGTTTTTGTTTATATTTTTGATGTTGGCAACTTGTCATTTTCAAACGATGCATACAGCCTAATAAATGTCGGTAGCTAAATTATTATTGTTTCTAATAAGATGAACGAATGAAAGGTTTTAATACTTCATTCTTAATAATAATATCATTCATTCGTTCATAATTTAAGCGGACATCTTGTTTTCAAGGTGCCTCAGTCCGGATGATTCTGTAATTAAAATTTCAAAACTTTTTTTTTAATAATATTAGAAATTTTAGCAGCTAGTTGTAGATGTGATTGAATCACTAATAAACTTTTTAGAGTAACATAAATCTTATATAATATAAGCTAATCAGTCATCATTAAAAGTAAAGTATGAAGAGATTCTATGCATATGAGTTTATATTTAAAATAAAATTATAATATTCATTTCGTACCAAAACTTCTAAAATATGCTTTTATCGTACATAGTACGGGTAAGTACTGTAAAGATTTGCGAGTTAGGTTCTTAAATTGCGTTAAATAACGCCATATTTTTAGGTTGACGCGTGTCGGCCATTTTGAATTATATCACAATTTCCATCGACATTATGTACAATTATAATTATTAATCATGTAAATGAATAGTGCTATATATTGTGTACATTATTACGTTTTGTTAGAAAGTAACATGATTTCTAGTCAAAATATTGAGCATATTAAATTGTAGGTAACGCGAATTGACAATAAACGGGCCTGGTGACCTACTTTACATAAATAAATGCAGTATTTTATTTAGTTTCGGACAGTACGATTGTTTGCGGTTGTGTTTGAGCTTTGTTGACCACTGAATAGTTTTAAGGTTGGCACAACTGTCGACAACATGGCGGACTTTCGGAACAGCTGATTTGGAACGTATTTACAAATTATATATTTGAATTTGGAATAGTTGTTTTGCAATTAAATATGTTTACTAAAAATGATTAACAGTTTAATGCCAGTAGGATATTTCAGTTGAGAATTATATAATCTCATTTTTAATATATTTCTTAGTAGGTTACATTATTTTTGTTAAAAAGTTATAATTTTAACACATTTTATACATACATAACTAAATATAATATTTATACCGATAACTTAGGCCTATACGCGTTGTTAGTATAGTTTCCATGACATTTGAACATGTATTGAACATCGGGCCATGAAATGTCATCGACTCTGAACAAAAAAAAGAATATTTATGTGATAAATTTTAATAAATAAAAGGTTTTTAAGCGTACATTCGAGATATAAACGTTTATACCGCAAGCTGATATTAACATCACATCATAGATATAAGTCTGTAAACTTCATGGTCATTGATAATGTTATTGTGATGTGAATCTGGATATTTACCATTTTTATCACTTGTCATTAGTTTTGACAGATTTTCCTCATATTACGGCACTTACAAGCGCCATAGTTAGTTAGTAGCATGTATGATGAATTTGCGGGTAGATTAAATTTTTTATTGGCAGGCATATCAGTCTAATGTCGAGTTCTTTTTGTATGTTCGTTACCACTACCACGGTGGTAGTGGTAACAAATCAACAAATCCAATACGTTTGGCTCAGTTTCTATGTTACTTGATGTGCCAGCGGTCGCGGATTCAAGTCCTGGTGGAGACATTTGTTTGATAAGCACGAATATTTGTATTTAGTTTTTGGCTTTATATTCATAAAATGTATGTATTTAATAATATATATTTGTTATTCAAATTCAAAATATTTTATTCAGCATAAAATGATTACATTTTTCACTGAATACGTGAGTCTACTACCAGTTCGGAAAGAAGAAGCCGTTGACCTGAAAAGAACAGGCGAAAGAAACTCAACGACTAATTAACTATCTGGTATCTAATGACACAAGCCTCAAGCTATGTAGTAATGTCCCAACATATTTTTTTTATTATTTCCTAAATCCGTTTGTAACAGTGCCAAAATATCGGGGACAAAAAATTTATAACAAGTGATGAACATCGTAAATATCCCGTTTTACATTACAATAATATCACATGACTGATACCTCGGGTTCACCGTTTCATCATTGAAATTAAGATTTTTCACTCTAAGTGTCTAGTAAGTGTCTGTTTTTGGTACAAGGGAGTTTAATTTAAAACATTTCTAAAATGCTTTTTAATCACAATAATATAATGTAGATAATAAATGTTTTTTTTTCTAAAATCGTAGTTAGATTATTATTAGATGATGAATAAATTTTGATAGGAAATTTGTTAACGGTCATTGTTAGATAATATTGTCTGTGTAAAATTAATTTATGTGGTCTTTGAAATTGTATCAAGGATTAATGGTGTAGTGATGGGCGGTTATGAATCTATGTTAAGAGGCAGCCATTTTGGTTGAAAACTGACAACTTATAAAATTTATAAAACTTCATTGTCCTTTTATTTACAAGATATCCGCGTGAATTAAATGTTTTTAAAATATTCAATGGTAATGTCTATTAGTAGTAATTATATCGTTTAAAATGTATAAATTTCCTAAAAATGCATAATATTTGACATAATAATTTATAATTAATTATTTTTAAAATAGATAGTATTGTTTTTAAAGGTAAGTTATTATTCTCTAATATCATAGTGAAAACAATCGATTTTTTTAATCGATTTTATCGATAACTCGTAATAGCCCATCACTAGCCGATTGTTTTATATTTACGTGTTAGGGATATTGTGAACGCGTCGCCGGAACAATCCCATGAGACGGTATTATGTAAATATTCTTACTGTAGTTATGTATAATATTCTATTTCAATGAAATTAATGTTTTATAGACTTAATACTGTACAACATAAGATTATTTATTTGTTTTGCTGTGTACATATTTTTTTTCAATAAAATGTACCTGTTTTTAATTTATGATTTGATTTTTTATTCCACTTTAGAATAAATTATTCTTAAGTATCTAGGTCACTTAAATGATTGGTTCTAAGAGAAGAATATTTCATTTTATTCGAATAACCTAAAAATAATTAGGACTCTTAAGGTGGTTAAATGCATGTCGTTATAAACTACACATATGTAAACGTATTATTTTTCCATTGAATTAACATATCAACTGATGTCATTAAAAAAAAAGAAAATGTCTAGACTAGGTACATTTAAATTAGGTACATAATATTAACTGCACTTTTGCGTCATAATAATTAAAGTGTGTATAAATGGGAATTCCCTCTTATTTATTCATTTATTATATTAGCCCAGCGGTAACGCGCTCGCTTGTATAAACGAGTGATGCGGGTTTAAATCCGGGTCTCGCACCTCTGATAATTTCATGTGCGAATTTATATGCGAATAGATTACGGTGAAGGAAAAGATCGCGAGGAAACCTCCATGTCTGAGAAAACCTAGCAAGTTTTCGTAAGTCATGTGAAGTCCGCCAACACGCACTAGGCCAGCGCGGTGGACTATGGCCTGATCCCCCTCGTACTGAGGGAGGCCCGTGTCCAGCAGTGGGACGTTAAAAAGGGCTGATGACTGATAACACATTTTAGTACCTATTAACATCTGGCCTCAAAGCCGGGCGTGACGGCAAAGGGCGCACTGGGAGGTGTGAGGTTTACCATAGTGGTTGCTTGCTGCTTCTCTCATAGCAAAGTGGACCGTGCAAACAGTTAGTTGTAGTCTGAAATATTTAATTACGGCCTTCCTGCAATACGAGGGGGATCAGGCCACAGTCCACAGTGCTGACCAAGTGCGGATTAGTATGCAATAAATATCAATACACTAGTACCTAAATATATAAATAGTTAGTTAGGCCGACAGGACGTCTCAGGCGTAATACGTGCATTTTTGCATTTATATAACCAAGGCTGTTATTCATGTAAATTTATAAACAGGACTTAATAACATATTACAAGAAATTAAGTCAAATATCGACGTACATTATGACAATGTAATCACATTGTCAATGTGATTAGGTACGTCTATCAACACTAATCAATGCCGCTACCACAGGAGCATTAAGAGCTAGCCCCTATAGGTACAGAACTCTATAGCCGAAGCGTTTAATTTTACATAACGCTACAATAGTCAATATGTCAATATGTATTTAATATTTATAAAAAGGAAAATATCGTGACGTGATTTAAGTTCTTTTTTTTAAACAGAAAGCTGAGCTTTGTGTGGGCTTGCGTAGTTTTTCTAACGAGTTATAATTTTTATGTTTGGTTTTCTAATCGATGGCGTTAGTAGTATAATAACATTCTATCCAATGAACACAAAATTGTTAATGTTCATTTTTTAATGGTTATAAAATTATATTTCTTTTGACGGATAACACATCTAAATATGAAGCTAAACTACTATGTTAAATCTTGGTTAAAGTTGATGATAGTTTTTAGTAAAATGTACGCTCGCCCTAATAAATACTGAGTAGTACGATTCTATTCAGTCCATTACAAATATGTAGAGTAGGTACCTAATAACTATTTGCCGATTTCCACTAGAAAGTAGGTAGTAAGTGAAAAAAATGAAGTAGGTTCCTAATATTTCTGAATCAACTAAATGTAAAATAACTCAGCCATATCTTTATTTCCTACTATTAGTCACGTTAATATTACAAATGGGAAAGTTTCCATGTGAGTGAATATTTTTATTACTTCTCGTTGTAACGGCTCAACGAATTTGTGTCATATTCAGGATCGAGATAGTTTATATTCGTAGAGTATTAGGTACCTACATAGGCTTTTATTGACGGAGCTACTTTGCAAGACATTTTCAGTTTTCAGTATTACAAACTACGTTTAAACACTTGAGTGAATTTTTCTAATTACATATACTTTACCTAAATACGAATTGTCAGTTTGTGTTTTATTCTTTACGCAGAAACTGCTAGAGGAATAACACAGTAGTAAATACAATATTTTGAATCAAGTCGATCATCAATATATTTTCTCTCTATTATCTGAGTGAAGCCGTCTCGTAGCGCAAAAGCCGACTCATTACGTATTGTAAGTAGAATAGATATAGTCCATGCATTACATTTTTCTCGCTGTGTGGCTACGGCAAGTAGAATATGGCCACCCCATATCTTCCCATGGGTGTCGTAAAAGGCGACTAAGGGACAAACTACCGAACACCATGGTAGTCGTGGTGGTAGGCTCCAACATCAGCCGACGGCAGAGTTACCACCCATCAGCAGAAGTCGTGCCGCCAAGCGCCTAACAGCGTGTTCCGGCATGTAGGGGCTGATGAAGCCGTATGGGGAATGGGTCTGAACAGTTGTGTTGCACAGTAGCCGTGTTGGTGGTGGATCGTTGCTTGTTGTGTCGGGAGCTTAGTCATGGAGGGTAGCGGGATCCGAAGCACGGCATGCCGCTGGCCGACCGCAGACAGTTGGGGGCCCAACTAGTGGGCTAGCCACCCATGAAAGGCTGCCCCGCCATCTGTGAAAAATCCCAGGGTGGCTCCATCGTGCTGGTTGGCGACCAGAAGAGGGGGCCCGATGGCGATCCTTGGGGGGGTTCGGGCGTCCCCGCAGTCTCCAGACTAAGCCCTCTATGACATGACAGCATCAATATCGCTGCCGGGCTCGTGCAACACCTCGTTCAACTGCCGTTCTCCATCCTATTCACTCTTCAGTTATATATTTAAATGACAAGGCACAAAAAGAGTAAAGTTTTAAAGCGGCTGCACTCCCCCTCACTTAACGTGCATCTCACGAATATCCGTGGATTGCACACTAACCTCTCATCAGTCCACTACCACCTCGAGACTGCGCAGCCGCACATGCTCTTTTTAACGGAGACGCAGATTCAATGTCCATTGAACGCTGCGTACCTGGACTATCCCGGGTACACGTTGGAGCATAATTTTAGCTCGCGGGCCGGAGTCTGCTTGTACGTGCGAAATGACCTCTGTTTCCAGCGTCTCCGCCACCTTGAAGACCCCACATTTTCTATGATTTGGGTTATTGTAGACACAGGAATCGAAAAGATCCTGTATTCCTGTGTCTACCGATCGCACACTGGTGACCAGGAGACAACTCGATTGTTTGAACATCTTAGTGAGGGCGCTGATGTGGCTATGCAACGGTACCCTTCCGCACAGCTTGTCTTTCTGGGGGACTTTAACGCCCATCATGAAGATTGGCTGTTCCCATACCAGAAGACGGACCATGCTGGGAGAGAAGCGTGGAAGTTTGCGGTATCACTTGGACTCTCCCAGCTAGTTGAACAAGCGACGAGGGTTCCCGATGTAGACGGCCACTCAGCTAATTGTCTGGACCTTCTGCTGACAACTGATCCAGACAGATATAACATCAAGGTTTCATCCCCACTGGGTAGCTCTGACCACTGTCTGGTAAAATCTGTATCGTCTTACTCTCCACCAGATAACGACCCTATTGGTGTTAGACGAGTATGGCAATACAAGTCAGCAGATTGGGATGAGATGCGACACTTCTTCGCATCCTTTCCTTGGCGGCAGGTCTGCTTCTCTTCTTCCGATCCGTCGAGCTGTGCGGATGCTATAACCGATGTGGTGCATCAAGCGATGGAATATTTTATCCCGTTCTCTGATGTACCCGTCGGTGGCAAAGCTCACCCATGGTTTAATGCCGAATGTACATTTGCTGAAAAGCGTAAGCATTCGGCTTACCTTGCCTGGGTTGATGCTCGAGACCGCAAAGCTCCGGATGTAAGATCCAAGAAGAGAGCCTTTAACTTAGCCGCCAAGTCCTACAAAAAGACATTAAAGAAGGCTCGTCTTGACCGAATTACACATATTGGCGCAAAGCTCTCTGCCCAACCATCTGGCAGCAGAGCTTTTTGGTCCCTTGCCAAAGCGGTCGAGACGAACTTCTGTCGGCCCTCACTGCCACCGCTGGTAAAACCTGACGGATCCCTGGCTCATACGGCAAAGGAAAAGGCGACTTTGCTTGCTTCTCTTTTTGCCCAAAATTCATGTCTAGACACTGGCAATGCTACTCCACCACATCTACCTCACTGCGGAATCTCAATGGCAGATATCCCTATAACTAATAAGGAGGTCAAGAGAGTATTGTGTCGTCTAGATGTAAATAAAGCCAGTGGTCCTGATGGTATACCAGCGATAGTGCTAAAAACGAGTCCCGAGTTGTCTCCGATATTGACTCGTCTATACCGCCTTTCTCTAAGGACTGGAATAGTGCCTAAATCCTGGAAGCTTGCCAACGTGCAACCAGTGCCCAAAAAAGGTAGCCGTGCCGACCCTGCCAATTATCGTCCGATTTCAATCACCTCCATACTCTGCAAGATTATGGAGCGTGTATTGAATAGTCGTCTAATGGCATACCTAGAACAGAATGATCTCCTCAGTGATCGACAATATGGGTTTCGCCGGAATCGGTCGACTGGGGATCTTCTAGTGTATGCCAATCACACCTTTGGCGAAGCTCTTGAGCGAAGCGGGGAGGCGATTGCCGTCTCCCTCGATGTCTCAAAGGCCTTTGACAGGGTTTGGCACGCTAGCCTTATACGCAAGCTTTCAGCCTACGGTATATCTCCTGGCCTGATCGGCTGGATTAAAGACTTCCTGACAATTTAAGAAGGAATTACACGATTTAATTCCCCCATCCCCCTTCCATCATCGGACGACCCGACGAACGGCTGGTCTCCATCCTTACGTCGTGGACATTCCACCCGTCCGGACGAAGCGTTTCGCTTCGTCATTTATTATACGTGCAGCAATGGATTGGAACAATCTGCCTGCGTCTGTGTTTCCGTCCGGTTACAATATGGGTGTCTTCAAGGCAAGAGTGAATAGGTGGCTACTGAATTAGTGCGACTTACCATCTACGACTACGTTACCACTTACCATCAGGTGGAACGTAGTCAAGCACTAATTCAGAATGAAATAAAAAAAAAAAAAAAAAAAAATTACACCGTATTACGCGAGGAATATAATAGTTAATCGATTTTAATCCAATTGTAAATGAAAACTCACCTTCCAATTTAACCGGTTTCACGATAGGTTTATTAATAATAATGAACTAATGGTATTATACCTAATTATTAAATATTTTTTTAACTTCCTAGAAATGTAATTAGCATACACTTTTCTTCGCCAATATGAACTATCCCGCGACGAATCTGTGACTAAAAAGAAACCTACTGTAAATATTATACTAAGTACGCCCATTTAGTTCACAAGGTGAAAGACAATCCCATCAAAATTACCCTAGCCGTACCGTAGGTACTTATATTATACTTTACGCCTAAAGCTAATATTTTGACATTACAATAAATAAAATTGACTGAATGGTTCATTTTATTTATTCGTATGTACTGAAGATAATCGTTAAATACATCGTTTATTACTGACATAAAAACAAATGTTGCAATGTTTATCTGAATAGTTCAATAAGTTTAAATACTTGTAAAACACGTTTACGTAAACAAGATTTAAGCAGCACATGCGAGAACATTTTCCAAAGGCTCGTTCATTCTCGTTTCGCACGCATTCGCATTATCAGGAATTGTGTGTTAAATTCGTACAAACAACAATCGGAGAAATCCCACGCCGCGCCTTTACGTAACACTGTTTCTCATTCGCTAGTCACTTTGCTCCGTAAATATAAACAGGCGTCATTCGCTCTCAAAAGAATGACAAACGAGTTAAAAGAATAATGGAAAGTAAATGAAAATAGCAAAATCGCTTTTGTCAACTGTTTCTTTCATTGTAGACGCTTTTACGCCGCGCCGCCCAACTTATAATGAGTGCGAAAACCGGTCTGTTATGGAAGCGTAAATATTGAATGTCTCATCTATCTGAAGATTTGTTTGGAACGACTTCGAGGGAAGATTAAATTATACGTGAAAATTGCTTTTTTTGTAAAGTAATATGTATTTTGTCAAACCTTTGGAAATATTTAAGTTATTTTGTGTAAGCTTACGTAAGTCAATTCACTATAAGTACTTACTTACCTATTGAAAATTAAAAACTAGGCATATAAGAAATTGATATTTCTCTTTCATTAAGTAAATAATAAACATCCACTTTTGGCTTTAGCATCAGGGATTGATCAGTGAACATTGTATTACAAAGCTTGTATATTTTATTGTTCTAATATTTTTCGTGTGTAACAAGAAGCAACTATAAGCTTTATTAACGTCTTTACAATGTTCTATCAAAGTTAGATCCTAAATATAACCTAGTTCTGTCTAGACATAGACATAAAATAAAAAAAATCTAAAAACACTTCTTTTTACCGCCAATTATCGTCTAAAAGTAAGAAAAGTGGTAAAATATAAATTAGCGGCTGATCCGCCGCAAGCGAATTATTTAAAGGACCAATAAATATTCAAGAGTAATTTACCGCCGGTAATACTGAGCCAAATATTTTTACTCCAGTTTAATACTTAATCCGTTTAACGGTAAAAGGGTGTTGTGGCCATACTTTTTGAAAATCTGAAAGTTAAAACAGATATTAAACATTCATTTACATAAGACAAATCAATTTAAAATACTGTATACAATAGTGCCTAGCCTTGCCTAAATACTATTGTATACAATATTTTAAATAGATTTGTTTTATGTAAATACTGAATTACTATTGAATAAGTAATTCAGACGTAAATACGTTATATATATAAATGTTGTACTATGAAGCCTTATTTTACTTAAAAATTAAAGTATAATTTTTATACAATTTTTATAAATTAGGTGAAATATATGAAAATATGTATGGGTCAAAATCAGAGAGGTGAGCATTATGCTTCTGACAAAGTTTTTCTTAATAAAATAAAATGATATTGCTACAATATTTATTTCAAATTAAAGCTACTGTACATGTTTACAAGGCACTTATCATATAGAATTTCTATTAATAATTTGTCAAATGATTATAAAAAAAACAGGCCTAAATAATCATTCCGGGAACGCGTCCTTATACCATGTTTCATAGTTCAGGCACGTCAAAAATATTTAAAACTACGTATTAAAAATCCCATATTTTAGTGTAAGCTTTAAAACATATTAAATTAAGCATATGTCTTTAAAATAAATTTTAATTATATTCATTTCTTCATATTTTGGCTATTCCAATGCTGTCTGACGTTTATCCAATCATTTCGTGAGCGCGGAGGATAAACAATGATTAAATATAAAAAAACATACACTTGGTGGCGTTAAGAAGCATCAGCGTGGAGTTCGCTAGTCAAAGCAAACGGCCGTGTGTTGTGTTTATGAAAAACAATAATGGATTTTGGTAGTAAGTACCGTTTCATTTGATATGTGTGAGCGTACTTTAATACCCTGTCACTACGTGAACGCTGTTTGGTGATTAGTTTTTCAAAAATTTGCATACTTTTTACAAAATACTAATAAATATTTTAACTTACTTGTTCATAACCTCAAAAACCAATACCAAACACGGTGGCATCAACCGTAACCTAAAAATATTTATCGAATAATCATTACGAGGACGGTCATTTCGGAAACGTTCTCCGATATGAACCACGTTCCCGAAATGAAAATCTGTAAGCAAAATTATATTGTAATGCCTTTAAAAAGCCTTACCGTGCAATATTTTGCTTTGGGGTATCCATTTAGTAGAAAACGATAAAAAGAAGTAGAAAAACCGATCAAAATAAGACAGTATAGCTTATTTAAAGCATCGTGAAAAGGTTAATGCAAGGAAGCGCAAGTTTTTAGATAAAATGACATCTGGACAAAAAGAGATGAAAAGACTGAAAGATAGGGAATATTACTAGAGAAAGAAAGCTGAAAATAAAGTTAAGACTGTTGGTGATATGACTGAAAGAGAGAAAAGAAAACAGAGAAAGGCGTGGAGAAAAATTGCTGGCAAATATTTTAGCTGACTTCTGATGTTTACATACATTGTATCCATTATCAAAATTGTTGCAATAAATTAAACTGCATGTATTTTTAGTCCAAGATAAATGAAACGAAAACCAAGAGCCGTCAGACTCAGATATAATAAATTTAGACAGAAATGAATTAAGAGATTCTGAATTCTCTTCATATCAATAGAGAAGGTGTTTACGGCGCCATATATAATGGAGCCGATACTTTAGATGATGAGAATCTCCAAACGGTTATAGATCGGCTTCATGGAAATAGTGTCGATATTGGTGCTGGTACACCATACGGAAATGACAAAAAATTATTGCAAAAATGTTTCAGTCGCTGACATCTCAACCGATGAAGATGGTGAAATAAAATTCACCTTCCTTCGCTTTCAGCGCAACTCCGCAAAAATATTTAAAATTGATCAAAACCAAATTGTAAGAAATTTACATACACCGAAATAACAGAAAAAAGGTAGTCGTAGTTTTGTTTGTTTATTTTAGAAATCACAAAGTTTAGATTTTGATTTTAAGCATTGCTATGCAAGAAATCCGTTCCTAATATCTAATGTTGGTTGATTAAAACTTTAAAGTTTATTGTTATTAGATTATTAGATTTTGATACTCATGTAATTATTAAATTTTGATACTCGTGTTCCTCATTCCTTACAATAAATAAAGGTATAATACTGTAAATGCATATTTTTATTTTTATGCATAACGTATATCGAAAACAGGATATTATAAGCTTTCAGAGAACGTAATCTACTTTAGGGAACTTGGCTGTCATTTTGGGAACACTCTCATCATTTCCGGGAACATCACAAAAACGGCAAATAAATCACTTAATAATTAATGTTAGAGTTAAATCCTGCATATATAAGGTAAAATGACATTTAAACTTTGGTATTTATATTATTAATATACTACTAATCGCAAGAATATTTATAATAACTTGAAGTATCGGAGCAGAAATTGCGCTAATTGAAAATTTATGTAGAGTAATTTAAAAATAATTGTTTTGTTTAAAAAACGTTCAAAATACATTTTTTTTTCGATTAAGCAACAGATTTATTACAATTTATTGAAGGCCATTCTTAAATACATTGGTTAATCATTATTGTAAAAATTATTTTAAAGTGTTCCCGAAATGAGTTACGACTCTGGCATTATTCTTATAAACGGGTAGAATTTCGAAAATATGTATTTTTGTGCGTGCCTGTTTACAGAAAAGTTTCATGACAAATGACACAACAGACTCCTCTTGTTAGTTTTCTGCAAAAGGAAACATAATTTTTCAGATATTTGAAAACCTAAAATGCTCATCTCTCTGATTTTGACCCGTATATGAAAGCACATGGGCACTTCTGAGCAAAACTTCTAAATGAAAAATTTGATGTACCTACTATTTTAATATTTGGTGGTCAGATATACAAGATAAAATATACCTAAATATATACAAGATAAAAAAAAAGTTGCGAAGATAGAGCAGTTACACGATTTCAGATTCCTACCTAATAAGTACCTACTATGTAGCAATATTGCACTGTGGTCACGTAAAATGTAGCATATTTTGGTAGTCTATGAAACCTTGATAAATCAGATTCGTTTTGAGATTAGAAGGAAAATACGCCAGAGTCAGTTTGAACGAGGGAAAAATCAAATTGAATTTGCCCTTACACTATAGAACGATATCTCAGAGATAAATCTTGAGCCTCATCTCGTACGGAACGGAAAGTTTAATAGAAAAGTAAATAGAAAAAAAGTTTTAGAATGAATATTTATGATAATTGTCTTCTAGAGAAAACAAACAAAGAAGATAATTCAAAAAGAAAATGAGGCTAATAATATTTTTATATTTACTTCTCTTAGTGGAGTAAATGAAGCACTTAATCTTTTAACTCAGCTAATTTACTTCGTTAAACGTGTACAGGAAATAATGCTCCTTTTTTTCTTAACCAGACAGAATAAGAATGTAATTTGACATTTAACTTAAATAGGAATAATTGAACCCAAGATACATGCTCACAATCAAAGCAATACAGCAATCATAAAATTCATAAATTATCAGTTTTTTTTCAGCTTGTCGCCGTCTACTGCTGGACAAAAACCTCCCCCATAGAGCCCCAACCATTCAGATCTTGGGCAGATTGCTACCATCCCGTACTTGCGATCTTTTTTTAAATCGTCAGCCCATCTTGCTGCAGAGCGTACTACAATACGTTTGCCAAAACGTGGTCTCCACTCAAAGACGTTTCGGCTCCATCGGCCATCAATACGGAAACATGACCTTTTGCTGTAAATGTAAGTTGTTAATTTTGGAGTCGGTGCCAGCCAAGTATTTTGATTATGTTTACAAATTAATAGATTAACCGAATATGTATCTATTTAGGGTTATTTTGCTTTGGCTGGCACCGACTTCAAAATTAACAAGGTTCTTAAAAGTATTATTTTCTACTTTTTAGTTTAGATTTATTTAGTTTGGAAGTCGGTTTGTTTTTTTGTCAAAAAGAATTTATTTTTAAATTTTTAACGGAAAGTAGATCAATACGTATCTACTTTCCGTTAAAAAAAAATATTTAATGATTATAAAAATTTACCTTCTATTATGAGGTAAACCTAATAGCCTGAAAGTATACAACTATCGGCCCATAAGTGCGTATTATATTGAAAGAATTTTCTTTAAACTGCTAACCGTTGAGGAGTTGTACCTTCCATCATCAGTTACGGTACGTGACTCAAATATCCGAATAGCCTATAAAAGATTCGGCCGAGCATCGTTAGTTTGCTCCGTTACTTTGTCATGGATCCCATAATCAGAACCTTACCAAACTCTCATCAAACTACCCTTGAAGTACATCCTTTCCAATAAAAAATTATCGTGATCGGTTGTCGTGATATTGAGTTATTCGTCCATTTGTCGCGCATACACTTAAGGCGACATTAACTGCCCGCGACCTTGAGCATACATTGCAGCCCGTCGCCCGCTTCAACGCGCACCAAGATTATTCGAAAAAACAACCCACCTTGATTTATGAAACACAATAAAAATAAAAACCGTATACTAAAATATGGGTCATTAAATTGTCTTTTATATGATTAAAGTTTCATGTAAATACGCCTCATAGTTTTTGCGTGATTGTCGTTTTTTTGTCCGCGTTAGACATTACTTTACAAATTAATTACACTATGTTATTAAAATATAATTTCACATTTTCACATATCAAATTATGAATAAAATTGTCTAGTATAACATATATTTTTTCAAAGAAATAAGACTAGAAGTTTAGACGTGATGTTCAATATAAAATCATTAAAAGTCGTTTATCTGCGCCTTAATGCAAATTTAAGACTTTTATGGTTTTCTCATGGATGCCATTGTCAGAGCTGAAAATATTTGAATATTTCATTAATTTATGGCAACCCTGCTTATATGAAAGTGATTACGCGTGTAGCAATTGTTAAATACGGAATCTGGATAGATTTTACGAGGCTATGGTGTCATTATGCTCCAGAGTAATTATCTTCATGAGAACGTTTAATTACGGTCTACGTAATGTTGTTTTGTTAATGAGATTTTGCGATCGCCATAGATTCTATTACCGATTTATTTACAGTTTATAATCTAAATATATAAAAGCGAATGGTCATTTATTCATCACGAAATATAGAAAACCGATTGGCTTATAAATATGAAATTTGGCCGGGACGTATTTTATTATTAGATAGTCGTTAATATATGTTGATATATATGTTGAGACATTATTACAACAGAGCCATCTAGTTCCGCAGTAAGCTACGTAACGTGCTTGTGTTACGGATACCAGATAGTTGATATACCTACTACCCATATAATTTTTAAATACATACATATTTTAAATATAAACACCCATGACTGGAGTACAAACATTCGGGCTCAACAAATGAATGCCCCCAGCGGGACTCGAACCCGCGACCGCTGGCGCAGAAAGTAGGGTCACTACCAACTGAGCCAAACGTGTCGTCCGAAAGAACATGTTTTGCAATAGGGCCGGATTAAGGAGGTCTAAGGCCTCTTACAATTTTGTATGAAAGTCCTTTAATTTGTTATGTTACAAACTTTTGAATTTGGTAGGGAGCACCTTCCCAGATTTATACATTTTTACAAATCTACTCATCTCCTACGCCTGATATTTAAAAATTTTGAAATCGTGTTTATAGGTATATTTTTATAATAATTTATTTCGAACATACAGCATCGATCTAGTGTTTGATTAAGTACCTACTGTTAAAATATGTCATACATATTACCAGTGCTTATACCTACTATAAGCTCATTTTGACAATGTAAGCTTTACAGTATGGGGAATATGTACATTTATGTTTTTATTTCTTTATTAACGACAACCAGGCTATTAAGCCTGGTTTTAAATATTTCAGTTCAAAAACTTCAATTTTACTGTAAATATATATTTTACACGTTTTTTTTTAATTTATTAACACAAGAAAAGAAACTGGAGAAACACTAGACTCATTGTTAAAATTATCTTCGTTAACAGAAGCCCGAACAAAGGTTGGCGTCCCTTTGATCGATCACACGAAACCACAAATTAATTTCACTATCTTCATTTATTACGCAGAAAACAGTTTACGTAACAAAGCGTTTTCATTTATAATAAATATTGCTTGTAATAGACTGAGACGAAGATTAATTTATGATCTTTAACAATTTTGTTAAGCCTTCACTCTCAGATTGCGTGAGAAATAACATGATGTACTTTATTCTAATGCTTTTATATCTATACGTATACGGTATAAAGTTAAAACTTTACGAAAAAGCACCAATGAATGCAAACACTTTGTTTCAGGAAAGTTGCTGGCTTCATAAAAAATAGTTAAAAATCTACAGTTAAAAAACAAATACAGAGCACATTATTTACTTTTCATGGTTTTAAAAATCTTCAATCTTTGGAAAAACGGATAAATTGTACGTTAGCGGCTTATCCGAGAGCGATTTATTCAAACGAGCAATAAATATTCAGGAGTAATTAACCGCCGCGTCGCGTAGCGTCGATATACTCGTACGCTTCCGACGCACGGCTCTACGGTAATCTCTACGAAGGCAGATTAAAAGGTATTGCTTTAAAAAGCCTGAAAAATTAAAATGCTATATCTTACTTTATATTCTACTAAGAAAATGTACAGTAAATTCAATATAATAAATAAACAAAAGGATGATAAAATGCATCAAAAGAAGCTTAAGGTATATAAAAAATAAAAATCCAAACGGATCTTGGAAAGGTTTATAAAGACATTTCCTTTTGATTTAAAAATAAGATATTATTTATTTATGAATGCACTCAACTAAAAATTTAATACAACTTGTGTTTGACTTAACTTTTTTATCAAGCTAAGATCAAATATAAATCAATGGCAAATATAAATTTTTGGTTATAAGTTTTTTAACAGCCTACTGCTGGACACGGGCTACACACGAGGGGGACCAAGCGATAGTCCACCTCGCTGGTGAACGGTTAGCAACTGCACATGTATTTCAAGAACTTGTTAGATTTTCTCAGACATGCAGGATATTTTCCTTCACGTAAACGAAAGAAAATATCAGAGGTGCGTGACCCAGATTTGAACCCGCATCACTCGGTTATCCAAGCGAGCGCGTTACCACTGGACTACCAGTGCCGGTTACTACTTCTACGTTACTATACTGTTATTTTTACCCACTTATAACAAATATTTCCTTATATAGTTCTATATAATATATTTATAGATATCAATGCACATGCAGTAGGAACAAGTCGTTCAAAACACCAGAAATATAATTCAAATAAAATATTTATGAGTGAACTTCACCTATAGGATGCCAGAATATTTAATGCGTTTTTAAGTCATCAACCCCTCGGCCACCGAGTTACGACTCTATTTAAGCTCGATCGCCACGGATATTTATGTCTCGAATCTCGATGTAATTTTATCTACGGACACTTTACTGTCGGAAGTCGAACGCGGATTTATTAGTTATTTGCTGTATTTTGCAACTCTAATGTGCAAATAATAACATATACTAAATCATGTATTATATATGTTGTATATATAATAAAAAAAACATGTTCACTATATTTAGAGATAGTAGAGTAGAGACTGTGATAGTTTGCCAATCTGATATGACCTATAGAGCTCCATTTATTAAATAAAGGATACAAAGGCCGAATGAGGAAAACGAACGAAATTTGTAAATAATATCTTAAATAATCTTTCATATTGTAATTTTGAAAGCTCTTTTTATAAGTCTAAAGTTTGTCAAAAAAAATTAAAGCATAACTGCTTTATTTTTTTTACTACTTATAATAAGAAAAAAAATATTGTATGTTAGTATGCTCGTTTCTAAGCTAAAAGTCCCCCAAAATCGGTTGAAATAAAATTTCGTAGGAACGAGTTGCTAGTACATTTATATTTTAGAATGAAAATCCCTTATTATAGCATTGTAAGGGTGTATTACAATAATAACATTGTCATGCAAAAATTACCTGACCTGATTAGCCGACCGACCGACACGCCTGTTTACAAGCAGTATTCTTAGAACAGTTCCCTCGAGATACATTATATAAAAGCAAAACAAGGTACAATTCAAATGAAATCTTAATTAAGTATTTCTCTTAAATTAGGTATAAGTTTATAAATACGGGTGAAAAACATTTTTTGTACCATATTATTTGTACTTTCTCCCTGTATATCCCTCAAAATCGGTCCAGCCGTTTCAGAGATTAGCCGGAACAAACAAACAAACAGACGAAAATGCTATAATTGTTTTTTTAATGTAATTACCGTATACAATTTTAATAAATATTTAGTAAAAAGCTGTTAATTTGAAATTAAAAAAAAATATTTCAATTTTATTTATATGTATTCATATATTAAATTAAAATTGTAATACAAAATATATTTACTTTCAAGAATATATTGCTTATTTAAAAATAAAATTCAAATAACAGCAAAATATAGAGTTCGTTCTTTCGTTCGGTAAGAACTCGTCATTAGGTAAGCTGCATCCGTATTCAAAGCGTAGTTGTAGTGTTGAGCGACCGGCAGAAATCGCCTCAAGATTCGTAAGAACGTGATCTGACTGTTGACGGGCTAGTGATGTATTTTCATTTTAAATCGATAAAAGTATTATTTTTAATCATTCAAATTATAATATTAAATAATATTGTCTTTATAAAGTAAAACGAAAGCAGTTATCTCTTGCTTCGAATACCCTCAACATTTTCTACATTACTATGTCAAGTTCTTAGGACAAAAATAGAAATCTATGTAACACTTTTACATAATATATGTAGTAGTACGTAGTAGTAGGTACGTAGTACGCGAACTTTTGATATTTTAAATAAACTTATCTTTTTCAGGCCTTTTGCGATATTATTTTGATCAAGGGACAAAATGATTAAGGGAGAAACTTAAGTTTTAGAGGTCTCAATACTATGAATGGAAAGCACTAGACTTACACTACGTAAGTGCTTAAGATAAGAAAACTTAACGCTTAACTTAGCTGTGAGTTGAAAAAATCGTTTACGTAAAATAAAGCATTGATACACGCTGTTTTTTTTAATTTAATACCCGAATTAACTTCTTTATTACAAGAGTCTTTTAATTTTTAAGAGGGACAACGTTAACTAAATTAACGTTAGTAACAAAAATAATATTTTCCTCTTCCTATCTTATCATTATATTAAAATTAAAACTATCAATGAACAACACTATTTTATCAAGCTACGAGTAGGTACACGTCTAAATAGATTTTATACAGCTGAGTTTGCAGAACCAATTAGTGATATGTGAGTACGAGTACATTGAGGCTGCTTACTGCTTCGAAATGAAAATCCTCTAAAATGCCGTTTTTCCTTTAAATCAACTTTAAATACTAAACGATAAAATCAATTTTTTGCATGAACACATAGTACATAATAGTACTATGTACCCTGGTATAGTAGTAAAATAATTTAAAAAATGAGTGTAAGTGCTATTATGGTTATAGTAAAACTTCTTTCGTTCTTTGGAGGATACCGCCATTAAATGACAAAAAAACCTAAATATAATTGTTTATTTTTTATAAAATGTAATGTAATAAATATAAATTTTAATAATTTTGAATTTTTATGAAATTACTTAAGTACTACTCTGTAATTTTTTACTTAAATATTCATTTTTGTAAGTAATATTCAGAACCGTTTATTTTTATGGGAATCACTTACCATTCCTTCTTCCTAACTACTTCCGTTTCGGGGAGGGTTTCTAGGGGACTGTCCAAGACCTCCAGACCAATGAGGAAGTCAACAAATGTATGAGTAATACAAAAACAATTTTATTCATAATAAATACATACCTGATACCTAATACAAAAACCTAATTATTTGTTACATTTCGCTTTTAAGTAATATTTTTAAGTAACTTAACATACACAATGTATAGGCTATAATAATATCAATTCTCTTATGAAATTTAATTACGGGGCGTTTGTTCGATCAGCATTAAATTACGAATTCGCCAGCCGGCAGTCACCCAGCGGCGTACTCAGGAGGTTCTTAGTGCAATCTTATCCTTATGTAATTACCTTCTCGCCCCGAGAGAATTGTTCACAGCGTAATCTGCGAATACAAGATTTTCGAGAGCTAAATTAAAGTCACTTTGTAAAAATTAATACAATCATCGCCTTTTATTAAAAGCATTTTCAATTTTAGTTTCAATTATATTTATGTTTATCCTCATCAGATGAATATTCCAACGTCTTGAAGCGTTTAATAAAAAAAGAAATCCCTTAATTCCAAGAAATTATAATTAAAAATTGTATAATCGAAAGCTTTTTTTAAAGTTAAACCAGCTTTTTTCTAAATCTTTCAATAATTTATGTAAACAAAGCTTAATTTTAATTATTTTGCTGATGGTATTACGCTGAAAGGACGGCTTAAAAAGGGTGAGATTTCAAACGGGTCTATACTTCGAATGGTTTGGGTGAAGATCAACGCTTGGGAACCTAAGGCCTCGAATTATATCCCCTTAGTATTCAGAGTTCGTCCCATAATTCGCCGACAAGTGCCAAGGGCGAAGTAGCACAAGGGAGCTCTCAGGACTGTGCCTGTCGCCTGGGAAATATCTGACGTATAACATTAATAGCAGGCCGGAGCTAAACTGAATGTTTGAATAATTTATAGATGTTATACGCGTATTTAATTAGTAATGTATTATTTCTATTGTTACTGTAAGGGATAAAAGTTCATTTTCTGGCTATTTAAAACTGTACGATTCTTAGATTCTTCTAATGTGTTTCGTTCTTGCCAGGTATTTATAGAAAAAAATAAGTTATAGTCGACAAAGTGATAGTTATTGATCACTGATTTAGTAAGTATCAGAAGAACTTTGTTTTAAATTAGAGCTTGATGGTATTTATTTAGACATTGATTGGAATAATAAAGCAATTTTCAAAATTACGTTAACAGTTGCATTTCTCTTAACGTTACATTACTTTTTTGACATTAAAGACTAACAATTCGATGTAGAAACGTACGTGGTATTGCTGCGAGTGCACATTAGCCCGGAGGTACGAGTACGCGGAACACCGCCTGCAACGTCTCACCCTCGCTGCCGCCGGATTTATGACTCGGGGAACGATTTTTCACCATCCATAACTATGATTTATAATGATAGCCGAAAATTTGCCACAAAATTTTTAGCTTTTAAGGATTAACAGCTAAATATAGCGTGGTATATGTATATTAAGTACCATTCAATTTCAGATTTTTCAGTCCGGTTTTTTTAGATTATTTTTATACTGATTGCTTAAAATTTTTTGTTACTCTATTAGTTTTTGGGCTTATCTTTACTCTTTTGCTCAACAAAGCTTTTTCTTCTTGCAGCTCTCTCTTCTTTTTTTATTAAAGTCCGATACTTTCGAAAATAGAAGTCGGACGAAGTATTCATCATCTATCCTACAAGTACATAATATAATAAATTTCTGACTGATAAAAAATAAAAAAATATTTAATGCACAATATATAGTTGATATATTGATATAAATATTTTTAGAAAATCTTATTGAAGTAGTCCTTATAAACGAAACAGATTCATTATGTATTTTCTGTATGTTATTCAAAGTTTTGCCTATCTGCCTGTCTTTTTGCCTGTAGCCGCATCACGTTAGAACCGTTGTTCGGATTTTATCCGGTCAAAATATAGAATATTTTTTATTGTAAGAAATTATTAACATTTGAGAAATCTAGACTAACCGCTTAAACGTATCTAGGGACTAACCCAAACAAAGCGAGGGTGCGTCACTGAAATAAATAAAGATAACATTACGTAGTTATTTAATAAAATATTTTGCTATGCTACAGTGTATGTTGACCCTAAAGTGACATTCACGTTGTCAGCGAGCGCGAGCAAATTGTGTAGATGCAGCGCTCGTTTACATGAGATTTATGATGATATATGCGATACGATGGACTCTTGTACATGACGTGTAGTTCTGCCCCTTAGTGATTAATGCAAGAGTTAAATTAAATATTATGTTGCGAAGTAATCTACTTATCATAATACTTACGAATTATCTATTTCGCTGATATTAAAGTAAGTTTTTTTTATATATAGTTTTTTAAGGTATTATTTTAATGTATGTATACGAAACCACTTA
This sequence comes from Boloria euphrosyne, assembly GCA_951802675.2. Classification (NCBI taxonomy): domain Eukaryota; kingdom Metazoa; phylum Arthropoda; class Insecta; order Lepidoptera; family Nymphalidae; genus Boloria; species Boloria euphrosyne. Next base: position 10,171,295 of record OX637877.1, read on the forward strand.
TTTTCTTAGCATTTCACAAATATTCGTAAATTTACATGTAGATATAGTCAATATTAGCACACAGGTCGGTTTTGGCTTACGTAATGTTTATGCAGAGCCCTCGGTCTGCCTCCTTGTAATTACCTCATGTTTGGAAATCGCCTATTGTGTCAAAGTGATTTCCATATAGCCCCAACGTAATAGTTGCAATACTGGGGTCTTTAATTTCTATCTCCATAACTACATATTCATAATATGTGTTTTGATATTTATCAATATTAATGAAAAGTAACCTTGGAGAAATACTTTTATTACGTAACTCGCACAAATTTCTAATTTAATGGTCTTATTTTTCATACTTTGTCTTTTCGCCGTTTTAAAGTCATATTGAATTGACGCTTCCCCTCAATGCGAGAGGGATTATGATACAGTCCACCATGCTGGCCAAATGCGGACGTAGATTCCATTTTAAAATAAGCAAATAATATTATTAAAAGGAAAGACCGCAGAAGATTGAAAAACATATAAATATTATCCTTATACGTATTTACTAATAATTTCAACCAACATCGTGATTTTTGTTCTTGTTAAAGTTACCAAATATATTGTACTTGACAGTTTGAGAATTCATTATTCAGGAAAATTGCTTGCTACCTTTTCAAATCGCTTCAATTTAATCTTATTCATTTGGCAGAATAATCTTAGTAAGTGTGTGATCTTCAATAAGGATTGTTACTATAAATTATAATTTATTAGTTATTAAAGCGTCATGTTTTTTCTTTGTATCTTTTCTAATTGCAGTAATTTTAATTATATTTAGGAAACGTTTGTTGCCTTCAGTACATTATACATTATATACAGTAGGTACAGCACAGTACATATTGGTGTAACAAATGTATAGGCTATCTATCCCTCTTTTTCAGGCACAGGGGAGCTAACTAATCCCATACACACGAGCCGATTGACTAGCCGCTTCATGTTTATGCAGAGATCGTGGTCGCTTCGATGCGGTTTCTGATATCTTTTTGGCAGTGCGCTGTTCCAGCTTAGTGACTTTGTAAAAAACTGTTTCAGTATTTTATGGCTTCATCCATATTTATTTATGTTCTGTATAGCTATCTATCAGCTATTTTATTTTTAATAACATTATGTTACGTACCTATATATTCTTTAAGATAGAATATTTTTGTAACTTTTTAGTATCTAGAAGTTGGTTTACATTTAAAAAAATACTCATGAATATAAATTGTTACTCTTACTTATGGTCCTTTTTGAATTTCACAGCTTTTGTGTACACAGATGAGCAGGGTTAACAAAATAATTTAGAATTGTATAAGGACAGCACATTGAGACTAATCTTGAATCAGACATTATTATTCTCAATGCGACGGTTTTTATGTGTATATACCTGCGTGCGGAGACGTATCCCCTGAACAAGTTCGGGGTGGGCGAAATGCATTTCAGGACTTCACGCTGGCTTTGATTGCCCGAAGCTATACAGCCCTAACCACGCCCTATAACCCTACGAAATAACAATGAATTGGACTATAACCTTAAGTAACACATTGTCTACTATTACATCTATTTCCATACCCAAGTAAAACAACAATTCGCTGGTAGGTATTATAATAAAAGTAGTAGTAGTATCTTTCTTCTTCTTTGTAACAAATTGAATGAACATTAACAAAAATATAAGCTTATTATTACGTGACTGGCGCTACAATGAACTGCACTACTTCCGCGATAAACAGAATTTGATTTATGTTTGCAGGATGCATTTATCATTCTATGGAACATAATTTAAACACTACTCACGGGAACTTGCTGAACAGATTTTTGCGATTTTTTAATTTTGACTTCATATTATTATTTGCATATTTTTTATTATGCATACATTGTTTTAACCACATTGAGGCCTTTAAAAACATATTATTTATTTTTATTTTAACAATGATGGTAACAACGACTAATTACTTTTTTGTCAATCCATCCGTGTATGTTCATATTGTAGGCATTCTCAAATAAGGTTAAAACCATGTCAATCATGAGTCATGACAATGTTCATTTACAGTCTATCTGCACAGCTGTACAGTGTACCTACGTATCAGTTACCTATCAGTTTATGCTACTACTTTTTAAGGGTTTATACTATTTCTAAAATTTTAAATTAACTGAGTAGTATAAGTACGGACTAAAATCTAAAATAAGGATTTTGTTGATATTTAATTAAAAACTACAAGTATGACAAGTGACAACGGCTCTACTTTGAACATTTTTGTACCTATGCTGGATTTCTGTTTGAACTTTTTTCTGGTTTCATTCTTATTAGACGACTTTTTACGTAGTCGGTTTATAGTTTTAACTTATTTCTTTATTTAATACTTTTCCATTTTTTCGAGGTCAGAAATTTAGGATTAAATTCCGTTATATAAAATTTATATAGCAAATAATACACCCGGGCAATTATTACGAATCTATTGTAATTCTTACCTCATTCATTAAAATCGGTTCAGGCGCTACGAAGGAACATACAACGATACATATATAGACTGCCAAAATCATTAAGTACCTTTCCTTTTGCCTTTGCCGTAGTCGGGTAAAAACAAAAGACATTTTTAATATGACAAACAAAGAGATATTATTTATTACAATAACATTGACATAGGTATTATTACGAAATGAAATATTTACATTGTACCTACTAAAAATGCGACTTATTTAATTAAACGTCTGTCTGTTAACGTGAAAACTGCTGGGTGGATTTAAATGCCATTTCGAGAGATTATTAAAGATCAAGATCCCAGGGCCGCCAGACCTCACTTTTAGCAATTAGCGCAGGGTACCTCTTAACTTACCTTACCTGGGCTACCTCTTAACAGTCACAGTTAAGAGGTAATCCAGTGGTAACGCCATCGCTTGGATGTTAGAGTGATGCGGGTTTGAATCCGGGTCTCGTACCTCTGATATTTTTATTTGCGAATCAATTCGAATATGATTACCACTTGTCTTACGATGAAGGAAAACATAGTGAGGAAACCTGCATGTCTGAAAGAACCTGGTTCTACCAATTTTTCGAAAGACATGTGAAGTCCGCCAATCAACACAAGGCCAGCTTTGTGGACAATGGCCTGATCCCCGAAGGAGGCCCGTGCCCAGCAGTGGGACGTTAAAAAGGGCTGAATACAAATAAAAAAACCTCTTAAGTGGTCGTCGCGACGGCTCAATCTAACGGGTACGCATATATGCAAAGTATTTACTACTTAAACTACTTAGTCCCATACATTTGGTTACTGCGAAAATAAGTAAATTATGGCGGCCCTGGGATCTTGGACTTTTAGGATACTTGACTATTAGAAAAACGAATTTCTATGAGCGAGGGACGTAACTCTTACGAAAATTCGTACTTCATATTATATGCGTACAGATTGTAATATGAACATTGAACATACATTGTTAGTATTGCTCTATAATAAATATCTAGATATCGTTTATTTTGTATGACATAAACTTCACAGGCCGCGAGATAGGCAATAAAATTTTGCCATAACTTTGATTTACACTGCAAGATTACTTTAATAATGATATTTTTTATATTTACTTTGAATTTCGCCAACCGCGTCGCGGTTCGGTTCATGCGAACGAAGTTGCGGGTAAAGCGAGTATTTAAATATTTTGATTAAAAATAAACGGAGACGAATATTAAAAATCCTAAGACCCTGACATCGCCCAAGTGGAAAATTTTACTCACAGCAACATTTACATTTCATGACTTTGCTACACTGCTTGTACCTCGTAAAATTATTTTAGAAGCTTCCTTGTTCTACCAACGCATAAACAAATCTTGTTAAAATAAAATAGCTTATTTTATTACTATTTTCTATCAGAGTATAATTATATTTTCTTTGCGTATCTTATCTTCTAATATATAAAAATCTCATGTAATCAATATATAAAAAAATCACATTGTTTGTTATCGAACTCCTCAAGCCGCCGAAACGGCGAAACCGATTTTCATGAAATTTTGTTTGTATATTTGGTAGGTCTGATAATAGATCGTAGGCTATTTTTTATTCGCCTAGGTGATAAGGGTGGCCCTTTTCAGATATTTTATTTTTAGATCAAATTTTTATTTTTCCCTTGATTAAATTATTTAATTATTATTAAATTCTTATAACCCTAAATTTTCATCCCTCGGACGCGGGCGGAACCGCGGGAATTGCTAGTTAACTATAAGAAGTATATTTTGACTAAACCTTATAAGAGCAGAGACCATAGTCCATATACCTACATAAGTGTGTCATGCAGAAGCTTTTTGCAGTATGCTGTTTAGTATACGTTAGTTGCTATGGGATTTTAAAATGAAAGAATTTAAAAGACACCTCACTTGTTCCGGTGCATCCCTGATGACTAAGAGTATATTAAATTGCATAGTCAGGTCTCGCGCTTATATTATTTGGCTGTCAGATTGGAAATAGGAAAAAAATATTATTTTCCATACGTAAAGTAGCTAGATTTATTTTAATTGAATATAGTTACGAAAATACTGAAAATGTTGAGACGAACATAGAATAGTTTTGCTTAAGGAAATGAAGTCACGAGTGAAATCTTGGAAACTAAATCTTGAGAATTTCGCAGATTGGTTTCTTTACAAAATGAAGTACTTACTAGAATATTTAACGTTATTGTGTATTCTGCAATATTTTATATAAGATCCTGATCAATGGCCCGAAAGTAGTAAATGCGAAATAAGCGTGCGTTTCTTATTTCTAGACAGTGTAAAGGCTCCACTTTCAATCATCTAGCATGTAAATTAAGTATGTAAAGCGTGTAAAAAAAAAACAAGTATTTCAAAAAAAATATTATAATTTTAGATATAATTTCTATGTGATATGATTTTTTAAAGTAGATGTTATTACCATGGAGAAGAGCCTATAGTAGAGTACAGGCATAGCTTTACCAGCTTTACTATTTCCTAATAGTCTATGTTTTCAAAACCTTCATGTTATTATTATTTCAGGATCACTGTAGGTTACTGCTTCGGTGGTCAGTAACCGCAGACCAAGAGGTCCTGGGTACGAGTGCCGGGCTGGCGAAGTTAATTGAGTTTGTCAAACTAATATTCAGCAACAATCCGGAGATGGGAGATTGGCGATGTTTAATTCATCCCGGTGCTTCGAAGTGTACGCAATTCCGATGGTTCTGTGTCTGATATCTTACCGGTCTTTTTGAGTAGTCATCCCATCGCAGTATGACAGTGACAGGTATAAAGCCTGCGCAATGCGCAAACATTTGTACATTGTAATATCAAAGCGTATGAAACATATAGTCGGCCAACTACATACATACACTAAAAACACATATATTCCCAAGTGAGTGTATGGCAGCTTGGGCTGTCCTGTCACGTCCGTTTGCCGACTATATTTTTCATAGGTTTTGGTAATATTTCCTACGCAGATGGTTAATTTCAGTTCGTTTTGAGGTATGTGGGTTATAGATGACCCTTAGGAGATGTTTACATTCATTTACATGCGGCCTTTCTGAATGTCTTTTAAAGACCAACGATTTTTTGGTATATTGTTTTAAATGTGTGATCTGCACGATATTTTCAAAATATCGTTGCTATTTTATTTCATCATCTATAGACATTACAGCCAAAATTTAATCAAAGGGGTTTTTGCCATTAAAAATTTTTTGCCATACTATTCAATTTTACATACTATTCAAATTTTCGTAGTTTCTCAGGTGTATTACTGTGTTACTTAAGACATTGCTCTCAACATCAAAGTAATGTTACGAATTAAACGTATTGAATAGGTCAGGTGAAGTATTTACCCGAGCTCCTGTGTGATCTACGTTGAGCTGTGTACAGATTCTCCACTGACCTGCTTTATATTAAGGGTTTGATTGGCGAATTGAACATTGCCTCGCCTAAGCGCTTATACACGTTCATGAAGTAAGAGCTAACAATTTAGTAATCCGGATTAAGGGAAATACTTATAATACCCACTTAAAACTATCGTTTTGCGGCTAAAAGTAAAATCGTTTACAAGTAGCTAAGCTCCCCAGCCTGTGGTATGTCTAAAATTGAAGGATGAGTTATTTACTTCAGCCGTTAATCAATAAAATAAAAACTGCTAACGAATTTAGGTATTCCAAGTAATAACATGTCAAGAAATATAGATAGGAAAGGCGATAATTTAAAAAAAGACTCGGCTTAGAAACAAAAACTTTTAATAAATGCATGCTTCCTTAAAAAATATTATGTTTAACCAGACGCACCTTTTCCATACTGCAAAAGATAAATTCTGCATTTTAATATTATATCCATCTAAATATCAAACAATTTTAATATTGTACTGTAAATAAACAAAATTTTGTAGGCCAAGTGTGTAAGTAGGTGTAAGAGCTATACATTCACGTCGATAGCTTTTCATTAAGCATTGAATTGCCTCTAAGAGATTGATGGTATGATAAATTTAACAGATGACTAGCCCATACAGGGTTAACTAACATTAGAGATTTAACGTATTTAATATACAGTTTATGGAAGGTAGGCAAGTAAATTCTAAATAAAAATTCTGTACATGAAATATTTTAAGGACAACAGTTTTTTTTTGAGTTGCATACGAAATATATTTCCCAACGAAACAAAAAAAACATATTGTGAAAAAGTTAGTATAGTTAGTAGAATAATAGTACTTTAAAAATAGTACTTTTTGTGTATATTGTATGTATATAGGTATGTATTAAATATACGTATTTGTAACTTTCATTTACTATCTCAATCTTTACTCAAAAGGAAACAAAATGTTTACTGAAACAAATTATTCGAAATCTGCTCTTTTTCTAATATATCCTGTAAACTGTGGCGTTATTGACAATGAACTAAAGCTCATAGCTGACGAAGCTTATTGTTCAATATATTACAATCAATTTAAATTCTTTATAATACTTTTCATTACGACTTCTGTAATAGCGTTGTAAGATATTTCTGACTCAACGGATGATTCTTAGAGTTACACATTTTTCATCTAATACATAAACACTAAATTACACTAAATACAAATTATCTCTAGATACGCTGTAACCGTTAAAGTTTAACTGTTACTATGGATTGCTCTGAATAAGATATTTTCCCGCACTAAAGTATCCTATATTTCATCGAAATCTGTCCAGTGGTTTTCTGTCTGGTCACACAGATAGACAATAATTCTAACAAACATAGGTAGATTCAGCGTGTATCGATAATAATGATTACTTTAATAAAATTTTCAAAAAATATTCAATGTATAGATTTATAATTTTTGACGACTCGTTTGGCTCAGTTGGTAGTGACCCTACTTTCTGCGCCAGCGGTCGCGGGTTCGAGTCCCGCTGGGGGCATTCATTTGCTAATCACGAATGTTTGTACTCCAGTCATGGGTGTTTATATTTATAATATGTATGTATTATATGTGTAGTATATCAACTAAGTAGCTTACTGCGGAACTAGATGGCGCTGTTGTAATAACGTCCCAACATATTTATAATATTAAAAGCAGCCTTTGATTAGCCACAACATCTGTATGTATGACCGTAATAAAATTAATGTTAAATAATATCGATAAACTAAATAAAATCTAATGTATTCCTTATTCCGGCCCAATTACCGACCCTACGCCCTTCTAATGTTCATGCTATAGTGATGTAGTCGAGCCAGTGTGTAAACGCAATACGTCTCTTTCTGAATGGCCATTCATTTGCCACCGGTATCGTAACCCAACAGATGGACGACCCTGAGCTACGAACTTTGCCTTTATTTGTTTTATTCATGTAAAGTTGAGATTTCGGAAACTTTTCGATAGACTAAACTTCAAGTTTAAACAGACATTTTAAACACATCAAATTTCATCTTTCATCAGTATTAAGTACCTCATTAGTATTAATTATAAAAAAAAAACATTCCTTTTCTATTACATCTACCTATACATATTATTATAAAATTGTAACTGTGTCAATTAAAATCAGATCATTGAATACTTTTTTCGAAAGTATTATTGAAATAGTCATTATTATCAATACAGAGTTCAAATCTATAGTTTTAAGTAGCATATTTGATATGATGATAACTGGTCATCCGGGTCAACATGTAGCATACTATTTACGGCGGAATAATATCTCATTTCAGAGAACTGTACCGGCTAAAACTTATCTCAAGCGAAGCGAGATATATAAAATAACTCTTATTCGTCGTTAAATATTTCTAGACCCAGCAGCTTAAGAAGTTCGTGTCTGTCAGTCAGTAAGAGTACATACAAATTACAATCGACAGTAGGGATAAAGTCAATCATAATATACTTTATTTTACCCTTCGCATATAGGTTAAACAGTATTAACTGCAGCTTACAAAAGACAGAAGCTTGTCATGACAACCACCTCCAAGCGTTTGCGAATCTAGACATCTATAGAAAATACGTATAACTTTTGATTAAATAAGCTATAAACAAAATCTAATAAATCATCACAACATGAAAACTGAAGTGTTTTAAAAAAACTTTATGTTTATTAAAGTTCACGTTATATAAAGCAGGCTTGGACTGAAATTCTGCTCGTGACATTTTATTTTCGGAACAAAGTTTGATAAGTCGGGGATTTTACACGACAGAAAATAATATTTTTTCTTAAAAATTCACAAAAGAGCACAAAAATAGAAATTTATTAGTTGTCATATTATTATTAGAAACAATTTAATATAATTGTATTAAATTGTATCGAAGTATTACTTATATTTATATTTCCTCGTAAATCGAATTTCGAATAAACAAAATATTACGGATACATATAAAATATTAAGTCGTCATAATATATACAGCAATTATTGTATTCACTGACCTGAAAATCAAAAATTGTCACATATCGTATCGTATTTTATTGCGTATATTGAAACCATTATAAGCTTTACGAGTATAAATGAGATCAAAGTTTAGGAATCGTTAAGATCGAACGATTAATCTATTGGAAGGATGGTCTGCAACACGATGAATGAATGGTCATTGGAATGAAGACGTATAGCGCTAACATATCACGCCGTTCATTGCGGCCGAGCGGTTGAATTAGCTTGGCATTAGTTAGTTAGCTAAATTGGAAAATTGATGTCGTATTATTTATATATTCATCTCAGATATCTACAGTCAATTATAAGCTAATAATTTCTATTAACTATTTACATTTCTTGCTCAACTTTTGTCTATATTTAACTGATTATTTCGCTATTAATTCGATAACTAAACATCAGTTAGTGGTAAACGTAAAATTTGTATAATAAGTAAGGTTTTTAAAAGTGGTTAAAATTCTAAGCTACATTTCCTGGAATTCAAATCGTCTCAAACACGAACATTCACGCAATATTAACGTGAAATAGATATCATTGACGTCCGGTTTGAACAACCCCAATGACATGGTATTAAATTTGCTTAATATTTGCAACTATTCACTAAATTCCTGAGTATAAACGCTTAAAAGCGCTGATTATAATACTTTAATATTTTAGAGAATTATAATATTATAATTATAAACAGCACTGAGGGATTCACCCAAACAAACTGGAGGAAGTCACTAGTAAAATATTTATACAAAATAATAAAATAATGTCCTCCTGGCCGATTACGGCCACGGCGGCCAATCTCATTGAGACAAGCCAACGGCGCGGGACATATTCTCTCTGTTCCTTATCACTCTCATATTCCGGTGGGACGAATGTTCGACACGACCAGTGAGAGCTAAGGCGCAGGACCGACGGCTTTACGTGCTCTCCGAAGCACGGGGGTGAAACACCGCCAACTTCCCAACTCCGGGCTATTACTGAGGCTTACGAAACAGAAAGACTCAATAACCAAACTTGGCCCGACCCGGGACTCGAACCCAGGACCTCCCGGTGTGCGACCGTACATGCTAGCCACTACACCAACGAGGCAGAAAATAAACACGTACCTACCCACCTAAGATATACTGATACACTCAGTATTATAGCAAGTATAAGGTATACGCATAAAAGTCGGTGTATTGATAAATCAATATTTGGTAATGCGATTGCCAATGATTCGACAATATTAAAAGCCAATATATGTCGAGTCGCATCACACACTGTGTTGCATTTGTAAGCGATGGTTCGCAGCGAATTCGGTTAATGGAAGCAGGGATCATCCTATCTAGTATGGCATTCGTTACCACGATTAGATGTATAAATATCAAACATCAATTGACTCATTGACAAAATTGTTGTAGTTCGTAATGTTACATTACTATTATTTTAAATTAAATGATAGCGTTTAGTAAAATGTGTACGAAGCCACATTAAACGGACTTGAGTTAATCCTTACAATAATTCTAAAGGCACAAGAGTCTAAAGAAAAAGTGGAAGAATTTATTAAATTAGGCAAAGCGGAGGTCGGCCACTAGTTTGTCTGTTGAAAATATATTACATTGGTTGAAATGTACTTTTCATCGCCGATAGTGACTGTACTGTGATGTCGCGTAAGATTTATTAACTTCGCTCCGCCTTGAAGCCAGCGTGAGTTGCATTTACAGTGATGACTTTTTGATATCAATATTCTTTCCAAACTTATATTATTTATTTAGTATGTTATGAACGTACCGTGTTTACATTTTTGTACGTTGTATGTACAAAGGATAGAATATTCATATATTTCTAAATAGTTAAATTAGTACTGTCTCGTTTCAGCTTTTACAAATAAATTCATGGCTGTCTGTCAGAGATTACGAGCAATACTTATCAGGCAGCTATTGGTTAAGACGATAAGGTTGTTAAATACATATATTTAGTGTTATTTTATTATTTTATTCAGTACAGGCTATTGTGATGTCAGATCCAGATAATACAGTAAATTGCATACAACAGAAAGTGTAAATATCTCTTTTTTACCGGTGTTTACTTAATACATGGTTTCCACCGTTTCTTCTCTATTTTAAGTGACTGTGCTTAACTTAAATAAATAAGAACTAACTTTCTTTTATTTTGTTCGTGTTAAATAGCATCACAATTTTACTATATGAATAAAATAATGTTTAAGTATCCATTTACTTGCCAAATTTTTGGATCTCCATATATTGAAAATAAAACAAGGCATTGTCCGATGAATGCGTGTCGCTTTAACGGGCTGACTAATAAACTCTACATCGCCGTCGGCAGCGGTCAACGTGACGTGTCATATAACAGTTACCATTTTCAATACGAATTTTCCTCGAATTTAAAATGCATACTATTATTTAGATTCGTGAGTTGCTACATTATATAAACCTATGCATGGAAGTAGAAGCTTACATCATATTTTACACTATTTTTCTAATAATATACGAATAACTACAACCAAATAGGGATAGAAAAGTTTGAAAGAAAAAAGCGATATTGCTGCTACTAGTTGTGTTTTCTACACTGTCTGTGAGTGGTATAATAAAAATTTCAAAATTGATGATGGTTATTAGCATGTTGAAAAAAATATTCGCTTTGACTCTTACTATTTCCTATGTATATCTAAAGACTAACTCTACTTAAGAGAAAAAAAGAAATTGCATAATTACGGATAACTTATACTACTATTAACTACGCGGGTTTGACAAGTACTTAGGTACTCGTACCTATCTAGAGACGACCTAAGCCAGGGGGGTCTGTCATGTAAAGATTTATGATAGAATATGTATTTAAAATTTAATTATACAAGACTTAAAAAGATATCATTGTTAATATGATAAGTCGAATGTTAAAAGGATATTTCTACTCGTATGTAATAAATACCTACAAAAATATGTAAAAAATATTTTTTTTATAACAAAAAGAATGATTTATAGTTTTTCTCATTTTTAACATATATTTCCTTTAAAAGCGTCGATTTAGTACAAATACGTTATGGATGAAAAATTATTCCACGCATCATAAATTGTGTCGAACCAGACGGCACAAACTTCGATATTTTATTTTGCATTGGGTAGTAAAATGTTTTTAAGGAACACTTTTTATTGAAAAGTACGTTTTTCGAATGTAAGTAGGTATTTACATTTAAAACTCAGAAAATCAGTACATTTGCCATATTATTTGAAAAGCTATTTATTCTCAAATGTACCGGACATAAATAACTTAACTATTAACTATTAAACTTAATAAAACTCTGTGTTTACCAACATGTATGTTAAAATAATAATAATGTTCTCCGAACGATTCCGGCCATTGCATGACGTCCATTCACATCTCATTGTGACCAGCCAATTGCGCAGGAGATATTATAGTACTATCACTCTCATACGCCTGTGGGACGACTATCCGATACGAGCAGTGAAAGTCAAGGCGCAGGCAAGTCTCACTGCTGGGCACGTGTCGATTGAAAATCATGTTCGAAATGATTCGCACATAAAAATATCAGAGGTATAAGACATTGGAACCCGCTTGACTCGGTTTCTCCTTATAGATTTATTAATTATTAATTATATACTTAATTAACTTAACATTTTTAAAATAAAAATTATATTAACTCATTATTATAATATAGTAAAATAAGCTACGTCAGTCCGGGCTTACCGCAGCCGCGGTTTCGCTGACGGTTGGCCGAGTAAGCACGATGCAAGGAATCGATGTCAATTCAATATGACTGCGGTAAATGAATAAAGTTAACAAATTGAAATTAATGAAATTTTAACTGAAATGATTTTGATTTCAGAATGAACATAACTTTTGCATGTTTTCGATATTATATACGACCAACAATATAAATTTTGACTACTTAATGTTAATCTTCTTCAACGTTGAACATGCAAATAAATCATATTACCTATATATTACGAGCTGTAATGCATTTACTATATTTCGTTAAAAAAATGGGCATATGAATTAAAATAGTAAAACTGAAAAGATTTGCACTTTCATTATTTAAGGATCAAAAGGCGACCTGATTTACCTGTCCAGCTTATCTCGTCTGTGGTGTTTCGTTAGGAGGATTTTTCTCTCGAGCAAGTATTTGGCTTCAATATGTCGGCTTAGTGGCGTCTATACGGCTCGTACCTATATCACTACATCTTGTTCCTGTACTAAATATTCAAAATGTAAACTTAACCGCCCAAAAACCATTACTATGCTACTAAAAGGGTAGTTTTGATATTGTACAAAATATTTAGGATATTTTGGATTGGAGACAATACTAAATATTTGAACAATCTGTTACGGTCCAGCCATTTGAAATTTACGGTGTGTTCGAGGAATTTTAACAATACAGCCAATTCAATTATAAGTAGACTTCACTTCCACTTAAATTTATGTTACAGATTCCATTTTGACTTTAATGTATCTACCTATAAGTTAGAGTTAAAATTGTTCAAATATGATTAATACTAAGTAAACTAACTTTATCCTTTGAAGCGTTTTCATTTGCATCAGATTATATGCTTTTAATATTTATATATTCGAGAAATTCCATTAACAAGTATTCGATAAACTACTGCTAAAGCGAGTACAAAACTTATACTTCCAAGAATTCTATGCGAAATATCTACAGAACAGAATTACAATCACTGAATCGTTTTTTGCACATGCATCAATTATTGTACTTTATTACTGAGATAAATATTTAATGTTATTTGCACCCGGTGTGTATGAGTATGAGTAAGAATAGAAGTTTTAAACTTAAGCCATTAGCGCCCCAAAGCAACGATAACGATTTTGTTTCGCGTCAATTTGTTACCGTCGCCCCCAATTTATGACGCGTGGAATGATTTTTCAACATCCATAACGTGTATTTGTATTAGCAGGCGAAATAAATTGCTGACTAGACCCTCTGGCTCGCCTGCCACTGAGGAAATAAATCTTGGAGATTCATTTATTCACTGTACACCAAAATTGGATTAAAGTTCCTTTTCCTTATAACAGTAGTTAGTGCCATAGTGACGAAGTTTATAATCTTTCACTGATATTGGTTTCTTGTTATATTGTAGATTTTTAATTAATTAGCTAGCATACTAATAATATACATGAATGGAGTAAAATGCCGAAGTGAAAGGGTTATACAAAACACTCGTAAACCAAACCACTAAGTCCTCGTCGCAAGAAATGCGTCCGAATTAAAAAAGAGACCCAACCCTAACGTCACTGCAGTTTTTGCGTATCCCATTTTATTAAAGATACTATCATAGAATTTCATAAAACTAAATCATCCTTTTGCATGTGATACACGAAATAAGCTCGACGCAATTAGAAAAGATATTTTAAAACACTTCAAACGATATTTACATTTTAAGAAGACCGCGGTAAAAAGAAATAAGAATACTAATTTATTTCGAGTAAAGCTTGTGGAAAAGTGAGAAAATCATTTACAATTTTACAACATGATTCGCATTTTTCATAACGGGCCTTGGAGTAAATCTTAGAATTTGCATTATTTTGGGGCTAACATCACGGAAGTTATTGAAAAATCCATTTTAGTAACTTGAAAGACGGTTGTTTTGTTAAGAGATGTATATTTTTGAAAGAATTCAAAGTTACTTGGCGAATGTTAACACCTATTGAACTTAATAAATTGAATAAAATTTAATTATTCCATTAATTATTTTTGTAAGATTACAACAACAGCGTATTTCCACTTTAATACAAGTACTTGCTGCATGTTAAGCTCATTCACTACGGTTTAATTCATAGAAAGAGATGTTTTATATTTTTTACAGTATTTTCTTACTTGCAAAATAGTTCACTCATACTAAGTACTACATAATATCGTTATTTTAATGAGAGATAATATCGATAATAGCTAATGTAACAGGTATATTTAATGTTTGTAGTATTTTTGTACAATAATTGTTGTTATAATAATTAGTTACAGGCCTGATCTATAGATCTTAAACGCTTCAATTCATACAATTCATCCAATTCTACTGACCCAATTAATGAAGGATGATAATGCGAATAACATGTTGAACAACAAAAGGCGAGATGGGCTCAGTGGCTAACATGTGTCATCATCAGTCACTGTTTACAAAGGCAAAGATAGCGCTTTCGGTTCTTGCTTTAGTCTCCCGCGGTATTAGATTTTTTATATTTAGATAAATTATCATGGTTTGTTACTACAATGTTGTACAATGTTCCTAATTAAATAAATAATAATTTCATTGATTAATGGAGAAGTTTTTTTTATTATTATAAATAATGAAATACGTTTAACATATTTTTATCTAAGCCTCTAAAGTCTGTAAGCTAATTATTTAAAAAAAAAACAAGTAAAAATATTATACGAGTATATAATATGTTAATTGATAGTATCCATTCCCTTATGTTTTTAAGGATTTTACTTTTAAACTTATGCACATATACAATAATTGTGAATCTCCTTTTATACATCAGTTGAAACACAGTGAGCCAGTTCGTTAAACACAGCCATCGTTGGCGAGCTTTGCCAGGCCGGTGCGCCGGCTGCCCACTGGATGTTTATTTTTTACTGTTTTCCCTTTGCAGACTGGGCAGAAAGCGAAACATTTCAATTTTAAGACAACCTATTTATTGGAATAAATTCACCTCTTTTCAAGTATCAAAGTGCATTTTCGAATAAAGCTTCTTTAATGTTGAATGCTTAATTAAATATTTCATACTTAATTAATTTTTCTTACTAACGAAAACAAGAGTAAAAGCCCTTATAAGTAATTGAGAATCAAACAAACTTACCATGTGATGTTTGATTTCTAATAAGACGGCGTGGTGCTGAAGAAGATACTTAAAAAAGGAATAGTTTAAACCTTAGAATAATAACACATAAAACGATAGTTTCATACATAATTCAGCTCAATATTGAAGCAGCATTAGAATGAATATGTGCGTAACTGTCACGTAATTGCAACCGAAGGCACGCACACATGTACAGGCAGCAGCAATTGTAACAAAACTCTTATAATAATATAATTTTTAAAGGAGTGAACAGCAACAATCTGGCGTCTGCTGCATGTAAACGTAATAATCTTCAGGAGAGATACGAAATATAATAGCATTCCAGAAAATCTACTGCTACCAATCAGTTATTTTTAACTTTTTAACGTTTTTTTTAACTTACATTTTTTCGTCTCATATCTTGATCTCGTCTTCAATCATTTCTTTTACATATTTATTACGTTTTTGGCATGTAAAATAAGGTGCGCAGATTAAATTCGCACGTGTTAGAATTTTCTTATTTGTTAGAAGTAAATTATAGAAATATTAAGTATATCTTAATAAAAATATAATAGGAATAAAGTTGACAAATTTATTTTGATTAAATACTTAAATTACACGTGTAATAAAGCTAAGAAAGTAATTGACGGTATCAACTACAATCATAATAAAAATATGAACTTTCATTTTGACGGATTTTGAGACGGCAATAAATCTATGAGAGTTTTGGAATAGAGTTAACTTACTTATGCTCTGTAATATTTCTTTTCTACATTTTTGGGATTGTTAAGATACTCGACTCTGCTATCAGAGACGTATCAGATCCAACCTACAAGCTGCACCACCAAGGTGCCATTCCCTTTTCCCATTCTGCCTGTTGGTTTTTTGCTTGGCTGGATTGCCGGAAGCTGATTAGCCCAAGCCCGCTAACCACGACAAGGTAAACACATATCGAAGGGATCTCTTCTCTATCTAGACCACGTCTAAACCTCAGTGAAATTGATCAAAAAAGTTGGAATTGATATACTTATTTATTCATATAAATAGGTGTAAAGTAATCAAATAATCGTTATCACTTTTATCACGCATACTCATTTTATTCTGTAATCTTTATTACTTAAAAAAATAAAATCGATTATCGTAAAATTGTATGTTCCATACATTACGAGGGCATTCAAGCGGGAAATTTAACTCGTACAACATTTACGACGCTTTCACGATGTTTCGCTACACTGCTTGTATAGATTCATAAAATTTTGTTCCATAAGAGCTTTTTTAACGGAAACGAAACTAAATAAAAAGAAAAATCGAATACGTTTGAGTGATGCTATCGCGTTATTTCCTTCTAGCGCTAGCCACAATTATTCCACTGCTTATACGAGGCGTTTTTATTTGAAGCTGTCTGGGAATATTTTTTTTAGTTTTTATATATTGTCCCTTATAATTGTTATGTCCACTATTGTATTTAGCCGTTTTTTAACGTCCCATTGCGGGGCACGGGCCTCCCTTCAATACGAGGGACATCAGGCCATAGTCCTCCACGCAGGCCTAGTGCTGGTTGGTTATCTTCACATGTCCTTCGAAAATTTGATAGGTATTTTTAAACATGCAGGTTTCCTTACGCTGTTTTTAATAATTCACACATATCTCCGAGGTGCGAGACCTGGATTTGAACCCGCATCACTCATCCAAGCGAGCGCGTTACCACTGGGCTACCACTGCCTATGTCCACTATATATAAACCAAATCGCTTTATGACTTATAAACAATGATTTTGAAATAAACAATTATAAAAAATAAGCATTGATCTTATGCAACGTGGGTAACAAATTACTATTGAGCACATATTTCATAAAAACAGTTTGTATCAACGTCTTGAACATTGACGGGAAACATAAATCTCGTTCAATAAAGCGACCTCCACACTGATTGAGTGTCTGCCAATTTACCATCGCACGACATAACGTTACAATGTTAAACTATTGTCGAAATTCTCTATGAAGGTTTGATAAAATTAATATGAATGTGCAATGTAAGGACGTCCAAAATCCATCGCTTAATTTTTTTTCTATTTTTCTTACTAATTCTTTAATATATTTTGTTCTTAAGCTTTTTTAAGCTTTCTTCTATATCTAAAAGATTTCCATTAATAAAATAAAATATACACCTTTAAAAGATGTTTTCTCAAGTCAAAATGGAGGAATTTATGGTTTCTTCTTTTATGTAAGTACATGCTACATATGCACATACAGGTAATGCAAAATACTTTCTTCCGGCGTGGAGTTTGAGTCAGCGAAAATTCTAGTTTGAAACTAATATTCTATGAAAAGGAGCAAGTTTTTGCTTTAATTTGATATTATTATAATATTAAATTATTTTGTATTTTGTTTCATAGAGATGTACCTAATTGTTGCATAACTTAGATATACCTAAGTTATGCAAAAATTGGTTAGTACAGAGTATGTCTATTATAATATTATGTACCTAACACATAAAACGTTTATTTTATACCTTACGTAAAGAATGTCACTTTATTCATCATACTTTATCCATAAAAGTACTACTTATTTGAGAAATAACTTCATATCATTACTTAAAGATGAGGTAAGTCATATAAAAGAAAGAATTCAATTCCTAAAAAGACTTGAGTCGTAATGAAATTTCCAACTTCAATATTAGTTTAGTCTGAGCGTAGGCTCGAGTCAGCGGAGAATTGTGTGTCAATTTTCATTTAGAGAGAGAAATGGGTAATGGAAAGCTGTGTAAGTAAATCCCAGAAAAGGTTGACAATACTTACTTGTTCGCGGTCATTCGTATGTTGTAATATATAATTAGTGGCAACAACAGGTGTGGAAGCCCAGTGGTAACGCGCACGCTTAGGAAACCAAGTGAAGCAGGTTCGCCGGAATTTCCACTTGTTTTACACTTAAAACTTTTTATTCTACTTAATAAATTTGTGAATATTATTAAAGTAAACTTTGATTAAAATAATATAATGAGTAAAGAAAAACCTCATTTTTTTATTTATAAATGTACAGTGCCAACATAGGTACCTATACATAATATATAATATAGTCAATGTTAATAACTAACCTATGTATAAAGCAAACCTTAAAAATTAAGTGCTTGTAACTGTTCTTTGATAATAATTCACACAGAATATAATCAACCGACTTCCAAGATGGAGAAGGTTCTCAATTCGTCTGTATTTTTTGTTCATAAAAAATTTTAAACTGTATTTTTCATTGCAATGCCTTGAAATACCTACTCATACCTACTTGAAATTGATTAAGAAATCTGACATGAAGTGAAACCTTAATACAATCTAAGTCCCCGCGGTCACTCGAGACATGCACGATATTAACAATTTAACTAGGCCTCTTCCCTGCGGGGTTATTCGTAGCGTGAACTCGTTTTTTTATTTTACTACGGTAGAGGCTGTTTTCTAATGTACCTAGCATTTTATACGGTAGCAATCGTATTAAAAAAATATATTCATATATATTTTCTCAATTTTCTTTCTTTAACATATCTTAATTAATAAATAAAGATAAAACCTTAGGTTTCTTTTTTAACGAAGATAAATATCCTATGATATAAAGCAGTTGCATTATCGTGAAGATTTACCAAAAACATACACAAAATGTTTTGAAATTAAGCCTTTAGATGCAAATGGGATTCGCTTTTTACTTTTAACGTCAATCAATATAAGATAATGTGCTTGTTTTGAATGGTCGTGCATTTTGTAAGTATAGCAGACCATCACAATTTGAACCGCCTGACAATCGTTCTAATAATGTATTTTCAGTCTTGACTTAGAGTTCATTCAATTCTTTTTACGTTGATCGTCTGTTTTTAAACAATTCCGGTTGGCAAGTTTAAATTTCCTCGTCCGTTATGGAATGTTGCACGCCCCATGGCCCGTGAAGTTATTGCTTCTCCGACTATAGATGAAACGCATCAGTTTCGCTTAGTACAAGAAAAAGTGAAACATAGATTTTTTATGGGGTTCTCAGTACCTCTTTTATAGTTTACCATAAAATAAGTCGTTCAAAGTTTTATGAAGTTTCTGTTTTGAAATTGGCATTTATTCCGATTAGTTTGACGATGCTTTGTAAAATTATTTAAATTCAACAATTTGGCACAAAATCCACAACTAAAGACACTATTTATTAATTAAAGTTAAGATTCTATCAAATAACTCAGTAGCTTGAAAAAAAAACCATTATTATATTATTTAAAAACAACATAATAATAACAAGAGATACTGGCATAATATACTAGCGAGTTGCCCTCGCTTCGCTTGGTTTCGTCCCTAGATTTTGCGCGAGCGAAGCCGCGGGTTCCACCAGTAAATGTAAAGAAATACTTGATTATTATATACTAAAACCTTTCTCTAGAACTAATATTTCCATTGGTGAAAACAACATGAAAATCGGTGCAGTAGTTTTTGAGTTTATCGCGAACAGACAGACAGAGCGGAGGAGGACTTTCTTTTATAATATGTAGTGATACATACAAATGTAAAATATACACATCTAGAGAAAAGTGGCACACTGTAGTTTCATATTCAACGAATTTCATTTTTTCACATCACGAGCTTCCAATTTTTCCCTCAGCATGCCGATTTCAATAACATCGGTTTACACAATAAACAGACAAATATGGCGAACTAGTTGATAGAAGAGTTGTCGTCTGCAATATGTTCGGATTAAAAAATAATATCACTCATGTTTGCGCCATCGCGGTGAATGTTTACTTTGCACGATTCGTGGCGTATTACTGCTCGACCATATCATTTGAAATCAGACCTAATAAGCGTATCCATCTGCCGTCACTTCTACTAATATTATATATTAAAATATATTAGATATATTCATATATAAATATTTTATAGCTAACAATACATTTTCAATTGACGTAAACCCTTTTATCATTCAGAGATAGACCTCACTTAAGTTTATTACCCACACAATGTTTATTCACAGAGCTCTGAAAAGTCAGTAGCTACGTGGGATAATTTTACGAGTGTTTCTATACGAGCAGTGTTGCGTGGCGTCATGAAAATGCTTGTGAAATTATTCAGAAGAGCGGCTCTAGATCGACAGAACATGTCAAATTTTACGACACCCCTTTATATCTCCTTCAAAATAACTAAGTTCGACAAATTACATGTCAGATTACAATTGACTATATTTTGTTACAAGTTTCTGCTACGACTTTGATTGTTTAGTTCGTAGTTTTAATGTTTAATCATTTATTATACATTGTTATTCTCATAACGTTAATCCTGATTGAAAATGTTAAAGCTTGTACACTAAATTCAAAATTATTACTGTTCTAAAACTTGTTCAAGGTCTGTTATCTACTTTGCTATACGAGTTTAATAAACTTGTGGAGAATTAGAGGATAAGTTCTTAGCTTGAACCTTAATAAATTATAAATATTAAAACGTATTGTTCTACTGAGATACCAATTTCGTTTCTCAATTAAAATGAGGATTTTGCATTTTATTTATTATTCAGGTGTACACATCTTCTATATTCAGGTGTACACATCCATACTAATATTATAAATGCGAAAGTAACTCTGTCTGTCTGTCTGTCTGTCTGTCTGTCTGTCTGTCTGTTACCTTTTCACGCCTAAACCACCCAACCGATTTTGCTGAAATTTGGTATGTAGATAGTTTGCATTCATGAGAAGGAAATAGGCATATTATTTTTTGGAAATTCAACCCCTAAAAGGGTTAAAAGGGGTGGCAAAGTTTGTATGAGAAAAATATTTTTATTGCACATTTTTGCATGAAACTTTGAATTAATGCTTTTTAGTACAAATGATGAAACACGTATTTCAGGGTTTTTCGAAATTCACCCCCATTGGGGGTTAAAGGGGGTGGCTAAGTTTGTATGGGAAATTTAATTCTATTGAAATATTTTGCGTGACACTGAAATAATGCTTTGCAATACAAATTATGAGATACATATCTAAGCGTTTTTTGAAAATCAACCCCTATGGGGGTTAACGGGGGTGGCACAATTTGCGTAGGAAAAATATTTAACAGTAATTTTTACCATAAGTCCATAACAATGAACCACGTACATCAGTTTATCATTAACGAAAAACACACAAAGAAATGATGATACACATAGTAGCAAAATTGGTTAAAAATAGGAAATAAGTTTTAGAAAGCGCAGCAGTGGCGGCACGGCAGGATGCTACACAGTGGTTTTCAGAAAAGAGGGCCAGAACTTTAAATGGGGAATCAGTCCTTGGTACATTATAAGTAACAGTATATAAGCAAAAATGTTTATTTTATTCACTCTTAGCGCGAGCGAAGCCGCGGGCACCGCTAGTCTTCTATATTTACTTAATTTTCACGATGTATTGCTTTTCTTT
The DNA here is from genome assembly GCA_951802675.2 of Boloria euphrosyne. Taxonomy (NCBI): domain Eukaryota; kingdom Metazoa; phylum Arthropoda; class Insecta; order Lepidoptera; family Nymphalidae; genus Boloria; species Boloria euphrosyne. Next base: position 10,193,340 of record OX637877.1, read on the forward strand.
GTATTTGCGATTCTTCTAAATTTTTAATGACGCTAACGCTAGCTATATATTTGTATTTTTTTTTTAATAGTCGACACTTACGAGTGTTTTAACCTGCATTAATGATAAAGAACCTACGTCCCACTTCAAAGTTAAAAATGTTATTAAAATAAGTTTAAATACGATATAAGAAAATTTAATGTTTAATTAAAGTACTCTTAACCCAAGAGTTGTTTAATGTGATTCATTATACAAGTAATTCAAGCATGAGGTAAGCTCACGTGAGTTGTAAGGCTGGAGGTCGCCAGGCGTGTGCACGCTGAACACGATGAGACTAATACGTGGCTGTCTATGTAATATATTCATAGCATCTGTCTTTACTATATTGTATTAATTAAAAGATTTTTAATCCATCCATATCGATAAATAAAATGTATTTTTGGAGTTGTATATTTAGGAGTTTTTTTATTAGTTGTTTTGTTTTTAAATAAATAATTTTTACTAAATGCATATATTAACTTATCGTTAAAATTCTTTGATAGTTCGAAAATGAAGTACTAAGTTATTAGGGCTACGAAGCGAGCCCTATCACTATCTCGCGATCTGAGCATTTTTTGGTACACTTTACTGACAATCTATCACGCCTATAGATTTGTGCTTTAACATAGTAATTTAACTTCATATTTTTATGTGTTATCTGTCAAAAGAATATAATTTTATAACCATTAAAAAAATGAATATTATCAATTTTGTGTTCATTGTATAGAATGTTATTGTACTACTAACGCCATCTGTTAGAAAACCAAAGAGTTGACATCGCTGTAACATTATTACCCTTTAGAAATACTACGCGAGCCCTCACAAAGTTCAGCTTTTTGCTAGTAAATATGAAATGGAATAATGATCAGGAAAACATTACTAAGTCCTTTTTTCTTGCAGTTTACAATTTTAAAGTCACATTGAAAAAGTCTATACATTTTAAGTGTAGTGATTTATCTCAATATTTTGAATGAAATATGAAAACAAAACATACGCAACAGATTATAATAATGTAACAGCATCAGGTGGTTGGTACAGGTAATGCAAGTCGATTACGTGCGATGTACTCGCGCTCGGCTCATGTGCACACGACTCGGCTAATCCCGTCTATTGATCGGACATACTGGCCGTGACACTATTGGAGCTACTCTACTAATCTTAACGCTAACCTGATCATTCAATAGCTCCTTACTGAATACGTATGGTACATTAAACTATAGTTGGTTATAATCTGGTTTAGATGATAGCTAAATGTAAATCTAAAGGCAATAGTTATTGCAATTATACGAGAGATTAAAATGAAGACGCTTCTATCAGTCTGCTAGGCTATGGCGATAGAGCGTTATTTTTTGTATTAAGTTGTTTTGTATTTTTTTTTATTACAGCCTTTTAATACCATGTGTTTCGTATAAAAAAATAACAAAATTTAAAGCGAGGAAACCCAATGAAGCACAAGTCAAAAGGCGTTGAGTGCGAATCAAGAATTTTGTAAGGGTCGATTACAGGAAAATGTGAATTACGGCTTATTATTTCATGCAAGTCCAACTTAGTCCTAACTAAATACATATTTACAGAAATGCTTTTTCTGTAGCGGATATCCATTAGAGATATATTTCCATGAAATGGTTTCCCGTTAACCGGAAATGAAGCTGCATACTAAATTAAGCTTCAATATTTCCAACGTAAATAACCTTTACTAATAACAACTTGTAAGGCGTAAAGCAAATAAACTTAGCTACTTGTGTATCAGACGAATAAATATCATTTAAATATTCTCTTTGATAAACTACAAGGAGATTTAGCTTGTTATTAAAAATACCTAATCAAAATAAGAGTAGCAAAATATAATTGGTTATTAAGGCAGTGTAAATCATTCATTTAAACGAAAACGATGATACGTGCAGTTAATCAAAAGAGCCGGCGGCGCTCACACCGATACGGTGGTTGCACACAAATTGCGCTGTATTTCACCCTATGGGAATTGGTAAACGTATAGTTAGAATAGCAAAAACTTTTAAACAGTTTATATTTTCAAAAATTGATAGACTTGCAAGTCAATATTGAATTTATTTTAATAAATACTAAACCTGGCCCGCTTCGTTAGGCGTAACTTAAAATAAATTAAACGCTTTTTATAGTTTTCTAATAAAATAAAAGTAGCCTAAGTTACTCCTTATAACATTAGCTATCTACAAGTGAAAGCCCGGTCAAAATTGGTCCAGCCTTTTGCAGACATTAGCCGGAAAAAACAGACAGATAGACAGACAGACAAAATTTTAGAAATTGATTTTTTGATGTCATTACTGTATATACTTTCATATGCATTTAGTATAAAGCATCCATTTTTTTTATGTACAGATTATTTAGAGCACTCTTAAAATGGACCCAATTGACGAATGATGAAATATCGGACCGACCGATGGACAAACTTTTGAGATGATTATAATTTTTATTATTATAATCAGAAATATTTTAATAAAGGAAAAGTGATCATAGATTTCAATTTATCAGAGATCATGTTTGATCTAAATTAAATAAATTATATCAAAAATATTATTTACCTTCACAAATTGCTTTTAACTCCAGTTAATATGGTTCGTTACATAGAAATAATTATAATTACTTATTAATCGAGAAACAAATTACTTAATTCAAATTTCATTTAGGGAAGCCCTCAAGTTATTCCACTAGTGATATTAGTAATAAATTACCTGTTCAAGCTCACTTCAAAAAGTTCTTTTAATTAATTGGAATTTTAAACAACAATGCTTCAAAGCAGAGAACAATTTTAATTTATGTTTTAAGTTCTAAACAGTGTTAAAACTTCTGTTGTTGTCTTGTCAAAAGATTTCTAAAGAATACCGTTAAGCCAGATTTTTATATACGAACTTACATGGTTCTTATTAACAAAACTTTTTTTGTGAAATATAAGGAATAAATAAATCTTAGAAAAAACCGATTTCAATATTAGATATCCAGAGCTAAAGGTAGGTTAAGCAAGTCAATTGCGCTAGGCTAGGCTGCAAAATGAAAAAGGTAGATCCGACTCTGCATTATTTCCTGATTCCTAATAGCTTTCCACCTTCCTTTTCTCAGCATTAATTATAACTCTCATTTCCACCTCGCATATCTCTGCTATCTAGAGCATTAGTAAATGCCTGTTGAATTTTATGGAAGGCAATTTAATGTTTTTACTTATTACGACCGTCGCATACAAGCAAACTCACGCAGTAGGTCTTGTTTTAAATTCATTGATTTTTCCTTCTAAACTTATCATCATTGTAATCTATTGTGTAGAATAAGGTATCAGTTCATGTAGATTTTAAAACGTATAATTTTATGGATGTAGAAAAAGCCGATGCGACGTAAACAAGTTTATTGTCATACATCAAGGCAAATTGCATGTGAACGAGCGTAGCTCACATATTTGGTGCGCTCCGCATTTGCACAATTTGTACAATTTTCTGGCGCTGACGACGAGATGTCATTTTATCTTCCTATTTTAGCACTATTTTTAGATTTACTGAAAATCTAAGTATTTATTTTGATTAATTAGAGTTCGTAAAAATTGACCATTTTGTAAATGTAGAGATAATGTAAAGTCTCGCTAGATTCAATCGTAAAAGTTATAATATTGTTTTGAAATTTAATTTCCAACATTATATCATTCCAAGCAGCCCTTTTCTACAAAATATATCTCACATAAATAAATAGAGAAGAAAGTAATCACTTCTAAAATAGAGTGTTATACATAATACAAACACACATATGCACTATACTAATATTTAAAAAAAAATAAGTTTTGTAGTAAACATAATATTGTATTGATGAATATTTTGAAGTCTTCGCCTCATTAATGTAGTGACTGATCTTATTATATTACGCAAGTAAGCATATAAATCCTAATTATAGTCAAATATGGCAAGCATGCTACGGCTGTGTAATCCAATTTAGCCAAGTTAATTAGATCAATAAAGATGTCAATTGATATTGTCTCTCCAAATATGCGATACAATCAAACATGTTAGCTTTAGCTGTAATATATTTAAATAATATGTATAATTAATTTGTAATAATTTCAATAAGAATGTAGGTGTGGCTAATTAACTGACTATCAGGTGTGACTGATCATTTGTTTAGTGCGTTTGTAATTATATAAAACTGAAATTTATTTACAAAAGAAATCATTTCATGTATAAACCATATAATGAACTTCCTTCGCGATTTTGTTTTATCAATAAATGAAAAAATAAATAAGATTTCAGATTTAACGTGCGCGCTTTCTAGAAAATACCTACTCGGTACCAAGTTTTTGGGTTTTAGTATAAATCATAGTTATTGATGTTGAAAAATCGTTTTCTGCGTCATAAATTGGGTGGCAGTGACGGTTGAACGTGGGTTGAACATTGCAGGTGGTGTAAAGCGTAATGTCCGACACTAATAGCTACCCTAAAAAGAAAAAGAACCCAGAGCTACCCTACTTCTCTTTTTGAATGTAATTAAAATTTTTGACATCGAAATATAAAAAAAATTAACACAATATGTCATTAACATAATTGAAACAAATATTTCTAAGAATTTTCCTGCTTGAGAAGCACCTCGAGTTAAAAGTATAAATAAGAGGGTTTTTGATTCACCGTTCTATTGGATCATTTGTAATAGACCATGTTATTACATTAATTAATGAATTAAAAACATTCCATTTAGTTTCGGTTTTGGCTTCAAATAATCGAATGTTATCTAAATGACTGGCATAGAGTGAGGGATCGTACCCATCCTGTACTTATTTCGGCCTTGGATATACTTGCCAGCAAATTATGGGTCTCGAGCCGTGAATACTAAACAGTATAGAAAGAGTCGAGAGGCTAAAGCCGCTTCAGGTAGCTGCTAAGCTGACGGATTGGATGGATTGAGAGTTCCACCCTATATTGATCGCCACCCGATCTAAGAACATATTTTTGGCAATGGAAGAAAAGTTTTTTTTTTTGCGATTTATAGACTTTTTAAGAATTAATATAAGATAAACATATACTAAATTATAACTTTGTTATTTTAAAGGCTGTTGCTAGTCGTCCGCTAATCGGATGAATAAAGAAAATATTATTCGTCCGACAATTGTCGGTTTATACGAATATCTATCACTTTTTTGCTTTCTAATAAAAAAAAAGTGAGTTTTAGGTGCAGGATATATGCAAAATATAAAAAAAAATAACATTAACCTACCGAGCTGAAAATTTTTTATTTTAATTCCACGTACTTTTAACATAACATAACATCCTCAAAATTATTTTTATCCTTTATCACACGTTAATAAAACTATTTCAACAAAATATAAGAAACAACAAAAGTCTCAGTCGCAAAAAATCAAACATCAACAGTCGGCTGTCGGACGAATAAAATTTTTTTATTCATCCGATTAGCGGACGACTAGACACTTCGTATTTTAACCGCACACATTAAGTCACCGCTTCTCTCGGGTAACGGGTGCGTTCCCTAGGTACGTTGTAACTATTAGCGTAGATTTCATAGAGATAAGATATTTTCACGCCGAAAAAGTATCCTATCTTTAACCCTGATAATCAGCTATCACACAAAAGACAAAACAAAAGTTCTCTCGTGATGCGGCCATAGACAGACAAATATTCTTAAAACTAAATATATTCGTATCTAAAAATATTATTCCAAAAATTATTAAGCATATTACAATAATAAAAGCTTATTTGGTTGAAATTAAAAATATGCCTTACCGTAGATTAAATTATCAAGAATACTTTTCAGAGGCGACAAGATAATTAGCTAAGGATTAGATTATACTGAAGACTCCTTCACTCCGAGACTTTATTCAGGTGAGTGCGACAGACCGACGGTAATTTGAAGAGTTTAATGCTGATTAGAACTCCAGGCTTCATAAGTAAAGTGTATTTTAAAATATAACTTTTGTGCCTTTTGATAATGAGCTTTTTCAATTTAAATTTATATTAAGTAGGTACCTATATAGCTTTAATTTTACTAATTCATGTAATACCTTTGTACGTTATATGAGATTTTCGTTTTAATATTTAAAAAAAATGTCTCAGGGGCTTACACTTGTTGTCATTTTTCAAAACACCATGACATTAAATTTCATGTTTACAAATAACCAAAGATATTAATTAAAAAGTAAAACCCGATAAAGAAATGATTAGTTAGGTATATTATATAGGTGAAAATAAAGTTATTTTATTACTTAAATACCCGAGCGACCTTCAGAAAAGACACCCTTATCAACACCCATATTGGCACCCATAAATATACCTCTATAAATATCTAAGATAAACTTAAAAAGCAGCACTTTCCCTAAAACACATCAATTTAATATGTATACAAGAATCGTTCGAATATTATAAGATACAACTTTAATAAAAGTGTATATCTGTTAAGTATGTCACGAGAACCTAGATGTAGGTGTGATATTTCCTGATCCAGATGAAATGTAGGTAGCTCCATTCATTGTTCACGCTCTCACGGCGCTCCCCCTGACACAATTTCTTTGTAAAACTCCACTTTGAGGAAGTGGTGAACCGCAAACATGAGATACACCATTCATACGCGCTCAAAGAAAACATTATAGTTATAAAACACGAGCTTTCCGCTTAATTAGATTAGAATGTTGCGTAATTGCGCACTCTTTAAGAATTAGTTCACTTAAGTGCGTACTTTTACTCTCTACTTCCTCTCAGCAAGCCAAATAGTTATTAAAACAATGTAACTCTATTGAAAGTAAAATAATATTGTTTCATTGTTAATATTAAATTTGAAAGTATTTTAATGGAATATTTTCTAAGATTTTCAATATTGCCTTGCATGTTTTTTAAATCAAGTCGAAAATGTTAAAATATTTGATTTATTTTATTTAACTATCTGTTAGCCTGGTTTCATCGTTTTATTCATATTATGATTAACTAGAAAGAAAAGTTTTTTTTTAATTTAGTAGTTTAGTACTAGTAGTTCGAGAGTTAAATGTGTTCAAATAAACAAAAATCAAATCTTTGTTGGTTTATAATATCAAAAGTACCTATACGAGTAGATGCCTACCTACTTACGTTTTTTGTGACTACATCGAAATCTCGTTAGAGCGCACCCTTTTGAATGTAGGTTCATTTTTTCATTACTACGTCATTGATAAAGACAGATAAGGTTTAGGACTTTCGGATGTAAGAATCTACCTACTTATATATATAGTTACAAAGTATAGTAAACGTATCAAAGTTTGACGAAATTTAACAAAATATATTTAAAAAAGTATATGAGTTGTACTTCCATTAGCTCATAAGTCATATCACATAGACTAAAAATCGGTATTTTAATTCTAATATACAACATTACTAATGTAGTAGTGATAACCTACAAACAGGATTCAGTTTGATGACTTTCCTTATGCCAAATGGTTAGAACGTAAAGTCTTAGCTTTAAGTTACTTCGTCCACTTCCAAAGTCTTCTCACGTATAGCCTTGAAGGGAGAGATCTTGAGAGTCCCTAAACACTAGTAGTTTGAAGTTGTGCAGTTTATTTAGAAGAATTAATTAACGTAGTAAAAGTTAGCAATAAGGGTCTTGTTTAGAATTAGTTCACTTCAAACATTAAGTTAAATTAAAAAGTTAATTTGCGACCGGTGACGAGACGCATACAGCAATACCAATTTAGTATATACGTTTTACTTTAGAATATTTACTTTTTCATTAAAAAATTACAGTCAGGTTTCATTTAAAAATCTATAACAGTTTTTAAATTCATTATGAACCTAAAAGTGCGTACGCGCCAAGATCCCCAATTCCATCCAATTTTTTCTTAGACTTGCTAAACAAAAACTATTATAGTTCAGCTAAATCACATCATATTAATATAATTAAAACCTTTAATACTTATGGATAATTTCTACGTGTAAAAATTATTAGATTCGGTTGAGTACTTTCAGAGGTTATCTAATAGTTTAACGTCTAGTATGTCAACAAACAAACAATATTACTTTTAATTTTATTACAATATAATCAAATAAAATAAATTACTTAAAATTAAAAATATGATCGTAAATAGTTAATCTGTTAAAAGCACACAAAATGTTGGCCAATGTTGCGCTTCATTCAAAAAAGAGCGTCACTAGAATATCCAACGAACAAAGCGTATAAAATCAATACAGGACGAATTGTATTGACCTCATTCAACAAAGCTGAAGCCTCGTTGCTTAAAATCTTCTATCGCGGTACTCTTTTGTGCATTTCAGTTTTGAATCAGCCTTTTTTCGGTTTAACAAAAGATCCAATGACCTAAAGCAGAGAGAACGAAAATAGATTGAAATTGGCGAAATTTGTAAAGATTATAGGAACGGAATTAAAAATATAATGGTTTGTACATGTATCGCAAATGATTTTAGAAATACTTTTAGGGGTTAATTGAAATTGTTAATATAATTGCTAGGTGGAAATAATCTGTAAACGTTTTTATTTATTGATTCAATGTTAATACTTATAAAAATGTTTTATATGTGGGAAAAATGATAATTTTGCCACATCGTCAACACCTTGCTATGTCGATGGCACGTTATCTCATACATACCGAAATTGTGCGGATAAAAGCAAAAATCATAGTTTTGGATTCACTCGACCAAATACACCTTAGTAGTTATATACATGTTTAAGTTGAATAGAGTGACAATAGATAAGTACTTAGTATATTCCTTTTTAAAACATTATCATTTCTTACGACACTTACGTATCTAAATCAAAAAATCTAATAAAAAGTTGATAAAAATACACAAAATCTTCACTGAAGAGTAAACCACTAGAACAAAGAAAGTCAAGCAATAAAATGCCATTTAATAAAAATATACAGCCTCATGGAGCTCGCAAGAAATAAGTTCGCGGTCCAGAGATATCGACAACTTGGAAACTAATAAATTATACTGCCCGTTCCTTTTATCCGCAATCTATGGTATTAAAGTCACCGCTAAATATTGTATATTGCTACGGCAATATTATCAGCTTGTTTGAACATCATCAAGTATTCGTATTAATAAAATGAAAATCTATCCTACTGAATAGTCTTTTCATACGAGCATTGAACAAAAACGGTAAAAAAACCTCCTTCCACACTTTATCTATTCCACGGTGATAAATAAGTTTATACAAATTTAGAGATAAGAAGGAAGCTAGATCACTATATGATGGTACGAGTATATGGATAAGACAGGCAAAGCCTATGAAACATAGTCGTCCAATGGATGTGACAGCCAGCCCAAGCTGCCATACACTCGCTTGGGACATTAGTGATTCAGGAAAAGGACAGTATTTATTAGTAAAGATTAAAATCTGTAGAACTAACTTTGACGGTCTTCTGACCGTTGCACAAGAAAAGTGCTAAAAAATGAATCTTTGAATTAAAAGTAGAGAGAATTTTATATTAAAAATATAATACCACAAAATATCTTTTATATTAGAGTGCTGAGCGCGGAGCGGGCGGAGAATTAAACGCTAACCTAAGCTGAAATTATATTAACTTTGTACCTGCGAAGCGGTTGGAGCTCCCGATTAGAGACCGCCCTATGAAAATGATTATCCTCTGAAGTATAACGACATGTTTGGAAATTTTGTATTCGTTACAGTGTAATAAAAACATATCTAAACCCAATATTATGTTATACCCCTTCAATATGTTGTTTTTGAACGTATTGCTGTTGGTTGGAGTCGTTACTTATAAGCGCTGGTTATGTTAATTTTGTACAAGCAAAATTATAATTGTATGTAATTGTGAAAATATATTTTATTATTTAAATATTAGCAACGGAACATGGTACTAATTATATCATTAAGATATTATTTAATTTCAATCTTACAAAACTTTCTCGCTTGCCTTTTTAACTTGCATTATAATCGATTGAACCTTAACCTGCTTTGGCTCTTTTCATAAAAAGTATTTTTTGTAGAGTAGTTTTTATTCAACTTAATAAAAATAGTACTTACTACGAGTAATTACACTCAAAATTACTTTCAATGTAATTATTCAACCCTTATTTGTAGGGCTTACAATATTTTTATGTTAATAAAACTAAATAAAAATATACTCGTATTAAATATATATTTTTTATTTTAAATTAATTGTATCTCTAATTTCGGTATCACTTACAATTTAAGATTGTGTGTTAGGGGACGTAATTATTTGGCAACAAATTTTCAAGATTCCGTTGCACGAGCTCGTTGCGATTTATTAGGTGTAATGCGTCTTAAGGGAACTCTTGCGCCAAGTTTTATAGCTTCTATTATAGCCAAGGTATTTGTGAACGCTAATCAGGACAGATTTACTCAATTTCGCTAAGATTAAACTTGTTTTAAACGCTTGTTTAGGATCCAAACTAGTGTTATATTGTAAATGTAGAGCTTTTTTGAATATCTTCATTTGAAAAACATAACATTAAACTAAAATGTTATCCGGATGAATTTTATGAGAACTTACGCGTGCGTAACCTATTTTTGTGACACAAAATGTAATGTTTGGTTTATTTAGCTTATTACTCTAGTGGCAGTCTCATCACGTATTCGCTTGCAGCTATTCCAGTACTTATTCAACGCAAACAATAAATATTAGAAGTTACTCTCAGTTTATTTCATAAAATTATTTGTTTCATGCTCTCATATAATACATAGGGGATTGTTATATATATTAAACTTTATATAGATATATTTTATTTTATTAGAAAACATCTTAAAGACGATGAATAGTTTATTTTCATTACTAAATAGCTAAAATAAATTTTGTTATCGACCAAGATTTCTAGGCCGACAGATTTTACTAATTTTCTCAGTAACCAAATGGGTATTAAGTAGTTTAAATATGACCTTTAATGCTGATATGATAATAATGGATCCAGAAGATCTTAAATCAATTCAATAAATTTTTTCTCTCATTCTTTTTTCTCATTCCTTATCTGATCCATATACTTCACGTTAAGTTATTATCTTTTTTATTAAAAAAATGAACGCAGATAGTACTAATACTAATTCTACTTGAAGTTTCACATAAACCCTTACGTTAGTTTATTTTAAAAAACATCGTAGAATATTGCGTTAAGACTTTTTATAATTTTAATTAATATATTAAAGTATAAAATGTATGTTTTTTGCATGTTGATTTCATTAGCAAAGCTGGCTGACACATGACTGATCCCAACGAATTTTTATTGTAATAGCAATATTTATTTTAAAAGTTATAAAATTATAATTGTTTAATAATTATTACGAAACTTATAAACTAACGTATTAAAAACAAACAGTTTATTATTTTTAATAATTTTTTGTACTATTTAGATATTTCTATAACCACTTGAAGTAATCCTTGTACTTAAAGTATACTTATGCTGTGTGTATGTAGACTGTAAATACGTACGTATGGACGTAGTAGTACCTGATCATCTTGTTTAAAATCCTAAAAGTAGACGATTTTTTATCAATAAAAGCCAATCATTAATTATAATTACAAAATTTAAAAGATCAAAAAATAAATTCAATTCGATATCTTTATCAAATCTCTTCGCTCTTAACATTTCAGTGCTCATTAGTACAAAGCCAACAGTAAAATATTTTTGCAGACGTCGTATCATTAAATACCTGTTATCGAAACTGGAATAAATTTCAAAGGTCTATCTTGAATTCTATAATATTTTATTAAAGAAGCTTTAAAGCTCTCAGTTCTCAGTCGTTATTTTTAGCATTATATTTTTACTTTCTCATTTAGTATATACCTTATGTACCTTAATAGTTATTCAATAATGAATAGGGTCATTCCATGGTAAGCTACGAGGCTTGTGTTACGGAAATTAGATAGTTGATATACTACACATATATAAATTTTAAATGCATACGTATTAAAAATATAAACACCCATGACTGGAGAACAAACATTCGTGCCCAACAAATGAATGCCCCCAGCGGGACTCGAACCCGCGATCGCTGGCGCAGAAAACAGGGCACACTAGTTACTGAGTCAAACGTGTCAAATTGTAAAAAAGATTTTTTTAATCAAACTCGTTAACATTGCAATGAAATGCAAAAAAAAAATGTCAAATTTCTTCATTGTGCGAAAATCAATGATATTCTAATAAAGAATATCATTGGCGAAAATTTTTATTCATAGTGCGGTCCTTTTTGCTACGAAAACATTTCGCTGTCTCGCAATGAAGCATTCAAATAGTTAACTTAACCAACAAGATTCGATCATCTTTACATCATATACATAAAAAATACATTAATCCATCTAAGATATTAAGATAGCTGTTACGTTGTATGTTTCTGTCAAAAAAAAAATCAGAGAGTTTCGAGAAATAAATATTCCCCAATAAGCGTAATTAAAACTATAATAATAAAGGTGAAGTTTTGTTCAGTGATCAGTAACACATCAGTACCAGTACAATTCAGCGGGTAGTCGTAAAACATACAAATAAAGTTTACAGTTTATTGAGGTTGAAAATACATTCAGAAGATATAACAATTATTATCTATAACCCAAATCGAGAGGTTTGTTTTGTTTATATTTTTAGGGTTATTTAATCTTAGACAATAACGGTTTAGTTCAGTGTATATCTAATATATGTAGTTTATATTTTCCCGCTGAGCCTTCTTTTCAGGTCTTCTTTCGCCAGTTCTTCTCAGGTCTTTTTTCTTTTTTTCTCTAGGCTTCTTCTTTCCAAACTGGTAGTAGACTCATGACGTTCAGTAAAAAATTGTAATAATTTTATGCTGAATAAAATATTTTGAATTTGAATTTATAATTTGTTTTAGGTTAGAACGCAAAATTAATTCGAAGAATTTAAAGGAAGTATGCAAGATAGGTACAAGATCAATGTTAGGAAGATGCAATTCCAAAGCTCTTAATTTAACACTCTATTGGATCTTGAAAATCCTTTCATAAATATCGGGTCTTAGAATCATATTTTGGCGACATGCCCAAAGAGGCTTGAGACTAGAGAATCAAACTTCAAATTTATTACAGTGCGAATAAATAAAAGAACAAAACTATTTCATCATGATGTGGGTACTTCTTAAACTAAGAAAGTTCTAAGTTTGTAAAAGAGTAGAAAAGTACCTAGTTTGTAAAACAGTAAAGCCCTATATTATAATTAAAAGAAATCCAGAAAATGTGATTTAAATATTAGATGAAGACGATATCGATTTTAATTTTAAAATAGTAGACAAGACACGAAATGCTACCAAAAAACATAAAATCTCGTATCCAGTAATAAACTAAATTTGAAAGTGGAACAAAGAATGACCAATTTTATCTCCTTTTACTCCTGAAACGGACATTGAGAGCCAATAGCTAAAGAATAAAACGTGTAATATCAACACTGCAAGGACTCGAATTGTGTCGTTTTCAACATTTATGTCAGCAGCGTCGTTTAGATACATGAGAAAGGCAGATAAAGATGGTATTTTTATTATATAGTATAAAATTTTAGTTTTAACCAGATCTTGAAAAAATGGATTATAAAATAAATAAATATGTTGGGACATTATTACAACAGCGCCATCTAGTTCCGCAGTAAGCTATTTAACGTGCTTGTGTTGCGGATACCAGATAGTTGATATACTACACATATAAATTTTAAATACATACATATTATAAATATAAACACCCATGACTGGAGTACAAACATTCGTGATTAGCAAATGAATGCCCCCAGCGGGACTCGAACCTGCGACCGCTGGCGCAGAAAGTAGGGTCACTACCAACTGAGCCAAACGAATCGTTTAAAATCGTATATTAAGAATGTCTAAGATTCCAAAAGTAACTTGAGATACATTTGTTGTTATTTTATTTATTTTACTCAGCGGCTTCGGCAGGTTAGGTATATATGTGTTACGTCTCATACTACAAAATATACAAAAAAATAATCTGTGGTACTGTACGAGTAGTATCAATAATTGTACAATGTACGAGTAAAACCGAGCGAAGCGAGTTTAAATCTGGATCTCGCACTGACATTTTCAGGTGCGAATCATTTCTAACATGATTACTACTTGTCTTACGGTGAAGCGTATGGCGAAACCGGTTTTCGAAAGACATGTAAAATCGGCCACGGCCAGGCACAGTGGCCTGAGCCCTGATCCTACTCGTCATGAAGGGGCTAATACTTATAATTACAATTTAGATAATATATAAAAATCTCGAGTTACAGTGTTTGTTAGGGCTTGATCTATTTTTATGATTTTTTTGTGTACATTTGGTACGTCTGAGAATAGGTCGTAGGCTATTTTTACTTCCCTTAGGTGATAAGGGTGGTCCTCTCCAGAATTTTTATTTTTTATTTTTAGACCAAATTATAATTTTATTTTTTATTTTTTTATGATTTGGCATCAAAAAATACTTATAACCCTAAATTTTTATCCTTCTACCAACACGGAGCCGCCGGAATTGCTAGTATATATATACTAATTTACAAACTTCGTACTTTCATACAATACCAATAAATCAAGTTAACTCGCGTTTGAAACTATTAACTAGGTACTTTTACCATTATACCGTCCTTGAGCACGTTAATAGCCTTTTGCAATTTCAAATCATCTTCGGAATAAATTATCTAATTAAAATTATTAAAGTTTTACTATATAAGTCTAGAATTTTAGGAACTTTTTATTGCGTAGTAAGAATTCGCTTAAAAACCAATTTTACAACTCGTGAGGGATGAATAATAATACTCCATAATAAGTTGATTAGGTACCTCAAAATATCTACTTTATATTATAAAGTATTGAAAGTAATTGAAACGATCAATATTGTATCTTTAATTTACATAGTAAGTATACTATAAGCTTTAGTATACCCTCATCTTAGTCTCGACTCCACACACTTAATATACCTACATTTGTTTTTACATTAGATTTTTGTCAGACCAATTTTGTCTTTCCTCGTACGGTTCGCGGATCACTTGTCATCCTCTACCTTCATTAATTTAGGTATAACGAATCATGAAAGTTATCGAAATTCCTACCTATTCGGTTTTTTATCATAGTTAATCAGATTTGTTCACGAAATTTAATGTACATACATAGTAATTTAGTAACACGGTATGCGCTCGTTATGAGAAATCTTCAGCGACACGTGTAAATGGGCGGAGAAGCAAAGTTGTGAGCTCGCCTAACTTAAACTGAATGGAAAGTTAAAGCTCAACTCAGACAGCCGCGCGTGTCAGCTCATCCGGCAGCTCTAAAATAAATTTTACGCTTTTAATTATAACTTACTTTGACTTCTTGTATCTATTCAGAATTTTGCTACTGTTTGTAATGCGGATATAATATTATAATATAATAATTTGTCAAATGCCAGCCGAGCTTTTCTGAAAATACGGTCAGGATACTAGAAAGTACCTACTTTTCAGTGGATACATTTGATGCACTTAGTTGAGTTCAGTACCAAGTGTATTTATTGGTTTGATATCGAAGTTATGTTCCATTTTTTATAATTAAACAACGACACATTAAAAGTACCTACATAAAATTATTAAAGATAAAATTACTAGAATTAATTAAGGAATGAAAATAAATTTTAGTGTTATAAAATTTATCGTTTCGAGCAATAAAACTATTCTTTCATTTACTTTGTGCACGTAATCTCTTTATTACTTAGTTGTATTTTAAAAATGCTACACGTAGATTCGTAACACAATGTCAAAGCTATTCGTAGATAGGCAGATGGGTCTATCAAATAATTGAATGCGTAACACAATTGGTATGAAAAGGACCTTACACAGATTAAGGCTTAGGCCTTTTGCAAAGTTAAGGAGAAATGTTTGATATCAACAGTATTACAGCAGTTTCCAAGCTCCCAATTTACCACTTCATTGAATAACAGCAGGTCCTCTCATAAATACAAGATGAGTTCCAGAACATTCGCATATATATTGAGGACTTGTCTATGTAATGAATTATAATTTTATATAATAAATTTACATTCTTTATTATGGCCGCCTCGCAATATTTTCTTTCTTTTATTTGACGTGGTCATGTTAGATTAGAGAGCAAAAAAGAGCGAGCCAGAGAGAAATGAACCCGATTAAAAACTGAGTTAAAAGTTGAAAATAGAGGGCTGATTCTAAAGAAAAACTTTTGTGGATTCGATTTTAAATCAGCAGTTTATAAAGCATCTATTAACATTTATATATCGACGGCTAATACTACTTGTGAGAAATAAGAATATTCAATTATAATTACGAAATGACTGCCATGACTAGTATCCTGTTGATAGAAATTGTACTAGTACCTATTATAACATCATTTTAATTTATTTTTTTCTCTTTCATTTGATACAAAAAATCATTTAAACTAAAAATGGAGTTAGCAGCTTAGACACTTAAGCGATGATATGTATAAAATATGTAAGTATAATTTCCTTCCTCAGTAGAGTTTTAATGCTTAAATTGAAATAATGTTTGATTCTAAAATCAAAATTTTTCAAGCTGATCAAATGTAAATTTCTATTTCACTCTATTGTTATATTAATTCCAAATCAATTTTTGTTTGAATAAGTATTATCAGTCTGACGCATGACTGGTTCCCCTAACTTGAAACTATTGCGCTGGAAATTTTAAGAGGATCAATGGGACTTTAGAAAATTAGTTTTAAGTTTACCATGTATTAGGTAATTTTCAAAATTTATGTTATATATATGGGGGTTTCACTCAAATTTATAGAGAACTATTTAGAAAAGTTTTAACCTATCTACCTATAGTATATGTATATCTATGTAAATGAGTTTAACATCTTAAAATATGCTTTACGATGATACTTTGCTAAATAAGCTTACAGCTTCGTGATGAAAAAGAAAACAAAGCGATGCCTTTTTTATACATAGGTAAGTATTTTTTATGCATGTGGTCGTTTAGGCCAAAAGAAACGTAACATTACAAAACAAACGTAACTAATTTTGCAAATCTAACCGTATCTGGAATTCAAATATACTCGTATTATTTGCTTATAAAGTACGCTTAAGGATTATAATTGTAGTAACATCTCAAACATTTGCCTGTTGAGTTTGTTAGAGAAAGTTAGAGAAATTAATTTCTAGTTCCGTTTGATCGATCAAAGGCTCCAGTCATATTGTCCGGTACACTACAAAGATTGCTACTTCCTATAATGTTAGTTTGTCGACATCTATTGTCGCTACAGTCCGCCGCCGGCGGTAAGCATAGTATTCACGACGAGATATTATTGAGTTAGGTGATTTCGTTAGAAACACGGACTAACAGATTGAATCATTATTATGCTAAAGGGCAATTTTATTTCAGCAAAAGTTTCTAAACGTATGTTTTTTTTTCTGAATGTGGAGTGCTGTTGGCCCTACTGGCCTTTACAGCGTCGCCAGGCGGGAAGGCGGACAGAAGGTCCCGCCTAAAAAGTGAGCATGAAGCTCAAAGGGTGTAGTTCCGTAAGGGCACCTCCTGCGAGGTAATGTATGTTTAATGTTATGTGAGCATTAACAATATAAAAACTAAATTTGTTTTATTTCTTTAAAAATATTTTTCTTAGAAGAACGATGAACACTTATATGAGAGGAACACCAACAATAACATCTACCGAACAATACAGCAACTCAGACTCCACTGTTCCATAACATTTTGTTCTTAAAATCATTCATAAAATATAATATTATATTGGGAAATATACACATCACCATCTTGTTTTATAGTAAGTTACGAGGTTTGTGTTATGGATACAAGATTACTACACATATGTAACTTTAAATACATATAAATACATGCATTATTTTGGAAGTACAATAGAAAGTTCAATTTATATTGAAAGTAATTTTCTGCCCCCTCATTTGCTTTATCGGGTAGCACTGAAAATACCACTGTTTCTAATTTTAATTTTGTATGTACAATGAGCTTTTGCGTCAAAGGTCATGATAACTTTTCGTGTAATTTGATTATAAAAAGTTCGTCAGTTTGGTAAATGGTAATAATTATTTCAGTTTAAATGTAAAAGCAAAATTACAAGTAAAAATCGCTTCGGAACCTAAACATATAAAAAGAAATTACCATATATCTATCGTAAGTTTTTCTGTTATTTGTTGCACACATCTTATCTGCTTACAAAACGCTGATCGTCATGTAACTTTTATTAAACTAAAGTTTAGCTAGCGCGATGTGATCTCTGGGGTTATTTTATGTTCATACCAGTTGACGCGTCCTATGTAAATTTTATGGCGGCCTATAAGTAAACTTTGGCTGGAAATATCGAGTCTCAATTTCACGAGTGGAGCTATTTCATATAAAAAACAGGGTTAGAGCTATTATATAACAGCGACTTACCGAATTCAATTGAAAATAAATTTTGATTATAGATTAAGTAAATTCACTTAGGTTATATCGTATCCGTAACGAATCCGTATCCGTATCGAATCCGCAAATTTTTAGTATTTTCTTGGTATATTAATGTATGTATAGTTTTAATCATGTATTTATTACATTGTACATGTATGTTAATCTTCGAATATACTTATAAAAATCTCGTGTCACAGTGTTTGTTATTGAACTCCTCCGAAACGACTTGACAGATTTTTATGATTTTTTTGTGTACTATATTTGATGGGTTGAGAATAGGTCGAAGGCTGTTTTTTTTATTTCCCTAGGCAATAAAGGTGTCTCTCTCCAGATCTGTATTTTTTATATTTAGACCAAGTTTTTTTTTGATTTGGCATTAAAAATACTACTTATTTAGGCTAAATTTTCAACCTTCTACCCCCGATCCTATTTTTTAATAGTAACTAGGGGCTCACCCTCGCTTCGCTCGGGTTCGTCCCTAGGTACGTGTTGTATATATTTACTTCGCACCACCCGGTATATATTTGCTGATTTAATTACCATTGCACGCACCATGGCAACGGTTAGGTATAATTGATACGTCAAATCAAGCTTCTAGCTTTAAAAATGATTACAACAGGGGTGAAGCCGCGGGTATTGCTAGTATTTTTATATTGTGAGATTTTATGTGTTTTTTTACGTTTTTTAAAGTGCAAGCTTATAATAAAAAAGCAAAAATCTGGAGTACACCTTCCCAATTAAACGACAAAACCGTCTTTAATTTTTATTTTTTTCGAAGACGAAATAAGTTTTAGAACTCTGGACAAGTCTTTAAAAACTATTGGAACAAGATAGACCAAACTTGTTTGAAATCTGTAAAATTTTAATAGGTAGTTGATATAAGGTATGAACTATGAACGCGGCGATAAACCTACGTCATAAGTCACGGCCGAGTTGAATTTTAAACATTTTTTTCGGTCTGTGTGGTCTGAATCGAGTTTGCAATAATATTGAGGGATTAATTCGTATATTTTGAAATTGACTGCGTCTGCACGGGAAAGATAACTGTGAGAGCGACGGGTGCGAGTCGACGTTGTCGGCCAATACTAATGAATCAAGTTAGCTCGCGTTTGACGCGCGTCCAACTAACTACTCCAACTTTTAATTGATCTGCAATTATTTCGTTTGTGGGTTTCATTGCGATATTTTTTCAAAGTAATTTATGTACAAGTAATAAAAGAAAATGTAAAATCGAATCATTGTATTTTTTTATATCAAGGTACTAGCAAAATTATTACTCCTAGAACTCCAATATAAATACATCAAATACGGTTTAGTAAATTTCAATTTCAGGAACTACTTGGGATTGTAACTTGCGCGCTTCTGTAGGTATATTTTTATGTACCTGCTGAAGCGAGCTTTAAAGGGACGGTTTGTTTTGGTGATTTAGAAGAATGTAGATGTAAGTGGAGCCATAACAACAAATAATAATAATAATTGTACACAAAATAGCAGATCCGAACGCAAAGTTTTCTTATATTATTATTTTACGAGCGCAAGTATGGCAAGACTTAGTCATTACGCATTATGTAAAGCTTCTATGTATGTTGAAATTCTAATTATATTTTAATGTTTTATAGTAAGAAGATTGCGAAGTTTTATGCAAAGTCATTTTCAACTTGTAAATGAAAAGTTAACGTGGCACACTGAAAGCCACCCACGTTCGAAGTTCTAATACATACCTACTTTAGAAAGTTATTAGATAAGTTACAAAACGTACGCTATACGATTTATTTAATTATATACTGGAAAATTCAATAAGACAGTAACAATACTAAAATACTCTGGAATAAAATGTGTACAAAATATATTATTTAACTGCCGTCTAGAGCTTTCCAAATTAAAGCTAACGCAAAAAAATCCACTTGAAAAACATACAGCTCGTTTAGTTACCTTATATACATAATAGGGGTATAAAGTTAGGCATTTTAAGTATTATTTAGGCGTTTTGATAAGATATATGAATAATAAGAATACTTCCCAATTATTTTGCTATTTTTAAGCTTCCTTTCTCTAGCAAAAATATAAGGTAATTTAAGCCTAAATACTTTTTATCATCATCAGCCCTTTTTGACGTCCCACTGCTGGGCACGGGCCTCCCTCAGTAGGAGGGGGATCAGGCCATAGTCCACCGCGCTGGCCTAGTGCGTGTTGGCGGACTTCACATGTCTTACGAAAACTTGCTAGGTTTTCTCAGACATGCAGGTTTCCTCACGATGTTTTCCTTCACCGTAAGACAAGTGGTAATCATGATAGAAATGATTCGCACATAAAAATATCAGAGGTGCGAGACCCGGATTTGAACCCGCATCACTCGGTTATACAAGCGATGCGTTACCGTTGGGCTACCACTGCCTAAATACTTTTTATAACATCTGCTATCTGCCATATTTATCTTTATAGATATTATTAAAGAGTGATAAACATACCTAAACACAGACATTTAAAATAAACTATTGCCTTATTTTATAATGTAATAGTACTACCTTCTGCGATTTTGGAACAACGAAAAAAAAATTAAATTTAAAGTATTTTAGGGATTTTTAAAAAAGTTTCAGTCTCAACAAATAGAAGATGCATGGGGGTAGGCGCGGTATCGATGAATAGCGCTTAATTACTCTTGAATATTTATTGCTCGTTTGAACAAATCGCTTGCGGCGAATAAGCTGCAAAATGTACTTATCCTCAATTCCTCTGCTATTTTTAGGAAAGGATTTTACATTTAAATAAAAGTATTTCATTGAGGCGTTAAATGTTTAGAAGTGCAGTGCAGTGTGTTATATGCGATGATATTAATAATGTTATAATGTACCTACATATATTATGTAGGTATATCTATAATATGTAAGCACTGCGTATGTAGGAAATTAAAAACGTTCATATATCGGACGCTATTTTCTTCTGTCTATCTATCAACGGTTTGTTTATACAGTTAGACTATTAGAAAACATGGACAAAATCTAAAATATTAAAATTACTATTTCAAATACTGACTTGTCCTTAGGTAATTCATTTTTAATCAGTATGAAGTCTTTACAAATATAAAACTTTTATCCTTAATTGAAAGCAGAAAAAATCTGTGTGGTACGATACCTCAATAACAAATGACCGAAGTGATAAAATGACAAAAAGTACTTTTAAATACCGTGGAATTAATTCATTCGTATTATTCTGTTCTAGTGGAAGCTTGCCTGTGCGCGGGAGATAGCGACGGCGCACAGTTGCAGACGAGTTCACGATGTCTTCCAATTAAACGTGTATTGTCAACTAAATTATTAATAGGAATTTTACTTTTATCAAAGAACTTAAATGTTTTTCTAAGATTTTATCGTCACTATATATTAAAAAACAGCCGCTGCGTCTGTCTGAAAAAAAAAAACTACTGCACTGATTTTCAAGCGGTTTTCAAAATCTGGTTTTATATAAAGCTTTATTTCTTTAACTTTTATTTGCTAGTTGAAGATACATAAAATGAAAAAAAAGAAGAGATAAAGTTTTGGCGCTACTATCTGAAATACCTGCAGGTACCTACCTCCATATAGTATTATGTGATCCGTGCTATCAACACTCCATTACCTTCACTTACAGACGTTATTATTGAGAAGTTACTTCTCTTACGAGTAGGTAATTCTGTACTTATCTTTTGATCTTGAGTGGTCTGAAAGCACTCTTATAATATTTGTATAAATAAAAAAATAAATTAATTGAATAATATGGCACTTCTCTCGTATTTCTTGCTCGCAGCATAATATAGAGTTGGAATCGTTCAAACTTTTAATTGATCTGCTGGCATTCAGATTTCGATGCCTCTTTAATTAATAATCCATCAAGGGAACAAGTTAATGAACGTTGTTAGAGTTAAATTAAGATCTTTGTTGAAATTATTTGTTATTATACAAAATTATTTTATTTAAACTTTGCAGAATTACTTAACTTAAATTATTTTTTTAATTTTATATTTGTTATGTTTGATGTAGATTAAAAATGTTAATTCTTGAATTTACATAGGTACAAGTTAAATGACTATAAGTCTAGAACATGAAAATCATAAACAAATTATATGTATGTACCTATTATGTCAACTTTTTAAAACATACTTCCAACTTTTATTTCAAACTTTTTAAATAATAATATATAGGAATATATTTTAAGCGAGAATTCCTCTAAATATTGGGGCTCGAGATATATTTTATGAAGGTATAGAAATATGTTGCGAAGCTACGAGTTCGCGAGTATCGCTATAAACTTGCAAATGGAAAGTTATCTCTCAATCTGAGATCATCTCCAGGTATATAAATCTTAAAAATATCGAGGTTCTAAATCCTCTATCAATATATTACCGTCGAGATATATTTTATTCAAACCCTTATAGTATAGCAATGTATGTACATATACGTATGTATGTTTGTACTATGGACCCCTATTGAGGTTGGATTTAAAAGTAATAGATTGTTATGAAATAATTTAAACCAGTTTGTTGAAGCTGTTATTAAAGAGGGTTGTAATAGAGGGTAATAGAACATCTCAAAAGCTTAATTGTAGTAAAATTAAATTGCCAATTTCATGGCATTAATACTCGCATTTCTAACGCACAAAGCGGTATCGACTCTCACAAATTTAAACTTGACATTTACTTTATTGTACATTTCTATTTACTTTTCTATTAAACTTTGTTTTCAGATTGTAGGGAGGGGCCGTTCTTGAGATTTATCTACGTGATACAGTTGCTTTGTGGGTAAATTCAATTTCGTTTTTACCTGAGGGTGCCTCTATCCGCAGTTTCGCTAAACCTTTTGAGGTTTTCTACTAATTACGACGCGTGTACCTAAAATTCTAGCTATCTAATTACGAAACTCTTTCAACCGTTTTATAAGTCGCACCGTTATAACTTGTAGGTATAATTTGTTTACTGAAAAGAGCACGTTTAAAATTAAGGTATTACGATTAGAAATTTCAAAGAAATAATCAAGACTTAATATAATAATATTTTATTACTAACTTATATATAACTTATATTATAAATTTTATTACTGACTTAATATAAAAATCATAGAAGCTTTTATAAAGTCTCTAAGAAAATGAAGCAGAACTGTTACTTCCTTACTTCTAATAAAGCATTTCAAGCAGTAAGTGTAATTAAATAAAATTTCCACATTATTCACTTCAGCGTAATGTACTCATAATTCAGGCCGTCCAGTGTTGAACACGACAGAGATTTTAATTAAAGTGTGGTCGTATGTATATTAAGCATTTCCCAGAGAATAATTTATACAGTGTTTGCTAAATTACTATAATGCGCAGAAAATTGAGATACCTTGAAATTGCAAAATGTAACATTAGTGTATTTTCTGAGTGAAAAATCAAATATGAAATGAAAG
The DNA here is from genome assembly GCA_951802675.2 of Boloria euphrosyne. Lineage (NCBI taxonomy): Eukaryota > Metazoa > Arthropoda > Insecta > Lepidoptera > Nymphalidae > Boloria > Boloria euphrosyne. The sequence goes on from OX637877.1 coordinate 10,217,122, forward strand.
CGTGTAAAGTAGATATTACATCTAAATGACATTCAATAAATAAAGACAAAAAATAACAACTAAGTAAGTATTTCTATTTTCTACGTGACATTGGCAAAGTAATCAGTGCTTAACTGGGACGCTTTGAAGCCATTAACAAGAGAATTGAATTGTACAACTAATTATTTAGTTGTACAATTATATACGGCAATTATATACAAATAATATAATGAATTACATACGGCATCAAATATTTGTGAACGAATCTCGTAGTCTCATCATTTTACCAAAATGAAGGAACTATTATTTTTTATAACTTCTTTAATTATTGATCATTAATAACTGAACGCGCTATATTAAATTAAAATTATTTTTCTATCAAATAACAATCTTCTCTCGGCTAAATAGTAGTCTACGTCTGTCTAGTCTCCTTCTATGTAGGTATTATTGATTGTTGTTTCAGCTTAGGTATCATGCTTAGGTGGCCAAACCGTGACCTCAAATAGATTTTTTTTAATACTGTATTAATGCCATTTTTCACTTTAAAGTATACTAAAAAATCAATCCCAGTATTATATTGACTCTTGTTTCGAAACAAAAAAAGTAAATTTATTTTCATGAATATTTTCCTACGTCTGGGTAAAAAATATTCAATATACTTCAAGAGATATCCATCTTTGCATTCGCTAAGCGCCTAACGATGAGTTTCACAGCATTTATATTAATCACTTGGTTGGACAAGTTAACGTTCCGCTGAGATATCGTTAATTTAACACTTAAAACGTTTTTATTCGAGTAGATAATTGCGAGAGGGCGAAATGGTCCACGTTAGAGCTCAGGAGAGATTGATGACGATGCTGAAGCATTCAAGCAGACTGAACATTTGAATAAGAAAACTCTAGGGATTACGAAAAGCCATCGTTTGTATTTTTTGCAGTACTCGTAGTACATTGGGGGCATGATACATTAATATTTTATTTTAATTATACATTCTGTTGCCAACAGATTTGTTTTAGAGGTTTGCCAAGAAATAAAAAGTGAATGAACATTGTTACCCTAAAGATATCTTGATTTAAATAACTCCCTATGAAGGGAGCATCTTCGTGCTGCGGGAAGTGGTTTTTGATCTTAAATATTTTCAAAGTAAGCAAAGCAGTCGATCGGTTTGAACTAAGGGAAAACACTAACAGCGTTTACCCTATATAAACGAAATCCCTTATTTCACCCCTGCATGTTGACATTAGGGCATTCCTTTTCATATCGTATTTATAGGTACCTACAGTTATATTTTTTCTTTTGTTCTATGTTTTTAATTCTACAACTTCAAAGACCTAATAGGTAAAGCGTAGTTTTGTCGTCATGAACCAACTTGAATAATAAAAAAATAAATAAAAAAAAACATGTTATTTATACAAAATATTAAACTATTTAGATAGTATTTGATAGATTCTTTTTAGATATATTCGTTTTCTTATAAAAACTTCGATGAGGTTTAAGGTTTGCTATAAAAGTGACGATTACATTCAGAAAATTTTTGAGGGAAGCTAATCTGATCTTGAGTGCAAAGATTATATGCACCCCTTACGACGAGTGCCGATGTATACCTATCACTCATTTGCGATGTGAAGAGTTCATCTTAATTAATTCGCCAAAGTTATATGTGTTTGTTTAACGCATAATTAGATTGTATTCTCCCCCAGCTGGGTACATACGTTGATTCTTCATGTATAGGTTTATAATAATGTAAGGATATATAAACACGTTAGTACTTATTAAAATTGAAATGTTTGTGAGATATCTAAAGCGTGAAGAAATAATAACGGATTAAATAAAATTTGATAATATGTAGATTTTTATCGACATATCGTTAGTGAAGCAAAAACTTGAATAATTTCATAATTAATGAAAAATGAAACACTTCGTGCTACTTCCCTTTATTTTTTTTTAAATAGAAACAAAAAATTACTATTATTTTAGTAAAGTAGGTTTAAACTGTTTGTATCTATTTAACTATTTGTATATTATAAAAAAATCAAGTTCAGCACAAATAAAGGAAAAAATTCAAGTTGAAGCTCTGAGGCGCTCATACAATTTAGAGGACTACCTTATTGTTATAGATAATGGTACGGAACCCTTCGTACGTGAGTCCAAGTCGCACTTGGCCAAATTTTTTATTTAACAGAGAAATTTACAATATAGCTGAAAATAAAATTTGCACACACTAGAATATTGGAACCTACACGTACTCAATTGAGAAACCCTTTTTAGTCGGTTAAAAAAGGTATTTGTATTCCAGAGTCAGTGATATTGCACAATATTTGCAATATTGGATGCATGAAAACTTAGAGTTTAAATGTCTTATAAACTAGAAATGGTATCAGACATTACGTTTGTCCTAATATATTTTTTAATTGATAAACATAATTCAACATTTACCAAAAAAAAAAGAAATGGTAGGCCGTAGGATAGAAGTTATTTTATATTATACTTTTATAAAAATCACTTATTTCAAAAAGTAAATAATTGACTAAAACGTAAAAAGAAAATATCGCGAGGACGATTCTTTTTAAAAGTTAAACGTTAACGATACGTGAATTTATTCAATACGATAATTAGCAAGAAGATTCTTATTGAATTTTAATGAATTCAGTATATAGGTAAAATTGTTGGTGTTTACTCACTACATCCACAACACCCAGAGTGTTATATAAATGAAAATAATTATTATTCATTAGGTAGAGGAGGCTAGAAAGGCATAGAAAAGGCAGTGGTAGCCCAGTCGTAATGCACTCGCTCGGATAACCAAGTCAAGCCGGTTCAATACAGGGTTTCGCACGTCTGAAATTTTCATATATAACTTATATTATAAATTTTATTACTGACTTAATATAAAAATCATAGAAGCTTTTATAAAGTCTCTAAGAAAATGAAGCAGAACTGTTACTTCCTTACTTCTAATAAAGCATTTCAAGCAGTAAGTGTAATTAAATAAAATTTCCACATTATTCACTTCAGCGTAATGTACTCATAATTCAGGCCGTCCAGTGTTGAACACGACAGAGATTTTAATTAAAGTGTGGTCGTATGTATATTAAGCATTTCCCAGAGAATAATTTATACAGTGTTTGCTAAATTACTATAATGCGCAGAAAATTGAGATACCTTGAAATTGCAAAATGTAACATTAGTGTATTTTCTGAGTGAAAAATCAAATATGAAATGAAAGCGTGTAAAGTAGATATTACATCTAAATGACATTCAATAAATAAAGACAAAAAATAACAACTAAGTAAGTATTTCTATTTTCTACGTGACATTGGCAAAGTAATCAGTGCTTAACTGGGACGCTTTGAAGCCATTAACAAGAGAATTGAATTGTACAACTAATTATTTAGTTGTACAATTATATACGGCAATTATATACAAATAATATAATGAATTACATACGGCATCAAATATTTGTGAACGAATCTCGTAGTCTCATCATTTTACCAAAATGAAGGAACTATTATTTTTTATAACTTCTTTAATTATTGATCATTAATAACTGAACGCGCTATATTAAATTAAAATTATTTTTCTATCAAATAACAATCTTCTCTCGGCTAAATAGTAGTCTACGTCTGTCTAGTCTCCTTCTATGTAGGTATTATTGATTGTTGTTTCAGCTTAGGTATCATGCTTAGGTGGCCAAACCGTGACCTCAAATAGATTTTTTTTAATACTGTATTAATGCCATTTTTCACTTTAAAGTATACTAAAAAATCAATCCCAGTATTATATTGACTCTTGTTTCGAAACAAAAAAAGTAAATTTATTTTCATGAATATTTTCCTACGTCTGGGTAAAAAATATTCAATATACTTCAAGAGATATCCATCTTTGCATTCGCTAAGCGCCTAACGATGAGTTTCACAGCATTTATATTAATCACTTGGTTGGACAAGTTAACGTTCCGCTGAGATATCGTTAATTTAACACTTAAAACGTTTTTATTCGAGTAGATAATTGCGAGAGGGCGAAATGGTCCACGTTAGAGCTCAGGAGAGATTGATGACGATGCTGAAGCATTCAAGCAGACTGAACATTTGAATAAGAAAACTCTAGGGATTACGAAAAGCCATCGTTTGTATTTTTTGCAGTACTCGTAGTACATTGGGGGCATGATACATTAATATTTTATTTTAATTATACATTCTGTTGCCAACAGATTTGTTTTAGAGGTTTGCCAAGAAATAAAAAGTGAATGAACATTGTTACCCTAAAGATATCTTGATTTAAATAACTCCCTATGAAGGGAGCATCTTCGTGCTGCGGGAAGTGGTTTTTGATCTTAAATATTTTCAAAGTAAGCAAAGCAGTCGATCGGTTTGAACTAAGGGAAAACACTAACAGCGTTTACCCTATATAAACGAAATCCCTTGTTTCACCCCTGCATGTTGACATTAGGGCATTCCTTTTCATATCGTATTTATAGGTACCTACAGTTATATTTTTTCTTTTGTTCTATGTTTTTAATTCTACAACTTCAAAGACCTAATAGGTAAAGCGTAGTTTTGTCGTCATGAACCAACTTGAATAATAAAAAAATAAATAAAAAAAACATGTTATTTATACAAAATATTAAACTATTTAGATAGTATTTGATAGATTCTTTTTAGATATATTCGTTTTCTTATAAAAACTTCGATGAGGTTTAAGGTTTGCTATAAAAGTGACGATTACATTCAGAAAATTTTTGAGGGAAGCTAATCTGATCTTGAGTGCAAAGATTATATGCACCCCTTACGACGAGTGCCGATGTATACCTATCACTCATTTGCGATGTGAAGAGTTCATCTTAATTAATTCGCCAAAGTTATATGTGTTTGTTTAACGCATAATTAGATTGTATTCTCCCCCAGCTGGGTACATACGTTGATTCTTCATGTATAGGTTTATAATAATGTAAGGATATATAAACACGTTAGTACTTATTAAAATTGAAATGTTTGTGAGATATCTAAAGCGTGAAGAAATAATAACGGATTAAATAAAATTTGATAATATGTAGATTTTTATCGACATATCGTTAGTGAAGCAAAAACTTGAATAATTTCATAATTAATGAAAAATGAAACACTTCGTGCTACTTCCCTTTATTTTTTTTTAAATAGAAACAAAAAATTACTATTATTTTAGTAAAGTAGGTTTAAACTGTTTGTATCTATTTAACTATTTGTATATTATAAAAAAATCAAGTTCAGCACAAATAAAGGAAAAAATTCAAGTTGAAGCTCTGAGGCGCTCATACAATTTAGAGGACTACCTTATTGTTATAGATAATGGTACGGAACCCTTCGTACGTGAGTCCGAGTCGCACTTGGCCAAATTTTTTATTTAACAGAGAAATTTACAATATAGCTGAAAATAAAATTTGCACACACTAGAATATTGGAACCTACACGTACTCAATTGAGAAACCCTTTTTAGTCGGTTAAAAAAGGTATTTGTATTCCAGAGTCAGTGATATTGCACAATATTTGCAATATTGGATGCATGAAAACTTAGAGTTTAAATGTCTTATAAACTAGAAATGGTATCAGACATTACGTTTGTCCTAATATATTTTTTAATTGATAAACATAATTCAACATTTACCAAAAAAAAAAAGAAATGGTAGGCCGTAGGATAGAAGTTATTTTATATTATACTTTTATAAAAATCACTTATTTCAAAAAGTAAATAATTGACTAAAACGTAAAAAGAAAATATCGCGAGGACGATTCTTTTTAAAAGTTAAACGTTAACGATACGTGAATTTATTCAATACGATAATTAGCAAGAAGATTCTTATTGAATTTTAATGAATTCAGTATATAGGTAAAATTGTTGGTGTTTACTCACTACATCCACAACACCCAGAGTGTTATATAAATGAAAATAATTATTATTCATTAGGTAGAGGAGGCTAGAAAGGCATAGAAAAGGCAGTGGTAGCCCAGTCGTAATGCACTCGCTCGGATAACCAAGTCAAGCCGGTTCAATACAGGGTTTCGCACGTCTGAAATTTTCATGTGCGAATCATTTCTAACATGATTACCACTTGTCTTACGGTGACGGAAAACATCGTGAGGATACTTGCATGTCTGAGAGAATCTAGCAAGTTTTTGAAAGACATGTGAAGTCCGCCAATTCGCACTTGACTCGCGTATAGAAGGATGTAAACGAAAGGCCCGTATCCAGCAGTGGGGCGTTAAATAATGCTGGTTACTGACAATATAAATGTTAGTGCTTACCAAGGTACTTGATTCTCAGAAATAATACTGGTATTTAATTTAATATGTAAAATTGACGCTTTAAAAGTACTTGTCATCTCACAAAAATCTATTCTAATCTATATATATACATATATATATATATATATATATATATATATATATATATATATATATATATATATATATATATATATATATATATATATATATATATATATATATATATATATATATATATATATAAATTTATATAATTATATTAAGCGATGCCACTTCTGTTTCCTACAGATCAAGTTCGAACTAAACATACGCCTTGCAATGAAAGTAAAATGCCGGGAAAGCACCATAAGAGTATATTGCCAGAGCATGACTGCTTATTGAAATTCCTACTTACAGAAACACCCACGTGCGTATTGTATTGCGCTAATATTGGAAAATTTGTTTCAATAGAACTACGTTTAATATATGTAACTTACTAGGTACGTTTTTATTTTCTTGGTCGGAACCCTATTTATCTTCAAAGATAAAAGTTATAGCCTAAGTTACTATATATTTGACCGATTTATGTAGGTACGTAAAAAAATTATATTTTACCAAGTATATTAGTAAATAGAAAAATATATAATGTATTTAATAGGTAAGCTTAAAAAGGATCATAAAACCATTTCATACTGTCTTCATCCCTTTTTAACGTCCCACTGCTGGGCACGGGCCTCCCTCAGTACGAGGGGGATCAGGTCATAGTCCACCGCGCTGGCCTAGTGCGTGTTGGCGGACTTCACATGTCTTACGAAAACTTGCGAAGTTCTCTCAGACATGCAGGTTTCCTCACGATGTTTTCCGTCACCGTAAGACAAGTGGTAATCATGTTAGAAATGATTCGCACATGAAAATATTAGAGGTGCGAGGCCCAGATTTTAATAATTATATGTGTATAATTTCAAAAAACTTTTACTAAAATGTGTAAAAATGCAATGAAATAAAAGCTATATGACAAATCTCTGAATAAAAGTAAGAATATATTCGACCATGAGTGATTTACTTTCAAGATCGATGCTAAGACGTAAGAAGGTGAAATTAAAGAATAATAATAATAATTAAAAACATTTATTATTCATAAAAAATATCATCTTAGGTACATGATTTTATTTAATAAATAATAATATTACAAAAGTCAGTCCGTTTTCTTTTGTTGGGTTTTCTTTTTTTCCCAAAATACAAACTCATGTTTTTATAATATATGTATTTTATACGTATATTCAAATGTAAGTAGGTAATATTAGTAAACTCTATTATTTTTTTATAAAAAAAAGAAAACGTTTCCTCGAATAATTTTGGATCTGTTTCTTAGATGTTACAAATTAGAAAGTCACTCTGGGATGTATCTTTGCAAATAACTTTCTTAATTTTGTCCATATCTAACAATATTTCATTTTTCATTATACTTAATATAACATAACAGTATTTAGTATGTAATGTCAGTTTAAAATAACTAGTAAAATTTTGAATACTTTTACTCGATATGGTCAACACTTCAAATAAAAGAGTTTTCTCGTGATTATCCATTGGTAAAACGTTTTTTTTTTATTTAAATTTATACATATTATAATATATGAAACGTACATTTTCTTCTTTATATCGTATATAGAAAACAATCAGGCTAAATCTTTGCCAAAATCGAGTTTGCACGTATGTTTGTATGTAGAGGGGTAGTATCCTATTAATCTACTTCTACTGAAGCTACAGCTTCGATCAGAAAAAAAATTGGTTTATAATTATAATAACTTTAATCCCTTTACATATATACATACACACATTAATACAAAACCTCCATCTTCCTTTTCTAAAGTCGGACAAAACTGCTAACAACATTCATTCTGAATCGTCGCTAATTACCAGTTTCTTGCGTCTCCTTGCAGGCGCGACTTCTTCCTCGCTGTCTGCAAACGAGACATTCATATTTCTTTTTTAATTAAAACGTCAAATTGTACAGTTTTATTTTTTTTTAAATAAAAACAGTGAACAGATTAAAAATGGGTTGAGGGTTGGAAACGTCGAAATATGAGTTTATTTTTTTTTTGCTTTTAGAATAAACTGGTCACCGATGGCTTATAACATTGTGTGAACGTATAAGTATAGAAACTTTTTTTTTAATTATTTTTTAAATTCAAGAGTTTAGGGTATTATTGGCTTTTTTATTTTGACTGTATGAAAGTTATGGTGAAAGTGAACAATTGAATTAACTTAATTTACTCAAAATGAAAAAAAAATATTTTTTTATTATCTACATTTGTATTTTTTCAGACTAAAATAAAGAGATAATAATAATAATATACAAATATTTTTAAAATATGCTTAATATATGTATATTTTACATACAGTGCAAATTCGGTATAATTAGGTGGTTTATTCTAATCTTAATTAATAATTACACATATACCTACAACTCGAGCGTATTAACTAGACAACTCGTTAATGACGTAATAGTCATGTACAGTATGCAAAAAAGTTGTTCCTTATAAGGAATTTATTTATTTTTGTAACTGATTAAAATACAGTCTTGAAATAAATATAAAGTAATAGTCCTATTCATTAGCACATTTTGAAAAGGAATCAGGTAAAGTAACTGTGTATAAGAAATTGACCTACGGTCTACGGACTACGGACGGTTTTATCTTTGGACTTCATTGATATCTTGAAAGATAAATACCTGGAACGCAACAAACTGGACGCATACGTTAAGTATTTTATTATAGCAATATTTGTATTTCTTCGAGGCTAATAAATAAAGAAAAATCAAAATCTTATTTTGATTAAAAAATGTAAAAGTCCACAAGTATATCACCTTCCCATACACAATATCTTAATTTTTAAGGGTATTCTCTAATTTAGAACTTCTTATCTGAATGATTAATTTCAAACTTTGAAGGCATTAAACAAGAGAAATAAATTGAATTAATTTCATCCTAAGCATCAATACGAAAAAAAGACTATTCAAAGATTTAATACAACATTTTTTCAAAAAATAGTAACAAAGATATTTAGAACGTCTAATAATATTTTGTCTTAATAATCTATTTTCATTTGTCACACGTTTATATCATGGTTTTAGATGCTGTCGGTACTGAGCGTACAAGATGGAAAATCGGAAGCGGCTTGCATTCCAGCGTGTCTATTTGATTCGCATGACTTATATGTATGTAGGTATCGCGAGAAAAAAATATATATTAATTAAATGTATAGGAAATCATCGACTCAGTGGGAAGAATAGTACTGTCTTCACTAATATGTATTATAACGAGGTAAATATCTGTAACTTTTTGATTTTATTTAAGTTTTAAAGACTAAGAACTAATTAAGCCACCATTGAGAGATTAAGATTTTGTCATTGTTATATAGTATGTATACAGCAAAATATGGTAGTTTAAGGTGTTTGGATTAGTTAGTGTATAATTATTATTACGGCTCTAAACTGTAAGAAAATTACTCTATCCGCTGGGTGCGTAAGGCATGGTGGGGGAAACAAAAGTGATGTCAGCGCCCACTGCGGACCAAAACAGAACTACGAGTGGCTCTTTATTATTTATGACCATAAAAATAACACGTGTGTCAGTTAAATTAAATAAATAAAATAAAATGGGTCATCAGAGTTGTTGTGTAGTCGATTGCAAAAATACTAGTAGAAATAGTAATTGTAAATTTTATAAGTTTCCGGTTGCCAGACAATGAAGTGATGGTTTGCTTATTAGATATAAAATAATTAATAATTGAGAATTTAATTATTTTTATGATCGAACAATCACCAATAGTCGTCGAACCAACGATAATTAATCAAAATTAATTAATCTGAGCGATAAAAATAAAGATATCTAGTAAAGGGGGCCAACTTAAGGGTGAACATTTGTTTAATTAATTATAAATAAATAAAATACGTACAAACAATTTCTACATTCGAACATTAACGAACAAACGACGAACAAATAATTAAAAATAAAAAAAAAACCGTAAATCAAAAAAAGTTGGGCCAACCTAATTCACTTATTGAGACTTGTTTTAGTTGTTGTATTTATTTTACTTACTGTTTTCAGCTGACCCACGGAAAAAAAATTAATTGAATGTACACTCTGTGTACAAAAAAATTTTTTTTTCAAGTTTATTAAATTTTTTCAATAGCTATTTGGCATACAATACATGTAAATTTTCTCAAAAGAGCCACCGTGAGTTGTATCGTTAGATGGCGCTAGAGTCACGCACCCAGCGGATAGTATATACGACTTCTAAGTGCTTTTCTAAAAAAATAACAACAAGATGCTTTACACTGTTACTTTAGAGTTTAGAATTTACAAAATATAAAACTTTTATCTACTAAAATTGATCAAAATTTCTCCAACCAAATTAGCGTGATTACTATTTAGGAACAAACGTATGTATACAAACACACAAACTCTCAAATTTATAGTAAATAGATCGATTCTTACCACTACTTAATGTATGTTTCGGTAGATCCTTCATAATATCCTCTGTATCAGGAAACTCAGTATGCTGCAACGTTTTCTTCGCAAACGATAAAATGTCATCGTCATTATCGTCTTCACTGATTTTTGGCGCTTTTCGAATATTTTCATCATCAGAATCGATACTGCGACTGCGTTTTCGATTATTCGGTTTATCAGAATTTTCAGTTGTAACGTCATTTCGTAAGTTATCGAATATATCATTTGTTACATTCGAATAATTTTCGTTTTCTTTTAGTGTTGTAGTGCTTGTCGATTCATTATCAGAATCGATATTTTGATTACGCTTACAATTCTTCTTTTTTGAACTTTTATTTTTTCGTAAATTATCGATTACATTGTCATCATCACTCAAATCAGCTTTTGGTCTATTTTTATTATCATCATCGTCAGAATCCGTATGATTACGATTAATCGATTTAGTTAACTTGCTTTTATATGGATTCTCAGAATCTCTCATTTTTCTAAGATTATCGAATAAGTCATCATCGTCACTCGATTCTACATTTCCATTATTCTCTATTGAATTTACGTTGTTTTCTGGATCATTTACTTGTGTATCGGTATTATCTATGATAAGTTCTTTATTGACAGCTTTATTAATAATTTCTCGTCTTTTCCTAATAGTTTCATGATGTAAGTTACTTGGTATTCTCCAGTACGTTTCCTGTTAAATAATTTTAATATTATTATTTTGATAAATCATAATTTAATAATAATTCTTTAAGGTTGACGCATGGAGGCGATAACATCGTTCTTTATTCCATCTTCATTAGAAATATGTATCTCAAATCACAAAATCCGATATACACGATATAGAGAAAAATAAAACAATAAAAGTTATGAAAAACGTTACAAAAATGGTTCATATGACAAGAAACATAATGTTTTCCTAATCAAACAATATTTTATTGGGAATTCAATAAAATAATCAATAGTTAGTATAATTTCCAATATTGCTATCTACGTCCACTTAAAAAATCATATATTCTTTAGCTTACCATATAAATAATAATTAAAATATTTACGCAAAAATCGTAACAAACTTTTCTAAGAATATCTATATATCATACCTGTTCATCAGCAGGTGGAACAATACCAATACTCTTTAAAACTCGTACAAACAAATCATTGTTCATGGCATCCACCGAGTCGGTAGAAATCGGAACCAAGGGTGTTCCTTCTCCAGTTGGATCGAAACCTTCTGCTTCTTGATCTAAAGCAACCTCTTCTAGATTCTCTGCTAGCCATTTTAGTGCTTCTTCTAGACCTAGATTATTAATTTTAATTTATTTGGTTTTTACTTTTAGCTCTTTTTAAGTGATAGAAGCTCAGTGTTAGAATATATAGAGCAAAAGATTTGCCTTTTAACTTAATCGTCAATGCCAATGAAGAAACATAAAAATTGTAAAAAAATACAAAATAATATGTCGAAGTTTCGTTGCTAGTTACATGAGTTCAGGCAAAGAACAGAAATTTCTATTATTTACAATTATGTTTTTTATTTTGCACTCGCAACCCATCTTAATCTATGTCTTTAAAAAAAATAAAGCAGTTTCTTGAATGTCATATAAAAGATGTATGATAACGCCTTTCGCTCCCTTCTGGTCCGTAAGTGGCCACGCCTTTATGAAGGTACGTCGATAAACGTCTATATAATATTAATCCGGGGATATAAGCCACCTCCATTTTAAACTCCATTTAAATCTGTTAAGCTTCTAAAGTGTGTGAAGTAACGATTTGGCATTTTTAATATTAGTAATACGATAAGCGATAGAGGAATTCATTAAGCTTAATCGAACAACTACTAGTGCTAGTATTTCAATATTAACAAAATTTATACTAATCAATTTCAATTAATAATTAAATTGTAATAGTTAAATTTAAGACGTCTACGTGTTAAAGTTATAAATCAAATTATTACTAACAAATTATTACTAAAATAGGGTTCAACGTTAAGATCAGTTTGTTGCTATTAAATTATATTACGAAAATCAGATTAAGATCAACTAGTATCTTGAACTACTTATTACAAAACCTAATATAAGTATGTTTTAGTGATAAATATATATCTATAAGCAGGCCTTTTTGTCACTTTTTTGTGGGCACGATAATTCTTGAAAGTACCACCACTTCCCACTGTCTTTTGAGTTTTATTCATTTCTTTTTCAATTTTTTTTCAATTTTGCAGTTTAAATAGCTATTTTTTGTGCCTCCGCGTGCCCCCACAAAAAAAACCTGTCTATATGTATTATAGCAGACCCGGTAACAAGGTACTGTGGCATATTATTTTTTTTAGCGTTTCCAAGTTTCTTTACCCGGAATATCTCATATAAAAATAGTTAATTTTGCAAAAAATTAAAAATGGAACTAATCGTGGTAAAAACTATCCAATTGTTAAGTTGGAACAAATCACACATTTCAAACAAAATACGTTAAGACGAATAAGTAGTTTCGGAGTTCATCGCGTACCAACATCGTGAGACAAGAATTTTATATAAAGAGATATTATATTAAAAAAAAATTCACGGATCAAAGTCATAAATCAAAATACTTATTACTTCAACTGAATTTGTTTGACGCAAAATCAGAGATATGAAAACTTTATAATAAACTTTATTAGCAAAGTACGAGTAATTGAAACAAAATAAACGAAGCAAAATATCCTATACACGAGCTCATGTTGCAAAACATCTAACAATTGTTAGAAAACTTAAGTTACTAAAGTTTCAGCTTAAAAAGTTGGGAAATTTCTCTCGATACTTTATATAAGTACAATACTAACTTCTTCTCCCGGACTCACCTGCGAGTTTATTAATTAAAAAAGGCAACATTAACTTTTTTAAGTTTGACAAATGCTTTACATAAGCTATGTTTTAGATCATATTCATTGTTCAGTTAAATTATATTGAGAAGGGAGTTAATTTTGTCTAAAAGTTGTGATTGGAAAAATGTTTGGAATTCGTTCAATAAGTGAAGTGATAATAAATAAATACATCGTTACGGTTTTCAGTTAAAGTAAAACGTCTATTTAATATAGGCAATAATACTGTGTTTAAAACTCTGAAAAAAAAATTTAAATAACCATTTGTAAATAAATTGAACTTACCACTATCCACAGCTTTAACCAAGAGTTTTGCGATTTCATTAGCACTTAATTCCATATTTGTTGTTGTTTTCCTTGTTTTGTTTGTTTTCGTAGGTTTTTTCTTAGGCTTTATATTAAGCGTAGCCGAAGGCACATCTTCTTCACTGTCTGACGTAGATTTTTCTGAATCTGATGAACTTTCTAAGTGATGGAAAACACGAAGTATTAATGTAGACGTATATGACAACTAGCGACCCAACCTCGCTCCGATATTCGGATTGGACTCTCATGTACCTTAGTATACATTTCTCTGAGATAAGATTTTATCCCTTAGTAAAGTAAGTTATATATAATACTAGCAAAAAATAAATTCTTAAATTTCACATACCGTGTAATGTTTTACAGCTGGTTTTTAACTGTTACTCGAGATTTCTCAGAAATGAGATATTTACAGCAGTAAAAAGTATCCTAAATCCTGACCCGGACAGCCAGATATCATCGAATTTCATCAAAATCTGTGGTTTTTTCGTGATGCGGTCAGACAGACAGAAAGACATACAAAAATTCTAAAAACTATACATTCTAGCTTCTGTATTGTTAATAATGACAATTTAAATTAGAATTTCCAGAAAAATATTCAATGTACAGATTCGACAAGTTAGAAGTTTATTATATGTAGAGATTATGTTACCCGGATAACCAGCTATCATGAAAATCTATTCAGTTGTTTTCTCGTGATTTCTCGGTCACCGTCAGACAGACAGACAGACAAAAAATCCAAAAATTATAGTATCAACCTCATTCTGTCAATTAATATCAATAATAATGACTATTTCAATAAGATATTCCAAAAAATATTTAAAGTACAGATTCGAATCAGAATTATTAGATGTATAGATAATAAAAAAAAAAGAAAAAGTCCAAAACGAAACAAAACACAAAGTAACAAATAACGACTTCAGTACAAGTTTTCAAATGAAAATATGTTGGACATAAAAGGAAATACTGCAGCGAGTTCAATTGGAAACTTACCGTTCGATTTATCCTCACTTTTGGTGTCCTGTTTCTTCCTACGCTTGATTTGTATGAAGCCTAGTTGTGTCAGACGTTCTTTGTAACTTTTTTTCGAACGTTTTTTTGGCATTCTGGCGACTATTAGTCCTAAGGCATCTAAAATATAAAGCATTTCACTAGCTTTAGATTTCTTTTTACAAACTTAATTGAAAAGATGACCTCTTTTCTGCTGATTTCAAACAAGAGGAGGTTCTCAATGCGAATGGTTTTTTTACGTTTGTTACCTAGGAACTACATCACTTATGAACCTATTTGAATATTTATTTTTTGTTTGAAATAGTATACTTTCATTTTTGTCCTATTTTAATATGAAAATAAAAATGTAGAATCCGTCAAGGTATACCTCAAAGTTAATCCCATTTAAAGAACTTACTTTACTTCTAATAGCAAACTCTCTAAAATTCATAAAAAATATACAATAAAATATAATAAAAACCGACTTTAAAAAACACAAAAAGTGAAAAATACTGATATGGTCTAGTTTTTCGGAGCCACTGATTTTGCTAAATACAACATTGTAAAAGTAAGCAAATTATTTGTCACATTTCATTATTAGATTTAAACGTTAAAAAAGCACTTAGTGTTCTACTAGTTCTTGCTATACTTGACTTGTATTAAGCCTAATATTTTCGTAGCTTTTAAAGACTATTTTTCCCAAGGCATAAAAAAGATATATAAAGATGAATTTGACAGCTTTTAGATTTCAATTTTACAGACGTTAGAAAGACCTCTTTAGGCATTGCTTTATGTCGGTTAATGCCCTTCGTAGCATCTACAAACGGCTTCGATACGAAGGAAAGTTTTTGTCGTTGTTATATAAGTATAATTTTAAAAAGATTCATTCAGAATTAAAACACTGGCTATTACAGTATAATTCTAAATCTTTTACTATTGAATGAAACCATACACTATAGAATACCAATAAAGCTAAGTGTATATTCGAATTATATTGACTAAGATTTTACAGCATAGAGTGCATTTAATCTCGTTTTAATTAAATATCGGTAGGGAATTTATAGTTTGAAACGGTCGGAACGTTCATATAAATCCTTAATGGTTATACACCGTAAGATAGAAAAAATTCAACTGTGAAACTGAACGGGAGCTTTTTAAGCTCGTGCAAATAAAAATAAAATATTGTCACGGAACGATTGGTGGTCAGGGTTGGTACTTAATTACTTTTTTATTGCTTGTACGGACAACCGTGATAAAGAAATATTATATTGTATTCGGCCATTTTTAAAGTCTCACTGCTGGGCGGCTCACTTTCACTCACTCCTAACGGACTAACATTTTTTTTATTAACTACATAGTATCTTTTACATATGCAATTTTAATGGTTTACTTCACTTTAAGGCGAATGTATTACCATGTATATATGAATGTAATACCATATTGAAAATGTTTTGCATATATGAGACGTGGGAGACCTGAGATTCAATGAAAATGAGATGAATAGTCAGTAGCTTAATAATAATATGTCTGAGAGAACCTAACAGGATTTTGTAGAAAGTTTGATGTTTGCCAATTTTGTAAAGTGGACGTTGAATTGAAGGACTGAATTATAATCGGTATTTATCATAAAATAAATTTACCTTACATAATAAACGATAAAGTCAATAATAATACTACAAAAGTGTCAACCCTAAATGTAATATTTTATCTCCTACTTCATTTTGTCTTTTTGACCTTTGTCTATATGAAAATGTAGACTATTCGAGAGATTTACGTGAGATTCGTATTTCGATGAATAGTCTAATCCAATTTCCTACAAAGTTGATTAGTTTTAAAGCTCTCTCGCTTTGATGGGTGTTTTAAGACGTTTGTGCTATTGAAATTTAGTCATAATGGGATCTGTCTGATCAAGAGCCCTACTAAGTTATTACCCGTTTATATGAAAAGCAACAGTTGGAGTGAAATCAGCTTAATTTGTCTTTTAACGATTCTGTTTTAATATTTTTAGGTTATCTACATTTTTCCACAAATTGATTCAATGTCAAATTTTATTTGTTGATACGGAACCCAGTATATATAATATCAGTCAGACTCGAACCTCAATTTTATGATAGAAAATTGATATTTAAAGTAATATGATATAAATTTACACTGAATTAATCCATCCATAGATAATATAATATATTAAAATTATGTATTAATTAAAAAATAATATTTGAAAATCGGTACCTCACATACTCGTAGCACTCACGAAAGCAAATAATTTTTAGCTTTTACCAGTCTTCTCTATTTTAATTCTTCGGATCAAAATAAAAGGTCTAAAGAAATTTAGTAACTCCTCTTCTTAAGTCGGTTAAAAAATGAAAATCTATATCAGTTAACAGTAACACTTACCTTTAGATTCACCGTATTGTTTCCAGAGTTCTGTCAATAGATTATCTTCTTCTTCGGTAAATTCGAGCGACACCTTTTCTTTCCTCTCTCGATTACTTTTCTTGGTCGGCGCTTTAAATATTAGACCCAACTCCTTTAGTTTTTTTATAACGCTTCTCCGTGTTCGAGTTTGTACGATTAAATTCTCCAAAATCCAGTCAATCACATCTGTTTTAACAAAAATGAATATATAATATTATCTGATCTATATCAATAATAAATATTTTTGTTGGTATATATGTGCTTAATGTATGCTCCTAAGGAATAGATCTGATTGTGATGAAAATCAAGTGGATTATGTATACCAAGCGTATACATAATCCAGTCATCTCTTTGAAAGTTTTTGACAGCACAATCTACTAAAATTAAGGATACATTAAAACTCGGTATATTTTTCGGTATGTTTTTAATACTTAAATTATCAAGTTTCACTCAAATCATTATAATATGTATTATTCTAAAAAATAAGAATAACTACATTAAATCGGAATCTTAATCTAAAGCGATAATCGAACTAAATAAAAATCCGAAAATATCCTTAAAATTTAAATGCATTTAGTTATATTTTTTTAATAAAACTGGGCTGCTGGGCACGAGCCTCCCTCCTAAACGAGGGAGATCATGCCATAGTCCACCGCGATGGACAAGTGCTGGTTCGGAGACTACACGTCTTTCGAAAACCTACATGAAGGTTTCCTCACGATGTTTCCCTTCACCGTTAAAGACAATCGGTAATCACGTTAGAAACGATAAATAATAATTCGCACATGAAAATATCAGAGGTGCACGACCCGGATTTGAACCCGGATTACTCGGATATCCAAGCGAGCGCGTTTCCACTGGGCTACTGTCTTCAGAAAGACTTGACTTAAATATTTAAGGTACTTTCCTACTATACCCCATCCATTTGTTGTATTCTGTATGCTTCTCTACATAATATTATGTACGTAACTAGGTAGGAACTTCATTAGACTGCCTATACGTAACAGATTAATAGTGCGCATACTATTGTGGTTTCTGCAATCGATTTATGGTTTGTCTAATTCGAATGACCTATTTAGCGTCTATTGTTAAGGCCTATTGAAATGGTGGATGTTTCCTAAATCGATAGTTAAGCAGCTTTGGGTATAATGTTATTGATTATTGTATTTGTATTGAACTAGTACACAAAAACTTACAAATAATGTACTAAAACCTTCCTCGAGAACTACTCTATCCATTAGTGAAAACCGCTTGAAAATCGGTGCAGTAGTTTTTGAGTTTATCGCAAACAGACAGACAGACAGATATACGCGGCGGAGGACTTTGGTTTATAATGTGTAGTGATGATGGGTACATATAATTAAATTCTATGTCGAATTTGTACTTTGAATATTAATTATTATTTTTTTAAGTCCTATTTAAAATATTATTATCGATAAAGATGCTGAATCTATAGTTTTTAGATTTTTTGTTTGTCTGTGACTGCATGCCAAGATAGAGATAGAGAAGATTGTAGGTAAGTCGCTAATAAATTATAACAATTGAATAAATAATACAATTTTATTCATCACTAATAATAGTAATAAATACTCATACAAAAAACCTAGTTAAAATATCCAGTAAAATAAATTTTGTTGATATTTTAACACACTTCGCAGAACATGAATGTTATTGCGTAGTTAACGAGATTACCCCGAAATAGCTTTAACAACTTTATGGACTTATAACGTAAATTTTATATACAGGTACAATTTTCGTGTACTTCAAATATGTATCTATTTTCAGTGTTATTATTAATTAGTAGGTATTCTTTAGATAGGTACGTGGTTTCGTGTAATATATTTTTTTGTATTAATTTCATATATCGCCATTCGTTTTGAAGTAGTCAAGTAATATTAAAATATAATAACAGTTAAACGTTTCTCATAGATGATATACTTTTTCGAAGCAAAAACTATCCTTATGTTGATCTGAATAAGCAGCTATCAACATACCAAGTTTCATAAAAATTTGTCTAGTGATTTTTGGGTGTTCCAAACAGACAAAAAACTTAATAGATATATATTATATAATCTATAACCAAGTAATGGCCATTTCAATAATGATAATGAATTTCCAAAAAAATATTAATAAAATAGATTCGATACAATTTTACTACTTATATCTTTTCTTGTGAATTTAGACCAGAAGTGGGCTTGTTTTAAAAAACAACAAGCTTATTAAATCGACCTCAATTTATTTTAAGTATCTAAAAACGCTAAAACACAATTAAACTAACCAAAAAGACAACTAAGCTACCAACAATGATATTTTAAAAAATAAACTAACAGAGTAACGACCTAATAATGCTACCACGATAAGTGTCAAGACTACCCCCCGATGCCGGTTATGCATCGACTTTTATAGTTTTTTTCCTACTCCAACATCCTCTTTTCTGTTCATTTTCCACACTATAGTATCTATAGTATATTATATTTCTATTATAATTTATATTCTATTATATCTATAGTAATTATACATATAGAATACAGATATATACTAACCCTGATCATTTTCGGGATTAGTCTGATTTTCCATGTACAGTTGGCGCAGTTCTTCTTCCTGCGCGTCCGTCCACTGCGCGCTGCCCGGCTTATCCCTGTTGAAGGGCGATTAATCACAATTTCACCTTTCTCAGTTAAAACTTTGACGTTTCCACCCAGTTTACACAACCATTTATATTAATTTGAGTGAAACAACTTTTCGGTAACATTTCCGCCATTATTTTCATTAGTAAGTATCTCATTCCAAAGTATAAATGTACTGGAAAATGTGTGTAGATATATTACTAGTTGTTTGCTCTGATTTAGTTGTATATTTTTTTTATTTACTCCATAATCAAATAATGAAAATCTGGGTTAGGTCTCCATCTCTTTAAGAGATTTTCCTAGAAAAATACGACGAAAGATGTCGATATACGTAATTCATCATTTGTGACGACGATTATTAACACCAAGGTTCTCGTAAAAGCCTAAAAATATTATTTTTACAATATGTAAAATGAAGGATTCCTTTTAAGGCTCTTAAAAAGGCTTGTTATACGTGTCATATAATGTCATGGATACGTAGAAAATTCACGTTTTAGTCATTATTTTAAGTAAGCTACATATTATTTATTATTTCGTAACGGTGATATATCGATACATTAATAAAAACGAATGAGCGAAATAACGAGCAAAATAAAAAAAGTGCACAAAAATGGTGAGTTCTGTTTAAAAAATGAACTCTGACACACAATTTATCACAATTTCACTTTCGCAGTCAAAGCTTTGACGTTTTCACTCAGTTCGCACCTTCATTTATATTAATTGAATTTATGCAACCTTTCGTCTGTAGGTATTATGTTACCTACCCATTGTATAAAAATAGGACGTTGGTTAAATGTACGTTAGGAAGGAATAGTGGAACAAACTAAGATGTTTCTGAATGGTTTATTGTTTAATCTTGTATGATTTACTTAGCTACATACTGCAACTTAAATTGTTCCAATTATACCTATATTTAACCTCATAATATTATCGCAATTCGTTAATAATATGTAAATAGTGAATGTCCATGAAAGTATGTAGGTATTTCTTCGTCTACTAAATACTTAATTGAGAATATTAAAAAAAAATTATGAATAAATATATAAGCTGAATATGTTTTAAGCACCTTCAGATATAGAACAGAACTCGATAGGATTGAACCAAACCTTTTTTAAGACAAAACCGCTTTTTTATTTTTTATAATATCCATATAGTCTATAATACTAATTACCAAGGAACATTACATCGTATATGCTTGATAGTACAAAAGGGTTAAATATAACCCTCCTTTTTCCGTAGTTGGATAAAAACCACCCATCCCAAATTCTACTTAACAATTAAACTTCTCATAACAAGAAAATGTATAAAAGATTATTCCAAAAAATATTATGATGAGAAAAATCCATTACTGTCGAAGTATTATCTTTTATTGCGAACGTAAATGTTATCTTTTCGAATTAAACCTTCATTCTTTAAAGTAAAATTAAGTACCAGGTGAATTACGCCTACAATGAAGCTTGACACTAATTACGAATTTGGACAATAAGAAGTTTTAAATGGGATTTTTATTTCCTTTGTTCTGTCCTTATTAAATTCTTCGCGGTTCAAGGTTCCTTTGGGAATGAATTTCATTGCTCGATTTATATCAGACACTTAATGTCAATCATCGCGAAATAATTGTATCGTAAATGTTTACGGTTGTTTAGAATTTACGATTTTGTTCCAAAGCCGTACTTTAGGCTTTGGAACCAAACGTCGTACCGTGGAAATAATTTAAATTAATACTTAAAATATATATAAATACTTGCTAAATATAGCAAGTTTCCATATATTCGTTAAATTATATTTTTTTTATTAGGAATTATACCTAATTTATACACTTATAATAGTTATTCAAGAAAAACCTTTGAGTATAAACCTTCTTATGTACATTTTCAAGTATTTTGAAATCTTATGTACATTTTCAAGTATTTTGAAATTCTAATGAAATGGAAATAAAGGCAATTGCATGAAAAAATCTTAAAAAAGATCTTTGACGCGCGTACTGGGAAGCAGAACGACTGTCATTTGAATAATGTAAGAATATACGATTTTTTGGCATTTTCATAACATGATAGTTGGGTAACCTTGGCATTTATGCTTTCGATATGTGATTATTTATAGAAAGTACCTAATAAAATAGTATTGGAAATCTAATATCGATGTCGATTATTCTTACAAAACAGCATTTATGTATTTCGTATAATTCAAAATCGAACCTACTGGTACCTACTGTAACAGTACTTAGAGTTAGACAGAACATAAATAATAATCAAAATAAAATTGTTATTTTAACCATCAGTTGTTATTTAAAATTACTACTTTCTATAAATATTAATTACATACGCCCTTTAGCGTATTTTTTTACAAAATTTGAATGTCTTACATATTTATATCTCAAAAGCCTAAAAAATAAGTTTCAAGCTTCTAGCTTTAACAGTGACGTAATTTCCATACAAACTTTCATTCCCTATATTAACCCTATACAGCCCTTTTTACACCTCGAAAAGCTATCTAACCTATGTCGTTTCTCAGGCACTAGACCATCTATGTACCAAATTTCATTCAAATCAGTCCAGTGCTTTTTGAGTTTATTCGTTACTATTACTATATAATATAGTATAGACTACAGTGTACTATTAGACGAACATCGTTACTTAATTACACACATTTTATTTAAAAACAAAAAGAATATGAATATAAGTACATGGATATGGCAACGTTTAAACTAACAGTCATTAAAAACTAACACAATTTCAATGTGAAACTTACCTGGGATCGTTGTAAAGGTCGTAACCGTGTTCGATTTCTACAGAATCTTTAGAGTTCTTCCAAAATAACAGCTCGATAAAAACTTTGCTACTCTTCGATGCCATTTCAGCGAATTTCCTTAGAACAAATATGGCGAACTTTTCCAATTCCTGTCGAATGAAGATTACATTTAAAACTCGATACGTTTTAAAAAGTTATACATTTTGTAGAACATACACGTGTTTATATTTTGTGTACAACGTGAAAATAAGCGAGTGGGCGTAGGTACTAGGTATTATGGCAAAATCCGGAACTTAAGGAAAATTTTTAAAAGTAACGAAGAAAGCCTATTGTGATAAATATAAAGACTTTTTTGTTCCAAGTTTCAACATGAGAAATATTTAACATCAACGTATGTGTAACGTAGTACTTTTATTATTATTATTATTGTGTTGTTGGGTGTGGTGCCGAGGACGGCCCTAGCTACGTCGACCAGTTCTGGTCCATTGTAGCTCCCTTCATAAAATATATTTAGAGTTCTCCGCTTAGTCCTGTTGATTCCAGGAACTTCCAGATTTTCTGAGCAGAGAGCTTCTGTATCTCTTCTGGTTGCATGATGTGCTGCCCTAGGTAGATACTTCTGGGGTGCATGAGTGGTCCGCACGAGCAGAGGATGTGCATAGCAGATTCCTCTGACTCATGGCATAGTCTGCACATTGCGGACTGACTTAGGCCGAGGGTAAACATATGTTTATTGAGTTTGCAGTGGCCGGTTAGTATTCTGGTTACTGCACTGGTTTTATACTTGTTGAGTTGAAGCAGCTCTTTTGTAAAGGTTTTGCAATACCCCTTAATTAGCGCTTTGGAGTGAGTTTGTCCAGTGGTGGATTGCCACTCTTGAAGTGCTTTGCGATTGCAGTGGTTTTTGAGAATTGAATAGGCATGTTGTTTGGCAATACCACAAAAAGGCTCGGGACCGCATTGTGGGGTTTCAGCACCCATCCTAGCCAATGCATCTGCCTTTTCATTCCCATCTATACCTGAGTGACCTGGGACCCATCTGAGGGTAATTCTATTGGATGTGCCCAGGACATTCAGATTATCCATGCAGTTCTTAACCAACTTAGAGTTGGTTTCAAGAGAATCTATAGCCAATATTGCTGCTTGGCTATCGGAGTTGATGTAGATATTTTGGTTTCTAAGTTTTCTCTCCAGGATGACTTCAGCACATTTATTGATGGCGAAGACTTCAGCCTGAAAGATAGTGGCCTCCTTACCTAGATTGACACTCATGTCAAACCTAGGCTTAAGGCCATAGATTCCGCACCATACATCAGACCCTTTCTTGGATCCGTCCGTAAACCATACATGACTTCCCTTCTTGTGAGACTCTTGGCCGTTTAGCCACATGTCCCGGTTGGGAAGATCTATTTTGTATTGTTTTGTAAAGTTAAACTCTGTGTTCATGCCATCTGCTGGCATCTTTAGAGTATTGTGTTCGAATGTCAATTCTTTAAGTTTGTTCATATGTTGCGACTGCAACTTTACATTCGATTGTGTACAGAGCCTATAGAGGCAAGATTTCGCTTCTTTTTGCACATGGAGATATAGCGGAGCTATGTCCAACAACCAACAACGTAGTACTTCCTTCCCTTTGACTCGTATAGAAAAAATATCAATACAATATCGCAATCATATGTATTTATAGACACTTTTCTATTAAATGGGCATAGAAGAAAGGAATGTGTGATATTAGTGATATAACATTTAAGAAAATATTTTCATTTTATATTAATTGACGAAGGCAAAAGTGTATTTTTACCAATAAAGGATTCCTTCAACATGTCACCTAAGGACATGAGAGATAGTGATAAGAAGCGGCCAATTAAGTGTCAAATGAAGAAAGAGACATAATATGTACTTTTACATAAATGCATAAATATATAACAAGAAAATATTTCAACGGAATAATATGATAAATACATAACTAAACCAGCAGACTAGTGTCTGTCCATACATCATAATTAATTTTCCGTGAACCTACTCAGCGGAAAAATTGCTTTCGTATATTCCGTTTTATGTAAGAAAATCTTAATCTAACAAGTGTATTACGAGGGGGAACAGCCCAGAGTGTACCGCACTGGCCAACTGCGGGTCAGCGGACTATACGTCTTTCGATTTACTAGGTTCTCTCACATATGAAGTTTTTCTCGCGATGTTATTTTTTACCAAAACAAGTGGACGATATTGGAAATAATTCACACATGAAATTATATAAGAGGTGCGAGAGAGATTTGCTTTACTCGATTTCTCAAGCGAGCGCGTTACTACTAGGCTAACAGTCTCAAACCTGTAATCGTAATCGTATTTTACTTATATAATATAAAAATAACAGAAAAAACAACAACATATTATGAATAGGGTCTCTTAAATATCGTCGGAAGATTCCTCTCACCGTAAAGACAAATGCATACGCACAGATTTTCTGTAATTCGTTATACGAGAGATTTGTTCTATTTCCTTCAAGATTTGCCAATTGGCTAGACTGTTGGTTGCAATTTCCTCCCCTCCGTGTATTTACTTGTTTTATTCAGATAAGCGGTTAGGGGCGGGCTCTCTACTGAAGTTAACCGCATAAGCCCCAGGATATTGTTATTTCGAATTTACGTTTTTCTTAAAATATATATAAAAAAGTATTTAATAACGATTTCTTTAAGTATACGAACTTAATAGGTAACTTTAGGTAAAAGTATGTCAAAAGTCAGTAAAATTTTTAATTTGATTATTTTATTTTTTCTTGATTTTAAATTTCCATATTTTAAACTTTCTAATGTAATTCTTGGAAACAAATGGAGTAAAGTAACCGTATTTAATATTAATCGCAACATTAAAATACTAGCGATTTCAAACGTGCCTTTTTAAAGACTCTAAATTCTAGATTTTAAATTATCACATCTAGAAATGAGAACCTGAATATATAAATAAGACATTAAAGAAATTAACATACAAAATTGTCTTTTAAAACCAATGTTATGAAACAAATTCAGGATGGCAGCTGTATAATATAAAGCCGGCTTAACTCCGCCACGATGTTATAACTTTTCAGCCATTACATGAGATTATTAAAGTCGTTTTTATCATATCCTAGCAGATAATATATGCGATTTTAATCTTATTATCCTTTGAAATTCAAGTTTTTAAAAAGATATGGTCATATTTTACATACTTTTAGATACTTATACGTTCACTGAAATTTGATTTATAATAATAATGATAGAGACCCGTAGAGACCACACAATGGAAGGGCTCAGGCGGAAAGAGGAGTATAGGTAGACCAAAGAGAAGGTGGGCTGATGATGGGCAGATAACAGGGAACGATAATTGGTTAAACTTAGGCAAGGACAAAGACATATGGAAGAGGCTGGAGGAGTCCTTTACCCAAAAGGAATCCATATTTCTATGAAAGACGACTTAAACATTAATATAAGAAAACTTACTATTTACTAACTATAAAACTAAATTGTAACAGAAATATGGATTTAATGGAATTCTAATAATAATAATGATATACTATGTTTCTAAGAAGCTATTTGAGGATTTATTAATATAAATACATATATGTTTTCGTAAACAACAATTTTCCTTAAGCTTGGGCTTAAAGTGTTATGAACCTAAATATAATACCAAATATTTTAAGATACTTAATACAAAAAATATCTTATCAACGTATTTTCAAAGGAAATTTGTTAGAAGTGAAGTAAAATACGTAGTTATTAGGACGTTCTTATATGATTTTCTTACACAAAACGCTTTGGTCCATTAATATGGCATTTTGAGCACAGTACACGATACACAAAAATTGACAAAAATTCTACCATATACGAGGCTATTATATTTAAAACAACTATTAAAATATTTACTCAACACATACTGACTAAAATCTAAAAAAAAACTTACAATACTAAAGCCCGGGTGCAAAAAGGGTACTAAAAAGATGAGAACAAGCGGACACGTTTCATACTAACTTATTTATCCGAGATCAAAAACTGTCAAACCGTTTTTTAATTACCACGAAATATAGTCAGACATACATACATATATGCAATATTTATGTACATGCAGTTCAAACACATAACCCTCCTACGGCGTAATAGGGTAAAAATTAAATTATACGTAATCTACAACTTACCTTAAATATCGGTATAGGGTTATTCAAGATCTTCTGAAACACTAAGAACAGTGTAGCTTGAAACATCATAGCAGGACGGTTACTATCATACGCTATTCTATGCAACATCTTCACTATGCAATGGTTGGTGTACGGCAAGTTCTTCTCATAGCTTTCTAATAAACTCACACAAGCACTAACTACGCGTTGATGACAGAATCTAGAAATATTAAAAGTATTATAAAATTCTTTAATTTATACACCTAAGTAGGGGTTGGTACTTCGATAAAATATGGCATAGGAATTTGACTTTAAGTGCTTATCGCCAAACTCATAGTCACTTAATGAACCATTAAGTGGTTCTTTAATATGGAAATTCTCGACTTAATGGTTCATTAAGTGGCTATGAGTGCGGCGGTAAAGTTTAAGCCGTTATGAAACAGAAAGGGTAGGGATCTAGGTAGGTCTGTAGAATCTAGTAAGTAATTAAAAATTAACCGCTTGAGTTGGGCAATCCTTTTTTGGTAATAATCGCAATGGTTTAGTAAAAAAAGTTATAAAAGAGTGAAAATTAGCCCTTATTCGGGCGATTCTAGAAGTTTTCTGTTTTTTTCTAAATACTTTTTGTATGAACTTAAATAAATAGAATATCCAAGTTGTATAGGCTATTTTTATCATTGTAGTACGTAAACGTATTCATGTGAGTGCGTTATAAAAGCCTACAATGCAATGTCAAACATTTTAATTGCACAAACTAAATGTGAATGCAAAATAAAACTGTAAAATCGCTGAGAGGCATACACAAGTGCAATTCATGATTATCAATCATGAATTGCACTTGTGTATGCCTCTCAGCGATTTTACAGTTTTTGGGCAATCCTTTTTTGGTAATAATCGCAATGGTTTAGTAAAAAAAGTTATAAAAGAGTGAAAATTAGCCCTTATTGCAATCCTTTTTTGGTAATAATCGCAATGGTTTAGTAAAAAAAGTTATAAAAGAGTGAAAATTAGCCCTTATTCGGGCGATTCTAGAAGTTTTCTGTTTTTTTCTAAATACTTTTTGTATGAACTTAAATAAATAGAATATCCAAGTTGTATAGGCTATTTTTATCATTGTAGTACGTAAACGTATTCATGTGAGTGCGTTATAAAAGCCTACAATGCAATGTCAAACATTTTAATTGCACAAACTAAATGTGAATGCAAAATAAAACTGTAAAATCGCTGAGAGGCATACACAAGTGCAATTCATGATTGATAACATTTCAAAAGGTACTTAAAAACGGCAATTGAAATTCTATGTCGGTACTATTTTATCTTTTACATACTTACCTTTACTTTTGAAACGTCGAATATGAATGCTAAAACGATTTTCTATGCAGTGATGAACAACTTAAAAACAGTTTTGGGACAGAATTAGTGCTGTTTTTAAATGCTACTGAATATTATTTCTTTTGGATGAAAATTTTCGAAGATTTTCTAAACGGTTATAACGAAGTTTTATTCATAGTTTTGCATCTCTAATATTTGAAAGGATTATAATAGGTTAAAGCCATTTTATTTTTTTAAATAAGCTATATTATTTTACCTTAGAACAAAATCTTGAAAATCAAAGTCCGTTTCAACGACAGCTATCGATTTATCTTCTTCGTCTTCTTCATCTGATATGATTAATAAATAAGTAAATAATTCATTACTTATACTTAAATGATTATATTTATTATACTTAGATTATCGATTATTATGATTTAATTTGTAATTTTTATGTTTTTGCAAAAGGTTTCTTAAAGAAAAAATAAATAAAAATCTACGTTAATGAACTATAACCGACAAATATAATATACATTACCTTCTTCATCATATTCGGAGTTTTCTTGCGTTTCTTCTTCAACAGTACCTATAAAATATTCGATTTTTATTGTCACATTAAAAAAACTATAAATATGGCCATTTTGTACAATCATTTTACTAACTACAACACAGATATTATGTAAAATATTTTTAACCTATCAACGGGCGCACGGTCAATATAAATTTATAACAATTGAAAATCTATTGTGTCTCGTTTGTTCGCGTTGACGGGTTAATATCTATTAAAAAACACATTTTATCTCTAAAAAGTAAAAAAAATATAAAAACTTTATTTATTTTTATTGTAACAAAAAAACTTACTTATTTCAACCCCCAAATCAGTATTGTAAATGGTTTCGAGCATATCCAGTTCCTCATCCTCTTGAATACCGCTCACTCCGAATATACCTTCTTCAGGCCATACTTCCCTAAATAATTGTATAATGTCATAAAAAAAATAAAATCTAATCTTATTTCATACAAAAAATTGAAACAATGTCAATTTATTTTATATAGTATAGATATTTATAAGGTAGTGGTAGCCCAGTGGTAACTCTTGCTTGTATAGCTGCGTGTGCGGGTTCAAATCCGAGTCTCGTAGCTCTGATATTTTCATGTGCGATTCATTTCTAACATGATTACCACTTGTCTTACGGTGAAAGAAAACATCGTGAGGAAACCTGCATGTTTGAGATAATCTAGCAAGTTTTCGAAAGACATTTATAGTCCGTTATTACGCACTAGGCCACCGCGGTGGACTATGCCATGATCCCCCTCATGTTGGAAGGGAGGACCTATCCCAGCAGTGGGACGTTAAAGATGGCTGAATACACGTAAACAAATAAAAAAGGTGCTTGCAATGAAATAAAACTAAATTGGTAAAAAAATATAATAAAAAGTAGGTATCCCCTAATGAAAATAGTCGTCGTCGTCGTCGTTGTAGTCGTAGTTAATACTAGAGATTAAACCTTGCTTTGCTCGGTTTATCCCTAGGTAAGTTTTCATTTTTTGAGGGGAATTCTTATTCTATTTTAAAAAAAATAGTATAGGTAAGTTACTCCTCATAACTGCTCAAATCTGCCTCATATCTGCCATTGAAAGTTCAATCAAAATCTGTCCAACCGTTTCAAATTATACGGAATAATTAGACAGATAGACGAACAAAAATGTGTTTTTCTTATAAGTATCATATATAATAATTACATATATGCATTTAGTAAAAAGCTTATATGTTGATGTTAGAAAACAGACAGTTCTGTTTTGTTTATCTGTATGGAATAAAAATAATTCAGCTCTTCCAAAAAAAAATACATATTTAAAAAATATGGCATAAAGCAACATCCCATCTATTTTAATATCAGAAAAATTTTCCAGCGTTCTTTACACGCGGTCTTTTAAGTGTATTAGTTGGTCGTAATGTAATTTAAAAACGTTATTTATATTTGGGCTGCTTCTCTTTATGCCAGTCATCTCGACATTAATATTTTCTGTAAAGTTTACAAATATATTTATGTTTATGAATCCTTTTGAGTAGTGGGTATTAATTTGAATATTATGAAGACGAAGTTTGTTGGAAATTACAGATTCAAAATTATTAAATTTTTAATAAAACAGCATTTTTTGTGTAAACTTGGCTTAAAATATGAGGTATTCTTATTTCTTGAATATATTTTACGTAAATTTTAGAATGCTTTAATATAGTGTCTTAGAAATAGTCATAACTTACCTTGCAGCTCTAAATGTACCGACAGCATCTTCATATTTGTGCTCGCGCATTAATTTTTGTATTTTCTTCATACAATCTCCCCTAAAAATGTTAAAATTAAGGTAATAATAATAAATACAAGACAAGTTACAAGTATCTATCCTAAAGCCTAAAGCTTCCCGACTGTTAACTCATTAATTTGGATGGATGGATGTTTGTTACTCAATTACGCCAGAACAATTGAAAGAATTTGGATTTTTGATACAGACATGAACAGTCGTCTGGAAAAGCACATAGGTTACTTTTTAATGATATCGGGACTCGGGAGAATCTCACTTTGTCTCCTCGCACGCTGCATCATTCGATCATGCGGGTTTACGGATCGTGCCTTCTGTACATATACCTAATATATGTTACCGTAAAATCGTAAATACCGTTTGATTATAATTTACCTCGCGAGATTGTAAGCTGTCATTTCACAATATGTAGGTTTCACTTCTATAGATTATAATCTACCAAAAAAAAATACATACGAATAGAGAACCTCCTCCTTTTTGGAAGTCGGTTGAAAATAATGCGTTACATTGTGAGCAGTATATTACAGTCTACAATCTTTTGACTACAATCTAACGGTATTAACAATTTTACTGTGACACATACATATATTATTTATTACAACCAACTTCCAATAAAGATGAAGTTTTCATTATAGCAATGAACAAAGTGTTATACGGGATAATATAGAAATTCTCTAGAAACAGAATGAATATAATATTCAAAATTAATCAAAACTTTGTTAGGAAAGACAATAAGCAAATCAGATCTTGGCAATGTTAAATCGCATCGAAACCTAATGTCTAGACGAGGCAGGCGAGTCTAAAAGCTGCTTTTAAACGTAATAAATTTAAGCTTAGGCTTTATGAAATTTCCCAAGCATCCTCCTATCAGTAAATAGCGATGTTAGATTAATTAAAAAACTTTGGATAGACCCATTTTCGTTACACCACAAAAAAGGGTTATTATGATTGATATAGATTTTTTTCTTCATCAATGTCGTCTATGAAGTCACAAAGGATTATTTCAATTGCAAAATTCAATTCAATTTAAAATGCTCACTGTAAAGTTGGAATATCTATCAAGTAATTTTAACTTTAATTATATCACCAGTATCAATTAAACGTGCAATTTAAAATATAAACACAATTATCTCCCTACATTTTTACACTAAGTTACTACTTATTTATTTTTTTACTTAGAGTTAATTTACCTTTCAGTGATTATAAAAATAACAAATCATAACTTAAAAGCTTGAATAATATAGAAAATAACAATTAACTATTTTATTGCAAATTTAAAGTTTTTTCATAGATAAAAAATGGTCTTTTGAAGAAATATCAGCCCATTTCAGACGACTTAACCGACGACAGTCATGTTTTATTTAATGTCTAACTAAATGTTGTCTCTACCATTGCATTTTCTAAATGAAATGCAGATCGGCTTTGAACCGTCCATACGGAAAAAATTTGTTTTGAAAAACATTGTATTGCAGAGAATTCTAAAGGAAAAATCTGTGATAGTTAGGTACCTGAATCGATACCTTTTAAGTTTAATTCAAACGAAGTACCTACTCGTATATCTAAATACATGTGTCTTAAAACATATGAGACTTCGATTATAAACTTAGAAAGTCTTGTGTTAGTACTGCATGTGTTTGTTCCTTCTTTATGCTGTACGTACGTACGTGTACACACACACACACACACACACACACACACACACACGCAACAGAAAATATGAAACAATTGTTTCATATTTATTTATTATTTATTTGTGTCTTGCCAACTACATATATGTATATCAAGTTTTAGGTCGAATGTTATTATAAAGTGAAATCATCTACTTACTTTTGTTGATCAATAGGCACATCGGAAGCTGCGTCGAAGGGCGGTGGATACTCTTCTATACCGGCGCTAAGGACTGCCGCTATTTGAGGTCTAACTTCCTCCCACGGCGATAGTTCTATCGTTTTTGGTATAGCACGCGGTTTCGGCTTTTGTTCTATGGATAATGAAGATAGTCAAACCTTGGTAAGGCAGTGGTGGCCCAGTGGCAACGCGCTCGCTTGGATAACCGAGTGATGCGGGTTCAAATCCGTGTCTCAAACCTTTGATATTTGTCTTACGGTGAAGGAAAACATCGCGAGAAAACCTGCATGTCTGAGAAAACTTAAAAAGTTTTTGTAAGTCATGTGAAGTCCGCTAACACGCACTGGCCTGATCCCCCTCGTACTAAGGGTGGCCCGTGCCCAGCAGTGGGATATTAAAAAGGGCTGAAGACAAGAAGACAATAGGATAAAAGGCAGTGGTAGCCCAGTATTAACGCGGTCGCTTCAGTAGCCGACAATATCGGGTTCACATCCCGGATCTCGCAAATCTATTTTCATGTGCGTATCATTTTCAATGTGATTATCACGTGAAGGAAACCATCGTGAGAAAACGTGTATATCATAGAGAATTTAGCAAGTTTTTGAAAGACATGTGAAGACCGCCAAACCCGCACTAGACCAGCGTGGTGTACCTACTATGGATCCCTCTCTCGTATTGAAGGAAGGCCCGTGCCCAGGAATAGGACGTTAAAAAGAGTTGAATTCATGCAATAGAAAAAGATTGCAACAATAATTTATTTTATTTAAGGTACTAGGGTATTAAATAAAATAATAAATAAATAAATAATATAATAAATAACTTTTTTTTTAATTTCTTAACAAGTTCAGGAATGTATGGTGTGTATTAATTTATTAATATTAATAAATTAATGAACAGGCTGCTTCTTATCAACGTAGGTATGTATGTACTTAATTTGAGTTGGTATATCTATTAAACTTTCCACTTTTTTAAATAAATTACGATTTTGTACAGTTGGTATGACATTTTTTATAATAAAAAGTGCCTATTTACGTATTATTTCAAGCAATTTAGAAGTGCATAATTAAGATTGTAAAGCGAACACCGCTTAGCACATACATTCATTTAATTTCTTCATAACTACACGACGCTAAGTGTTCAACTCATTAAGAAGTCAAAAGGTATGAAAATTAACTTGTTAAAAAAAAGTTATTTTATACGAGCTTTAGAGATTTAAACATTTTGACTAAAATAATGAAAAAAATTAACATACTTAGCGCTTCTTTAATATAAAGTTTGTTTTTAACCGATTTTACAGAATAAGTTGATTTTTTCGGTGTCTTCAAATTTGATATAATAATAATAATATATTTTCACTATATTTTACTTACATTTTAAATGTTTTTTTTTTATCCTTTCACGCCAGAATGGCTGGGCAGATCTCGGTAAAAATTGGCTTAGAATAGTCTGAAATAGCACATAAGTTAAAACGAGAAAACAAATATTACTTACTTCTAGATTTAGTTTTCTTCCGCACTTTCTTTTGCACGACCAAGCCAGTTTTCTTGCAATAATGCTCAAGCATTTTAAGGAATAAATGAACTGTTTCCACTAAATCCACTAAATAAGACCTAAAATAGGATGAATTGGTAATGAAGGCATTAAGTGTATAAAACTTATTTCAATTATATAGAGTAAAATAAATTCTAAGACAACTAATTACTCTTAAAGACACTTTTGACTTACATATATGTAGGTAAGTCGATCTGATTACATACTTTGAAAAATGTATGCAAAATTAAACATAGTAAGAAAAACTCATGTTAGTTGTTTCATTAAAAAAATTGAATGATAACTAGGTTTTAGATAACTAATCATTAAAAAATACAACATGTATTATTGTTATATAGTATTTAAAATAAAAAATGCAAATAAAATTTTATTTATAATATTTATATTAAAAATATATTATGTAATAAGTTTTAATAAAATACCTATTTTTTAAAAATGAAGCAATAGTACACTGCTTTTTTTATCTTCAATACTCAGTAATCATGTATAAAGCAAACCAATAACAAAAATACAAACCTGGGCATCTTATTTTCATCATAATTAAGAAAAATAGATAAAATAAATTCTCTATACTCCAAAACATAAAAAATATTACTCTTGAGTACTTTTGCCGACTCCTTCACTGACACATCAGTACTTTTGTCCATAGCTAATAGTGTATTCAATAGTTCCTTATAAGCTCTTAGAGCTAAGTGTAATCTTCTCACCCACGTTGAAAACTTCTTTTTCTCAACTTTAATCATGTCATAATATTTTTCCATCTGTTGCTGGACGTAATGAAACATTGGTACTGACATTGTTTCGCTAAAATTATAATGATTTTTTACCGACTCTAAAAATTAAATAACTTGAATAACTATGTTTTAGGTTTTTTTCGCGGATTTAGATTTTTTATTCCCGATGTTTCGTTCGAGACGTCATTATATACTTATTACAGACAGTGCCTACCCATTAATTACCTAATTTACAAAAATTTTCAAAAATGCACCAAAGTACCTTACAAAGTTATTGATTTTAATTCTAAGCACTTTAAACAATTTCATTTTTATTTTAAAAGTATTATACTCAAATATGGCAATTTTAATAATAATAATTTAATTTTATGTAGGTATGTAGTATTATTATAAAAAAGTTGAATAAGTCAAATATGGAAAACATACCTAACTAATCCTACTTGAAAATTATGGCCTCTATTAAATTCCATAAAAAATTTCATTGCCCATAGATAGTATGATTCATCATTTTGTTGTGCTTTAGCTCTAACCAGTACATCTTTCACATAGTGCATCATTGGATTATATGAGCTGTTTAAAAATTCTATACAAAACTCTTTTAAAAATAACCTGTAATAAAAAAAAAAACAAAAATAAAATATGGTTAATAAAAAAAAACTAAAAATAAACTTATAATGTAAATAAACTTACCTAATAGCAAATGCTGATCTTCTTTCCATTGTACCACTTTCTGCGGGTCTTCTGTTCTTAGGTCTGACCAATTTGGACTTTTTACTACCATTAAAGTCTAGGCTAGATATTTTGTTCAATGGTTTTAGAGATATTATGTCATTATCTGATATAGATTTCATATTTTGAATAACATATGTACCACCAAAGCGAGAATGTCTAAATAAAAAAATCATAATTTCATCATTTATTAACTTTAGAAAGTAAAATCTTATAAAAATTAAAAAAATTAAGCATTGTCATACATTTCAATACAAAATTTATAATATTGACTAGCGACTCACCCTCGCTTCACTCGGGTTCGTCCCTAGGTACTTCACCTTTTAAACCTTCTCTGGACTTCCACAAATAATTCAAAACCGAAATTAGCCAAATAGGTCCAGCCATTCTTGAGTTTTAGTGAGACTAAAGAACAGCAATTAATTTTTATATCTAAGATTTATTTATATTTCCAAAATATATCAATATACCAATTGCATTAAGATACAGTTAAGATACAGTTTAAATACAGAGTGCACTATGACATTATTAAAGTAACATACATTTGAGCAAATTAAAAAAAAAATAGTCACCTAGTTGATGAATATTGTTTAACCTTATTCATTCTCTCCTTACTTTCTGACATTCTCATCATAAGTAACTCTTGATCATCTTTTAACTTTTCATCTACACTTCTTTGCAAAGCAGAGTCGGCCAAACTTGTTGGATTCTGTTCTCTCAATAAATGTGAAATTATTTCTAATATATGCATAAAATATTGTTTTTCATTTTCAGATGACATATATAGAATGATATCCAAGATTCCTGCTTGGTTTAATACCCACAATACCTACAAATTGTAACACTTAAAGAAAAGTCCCCATCAACACAAATATCAAAACATGGTCTTAAGTGCAGTTAAAGATAATACAACAAACACCAATATTATACTGTTAAAATTATGATTACAAAGGATTCTTCATTAGATGAAAGAATATCGTAGTGAATTTTAAATGAATACATTATTTTATAACCAACTTTCGAACTTAAAAATAAATTACCTGATCATGGACACTAGCATCATTTTCTGGTCTTCTTTCTTTATCTAAGTCGGCAGGCACATGCAGTACATTTCTTATTAATATTAAAATTCTTTCAATTTTCAATCCTGTGTCTTCATCTCTTTCAGACCAATCCTATTAGAAATATTAAGTCAAAGGAAATATGTCATATAGATAAATATAATGTTATTTCAATTAATTCAATTTTAAGGCAACGACTTATGATACTAGAAAGTACTTACTATTTCTAATATCTTTGTTAACTTTTTAGCAAAAACTTGCCATGTTTCAACTTTAGCAAACGCTTCTTCTTTATAATACTGTAAATGTGATAGAATTTGCAAATAATTATGACGTGCAGTTCTTTCTACCGGCACTTCTTCACGATATAAAAGCAGAGCTGGGTTGGTTAAATTTACAAGAAGCCTATAATAAAATAATGAATAGTTTTATAAAGTGTAAAAATTTAAAAGTTAGTTCATTGATTTGTTATATGACAATAAACTATAACATACCGAAGTGTTACATCAAACAATTCTTCTTTTTCCCAGTGGTCAATAAGCATAGGTATTAGGTCTGTTTGCAAGACTTTAGTTTGTCCAAGATGCCTACGAATTTCATGATCTTCACCGTCACGTCGTAGATATCTTATAAGATCTTTAACAGTGTTGAGAGTAAAATCATCTATCATATATTTTCCAGTTTTCTTATTAAGCGTTCCTAAAGCATTACAAGTAGCAGAAAGTTCCGCAGATAGTAATGAAGTCATTTTTCCGCCGTAATAGTTTATAATCACAATGTTAAATCACTATTCACAATATTTCTTTATATTCAAAGTTAATTTCTTAGCATTTTCTACTTTTTTGGTTTCATTTATTTTGAGTTCCACGATGTTGTCAACATTGATTTGACATTTAAAAGCCCGCGAAGAATATTTTGACACAAGATTCTTTTTACGCAAATGATGCAAATTGCAATACAAAATGCAACGTTAGTGTCAGTACCTATTTTTGATCTAAACAATTATAATTATTTTTTACTTTTTCTATTTTTATTAAAAATATGTTTCCTATGATATATCAAAATATCCCCTTTTTTCTTAATAATATGTTTGAATATCATTTGAGACACAGAACAAAAGGAAAATTCGAATCTGAATAAAATATGTGTTTCGTAATAATTTTATCATCTTCTTACCAACTTTAAAAAAGGAGAAGATTCTTGGA
Source organism: Boloria euphrosyne (assembly GCA_951802675.2). NCBI lineage: Eukaryota > Metazoa > Arthropoda > Insecta > Lepidoptera > Nymphalidae > Boloria > Boloria euphrosyne. Next base: position 10,254,693 of record OX637877.1, read on the forward strand.
TATCGTAAAAATTATAGGTTAGCCATTTGAGGAAATGCGCCTACATACAATATACAATAGGTGTTTTTTCAAAGACCTGGGAGTGAGGAAAAATAAATCCCACTTTAGGTGTAAATGAACCCATTTCTGTTTTAATTTTAAATAACATTTTGCCTATGGAGGGTAGAGATAAGGAGAACCGACTTATAAAGTTGAAAAAGTTTCCATTACTTACCATAATAGCGCTGGCGTGCGAATAGTTTCAATATGAACATAGCAGCGGTAAACTGAGTGAAGTGTGTTTAGCCCACTTGCACGTCCACCACGAATAAGATTTTAAAATTTATCCATTAGCAATGTGGCGCCACCCTAATTTACCGCGTTTTTACTGCCACTTTTTCGTGTACGAGTTGGTCCTCCTTATCTCTACCCTCCATAATTTTGCAGCTCTTCTTGCTCTATAAGTACCTACATTATACATATAATAAAATTCTGACTAATCGAATCTGTACATTGAATATTTCTTAGAAAATCTTATTGAAATAGTCATAATTATGGATACAAGTGGTAGTGCCATGCTTGTTACCCTCGGGTAGCAGCCGAATGGGCCGGCACGCCCCGTATAGTACCACTCTCTCACAGAAGACCGGCGTGAAGTGGCAGCTATGCTGTCGCGTTTCGTCCGGTGAGTGAGAGTCCGGGAGGCCCACTACCCATCCCTACTCCCGTCCTTCTCCCTCCCTTTCCTGAAAGGCCGGCAACGCATCTGCAATCCCTGTGGTGTTGCAGATGTCCATGGGCGCAGGTGATCACTTACCATCAGGTGAGCCTCCTGCCCGTTTGCCCCCTTTGTCCCATAAAAAAAAAAAATAATTATGGATATCGAGACCGAAACAACAGTTTTTAGGATTTTTGTCTGTCTGTCTGTCTGTCTGTCTATGACCGCATCACGAGAAAACCACTGGACAGATTTTGATAAAAGGTATGATGACAGCTGGTTATCCGGGTCAGGACATAGGGTACTTATCACAGCTGGAAAATATATAATTTCTGAGAAATCTTAAGTAAACCTTACTAACCGGCTTTAAAACATCACACGGTATGTGTGTTGTGTAATCTAAGAATTTTGTTTCCGGTCTTTAGAACTCGGGCAAAAAAAAAATTAACTGCGAAGCTGGCAGCTGAATCCTATCGACAATAACTGTCTAGACAATAAAATTTAAGAGATCATATAGACTAGTTGTAAGGAAAGAATAACCATATAATAACAATCACTCGTACCTACTTTTTTAATAATAAAAAGTATTAAACGACCTTTATTTAGCAATCGAAAACTAAATTTTTCATTCAAAAAGTCCTTATTCTCTACTTCCAATAGCTATTGCTTGTCGAGACTGCAGAGTAAGGACTGTGTGCAATAAGTCAACTTAGGAAGAGGACCTACAAACGATCAATCGATTTTAATTGCTAGTGCACTATTACAGCAGTTTTGTGTTTTCTATTTTCTGCTCCTGCATACTTCTCTTTAGTGGACGTTTATATTGAGCGCGGCTCGAGTTCCGTAAAGTTTAGAGCAATAAAGTTAAATGAAATTCAAAATTGAATAAACAAAATGCATACACTATAATTAAATACTTCGTTCAAATTATAACGAGAATATTATAAAAGGAACTTATTACAATATAAATTTAAATAAGTGAACAAAAAGGCCGCAAAAAAATAGTTTTAAGCTTCATCAATTTTACATCGCTTTTGAAAAATTATTTGCAAAGTTAGCTTAGACAGTATTGCGCAGATATGAATGTATGTATAGTTCCGCAGACGTAAGTTTAAACCAACATATCCATTGATCTCAGTGAGACGTAATCGCAAGCTACTCTCTGGCTGGCGGCCAGCTTAGAGCACGGGATGCGTTGCCAACATACCAATAACAGGATTATCACGCTCTAATAGCGACGTACATGATTCCTCCTCAGTCCTCGCGTCAACTTTGGGAAATAATTAACTAACTTTTATTATTTTATCTTCATTGGCAAAGGGATGTTGATGTTAACATTTGAATCAACCATCAAATGTTATTTTGTTAAGTTTTAGAAGTTGATAGAGCTAACATGAATAGATTTTTGCCAACTTTATTAAGAAAGATTTACTAGCGACTCACCCTCACTTTGTGCGGCTCATACTATTGTAATAAAACAAACACTTAATGTTAAGATAAGCACACTACAAAACATTTGTAAAAACCACACCCAAATCGGTTATACAAATAAACAAAACGACAAGCAGATGTACATATTCTAAAATTCATTATTTTGGGTTCTATTGCGTAATAAATTATTTTTAACAAAAAAACAAAAACCGACTTACAAACTAAACAAACCTAAATTAAAAAGTAAAAAAGTAATACTTTTTTTTTATGGGACAAAGGGGGAAAACGGGCAGGAGGCTCACCTGATGGTAAGTGATCACCTCCGCCCATGAACATCTGCAACACCACAGGGCTTGCAGATGCATTGCCGGCCTTTCAGGAAAGGGAGGGAGGGAGGAGGGAGAAGGACGGGAGGAGGGATGGGGAGTGGGCCTCCCGGACTCTCACTTACCGGACGAAACGCGACAGCATAGCTGCCACTTCACGCCGGTCTCCTGTGAGAGAGTGGTACTATACGGGGCGTGCCGGCCCATTCGGCTGCTACCCGAAGGTAACAAGCATGGCACTACCACTTGAAAAATTTTATTTACTCTTATTTACTTCGTTATTTTTGGAGTCAGTGTCAGCCAAGAAGGACAATTTTTGCAATGAACTTTCGAACGGAACATCTATTATAAGTATTTAAACAAATTGATGGAATTGATCGATTATATATAAAGGTTTTATTGCTTTGTTTTTTGAAGTCGGTTTTTGTTTTTTGTTAAAAATAATTTATTTAAAATTTTAGAGCGTCGTTTGTTTGCATTGCTGTATAATCTAGACATGTAATCAAAGGTAATATAATCATGCTAATATTACTTTTATTCAAGTTTCTTCAAAACATACACACACGTTCAAAACATAATCTTATAGTTTTATAGAAAGCGCTAAAAGTACCTATAGCAAGGAGAAGAAATGGCACCGATTAGCATTACCTACGCCACAAAGGTTACACTCAAGTACATACATAAAAGTGAAATTATGTTAGGTGAGAGTCACGTTTATCTGGCGATCTATGTTAGCTGTAGACGAATCGGTGGGTGGATGAGGACGATATTGATTTAGGAAAATACTTGGTGATATATTTGTCTGTTTGCCTGTACCTATATCTTTGGGCGTTTCGTTCATTAATTAGTTACTCAACGAATTTTATACTCACTTAGACTATTTTTATTTATTTAAAAATCTAGGAAAAGTAAGTCTCTAATGAATTATAAGAAAATGGATATGGATGAATACATATAATTTATATGTATTTTTATGATAAAATAATAATCTTTTTTTTTTATGGGACAAAGGTGGCAAACGGGCAGGAGGCTCACCTGATGGTAAGTGATCACCTCCGCCCATGGACATCTGCAACACCACAGGGCTTGCAGATGCGTTGCCGGCCTTTCAGGAAAGGTAGGGAGGGAGTAGGGAGAAGGACGGGAGTAGGGATGGGAAGTGGGCCTCCCGAACTCTCACTTACCGGACGAAACGCGACAGCATAGCTGCCACTTCACGCCGGTCTTCTGTGAGAGAGTGGTACTATACGGGGCGTGCCGGCCCATTCGGCTGCTACCCGAAGGTAACAAGCATGGCACTACCACTTGAAGCATGGCACTACCACTTGATCATAATCACTACATATTATTAAACAAAGTCCGCCGCGTCTGTCTGTCTGTTCTGTGAGAACTACTGCGTGGATTTTTATGCTGTTTTCACCAATGGATAGAGTGGTTTTCGAGAAAGGTTTTAATATATTATAATGTGTCAAGTTTTTATATATATTTACTAGCGGAACCCGCGGCTTCGCGCGTCCTAAATCTAGGTTATAGTAATAATTTCCAAGTTCGCTAGTTATTTTAATTCCAATAGGAGTAAAATAAATATTGTCTCAGCAGCATTTTTTCAGCAGCTTTCCCGTAAAATGAAATGGCTTCTTTTGTTCAGAAACTAGAACGTTTTTAAGTCTTTGGGGAATACCTTAATACATACATTTAGAGGAATTATGCTATTAAAAATTCTTTGGGAAATACTCTTTAGAAACTTAAATTTTGCTATATTTATTAGAAAAGTAGCAAAATTGTAATACTTTATCATTCCATATCCGAATGAAAATTTATAATACTTTGCTAAAAAAAGTTGAAAGTATTCAAACTTTTGTTTAACAAAGTATTATGATTTTTAATTTATTGTAAATAATAATTAATTCATGTTATTATACTTATTTAAAATACTAGCAATTGCCGCGACTCCGCCCGCGTTCCAATCACTATTAAAAAATAGGGATCGGTGGTAGAAGGATGAAAATTTTGGGCTTTAAGTATTTTTTAATGCCAAATTATAAATAAGTAACAAAATAAAAAAACTGGAGAGAATAAGGAAGGCCGCTTATCGCCTATGGGAATAAAAAACAGCCTACGACCTATTCTCAGACCTACCAAATATACCTACACAATAAATTTCATATAAATCGGTTCAGAGGAGTTCGATAACAAACACTGTGACACGAGATTTTTATATATTAGAGATGTATTTTAAGTTATACATGTGTAGTGTATCTGGGATCCGAAACTTAAGCCTCACTTGAGTTTACCATGGAAATGTGTAAAATGGCGCTTTGTGTTAATATCCCAACATATATTTAAAGTACCTAATAAGAAATTCTACATTCAATTAAGTATAAATTGTAACAAGTGATTAATTCCTTCGAATATCATGATTTGACTAAAGTAGATAAGTATTATGTATTTCAACTATAACTAAGTGAGTTACCCAAAACCACCTTGTCATTTACGTTCATTTCCGCCCAAGGGTAAATCACAGATGTAACCCAAGAATAAATGTTGTTTAAAAATTGTTCTCTGAGGAGAGTATCGCATCCTTTTTCTTATTTTCTTCCTACGTTCCATCTAAACTACGATTTCCTCAATTTACTCTTTGGCCAAGTAACTGGTACTTACAGGGATTCGTACAGTAAATAATGTATATGGCGTAGGTTTTTGTAATGAGGTGACATTGGCATTGTTATATAATAAATGTGAACTCTATGATATTTATAAATAATAACATAGATATATTTTCTTCTTATTCTAAAATACCCATTTTTCTATTATATTAAGCTCTTTAAAAATATTTTTGATTTATGTCTTATAGTACCTAATTCGTATCTAACATGAACAATAACAGTATCTTCTATAAAAATAAAGATTTCACTCTTAATAATTCATAGTCAGATTAAAGTATTTATTATAATAAATAATAAATATGTTGGGACATTATTACAACAGCGCCATCTGGTTCCGTGGTAAGCTACGAGGCTTGTGTTACGGATACCAGATAGTTGATTATACTACACATATAAATTTAAAAACATACATATTATAAATGTACATACATACATATTATGCATATAAGATACAAAATATAAGTATTTAAAAGTATATACCTATCACCTATATTCACTTATATACATACATTATGCTTAGAGCTAGCGATCCGCCTCCATTTTATTTAGTGTCCAACCGCACCCATCGCTTTCTCGTACGTCGGTATGTCTTTTCTTATTGCTCGCAAAATACAATCCAAATCACAAATAGTTGCTTAAACATAATATATAAAGTTGTTACCAACTTTTGAAGAACTTTTCACACCTATAAATAACTTTTTGTTCCTACTTCAAACTTATTAATTGAATAAGAATAATAAAATTCACGAAATATATGTATTATGTATATAAATTTAATAAGGGGTAGGTACATTTAAGTACATAATGCTAGCTAATACATTTTATTTCTAAAAAAACAATGTTGTAATGTTAGAAAATCAAAGAAGTTAAATAGAACTTAAATGTATAATTACCGACAATATTAGAAGCCAAAAGTCTTTGCAATTGTCAATTAGAGTTCATTAAGACGTCTGAGCAGAGCGGAACAAATTACCCGTTTTGGTCAGACTGTAAAAGGCATCCTACGAGTATATTTGAGATCTTTCCTTAAATAATTAATACCAATTTTATTGGCTATATTTTATTGGTATAATTTTGTCATTTTAGGTCCATGATTGTTTTTAAAACAAGGGAAAGAGATTTTTTAGCATTTTTCTAGTACTTACACATTCTTTTTAAGTCTTCAAATAACCTACATAATATATTTTTGTAGGCTATTTTTCCGGATCTAAGTGGAGGTTTATGAAAAAACTACAAAGATAACAATAAATAATATTTTTTTAATAGGAGTTAGTTTTCTTAAACACTATATGTATTTAGCATATATAATATGTCTATTTTGAAATGGCTAATACCTTAATGAAAGTATTTATCTATTAATATTTTGCTGTACTTCAAACATTGCTGTGTAACAAATTATTTTCGTACTCAAAGGATTCACACAATATGTTTAAGCAACCTCTATCAAATAATATTAAATAGTATGGGTGGCCCAATGTGACCTCCAAACTACGGAAACGTTTATATCACTAAGCGGTCAGCCATCCAAGGGCATAATTTTGTTACTATACGTTATTTGATCGTTATTAAGGTTTAGTTCACTTGAATCGTTTGCTGCATTATTAAACAAAAATCACATAAGATTAATTTTAAGTGTAATAAGAATCGTACCAACTTTTTCCTTTTAAACGTTACTATTCGATATCAAAGTCATGAAAATATCCGAAACTAATCCGACTTTTGCTACGAAAGATATAAGTTTTATGAGACGGTCACCAGCTTTAGGATCTATGTATGTAAATTTTATCGTTTTGCTGAACAAAGGCTCGTGCCATCCCGCCAACGTGTTATTTAGCTATCATCCCTACATTTAACATATTGTGTGAGTACTTGGTGTTTGTTTACGGGAATATTAATTGATCTTTTGTTACACATTTCACTTACTGTAAATACATGATAGCTTTATGAAATATACATCCTCGTATATAAGCAATATATACCTAAATGGAGTACTACTTACATTATATTCAGCCCTTTTTAGCATCCCACTGCTGGACACGGGCCTCTCTACAAACGAGGCGGGGGATCGTGCCATAATCCACCATGCTGGCCAAATGCGGATTTACGGACTGCAGATATCTTTCGAAAAATTGTTTAGTTCTCTTAGACATGCAGGTTCTCTCACGTTCTCCTTTACGGTAAGCCAAGTGGTAATTATTATAGAAATGATTCGCACATGAAGATATAAGAGGGACGAGACCCGGATTTGAACCCGCTTCTTTCGGTGATCTAAGCGAGCGCATTACCACTGGGCTACCACTGCCTAAATACTACATTAGCATTCCATTACTATTACATCGGCACTTATTAAAATCCTAAATTTTTCCAAAAATTAAATTAAGGGAAATTGATGCCCATTGTTATTTGAGTACGAATATTTTTTTGACGTTTTGTTCATTTTCACAAGCAGTGCCGTGAAACAAATGCTAAAAGTCGTAATAAACGTTGTCAAAACTCATAGTTTAACGACTTCCAGCCTCCCGAAAAATCCGGTGCCTGAAAAAGCTTTAGTACCGTAGATCAAACACATACGCTGTGACAGGTGGCGCGTAAGAGTAGGTAACTTCTATGCTTAGTATTTCGACTAATACCAACCAATTAAGTTGATTCAATCAATTTAACAATAAATATTGGTATTTAACTATAAGTACATATACACAGAGAAATATGTTTAAAGTGTCTGTTTGTAAATGTCAAAATAATAGTTATTTACTTAAAATGCATTATATGGAATTAAATAATATACTAAGTATATAATACCCTAGGTACTAATAAAAAAACATTCATTTAATTTTTCGTCAGTGTGTCCGAACTTATGTCTGTTTGTCTATCAGCCCGCCTGTCCGTTATTTCTGGCTAATCTCTTGTAGTCAAGTGCTATTGTAAATAATTTCAACAAGATTTACTAACTACTTGATAGATAATAAGATTATTTAAAAAATATTTTAAGTAGATATAAGATTTTTAAATAAAAATCTTCTATTACTAATAAATATTACACCTATCTAAAAGAATAATGTGTAAATAAACTTTGTTATACTTAGTATAGAAATATGATATTTGTCTTTATAAAGCTACATGAAACACTAAACATGAATAATAACTTAGTTAACGAGTGATATCCCTACGGCGATAGCTTGTGCCTGCATTCGGGAACAAAATTCAGTTATAGTGTTGTTGCAATGATTCAAGCCGCAACGCCTTGGAACGAGATTAGTCGCCGGATGAATTTCAAACTAAGCGACGATACGATCTACGAAACAAGCTATCTAAGTCATATTTGTCTAAGTGGTCTTTTGTTATTCCTATAAATTTTGTGTTTAGAAGTAGGTATATTGTTTAATAAATATTATTTTAAGTAGGAGGCTAACCGCTGTGGTTGATAGTTTGTGTTCTATTAAAGATCCCTTAGGAAAATAGTATCAAGTGTTAGTCCTATATAATATGGATGTTATACTTTTTTTTAATATATCTGTTATATATGAGACTTATAAAATGACTCGGAATTAAGCTAGATGCAAATTAACTTAGAATATTTTTTTGTTTGTAACGACATTTTATTTTTAAAAAAACTAGTACGGTTTTATCGCCATAATAGGTAGGTACTTACTTAACTATATATTTCAAAATAATACGTTACGAGCTGTGTTACATTTAAAAATAAAATATAGTATGAATAACGAGTGAAGTGCACTGATTTGTTTCTGACAGCGTCCCGTTCCGCAAGAGGAGATCATGCCATAAAACCAAATTGGATCCTCCTTCGGGAGGTTGTTTTCGGATGCACGGAAGCTTCTTGCTGCATTTTCATTTATTTAACAGTCATGGGGATTTTGTAATATTTTTTTTATTTATATTAAAATAATCATATAAAGAAGTTATGTAAGAAAATATAATTTAAAAAACATAATAATTGCTTAACTAAAGATTTTTGTCATCTCGTGCAATATGGCGATAATATTTCAATCAGTTTTTTTAAAGTTTTCTATATATAGTCATGTATGCGGTCTTGTTCCGTCATAAGAAAGCTATAAAGTTTTATGAAATGGCTACCGGCTATCAAGACCCCTATGTAAATGCCACCGTTTAGTAGGACAAAGCGGTTAACCGCCTGTCTTTAAAGTTGACTATGTGCTTCATATATTAAATTGAATAATTCAAAATTTATATGTTGTTTATATGAAACTCAACTTTCTATACAATAAATAAGTAATTTCTTTTTTCAAAGACGTAATCTGAAGCTGATAATTGTATAACCTGCATGCTGTAGAACTCCTGGCCAGTCTGCTTGTCCGTTCCTTTATTTATGAAAGGAAATCGAACATAAACCAGGTCCCCTTGTAGATTTTTATAGTATGAGGCATGTTTTGAAAATGTCACTGCTAAGTTATTTTTATTACAGTTCAGCAGCTAAAGTGCACTAAGCACAAGGTTAGTTCTATGTTTTAGATACCTAAAATAGAGGATACCGCACCCTCTATGGGTGCCGCCTGATACGGCTGCATCTTTGCATCATAGCACGGCACTAAACATAACATCATTCATCATTCTTCATAGAATCTATAAATAAAAGTAAACAATGTTCTGAAATCTGAGATTTATCTAGCTATTTTCGTTTCCTTCTTTAAGATATTATAATTCAGGGACATATAAAACAGTTCGGTCCTGATTTATCGACGCGAACATTGTGCAACAAAGCAATTGCAAATTGAAATGCATAGCTACGATCAAATACATTGCCAGCATCTGCCGTACGTAATACATATTTTATTTTATTTATGTTTGGCATATCAATTTTAGCGAAAAATTATTAAGATTATATATTTGTAAGGTTTCAATATGACATTTTCCTCAGAAAAAAAGCTAAAATAAAATATGGAATAAAAAATATAAGTTCAATTATTTAGGTGCTTAGATATTTCATTTTCAGAAATGAGAGATGGTGGCAACTAGTGCATGTTGCGTAACGTTGCCATGCAAATTGTAAGCTGCGTTAAAGCATGCATGAAGGAAACACTATGAAATGCTTCTAAAAGGCTTTGTAGAGCGTCGCTAGTGCATGGTAGGTTAAATAATAATGTATGTACACTTTACCTATAAGTGTGTACATCAGTTAATTTGAAACTTTTAAAATGTAGTTAGTAACGATATAGTGTACAGTCTATAGTTTTTACCTATAAAATACAGACGAATTGACAACCTCTTTTTTGGAAGTCGATTGAAAATGCGTAAGCGTTGTCGCCAAATACCCTGGGCGCCGGGTACCCAGTTCGTTGGTATTGGACGAATATCTCGAATATAACGACGTATCGCAATTAAAATGTAACTGATGGACGTAAGTACACATGATTTGCTGGTAATAAAAAAGAAACTGATTTATGAGGGTCTGGTACCCTCGCTAGTGGCCTCCAACCTCCCCTATAGCCACCCCGAGCCTCGCTAAACTGATTTACGAGCGACTGAACTCACGATACTGAATTCAACACTCTAGGATCTAATTTATGAGCAACAACGGCTCCCACGCAACTCCACTGAGTTGCTGCTGATAATTTATGAGCAACAACGGCTCCCACGCAACTCTACTAGTTGCACTGAATCTCTAAATATAATTTATGAGCAACCACGGCTCCCACGCAACTCTACCGAGTTGTACTGCTGATAATTTATGAGCAACGGCTCCCACGCAACTCCACTAGTTGCACTGCTGATAATTTATGAGCAACGGCTCCCACGCAACTCCACTAGTTGCACTGCTGATAATTTATGAGCAACGGCTCCCACGCAACTCCACTAGTTGCACTGCTGATAATTTATGAGCAACAACGGCTCCCACGCAACAAGAATAGTTGCACTGCTGATAATTTATGAGCAACAACGGCTCTCACGCAACTCCACTAGTTGCACTGCTGAAACTCTAAATATAATTTATGAGCAACCACGGCTCCCACGCAATACCACTGCATTATCACACTCTGGTAAAATAAATTCACTTACTTGGCAAACACGGTGTTGCGCCTGATCTGCCTCGCACCCACAGAATACTTTCACTTGGGAGCTCGCACCTGATCTGGTCAGCGTCCCGTACACGACCGCGTTTCGAACACGACTGTTTCAAATCTCAATCTATTCTATTTAGCTGTCATCGTTCTACCCTCACGTTTATGACAAATAATATTTAAATATTTAAACACTTATTTCGCGACTACCCTACGGTATTCGCGACACTCCCCGCCGAAAACAGTTCTGATTCAACTGATTTCTATAAGAATTTCATCTTACACTGATTATAGATCGCAATCCGTTAGAACAACCATCTGATTTAAAACAACAAGTTATAATCTATCAAACAACATTTGATTACTTGAGAATTAGTAACTCTATCCCTAACCTTTGTAGCTGATACTCTGCTAGGTCGTTTGGAATTAATAGTCGCTGAATCTTTATTTCACTGGTTACTATTTTACTTATTTCCAATTTTCTATTCAGACACCGATACTACATTAAATATTCACTTTACTCTCAACGCACTAATCATGTAACTTTGATATATCCATCTGAACACTCAGTCAGTTCATTAATCTGGCCAACTTTAGTCTACTGCTTAGAACGCTTTGAATCTGACCTATTTCATCGGTCCGCGGTATACATTTAAACACTGATACTAATTGTCATATCAATCACTATCAATTATATTTAATATTTTAAGCTGACTCTAGAAACGATCCGATATCTCGGTCGTAGTTTTCACGACGATTCGTAAGTAATCTGATGGCCTTAAAACATAGCTCTAACTCTAGCTCTGCTCCTACTAATATATAAGAGTCTTGTATTAATAATCGCTTCAATCTCTTTTATAACTAACTGTACTTAACTGATTATAGATAAGCAAATGCTGATCCATCGTTCTTTTAAGACTATGCTTTACCAAACTTATTAAGCGTTCATAAAAGCCTCCAATGTATGTATGTATGTATTTCATACGTATTCTATTTAATTAACAACAATACTTCCAACGTAAGTTTAAAATGCGTGGTGCTATCGAAAATAATATGCTGGGGTAAGGTAAGATTCAGATTGCAACAAAAATTCCAATTTACTTTTCTTATAATAAAAACTTCAAAACATATGGTATTGTACTAAATAAACAATCCATTTCAATTTTATCTCATATTATTCTCCTTTATTACATAAAGCGGCTAAAATCTCAATATCCTATTAACATTCTTATATAGGCCACGTGATCTTAAAATCATTATAATACCAAAGTAAGAAGTCAAACTTTTATAGGAAAATATGTAGCTTGTATTACCAAAATTTAATTATTTCTAAATCCATGTCTCCATTATTAATTACGTCTTTATCTGTTTCTGTTGTACTTTAAACATCATAATTATTTATGTTAATTTCATTGCTAACAGGATTGTGTTTATTAATAATATTCTCATTCGTGAGACCCTCCCCAATAGAAGCGAGTGTCTCAACTTGATATGCACAATTATCAGGCATAGAAAACTAATTATTAGAATAATTATTAAATAAAAAGTCAGAATCTTTGAGCTTCATAATGATCTATTCGCTCATATCTTGTACCAAATTTTATTATGCTTAATTTCACTAAAGATTTGCAAAAAGCAGCAGGAGCCTACTTGAATGATACCAAACAAAAATTACTTGACTACCAGTCCACCAAACCTGATCGTTACTACTTTGCCTTAAATATTTATTTACGAACTTTAATAGCATATATTTTCTGTTAATTGTTAACTTGCTCTTTAAAAGACACTAATCTAGACTTGTCAATAATAAAAGTGACTATAATTCAATCAATAATAATATTACTAATAATCTAACAACTATGTAAATATATCCAGGCAGCGTATGCTTCCATAGAAGCACTAGTAAAACAATTCATGTCTCATTTGTTCACTTCCTTTCTTATCACGTATACCTTTTAAGTAATCTGTCAATGCTTATATTCTTAAGATAACCAAACTTTGCTATTGTTTGTCTCACTTTACTGAGTAAATCAATATTAATTTAAGTATTCCTTCAAAATTTTTGCTTCAGTAACTTCTGGAAAAAGAACCTTCTTTTATTCGAAACAATATGGGAATAGTATAACCGCAAGGATCATAAACTGAAACTTTTAATTTTATGATACCAAACCACGTTTTATACAAATTGAATGTAAATCTGTTTGACCAATATCATATTTAAATACCATTTATAATGTCACGTATTTTATGTAAAACATAAAACTAACTACTTCATTATCTGTTCAAAATTTATCAAGTAATCATGAAAGAAATTTCTTTGAATTGGAAATACACTCGCTCGAATTCGTTAAAAGCTAATTTTGAATTGTTGTATAAGTGTTTGGTCTCTAAAACTGTTGTAGCACCAGTAATATATTTCTAAATAAGTATCATCAACTATCTGATTTCACTATTACATTTCATTTTATAGTAGCATAGAGGGGAAAATGGACTAGATTTAACTGTAAAAGGTTCTCGACTAGATCTTAGATTATATTTTTTTTATCAACTGAATCATTAAACTTTTAGCCAAAAAAGGCGATATACCGCGCTTTCCTTTAAGGCCTATCTGTTTCATTAAAGGCCTAACTGTAAAAATACCTTTCCAACGAATGCTATAAGGCCAATCGCATATTTCATAAATTTCATCGGTAATGCCTTAAAATTTTATCACATTAAGGACTTTTATACAAATATTTGTTTAAACTGTTATCCATCAAAATTAAAATGACAGTCCATTCCTCTTGTACACGCAAACTGAGCTGAATTCATATATATGTAAGAAAAAAAAATTATAAATAAGTTCAAGTTGGGTTATGATGACACCTTTCTACTATACAGTACTTCAAATTTTAAATTCAGTCTACTACATTAGAACTGCAATAACCATATACTGTAACAATGTACTGTATCATACTGTACTCTGTAACAATAATTAATTGTAATTCTATATTCAAACTGTATTATAAATACCAAACAACATAAATATTTTTTAAAACTAATTGACTTTGTTCACTAATTTATCCAAGAATTATAAAAATAATTATTATATTTCATAAAATAACTTTAGTACATTTGCATTTCTTTATTTTTTAAATTACTTCTTTAAATTACTACAGTTGCAAATTTTGAGAAATACTGATCCTTCATTTCCTGCAAGCACGGTTTAATTTAATTTGTATCCTCATATCATCATATATATAAAATTCATGAATATTAAAATATGAAATAAAAATGTTAGTCAAATAAGTATCCACTGCTATTAATCATAGTACATAATATGAACTAAATATTTTTTTTTAAATACTGATCACCATCTTAACATAAAGACGAGATGATAATATAATATTACTAAAAACTATAAGTATTTCTTTCGAATCATAGATGCCTTTGAAATTACTTATTTAATGCTTCATAATTTTTAGCTTTAAAACTTCAACTAACGATTACTAATTGTCTTGTAAGTATAAAATATACCTTATTCTCACTTCCTTATTTCAATACAAATTAGATATTGTTAACGCCACGCAACACCACTAGTTGCACTGCTGATAATTTATGAGCAACGGCTCCCACGCAACTCCACTAGTTGCACTGCTGATAATTTATGAGCAACGGCTCCCACGCAACTCCACTAGTTGCACTGCTGATAATTTATGAGCAACAACGGCTCCCACGCAACAAGAATAGTTGCACTGCTGATAATTTATGAGCAACAACGGCTCTCACGCAACTCCACTAGTTGCACTGCTGAAACTCTAAATATAATTTATGAGCAACCACGGCTCCCACGCAACACCACTGCATTATCACACTCTGGTAAAATAAATTCACTTACTTGGCAAACACGGTGTTGCGCCTGATCTGCCTCGCACCCACAGAATACTTTCACTTGGGAGCTCGCACCTGATCTGGTCAGCGTCCCGTACACGACCGCGTTTCGAACACGACTGTTTCAAATCTCAATCTATTCTATTTAGCTGTCATCGTTCTACCCTCACGTTTATGACAAATAATATTTAAATATTTAAACACTTATTTCGCGACTACCCTACGGTATTCGCGACAAGCGTTGTAGTACGCCATCCATAGCTTGGTACTTGGTTTTCTGGCCGGTGAGTCCTTTATAAATGTGATGTTACAGCTTGCAGGTAATAAGCATAAAAAATACCAGCATTAAAAACAAAGGTAAGTGTTTTGTAAAGCAATTATACTAAAAATACAAATATGAGCTAGACATATATAATAGTGCTTTATTATTCTCTAATTTAAGATAGCAAATTATATGTACAGTTTACTCGTAAAACGAAGCTACTACGTCAATTTACTGTGTAAGATTTATTTTATGGTTAATTAATATCGAGGGTTGATAGAGGTTTAATTAAAATGTAGAAAATTTGAACAGCTGGTGCTCGTGTAGATGAATATTCAATTTCATCGACATTACTATTGGTTTTTATTTATTAATATATATGTAAATCATTCGATTTCAGTGGCATGCACTTAGGAGTATAATTGTTATACTTTTTTATTTTTTCAGCTCATCGTTTAAAAATTAGTTGAAGTCATAAGCATAATTAATTTTCCGAACGCTTCAATACCATTAAAACTTGTTCCATAATCGATTTCGAAACTCCCAAGAGAATAATGCACGTCCATTCAGCCAATACGCATTTAGAGTACGACACTACTCGTATTCATGCAGTAAAGTGACAAAATTTAATTACTTAGTTTAAATATATTATTTTTTTGCAAAAAATAAATGCTTATGTATTATGAAATTCTTGAAATTAAGCTGTAAATCTATCCGATCAATTGAAAAAAAATTGAAGGTGAAGGAAAACATGAGTAAACCTGCATTATGAAAGAAGTTTTCTAAAAACATGCTCACTATTCCATGCTATTGAAGGGAAGTCAGCAGTGTGACATTAGAAATTGCTGAATACAATGGATACATTAATGTGAATATTTTATCCTACAATATGAGAGGAGGATAAAAAAATTTGATTGAATTAAAAGTGATGATATAGAAAAACATACTCGTATATACTTAACTATTGTTAGATCATCCTGATCTACAATTATTAAGATAAAATAATAAAAAAATAAGTGTACTTTTAGAATTATAGAATTCTATAGGTAAAATGCATATTCCGTATGCTTATGATATAAAATATAGTGCGGTTACTTTAACGTTATTGTGAATAACATTCGCATTATCGCAACAGTAAATCATACATAACTATTAATTACTCTCGCATGGTTGTTAAAATAAAATGAGGAAAATGTGGCTTAATCACTATATTGAAATGCATGCATTATCATAATATATTAAATTCCTATACAATTGTTTTACTGGAAGGCTTTTCTATAGTTCTGACGCACGATAAATAAAACTGTATTTTTTGTACGAGTATCTCTCCAAATTGCAATGAACGCAATAGTTATAGTACGAATCTGTTGGTAAAGGTCTTTAGCGTAGCGTCTTAACGTAAATCCCAATTTTAATTGAATATATCCAATTTTTAACGTATATTTTTTAAGAAAAATAAAAATAATAACGTATTGTGCCGAGAATATAAACCTCAAGGCAATAATTATTAAAATTTTTTTTGCTGTTTGTATATTTAGGCAAAAACTACTAGACTGATTTTGACGTTTGTGTAGTTATTATTTTTAATACTTACCTAATTTTTTATGAACACGTTTCCATATTTAACATAATATAGTTTAAGCTAGTAATATCATTAAAGTGTCAATTTTAACCACGATCAAAGAAGCTGGCTCTAAAACCCTTTCACAACGTTAAACTTTCTAAGCCATATTCCTTAATCTCCGTATCTGCTATCCAAGAAATGTATAGTTCGTTTGCAATTGCACTAAATGGCTTATTAGCTTTGTGTATAGCAGAAATTCTGTAGAAACGGCAGAGAGCCGCAGTCATCTCACGTCCATTCCCACCGACCACAATACCACAATTTATTTACTACTCAGCCCCGCACGACGGGTACAAATAGCCACGTACATTAGGTGCCCTGAAACGTAAATTGCTGCATAGGCTCTTTTTACTTACATGTGTGTATTTAGGCCTTTCAGCAAATAGATTTGGCAAAGTTTAATGTTTAAAGTGAAATATATTAATCCGTATTTTATAATTTAGAATGTTAGAGAAGGATATATTGTTTAGATAATATTTTGAAGGTACATAGTTTTCCAATTGTATTTCGATTACTTTTTTTTATGCCCTAATTTTGTAGTTATAGCACTATCTCTTAATACGTTAGCTGCGATTACACGTAATCATTACTTTTTAACATTCCTATTAGACAAGTTTGCTTATATTTACTAAAGTTTAAAAAAAGTTAATTTTTTACCATCTGAGCTAACCTAGCCTAAATTGAATTCAAAATTCAAATCTTCCAAAAAATATCTACGCTTTTGAAGAATCACTAATCTGCAATTCAAATCGATAGTCGATTAAAAGTGGATGATAGTTAAAGTTGTATCAACTTTCAAGATTTTTTCTTGCTAATTCATTCTTCAAAAGAAGCTAATAATAACCTATGTAAATGCATAATTAATAATCAAACGTTTAGATTACATCCCGGAATTCCACTACC
Source organism: Boloria euphrosyne (assembly GCA_951802675.2). Lineage (NCBI taxonomy): Eukaryota > Metazoa > Arthropoda > Insecta > Lepidoptera > Nymphalidae > Boloria > Boloria euphrosyne. The sequence goes on from OX637877.1 coordinate 10,272,507, forward strand.
ATCTCGTAAATACTCCAGACATTGTATCAATTAGGTCTTGAACACGCCGTATATACGAGAACAGTAGGTGAATATGACGTGTAACGGTACGATGCAAATTGGCAGCAGCGTGAAAGCACGCGTGAGGGAAGAGACGAGTCTATGCGCATTGTGACGAATACTTGATTGCCATACATGACTTAACGGTATTATTGACGTAGTAATGCCAAGGGCTATGTCTGGTATGTGACCTCATAGATATAATATAGTTTTAAGATATAGCTGCATCTTTTAGAAAAAAATATTTTTATAGAAACACTCGTCTCTTTGTCTATCTGCCTATTTACATATAACTGAAATTAATATTTTAATTTTTATCTGCTAAACAAATCGCTTAATGAAGTATCTACTTAATTACCTACTTATTTTTTATCTTAATCTAATTAGCAGTTTTTAGTTTATTAATTATATCTTTCAGAATATTAAAAAAAGCGAGCATTACGATAAAATATTTATTGAGACAAACATTAACACACAACACAACCACAAAATAAAAAAAAATATTTGAATCATATATGTACCTACTTAATTTATTAATTATAAAAACTTAGGCACGCTTTTTCTGTTTCTTGTTACACATATCTGTGCCTTTAAATAAAATCATTCTCACAGACTACAGAAAAACAAGAGAAAAGATTTTTCTACATCGACACTAATCTAATAACTATATTTAACTTTAGTAATAAAAGTTATACGAAATGCGGGACTTAAAGCTATATAAACTTTGCCTCAAATGTATTACGAAATATAAATCTGAATAGAAATTATTATGAAATTTTCAAAGAAACCTCGTTACTAAGCAAAACGAGGCAGCTTATTTAATAAGGGTCATTTCGTGGTTAATTAATATCGGCCGATCGGGCTTTAATTAAAACGTAGCAAATACAAACAGTTGGTGCTGTGTGAGTATGTATTCATTATAGTTATATTTTGTTTTCGTGCTATTTTATTTATTACTTTGAGAACTCATATGTTTTGATAATTAAATTTAATACATGGTACTCAGTTAGTGTATGAGTCTACTGGCTAGTATATACATAGGGTTGTTGATTCAGTAACCCTAAATTTATAATATATCGAGGTTGGACCAAGTATAATCGTTGAATAATTCTATCTAGTTTTTTAATAATAAATCTCAGAAAAGAAATAGTTTCAGCTTTGCAGAATACCTTCCAGAATAGCCGATCCTGCGTCTCAACTCTTGTGTGTTCCACCTGACTCTAAGACGTTTTTAAGGGAATAAAGTACTCGGATTTGCTCATATTCGTCTTACTAATGAAGTTATTACTGTATAGCTACTACTTAGGATAAAACACCTTAATATATTATTATAGATTATAATTATATTATATAAGTAATTATGTATATAATGTAACACATATTTGACCCTAAACGTAAGCGATGAAAATCACCTAAGGAACCTGCTTTTATCATAGTCTTTCTTAATACCATTTTACAAGCCAGCTTTCAGCTTTAGACAACAGGATTATTGAAACTTGATGCAGTAGAACAATAGAAAACTGACAAAATACTGCAATTTAGAAGCAAATAGACGTTATAATGAAGTTTGGAAGTGATATCAACGATATATTTTGTCCTTGCACTCGGGAGCAAAATTCAGTTATTTAGTGTTGTCGCGGTGATCGGAGCCGCAACGCCTTCCAACGAGATTAGTCGCCAGATGAATCTCAAACCAAGCGCATGTAACTATCTACGGGACACGCTGAATATTGTATTTACTTGAATACATTGTTATTTTTGATATATAGTGAACCTACCGAGTAAAAAAAATTAACAAAACACACAATATCAAGGAACTTTTTTCCTCAATTATTTATAGCACAATTTTTTTCTAACTACCAAAATCCTATATTTTTTATATTTAAAATATATGTAGCAAAAATAATAAGTAGAGAAATATAATTAATATAATATTTTTATCTAGCTATATCAATAATTATTTAAGGACAATTACCTTTGATATTAATATTTACGACATTTTAAGACTATAGCAATGTCTATTTTTAACTGATAATAATTTTAATTTTATCCTAGTGAAATTAACCAAAGAGGCAGAAAAAACCAAAACCTTTTAACAGCTGCTGCGAGTATCCACGACAGGGCTATACAACTACAAAAGATTATTTTCGTACTGCACTTAAAAATATTCTATTTTGCATTTCTAAACCTTACAAAAAATACATATATTAGTATGTAAGTTAGCTTAAATTTTATTATATCACAAAAAGGAAATATGTTAAATTCATACTAATCTTACCTTCGCAAGAACGATCCAAAGGTAGGAAGCCGTATGTAAATTTTATCGTTCTACTGAACAGCGCCCGAGCTATTTTCTGTCTCTGAAACTATTATTCAGCGACAAATAAAACTCTGCTCACTTCTGATTTATTGCAAGCACTGTGTTGCAAAGCTATTGGAAATTGAAATCCATAGCAGTAATCAAATAAATTGCCAATATTTTATATAAATATTTAAATTTCATACATTTTTTAAATAAATATTGTCTTCGTGTTTTAAATAATGCCAAGTAGATATCGGAACTTTGTATTCTATAATACTCTGAGTGACTGGTAAACAGAATCTCTGTGATAAAAAATTTTAAGATCATAATATTAAGTATTTTTTTCGTTATATCTATACATTAGCCATAATTATGCTTTATTCTGTAAATGATTAGATCGTTTTAAGACTACCTTTAGTTTTTAAAAGTTTTTTTCTCTATTGGCTACTTACTTGTCTACTCCATTGGTTTACAAAAACAAATTCCCCCGTACTATTCATTCATATTATTAGTTAAGTAAATTAAACGAATTCATTTAACAATCGATATTTCAATTAAAGGATTAAAATACGTTCATTAAATAGAATTATAAATGGCCGCCATTATAGGTCAAATGGTTTTAATTTACTCAACGTTTACCGTTCCAAATAAATTAGGAATATTATTAATGTTAAATATGTTGTTGTTTGAATATAAATTGCCTACATCGGACGTTTGTCGCGTAGAGTCTACACAGGATACTGATGTATTCTGGCAAATAATTGAATATTAGATGGCAAAAGTAATAATCGTCGCATCTATTATGTCTACAAAATATACGTGGCTTGAATTCTATACCGAAGGACGCTGAACAGTCTGGAACAAATGGATGGCATATATAAGAAGTTTCCCAAATATTGAAACTATCCAGTGTCATACTGAAAGGATCATAATATATTATTTTGTTTTAAAAAACAATAATAACTTTTTAAAAGATGCTTGATTACCTAAATCTATAATCGAACCGACTAAACAATAGAATATACAGTAAGGATAAAATCTCTCGAACAATCATTATATCTTACATACAATTAAAGAAAACTATAAAATCGTACAGTTTATAGGTGCTTATCGACTCTAACCACAGACAATTTAACCTATAGACGACGCTTTACAGGGTATATGCTCTCGCCAAGGTTTGGCAGTGACACTGCATAACAGCCGGCCCCGCCCCTTTTCGTTCCTCAGTCCGCCGCCGACAGTGACAGCGATAACATTGTCCGAGTTACAGTTATAATGCCGTATTGTTCAGTATATCGGTGTAGAAAGTGTAGTACAACGTTTAGTCTTACCAAAAATGGTATTACATTTCACAGGTAAGTCAAAAAAATCATTAATTACCCAAAAATAAAATATAAAAAGAGCTCGCGTCTTCTTGACACTTATGTCATTTTAGTTTTTTGACATCCCTTTCTTTCGTAGATAAATTAACATAATATTATCTCGTTCTGTCATTAGCACGTGTCAACTAGTGATGTGACACATTGTAAACAAAAATTACGTTTATCGACAAACATATATTAATATTTAATATGAAGAAGATGTGAGTTACCATTCGCTTGAATGATTTTAAAAAAACTAAACCAAGATGCCGTCCTATGATTTTTTTTTCAAAAACATTAAATTCTTTCGAACAATTTTTTTTTGATTGATTATGAAAACGTAAATCATTTATTTAATTTAATAAAATGCGTGATAAATAAATATATTGATATCCGCTTGGCTTATTTAGCAAAAAAATCCGAATCAAAATCAATAATATTTACTTTATACAAAATTATTACATTTTGAGGGTCAATAGTCGACATTGAAGTGAAAACTTCTATAAGCAAGTTTGGATGGAGAGTAAATTCATGCAAGTCGTCATCGACATGGTCACTAACATTCAAGAGTGCCGATAGATGTCAAAACCAGGTAAATGTAAAAAGTTTTAATTTACAAATTTTAATTTAAGATATAACAATTCATGTGATTATCCAAAAATAACAACTGTTTGGTATAGTTTTAAGTTTTCACTTCTGTTGGCAGTCCTTATGACTGCTTTTAGTTTTTTTTTTTTTACTTTAGTGAGATGTTTACTATTCTTACTATATAGTCCAGTCATTTTAGAATTTATCTGCGGAAAAATTCCTAGTGAGCTGAATTTTTGTACACACCTTTATTACGGCGTTGTAATGAAGACGTAAAAAATCGACATTAATATCGTGCCGGCTAAAAAAGCTATCAAGGTCAAAAGGTCGCGAAAATCAGTTTTTTGCAAATATCTCGTTCTCTCTCAAATTTGTATAACAATTAACATGTCTTTTTATTATACAATAATCAATTCGACTCAGTTATCGATATCGATAAATGAGTCTCGTCCATCACTAGTGAATTGTCACTAACATTGTTAAGTTTGACATGAGTTTGAACGAACCAATGAAAAATAGACAACCTCCCCTGCACCCCGCCACGATATGGCGATTTTGTTTTCGTACTAAAATTATTGAAAGCGGAGTCTATTAGGTTGAATTGTCTGTGACTCTAATTAATATCGCGAAACAAGTTAAACACAAAACTTAAAATCACTCACAAAAGTATATAGCATATATGTATGTAAATGTGATGATATGGATTATGTTATTTTGCATAATAATTTATACAATTTATTTACTGTAAATATTTTTTTAGATAATAATGACTATACGAGTGCCTTCATTTTATTTCACTCACGTTCGTTATAAATGGCCGATGTCAATTTTATACCATCCACTACTAAAAATATAATAACATTGAAATGTCCCTTTCAATTACATGTGTCAGTATTTTTGCTGTATGTTGTATTTAGTTTAATATCTTAGTATATAGAATGTAAAAATTGAGCAGTTTTAGCAGACTTAAAAAAAGACAAATATCATTTTAATTTGGATGTATATTTTTAGGGTTCCGTACCTCAAAAGGAAAAAACTGAACCCATATAGGATCATTTTGTTGTCCGTCTGTCTATCTGCCTGTCAAGACCCTTTTTCTCAGAAACGCGTGAAGGTGTCAAGCTGAAATTCAAATACTCAGGTCTACTGTCCCATGGAGCTATGAAAAAATTAAACTACTAAGCCAACGCAATCAAAAGATACAGCCGTATATGTTGCAAATTTTCGACACTCGCAAGGGAATATAAGCCTAAAGGATACTTCCAGTCGACCTAGAATCTTTAAATCAAAGTCAAAGTCAAAATATACTTTATACAAATACTTTTATACTTTTACAAGCACTTTTGAATCGTCACTTTATTTACATTATTATAAGAATTTAAATCAAGTGTCAGTCTGTAAGTCTGGGACTTGGGAGTAAGCTACCACCGACTCGGAATGCTGTATTCTTTTACCCAAGTATAAGAAACATACCTTAAAGATATAATTCGATTGTAATTAATTGTTTATACGTTGTGTTAAACAACAATAGGTATTAAATTAGTCTGCCAGTTCCAATCAACTTAGCTTGTTAATTAAAGGACACATGCAAATGCCGTATAAGTGCGTCGGTCACGTGTGCCACAGGCACTACGAGCATATACGAGTACTTAGGTATGTATGTATACTGTCAACTGTGTAACCGCCTGTCGCTGTAGTTTTGTTTGTTCACAGCCTATTAATATTTATGAATTGTTTATTGCTTAATTTTTCTATTACATACCTTACAGACACTTACATTTACAAACTTACCAAAGTAGGCAAGTTTCAATATAACTTAATAGAGTAAACATAATATAAACTTTAAATAACTTAAGTATAGCGTAAGTTCTGTAATTTTTGTATTTTTGAAAAATCTAATTGAAATAGTTATTATTAAATTAATTATTAATAAATTATTAAATAAATACAAAGGCTAAATTATTATTTTTTCTGTGTGAAGCTTTTTGTGTGTGAATCTAGTGGATAGATAGTTCAATTCAATTCTTTGGTTTGATGGGTTCAATGCGTGCCAGTTGAGCACAAATTATTTCGCCAATAAATATGTTGGGACATTATTACAACAGTGCCATCTAGTTCCGCAGTAAGCTACGTAACGTGCTTGTGTTGCGGATACCAGATAGTTGATATACTACACATATAAATTTTAAATACATACATATTATAAATATAAACACCCATGACTGGAGTACAAACATTCGTGATTAGCAAATGAATGCCCCCAGCGGGACTCGAACCCGCGACCGCTGGCGTAGAGAGTAGGGTCACTACCAACTGAGCCAAACGAGTCGTCGAATGTCACGTTGAATGGAGGAGTCACGTTCGAGATTGGCCGGTGAAATTTAATATATTCCACAAAAAGACTGGATTCACAGTATTAAATAGTAAGATTTTAGTTTTTAGTGGATAGATAGATTTTCATTTGAAAATAGCTGGTTATCCAGTCAAATATCAATGTAAATCTATTCTAACCGTTAAGACATACGTAACGTAGGGAGTTGAAACGAACCAGAGCAGAGCGCCGGTTAATCATTAGGCGACAATATTACGCTACTTACACAGCTACACTTTCACGTGTATTACACCTACATAGTAACAATACTTAATTCAACAATGTATGAGCACATATTTCACAAACAAAACATCTAACAGTACACTAGCAATGTTAGAGTATCTCGAAATAATGTCATTAGAGTGCAAACACGGAAGAGATAACCGCGACACCCTCCCATGAAGGTATATGTCAACGTTCATGAAATAGGGTTGCCATAAACGATGGCGTCAGTCGCTACTGATATGTTTAACGATCTCCAAAAACGACTAGGAAAGGAAGTTATATTTTGTAATGTAATTTTGATGTACTTGTTGTACGGGTATTTTAAGTATCACGCATTTAGGTAAGGTGTAAACAGAAGAGGGGCTCAAGTGCCATATATCTCAAGGAAAACCATCCCGAAAAAAGTTGCAAGGACAGTGTTTAATAGTGAAAATAAAATCTAATATATAAAAATCTCGTGTCACAGTGTTTGTAATCGAACTCCTCCGAAAAGGCTTGATAGATTTTTAAGATTTTTATTGTGTATATTTTATAGGTCTGAGAATAAGTCGTGGGCTATTTTTTATTCAACTAGCTGATAAAGGTGGTTTTCTCCAGATTTTTATTTTTAATAAAAAAAATATTTTTTTTATTTTTTTATGATTTGGAATCAAAAAATACTTATAACCCTAAATTTTAATCCTTGTACCAACGCGGGTGGATTCGCGGGAATTGCTAGTGTTCCTATAAATTACAGTGCGGCCGCTCAAAGAATGCGTTTCTGACACCTGTCAATTCGTCATGACTAGTGATGTACAATAATTTAGTAACGTTATTTATTGCATTCATTATGCATATTTATTCAATTTAATTTATATGTTGTTATTTTTTATAGGAATTATATTTCAATAAATACAATGTAAATACATTTTTAATGAATCAAATACTTGAATTGAATCGTAATTTCTGAATGTAACGAAGGGGAAAAAAAATAAAAATTCTTTATTTATTACGGGTTCGGGATCGGAAATTGTAAGCGTTCTTGCACTAAGGATGTTTTATTTCACTATGAATACACGCACAGTCTGTACACAACACTAGTCTCTGAACACTGTATTTCTCTTTATTTTTACCAGAAATATAAAGAAGTAAGTAATTTTATTTTCAATGCTTTTTTTAATTCATCCGACTGATATTATGACACAAATTTTCTTAAGTTTTGTTTGGGCGTACCTTTAATATATTATTAACTTTATTAAATATTATATTATTTATATCATACCGAAAGATTATATTAAGATTACAAAAATATTCGAATACAATTGCCGCGTTATTTTGTCACATCACTACAAAAACAAACAGTTGACATAACCTTGAAACAGCGTCGTTTGACGTGGTTTGACTTTTAAAAGCTAATGGTTTTATATTTGTTAATTAAGTAATTGTGATAATTTTAGCCCAAAATTAATACATTTATTGTAAGTAAGCATAATTATTCGAATTATTACTTAAGTACTTAATACTAGTACTTATCACTCGTTAATAAGGTAAATAAAAGATATTTAAAAATATGCCGTAAATTGTACGCCAGTTCCAAGTTACATCGCACAGTCGATCACGATCTGTCAGAAACGCATTCTCTCAGCGGCCGGACAATAGTGTCAATTTCATCTGAATATACTTTTACATTGTTTTGCATAGATTTAGTTAAGTTTCTTCATTAACTATCTTGCTTATTTCCTTTATGCTATTATATTTTCACGTTTTCTCTAGATTTCTAATCCGTGGCATAGAAATCAGTAAACATACAAAAATAACGAATACAGTAGCTCCTCATTTTGTAAATTTGGTTAAAAATATTATAATGTACTATTACTTTATAAAACCGATTTCATATTTTCTTATGAAAGACCAAAGGAGCACAGCCCCAATTACCGATAAAATCTTTTTAATAAAGCCATTAAAATAACGATTCTACCAAAGAATCTCACATTACAATTATTTTTAAAAAGTGAAAGGTTATTTCAGGTTTCATAAAAGGTTGAAAATGTATGACGACGACAATTAATTTTTTATTTTCGATTTGATATAAGTAAATATCGGAGTGTAATATTATATACGAATTTGCATAGTTTGGGATATGTTTTTATAACAGAATTTCCTAAATAATTGTCTGAGATAATATGAACAATATGGATTAATACTTTGGAACTACTGCTACTGCTACAACATTTTCAATTATACACTTGTGTGTATCGTATATGGTGTACAGCGTATACTCAATGTAAAAAATTCTATGACAAAAATCTATGACATGGAGTCCGCCAAAAAAATTTCTAACTCAAAAGTAAAAGTGATTGTGCTGATACTGATGATGCGCTAATTTTATTATACATTTTTATTCTCTTTAAAAAAGAAGTAAAGTAGCTGGTAGGTATTAGTCTATTATTTTTGAGAAGAAAATGTGAATAACAAGATTAAAATCTAAATAATCGTAAATATAATACTATAAAGTAAGTCTAAAAACACCTAAATGTATTATTTTGTACTTGTAATTATTATTAGTTTTATATTTTTATTTATTAACATATATTTAGGTCTTATCTCAGTAACGAATATTATATTCATGTCACTATTAATCATATTATGATATCTTAAAATATTCAATTTTACTCAAATATTATTAAAATTATATCTTACTCTTTTATTTTTATATGAAAGAAGAAGAAGAAGACTAAAATGATCTTATTTGTAAATGTAAATATATTTTTATAATGACAAATAAGTGTATATTACAGTTGTATGGTAGGTAGGGTGTTTCACCTATAGTCAAATGCCATGTTGTATTATGAAAAGGTTCATTCCGTGGTTTATATCTTGTACACTGAAGGCATCTCCATGGTTATGAGGTACCACATTTATTATTGCCTTGTTTCTTACAGTCACTTCGTAAAGTTTATTTTATACTTTACATCTTTGCCGAAATATGTATCTTATCTTAAAACGTGAACATAACATAATTCTCAACATTTTAGTATATTATAAAAAAATGTGGGTGAATTTTGCACGATATAAAATTATCGAGTATATATTGTAAGATCCAGAAAAAGTGTGAAACAATTATTGCATTATAATTCGTAATCTATATTAAAACAAAGTTTTTAATTAATTTCAAATCATACTGTAAAAGACAAATAGAATACCGTTAATTTTCAGACACTTTTGTTCGGTCCATTATGGTGTCAGAGAAGTGTTAGGAGCAATTCTTATAGAACACTTTTGAACACCCAACGAGGTACCTATGAGCTGATATCTTCACATGGATGGGCTCTACATAGAGTGTAGAATGATAATAAGCCGTCTCACCATAACCAGGTTTATACACTTTTGATTTCTTAGCGTGTAAGCGTGTAATTTATTTTTGCTCATTGAATAAAGTTTTGAAAAAGTACGTAATAATCGATTTTGGGTTTTAATAAATGGTAAAGATATTATACTTAATATCTAGGTCAAGTAGGAGTATACCGTATACGTAGAATTTCTAAAAAATAATGTTTTAGTCTCCCTAGATATGCGAATGCTATTTTTGTTGCTCATCGTTTATCACAAAGACTTTTAATAACAAAATTTTTGCTAAGTACCTCCATTTATTATTCGTAAGCTCATCATCTCGCATGACTAAACAAATTTTTGAAAGCTTGTACTTTAATTTACATATTCGGCATATTACAAAGCGTTCGTTACATATAATTTACTCACGAACACAAAGCTCTTTTTTCATCTGACGGGATAAGCTCGAGCCTACTCAGAGGCACCCAACCGCGATGTTAAACGTTCCCCATTTTTCTGTAGTTGGAGGAAAATTGCCCCCGTATTTCCTACATGTCTTTAAGCCGGAGACAACGAGATTATCCGCGGGGAAATAAAACGAAGACATGAACATCATCAATCTTCGACCTTGTTATCCCGATATGGACCTAATAAAATAAATATTTATTAAACTACACATATCAAGTATTTTGCGAAGTGATATTGCTTTAGTGTTGTGATTTACTGTTAAGGAAATTGATAATAAAAACTATATATTTTTTTTATATTAAAAACCGTTTCGGGGTTGAATAAAGTAATGAAAAATGCCCTAAAATGACTACTAACTACTATGACTATTTACTATGACAATTTATTCCACAATACAATGTTACATTAAAAAACTAGTAACAGTATAGCGTAAAACATTCATCACACAATAAATGGGACAAAAAGTTACATTTATTTTCATTTGAGCTAATTGAGGTTAAAATGATAATTTGAACATGAGCACTGTAATTTATCTCAATAACGGCGATTTAATAGTAGTAGAAAAGCAATAAAAGCAATTATAGAGGCATAAGTAAAACTTGGCCGCAGTCCGCAGCCGTCGCCGGGAAACTTTTACCAATTATGACTAAGGTGGCTATGATTGTCAACTTACGAGAAAAATGTAAGTCTTAATTTTATAGTTTTAAGGTATTTGTACTAGACAATTATGTAATGATGGCGCTTGGCTCAGTTTGTAGTGACCCTACTTTTTTGTCAGCTGTCGCGAGTTCGAGTCCCGCTGGTGGCATTCATTTGTTGAGCACGAATGATTGTACTTCAGTCATGGGTATTTGTATTTATAATATGTATGTATTTATAATTATATATGTGTAGTATATCAACTATTTGGTATCCGTAACACAAGCCTCGTAGCTTGCCACGGAACTAGATGGCACTGTGTGTAATAATATCCCAATATACTGGTTGCTCACTCTTGCTCCACTCCGCCGACAGTTCGATATCTCAGAGATGTGGTATTTTTCTATGCGTTGCCCTGGACAAAGATATATATCATTATACCAAATTACCGAATTACCGAGTTACCGAAGTCTAATGCGGTCCCAGACAGACAGACAAAAATTCCAAAAACTATTGATTCGGCCTCTGTATCGATAATAATGACTACATCAATAAGATTTTCCAAAAAATATTTAATGTTATTTACATTCTGAATTGAAACATTATAATTTGAAAATATTATGTATGATACTCGTAGCTTATTTAAAATATTTATGAAAAATAATATATTAAACTAAAAACTGAATTTAGATTTTATTGAGCCTACAATTTTTTACCAATTTTTAAACAAGCTCTCTAAATAATCCTTGTCCGATGCGTATTATACAACGGCAAAATATTTTCACTCGGCACTATTTTTTTTTATTATCATATTAGAAAAAAGATTTGATTAGATTGATTTCTATCTTGATTCCCAGTGTCGATAGGTACTGTGCGAAACGTACCCGAGATAAAATTCGTGATTTTCAGTAAAACGTCAAATTCGATTTGGTAAAATCTCGAGAAAGGGAAGACAACGCAAAGCTCCTTAATGCGAATGCAGGGTGAATTGTGCGATGTCTAATCACGGTTACCCGTAAATTGAAACTAGGGACAGTCTTACTTAGATCGGGAGAGGGGTCACATTGCTAATAGCAAAAGTACTCGACTAAGAGGCCTATACAGCGTTATCTGGCGGCGCCCGACGTTCCTGACTTACATTTAACTGTCGAAGTTTTATTATACCGACCCCAGTAACAATATTGATATAAAAAGGGATTTTACTCTCCAAATATTCTTAGTTCATTTCGGTTTCCAACCGAAAAATAATATAAAGTTAAGAACATTGCTATAAATATTCCTCACAAAACAAATAATAGCTAAGCTTTTTTATTTTCTCGATATTAGCCTTATATTTGTACATTAATTTTTTTCCTGATATTAATTGAAGTTATTATATATGTTATATAATTAGGTTAAAAAACACATTAAAAGAGAAAGAAGCAAGGTATTGATACTTTTATCGAAACAGCATCCAACGAACAATTCAATTTACTTTTATAGCAGGAGATCCCTCTTGCGGATCGGTGCTCTGTTGAAAACTAATCATCGCACCTCCCTCGTGATTCGTTATCTCCTTTGAAGATTGCCTTTAAACTCAACACTATTTTGAAACATACAAGAAAACAAAGTTATCTAAGCTACCAAATTTATTATTGAAAATATTACCTCAAATACCTACTACTAAATTAGTTAAAATACTAGGTCCTTAGAAGCTGTATAAAATTATGTAGATATAAAAAATATCATAGTTTTTTTTACATAAATTACAAGTATAACAAAGTATAAAATAGCAACTCCAAAAATACATCATAAGTGTATTTCGGCATTCAAACCATGAAAAAATAAAGGAATTACCAAATGGATTGACGTCTGCCAAAGTTATGTGCCCTCATAAATCAAAAACCCGTGAAATTTCAGTTTTCGGAAAATAGGAGTAGTAACGATCCTATGGAACATATATGTAGATCAGTAAGTGTTTAGGCAACACATGCGGTGGTCATAGACTCGATTACCACGTCAAGTAAACTATATATGCAGCACACGTTCTATAAGCAATATAGCGATAGTATTATATAATATCATTGTCTTTAAGTCAATAGTTTTATAAATTACATAATCAGAATATTATTTATTAGGTATTTTTAATAAAATTTTACAAAATATGGCGGGTGCTTATTACCTATTACGAGCGGTCTCTGTTTACTTACTATACTGGCATTCGGCAGTTATATATTTGCTACAAGTAAATAATATCTTATATCTTATATATTTAAACGAGCAATTCTTGTAGGTATATATATATACTCGTATATTTATAATCTGAATCTTGGAAACGGCTCCAACGATTTTCATAAAATTTAGTATACGGGGGTTTTCGGGGGCGATAAATTTATCTAGCTAGGATTCATTTTCAGAAAATATTGTTTTACTCGTGTTTTCAATGATCAACTTTATCGATAATCAACTTAAACATAAACTTATTTTTTTTATAACATTTTTCTTATAAATACCGAGCAAAGCTCGGTCATCGAGATACTTTATTGATAACTAAATACACTAAATAAATATTTCTTGCTTCGCTCGGGTTCTTCCCAGCTACGTTTTATCGGTGTCAAATGCCAAATTTCATTTAAATTTTCCAGTTATTTTTCGTGATGTGTTGTCAGACAGACAGACATAAAAACGTACTAAATAAGATTCGACCTTTGCATCGATAATACTGATTATATCAAAAAGATGTCACAAAAAATACTTAATATACAGATTGGACTCAGTTAAAATTTTATTATAATATGTAGGTATACATAAATGTAATACTTATAACCTATCTGATAAAATACCATGCTACGCTAAGTATCTATGTAATCTGAGTTTATTATATGGTTGAAAAGACAACCACAAACAAACAATATAGGATTTTTTTGTAATACAATTCAAAAGAAGTTTTATAAAGTGCCACTGGTACGTTATCACACTAAGTCAAGGCTTTAAATTAAATAGGTCATCAAGACTAAAGAAAATTCCTTTATTGATTTCCCTTATCATTGTAACGTAAAACCAAAGTTGTTACCAAGAGTAAATCGCTGATTTAAACTTAAGTTGGGGTCAATGTATTTTCTTTAGGATCGTGATATAATTCCTTAATTTCCTCTTTCTAGATGTAAAAATACTTTCTCAATACTTTACCTCGTGAAAACAAATTCCCTTTTTACATTTCTGTCATTAAAATAACAATTTAGGGATCGTAAAAACTAAATACCAAATTTTTTTATCAATAAATCAATACTGTATATAAATAAAATTGAAGTAAAATTAAATTTTAAATTAACAGCTTTTCAGTTAATGCTTTGAAAGTATATATTATATTATATACCATAATTGTATCCATAATCAATGTTTAAAATTTTTGTTTGTCTGTCTGTTTGTTCCGGCTAATCTCTAAAACGGACTGGACCGATTTTAACGGGACTTTTACTCCCAGATATTCTGTTATAAGAAGTAACTTAGGTTACTTTTATAAGAAAAGTATAAAAACCGTTTAAGTTATTACGCCCAGCGAATCGGGCTAGGTTTGAAACTTTTAAATAAAGCTAAAGCTGGGCAATAATTTTTTTTATAACAATAGAAACAAAACCATTGGTAGACAAACAGAGAAGAAAAGAGTGCTGAACTGTTTTGTGTATGATATTGTATATGTCGATATATTATTATTTTAGGCACTGGTTCTGATGACGAGGTCGGCCCTATGCCCATCGACCAGTATTGTAGCACCTATAGTAGATCCATTGTAGCTCACTCTGAAGTAAATTTAGTCCTGTTAGAGTCCAGGACTCCAGGAAACTTCCAGATTTTCTGCGCTGGGAGCTTCTGTATCTCTTCCGGTTGCATATCATGTATATGCTGCCCGAGATAGATACTTTTATATCGATATAAATGCCTATTTAATTTAAAATGTACCCTGTTCGTTTGCCCTTAGAAATCTCAGATGTAGGAACAATCATTGATAATACTGTTATTTCGTGACAGAAAAATTAAACAGTGAAATAAAAAAAAATCATAGCTTCACACATTATAATTTTAGTAAAAGTATTAATATGTTTAATAATATGTATATAAGTAGGTAAAGGACCTATGATAAGATTCTAAAATATCCAACACTTTATTCAGATACTTATTTTTCTGCATCCTGGAAAAGTTTTCTAATCTGAGTTCTTTTCATCGGTAAAGCGATATCACCTGCGCTTCATCGCATCGTCGCCCACAGGTTGTGCGGCAAATTTATCCAGCTTTTAATATAATTTCAATTAAAATGTCCACTACACGATACTTTACTTTTTAAAAGAAAAGATGGATGTGTCTCTGAGAAAAACAAGCAAGCACAATGTAAATCAATGTAATAACCTCTCTGTAACTAATTTTCCTATTTTATTTTCATATTTATGAGAAAATCTAAGTCAGATTTAGAAAATTTTATCGAAATAGTCAATCATCAATATAGAGACAGAATCAAGTTTTTATTAGAATTTTTGTCTGTCTTTTGTTTGAATTTTTGTATATCTATGATCTCATTATCAGAAAACCACTGGAAAATTTTAATGACATTTAGAATGCTGATAGATGGTTATTCGGGTCAACATTTGGGACACTTTTTACTGCGGAAAAATATAATAAATGAAAAAAGCCTGGGGAACGTGCTCGAACTGATACAATATCAAACTACTTACCACTGTCAAAAACACGCACAAAAACAGCAAAAGTCAAGGAATATTTTGTAATACAAATGCAATTGATTCTATTTGTTGCTTAAATACGGATTTATTACATACAACTATTGTTCATAAACATTAGTGTTAACAGAACATTTAAATGCATACTAATAGCTGGTTTCTCAACAGAACTGCCTTCTAAGCTGGTTGTAAATTCCTCACGATAAGTTCGTCACATCTCACGTCACGACTTTGACTTTTAATTTTCAATTTTTCAATGAATTTATTAATATCCAATCCATACAATTTGGCGCATGTATGCTTAATGAACCCGAAAATAATATAGGTCACTTTTTATTCCGAGATATTAAGAGGTATGCGTGATATATTATTGTTGTAAAAACTTTATTTACTTCAAAACTTTTTTACTGCTTCGTTTCTCTTACTAGAATGATTGAGAGTGTGACTTCACAGTTCATACGTACATATATTATATGTAGTTATGTTATCTCCTTCCTAATTCTCTATTTTCCTTTGTTAATCATCACTGATAGTGGTATTTTCACGTAACTTAACAGTTAACAGGAACACAAATTTGCAATATATAAATGAAAATATAGTACTTTCTATTACTTCTCCAATTTGAACAAATTTTTGGCTTATAATTGTAATATTTCGGCGTTTTATAAATATTTAATTCAAAATATGATAATTTAATTCGCAATTTAATGCGTAAAAACGATGACATTGACTATTATAGCAGAAAACAACCCCTAAAGTATAATTCATTGCCATTGTCTGAGGCATCTTTTAATCGAGTATTGTTTAAAAAAAATCCAATTACAAATTCTTTCTCGCTTCAATATTCCAGAAATTACGACTTCAAAGTTAAAATTGTAATAATATTGTCCGAAGTGAAAGAAGTAAAAATAACTTTAGCAGCTGACTTCAAACTTGGTTACCGAGACGTCTGTGAAGGATTCCAGAGGCGTCTCTATTACGAATCCGACAAACTTAGTGTGAAATTGTGCAAAAATTTTGTTTTTGTTAAATGGGTTATATCTACGAATAATTTTCTGCTGTCACATAACTAATCACGGGTTTATTCTTCCACAGTGGAATTTTGAATTTTTATTTTATTTGTTTACGTTTAATAGCGTGCTTATTAACGAATATTGTTGGTTATTAATTCAAGCCAGAAACCTTAAAGAACGAGCAATATAAAAATAAACCACTCAATCGTAGCCAGAGTAAGGGACATAGATAAAAGCTTAAGCTATGTATATTTATAATTCTTATAACTTTATAAATTACTAACTACGCACAATCACTCGCTCGGGTCTGTCTGTGTGTCCCAAGGTGCTCCCTGCCTAATTTAAAGTTTGTAGCATAAACAATGAAGGTCTATTATACAAACTTGCAAGAGCCCTAAGGTCTCCTTAGTCCAGCCCTGTCGCAAAATCCGTTATTAGCTAAATTCCCTGCAAAATTTCATTTTTATACGTTTTCGATATATAGTGATAAATGACTGAGTGAGTGGCCTTTCGCTTGTATACATATATACTTAGATATGGATGGTATTAAAAAACTGAAAAAACTAACCAAGCCAAAGCCACATCTAAGCATGTAAAGCCGTGATTACAGAAAGATCTACGACCCACATAAGACTAAATAAAATAAAATAATAAATTCCTAAAGCGAAATCCACGTAGTTGTTGATTACACAACAAGTTGTTCCCTCGTTTTATAATAAACAGAGACACGGAAAATTATTGAATAACTTTGCCCTAAGCGCAAAATTTATGGTGCGCTCTCCACGAAATTTGTGAACAATGTACGAGTCGACTGGGTTTTATGCTTTGTAACTTCGTATCTGCGTCTGCAATATAAATAAGTCATAAAGAACAGAGAGTTGACTTTGAAATTGAAATGGACTTATTAATTGTTCGATGCACAGCGTTCTGTCAAACTGGTGTTTGACATAGGGAAAGATAAAAAAAAAGTTATTTAAAGAAGGTAAGTCCGGTATTAGAAGAGCTTATCAAGTCAAATTACAAAAATATTTTTTACTAGCAACTCAACCCTCACTTCGCTCCGGCTTGTCCCTGTGTAAGTTTTAATTATTGAGCGGAGTCCTAATTTTTTTTAGAATAAATGTTATGCTGTTTTTTTTAATATTAATAAGTATTATTTCCTATAAGTATATATTTCTCAAAAAATCTGCATAGTAACTGGGAAATTACTAAAATATAAAATTAAAAGTTTAATACAATAGAGTCAAAAGGGAAAACCATTATTATCTTAAATATAACAAAGAGATTCTCTTTTTTATTCATGTTTCATAGTATAGGTTTATAATATTTATTTAAGCGCAGAAAATATAACGTCACCTGCGTTAATAAAATCGTATGTAAATGCTATTGTTTCGTAATGTTTTTCCGATAAGCCTACCGCTACTAAAGTGATTTCATTACCCTTTTATGCTCAAACAATAATTGTGTTCTAATTAAGAAGAATAACATTTTTGTACTGTGTTATTTCTAGATCGGCTTTTTCAATTAATTATTATTATTATTGTCTAAGTAATATTACACACATCTGCATGTACGGGCTTTAACCAAGTACATTCAAAGTGTGAGTTTTATGATGGTCTGTTTGAGATTAGCGTTTTTCATCTATTTGAAAAAAAAATGTTACATTTTTTTTTAATCTACAGGTAGTATGGTTACTTTTTGTAATGTGATATAGGTTGTATTTCTTGAATCTAAAATTTTAATGCTGCTGTGTAGGTTCGAGAGAACGATAGGCGCAATGTAAATCGTTTCTACTTTCCATATTCGGGCAACCTATTCTTCAATTCTGTAAATGTTTTTGGGAGGTTGAGAGTATTTCGTACTGCAATATCTATTAAGTAGGTTATCTTATCTATTTTGTTTTGTAATTATAATGCCAATACGAGTATGTACGATAGTAATATATGTAAGATGTAAGAGCGTGACTGATCTAAACTGATTACCATAGTAAAGGCTCATTCCCTATAATATATGCGTGTATGTAGATCCATATAGTGACGTAAGAAGAGTTTTGCTTTAAGCTTATATTAACACTTGATACTTGATGCAGGTGGTACTGTGGTTATAGGATACATAAGGTCTTCTAGCGGCTTGGGACTTCGCAATCGATTGTCGTATTTATTTAAAATCATCGGAACATTTAGCTTAAAGACTAATATTATACTATTTAGACACAATTTCTTTGTTCTATTAAGTTGTATGCAAGAATAATCTCTGCTCTCTCTGCTATAAAAAAATATATCTGTCGATAAAATCCTTGTTGAAAATATTTAACTAATTTCCTTCAGTAAGTTCAAGTAACGTTAGTAATATAAATAGAAACCCTTGAACTAAATACAAAATACAAGTAAAGACAAAGGCATGCAGTAACTTCATAATAAACAGTCCCACTTAATATAACATGTACATTGTACACATAAAGTGCAGGCGTGTTAACGCGCTCTCATAAATTGCGCGTTATCAGCGCTCATTAGCATAGCGTGTTGATCTCCTATCGCGATGCACATCCGTGCCCGGATAAATATATGGTTATTCCACTCATCTGGATTATTTTATTGCTAATTAAGCCGGATTATATTTTATATCATAAAATAATATTAAAAAGGTATATAACAGGTTTGATTTTTACTTTTAAGGTTAAAATAATAATAGCTACTTGAAAGAAGACATACTTCTGTCTCTATGTACTCTATATTATTGCAAATGTTTAGTAGGTTTTTGGGAAAATATTCGAACCATGAGTTCGAATCTGTAAATACAGTATTTTCTTTTCATTAAAAGAGAACAGGTGGGCAATAATTGTCTTTACACAGACATTTATTATGGAAATGTTGTATTGTAAATGAAAATGATTCATAATAATAATATCAACAGTAAATATTTTTAGTAGGAGAAAATTTCCTGGCACTTACGTATTAGGATGCTAAGTAATGTTATATAGGTACTAAGATATTCAGCAATGCTTCTGAATGCAAGTGCTATAACATTGAAAAAGGAGTAGACACATTCCTTTATATTAATAGGAATACATAGGAATAAATGTAAATTAATTAGTGTGTTGTGTTTATTTCTCCTTTATGTTTAAAAAATGAGAAGATTTTTAAATATGCAAACCTCAGTTGCTTGGAAAAAGGTACTAGGATGTTTTTGCTAAGATCGAAATCGCAAGCAGCTCTGATTTTAGATACACTTTTCCTTCTACTTTGAAGAGATGGGATCTATTCCTCGAGCCATCTTCAATGAAATTAAAAGAAAAATAGGATAAGATGAACGATTAAAAATAACTGGTAAATAATAATACTCAGAATGTGCGTTCTTCGGAAAAATATACTACTTAAATGATTCCTAATTCACTTACGAATGCTGAATAGATTCTAATATAATACGGGAATGTGTAACGTGTTACTGGTCTCATTCAGCCCAGACGCGTTAATACTATCGTAAATGATACATTATCTGCACTCATTACCACGATATGTGTTGATCTCCAATAGCCATTCAGTTAATGCTTATGCCAATAAATAAAGGGCTGCTTACCCATTATATATTAAATCAATACGATAATTATTACGATACGATAATATTGTATTAACATTATTAGTAAATTCTTATTCATTAAAATATATATTTAACGTCAAATTTAACTCTTTTAGAAACCTTAGGTATTAAAAGTTAAAAATGTGAAAAAAGTTCAATCTAATCTAGATCCCGTATCTGAATACCTCTGTTACCTTTTGAATTACTTACCAGTCAAATTGATAATTTTTTTTTATGTATTAAGGCTATAAGTTTTAGATAATTTATATAAGCTTAAAGCTTTCTAATATTATGCTACAATAATATTCGTCCTTTTCAATACATTAGAATGGTTTTGACTGTTAAACGTTATTAACCTCAAAAGGTTCTTAAAAGTTATCATTTTAACAAGTTATTAACGAAATTTTGAACAAAAATGTACTTGCACGTCACATGCTAGTGTACCTTTGAATGTCTCTTTGAGATCGGTCGTAATGATAGTCAAAAACGAAATTAAGCTTAAATAAATGTAATCAAAACCTGAACTTAAATTTAGGTTTCAGTCGAGTCACGATTGATATCATTAGGGACAGGGATTTAAACTGAAACATTCAGTGCTTATCTCAGCGCGAATAAAAGCCAGTAAGGATTGTAATTTCGATTCGATGTAAGGTACCTTAGACGTAGAGATAACAAGCTATTCAGTTCACACATGTATTATAAACTTTTGGGCGTGCTAATGACGTAACTTCTCGTTTGTTTTATGCTACTAATTTTGTTCAAAATGTCTTTGACAACGATAATTTGCATCTCCTGTCATTATATGAGGAAGTTAAAAGTTTTGTAACCATGTTAAGTGATAGCTATATAGAAATCTTTCAAATAATATGTTTATTTTCGTCATTTACCTTTAAATTTAACTAAAAAGTTACAATTATAATGAAAAAATATTAAAGCAACATATAAAGTACCCTCCATAAGTTCTGACTGCTACCGGGCGCGTCCTCCTGGTGGCGGAGGGACGCCACGCCGGCAGCCAGCACCTCCTAGGTTGAGTGTCGCGGGGGTGGTACTCCTCAGCGGCAATCACCTTAATTGAGTGCGGCCCTGGGTTGTGCCACGTTGGCAGCCTGCACCTTCTAGGTTGAGTGCGGCGGGGGTGGTACCGGAGCAATCCGGCGCGGACCAACAGCCGGGGGGGGGGGGGGGGTGTCGTGAGGGAGCGCGGTGTCTCTGGCCGTTAGACCCGCGGTTGGAGGCACTACGCGGGCCGTGCTGTCGGGGCTAGCTCGATGGTGCGGCGCTGGAGCGGGGCCGCTTCGGTGGTCCTGCGTCTGGTGAGGGGTTTGGCACGTTGGGGGGGTGCGCTCCTCCTCCCTTCGGTGCAATGGGGGTTGGTAGGTTTTTGGGGGGGTACCCACTTCGGTGGGGAGTAGGGGTGGGACCGCGGGGGCAGGAAGAATTCACAGGTAACTTTACCACTATATACCACCTATAAAAAGATTGTGATCATGTTCTATTATAACGTGATAAACGTGCCATATCTCTAATCTATTCAGATTAATGCTATTAAGGGAAACATTTAACCCTCAACATGCTGACTCAATTTCACTCTCCGAGATATTTAGTTTTAAAATGGTATATCGGATGCCTCCTCAGTTTTTAGAAAGCCTTCTTTTGTAATAGTGAGAATAGTGATCATATTTTTAGCATGACAAGTATTTTAAAATTAAATGACATAAACATTCTTTGTAAAATTGAAGCCAGATAATTCATTGGTTCTACTTTACATCTATTTTGAACCGATTTCAAAAATGGTGGTGATATTTTCGACGTCGGTGCCAGCCGAAACAAATTAAAGCAAAGCTTATATCATAAATTATAGTCTAACACCTAAATAAATATATAAATATCTGGTTAATAAAAATTATTAATTAGTTATTTTTTCCTTTTAATGTTTTTTATTATGAAGTTGTTTTATTTTTAAAAAATATTTTGACATAATTGAGATATTTATTATTCTAGAGAAATTAAATTTTGCAGCTAAAAATCCAGTAAGACCTCATTCCAAAGCATTTTACACAACTATTAATACAAACATTTACACATCTTTTGAAACATAAACGCTATACTAACAGAAAACTATCCCAGAAGCTGAAAACTTTCAAGACACAAAGAAACCGAACAAAATTCTTATTAGTCAGTCTTTAGTATTTTCTCACAGAGAAAAAGAAAGTTTACAAGTTTAAATCAAAACAATGTTTTCAGTGAATACTCAGTGATACAGTGTCTCACTCGCCGGCTCCACCTAAGACGTTCTGTCGCTCCCTGGGGCCCGCATTGCAGGATTTGAATTATTTATCAGTCCCCTTTGTACTTCTTCCAAAATCAACTATTTCGAACAAGTTTTCCGATTTCGACAACTATTCAAACATGAATATATTGCTCTGCTTTTATAACAATATTTTGAAAATTATGTAGTTAACTGAAAAGCTTATATTTATTTACATAATGTTTTGAATAATGTAAATGCTTGAACACGATCAAAGTAATGTATTATGTCTAATTAAATAACTAATAATTAGTTTACATAAAACGAGTTCTTCTGCCTTTACTACATGAATGATTACATGCAAACCTAAAAACTTTAGATTTCGCTAGTACTGGGTCGTTATAAACATTCTCCCATAGAGATTTGACTAAATAATCGAATTTTTGATCCTATTATAATTTTATTGCAAGTACATATTGATATTTAGTTTAATAATATACATTAGCTAATATTGAATAAAGTTGTTGTATCAAAACATATTTAGAAAAATTCGTATCGTATAAACAGAATTAATATCTATTACATACCCTATTTTCTAGAAAAGCAGACATGTCCTGTAACAAGGCTATAATATAGATACTGTACGTATAAAGCATAAACGTAGAATAAACTTTCAACAAATACTATGTTATACCTCAAACAATATGAAATTTACAGAGCGATTGAAGTTGATCGAACGTAAGGGTGAGCTACGGGGAAACGGCATTCCATATAGAAAAGAGATCTCAGTATGGGTTGTTTAAAATACCCTTTCTGTTTCCACTCTTTCAATTTATATTGGAAGAAATACGAATACTACAGTGAAAATAAAAGATGAAATCTATATGTAAAATATCTTGCATATTACTGTTTGCTTGATTTAACGTATTAAGATACAATAAATAAAATTACTTATGCTTGGTTTTATAGGTTAACTCCATAAATAGAAGTTGAGCTGTCTCTTCTACACGCTTCAATGAAAAGAGGGGTCATGTAAAGCGGTCGTATTAAGGTAAGGACCAATTATAAGCGAACCCAAAAGTTATATTATGTACATTGTACAATATGAATATTGATAGTGTAATTTACCTTCAAGGCAGTGGTAGCCCAGCTGTGACGCGCTCGCTTGGATAACCAAGTGATACCGGTTCGAATCCGGGTTTCGCACCTCTGATATTATCATGTGCGAATCATTTCTATCATGATTAACACTTGTCTTACGGTAAAGAAAACATCGTAAGGAAACCTAGCAAGTTTTCGAAAGACATGTGAAATCTGACAACATTTAATAGGCCAGCGTGGTGGACTAAAGCCTGATCCCCTCGTACTGAGCGAGGCCCGTACCCAGCAGTGGGACACTCAAAGGGCTGAAGATAAGAAGAGAAGAATTTACCTACGCCATAAAAAATAATAAAGTCAAACAAAACGTGAAAATTATTATATTGCTTTCAGTAATCGAACACAACCATATTTTTCATTACATTGCACTAGGATTATACGAGAAGATTCATATTAAATTTGAGGCTTTGCTCTGCCACTTTGTTTATATTGATAACACTGTCAGGCGCCTCTTCTAAAAGATATCAAGCTCAACGTGCAGCTTTAGTCTAGCCAGAAAAGCTGACTGTGATATGTGTCTCTAAAGCTACCACAATATGTTGGTTCTCATAATATGATATTCACTTAAAGGCTTATTAACTGACCTTTCAGAAATACACTTAATACTTAGAATAATTTAATAGCTTTGTTCGTTCTCTTGGAATTCAATTAATTCTGATATATACCTATTTAAATTTAACCGTTAAAAAGTCTTATAACTAACCGACTTCAAAAAAGGAGGAGGTTATACGTTGAGTATAGGTATATTTTTTTACAAGTGTTTTATATCTACATTGTGTGTTATTAACCTATATCTGGGATTGTAAACCTAATGGGGAAACACCAAAAATGAAATTGGCAAGTAGTAGGAGTTCGACTCGCGCTAGTGGTTTCAAATTATAAACTTAAAAACACCAATTATTGTTAAAATAAAAAAAAATGCACCTCGACATTTATTTAGATTGTACGTGCAATTGTATATATTATTTTATAGTTATATTTGTTTCAGCCCGGACATCAAAACATTGAAAGTCGTTATAAAATCCAAACGAAAATATTTCATATTTAGATTTAATTACTGGAAATATTTGATTTCGTGCTGAAAAAACAAATGAATCAAATCATTGAGTTTGATTGATGTAGCAGTGTATAGAACGTGAAAGGTTCAGTTGACATAATATTATAACGCTCGCATTGTACTGACGTACGTACTTACTACATACATATATATGTTCCATACAAAATATGTTTATTTGTTTAGTTAAGTTTTCATATTATAATAATAATTAAGCCATTTATTCCACATCTTAACAAAGTTATGTTCCAAATAGAGTTGTAAGTTGTTGTTAGTACCTATCATCGTTATAATTTGGCTTGTTCCGAGATGTGGATCCCTGTTTGGGTGAAGGCCTCCTCCAACTCCTTCCATGCTTTTCTATCTTTACCCCTCTTCATCCATCTACTAATTTCGTTATATCATCAGTCCACCGTTTTATCGGTCTTCCTACTTTTCTTTTCCCGATATTGGGACCTTCCATCGTGTGGTTTCTATAGTCCACCTTCTGTAAGAGTATCGTGCTATATGATAACTAAAACTACTACTATGTGACTGATGAGTTTTCATATACTATTATTTTATTGAAAATATATACCTCACCTCTGATATTTTGATGTGCTAATATGAAACCTCCGTCTTAAACTGAAGGCGAGGAAATCTACATGTCTGAGAGGACTTAGCAAGTTTTTTAAAAACATGTGTAGTTCGACAACACGCACTTCTTAGTCATACTTTGATCGGCAAACGAGTTATAAAAATAAAATTATTTATACAACCACGAATAAGGTTCTACATGTTTGTAGCTGAAGAGTTTATTGAAGAAAAATCCTGTACACAACTTGTACGAGGGTTTCACAAGGGGGGACGGAAAGAAAATCCAATGCGAAGAGTTCTTTTGAAGATCAATAAAAAAAAATGTCAAAGAATACCTTACTTTTAAAAGTATTTCAAGTCAAGCGTAAGAAAATAAACTTAATTTTATTGAAATATAAAAATAATAATAATAAACAGTTTAAAAAAACTACGGACAAGACGTCGTTGTTATTTAAATATTATTAAGTTATACTCATTAAAACACACTGATTTAAATATTTTACGCTAAAAGGGTCATGTATATTTATTTGAAATTTTAATCACATTCTGAAATTCAGAATGCTGTCATTTACACTTCTTTTAACTAAAAAATATTTGTATGTTACATTTTCTATTCTTCCATTTTTCAAGTGTCTCCGCTAATTTTTATGTAACAAAGTTAAAGTCTCGAGTCTTCATAGCGAAGTCAACACTTAAGTCATGCCTTTGTTTAGTTATTTTTATAACTTTACTCCACTAAAGTTCTCTGTATGAAAGAACACAAGGTCCGGCATATTAATTATATAAAGAGGTCTTGTTTCCTCTTGCTCGCATTGTTTTACTTTAGATTGTTTTTTTTAACAAAGAAATGCTTTTTATATTTTATTTTGGGTTTACCTTATAATTAATGGGCTTAACGTTTTTATATCTATTAAAATTAAAGAATGTAAACAAACGCTGTGTATTAAATACTTAATGTTGGTAATGACTACCTCTCTCTGTTCTATTTTTCTGTTTCATTTTAATAGTGTTGTATAAGATGAGTGTCAATATATTTACCAGCAAACATACAGACGACACAGATAAAAATGTATGGAACGTATACAAAATTAATGCTTATTTCATTCCAGATCACACTTGTTTTTGTGAAAAAAAAAACAAAAAAGATTATTACTAGAATGTTGTTAAATGAGATTTCTGAATCACATTATCACATATTTTTAGATAAAGCGACGATCAAATATTCATCATTTCCAACAAACATAAAATGCTTAATATCGGTATAGGTAATATTATGCGACATAAGAAGGCATTTGAATAAAATGATCAATGTGAGACAAATGCAAGGGACATGTATAGTGCATACCTATACCTACCTTTACTAAATTAATAAGCCTTAGTCCACCTTGCTGACAAAGTGCGGATTGGTGGACTTCACAAGACAAGAGTCTTGCAGGTTGTTCTGTTTCTTTTCTTTAAGATAAGTGTTAATCACGTTGAAAATAATTCGCACATAAAAATATCGGAGGAGCACCTAAATATGTACAAACAAACAAATAAATATTATTTCTTAAGGGTGGACAGGTATATTTCCGTAACAAGTTTTGACATGTCATCAATAAAATATTGCAAGATTATGTTGAACATGTGCTGAAGGGAATTGTATTTGACCGATGGTCCCCGGGGATCCCTGTTTACATTTAATACATTCTTGAGGGACTCAATACATGTTTCTTATATTTTTTCACAAATAGCCAACTTGTAAACAATGTTGAAGAACTCTACCACTTATTCAACATTGTTTTCGTGTTACATTGACAGTTACACAGATCTTCGTTGGAAATCACAAGTTTACAGGATCATAGGATGAGTTAAGATAATTATTAAATTACTTATATTAAGTACTAGCGACTCACCCTCGCTTCGCTCGGGTTCTTCTCTAGGTATCCCTAAAGCCTATAAAATAAGTTTCAAGCTTGTTGCTTTAAAAATGACGTAATTTCCATACAAACTTTCATCCCCTATTTCAAACCATTACAGCCCTTTTTTGCCTTAAAAAGTAGCATATGTCATTTCTCAGGCTTTTTTCTCCAATTTCATTAAAATCGGTCCAGTAGTTTTTGAGTTTATTCGTTACATACAAAAATACAATAATACAAATCTTTCCTCTTTGGTGTTTATTTTTATTTGAATTCATTTTACGAGTAAAATAATATTACCCTAGCCATAATGTATACGATAGTAAAAAAAAAGTTTCAATTGAAACGAGTCGCTAGTTTATTATAAATTCATGCGAGTGTGCAAAAATAGATATATCGAGTACGAAACTGTCAAAATATAGCCCTAAAGCAAATTAATATCTAAGTATAATCATGCTACAGTATTTACCTACCGTTAATTAATATGTAGATTACCGCAAAACCAATACATGATTGATTAAAGTGTACCTATTTATTCTTCCAGATTACAGAGTACACTGTACTCTACATATGGATTTAATTAATATTTACAAAAAATATTATTTATGGTAAAATTTCACCAATTTTAAATCATTTGTAACATTTTATGTTCACGTTTATATTCACGTTTTAATTAATTTTAAGAATGTTTGAAATTTTACATATCGTTTCCTTGGAAATGTTACGGAAAATATCATACCTCTAGACGAGTATGTGAGAGAGTAGTGTACTATGCTGAACAATTCCGCTTCACAGTTTTAGATTATAGCCTCAGAAAAATTGGCCGGTATATCTGTAACACCTGTGAAAGAGACTTTGATTTTATCATTCATATGAAATAACAAGATTTAATTAATTTTCAGAAGTAATAGGAAGATTTTTTAGTATTATTTCAAATACTAGCAAACCAGGCTCGCTACTTTCTCACTGGGCGTAAGTTAAAATAAATTAAATGGTTTTTATAATCTTCGAACATTAGCTATCCGCAAGTGAAAGTACCGTCAAAATTGGTCCCGACGTTCCAAACATTAGCCGGAACAAGCAGACAGACAGATAGACAGACAGAAAAACTTAAATAATAGATTTTTTTGATTAGCTGTTAATATGAAATTATGAACAGACACTTCAATTTTATTTATATGTACTAATATACTGATTGATAGCTTTTGAAAAACTTTTTCATAAATTAAATTATTAAGTTTTATTAATTTTAGGATTTAAATAAATAATAGAAATGTGTTTGGTACTGTTGACATAAAATGTACTCATATAATAATATGAGTACATTCACATGGCAAAGTGTTATATTATATTATCATATACATAATTATAATATTATTGATTTACATATTGTGTATGTCAAATAAACAGAAGACATATTCATGAGTAAATCTATGCAGCATCATTTTATTAAATCTCTACATACAAAAGTTAAAATCACTTATTTCAATGCGAACACTCAACTCTATATAAATGCGTAGATTATTTTGATCGTGTCCCACAGTCAGGCTGATGAATGTCCCATTCCATTATTGCGTGCTCTTGAGACAGCAATAAATAAAAACTACGTGAATAAACCACTTTAACTACTAACGTGAACGGTATTACGGCTCTAAGATATCGTTGTAATTTTTCTTAACGTTATATTTCTGTAATAATGAAAAAAGTTTATTCTTAACTAGCAGTAAGCGCGGCTTCGCCTGCGTTCATGATTTTAATCGCTTCTAAACTCGATCACTCGCTGGGCTAATCTATAGGTTTCCTGAAAATTTCATCAAAATCACTCCAGCCATTTGAGAAAGGTTTTTTAATTAAGTCATTTGGTAATTTATCATTTGTTCTATGTTTAAGTAGCTTGATATATTTTTCTGAGTTTACACAAAATAAATTTCTGGAAGCACGCATAAATGCCTGTCAACCAATATCAAATCTTTTTTCATTACTGACATTATTCTACATTCTTAAAATCTAAAATAAGCCATTTTTTCGAATATTGTGGATATATCTTGTCGATTTGAAAACTTTATTTAAATACGTTCTTTAATTTGAGGGGAGAGTTTACCGTATCAACGGGATAAACATTAAATGTTTGACAGTTACGAAACCCATGAACATTTTGTATGGGAAAATATTTTCGTCAATTTTCCAATGGTCTTAATAATTACTCTGCTATTCGGGACGGAGTCAAATACAACAAATCAAAAACCATGAATATCGGTCAGGCCGTTCTCTAGTTATCAGTGTTCAAACAAACCCGACTTTGTATTATATTATATAAAAAATGAATTATTGGCGTATTTTGATAAAATGATACCTTGTATATTGTTTGTTTGTTTTTGATGATTGCGAGGTTTTGTAAATATTCGACGACAGGTTTTTTTCAGTTTGTAGTGACCCGACTTGCTGTGTCGGCGGTCGCTGGTTCGAGTCCCGCTGGAGCCATTCATTTGTTGAGCTCGAATGTTTGTACTCCAGTCATGGGTTATAAATATTTACTAGTGTGTAAAAATACGCTGAGTGTAATGATGTCCCAACATATATATAATTTATTGAGTTAGTATAAATACCTGCGAAATTGTTTACTTTTAATTTCGCGGTTTAGCAGTAAATAGAAGTTCAAAGTTTAAATGAATTGATTAACTTTACATTATATAAACATTTACATAGTACCGATATTTTAAATAGAAATATTTAACAAGCTCAAATGTAGTATAGGCTGTTATTAAATATGAAAAATAAAAATGTTTTAGAATAAACAATATATTCCACTCGCGTTCACACATTATTTCTATTGAAAATTTGACGTCAATACGTTGATCTGTTGCATGCGTGGCATATTTGTGTAAATTGCTTTAAAAGTTTCTACGCTCTACGCGCCGGTTTAAACCTGAGTTAGGAGAGCGAGTTTGTAATAAAATATAGAATTCAATGTATATACGAGCCACTGCGTGAACAGTATGTAACCTTTCAATGGTAACATATTTACATAGCGTAACGTTAACGACATTATACATGAAAGTATTTGATATTATACTTATAGATACTTGTGGAAAAAGTAATTTATTAACATTAATGTATGGCTTATATCAATTTTATTAAATATTTCATTTTATTTTTATCCGCAAGCGACTAGAGTCCCTAGGTACATTTTAATTTTATTTAACGGAATTCAATTTTTTAAGTTTGGTTCCCGATGCGTTTTGTATTCTAGTAGCGAGCCTAGATAGAACCCGCAATATCTGGCATAGAAATCAGAGTTTCGATATATTTAACTAAAATTTCTTAAATTATAAGAGAAATCCTTTGTTATAATAGCATTTCGAAATAACATTTAAACTCTGCAAAGCTGTCCTCGGAAATATCCATTACTACGTATATTATTCATGCCATTTCAGGATTTTACGTCAGTAATTACCGACGATATACGAGACTTGGTATATTTTAAATATTTATTCACTGAGAAAATGTCGCGCTAAGCCAGATTTCATTACGTTACATCCATTGTTCTTGTTCCCCAAAGATTCCGCGTTGAACCCTTTTTATTTCATAGAAAAGTTTCTCGACGCAAACAGAACGACGTCGAAATATATTATTTCCTCTCGTCAAGCTGCCATCTAAATCTCTTTATTATGTTATCCCGACGTAATATTGATGATTATTTTTAGGGTGTCAGGCAAATCTTACCCTACTGTGTTAGTGTGAATATATGAGTTTTATGTATTAAATATCTAGAAATATCTGAGAGACCAGTAATAAAAGTTTGGCAAATTATTTCAAATCAGATTACATTTTTAATATAAGTAACTTTAACACTAGCGAATCACCCTCGCTTCGCCCGGGTTCATCCCTACCCCCTTTACGAGAAAATTTTTACAAACTTTGAATGTTTTTTTATTTATATTTAATCAAAAGATTAAAAACTATGTTTCGTACTTTTAGCTTTAAAAATGATGTAATTTCCATACAAACTTTCATCCCGTATTTCAATCCCTTCCTGTCCTTTTTTCGCCTTGAAAAGTAGCCTATTTCCTTTCTCATGCTCTAGACTATCTGTGTACCAAATTTCATGATACTGCTTTATTTTATGTTACATTTACGTAGTTTGCACTTAAACTTAGCAGTTAAGTTAGGTAAGTTATGTGCTGCATCTTTTCAAGTGTTATGAAATAAAACTTAGTATGTAGACTAGTAAAGAAGATTATTTTATTATGAATAATATATACTACATTAAAACTTTTTTTGTAAATATTATTATAAATAAAAGTCAATCTTTTACAAGGCTAAAGGGTAATAAATAAGAATTTATTTAATATATTCGTATGTAGACGATAATTTTTAAAAGTTTTCTTGATGTAGAGACGAGACTCTAGTGTAACTGCGTGTGATAAATAGTTTTTTTTAATGTAGTACGTCATTCATTATAATATCTAATTATTACACCCATTGATATACTAGGAAAAAAGGTGTAGATAAGTCATACGCGCTCAAAAAGTGGCACACTAAAACTAGGCTATTGGCCTAACGCGTTGACGACGCACTGTCGAGAATTATATTTGTCTCTTTTTCACTGGCGATACTTGAAGCATGCCATCCTATTTTGACGACTAATCGTAATGTAGTGTGTTATTGCAATATTTTTAGTTATTCTGTATTCATGCGTGCGTCGTGTGCCGTTTTTGAAGATAGAATGTCGTTTAGGTAACGTATCTACACCTTTTTACTTATAATATCATTGATTACACCTTTTATACGTTTCAATCTTATCCTTAAAAAAGAAAGTTAAAAATACATTTTCCTTCGTACCACATATATTTAGCAGCACATGGTAAGTATGTTTTTTCATTAAGTGTCCACGTGTATGTTGGTAGAAAACAATGCGGTCATGTTTTAGGTATGCTTTAAAAATAACATGACAATGGCGTTTCGAGTCAAGTACTGACCTCATTTTTGTGTAACAAGCTATCTACTGAAATAACTTCTGGATACATTGTTAAGACTCTCTACGTCTTGAAATTCTTGAGAGTCTGCGCTACTCAAATATATTGGATATAAAAATAAAAGTTTACAATAAAGTAATATGTTAAACTGTATTTTTGTTTTCTTTCAAATACCCGTATATCGCATTCAAATGGTAATTTGCATAAAATGTCAGTTTAAGGAATAATATAGAATAGAGTCTTAGAACTAAATATGAAGCCAACCAATAAATAATAGACTACTTTATAGAATTACTGTGACAAGTAAGTAATTAATGTTTTCAAAATTAGCTAAGAGATTACATTATAGTAAATTATATTTATAAAATTATTACGATGTCTCTCTTTTAAATACGAAACAGTTTTGATCTGATGAAGTTTTATGCTGCAAAATCTGTAAATAATATGTAAAAAACTTGACACTATTTTATTATAGTGTGTGTGTTTATACACAAAAGTCTGTACATGAATGTGTTTGTTTTATAACAATAATTATATGAAATAAGCTTGGTCCAATATTGTCGTGCAGTTTCATAAGATTCTGACACCGGGAAGCCGTAGGCTGTGGTCGGGATTAAGAAGGTTCAAAATCCGGGCATGATGGCATTGTCGGCTTACCGCATTTTAGCGAGGTAGATTTGTTGCGCCTTTTATTAAGTATTCTGTGTATCGTACGCAAAAAGTTAAGCAGTTGTATATAAACTTATAAGTATTATCCTCAATTAAAGTCAATGATTTATTGCTTACATTAAAATATCGATGCTATTATCCTTAGACATAATATAATTTATAAGATTAAATCTTGAATTTTTATGTTTATTGCTCTTATATACTATAATTTTTAGAACTATAAACTTAATAATGATAGTTTAACGATACTTAATTACGAGTATACTTATATATACATATTTCTGGATTCGAGACTCGGATATAATTGTAAGGTACTGATTTTTATTTACGAAATTCAATATTCGGTGTTGCTAAGTTGTGGTTTAGGGAAGTCATCTAATCGGACTATAAAGAATGCGTTTAAGCATTTGTACTAAAATGGCTCTCGCTTAGATGATTTCACTAATATAAGTGCGATTTGTTACTCTAACTGTGATCATTTATACAATCCATTATATAAAAATAAAAGTATAAAAATAAAAATTTAGAGAATACATTATTGAAATTGAGAAGGTACACTTTAGGGACGTCAATAAAGAACCATTCGATTTTTTATTATAAATAGTAGAAAACTTTGAAAAACTTCTCGGAACATTCATTAAGCAAAACGGAATACCTATTGTTTTATAAGAACGGAACCAATTTATAGCTACCAAATTATTCGTAGGGCTTAGTGTCGTCAAAATATCGATTGCAATATTCTATTGTACATCTGAAACTGTTTATCACATTTCATAATTCTCCCCTATCAAGGGAAAACACGTCACTTCGATCTGACAGTGAATAACAACTCTTGCGTCATTTGTCAACGTCAGACACTCAACGTAGCAAAACATAATTTCATAAAGACATCCTTGTTCTTGTTATGTCGTTCAGGCATTTTTTGGTCATTTTTGTCATCAAAACCTTATCTAATAATCGTCATCGAGGGAAATAGCGCGTGTGAAGTTTATTCAACTTCCTTAAAAGGTTCAGTTTTTATACGGTGATATAATAATATAAAATAATAGAGAATATTCACTCTCTATTGTTAATCTTGCTTTTTTTATTGTATTTTATGGTTTATTGTTCC
Organism: Boloria euphrosyne; assembly: GCA_951802675.2. Taxonomy (NCBI): domain Eukaryota; kingdom Metazoa; phylum Arthropoda; class Insecta; order Lepidoptera; family Nymphalidae; genus Boloria; species Boloria euphrosyne. Next base: position 10,306,800 of record OX637877.1, read on the forward strand.
CTTTTTCCAGCAATTTTATTAAATATTATTTAATAATAAAGGAATATATTTAAATAATATATTTCCGTAAAATTATATTAAAGAGAAAAGTGAAATTAAGACCTACATACACCAAATTGTTATATAATGACATTATATTGCATCTAGTAAACATTTCTAACAGACATTTTGTTCTAAGCTTCTTAAAATATCACTCTATATACAGCAAATTTATACAGCCAAAACGCGTTAAGTCGAAAATTCTTTCTTCGTTTCGCTTTAGTGTCCAATAGGACTTAGATCTGGGCTATTCTCGAACAAATCTAATACTGACATGGACTTCTTTGTAAGAAAAGCGTATACAGATTACACTGTACCGGTATTGCATTCAGTTTGTATATAGTTGTACATCCGTTTTTCATTATGATAGAAGAACTCAGTGACAAGCTTTCTTGTGATGGTACTCTTGAAATAAACTTAGCCGACAAAGACGATATTGTGTATATTTTCGTATTTTTAAAATAAATAATAAATACCTAGTAAAAGTTAGTTTTCAATATTAAGTCCACAACTAAGAAGCATGACATTAATAGAACGTATACATAGTAAAATCCTTATAATAATTTATGACCGACCCAGCGTCTTCCTTTGTAAGTTTGTTTTGTTTCAAACTATTTGTAATAAAAATATTTTGATTAATGTCCATAAACGAAAGAAGCATTTGCAAAGCAAAATCAAATACAAATCTCATACTGGTGAGGAAGGAGATATTCCATACTTTTTTCTTCCCGATTTATCCCCTTAATTAGGGGTTGTTTTTTTAAAGTAACCATTAGGGTAGATGTCTTCATATTAAATTTCATTAAAATCTTCAATTCTACCATATTCGCGTATACACCAACAACATAAATTCACTTTTAAAATATAATAGTATTCAAACGTTACTCAAACTTCATTTTAATTAAGTCACTTGGCCTAGCGTGGTGGATTATGGCCTGATCCAACTCGTATTGAAGGCAGGCCCGAGTCCAGCAGTGGGACATTAAAAGGGTTGAATTCATATTAAAATTACACTTGTGAATACTGATAAATTTAAACATTATTATTCATATTAAAAAGACAGTAGTGTGAAGGCTCACACAATTAGCTGATTTACTTAATCAGTAAGCAATACGTGACTAGAGCAACTACGTGCAGTACTTACTAAGCATGACCTGTATCATTCTGAAAATGTACAAATTGAATTTTATCTTAAAAGATTTTGTAAATAAACCTACAAATTGTATAATCGAGAACAAGTAATATTTTATTTATCTTCTTGTTATTTTATTTATTGGATTTCGTAACGAACAATTTGGCCTTTATTTGTTTCATATGAACGACGAAAAAGTTCAGCTTTATTTCTCTGTTTTCCGTCTTCCTTATACAAGACTTTTCTCGCGGCTTTACATGCTCTCCTATAAGATTTTTTATGATTTTTTTTTTATTTTTTATTTATGAACTAACAAAAAATACTTATAACCCATAAGTATTATTAATGCCGAATTACAAAAACATAAAAAATAAAAATTTGGTCTAAAAATAAAAAAAAAACTGGAGAGGGCTACTCTTGTCACCTAGGGGAATATAAAATAGCCTACGATCGCCCAAGCCGTTTCGTTTGATAGCAAATACTGTGACGCGAGATTTTTATATATTAGATTATCTAATTCCTTATATACGCACGTTTATGATAAGATTTTACTTTTGCGAATTCGAATCTAGGCCTCGTGTAAATCTTGTTAAAACTTGTTATCTCTGGTAGTGTTCTTAACTGGCTTTGAATTTAAATAAAATTATCAATACATAGGCTAAATAAGGGAAGTCTTCTAACAAGTGTGTAGGTATCGGTATGAACATCTATATCAGTATTCTGTATATCTATATAAAAATTGTAGTTAATTTTCAGCTAATATTGTCACCAGAATGTCATCTTTTTACAAGAAAACACTATGTAGGATTTCCTAATAAAACTTCGGACTTGTTTTGATCCTAACAATCCTAAATATAGTACTAATAATATTTTCTATTTGAGAAACAAAATGATATCACGACAACGACGTCGACTGCGAAACAACATTATAATGATGTACCTACATATGTATGTATACCCTACGGGCCTACAGGGATCAAGAGAAGCGACACATTCGTATTGCAAAATATGCAATAACTTGTTCCATTTCTGCATAACTGAATATTTATTCAACTTACATAGTAAAATATTCATGAAGTAATAGATTTGCTTCAATTATCTATTCATATATTTTTTGTTAGTGTTTGTGACGATGACTACAAAAAAATAAGAAAAAAGCAGAGGTTGTATGTTTGTTTTTATGAATACCTATATTTCAATATTAGGCAGTGGCCCAGTGGTAATACGCTCGCTTAGTTAACAAGATGAAGCGGGTTCAAATCCGGGTCTCGCACCTCTGATAATTTTATGTGCGAATCTTTTCTAACGTGATTACCATTTGTTTTCAGTGAAGGAAAACATCGGGATGACATATCTGAGAGAATCTAGCAAGTTCTCGAAAGACATTTGAAGTTCGCCATCACGCACTTGGCTAGCGTGGTGGATCCCATGTGATTATGGCCTGATCCCCTCGTATTAAAGGCCTCCCGTGCACAACAGTAGCAATTAACACATTTTGAATATAATACATTTTAGTATTTCTAATATTCTTTTTTAATAAGTAGGTAATAAGCCCCACTTATAACCCACATATAAATTTCAAGCTATTTTAATTAATACAAAGTATATTGTATGTTTCATATGCATAGAAACAAATTATTAACACATATACATAAAATGTACCAGTAGTAGATATCTGTTAAAATCAACAATAACAACGTCAAGACGAAATTGTTAGACGCAATTACGAAACCGTATTGGTTCTTCGCTTGAATATTCAAAGTGCTACTGATTAGTATTCTAGTCGGATAGCATTAGTTTGGTCAGGAGCTAAGGAGCCCGGGGTCTCCCTAAGCAGGTTACAAGCCGCATTTATAGTATGTTTAGTAGCTACATATTAAATTAGTGTTAGTAATTGCATTACTTTATCAGTAATGCAATTCCTTATAGTGATTAATACCACTAGCGATCCACCCTCGCTTCGCTCGGGTTTTTCCCTAGTTACCCCTTCATAGGGGATAAATTTTTTTAAAACTTTGAATGTCTTATTTATTTATATCTAATCAAAAGCCTAAAAAATAAGTATCAAGCTTCGAGCTTTAAAAATGACGTAATTTCCATACAAACTTTCATCCACTATTTAAACCATTACAGCCTTTTTTCGCCTTGAAAATTAGCCTATGTCCTTTCTCAGGCTCTAGACTAATTGTGTATCTCGATTTCATTTAAATCGGTTCAGTAGTTTTGGCGTCAGTCAGACAGACAGAGTTACTTTCGCATTTATAATATTAGTAAGGATTAGTAAGGAAGTAAGGATTGTTTTTATGAAATAATCTTTTGTCGATTTTCGAATTTGATGTAACGTAGATACTCTTTTCAATTATTCATGCTCACGGGTACTATTACAATATGCCTTATTATTTTATTATATTTGTATTTGTATTATTTTACTATTCCCATCAGTTTCAAAGGAGAAACACACTAAAAGATTGAATGAAGATATTTTATATTTCTTTTTAGTACATTTATGATCTATACTAATATTATAAAGAAGTAAAGTTTGTGTGTTTGTATATTTGTTAAATTGTAAGGGGTAATCTCGGGATCTACTGAACCGATTTTAAAAATTCTTTCACCAATAGAAAGCCACATTATTGCTGAGTGTCATAGGTTATATAAAAAACCGAAATAAAAAGGCTTTTACGTGGTAGTCTGTTTTGCAAAGTGAATCGGAGAAAAAACGATCGAATGAAAGCGTTTCTTACGCGATTATATATGGAAATTACGTCATTTTTAAACTATACTAAAAAGGTTACACTTGGGGACGAACCCGAGCGAAGCGAGGGTGAGTCGCTAGTAATATCATAATAAGAGTATAGCTAAGAAAAACACATTATTTTAAATTTTTGACTGACTAGCTATCGATGTGTCTGATTTGAGCCGACGAGAAAAAGGCAAAAATCTTTCTCGTTTGTAGATGAAAAAGTAAAAAAGGGAAAAGAAACCTGCCCTCTTGATTTTGTTTTCGCAGCCTACAGAGGGTGAGTGTTCTCCGTGTCTAATTGAATAAAGGACAATATAGTGAAATTGAGATGTATGTAAATATACTCGTACTACGCGAAATATTTTAAATTTTTCAAAATCTGGATATTAGTATAGAAATAAGCGTTTCGAGATGTTATCTAAAATATACTCCTAAGTAATTGTTTTAAAAAATCGATCCGATGAAAATAGAAAATCGAAAGAGCAGTATTTATAAACAACGAACAAAGCCTTAAAGGATCATGAACTAAGCCGAAGCCGATTTCAATTGTTAATATTTTCATGCTAGCATGCCTGGCTTTTATTTAAACTATAGAAAATAGAAACCAATATAGTACCTTAATCCGTGTATGGCCTAATATTTAGTTGGATGTTTTTGACCACGTTAAACTAAACTAATGTTGTAAAAGTCAAAAAGTCGATGTACTCGCCAGTAGTTGAACAACGTTTATTACATTTAATTAGGCTTATAGAAAATGTAGTTTACATTTAGTTTCACGGCACGTTGCCAATTTTCTCTTGATAATGATATCAATTCGTTGGAATGGTTTTTCTCATGGTTTATGTATTATTGAAGTTCAGAAGGGCTAACAAAACTTATTATTTTAAACATACTCGTATTACAATCCTGTTATAATCGTGTTGACGTCATATATTCAGTAGTCCACTTTTGTTTCGTATCTAAAAATATAATTCGTATATAATAATAACTTGCGGTAGACCGAACGCAGCTGGCAGCACCTGGATGCTTGTATAAAAGACTGGCAACACGTCGCAAAAAAGAGAATAAAGTGGATAAAGAGAGAGGCTTTTGCCCAGCAGTGGGACACTAACGACTGAATTTTTTTTTATTGTAAACCCAAAAAAAACAAGAACAAATATGTAATCTTAAAAACAAGAAAAGATTTTTCTTTAAGTTTCTTTGAAGATAATTAAAAATATTCAAGTAGGAAGCAGAAATGAAAAATGCTTGTAACTCGAATTTACGTTAAAAATCATTTTACAACACTTTCGCAATTTGCTTATTCTGAACTAGCGATTCTCACCCTCGCTTCGCTCGTAGCTTTATGATAAAAAAATTTCAAACTTTGACTGTCTTTTTATTTATATCTAATCAAAAGCCTTAAAATAATTTGCAAGCTTCTAGCTTTATAAATGACGCAATTTCCATAGAAATTTTCTTCCCCTATTTTAATCCCTTAGAGCCCTTTTTCGCCTTGAAAAGTAGCCTATGTCCTTCATCAGGCTCTAGACTATCCGTGTAACAAATTTCATTTAAATCGGTTCAGTATTTTTGGCGTGAAATCGCGACAGACAGACAGATAGACAGGCAGACAGAAAGACTTTCGCATTCATAATATTAGTAATGATTTAATCAGACTTTTGAAATACTCAACATCTATACTATTATAAATGTGAATGTAAGTTTGTGCTCGCTTTCACGCGAAAACTACTTAACCGATCGCCATGAAACTTTGTACACATATTCTTGGAGGTATTAAAAGTAACATAGGATACTTTTTTTACTTTTTTTAGCGGGCTTAAAACCATGAACGCGGGCGAAATCACGGGTACTGCTTATATATACACAGTGTGAAAATATATTAAGGCCATGTGCCTACAATATAAAAATGGAAGCGTTAGGTACGTTTTATAGCATATTGAAAAATATTAAGAAAACTCTTTAATGACCAGATTATAACATTTCTAGATATGAAATTATTCGAGAGTATACTGTAACGTTTATTGAATTTGTAAACGCTAATAAATTATTTTATTCATGGCGGATTTATCGGAAAAGCATTACGAAATACATCACTTACAACTGTTTTATTAACACCTGCGGCATGACACATTTACATACATTTAATCGTACTATACTACTATTATTTTACTTACTATTATTGTAAAGTAAAAAATATAGTGCCAAAAAAGTTGTAGGATCGTTAAATTGATTAGAGCGGGATTATAATTATAATTCTTTATTAATCTTTAGCAACATCTTTATATTTTCATCATAAGTCACTATCTTTTTATCTTGACATCTAACTCATATTCTTTATAATTAGCAAGTTACCTTACCTTAAGTTACCTCAACGGTAACTTGCTCACTTAAGAAACCGAGTGAAGCGTGTTCAAATCCCGGGTGTCGTACCTCCGATATTTTCGTCGAATCACTTCTTACATAATTAGAACTTGTCTTATGGTGAAGCAAATATCGTGAGTAAATATGCATGTTTGAAAGAACCTAGCAAGTTTTCGGATAACATGTAAAGTTGTAATAAAATGCGTGGGCGGAATTTGAATCTTTAATTCACAGATAGATTTATGATCTTGAGTTGCTTATGTAATCGCTAAAGACTTTAAAAACAAGTCTTGTAATTTTGTGAAAAATTATATGCGTTTTTCATTTAGATAAGCCTTATTATACATCATATACATTATATTATAAAATAACACACCAAAATATACTCGTGTGTACGATTATAAGCTTTAAAAGATAAAATATTATTTAAAATGTATATAATACTTATTCAACAGTAAATAAGTAAAAGATTTTCTAATAAATAATCTATTATGTAAATAAATTGTATTTTAAAGTAATAGAAAAGTGTACTGACATTCTTTATTCTTCAAAGAGAGAAAGAATACGTATCCTAAAGGAATACATAAACCGTTAAGATTATATTGAATTATATATTTGTTAAATGAAAATGTCTGTGTAAGTTGGGAAAGTTTATGAAGCGCAGGTGTTTTGGAAAATAGAATCTGTTGAACAATCGGTACCAACTGTTAAGTTAAATACAATACTACCATTTGAAGCCCTCTCAATAATAGCAAATGTACATTTTGGTTGCTTTTTGTTGACGTTCGAAAGATACGAGTGAAGCTGCATGCAAAAGCTAGGAAATTATAATATATTGCAATGAAAATAGTGGCGGGCGGGAATGATGCGGGCTCAAATCCGGGACTCGCACCTCTGATATTTTCATGTGAATCATTTCTAACATTATTATTACCACTTGTATTACGGTGAAGGAAAACATCGTGAGGAAATCTGCATATCTAAGAGAACCTAGGAATTTTCGAAAGACACGTGAACAGCTGATTAAATGAAATTTATATATTAATATTTATATGTGTATTAACACTTAGGGCAAAGTTAGTGAATAATATTCCGTATTTCTGTATATTATATGCGAACTAAGTTGAGAACAACTTGTTTCGCAATCAGCTACTGTGGCTTATATAACGATATGAACAATGTAATTAGAAGTAACTACTTAGTCATATATCAATATAAAGTCGAGTTCATTCATTTTTAATAATATTACAGTTGATTTACAACTTAACATGGATTGCTAATTTACTTGGATGGTCGAAGGATGGATGGATGTGTGAAGCTACTTGTTTTTGATAGTATTTTAAAAAGTTAATTAAAAATGGTTTTTCTTTTTGCGCATTAAAGTATTTTAATTTAATATCTCTTTACTACTACTATATTCTTTTTACTATTACGCAGCAGCCAAGAAATGGTAGCTTTTAGAACAGGCTACAATAATTGAATATGTATATAAAACATTTTTGTGCTCTAATTATTCTAACTGATCTTTAATTTAACTAATAGATTGTTGTTAGTTTTTTTCACACGTGTTTTTACACTATAGTACAATGTATTTTATATCCTTAAATATAAAAAATAGGTAAACATATTAAAAGGATTCTTTATTATGGATTACATTTTATATTTCCATGCAAACAGTAGATAACAGCTTAAGTAAAAAAGCGTCTTAATATATAGCTTTGAAATACTCCGTCATTGTAACCGAGTTTGTAGCCCACTGTTAAAGTTATTTTTTTCTTTTTATACGACGGACAATGTTATTACAATTTAAACTTTGAAGGGAAGCTTAATTTCTGGGATATTGAAGCGAAAGAGAATTTGTGACTCCATCAAATTGTAATTTACTTTTTATGAAACCTTTTAAAAATAGTAAACTAAGCGAATTCCAGACTCATTTTTCGTTATTAGGAGCTCAGTATTTTGGTAGGCTAGATGTGTAGTACATATAATTAAATTGTTTGAACGTTGAAACACAGCACCATCTAGTTCCATGCCCTATGGTAAGCTAAGAGCTCGAGTTATGGATACCAGATAGTTTATACAACACACATATATGACTTTAAATACATACATATTATTAATATCCATGACTAGAGTACACACATTCGTGTTTATCACACAAACGAATGCCTCAGCGGGACTCGAATCCGTGACCGCTAGCATAACAAGTAGAGTACTACAAAGTGAACACTACACTTAAAAAACTAAAATTTTTGTTACTGGTACAAATAAAATAATACAATTTTTGAAATATCGACCGTTTGGAATAGGGTTCCATCCAACATTTTTCTATATTTGGATTTTTTAACTTAAAAATGTTTCATGTGACCATAACTTTGTTCTCTAAACCTTTGAACGTCATCTATTGACCCTTAATGAATTAGCTGCATAAAAAAGTTCTATTTGTGAAATTAATGATTCAAAAAGTTCCATCTGAATCATGAATGTTAAAATCCAGATGGAACCATCTTATTCCAAACGGTCGATATATCAGTGACATGAGGTTTTGATTGAACAATGATAAAGAACATATAAATAAAGTGAAATATAGTGCAACCGTGAATTTATATTCATTTGAGCTAGACATTTGAGGGTAACGGTCCGCTTAAATAAAAATAAATGTTTTCCGTCCGACAGAAATATATTGCACGTATATTTTTTGTTGTATAGCACACTTGTGGCTGTAAAATTTATATCAAAGTATGAAGCTTCTGCTAGTGGTTTTACATATCATTTATTCCACCAGTCGCAACACTCGTATGGATGAACCTCGCTTATAATTATATGTACGCATAGTCTATAAGCTCGTTAAAAATTAAAGTTATCAATATTTTAAGTTAACATTATCGTATATCAAAAATGCACATTGTTTCAACCCTAAGTCCATTAAATTGTTTTAAACAAGGTATTTGCAGAAACTAGTGTACAAGTGAACCACTTATTTCGCTTCTACGATATCCAAAACATTCATATTTCTTTTTATAATAAATATGTACAAATAAATTTGAATAAAAAAATAAAAGAATAGGCTTAATACTTTGTCGTTCTAAAAAACAATATCTAATTTTTTATTTATCTTTATAATGCACTGCATGAACATAAACTAAAACAACAATGTATTTTAAGTAGAAAAGTTATAAAAGCGTATTGTGAAAGATTTTATAGAACACAAAGGATTTCTAAAATATATATAAAAGCTGTTTGAAACGACAATAGTTCAACCGGGGGTCGTTTCTTTAGAAGCAGCATATGGTAATTGCATTTTATACCAAGCACTTGTTGTATTATACGGGCTTATGAAAATTTAGTGCTGCCCAGTATTATTAGAGTTTAAAAGAAAAATATTTTTATTCAGAAGAAAACTATATTTATTCAAAAGAAAAATATTTTATTGACCATTTATGCTTATATATGCCAAGAAAAATATTCATTGAACAGATTTATAGTTATTGAATAGCTCGATTGAAAAAAATATTTAAGATACAATGGCATATATAAAACTGTTATACTCGTATTATATTAGATATCGAAAGTAAAGTTTAATATTTTCCTTTAAAATCATAATTTTTAAGATGCTTACAGACTTCATATTAAATTAGATACAGATCGAGTAACGTTGAGATGAAAAGAACGTGTGTTACCCACAACGATAAGTGAATCTATGTTCTATACATCTTAAAACAATATTAGATCAATATTTAAATTAAAAGTAACTGTTGAGTTTCTATAAGCTTTTCTCATAAAACTGTATTCCAATCTTCAAGTACTCTTTATAGTAGTAACAACATGTACTTAACAATTAACATGCAGTTTTTATGAGGTAATCGATGATTCAAAAATACTTAAATATAGTATATTTTAAGTTTGAAAGCCGTGTCAGTTGGCATCCGCTGTTCATTGTGCGTTAATTCAGTTTTAAATCAATGTGAGGCACATTAAAAGTTAGTGTCCAACAAATTGATTTACATCTGTCAATAATTATCAGAGAGCAGGCAAATGAGTTAATCTTGTTAAATCATATTTAATGCGAGATTTTGCTTAAACGAATGCAAATTATCGACCGGGCTGGTAATGGCGTTCCCTTTTGTGACTTGTGAGGTCACGTGACCTGTCATTTGCAAAGGATCACTAGCCTCTCGTACTTCAATTTATTGTCCTCGAAATCCTTTCTATCCATTCTTATGAGAAGATGTGATTTGGGGTGCTATTATAGATTTTGCGTGTGTACGCTACCTATTGCTAAACTATAATAACCCTGAATCAAATACGTAGTGAAATCTATATATTATTACCTCGAGACGTACCATGTACTCACATAAACGTTATTAGGGACCTTATTATGTTCTGTCGTAAACAGAGAGATTTAAACCCTCATTGTAACCACTTGTCAAATTATCGGCTTTCCACCCCTCTTATCCGCATTTTTGTTTGTCTTTCCGATTTAATAGCAAGAATTGGAAGCAATAAGCTCTAAGTATAAAATAATGAGCATAAGATATAATGTAACGAAATATTAAAACAGTTTAAGCCTGACCTTATCTAAAAGTTTCCGGTCATTGAACCGGGGACGAACGATGAACGACATAACTCCGCCATTTATCATTTCTATTGACATAAACTGTTTATATAATATTGTTTTCAGGCATGTTTATTTAAAATGTAATGTGCTGACCATCTTACTAAACTTTTATCGCCTTAACGTCGCAATGTATAATAATTACAAATACCTTTCGACCTTTAGGTACTTGTTATTAGCAAATCCTAAGAAATTTAAAAAAAAATTAAAAACATATAAGAGACTTAAAAATAGTACGTATGTATATACTGATGATAATACCTTCGAACTAAATCTATCAATATGAAAAATAAAATATTATAAGTAGTAATGTGCTGATTGTTTTGTTTTCTGTATCATAACACTCCTTTTTTATTGTGTAGAACAGGACCCTCAGACACCATTACTCGCATTTGGAAAATTTATTAAAGTGCGGTTATTGCGGTTTTTACCTAAGCACTGTTTAAGACAAACCGTGACACTTGTTACATCATTCTAACTAGACGTACGCCTCAACCATCACATTTTACAACAAAAATATATTATGAATAATAAGTTAACTATGAGTAATTATAATCAAAATTAATCACATTTAAAGGTATTAATATTTATATTGAAAATTAATCATAATAGATAGTCATAAATTGAAAATAGGCAGTAGTAGCCCAGCGGTAACGCGTTGCTTGTATAACCGAGTGATGCGGGTTCAAATCCGGGTCTCGCACCTCTGATATTTTCATGTGCGAATCATTTCTATCATGATTACCACTTGTCTTACGGTGAAGGAAAACATCGTGAGGAAACCTGCATGTCTGAGAAAACATAGCAAGTTTTCGTAAGACATGAGAAGTCCGCCAACACGCACTGGGCCAGCGCGGTGGACTATGGCCTGATCCCCCACGTACTGAGGGAGGCCCGTGCCCAGCAGTGGGACGTTAAAAAAGGGCTGGTGATGATGATGATGATGATGATGAAATTGAAAATTAAGAAGTTCAAGCTTAAGTTTATAAAATTGTAACTAGTGAAAAACTGAGAAGTTAGTAATAATACTACACTTTATTAACACAGCAGGAGCAGCGCGAAGCTTTGAAGCTTTTTTATTTACGTAAATGCTTTACAGATCATAATATTGTGGTAATTTTATTCAACAAATTGATACACTATTAGATGAATAATATTTAAAAAAAATTCGTGTATATACTCATTAGTGATGTAATTTATATTGTTTACTTTGCAAATATAAAATTCACATGATAGGCTAAACATTTTTTAAATAACTATGGTGAATTTACTCCTTTTCTATCTATTAATTATTCAAAAAAATAAGTGCAAATTGTAGTGCTTGTTTTTAATTATTTCATTTTCGTTTCATTCTTTTATTTGCTCGTAGCCGAGCTTATACGACTATAGATCACGAGAAGCTCTGTTCGATTCCCGACTTGTTTTGGTCCCATGTAGGATATTCTGTAAAGAAATTTGGAATAGAATGTAAGCTGACGGTCTTACGACTTGATCCCTACAATCATGTCGAATTCTCGTTCCCAGACTCTAAAAGCTCACTTTTATATATGCTGTTCATTTTTATACAAACATTACATATTATGGAGAGTGCACTTACTCCCGATCAGCGCAGATATGTACATATTTGTGAACAATATAAAATATGTTTCGCAAATAGCTATTTTAGGTTAAAAGGATTTTGTTACTTTTAAAAGTTTTACTTCCAATGAAATTTATGCTATATTTACTACAATGGATCCTTTGGTAGATGCTTTTAGAGTGATAACCCTAAACCATCTGTCACAAAACATAACTGTTTTTTGTCTTTAACTTTGAAATAATCGATCTAGTTTTTTTAATTACATACAAGCATTTTTTTTAATAAGCATACAGCATGTTTTCTAATTAATTATAGTATTTGTGTTTTTAATAATTAATTGTAAAAGGGTAATTTTTAACATAACCCTGTTAAATCAAGTGGTGGCGGTTATACTAATACCACCGAAAATAGCATTCCCAAAGAGGGTTAACGTCAGGCAGGCGGCCGGTTGTAAAACTTCTTGCCAAACCAATAAAAAAAAAATGCCGACCCCACATAGCGTGGGATAAAGGCGGGAAGAAGAAGATTTTTTTTAATAAGCAACTCCTACTATTTTCAACGATACAACCAAAAAAGTATGAACACGTTACATTTTCAGTACTTTTTAAACTGAAAGTTTATTCACACGCCATGAAAAATATTACCGCGCTATTATTACGTTTCCGCTCGTAATACGGGGTGAGTCCGCAATAATTACGACTTTTCAAGGGACGCGTTTAAATTGCAATGTTCACTTCAGCTGGGTTATCACAAAACTTTTGCTGTGGGCATCACTTTGCCTTATTTTTAAGCATTCTCTTTTACGTTATAAACAAATAAAATATAGTTCGAACACTCTTCAGAACAAGATTAGCTTATAAGAACATTTGGCTGGAGTAAAAACCAAATCTGCGACCTGCTTCGAAAAAAGCACTAGTTAAAATATAACGTCGTTACGCGATACTAAGATAAGTTAAATAAGTTAAGCTCTTTGTCTTAGTTACTAAAATATAAGTCAGTAAAGCAGTGGTAGCCCAGCGGTCACGCGCTCGCTTGGATAATTAAGTGATGCGGGTTCAAATCTGGGTCTCGCACCTCTGATATTTTCATGTGCGAATCATTTCTATCATGTACCACCATGTTACCACTTGTCTTACGGTGAAGGAAAACATCATGAGGAAGCCTGCATGTCTGAGAAAACCTAGCAAGTTTTAAGTACCTGTGAAGTGGCGGACTTCACACTAGGCCAGCGCGGTAGATTATGGCCTGATCCCCCTCGTACTGAGGGAGGCCCGTGCCCAGCACTGGGATTTTAAAAAGGGCTGAGGACAAGTCAGTAAAGATTGCTATTATTTTACACAAATTCTAATTAGGAAAGTTATAGTCACAAAAGCCAAGTCTTAGGAGAAGACAAATCCAGATCAATAAACTACCGAGCTTTCAAATAAAAGCTAGTAATTAATATAAAAAAATACATTCTTATTCGAATTAACTCAAAAACTCTACGATAGATTTTGCAGTGATAGCGCCATGCTTGTTACCTTCGGGTAGCAGCCGAATGGGCCGGCACGCCCCGTATAGTACCACTCTCTCACAGAAGACCGGCGTGAAGTGGCAGCTATGCTGTCGCGTTTCGTTCGGTAAGTGAGGGTCCGGGAGGCCCACTCCCCATTCCTCCTCCCGTCCTTCTCCCTCCCCCCTCCCTCCCTTTCCTAAAAGGCCGGCAACGCATCTGCAAAACTGCAAGACCTGCAGTCTTGCAGATGTCCATGGGCGGAGGTGATCACTTCCCATCAGGTGAGCCACCTGCCCGTTTGCCCCCTTTGTCACATAAAAAAAAAATAGCGTCATCATTATTTTTATCATAATCGTCATATCTGACGGCGACGGTAAAGTATTGTCGTTGTTATTTTTAATGGTTCCGTTTCAATTCATAAAAAATTCAGATTTTGTTGCGATAAAAATATCTATTCATGTTCCAGTGTTTCATAAAGCTATTAAACCGCTTTATGTTGGGAACAATGCAACTATTTGAAAGGATTTTATCCCGACTGCAAATGGTGAAAATACATATTCCGGTTTTAGTAATTTATTTTGAGACTAGCGAGTTCCTCAGCTTTTCTTCGATGCTTATTTTAATTTTTATATAAGTTCTTTAATATAATGTTCTTAAATAAATGAAAAACGGATTAGTATAATAAATACTAGAAAACTAAAACTGATATAGTTTATTGCCTATTTCACTATTTATTTTATCCCTCAATGTCATATACTCGTACGCATATTTCCAATATTGTTTGTTTGATTTATGAGATTTATTTCAATATTTAAAATAAATTCCGTATGATCATAAAATTATGATAAATTGAGTGATTTTGATGAAATTTTCAGGCAATCTATAGATTAGCCCAATGATCGTGTGAAGTTTAGTAGCGATTGAAATCATGAACGTGGGTGAAGGCGCGCTACTGCTAGTTATTAATAATTAGGACTTGTAGTATTTTATAGCAACAATAATAACGTTAATTTCATAAGAAGACCGTCTTAAGGTTACCTATCTTCGCTCGCTTTGTTGTTGCTTGCGTTGTTTTACTATCGGGAGACACATTTTAATTCACAAGTTTGAACCGTGCCTATTATTTTAAATATTTCTATTAACTATATTTATGTTAAATAATAGGACACAACAAAAATTTGAAGTTCTCACTGTTTTTCCCATACAAAGCTCATATGAAGTGGTTATTCGGATTACTACTATATATTATGTGAATGTTTGTATGCATACGTTTGTTACATCTTTCCTCTGAAATTTAGTACATAGACCGTTTTCCTAAAGTAACTAATAGACTATGGTTAAGCATTAGGAGTACACCAGAAAGTGAGGAAAAGCCGTTAAGTCTATTTATATACAAGAAAATACCACTTATTAAATACTAATAATTCACGAAAGCTCAAAAAATAATAAAGCTTCAAACGTGGCATGTAGATTTTTCATATACTATAGTGGAATTTTGAAAATTCAACCCGTAAAAGGGTTTATAGGAGTTTATTGTGTCGCTACGGTACAAAAATATAAAGCCTTTTTAAGGTACTCTACTTAAGATTTCTTAGTATTTCTTTTGCAAGTGAACTTTGTTTTTGTAATATTATTTTTTTTACTCTACAGTTTAAGTATAATATGTATATAGAAGAAATTATACTAGAATACCTTATTTTAAATTATGCGGATAAAGCCACAGGCGATGCAAGTCACTTCAAAGACAAATATTTCATAACAATATGCTATCCTACCTAAATTATTTTAGTACCTATAACTAAAATAATCTCGTCATAAACGTTCTGGTATAATAATGGATGAAAAAATATTCACATTATATACGTGGATGGAAACAGACAAACATACGCAGCGTGGGACATCACTTTATACTAGTAATGATAATAATCATATGCGATCGCACATGATAATGCCAGAGGTGCAAAAGCGAGATTTGAGATCTGCTTTACTCAGTTTCCCAAGCGAAGACGATAAAAAACATTTTTATAAGCTCATATCTTTGATATTTACAACATTATTAATATTCCATATGCCGTTAGTAATGGCAAGATCGTAGAGAGCGTGTCGTAGCTGAAAACACTATTAAGGCACTTATTATTCAGTCGGAGCACGTCCGCGCGGCAAACGGAAAAATCCAATTAACTTCATATGAAGGGTTCCAATGCCTGCGCGCCTCTCACGTTCACTTACACTAATGACTATTTTTCACTAATATTAACGATATCACCTCTTGGTATTAATAATCGTATGACAGTAATTAATTTTGTTTGCATACAGATAATATTTTATAATTGTATATTAGAAGGATTCTGCGGTGTAGGTTTATTTCGATGACACGTTTGGCTCAGTTTGTGGTGACCCCTCTTTCTGAGTCGTCTGCGGTCGCGGGTTCGAGTTCCACTGGGGACATTCATTTGTTCAGCACGAATGTTTGTACTCCAGTCATGGGTGTTCATATTTATAATATGTATGTATTTAAAGTATGTGTAGTGGATCAACTGTCTGGTATCCGTAACACAAGCCTCGTAGCTTACCACGAAACTAGATGGCGCTGCATGTAATAATGTCCTAACATATTTATTTATTCACTTATACCCGATAAGAGGAAAGAAAGAAGGGAAAATGCAGAAGCTTATGTCTTCATAGATGCCTTCAAGTCGTAGTTAATTTCTGCCGCTCACTATCCTTTTCGATTAGATCCTTTTATAATTGACGAATCCTATTGCAAAACTAATGATTTGTTAATAATGTTTTTACTAGTTTTACAGTAAATTTATCGATCTGGTGAAAAAAAGACTATTGTGGTTATATATCACAAAGGTCACATTAGTTGTTATTAGTTCTAGTTAAATATTACTTCAATCAGTAATTTTTTGGTTAAAATAAATAAATTAAAAAAATATCATAATTCTGTAGACTTTTCCTTACATTTTTATAAAACAAGATTATAAAGCTTATCGATCACGTAATAGACATTTTATTTACCCTTCAATAGTTTATTTAAATTCGAATCCCCTTTTAACGCCCTCCGCCACTACTTGTCACGCTCAATTTAATCCACTCTTATTTCTAAAGCAATTATATTGGAATAAAAATGCAAAATTCTATGCAGATACACTTAAAAAGTTGTATGTCATGAATTCATATTAAAAAACCGTTTTATACTAAGTAATACATATTTCTTTTAACAATTACAGTATTTTAGAAATTTAATATGATATCTATTACAGATAAATAATACGGATAATAAACAGCACTATGTTTGTTCCAGATAATCTTCAAAGGGCTGGAACGATTTTGACGGGACTTTCATAAGCAGTTAGTTGATATTAAAAGGAGTAAATTCTACTAGTTTTAAATTAGAACTAGACTTAATATTCTGCACAAAAATGTAAAGAAAATTAATAAAGATTTGAGTCATTTATTAAAATGGAAAAAATGGAACCATCTTAATAAGTCTACTTTTTATTCTGTCATAAAAAATTCTATAAAAATATATATTCAATTAAGTATTTAACTACGATCGATCACTAATTATTACGTCTTATCGAATGAATTTTAATTTTTTTTATAAGGAGGTTGGGTACACATTTATTTTGTTTTAAGCGTACAAGACTCTTTTGTATATATAAAATAGATTTATAATTTCGTAATTCAATCAACAACCTAACGTAAAAGGATCATTTTGTATGATGCTATCTTTTTATTTGTTGCAACTGTGGTGGATACGACTCCCAGGTTAGGCCAAGTCATCAAAAAAAATTGAGGAATGCGCAGCAGAGTTGTGTGTGGTATTAATGTTATTATTTCACCCGGAATATGAGAGTGGTACAAACAGAGAATGCACTTGTATCAACTCAAATACTTGTACACTACATATTATGATATCTGATGCACAGATTGCATGTGATTGCTTGTCTAGTAAGATGACCCTCCGATGTCTAATCGGTCGGACCTCATTATATACCAACAAATAGATAGACTGCATTGTCGTATTGATTTGTAGTAAAAAGTACTTGGCTTACTTTACTTACTTAATTAATTATTAATTACATTTAATTATAGATATCTTTTGTACATATACATGTATGTAATTATTAGTGCATGTAAATTAGACATAATTTAACATATATCCTCGTAAATATAGTGTAAATAACATGATAAATTACAATTTTAACAAACTCATCTAAGGATCATGTGACCTGCCATTTGCAGAGGGATTTGCGCCCTGTCGTAGCGCGTCAAATAATCGCCCTCGAAAGCCCTTCAATCCTGAGTAATGTGTTGGTCTTTCCGATTTGGAGATTTGTCTTCTAATGTGTTCCATCTACTAATGTGTGCTTCTAATTATAGAGATATTAATAATTCTTATAATTAATAAAACTTATGCAAGCATAATTATATGTCAATATATATAAATAGATGTAAATAAATAGATTTTACGACACGCGTGGCGTGTGTAAAGTCCCTCTAAGCACCCTCTAAATTTTTGTAATTAATTATTATGTTATATTAAGTTATATATACACAAAACATTATTTTCTAGAAAAACTGTAAAAAGTAGTAGTAATATTATAATTTGTAATAAAAACAGATATAAAAAATAGTTGCAGGAGTTTAGGCTTGACCTTATCAGAAACTTTCCGGTCATTGGAGCAGGGGACGATGAACGAGATCATAACCATAACTCAACCTCGCGCCTACCATTACCTTAGCTCACATAAAATTGTTTAAATATAGAGATCGACCCTTTTTGCATCAACGATTAAATCATTGGAATAGCCAAAAAGATGTAATTTGATATTTTTTTAAAGCTTAAAACCTGGTTTTAAGTGAAAATATCTTTTTAATGTATAACACTAAATAAAATTGAAGCGTCAGTTTGTAATGTGTATGATAAAATACGGTACAATTTAAAAAAAAATGTCTGTCTATTTGCTCTGTTAGACCTGGCTGATCTCCGAAACGTCAAGACCAATTTTAACGAGACTTTCACAGACAAATAGAAATAAATGTTAACTGTTGATTAGGAGTAAAATTTATAAGGAGTAACTTAGGCTGATATAAATTTAGAAAAAGTAATAACGTTCCAGCGAAAAATCTATGAAATTGTAAACAAATCTTACCACAACCAAGTATTAAATAAAATTGTAACAAATATTATTGCTATCCTTTATGAAACGTAATACCAGCGATATACTTAATTCCGTATAGCAAATGCCTTTATTAAAAATCTCAATTACGCCATCAAAGGAAATCGGTTTTTGTATGTTTAATCGCGCATCACTCAAGGACGGCTGGACGGCTTCAGTGAAACTGTTTTTATTTAAATTTAGATTTAATTTTGGATTCAATAATTATTTATGGATTCAATATTATTTAAATTAACAGATAGGACGTGAAGTTTAAATTGTAAATTAATTAAGAGTGTATACAAATATATGCAAATTACATACGAATAGAATCGCATGTTTTAGCTATTCATGTATGAAAAGGTGGTATTACTAATTATTGATTATAGTAATATTGAATATACTAACATTGAATCCATAAATAATTATTGAATCCAAAATTAAATCTAAATATACTAAAACTATAGTGGAAATGGTCACAGGTTAAATTATGAACTCGCTTCGTATGATTTAGAATCGGAATAAGATATGAGTTTGGTAACATAATTTTCATTAAAATAGAAATAAGAAAGAGGAGGAATTACAGAAAACAATATCCATAAAAAAGAATCAATTTGATGATCATCACTTAGCCGACTATAATCTGTTTGTCTAAAAAACAATGTAAAACAGTTTTAACAAATTTGGCGAATGATGAATTTTATTTTACAAAAGCATCTTGTACTCTATTAATAAAAAGTAATAAAACCCACCTTAATTATTAAAAACGTAAAGAATTACAACTATTTTTATGCAACGACTGTCATTACCGTATCTCAAACACACTGAGAATGGAGGATGGTAGCATTATTATACTTCTGTATAATTTAAAGCGAAGTAATGATACTTCATTCAAGTAAAACATTATCATTAAAACGCGATTAAAGCCACAATTTTCACAAGAAAATATATATAATTTTTGATAAAAATATTATAACTTTAATATCTCACGAGAATGGTGTTTACAATAGCCGGTGTGGGTTTAAGAGATGATTATTTCATTAATTGTTAGTTATGTGAATTGTTTTCAAATTCTTAAGACTCATCTTATACTAAATCTATACAAATTATAATGAATTTTCTTATGGCTAATTTTAATTTTATACTTGGTAAAAACACAAGCGGGCGAAAAGGGGATTTGTCATTATAATATGAATTATGAACTTACAAAAACTTTATTTGATATACACTAACGTCCTACACCTCGACTTTAACGGCGTCGTTTTCTTTTCAAGTGCGCAGCTCAGTTTCCACATAAAAAATAACGATCTGTGTGCGATAATGGTATAAATAAGCAAAAAGTAATTTTAAGATAATTTATCAACTTCAGCGAAATGAACCGAAAATACTACCTTTTTTTTCATTTTACAAAGAAGTCCAAGTACCAGCAACTTTACCCATATATTTTCTGCTTATTAACCTTTGGCTGCTAAATACCGCTTTTTTATAGTTACGTAATTTATTTAATTAAGACTTGGGGTTTTAAATTGAGCACTCTCGAGGGAACAGTCCGTGTGAAATTGCCTTCATGGCTGCTATAAACTGAAAAGTGCTTGGACAACGAGTACTTTTCAACATACAAACGACATTGTGAATCCATTTTCGAAAGCTTTTTGAACACTTGTGCTCAAATTATCGTTATTTGAGTACGTATAAAATGAAGCAGTGAAAATATAATGTGTAATTAAACAGCGGAATAATTTCCATTACAGGTAGTTAAGTGCTTCCTAAATCTTTGAATTATTTAGTGACTACTGTAGGTAGCTTTTTACTATACCTACATATAATATCTTTTCATTAATAGTCTTAAGATTATTCTTAAGGTTAAGGTTCTAAAAATTTAACTTTAAAACTTCTTTCTACTTTAATATCCCAAATTATTTACTTGTTTATTGTTGTTTTATTGTTCTTATATCTGCTAAAGTAGTAATCATGAATTTGAGTTTTAATTTGGAAATCGTTTGATTTTGCTTAATTGGAAATAAACACAATTTTTTTGAAACTCCATTTTATGTTTCATGTATTTTCGAAAATACCCCATTAGCTGATCTTTTCATAAATATATTCTGAAGAAACAGTGATCAATCACACTTCTTGACTTTCAAAGAACTTTCCAACAATACCCATTACGACAGGGTACTATACGTGCTAAATGATTTTAAAAAAGAATACACAACATACATAACACATAAATAAATACTATAATTTTTAAATTGATATTATAAAAAAATATTTTTTTAATAACTATTAATACATTGTCTTTTCTTATTGAAATCCTTTAGTGGTCCAATGAACTTATGTAATATTTAAGCATGTAAGTCTAATTTACTGACTTTCTACGTATATAGCAATAGATATAAAAATATTATAACATCATATTTTATATGCCCCCTATCTGAGTAAATTTATTACTATCGATTCAATATAGGGGAAATGAAGACGTAGCGACGAATGACGGACGTTCGATAAAGCAATTTACTTTCATATAATATATTGCCTTTTGCCGGCAGTTTTGCTCGTGTGTGACTGAAGAATAGCATATGTTACTTTACGAAAATCCTCTACGAATAAGTAATAGTGGCTGTCCTTTTTAATTCAATTAGGCCTCTTTGTGTTACTGATGTTAACTAAATTGGACAAAATAAAAGTAATACATGCTCCTTTTACTTCTATGTTCTTAATTAGTCCAAAATATTATGAGGCAGTGACGCATTCTGCCGCTTCTTTACAAATGTTTTGTATAAAACCGATTTTCAACACAGGCACGCGTACAAAAAGACATTTTCAGTAGTTGGTTGACGACTATATTCGGCTTAGTTTGTATTGACTCTACCTGCTGATACCTTGCGATCGCTGGGGTCGTGGGATCGAGTCCCGCTGGGGACATTTATTTCTTGAGCACGAATATTTGTGTTCTGGTCATAGGAGCATATTTTTCAAATGTATTTATTTAAAGTAATATATTTTTAATATATCAACTATCTGGTATCCGTACAAGCCTCGTAACTTACCACGGATCTAGATGGTGCTGCGTGCAATAATGTCCTTATATATAAAAACAGTTATTTAGTCAGTGATAAATGGCTAGTGCTAAAAACAGGCCTATAAGTTAATGATGTAACTATTTCGACTTTTCTGATTTAAAAAGATAGTTGAAAAGGCATTGGGAGTGGAATTTGTAGAAATGAGAAAGGAGGGCAGATGTCTAGTAAGACTTTGTGTATTACTTATATTTACAGTTTAAGTCCGAGAACGTATAATATCATAATATTTTATAGATGCAATATTCTGAAGACACTGTAAGCACTTATCTTAAAAATTCAGCTCCCAAGAGAATATCAAGTTATAAAACTATAAATTATAGAGAAAAGTCAAAGGGGAATCCCCTCGTTAATTAAAAGTAAAATAAAGCGAAGCACATTAAATCAGTAGGCCGCAGAGACTCTTGGATCAATGGATTTTTCTGTAATTTTTGTTTATGCGACTATTTACTATGCCCTTTATCTCACAAAGGGCAGAGATAACAAGCAGTCTACACGAGATTGTTATTTTTATTATACTTTATTGTTTCTCGTTAGGGTGACATTCAATATTAGATATTTATTTTGTATTACTTTTTTCTATATAGTGTCAATGCTTCAAAAATATTTATGCAAGTTTAACAATGTGGTCATTAAATCCTAATCTACTTATATTATAAATGTAAAATTTTGTAAGCATGGATGGATGGATGCTTATTCTATTGATCGTAACGAAATCAGGAACAAAGAAAAATTATAAACTGGAATAGAATACATGTTATTTTATATCCCCGAAAAAATGTTCGGTCATGGGGTATGCCCATGGGATAGAATGTCTGATTCTTCACTTAGGAAGAACCCGAATCGAAGCGAGCGTTAGTCGGTAGTAAATTGTTATTTTCATTAAAGCTATTTAGCCTATGGACCACACAGAAATTTATAATGGTACGTAATCCGCATGGCATACAGTTATAATGCCTAACGACCACCTCACTTTATTACATTAAATTGTTTACAAGGAAGAGAAAATGAGTATACACTTATTTTTGGTTTTCGATTTTTATAATGTACTTATAAGAATCAAAAACCTGCTAGCTTCATACATCAAAAACGTACACCAAATTTTCCTTTCTTCTTTATTAAATTTGATGCCTCTTAAAAGTCTTAGAGACTATAATTGTGGTAAAAGAGCTCCCTCGGCTTTGCCATTAAGCGGGGGAATGCAACTAGCATTCTTGCCACTATTCTACAGGGACATGACTTATACAAAATTTATATATTACAAGCCACTTACCCACGCTCCTCTCGGGTACGATAGGGACGAATCCCTAGATACATTTTAAGGGTTAGTATAGATTTCTAAGAAATTAGATATTTTCCCACAGTAAAAATTATCCTATATACCTATTCCATGTCATCTATCCTATCTAATCTATCTATACCATCTATGTAGTATCTATATTGTGTTTCGGGCACTTTTTGTGCCCAACAGTTTGTGACAGACAATAATTCTAAAAACTATAAATTTGGCCTCTGCATCGATATCTAATTAAGCCAACTTAAAAAAAAATCCTAAAAAATATTTAATGTACAGACTCGACTCAAATTTTAATATACGAGTATGTACAGGAATGTATATTTTTTTGTATTATATACTGAAATTAACTTCAATAGAAACGCCGTATTTTCTAGTTTAGATGCAAAAATAATAAAAACGTAACTTAACCAAACCAAAAAGTAAGCAAATATGTACGTATATTGTTAAAAACATGTAGTCGTTATAATATTCATGAAATTTTATGATATTTCAATGTGGACAGGTTTAATCTGTATTCACGATCTTTGAGCAGTGAAGCACCGAACTATCCAATTATCATTAGCGTTGTTTCCAATTAGTCGTTTTGTTTTGTTTGTTAAATTTGTGATGCAATAAACGCAGTATTTATTCCTTTATTTGTCACTCAAATATATTTTGATCCCGCTTTGTAGTATCTTTATACAAAATTTAAACGTAAATCTGGGTCAAACAGTATGACTGTGACGCTATTTATTTATTTATAAATGTTGAATCAAATTAATATTTGGATTTAACAGTAGATTGAAATAAAGAGAATTAAGAACAATGTTATGATTTAAGAACATCGTCAGTTGTTTTTAGTCTCGCATACATATACCTAAATATAAAATGCACTTAACATTTTCCTTAATTTTATATAATTTTTTTTATTAGTAAACACAAAACATTCGCAATAGATCATCGATCTTCAAATTATGTTAAAAAAAGAATAAAAATTTATACGTAACTGCAAATTTACAGATTTATTTTTTTCAATTTTAAATTACTAGCTAACACACCATGAATGATTTTTTAAATCATAACAAGGCTCTAATATATAAACCTGAGGTCCAAAATCTGTATATAATATATCTTTAGCTAGATAAGGTTTATCCCTTTAAATTCCCACGTGGATAAATGTGACCTAGGATTACTATAAATTATTGTCTAAAAGGACGCGGAAAGAAAACATAATGGTCATTTAGAGTTACTACCAGTCCTTTTTACTTAAGGTAAAATTCGTAAATCTTGAAAAAATTATAGGAATGTTAAACAGATATAATAAACTAGCGACTCACTAGGTGCTCCCTGCCAAATTTAGATTTGTAGTACAAAAATGAAGGACTTTCATTCCGACTTGCAAGAGCCCTGAGACCTTCTTAATTCGGCCCTGTCGGTTAGAGTCCTGATCCGAGAAATGTGATATTATTTATATTGTATTACTATAATGAAATATACCAGAATGGCGTCTCGTTTTTTATAATCATTGACGTGAATAATATACCTAGCTAAACTAAAATAAAACGACTATCTCAATAGCATAATATAATGTAAGGATATACCTAACAGTGCAACCAAAACTGTATGTAGTTCCTGGATCTAAATCGATTTAAGTTTAAACGTTGCAACTTTAGCACTTGAAACACGTAAGTTGTTTGTCTTGAATGTTGTTGAAAGCAGCTTTGGTTTGAAAACTGTCTGAGATTGAACTAATAAGTGAATGTAAATATATTGGAAAAGTAATAAGCATATTATGCATACCATGAAAACTATAATACGTACTTAATACGGTTCGTATTTCCGTAATAATCTAAGTTACTGTAAAAACTCTATGGAACGATTAGAATTTCGACATTTTACCGCTTTTTTGATTCCATAATTAGTGCGGTCATTTTATCTTTTTGCTGTTTATAAATGAACTAAAAATCGTTAGAACTAAAAATCAAAATAAATCCGCGATAGAATCCAAAAAGGTAGTTCCATTTATAATATCGAATATTCGCGTAAACCTAAGAAAGTATTTTTGCTGTGGACTTTATAATAGACCATATTATTCTTTAAAAACTCAATTCACTTTTTTATTTATTGTAAATCAAAAGGCAAACTTTAACTCAATTTTAACACTAATAGACCGCGACCACGTTCGCGGTCGGAGGCGACCAACGGTTTACAATCAGCACTGCGTGCTACAACTCTATGAATTTCATTTGGATGGTTGTTGCTGGGATGATGGTCTACTTTGAACGGCTAGCAGGTTCTTAAAGTAGAAAAAAAGAAGTATGAACTCTATAATGAATACCTGACTTTTCTAGTATGGATTTTACTTCTTAGATATTCGCAAGTTCGCATTTTTGTGGTCAACTTTTACAGGCAAAGTAAAAGAAGCAAGAATTGGAGTAAGTGCAAATACTTTATAATATAACATTTAGTTGTACGTGAATAGAAATCTTATATAAGCTTTCAAAAGCTTATCAAATATGGTCTACATTGTTTTAGTAAGCTAAAGTTTCATCATATTATATTATTTCGTCTCTATTTCGGTTTACGTTCAAATATAACTCCCAGTCTGACAGCCATGGTCTGGCACTCGACACATACTAAGTGAAAATTCGAAAATTATTCAGAACCCGGTCGGGCGCTTGAAATAGAATACATGAGTCTGTAATTAGATAATTTTGGTTTCTACTTTGCTTATTTTAAATTTGTTGATGTAACTCTCAGTAAAAATGTTTTGGTTTTTTAGTGGTTCACTGTAATAAAATTATTTCCCAACTTTTTGTTTTTAAACTGGTCAAAATGTTGGTATAGAACTTTTTATGGCTTAAATTAATAAGTAAACCGGTTTTTGGGTTTTGCAAACTAATTTTTAAAAAGTTGCTCGTCAAAAACTGACCATTTTAATAATTCACAAAATGCGTGATTCGGTAAAGAGCTCTTAAAGTATGTGGATGTAATATTGAACACAAATAAACTAGTTATATTTTTCTTTAGTAATTTTAAAGTTAGTTAGTTAGGCAGTGGTAGCCCAGCGGTAACGCGTTGCTTGTATAACCAAGTGATGCGGGTTCAAATCCGGGTCTCGCACCTCTGATATTTTCACGTGCGAATCATTTCTATCCTGATTACCACTTGTCTTACGGTGAAGGAAAACATCGTGAGGAAACCTGCATGTCTGAGAAAACCTAGCAAGTTTTCGTAAGACATGTGAAGTCTGCCAACACGCACTGGGCCAGCGCGGTGGACTATGGCCTGATCCCCCTCGTACTGAGGGAGGCCCGTGCCCAGCAGTGGGACGTTAAAAGGGCTGATGATGATGATGAATTTTAAAGTATATCTGTGATAATAATATTGACTTAGATCGTGAAATGATAAGTTGCTAATACTCAATTTTATATAGTTAAGACTAAAATTAAAATATTTTTCTGAAAGTTATAACTAATAATTATAATATAAAATTAAAGCAATACAACGTATTTTATGTAGCAGTAAATAAATTAATGATTCACCTCACTAATTTCAATCGAAGTGGACACTTGACTGGTTCGCGGTAAATCCGCACTGAACTCAACCCATTGGAGGACTGTTAAAGTTTCCATGTTCATAGTTTAGTTTGATACTCATATTTCAAATAGTTTGACACATAACTTCGATACGGGATATTTTGAAATATTATTGCGTAGAGGGTGTTTCGCAAAATTTCGCTCTCATTGAATTTCAAGTACAATTTTATTTTTCTTTCAATTTAATCGTGTATTAAATATTTACAACTATAGATACAACAAAACGAGTTCCAAATGGTTCTAAAACTATGGAAAAAACTCTACTATTAATGCAAATAACCTAAAATATTGTCTTTTTTCTAATTTACATCATTAGATAGCGTAGATTTAGTTTCGTTATATATAATATATAATACTTTTACTTACAATAACAATATATCTCGTTAAATTGAAATTTGACGTTTTACTTAAAAGTGGACATGCTGAAATGCTATAGAGTAATCTGGACAATCCTTTGACAATTGAGTTTCCGCTCCCCCAAGAAACTAATTTACCTTCTATTGTTCCTCCATATTTGCGCAGTTATTACATTTGGTTTGATCAGATACAAAATTGCCTGCTCGGGACTAAGGCCTTTTCTCTTATAAGATTTATCAGGACATGATGTAATGGCTGAAAACAACGTTATCTACAAAGAATGAAGTTATAGCCTACCTGAGACGGATAACCGAATTTATATGTTACATTTATTATATACCTACATGTATGCAGACCTTTTTAGTAAGTCCATAATTTTTGTACACCCTTCCCCACCCCTTGCCACTGTGTTTTGAGTTTTACTAATTTTTTTTCAAATTCTGGTAAATTTTCAACTTTTTTTTGATATTTTTGATATTCCCTTTGGAGGCACTGAGTACCCCACGTGCCCCCAAAAAGAAGCCCTGTGATTATGTGTGTATAATGTATATATATACTTTTATGTATATATGAACTTTTTCTATTTCGTTTTCTTTATTAAAAGTGTACGGTGATTATTCGACATAATGATAAATAACAAATTTTAATTTACGCGTTGAAATAAACTTGTTTTTGACTAATTACTTGGTTCCGTAAAAATGTAAATTTTACTTGGACTTTATTTATCAAATTAAATGTCACCCGAGCTTCGAGATGTTACGAACTAAAGTGGCTTAATTTATTTCTTTAATCGCGGAGAAACTTGAAGAATTTTCCGCCGGTAATGAGCTGGGGCTTTCAAATTTTCATAACGAGTGTCATCAAAATGTTCACAAAAAAAGGATTTAGTTTTGTGAAATGAGACAAGTAAGTAGGTATTTAAAATATAACTGGTATGAATCAAACACAAAAAAAAATACACAGCATGTACAACTAGGTATGGGAATGAAACAGTTTAGTACCATTTTTCCTTATGTTGATCTATATTTTTTTTTATTTTGTTCAAAAGCTATTGACGAGCTTTATTACCAATAAAATATTTTCGATAATGATGTCCAAGCTTACGTAACTATGTACCACATTATGTAATCGTAAAGTTCTTGTCTACCAATGACGCTACTGATAGGCTACGCGATCTAAGTCTGAAAACTGACTAGCAAGGATTTCAAATTATATTTAATTATGTATGTACCTACATATTATATGTAAATATTCTTGCATAAAAAAACATGGTTTACGCTTTGTTTACTCGTATTTGATGATCCGTGCTCTACATAATTGATGCTACGCTAGCTGTTTTAACGCCACGAGTGCTTTATACGAAGTGTAGCGGTGTGTGGTGTTGAAAATCACAACTTATGTGCCACAAGTTCTGTGTTTATTTATTTAACTAACTTTCTAACACTACTCTGCTTGATGAAGAAAATTTCTGTAAAAGCTGTAATTCAAATAATATAAACCATTGTTAAATTAGATTGGTAGTACCTACATAAAATTATAAAGAATAAATCTTTATTAAAGTAGATGACAATCCTATTATTATACATACACTAGCAAAATATACTACCCAACTACTGAATATTATTTCACTAAGCTATAGCTATAGTATAAATGTTAATCTGTTCCCACAATATCTTCTAAGCTACCTATCATAATGTAAAAAGCATAACGATAATTGCTTGTTAAAAGCTGTGACGTCACTCTAAATTCAATATGGGCGCCTTCAGAGATACATACTTCAGAGAGAGAGAGAGAGAGAGAGAGAGAGAGAGAGAGAGAGGGGTAGAGAGAGAGAGAAAGAGAGAGAGAGAGAGAGAAAATAAAATTAAAAGGTGTTCTTATTAAAATCCATAGTTTGTCTCTAAATTTATATTTTGTTCTCAACATATTATTAGAAGTCTTAATGAAAAAAGTTAGCCAATCGTATAGATTAGTAACAAGCAATAAACGTATGATAAGACACGTAGATGCTAACGAGGATAACTATCATGAAGCCTGTGTCACGCGACTAGCCGAGTACCGTCAAAGGGAACTCCGTTAATTAGCAAATAAAGTGAATACGAGCGTCTAAATGTGAAACTTGCTATACATTATCTTTAACGTTGCAATTACGTGTTGCCATATATTTACAGCGCCCTTGTTTACAATTTGCACTTAAACTCTCTAATCTACTATTACAGTTTAGGGGTTCCGTTGACAAAAATAGACGTGTTATTTGAAATGAAATCGAGTTCAAGACCCGTATCAAAATTTTCTTATGCGATTTATTTTTATTATGAGTCTTATGTGAAACAAAACAAAGAAAAGCTGCCTCTCCGATTTAACAAATTTAAGAATAAATGTGAAGTCCGCTTACCTCCATTGGGCTATCGAGGTGGACTATGATTATTATATTAAAGAAAAAGAGGCTCGTGCCCAGTGAGGCGCAAATTAGGCTCACAGATGGATTTGTATTAAAATTTCAGGACTTTTATCCAAGTTTTGTCTTATTATTAACATTTATAATGACTTAAAAAGGCAAAAAAAGAGAAAAATATATATTTATTTTTGTGGTTGTTACACGATATCTTCGCCAATTAGGATTTTATCATTATATTTCCATAGTACCTCAAAAATGGCTCATTTTTAAAATTAAAATACAAAAAACCATTACGAGGGGTCTTACTATTACTATTACGCTAATATAACAAAGTAAATAAATCTTTGATATTATAATGTTTGGAAAATTCGTAGAATCCTTTCACAGCGCGAATTTGGCTCAGGATAATCGCGCGATTATGAACACATATGAATAATTATCTAGTAGACTGAATGTAATTTTCTTTGTGTAGGAATGCTGTATAAAAATAGCAAATTTCCAGATAAATACTTAAAGGACTCGGAAAGTATTAATAAAAATTGATATTTTTTTTCTTTTTAATTTATATTCGTAGTACCTATTAAGCACTTACACTTTTAAACACTTAATTAAATCTAATCACTAAAAAAATATCATGATATTTCACTATCGCCAAAGACCGGCTACACACATAAACACGAAACATATGAGAGAAAAATTGAATCAGCAACTTTTTCTAACATTAGATACACGCGATATTATATTGACATTATTAATACGTAGCTTTCGTTCTAAATTAGAAAGTTCGAACATATTTTCTCGTTATTGGAGAATTAATATAAAGTTTTCAACGGTGATATGTGGCTTCAGCAGCTTTAATACAATGTTATCACGTTATGAAATATGAGGGTCATCGTGTATTTTATCTTAACGACCAGCGGGATGTAATACAAATAAATAGTAGAGTTTAAATTGTCCGCGTAAAACGGTTCACTTGTTATTTACTAGCAATATAATGATAATTGTTCAGCATTCGTGTAAAATGTAGCGAAAATTTCATACCTGCATTTTAATAGTCTGTAATAATACACAAAGAATCTTAATTATATTGCATAATGTATTTTTTCTTTTGTTTATTTTAAGTGAGAATTAATCAAACATAAATGTTTCCATGTCATTAAAGTATTTTTTAGAGGACAGTGGTAGCCCAGCGGTAACGCGTCGCTTGTATAACCGAGTGATGCGGGTTCAAATCCGGGTCTCGCACCTCTGATATTTTCATGTGCGAATCATTTCTATCATGATTACCACTTGTCTTACGGTGAAGGAAAACATCGTGAGGAAGCCTGCATGTCTGAGAAAACCTAGCAAGTTTTCGAAAGACATGTGAAGTCCGCCAACACGCACTGGGCCAGCGCGGTGGACTATGGCCTGATCCCCCTCGTACTGAGGGAGGCTCGTGCCCAGCAGTGGGACGTAAAAAAGGGCTGATGATGATGATGATGAAAGTATTTTTCAGAGAAATGTATCTACAACGTACATTATTGTCTCGAGAGACTTTAATATAAAATGTGTGTGCTACTGAAACCACTGATGGTTCATACAATATTCTTAGTTAAGTACAATCATTAAATACGAATATAATTATCATATATAAAACGTTATTTAACCACGCCATTATGCGCCTCGTCTCATTAATGAATTTGCATCCCCTAACGCCCTTTTCATTTAAGTACTGAGCATATCACATTATTTTATTTACTTGTATCATTGTTTAAGAACATTCTTACAAATTAGAATCACTTTATATTTCATTTTCTTAATGTCACATTACAGTTCTCTTGATGTCATAAAGAAAGGAACTGTTTAGCATAAAATACGATTTTACAGTGTTGGGAGAGCGGGTGCGTTTGACACAGGATTTATGATTTTAATAAAACTCGCAATAACCTTTGAGTGTATCGCGGGAGCGAAGACTACTATAGAAGTGACATGCTCTGTTTGACCTTTGTTAAAAACTTTTTGTTAACAATTAGGCAAAATAATTTTATTATTATAAGCAGAAAAAAATTTATAGCATAGCAAAAATTTTAAATTAAAAGACATTTTATAGATTGGAGGAATCCTAATGAATATTTTATACGTCCCAAATAGGAAGGGGATCGGGCCATAGTCCACCACACTAGTTACGAGTACGTATGTGTGGTTTAGCTAATTTCATATTACGTCTATCGCACGTGTTGAGTCAATTTGCTATAACACATGCAGGTGTTCCTCAAGGTGTTTTCTTCTTCTTGAAAAGGGGTAATCTTAATATTGGAAACGATTAGAAATATCAGGAGTGCGAGACTCAAGATTTGAACCCGTCTACTCAGATTGCGAAACGAGCACGATACCACCGAGCTATCACTGCCTATTTTATACGTAAGTTTTCTTAAAATTAATTTATCATACATATTCATAGATTGAAATATAGGATTCCATCAAACAAGAGTTTAAGTTTTTTTTTCTCTCTTTTTGCTATCTGCGATCAGTCCTTGGACTATAAACAGATCTATGGTCCTTCTGTACATTGTAGTTTGGGCTTACGCATCCAATGATGCTACAACCCTTTAACGTAACCAGTATAAGTAATTAATTTTTATAATAGATTTACTATATGTTGGCCAATCTTGGTCTTTTAAGGCGAAACATGATGTCACTGACATCCATAAGTTGGACTGCTAAATAATTTTTATGGCACTCAAGTCTCTTTTTATAGGCCACGAGTAAGAGTTTAAGTTATAAATAATGTTTCTTAAATATTTTTTCTTGATTTATATTAAAATATAAAAGGATTTGCTACTAAAATTATTTTATAAAAAATATTTTATAAAAATTTTACATGTGGTAGTGCCATGCTTGTTACCTTCGGGTAGCAGCCGAATGGGCCGGCACGCCCCGTATAGTACCACTCTCTCACAGGAGACCGGCGTGAAGTGGCAGCTATGCTGTCGCGTTTCGTCCGGTAAGTGAGAGTCAGGGAGGCCCACTCCCCATCCCTCTTCCCGTCCTTCTCACTCCTCCTTACCTCCCTCCCTTCCCTGAAAGGCCGACAACGCATCTGCAAGCCCTGTGGTGTTGCAGATGTCCATGGGCGGAGGTGATCACTTACCATCAGGTGAGCCTCCTGCCCGTTTGCCCCCTTTGTCCCATAAAAAAAAAAATTATTAAAAAAAAATCAGATGAGCAAAACTTAATTTATGTTTTAAAATAAATTAACGCTTATAACGTATATCGAATACGTTATAAGCGTTAATTTATTATGGGGTGGTGTAGTGGGACTTACTGCGTGGTGTAGTGGGACTTACTGCGTGTAATGTCTTAGGTATAAATGTCTTATTCTTAACGTTTCGGGTTGCACCAGCCGTGGGCACGGGCAGAGTGACTGAAAATCGATGATTTAAAATAACAACTCTAAGTAGGTTTCGTATACAAAAGCTTTAATCAGTTATCTGGTTTCAAAGCTCATTTTATCAAAATAATAATACTATAAAATTATTTTCAAAACATTAGTGTTAATATTGTTTTTTTTTAAGTTTCAAATTGTACCCTTAATCTACATATATCCACGAGATAATCCAAAATGAACGTTAATTAATCCTACGCACACTCAAGCCGTCCGTAATCATGCTAAGATTTCGCAAATACACTCACTCCGATCAAATATTTACTTCCTTACAAATTGAACGTGACGAGGACAGTGGTAATTTTAATGTTTCCTTTGGCAAAGTTTCTATTCTTACCCGACTTAACAAGATAGAGGAACTTTGGCGGATTTTCTTCCTCAGTGTAATGACTGATGTGCAAATAAATATCTGAATTAGCCTGATAGGAGCGAAGGTGAGCCATTAGTGTATAATATAATGAAGAAAACAGTGCTATTTTTTATCAAAGCTAGATTGAGGGAACTAGTTAATATTCTAATTGAAACAATCAGTTTTTTTATTATTAATATTCGTCAAGCTGCTAAACAAAATAAGAAAATCGGTTGACAATTATCGGAGGAAAAAAATGTACTGAACTTTATCTAAGTCTATTTATATATTAATATACATATGTGATTATTTGGTACACTAAGATGTTTTCGTTGGGTACATTATCTTTTAAATTATCTGTTTAAGTATGGAGGTGAAGGTGGCAAAAACGTAAACGCTAAGCCTACGATACCAAGATAACGCGAAGAAAGTTCAGAACAGTAATTTAAGGACGATAATGTGAATATCGTTAGAGCAATTTACATAATGAGTAGGTAACAACCCACACCCACGCAAGAAATTTTATTTCACATCACGTTCATTCATACGTGTTGTAAAAGGCTAAAGAAAGCGAGGGCCTTATGTGATTTTCAAAAATAATATTTAGAAAAAACATTTGTCTCTGGTTTTATTATTTGAGGACAAGTCTGCTTCTTTTCTGAAAGTCAAGATTTCGCTAAAAGTTATGATTAGTTTTTCGTATGAAGTATCATAGTATAAGTAATTTAATTTCGTATATTGAACATTTCTATGAAATTTTCTAATAATAATTTGGAAATCATTCATATTTTTTTTTAGTTTTGCATTAAGAAACATGTTTTATAATTACTGCTGTAAAGATGATATACCTTTAAAAAGTAAAAGAACAATGTGATGGCCAAACAAATGTCCTTGACACTAGATAATAGTTCTCCTCGACAAGAGGACCCTTTTTTCTACAAATAAACTAAATACTTAAAGGATTGAAATATAACGGCACTTATTAAGCCTTTCGTGTCTGTCTGTCCGTGCATCCTATCAGAAAATTTTGAGAACCGTATCTAATACTTAGGTAGTAGTTAGGAGCTTTTGTATTAGTCGAAGCTTTAGAATCTCATCAATAGTTTCAGAGATAACCTTGAAGAGACAACTTTATAAAATAAGTTCACGTCATAGTAACTTAAAGAAAAGCTTATAATAATGTTAAGTAAATTACTGTATACAACATAATGTGAACAAAGATTTGCATCGAAACGGCATTTCTCGTATTACGGCACTGTTGTTTGCTTAATGTGGTTGCACAAAATTAATGGTCTGAAAAGGCTTAACGTGCTCCTTTTAATCAGATTTGGAACAAGTTTTTAACATACTCGTACGCCTTTACGTTTTGCTTTGATTTATGCAAATGCTAATTTGTTCTTCAGATGATGAATCTATATATGTTTCCCTTGTATTTTTGCTCGAAAATAAATTCTTATTATTATCTTTGAATTTTTTTAGCTAGGCATGACACCACCAAACATTTTTGGAAGATTAAAAAAATAATAAATTTAAACAAAATTAGCCGAAGTAGTTCAAACGCGCTCTCATGGAAATGTAATGATGCAAATTCTGAGATCCATTTTTTACCCATCGAACCAGTTCTCACAGTTCTAAGGTTTTTGTAGGCTAATATCATTGTTAACATGACTATAGCGAACTAAAACAGTGAAAAAAATCTTAAATCAAATTGTTTTTAAAGGATATGTGGAGAACTGTTCTATATAGTGGTCTATGGCCTAAGCTACGCAGTTAGAGGCAGCCTATGACCGGCAATGTTCCTATAAATTAGTTAAATATATAAGGTACAACTAATGATTCATAAAAATATTGAAAAAGTAAACCTAATTATATGTTAGAGATTTGAAGATTAGAAATATTTTTCTAGCTAAATTTGCCTTTAAAATTTCTTTGAATGTCGATTCTTGAACAAAAGAAGTAAATACAATATAAACTTAATTAGTTCAAACACGACTCATTCTCTTACAGTACATTTAACCGAGCACTTTAGCGCAGTCGTTTTGTAGTTAATCGCTTGTTACCGACATTAAAAGCGGGTTAATTTTATAGGGAAGTGTAAATAAAAGCACTTTTGGTAATAATAGATCAGGTTTATGTAAATTGAATAAATCAGATCACAGCCTAATTATGGTAATCTTGTATTGTTAATTGTTATGTATATATTTATATATCTATATTGTATATAATTATATTTTAGCTAAGTGAAAACTTTACATTAAATTTATATAAAAATATCTTATTGAAGTGGTTAATATTATCGATTTAGAGGTCAAATCTATAGCTTTTAGATTTTTTGTCTGTCTTTCTGTCTGTTACTGTTCTGAATGTTTAAAAACTGCTGGACAGATTTTGATGAAAAGTGGTATGATGATAGCTGGTTATCCGAATTAACTTATGGGAGTCTCTGAAAAATCTAAGCTAATTGTCAAAATATATCTAGAGATGTAGCCAAGGAGAGCGAGGTTTAGTCGCTAGTATACGACTACGATAGTAGATTGTTAAAGTATCGATGAAAATATTCCTTCGATACTTGTGCAATAATATAAAAATGAAAAATCAGTACAACCATTTCCTAAACTTATTATATATAGGTAATGTATAATTCTTCGTACAAACACAGGTGCAGGTTTCAATTCCTTTTGCTGTCACAATCCTGTGGGACGACAATCTGACATAACCAGGGAATACGTTTGTAAGAAAACATATTTTAATGTTTAGAAATAAAATAGTAAAGGAAATTTACATATTTATATTAGTCAAGGTATCAAAAATTCAATTCAAAGGGAAATCAAGAGAAGCAGGTTCGAGACCCGGGTCTCGTACGTCTTTTCGCGATATTTTCATTTACGAATCATTTTCAAAATCATTACCACTTGTCTTACGTTGAACGAAAAACATCTCGTAAAACCTGCGTAATTGAATCTAGTAAGATTTCTCAAAAGACCTTTGAATTCCACTAATATACATTTGACTATTGCCAGCAGTGGCACGTTAAAAGGACTGAATATAATCAATTTCGACTAGGAAGTTAAAATTAAAAATTATAGTAAGTTTTATCCTATAACAAGCGCGTGTAAGTCTAACAAATTGCAATTTGAATTAAACGAATTGTGATGGTAGAACGTTAATTAAAAAGAAATTGCTGTAAAGGTATACAGTGTTGTTGATATTTCATTAACCCAGTATTGTTGCCTCCTGGGGTGAAAATTACATCGAATATTTTTGCAAAGTTCATGTAAAAAACGAAATAAGGGCTCTTAGAGCCTCCAGCTTATTTTAGTAATCAAATTTTGCTCGCCTTCAAATATTGAAATATTAAGTCGCGTCTGTTGTTTATATGCATTTCTACGGTCGGTTTAATTTGTATAAACGTTTTCGACTTTTAATTTATATAAAACTTTATTATAGACATATGTCTATAAGGGTTTATTTTTCTTGTTACTGTAATTGTTAATTCAAAGTAATCCAATGGCATAACTTGACTGTGACTTGACTATAGGGAACGTGCACAACGAAGGTGCTGCCGACTGGCGTCACCAATACGAATCTTGTACTGTATGAATAGTTGTCATCGACATTTATAACAAGTAAACGAGTAATTTTATGAGTGAAAATTATTATTCTAGCTAATCATAATGTATTGTTGCACTAGCGATTCACCCTCGCTTCGCTCGGGTTCGTCCCTAGGTACCCCCTTTAGCATACAAACTTTTAATGTCTTACTTATTTCATATTTTGGATTTTGTACAATTCACACAATATCTTTATAAATTGTAGCCTATGTGTTATTCTGATGTATAAGCTATATTATTGTAAAGTTTCATTAAAATCCATTCAGTAGTTTTTACGTGAAAGAGTAACAAACATCCGTCCATCCATACTTAAAAACTTTCGTGTTTATAATATTAGTAGGATTTCTGGATGTAGTAGGATGACCGATACATCCACTAAAAACGAAAATAAATCAAATAGCGTAAAATTTTATTACTTTCCACATAATAGTACTCTCATGCCTTGGTTATGTGAAAAACGCAAAAAAAGATAAACGCAATAATTCAGAAAATTATTTCCCATTATTTTCACGTCTTAAACATGGTATATTTTAATTTGTGCGACAATTTTTCCCGTTACCACCGCCTCATTTTCTTAATTTACTATCTCTTCAACCTCCAATACATGGAGGGCCTCGATGAGCTTTTGACCTTTGGTATTTTGGTAAAGCTGACGATCATTATTGATAGACCGGAAGCTATATTTTAAAACTTTTATCGTATTCAAAGTTAATATAATTCACGGGATAATTTTGTTTAAATAATTGAAAGCACGATGACAGGGTGTGATAAGTTTCCTCTACTGTCCGCATAGTGTCTCTTTAACCGACTTCCAAAAAGGAGGAGGTTATATGTTTCGATGTATGTATTTTTTTTTATGTATGTTCACCGATTTCTCCGTCAACTGTGGGCCGATTTCAAAAATTTTTCTTTTGTTCGGTAGGGTATAGTTCTGAGGGGGTCCCATTATCACAAAATCAGGATCTGATGATGGGATCTCAGGGAAATCCAGGGCAACTTTCAATTGTGGGCCGATTTCAAAAATTTATTTTTTGTTTGGTAGGGTATACTTCCAAGATTTTTTTTTTTTTTTTTTTATGGGACAAAGGGGGCAAACGGGCAGGAGGCTCACCTGATGGTAAGTGATCACCTCCGCCCATGGACATCTGCAACACCACAGGGCTTGCAGATGCGTTGCCGGCCTTTTAGGAAAGGGAGGGAGGGAGGA
Source organism: Boloria euphrosyne (assembly GCA_951802675.2). Classification (NCBI taxonomy): domain Eukaryota; kingdom Metazoa; phylum Arthropoda; class Insecta; order Lepidoptera; family Nymphalidae; genus Boloria; species Boloria euphrosyne. The sequence continues at coordinate 10,345,242 of OX637877.1, forward strand.
GGGAGAAGGACGGGAGGAGGTATGGGGAGTGGGCCTCCCGGGCTCTCACTTACCGGACGAAACGCCACAGCATAGCTGCCACTTCACGCCGGTCTTCTGTGAGAGAGTGGTACTATACGGGGCGTGCCGGCCCATTCGGCTGCTACCCGAAGTAACAAGCATGGCACTACCACTTGTGAGATATTCCCATTGTCACCAAGTTAGGATCTGATAATGGGATCCTAGGGAAGTCGATGGCAACTCTTAAATTTTATAGGCACTTAGTACATTTTTCATATATTTTCTAAAGTTTTTTAAGGATTTGCATTTGATAATTACCATCTCATGTGGATAAGCTGATGATGGAAGGTACAACTCCTCAACGGCTAGGAGTTGAAAGGAAATTCCTTTAAAATTATACATACATATAGATTGATAGTTGTGTTCTTCCAGGCTATTACGTTAATATGATAATAGAAGGTAAATGTCATTAATCTCTAGGTGTTAGGTGGAATAATGGACGTGGTTTATTTAAACTATTACGTATGGGGAATGTAAACATAAAAATGAGCTCGTAGTTTAGTTACAGCTACAGTAGTCGTAGATTGAGTACTCTTTGGACACCAACACCCCCCCCCCCTTTCGGCAGACCAGATAATTAATAACTATTTTCGTCGTTAATGGGTATGCTCGTTGTTTAATATAAAGCTTAAACAGATTTTAAATTAGTGACATATAGTAAGTCACTATAATTAAATCAGCTAAATAAAAGGCACACTAAAAATGTAAAAATAAGTTATTTTTAAAAAAAAAATTAAACCGACTTCAAAAAATCTGCACTAAAAAGAGAAAAATAAAAAGTAGAAAATAATACTTTAAAGAACTATGTTAATTTTGGAGTCGGTGCCAGCCAAAGAAAAATAACCGTATATTCGATTAATCTATCAATTTGTAAACATAATCAAAATACCTGGCTGGCACCGACTCCAAAATTAACATAGTTCTTTAAAGTATTATTTTCTACTTTTTATTTTTCTCTTTTTAGTGCAGATTTTTTGAAGTCGGTTTAATTTTTTTTTTTAAAATAATTTGTCGATTTAGTGCTGCCACCTATAGTTCGTGCACGTTCCCTATAATTGATAATTCTAATAAAAAGCAATGACGAACCTTGTGTTCATTTATGTCATGAAATATTCTCTATAACATATTATAATAAAAGTTGAATATTATGCGATTAGCAATTATATTTATATATTAATACATTTTATTCTAAAAGTAATTCGTAGTGTATTACAAATATTATTCAACTAGTGGAATTAGTTAGGACTTGGAGAGGTACTTGTACCAATTACTCCTAACTAGCCGGGAAACTTGACTCAGTCGTTGTAGTATAACTATATTTGCAATAATAATATCAAATGAGGTCAACATTAGCCTTAAGATACAATTTTCTTATAATATATTTTCATAATATTTTCCTCTATAAGTATTTCTTATAGTAAAGTGATTTTGAATGGATTGGGAAATTTTACAAAGGCCACATATGCAGTATCAATTGATTTGGAGTGTAAGTAAATTGTAAAATCTTAAAATTAGTAGCGTAAAAAACGTGGTGCAAGAATAAGCGTATAAAAAATTTGCTGTTAAATATTGAGAGCGTACATTGCTCTGCTTTATGAAAGATAGCTGGATATCTGTTACCTTTTCATACATAACCGGCTGAACTGATTAATATAAAATTTTGTATGGAGATAGTTTGAGACCTTAAAAATACATGAAGGGTACAGGGGCAAAACAAGGAATGTAACATACAATTAAAAAAGTAAAAAGGATTCGGAACATTAAAATTTTGCCACGTATTATAGATTGCAATGTTAATTAAAAAAAAGGAATTTTGTGACATTCCTTGTTTTGCCCCTGTACCCTTCATATACGATAATTTTTATTCTGGAAAGTATTCGAAAAAGAAGTAAAAAGGTGTGAGAAAAGGCTAGCAATTTGTATGGGGAATCAATTTTTGTAAAGCATGCACTCACAGAAATAAGATGTTAAGCACTTTTACATTATTTGCAAAAAGTGCGTCAGATAACATGTAAAGCCATTGGTCGACACCTGAGATCCAGTATTGTCAAACGCCCGTTACATCGGACACCTGTGTTATCCAATCAATTATGGACAATAAAGCCTTTTAAAATATTTTCCCTTCAAGCTACAAATAAGTAAAAAATAATTGGATCATAGATAAAATAAAAATAGCACGTTACGTAGCTTACTGAGGAACTAGATAGCGCTGTTGTAATAATGTCCCAACATATTTATTTATTTATTTAAAATCAGATCTAGAAGACCCAAGTCGTAGTTTGTATATAACTTTTTAAATCGGCAAAAAACATTTTACTCGTAGCTGGTCAGCTAAAATTTCTCATTGAACTACCATAACCAAATCTCTACAGCAATAATATTATATAGATAAATTTCGATACATTTGAATTAATATTGCTAAGCATTTTCCTTTAAGGCAATTGTCGAAATTGGCTTGTACTTAAAAAGATGAGAGATACTCGAAATCTTTTATATCGTGATCACATTTATATTTACTTTGTAAAAACGAAAGCTTTTAATGAGAAAATACTCCTTTTTCATTTAGCGTAAATAATTTAAAACCAATGAAATTGTTAACAAAAAACGTTTACCGTACGTATCTAAGCAGAACAAAGGTAGTAGTACTAGTACTATGACCAAGTTTCATCAAATTAGTTAAGTAAATATGAAGCTTTCTAGCTTGAGCACTCATTATAATTTCATAGAAACTTACAAGCGAAGCTATGTGTATGGTAGGATAGCTACTAGTAGTTAATTCATTTAATATTGCATGCAGACAGCTTTGTGGATTTATAACGTGGACCATTATAGAAACCATTCAACTAGTCAACAATAACTAAATGGTGTAAATACTGTTGTTATTCGCAAGACACAATCTAAATATATATAAGCGTCAAAATTTTAATTTGAAAAAGTCGCTTGCCATGATGTTGATTTGCGATGAACTTCGAAACTACAATAACGAATTCTTTTTTTTAAAATTATGTTTCGTCCTAAGTTAAAACGTATTACAAAGTTTGTTAAAAACTTTTTGTGTTTAGATACTGTACGATACACTACGTCTATGAGCGGTTCAGAAGAGAAAACTGGAGGCACGACAACTAGTACGAGTAGCTTTAAATTTCACCCCCAAATAAATGAAAAAAATTATAAATATTTTCGGATATTACTCGTAAATTATAAATTTTATTTATAAATAAAATTACAAACACGATGCTTAAACCTGTCTTTATAAAAATGATTATGATAGTTTTTAATACACATTAAGGATAGATAACAGGATACATCTAATATACATACGAGTATATAAGATGGGGTTAAAACACTTTCAAAACAGAAATCTTGGTTACAATATTTCCATTATTAAATTTTTACTAGATATTGTCTTGCTAAGTCTTTTTTACATCTTGTTAAAAGGTTATGGTTCGAAGCTAATAATAGACAGAGAAGTGACGTGTGGTAGTTGTAGTGTATTGCTCGAAGACATTATGGCTTATTACATAGCCTAAAGTTAGTGACTAGTTCTACTACTCAAGTCTAGTATATTTAGGTACCGTGTATACATTAACCTTGTCAATAGTGCCATTTCGTAGAAATCATCGATTTCCACCTAGAAGTACCTTCACTATTATTTAATGAGAATAGCCGACTAGGCTATTTTAAGCTGTTTTAATTAAACTAGACTGTTATATTATACTGAAATAAGCTTTACAGGTGTGGTTATACCAACAACGTATTCTAGCTTATTCAGGCTTACTCAGAATTTATCGAGTAGTTAAGTAGAAACACTAATACGGGACACTGTTTGTTGAAGTGTTAGCCAATGTATACTGTGCGTATTAGTTGCTACGTAAATATTTGAACTCTTTAGGTAAAACGTTTACAAATACTAGTGACTCTCCCTTGCTTCGCTCGGGTTTGTCATTTCAATTGTAATGTATTTTCCCACAATAAAAAGGTTCTATATTTTGACCCTGATAACCAGCTATCATCTTACCAAATTAAAAAAAAAACTGTCCAGTGATTTTCTCGTTATGCGGTCACAGACAGACCGTCAATCAAGCTCTTGATATTTATAAAATTTTATTACATGTATATTGTATAGATACATTATACCTTTTAAGTAATCAAACTTTAATTAGGCTGAGTAATGCTAAGAAAACCTTTGTTTAAAAGCGAATTGACCATATTAAAAATTATATTAAGATCTTTGACTCTAACTGCATAGAAATAAATCTAAAATATAATTTATAAAATCTTAAATTATTTACTATCAACTCCAACGAATCCAAAACTATGTATGTTTTTCGCTATGTCACTCTCCGATTATCCCATATCATAAAACCACATCGATCGTAATTTCTTGTTATATAACGTGTTTTATCGCGGGAAATAGATATTTTTACACGGTAAAAAGCTTTTTTCACTTTTAAGCCTTTGCGACGGAAAATAAGGACAAACAATTACCCTTTTATTTTCTACTTTGACTTCGATAATATTGAATATGGATACAAAATGGATAAGAATATGGATAATATAGCTGAATAAAGCAAAGTAAGGTCAAATCACTTGAAATATTTACAATGTTAATGTGAAATTTATCGCTAGAACTAATGCGAAGCATCTGATACTGTACACTGTACAATGCACATTAGTGTTGTTCAAATATTTGCACTCTCGAGGCGTTTCAATGTCTTGTTTGTTGTTAACTTGATATAGTTTAACTGAAATTCTAAACTGAAGATGGTATTAGTTTATTTAAATCCCGCATGTCGGGAATGTGAATAGTTCTACGATACATAGTTTAGTTCGAACTACTACTGCATATGAGGTCATTTAACCTGCGTGGTTAATTTAATTGATTTTTTAAAGTCCCACTGCTAGGCACTCTTCTCCCTTTAATATGATTAGAACAAAGTCCACCACGCTAGTATAGATGGGTCAGCGGAATTTACATATCTTTCGACACTTACTAGGTTCTCTTAGACTTGCAGGTTCCTCGCGATGTTTTCTTCAACGTAAGACAAGCGAAAATCATGATCAACAATCAAAATCAAACTGGCCTGTTTTTGACAGACTTGTGAGCGGCCTTCGTATTGAAGGGAATATAAATGATATCTGTACCTCAAAGTACGAGTATTGATTGAACGTCACACAAAGTGTAATAGATGGAAGTGCAGTCCTATGTAAATATCAACGCTGTAATATCTAATGGTGGAGTGTTTTCATGATATTTGATGTTTATTTGCGGCTGAAACGTCCTTTGTATCGGCGCGACCGGCGCAGCCCGACAATGGGCGGTCGGCCCACAAAGCCCGCCAAGATAATGGATATTGCTTTTCTTGCGAGTTCCAAAGCTGCCTACTTTAGAACCTCTCATAATCCGCTTACAGCTTGTGCGAGTACGTTATTGTGCTTTAGTAGAAACATTTCTTTGGTCCATCTCAATTCTGTCTGATAGTTTAGCGAATTGACTTTTATAGCATGTGTTATTTACTTTTTATATTTTCGTGTGTATTTATTATATTATTTCTGAATTGCCACTATAATCAATTTCTAAGCATTGCATAAAATTATGAGTATACAATCTACATTTATATATCACCTTCAGATGCTATAAAAGAAGTTTTAATGTAAATCTATTTATTCCTTTTTTTTATTCATTTTTTAGGAATATACAAAATTTTATCGTATAAAAGTTAAAATAATTTTTGTAGTGCCTTTTTACTAAAATATATCGAAGTGAACGACATCTGTTGCATTCCATCGCAGCGCAACAAATTAAGCGAAGCGCAACGTTTTAAATTTTGCATTATTTTTTTCCGGTACAGTATGAATGACTATTTTCATATGCTTATATCAATGTACAAGCTGTATCGTTGTGTTTTTAAAAGCTTTCCAATCTATTCATTTAATAAAATTCTAACTGAGTCTCAACTACATATTCAATATTTTTTGGGAAAAATCTTATTGAAATTATCAACATATAGAGAATACTTACTGTTAGTGACCCTACACTTTGTGCCAGCGGTCGCGGGTTTGAGTCCCGCTGGCGGCATTCATTTATTGAGCATGAATGTTTGTACTCCAGTCATGGGTGTTTATATTTTAAAAATATTATAGTATATCAACTATCTGGTATCCGTAACACAAGCCTCGTAGCTTACCACGGAACTAAATGACGCTGTTGTAGTAATGTCCCAACATATTTATTTATTTACTTTTTACCGTTGGAAAATATCTAATTTCTGAGAAATCTTAACTAACCATTACAAAGCGCCTTTAAAACATTACACGGTATGTAAAATTTAAGATTTGGTTTCCGGTATTGAGAAAGCGGGCGGAGCCGCGGGAAATGCTAGTGCTATCTTAAATAAACCATAGATACCTATCAACTATAACTACTTATAATTTATATAGTATAAAATAATAATTTAGTCCATTAAAGTTCATAAGGAGGTAAGAAATACCCTAAAATACTGACGGCATATCGGAAGTTCTTAGAATAGCTAATGCCCGCAGACCTCTCCACATGGAATTCCAATACTCAAGCCTTATACCCGTTAGTTTGGTCGATCAGACCGTTTAATGATAATCGCTTTATACGGTATTGCGTACTGCAGGTATTATACTGTCCGATTAAGCTGTATCAAAGTGGATGAAACAAGTACAGAGTACACGTATGTATATGGGTTTTGAAGTATAGTTTTTTAAGTGTTCATATTTTGGGTAATTATTATTAGGAGCTTATTAGCATTAATTATTTAAATTTCAAAATGTAGATTTGCAGTCTATTCATTTAAGCACATTTTTAAATAGCTTAGATTAAAACGTACATAATATAATTTATTTTCTAGAATAATGCCAGGGGTTAAAATTATTTTTTTTATTTATTTCTATATATCGAATCTAAGTTTCGTTTTCGTCAACATTACTTTATAACAGTAATTTAAATGCTCCTCCAATTTAAAGATTGATCCGTTAAGATAAAAAGGTTTTAAAGTGTGATTTAAATCATAAATCTATATTATTTACGACAAAGACTTTCGAATGAGTGGTGAGCGAACTCAATTACCCCGACGAAGACAATAAATTCTAACTTTTTAAATAAAATTTAACAACCTTTCTTACGGCTTTGAATTGAAGAGGTTCTATTTAAAACCAGCTTACCCTCGCTTCGCTTGCTGTAGATATTTCGCTTAAATAAAATATAAGAAGGTTTGTAATTTCAACAAAAAATTGCAAGATCGCAGCATAGCAAGCTTAGTCTCCTGCTTCTTCAAACGTATTTTTAATACGTACTAGTGACTTATTCGAACTTTACTGGGGTCAGTCCCTAACCATAATTGGTATAGAAACTTGTAAAATAAAAACGTCTAAAGAAAAACTTTCGAAAACATGTATAGAATAACCCAAAACAGTTTCATTACAACCGGATCAATTGTTTAAGAGCGCATAAAGGACAAACATGCACATTTATTTTTACTTATAATAGAAGAACGTGACCTACCCTCGTTCCGCTTCGACTCATTATTACCTTTTGTAATACTTTTTTTGCTTTATTAGTATAGATTTCTTACCGCCGCATTCATAGTCACTTAATGAACCATTAAGTCGTTATTTCGTATGGAGATTCTCGACATAATGATTTATTAAGTGACTATGAGTGCGGCACTTAGAAATTAAATATTTTCTAGGCTCCTCTCTGCAATAATATGCATGAATATACGTACATGCAAATCTTCCTCTTAAATCACTACCTGTATAGCTTTAAAGTTACGGACGATGGAAAGGGACTTTGTTTTATATCATGTAGGGATAAGTTAAATTAGAATTTAACAAACTTATTTTGTAGAATAAGTATCCAATGAAAGAGAACACTAAAATTACTTTGTCATAGTTATATTTATACGGTAAACACCTTAGAATGAGTAGTGTGCTAGCTCAATTACCTCGGCGGGGACTATAAATTGTTGTCCGCAGACCGACACGGCAATTACTGTCGCCGCTCATCCGCAAAACGATGTTAATAGCTCACTGATTTCTACCTTTTATATGCTGTTTTATTGTTCTAAGTCAATCTGTTGTGAAATTCATGGACTTAGCACTAATGTTTTTACGTATTCATTGACTGACAAAATTAGCCGTTCTTTTGATATAAAGTTTTGGTTAATAATTAACAAATAATACTTTATATACCCTATTTTTAAGAATAAATAAAAAAAATTCTTGTAGTTATTAGCATATTATTTTTCATTACATCTATTAAATAATCATTTAAAGCGGTCAAAAATATTTGAATAATATAGAGTGTGAAAAACCCAACCCTAATGTACCGATATGAACGTCAGTTGTATGTTAATTGAGCGAGCGCGGCCGTTGATGGCATAATAATGAATAGAAAAATGCGAAAAAATGAAATGAAAACGTATGATATTAGCTCTAGCAGTAACATTAATGTGTTAGTATAAGCAAAGTAGATAAATATTTACTCTGTATCAGGGAATTAGGTACGAGCTTTCTCGGTGTATAAAATAAATGTTTACGAAAATCTCCCCCCAAAAATAAAACACAAACAGCCTCCCTCGGTTTAAATTACACAAAATATTAGATAAATCTCAGAGAGGTAAGCAACCTTAGTGACTTATCATTTACGGTCACGTGGGCCAGAAAAAATTACAGTTCGCCCGAGTGTTTCGCAGTCGGCGAGGGTAGCCCTCATTCGTTTCCTCTGGAGACGTGATACTGTGCATGGAAGTTGTGTAGGGTTGGTAGTTCCTAATTTGCTATTATAATTATTAGTACTAACAATTTATTTTATAGAATGTAGAGTACTATTTCTAATTTACCTAAACTTTTACATTCTATTGCTTAATTTAACATTTACAAAATAAAATTAATAAATATATGTATTATTTTGGAAAACTTATGTATTTAAATTTTTCACACACTTCTCTTTCAGGCTTTACCTGAAATTTGCCTGGGAAAGACCGCTTTTGGCGAGAAGGCGTCTTGCTCTACTCGTCTTTTTTCAGTGTACTATTTTTGTGTTTGTTTTATTCAAATATAAAGTACAATAGAGAGTATTTAGCGATCTATCTTAATTATTCAAGACCTATCGATAGTTGGTTCAAATAAGAGCAAGAATTATGCTTAAAATTAACTCATCATTTCTTAATTTTAAGCATAATTTTTGTCGTAAATTTTTATAAGATATTGTTACAGTATTTAAAGCAATTTAAATACCTTTTTCTTCACCATCCTTTGAAAAAATCTTATTAACAAAATAAAACACCAGTAGCAATACTTATTTAAATATTACAATAATGGTATACTATAACTATAAGTCTCATCATAATTCCCTTAGAAATTACAAATTTGTATACCTTCTTAAATTGGCAGCCCTACTACTCTCGCTCTCATCGCAATATGGTTTTATTTATCTTACATTCCTACATTTGACCTCACAAGGTTAATAGCTTTCAATATGCCATCTTTGCAAGTCATTCGAATTAATACTATATAAAGTGTTTAGGTTTGCTCAGTTTCGAAAGTAATTACTGCGTTTGTACTAAAATTAAATAATTTAATTACATTTTCAAACAGAAAATTAGTTCAAAAATAACTATCTGACATTTTTTTCCAAGATACGTTCCAAAATTACTCTGATTAAGGTTATTCTTCATATTTTCTTGTTTATTTTTACTGTAAAAGCTTTTTTATGTACGAAAATATTTTCATTCGCTAGTGGCAAAGATCCGTTATCTTTTTATAGTATATATCAGCCTCTTTAGACAAGTGGTTAGAATATCGGATAGATGCTACTTTAAACTGTAGATAAAGTTTAGTCGAAATAAATTAGTTTTCCAATCCCAATATTTTTAATAGTAGCGTTCGAAAATAAGTGATATTTTTACTCAGCACGTCAGCAAACAAGCAAAGTTAACGGATTAGAAAAAATATATATTTTTCACTCACTTTTTTGCACTATATTATTGCACTTATTAGATGGATAGCCGCAGTAAAATTGAAAGCTTTGTTTGGAAATCAGACGTGGATATCATTATAATTTTTAGTCCACTCAGCTCCACTCGACTACATTTCTACAGAATAAGCAGTATTCTAGTAGAAAACATCATTATTATATTTTTATGGTATTTTATTATCACAATAAAGCAATATGCTTTGTAATTTTTCTGAGAATTTACGACATCACACAATATATTATAAGTTGCAATGTATGACCACTTCATATGGGGTAGGAGAATATTTCATTTTGCATTATATTTTAAAATATGTTACTGCATATTTATTGTCTTTATTAATGTGTGCTATTTTGGCCTTTTTGTAGTAGGTAAATATAATTATTTTTTTCAAGTGTAGATTTTTTTCACAATATTTTAATGCTTTTATTATTTTATAAAATAGCTTAGAAAAAGTAAATATATACTTCTTAATTTTCTTGCTAAGTACATAAAAAACTACGATAAAATGAAAATCACTAAATCAGTTTACATCAAAGATTATATTGTTAAAACCTATGGTTTCGTTGGTTATGGTCGCACTGCTGGGCAGGAATCTCCCTTCAATCCGGGACACTTTTCCTTCCGAAGTCTTTCGAAAACTTTCTAGGTTCTCTTAGAGATGCAGATTTCGTCACCATGTTTCCATCTCTGTAAGACGCTGGTAATGAGGTTGGAAATGATTCGCACATGAAAATATTAGACGCGTTTGTAGTTTTCTATTGTAATTAGAACAAATCACAAAGCAATTTTACCCTTCCTAGCATATTAAATTTATAAAAGTGAAAAAGATTAAGTACTAATAGTTAATATTAAAGGACCTTAAATACAGTTTATTAAAAGCTCGTAGACAAAAGCTCTACACGATTCACAAAGTTGGTAAAACATCAAGAGAACTAAAACTTTATAAGATACTCACTTAGGCGTTAGCTGGATGACGTATTTTTAAACACTGAAACCAACTGCCGACCAGCTTTTTTCTCTCATATCTTATTACTTGGAAGCAAGTTGAAAATTTTCCTGTACTTAAGTCGTTAAAGAGTTAGGATCTTAAATAAGTTACTAACTTATTATCTTCTTTGAAAAAAGCTTTGTTATCAAAATGATTTATAAAGAATATTTTTTGTTCAACATCGTGAAATTAGGCATAACTTTTCAATTTATGTTATTTTTCAGCAAATAACCTTAAAATACGGTAATTTTATTTATTTGGTAGTATACTTTTACTAATAAGGGCTATGTTTATTATATAAACTACCAACAGTTTGAATTATGATATAAAAATTTACGAACTAATAAGCTTTATAACAATTTTACCAAAAAACGAGCCCTCAATTCTAATTTGGTTTATCTTTAATATTATGTCTTTCTTCTTTCTTTTATTATTTTCTACTATATACTTATTTCGCACCTCATCTAATAATGGGCAAACAGAGAGGTGTTCCCTGTAGTGAAAGTTACAGTAGAATTTAACTGCAACGTTAAATAAATTAAAATAATCTTAAAAATCGACTTACTGATAGGACTACAAATAAAAAAAACACCAACAATAACCACTAAGAAGTACATAATATTATTTTTCTTTGTACGTGTATCCCTTTGTATTTACTTTAATTGTACTTTCAATACAAAAAAACCTTAATACAGCGCGAATCTACACTTACAAATATAAAATGAGCTACTTTTTACGATAATCTAAGCCTTTCATTTTCGGAAGTCGGTTAAAAAGTAATAAAATCAATATCGGCATATAAATAGCCAAGCGCCCGGGAGTATTACCTAATAACAGTGTTCACATTTCTTCGCAGTAAAACCTACCGTTTCTAATAAATAGAAGGCATACTCATATGGACTTAGCTATGTAAGAATGAACCATGTAAATTATATTAAAAACTGAATTAAACTAGCGGATAAATAAATAATATTAACTATTGATCTTCTACAAAAAATGTAATTATGTAAAAAATGTTAGAATTAATCTGAATTAAAGGAAATATAAAGGAATATGGAAAGTTTGTCAACTCAGATATCGCTTTTCGAATAATCATATAAAGTTGGTACATTTCGGCATAAGTTGGTCCACTTGGAAAAGGTCGCCTTCTGCAAAATATGCCGGTCACGTGCGAATTATTGGCAACGAGAATCAGAGCCTGGTGTCAATCTAGGACCATTGGTTCTCAGAAATAATGGATATATAGCATCATTTACTGACTGTCGTGATCTGAAGCTGGACCAAACATGTGATTGTGTATTGTAGTATTTTTGTAAGCACAGATCATATTTTATTTTATTTGTATATATTAGGTCAAATATTGTTTTGTTCATTCTATTATTAAAATGTAGGTAATATTTCCATAGCTCAGGGAGAAATTAAGGAGGATTATATAGAGTATAAAACCTTACGTAAAAAATCTCATCAACGCGTCAACTTAACCAGATATTTCAATGGAATTTCAGTGGTAATTCTTTTCAAACACACTTCTTTATAAAAACTTCTTACACGAATCAATTAAGTAGTGCCCACCCTTTATGTAATTTTAAAAAGTTATCGAAAAGTAGTTTTGGGACGTAAGCAAAGCAACAGCAAAACGCTAGTATGAAATAAATAAATTGACTCCTCACATATATTTTAAATATTTCGAATGTGTAATAAATAGCCTTGTCATACGAAAAAGCAGTTGCATATTTTATTTCCTGATATATTTGCAATATTATATCAGAGAGCTTCCAAGTTTTATAAATCACCCGCTCTTTTAAAGTGAGGTAATATCGTAGTAGAGTTACGAGGCCAAAGTTTGAAGTTTCTACTAGACGCTATCTTCTTATCAAATGCCGTTCAGTGACACGTTCGACTAAATCATGCGAACAGGATCTTTAATAATGTCTCCAATATTATTAAAACTTTAAACTGACTTGTTATAAAAACTTATTTTAAAGATATGTGTCATCTATGATATTAAGAAGGCGGCGGCGTTCAAAAAATAATGAATTTAATGATTATAACGTTATTTTTTAAAAGTATTTTCTTGTTTTATACCAGATAATAAAAAAAGAAAAAACACTGAGAGAAGGAAATAGACAAAGTGTCTAAATCTAATTTTTTTTCACATTTTTGGTAGCTGGCAATAGCCACATAGCGCCATTTGGATTTTTTATTTCAAATTGGTAGGCGCTTATCACTGGGCTACCACTATCTTGAATAATAACGTAGAGAAAAACAACATGTCTTTTTATTATATAAATCAAACCAATGACCCTTAAAATTTACCTTATTGGGGCTTGGCTATTAAATGATTTAAATCTCAAGTGAGCGATACATCTTCGTTTTAACTAAATATTAAACCATTTCGTACCAATATTAAGATGAAAGAAAGCAATAATATTGTATCTATAATAATAAATGATTACGCATTGCAGTCTACGTAATTTATTAAGTTTGTAATTCTGCATATCAATGACATGCTGCAAATCAGCAACATTCATTGCTATGCAGATGATAGCACTGTAGATGCACTGTACACTGGCCGCGCTAATATTTCTCGGGAGTACGTCGACGAGTGCCGGAACAATCTTGTGTCTGAAGTCGAAACCTTGTTAACCAAAGTCTCGAATTGGGGTCGACTAAACTTAGTCCAATTTAACCCCAAAAAGACACAAGTTTGCGCGTTGACCGCTAAAAAGTCGCCGTTTGTCGTAACTCCTCAATTTGCGGGCACGCCCCTGTCTGCCACAGCCAGTATCGGGATACTTGGCGTCGATATTTCGAGCAACGTCCAGTTTCGTGGTCACTTGGAAGGTAAGGCCAAATTGGCCTCTAAGAAGCTTGGTGTGCTCAGTAAGGCGAGACAGTACTTCACGTCGGGTCAGCGTCTTAATCTTTATAAGGCGCAAATCCGGCCCCACATGGAATACTGTTCTCATCTCTGGGCGAGAGCTCCCCAGTACCAGCTACTTCCATTTAACCGCATTCAACATAGGACGGTTCGAATTATCAACGATCAAGCTCTTTCCGATCGGCTTGATCCTTTAGCTTTGCGTAGAGATGTTGGATCACTCTGCATCTTCTACCGCATTTATCACGGGGAGTGTTCTGAGGAATTGTTCGGACTGATCCCGGCCGCAGAATTTCATCATCGGACATCGCGCCAAAACCGAAAATTCCATCCTCACCACCTCGATGTCCAGCGTTCCACAACGATTTCTAAGACATTTTTTGCCCCGCACAACCACTCTGTGAAACCAGCTGTCGCCTGCGGTCTTTCCGAACCGTTATGACCTGGCAACCTTTAAGAAGAGAGCGTATTCTTTCTTGAAAGGCCGGCAACGCAACTGCAAGCCCTGTGGTGTTGCAGTTGTCCATGGGCGGCGGTGATCACTTACCATCAGGTGAGCCTCCTGCCCGTTTGCCCCCTTTGTCCCATAAAAAAAAAAAACAATTCGTATCCTTTTAGAATGTTATCCGTCACATTTTAATTGTTATACATTACCATGATTCTTACGAAATCCCATTGCTTATTTGCTATATATTGTTCTTGCCAAGAAAATCAGAGTTAAACATTTTCCTTTTGTTCATATTTAAGCTAAATCCTTATCTGGGTTATCCTTAGAGTTTGTGAAGTTAGGGCGTGTAGTGTTAGAAGCTTGGCTCTACATGAGATCTGATAACTTTTTGACAGTGCGAGTCATATGGGCTCGTCTTGGCAACATTTTACATGAAAATGTTTTTGGTGGGTCTAACTTAGTCGAATCAGTACAGTAAATATTTTTTTGGAAAAGATACAGAGACCGAAATTATAGTTTTCTAGAATTCCTGTCTGTTTGTCTGTCTGTCTGTGACCGCATCACGAGAAATCCACTCGACAAATTTTGATGAAAATTTGTTATTATGATAAAGGATATTGTTTTTTGCAGGAAAATATTACATTACTGAGAAATCTACACTAACCGTTAAACCTGAACTAGAGACGAACCTGAACGGAACGAGGGTAAGTATATAAATATTATCCTTCCTTTAAATGAGAAATACAATATGTACATTAATACATATAAAATGTATATTATGTAGCTTTATTAATGTAGCATTCAATGTTTTGAATATTCAAATTTAATTTGGTGCAAGAAATAAATTAATATTTCATGTAATATTGCAAAACAATTTTTCATTTAATCCTTCGTAAATGATTGGACAATGACGTCCAGAGCTTTCAGTATTGATTGAGTGAGCTTTCGAAGTACATGGTATATTAAAAGCTGACAAATTATGGCTATATACACGTGAGTATTAAAAGTTAATAGATTATTTTTACCATAAATCCTGCCAAATATCAAAGGTTTTTAAATAGTGGATCTGTTTGTATGTATGAAATATCATAAATATACAAAAACATACTTCTATAATAATGTATAATGTATTTGCTTCATTCATGAGGTTAGTGTTTATTGGTGACAGACGTATTTTGGATAAATTTGAGATTTTTGACATAGTATTTGGTATGCCCACTTATTTGGTGTATATATTTTATATGTATACATATTATTACATATGGATGTAATCTTTTTCGTTTTTTTTATATATGTAGGGTTGAATATAATGAAGTCAGTACCCTTCGTTAGGAGGAGAAAAATGAACGGTAAATTCGGAAAATACAGCGCTAAAAACAAGTCATGTGTCAGTAAAAGATATTTAAAATAAAGCCAACATTTGATTTGTCAATACACAATTCTATGTCCGATTAAATGAAAGCATTTTGATCACGTTCATGGCGGAATAGCAGTCACAATTGGATGAAATGTGACCACAGATGATACTTGTATAAATTTATATTGGGACTGTATCACTACATATTATAAAACAAAGTCCTCCGCCGGGTTTGTCTATCTATTCGCAATAAACTCAAAAACTACTGCACCGATTTCCATGCTGTTTTTGTTGTTAAAGGATAAAGTGGTTCTCGAGGAAGGTTTAAGTAGGTATATAATTTGTGAAGTGTTTTAGTTTGTTTTGTAGTGTGTAGTAGATAGGCTACAATGATAGAAAAAAATAAGCCGTGTGGGAGCTTTAGGCAAATAATTATCTCTTAAGGATTACATACTTATCCATTTTAATACTTTAAGAAATGGGCAATTATAAAGCGGTAATTAGAAAGCTATTATCACAGATACGGTATTAATCCTTATCATTTAAAATAAGCTTTAAGCATTTAATACACATTATTTTACTCTTTTACACCATATAATTTATGAGAAGCAAGGTCGAGTTAATAGTTATTATTAAAAAATAGATAGTTTCAATTTTACCACTATTTTTGGATACATTTTATTTAAATTGATGACATTATATAAATATGTACACATATTGAATCAATATTCAGTATAGAATAATAATTTCAAACAATATATTGTATATACAACTAAAATTCGCTTAGCAACGCATCATAATTACTAAGTCTCATTAGCGGAGTAACCAAAAGCTACCTCTCCCCGAGGACATGATGTACTCGTACTAAGTAAGTTATGTTTAATGTAAGTTAAATCTAAACAAGCCAGGATTTGTGAATTTAACGTTTATCGCTTATGTTAATTTTGTAATGATATAGTTATTTAGTATACGTATTCCTCGTACCGAGATAGGCCCGTGCCCAGCAGTGGTACGTTAAAAGGGTTGAAGACAAGATACGTAAAGTATCTACATCTGGCTTTTATTATTTTTAATGTTACTGTAAGTTTGCTCGGGTACGTCCATACACTAACTACTAATACTGTACAGAGGAAACGGAAATTATATATTTTAGCTTATGTCACTCTCTAACCTACTACTAAATAAATCTCGTCAATCCGTCACTTCTTTTCAAAATACACAAACACAAAATAAATATTTTTAAATTTATAAAATTATTAGTAGAGTATGCATAACGACTGAAATAACATTTACGGGTCATAGCAGTTTTTTTTTTTTGAAAAAAATATCGTTCAGGATATGCAAATGTTTGAACACATAAAGCAGCTTAGGCACTAACTGATTTTCCAGACCGCTTTGCTTTCGGGAAAACTCATTTGCAATTATTCACTCGGTAAGTAGCTAACAGTGATGGAAACTGGTAGCTACATCTGATTACGGAAAATTAGATTTGAAACGTATTTTAACATGACCCTTTGTTTGAGTCACAATTGTTGAACTGCTGCTGCGTATTATTTTAATGCGGCCTAGTTTTGTTAGTAAATGATGTTTAATATTGACGCGAATGCGGATGTCATAGCTTTATCTATTTACGTTGTTGTTTAAACATACAGATTAAAAACAAAAACTTATTTCAAAGCTTATTCAAATTTTAGGTGTTATTTTATATTATTGCTATAAATACGAACAGTAAAAGTGTGGTAATTGCTTCAATATGAATAAGTACATAACATGTTATTTAGTATAATAGAAAAATGTCCCTGTAAGACCAGAAGACTGCCCTTCAAATTATTAATAGCTTTAAAGCGTGGCAGTCGAGCAAAATTACTTCGCCAGTATCACAAAAAAATTCATTATCCACTCTTACATGTATAGGTGAATTATAATTACATTAGACGATCCACCGCAATCAGCCTCATTAAAACTTAATAAAAAAAATAATGGAAGCATGCTTACATTTGAAACAAGTATCGCGTAACAAAACAAAAATCTTATTATAAATGAAACTTCTCGTATTTTGTCGCGGATTTACTTTGATTTTTGTTTACCACTAAATCCGCGAAAAAAACCGAAAAGATAGTTTCATTTATAATGTCAAATATTCGCGTAAGCCTAAGAAAGTATTATAATATCTTATTTTGCATGTAAATGTAATATTATTCTTTGGAATACACTTGTTTATGAGTATATGTAATACATGACTTACAAGGGCTTACAATATGTTAAGTCATAGATAAAAAGTACAAAAACAGCTAAAAACACCTATAAAATTAACATAAGGTAAAGAAATATCCGATGTTAAAAGAATTAAAAGCTTTCACAAAACTTATACATTGTGAGAATTTTGTAAGAACAAAGAGTGGAAGTTAGAATTCACGCGCGCGTGGCTAATCTCTTGCCAGTCCACGGTCGTGTGTGCTCGGAATTCCTTTTAGTCTTTAGAAGATCAAGCATTCACCGAAATACAAACTTTTGGACAACCTGTATTTAGTCTAAGAAGATTTCTAAAGGTCAAAGGTCATCGGTATTTATGGTAAAGGTATTCAGGAATAGATATTTAGGAGTGTAATAGGGTTAATTCTCACAGGATCGTGTAAGTTCACTTGTCATACCCTATTCATTTGCTTATCTATATTTTACGGGATAAAATATGTTGTATTTTACTAATTATATCAGATAAAGTTAAATAACCCAGTGATAAATAGATGTATATGTATGTATGTATTTAGAATTTTAAACTCACGTACGACACGTACTGAATAATATAATTACTATTAATTATTATTAACATTTTTTTTTAAATATGTACTTTCGTATCCTTTAGGAAACGCATCAATACTATCAAGCTTAATTAATCTGTGATCGAAAAATGCTCACCAGAATGAATGTGAAAGTGTACAAAGTCGTAGTGATACTAGCTATGACATAGGAAGCAGAGTGTCAGAATGCTCAAATTGGCTCAAATAGACAAAGTGCGAGATGAGTAGATCGAATGCGCTTGTACGTCCATGTACCATATCCTCAGACCAAATGACGATCATCCGATTCATAAATTCCTATATATCCCTAACCATCTGTTAGGAAGAGCAGGTATGAAAGAGATTCAAAAAGATAATCTAAGTAAACAGGCGAGAGCAGCGCTCTCTATCGCAGTCGTACAAGAAGAAGAGTAGATATTATCTCATTACGTTTTTCTCACGGCGTTCTACACTACGTTACCTAAATATGGTCTCCACTCCAACAGAATATGTCGGCTCCATAGGCCACCAATACGCCTAGAGACATGACCAGCCTTCTTCCACCACAGCGTGCAAATTCTACGCGCGATGTCAGTGATTTTAGTCCTCGGGTGTATGTCCTCATTTGGCATTCTATCTGCCAGAGAAACTCCAAGCATCGCGTGATCCATTGCTCGCTGACCTGTAGACCAGTCTTACGGTGAGTGAGTTGAAATTAGAACACGTAATTCTAATTGGAATTAAAACACGTTCATAAGAAATAACCTAATCTATAGTATAGTACCTTGTTGAAAGTTACTGTATTTACATCTAAGAACCGATGTATAACTGTTATTACTTTTGCAAGATTTAGTTTTCTGCATCTGGGCGATTCCAGGGTAGTTCATTAGTCTTAAATATTATTCAGTGTTAAAGTCTTAAATTACTAAATCTTTTAAGAAAACGGTTTGGCTAAGGGTTAAAATACTCGTATATTATAGGGTTGAATATCAAACTGGTTTACTAAATAAGGGTGATAATTCGTACAAACGACTCAGATAAGAAGGCGCGTGCATCTCAAGACAATGCTAGCTTATCCCCTATTGTCCCTGTTAATTAACTCGCCAAATTGTTCCGTTCTACTTTAAACGAATCGTGATCCACACAGAATTCAAACAAATTTATGTTTTCAAAGTTTTATTTAACAGACGAGTTCTGGTTATGCCCATTCTATTATACAAACTCAATTAGGAAATTCATCTTTACTGAAATAAATAATTAATTAATTTAGATTCTTAGATTTATTGCGATTATTATTGATTTTATATTTATTTATATTTAATTCAAATTAAAAAGATATTATATTTTTTTTAAAAGAAATTATATTTTTGCGTTCGAACATACTGAATTAACTCTAAGAATTAATGTCATTATTCATTATTATATTCTTCTCTTTTCGTCATATTTGAGAAGATATGAGGACTTTTACAATTTTAAGAGCGCTTGTACGAGTATGAACAAATACATAATTTAAGTTAAGACTAGTGAATAGTGACTTACTCTCGAAAGCAGTCTCGAGTTTGTCTCTATTTACGTTAGTATACATTTCTCCTGAAAAATGTATGGGATGAGATATTTTTCCGCAGTAAAAAGTATCCTGTTGCTTGGATAACCAGCTATCATCAGACCAAAACTGGTCAAAATCGGTCCAGTGGTTTACTCGTGTTGCAGTCATACAGACAGATCGAAAAACAAAAATTGTATAAGCTATACATACATTCCGTTTCTATATATTGTTTTGACATTATTACAACATAGCGCCATCTAGTTCCGTGGTAAGTTACGAGGCTTGTTTTACCTGGTAGAGGCTTGTAGTATCTGGTATCCACTAGATAGTTGATATACTACACATATAAATTTAAATACATACATAATATTATAAATATCAACACCCATGTCTGGAGTACAAACATTCGTGCTTAACAAATGAATGCCCCCAGCGGGACTCGAACCCGCGACCGCTGGCGCAGAAAGTAAGGTCACTGAGCTGAGCCAAACATGTCGTAATATTGAATAATATTTTCTCAAAAAAAAATGTACAACTCCAATCTTTACAGAACTGACGCAAGTAAAAATTGTATCAATCCAATAAACAAATTGGCAGTGTTACTCAAAATATAACAAGCACTCATTTATTTTAACACTTACAAATTACAATTCTCTTAAACATTGAATAAATCCAGTCCCCAAAGACAGGAGAGAAGGGTTTAATTATATGTATACATATAAATAAAATTGAAGTGTCTGCTTTTGATTTCAATTTAACAGCTTTTCACTAAATCATATGAAAATATATACGGTACTAACATGAAAAATTCAATTTGTAAAATTTGGTCGGTCTGTTTGTTCCGGCTAATCTCTGAAAGGCGTAAACCGATTTTAATGAGACTTTTAATGAGAATTTTAATACGCAGATAGCTAATGCTATAAGGAGTAACTAAAGCTACTTTTATTTTAGAAATTTTATTTATTTTCACTAGCGGAATCCGTGGCTTCGATCTCGTTATCTCTAGGGACCCAAGCGAAGCAAGGGTGAGTCGCTAGTGCAATACACAGTATCGTCACAAATGAATATAATGTGAATAATTGAAAACAGAGGTAAAAGACAGAAGTAGGTCGTTATCGCTTCCCCGTTGGGAAATGAACCGGCGCAAAAATTTTATTCGACCATAAAATTTTTCGTTCGCTCTAACCCCAAAACGGATTACATGTTTTATTAACTAAATAAGTGTTGTTTTCATGCGACTTGCTTCGCGTAATTATATGTGAATATTGTATTCTTGGAGATGATTTTTGAATTAATACGGTCTTATTTATACAGTGTAACTTTTAATGTCATTTTTTGTTAAGCAATTAGGAGTTAGGGATTTTATATTAATATTCATAATTTAACATTTTTTTATTCACAAATTCATAATTCATATAATTGTTTAAGCCATTTTGAGCGTGATTTGAATCATCTAAAAAGATTAACGTAACAATATCACGTAATAACGTGTCTCATTACTAAGTTTACTGAATTAAACAAAAAGAAAACAATGATAAAGTGATTTTAAATAATATTCATTTTGAGATTACCTTACGTGAAGTAAGCTTATTATTTTCAAATTAAGGAAATCGTAAGGAAAATAAACTAGAGTGCGTTTGGCAAGCAACTAAGACGATAAAGCTTACCCTATATTATTATGTTAAGAGATTAGCTCAGACAGTTCTTGCGTCGTCGTGGCTCCAACAAACATCCCTCTTACAAGTTCACAAATACTCTAATTTGCATTTTCCTTACTAAATCTTGTCCTGAATCCTTAAAATAACCTACATATTTAAATTGTGTGTACTTGGCTGTAGCTTGGCTTTAACACTGACAAAAAAAAGTCTCGTTGGCTCACTGGCTCTCTAAACTTAAAAATAAGTTTACGAAAAACAAACCGGTATTGACATAAAAAAAATATGTGTGTATGCGTGTTTGTCTGTTATTCAAACTGACCTGATTTGGATAAAATTTAGTACATAGATAGAATACAAATAGTAATAATAAATTATTTTAAAATTTTATTAGAAAAAATGTGACGCTACCTTTACATAATATGTGCAAAGGGTACCTAGGGAAACATCTTTTTTTCGCCCATTCCGTAAAACATGCCATAAAGTCTCTGCCGACCATCAAAGTGCAGGAGGCAACTCCTACTCAATGTTGCTAGGTGATTTCCTATCAGATTTCGTATAAGGCTTATAATAAACAACTTTGTCCACTATAATTATATTTGACTTTGTATGGATGATGTGCAACAATGATAACCTAATGAAGTATTTTGATACTGATTCAACAATAAAAGTAAATTACCACTAATATAATATTTTTCAATAAAAACTCACTAGAATAGATCAAAATTAATTAAATAAAAACATCAATTTTACAATTCATATGAATTCGACATAAGAATTATGCGATTTAAAATGGCAGCTATTTACCAAAATAAGCCGCAAATTATCCTCTTAAGTACGCCATTTATAGTTAGACGTTAGTTAAAAGAAGACATTTTGGGGTGTTTTGAATGTCGAGTATGTAATTACAGTGCAATGGGTTTTAAAAGCCGAGCGTAATTACTGTTAGTGCCGCGTGCATCTGCACAGATAATAGTCGTTTTATAAGCCTCTCCATATACATATATGCTTTAGTATATCTATTTGAAAAGAGGATGTATATAATGCAAAAAATAAATAATATAATAATTATAATATAATATAACTTAGTAAGCTAGTGTAGTTCCCTTGCTTAGGCTGCACTCAAACAGCCTTTGGTACCTTTTGCATCCATACAAAAACTAATTTTACCTCTCTCTAGTCCTCAGTTGGTATGAAGGCCAGGTCACACCATGGCTATGTCTCTGCCTTGGAAAACGCGTACTACCGTCGGACCTGTGTGCTTACTCTATACGATTCCAATGTCAATTTTAAAGTCACGTGATTCGGTACTCTTGAAAACAATATTGTCAACATTGGATTGAAATTGGGATTGCCCCGCGATTATTTTGTTAAGAGTGAAGTTAGCTATGTTACGGGCCGCAATAGTGTCCTGTGTCGTTCTTCTTATTACGATAAACCAGTAATATGGCTTTAAAATGCTTTATCCTTTCAAAAAAAGTACTCTCACTCAAGAGTAGCGTTTACGGTGCGCCAAGCCCGATCCCGATTTCACTTAGTTCCCCAAAATGGACTCGCAATTTAAAAACAATGTGGCGCTAGCGTCCAACTCAAGAGTACGAAACGTCACAATTCCAATGTCGATCGATCGGAATTAATTTCAAGAGTAAGCCCACAGAAGTCTCACTGATCATAGAACAAAAAAAGGCTAAAGACTATATTCGTTATGCGCACACACTTTAACACTATAAATCTCCTGCGTACATGACTAGTCTTAGTACGAGTATAATTGGCCGCCATTAAGAAAATAAGATCAAATTCATCTCCAAATAAAGTAATATTTTAATCAAACCTTAACAGTAAAAAGGGAAACAATGCTTTTGGATCATTAATCAACGTCACGTCTTTGGGAGTGACCGATTTCCTCTAGATTTTCTAAGGATTGAGTGTTCGCAAAAAGGGAGATACTGAAACGTGTGTTGTCAACGACCTTTTAGATAAGTAGGCGCGTTTTTATCTACCAGTCTAATGATTACGAATTCGATTACCATTCACATTAAATATTATTACATCATTAAAAAAATGTACATGTTATAGCAACCAAGAATAAATAAACAAAATGTAAGTACTTGTTTATTTACTCGCACTGTAAATTTAATATAGTTTATGACCCAATGTTGGTTTTTTATACTAGTAGGTACGTTATTTTTACACCATCCAAGTAATATAAAATAGCTGCCAAAGAAATCGCGTGTAATAGTAAGGACCCTGAAATAGACGAAGTGGATCTCTACTTCCAAATAAAGCGTAAACAAGTATCTCTTTCACTTATCCTATCAAATAATGTAATAAATCTTCATTTCTTATCTTACTCGAATATTTTTTATTCAAAACACATTCCCTAATACGTTTTTTCATTCTCTGCCTCAATATATTAAATGCTAAAAGCCGCTTCGCATCTCTATTGTTCACTGAAGGCAAAATTAAGGCACAACGTTTAATGTTTTCATTTTTAACTCCTGCTATCTGAGTGGGAAATTTAAAACGCAGATAATATTTTTAGCGAAATACAACGGTGCGGTCAGAAGCTGTAAAATGTGCCTTTTATTGCTTGCCTTTAATTACATTCTTCGCACTCGCGTACTGCCATTTGCTTCGCTTGCTTTCTTTACTGCTGTGGATTTGTGAAATATCTACATGCTTTATAGATTTTATTTAGAATTCTGAGAATATCTGTGATTGAATGAATGAAATATTGTTATGAACTCCTTTACCGTCGTACAACTGGGCACGTGTTCCCTTCAATACGAATATTTGTATTATTACTATTTTTTTATTTATAGTGTTTCATGTGTGCTATCATTATAAATTTTATTTGATTTATTATAATTTAACTTTTGGACGAGAATAGTAATACAATATTGTATCTTATAAACTGCCAGTTCACTTTCTGTTTATTTTATTTACTGTGTATGCAATAGCGAATTTATAATAAATTTCAATATAGTCTTTACATAATATTAAAAATAAATGAATCACTAGTAAATTATTTATACACCAAAATAAGTTAAGAAGTAATTTCAATTTATACAAACCAGTTTTAAAATGTTGAAGACATGTTTGGCTCAGTTTGTAGTTTTTGTGCCAGCGGTCGCGGGTTCGAGTCCCGCATTCGGAGGCATTCATTTGTTAAGCATAAATGTACTGTGTGTGTGTGTGTACTACAGTCATGTACGTATTTAAAAAGTTATATATGTGTAGTGTGTCAACTATCTGGTATCCGTATTTCAAGCCTCGTAGCTTACCACGGAAGTAGATGGCACTGTGTGTAATAATGTCCTAACATAAAATACGAAAAACATAATTTATTAACTCTATTTTAAATATAACAATTGAAATAACAAATTAAATATTATTCATATCAAATTACTATAAAGGTATAAGCATTTGACGTAGTATCACTTAGGCAAGTAGGCGACGACTCGAATAAATAAAGTAACAATAAAATAATAATGATTATTCCTATCCTTGATATCTTATCTCCTGTTTTAACTGACTTACTTAATTACTCCATTGAGGTCAATGAATTTCCTTCTGCGTGGAAAGACGCTCAAATTATACCGTTGCCTAAAAAGTCCAATCCTACAGGTCAAAGTGACTATCGTCCCATCTCAATCCTTCCTTTTTTATCTAAAGTTCTTGAGCGTCTTGTACAGCGTCAACTGACTCAATTTCTCAGTAATCAGAATCTTCACAATCCTCTGCAATCCGGTTTCCGTCCTGGTCATAGTACGACTACTGCATTAGCTAAGATTACTGACGATATCCGCGAGGGTATGGATGCGCAGCAAGTCACCGTATTAACATTGCTAGACTTTAGCAATGCGTTTGGTACGGTAGATTATGATATTCTACTTGCTTCCTTAGGTTCTTTTAACATATCTCCTGATGTAGTTGACTGGTTTCGTAGTTACCTGTATGAACGCCGCCAGCGTATACGTGTCCAAGATACGTATTCGGATTGGCTTACCGTTAAGGCTGGCGTTCCACAGGGTGGCGTGTTGTCTCCTCTTTTATTTTCAATTTTTATTAGTAATGTCTGTCAACATATCTCTTCTCTCTACCACCTTTATGCAGATGACTTACAAATTTATCAACAATCCAAAATAGCAGATTTGCCTACGGCTATTAATCAAATCAATGACAATCTTTCTAAAATAAACACATGGAGTGCATCGTTCGGACTACAACTAAATCCTACAAAAACCCAAGTTATAATTATCGGCAGTTCCAAACTTATCTCAAAAATCAATTTTACCACTCTGCATCCTGTAGTTTTGAACGGCGTAACTATACCCTATAGTAAAACGGTTAAAAATCTGGGTATTATTATGGACCAAAATATGTCATGGGTTCCGCAGGTGAGTGAGGTGAGTAGGAAGATGTTTTCATCGGTTGCTTCCCTTCGGCGTTTGCGTAACTTTCTTCCTATTTCCACCAAAATTTTGCTAGCACAATCACTCCTTTTACCAATTCTTGACTATGCTGATATCTGTTATCTCGATATCACTGAGGAGCAATTAAATAAACTTGAGCGGCTTCAAAATCTGTGTATTCGGTTTATATTTGGATTGCGTAAATATGACCATGTTTCTGATTTTCGTAAAAAGCTCAAGTGGCTCCCCATCCGCCTTCGCAGAAATACTCATATTCTTCACCTTCTTTACTGTATTCTGTTCGATCCATGTACACCGTCTTACCTTAAAGAGCGCTTCACCCTCCTCGGGAACTCACATTCACGCGTCCTTCGCTCCAATCAGAACCTAATCCTTAAAATCCCTTCTCACTCTTCTTCCCTCTATAGTAACTCCTTTTCTGTCACAGCTCCTCGCCTTTGGAACTCTCTTCCCCAAACTATTAGGAATGCGAAATCGCTAGTGATTTTTAAAAAACTTCTAAAGGAGCACTTTTTAAGTCTCTAATTAGTTTTTACAAACAAACTTTTAAATATTATTATTATTTCTGTAATATTATTGTATGTATGTATGTATGTATGTATGTATGTATGTATGTATGTATGTATGTATGTATGTATGTAAGTATGTATGTATGTATGTATGTATGTATGTATGTATGTATGTATGTATGTATGTATGTATGTATGTATGTATGTATGTATGTATGTATGTATGTATGTATGTATGTATGTATGTATGTATACATATAGTATTTTACATTAGTATTTGTAGTTATATTCTATTTTTATCTCCTTATTTAAAGCACACCCTTCCTGTTTTGTACTATCCTACACCTAAAGGTTGCCTGGAAGAGATCGCTCTTTAGCGATAAGGCCGCCTCTTGTACATTGTCACTTTGTGTTTTTATTTTTTTCTCTGTCTCTCTCTGTGTGTGTGCAATAAAGGATTATTATTATTATTATTATTATTATTATTAACAAAGTTTCCCTTACAGCGTCGCTAGAAGTAATATTGACATAATTAATAACAAGGAAACGCTACCGAACGATGGCCGTGCACCGTCACTAGTGATTGTAATCTCAGCTCGCATTCGCTATGTTAAATGATTTTATTACTTGTATTGACATTTATAATAGTGAACTAGCAACTCACCCTCTTATCGCTCGGGCTCGTCTATATCTAATATATAAAAATCTCGTGTCACAGTGTTTGTTATCGAAATTCTCCGAAACGGCTGGACCGATTTAATGATTTTTTTGGGTATATTTGGTAGGTCTGAGAATAGGTCGTAGGCTATTTTTTATTCCCTAAGTGATAATGGTGGCAGATATTTTATTTTTTATTTTCTGTCAATTTTTTTATATTTCGCTTTTTTATAAAAAAATCTTATAACCCTAAATTTTCATCCTTCGGGCGCGGAAATCGCTAGTACTCTATAAAATGTATGTTTTAAAAGTAAGTGTAGATTTCTAAAATATGAGATATTTACTCACAGTAAAAAATATCCATATGTCGACCAGGATAACCAGCAACCATCATACCAAATTTCATCAATGTCTTTAGTGGTTTTCTCGTGATGCGGTTACAGACAGACAGATAGACGTTATTAATTACATATACGTATAATATATATGCGTATATATTTAATAATCAGTAATCACTTATTATACTTTATATCAAAATAACCTGTTACAATTTAAAAACAATGGACGTAATATAAAAATTTGAGTGCTTACTCTTATTAAATTCATGAATACACATAAACTTTCATAAATGTTAACCTTTTAAATTATTTATAAGTAAAGCTGCTCCAAGTGTACGTATAATCAGCAAAATACCCATTGTATAAAAGAGTACGTACATATGGAAAGTCGTAATTTCCTGCAAATGGACGTGTAATGAAATTCA
Source organism: Boloria euphrosyne (assembly GCA_951802675.2). NCBI lineage: Eukaryota > Metazoa > Arthropoda > Insecta > Lepidoptera > Nymphalidae > Boloria > Boloria euphrosyne. Next base: position 10,373,326 of record OX637877.1, read on the forward strand.
CCATATTCATGTACAAAATAGCGAAAAATATGTCCTTACCAGCTGTCGCTGACGTAAAATGGCATGAAATCTTCAAAGCGTAGAGTAAGAGCTCGTTCACATGAAGCCTTTATCTGTGCGATTTGTTCCAGTTTTTGTTTAGTATTATAATATTATCGAGTGAAAGGCTTTGATTATAAAATAAGCTTTTGGAAAGAAAGTATTAAAAGAAGATAGAAAGTTAATAATACTTTTTAAAATTAAAATATGTAGAGTCAAAAATTTTATAATGTACTTTTGATGCCATTTAGAAATTTTCATGTAGAAAAACCTCTGAGACGTCAAATACCTTAGTCACTCCCGTGACCATGATTCCTGTAAAGCATTCGAAACGTCGGGAACCAAAAATCAAAATAAATCCGCGACATAATCCGAAAAGATAGTTTCATTTATAATGTATTAAAAGTTATGTTGTTGTAATCTTGTTACAAAAACATGTTAAGAAAGAGATCTAAGTTATAAATAAATAAATAAATAAATATATTAGGACATTATTACAACAGCGCCATCTAGTTCCGTGGTAAGCTACGTTACGTGCTTGTGTTACGGATACCAGATAGTTGATATATTACACATATAAATTTTAAATACATACATATTATAAATATTAACACCCATGACTAGAGTACAAACATTCGTGCTCAACAAATGAATGCCCCCAGCGGGACTCGAACCCGCGACCGCTGGCGCAGAAAGTAGGGTCACTACCAACTGAGCCAAACGTGTCGTCAAAAAGAAAGTTAAATTGTGATTGAGGTATAATGATTAAGTAGTAAAAACAACAGTTCCAATTAATAATAATTAATATAGAGCCGTATACGTTACATCAAAATAATATTTGTTTATTAACTTAATCGTATATAGTAAAAATTAATCGTATTTAGTAAAAATATTCAAATATTAAAAATTTTATACTGAAAATGCTACGACAAACTTCTGCACTTAATTAACACGCAAGGTAATGCCCTCAACTCACTTGATCTTTTCATCTGAATAAGCTTTAAATGAAGTCGTCCTTTACGCGATGGAAAAATGTATCTCGGTTTTGTGTAACGACTTTCGATTTACTCAATACGAAAGCTCTTCAGAAGGGTTAGGGTTTCCATGTTAAGGGTTCCTTTGCTAAATAGGGCGTAACTTATCGACTTGCGACTGCCTCTAAAAAGATACTACGCCATATTTCTCAAAAATATCAATTTCACACTGCACTGCCTTTTAGGTTTGAAAGTAGATGATATATCGGCTCTAAGGGGAAAAGAATGTTCGCAATCTGCTTTAAATGTTGATATTATTTATAAGTTTTGAACGATTCGTGCCATATAATGTCTCTCTCTTTTTGTATTAACATAAGGTTACATGGTTTCGTGGCTCATTTTTATTAAAATACGAGATAGATATTATTTACTTTTACTTTCATTTGTGTTTTAAAATTGTCACAATTATTATATTTTTCCTTCTTATTAAAGATCATGTACATAAGCTTTCTGTAGGTAACTGTAATCATTTATATGTACAGATATATTGACAAGTTAATAAAATAATAAAACATAGACAAAACTTACATAGTTATGGAAAAATTACAGAATTACTAAAAAATACCATGATTTCTAAATTAAATGTTAACATAGTTATTTAAAGTACCTACTTATTTATGGCATTGAATAAACATAACAAATGAATACCAATAATAGCCTCATCAAGAATGATTAGAAACATTATTATTCAATCAAAGTACTTAATGTCGTTGTTATTGTTCCATTGTCGTTGAAAATGTTATTTTAAAAACTTCAAATATTTTGGAATTAGTTTATAAATTATAAATTCGGATATTTGCAGATGGACATATAATTAAAAATATTTTCATGAAGTTAGATCCAGTGGGCCTGGGTTCAGTGAAATTTCGTTCTATTAGGATAACTTCATCCTCGCTCTGGTTTTGGTTTGTTCCTCCACGTGCTTTTCAAAGGTAACATTTCTAAAAGATACTTACCCTCATAAAAATTATCCTAGACTTTGACCCGAATAATCAGCTATCATAATATCTATCAGCTGCCAATTTCATCAAAATCTGCCTAACAGCTTTCAAATGCTAAAATTGTAAAAACATCATTAAAATACTAATTAAATAAGCAAATTCGTAATTTTTCCATTACACATATCCATATTCAGTTAGCCAAAACATGTGAAATTACAACGATTATTGAACATTTGAAAAGGAAGAAAAGATAACGAGCAACCTCCTCCACGTGATCAGGCCGAATTATGAGGTACGGTACCCGAATCCCAAATAAGTCGGCGAAACGTGGCAAGGACCGGCCTAAAATTATTGCTGAAGCAATCGGCGTACTGTCAACCCCTCTCAATAATACAGGTTAGACACTTTATATGGACAGATACAGAATGCTAACTTTTATAAGACGTAGTAACGACGAATGTTTTCTTAAAGTTTCAATATCATTCTCATGGTATTAAAAAAGTATATCTCCTTAAAAAATAAAATAAATACCATAAAAATATTTTTTTGTAGTATTGGATTTGTGAAAATTTAAATATTTAAATGTTCGATTTTTTTAATAGATGTTTATAGCTCAATCACCCCAGAACGACTAACGGACCTGGATGAAATTTGGCACAAAGATAGATAGATAGATCAATAGTCTGGAGTAGGGGTTTGGTTACTTTGTTTTTATTTATAACATATAATATACCTATATGGATTTTATTTATGTGTTTCGCTTTTCAATAAAGACCTTTCTAGAAGAAACGAAGCGTGGATAAATGTATTAATATACGTTGTATATACATATATTATTACTAGCGGTGCCCGCGGCTTCGCTCGCGCTAAGAGTGAATAAAATAAAAATTTTTGCTTATATACTGTTACTTATAATGTACCAAGGACTGATTCCCAATTTAAAGTTCTGGCCCTCTTTTCTGAAAACTACTGTGTAGCATCCTGCCGTGCCGCCACTGCTGCGCTTTTTAAAACTTATTTCCTATTTTTAACCAATTTTGCTACTATGTGTATCATAATTTCTTTGTGTGTTTTTCGTTAATGATAAACTGATGTACGTGGTTCATGTTGTGGACTTATGGTAAAAATTACTGTTAAATATTTCTCCTACGCAAATTGTGCCACCCCCGTTAACCCCCAAAGGGGTTGATTTTCAAAAAACGCTTAGATATGTATCTCATAATTTGTATTGCAGAGCATTATTTCAGTTTCACGCAAAATATTTCAATAGAATTAAATTTCCCATACAAACTTAGCCACCCCCTTTAACCCCCAATGGGGGTGAATTTCGAAAAACCCTGAAATACGTGTTTCATCATTTGTACTAAAAAGCATTAATTCAAAGTTTCATGCAAAAATGTGCAATAAAAATATTTTTCTCATACAAACTTTGCCACCCCTTTTAACCCTTTTAGGGGTTGAATTTCCAAAAAATAATATGCCTATTTCCTCCTCATGAATGCAAACTATCTACATACTAAATTTTAGCAAAATCGGTTGGGTGGTTTAGGCGTGAAAAGGTAACAGACAGACAGACAGACAGACAGAGTTACTTTCGCATTTATATTAGTAAATGGATAATGTTTTTATAATCTCTGTCTCCTTTACGCTTAAACGGCTAGACGGACTTACCGCCGCACTCATAGTCACTTATTGAACCATTAAGTCGAGAATCTCCATACTACTAAAGAACGACTTAATAGTTCATTAAGTGACTATTAGTGCGGTTATTAGAGCAAGAAACCAGCAGTACCTACTTCAAAGGCTGAAATAGTTTTTCTGTTAGCAATAAGAAAGGAGACGTGATTTGGAAATGGATTTAGAAAATTCGCCCAAAATTTCGCCTAATGGGGTCTAGCAAAATTGATTTTAAAGTAGGTATGGCTGTTTGGCGAATCTCCAATGAGATCGTGTTCTAGTGGTTATGAAAATGTGTTTTAAATAAACTAAAGATTCATATTTCATCTATAAAATTATTGTAATTTATTAAAAGTTCTGGGTTATAAAATATATATTTATATAGTAGTTTTTATCAGCGTTCTTACATATACATAATATATATTCAAACTAAATTAAAATCAAACTGACTATATTAGTATATGAAGTACAAAATACTAACATTTGGAAACACTTTCTTTTGAAGAGGTTTTGCATATATCTGAAACTTATTTAAAGTATCGTATTATATTCATTTAAATAATATATTTACAACTTTTAATCCCGTACATTTTTATATATTTATTTTATTTTTATTTTATTTATTAGGAAGCCTACGTTATATACTAAGAGTACATTTCTTAAAATATTGATTTATATAAAAAAGTATCACAGAGTATATCACAATTATAGGCTAACTCAGCATGCATTGAAAGAAACTTGAACTAAAAAAAAGGTTGTTGCTCACTTATGTATTATAATAACAGTAAAAAAAAACATAAAGCTACCATGCAAATAAACAAAAAAAGATACATATCTGTGTAAAAAAAACCTTAAACATTTCTAAACAACAATATTAATTCTATTATAAGTATGTACATATTATCCACAAAACAAAAATTTATGTCAATATATTTATTTTAAAATCAATAAAACGCTTAAAATTAACATACTGTCGATTAAGTTATATTAATTGTTCCGTACCATAATATGTTATGTTTATTTTTGTTTGTAATATTGTTATAGGTGTATATATTTTTTGATTATGACTATATGTAGAAAGTTTTAGGGAGGTCATTTCATACATTTTGATCATAAAACCCTTTCAGGAAGCAACTAGGGAATTCTCAGTGGAATCAGTTTTGATAAACATCTCTCCATTTGAATACCTGCCTCTCTCAAGTTAATTTTGTTGCCTTTGCTAAAGTTAGTAAGGTAAATATCAGAAACGATACGATGTTATTACAAAGTTGCTTCATATTAAGTAGGCACATGTTGCGAGACCGAACTAAATGTTTGGATGGAGTAAATAATATCAGCCATTCTCGTCAGATTCATATTTTAATTTATTATTTAACTGCCTCGGTGGTGTAGTGGCTAGCATGTACGGTCGCACACCGGGAGGTCCTGGGTTCGAGTCCCGGGTCGGGCCAAGTTTAGTTATTGCGTCTTTCTGTTTCATAAGCCTCAGTAACAGCCCGGAGTTGGGAAGTTGGCGGTGTTTCACCCCCGTGCCTCGGAGAGCACGTAAAGCCGTCGGTCCTGCGCCTTCACTGGTCGTGTCGAGCCTTCGTCCCACCGGAATATGAGAGTGATAAGGAACAGAGAGTGCACTTGTGTTTGCGCGTACAATCGTGCACTATAATATGTCCCGCGCCGTTGGCTAGTCTCAACGAGATTGGCCGCCGTGGCCGTAATCGGCAGGGAGGACATTACTATTACTATTATTATATATTATTCCTAAAGAAAAATCATACCAAAAATCCCATACTAATCAGCAAAGAACATAAATACCCCTATGTGCCTATATACATAATAAAACATTTGCTCCCACTTTACTCAGGCCTAAATCCTACATTTGAAACAAGATTATGGCAGTAACCCCGGGCTGTTACTGAGGCTCACTATACAGAAAGACGCAATAACTAAATTTGGCCCGACCCGGGACTCAAACCCACGACCTTTCGATGAGTGGCCGTACTTGCTAGCTACTACACCAACGAGGCAGTCAAAATCTACATAATATATGATATGAACACAATATACATAAACATGACTTTTCTACACTTTTATTATGAGCTTAGATCGAACAATGCTCTAAGGCTATGTTCGATCCATCTTGAAAAAGGGATTAGGAGGGACCGTGCTCTTGTTGGTCAGCATTAAAGCAAGATTAGCGAGGACGACAAAACTCGTATTATTATCTTTTATTCTTATATATCGATCAATCAAAAAGATCCATGGAATAAATAAAATATAAACATGATGAAAACATAATTTGTATCCAAATTTTTTATCAGCTAAGACATATTACACCATACCAACTAGTCTTATATATTTAATATGCTATTAAGAATGTCATTTAACTAATTCTTAATAGTATGGAAAAGATAAAATTCCTTCAAGCAAATTTAAGGATCTTTGCAAAATCATTTATTATCCTCCTTCGCGTAATTGACAGGATTTTCTATTAAATTTTAAACGTTATCATAATAATTAAGAAAATTCGTTTTAAAGCTTGCTTACCAAATAATTAAAATTAAGTCCGAAACAATAACAGTATAATATAATGAGAGCTTATTAACTGAAATTGGCGTAAAATATCTAATACATCAATACGATTTGACCTTACTCATTGAACAAAAGAATATTGTAAAGGCTTAAAAAGTAATAAGATTATTAAAAAATGTTATTATAAAGGCAATAAATGTATTACAATCTATTGTTTTTATTTCATGTTGTTTCGTTTAGTATCACATTCGACGAAAGACTAAATTTATAAAATTTTATATAAAATGTTAATACATGTAAGTAAACATTGAAGTGAGCTGTACGTAACTTTGCAGTACAAGATTAGGATTTGTCGATACGTATTTACTTTATAACGGCTTACAGTACAATCCTTTTATTCTGACAATTCTGAAATATTCTTTCAATGACGATTTCAATACTTATATTGCATGCGACTTTGTACTTTATTACAACAAACTCGTTTTTATAACAAATTTATTTTACAACTGTTTCTTTTATTTTTTCCTAAGTTACTCTTATCAAGTATCTGCGAGTATAATACCTGCACATACATAAATACTGTACAAACACACACACACACACACACACACACACACACACACACACACACACACTCGCACATATACACACACGTGCGCGTGGTATAACGTTTTTACCGCAAAGCTATTACCGCCGAAATACTTTTAATTTCTCAAAATTAAAGAATATATCGAGTTTAAGTCTTTAAGAAAAGATTTGTTCTCAATATAAACGTGCAACCTAGGGGTTATAGATACTTCTACCCTCTTATGTAACAAAAGGCCTTTCATATAAGTAAATATACACCTTACCACAAACTAAAAAATGTTCCCACAATTTTCGTCCCAAACAGGATAAATATAAGAACCATAATGCTATAAAATAAACATTGGAAGCAGAAACATTAACACAAGTCGAATTAATTTGTCAGCGATGTTGTTTGCTTAGGAAAACTCGGACTCTAGAAAATCAAGGCGTCGAGATTAAAAATAAAATATTCATAAGTTATTTCAACGTTCGTAAAGTAATTAAACTGTCACTGAGATTTAGCGGTAGCTGCTACGTTTTGATAACTGTGACATTTGAAAAGCGATAAATAATAAAACACTCAAGGTATTTGCAGAAGTATTCAAAAAGCTTCATTTATTCATTGACTATTAAAGTTTTTAAGAAATATTTTTTTTACAAATTATATCTTCGTATATATGGATCTACTGTCTACTTTATATCAAAAAAATATTAATCTAGGTATACTAGTGTTGTAAAGAGAAAGAAAATGATTTTTCTTTGTAGTTGATTAAATAAACTGCTGGACGAATTTTAAAATACTTTTACTTATCAAAAATTACTTCATCAGGGAGTAACATAGGCCATATTTTATTAACAAAAAAATTTATAAGTCCCCAATAAAAACGCAAATAAAAATGCAACATCGAAACTAAGGTATCATTTAAGGTATATTTGACGTGCGTTGCGAAAATAATACTATATAATTTACTTCTACTAACTACCTCTGTGTTCTAGTAAAATTCTGAAAGTACTAAGATCAAAAAAATGTCCATGGTTTGATTTCATCCGCAGTAAAATAAATGTAAAAATATTTTAAAAAAATGATGGTTAAGAATGTCTGTGCTTCTTCTTTTTATTTTAGGACAATTCGACAAATATTAACTTGAAAGGCTGCAAAACTTATCGCCAAAAGTTCTTATCGATACCGCAGTCCGCAAAGAGCGTCTTCGAGATGACCTTGCGTCATAGCATAATTTAAAGAAATATAGCTTTTGCGAAATGTAAATCGTAGCGCTTCAAATTACGTCTACTATCATCATAAAGATAATTTATTTAAACAGTAGCTGTTAAATGTATTTATTGTTAAATATTTTACATAAAAATGATCTTTCATCTTTAAATATAATATATTACTGTACGTAGAGCATAAAATTAAGCCTTTGTATGATATGTTTGAACTTAAATTAAACTTATTAGTGAATTTATTTCCCAAAAACATGAAGTTAAATACGCGCAAAGTATGATTAAAATCAGAAAAATGAAACTGAAATCAGAGAAATCAGAAAATTGCAAAATAGCTTTAAAAACAGTAGCTTAGATTGTGATATTCCAAGAACTTCTTTAACCAAAATTATTATACCATAACAATTTTTCTATATCTTGCTATAAAAATAAAGAAAATAAAGCTAAAAGTTGTCTAAACAATAACCTCTTCACGTCACGTTTGCTAAACAAGCCAGTGGCGTTCATCTGACGCGGTTTCGTTTCCGCGGGATAATAGAATCAACACTGTACGCTACTCGACACAATGGCTGTGTTATGAATACGTAACGAGATATTAGCTGGTACTGTAAGCTAGTTAAGGGAGGGTTTTCCTGATGCGTCTTGTTTTATTATGTTTTACATGACTTTTTAATGAAAATAAATTTAAGATGCTTACTTAGCTTAGTATAAATAAATGTCCAAAATTATTATGTCACAAAAATATGGCTTGCATAATTGCGAGATGTCACAGCCATTGCTTGTGTCTATTTTCAATAGCGCCTAGAAGCCACAGAATAAAAAACTTCCATCTTCTACTAACGAATACATACGAAAAAAATTGAAAAATAGAGCTATGGGAGATCAAATTTATTTAATACTAGCGACTTGCCCTCGCCCCGCTTGGGATCGTCCCTAGGTACGTTTTGAGGGAGGGTACGTTTATATTTTTCAAAAATTAGACATTTATCACAGCTACTACCACCCCAAATTTCATCAAAACCGTCCAGTGGTTTTCTCGTGATGTTTTCACAGACAGACAAAGACAAAGACAAAAATTGTAAAAAATATACTCGTAGATTCAGCCACTGAATCGTTAATAATCTCTATTTAATTTAGAATTTCCAAAAAATATTCTATGTACAGAGTTAACTAAGTTTATTTTATTTTTTATAAACTATAGTATGTTTTTTATAAACTATAGTATGTTTTTTATAAATTATAGTTTTATATACTTTAAACTCCAAGAAAAAGTACATATTATGATGAAAAACTACATATTTAAAAGAAATAAGCTAAAAGAAAGATGAATCTAAATTAAAACCGAACTATATTTCATTTGAGCCGCAAATATAAGTTAATATGAAACTTGTGTAAGACAAAAACACTCATGGTTGAAAATTGAATACAAAGTAACCTCTAACCTCGTTTGTACCTTTTGTATCGCTGCAGTCATACATGAAAACTATTCAGCGCTTATTAACAAAGCAAATGTTTATCGTCTCTGGTGTATTTTAACGGTTAAGAAACAAGAGGGTCGCATTCCTACACTTATTACTTGTTAAATGTAATGCCACTAGAATAAACCGAATTTAGTTGAATGTGTCATTAATACGTAAATTAAGCATTTATTAATAAATTCCCTATTAGTTAATATGTGCGGGTTCACTTTTGAGAGGTTCTACTTCATCACAATTGCTTTGTATGCTGTGGATTAACTTGAAGTTTTGTATATTATAAATTTATCAAAAATAAAAATTTAGTTTGATTTATTTTACATGAAAACTTTTTGTGGTAAACTTAAAAAGTGTGAAATAAAATAGGAAAATTGTCACACAATGCTCCTTTTTTTTAATTAAATTTGTTAAAAATACTTAAAATTATTAATCGTAAAAGATCAATTTTATTTCAAAACATTACCTTTGACTATGTTTTTGTAATGACGCTTAAAAACTAATGTAGTAGACTAATATTTTTGTGGCCTATTTTATTTAAACCGTGAATAAACTTTGCTTCTGACAATAGAAATAGGAGCTTTGTCAGAAATATTCATTTTTTCTCAAACGAATAAGATAAGGGAATGAACGTTGTTGATCTAAAGCTTAAATAATTTTTTTTATAAATTCACTAAGCAAAATAGTTACTCTTTAACAAACGGGATACTAAAATCAAATTCTACATGAAATGAAATGAGGACTCTTACTTAAAAGTAATAAGTTATTACAATATTCAATTTAAAAATAGTACAAACGAAGTACTGGGAAATCAAATCTCCTTGTGTCATATAATGAATAGTCCTTCTAAGAATACCGTACTCCAATACAAAAAGAAATCGTATGTCAACCTGAATAAAATATAGGTAGGCAGGCCTATTGTCGAGGACAAATTACGGTCTACTATTTATACTGCCAATATCTTTTATTCGTGGTTTTTATTTGATTAACTTGTTTGTAATTGAAAATTATTCAAATTATTTAATTATTAATTTATTGCGCAAGTGATTCCTAGTTAAATGCTTTGGCATGTTGTATTCCATGACGTCCGCGTATTCATCGTTAGTTTAGTATTTTTTATCATTTTTTCATAATTGTGTTAATTTCGTCACAATATCCTGAACCCACACATGTCCTTTAAAAATATTTTGGTTTTCTCTAAGCAAATCCTTTAAGAATTATTTACATTGGCATGATTATCGTCAGTATAAAAAGTACAGTCACAAATATATTTTAATGAAGTAACAATGAAGATATTTATTATCTGCAGCAATCGAGACATATCAATGCTCTTAACTTTACAATACTCAATTGCTTTTCTTCAAAACTTGGACAGACTGTCTGAGATAGCTAGCCTAAGCCGTACTTTAAAAATTAAAACACATTAAAACTGTGAAGTATTATAGAAAATATATTAAAAATTCTAGTGTACGCGTGGGCGTACCAACTCATACACACACAGGGCAGGCAGATAGCTCATGTTTTAAGGAGTACTAAATACTAATATTGAGCTTGCCTTCTAAACAATTTAAATCTAAAATTAAAAATATATTATTGAATAAAGCTTATTACACCATCACGGAATACTTAGAAGATGTAAATGTGTGGGATTAATGTCTTGTTGTGTCTCACGTAGGATAAATAGATAAATATTGTAGTAGCTTACTACTTCCAAGTCCCAGACTTACAGACTGACATTTGATCTAAATTCTATATAATAATGTAAGAGTGACGATTCAAAAGTGCTTGTAAAAGTCTATTTGAATAAAGTATATTTTGATTTGATTTGTACGTTAGGCTTACCTATTCTTTTTGAAAACGAATGAGCAATCTACACAAAAATTAAAAGTAAAAAGTAAAGTAGGGACAGCAAGTCGCTAGTAATATAATATAACACAATGCAATTAACTAACTTTATCTATAAGGATATATCTTTTTTTTTGTGTATTACCGCTGTTGAACTATAAAATAGTTTATAATATTATTGGGAAACGCACAAGATGCTAGAAATAAATTTAAAGTAACGGATAAACGTTAAAAGAAACGAGGCAAGTAGTTTAGGCCAGTAACAAGGTATTTAAGTAGAAATTACGATACACCCGTCCTGAAGCGTCAGTAAATAACGGTATATCTGCCTCCTGCGTCTGCCAAATTACTTGGCAACTACTTCAGCCTCTTTTCTTAAGTAATAGTGTTGGATGTGGCTCCGTCAACGTAAATTTCCTAGATCTATTTTCTCATCAATACTTCTTCATGAAAGACTAGCGACTCGCCCTCGCTTGGCTCGTGTTCGCCCTAGGTACCCCCTTTAGCATACAATTTTTACAAACTTTGAATGTCTTACTTATTTATATCTAATCAAAAGCTAAAAAATAAGTTTGAAACTTACTACTGAACTTCTAGCTTTAAAAATGACGTAATTTCCACCCCCTATTTTCTTATTATTCACCCCTATTTCAACCCTTGCAGCCCTTTTTTCACCTTGAAAAGTAGTAACCTATGTCCTTTCTCAGGCTCTAAACTATCTGTGTACCGAATTTCATTAAAATCGGTCCAGTAGTTTTTAAGTTTATTCGTTACATACAAAAATACAAATCTTTCCTCTTTATAATATTAGTATAGACATAGAAGTAAAGATAAGGTTCTTCTAACATCCCACTGCTGGGCTTATGCCCTCCCTCCCAGGGATCTAGTCATAATCGTCTACACTGCCCATAATGCCCATGCCCATAAATGCACGTTGCCATTGACGGACTTCTCGTGTCCTTGAGGACACAGTTTTTGAAAACTCGTTAAGTATTACCCAACATACAGGTTTTTTCACGGTGTTTTCCTTCAACTTGAAACTACTACTAAATTTCAGCATTAGAGCTGTAATAATCTTCATTGCATATAACAGGTGAATATGGCGAAATTATAAGAGATTACACTTTCTGTAAGAAGCTTTAAATATATGTAATACTAATTCTATCATGTATGAGAACTCCGTAATTTGGCTTGCAATTTAATTCAATTCAATCATATCGACATAAACGAATAACGCATATGTATTCAGCTGGCAACACTAACAATAACTATTTTTTTTTTATGGGACAAAGGGGGCAAACGGGCAGGAGGCTCACCTGATGGTAAGTGATCACCGCCGCCCATGGACATCTGCAAAACCACAGGGCTTGCAGATGCGTTGCCGGCCTTTCAGGAAAAGGAGGGAGGGAGGGAGGAGGGAGAAGGGTTGGAAGAGGGATGGGGAGTGGGCCTCCCGGACTCTCACTTACCGGACGAAACGCGACAGCATAGCTGCCACTTCACGCCGGTCTTCTGTGAGAGAGTGGTATTATACGGGGCGTGCCGGCCTATTCGGCTGCTACCCGAAGGTAACAAGCATAGCACTACCACTTAGATAACTGATTCTGACTGATCTGAGACTGATTTCATCGGACTGTAATCAATATTTTTTTAAATGTAAGAAACACTTCACTACCTAATTCATCATTTCTTTCGCCGGTTCTTCTCAGGTCAGTGGTTTCTTCGTTCTGAACTGGTAGTAGACTCATGACGTTCAGTAAAAATTGTAATAATTTCATGCTGAATAAAATATTTTGAATTTAAATTTGAATTAGTAAGCCAGAAGTGAATAATTAAGTTGGTTGCACATAAACCCAGGAGACGCGAGGTCGTACTCCTCATTGTGACAAAATACGACGAAAACTATCTTATAGTATGAAATGATGCAACATTATACTCAGACTGTAAGACTTCTCTCTGCAATTGAAAATTATTTGAATTGAAATATTTTAACGTGAACAAAAAAAATCTTAACTAACGACTCACTCTCGCTTCGCTCGGGTTCGTCCTTAGCCACGCCGTACCTTTAAAGTTTGTAGCACAAAAAGAAGAAGTAGGTACGCTTATACAAACTTGCAAGACTCCTTACTCCTTACTCCTTAATGCGGCTCTGTTGCAAAATCCGTTCTTAGCGGCCGTCTTCTCACTATAAACTACCTCCCTGTCTTTCATGTTTACAATATGTCATGCGGTTTTTCGATATTTTGTGATGAGTGAATGACCTTTCGCTTTTATATATTTAGATTTTAAAATTATTATTGTAAAGTGAAAGTTGTAGACAATATAAAAGTTTTTTGCATTAATGTTGTTTGATGTAGATAAGTACGTCTGAGGCACATTACAATATTATGGTCCCTTATATCGTTCAAATATTCAGACCCGCAACACTATTAGCTGTGCTCGATGAATAATTTTATGAATTTATTCTCTTTTCGTCGACTCGCACTTTATCAAATTCTTATTCAATTCAACAGACGTGCTCTTCAATAAAACTACTAACTCGATTGGGGTAATTCTTTAAGACCGATATTTTATTTCTGTAGTCTCCTTGAGCACAAAGATAGGTTACATATAATATTGAATTCCAATAATATTTGAAGATTTCTACAAACTAATTAAGATTTCTAAATAACAATTAATATGCCCTTTTCAACGTCCTATTGCAGGGTATGGGCCTCCCATATATACGAGGGGTTCAGGCCATAGGCCACGCTGGTTAAGTAAGGCGGACTTCTAATGTCTTTCAAAAACTTGCTAGTTTTTCTTAGACATGCAGGTTTCATCACGATATTTTCCTTCACCGTAAGATAAATGATTCGAACATGAAAACAGCAAAGGTGCGAGACCCGGATTTGAACCCGCATCACTCGTTTATCCAAGCGAGCGTGCTACTACTGTATACATACTGTCTAAAACTACTTGAACGAAGCCAAGGCTGATTACTAGTAAAATGTATAAACCTTATAACAAATCTATATATTATCTTGCCAATTGAAATTTCATTTACAATTTTCATTTCGACACTTCACTCCTCGCGATTCCGATGAAATAAATTTATTTCGACGTCTAATCTATCAAAGTATGTTCTCTTATTGTTCACTTGTAATCTACATAATATTGCGATTGAATAAAAAAAGTCACATTATGCTTGCTCATTTTCCTTATCCACACAAAAGGGAGATGAAACACCCTAAGGTATTGAATGGAAAATTAATATAAAGAGAAAGTAAGAATTTTGCTTTTAGTAAAATTGCTGTCGTTGTATTCGTATGCGAATCAGTGAAGATTATTATGAAATATACTTTTCGCGTAAAAACTTGAAGCATAGAATAAATTTAGATAGAGCTAATAGTTTATTTCAGACTACAAAACTTCAGGCCCGCTTCGCTGGGCATAAGTTACAGTAAATTAAACGGTATTTATAATTTTGTAATAAAATAAAAGTAGCCTAAGTTACTCCCTAAAACATTAGCTATCTGCTACTAAGGGTCCCTTCAAAATCAGTCCAGCCGTTAGAGATTAGCCGGAACAAACAGACAGACTGAAAAAATTTTTTAAATTGACTTTTTGTTGTAACTACCGAACATACTTTTATATGCATTTAGTGAAAAGCTGTTAATTTTACAAATTAAAAATACACATACACTTCCATTTTGTTTATGTATATTTTTATGTATTTAGTAACGTAGGCAAGGAAAATTTCATGCTTACTTATATATTAACTGCTTTGACTTAAATATGTATAAACATAAACTTAACAATCTATTAAACATGGACAGACGCCACCTTAGGCAAATAACTGCGGCTCTGACCGGACACGGGCCATATAACAAGCATCTTTTTAACATAGGTATTACAGACAGCCCCTGTGCAGAGCTTGCATGGGGACAGAAGAAACGGCTACACGTGTACTCTTAAACTATAAATATATATATATATATATATATATATATATATATATATATATATATATATATATATATAATATTGTTATGGAATATTAAATTGAAAAGTGTTAGAGAGAGGGAACAAAACCCTTTATTTTTATGTTATTCCTTATTTTAGTCAACCATTTTAACTTTCAAGAAAATGGAGCTTTCAAGAGAGATACAAATTGGAATAAGTAATTAAGAGCGACAGATTTCGTAATATCAATAAAATTCCTATTATTAATGAATATTTATTAACAAATAGAATATTATAGTGCTAATTTCGTTGTAAGATTGATTCAAAACAGGTAAAAAGTAGGTAGGTAAATCTATACGCAAGAAAATTCTGAGTTTAATTTGTACATTTATTATTTTTTGGAAAATCTTTTTGAAATAGTCATTAATATCGATACAGAAACTGAATCTATAATTTGTGGACCTTTATTCTGGCTATCTAGGAACAGATCACGAGAAAACCACTACACAGATTTTGTTTATCTTTGTTATGATGATAACTAGTTTATAGTTACTAGTTGTTTAGGTTAACATTTAGGATACTTATACAGCGAGAAAATATCTCATCTTTGAGAAATCCATAACAAACGTACATAGGGGGTACGAACGATACCGAGCGGAGCAAAGGTAAGTCGCTAGTATTCTGTAATTGTAAAAATCAAAATACCAATTATCACGCATTGACAAACAACTGTCAAAAGCTACTAGGGTCATAAAATTTTATATAATATTTTGTATAAGGGGCTATAAGAAATCTCGTTTTCATATTTATTTTTTAAATTTCTAAATAAAATCGTAGTCAACACGAAATCAGCTTATAGCGAATAAGCACGGAATGTTTCTCTCATCTTAAAAAATTACTTGTTTATATTGTGTCATAGCAAAGTAACCCAACATATTATGTGCTTGAACGAAGCCGCATGAGCTGCTGATGTAATTTAAACGAAATTTAATATGTCGGAATATAAAATTTAATTTAACATTGCCTTAAGTATTAAATACTAGCCTACTAGGGTCTAATTAGTATGAGAATATTCATGATTGGAATGTTTGATTAGTTTAAGAGTTTTTGATATTTCACAAGTTAAATTATAATATAATTTATTCCAGACTTTAATCAGTTTGCAAATTTTTAATATAACCGTTAAATTGAAATGTGTTTATTATATTTTAGTATTCTTACTCACCTTCGCTCGGGTTCGTTCCTACGTTTATTTTATATAACCGTTAAATTGAAATGTGTTTATTATCCCTGCCAAATTAAAAATTTGTAGAACAAAAAATGAAGGACTTTCATACAAACTCCTTAATCCAGCCCTGTCGCAAAACCCTTTCTTAAGAGACCTCTACTAACTATAAACTACCTCCCTGCCAAATTTCATCTTTATACATCAACCGGTTTTTAATATATCGTGATGTGTAAGTGAGTGAGTGACCTTACTATACATTTAGATAAATTTTTAATCTTACCATATATTTAAAAATAATTTTATTCGCTTATTTTATGTAAATTCCTTTCAAAATTGCAACTTTCTCAATTTTTTGTTTCGAAAAAAGAAATACGCGCGATGTAAATGCATTGCCATTAAATCTCAGAGGGAAATAAAATGTATTCTTAAGCGACTCACAAAGAAAAGTTTTCGTTTGAAGTGAATTTTTTCACTGACGTGTGATTGACTTCACGCCGAGGTGGCTACGGTTATCTTTATTTATAGGGATAATAAAACTGAGCTTATAGAAAGCTTACAAAATAAAGTTAGAGTTGAACCTTTTATAAATGTGATTTTGATAAATATCTGCCATTGTAAAATAAATATCACCTATATATTTTTTATTTTTAACAAATATTCAACACGGGTTCCGCTAGTAAATGTATACCAAAACATTTCAAATTATATACTAAAACCTTCCTCGAGAAACACTCTATCCAATGGTGAAAACTGCATGAAAATCGGTACAGTAGTTTTTGAGTTTATCGCGAACAGACCGACAGGCAGACAGACAGACGGACAGACAGACAGACAGACAGACAGACAGACGCGATGGGGGACTTTATATTATAATATGTAGTGATATAAATACTAGTTTTGTAAACTTCTTTAGAATAACTAACTCTCTATTAGAGTATGGTTAAATTAGGTTAAAAAGATTTATAAAGTAAATATTGCACTTATTTTTAAATTAAATATTCAAAAATCCTTAAATAACGTAGATACAATGAGCGGTTTTCAATTGTGCAGAACAACTTTGTTGCTTAATAAAAGTTGTTTTATATTCCTCCATACTTTGGAAACATATTTTTGTCGATGAGTTTATTCAAAGTATTTTATCATCACTACTTTATTAAGTCTTGAAAGCTTTTTGCTTGAGCTATTTTATTTAAGCTACTTTGAAGTATCGTAGCGATGATATTAGTAAAGATGTGAATTTCAATATTTTTATTTATGAGATGATAATTTGTTATTAAGTAGGAACTTTATAAACTTGATGAAAAGAAGTATACATTAGTATATCTTTCTTTTATTTTCATAAGACTTCAACTTTCCTATATAAAATTAAACACGACTATAAATAACTAATTGTTGGAGCATAAATGTCGAACAGCTATAGTTACATGTAAAAGAACTCACAAACAGTGCGTGGGAGTAAAAATAATAAGATAGTGAAACCGAAGTTCCTTTTTATACATGAACTAGTCGTTACTCACGACTTGGATGCATTTATTTTATGAATTGATTTAAAAGGACTAAAAGGATTTAAGTTAGGTAACAATTTCACAATTTTACTCGGCAGAAACTTTAACTCGCATTAGGACCCTCTAGAGGAACAAAATTAGTGTATTCGAATTCATACAAATTCTTTTTCATAAGGGTCCGAATTACAAAATATTAATAATTTGTTAGTCCTTACTTAGATTAAAAAATAAACAAATCCTAATAAATTTCAACTTACTCAGCCAATTTGACTTAGATCTTTTGTAGGTACCTTAAAAATAACAAAATTACGTAAATATTTTAAATTTGTAAACGATAGTTCTAAACTACTATTTAGATTCTACATACAAACAATTTATTTAAAAAAAACAACACAAACATTGTAATAATGCAATTCAACTGTTCTAATTAGACGAACAATCGCAAGGAAATTACGCTTGCCGTCGTTAAAGTAACAAAAATCCACGTCTCATTAAAGTGACAGCTGTGCGTCAATTAAACATAAAATATAAGGCCATGAAGCTCCGCGGTAGGAGCCCGGCCCTCCCCCACCCACAATCCGACCCAGGATCTCATTAGCACAGGTCTAAATGTACAATTTATTTTGTATCTATACCAGCTTTGTTTGCTTACAAGTATCGCCACTTACTTAAGGTTAGCATTGTCTTGCCCCAATTAAAATTTTAACATTAATTGCTAAGTGTAATGGTGTCGATCACCGATCACTGATCGCGTCATAATTAAATTGAAATGAATAATTTTTGAGGGTTGTGGTTCTTTGTAATAGAGTTTGTTCTTATGTTCAATAATTTATTATGGTTTATTTAATACGAGCAACTCACGTTCGCTTCGCTCGAATCGATCTTAGGTACGTTTTGGAACAATATATAATTCTTTGTCTAAAATAAAAGTATTCTAAATTACTAATTAAACATTATCCAGTTAAAGTACCGTCATATAATAAACGCCAATTGCTCATGTTTGCTCAATTTTTCAATTAAACTCTTTATAGCTAGTGCTAAGCTTTTGTTTCGCTTTTGTTCTTGTTTTATTTAGGTAAATATCATTTTTACCGTTTTTTAAACATTACGTATGGGATAAATATATGTATGTACACATATCACCTGCGGCAGAAATCCTCCAAACGATAGTGGAGAGTGGAGACCATTTCATAATCTTTTTCATAGTTTAGAAGTAAAAACCCGTACAGGCAGATGCAGAGAGTGACTTTGTTTTGGGATATTTAGAAAATTGAGTATTTTATTGGCTGATGATATGATAAATAAAATAAATTGCCTTTTGTATGCCGAAACTCACTTGAGAAGACCTGGACCGATTTATCTGTTTTCTTTTTCTTTGTGTTCGTAATTGCCAGGTACAAGGTTCATAAGAGAGATTTGTGGCAAATCCTCCGGATATGGTGAAAAGATGGTTTTTTGTATAAAAATCACAATACTTTGTAAATGTGAAGAACGTGTTTTTAAAAATAAAAAATATTCAATTTTGTGTACCCATCTCGTATATTTTTGTATTTTAGAGACAAGATTCTCTCTCTCTTTATCTATCTCTCTCACTATCTCGCGTTCTAGCGTTTTCACTCGCATTCAAACTACCAATACAATAAAGGTCTAATAATTACCACCGACCACCGATATCCAGGGGGGTGAAGACCATGACGCCATCTTCGAATTTCGGGCTTTTACTGTGAGTCGCCTACCTTTAAATATATATAAATACTTGACCCTACCCGGCACACAAACCATGAACCTCTAGATATGCAGCAATACATGCTAGCCCTTCATGTGTCAGGAAAACATGGTAAGGACCTGCATGTCTGAGAGAATCCACGTAGTTTTCAAAAAGACATGTGTAGTCAGCACTTAGACAATGTGGTAGACTATAGCCTGATCCCCTTCGCATTGGAAGAAGGCTCATGCTCTGCAGTGGGACTTAAGAAAGGGCTGAACACAAACATAAATTATTAAAAATATATTACAAGAAAGTTAAGTTAAATAACTTATGGTATTCTAATGTACAAAATATCAATAAAAAACTGCTGTTTTTAGCTTTACATTCGTCTGTAGGTATATTTTACAAGAGTGTAACTTAATAGAACTTAAAACTAATTTGCAATAGAACTAAAACAAATATATCAGCGTCTAAGCGCCGGCGATCGTAATACGTTTGGAGGCCAGGAACTAAGACAAAATTTATGTTGTGGTTTAAACGTGTCTAGTTTAATCCCATACCGAGATTCCTACGAGCACAATCTAAGTAAGCCTCGCCTGTTAGAACTTTCCTTTCCATTATTCCTTTATGCCTCTGAAGACGCCGCCTAATCCGATACGAAGCGTTTCCTTTACAACTTTTTACCGTGCAAGTTCCAAATTGAAGTCGGGAGAGAGACTTAAGTCCCTGATGTTTGTGACAAAGATGTTCCGGTCCACAAAGAAGTTATTTAGAATATTTGTATCCTGTTGTGTGTTATTTAGAATCAGATTCTGTACTTAGCTGCTATACTTTATTTTTTCTCTCTAGCAATTTTGTAGAGAGCAAATTATGACTGTCTTTGGATAAAAGTAACTTTTTAATAGTATTAGTATATCTTTTGTATATTCAATTTATGAAAAATATTGGGCTATTAATAACGCAATATATTCGTCTTTGTAGTAAGCGCTACATTATTATAATACGACTAAACGATATTTAAGTCTTACTTGCCCACATTACATAGATTAAAAAGCCTTTTGTAAGTTTGATCTGTACCAAGATCTGCATTATACTACATTATAAGGCAATCGCTTACCTAATAAAAATTATCTGATACAGCCGAAATGACGCCTAATTTGGAATATCCATATTAAATAATAATATATTTTCATATTAATGTATCCGCATAGCAAAATAATTTAACGACTGTATCATCAATGATAAATCATGGATAACTGCACCATATGCGAGACCGCTAGTTTTATAATAAATTAAAACATTTACCTAAACTATTAGGATAATTTCTGAATTTCAATTTTACATCGTTAAAATATATTGTGGTTTGAGCTCATACCACTGAATCGGAAATCTGCATCATTTATTACGTCCTGAAATATTTTTGCTAGTTTTTATTAACTTCATTTGTAACTGACTACGTAACTAACTAGCTTATTATATTATGTTGGGAAATTAACACACAGCATCATCTACTTCTATGGTTCAAGTAAGCTAGACTTGTGTTATAGACACTGGATAGTTGATACAATACACATATATAACTTTAAATACATAAATATTAATACAATTAAATAATTAGATAAACAAAAACTAAACAAGAAATAAACACAAACATAAACACCCAGTGCTGGAACAAACATTCATTCGTACAACGTACAAATGAATGGCCTAGCGAGACTCAACGTACAAATGAATGCCCTAGCGAGACTCGAACCTGTAACCGTTGGCACTGCAAGTAGAGTCATTATAGACTGAGTCTAACGGGTAGTTAAAACTGTATAGTAATTAATCCTAGTAGTTAAATTTTTGTGTTGAGTATTGTAGTATTAATTCAAATGTTAAATAACAATACAATAACATGAAACCATAGAGCTTATTTAATTTACCTAGAAGATGGACATCGGAACTCATAAAATACTGTATAGAACCCATACTAATATTGAAGTGGGCTTAAGCCATTCATTTTGACTTTAATCCTATATATCATACTTAGTCATTAAATTACGTTTTTACTTTTAAACATTAATAATGGTTTTTTTATATGTATAATGTGCAACTCACAACTCTTTTTGTAAGGAACAAATAACTATCCATATAAGACTCGAAACAAATTAATAAGCCATAATAGAAATCTGTAGTCGAGAAACTAATGCTTTATTAATTGTACAATATGGTACAATACATTTGTATGGAATGATAAATATTCTACGGGGTTTTTGTTTTCCTTACAATCTTCTCAGAGTGAGGCAATAATGTAATACATAAACAAGAGGGCCGGCTCCGACTACTGTCACATTCGCCTTGCCATAAATTTTAATGACAACTCGGGGCGAAATGAACACTTAAATAGTTTAAGGTATTGGGCATAACATCTAAATACATATGTCTGAGTGAATTTCAGGTAGTATTAAGAGAGAAACGAGTAAATCATTATTGTAAGGGAATTATAATTTTGAGTGATTAACATAAAATTATTTGATTCAAAATCTGACTAATGTTAATTATAAATATAAATTTCTCTAATGTTAGTCCGACTGCTACAAGTTTTTATAGTGTATACCTCTTATTATTTATGGACTAATACGTATTCCAAAAATCAAATCACTATTATTTGCCGAAGCAAAGCTATAATATATAAACCGAAAACTGCTTAGTTTTGTAACATCCAAAATTTTATATTACATATTATATACATAAACTCTAATAATACCTGGACAGTTTTTTCTGAAAACTTCAAAAATGCGATTTATTTCTAAAAATACATCTAAAGATAAACTGAATAAGTATATATCAAAATCTGATTACAATCTTTACAATTAGTTAAAATAATAATTAAGAATTACTCATTTAATGTTATAAGATAAAATAATAATGAACATTCATTTATAGCTCTTAAGCACTTTCCATAGTGCAATGAAGAGAAAGCGAATTCAACTAATGAACAAATCGGGAAATTAATCTCATCGCCGCTTTCCCGTGTTTTCCTTACCAGATACTGTAATTGCAAGTCTTAATGATATGCAGGCAAGATCTGTGTAGCGATAACGAACGATTGAATTCATTTAATAAAATTGTTAGAATGGCCCTAAAAGTATAAAATACTTCAGGTTCAATTCAATTCAATTCGATTTGGCCTCAATGCGTGCCACAAAGTCAATGTCAAAGGAATTTGAGTAAGAAATCATAAATAAGTTAGTTGTTTTTAGGTTATTGTGGAATAAATTTAATATTTAACGTATATTCTCTCATAATATGATTCTCTTTTTTGATTCACTAAAGGACTGATGACTTACAAACTTTTGGCATTCCACATTTGAGTTCTTATGTTATCCCCTTTAATTACAATTAGGTGCATTGCAAAAATTGTGTTAATTTCGAAGGTAGAAAATACTCTATTTAATAAAAGTACTACTTTTTCATCTAGACTTCAATTACCACGTTAAAATTTTCGACAAAAGGCAGTGCTTCATATTTGATATCCTTTTATTGATATTTATATTGTCAGAATGGATTGAACAACAACACATACTCGTAGAGTTAATGGACGGTGGATAACAATAGATTCAAAAGGAAAGGAATTTCAGCTGTCGTTTTTTGTTTAAAGCGGGCTTTTAATTTCTGAGATTTTAAATAAACGTCTATAAAAAGAATAACAAACCATAAATATTAACCAAAGTTTTTCTTATTTATAAAGATTCAGCAAGTAAGAGATGTTATTAAGAAGTTTGGAACTAAGAATATTCTGCTTAAGTATTTAAAAGTTGAGAACAAAAATGTCGGCAACTTCGCCTCGTTTAATAGTTAAGAATGTATTTTAAATAATTTCGCTTTATTCAAACTCTACTTACCTTAGTTTTAAGTTTTGTATCGGTAAATTAACTTTGGGCGTCGAGTGCAGAGGTCTCCCACGAGAATACAATTTAATCACGATATTACTTTTTATAGTACAAGTTTTTATTATATTATTTATACTAACATAAGAAGTACACGACACTTAAATTCACAAGAGATATTATGTAAGCTACGTTTATTATAAGGGTACAGTTACACATGCTCATAACTAGCACGAAAGCATGCCACTATTGAGCAATTGCTACTTAGTAGCATGTGTGTCGAAACATTGCTAATAATGAGCATGCTTATTTCGAGCATGCTCAAATTTCGAGTGAGTCCTTTATGAGTCCATTTACAATAAGCAGTGCATTAGTACCATTCATCTGTAATGTAGTGTGTATGTGTGTAAGCCTTTCCATCTCTATTTATTGTACAACTTCGTATAACAAAGAGACAGTATTAAACGGACCTTAGAGCCAAACAGTTCTCTTTTGCTCCTACATTACAGTGGTCTTAGTTAGCTGTTGGCTTTTCGGCCAAAAACCAAACCTTCCTCATGAGTTTTATTTACTCGTCTTTTTACCGATACCTTACCTTTGATTTTTTTACTTTAATTACTCAAAATCTGTGAAAGTTTGTTATTCTGTAGATGTTTCTGATTGCGGCGACAGAGGATCCTGAGAGAATTCATTGCTGGTAGGTATAAACGATATTTCTGTGGTCTGTGATTGTGAAAAATCTATATCTGTAAAAATATTGGGATTCAGAGGACAAATTCCGGTTTTGGCAAATGCAGTCATTGCATAATGCATAGTAGCGGTACGGTTATAGGCAGTTCCAAACAAAGGAACCACTTGAAATTGGGTTAAAACGCGCCCTGGATGATTACGAAGCCATACTTGAACGTGTTGGGAGTAAAACGTGTTCAAAATCCCCAGAAAACCAACATCGAGTGGCTGTAAGCGATGCGTGCAACCAGGCGGTACGTTGAGCATTATGACACCATGAGCATGGGCTAACTCGATAGCTTCTAGATTTTTAGTGTGAGTTGCGTGACCGTTTAAGACGAGAAGCACGGGATGTTGATTGCTTGGTTTTACGTAGCTAATGAAGTGACGCATCCATTCAGTAAAAATATTTTGTTGCATCCAACCACTTCGATGGCATACAGCTACTGTACCTGGTGGTAAACCATCTAAAAGCACACTCTTCATTTGAACACGAGGAAAAATCATAAGAGGTGGAATATAATGACCAGCTGCAGAAAAGCAAAGCACTGCCGTTACCAACTGTTCAGCCGGAGCTAGTGCACTAGCTTCTTTTTTAACTTTGACCAATATATTTTTTTCTATGTTTTGTGGTACAGAAGTCAATCCAGTTTCGTCCATGTTATATATTCGCGTGGAATCGAAAGCGTGCTTGGCATATAGTGAATCTAAAACATAAAAAAATGATGACACTACAGCTTGATTAAAGCTTGCTGCTGATGTAGGTTCAGGTGATCTTAGCGACAATTCGGGATGTCGTTTGAGAAATCCGCTAACCCAATCTAAACCAGCGAGTCCAATTTCTTTATTAAATGGATGTTTCAAACTATTTTTTTCAGCAAATTGGAATGCTAAGCGTCGTAAATCTGTTTTAGTTAATCCAAATAGCTGAGATTCCATTGCTTTGATATGTTCGACTAGCATGCTTTCCAGCTCATCAGTGAAGACGCGCTTTGCACTAACAGGGCACCGCCGAAACACTTCGTTTTTAGATTTCCCACCTTTGATCTTCTTTATACGATCTTCGAAGGAACTTTTGGGTACATTATATGTGTGTGACGCTAAAAGATATCCCGTTCTACCTTCCATAACCGTTTTTATAGCTAAAAGCATATCTGACTCCGACCATTGTAGCCTATTTGACTTTCTCACGTATGTTCGTGGCATGTTGATGATCGTTCTGTAAAAAAAAAGTATTATAAAAAGTAAGAAAAGACGCCCACATTATCTATGCCATTCACACCATGTGAAATCTATCAAGGTGAAATCGGATAGTCGAAAACACCGCTCCGCAAGTCCTCTTATACCCCACAGGTACCATGTTTGAAATTGTTATTGCTAACAGGTTATGCTTACACTCATAACAACAACAAATATCGTTTTAAAAGGTTAAATATAACAGTTAATGAGAGTACATAGCTAAACTCAATGATAACAGTTAAAAAAACTAAATATTAGATTTCGTACCTTTGTTTTTAATTTTTGTTGATACACACACGCTGAGATGTTATTGTGGCCGCCGTTTGCAACCGCACTGAGTAAGCGTTCGCGCGTATTTCTCCCTTAGCTAGAGTGAGACGGCTAAACGCGGAGTAATGAAATAGCAAATATCTGGTTTCAACCCATTTCTGGTTTCCCCCCTCAATAGATATGTATTTTCTTAGTTCTTCACAATTTAATACAGATATTGAATAAAATGTTTTTAATAGTTTTTACACTGGTATTGGTTTAGACACACTAAGTCTTGAGCCTACTTCATGCTTAATGGAAACTTTTTTCCTTGCTTTTATCTATATTATAAAACACTTCATTAACTTGAAATAATTAAAATAAAACATTAAAATTTCATAAAAGAACTTTGTTTTTTTTGCTTTGTTTCTTACAAAGCAATTTTTAGATAACGATATTTAAAATTAATGAAATCGTTATTGAATTTTTCGACCTTTGTCATCTACAAACGTCAATACATAAAAATACCTTTCACAGAATCTATGTAGTATGTTACATATATAAATAAATGTTTGAATGTTCGTTCTCATTGTAATCCTTAACAATTGATTTTTAATTTGCATATTTTTATCAATAACTAAATAATATGTTTTAAATATATTTAAAGCTAGGTAGTAGCTTTGGATATGCTAGTAGGCATTCAGTGAAATTAAAATTAACAGCCATGGTGCGACCACCATCCATCAATCTTAGCTTAACATCATATTTCGTAACGTAATATGCGAATTACTAGTTGGAACCAAAAATAAAATAACTTGTTAAAAACTTATTTGGAATAGAGATAGTTAAGCTGATTAATTAAAATTATATTAATTCATTATTATTATAAGCAATAAAAAGTTTTGGATTTAGATGACTTCTTTTACATTTTTTAGCAAAATCTGACCCTACGTTTATCAAAAAATGAAATCGTTAATATTGTATAAATAATATATTTAATAATAAAATTTACTATAATTAACTTATTTATTGTAATTATAATTCATTGCCACAATCGAAAACTGAAAATAAAGGGATAATGTAAAAAAAATAGACTTTACCCAAGTATGTAAAAAACAACTAATAACTATTTCTATTATTATTATTTTTATTTATCCAATGAAAAGTATAATTACCAAACTGAAAAATCGGTTGAACTGAAAAATAAATAAAAAGGTATTAATTGGATTATGTTTTATACGTATTCTATAGATTTAATTTAAACGATCTTCTACTACCAAAGCTGGTAACAAATTAAATATGTAACCTTCTATTGTTAAAAATTACCGTATAGATAAATAAATCAAATGGCCCATATAAATGACAATAATGGTTGTCGTGCATTGTGCAGTGTGCACCGCCCCTAAAGGGGTGATTAACATTTTTGCTTGTCGCGAGACCCCATCGATTTTTCATTAAAAGTTCTAGTATGCATTGAACTTAAATGGAATTACTTATAACAAATTCTACCTTATCGCGTGAGACACGTTTAGGTTATATGCGAATTCAAATAAATATTTTTAATCTATGACCCATAAGACGCAAAATAAACAAAGAAATCTCTCAAATTACTTACCTAGTAATAATAATAGACAAAGTATATTTATTATTATAAAAATTACAATAACATTCTGAAAATTACATTAATTTTTTTATGACTGTATTATATAAAAAATAAAGTAAAGTACCAGTCGAAGTCAAATCGCCAGAACTATGACTTTCATTAAATTCACAGAAATGAATAGCCTAGAATATTATATTAAGCTTATGCATTAAAATTCATCCAGGGATCTATAATAAGTGTCATGCACCTACTGCACTAAATGGGAGGTTGCGCACTTCACTCAATGAGGTGATTTACATTTATCGCCCGAAGCTGGCCCAATCGATTTCTGATTAAGGGTTCAGGTGCGCTTCGTAAATTATCGAATTTGAATATAAAAAAGTATCCTTTACGCTTTTCATAATATTTGGCTTAAAATTTTTCCGTCAAAATAAATATTCTTTTGTATTCTTTTGATTACAATAATTCAACATGGAATAGTGGCTCTTATATATTACAATTATTAAAATATAATTCATTACAAATATTAAAATAAGATTTAAAATAAGTATATAATAGCATTATCCCCTCGTACTGAGGGAGGCCCGTGCCCAGCAGTTGGACGTTAAGAAGGGCTGAAGACATATAATAGCATTGCTATTGCTACTTTTTGTTGAATAATAGATGATTAATCCATAATATCTCACCTAAAATAAATCCAGACTAAAAAGCGTAAAGTAAGTTAAGTTTCCGTGTATTAATTAGGAATGTGTCACGGAAAAGATTTAGCGTCGCGTTGTATCTGTAGCGGGACACGAATCCGTGCGGTCGAAAAAGCTGATTAACAATTTAAAAGGATAGCCGTCGGAAGCCGAGTCACTGGATCTAGTTACAAGAATTAAAACAACGTTATTACCCGGAAAACGTCAAGTAACCACTTGTAAAGTCCTCTAGATCTCTCGCCTAAAGACATAAATTCCGGTACGCTTTTTATTTATATCAGTACTCGTAGTAAAGGCAGTTAAGTTCTTTTGTGGAAAAATTTTGAAATGCTTTAATTATATTATGCGGCTAAAACAATTTTATATTTATATAACGTTAAGACGTCATTACTTCTAAAAAATATTAGTAAGTATAAAAGTAAAGTATATATGATAAACTGCAATAAATATTATTATTTAAATTTTAATTTAAATAGTAAATATTATTCCATAACGATGTACGAGTATACAAAATGAAAATTATAGCTGGTATAACAGCTCCTTTAACAATATATTTTTCGCTTTATAAGCTAAACGGAGCGTGTATGAACAGAATAATCAGAAATCGGTTAATGCGCCTCATCGAGAATATACGTAAATCATCGCGGATACATAAAGCCGTCTACTGCATTTGGTACACGACATAAATCGAATATTTTACTCTCCTAAGGTGACTTCATTCACATTATAATACTTATATTATATACATACATAATATATATAAACATACTTATTAAAAATTAAAAAAAATGTAAAATGTGTTCACGCACACACACACGCGCGCGCAAACACTCACACACACACTTACACCAAGAGGTAACATTAGTGAACTTTCAGGGCATGTATTATCTCATTATGTCGAAGTGTCTTAGATCCCCTTCTCACTTTGTAAATATTTTGCTAATATAGACTTAGTAATTATTACTCGCCCTTTCCTAAGTCTTTTGTAATAACCATATATTATTATATTAATCTTAAACTTAGTTATACGCTAGAATTTATTTGTTATAATACGCTTTAGACCTTTTACTTTATTTTTTTTTTCATTATTCAATTATATTTATAAACCTAAGCAATACGTTGAGAATATATTATATTAGTACCTACTTCAGAAATATTCCATTTTTAAGTTGTTTTCTATTCAGCATGTAACTCTTCTGGTACCTTTAGTATATACGAAGGCTGCATCGTAAAACCCGACCATTATTAAGATCGCGGCCGCGATTTTTTGTTTGCACGTTTTAAAAAAGCTATTTGGCGTTAATCCAACAATTTACTGTAAACCAAAGTATGCATACATTTAGTATGTAGGTCGGTACAAATTTTCCGACTCATTGAAAATGTTAAATGTACCACTGGTTTTATAAACATTTTTAATAAACTTCTTGGCATTTACACAAAGTAAAAAGAGTTAGATACAAAAGAATATTCTACAAATATCAAGGTTTTTTTTTTGATTTTTGTTACCGACATTTTGAATGCTTTATAGCAATCATAATCACCGGAGAGACTAAGATTATAGACTGATCTGAGATATACCGCCGTACTCATAGTCATTTAATGAACCATTAAGTCTTTTTTTGGTAGAGAATCCCTATAGAGAATCTCTACTAAAGAATGACTTAATGGTTCATTAAGTGAATACGTCTAGTACTATAGAATCTCTAGTACTATAGTCTCAGAGGGTAGGTACACAATATATAAAAATTAACAATATTTATATATTAGCTATTTATATACTTGGCTTTCGGCAGAAATGAAATAGAATCAAAAGTAGGTACTTTCCTTATGATTTACTGGTATGAACCTACATAATAATAAGAGAAATAATGTTTAAAATGAGTTATATTTAAATAGCGCTGTTCTTAATAAAATTGAATCTGAAAATATATAATACGTTAAATTTTAACAATATATAATACGTTAAATTTTAAAAGTAATAAGAATTTCAGTCGTAACAAAATCTACGATAAACCTACGATTATATCGTATAATTATGTAATAGACATATCATGCCTCATTTAAATTAAGTAGTTTCCACATAAGAGACGATCAGCGTCATATAAAATCTAAAAGTGTAGTAAACCATACTGTCATCTAACTAAAGCGCTGATGTAAAGGCCCCAGAATGTTTAAAATGTATCTTTATTAACAGTAGAAATCCTTATAAGAATAAAGAGTAACACTAACCACGAGATATCTCTAAAGCATTTTTTTCTCTGAAAACATTCTGCATAAAAATTGTTATTTTTGCGTCCCTTTTTGGATCAAAATGGATGAAGGATCAAAAGAACCTACGACACTGTGATTTTTATATTGTGAGTTTAATAGGATTTCTTAGTCACAAATAAAACGATTAACATCAATCAAATTACTGATAGATTTAAAAAGGAAAAGTGTTTCCATTTATATATAAACGTAAGCTATTTACAACCCAATTTGTTACTGGTAATGTAATAATTTTAAGCGGTTCTACATTACTTAGAAAATACTTTTTTGACATTTTCACCTCTAAAAAAATAATTTCATTATTTTGGTCTTTACCAATAATGCTAACAGTTATCCTTATTTTATTAAAATAATGAAAAATTTACTTTTATTCTACTTTTTTTTTTCATAATATCGCAATTTTTTTCAAGTATAAAATGGTCCGCTTTTTGCCATGAAGATTTATAATAAGATAGTTATCTTAATTACTGCCATCCTTTTTATTATTTTTTGCGACGGAATAGGATCTTTTTACTTTACCTTTTAGATTATTAAAGTAGATTTTTATTGTATGGTACTAAAAGGCCTATTCTCTGAACAAAATTAAACATTTAATGATTTTTTTACCGAAGTACGGCACTAAATTTAAGGAATACTAAAATTTGACTTTATTTAGAAATAAGAAGGTACTACTTTTTATATTGCGATTTTTAGGATATCTAAAATCTTTACTGTCGATTTTTGGAATGAAAATCTACGTACCTGCAAGGCCTCTTTTGTTTGGTTCTTTTCAGTTGTCTTACATATAATACAATTCAAACTAAGTCGAATCTGTAACATTCATTATTTTTGCCAATTTATTTAAATAGACTTCAATTAATAAAAATCTACAGTTTTTAGAACTTCAATAAATTTTCGGTTACATTTCTCTGCATATACATATCTGCATATAAACAGATCTCTGAGATTATATTAACGATTAAAATGTACGCAGTGACGAATCCGAGCGGAGCAATGCAATGGTAAGTCGCTTGTCATTAATATTTGTAAATTTGTATTTTAAGGACTTATTCATTGTACAAAAACATATCATAGTTGTTAATTTTACAGATGATCTTGAATAACAAGAGCATACTTGCACAGAACATAAAAAACAATATACATAACAGTAACGGAAAAAACTATCTTTAAGTCTATAATATTATTAATTATTATGTATCGTCTTGACTAGGTCTAGTTTTTGCTTACGTATTTAAACGAACCTTAGTTAATAATAAAAGTGTAGTATGTATAAGTCACCTACAATATTTACAAAATTTCGGTATGATTTTAACCAGGATTTATTAACGTAATATTGCAGCTATTTTTTTATATAAATATTTATACATTGATTTTAAACAAACAACATAAACCTCTATACAATTGAGAATTTTATGAATTCAAAAAAAAAACAAACACAATAGTAGAATATTGCACACATTGTTAAACTAAATATAAATATTTAATTGATGAAACTAAAATTTGCGGTTTCGTGAAAATAACAGTTTAAATATACGCATTCATAATTTACAGGGTACATGTACCGGTGAAGTAATCGGTGGACCCGAACTATTATCACGAATGTGCCACTCGAAAAGGTTATAACAATACCATTACTTTGAATGTTACAACAAAATATTTTATAGAGCTCATGTGTTTGTTTAAAAATCAATTTATTTCGAAGTAAAATTCTCACACGATTTTGGGTTTGAGGCGTGTTTCAAATATTTTATTATCACTAATTAATTCGAATTTTTAGTATGAGTTGATTGATATAGTAGTTTTTGAGTTTATCGCGAACAAACAGACAGACAGACGCGGCGGAGGAATTTGCTTTATAATATGTAGTTGATAGTGATAACTCTTACTGAAAGATAATGATGAGTAGTATGTTCATTTATAATATCTACCACTAGGATAATATAATAAGCATGACAGTGGACAATAATAATGGACGGCAATCGATTGAGTACAAATAAATTAAATATTAGAAATTATAAAATAGGAATTAGTGGTAGAAGGAAAAAAAATTAGGTTTACATTTATTTTTGATGCCAAATCATAAAAAATAAATAAAAATAAAAATTTCGTCTAAAAATAAAAAAATAAAAAACTGGAGAGAGCCACCCTTATCACCTAAGGAAAAAATAGCCTACGTCCTATTCTCAGACCTAACCAAATATACAAAAAAAAAGCATAATAATCGGTCAAGCCGTTTCTATTTTAATAAAATGTTGATTTAGTTCTCTGCTTAGTTAGTTCCCTACATCTTAGTTACTTAGGGATACGCATGCAAGAATTATACAAAGCAGATATTTATTTTACTCTCACAGATACTGCCCGGAAATAGCTAAAGTCAATACGCAGCGGTGGATAGCGGTACCTAAGTGCCTTATTGACTGTGGCGAAACGAAATGAACATACCTTCTGATATTTTAATTAATTGTAACAATATATTAATATAATATATTAATATAATATTGTAAGTACATAGTTATTTTATATTAAATCGTATTTAAATACGTTATTAGTATAGTAAATATATAATAGGCATAAACCTCATTGAAAAAACTTTATAATTCAATACTAATTTTATCGCTTTGAAAATTATAGAAGTTTCATATAAACCTCCGATATTTTGTCGAATATTTGTAAAGCTGGGTGCTATCTCGACGAAAGCTGAATTCTAAACTAAGCAAAGTTTTTATTATAACAGTCTAATACGTACGTACATACATACGTTTTTAAAATAAACGTAGAAATTGATTATTTAGAATACAGACATAAATATATAATAAATGCTAATAATACTAGACATCCTAACACTACCGGAAATAAATTAACTGTAGCTACGAACCCACTGACTTTTGAACAAAACAAAGCATTGTTAGAAAAAAATGTCGAGCAAAGAAACATTAAAAAAGGTACAATTCCTTACTTCTTTAATCAAATCACTAATGACAATAAATCTAAAAATATTAAACAACATCTTTTTCGTACCTGAGCAACAACTGTATAGTTTTACCCTACTCCATCAAAATATTGCTGGAGTTCTAAATAAGCTTGACATTTTAGACATAGTTATAGACGAATTTAATACTAAAATAAGCAAAATAGATGTTATATGCTTTACAGAAACATTTATTAAACGCGGTTCCGAATCAAATCTTAAACTGAGAAATTATAAACTAGCCTCATCTTTCTCTCGAGAAAATAAACGGAGAGGAGGTTCATGCATTTTGCTAAATTCTAATTTATCCTATAAAGTTCTCGATATACCAAACTGCAAGCCCTTTATTTTTGAATGTTGTGGGATAGAAATCTTAAGTCTTAATATCATTATTATCTCTGTATATAGAACTCCATCTTCTAACGTGTCATACTTTTTAGAACATCTTGAAAATTTACTGCACGTGATCTCACGTAAATACAAAAAAAAAATAGTTGTGTGTGGGGACATAAACATAGACATATTAAAAACAACTAATGAATCTAATGATCTATTGGCAATTTTAAAAAATTATAATCTAAAAAATCATATTCTTAAACCAACACGAAATAACAGTTGCTTAGATCTCATCATCAGCAACTTTCATGACGCTAATGCGGATATACATCCTTTGGCTTTATCTGACCATGAAACTGCACAGAGTCTGACAGTTAGGGTAGATATTAACCCAAAGTATAAACCATTGCCTACGTATTGGTTTGAATATAGGAGAGACTTCAGTAGCGATAATATGAGAAAATTTAGAAATAGTATATCAGCTCTATCATTCTACAATATATTACAAGAATCAGATACTGAACTTGCTTTTACTGAGTTCCATGAATCGCTGATTCTATTCTTTAACTTATGTTTTCCCTTAATAAGATATAAAGTAACTCGGAAACCACTAAAGAATAAATGGCTTACAAGAGGGATAAGGAGAAGCTGTATAATAAAGCGGAAAATGTATATTACATATCGATTGAACCCACGTAACAAAAATTATAATAAAAAAAAGTACAATAAATACAGTAACATTTTAAAAAAGTGTGTATTAATGGCGCAAAAACTCGGCACTACTAAATATATAACAAATTCTGACAATAAATGTATAGCATCATGGAACATTATTAAAAATACATTCGAAAACACACGTAAACAAAACGAAATTGAAGAAATATGTGTAGATAAAAATTATATTAATGACCCCAATTTGATTAGTGAATATTTAAATAATTATTTTATAAATTTGACAAATACTAACACAAATAAAGTGACATATAAAAATAAAATACCATCAAATAGTAATAGCATTTTCTTGACACCAATAAATAAATTTGACATTCTAAAAGTAATTACATCATTAAGAAATACTAACTCCACAGGATATGACATGCTTAATACAAAAATTATAAAACAATGTGCTCTGGCCTTGGCTAATCCTCTTGCTCACCTAATTAACACTTCCTTTTTAGAAGGCAAGTTTCCATCACTTTTAAAAAAATCAATTGTGAAACCTATCTTCAAAAAAGGTGATGCAAAGAACCCTGAGAATTATAGACCGATTACACTAATACCAGTCCTCTCAAAAATTTTCGAAAAAGTAATGCATAATAAAATTTATGATTTCTTGTGTAAATACCATATATTTAAAGAATCACAATTTGGTTTTAAAAAAGGGAGCTCTACCACACTAGCCTGTTTCACGCTTATTAAAAATGTAACCGAATGTCTAAATAAAAACATTTATCCTTTATCGCTTTTTCTAGACATGACAAAGGCATTCGACTTCGTATCTCATCCAGTATTGCTAGAAAAATTGTATAAATATGGTATAAGAGGACAGGCATTTGAATGGATAAAAAGCTATCTTAGTAATCGTACTCAATGTGTAGAAATAATAAAAACTTGTGATAATTTTAAAAAAACATTCCAATCTACCTATCGTCACAATTCATACGGAGTACCCCAAGGAAGTATCTTAGGGCCTTTATTATTTCTCATATACATAAATGATATGCCTGACGTCATCAAGCATGAATGTATTTTGTTTGCTGATGACACTAGTATTACTGTCTGTTGCAAGAATTTAGATGAGACTAAGAATGAAACTAATTCATCTTTAAAAAAAATCATTGACTGGCTAATACAAAATAATTTAAAGATTAATTTGAAAAAGACGAAAGCAATTCAGTTTGAAACTAGAAATAGTAATATTAAAAAAATTGACATTAATTACAACGAAAATAAAATTGAAATAGTCGACTCGACGGTATTCTTAGGTATTACAATAGACAAACAATGCAACTGGAAAGAACACATCAATAACTTATGTGATAAACTAGATAAATTTATTTTCGTTCTAAAGAGATTACACAGAATAGGAACTTTAGAAGCAGGTTTATTGGCATATCATGGGTATGTCTCATCAAACCTTAGATATGGTTTGATTTTTTGGGGCAATTCTGTAGATGCAGACAAAGCATTCAAAATACAAAAAAAAAGCGTAAGATCGTTGTGTGGTGCTCACTATTTGGACAGTTGCAAGCCTCTTTTCAAGTTACTAAAAATTCTTCCTCTGCCTTGCTTGTACATATTCGAAATATGTTTATTTGTAAAGAAATATCCATCCTTGTTCAAAAAAAATCAAGAAATGATACCAAGATCCACAAGGTACCCTAATAAACTTTATATACCATATCAAAAATTAACAGTATTTTCCAAAAATGTATATTGTATGGCAATTGTAATATATAACAAACTACCAGATGATTTCAAGAAATTACCATTTAAATTATTTAAAAAGAAATTGTTTGATTTATTATTAGACAAATTATTTTATAATGTTAATGACTACCTTATTAGTG
Source organism: Boloria euphrosyne (assembly GCA_951802675.2). Classification (NCBI taxonomy): domain Eukaryota; kingdom Metazoa; phylum Arthropoda; class Insecta; order Lepidoptera; family Nymphalidae; genus Boloria; species Boloria euphrosyne. The sequence continues at coordinate 10,409,575 of OX637877.1, forward strand.
GAGTTTGAAATGATATGACATTGTTATAAATTATTATTATTATTATTATTTTTCTCTGTATACATATATAATATAAACTTGACATTAACTTTTGATTTTGACATAACATAGAAATAATTTTTAAATAATTAGGTTCAATTTATATAAATATTTGCACACTCTTTATGAGTAGAATATGTATGAACTTAACTGTAAACCATAAGAACATTGTAAATACCATATTCTGAGCAAATAAAGAATTATTATTATTATTATTATTAACTTAATAATTATTTCGCCCTTGCCTCATCTGAAATTTTGTTTATCTTTATCCACTCAATATTTGTTTAGATTTACGCTTTAACTTTCTCGTAATATAGTTAGGGAGCTTTTTCGTGTACCTCAAGTGTTGTGAGTGGGAAGTATGATTAAATCAATTTATTTCATAACTTTGAAATAATTTTAACTCTAAACACAATAAAAACAACTGATGAACGAAGGAAAATTATTTTGTAGATATTCCAATTAGATTACCTATAACGTAAATTTTATGTTTATCAAGAGTTTTTTAACCCTCACTTGGCTCGGGTTCGTCCTGGGCTTTCTGTATTCAGCCCTTTTTAACGTCCCACGGATGGGCACGAACCGCCCTTCAATACGAAGGGGATTAAGCCATAGTCTACCACGCAGGCTAAGTGCAGGTTGACAGACTTCACATGTCTTTCAAAAACTTGCTAGGTTCTCTCACGATGTTTTCCTTCACCGTAAGACAAGAGGTAATCATGTTAGAAATGATTCGCACATGAAAATATCAGAAGTGTCAGACTCGGATTTGAACTCGCATCACTCGGTTTTCCAAGCAACCGCGTTACCACTGGTTTACCACTGTCTTAATTCAATTAGATTATTATACATCATATATAGTTATTATCAAATTAATTAACAGACAAAACATATTACTGACACTATACTGCTACTAATAATTCACACATTCAGATAACTCTAACTTACTACATTATATACATTTGCATAATACATTGTGTTTTATATTTTCGCTATACTAATGGAATGATTTTTTTAATTTCTTGTATGATAATTAATAAAAACACCAAGATGCTGATTAAACACAAAACCATAAAAAGTTCTATATAACATAAACAGTCTTATATAATAGCTAGCAGTTGCGAAGCACTATCTTGGTCAGTTCGACTAGCAGAAGTTACACAAACTAATATAATTAGCAAACCACGCAAAGGACTCTATGAACATCGTCGACAGAAGTTGTAATTTAGCTATGTAGATTGTAGATCCCATATGTTCAAAATTACTTATATTTGAACATGATTAAATGATATGAATTGAAATCTAGTGAAAGGTATTAATTTATATGTATTAGTGATTATAGTCTTTTAATTCATTTCTCCTGCTTCCTATTAAAATGTAGGACATCCTCCGACCCGCTGGACCGACGATCTGCGTAAGATTGCCGGTGTAGGCTGGATGAGGACTGCGGAAAACCGGGATGTCTGGCGCGAACTTGGGGAGGCCTATGTCCAGCAGTGGACTGCAATAGGCTGAACTGACTGACTGACTGACTATTAAAATTGCCATCTTATTATCTCCTATATTTCGAAAGTGCGATTAGCATTCTTTCAATGAAAAATATAACAATTAGCCACATCTTAATATGATTACATTAAGTTTCTTTAGATAATTGAATATCCGGCGAACTCATGAGTAAAAAGAAAAGTCAAAAAATAGTATTGTATCTACCCTAAAATAGTGGTACTGTAAAACTACTTTGTGTAATTCAAAATGTAAAGATGTTTAACCCTGTAAAAATAAATTTAAAAATTAATACACAAACATTTTTTATCATTACTTTTAGCTCTATCCGTTAAATATTCGTCATCGAGTAGCAAGCGGAAACAGACACTGACAATGTACATTTTACTGCTAAGAACATGACTTCAGCAGTACGCAAAGTGAAGAGAGGGAAATCTCTGTACGAGTATATAGATGGCTTAGTTATAGAACTGATATTGAATGCTGGTGATGTTACGAGCGTATATAGGGTGCTTATATACCGCGACAACTCCGAAAGATTGTAGTAGTTCCTTTTTTTAAAAACCAGACGGTGATCTTTCTAGCATTTAAATGACTTATTCTCTTAGAACTAAATTAGGAAGAACTAGAACTTATCCATACAGTTGTGAAAGGGAATATAATACTTGTACCATGTAACACATAATCAAACAGTCTGGGAATCCTAAAACTCCAAGGCAATATGTAGAGTTGACTCTACATTTTTCAATTCATACCAAAACCCTAAAACTATTACTTTAGTGATGAATAGAATAAGAACATTTTTAACAAAATTAAATACTTCGCCTTTTTTATGAAAGCAATAGAAATATACAAAATATTTTTAGAAAAAATGAAAGTGTAAAAATGTTTTGCGGCGTAAATTATTTCTGGGAATTATATAATGTCGTAGAAGCACTCCCGTTATATTACTCCGTGATATGCGACACTGAATGAAATTACAAGGGTTTCGATATAAAAAATAAAATTTACCTTTCACCTCAGTGCAAAGATTTTTCGTCTTATAGAATATTTCATTCAATACAACTGCTTATTTAAATAATAAAAAATGATATAAGGGCAAAATGCATGCAAATGCTGCAAAAATTAAAAGTTCATACATGTCTTCACCTGTCAAAGCCCTAACTTTAATATTGAAAATGACTCTTGTAAGCATTAGAAACTAGTTTTGTATCTATATGATAATTTTATGATTAAATTAACACACCATTTGTAAGCGAGATTGTAATTTAAATAAGCAAAGGCATGCAATACTGATAACAAATCAGTAACAGAATTTTTTCAGTCACGATTTTTTACGAATTGGTAGGATGGTTGAGGAATTCGTACCTTACAATGATATATATATATATTGATATATTGATATATTGTAAAAATGAAATAAAAAATAATTAATTACATCTAAAACACACTTAGACAAGTTTATATACAAACAAAAGCGGCATACCTACAAAGCCTAGATAAGCTCTAAATAAGAAAGGTTAATGACCAGCTTCAAAAATACACGAAATGCTACATTCTACGAAATCTACAAAAAATCAGGCAACATCGCCCCATCTGTCATTACCCTGCAATGTGAGTGGGATAAAGGCGTCAAATTACCGAAGTCAAGCCCCGCCGTCACCTGAGCAGGGAGCGTTATTTTTATCTCATTTCGTTAGTTAATATTCCGTGACCGTCCGTCGGGGGCATGAAACGGACACTTGCGTTGAAACATAAAAAGCTGTGTTTTTTAAAACGCCAGCTAAGATTTTCTTTGGATTTCTATTATTTTGCTACTATTTTCATGTATTATGCCAATATATAAAAAGTAATACGATATTAACTATATATTTTTCTCTATTTCTATGATATTTCTATATATCAACGACCAAAAATATTTTTAAAGGTCAGACAGTCACCTTGAAAAGTAATAAATGACTAACCTCACAGTCATAAATAATAATATCAATGTTTTTTATTATAAAATCACAACATACAATCGTATGAAACTAAAGTGAAAAAATATTTACTTATACAAAATTTCTAGTAAAAACTAACAAAATCACCTCACAAACAAGTAGGTAAATGTACCAGCAATACTCTAAACGATCAATATATTGCCATTTCACTAGCAAACATTTCATAGAGTACGTCGTCGTGTCGTGCAGCCACTGCGTTCAATAGGACATTGTCCAGCGTACTTTATTCAAAAATACCTATCGTTCCGCACAAAAAGGCCCAATACTTTAGGCATCAGGTGTAACTGAACATCAATTGTACAAGTGAATAAAGAAGCCTTAGAACTTTATTAAATTATAATTTTTTTCCTTTATTAAAAGTAATACTGTGCAGAAAACATTTTTTATCTACACATGTAGGTAAAAAATGTAATAAAAAATGTTCCGCCTGCGTTCTAATCACTTTAAAAAAATAGGGTTATACCTAAGTATATTTTGATCCAAATCATAAAAAAATAAAAAATAAAAAATCTGGAGGGGGGCCCTCCCTTACTCCTAGAGGAATAAAATGTAGCCTATGACCTATTCTCAGTCATAACAAATATACACAAAAAAATCATAGAACTCGCTTAAGCTGTTTTGGAAGAGTTCGATAACAAACATTGTGACACGAGATTTTATATATTAGATTAGATTGTAACGTAGCCGAATTTTTTATATTTTATTGAAATAGTGATTATTATTATACATTGCTCCAGTATCTCTAGTTATTAGATTTTTTGTCTCTGTCCTTGTCCTGCCTTTTCCCGAACGGATCGAGAGTGAGTTATATATACCTCTATTAGTATGGTAAATAATTTTTCACAATATTATAATTGTCAGAAATTAAGTATATAGCAATATTTCTTTAAAAAGAACGGCACAATTAGAGTTCGTTTATGAGCGTACAAAGTACTTATTAAAAAAATCTTATTTTGACCTTCTCGTCTACTTCGTCGCGTTTTACTTTAAGAAAATCGTATTTAAATAGTGAAAGTAATTAACGTAATGGCAGTAATTACAAAAAGGTGTATATGCTTTCTGTGTTAATTATTTCATTTCATGCATAATGGATTCTGAGTGCTTACTTTAAATGTCGAGAACAATAATGAAAATTTGATGTAACCTTTTAGGTAGTACTGTGGTAGTACCTCCACTAAGGACTTTAAGCGCGTCTGTTTTATAAATAGTGTATGTATCTATACATATAAATAAAATTGAAGTGTTCGTTTTTGTTTTCAAATTAACAGCTATTCACTATAAGGTAAGTGCGGGTAATAAGGCCTAGCTAAGGGAGATTTGAAATAAAATAAAAACTCTACATTGAAATCAGTCAATTTTAATGCCGAGTAAACATATAGAATCTATAATATTAACTATCAAGAAAAAATTCTAACTTTAGCCGTAAACAAAAAAAAAATATAGAACATTTTTTAAAACCCTGTCTATAGGCCTTGGTCGGGTAATAAGGCCTAACATTTTAACATACATAAATAATCGAAATATAGGTTCTTATATTTTTTTATGCAACAAAGCGGGCAAACGGGCTGGAGGCTCACCTGATGGGAAGTGATCACCTCCGCCCATGGACATCTGGAAGACTTCAGGTCTTGCAGATGCGTGCAGTCTTGCAGATGCGTTGCCGGCCTTTTGGGAAAAGGAGGGAGATAGGAGGGAAAAGGACGGGAAGAGAGAGAAGAACGGGAAGAGAGAGAAGGACGGGAAGAGGGATGGGGAGTGCGCCTCCCGGACTCTCACTTACCAGACGAAACGCGACAGCATAGCTGCCACTTCACGCCGGTCTTCTGTGAGAGAGTGGTACTATACGGGGCGTGCCGGCCCATTCGGCTGCTACCCGAAGGTAACAAGCATGGCATTACCACTTGATAAAACCACTTATATTTGGTAATTGAGATAAATAATGACGACGAATTCTTCGTGATACCACTTTCCGTGATTCGTGTGATTTAGCACATTGCCTCATGTCTGGCATCATATCATATTTAGTACCACTTCTACCTTTGAGATTCGACGTCTTTATCATTTCTTCTCTTTTTTGTTTTTGTCAAACAGGTCTTTAGTGATTGGACTTCACCTGCGATTTAAGGATTTTCTCCTAACGATTGTTGTTTTTTTTTAGTATTTTTGACGGTACACACAACATAAGCTGCTCAAATACCGTTATTTTTATTTCAGCAAGTGGCAAATGATCTGCATCATCGTCCGTACTAGAACTGTCGTATACCATAGGTTAAATGTTCCAGGATGTTTGTTTAGGTTCGAACAATTTCGCCTTCTCCAATTTTTAATTTCGATGGTTTTGATGCTAATGGCTTAAGGGAAACGAGATGTGGTGAATTTTCTTTCTTAATATCGTCAGATACAGGTGTGCTGGTGCTACTATCAGTTAAGATGGTGCAAGTAAGTTGCCCTGAAGCTGCTTATAATATTCTGCTCGTTTGGGGGTTATTGTGCTAATGAACAATAAGTTTATAATTGTCATCATTTATTATAACACTCTTAGCATTTTAAAAAAGATACTTACGCTGTAAAATATTAAAAAAACGACATAAAATAATAAAAATAGTATTCTACTAATTAAGCCCTTTAATTTGATACCCATATTGCAGGAAATGTAAAAAAATGTAATCCTCCGTTTTGTAGCGGTGGCTATCTTAGACCGATATTCTTCAGACATAGCTAAGAACAATCCCGACTAATTGATCTTTCAAACAAAAAAAAACAAAATCAAAATCGGTTCATCCGCTCGAGCGCTACGATGCCACAGACAAACATACATACACACAGACACGTCAAACTTCATAATACCCCATTGTTTTTCGTCGGGGGTTAATAAATACAAAAGGGAGGATAATAAGGCCTACAGTAAAATTTTGTAGGCCTTATTAGCCGCCGACAACGTGTGTAAAGAAGAATTAAAATAATATGATTCAAACCGTAACTTCTTCTTCTTCTTCCTGCCTTTATCCCACGCTATGTGGGGTCGGCACAACATGTCTTCTTCTTCCACTCTCCTCTGTCATTCGTCAACATAGCATCCACCCCTTTTACACGCATATCCTCTTTTACACAATCCATCCATCTCTTTTTCGGTCTTCCTCTACTCTTTTTTCCTTCTACATGCATACTTAACATTTTCCTCGTAATATGATTTTCTTCCCTCCGCATCACATGTCCATACCATGCCAGCCCCCTCATCTTTTCTATAACTGGCGCTACTTTCAAACATCCCCTTATATACTCATTTCTTATCTTATCTCTTCTAGTCACACCACACATCCATCTCAACATTCGCATTTCAGTCGCATGCACTTTTTTTTCGTCCATCCCTTTCACCGCCCAACATTCTGAACCATACAATGCAACAGGTCTAACGACTGTTTTATAGATTTTCCCCCTAAGTTTAAGGGGCACTCGTGGGTCGCATATAACGCCTGAGACCTGTCGCCATTTCATCCATCCCGCATTCATTCTATTATTCACGTCTCGGTCAATATTGCCGTCGTTTTGAACGATTGAACCAAGGTACCGGACATTGGAGCAGACTGGTAGGGGTACACCATCTAAGGCAATACTAGAGAAACATGTAGGGCCACCAAAGTTACAGAACAAATGTTCTGTTTTGGTTCGGCTGATCTTCAGTCCAACATTTTCCAATTTCTCTTGCCATTTTTCCAGTCTGCTCTGGACCTCGGACGAATCTTCACCGACAAGTACAATGTCATCAGCGAACATCATGCACCAGGGTGCCTGCCCTTGTATGTCTGATGTTAGAGCATCCATTACCAGGACAAACAGGTATGGGCTTAAAGCCGATCCCTGGTGCAAGCCCACTTCAACATTGAACTTGTCTGTTACGCCAGCTTCTGACCGAACTCTTGTGTTCGCCTCTGCGTACATCGCTTTCACAAGTCTCACATACTTCTCAGGTACTCTCTTCACTCTCAAAGCCCACCACAAAACCTTACGAGGGACTCTGTCATATGCCTTCTCGAGATCGACAAACACCATGTGCAGGTTTCTATGTGCACTTCTGTATTTTTCGCACAGTTGGCGAAGTGAAAATATCGCATCTGTCGTTCCTCGTCCTGGCATAAATCCAAACTGGTTTTGTGTTACCTCACTCTCCTCTCTCATCCTTCTTTCTACCACTTTTTCCCAGATCTTCATACTATGTGACAAGAGCTTTATTCCTCGATAGTTGTTACAGTCTTGTGGGTCACCTTTTTTGTAAATTGGCACCAACACACTGTTGCACCACTCTTCCGGGATCATCTCGTCGTGCAACAACTTATTGAAGAATAAAGTAAGCCAGCTCCATCCATCCGCTTTTAGGAACTTCCATACTTCAGCTGGTATACTATCTGGCCCTGTCGCTCTACCATTTTTCATACTCTGTACTGCCATTCTTACTTCGTCCACACTCACATCTTTGATCACACCCAAGTTTGAAGGTACATCGTCTAACTCTCCATTCCAGTCATTCTCTTCATTCATTAACCTTCTAAAATATTCTCTCCAGCGTACTTTTATTTCCTCGTCATTTGTTAAAATTTTTCCTTTTTCATCTTTTATGCACCTAATGTGTGTAATATCTCTTGCATTCTTTTCTCTCATTCTCGCTAACCGGTATAGATCTTTTTGCCCCTGGGAGCTTTCTAAAGATTCGTATAATTTTTCTTCTATCTTCCTTCTTGCCATACCGACAGCTCTCTTAGCTCTCTTTTTACTTTCGGTATATACTTCCCTTTTATTCTGTTTCATAGTGACATCAGTGTCACTCACATCATTCCAATCTTTAAAGGCATCCTTCTTTTCTTTCAGAACTTTTTGTACATCCTCAGTCCACCACCACGTATCCTTATCTATCTGTCTTTTACTCTTGGTCTCACCAAAAACATCCATCGCCACACTCCTCACACACGAAGCCATTTCATTCCAGCACTCATTTACGGATTTCTTTTGAGAATCACCCTCGATTCGAACCGTAACATTTTAATTTAAACTCCAAAGATCATAAAAGTATGAAATAACGAAAATCAATAATGCAAAATTACATAATCATTTAAAACATTTAAAAGGATACTTGCGTTTCTAACGGACGATTTTTTATTATTCGTGCTGTACGGTCGCTTCCCACAATTGATGACGCTGCCCTAGCGACATCAAGCGAGCTATCCTGTCGTGATACGTTGTAGGTAAAATCTTTAAGTTTTAGCTACCTACCTTTGTGAGCTTGAGCGATTCAAAGAATTTAAAATAGGATTTTTATTGCTTAGGCATTATTACCCGACAGACCTTATTCCCCGAACCTACTACATATGAAAGTATGAGAAAGCTTTGTAGAAATAAAAATATACGAATACTGTTACTTAAGTACTTTTTATTTCCTGTAGTATTTTACGAGTATTTTACGTTACTTCAAATGTTATTGCAAAGTTGTAGTAAAATTTTTTAATAGTAGTATATCGGATTACTATATATTATATATAATTGCGAAAGTTTAATGCATGTAGGCATGTTTGTGAATTTTCTAAACTGAAATGTTGGACGAATTTGAATAAAAATAAATTCTACTACGACCTGGAGTAACACAGGACACCGTTAGGCACCTTGCCAAGCGAGGTCAGTCGCTGGTTAAAATATGGTGAGACATTAACGCACAGCACTATCTAGTCCCATGGTAAGCTGTTTGATGTTATGGACACCAGAGAGTAGACACACTTCACATATATAACTTTAAACACATACATCTAATAATAATATAACAATCGCGTGTCAAAGTGTTTGTTATCGAACTCCTCCGAAACGGATTGACCGATTTTTATGAAATTTTTTGTGTATATTTGGTAGGTTTGAGAATAGGTCTTAGACTATATTTTATTTTCCTATGTGATAAGGGTGGATAAGATAAAGATCCTCTTAAGATATTTTTTTTATTTTTTTACTTTTTTATGATTTGGCATCGCGGGCGGAGCCGCGGGATTTGCTAGTATTATAAATAAAGCTACTTACACAAGTGCGTATATTATTATTATAATATTAATATTTCAAAAATTACGCAAGTAAATTATCTTTCGCTAAATATTTGAATAGCCAATTTACTCTGTAAATCGAATAATATAATACCGAAACCAAAACTTTGATTCTACTAAACAATGTTATGAAAACCAAGTCAAGTATCAATTCAAAGTTAAAAGCTTTATTTTCTTGGGAATCCAATTAACATCTATATTTCGAAATATACAATATACATTCTCCTTCACTATGTATTTACTTTCTGTTTAGTAAGCGTCAGTAACAATTTGGAGTGAGGAATTTGGCGGTATTTCATTCCAGTATATATGGATATTATATATTTTTTTTTACTTATGTTCTAATAATCTCTTATCATTTTTCTGCATTTTATCGTTCAATCCATGTATAATGTATAAAAAATACCGCTTGTTTTAATTAGGAGATATCTATCCATAAGTCAACCAGTTTCACGCTTATAAAAAAAGTTGTCATAACTCAAAAAAATTTACTGTAACTAGAAAAATGAAGTTAAGCTAAAATCAATCAACAACACAAACCTAACAAAAGTTAAACGATGTAAAAGTCACGTCACGTCATAGAGCGCTGAGATCTGAATCAGGTGGTTGACGAGACACGTGTCCTCGGAAAGCTAGCAGTAGACATTTTACTCAGAAAATAACTTAACAGTTTCATTTCATTAAATGCTGATTTTGCTATGTTAGGATCATATTACGACTTTTAACTATGTACTTTCTACAATATGTCTTAGCGAAACCAAATATTTCGGTACTAGAGAATTTTCAGTAATGTTGTGTTCCTTAATTTTATTAAGCAAAGCACTTTGCTGACTTTTTGGTGCACAATAATTCTGTGGTGGCAACCAACTTTAGGTATGTAACGTATATGACGAATGATTTCTTTTTTCAGAATTCTTGTTGTTATGGCTCAGTTTGTAGTGACCCTACTAGCTACGCCAGTGGTCGCGGGTTCGAGTCCCGCTGGGGCAATTCATTTGTGGGGACGGATTTTTGTACTTCACTCATGAGTGATTATTTATATCATGTATGTATTTAAAGATATATCTGTGTAGTGCTCACACACAAGCTTAATAGCTTACCACGGAATCAGATGGCGCTGTTTGAAATAATGAATCAATATATTTATTTATAAAAAAAACAAATTCTAAAACCATTAATATTTCTCTATATCTCTCTTCCTCTATCTAAGCAAAAACACATGTCTCTGTTATTGCCACCTTAAGGTAAGACAAACCAACAGATAAACTATACTTGCATTTACAATAATAGCGAGGATCCTACACCGATATTATAATATATATTTTCTGCTACAACTTTCATGAGCAAATCAATGAAATCGCAATTCGATCGAAATCTATACATTTCTATCATAAGTTCTATATCTAATACCTTTTTGCTACAAAACATGTTAAACTTTTTTAGCTTTAACAAAATTCTAAATGTTAGGTGACGTGACAGTAAAAAGCACATGTTGAAATTCCTTCAAAGTACAATTTTATTAGCAAATGAAGTGAAATAAAATATTTTTCACTTTTAATACTTAAACAATCAATATCACTGCGCAATAATCACCCTAGTGTTCTAAAATGATCTGTCGATTTACGTACGCCCTGATTTTCGAGAGAGCTTTAAAAGTGTGGTATGACCTACTTGCACGAACTTTTAAACGATTTCGCTTGTCAAGTACTGCGGATGTCATTTAAGTTCGTAACACACTATTACTTTCCTGATAAGAAATTTCTAAAGATTCTTACTTCCATGATAGGTAGATATAAAAGTTAAAGAAAGAGAGCTTTTATCTTCTACCTATATCTTGTATCTATTTTTATGCTTAGAAGCTTAAATTTAACCGAAACCCCATTAATAAACCGTTGCTTAAATATCATACATTTTTTAACTATTTTAGATGCTTTTTTAAATGTTTAAAAAATTTAAAACGTCACGTTCGGCTCAGTTGGCAGTAAGTACCCTACTTACTGCGCCAGCGGTCGCGGGTTCGAGTCCCGCTGGGGGCACTCGTTTGTTGATCACGAATGTTTGTACTCCAGTCAAGGGTGTTTGTATTTATCATAATATGTATGTATTTAAAATTTATATGTGTAGTATATCAACTATCTGGTATCCGTAATATAAGCCTCGTAGTAGTAGTAGTAGTAGTAGTAGTAGTAGTAGTAGTAGTAGTAGTAGTAGTAGTAGTAGTAAGCTTACCACGGAACTACATGGCGCTGTTGTAAAAATGTCTCAACATATTATTATTATTATTTCTGAGTGAAGGAGTTATAAGCATACACTATTACATGCTTATAATCTGTGAACTTCTGAGAACTTCTATCTCACAAGAAATATGGAAAGAACACAAAACTTAGTCTTGCGAAACATGCAGTGCTCTTACGATATGTAATAATATAATGAATAACGTTCTCCGACCGTCCATGGCGGCCAACCTCATTGAGACTGGCTAACTGCACAGGAGACATTTTAGTGCACAAGTATACGCGCACACACTAGTACACTCTCTGTTCCTATCACTCTCATACTCCGGTGGGACGACTACTCGACAAGACCAGTGAGAGCTAAGGCTTAGGACCGACGGCTTTACGTCCTAAGCAAGGGGTTGACACACTGCCAACTTCCCAACTCCGGGTTGTTATTGAGGTTAACTAAACAGCAAGACTCAATAACTAAACTTGGCCCGACCAGGCCTCGAATCCAGGACCTCTCGATGTGTGGCCGTACATGCTAGCTACTACACCAACGAGACAGTAACAGTACTAACGATATTATGTACAACGTACATAGGTCATAGGTATAAATTACAACCCGTGGGAGTTGCTGAGTCTTCTATCGGGCGCGTCCCCAGGTGGCGGATAGGGGAATGCCACTCGCATTTTGCGGGTGGTACCGGAGTAATCCGGCGCGGACCAAAACCAGCAGGTATGGGCGTACCTTTAGGGGATTGTTATCCCTGCGCCCTAGCGGAGCACACCGTAAACAAAGCCGAAACTGTGGATCAGCACCGAGGTGGGGCGGGTCCGGTGGGTGCTTTACTGCGCAGCCGGGCTGCACTTGCTGTGCAACGTCCTCCTCAAAACTCGTAATCCCGGTAACCGGTGTCGTTGTCATGTCTAGCGGCCGGGAACTGGGACCGAGGGCCTTGGCTTAACCGCCCGGGTCGCGAGGAAGAAAACCTCTATAAAAAATCACCCCGAATCCCAAGCGGCGGAGCAGCGCGAGGGGATGCATGGCTGATGGGTAGTTCAGTTGCTACTGCTTTCCCCCGTTAGAGTACCGGCCGACACTCTAACGGGAGACGCATAGGCTTATCTGGGTACAGGGGGCACTGCTCAGACGGACCAATTTTTCCGCCACACTCGTGGGATCAAGTATGGATTCGAAACACAAAAACCAAAACTCAAAAGACGTAGTGCCTGAGACGGGCGGAGATGATGATAGGCCCGAGATGGGCGGAGTAGATGAAGCGAGGCGCAAGAGGGGTGGTGACACTGACGCGTCAGTGGGGGTACGCAAAAGAACGAACCCTTTGCCTCCGTTGCCGAGCGACGGCTCGGAGACGGAGACGGAGCAGCGTTTGAGCGTCAATATGGAGAAGGCTCAACGGGGCCGTACCTACGCAGGTAGGGGTGGCTCTGGGCTAGCACGCGCGCGAGCGGCGCATAAAAAGCTCGAAGTGGAGGCTCGTGAGGACGAGTTCGAGCGTGGGTTGCAGGCTCGGGCCTTTCGGAAGGACTACTATAAAACGGTTTTTTCGTTTGGATCGGAGTCTTCCTTGTCTGAGGCGGCGGCTCCTGCAGACCCTGTTGTGCAGACTGCAGATGAGCTTAAGAAGATTGGCTTAAAGAGTGCTGAGGCGGTGCTTGAAGTCGCAAAGAAGTCGACGAACCTCAAAGGCACCATGATCAAGCAACTCAAGGAGGCGGCGGCTGCCATGCAAAAGGTGGCAAACGAGCTAGCAGGACGCACGGTCTCAGATGAGAACCGTACTCTGCTGGCAGACAATAAACGTCTGCGCGATGAGGTTGAGCAGATGCGGGCGGAGCTTAAGGCCTATCGTCGAGAGTTCTCGGGGATGAGGAAAGAACTTGCGGAGGCAAAAGAGGGACGCCCCTCTAGTGCCTTTGGGGGCGACTGGCTGGAGGAAATTCGTGCCTCCATTGTAGCCACGCTCGTCCCCATTTTTGACGCTCGGTTCGAGGCGATGGAGCGCCGGCTCCCACCTGAACCAATCATGCGTCCTCCCCTTGCTGCTGATAGGCACAGGGAGGCTGCGATGTCCCCTATCGCGTCGACTTCTGTCTTGCCGGCGGCCCCGGCCAAAGTTGCGGCTACGGCTGTTACGGCTGTTGCTGCTCCGCCTGAGGGGGCCAAAAAGAGTGGAACGGCGAAAAAGAAGGAGAAGAAACACAAGAGGACGGCGTCTGTGCGCCAGACTTCTTCTGGACCTGTTGCTGCTATGGCCCCTGCACCTCCTGCGGTGGCTGGTCCCAGCACTGCTGGAGCCCCGCAGGATGAGACATGGGCAACAGTGGTAAGGAAGGGGAAGGGCAAGGGGAAAGGCAAGGGGAAGGGGAAGACGTCGGCCCCTTCCACTTCCGCTGCACCAGCGGCTCCTGCGGCGCGAGCTGCACCTAGGAGGCCAGCTCTGCCACCTAAGCCAAAGGTGGCGTCCACTCCACGCTCGGCGGCGATTGCTATTACACTGCTGCCAGAGGCAGCACTGAAGGGGGTGTCATACGCCAAGGCCCTGGAACAGGCCAGACTGAAAATTGACCTGCCACAGTTGGGGGTCACGGGTGGTCTCCTGATTCGGGAGGCAGCTACTGGGGCTCGTCTCCTGGAGCTGGCTCCCTCGGTCCCTGCAGAGGCGGCAGATCGCCTGGCGGAGAAACTCTGTCAGGTGCTCGAAGGGGTGGCGACTATCACGCGCCCTATCAGGAGAGCTGAACTCCGGGTGTCTGGCCTGGATGACTCGCTCACCAAAGAAATGGTGGCTGCGGCGGTCGCTAGTGTGGGTGACTGCCGCGTTGAGAATGTCTGGGTCAGTACACTCCGGACTGGAAGGGGGAATATGGGCACGGCTGTCGTGAGCTGCCCGGTCGCGGCAGCGAAGAAGGTAGCTGACGCTGGCAGAATCGACGTTGGCTGGTCGTCGGCTAAAGTGGAGGCCTTGGAACACCGCCCCTTGCGCTGTTATAGGTGCATGGGGTTGGGGCACGCCAAGACCGTGTGCCCATCCAGGGTGGAGAGGGGGCATTTATGCTTCCGCTGCGGTAGTGACGAGCACGCTGCAGCAGAGTGTGGGGCAAAGAAGCTCCATTGCGCCGTGTGCGCAGATGCAGGGTGCCCTTCGGGGCATGTGATGGGTGGCCGTGATTGTAGGCCACCCTCCACAAAGGGGAAGGCGGCTCAACAGACCGGAGCCGCCCCTAATGCCGGGAGCCAGAGGGCAGAGGAGGAGGCGGGTATGTCATCATAATGCCTGTACAAACCCGCTTCCTTCAAACGAACGTTAACCACTCGGCCGGAGCGCAGGACTTGCTATTGCAGTCCATGGCCGAGTGGAAAATAGACGTGGCAGTTGCCTGTGAGCCATACTATGTCCCACCCCGGAACCCACACTGGGCGGGGGACATCGACAGCTCAGTAGCAATAATGACTGGGAGCAGCACCGGCCCCCACCTCTCGGTGATCGAGAGGGGCTCGGGACTTGTTGTGGCGGGGTGGGGGGAGTACGCCATTGTGGGGGTGTACTTCTCCCCCAACCGCAGCCTGGCGGAGTTCGAGGACTTCCTCGACTCCCTCAGAGCTGCGGTGGGCAGGGTGTCGCCGAGGAAGACTATCGTCCTCGGCGACTTTAATGCCAAGTCTCGAGCTTGGGGGAACCCCGCCTCGAACGCTCGTGGTCGAGCAGTCCAGGTGTGGGCCCTACTCTCTGGGCTGTCCTTGCTCAATGTGGGGACGGCCTTCACGTGCGTGCGGCAGCGGGGTGGGTCTGTGGTAGACCTCTCGTTTGCCACCCCTGCTGTCGCATGTAACGTGAGGGACTGGAGAGTAGAGGAGGAGGTGGAGACCTTATCGGACCATAGATATGTCCGATTTGAGGTCTCCACGAGCCCGGTGCAGGCTAATCGCCCTATAGGGCCCTCTCGAGCGCTCCCGAGGTGGGCCCTTGGCCGGCTCAACAAAAAGCTGGCCCGGGAGGCGACCATCGTGGCAGTCTGGAGCTCCCAGAGGATGGTGGAGGGTGCCAACTCTGATGTGGAGGAGTTGGCTGGCCGTATGCGTGACACCCTTACGAGGGTGTGCGATGCGGCCATGCCGCGAGCAAGACGGCGAAGAGGGCGGCGTCGCTCCGTATATTGGTGGTCACCTGAAATAGCTGAGCTTCGGGTGGCCAGCAATGGGGCGAGGCGGGCCTTGGCGCGGTGCCGTAGGAGGCGTGTCGTGGACCGGGTGGAAGAGGGTGAGCTGCGGGAGGCCTATATGTCTGCAAAGAAGGCCCTGCAGCTGGCCATCAGTCAGTCCAAGAAGGCGGCCCGTCAGGAGCTCCTGGCGGACCTTGATCGGGATCCGTGGGGGCGCCCTTACATCGGCGCGCGGAACAAACTCCGCGCGCACGGCGCCCCAGTCACGGAGACCAAGCCTCCCGATGTCCTCATGCAGCTTATAGGAGGACTGTTCCCGGAGCCTTCTGGGCACGTCCCCCCAATGATGGCTCCTCCCTCTTTCGTCGAAGGAGTGGAGGAAGTCCCCCCAATAACTGAGGGGGAATTCTTACTGGCCTGCGATAAGTTGCAGGCCAGGCGGAGGGCTCCGGGACCAGACGGTATTCCAGGGCAAATCCTCAGCATCGCCCTGGAATACCTCGGAGGGGATCTGCGGGAACTGTTTAACGCGTGCCTTCGTGCTGGACAGTTCCCGAAGATATGGAAGGAAGGCAAGTTGTGCCTGTTGCCCAAGGAGGGTCGTCCTCTGGACTCCCCTTCGGCATACAGGCCAATCGTGATGCTGAGTGAAGTGGGCAAGCTCTTTGAGCGCATTCTTGCCGCCCGCCTTACTCAGCATCTCGAGGAGGTGGGACCGGGCCTTTCGGAGACCCAGTTTGGCTTCAGGGCGGGTCGTTCGACTGTTGACGCCCTGAACACCCTGAAGGCGCGGTCCTTGGCCGCAGTGGAGGAGGGAGGCGTGCTACTTGCCGTCTCACTGGATGTGGCCAACGCCTTCAACACCCTGCCGTTCGAGACTTTACGAGAGGCACTTCGTTATCATGAGGTGCCTCTCTATCTCCGGCGGGTGTTGGACGCGTACCTCAAAGACAGGCAGATCGTGTGGACGGGAGCAGACGGGGTGGTAGGTCGACGAAGTGTGGGCTGCGGGGTTCCACAGGGGGCTGTTTTAGGCCCGGTCCTGTGGAACCTCGGGTATGATTGGCTCCTGCGATGTCCGCTTCTTCCCGGGCTGAGTGTCATCGCGTATGCTGATGACACCCTTGTAACAGCCCGGGGTCGTACCTACGAGGAAGCGGCACGCTTGGCCACAGTCGGCACAGATCTGGTCGTTGACCGGATCGGCATGTTGGGCCTGAGGGTCTCCATCCCCAAAACGGAGGCCCTCCTATTCCATGGCCCTCGCCGAGGACCACCCCGTAACGCCTGCCTGTACGTCCAGGGGAGGAGGGTGGAGGTACGGGCCCAGATGAAATATCTGGGCCTGACCCTGGACGGTCGCTGGACGTTCCGAGTCCACTTCGCCCAGCTCGCCCCGAGGTTGTTGGGCGCCGCCTCGGCCCTCGGCAGGTTACTGCCGAATGCCGGGGCCCTGGATCTCACTGCCGGCAGCTTTATGCCGGCATCGTGAGGTCCATGGCACTGTACGGTGCTCCAGTGTGGGTGGATGCCCTCTCCGAGCCTAACAGGGCCCATTTGCGTAGAGCGCAGCGGGTCCTGGCGGTGAGGGCGATCCGGGGATACCGTACGGTGTCCTATACGGCGGCGACACTTCTGGCGGGCGATCCGCCCTGGCATCTTAGGGCGGAGGTGCTCGCCGAAGTTTACCAATTTCGGGCGAGCGAACGGGCGAGGGGAGTTCGTCCAGCGAGGGAGGAAGTCGATCGGATCAGACGCCTAGCGGAAGAGGCTCTGATCCGGCGATGGGAGGGTGAGTTGGGCAGACCCGCGGCTGGCCTGACGACGGTGGGTGCGGTTCTTCCGCATCTGTCTCGCTGGGTCAGGAGGCAACACGGCGTCCTGACGTTCAGACTGACGCAGGTGCTTACCGGGCATGGTTGCTTTGGTGAGTATCTGTGTCGGATTGCGCGTCGGGAACCGTCGCCTGCATGCCACGAGTGTGATGCGTCTGTGGACTCGGCACGTCACACCCTCGTGGAATGTGCCGCCTGGTCTCCCCAGCGCCATGCCCTGATGATGGTAGTGGGTGGAGACCTCTCGTTGCGCAGCGTGGTTGGGGCCATGCTGTGTGATGAGGGGTCCTGGTCGGCGATGGTCTCCTTCAGCGAGACCGTCATCTCACTGAAGGAGACGGCGGAGAGGGAACGCGAGGCTAACGCTTTGCACCCTCTTCGTCGCCGTCGACTAGGGAGGAGGAGGCGCCGCTATGCGCATCTTCTCCCGCCACCCTAGAGGAGCTACAGCGGGGGGGTCGTCCACTTGACTCCCTTGCACATCATCGGGGCGGTCGGGATGCCCTGTGAACAGAGGGCATCCTGATTTAGGCGTGGTGGCCCGCGTGGTACGGGCCTGTCCGCAGGGACGTTACGGTCGAATGCGAAAGCGATCCCGTAACGTCCCATTGCACTGCGGCGACGTGTTCCGCTGGAGGTTTTAGTGAGTAGGAGTCTCACAGTCCCCACCGGTTGACGGACCGGTAGGACCTCATGATGAGTTTCCTCCAGCGATACAAAAAAAAAAAAAAGGTATAAATTACAAACTATATAAAAGATAAAAGTAAATTTTATCACACACCAACAATTTATACATTACAGCTAATAGCTGTCTTAAAAGTTAAAATCTTCGACTTAAGTGAATCCTACAATCGTTGCTTTATAAGAAAACGGTATCATATCAATTTATTAAAACAGCACTTCTTATCTCCGTCTGCACAGTTTAACTTTGAAACGGCAATTTTCCATTCTGTCCCGTAAAGATGGTTCAATATCCTATTAAGAAAAGTAAGTTTTGTTGAAACCAGTTCTAAATTTTATTGAGCATTAGACAAGAGGCCTCAATCGTAACGGATCTGCAATAATCCGATTTCATTTGACGTAGTCGAGGATTAAAGTCTTTCAATAAAAAGTTATTATAGGCAGAGGAGCGTGCCAAAGCGATACATTAAAATGCCATATTTTGTTTAGATGGTCTTAAAATTATAATATTTTGAATACTTTAGCGGTAAAATTATTTATGTTTGTTTGTGTAAAATCTATTAAGTCAGTCATCATATCACTACATGTTATAAAACAAAGTCCTCCGCCGCGTCTGTCTGTCTGTTCACGATAACTGTTTTCACGATGGACTAGTTCTTGAGGAAAGTTTTAGCATATAATTTGTCAAGTTTTTATATACATATACATAATAGCGGAACCCGCGGCTTTGCACGCGCCAAATCTAGGGACGAGCCCGAGCGGAGCGAGGACAAGTCGCTAGTTATAAGATAAAAAAGTAAGTTAAAGAACAACTGTAACAAAATAATTTGTTCAAATTGATTTGAACATGAAAACAACAGAGGTGTGACATTCAAATAGAACCCGCATTACTCGATTATCCAAGTGGCCTGTGGCTGCCTCAATTTTCATATAATACTTGTTTATTATAATAAGGGTATTACATATAAAATACAAATATCGCAGATAAATATCAGCAGTGGGTGGATCTCTTCTTGATTTATTCGCGTCGTCGAAACAGTACCTTGGCAGCGAAACATAAAACTACTATTAAATGAACTACGTCGTAGATCAAGGTACTTATCAGGGTAGTTCAGATGAGTTGGACGGCAAGTCATGGCCTTACGGTGCTGATATTTATCAGTTCGCAAAGTCATTCCAAGTACAACTACCAGGAAGTGAAATAAATCTAGGGGATTTTGCTACAAATAGTGAAGCACCTATTTTTTGTTGTTATTTACAAAATATGTAAATACACGAGTATGTTAATTGGTTTGTTCTTTTTCCCAATTTGAGTTTTTTAATAGTTTTTATGTTCGAAAGTGTCATAACTTGGGACCAGAGATCGTAGTCAATTTTGAAATTTAAAACCTCTAGTTCGAAACACTGACATACTCGTAAAATAAAGCTTTAATCTACCAGAACATAATTACAGTTATTATACTTATACTGGAATAATTTATTACTTGAAGAAAATCTCCTTAGAGATGCAATATGCAGCTAATATTTCACCCCTTTTAACCTGATACATTTTCTTCCGTAATATTTTCATTAAATTTTCTACACTATATAAAGTGAGCTAAAGAAGTTTAAATGTTGGTTTTTAATATATGTGAAAGATCTTATTTATTATTATTATGAATATAGTACATTTAAAAAAGTACTATATAATAATGGCAACTAATTAAGCCAAAGACTTGTATTATATTCGATTTTGAATACTTATTTTACCTAAAGAAGTGTAGTGTGATCAAAAACACTTTGAACGAGAGTACATTAGTATTAATTAACATTATTTAAGTGTTATTTATCCAGAAATATTCATTAAGAGAAATAAATGATATAGCCATAATTTAATCACATAAATTTCATACAAGATATTTGAAACAATACCACGAGCGATACCATCAGGAATGCCGTTCACAGCACAGTTTTCGATGAGTTTTGCTAATTAGATTAGTTTGTACAACCACTGTGGGCTTTCTGACTGCGCAGTTCACCTGTAATATTACTCGAAATGATTATTGCTTCGGTATTATATTATATGTAATCATAACTTTATTGAGAGGTACACCTACCTACGTCTATACTTATACCTATATGTATAGAACAAAGAGTCTTTCGTTATTTTATCCTTCGATCTATTCACTTCAGGAAATTTATAATTGAATGTTATTAGATTTATTCGTACGTCGTGCTTTAATATGAAGCAGCAGCTTATTAACAGTGTTCATAAGCAAATATATATAATTAGAATAAAAATGGAAGCATATAAATATTATATAGTGTTTCTATTTAGTCCTTACTTTACAAAAAGAGCTTTTTGTTATTTTTGATCGATTGAATTATTTAAAGTATGCTGTATTAAAATTTAGGCAAACGTTACGTTTTAAATTAAAACTCTACGCACTACAGCAAGCTTTAAACAATGTATATGAAAATTAAAATTTAATAAGACAAGGGTTAATCACACTGTCGCAGAGTTTACCAAGTTATTGGTGTTTTGGGAAGTCGGTCGAGGTGTCAAACGTCGGATACTACCACAATGCCGGCGCGAAGTTCGGAAGTTCAGCCGGTGACACCTGAGAATTTAAAGCAGCCGCCTGACGTTAGCGGTACTTCTAAAATATCAGACTACGAGTACTTAGTTCTTAAAGTAACATGTATTTCACTCGGCATTGTTTTTTATTATGAATATACTATGTAATCCTTTTGGTGTATTTTTTTTTGTTCAGTTTGCCTTTTTCGCTATTAGCATCGTCTATCGTCTGTATATAAGCTGGAAGAAGCATAATACTCAATTAAGCTCTACTTACGGTATAGACGTTGGCGTCCATAATGAAAATTTCAAACTTTGATCTTAGTTGCGTTGTAGTTACAACAATATGTCTACACCCCAGTATCAAAAAAATTACATTCGGTTTTGAGATAAGTAGTAAACAACTTTCGAACATGGTCATATATAAAGAGACTTTACCTATATAAAGACGTAACTTTTCCAAAATTTCAAATCAATAACAAAGTGGGTAACTAACAGTAGCCAAAAAGATACTAAACTATTCTATCTTCACCTACTTGTAGGTATAGATGTAAATATGATGATACCAAACTTTAGCTTGACAAGGGAATTAACCCTGAGACCTATATGAATACTAAAATATCCCTGACATTAATGTAATATACATTATTATAGAAGATATTTTATTATAGAAGATTTTTTTATAAAATATATAATATGTATTGACATATTTTAAGGTTAAACAAATGAACTGAACATTTAGAAATGTAAGGTAATTTTTAAATCTAACCCAAGTGACACGAATAACTTGTATTTGATGTTGGTAAGTTGGGGGTTATGTTATCAAAACCTTTTCCTAATTATTATTAGCCTATAGCCTAAAACAGGAATCAGAATATACATTGTACATTATATGTATGTAACATTGATTTAATGAGGTTGTCTTAGTTGATTATAATAATTTTTAATTTTTAGCTAACTAAGCGTATTTTATTTGAACATAACGTATTATAACACCTGATATAAGAAAAAATATATGTAAATATCATATTGTTTTAAAGAATATCACAAAGGTAAAACTAATACAAAAATAAGCCATATCTCATAAGCTGATGATTTCTCGATTTTGAAAACATAGATTCTTTAAAAAAACTGATCTTTAAATCTTAAGAACTTTATTAGAAATATATTATAAATAAAAGATATCTTTGAAT
This sequence comes from Boloria euphrosyne, assembly GCA_951802675.2. NCBI lineage: Eukaryota > Metazoa > Arthropoda > Insecta > Lepidoptera > Nymphalidae > Boloria > Boloria euphrosyne. The sequence continues at coordinate 10,431,864 of OX637877.1, forward strand.
ATATATTATACATATACTTTGTATGAATAAATACTTTTCTTGTTCAAAATATACAGTTCACGATTTACTTCATGCATACATGAACGAAGAAATTGTTGTTTGGTTATCAAAGTACTCGGGCCAAATAGCGATATTAAAACGCCGATATCTGTAGAGAAACGTTGCGAGATAGTATCGGGGCCCTAAATTATACCACCCACAATAACTCAAATGGGAGCTTCTATCTCCTGTAGTGTGTATTATTATATTGTCCTTCTATTTTTAAAGTACTCCGTTTAAATTGCTTATGACTAATGTTGCCGCACTAACTTGGTTTAGATTTTAAACGCACTCTCAAAAATTTTAATACGTCTTTATGGTTAGTAGAGTTACATATTTGATAGTAAATTCTGCGCCAGCGAGTTCGAGTCCCGCTGGGGGCATTTATTTGTTGAGCACAAACGTTTGTACTCTAGTCATGGGTGTTTACATTTATAATATGTACTTATGTATTTAAAAATTATATGTGTAGTATATCAACTGTCTTGTATCCGTAACACAAGCCTCGTAGCTTACCACGGAATAAGATGGCGCTGTTGTACTAACGTTCCAACATACTTATTTTGTTATTGCATTATCTTCCTTTAATTAACGGCTGACCGGATTGCGATGAAAATTTTGCTGATTGACAAATTTACTGATATTAAATGATATTGAAACTAGCTACGGAACTATTCATTTGATTATTATATTTAAATCGAGAAGGATATCCTAGAATAGAAGGATATTTTTTTCTGCTTGGGTTTTGGTTTTTGGTACCATTTCCAATGATGTGCCTTTGTAGCTGAAGGCTTTAATGTCATGTTGCAAAATGTGTAATGTAGAAACACATGCATTAATAATAAATATTTCTTACAACAAATAAATAACTTTCTTCATGTGCTAATTAAAAACCCTGTTTAATAACGCCTTGCAGTGAGCATTTCTAAACATGCTAAAATATTCTGGTAAAGAAATAAAACATGAGACGCGCTTGACACAAAGTGCGCAGAATATTAAATCTGTAGCAGTGGAATGTTTTATTTACAAAAGTAAAGAACGACGGGAAGTATAGAAATATTGCCTATATTTTATGTCACTGAGTAAATGATTTTACTTCGCGGTGTAAGAAAACGACCGTAGCAACAGTAACCTTTCCGGACGCGAAGTAGGTTAATAGTTGTTATCGCGGTTTGTGCATATAAATTGTTGTATTTTTCCTTACTGTTAACCGATTTCAGAGAAGAAAGATGTAGTAAATTTTGATGTGTATCTTTATATATGAGCATAATGTTACCAATGCAATCTAAATTGCAAGTATCACACTCAAACTAATATATCAACTTTTATTTAGAACGTATAAGTAAAATTGAGAAACATCTCCACTTACAAGTGTTATTTGCGAAATTTTAGTTATTCTCGTATTCGCACATGTAGTGAAAAGATATTGTAGATTTTTTTTATATTTTGTTTAAGTGATTTACGTTTTATTTCTATAATTATATGCGTGATCATGTATTATGTGTGTACAAACTGGTAATATATTAAAAATCTACACGTGGCTTATATATAGTAATAATCTAAAATCACAGCACTGGAATGTTCAGTAGTAACTCGAACACGAAGGACTGATAAACAAAGCTAGCCACTGAAGCCGATTTCCATACGCAATGCCAATTGTGAGCAATTTTCCGTATGTATCTAAGCACCAAAGTTCATAGTCTCAATTAGATGCCAGAAGGTTACATTTTTAATTTTGACTAGCGACTCACCCTCGCTTCGCTCGGGTTCGACCCTAAGACCAATATTATCCAAATCGGTACAGCCGTTCTCTAGTTTTAGTGAGACTAACGAACAGCAATTCATTTTTATAGATATAGATAGATTATTTCATGCAACATGTATGTAAAATCAATTTTTAGTTATGTTTATGTAACTTTTCAAGAATCACAAATTAGGTTAAATATAAAAATTGTGCAATTACTAAGAAGGCAATTGATTGAAAGTGGGATACTAACTATACGACGTTTTACCAAAAAAAATAATTATATATCTCAATGCTTAAAATGACAAGTATTCCTCGCTATAGTCCTCGGCGGGTAACAAGTACGGCCACACATCGAGAGGTCCTGGGTTTGAGTCCCGGGTCGGGACTTCAGGTATTTATTATTAGGTTCAGTTATTGAGTTTTTCTGTTCAGTAAGCCTCAATAACAGCCCGAATTGCGAAGCTGACGGTGTGTCACCCCGTGACTTGAAGAGCACGTAAAGCCGTTAGTCCTGCGCCTTAGCTCTCAGTGGTTGTGGCGAGTAGTCGTCCCACCGGAATATGAGAGTGATAGGAATAGAGAGTGCACTTGTTACTTGTACGTGCGCGTACACTTGCGCACTATAGTCTATAACATATCCTGCGTAGTTGGCCAGTCTTTTTTTTTTATGGGACAAAGGGGGCAAACGGGCAGGAGGCTCACCTGACGGTAAGTGATCACCTCCGCCCATGGACATCTGCAACACCACAAGGCTTGCAGATGCGTTGCCGGCCTTTCAGGAAAGGGAGGGAGGGAGGAGGAAGAAGGACGGGAGTAGGGATGGGGAGTGGGCCTCCCGGACTCTCACTTACCGGACGAAACGCGACAGCATAGCTGCCACTTCACGCCGGTCTTCTGTGAGAGAGTGTTACTATACGGGGCGTGCCGGCCCATTCGGCTGCTATCCGAAGGTAACAAGCATGGCACTACCACTTTAAAATGTCTGAATGATATTGGCCGCCATGGCCGAAGAACATTATTATTATTATTATTATAGCAAGTACAAGTGTGTAACGGCTTACACTTTAGTATAATGTCTCGATGATGAACATATTAGAAAAAAAAACCTATATTTTGAAAACGAAACCATGTTTGTTAATTTTCGGCCAGTAGAAATAAAACAAACGTATTTGAGTATGATATTATGCCATATCCATAGCAGATTAAAGAACCCCTATAATTTCGTTATACGTTTATACCCAACAGTCCTAACAAAACACTCAAATAAAGCGATTTCAGAGATCGCTGTGCTCCACATCTCATACTGCTTCAGGCAAAAATATATAAAAGCTGAAATAGAATGGATGTTTTCTGTAAATATGATGTATGATGTATGCTTAAAAATTATATGAAATGATTGATATTTTCCTTATTTTTCTTTATTTTATAATATATGTATCTCTATGTACATTTAAAAGTAAGATATAATAACTTTAAATAAGTTTTATAATCTATACATGTTTTTGTTGCAGCTGAGTGCGCACGTGAACGACGAAATCGAATTGTAACGATTCGATTGAATAGTACCAACTACTGGGTTTTAGTGTATTTTACCTGTTAATAAGTTCCATTTCGGTGGCAAGAAAAGAAGAAAGGTAGTATGCACCTAAATTTTTCTACGATAAAAAATAGTTTTTAGACTGCCATACTTTACTTAATATTATAAATGTGAAAGCATGTATGTCGGTTCTTCTTTAATTGATTTTTTAGATTTTTTTTTTATTTTTTGTGTGAAGATAGTTGTAGGACATAGGCTACATTAAAATGCAACTAAAGTGTTGCAGTTTATCTAATTCCAACGAGAAAATATGTTATAACGCAACCCTCTAAAACTCATTCTACCTATATATTATGCTATGTTTATAGTATACACAAAAAGCTATGAATATTCCCCCATCCTATATTTAGTACGTACAATAAAGTTTTTGTCTACCAATCTATTTTCTATGTATGGTTCATTCCAATAAATATTGCTCGTGTACGCCTATATTTTAAAGTTTGTTATACGCGAGTTGTCTAGGCTTTTATTAGAAAAGTTTCCTTTTTGGTAGTTTTACACACTATCCTCTACGTATAAATAAACCATATTCCTATTACTATTTACCATACACCTAATAGCTAAAAATTTGATAACAAATATCTGATGTGAGAAGCATAACCTGTGCTCTTGTACAAAAAAAGGACAATTTCAGCTGACAATCCATCAAAAAGGCTTATAGTATAGTACAATAGAATGAAAAAGCGAATTTATAGCAAAAAGCATTACAATCGTCATGTATCTATCGCTTTCAATAGACACATTGTCCAATACACATTCAATCAAGTGATTTACATTTATTACTAACGTGAACGGTGTTTCGTTGAATTTAGAAGTGTTGTGGGTTAAATCTATTGAATACCTAAACAGATATCATGTATTTTAGGTGATCTATGACATGTTTATACGGCTGTAGAGTGTGTGGTCCTGGATTCGAGTACCGAGTAGCACTTTAGTAATTAATTGAGTCCCAAGACAACGGTTAAAATATATTTCCCAGAAATGAAATATTTTCCTGTAGTAAAAAGTATGTTTTATGTTTACCGAGATGGCCAGTTATCATCATAGCCATCAAAATTAGTGTATTGATTTTCTTCTGATGCGTTAATAGACAGACAGGCAAAAGTTCTAAAAGACTATAGATTTGGACTCTATATTCAAATCAATATACTCACTAAGATTTTTCATTAACAAAAAATAATGCACAGATTTCATTTAGTTACAATTTCATAACATGTCCAATTTATTGTTTTACAAAGAAAGAATATTAACCTTAAGTAAAAATATAAATAACACGAATATTTTCCATCATAACACAATTCACTGAGTAATTTAAAACTATAATCGTACAAAGACCGCAACACTTAGACAAAACTTAAACGCAATTAGTGCGGTCGGCTAACATCTGAAATCTTTTTGTCTTTATCCTCTTTATTTTCCCGTCTCGTGAGGCCTGACGAACCTTTTAAGTGTAGAACCCTGAAGCACTTTCGAGCTCGATACACGGCGGTATTCACCGTCTGTATAAATAGTCCGCACAACGTGAGTGCTCAAGTGACGATATACAAAGAGCTCGGTTAAGCGCAACCATTTTATTGTTCTTCTAGCTGTTGCTCAAAATACGAAAACAGTTAAAAAATTAACATTGTTTATATTTTATATGAATTTATATTGTTAAGTCTTTAGGCAATTTGATGACATGTATGCCATTTAAACGATAGGGTGATAAATTATTTTAAAAATTAAATAACATTTACTAATAATTTTAAGTAACTAAAATAAAAATAAAAATAATAATAATAAAAAATTTTATAATTAAAATTGGTGTTAATATTTTGTTCATTTTACTGCTATTAACACATACTGCTTTAAGAATGGTGTAATGAATACTACACCATTTTGTACCTCAAGTACTATTTTCTCGCGCTCTAATTATTTTATTCTTTTAATCTGATGTAGACAGATAGACATAAATAAAAAAACTTTAATATCACACATTTACCAGTAATAGTAAAAAACTGTACATCAGCTGTTACCACTACCTAATAATAACTTTAAAAAAGCCATTTTCTTGAAATTAGACATACAATTCACATTAAACAAAACAAAATAATTAATTAATTTCCACAGTTTTACCAAGACTGTTTACTTACAACTTATTCAAAACACTGGAAGTTTGTGAAGAATACTTAACAAGGCTCGTGGGGTTCGTAACACGGAAACTTAGCGCTTTTAATATTTCAGAATTGTCGAATAAACCCTTCGATGGCTTGAGATCCCCAGGTGTGATGACAATGAGAAACTTCGAACTCGACGGGTTGCTTTCCTTTCGAAATGTCAACCTTTCATGAACTTTAGTACACGTTTACTAACAATTACTTATAAATAAATTCTGTGTGTAACTGAGGTGGTGTCTAAAACTTTATGGGTCTACAACACTCGTTTTTTACTTGTATTGTACCGTTATTTCGTTTTGTAACTTTTTGTCGGAGAATACTTTTTTGGGTGTTTTATTTTTATGTTAGCTTTGTATAAGTTACTTTCTAATGATTTAAGTTAGAAACTATTTTCTTCAACATCGAAATATTAATAAAAACCTAAGAGCATGTTTGAATAGAAGACATAAAAAGTTGCTCGGTTAAAACGCGCTTATCTCTGGAACTACGAATCCGATTAGAATTTTTTCATATTAGGGAGAATATAAAGCCAACCCTTAAGAATAGATAGATCTATTATACCTAAATAAACTCTGTGGGTGGAGTCTCGTGAAAATGCTAATACTATATAAAACTACTTTTCCTGCCTTATTCATCAACGCCCACATCAACTGTGGACCTGATATAGTGATATAGGTAGCTACTAGTCACTTAGAAAAGATTTTGGTAGAAAATCCAACTTTTAAAAGGGCGAAATCAGAATTCGAATGGATTATTGGACTATTATTTAAAAATCTAATTAAGTATTTATGTGAATACATTTTTTACTCCTTAATGATAGAATGGCTAGAAAAAATTGTATAAATATCCAAAAAGATTATGTATGTAGAGTATATTAGTACTAAAGCGTACTGTTAGGGTAATTGAGCAAAGCGAGTGTAAGTCTAGGCTAGTGAAAAATGTTTACGTAAAATTGTTTTAATTTTTCTATCTCAACTTGAACATACACATAGCCCCTTAATGCGGCTCTTGATCCGTAAAGGAACGGAAGTAAATAAAACTTACAGATTCTAATACAATGAACAAAAACATCGTCAGAAACCTTGCATTTCGGTGAGAGCCTATCTAGTATTCCATGTGCGCGCTAGAGAACATAAGTCAGATCGGTAGATTTTGTTTACTCTTGCCTAGCAGTGACAGTAAAAGAAGAATTCTTATCGTCATTATTATACTTATTTTTATTATATTTTTTGATTTCATGACGAATTTATTTGCGGATTTATACTAGCGACTCACGTTCACTTCACTTGGGTTCATTCCTACATCTGGCGCGAGCGAAGCTGCGGGTTCCGCTAGTTATATACTAAAACTTTTATCGAGAACCACTCTATCCATTGGTGAAACAGCATGAAAATCGGTGCAGTAGATTTTGAGTTTATCGCGAACAGACAGACAGACAGACAGACAGACAGACAGACGCGGCGGAGGACTTTGTTTTATAATATGTATAGATATGAAGTGATGATTTGTGCTCGACATTTTGAATGCAGCAATCATGGTGATGCTCACAGGATATAAATTAGTTAGGATAGTTAAGTACAAAAGATCAAATATTCTCCTAAATAAACAATAGTTTTATACTTATCATTCATAGATTTTTATACTCAATCAAGTCAATATACAAATATATACAAAAAAGTAAGTAATTTATTAGTATTTTTTTTATTTGTAATAGAGTTAATTAATAGTGTCTAAAGTTTCACCGCAGTCGAACATCTTGGACAGTTTGATCTCGTTTCTCTCGAAGTTAAGTTAACTAATCTAATTAGAATGGTATACTGAATTGGTAATTGACGTCAATTGTTTTAGATTATAATTTGCTTCAATATTATCAATATCATAGATTTTTATCTGGAATCAATCATATTTATAATTAATTAATCAGAATTTCCCAATTTTGAATATATTCGAATTAATGAAAGCTACGAGTAACATCTACTTTCGTTTCAAAAACGCTGTATGGACTATCTATCCATAGTATGGACTAACTTAAAATGACGGGATCTTCGATTGACACCCTCCACACTCCAAAGTAAATGATTTGATTTCTTTCATTTTTTCTTATATTTGGATAACTTTTACGTGGTTACGATTGAATTCCGGCGACATGAATAAATTTGAATAAAGAGATTATCGATTTCCGTTGAAAACACTAGAAATTCCGGAATAAAAATTACCTCACTCTCTCACCCTCTTTCTCTCACTCTCTCTCTCTCTCTCTCGCTCTTCTTGAGTTGCTGAGTGAAAGAATAGAATAAACTAAATGTGTTTCTCGTATTTTCTTTACATATGCTTATAAGATCAATAATTGTCAAGGGTAGATACTCAAAATTAGTTACTTAATGATATCACTAGTATAAAGATGTTTTATAAATTACTATAGTTTTACAAACTCAAATAATATAAACTTTTTTAAATTGAAAATCTTTTGATATTTGTTACGAATTAAAATAAAGTTATTGGTTTAAAGACAAACGCTATTTACTCTGGAATTGTTTTTATTTTGTAATTTCAATTTAATATTCCCTGACTGTTCCTAGAATATTTTGCAACACTCGCTGCCTTAACAATTATCCAATATTGCTTGTGAAATTCGTAGAATTACTGAAATTATTATTATGGTACTAGGTATTACTAGCATAATATTGTAAGTGAATTTAAAATTTACAAAATATTTTTATGACGAAAGTACAGATTATAACTTTAAAAGACTTTAGAGTTATAGCGTTATAGCAGTATATTCTTTACGATTCTTGAGGTATTTTCCACATTCATAAAGACATGTGTCATAATATTCCTGTCCCTTTTTAATCTCCTTTAATACGTATTATTATTATTATTTATTTATTTTTTTCACATTCTTTAAACCTCAGTACTAGGTACTGGAATAACAACAATCACGGGCCTAAGCCAAGTGATTGCCGATGTACTACGGATTATTATTTAAAAATTTTCTCACTAAACGGCATGTATTAAGAATAGCTGCTTTTTGTAGGTGCACATAAGTTAATGGAGGGAGACCTAGTAATTTAATAGACTGATGTAGATTCTTGGGTACAACACCTGTGGTGGATAACACAATTGGTACTATTGTAACTGTCTTTATTTTCCACATTCTCGTAATTTCGTCTTTGAGATCCTGATATTTAGTAAGCTTTTCTATAAAAGTATTATGTAAATTATGCGAATAAGATATGGCAATGTCTATAATGGTGGCTGTATTGTTTAATTTATCTACCGTAATATCTGGTCTATTGTATGGTACAGTTTTATCAGTCAGTATAGCGCGGTCAAAGTATAGCCTATAGGATTCGTTTTCGATTACAGATTCTGGTGTATATTTATAGTAGGGTAATGGGGGTGCGGAAGTAAGATTGTATTTAACAGCTAACTTTTGGTGAATAATAAATGCAACTTGATCGTGCCGATGCTTGTAATCGGTTTGTGCAATAGATTTACAAGCACCGGTTATATGCTGTATGGTTTCTGAGGCACAGTTACATCTTCTACATGTATCAGTATGGAAGTTTGGTTTCTTAATTATATATTTTTGATAATTTCTTGTTTCTATGACTTGATCTTGAATTGCCATCATAAACCCTTCAGTCTCTGGAAAGAGTTCGCCACGTCTGAGCCATTCGTTCGATGCTGTTTTGTCGACGTTATTCTGGTTCAGTTCGTTTTGATGTCTTCCATGTAATGACTTCTGGGTCCATTCCCGGATTTTGCTTTGTTTATCTGTTTGTATTTCGTTATTTTGTGGAGCTTGTTGTATCAAATTAAGAGGGGTGAGATTTTTATCATTCTGAACTATTGCATTATGAAGGATAGATGTGTTAATTTTTGAGTAAAAGTACTTTCTGAGAGTTGCTATCTGTTTGTTATGCAAATTTAATATATCGATTATTCCTCTACCGCCATCTAAGCGTGGGAGTGTCATTCTTTGTGTACATGGTCGTGGATGGTGTTTCCTGTTTTTAGTCATAGTTGTACTTATTACACGTTGAAGATTCTTTAATTCCGTTTTGGACCAGTTAATTATTCCAAACGAATATGTTAGTGCCGGAATGGCAAATGTATTTATCGCCTTTGTAGTATATTTTGCATTAAGAGATGATTTTAATATAGAGTTAAGTCTGTGTTTAAACTGTTGTGTTAAATTTAATTTAATTTCTTTGTGATGTATCAGCTTTGATTGAATATATCCTAAATATTTGTATGTTTCATTTTCGATTAATGGTAATATACATTCGCCATTCCTTAATTGATATTCATGGTTCAAGTTCTGTCCAGCCTTAATTGCATTTACTTTGCATTTATCGATACCAAATTCCATACTAATATCCTGTGAAAATGTGTATGTTAAGTCTGCTAGATGGTTTAATTATTCTTTTGATTGCGCATAGAGCTTAATATCGTCCATATATAAAAGATGATTAACTATTTTTAATTCTGATCTTGGGCTATTAACTAAACTGCTATTAAACCATAATTTATATCTAGTATTTGTAAGATTTAGCATATTTGATAAAGGATTTAAAGCAAGACAAAACCATAATGGACTTAAAGCGTCACCTTGATAAATTCCACGTTTTATTTTAATCGGTTCAGTGTTAATGTTATTATTTTGTATACTCTTGTGAATTTAGACCAGAAGTGAGCTTTTTTTAAAAAAAAACAAGCATACTAAATCGACCTCAATTTATTGTAAGTATCTGAAAACGCTAAAACACAATTAAACTAACCAAAAATACCACTAAGCTACCAACAATGATATTTTTAGAAACAAACCGGCAGAGTAACAACCTAACAATGCTACCACGACAAGCGTCAAGATACAACTACCCCCCAATGCCGGTTATGCATCGACTTTATAGTTTTTTCCCCACTCCAACATCCTCTTTTCTGTTCATATTCCACACGGCCTTTCCTGACAGGAGACCGTCCTCGGTCCTCATCTTCTAACCTTGGGGTTCAGAACCTCGACATCGAAAACCTGAGTGACGCTACGAGCTATAGACATCACACTCTCATCATTGCTGCCGTATAAACAATAAAATCTCCAGACAGAAAAAAAACACAAAGTGCATTTCTAAAAATTGCTGGTCTATATTAAGGTTTCAATTTGATTCATTCGTGGGCTAAGCTCACCTAGCATAACCTAAGCACAATGGATGTGAAACGAACCGATATCTGTACCAATTACCCGGGGCAGGACCCGTCGGGGGAGTGCGCCCTCACGACTCGCCAGAGAACCATGTCATAGCTTTGCGTGTGTAAATCAGTACCTATAAAAGCATGTTTCAACCCAACCTAACCAAAAATATACGTTACCTAGCATAACCTAAGCACAGTGGATGTAAAACAAACAGATATCTGTACCAATTACCCGGGGCAGGACCCGTCGGGGGAGTGCACCCTCACGACTCGCCAGAGAACCATGTCATAGCTTTGCGTGTGTAAATCAGTACCTATAAAAGCGTGTTTCAATCCAACCTACCCCCAAATATACGTTTAATGTTTGCTGCAAAAACATATGCTACGGTCAACTCATAGTATGATCATTGATCACTGCTCCAGGACGACATGTCTGAGTAACCTCCAAGACACTGTCCGAGCTCACACACATTAATCTTAAGCTACACAAGGTATGTTCCATATACTAGGATCGCATATCCGAGCGCACTCCAAGACAGAATCCAATAATATGAAACCATACCCCACTTAAAGTGCATCTGTCGGCCAGGATAGCATATCCGAGTACAAAGACCTGCGAGACATGCCATCCCCAACCGCAAGATACATCTTCCCTTGAATGTGTAAACCCCAATGCGAAAACACAAAATAAGCATCTTTTACATAAACAGTAAAAAAATCAAAAAAAAATTTTACAGTTAACATTTCTATAAAGGCCCGGCAAAAGGCGCGGCACCTAGTACTCACTACGATCGCGCTGGTTGTTTGACAAAATACAAATACGATCTGAAAAATAACCGTTAATTCAAATAACCTAATTTTCTAATTTAAGCCTGACAAGCAAAACAAAACTAAACTATACACAGCGACCAACACAAAACACGAATTACCAAAATCAATGAAAATTCACCAAAATCACGGTACCCTCCGAAAAAACTTTTAAACACATACAACCTACAAATATCACACGCTAACAAAAGTAGTGGGCGAAACAGGATCTATCCCACTTCTGATCTTGTGAATTTAGACCAGAAGTGAGCTTTCTTTTAAAAAAAACAAGCATACTAAATCGACCTCAATTTATTGTAAGTATCTGAAAACGCTAAAACACAATTAAACTAACCAAAAATACCACTAAGCTACCAACAATGATATTTTTAGAAACAAACCGGCAGAGTAACAACCTAACAATGCTACCACGACAAGCGTCAAGATACAACTACCCCCCGATGCCGGTTATGCATCGACTTTATAGTTTTTTCCCCACTCCAACATCCTCTTTTCTGTTCATATTCCACAATACTTAATTTTAATGAAGTTTTCCAATGAGTCATAGTATTCCTCAAAAAATGTATAATTTGAGGGTGTATTTTATAAATCTCTAATGTTTGTAGCAGCCAAAATGAGGAACTGAATCGTATGCTTTTTTATAATCTATGTATAGTGTAAAAATATCCTTCTTTTGTTTTTGAACTTGTTTTAATATAACTGAATCTATAATTAATTGCTCTTTACAGCCCTGACTATGTTTTCTACATCCCTTCTGCTCTTCCGTCAATGTATTACTATTTATTAAATATGTATAAAGAATTTCAGTAAGACAAGACGTTATTATTTTATAAATTGTTTGAAGACAAGTGATTGGTCTATATTTCTCCGGATTTCCAAGATCACTATAATCTTTCGGTATCATATATGTTATTCCAGTAGCTATATATTCAGGCATATCATGAGGGACTTGAATAAAATGATTTATAAACTTATGAAGATATGAATGTGCGTATGTAAAATGCTTATACCAATAATTATGAATAAAATCAGAACCAGGTGCTTTCCAATTTTTTAATTTTTTGATGACTGTATGTAATGTTTCCAAAGGTATACTATTGAATTCCATACTAGGTTTTGATGAATTTTTTTACTTTTCAATTTTAATCCATTCAGCATTATGGTTGTGACAAACAGGGTTATCCCATAAAGAAGACCAATATCTGTAAAAGCTATTTTCTGTGGCTGCTCTACTTATTAAATGATCAACATTGTTAATTTGGTTAATGTGTGATGATGTAGAAGATTTAAGATCTCTGTAAAATTGTTTTTCATTAGATGTAAAGTGATTATTTTGGTTCTTACGAAGTGTACATATTTTATATCTCTGTAGTCTACTATTTGTTAATGCAAGTTTTTGTTTTAATGTATCGAGAAAATGTGATATTTGTGTGTTTGGCTCTTCATGTGTAGAGTGTATTTTATAATTAATCCGTATTGCATTTACATGTTTAACTACCTTTTTACTTCGATTACCTTTTATGTATTGTGTTAAACTGCCTATTTTAGCTCTTAAATCGTCTACTTTTTTTTCTAATCGAATTTGCCATTTTGGTTTTTTCTTCTTACATATTTTTGACGTGTTATCTTGTGGTTTATTTTCAATTTTTGCACCATTTACTTTAGCTGCTGTCCATGCAGCACAATAAAATACAGTTTGAAAAGATTTAAAATCAGTATTAGGATCTAAATTTTCTGGTAATATTATCTTATTTATGTAGTCAATTATTTCAGCTAACCTTTTAGATGGTCTTTGCTTTGGGATATAATTTCTCTTAACAGGATCGATATTTATGTAGTATTCTAAGTATGTTTTAAATATCTTATCTATTTTCTCATTCCTCTTTGCTGTAAATGGTTGCTCTATTATTTGGTTTTCTGCATTCTCATGTACTTCTGGACTTACAATACTTACAACATTTTCTATATTATTACGTGATGATTCTAATTCTAAAGTTCTAACTTGTAATTCTGAAGCTACTTCACGTCTTATTTTTTCAATTTTATTACTACACATAAGCTTATTTTGTATGATGGATCTTCTTTGATCAGCTATTCTTTGTTCTGAAATATGAGACAAGTGAGGAAATTTACTTATAAATTCTTGATGAAGGTTCTTCCTGTAAGTTGTTTTGTTGGTTTCCAATTCCGTTATTTTATAATATGCTCTAATTATGGCTTCGTTCAATTCTTCGGTCCATTTCATTCGCTGTCCTATCTGTGAAGATGATATTATGTTCCTATGTTGTAGTGTATTTGTAATTTGAAGTTCTCGTTTTACTTCCTCATATATTTTATCTATTTCAATTTGTGGCAATAACTTATTACGCAAAATGGCTCTTCTTTGGTCTCCTACACGTTGGCGGCTAACTTGCATTTCAGGAAATTTCTCTACAAACTTTTGATGAAGTGGAAAAAGATATGTTTTCGTATCGGTATCTAACATTGTAAGATGAAAATATGAGCGCATTATAAACTTATTCATTTCAATTGTCCATTTATTGCGCTTCTTAGGGTAACTGGTGGTGGGTTCAGGTAAAGCGGCATCTGCCTCCTGCACAACATCCTCCAGAACCATGCTATTTGTGACTAAGCTAACGGGAGGTGATGATGGATATGAATTATTTGATGAAGAGATTGATGAAAATGGGTCGTATGATGATTGAGATACTAAGGATGAAGGTGACGATTCGGCTGTATTATCTTCGGGATCTAGCCCGATGAGGGCCCGCCTGCTCAGCTCCTCATCACCGACGGCTCGTAAGCTGAAGCACCCAGCGTCGGCTCCAGGTGCGCCCCGACGAACTCCGGGAATCGGCCGCAAATTATACCTCTTTTCGTTGTTGTCCATATCATAAAAAAGGGGGTTTGGAATCGTTAGTTTGGGTATGGTTAGCCTAGTTGGAAGTGGCATTAAGAGTGATATGTATTGTATGTTTAAGTTGTTGTGACATACGATAATAATTACCTGTACCTAATACCCGTAAGCCCCCCCACCACGACAAGGTGATCCCTTGGGGGGGTTATTTATTTATTATTATTAAAGTTTACATATTTTTTTTTATTAAATGTAACATTGTAAATCTCTTAGATTTACATAATTCATTATATTAATATTAAATATATTATATTATTAAATACAATATTGTTATAATCTAGAATATTATATTTTTATGAATATTAAATATTAAATAATTTAATCTAATTAATAATAGAAAAGAAATAATGTTTTAGTTTTGCCTTAATATTTTTATTGGTAATTTCATTGATTAAGTTTGGTACACATGCCATCTTGGAATTTTTTAATTTAAACAATGGAATATCAAAAAATCAATCGCTTGTATCTAGTTTTACATAAAACCTAAATCAAATACTTACTCTTATATTCCAAATTTATTTTTCCAAAAAATCGCACATATCGTATTTAATCCTTATAAATGAATGTGAAATCACTTTTTATCGGTATCTACAGCTTCATAGATAGATATCATCACATTTCATATGTGATGCTGGAGTCAGGAGTTTGATAACGAAACTTTTCATTACTACTAGCAATTTATTTCGAGAGCAATAGATATAAATCAAAAGTGTTTCTATTAATTTTCAAAAAGCATCTGGGGACACGGCAGTGTACGCCAAGTCGATTATCATTACGTAGGTTACTACCTACGTAATGATATACAAAAGCAATGCGATATTATGGAAAAAATAATCTTATAAACTACAACCAAATTAACATGCAAATGATATGTAGAGCAAGTATTATTAGGGCGGTCTGTGCGTATTACAAGGGTGCTAATACGGATAACTTGATGTTGAATGTTACATATGATTTAAAGCCTTGAGCCCACGTTACGGCGGTAGATAGCGCCACTCCACTTATTTTGTAGCAGCAAGGGTATAATTTGGCAACGCCGCGATACTATCGCGCATTTCCCTACAGATACTACGTAATTTAATGGTGCTATTTGGCTCGCGTCCTACGATAACCAAACAACTATTTTTGCGCTAATTTATTCGTAAAGTCTAGTAAGTTCAGCCTATTACATTGTATGTATGTAGTTTTAGATGTTATCTATACTAATATTATAAAGAAGTAAAGTTTGTGTGTTTGTTAAATTGTAAGGGGTAATCTCGGGATCTACTGAACCGATTTTAAAAATTCTTTCACCAATAGAAAGCCACATTATTGCTGAGTGTCATAGGTTATAAAAAAAACCGAAAAATAAAAAGGCTTTTACGTGGTAGTCCGTTTTGCAAAGTGAATCGGAGAAAAAACGGTCGAATGAAAGCGTTTCTTACGAACGCTGCCTTAACTATGAAAGATATATTTTTGAGTTCTAGAGAAAAGATGTGGAGCTTGAAAATGCCTACAAAAAAATCAACGACAGCATATGTCTAACTTTTATATTTAAGTTACAAAAAGTAGTCTTTTTAATATTAGTATAGATAATTTAATTTTTAATATTAATAAAATACCTACATATAACCCTCCTTTTGGCAGTTAGAAATTAAAACATAACACTCAGTACAAAAAAGGACTATTAACATTATGCCCAACGAAGTGGGCACGGGTCAGCTAGTATTTCATATAATTGACAGAAATATCTCGACTTTATGAAATCTAGATTATTTGCAGAGATATTTTAAGTTTCAATATGCTTTTATTAGCTACTAGTGGCTTACCGTTGCTTTTCTCGGGTAAGTTAGTACACCTAGCGATGTTGTAGTTACTATTTGGTCATCAGATATCAGAATGACGAACAGGCGGGTCACTTTGTTTTATATGTAGTAAATTATTTCTTAGTTTCGTATCGATTATATTTATTGATATGTATTTATAAGATTAACTTCATATAATCGAGTTAATTTGATAAATGAGGGCAAGAAATGAATAATTTATAAAAACTTTATTCAAATACTGAATGTAACCTTTGAATTTAGAGATATTAGGTACTATTTGGCATAATAAACATATAAGATGAGACATATATTTTCTATACATTGAATACGCATACATTTTGAAAGAGAAATTATGAACAAAGCTAATTTGAACTTGTATATTTTTTCCTTTATAAAGAAGAAGACATGTTTAGTCGTTTCGTTTAAAAAAGAAATTAATATTTACGTGGCAAAAGTCGTAACCTCTAAAGCGTGTTTAAAAAACAGAGATTGCATCTCAAAAAGGACACTTAGATGTAAAAATTTTAAATAAAATATTAAAATTTAAGTAATGTTAAACTAAAGTTAATGCTTACTATTGACAAATGCTTATAACCCTTTCCTATTGCAGATCTGCTTAATATTCTCGAGGAATAAAATTCTTCAAATGTCGTCGTCATCGTCTGACACCTTCGTCGTTCAAACTAATAATTAATTAATAAGCATTTCTCGTACTAGGAGTATTGCTATATCGTCAAAATTCGAAATGAAATTCTAATTTAATTTACGTTCTGATAATAGAAATTTATGAATATTTTTTAATCATGGATTCATTTATTATAACTAGATGACTTCTTACAAATATATTATAAATAAAGTATTTACAATTTTTGCAGAACAAATTAATATACGAGTAAGTCAAATTGGTCTTGCCGGTTTCCGGTCTTATCAAGGAGGTCAATTATCCGTATGATCAAGAATTAAACGTTTAGGCTTATAATGTAATATGTAAAGATAATTAAGTTATAATAATAATGAGTAATTTTTGAAAAATAATGTGTATGTTATGTTCGCCCCTAAGCTACTTCCCGCCAAATTTTAAACAAAGAACTTTCATACAAACTTGCGAGAACCTTAGACCTCCTTAATACAGCCCTATTACAAAAACTATTCTTAGCGGACCTCATATTTTTTTATCTAATACTTTTTTAAACTAACGTAACGTAAGCAGGAAATATGTATAATATATATTTCACAAAAACTCAAAAGAAAATGGAGTCCACAGAGAACCAAAATAGTAAAAACTTAAATACTCCGACTAGAGTTTATAGCCTTCGTGACGTCTGAGTTAAACATTTACATTCATCTTTCGGAGCTACCTTTAGTACTAAAGTTCTCTATCCTGGTCATTACAGCAGACATTCCGATCGATCTATCCTTTAGCTTCACCTTTTATAGGACGTAGAGGTCAAAAAGGTGATCTACTGACTAGGTAAATGTTATTTAAAAATAGCATAAGTAGATAACGTTGTATTATAAAAAGGATATTAGGAAAGATATTATAAACAAAATAGTATTTCGATTGGAGAAAGGTATATCAAACAACACCACTACTTAAAAATGTAAAATTAATACATAGAGGAAATAACAGTATTTCATAATATTTATCTATCTGTGCGTATGATTTTCTCCTTAAAGAAAATGCATTTAGATATAAAAACCATTGAACTTCCATTTCCGAGTTCGAACCATAGTTCAGTTCGAACGAACTAATACTAATAAAGGCTACTACTAACGAGCCACGTGCGTAAGCCCGATGCTCATATAATATGTTGTAACATTCGTAGTTTTTAATTATATTTACACTTATGGTAAAATAACAATGCTTTACAAAAAAAGGAAGGGATCAATTACCTGAAATGTTATGCTTTGAAATATTTCATATTTCTAAAATGGATTTATTTTTAGCATTTTGCCTTACTTTGTATTTAGACAAAACAATGGCTGAAACTGCTTATTTAGGAACAATAAAGGTCACAAGTATTTAAATTATAATTTAAAATACATAAAGAAATTGAAAAGGCAAGCTTTATTTACTATATATTTTATTACATTCTTATATAATACTGCAATACATTACTGTTCATATCAAGAGTAACGTTCAATATTCATAGTACAAATGTAATCCAGACGATATGAAAAGCAGATATCGCCATCCCCGTAGTGTTTCAACCCTCGATCATGCAATCGGTAAACAGCCCTAGCAATCTAGCAAATAGGTTTTAGCAAATGGAATAAAACGCGGGTGCAACCTCTTAATGTGATAGAGATTTATACAAACATTACAATCTACTTCAACAGCTACGTGCAACATTTTATTTTATACTAGCGATTGACCCTCACTCCGCTCGTGTTCATTCTATGTATGCTTTTGCGGTAAAAAGTATCCTATACCAAATTTCATTAAAATACTATCTTTATAATAATAGAATATATAAAAGTATTTTATTACTTTGCCTTTATTTCACACCAGAAGGCATCTGCGGAACTAATGGTCTCGTACGTCGGTATTGTCTGTACCGCACGTCAGTGGGTGACAGATCGACGACTCGTTTGGCTCAGCTGGTAGTGACCCTACTTTCTGCGCCAGCGGTCGCGGGTTCGAGTCCCGCTGGGGGCATTCATTTGCTAATCACGAATGTTTGTACTCCAGTCATGGGTGTTTATATTTATAATATGTATGTATTTAAAAATTCATATATGTAGTATATCAACTATCTGGTATCCGCAACACAAGCACGTTACGTAGCTTACTGCGGAACTCGATGCTGCTGTTGTAATAATGTCCCAACACATTTATCATTTCATCCCTGTACAATAAATAGAATACTTTACTTAACAACACTAATAGAAACTTAGTAACTTTGAAGATAGAACTTATAAAATACAAGAACGTGAATTTTGTATCATAAAATGTCTTGAACAATTTAAATAAAATTATAATTTACTATATAAATCCTCTATGCTTATTAGATGAGCAGCATCCTTAAACATAGCGTAAAGCGAATGCGACACTAAAATCTTTAGCCATTTAAGCATCAGAATAAGTCAACTAAAATCAGAACCGTGCCTTTTATTACAGGTAACTAAAGAGCTCTTATTTTAGTAGACGATGCTCTGAGACTCAAGTCACCGACGCCCCTAATTGGATTAGTTAGTAAAACTTCACATCAAAACTGCTGAGTCCCCTTCAAAATTATGTTCTCTTTTTTCTTTAATAATCGTTGAGGGCTTTTCACGTCTTTATCAGTAAATTGGATAAGCGTATATGAATTATTCATCGATGTTAATCGATACGAGACTGATTTTGTCATTGGCTTGAAAGTTAAATGATTAATTATTTTCGCTTTACAATATATTTCTTTTATAATTTAATAATTTATCAAATGCTAGCAATACCCGCGGCTCCGCCCGCGTTCTAAAGACGTAAATGCAAGCGTGATTCTATTTATAACCTTCTTTTTGTATTTTTCTCAGAGATCGGTTATTTTCCCGCAGTAAAAAGTATCCTATATATTCCAGTATTATAGTCTAGTGGTTTTCTCGTGATGCGGTTACAAACAGACAGACAAAAAATTCTAAAAATAATGGATTTGGCCTCTATATTGGTAATAATGTCTATTTAATTAGATTTCCCAAAAAATATTCAATATACAGATTCTACTCAGTTAGAATTTTCATTATATTATGTGTAGAGTTTCTACATTGAAATAAAACAAAATGTGAAACAGGTATGCCTGAAGTACATAGCTCTTGGCATTCCGTTCTCATTGCTCTAGCCTCGTTGAAGATAGTAAGGTCTGAGAAGGATGATAAATAGAGACGGCTAGTTTCCTGTTTGCTAATATTGGTTTATGGCTTGAGTTCAATTTATTTCTTTATTTAGGAAATTTATTTCAAAACAATGAAATACGATTACGATTGTACTATTTGTCGGTTTGTCGAGAAAACAATCAAATATTATTACAGTATTGAACTGATATGTCAGTTTGTCGGTTTGTCGAGAGTGGATTGAGAAAACTTTAATATACATTTGAAAAAGGAATAAAAAGTTAAAAGAAAAAAAGATAGTCAAAGATTATGGAAGATTAACCGATTTTCTATTCTAATTTCTTAGAAAATCATTCGTATGAATATGAAACTTGATAATAAAATATATCATAGTATGCATATTAAGGGAGAAAATATATTAACGTCATTTTTCACCAAATTAGTTTGTACGTG
Organism: Boloria euphrosyne; assembly: GCA_951802675.2. Taxonomy (NCBI): domain Eukaryota; kingdom Metazoa; phylum Arthropoda; class Insecta; order Lepidoptera; family Nymphalidae; genus Boloria; species Boloria euphrosyne. Next base: position 10,452,412 of record OX637877.1, read on the forward strand.
AAAATGCTACAGAGTAGGTACTACTATACACACGGTACCGTACTGCAAATGAGCCCCGTTTTTCAAAAGACACTAGGGACGTGAAGTAAGTAAATATCTTAGAAAGACTTAATACGAATGTCAAGCGTTCTTATGGGGACTTAGTTATAGTTGACATTGATTGGTTGGACTTACCCATAGTAACAGTCACCTACTAAACAAATTCCTCCGCCGCGTCTGTCTGTCTATTCGCGATAAACTCAAAAAGTACTGCACCGATTTTTATGCTGTTTTCACCAATGGATAGAATGGTTCTCGAGTACGGGTTTTAGTATATAACTAGCGGAACTCGCGGTTTTGCTCGCGCTAAATCTAGGGACAAACCCGAGCTAGCAAGCTAGTAATAATATAAACATAACAAAACTAGATAGAGCATTAAATTTATTAGAGCGAGCAATCTACGTAAAGTTGCTGAAGTTAGACAAAAGACATCACCAAGTTCTGTCAATTGAGATAAAGGGATGTAAAATTACGGAGACGGTAATGTTAGTAGTAAAGCAAGTTGCTCAGAGACTATGGGCGCTGACGAATAATAAACCTGATAGTAAGATAGCGCAAACGACAGATCTTTGGTACAACAAAAACTTTTAGAAACGTAATATTTTTACAGAGAAAACTATCGAAACAAAGCTAAACGCTTGTTTTATTTAACTGTCTCATTTCTATAGCACTTTTAAACTACAATTAAATTCCAACTATATTTTCGTTTAATATTCGTAATTGATAACTTATTTGGGGCGCATTTATATATAAAATTTAATAACACGTTTTTTTTTTACTAGATAATCTTTTTCAGCCCTGTAAGAACCTACCATAAGGAAAAGTATCGTATTTCTAGACTTTTTGTATAAAAAATGATAAAACAATAACGATATTGTCGTATTTTAAATTGTAAAGAGTATATTTAGTATTTTATTAGCTACCCTCTAGATTTTTTTTATTTATTATCAAGTTAACTTTAATTATAGAATTGTTTAAGAATAAAAATATAAGAAAATATACTTATACTTTGTGCGCTGTAGCATGGTGCGGGTAACAGTTTCCTATATGACGTTGTCATCTGTCAGTACCACATGACTAGGGATGTGACGTTATGCAATTCATTTTTATCGCTAACGATACTCGCAGCATAAATCTAATTCTCATTTTTAGTGTTATGGAAATTACTGTGTTATTCAGTTGCGCAGTGTAACTACGTGTATAAACTTCAATAAATATATTTTATGGCTACATAATAATATCTTTGTTCTTATATAAAACTAGCAGTACCCGCAGCTTCCCCAGTGTTCAAGTTATTTTTTTGCTTTATTTGCTAAAGTTTGTTGATTTTGTTGTTATTGCGATGCCTAAACATACAAAAAAACTGTTTTTGGTAGTCAGAATAAAATCATTTTTTTATATATGTTCTGTTGTTTCATTATATAAGTATAGACTATAATTTAACTACTCCCAAAATACGTTTTTTTATTATAAAAAACCATCGACTATCCATCGTAGCAGTACATCCCATCACTAGCTTACGTCTATGGCGTTACGTTATACGCATAGCACTTTGCTTAATTTTTCTTTTCATTACATTTTATTTGCAGACTAGAACATTCTGGTTGGGTTTAATTTAATTTATTATAGTAAATAATGGTTTAATATATTACGAATGTGGTACAGCTGAAATACTAAGTCATAATTTGTAAATCGCGGCAACTTTCAAGAGTGAAATGAAACGTTACTGAAACTGTCACCCGCACCATGCTACAGCGCACAAAGTATAATAGCAACAATATATTATTAATAAGACATAATATATATTTTATTATATCTTATTCTTTATTCTACTATATATTATTCGATTCTACTCGTCTAAGCCTCTATAGAAAATGAGCCCGTAGTTATATAGACGACAAATTTTTCCTTATTATGTTGAAATAAATTTTTATCGACATAAAAAAAATAAAAAATTATCCGAAGGTATGTTGTTATACTTACCTTTTCAAACATTTTTGAAATCCATGCCAGCCTTTATTTATACTTTAAGATATACCGAATATCTAATAGGTAAATATGACAAGATACACGGACCAGTGGAGTTATTACTTAAGAGACTATGTGAAGTAAATATTGTGACGTGCGAATCAAGTTGAATATAATAACCACAGGTTATATAATTTTACAGTGAAGCAAAATATTGTAGAAACGTGCTTGTCTGAAAGAATCTCACAAGTTACGAATGACAGGAAATTCAGCAGCAATACTTATCCAACTGCCATAAAAGCCCCCTAACCAACAGTGGGACGCTATAAACGAATGAATAATACAGAACTAGATTGAGCGCGAGCGAAGCCACGGGTTCCGCTAGTAAATGTATACAAAAACTGGAAATATTATTATATACTAAAACCTTCCTCGAGAACCACTCTATCCATTGATGAAAATAGCATGATAGTCAGTGCAGTAGTTTTTGAGTTTATCGCGAACAGACAAAGAGACACGGCGGAGGATTCGTTTTATAATATGATAGTGATAATATTGTAATACAGTTTTCCTTTCACAAATTCTTGTCTCATGTTTGCACACTCTCTAACGAGAGATCGAGATATTTACTGTTTCGCGTTCCAATGTGTACTATCCCTTTATACACAATTCAAGCGTTCTATTGCTTAATGAACTGAGCAACAATAATAACAAAGTTCTTTGGATTTACTACTAAAACTGTTCGTGATTTTTTTACATAATCATTTAACTTCTTGTTTTTTACTTACAATTTTCCAAACTGAGTGTTATTTCCTACATTTTTTACGATAACACGATAAAACAGTTTAACAAGATGTTATTCTACAATAGTTGAGAACCACTGAAAATTTTATTGAAATCTATAGGTAAATAAAATTGAAGTGTCAGTTTTTAATTTTAAATTACCAGCTTTTCACCAAATGCATATGAAAGTATATACGGTACAAAAAAGTATCCATTTTTAATTTTTTTGTCTGTCTGTCTGTCTGTTTGTTCTCTTTGTAATCTCTATGTAATCTCTGAAACGGCTGGACCTATTTTGACGGGACTTACACTCGCACATAGCTGATGTTATAAGGAGTAACTTAGGCTACTTTTATTTTTGAAATTTTATATATTCTGTCCTTTAATTACATGGAGTTACACACAAATTGTCTTTTAAATTAAAAAAATAATTTTATACTCTATATTTTGCTATGTAAGGCTAGATTAGATAAGTGATTTTTGACTTTGAAATATTGTTGTTATTGGGACTAATTTCACCAAGAGTTAAAAGCTTCTCCAATATCTTCTTGAAAGCTTTTAAGCAAACAAAAATAAATCAAAACCTAAATAACCTTTATTCAATGAAGTAACAGAGTTTGATAAAAAAATATACGGGATTCGTTATAAATCCACAAATAATGTTAGTCATGCTAATAACCGATGTAACAAAAGAATCTAATTTATTAATAGTACTAACGATAAGGGCGGATAATGGTATTGTCTGATCAGAACACAATTGGACTCATAAATAATATGAACAAAAGCCAATAAAATTAGATAGCATTGAACGATGGAGAGATCCGAAACATTATGACCCACACCGAAATTGACCTCGTTAAAATTAATGAGATAAACATTTTCATTCGTTCTCCGTACAAATTAAAGAAGTACGCTTCATAATTTTATGATGTTTTTCTATTTGAATTTAATAATTGAAATTTTTTCTTCAATTTTAACAAAATAATGTACGTAAATGAAATGCGTTCTTTTATGCCGTAATTGCCCGGAATATACGGTTTGAAAACAAAGTGAAAGTGTTTTTTTTTTTGTTATATAAATATTTTTGTATCCGCTCAAAGATACTGAAGGGTTAGCCAATATACCGTTTGCACATACGAGTATATTATAGTATATTACACACTAGCGACTCGTCCCCGATTTAGCGCGAGCGAAGCCGCGGGTACCGCTTATTTATATATTAAAACCTTTCTCGAAAACCACTCTATCTATTTGTGAAAGCAGCTTGAAAATTGGTGCAGTAGTTTTTGAGTTTACCGCGAACAGACAGACAGGCAGACGCGGCGGAGAACTTTGTTTTCTAATATTTGTAAAAGTAAAATAGTAAAAGTACTTCATTATTTCTAAAACAGTTTTATTATAATCTTAAGTGCACAGTCTTCTATTTCATAACACGCTGAAACTTTATAGCCTTAACAAGAATAAATAAAAGCTGACACGCAGCAACTTCTACATCCTAACAAGTAAAAATATAGCGAAAAAGTTGCCAGCAGAAAAGCCCTACTCCATTAAATATCAAGTAAACCATCAACTCTATACTTAAGTTTGTCTGATAAATTTTTATGAAGAACTTGAAAGAGCGCGTTTAAAGAATTTGTAATTTGTTTGGTTACTTAGTATTTTTTGTTGGTAGGTATGTTTATTAATAAATTGGAGTGTTGATCTGTTGGTGTAAAATGATTACTAAGTAAAATAATTAGTTTAATCGATTTTAACGAAAAAATCGCTAACGATCAGAAGATTTAAATAAATATTAACCGTCGTAACATTCATCCAAAACGCTCGATAAAAAATTATATCAATAGCATATTTAATTAATTTTTGAACCTTTTCTTTTCTTCTGAACAGGTAATATCGATAAGCGGTACATTTGATTCTTTATGTATTATATTCGAGAGACCTTTGCCTTAAAACTTTAAATATTTAATTACCTTATTAAATAAAAATAATATTTACTATTTTATTAATACTATATTAATACTATATTAATATACTTATTAAAATAGTGTTAATAAAATGAACCTAAACAATGAACTATACTGACATAGATATTAGGATAGGTTCTCCTTTAACCCCAAGAAAATGGTTGAGATCGCTGCGAAGGGCTTATTAGATATTTATCAAATCTGATGGCTGGAGAGCCGAAACCACGTTATAGCTATACCAAAAATGATTACATCTAATTCAGTACCAATGATAGTAGATGGCTGAACTCGATGAAAGGATCTAATTAATTTGCGTATTCTCTCCTTCAAAAACAAAAGGTCCTAGTCTCTTTTTGAATTGCCACGGTAATATGGACTCACTGTTATTGTAATATTCGTGCTATTTTCCCGTATTAGGGGTTGACTTTAGTAGAAAATTTACCCCAGCTGAGTCAGAAAGGGGTGCAGGAGCAGAAATGAATTATTCAGGGTCGTTGAATGCAGCTTACCTTTCAAGGGATGGGACTGCATGTGGACTTATAATTAAAATGACAATTAAATCGCCTTATTAAAAATAGTGAGTAATTTTTCGTTACAATTAGATATGATGACACTTTAATACTTTACCTAAAGCTATTTTAATAAAGGTAAGGTAATTTAATGAAAATATAACCAAGCTTATCCATACTTATATTCTAAATATGAAAGTGTCTCTGTCTGTCTCTTTCCAATATCTGTCCGATTTAGGTAAAATTTGATTTGATAGTGTAAGCCCTGAAGAGGACAAAAATACATTTTATTATAAATGAAACTACCTTTTCGGATTTTGTCGCGGATTTATTTTGATATTTAGTTCCCGACGTTTCGAATGCTTTACAGCAATTTTAATTAAATTTTAAACCTTTTATCTCAGAAATTATCCCTTAAGGGGATAAAAAGGGGAATAATAGTTTCTATGGAAAGCCAATGACTTTTCAAGTAATTGATATTTTTTATTTCTTCATGGAGTACGTACTTCATATAAACCATTTAATTATATTAACAATTCTTACAATACACTTCGCAATCAAAAAATGTACTTGTATTTCTGACGAATGAGAAAACTACTCGTACTATTTATTCAGAAATATAATTAGTCAGAAATATAAGAGTTAATAATTACCTCGGCTTTAAACTGCTTCTTTTTATTACAAAGAATATAAAAAAACTAGATTATCACTATAGGATAAAGAATTTGACCAATAGTCTTCTTTTATCCCTGAAATAGGAAATGTTTTTGCGGGATAAGGGATAGAAATTTTATGAGATTTTTGGCACGAAGTGTAGTAAAACCGAAGTGAATCGACGAAGGGTTGGCCTGTTTCATTTCATTCACTCTTAGCACTTTATTGACTCATAAATCACTAGGCTAGAAAGCGTGACAGAAAATGTCAATTTACAATTGAAATTTATATTCATGTAATAAATAGTTCAATAGGTTAAAATTTTAAATTACTAAATTAAGTTCCAAATGAATGTTTTAATTGAATCCATGCTTTTTATTTTATTTAGTTTAGTTTAGGTTTTGATAATATAGGCATTATATTCACTTTATCTTTTTAGATAATTTTTATGGTAGTTTTTGCTTAATTCTTCTTCGTATTAACATAAAACTTTGTAGGGCTCATACATAATAATGTAGGTTTAGGGTATTAAATATAAAATTCTACACTAATAATTTTTATTATCAATTGCATTAATACAAGGTATACTCGTTAATTTTATGGGTACACCATTTTCTTTTAATTACTAACATTACGTAAGTCATATCATACTTTTAAAGAATAACTGTAAATTTCATGTTACATTCTCCAGATAGTAATAAACAAAAACTTTGTTATATTATCCCGAATCCCGTGTTAAAGTGAACTTTGGAGATAAATAAATTGAAATGGACAGAATTGATATAAGTTTCGGAACTTGTAAGCTCATATAGTGCAACATGTTTGCTTCTTCATTCAAAACCGCTTAAACATTTATCGGTCGAACTTTATACTGGATTTTTAACATTTTATGTATTACTTGTTTTCCAATAAAATTAACATGAATTTTGATAAAAAAATATAGTAGTAATAAAACAAAATTAAAATATGTTTCATTTAAATAGCCTTTACAGGCATTTTACAACGCCTATTTTTCCAAACAATTAAAAACCAAATTAACTTACAAGCAAAGTTTGCTTTCTATCTTAAATGACACAAAAACATAAATAAGTATAAATTCGGCCAAGTATAAGTCGGGCTGGTGCAATGAGAACTTAATACTTATAATATAATGTAATGTAACGTTACGTAAGGAAATAGGTAGGTAGAGATATTGAATTATTAAAAGAATCCGACTCACGCTTGGCTAATTTTAACTATGAGCAAAATGACTGTAGTTTTTACCATAATATTTACAAAAATCATGTCACTATATAGTATAGATTACGGCTTAAAAAACATAAAAAACAACTGTACGTAACCTAAAATTAAAATTATAAATGATTAAAGCTTGTTTCTTTTTAAGAAATTAGCTTGCTTATGAATATATAAATTAAAAATACTACAGTATTTGAATTTTCAAAATACAAGTACAGACGATATTTTCGTAAGTAGATACTAAACAAATAGACAGAGTGTAAAATCAAAGCGCATTGCAGTTCTCGACGTGACGTCTGTATCGCTTCACAATTGGCCCGACGACTCATTGTTACATAAAACAATGGAAACCTAAAAGCCTTTTTGTCTACATTTCTTATCCAACGGCGATCCCAGTAATTTGTAACAAAAGATGAAGATTTCTTTAATTTTTAAAAATCTAGAGCAAACATTTAAAATTTCGAAATTTTTAAGGAACATTACCCGTTTAGATGTTGCCTAATTATCCTTTATTTCGACGAACTCATTTGTTTTCATTTAAAATTAATTAAAATAAATAAGTAGTTTGTAATTAAAATTAAGAAAAATATACTGACGAAACGACGACGACGACGACGTAATAGGTACTATATACTAACGAGAGAATCGATATTTTAAGTTCTATAAAAGCATATTATTTATACGGCCAACTTAAAATGTGCATAAATGTTTCTAAACTATTTATTAAATATGAAATTGTAAAATAATTTAGATTTTTTTTAATTCTTCCAAACTTTATTTATATAAAATTAATGTTGATTATTCTAGTTAGTTTAGTTTTTTAATAATTTAAATAAAAATAACAATGTTATTTATTTAGTAAAATCGCGTCTGGACCAGTTCTATTCGACATTTGACTTAAGCTTACGTTTAGCTTACACTTAACTTAGCTTACATTTTTAGAATAGGTATTAGGTAATTTACTGGCTTTATTTGGATACTATAGACTCACACAGAACAAATATTTTCCCGCAGTAAAAAGCATCCTACATATTAACTTATAACCAGCCATCATCATACCGAATTTCACCAAAATCTGTCTAGTGGTTTTCTCTTGATGCGGTCACAGATAGACAGACAGATAAAAAATCAAAAAATTATAGATTCGGTTTTTCGTTTTGATTAGATTTTCTAAAAAATATTTATAAAGCCTATGTTATCAAGAAGAAACGTACCGAGAAAGTATGCAAACCTACATACATACTCGTATGTTTATGTTACTCTAAAACTATAACCCTAGACGAGTCGTATAAGACAGGACAAGCCCGCCGTACTGATTAAGCAGTCCGCCGATAGTTGGCCGACTGTTTAGTTTGCAGGCAATCGTACAGCACATCAAACTTTTTAGTCGGCCGTACCAAACCGTTAATGTGCGCACTTCCATACATCTCCATACTGTTTAAGCAACCAACTAAACTATCGACCGATCGAAAGTCCATATTTTGCAGGGGCTGTAAACGAATAAGTAATCATCATCATCAGCCCTTTTTAACGTCCCACTGCTAGGCATGGGCCTCCCTTAGTACGAGGGGGATCAGGCCATAGTCCACCGCGCTGGCCCAATGCGTGTTGACGGACTTCACATGTCTTACGAAAACTTGCTAGGTTTTCTCAGACATGCAGGTTTCCTCACGATGTTTTCCTTCACCGTAAGACAAGTGGTAATCATGATAGAAATGATTCGCACATGAAAATATCAGAGGTGCGAGACCCGGATTTGAACGCGCATCACACGGTTATACAAGCGACGCGTTACCGCTGGGCTACTACTGCCTATAATAAGTAATAAAAAAACTTAATAAACATACAGATATAAATAATATTTACTTAGCGAAGAAATAAAAGCTCAACTAACAATCTAGTAATTACTAAAAGCACAAAGAGAATAACAACATGTTTGAAACTTTATCAATTTCCATTTGTTGTCGAAGGCCTAAGAAACTAGGCTTAAACTAAATTGATGTGTGAATATTAAAGGGAACGTTTTAATTAAGCGCTTTTATCGGCATGGATTAAATGGGGGTCGGTGATTAAAACCAACAAGGATTAACGACCTTTGTCTCTACAATTATGATTTATTAAGTCACCCGTGTAACAGTGCTGAGAGAATAATCCTACGCTCAGAAAAGATAATTAAGATACAAAAACAATAGTACATAATTGAGATGATTTTAATTATAACTTTAACTGTACATATACATATATTCCCATTACAGCCTCTGTCCATTCATACATCATGTTCAAAAACTATTACCACAAACTTTATCGTATAATTTAGCTTATAACCTAATTCTAAAACAAATTAGTACGAGCCGTACGTTCGGATAGCTGTAAGTAAATTATAGAATGTAATAGCTAAGAGAATTACAGTGTATGTAAACAGGTTACATATAAAATTCAAATTGCAATTACACTTTTAACTGACTTCAAAATTCAAGAGGTTCTCAATTTGGTTGTATTTTTTTGTAGTTGCTACTTGCTACCTCAAACGTTGGTCATTTGTTAATTGAGAAATGCATTTTTGTTTGAAAGGATATACGCCCAATTTTGTGCCGATTTGAAAAAAAAATTCCCATAAATGTAGAAATTAGGGGTTGATTGAATTTTCACCTACTTAATTTTAAACATAACTTTTGGTCGATTTAAACTATAATAATCGTTGGCTAGCACCAATTCTGAAAATAGATACATAAGAACTACCAATCAGATATTTTTTGCTTTTAAAAATCAAGTATTTCTAAATATCTTAGTGTAAACGACGGGTGTATATATGAACACTCAAACTGTTATACACTAAATTATTCCACCTTTATTATGTCGTTACACCACATATATCACTTTATCACTTTATACCATTAATAACGAATAACATTAATAACATTACTTAATTATTATATAACAATTCACTTCACGGCACTTTAATACTTTACGCACTGTCACTAATAGCTAAAGCACTACTACGTAACTCGCACAGGAATAACCCGCTCTTAACGACAAACTTCGTATTTATGGAGCGTAATCAAAGTGAGGGATGACAGCTAAGTTGTCATGACACTGTTCAACTTCCGGGCTAAAGATAATGCTGACACGGCCATCCTGCACGGTGACTGTCCCAGTCACCCTATGAGTGTGGATCTAAACACAAACAGTATTCATATATATTATTATAATAAATGCCAATGATCATTTGCCAACAGTTGCATTGTTAAACACCAATGATTGAACCAAAGGCCACCTGCACTTAAAGAAACTTTGTTGCACTTAAGTGTCCCAGGCTCGCCTTTACACCAACCAAAGATTATTACTTAGTAAGGCTACCTGTACCTAAAGGAACACTGTCACACTTAGCGTACTAGGATAGTCTTACATTCATAACTGCTTGTACCTAAAGGAACTCTGTCACACTTAGCGTACAAGGACAGTCTTTAATTCATAACCTCTTGTACCTAAAGGCATATTGTCACACTTAGCGTACAAGAATAGTCTTTTATTCATAACCGCTTGTACCTAAAGGAACTCTGTCACACTTAGCGTACAAGGACAGTCTTTCATTCATAACCTCTTGTACCTAAAGGCATATTGTCACACTTAGCGTACAAGAATAGTCTTTTATTCATAACCGCTTGTACCTAAAGGAACTCTGTCACACTTAGCGTACAAGGACAGTCTTTCATTCATAACCTCTTGTACCTAAAGGCATACTGTCACACTTAGCGTACAAGAATAGTCTTTTATTCAAAACTGCTTGCACTTAAAGGAACACTGTCACACTTAACTTGCCAAGCAGAGCCTGAATAACTGTAATACTAAGTACAATACATGTCATGATATATTTTTGAAGTTTAGATTCGCTGAACACTCATAAATAATAAAGAAGAACCGTAAATAAATAACACATACATTACCAACACGAAGCATATAAATTAAAAAGAAAATTAAGGGTCCATTCAGTGTCCCAATTGTCTATACAAATACAAGACTTCATATTTTCAGCGGCTATTTAAGAAGCTGGAGAGGCTTACGCACATTTAAATTACTGGCTTCTGTGGTGGCTTCAATATTGCTCTCTTTTTTTTTGCCTATAGCTGCTAGAAGAGGATTGTGAGCGAGCCCAATTACGGCGTGATCTGTTTCTTCCCATAGTTCACATCCCGCTTCTGATGTAAACGACGGGTGTATATATGAACACTCAAACTGTTATACACTAAATTATTCCACCTTTATTATGTCGTTACACCACATATATCACTTTATCACTTTATACCATTAATAACGAATAACATTAATAACATTACTTAATTATTATATAACAATTCACTTCACGGCACTTTAATACTTTACGCACTGTCACTAATAGCTAAAGCACTACTACGTAACTCGCACAGGAATAACCGCTCTTAACGACAAACTTCGTATTTATGGAGCGTAATCAAAGTGGGGGATGACAGCTAAGTTGTCATGACACTGTTCAACTTCCGGGCTAAAGATATTGCTGACATTAGAGAAGACACAAATCCTATCAATCATACATTTGTTTTCATTCTTATAAATTTAATATAGGTATTATATATATTGAATATTTTTTTAATTCGTCTCAAATTCGTTCAAATCGTCAAATTCGTCAAAAAAGTGATATGAGAACCAATTTTATATATTTTAAATGATAAAGAACCATAATATAGAAAATTAATTAAGTTAGTAGGTACCTACTCGTTAAATAAAAAAATTGCAGTAATACCCATATACCTAATTTAATTTCTAAAAAGCTATGTTCAATTCGTAGTTCTCAATATTATAAATTGAATAATTTAATAAAAATCTCAGTCAGTATGAGTATCCGTTGCTGGGGCGAGCTTTAAAATAAATATTGAAGGTGGCCGCCGCACCGTTTGAAGTCTATTTGATCGTGCGCCGCAGAGCCTCGATGTAGATTTAACCATTTGGATTTTATGAACATTTTCCTTATATCGCTTTTGAATTTAATATTAACTGGTAAAAACGTTAAATTTTGTAGAAAAGATTATGTTAAAAATGTTTATTAAATACAATACGATATTATATCAATCCTTTTCTTTAGCACCTCTGGACGCCATAAAAAAAAATAATTGAATCCAATAATAATCAGTCATTCAATCGGGAATCAAACCCTTTACTTTGAAAGTAAAAAGTAGAAGATCCTAAAGTGTAATAATACTATATTAAAATACGTTTGTTTTTACTTCTTTACATTTTAACGGCTTGACTGAAATTGACGTTATTCCTACGTACCCCAGGAGTAATGTCGCAAGTAAATTGTAGTATTAAAAAAAATAAGGAGAAAATTTAAACATAATACTTAATATAACAATTAATAAACGTTTTAACTCCACAGCCTCACCACGATACACAGAAACTTTGTTCATTAAGGAAAGAATTGCGACAGAGCGAAAGTCAATTAAAAACTCGTACGTGATTCCTAGTATTTCATAGACGGTACTAGTTCAAACAGTTACAATTTTAGATAGACGCAATTAGTATTAAAAGTTAGATATACAATTATAAATTACATTATATTAATATTGTATATAATTTTAAAATTATAATTTGATATTCGCGGTGACGCGCTCGCTGGAATAACCAAGTGATGCGGGTTCAAATCCGGGTCTCGCAACTCTGATATTTTCATATGCGAATTATTACTAACATGATTACCATTTGTCTGAGAGAACCTAGTAACTTACTAGACATGTGCAATCCGTCAACCTGTACTCTGATCCCCCTCATATGGAAAGGAGGCCCGTGCTCTGCAGTTAAATGTTAAAAAGGGCTAAATTCATACATAGATTTGTTAGAGATAAGAAACTTTGGCAGTAAAGTATCTTACATATTGACCCGGATAAAATCCAGTTATTATCATACCAAAAATAATTAATATCTGTCCCGTAGTTGTAATCACGTAATTCATTCCCCGGCAGACAGTAAAATTGCCTTTAGGTTTCAAAAAAGAAGACACAAAACCGCAAATAGTTCACTTCCCGGGTCTATTTTTAACTAGAAACCATCCATCGAACCAAAATCAGTTAAGCCAAATAAGAACATGCCTATTATGTACGTAGTACATATGTTACTGTAAAAGCCCGAATATTGGTAAATCTTAGGTTTTACCAGTAAATCTTAAGGTTTACCAACATGAGTCGGTAAATGTAAGAATATGAAAAAAAGAAACGACTTTATCGGGCTTTTACCATTAGAATTTAGTACATGGGTAAGGCTATTCGGACACTAGCGTGACTACAGCGGTAATTTAGCGTGACTGGCACAAAGATTATTTTCTTTCGATTTAGATAACATAGGTTCAAAAGGTTAATTTTAAAAACTTTTCTTTCTTTCTAGGTTGGTTAGGTTAGGTTAGATATATGACCAAATCGCACGAGCCGAGCGAAGCGTGCCGCGGCAGCGGCCGGCGAGTGCCAATAAGTAAATGTTAACGCTAATTCTTTAGATAATTTATCTCGAGTGCCAGTCACGCTAAATTACCGCTGTAGTCACGCTAGTGTCCGAATAGCCTTAGCCTTTACCAAGTGAATGGTGGTAAAAATCCGAAATATACGATGATTATAGAACGGTTCTGACTTTTACCATTAAGAGTTGGTAAATAATAAGGATTTACTGTAAAATCTTAGGATTTACCGTAGTTCGGGATTTTACAGTAACACATACACCGAAATTTCAAATATAAACGATGTACATAATACATATATGGGCTCCTAAGTGCTATAAGAAAGTTTTTATTGCGATATATAAAAGGATTCCTATGTGGAAAATACTATGATAAAAGTCACCAGAAATTGACACTCGAATTACAAAAAGCACCAAATATAACAAAAATGCTTCAGCAACAGGCGCACAATCAATAGAGCCTGAGTGAGCAGGCTACCTATACGTAAGTGTAGTGTGTACATACTCGTATATGTCATTTAGTCTTGTGAAATTTAATCTTGTGTTTGATTTAACGAGTGAATACCGTCAATTAGCTTTCGTTAAAAGCTTAATTACAGACAATGTTTAAGTTTAAACACTTTATTTGTTACAGATATGTGTTTATTATATAAGATATAAAGGTACATGTTTTTATTTTCACATGTATTAAATTATAATGTATTCTTTTGTATAGACGTATAAAAAATAAAGATAAGAAATAAAAAACACTTTTTAATTTTTTAACAGCTAAATGAGACAGCTCGTTTGCAACGGTTGGCAGAATTTCTATAGACACTTTTTCACTGTGCTAATAGTGGAAATTGTCGAGAGGACCTAAGAAAATAAATTAAACTTACCTGAGGTATACAACGTATCCTTTCCCAATTTATTCACTTATATTTGATGAGTTCCGATGGACCGATGAAACATTTACCTAGACTTCGCCGTAGATACTAAGTACGGTTGTTATTGCCTCGTTCATTAAAGGACTTAATATTTAGAAGCTAATTAAAACATCCTAAAGCTCCAATGAGAGATAAAATAATTTCTGGTTCAACAAATAGATTTGTAGAATGCTATCTGTGCTGATTTTTCCCATGTGTTTTGGATCTCTAGCGATTGCTGAGACTATATTTTATATTGAATATGTGATGAAATGTAATATTATATAATGTATTTAAAAAAAACAACTAACAAAAATTTGTGAAGCTCGACTTTAGCAAAAAATATACAAAAATTTTGTTTCTTAATATATATTTAAACTAAGTCTTTTATAAGATATTATTCCTTGTAATAACCATTACTTAACAAGTTCGTTTCTATTCGTTAGACATTTTTATTCAGACGCTGATCAAAGTATTCGTCATTTACAATTCTAATTTGCTGTAGACTTTTTCCTCAAAAAACGCTTTTGGGTTAAAACGATATTAATTTTCTACCAACTTTCTAATAATATTTTAAAGTAAACTTATTAACATAAAGTATATTTTACAGATCTAAAATTTTGTTTCAAGGTTTTAATATATAAACAAAAGACATTTAATATAACCTTTTTTTCGATCACTAAATATGTTACGAAATTTTATAATATATTATTAAGATAATATCTATGTCGCTTCCTAGCTTTCCCTGTATCTCTATGCAAAAACTTCAGGCAGACAAAAATAGCACAATATTATTTTCGGTGATTACTAAAAATATATATGCTTTGAGCTTGAAGCGAGAAAGTCTAGCTCAAAGTAGCCGTTTCTCAGGTTCTAGCTTGGTAATCCCTCCCTACTTTATGATTTTTTTAATTAAAAAAACTCTAATAACAATTCTATCTTTTAAGTTTCGACAATTTAAACAGCACAACAGAATTGTTCTAGAGATATTCAAGAATTTTATATATAAACAGAATATTAAAAAGAACATTTATAGATTTTTGTTTTTATCATATCAAGTTTATTTAATAAGATATTTTGTATCTCTGATAGAGACTTCGCCAACATGCGTTTACTAGTTAGCTCTTAGACTTACTTCCTATCATATTGTTTGTGTTGTTGTGATTCTGTGTTATATCATCTCTATAAATTAGCGACATATACTAGCAACTCAACCTCGCTTCGCTCGGGCTCGTCCCTGGATTTAGCGCGAGCGAAGCCACGGGTTCCGCTAGTAAATGTTTACAAAAACTTGACAAATTATATACTTAAACCTTCCTCGAGAATCACTCTACCAATTGGCAAATTCAGCATGAAAATCGGTGCTGTAGTTTTTGACTTTTTCGCGAACAGACAGACAGACGTGGCGGAGGAATTTGTTTTATAAAATGTTAATAAATATTGTACAGTTTCATAGTAATGTAGTTATTATATCAATTGAAGAAATGTATGATGTTATATTTTGTTACTAAATAAGAAACGTAAGAAAACATAAAGAAATAACCAAATCATATAATATTTATTTCGTTGCAGGTAAAAAACACGAATTCATGACGCAAAGATGTAATGTTTGTTCCTTTACGTCCTAAAGTTGGACGCATTCTAAAGAGGACTACTAAGTCATAATCTACCAAAATACACTATTCACGTCGAGAACTTGTTATATTGTCGTATTCATATGTAGGCGGTATACGAGAACATGACATTTTTCTGTACCGAGAGAATGAGACAAGTGGTAATCAAGAGATCGTAAAGAACACGATACGCACATAAAATTTAGAGATGTGCCGACCGAGGCCTATCTTAATATTTTAAAAATAGACATAATTACCGCACTCATAGTCACTTAAAGGACCATTAAGTCGAGAATATCCATACTAAAAATGACTTAATAGTTTATTAAGTGACTATGAGTGCGGCGGTAAGTCTGGCATACTTTGAATCCGTTAACTTGATTTTCCAAGCGAACACCTTATCTTCCACTGCCACTGAAAAGACTACATTTATTTCATTTAAGCTATATATAAGGTTTAGCACTCAAGTTTCCCTCACAAGGTCTCATTTCGTAGCTAGGTTCGTCGTAAAACCCGACGTCTTACTATAAATTCTGCATCAAGTGAATGATTAATATGTATTGAATTCCTAATAAATCTACTAGGAACATAGTTCTTAACTTTGGTCTTGGAGAGAGATCTTTATATGATAAAATATTTTTTACTTTTTTATGATTTGGCGTCAAAAAATACTTATTATTTTTCATCCTTCTACCACCAATCTAGGGATTGGTGGTAGAAGGATGGCTGTCAAGGCTGTCTTTTAATAGTTATTAGAACGCGGGCAGAACCGCGGGAACTGCTAGTAGTACCTATATAACAATAATTTTAAAATTATTATTATAACTCCTAAGTTTACCTCCCTCTAAAGTCTTTTAAAAGTAGAAAAAAGGATTTACAAATAAAATTAATTATCTGAAAATATATTGTTTGAAATGAATTCTATTCACCCACTCCCTTTAATCCACTTAAACAAAAGATGGATCGAGTTACTCCGTTTCACATTAAGAGAAAACATGTAGCAGTTACACTATTATAACTAACATAAATATTATACTAAGCTATAGGACACTTTAAAATAACATTCAATATTATTAATTACTAGCTGTGCCCGCGACTTCGTTCGCGTGGATGGCGGAACTTAACAATGTATTTTTTAGTGCGAAGCGCTGTTGGAGGATACCGATACAAATCATTTTTTTTATTTATGCTAGTGCTTCTTAATAAACAATATTGGCTGTGGAACCATCTGGAGCGTACACAAAATGGTTATTGGGGTTGTTTACGCGGGAAAGAGCTACGTATAGTTGTCCATGAGAAAAGCATCCAATACTTAGGTCCACCCCCGCAACGGATAATCGAATTGCTGTTAGCCTCACTTCACGATCTTCTTCTGATTCCTGGGACCTACTTAGTCTCTTCCTTTTCGCATCTCGGCTACGTTGCGAAAGGTTTGTTTTTTTTCTAGAAGTCATTTTCAAAATAAAAACTGAACCAAACAAATAAAATATTGAACCAAATAAATCAACAATTTACAACAACACAAACTTTCAAAATGAGAATGAAGACTAATAAAATTTCAAACTACGAAGTAAATAAAACTACTTGACTCAAATTGCAAGTTATTATTTACTTCGCACTTCGAAATTAAGACCGAATCTAACTAACCAAAATTTTTCGAAAGATAAAACGAAATAATGAATTAACGAACGAACGATCAAAATTAACAAAGTCCTTGAAAGTATTATTTTCTACTTTTTAGTTTAGATTTATTAAGTTTGGAAGTCGGTTTTTGTTTTCTGTTAAAAATAATTTATTTTTAAATTTTTAGCGGAAAGTAGATACGTATTGTGTTAATGACTATAAAAATTTACCTTCTATTATGGGGTAAACCTAATAGCCTGAAAGTATACAACTATCGGTCCATAATTGCGTATTATATTGAAAAAAAATTCTTTAAACTGCTAACCGTTGAGGAGTTGTACCTTCCATCATCAGTTACGGTACGTGACTCAAATATCCATATAGCCTATAAAAGATTCGGCCGAGCATCGTTAATTTGCTCCTAAGTATTGAAGAGTTCCGATACTTTGTCATGGATCCCATCATCAGAACCTTACCAAACTCTCATCAAACTACCCTTGAAGTATATCCTTTCCATTAAAAAAAGAATCATCGAAATCGGTTGGCGTGATATTGAGTTATTCGTCCATTTGTCGCGCAAATACTTAATGCAAATTTGAGACTTTTATGGTTTTCTCATGGATGCCATTGTCAGAACTGGAAAATATTAAAATGGGACAAACGGGAAGCACTACCTTTCAAATAAAAAAAGAATCATCAAAATCGGTTCACCCAGTTCAAAGTTATGAGCTAACAAACATAAAAAAAAAATACAGACGAATTGATAACCTCCTCCTTTTGGAAGTCGGTTGAAAACTCAAAGATTGACGGCAGACATGGGCGAAGGTCATTCTTTCAAGGAAAATCTTAACACCGCGATTCAGAAAATGACTTCACACGCACAACGCCATCTATAGAACAATACTGCACGCAGTTGATCTCTAGTTCGAATACTCGTAGATGGCGCTGTTTTAATATTTTACTTCGGAAACACTATTATAATTTTATTAATTTACATTTTTTATAAGGTGTGAACTGATTACTATGAAACAAAAAACTTAATGTTACTTCAATTTACGCACATATTGTTGTGTATAAAAGTTACTTGAAGTTGTGAGATCAAATGCACATAGCCCTAATTTTACTTCTGGAATTTCTCTACTTCTTCACTTTAAACTCAAATATCTTTTGATAGACTGAACCGATTGCAATGAAACAAAAACTAAATGTTACTTAAAGTTACGTTCAATCGTTGTGTATAA
Organism: Boloria euphrosyne; assembly: GCA_951802675.2. Classification (NCBI taxonomy): domain Eukaryota; kingdom Metazoa; phylum Arthropoda; class Insecta; order Lepidoptera; family Nymphalidae; genus Boloria; species Boloria euphrosyne. The sequence continues at coordinate 10,471,424 of OX637877.1, forward strand.
AAGTTATCTACATTGCTTTCGTACATTTTACGTGATGCCCGGATAAATAAACAGACAAACCGACAAACAGACAAACAGACAAAAATTCTAAAAATGCTGGAAATGGGTTCTATTGGTTGTCCTTTAACACCCTGGCTATTTTTTTTGTACTTTTTTTTGATGTACAAAAACGACTTTTCTACAGTTTTATTATATGTATAGATATATACAATATTAATAATCAATAGTCCATTTGCATGCATGTCATTAATTAGTATAAAATATGTCATTTTACTGTGGTCAATGTGTGTGTTCGTCATTGTGTGTGTGATTGGAACGCCCATTTTTGGGCAAAGGCCTCCTCTATCCTTCTCCATGCAATACGATCTCTCGCCAATCTCGTCCAGGCGATCCCCGCCGCCTCGGTAATGTCGTCGCGCGCGTTCTGTCCACCGTCCATCAGTTTAAATTTAATTAAATTATTTTATTATGCTATTAAAAATTTTATAATCTATACTAGTACAAATAAATTATCTTTCTATAATGTATTTTAATAGATACATAATATGATATTTATACGTAATATGTAGGTATTTATAAAAACAAAATAAAATATTAAGTCCTATTAAATTATGAATACTAGACCTTTGAATCTTTTCTAAAATAATTATATAATTATATTTTTAGCAAAAATTAAAATTCATATAAATTGTGCGTTCTTCAAGCGCTTATTTATTAAAGAAAATGGAGTTAGTAGTCTCGAGGACTTGGTTGTTTCGCTTTACCTTGTTTTACAATTATTTTTGAATACAAAATCGAAAAAACTATGAAAAAAATGTCAGTTTTAAAAATGTTATGCTTCAACGATTGTAGAAAGGCATTATTATATCTAAGTCATTATAGTTTGATGTCCAGTGCACCCGTCGCATCCATACACGTCCGGATTAGTCGCCGCGTGGTCGTTTGCGGACCGCCGGATTACTGTATAAAAGGATAGACATATTATACAGATAGTGATTTAAATTTTTAAATCATAGTGTTTGTCTGCGTTTGATTTTATTATTAAATAGAGGTAAAACTTAGAATTCTTATTTTTAAGTTTTACCTGTATAATTACGCGAGTTACGTTCTTAGAGTTATGCGAATATCAAAATAAATCCGCAAAAACATCCGAAAAGATAGATTTATTTGAAATCTTACCTATATAATTAGCTTAAATCTTTGATGTCATTAATCGCATTCTAACTTAAATTAGTCAAATATGTTTTATGTTCTGGTTTTGCACGTTTTGGTTTTATATACTAACCAGTTATATTTACGTTAAGGTACACAGCAAGTACACTACCACGTTAGCTACATAAATGGAAATACATAAGGTTTCTATGTGATTTCAAAATAGCTACCCAATACTAGTATTTGCTCGTGTTATTTGCTCAATCCCAATGCCTTTACCAATATGAATGAAACTTATGTTTGTCCATCTGTTTGTACTTGCTTATTTCTGGAATAATTTGATTGATTCTAACTAGCAAATAAAAAAATCTGTAAAAAAATACTAACGCTACTTTTCATCCCGGGAATACAGATTACTGAGAAAAAGATAATAAAGAAAATTCAAAGGAATTTAAAGAAATTTTCCTTGTCGAGTGGAAAGTCCGTTTGATCAAACTGTATAATTAATGAACAAAAAAAACACGGACACCACAAGCAAAAGTGACACGTATTCAAGAAACAAAGTTTAAATAAAACACAGTAAATGAGTCAATCTATTTATTATCTTCGGCTATTTGTTTGTACAACATAAACTACTGTTACGTAAAAACATACATATAGCTACTGTCAATTGTCTTCGAACTTTATATATCGAGTTACAACCTTAGTTTCACAGTGATGCATGAAATTGAATTATTGAATATGTACGAGTATGTATCTAATAAAGCGAAAAGTGATTAATAGTGACTGATATACTTTAATATGTGAAACTATTCCAGATTACTGTTGATTAAATAAATGATTCTACAATCGAAATATAATAATCGAATATTAATTGTGCAAATTAGTAGAGTTAAGAATAAGGAACTCTATATTTTAAATATTATATAGATATAGCGTAACAAAAGTCGTAACATACACCATACTTAAATTATATATCATGTACATAAATCTTAAAATTAATCTTAAAAAAATATTATTATACAACTGGGAAAAAACTGTGGCACATCGTATTTGAATATGCAAAATGTATGTAAATAGTTACTCTAGAAGAATCGATAGGGAAGACATGATCTTTGCAATTTTGGCGCAACATTTATCCTAAGGCTAGCTACTTTATAGTATGTCACTGTAATAGTAATAAAGTATAACATTCATTGGTTAAGTTTCGTATGTATTTCTTTTGCTTGAAGGGAATATGCCCTTGGAAAGAACATGACTAATGTGTTCAATTATAATTGGCTATAGGCATTCGTTGTAATAAAAATAAATAACTCTGAAAATGTAGGGTAAATAAGTATTAAAACGAATGAAAATATGTTATTCGAATGTATATCCAATAAAAATGTTGTTATTCTCATACTTAATTAGATAGAATAAAAAAAATAAAAATACTTTTATTGATGCAAAGATTACAAAGGAATGAAATCCTATTATTTTTCTTACATAAATTAATAATACAACTTTTAAAGAATACATTACTAAATGCTTTATTAAGTGAAGTTAAGCTTAAATAATCATTAGCGAAACCTGTGATAAATTTTGATGATGCTTGCCCGGCAGAGAGTCTGTTTTTTCTGAATATGCGGTAGTCGGGACAAAATTTTAAAATACTGAAGACGCATTCTTTAAAAGTTCGTATAAAGTGACACACTATACAGCAGCTGTGGTTCTATACATGTATTAAGTTATTTACATTTACTAAAACAAGTACATTTTGAGATAAAAATTAGGAATTACAAATACACTCGTACTTTACAATGTCTTGACTTAAAGTAGCTTATTACAAATTACGATTCACATTACTTAATCGAATGTGTTTACATTATGTACACTGTTAAAGACTAATCTAGACTTAGAATATCTCTCTATTTGTACTTATTTCATAAAAAAATATGTACGTTCAGATATATCACAAAACTTTTCCCATTATCTGCAGTCGACCGCCTCACTCTGAAAATATACGTTATGTTTACTAAATTATCTTAATGACACATTAGTACTTGAGTAAGTCCTTTTTAAACGATTTTAAAAGGAAAGATACTCAATCTGTTTTTCTTTGGTTGCCTATTTTATGTGAAATTCGATAGTCGTGAAGCAATTTTCATGACTTTTAATTTTCATGACGTTTAATTGTTTTATCTCTTAGGAATTTAGTCTTCTACACTAAAGAGACTTCTGTAGTTATTTTAACGTTCAAATTTCTCTATTCATTATATACATTTTTAATATGTTCATGAATTATTTTTCATTCCATTTAATCATCTCCATTCTTACATCCATTGCTTTCCGCCACAAAGAATTAAACTAAACAAGTGTTTTAGGTGCCACAATATATGTTTATAAGTTACCTATGACATATGAACTATTAAACATTTACCCGAACAGAAACCGAACCCTGCCAACTAGATATCAGAGCCAGTCAGACATATTATATCCAATTGCAACTATTGTCGATAAAAATAAATAATTTTTGTAAGGCTCAAAAAAGACTTAAATTTTAAAACTAACAACTAATTATAAATACTTACACGATTGCTACGTTAGTAGAGAATCGTATTCAAAAGGCGTAGGGTCGGCTGCACGTAGATGTCACCATAACACTCCTCCGGAAATATTTGACACTTCTATTTGGTCCTCTATATCTACATTCAAAGCTCTAAGCTGTCTTTTTTTGTACCTTTGGCGAAAACTAGCCCACAGTACTAAAGAAATCAGTATAAGGCATACAACAGCTATCGTCCCGATATATTGAGCGTAATTTGCATGCGCCTCTTGATACGACGAATATTCTAATCTAACGTTTGGATTCACTGTGTAAGCCTCAGTAACGGCAGAAATTCCCATAATTTGGTGCTTTGTTGTCCAAATAATTGCTTTAGACTCCCTTGTTGATACTGGTTTATTTAATCGTTTTCCAGAAAGTTTTCCTCGGTAAATTTCCTTTTCGTTAACATTTTCTTTTTTAGACGATCGAGTGGAAAACGGAGTGTAATGTTCAATATCTAAAAATTTGTGATCAATTTTTAATGGGTCATTTTCTCCTTTTTTCTGATCTAAAATATTCGGTGCTTGTTTAATCTTAACAAATAACGTTTCATTAGAGTAATCATTTAATATTTTTTTCCTATTCATAGGCTTGCTCAGTTCACCGACATCATCAACCAATAAATTACCTCGTAAAATATCATTGTTTGTCTCGTTATTACCGTTAAAAATAAAATCATCATTATCATTCTTTATAGTTGAACTATTAAAGTTGTGTTTAACTCGCTCCGTTTTATTACTCAAATATCCATAATACCTAAGCAGTTTATTTATCATTTCAGTACTATATAAATTTACTGGTGGTAAACTTTCACTGATCGTAAATGTTTCTGGAAATGTGCAATTATATTTAGAGATTTCCGATTTTGCTTCTTGCGTTGAGTAATAACAAGTCTCACTGCGGAAAAGGCTTTTATTCCAATTAAGCCAATCAGAAAGCCACAGCTCTTTACTACAATTTATATTATTGCCGTGTAATCGTAAAGTTTTCAGCTGTCCTAAATAAAATAATAAATCATTTCGTATTTCCGTAAGATTATTCATCCGTAAATCCAAATACTGCAGATGGGAAAAAGCTGCTAAAGCCGCTGAGTCAGATAACAATTGTCTCGCTAAGCCGGGACTAGATTGGAGATGGAGCATTTTCACGCTCTCAGGCGACGAGAGAGGAAACGAACCATCTTGTTCAGGTACAGTAATATTCAAATGACATAGCCTTAGGTCTCGAAGCGATAACGGTCCATCAAATGTGCTAGGAGACAATAATTTTATAGGATTGTTAGACAAATCCAGCATTTCTAGCGAGAGTAAATCATCAAATATGCTGTCTTGAATGTATTCTATTTTATTACTTTTCAATAGCAAAATCCCAAGATTAGGTAAATCCTTGAAATCTGGTTTAGTTAGATTTTTTATCGAATTCTCGTTAATAGATAAATATTTCAAACCATCTGGTAGTGATCGTGGTACGTTAGACAGCAGATTTTTATTTAAATTTAAAAACAATAACATTTCCAGTCTTCCTAGAGAATCGTCTTCTATTGAAGAAATCTTGTTGTCGCAAAAATCTAATGATTGCAGCAATGGGTAGCTATCGAGGTCACCGCACCTTATAGATATAATTTTATTTCCGACGAGAGATAGAAAGCGTACAGAATGGGTGAACGCTTCAGGGACTTGGCAAAGGCCGGTTCTCGATGCATCGATCTGTTGAAGTCTACGGCCGGTCCCTACCAACAATTGTGTATCCAGCTGTGTGATTCCTAAATGCGGGTTATCTGTTAAGAGCAATCGTGCGAGGTTCGGTAATTGCTGCAGCGCTCCTGGCGTTACTTTCAAGAGATTATTATGTGATATATCCAGATGTTGAAGTAACCAATTATTGAAATAATTATCATGAATAAATTGTATATTATTTCGGCTAAGATTTAGATGTTGAAGATTTTTGAGCGGTGAAAATACGTTTGTCAAACTAGTTAGATTGTTTTCAGACAAATCCAGGGCTCCCAGTTTAGTGAGACCAAAGAAACTGTTTTCATATATTTTAGCGATACAATTTCTACTTAAATTTAATTTACGAATATTTGTAAAATTAACGAAGAGCCCTATGTTTATAAAGTGCAATTTATTTGATGATAAATCAATTTCTTTAACATTATTAAATTTTACATTTATTCGCACCTTCGATATACTATTATTTGTCATCATAATTGAATATGTATCCAGTTGAGGAAATTCGAATTCAACTTTACTTGAATTACACGTACTCTTATACTTTATCACAACTTCCGAAAAAGTAATGTTCGTCTTGTTATGCACCCAATTAAGTAGAGTCGAATCTTTTTGACAGCAAACTTCCACGTGATATTTATTTACACTCTCTTTAAGCGAAACACTGTACGAACACATTTGACACGACGTAGAGTTGTTTTTACATTCACATATTTTTGGACAAGCCGATATAATATTAGTCACTTGCCATGATATTATAAAAATAAGTAGAAAACATTCTCTAAACATAGAAGCCATTTCGTTCGATTGTCCTTACTTAGGCTGGATTAAAAACTAGATGACACTGAATTTGGCGCAATTGAAACTTGTTATTCCAGAAGTGGCAAAAGTCTATTATAACGTTGCGTAAGTGAAACATAGTTGTCATTGTGAATTTAAAGCACGGACACTTAAGTGGTCACAACCGCGGAGTAACTCTCACAGGCTCTCATGCTCACCTGGCAGTTCAACGGTACAGAGCACAGTGCGTCACAGATCGCGCGAGATACGTAGGCATCGACAGCGGGTCGTTCGTAGCGAGTCGTAGCGACTTCACTGCTACGGGCGGGCGCCGGCGAGTCTAGCTCGAAACTGCCTGAAGCGACGGCCACACGCATGGCGCCGGCGCTCTGCAACTTCCCTTACAACCCTCACAGGCACATTTTTATTTAGTCAACTGACTTCTACGCCGCACTATTTATACCTATGTCATATGGCGCTCCCTGATATATTTTGAGAACGCAAGTATTTGGTTCGCGCTATATATCTTAGCTCTACTCGAGATTGGTCCCCAATGGGCATTCCCAGAGAATGATTTAAACGGCCGGTTATCAGAAATCGGTTACCTTGTCCTGTTAGTATGGAAGATGTATAGATTTTCTTCTATTCATATTACTTTTAGTTTATATTTATTTACTTTTTAGAATACTTTTTTATTTAATGTACTTATAATTAGAAACTAAACAATTTAAAAATATATATTCAATAAAAATGCAAGCTTTACTTGTAGTTATATATTTGTTACAATTTTTTTAAGAAAAACTCTTTATAATTTAAAAATATAAATGAATATAAAAGTCACGATATCGTAAACTTATACTAATTAACATTAAAATAAATTAAACCAAGTCTATGAATGGGACGGAAAAGTATTTGATCTTTTAATGTTATGAAAATCTTAGCACAAACATTCAAATAAGTTTTACAAGAGTTGCTCCCAAGAAAGCTATTGAAGGGGTCTCTTTATTATGTTCCTTAATTTGGATTATTTCTGTCCTCGACCCGTCTTAAATGTTTGACTAAAACAACATTTTTCCGCCGAAAGTATATCTTACTTTTAGTAAATTACTTATTTTGATTAAGACCCGGACTTATACAAATCGTTTGTAATTACACAATATAGTATTTTTTGCTACAGAAAACACTTAATACAGAAAACAATTTATTTTGTCATTGTATTTCTAAAGCTTATTTACTCATTTATAAGAATTGATAAGGCAGTGGTAGTCTAATGGTAACGCGCTCACTTTTTGTGACCAAACCGAGTGGTGCGAGTGCGAGTGCGAGTTCAAATCCAGGGTCTCGCACTTCTGATATTTTCACGTGCGAATAATTTCTAACATGATTACCACTTATCTTACGCTGAAGATAAAATCTGAAGAAACGTCAAAATTTTTCAGAACCTAGCTTGTTTTCGAGATACATGTGAAGTCTGCCAACCCGTGCTTGCACAGTGTTCTAGACTGGGGCCTGATCCTTATATTAAAAGGTACTGTGTGCAGTACTGGTACGTTGATATTACCTATTTATTAATAGGATTTATCAATTATATAAAACATACTAAGTCAGTATAAGAATCCTACGAGTATATGTTAACCCTGATAATAGCTCTCATATCTCATAAAACCATTACGTATTCCCAGTCCTCTGCTTCGATTTCGATATTAATCACAAAGTCAATATGACTTTCCAAAAAATATTTAATCATACATAAATCAGAATTTTATTATAAATGTATATAACATTAATTTTTAAATCATATGTAAAGTAATTGTATCTAAAGTTACATAATGAAAGGAAAATGTAGTAGATACACACAAATCATGTACGTGCTGAATTCACGTAAAGAAAAGAGAAAATTCGAAAATAACGATGTCATGTGCAATTGACATAATAATATATTCGGACTTCGGCCACCCGACGCCGGAAAATGTATTTAAAATTATTGCATCTAGAGAGTTCCGCCCATTTCTAAGGCCACCTTCCCCAAATACATTTATTAAAGTGACCCACAGCTTACAGGCCGCAAAATAAATCATAGTCAGGATGTGGCAGGTTTTTGCGGTTAACCGAATAAAGAGGGAAAATGCTACTTCACAAACAAAGACTTTCATACACTTGAGTATTTATTATCTCATTCCCGACCTTCATGCCGGAACCATCTGCCACTATTTGCGCAATCACTTTAATTGGTGCAAAAATAGCAAAATTGAACCGTTCCGAGGGTGGCTATCACCGTAAACGAACACTATTAAATGGAATTTGGCAACAAAAATTTGGAACGAAATCAATGGTGAAAGGAGGAAGCTTTATAGGCCATTAGTGAAGGGTAAAAGTAAACTGTAGCTGAAACTAAAATTGCTCTTGGGTGAAGCGAAATCGCTATCATTAGGGTAACGAGGGCCGACGCAGCGCGAGCGGGCAGCTCTTTAGCCAGGACCTAATGAATCGACTTACCCTTGGCAGCCGCACCGCCACTACCCTGATTACTCCACGTCTGTTGCTTCAAAGGTATTTCAACGCAATTAAAAGTTTCAACTGGCTACCATGTAACGCGTCATGCGAGGGGTGCTTACATTGAATTTTTTTTCATGTTTTTAGTTGGACGTCATGCTTTTTTTTTTCAATATATAAATTAATTATATTTATTTAAAGTTACGTTAAAGTAAGTTACTGATACTTGTATAACAATTTTTATATAGAGATAGACAACGTTAGAAAACATTCCATAAGTGGACTTCAACTAAATCAAGAATTACAAGTCTATACATATCATAAAATAATTTTCTTTGCTGACGCGCCTCTGTCGGTGCCTTACGCCAGACGTGACTTACGACAGCGCAATTTCGCCAAACTTAGCATTATATAAAAACTCAATAACACTGAGATATTAGATATAATCTCTCCTTGAATATAATATTTGTAGTTGTATTATGTAATAACTGTGGTAACTTATGTACATGTAACGTATTTATGTTATATAGATTTTCCTAGTACGAGCTCCTTCTAGATATTTTTTTATATCTTTATTTTATATCTTTATAAGTTATATAAAGATTTTGTTTTTGATACCTAATTTTTTACTATTTCTTCAGCCGTTTTTTAATGTCCTACTGTTGGGCACGGGCCTCCCTCAGTACGAGGGGATCAGGCTATAGTCCACCGGACTGGCCTGGTGCGTGTTGACGGACTTCACATGTTTTTCGAAAACTTGCTAGGTTCTCTCAGACATGCAGGTTTCCTCACGATGTTTTCCTTCATCGTAAGACAAGTGGTAATCATGATAGAAAATGATTCGCACATGAAAATATCAGAGATGCGAGACCTGGAGTTGAACCCGCATCACTCAGTTATCCAAGCGCGTTATCGCTGGACTACCACTGGATATTCACTTTCTCTCACACTCTTTAAGGATATTCTTTTTGTATCATGTATTATGTTTAAGTTATATAAAGAGTTTATTTTTGATACTTATTGCTAAAAATAAATACATAAAAATATGGATACTAGATATAATATAAATTTATAGGCTCAATATTAATAAACATGAAATTAAATGTTTATTAATATAATAAGTAGGAGCGATAGTACTTTCTTAACACTTTGTACTACGCCCGTCGCCCATACTTCAATAAATTTTACTTTGATTATTGCGCTATAATCATTCATTTAAACGACCGAGAAATAGTTCAGTGTCTCTAACAATATAACGCTTACAATAAAGGAAAGAAGAATACAGGAATAAAAGTGAAAAAGAAAACTTCAAATGCATAATGTTTGATTTGGAAAACAGCAATATTCAATTCAAAAGAAAAGCAATTTACGAAAAGAACTTCCTCAAATAAATAAATACATCAAAAGCCATACTGGATGCGGTAAATATTAGACCACAAACTAAGCTGACACGCTCTGTCGAAATTCACTATATTGAAGGAAGCCAACCTAAGCTTGTGCTCGTCAGAATCAAATCCAAAGTCCCACAGACGCGTATAAAAGCAGTTAGGGCGATATACTGAAAGACGACAAATCAGTTTACGCATTGTTAATCGTTTTGTCCTAGCCAGCTTGGTTGCCTTGGAACAAAATATCAGTAAAAGGGGTCGGCATAAAACTTTATTACGCTTCACCTCGAGCCACAAGTCGGGATGCGAAATGACGACTATTCTCATTAACCTCGCCACCGGTCCTTTATAAACGGCTATACATTTTTTATCTTCATCTTTACGTACAGAGATCTTTAGCAAATATACAAGGATGTTAATAAAATAAACATATATACTTAAAATCTATATGGATATAGTAAAATCCTAAATGAGTGGACTGACATTAAATATTTTAATTTTTTGAAAAATCTTATTGAAATAGTAGGTCATTATCACCGCTACAAACGCTGAATCTATAGTTTTTAGAATTTTTGTCTGTCCGTCTCGCTGTCTTTCTGTCTGAGTCTTGTCTTTCTTTCTGCGATTTCGATTTTTGATATGATAATTGCTAGTTCTGTAGGTCAACATAGGATACATTTTAATGCAGGAAAATATGACATCTCTGTAAAATAGCGTAGCTCCATTATGCCTTATAAGTTATTCATTTATAAATAAGGAGAAGCACGCTTATCTGTGATAAATGTTGTTCTGGATATAATAGCATAAAATGTGGTTGACTCTCATAATATCTATATTTAAATGTCTTGAAATTCATTTTATTCTATTCAATTTCCTGTTACTATTATTTTTGTATCTCGATATTGTATTCCATTGGGTAAATGTTGTTACAATCACTGTTTAAAAATAGAATAAGCCATAATATTTATGGGTTGGTTGATGTAAAAATCAACTTATCAACCAGCGTAAACACATGCAGCAAATTTTCTTATATTGTTATCAGTTCACAGTTCTTGAATAAGTTTGAGAGCTTTGTAACGAAAACTTTCAATACACTTTATATGTAAATAATAGATAAAATAATACGTATACCAACGGCCTTAAAAATTTGAATTTACATTCACGTATATATACAAAAAATGCGTCGAAATTGAATACAGAATAATGTTTACTTATTTTTGAGAGATGCTAATTTACTTGATTAAAGCCAAATAGTTCTATCTATAATATAAGCTGAATGTACCGTAATGTGAACCGTATGGGGGAAGCTAGTATTCGCTGAACTATCTATGTGTCTTAAGTATATTAGTTTGACTCTAAACATTAAAAATTAAAGATAATTTATATTATTATAACGATGTTAAAAAATTGTCATTACGAGTATTTCGAAATCGGATATCCATACATACGGATTTGTTTTTAGTACGACCTCACCCTTATCATGAAATGTACACATAAAAAATTAAATATAAAGATAACATTTGCCTACAAAAATGTTGCCTTTACATATTTTTTGCGTCTATAAATAAATATCAGGCAGCCCTAGCGAAGGTCAACATTTAATTAATCACTCTCCTCTGAAAATCCACGTATGTGTACACGACTTGAAATATGAGCGCCCAGTATTTTGTATTCAGTTCTCTCCACAATAGTGACTTATTGCCCGCCAGATAGCAAGCTGCCAAAATTTATTGTGTGGTAAGTAATTTTGTAAATTGACTCATCTGTTTAGTATTCGACGTAGAAAGTCTTATCTTTAAAAGCTTTCTTCGATATATGGCTAGACAAAGTAAAAATAGTCTAGCATAACGAATTATGTAAAAATATTGTATGTGCCGAAATAATCACATTTACAAAAACGGTAAAATAATATACGATCAATCCGATGTAATTAAAATAAAACAAAAACAAATAGGTCTGTTAGTATAAAGATCTCATTAAGCCCTAAACAAATGTGACTAGACAATATAAAATTACATAGATCTCTCATTCTGATTCCGGAAACATTACGCTTGGGAATAAATTACGCCTCAACATCTATGAAAATATTAACTTAGCAACCATATACGTATTCAAGACGCGTCTCCCGTAAAATAAACTTGGTGTTACACAAGATGTTTCATTATTAGCAACCTTAAACACAAACAAGTGTTCTCGTAGACATAATACGCGAGCTTGTTCCACAATGAGGCAAAGAACGCTTTAACGCAAATATAGGCTGAAGTTCCATCGACTTCATAGTTCGCTTAATTGCAGACACTAATTCTGAGAGACTTGCCTTGATTTTTTTTTATTTGGGAACGCAAAAATTTTACATAAAAGAACAACGTGCAATTAGGCTAGACACACAAATTATAGATTTGAATGTAACAGGAGATACCTACTCGTATAAGGGTGCAATGAATGCTGATCGGGACTGCATATTAACCTTAGACTTAAACAGTATTGAGTATTGTATTTAAGTATTGTAAATTTAAGATTACGAATAGGTGTTATTAGAAAAATTCATTTCAATACATTTTCATGTATACTATAGTTAAATTTGAAATCAAATAAAATAATAAATAAAACAAAAAATATAATAACACAAATAACAAAATATTAACTCCAGTTAAACTCCAAATTGACATAATAAGCATCATCTGTATGATATTCTCAGAGGATGGTAGCTCAAAAGATTCCCACTTCTCGCAACTCTGAAATTTTCATTACCACTTACATTACGGTAAAGAAGAAATTTCGCATGACTCCTGCATGTCTGAAAGTCAAAAAAATATAGGTATACGCACTTGGCGAATGCTATTCGTTGATTTCCTCACTAGACTATTAACCATACTTTTATTGAGACTAAAGATACTTTTATAAAGACAACAGACACAATATTAAAGACACCGTAAAATTGCGCTACTTTTTCTATATATTTTTACGACGACGTGGATGACAGCACGACATAAAAAGTGAAATATCGCTTCTCACTACCGACGCCCTTTATAGTAGGGGAGCCCAAGCGGGGATTTCGGGATTTACTAAAGCGCGGCAGATTAATATACAGGGGGATACCTTGTACCCGGTTAAGTACCTCCACAAAACATGAGGCCCATATATAAGGCCGCCCGTGAAGGATACAGGATCAGATTAGTAAAAAAAAATTGACCATCAGAAATTCTCGAGCGCGTCAGATTAAGGTAGGGTGAGTTAATTACATCCTAAAAAGTGTATATTCCACTAATCTGACAATTTGCGAGTGACGAAAAAAAAGGGGAGGGCAACAAAGTTGTAAAAAAAAAACGTCTTCTCGACATTCTCGAGCGTAGCTAATTTTTTTTTTATTTTGAAGGAAATAATTCAAGAATAATGAAAAATATATAATCTGACGATTTCCGCAAGCCGAATTTTTTTTTTTGCTATTTTAATAGTTTATAATAATATTTCGTTATTATATTATATAATAATTTTTTTTTGCTATTTTAATATTATTTGTGTAAATTAGAGTTTATAAATATTTAATATGAGTGATATTAATTTGAAATGTGTATTTTGTGGTGAAAGTACCTTACAAAAAACAATTAAATTTACGGTAGAAACATTAAAAAAATGTGTAAATATTTTGGAATATCGTCGGAGCCGGCTTGGTTATCCGAAAGTCTCGAGGAACATATGATAACCTCGAATTGTCGATGGAATCATCATTAAATGATTTATATCACGCACAGTGCTATAGATTATTTACTGCAATTAAAATACCGCGAGACTTTCAGTATTTACAAGATCAAAGTGTAGTGGAACATGACAATCCTGTGAATTTGAACCGATTCGGACCGATAGATTTTGAAAAAATTTTGAAAAATCTCAAAATAAATAAGATTTTTTTTTAGTGGTTTTTTGGAATAACTTTTAACCAGCCTTATCGATTAACTTCAAAAACTAATCCGCCTTTGAGCTTGAAAAACCTCGTCGATCGCCACCAAGCTGGTCAAAATCAGTCGATTCGTTCGAGAGATATCGTGAACTAAAGAAACCCGAAAAAGTATAGTCGGGATTACTCCGAAATTTGTGGTTAGATCAATTAAAATTGCAAAATTACTTATGAAGATGATAAAACTGCGTCGAATGCCGCCAACCGCGTGAAAATTTCTTGATCCATTCAAAAGTAATTGCGGTTTGAAAATTCCAAAAATAGTGTTCTATGAAACTTCTATCAGACTTTCGAGCTGGGAGAGCTCAAATGCATAGAAATATTATTTCTTTGAACTCAGCGAGCTCAAAATATCACATAAATTATATTTTGAGCTCAAAATACTTATGAAGTACAATTTTAAGCGCCCAGGAAAGGAATTAGCGGGAAGTTGCAGAGATGGCCTTTAAGGTGAACCGTTTTTCTAATTTTTTTTTGTCAGATTAGGCGAATCCCTCTAGATAATCGTCAGATTATGAGACAGTACGTTTAGAACATAAAAATGAACCATATATATCTTAATCTGACGCGCTTGAGTATTTCAAAATGGCGATTTTTTTTTGCACATTATGAAAATGGCCGCGAGTTTGCGTCCCATCGAAATCGTCAGATTAGTGAATGAGAGCTTTTTTTTGGCGCACATAACACTCCCTTAGAAAATCTGACGCGCTCGATAAAAATTTTTTTTTTTCATTTTCAACCCTTAAATACAGCCATCCGCATCATGCAAACGATCAGATTAACATACGTACATTATTATAAATACGTAGGGCATTGATACTATCAATATCTGACGCGCTCGAGGATGTCCATGCAATAGTTTTTTTTTACATATTTAAAAATCTATAGCCGCTCCCCCCACCGATGTAAAGGTATATATCATATAACATTTTTTTCTTCTTATCATTTAAGCTTTGCATCCCAATAGGTCTCTACGACGCTCGAGTAAATCCCCATTTAGCATCGTGGGCTCCCCTACTATTATGTGATTAGATTGAACCAAAATCTGATAGAAAAGTGTAGATACGATACCCATTGACGCATCTTTGAAAAGCAATTTTCTCTTTATATATCTCTTACACCTACCATCCAACGATGTTAGTATCTTTTTACCCGCCCTTCGTAGGTACTCTAATACACTTCTTTTAAATACTTTTAAATATTAATGAATGTTGGTTGTTCATTGAACATTTTATTTTCATCCAGCCCAGCGGTAACGCGTCGCTTGTATAACAGAGTGATGCGGGTTCAAATCCGGGTCTCGTAACCTCTGATATTTTCATGTGCGAATCATTTCTATCATGATTACCAC
The DNA here is from genome assembly GCA_951802675.2 of Boloria euphrosyne. Taxonomy (NCBI): domain Eukaryota; kingdom Metazoa; phylum Arthropoda; class Insecta; order Lepidoptera; family Nymphalidae; genus Boloria; species Boloria euphrosyne. The sequence goes on from OX637877.1 coordinate 10,486,860, forward strand.
TTGTCTTACGGTGAAGGAAAACATCGTGAGGAAACTTGCATGTCTGAGAAAACCTAGCAAGTTTTCGTAAGACATGTGAAGTCCGCCAACACGCACTAGGCCAGCGCGGTGGACTATGGCTTGTTCCCCTCGTAATGAGGGAGGCCCGTGCCCAGCAGTGGGACGTTAAAAAGGGCTGATGATGATGATGATGATGAAATCTATGAGTATTACCTTATTTTACGATTCCTTTGATTTTATTGCTCGTAATTATAATATAGATACTAGTAAAGTAGCTTATATTTTAGATCCTCTTGTCATGAAGATGTGGTGCATAATCACAAAACGAGAGACAAGGAAATTGTATTCATTAACGAAATTGCTAAATCCAATTTTTATAATTGGTATAGGAAAGTCAGTTGTAATTTCAAAATAGTTGACTCCTTTGCCATTTTAATAAGGTTTTTGTCAACCAATATTTACCTTAGATTTTTTAGGAAAATCTAAATAAGACTAGAATTGGGATTCTAGATAAAAAGTTCGTAACTTCATTAATATAGCATTTCGATATAACAAGAAAACGTGTTAGTATGAGATTTCGAACCATATTAATAAAGTTGTATAATCAGATTTAACGTACAAAGGTAAACTTAAATATAAACTTTGTCTGCACAGTTATGGAACTCTACACTATAGGTCCTGTTCATAGAAACTGCTATTGTCGAGATGGATATAGATACAATCTGTCTAATACTTTGTCCATTGTTTATATTAAATAACAATTTGTTTCAACAAACTAAATAATATGAAACAATGATATATCTTTTATCGTAAAATATTTATAAATCCGAGATCTCAGCAACAACTTCGGCGATTTTCTGGCGACGAGTTATGTTTGTCGTTATGTCAAAATGTCTTCTGCAACTTTTATTCGAGTTACGTTGCTTTTAGCCGGCCTTATTAAAGACTAGCGGTGCCCGCGGCTTCGCTCGCGCTAAGAGTGACTAAAATAAACATTTTTGCTTATATACTGTTACTTATAATGTACCAAGGACTGATTCCCCATTTAAAGTTCTGGCCCTCTTTTCTGAAAACTACTGTGTAGCATCCTGCCGTGCCGCCACTGCTGCGCTTTCTAAAACTTATTTCCTTATTTTTAACCAATTTTGCTACTATGTGTATCATAATTTCTTTGTGTGTTTTTCGTTAATGATAAACTGATGTACGTGGTTCATTGTTATGGACTTATGGTAAAAATTACTGTTAAATATTTCTCCTACGCAAATTGTGCCACCCCCGTTAACCCCCATACGGGTTGATTTTCAAAAAACGCTTAGATATGTATCTCATAATTTGTATTGCAGAGCATTATTTCAGTTTCACGCAAAATATTTCAATAGAATTAAATTTCCCATACAAACTTAGCCACCCCCTTTAACCCCCAATGGGGGTGAATTTCGAAAAACCCTGAAATACGTGTTTCATCATTTGTACTAAAAAGCATTAATTCAAAGTTTCATGCAAAAATGTGCAATAAAAATATTTTTCTCATACAAACTTTGCCACCCCTTTTAACCCTTTTAGGGGTTGAATTTCCAAAAAATAATAATATGCCTATTTCCTTCTCATGAATGCAAACTATCTACATACCAAATTTCAGCAAAATCGGTTGGGTGGTTTAGGCGTGAAAAGGTAACAGACAGACAGACAGACAGACAGACAGAGTTACTTTCGCATTTATAATATTAGTATGGATACAATTGTAAAATGCATCTATAAAAGTTATTGCTATTTTATCTCACTAAAAAAAGTTTGTGTTTGTAAAGTTAATAAAAAATAATAATCCTGTGTTCTTATTTCAAATTGATGATATTTTAAAGTTTATAATAAAAGTGAAAATCATTTTAGTATTTTACGAGTCTAATTTTTCTATATAGAATAAAAAATATTTATAGAAAAGAGTCTAACATAGTTTATTTTTATATGACAGTACCTATTATTGCTTAAGCAAAGTAAAGGTCATCATCAGTGTCATTATAATACCAAATTTAAACAAGATTAGATGGATGCTAGGAAAACATGCCATTAAATAATAAGCGAGACACGAGAAACCGATCACACTGTCCCACGAAGCTCTTAGTTGAACAAACAGAACTAAATTCACGACCTATCCGAGCGATGCGAGAATATAATATCTTTAAACAAAGATGAGACCATAACATTTTCCACTCCGCAACTAATCCGCAGATAGTATTACGGACGTGTCGTGATGCTACGTGTTTGACAGAAGTAAAACATTGGTATTAAGTAAAACGTAATATTTTTACTTGTATTATAAACAACTACTCAAAATGTATTATTTTAACTCTTCATTATTATTACTATTAGGTTATTAACATTATAAATTAGTCAGTTCATTTATAATTTCACTCAAATCGTTTGAGTTGTTGCAACTTAATAAGTAACATGTAGGGTTATGAGCAGTATGATCTTCACTGAGCCTAGGCGACTGCGTGAATGACAGCGATAGTCTTTATACCTTATACCTATAACTCTCATAATCCTGTGGGACGATGACTCGATGCGTGCTTTCTTCCCAGTACCAGGCGGCCACTGAGTATGTAGTGAGAGATCGTAGATAGTAGATAATTGTTTTGGCTCGACCTGGATCTCTAACTCGGATCGGTGGCTACATACTAGACCAAATAGACCACTTACTATCACATTTATTATGAAAATAAAATGTCCATCTCTCTGTCTATAAATTATGCAAGTTTTGACGTTTCATAATTTCATGAGTCACGTGTTTTTCTAACTATAAGGATTCAACAATCTGTGCTCAACTGGCACGCTTTTAAGCCATTAAACAAGAGAATTGAATTGAAGGATTCAGCATCAAACTGCTTTCTCGGTTCTCTCTGTTTCGATGAAATTCATGACGCAGATAGACTTAATAAGATAGTCTGGCTTAACACGAGCTACATACATAAGTATGATTCACCTAGGAACACAACCGAGTGGAGATAATGTAAGCTAGTATGATTATAAAATATACTTCACAATTATATTTATAACTAGTGTCCACAGAACACTAATACCTACTCCTAACGGAGCTAGTGTCAGGTTTAACGTCAGCGAAGCCACGGGTTCTGCTACTTAAAATAAATAAAAGTTCTAAAATATAACCTCCTCCTTTTTTGAAGTCAGTTAAAAAGCCTAGCCTTTAGCGCCTAGCAGCGTTAGTCTTACTTCATGAGCTGTCAGTGAAAGTCTCGTCAAAATTGGTCCAGCCGTATCAGAGATTACCCGGAACAAACAGACAGACAAACATTTTTTTTATTGTAATTTGCAAATTTTATATGCATTTAGTGAAAAACTGTAAATTTAAAAATAAAAACAGACACTTCAATTTTATTTATATGTATAGATTTATCTATAATTATTCAGAGTAATATAAATAAACAGAAACTCATAGGCATCATTTACCCGCATTTGCAAGGATTAAGTTGATCTGTTGGACACAAGATTACGGCTGAATGTACTATGATCAAAAGCTGATGAAGGTAATATACTTTAGTACCAACTACCTAAATAGTATTATGTTATGCTTAATTTAAAAATAAAGAATTAGGTATACCTAGTTCACTCATTATATTGCTTAATTTCTTCTAATATCCATGTCATATCATAAAACTTCTCTGTTGACAAAATTTATCTAAACAGCACAAAAAAACCGTACACCTTAATTATTTATGATCAAAACATAATTCTTATATGAAATAATATTATACCTAACACCATTAGAGTAAAATTGAACCACATAACTAATAGTGTTGGTACAACTGGACATATATTTCCGAGTAACAGATGAGACAACAAATCCTTTGTACAGAACGGATATAAATGACCTCATGAGTAAGCAGTTATTAATATGTTGACCATAACCTAGTCAGGATATTCACATATTATTTAAAATGGACTATATATTATTTAAAATAGTTTCTAAAATATTTGAATATTTTTTAATCGTAATAATCTTTATAATCGTAAAATTGTGTAAAATATTACTTATCAAAAAACCTCATGATTATTCATCCACCAGGTCTGATTGATTTAGGTGTATTACACCCATGAGACATTAAAATATGTTTTAAAATAATGCATGTTCTAAACTTACCTAAATCTATAGAAAATTCTTACTTAGTCAAAACTGTACTGTACTGTAAAAAATTGAATAGATCCTGAAATATTTTTTTGGAATTATAATCATTGATACAGTGGCCTTTCTATGTGTCTGTCTGTCTGTGATGGAGAAAACCAATTAACAAATTTTGATAAAATTTAGTATGACGAAAATGATCATTCGGGTCAACATATAATTAGAAAAATATTTTTGCAGGCAAATATCTTATTTTTGAGAAATCTATACTAATTGTTAAAACCTATCTAGGGACGAACACGAAGCGAAGGTGAGTCGCTATTACTTTATAATAAAAATGATTATTATAAAATATGTCGTCCTAATTCTGTTTTTCATAATAATAATATAATTCTTATTAATATTTATTTTAAAAATGTTTCAAATTGTAAAATTAAAAATGTTGGCCACCTTAGTTTCAACCTTCGTAAAGATTAGACGTACGTTAATTTCGAACCAGGTATGCTAAGTGATACGGACATATTATGCAAAATAGTGAAAACTTGACAGATGAGTTTGTGTTCCTACAACGTATGATTAAGGTCCTCTGTCTATTTGAATATATCCCTAGTTTCATATTACAATGTTATCCTTTTATGGTATTTGTGATAAGATTATAATTCATCAAACAAGGAGTTGAATAGAATAGAAAAAATGATTCTATTCTTGAAACCTAAATAAGATCTCTCTCGAAAATCGTCGAACAAGAAAAATGTAAAATAAATGAAACACTACAATTTGTCATTTGAATGTATTTTAAAGCTATCAACTCACCCTAGTTTTGCTCGGTTTCGTCCTTAAGTACGTTAACTTATGATCGGAACCCAAATTCTTAATTTTTTCTAAAATAAAAATAGCCTATGGTATTGCTTATAACATCTATCTGCCAGTAGAAGTCCCGTCGAAAAGTAAAAGTGTCGAAGGATTGCGACCACAAACACCGTGTTCAGTCATAGAATTAGATTCCTCGAAAGTGAACATTTTCTTGCAGTAAAAACTATCGTCATACCAAATTTCATCAAAATTTGTCCAGCGGTTTTCTCGTCTGTTCTGTTAATAGTATTATAATTATTTTATACTTAATTTATATTCATTTATAACATATTCATAAGGTATTACAAATCTATTAGAAGGTTCAAAGGAAAAATATCAAGCGGGCAGTTTATGAACATTGACGCACCTGTTTTCCCACTTTATTACTCAAAGGCACTAATAAAATTACCATAACAACCCAATTTCTGCGGTGACGTCACTGTTTGGAAAAATATATCGTTTTAATATCACTACTATTACAAGTTCCATTCAACCATTATATTTTATGTATATTTATATATATTTAAATTAATTTTTACTTTAATATTTCTTTGAGAAGCTTTGTGGTTCATTTTAAGGCAAAATAGTGCAATATGATTAAAATTTTAAATGCAAAAGGTTATAAGGTATTAAGTTATATACTTATACTTAATATATATTAAGGTTTGTCACTCTTACGCGTTATATAAATCGCATTGGATACCTTTAAATAGGTCCTTAATAACTACATAGGAGATAGCATATTATACAAAATATGTTACATGTATATGCGGGGTATAGCCTGAGCGTTTGAAGGAGTGTCGCAAGAAGTGAGATTATAGTAATACTTACCTTCTCTCTCTTACCGGACGAAACGCGACAGTATAACTGCCACTTCACGCCGGTCTTCTGTGAGAGAGTGGTACTATACGGGGCGTGCCGGCCCATTCGGCTGCTACCCAAAGGTAACAAGGATGGCACTACCACTTTAAAAAAACAATCTTGTGACCTCTGCTCAGAAGTCAGCGTTTTCATATATGTAAAACAATGTTTAACTTTTCTGTTCAATTTTATGAAACTTAAAAGCAGTTCTTGAAAATATTATTAAAATGCTTTACGCAAATACGTACAACGAATAATCAATCTAGCTTGCATCTGTTTTACATTACATATATTAAAACATTCATCTCATATATTATTCAAATTCGAATTGGAAATAGGTAAAGATGACGCGAGTGAAGATGGCACATCTGCAAAATCGTCTCTTCATTTAAAGCTAGAGCGAACAAAATTCTTTATTAGAACGCAGCTGTTGAACGAATTCGTAATTGACGGGCCCCTTAAATATTTCTCTTTCGACTCTTGAAACTAGAAATGCCACCTATAAAATGTTTTTTTTTATTTTTCTATTTGTAATATACTCGTATGTACGAGTACATTGTACATTAATATCATGTTTCGTGTACGCTAAAAAGTAGTTTTTTTTTTCAATAGTTTTATATCCGGTACGGTTAATGGGTCTCGAAGTTATATAAAATAAAGTAAGTTGCAGTTTTGCAGTTGGGCATCGATAGACGCAGTTAAGCAGTCATGAATCTTAAATAATTTCTAGAATTTAACTTGTTACGTTTGAAACTAAGTACATACGAACTTTTAAATACAGAGCCTTGCTTAAAATTGCTTCTAGCAGACGCGATTGCATTGACAGTATTCAGAAAATTCTAGTTTTCATGAATATTTTTTACAGACAAACGAATTGACACGTGTTATATGATAAAGTTAGGTAGTTTGCTAGCTACCTATTCCATTTTTAGTGTTCAAGTTCTTGTCTAATCAATTGTTACTTCTCAAAGCTCGCATATTTTTACGTAATTATCACATCATCATCACCAGCCCTTTTGAACGTCCCACTGCTGGGCACGGGCCTCCCTCAGTACTACGAGAGGGATCAGGCCATAATCCACCGCGCTGGCCCAGTGCGTGTTGGCGGACTTCACATGTCATACGAAAACTTGCTAGGTTTTCTCAGACATGCAGGTTTCCTTCACCGTAAGACAAGTGGTAATCATGATATACATGATTCGCACATGAAAATATCAGAGGTGCGAGACCCGGATTTAAACCCGCATCACTCGGTTACCGCAACGCGTTACCGCTGGGCTACCACTACCACTGCCTTTTTACGTATTGTTACGACTTAGGGTTCGTTACAATTAAAACAGCCGATTAAACTACTAAAAACAGACACTTTAATTATCCAATACCAATGACAAAATAACACACTAAATTATAAAACACAATCGCACTATGATCACTTTAAATCGCACTCGTAGATCGCTTCGATGTTATCGTTTGTATCGCTGATTCCGTACTGACTAGTCGGAGATCATCTCACATTCCCCGCAAGGGGAGTGGGGAAACGGCGTCAGGGCATCGCCCTCTGGCCGTGGGTGCTTACGGCGCCCACCAATATGGGCGCGTCACTGGGAGGGTCCTACCGGGACCCATTTTAAGATTCGAAGTTAGTGTGGAGCGCTGCACGGGCGATCAGCCCAGCCGGGTGAGACCCTTAGTTACCCTAAGGGAGGCCCAGCTAAGCGATCTGCGACCATGTGTGCAGCACTCCGGCTTCCTAGGTGTCGAGTAGATCCCTTGGTAATGCGAAGCGGTCTGGCGGGCGAGTATGCCAAGGGGCGATATTCCTTATGTGAGGTAACTCCGATACGTCTGCCTTGCCGAACATAGCCGATGTCAGCCGACGGACGAAGTCATCGATGCTCTCTATGTGCAGGTCCCTTTGAATTGTTGCATTCCTGACATAGCGCGGAGCGCCGGTGATTTTTCTTAAGGCGATCGATTGAACTGTTCTGATTCGCTTTCTTTGTGTTTCAGACGTCAAACCAAACCAGGCGGGGGCGGCGTACGTCAGTCGGGATCTAACATAGGCCTTGTAGATCCCAACCTTCGTACGCAGTGGCAGAGAAGATTGTATGACGGGTCGCAGTAGTGCCATTGCAGCCTTGGCACTCGTTATGGCGGCTTCTGACTGGAGATGCATCTGCAATCTATAATCAATATGGATAATGGACCCCTAGGTATTTTGCTCTAGGCGTCCATGGTATTGGCGTCGAGTTGATAGTTAGAGGTGGCGGAAGACTGCGATCTGGGCCTATGGATATGGCTTGTGTCTTCTGGACGTTTACTGTTAGCCTCCAAGTAGCTAACCAGGTTGGAATGACATCCAGAGCTCTCTGTAGTTTCATGGCCGCGTGTGTAGGGTTGAGGGATGCCGCAACGAGCGCCACGTCGTCCGCGCAGAGTGCGAGGGTGGCATCTTTAGATGACGGAATGTCGTTGGTGTAGAGGCTGTACAGAAAGGGCGAGAGCACGCTGCCTTGAGGGACTCCGGCTGCAATAGGTGTCTCGCGCGAGTAGCTGTCTTCGACTCGCACACGGAAAACACGCTCGCTTAGGAACGACGCCACGACTCTAATAAGGCGTCTTGGCGTGTCTGTGGCGAGGAGCTTCGCGATAAGGCCTGTGTGCCAGACCCTGTCGAAGGCCTTCTCCAGATCCAGGAAAGCCTGACTAGTCGCGGCTCATACCCGGCCTTATATAGGGGCCTCGGATTCGGTACGATTCTAGAACCTTCGACTGTAGAAACTTCCAGAATGTTCGAGTACATTCCGGCCCCGATCGATCATAAATCGATCGATCGAGATTGTTCTGGAAAGTTCTATCATCGAAGTTTCTAGAATGATCTTGACTACTAGTTCCACCACTCGATACTAGATGACGCTAGTGGTACGTAACGTCACCATGTGCCGAGCATTAATCGTTGCGCGCAACAGTATTATAATTAATTAATAAAAGAACAAAGCAAATTATATCCATAATTTGCGCATACATTTTTGTTAACCTTTTCTCCCTTTATAATTAAATGTTCAATTTTTTGTGATTATCGATTTAAAATATTTAAGCTGTAAATATTTATCACTATTAGTCGAGCAGTTTGGTCAAGGCGTTGACATATAACTTAAACAGCTAATATAACTCATTTATCTAATCGCTTTTTCCGAATCACATTGATGCATTAAGTTAAAATTAGCTACGTAATAATAAAGCGTAAATATATCAATCAATTGCAATTTTGAGGCTTAACTTTGGGCCATACTAAAAATTAAGCAAATAGTTTTGTCAAATATTACATACTTCGTATATTGCCTTAAATGTAGTTATATTTAATAAAAGTTAGTTGGCATTTGTAAGCTAACTGTTATGTAAATTTTTATTTTAAATTTTATATCTTAAAATATGATTTTCAATATCTTACTATCTCTATTCACCAGACTAGAAGAGATAATATAATATAATTTATTATTAAACCACTGTGTCCAACGTCTGTACTATGCAAATACTAGTCGCTTTCAGCGCCCTACAAACCGTTCATTTATATAATTTAGCAATTTTGGATATAGATAATTTCTATTAAGAAAATTACACCTTAAGGCTATTCAGCGCGAGTGTGCTCGGCAGTTACACTAATTAATTTCCTTAAATCAAAACAACGGCTCCAAACTCCAACAAACGCGGTTCTCCTTAAATTAAATTACAGAGGGACGAGAATATTCGAAAGGAATTTTCTTAACCCTGTACTTTTATGTTTACCTCATTCGAGTTTCTTAATTTATGAAACAATTTGTGATCTTCAACAAAAATTCATTGATTAAAATAGTATTCTTCTTCTATATACCAATAAATGGCAAGACGTTTTTTTGTTTGCTGTAATGTCGCTTTGGCGTGATTATTCCGAGATACTTTATATACGAGTATGTTTGACATACAGTACTTTTTATACAAATATTTTCTACTAGCTGTGCCCGCGACTTCGTTCGCGTGGATGTCGGAACTTAACAATGTATTTTTTAGTGCGAAGCGATGTTGGAAGATACCGATACAAATCATTTTTTTTTATTTATGCTAGTGCTTCTTTATAAACAACATTAGCTGTGGAACCATCAATTCAAACCATTATCAATCAAAATAACTTTTCCATCTTCTTGTACGTGGTATGTGCCATCGGCTATTTGTAACAATAAGTTGGGAAACTCCTGTGCATTTTCGCAGCCTCCTAACTGTGCACGCATATTTACACTCGTGTGTAGACGAGTGAGACCAAATTCACATAACCCTAATTTTACTTCTAGAATCTTTTTCTCTACTTCTTCAATTTAAACTCAAATATCTTTTGATAGTCTTAAACAATTGCAATGAAACAAAAACTAAATGTTACTTCAAGTTACGTTAAATCGTTGTGTATAAAAGTTATCTACATTGCTTTCGTACATTTAACGTGATGCCCGGATAAATAAACAGACAAACCGACAAACAGACAAAAATTCTAAAAATGCTGGAAATGGGTTCTATTGGTTGTCCTTTAACACCCTGGCTATTTTTTTGTAATTTTTTTTTGATGTACAAAAACGACTTTTCTACAGTTTTATTATATGTATAGATTACGAATATCTACTTATAATGTTATAACAGATAGTATGAATTATGATGTTATGGAATAACCTGCACATCACTACTTATTACTTCACGATAAACTCAAAAACTACTGCACTGATTATTACGCTATTTTCATCAATGGATAGAGTGGTTCTCGAGGAAGGTTTTAGTATAATATTTGTCATGTTTTTGTGTACATTTACTAGCGGAACCCGCGGCTTCGCTCGCGCTAAACCGAGGGACGAACCCGCGCGAAGCGAGGGAGAGTCGCTAGTATTTACTAAATGAACTGATGCTACAAAGTCATACCTATTTCCTAGAATCACAAGCGAAACAGCTATCGTGTTTCACATATTTCATTCCATAAATCAATATTTACTTGTTCTATATAATAGAATTTTCTTGAAGGCTTGTGGAGAATTTACGACGGATATTTTTAACAAGATTTGGCAAGAGCTCAAATTTCATTGCGGAGTTCTGCAGATATTTTAATTTCTACACGCCCATCCGCAGCATCGCCTTTAGTGACACTAAGAATGAATAGTACATCGTAGAAGAAAGGATAAAATATCCTACGTAATTTTCATGACATTATTCCTACTCGTAATATAAATCAAATGATGTCAAATATTTTGGAAAGCTTAATTCCAAGAATTTACTTAGACTTTATTTGGAATTCCGTATTTTCTAAAAGAATAATAACTCACACTATAAATTGTGTTCCTGACAATACGTTGCTAAAATCAGGACTTCAGTAACTAAATAAATGAAAATGGCTGGTGAATGTTACTCTCATTTATATGACAAAACGGCATTATTAGCAAAAAGTTATACAAATAACAAAAGCTATACCTAGACGTCTCTTAGTAAGGGATTCTAAAATTACTTATACTTCTTAAGAAATACTAGGATACAAGGGATATCATTGTTATATATAATTTTCCTTGGCATTGTAGAAGAATACCTACCAACAACATTCTTATGAATGTTACAATACAAATATTGTAGTCCAATACAGAATCTCTTATTATTAATAAGTAAATAAAATCAAAAGTAGTCATCACTCTGCATTCCTCTTTTACAAAAAATAAGCGATCCGTTTCTCTGATCCTATATAAAAGACGAAGCAACAAAGACCCTTTCACAATTAGTAAAGATAAACAAAAAATCCCGGCTCCCTCGAATTTCGATACAAAAAAATAAATTATAAATACATAGCTTACATAATAAAATAGATTATTTAATCATATAAGTATTATGGGTTTCACAAAGAATGCAATATTCGAGGACCCGGCATCTGTATGCCAGACCCAACTCTTACGATCCAATACCGCTGGTATAGTTATTTTATACACACGATATAATTAAGATTAATTTTTATACTAATATAATATGCCAATATTTAATTCATGTTGACATCTACTTATAAGTAAACTCGATATTTGAGATTGATATTAAAACCCAGTCAATGAAAGTAGTGTAATTGATACTTTATTGCCTTTGCCGCTACAATCTCAGGAACTCTTGCAAAGGTTATAAATTTTGCTATATTTTTTACATTTTTTATACTAGCCACTAGGGAAAAAAATTTAGTTTGATCGAATTGGATAACGAATACATTATGTTCGAATCCTAATATTTTTTTAATTTCAATCGGCATAATACTATTTTAAATTTACGGAAATATTAATTTATTTTTTAAATAAAAATGTTTTCAAAACTATTCGCGGATTTAATTTGATTATAAATTCCAATTAAAAATGGCAAAGAAAATATTTATAAAAATGTTCTTAATTTAGTTGTTACACAAGGAGAAAATACACTATACCTAAGTAATGGCACTAAGCTGTAGTTCAATATACTTGATACTGTTAACTCCATATTTTAGAAATATAAATTATAAACAATTTTGTATTTGAACCTCATATTACAATACTATATGTACCACCTTGATTTATGATGTAACTAGCTAAGTTAGGTACCCTCGCTTCGCACGGATGCGTCCCTAGGCACGTCTTAAAAGATAAATTAGTTACCTATTTCGAATGTAGACATGCTATAGAAAACTTTTATGTAGATCTTAAGACCTACATTTTTCTACATTGTTTTGAGGTAGGTTTTGTAAGTGACAAAGTTTAGCGAGCGACTTACGACTCAATAGAAATAGTTACTATATTTTCCCTTGAAATTACAAGCTTTTCCTGTAATTAAAAGTAACCTAAATTATTATTAGAGGAATAAGTGTAATTAAATTACTGTGTTCATTTTAAAGTGCAATACAAAATAGTTATCACTTCACATTTATTTAAAATCGGTTCAGTACTTTTTCAATATAGTTACTGTTTTATTACATTATACATCTCTACAGATGTACATAAAATAAAAGTACAGGTACTTTTGATAAATAACTTTTATAATCTTCGATCGTGACACTTTAACGCCATAACCATAACAGTAACCCGCAGTAGGTTAATATAACAGGATCTAATAGCAGTAATAATATTCAATTTGCTATATAAAACCCTAAATTCCTATTATTTCAAACATTATACCGGCTTTAATTTTTAGCACGTACTTACAATGTTAATAGAATAACCGATTTCTATGACGAAGTTGTATTTGTAAGAATATTATTTCAATTTGTCTCTTTCATGTTTAATCCTAATAAGTATACATACTATAAAGGTTTTCTACAACTGATATTTAAATCGAAATTAAAAATTTGACTTTTGATTGAAATACTTTTGTCTATAAATTGTTTTTCCGAAAAACAAAATATTTATAAACTAAGACTATTACAAACAACACTGTCTAAGATATATTTTTAATTTTTATATTAGCAACTTTCGCTCTTTTCTCTCAGTTACGAGTAGGTAGGTACATCCCTAAGTTCGAATGGCTTATAAAAATAATGATAATCATCGAAAACAAAAAAGCTCATCTTGTTTTTGAGCCAGGAACAGGCATATACAGAATATTCGAACATTCAAAGTTATTTATAAATTGAAGAAGATAGAAGGTTAGATAAATATAGACATACAAATATTCTAAATTCATAATAGACATTATTAAAAAAAGAATTTTTTAATTTATTTTCCAGTAACTAGGAAGGGGACACCTTATTGCCTGTAATGCTGTTATTGAAAGGCAATAGAAGAAATTTTCGGAAGGAGGCAGAACATTCATTACCGGCGTTCAGCCCCGTTGCCGAATTTGTTATCAAACAGCTAATATTCCAATCAACGGGGCGTCTTCACTTGAGGGGAGCAAATGACGTTATATTGATAGATATAAAACCTCTTTGCATAGCATAATTCTTTACACTGCTTTAAATATTAGGCGGAGTTTACTCTGCCTAGTTTTTTTTTCATATGGATTTGAGAAATTATTTCATTAACAATAATAACAGTTACAGAAGTACACATTTATATAACACATCTTTTTAATAAGAAGAAATCAAAGTTATCCTAGAACTAAAAGAAAAACGTTGAGGGGAGAAGATGTAACCCCTAATTTAATTTTATTATCAGCAGGAATTTTACAATCCAGCAAAGAAAACATAATGAAGGGTAATTACTAATTAGACAACTGGTTTCAACATAAGATATTAAATAAAATATCAAGGATAAACTACGTCTAATAAAGGTACCTTTTCTATATTATGTGTTAATGTTAAAATAAAAGCTTTTTACCTAATGCATATAAAAGTACTAATATACAGTATTATTATTAAAAAACTATTTTTAAAATAGTTGTGTCTGATGGTCTCTCTGTCTATCAGTTTGTTCCGGTTTATCCCCGACACGGCTAGACTGATTTTGACGGGACTTTCACCGGCTTTTAGCAAATGTTATGCGAACTGACTGAGGATGTTTAATTTCAGAAAAAGAATCAAGTTTCGGCGCAACAAAAATAATATCCATGACATCGTGAACAAAATGAGCCTAATGAACGCATCGGAGCGAAGCGAGGGTATATCGCTAGTAATTAATATACCAAAGGCAAATTAATAAAGTGGTACCCATAATACATGTGTGAAGGCATAACAAGAATTCCTCAGCTAAAACTTTTGACAGGTACTCATTAAACTCATCTTTGAACTATTGCTTTCTGAAAATTATAACTTGAGCGCAGACGAGGATATTGGACAACTTTTGTCAATACCCAAGCCCCTCACTAAATACAAAATACTTAATTAAAACTATCATATAATTTAACGAGTACTTAGTTACAAATGTGTAGAAGCATAGAATTTTATTATAGCTTAAATAAAATGTATGTAATTATAGTCTGTGTATGTATCTGTTTATATATATATATATATATATATATATATATATATATATATATATATATAAACTTATAAAGAATTTATTTATGGTGTAACTTATACACTTACTTACTGTACTGTGTATTTGCACTTTCCCTTTTTGTCCCGCCATTTAATACTTTTTTCTACATACATGGGTTGACTGGAAGAAATCTCTTAAAGATATCTACTTTTATCCACCTCACTTTCTGTGTATTTTTTTTCTATACCTTATTTGTTATCAATTTTCGTTATTTTTCTTGTGTAACTTAAAAAACCTCGTATCATGTGCGTAGAACTCGTATCAATTAATAAGTTATACTGTGGCTCGCATTAGTGGTTTGTTAAAAAAATGAAACATGTCCCAGTAATCAAATTTAGAAGGAACTACGTAATGGTTAAAATAAACAATGATAGTATAGTATAAATCGTAAATACAATATAATATATTCGGTTATACCGTAGAGAATATAAGACCTCGACTGAGTAATTACCAAACCGACAGGACGGCCAAGTGCGATTGGCAGATCGGACTCGTGCTTCTAGGCTGTGACAGATAAAGGCCTACTAATTAATATCGACGACCGTGGCCGTTCAGGCATTTTAGGCTGCCTACATGATTAAATGCCGATATATGGCTATATAACCTTATTACTAATTGGTCGGATATAATTTGTAATGCAAATAAAAAAATAGTCGAAAAATACTATGAGGTATTAAGATATAATAGACTGGAGCTACAATGGACCAGAACTGGTCGAGGTAGCTAGGGCCGTCCTCGGCACCACACCCAACAACACAATAATAATAATATAATAGACTAATAGAGTATAATCAAGTTTTAGGGCTACAAATTAAATATAATCATTAGGTATAATTATAAATTATGAAAATACAATTCATTCAATCATTTACAAATCGTATTTTGACAGATTTAGATTATTGTAGCAACTAGCACTATTTTTTTAAAAATCGTAATGAATATACAATATACATATTTTTTTTAACGTAGATGGCTTGGGATTGCGTTTACAGACGCAATACATTCTGCCAGTGTCGCGTTTTGTGAGGAAGACACGAATAAGATTGAGCGGTAATTTTGAAATTTAGAAATGGAGAGTGATAATAAAATTATACATGAATGATCGGTTTAAGACATAAAATGGTATAATGATAGAAGATGGTAGTAAACACTACGTTATAGATGAATTTTATTATGAATTATAAATTTAACTAATTTTTTTACAAATGGACTAAACACAAGAGATAATAAAATTTTGGAGTTAACTGGGCGGTGAATTTGGGAAGGGGATATGTCGTGAAGGGAATATTGCAATTTTGGACAGTTAAATAAAATATGGTCAGTCGAACCTTCATCTAAGCCACATTCACAGACAGAGCTATTGTTTATTTTCAATTTAGTTAAATGAACCGGAGTACACGCATGGCCTAAACGAAGCCTACATATAATTGAGGTGGTTTTTCGGTCAGCCTGGCGAAAACGAAAGAACCACGGATAGACTGGAACTTCCGGTTGGATTGAAGCGTAATACTTACCTTTAGTCATTTTGGAAACGTTCCAAAACTTATTCCAGGATGTGTAAAGATTCTTTTTAGATAAAGAACGCAAGTCATGAGAAAAATTATAATAGTGATTCATAGTACCAGTAACTGTTGCGGATTTAGCACAGCTATCAGCAATTTCATTATCAGTAATGCATAATAAATATAATTGCGAATTTTGATTTGCTGCGGAAGGGGTTTTGCATAATACTCTGAAGGGAGCTTAAGGAATCAGTAAAAATTATTACTTTTGACACTTTATGCGATTCTGCAAATAATATGGCTTCAATTAGGGCTATACACTCTCCAGAATAAGCAGAAGCTTCAGGAGGACACTTAAAATTTAGAATTATATTGAATTGAGGAACCCAGCAGGCAGCTCCAACACAAGAGACACTAGTTATTTTAGATGCATCAGTATAAATTTTAATAAAATCGGACCAATCATTAGCTAAGATACTCTTGAATTTAACATTGGCCCCAGGATCATTTTTGTCAATGCCTAAATTCATTATGATTGAAGGAACAAATGTAAGAGACAGGAATGGAACTGAGTACAGGGGATTAATGGTAAGTTTAAAGGTAGGGGCAGGAATCTTTGAAAACTTTTTAAAACTTTTAAGTATACATGGAATTTGTTGATTAGGTTTAACTAAATGTAATAAATTAGTAAGGGAGCATAACAAAGGGTGATGTGAGAATTGTAAAATTTTCGTAATAAAGCGATCAGAAAGATATTGTCTGCGAAGATGAAGAGGAGGCTCCACACACTCAACCTGCATGGCATTTGTTGGCGATGATTTCATTGCACCTAATATTATTCTTAATGCCTTGTATTGAATTTTGTTTAATTTTTCTAATGCTGTTTTATTACAAGGATCTAACAGAAATACTCCATAGTCAAAATGGCTACGAATAATAGCGTTATATAATATTTTTTGTGAGTATTGGTGGGAGCCCCACCAAACTCCTGATAGTGCACGTAAGATCTGAATATTCTTTTCACATTTTTTGGACACATAATCTATATGATCAACTCCCGATAATTTAGAATCTAGAAAAATACCTAAAAACTTTACAGAATTTACAACAGGAATACTTTGATCCTGATACAAAATGTTAACATCTGGTATATATCTCTTCCTTGTAAAAACAACTACTCTACTCTTCGGGACTGACAAAAATAACCCATGTGATTGTAGCCACTCTCCGAGATAATACAAAGCAGAATTTAATCTAGATACAATTTCAGTCATATTCTTTGAGCTATAAAATAAAACAATATCATCTGCATATTGTAGAATATTACAAAAACTATCAACAGATTTTTCAAGATCGTGAGTGTAAAAGCTATATAAAATTGGACTCAGGACTGAACCTTGCGGGAGACCTTTCCAAATTGTTCTTGGAGGGAGAAGTTCACCTTGATATCTCACTCGTATCGATCTTCCAATAAAAAGATTAAAAATGAAATTAGTTAATTTAGGTGGTAGATCTAAGGAAAGCATTTTAGATTTTAGAAGGGGGAGAAGTACGCAATCATAAGCTGAGCTGATATCCAAGAATACCCCCACAAGGTATTCTCCTCTTATGAAACTTAGACGTATTTCTGATATAAGAATGCTAACACTATCAACTGTACCCATACCCTTTCGAAAGCCAAATTGAGATTTTGCGAGGATTTCCCTGCTTTCCATTATCCAATCAAGCCTATTCTTAATAAGATGCTCCATAATTTTGCACAAAGTTGATGATAAAGCTATAGGTCGGTAAGACGAGGGCTCTTTAGGATCTTTGCCAGGCTTTAAAATAGGTATAACGATCTGGGATTTCCAGGATGGGGGGATATTTTTTGACTCCAAAAATGAATTTATAATAGAAAGGTAAATATGCTTAGCAGAATCACTTAATTTAATTACAAAGGAATATGGAATGCTATCTTCACCTGGAGAAGAATCAGATAGACCATTTAAAGCGGTTTGAAGTTCAGCAAAAGAGAAAGAAATGTCCATCTCATCATGATAAAATGAAGAGTTAGAATAGAAACAGTCTGAAAAGGGGACGAAAGGAGGTGCAAGAGTACTACAAAAATTGTGCAGCCAGGATGACTCATTAGAAGAGATATTGCACAAAAAGTCATTAACGGATGATCGGAATTTTTTAATGCGCTGCCAAACAGCTTTAGATGAGGTACCAGGATGTAACGATTTACAAAATTGCTTAATTTCTTTTTCTTTTTAAAAAGCCGTTTGGTTTGAGCCACTATTTTTTTGTAATTTATAAAATTTTCGGGAGACATGCATTGTTGTATCTGTATTCAGCAATTTTACGCCTTCTAACAGCTTCCGTACATTCTTCGTCCCACCAAGGAGGAGACAAAAGCTTTTTGATACCGGAGCGCTTTGTCGGGATGTGAGCATTGGCCGCCGAAAGTAAAATATCCACAAAAGCTTCGTAACAACACAGAGAATTTTGAGAATCTACAGTAGGAAAATCAGCAATCTTCCAATCAATAGAAGATCGAAACGCAGACCAGTTGGCTCTATTAAGACAATAGCGAAACAGCGGATTTAGTATTGGGGATGCAGATGATTTCATGTTCAATGACATAAGAATAGGAAAATGATCGCTGCCATAAGTTGAAGTAAGAACCTTCCAATGTAAACAGGATGCCAGACTGGGAGAGCAAAGGGATAAATCAACAGCGCTTTTAGGGTTTTGATTTGGATAGACACGCCTAGTTGGGGAACCGTCGTTAATAAAGCAAAAGTCAGCCTCATCAATTAAGTCCATCAATAGGTAAGAAAATGTATCACAGTAGTGACAGCCCCAAGCAGTGTGATGGGCATTAAAATCACCCAAAAGAATAGTTGGTCGAGGTAGGGAGGAGAAAATAAGTTGTAGATCTGGAGCAAGCGAGGGATGAGGATGAGGAATATAAATAGATGCAAATGATATATTAAGAAATTTGACAGCCACAACGTTAATGGCTTTGCTATGAGTGGGAATAGTAATCTGTGAAAATGAATATGAACGATTAACTAAGATAGCGCTACCTGCATACCCGTCGTCCCTGTCATCTCTTAAACAGGAAAAGCCTGGAATACGAAAACGATTACCAGGCTTTAACCAAGTTTCAGAGATGGCAAGAATAGCAGGTTCAAATTTATTTATAAGATGTATTATGTCTGATTTACGTGCTGAAAGGCTTTTAATTGCAAAAGCCTTGGGTAAAAAAGTGGGGTTGAGTACATTTCGAGCACCGTGGTTTTGACCGGCATATATTTTTTGTATGGCCAAATCGGCAGCAGTTTAAGCACTGAATAGTTGGTAGATTATATATTTCAACATTGAGTGAAGAACAAAATGCAAATACTTTTTTTGGAAGCATCTGTCCCCTAAACGTTAAGACTACCGATTGAGTTGGGATCCAATGTGGTGAACCCTCTACAAATTGTTTTCAATTCAGTCTGCGTGCTTTAAGTATTACACCACATCCGCTAGGAAGCTCCAGGCTCCCAGATAATTCCTCCATAGACCAATAAATCGGGACTCCTCGAACTAGGTCCATGCGTGAGATATTAAATGTCGGAATAAATGCTTTATATTTATATAAAGAAAGAACTGGATTATTCAAAAACGTATTTGCAGATGTGGCGGTTGAAAATTCGACGCTAATTTTATTTCGGCCAATACTTTTGACCCCATCCTTAATAATGTCTTGGAATTTATTTTTATACAGAAATTCGCCAAATTTAATTGCGCGAATTGTTAGCCCTCCAGAAGGGTCTGGTTCTACTCTTGCAACATGTATAATATAAGGTCCAGTATCGGATTCGGAATAGGACGTTATCAAATTATCATAAGACGGGTTCAAGTAAACTGTTTGATAGGAAGGGTTTGCAGTCGAAGGATCGACAATAGTTTTTTTATTTAAGCCAACATTTTGTTCAAGACCGTGTCTTTTTGTTGAACTCGAACTATAGGAAACTAATTCTGTATCCGGCGTATAAAAGATTTCACCCGGATCCGGAGGATCCGATTGTGTTTTTTTTTCCATGTTCGAACATCAAAGTTTGAAAATATTTTTATAATTTTAAAATTAAAAATTAAAGACTTACCACCAATGATATTTTAACTATAGATATGTTATGAGCGCGCAATCGTGAAAACTCGAAAACATCCTAATTAGGACGTATTGCCTTTAGTCTGTGTCACCGCATGGCGACGAATGGTACGCTGCTACAAAATTAAAAAAATGCCATCCTGTGTATTTAGGAAATGCACCAATTATGATACCAAAGTTAATAAAACACAAGGGATCTCATACCACATGTAAGAACGCAGTATACTTCGATTTATTAATATATTTCAATTATTTGCCTAATATTCTGATATGTCATCGGTCGCTAGACTAATGTTTGTTTACATTGACGCGCAATTGACAACACTAGCTGTCTCTTTTTTTCTTATTGATTTTATCGACTATCCCCTTTCTATCATTTTGACATGTACCTTGAATGAAAAGTGTGTATGTGTGCAGCGCGGAACACTTTTTTCAGTTGTTTAGTGAGCGTATAACATATCTATAGTTAAAATATCATTGCTTACCACAATATCTTCTAAATATAATATACACTTTACTATTTACATTAACTACTATATATACAACTAACTATTACTATGAACACAATGATAAAAATATTTAATCCAGAGAGGCTCAAAAATCGTGTGTTGATCACTTCAATCGCGTTGACAGAATCCATACAATATACATTAATTCCAATAAATAAAATCGATTAAACATAATATATAAGTAACACATAAAATATGATATTATACTTTAACAAATAATAAAGGTAAATATTAAATGATAAATGGTAATATTTTAGTAGAAGGAACGGAACGAAGGAAGCGATTCACTATTATTAATTATTATTATCAAGGCAATGTTACAATTGAACGCTCGAAACTCGAACGTAGCAAGCGGAAATTTATTTCAAATGTCATTCTACAGTGAAGTTTTATGGTACCTATTGTAGCTCGGAATTTTTAATAAAGACTGTTTTTATTATATTGTATTATTTATTGTTTTTGATAAAAAATGTAAGAGTCAAAATTGCAAATTGAGCGAAATTATAACAGTGAGTACATTGAATAAAATTTATTGAAGGAACTGAAATTCACAATTCATTTACTTATTGAAAACTAATATTGCTTATCTCAGTTACATTATTTAGAGAATTCAGGCTGAAATATAATTCTCTTCTTGTTATAATTTTAGATCAAACGTCATAAATACAGCTGACGAAAATTAAATTTTCCGATACAAATCACGAACTAAATTGAAAGTCACTTGAGAAATCATTTTCTAAAGTTATCGCTCCCTCAAGATTTCCCGATCGTACAAAGTGATGACACTCAATGACATTCCGTTCTTTTATAAAATCTAATAAATTAGTTCTATTTATTTATTACATTGACATAATAAGTTTTCTATTAATACTTTCTTAGACTTACGCGAATATTCGACATTATAAATGAAAATACCTTTTTGGATTTTGTCGCGGATTTATTTTTAGTTTTAGTTCCCGACGTTTCGAATGCATTACAGCTCTTATAATCACGGGAGAGACAATCAGTCTCTTTTTATAAGTTTTCTATTGTTTAAAAAAAAATTTCCAAGGGAACTGTGTATTTTCCGGGATAAAAAGTAGCCTATGTGGTACAATCTATCTCTGTGCAAATCAAATTTCATCTGTACCTGTTCAGCCGTTCTGGCGTGATTGAGTAACAAAACACTTATGTCGCTGACGAGTTTGCCATTTGTCAAACTATTTTTGCCACAAGTTCTTAAGACTCCTGGGACATATGATGTAATCACTTAAGCAGGTTCATTATGCCAGCTAGTGTCAGTACTTTAAACCTATGCCAAATGAAAGACAAGCGCCCGTGCGCGCGAAAAGCAGCGATAAGGTGGTCGAACGCAATTAAGAATACAGAGAGGCAACTCATTCATGACACAGTCCGGGCATCGCTGAAATGAACAGACTGGAAATTTTTTCCAACCAATTCAATCAATTTCTTACCAATGCGAGAAAGAAGAAGTTTCATTAGTAATAATTTAAGAAGAAGTTTCATAAGTATAATTTGCATAAGTACATAGAATAGGTACACTTGTGTATGATCGCAATTATAAGATTTTCAGAATTAAGATTATTTCTGTATATTAGACTTAGACTTTACAATATTTTCGGTAATATACCAAATATTTGAAATGTAATAAAATTATATTTCTTTTTGATGTCGTTGCAAAAGCTTTAACTTTTATGTCGAACATAAACAAGTGCTGTATTTTATGTTAAGAATGTTTTATATTCGTACTCTGTATATACTTACATTGTTTTCCACAGCGTTTTGTAATGAAAAGGTAAAAGAGTATTAAATTCACGTATTAAATATTACTTACTAAATTCTAAAACAAATGAATAATTAAAATATTACTTTGAGGTCTACAGAGAGATAACGAAGCGATTGATATAGCCCTGGAAGCATTCACACTCTTTAATATTTTCTTTAACGAGTGTCTTCAAACATCAATGCCTAACAAACGGTAAGAAGTGTATTAAAAATTATTGTCACCTGCTTAAAGGTCTGACATTCAATGTTTTTTTATTAAATAGAATTCATATAAAAAAATATGTTTATTGTATTTGTAGATATTTTATGTTACATTCAGAATAAATACCTAATTTATTTTAATAAAATCATAATAGCGCCACTATTTCATACATGCCGTATTGAATAAAGAGTTTTGAATTTTATTATTTTAATTTATACATTTAAATATATTTGAGTGAGAATAGGATTTTAAAATATTGTAAATTGAATTGAAATAGTACTTTGGCTACAGATTTATTCTTGTGTGAGTTCCTGTTATTATAAATATGCGTAAGCTTAATAGTGTACATAATTAAATCAATTAACTTTTAGCTTTATTGTTGATAATCCCCAAAATTATATCAACGAATTTTCGAAAACTACTGTGGGTTCCGCACCGCAGTTTACGTCGAACCGTAAGTTCTTTGCGAATATGATCGCGCATCCTATGTTCAAAGACATGCTAGCAAGAGACTTGACTGCTTTGCAAAACAGCATAGTGAAAAAAATGAAATTCTGTGACGAATCGACAATGGATTTAGAACTACTGAAGCAACTATATGATCGGGAAGTCGATCAAACAAAGTTATGAATATTCGCTTATAGGAAATGGAATGTTCAACATGACTTACTGATTTTTATTGTTTAGTGTTCTTATTTGATTTATATACACGTATACTTATATAAGTTTTTTATTTAATATAGCGACCTTATCAATTTATTGTTTAAGTTACCTGCACGAAAATCACTCTAATATTATAATTATGAAATTTTGTTTTTTGCGAAGCCGCGTAAGAAATAATTACTAAGGTCGTCATAGAGCCGCAATATATTAAATTTGAAACTGAAACAGTAACTTTTTCTCATTTTATTAAAGACGTCCAATTTAATACCTTTCAACAACTTAGTGAACCAAGATAACAAAATACTTGACTATCGAAGGGCTTAAATACTTCACGAATCAGTTCTTCTTTTTGGGGTTTCTTGCCTAAAGGGTCGGGTGCCTATAACAAAGCCAGCATCTTGAAAGGCTGTATCTTTTGTACCGTAATAAGTCGTCAGTTGAAATGTCTGCAAAGACCAGAGTATAATATACTTTCTGACTCATTGAACTAAATATAGCTTATAACATAGAACCATAAGCATATACTATGAACTACTTTTGATTCATTATTCAAGCATTAATGTATCTAGGTTGTATGTAACGTTTCAAAGAATTATAATCTAAATATAATCTAAACTTCGGATAATATGGATCTATCTAAATTCCACCTTCTAAGTACTTCTGCTGACTGCTTAATAACCGTAGCTGCGTTTATTGTTAAAGAATCGTTAAAAATAGATATATTCTTAAGAAACCATTTATTTATTTTCATTAAAGCCTATCGTCGATATATTCTTAAGAAAAATAGCTAAAAATATAATAATAACGCCTGACAACATACGCATTTTCAATGAAATTTAAAAAAACCTTACACATACATTTTCTCAAACATTAGAGTAAATAAAATTTTGCTTTAAACTCTAATTAATTTAAAAAGTGATATAAACTGAATCAGTGAAGGTCCAACAAGGCTTAACAATTTTGCGAGATTACCTTTATTACCCAGCATATGTAGAGAATTGGGATGAGAGCATCATTTGTAACCTTATTACAAAGGCGCTCAACGAGCGTCGCAACATTAAATGGAGTGCAGGTCGACAATACTGTATAATAGTGGCCATAATTTTCTCCAAATGTTTGTTTTATACCAGACCGGGTTTTGTAAGCGCAAAATACGCTTAGTGGCCATTCCTAAACGCTATCTGGGATAATGCTAAATCTTATTATTATTATTGTGAGGTAAATAGATTTGTTAAATACCGGCACGAGTGTGTTACTCAATTTTCACGGCTTCCGTACCCAAAGGGTCCGATTTTTCTGACTAATATTATAAAGAATTTAGTTTGAACTTTCAAAAAGCTATGAATTAATTAATTTTATACTAATTCATGAACGAAATCGAATGGGGTATTACATCCATTTTTGAAAAGTTTCTCGATTAGATTCTATAGTGATAATACACCACTAAAATAAGACCAAACTTTTATTGAATCGATAAGTGTTATAAAAATGGATTAAAATTTTTACATTTTCAAATTTCGTGCCTCATTATTCGAAAACGCTGAACGCAATGGAATGATGATTTGTATTAACCCCTTACCGCATATAACGCCATATATGGATTTAAAAGTTCATTTTTGTTTTAGTTTATTAAAATATTGTTTTTTCGCAACCAACGTTGAATCCGTATATATAAAGTTCTTCGTTTAGCAGAACGTATTTTTTGTTGTCTATGGGAGGTTTCACGCTAAGCTCGGCTCAGATGGCGCTTCCAGCGCATAACGTTACCAACGAAAACCTCAATGCCGCCTATTTTGACAGACGCGCTTATTATTATAGAATAGTTTAGTTAAGTTTTGTAAAATCAAATATAAGATGGAAAAATACGGTGTTTTAACTATTGTTGAAATAAAAAAATTGACATAAAATAATTTAACATAGGTACACTACATACATACTTGACGTTGTTTACGTTATGCGCTTGTAGCGCCACCAACGGCTAAAACTCGCAGTGAGATCTCCCATTGTAAGTGCAATCAGTCAAAATATTGAAGGTTATGTGTAACGTGACCGACCGTTAGAGTGCAATTAATTAGTGTTAGTTTTGTAAATGGAAAAAATAGCAATAAAACGGTAAATAGCAATAAAAATAATTTGTTCGGTGTTTTTACACTTATAGTAAGTGTAAAAACACCGAACAAATTATTTATTTTTGTGTTCACGGCGGTATGACGTAATAAAGTGGCATCTAATATTTCGTGGTGTTTAAAAACAGATTAACTGAAACTTTGAATTTAAGTTTCAAAATTTATTGTTATTTAATGAACGAAAAACCAATAAAGTCTATATTCCGAATGCTTTTTGCTAAACCTTAATAATATGCCTCACTTCACGCCGATCTCTTGCAGAAGACCGGCGTGAAGTGGCAGCTATGCTGTCGCGTTTCGTCCGGTAAGTGAGAGTCCGGGAGGCCCACTCCCTATCCTCCTCCCGTCCTTCTTCCTATATAAAATATATCTATATAAATAAAAATATATCTGTCTATATTAAGGTAAAGTAAACTGTGAACGTGAGTGTGTTATTTTTTCGTGCAATGAGTGAGTATGATACTACAGTGCGTTTAACACAACAGACTTTAATAATAAATTTACACTTACACAAACATACATACGAGTACAGTCGTAAGCAATGAAATGTATACAAGTTGACAAGTTGACAAGTTTTCAAATATATGTGCATGGGCGTATTTACCCTAGGGCCAAGGGGGCCATGGCCCGGGGCGGCAGGCTCCGAGGGGCGGCGAAGCCAAAACTATTTTTTGATTTTGAATGACATTGAAACATTTAAATAAAAAAAACGAAAATTTCAAGGCCAACAAATTGTTTACAAAAGGTCCACTACCATCCATACTATCAATCATGAATCAGCCTATCGCCGTCCACTGCTGAACAAAGGCCTTTTTTTATTTATTTTTGAGATTTTAGCAATAACGTATACACAAGTGTTTATGTGAGATTCATTGAATAGAAAAAGGCAGTATTATCAACTAAAACCTAACAGACCTCAACCGTCATAATGGGGACGCAGGATTGCTTGCGCATTCCGCCACACACATAACCACGACGCCCCGACAGCCCAGTAGGTCTGCCGAAGCAGACCACCCAGCCAAAGGTGATCCACAGCTTACTCTCAGAGAAGTACCAGAGGACTGCTGAACAAAGGGCTCGGACCCCAATGAGCACCAACCAGTCTTTGCAGTCAGCATCCGTCCACTGCCCGCCACCTTTCTTAAGTCATCGGTCCATCGTGCTACAGGGCGTCCTACACTACACTTGCAAACACGCGGACTTTACTCGGTACGACGTTTCGGTTCCATCGACCATCATTGCCTACATGACCAGAACACTTCCACTTTAGAGAGTTAATTTTGCACGTGATATCGGTTACTTTAGTTCTATGGCGAATAACTTAATTTCTAATTCCGTCTACCAGAGAAACACCAAGCATTGCGCATTCCATTGCTCGCTAAACCTTAAATTTGTGGCCTAGCCCTACGTTTCGGCTCCTTATGTCATTACGGCTAGCATGCACTGGTTAAATACCCTTGTCTTATGGGATTGTGGGCCTTATGGGATAGCTTCCCAAAAGCTGCCCAGCCCAAGCGTATTCTTCTTCTTTTCAGCTTTGGTTGGTCAATTTCTCAAAGTTGTGCCGGCCGAGTTGTATAGTTTGGCCAAGTATATTTATTCCTATACAACTTCAAGAACAGCGCCATTCACGATCACTGGTCTCGGGGATACACGACAATTCAAAATGATTTTGGTCGTCCATATTCACTAGTCTTGAAGAATTACTTAAGCTGTTTATCATTTTTTTCAAATTTAGCAGAGTATCTGCCATGATGACTATGACATTGGCAAATCGCAGGTGTGTTATACTCTCCATTAATGTTAATGCCACGTCTGTGGAACAGACGTTCGAGTGTTTTAAAGACGTCCTCCAATGCACAGGTAAACAATTTCGGGTATATAACATACCCCGTTCTACCCCGCGGTGTAATCGGATTGGCCTAACTTTGTACTTGGATGGTCATCGTTGCAGATTGGTACTTGGATATATCTCTGCATGGATTGTAGAATCTTAAGGAAAGCATTTAGTTTCACAATATTAGTTATCATTTAAGTGGAACGAATGTACGTAGCGTAAAATAATATTTTTTTTTAGTTTAAGTTACTATTTTTGTGTGTATTTATTCTAGTTAGTAAGTCTTATTTAATAAATAAAAGAAAAAACTCGTAGTCCACAAACGCTAGGCATATATGCTGATTATGAAAGTCATCGAATTTTTGGGCGAGACGATTCGTCATAACCCTTGAAATCAACTTATAAACAAGGTTCAGAACAGTCAAAGGTCAGTAGTTCTTCAATAGGGTTTCATCCCTCTTCTTTAAGAATAATAAGAGCTCTGATAGAACCTTGATCCCTGCCGCTCTGAGGAACTCTGCAGTAATTCTATCCTCACCCAGAACTTTATTGTTTCCTTGGTGTCCAAGAGCTATCCTAATTTCGCCTACGTCGCAGGACCTTCAGCCCCTTTTAAATAGCACCATAGAAACGGCTGATCTGATAGATATTACTGGAAGTACGACGGAGGCACCTGCTGAGTCAGGAATAAAGCCTCAACCAAAAACTGTGACTACACAGAGTCGCGCTGCACCAGCAAAGAAGAAGTCGACAAAAGCGCACTCTTCGGAAGGGAATTCAGGGCCAACAGATGGGGCATCGGCGAATAGTGAGAAGACCCCAAACTCTCGGGAAACTCTAAATAATCCAGTGGAGAAACTATCAATGGAACAAACAAAGATCATAGAAAGAATTCTAGCTGAAACTAAAAACCATGTGAACAACATTGATACTAATCTAAATCAATCTGGAAATCTAAAACGCTCAATAAAGGAGGAAATACAAAAAAGCACTAAAGGTCTATATAACATTGTGCTGCAGAGCATCAAGATTAAAACAGGAGAAGCAGTATACTATTATTTGGAAACAGATATGCGAAAACCAGAATCAAATGAGCACAAACTTAATGAATTATTAGAATATATTAAAACACAGACCACCACGTCGGAACGAACGAGCGGAACCCAACAGGAACTTTTGAGCCTGAGAGAAGAAATTAAAGAGCTTAAGACTAGGAATACTGACGAAACAAGCAATAAAATACAAGAACCAAAATCGCAAAAAATAGAACAAACTGGAGAAGATCTTTGTAGGGAGTTGAAAGAACATAGTGAACTTTTAAGAAACAGCTTCACAAGAATTGAAATATTAAGTGACAAGATTGATAACCACCAGAATGTGCTTGAAGGGTCAACGTATGCGAGTGTGGCAGCGGGTCGGACTGCGAGGAACCCCCCGCAGACGACAACGCTCCACTCGGTGATTGTAACTTCTACGAACGAAACGGATAATGGCGATGAAGTTATTGAATGAAATGTATAAATTGCGAAAAAGCAAAAAATCTGCGTGCAGACCATAATGCATTTAGTTCTGAATGCCCGGTGCGTAGAAAATGGGAGGCCTTAGCCAGATCTTCTATAGCGTACTGCTAAGGTTGTCCCGGGCTATACAATAGTGCAAGCAAATCTCCAGAGAAAGAAACTTGCTACGATAGAGTTGCTGACCGAATCCCGCAAACAAGGAATTTCTATCGCATTGCTCCAGGAGCCGTATGTGGGAAACGCCCGAGGCATGAGAGGCTACCAGGGTACAAGGATATATCAGAGTATTCACCAGGGAGAAGGCACAGTCAAGGCTGCTATAGTGGTCCTTGACTTGAATATTAAGGTTACGCAGTACCCGCAATTTACTACAGACAATGTGGTAGTTGTGGGAATTCAAGATGGTGACACAGCAATTACCCTGGTGTCCTATTATTTCGAGCCGAATTTACCCATAGAGCCATACCTAGAGCATATAGAAAAAGTTTTCAAAGAAATTTGTCCTAGTAAAATGGTCATAGGTGGGGACGCTAATGAAAGAGCAGCTGGTGGGAAGTATAATTGATGACAATAGAGGCGCTGAAATGGCTTCAGCTCTCGACGATATGGGGCTCCATGTGCTGAATGGGAACACTCCAACTTTCGACACAATAAGAGGAGGGATACGATATAGCAGCCATGTCGATGTAACAGCCTGTTCTTCGAACATGATTAACAGGATAGAAGACTGGAGAGTAGATGAAAACGTCACGGGCTCGGACCACAACGGGATTGTATTTAAGATAGAACGGAAAAAATCAATAGCCAATCTATCTAATTCATATAAGGCTTTTTCTGGAAAAATTAGTTCTTCGTAAAAAGCCAGGTCTAATTCATAAGAGGCTTTTCTGGATTTTTCCAGGTGCCTCGAGGAAGTTTTCTAACATAATATAACATCCATACTAATAAGTACTTACCTAAATATCATTTGCGTTCAAGACATATATATATATATATATATATATATATATATATATATATATATATATATATATATATATATATATATATATATATATATATATATATATATATATATATATATATATATATATATATATATATATATATATATATATATATATATATATATATATATATATATATATATATATATATATATATTATTGGATCAGAAGTGAAATATCAATTAAAAAAAAATATTTTATTAACTCAACTTTTAGTATTTAACATTCATTTTACAAATTACAAATAATCACAAATAGTTAACTTATCACTAGTACATTAGAGGAATTCAAACAATGTAAAGAAACAATTCAACATAACTTATTATGAGACAAATAATTATTAACACTCACAAATCACGCCGATACACAGACTGACATAGCTACCGCACGCAAAGTTAGTTGCAAAAGAATGAGCCTGACAGCATAGATGCGCCGGTTTATATAAGAATTACCCCTACTCCTTCTACAGAAACCCTCTTGATATCCTACACGGCCTCTCCTGACTAGGCGTCGCCCACGACGGCATCTTGTATATCTGGCAGGGCTAAAGGTGGTACAGGGTTACAGTCGTCACTGCCAGGCAATTTTTCGTTGTTCTCGGAAGTGAATGATGCGCTTCCTTCATCAGCGGTCTCGTCATCTGTGAAGTAAAGCAAGGATACAGTACAAGTTATTTATCAAGTCGTTGCCTATTTATTTCATACGTCTCGCTAACAAGGCCCTCACTCATTAATCACCACGCATTTTATTAGCTAAAACTTTTCCGAGAGGGTAGCACACATCTTTAGATTCTTAATATCAAATACACAATCTATTCAACACGTGTTACCACACACATGATTGGCAAACATCCCGCAGTCTGTTGCCTTTAGGATCGTCCCGCAGTCCGTCCTCTACATGTTAGGCATCCCGCAGTCTGCCTTTAGGATCGTCCCGCAGTCCGTCCTCTACATGTTAGGCATCCCGCAGTCTGCCTTACTCGTGGCGTCCCGCAGTCCACCACGAGTTTTGTCATGACACACAACGACCCGCAGTTCGTTATGACTGTTTGTCAATCTATCAACTTACGATCGAAAAAGGCAGCACATGTCTCCGGACACCATTCTCCACGCCAAGGCACCATATACTGGGCGGCAGCCTGCGTGGTTTTACCATGAGAACCACTTAACAAGCGTAGTTCGTATCGGCCGCTTGATAGTGTGCGGATGACCCTATATGGGCCCCGCATGCCTGGATCTAGTTTGCCTGTAGACTGAGAAGGTTTTATAACGAACACAAGATCATTGATATTAAAAACCCTGGGTGGACGCCTGCCCTGGTTTACGTAGGCGTCCTGTTGAGCTTGGTTTCGACGGAGCAACTCGGCGGCCCGACTGCGCCGGAGCTCACGGCGTGCTTCGCGGTTCGAAGAGGTATTCTCCACGGCCACGTCACGTACAAGCGCCTGTATAACCGGTGTCGCAGCCTCGCATCCAATTAGCAGGTTGAGAGCAGAAGCCTGTGTAGTTTTCTGTTTAGTAATGTTCAGGGTTAACTGTAACTTCCAGAGGGTGTCAGCCCACGTTTCTTCCTTATGGTTGACTTCAATGCGAATCAAGTTCAGCACAGTACGAGCGTACCGTTCCACTTGACCATTTGCGTGGTGCATTTCTGGTGTGATGTAGTGAATCGAAGAACCTATCTCGTTAACAAAACTCACAAATTTAGAAGATTCAAACATTCTGCCTTTGTCGGTCACAATTAATTTAGGAACACCGAACAGTGATATAGCGTTGCTAAAAACCCTGAGTAGTTCTTCTACGTCTTGTCTATAAATGGGATAGAGTAGGGTATACTTAGTGAAAGAATCTACGAGTAAAAGTACGAACTTAAAGCCGTTAGATCTGGGAAGAGGACCTAGGGCATCTACATGGATAGTTGCGAAGGGAGTTTCGGGCTTGTCCCAAGATGTGATATGTTGGTTAGGGGCTCTAGGAACTCTTTTCTTTGATACGCAGATGAGACAGTGATCTATGTATTTTTTTATAAACTGTCTAAGGCCTGGAAACCAAAAGTGGCGAGTTATTAAGTCTAAAGTTTTATCATAGCCGAAATGACCATGTTCGTCGTGAAAGACGCGAAGTAAACTAAGGCGGTGACCTTTGGGTATAAAACACAGTAGTCTAGACTCATCACCTACTGGGGAATATTTATAAAACAAAATACCATTTTGTTGAACGTACCTATTGGGGTCGAGATTACCTTCATTAAGTTGGGTGATAAGTTTTTGAGTCTCATCATCTGCCTCCTGTGCTATCTGAGCCCAATTGCGTGGTCGTGAGATGTTGTTTACTTCTATGGGGGGATTCCGGCTCAAGTAATCAGCGTGGGACATCATAGCTCCCTTCCTATATTCTATTTCAAAGGTAAAATCTTGTAGGTATACCCACCAACGGGCTACTCTCGGAAGGAGGTCTTTTTTACCTTTGGTGGCCTTAAGGGCATTACAATCGGTCACTATCTTGAATTGGATACCAATTAAGTAGTGTCTGAAATGTTGTAAAGCTTTCACTACCGCCAAGGTTTCCAGCTCATATGAGTGATACCGAAGCTCCGCACCTTGGGTCACTTTACTGAAGTAAGCGACCACCGTTTTGTTACCTTTTTCATGAGTCTGTAGTAGTACAGCCCCGTAGCCGACACTACTAGCGTCGGTGTGAACTTCCGTGGGAAGCTTAGGGTTAAAAATAGTCAAAACTGGTTCAGTAGTCAAGAGTTTTATTATGTCTTGACGAACGGCCTCTTGCTCAGTACCCCAATGGAAGGTGATACCTTTTTTGGTTAACTGAGAAATGCAGCGCGTCCTAACAGCGTAGCCTTCGATGTAGCGCCTAAAATAGCCAGCCAGTCCTAGGAACTGGCGAACTTGTTTTACGGTTTTCGGCACCGGTGAATCTACGAGTGCTTTAATTTTACTAGGGCTCGGCCTGACCTGACCCCTACGTATAACCCTCCCTAAGTACTCGATCTCTTCGGTTAAAAACGCACATTTTTTAATATTAACTGAAAATCCGGCTGCTGTTAAGGTTGTAAGTACTTCGCGTAACAGATCAATTCCTTCACGCACCGTGGAGCTCATTAGGAGTACGTCGTCGATGTACACTAATACATTACCTGCATCTATATGTTTGCGTAGTGTTTTATTTATTATTCTTTGGTAAACGATAGGCGAATTACTGAGTCCAAAAGGCATCTTTAAATACTCGTAATGACCTTCCGGTGTGACAAAGGCGGTTTTGTGAATTGAATCTGAATGAACTTTGATCTGGTGGAAACCAGTGGCCATGTCAAGTGAGGTAAAGCGCGTTATTTCTTTACGTCCTAATCTATCAATATGATCATCTATTAGGGGAAGCGGGTACCTATCCTTAACTGTTATTTTATTCAACGCACGGTAGTCGACGCACATTCGGTCAGAGCCGTCTTTCTTTTTGACTAGAATAATCGGGCTGGAATATTCGGACTCCGACTCTCTAATGATCCCCTTTTGTAACAAATCGTTAACGATTTCTCTAACTTTCAATTTTTCGGCCTGAGAAAGTTTATAGGGTCTGTAGGTAATCGGGACCTCACTAGTTAGGTTGATACGCATCTCACCGGTAGTGACCGTGGTCGTCGCCGTTCCCGAAATAAGAAACTCAGAAAAATCATTTATAACCTCTCTGAGACTATTGAGCTCTTCGCCAACTATCGGCGTGTTAATTTTAATTTCGTTGGTCACCCGATTCACGTCAGCGTTAGAGACAACGTTAATGGAACGCGTAAGATATTGTTTATCTTTGGTCCTTACGTACGTTATGCCTTCTCTATTTAAGATATCAGTACCGATTATGATTGGAAATGAAATACAGGTTGATGGAACCACTACTAAATCTGCTTCAATAGCAATTTCACTAAATTCAAGAGTAAGAGTTACATAAGACCTAGCTATAATCTCATGGTTGCTTAAACCTTTCAGTGCGCAATTCGTGGGTTTAGCATTACAAGAAAAATGTTTCAAAGCATCCGACGATATCAGAGAGATATTAAGAGCACCGCTATCTATAAGAACGTCGACGGGAATGCCTTGTACCACCGCTGTGGTAATGTCGTTATTTACAGCGTCTCGTACGCGCTCACTACAGAGATTTACGTTACGCTTGTGTGGTCCCGACCTAGCTTTTGCAAAACAGTCATTCTCTGAATGGCCAGGTTTCTTGCAAAATGCGCAGTTAGTAGTGGGAGACCTGGGCGGTTTGGGTGTCGAAGGGCAATTATAACTTCGATGCCCTGGTTGTTTACAATTAAAGCATAACTGACTCGAAAGAGGTTGGCGATTGTTAAAGAATTTCTTAGGCCGTACTGTACGATTTTTTGATTTATGAGAGTTGTGGGTAGATGTCGATACTTCTCGATCAGGTTTTTGATAAATCGAGAGGAACGAAACTATGGTTTCAGGAGAAAGGTCCGCGTTAGCTGCAGCAGCTCGTACTTGAGCGTCATTAATGCCGCGAATAACGATTAGAGTCATTAATTCTTCACTAAGTCCCTTAACTATGCGTAACCGTAGTAAAGCCCGCCGCGCATATTCGCTGTACGAGGAATACTTGTCGGAGGTGGTACTTAACACTTCAAACAAAATACCTGCGTAGTCTAGCCGTCGGGGGCAGAGGGGTCTAAATTCGCGCTTAAAGCTACTCCACGATCTATCATTTGTAACCCATTCATTTAACCAGACCCGTGCATTGCCCTTGAGACAGCTCGCAACTCGCGACAAACATTCCCCGTCATCCCATCGGTTGGCTAATTGCGCGCGATCCACCTCACTGCACCAGGCGTCAATGTCGTGAATAGATGGATCAAAGTTTGAAATATAGTAGTTTTGAGAGCGTCCTGGGATAATGGAGTGGATCGCGTCAACGATTGCCTGGGCGGACGACGGTACACTTTCCGATTGTACGGGGGTAGATGCAAGATTATTTTCGATAGATTTTAGGCGTGACATAATAGTGTCTAAAGTTTGATCAAAATCTGCGCCAGTCCTAGGCGATTTACTCCGTAAACGCGGTTGTGAACGATCATGGTCGGTATGTCGCCGGGTTCTAGAACACGATCGCCTCCGCGAACCATAACGCGAACGGGACCGTGTTACGGGTGACGAAAGATAACGCGACCTATTACGCGATTTACTGCTTGATCTATCACGCGGTTCCCGATATCGGCGTGACCTGCTACGTGAGTTGCGTTTTCTCGGCATATTTACACGCACAAAACCACAGAAAAGAAAAATGAATAACTCTCAAATTAACTAAACTAATAATGTAAGAAAATAAAAATAAATAAAAATGTGGGTAGTATTGAATTGTTTCTTTATAAACGATAAAAAGACAGCTAAACGGCTGAGGGCCTGGATTGGTATCCCACTTCTGATATTGGATCAGAAGTGAAATATCAATTAAAAAAAAATATTTTATTAACTCAACTTTTAGTATTTAACATTCATTTTACAAATTACAAATAATCACAAATAGTTAACTTATCACTAGTACATTAGAGGAATTCAAACAATGTAAAGAAACAATTCAACATAACTTATTATGAGACAAATAATTATTAACACTCACAAATCACGCCGATACACAGACTGACATAGCTACCGCACGCAAAGTTAGTTGCAAAAGAATGAGCCTGACAGCATAGATGCGCCGGTTTATATAAGAATTACCCCTACTCCTTCTACAGAAACCCTCTTGATATCCTACAATATATATATATATATATATATATATATATATATATATATATATATATATATATATATATATATATATATATATATATATATATATATATATTTTTAAATAAGTACTTTGTCGTCACTTCATGGGGCGGCAGAGCTAATTGGCCCGGGGCACCAAATTTGTAAATACGCCTCTGTATATGTGAACATCAAATGTTGCAAAAGAAAGTATACAAGCTTTGTGTCAAAATAAAGTATCCGTTAGTTGTTTCATATTTAAGTATACAACTTTATCAATTCATTGTAAATGACTTAAAATGAATATTTGTATACACGTTTCGTGTTATAAGTATGTAGCCATTAGTCTGTGCACAAAAATGAGCACAGTTTTGTGTTCAAAAAGCATAAAATAATGTTTTTGTATTTGAAACAAAGTTTTCTAATACATATAATATACTGTATCATCCATTAACTTTTTTTATTTTCTATTTTATAACATTTAATTTTTATATCATACTAGTGGAATCCGCGGCTTCCCTTGCGCTTAAAATACACTGTAGTAGGTAATAATCTATCACTACCCAAAGTTAAAAATCGGTTCAATACTTTTTGTGTGAACGCGCACGTCCGCGTCGATTAGCGATAGTGGTAGCTGATATATTTTTTCTGTTTCAACACAAAACTCCCTAATAAACTAACTGGCAAATAAATTTATAGGTATGTATTCAGCCCTTTTTAACTCGGAACCAGATTTGAACCCGCATCAATATAACTTACCACTGGGCTACTGCCGTACCAGTACCAGAGTCTATGAAACATAATATAGTCGTCCAACGGACGTGACAGCCAGCAGCCAGCCCAAGCTGCCATACACTCGCTTGGGACATTAGTGTATGGTGGCAGCTTGAGCTGTCATGTCCATTGGCCGACTGTTATGTTTCATAGGCTTTGCTACTACTGTCCAGATAAATTAATATGTTAACGTTGCCGTTCCGTCAAATATACATACGAAATATTTTTGACTGAACGGCAACGTCGCTTTTTGCGTTTCGATACAAAGACGTCAACTTTAAGGCGACGTCCTGCGTGAGCGATCTAGACGCGAACGCGAAGCGGCGCGGCACGGCGCGAAAACAACAAACATTCGAAACCTATTGAAGTGGCCTATGTGACCAAACGCACGTGGGGTGCGGTGCGGAGCGGCGCGAATTGACGCGAACGCGATCAGTTGGCTTGATATTTTCGCGCGAAGTGGACGCGTCGGCCATATTTTTTTCAAGCAAAAATTGTTGTTGAATTAATGTCGGAAGTAGAACTTCTTATTAATGCTATCCAAGAACGTCCTACATTCTGGGACAAAAGGAATAAAAGTTATACACTTCTTCAATATCTCATATTTAAGACTAGCTGTGCCCGCGACTTCGATCGCGTGGACTACAGGATAAAATCAAACTATGATAAAAATTAAGATTTGTTTTTTTCTACGTATTTTTCCAGGATAAAAAGTATCCCATTTTATGCCCAGGATAATAAAGTATAATTATACCAAGTTTCATCGAAATCGAACCGTTAGTTTTCACGTGATGCCTGAACATACACACAGACAGACAGACATACAGACAGACAGACAAAAAAATTTTTAATCGCATATTTGGGTTTGGTATCGATCCAGTAACACCCCCTGCTATTTATTTTCTCAATATTTTCAATGTACAGAATTGACCCTTCTACAGATTTATTATATGTATAGATATGAATTTTCCAACAACATTAGCTTCCGTCCGCTCATGACAAATGTTTAATGTTAACTGAACTGAACGGCGGCGGAGGGGACGGTTCGCACGCACGTAGGACAGAGTAGCCGCATCGCTCCGCACCACATTAAATTCGCATCGGATCGTTTCGCAATCGCGTTCGCGTTGAGTCGTCCACGTAGGACACTGTGTAAAAGTCAAATTTAATTATTCTTTAGTTTGCTTTGTTATGTGAAATATAGTTTTGTAAATTCACTTCCTAATGTCAAATTGTAATAGCCTAGTCAGTATGGCTGTAGCTTACACTTTGAGAGCTTGCGATACGAGTTCAAATCCCACGCGCGACAGACTTTTTTTTTTCATTTTTGTTAGTTTCGTGTAGATATCTTTTAACTTACACATTATATTATATATGTATAATGGCGATTGAGAGAAAAAAATGAAAAATAAAAATTTGATTAAAAAATAAAATATCTGGCGAGGGCTACCCTACCTACGTGTTATCACCTACGTGAATAAAGAATAGCCTACAATCTCTTCTCAGACCTACCAAATATATACAAAATAGTAATAAAATCGGTAAAGTCGTTTCGG
Source organism: Boloria euphrosyne (assembly GCA_951802675.2). NCBI lineage: Eukaryota > Metazoa > Arthropoda > Insecta > Lepidoptera > Nymphalidae > Boloria > Boloria euphrosyne. The sequence continues at coordinate 10,525,093 of OX637877.1, forward strand.
ATGAGTTCGATAACAAACACGAGTTTTTTTTTATATATTAGAAAGATTATAATAAAACAGTAACTTAAACATTTATACTTTAAATGTGTTTTTTTAAAACAGTGACTGCAACGAATTGTGTATCAAGAATATAGACTCCAAAACAATATATTTTATTTAACGTTAAGTCATCGTTTTTATAAAAAGTACTGGACTTATAACTAAAATATAACCAAATGTTGTGTGTGATAGTGATAACATTACTCGGGTCATGACTATGGATATTTTTTATTGCATATAAATATTTCATTTTTACAGGAAAACATTAAGAGAGCAGAAAATTTTTGGTCTTAAAAAGGCCTACAGAAAAGACTAAAATATCAAATCTCTCTCTCTCTCTTTCTCTATCTCTTAAGCTAAGTAAAACGCGATTAACACAAAATAAGCAAACAAAACAAAAGTTCATCTGCGTGTCTATTTTACGCAAATAAATTTGGAACACAAACCTATAAATATTTCGCACTTCGCTGGGTTTAGGTTAAAATAAATTAAACGGTTTTTATAATTAAAGTAGCCTAAGTTACTCCTCATAACATTGGCTATCTGCGAGTGAAAGTCCCGTCAAAATCGGTCAGCTTTAGTCGTTTCAGGGATTAGCCGAAACCGACAGACAGACAGATACACAATATGTTTAAAATTGATGTTTATTTAAGTACAGTATATATACTTTCATATGCATTAAGTGAAAAGCTGTTAATTTATAAATTAAATACAGACTCTTCAATTTTATATATTATGTATTCTGATATATTATAATTATTTATTATCACATTACGATAATATAATATTTTATAAGAATACTAAAAAAAATTCTTTTATAAATAAGAAAACTAGTAATTTCGAATCCCTTTCTGAAAAAGCTTTGTTACACATTTAAAATTTGCAATAAACAGATCTTGTCCTCTAATTGTCAAAATGTTGTGACGTGTTACAAACGTGCTCTTACGGCGCACAGTGGATCCATATTGAAAATTAGTGGACATAGGCAACAAAGTTCCAATATCGGTTCGATATTTTTTTATGTGATTCTTCATGATATTCCAGACAACTTTTACTCTTGTAAAATTTCTTCTAAAGTTGATCTTTTGTCTGAAAAAAAATAAATTAGATTTTTTTGTATGGAGCGAATCACGTTTATTTTTTTTTCTTCAATTGTACGAATATGTTGGGTGTATGGCGTGAGTATATGATAGCTAGGGTCATTCTCTATCCACGAAAAAATATATCAGCGCCGGCCATCCGCGGCCGCGCGAGTAATCATTCGGTAAAAAAACAATATTGAAAATTAGTGGACATAGGCAACAAAGTTCCAATATCGATTCGATATTTTTTTATGTGGTTCTTCATGATATTCCAGACAACTTTTACTCTTGTGAAATTTCTTTTAAAGTTGATCTTTTGTCTGAAAAAAAATAAATTAGATTTTTTTGTATGGAGCGAATCACGTTTATTTTTTTTTCTTCAATTGTACGAATATGTTGGGTGTATGGCGTGAGTATATGATAGCTAGGGTCATTCTCTATCCACGAAAAAATATATCAGCGCCGGCCATCCGCGGCCGCGCGAGTAATCATTCGGTAAAAAAACAATATTTTCTATGAAATTTTTTGCCTTTTAAAATCAATTCAAAGTATATTTTCTGTCTCACTTGGCTGTTTTCACCTTCTTTTTAGTTAAATATATAGTTTTAATAGCACATAGGTACTCACAACTAGTAATTCTGGCACAGGTTTAGTTATTATTGCATGTTATCGGTGGCACCTGCATTGTGATTGATGACTCATTTGTTTGTGCGCTCGGCTAAGTGCACAACAAACGAGTCACTGAAAAATAATTGTCTCTGATTGGTCGTTATTTTTTTAACTACCTGCACATTATCTATTGTTATCGGTGGCACCTGCTTTGTGATTGATGACTCATTTGTTTGTGCGCTCGTCTAAGCGCATAATTAATGAGTCATCGAAAAATGCTCGTCTCTGATTGGCTGAATAATTTTCGGTTATGTTAATATGTTCTCTACTTGAGTAATTAACACTGACTATAAATACAAAGACATTCATTAAGTCCCTCTAGTTTTGCTCTTGTCGCTTATTTGTGAACACAGTGAAATACTTTTATTTTTATATTTACTTTAGAACTATGGCTGGATTTTGTACCAACCTAGATCTTTTTGTGAAATTAAGAAGTGGTGGTGATCTGAAAAATTATATGTTTCTATATGAAAGTATAATTTCTGTTTTAAATACCACAGTTTCTGAAGAAGACAAAAACCTAATCAAGGAGTTCTGTCGGCTTTTTTGTGTAAATCTAAATAAAAAGTGGATAGAGTCAAGTAGAAATCAAAAAACTTTTATGAATCGTGTAAATAATCGCAAGTGGTTGGAAAAAAACATCAACTGGCCTGTTTGTGACAGTGTTGACCTGAGAAGTGAGTTGGGCTTTTCGGACGCAGCCTTATCTGAGCCAGTGGATATGAATTCCCATGTTCCTAATCTTGCAGTATGTACTACGGAAACGGGAACATCTACAGAAAAGGAGCACAGAAAACCGTTCGAAGACTTAAGTAATAAGCAAAAAAAAGACGTTCTACTTCCATAGTAGAAGAAAATTCCGAGGAAGAGTTGCAGCACTGGTACTTAACAAAATTGAAAGACAACGGCAAAACGAATCTGGCAAAAGTGGTCGAATTCCTTTCCAGTAATCCAGAAACGCTATACGAAGTACACGAGCAACTATTCAAAAAGCAGAGCCTAAGTACTGTCTCTGAAGATAAGTGTTTAGCTTAGAAGATACTGTAGAGAAACAGCTGATGTATACGTGCAACACTATTCCTGGTACTACATGCCAGTTAGTGTACATAAACTTCTAATGCACGGTGCAGACATCTGTAACCACTTTGGTGTTTTGCCAATCGGTAAGTAAATAATAAATAGAGTTTGATGTATAATTTGACTCGATTGCTTTTTGAAATTAAAATGCATGTACTTATTTCTTTTAGGTATCTTATCAGAACAAGCTTCGGAAGCCCGTAATAAGGACTTCAGAAACGTCAGAGAGAGACACACTCGGAAAACGGACAGAATAGCAACAAACGAAGACATCCTCCATGGACTTCTAACAAGCTCTGATCCCCACATATCCTACATAAGGCCTAAAATAACGAAACAGGTGAGGTGAGGTGTCATAGTGAGTTGTTGCCTGAAGCAATTCAGTTGTTACAGACTACCGAGCCTCCCGGTGAGAGCGAGACTATGGAGGAAGAAGAATGCCTAGTAGCAGAGTCCGAAAATTTGCCGTACCCACTTCTGGAATAAGAAATAAAGTGATCCGGCTCTGGACTATTCCCACAAAAGCCCATCAGGGCTGGGAATATGACAAACAGCCCTTTTCAGGGCTACAATTATTTCACAATTACCTTTCGATCATACGTACGATAACTTATACTATACTTTACATACGCTTGATTATTTAGATAATGATTATCAATGTCTTGCCAGTAAAAATTCAAACTATTTCCCCTATATTTGACAAAATTAGTATAACCAGAAACTTATTACTGTATTTATTTTACAATAGATAACGTGCAGGTAGTTAAAAAAATAACGACCAATCAGAGACAATTATTTTTCGGTGACTCGTTTGTTATACACTTAGCCGAGCGCACAAACAAATGAGTCATCAATCACAATGCAGGTGCCACCGATAACATGCAATAATAACTAAACCTGTGCCAGAATTACTAGTTGTGAGTACCTATGTGCTATTAAAACTATATATTTAACTAAAAAGAAGGTGAAAACAGCCAAGTGAGACAGAAAATATACTTTGAATTGATTTTAAAAGGCAAAAAATTTCATAGAAAATATTGTTCTTTTACCGAATGATTACTCGCGCGGCCGCGGATGGCCGGCGCTGATATATTTTTTCGTGGATAGAGAATGACCCTAGCTATCATATACTCACGCCATACACCCAACATATTCGTACAATTGAAGAAAAAAAAATAAACGTGATTCGCTCCATACAAAAAAATCTAATTTATTTTTTTTCAGACAAAAGATCAACTTTAAAAGAAATTTCACAAGAATAAAAGTTGTCTGGAATATCATGAAGAATCACATAAAAAAATATCGAATCGATATTGGAACTTTGTTGCCTATGTCCACTAATTTTCAATATTGTTTTTTTACCGAATGATTACTCGCGCGGCCGCGGATGGCCGGCGCTGATATATTTTTTCGTGGATAGAGAACGACCCTAGCTATCATATACTCACGCCATACACCCAACATATTCGTACAATTGAAGAAAAAAAAATAAACGTGATTCGCTCCATACAAAAAAATCTAATTTATTTTTTTTCAGACAAAAGATCAACTTTAAAAGAAATTTCACAAGAATAAAAGTTGTCTGGAATATCATGAAGAATCACATAAAAAAATATCGAATCGATATTGGAACTTTGTTGCCTATGTCCACTAATTTTCAATATTGTTTTTTTACCGAATGATTACTCGCGCGGCCGCGGATGGCCGGCGCTGATATATTTTTTCGTGGATAGAGAATGACCGTAGCTATCATATACTCACGCCATACACCCAACATATTCGTACAATTGAAGAAAAAAAAATAAACGTGATTCGCTCCATACAAAAAAATCTAATTTATTTTTTTTCAGACAAAAGATCAACTTTAGAAGAAATTTTACAAGAGTAAAAGTTGTCTGGAATATCATGAAGAATCACATAAAAAATATCGAACCGATATTGGAACTTTGTTGCCTATGTCCACTAATTTTCAATATGGATCCACTGTGCGGCGGTATGCACTCTACGAGTATTACGCGAAAATATTTATGACCCTTGTATGATTTAAAAATGTATCGCTATGTATTGAAGTTAAATACAAAATAATACATTTTTAAAAACAAACTTTTATTCGTTCTCTTTCTTTTTAATTTTATTTAATTTTTCTATGCAATAACCCTAAAATGTTCTTTAAAAATATTTTTACAGTTATGTATTTATCTAATTATTTAGTTTGCGTATCATAGTGTTTAAAAATATGAGTGCATAGTACTCAGTACACTGCATAGTCAGTACAATATTTTTAAAAATCGTGTCTGTGCCGTTGACTGCAAAGGAGATCTCTTATACCCTGGGTGCGGCAGCCAGGCCACGGTGAACTTTCAGATAAGCTATTACAATTATATTATAGTGTATTTGTATAAATATCGTACTTATGATGTTGAACTCTGGAGGAGATGTTTTGTTACGAGCTCATCATGAATGCAGCATTTGAATGAAAGATCTAAGAACGGGCTATGATTATTAAATACTAAAACCAAAATTTTGTGTCTACGCTGTTGACTACTGAAGAGTTCTTTTATTAGAACCCAACCATGGACTCATCACCAAAATTATGGAAGACTTTACAGCGACCTTGGATAATTGAATTTATATATAAAATCATATTATATACGAGTACAATTTTGTATCTGTACAAAATCTGTGTAGGAAAGCTGTGCTTGAAGTCAATCCAAGGTGGAGAATCAGTTCATAATTAGTAAAATTCCTACTGTTTACGATACGCAGAAGCTTACGAAAATACCCACTATTCTTACAAAAATAAATTAGACTTCTAGCGTCCAGATTAAAGTGTTCACATATTAATGGAAGAGCCACTGTATTTGTATTAGAAAACTTTGTTAAATACGAAAATATTATTTTAGTAGTAATATTTGTTAGTAGACTCATGACGTTCAGTAAAAAATTGTAATAATTTTATGCTGAATAAAATATTTTGAATTTGAATTTATGTTTTATTTGTAGTTCGTAGACTAAAGGCTAAATAATACTTACGACGCGAAACAAGTATCAAAATATTCGCTTTTTGGGCTTTACAATGAATTGATAAAGTTGTATACTTAAATATGAAACAACTAACGGATACTTTATTTTGACACAAAGCTTGTATACTTTCTTTTGCAACATTTGATGTTCACATATATTTGAAAACTTGTCAACTTGTCAACTTGTATACATTTCATTGCTTACGACTGACGATACGTTATTCAAAAATTCATACGCTTGTATATTCACTAAACTCCCAAAAATCTGGGAAATTCAAAATCGAATATTCTGGTCACATTAATGTGTCATCAATGACAAAACGATGTTTGAAAAATTTATTTCGTCTTATAATGTTTTTACGGATAATCTGAAGAAAATTTAATAAACTTACTTGTGAAAAGTAACAATACTTGCTTTATTTAACTTTTCAGACCGTGATTGGCACACATTAAATACACATTTCACCATTTTGTATTTTTTTATTGCCAAGCAATCACTCTTATGACATCAAGCTGACAACTGAGGTCTTATATGTCAGCGGACATATCCAACCTTGTCACGTACCGACGCCGTACATTGCGTATCTAGTCCTGTATAACATCATTGTGTGGGACTATCGGCCTTTTCCACTGACCTCTATAATACCACTGGACTGGCTGTTGTCAACGTGCTTTTGTGGCTGCTTGATATTCGCCATTTTGGCGCTGTCCGCCGCTGTGGGACGTAGCGAGAGTTTGTGGTACTAAAACTAATGATGTCGATATAAAGATTTTTATTTTTTATTTTTATTAATCTTTTTTTTTTTTTTTTATGGGACAAAGGGGGCAAACGGGCAGGAGGCTCACCTGATGGTAAGTGATCACCTCCGCCCATGGACATCTGCAACACCACAGGGCTTGCAGATGCGTTGCCGGCCTTTCAGGAAAGGGAGGGAGGGAGGAGGGAGAAGGACGGGAGGAGGGGTGCGGAGTGGGCCTCCCGGACTCTCACTCACCGGACGAAACGCGACAGCATAGCTGCCACTTCACGCCGGTCTTCTGTGAGAGAGTGGTACTATACGGGGCGTGCCTGCCCATTCGGCTGCTACCCGAGGGTAACAAGCATGGCACTACCACTTGAAAAATCAATAACCGTATCATCATACGGTACGGTACGGTACCGTATATACTTACTACTTATGTTATATTTACAACGAAAATGCAAAATTACTTTACAGCAAACAAACACTTCTCGCTGTCATTTGCAATATACGTCAAAATTAGTTCTCGGGACTCTCGCTAGTGGCGCTTCAAATAGACACAAAAAAATTGCTGTCAAACGCTTGGAACAGCCAGTCCAGTGGTATTATAGAGGTCAGTGGCCTTTTCCAATTACAGCACTAAGGCGCATTATGCGGCATAATGCTCAACGTTGAATGTTCCAACTACAACAGCGCTTCGCACAATCGAACACTGCTTTTGCGTGATGCTGTGTTAAAAAAATAAATATACTGAGTATCGATGAAGGTTACAAGAGTAATAACATTGACTTTTTTTTATATTCCACGTTTATAATGTGAATACAATTTTATTTTAGAATTCAAAACTATAAACATATTTATTTTGCAGAAATATATAATCGAATCATTATATTCACGTTCCAATTAGCATCAGCACAAATCGGCATTGTGCGCCACTGAGTCGCTGTAATTTGAAAACAGGGTATATAATGTAGAATCTTATTCCATCTCCTTAATCTGTGATTTTATTCACAACACTGTAGATGTACTGTCGTCTATCAAAATGAATAATGAATACCTATTGCATGGAGATTAAAGACCAGGAGGACCATCGCTTCATACTAAAGTATTACCCGCCTGTCTCTGAAAATGTGTAGAATTTACAACGCGCTGCCGTCGGTAAGTAGTATCTGTGAAGTTAGCTATTTATGAGTACTGTCACTATTGTGACAACGTGAAGTTAGGCATTGAGACAACATAGCGATCGCAGCGCCTCCTTGGTTTGACAATATTTCTGAGACACTACATTCTAGGGCCTTGGTTCTCCTGGTCTCTAATCTCCATGACCTATTGAATAATGATAGCAAACTTCAATTTTGACATATCATATTTGATTATAATTTATAAACAAAAGTCAAAACATCAAATTAATTAAATTCTTTGTAATAGTTTTCTATTACTATTTACTCATAATTCAGTTCATTAAACTGATATTTAAGAAGGTAACCTTGAATAGCGCTGGAATAAAAATTGTCATTGTCATAGTTGACAAAAAACAGTGATAGCATTCTACTATATAGATATGACATTGTAAAAATACTTTTATTCTTGAATATCTTATTTCTAGTAGACAACTGTACTAGTTTTGGAAACCGAAATGGAAGATAATAAATGTATTGTAGAAACGAACCATGGACCAATATGTGGATATATTGACAGGTCAGAAGAAGGTACATACTACAAATTTAAAAGAATTCCATATGCAAAGCCTCCACTTGGTAACCTGCGATTTATGGTAAATAAACCTTATTTTAATATATTATTTTTGAATGCTTTGCATTGGTATTGCTTTTAATATTTAAATGTGGAATGTACTACTAATGCCATATAATTATACTATGATAATTATAATCTTAACATATATTTTGTTCTTATATAATTAGTTTAATTTGAAGCTTCCAAACTTAACGAATGTATGTCTTATGCAAGTGTATAACTCCCCAATTGCAAATTATAAACCAAAAGAAAATTAATAAGTCTTGCCTATGGGTGTGCTTAGGATTTCAGCTCATAATATAGTCTGTTAAACCAAAGTTTATTTTATTTATAGATTATTTTCTTTTTGATTTGTATTCTTAGTCTTCTTTAATGCACTACCATAACTTTTAAATTACTCATGAGTTTTTCATTTTTTAATTATAAATTTTATTACATAGTAATGAATCACCTATGTTACAAGCGATAACATGAATGTTTTCCAATAGCTTTAAATTCATGTTTACGGCTCATATATCTGATTAGTAAATAAGTACACACAACTTACTTCTTAGGGAACTATTAAATTTAAGGGAAAAGTATGGGTGAAGAAGTAACAAGTTTTTAAGTAGAATAAAAATGATGATAAGCAAATTTTATTTCATGATTATAATCAAATATGTAATTAACACTTGTTTATATTATTGTTGTAGCCACCAACTATAACTAAGCCATGGACAGATATACTCGATTGCACTCAAGACGCACCTTTACCCCTTAGCATGAATTTCGATGATGAGGCCACAGGATCAGAGGACTGTTTGTACATTGAAGTGTCAAGTCCAAATATAAAACCAAAAAAACTAATACCGGTCATGTTCTGGATAGGAAATTTCAACTACTGCTACTATTTAGATAACATTTGCGACCCAACGCTTATTAATGCTCAGGATATAGTCTTTGTGAGATGCGGCTCTAGATTGGGTCCTATGGGGTTTCTTTCCATAAACGAATTCATGGCACCAGGAAATAGTGGGTTGAAGGACATAATTATGGCTTTGGAGTGGGTACAGAAAAATATAAATAAATTTGGTGGAGACCCTGAAAATGTCACGCTGTTTGGTAGTAGCACTGGGGCTTCTACAGTACATTTTATGATGTTGTCCCCTATGGCTACGGGGCTATTTCACAAGGCTATCATACAGAGCTCTACTGCTCTAAACAGATGGTCGTTATCTAAAAATCCAACTCAATGTACCATCCAACTAGCAAAACAATTGGGTATAACAAAAAAAGACAAATTAGAAATTATAGAAGAGTTAAAAAGTCTACCAGCACTAGCCATTATGGAAAAATACGCAGAATTGTTACGAAATTCTTATAAAGATTCGGAACGAGACATGTTTGATGCAATGTTTAAGCCATGTGTTGAATCAGAGTTTGAAGGGCAACCTGTTTTCTTAAGTAAAAACCCCATATCGATAATAAAATCTGGTAATTTCAATAAAGTACCCATAATAATTGGTAGCAATAACATTGAAGCATCTGTACTCCAATACATGAACAACGAATTTTACGCCGATTTCGATAAGTATAATAAGGACGTATCCTTACTAGTTCCTAAAACGTTAGCCGTAGATGATACTATATCTAAGAAAATCGGGCAACAACTTAAAAGTTTTTACTTTAAAGGTACAGAAAATTTGAATGAGCATACAAGAACGCAATATTTACAACTGCTTAGCGACTATTACTTCTTGTACTATGTGAATAAGACGGTCCGTTTACAAAGTGTCATCGCACCAGAATATCCAATTTATTACTACATAGTAAATTATGCAGGAGAGTGGTTTGTACCGAAGCAGTTAGACTTTCTAAATTCTATAGGACATTCGGCAGAAATTTCTTTCTTATTTCGCTTCAAAATGCCCAACGCAGCATTCTGCGAAGGAAGTCGGGACTCAGTAACAACGAGAAACAGAGTTATTAAAATGTGGACGAATTTTGCCAAATATGGGTGAGTAAAATATAAACGTTGTTATAGCTGAAATTCTGAACTGATATTAGATAAACTAAAAAAATAAACTATCGAACAGTTTGAGAATTACTACTAACTGTAAAAAAAGATCAAATAAAAATATGATGTTTAAATCATATATGTATGTATTTAACCCTTTTTAACGTCTCACTGCTGGGCACGGCCTTCGAGAGGGATCAGGCCGGAGTCCATCGTGCTGGCCAAGTACGAGTTCCGATTTTTTTGAAAACTATTAGGTTCTTTCAGACATGGAGGTTTCCTCACAATGTTCTTTACTGCAAAAAAGCGTAAAAAACCATGTTGGATATGATTTGTGATTAGGTGCGAGACCAGGGATTTGAACTCGCTTGACTCTGTTTCCCAAGCGAGCGCGTCACCACTGAACTATTACTTTAATTTGTCTTCTTTCAATGCTGGCCTAGTGCGTGTTGGCGCTTCACATGTCTTTCGAAAATTTGCTAGGTTTTCTCATACATGCAGGTTTCCTCACGATGTTTTCCTTCACCGAAACACAAGTGGTAATCATGATAGAAATTATTCGCACATGAAAATACCAGAGGTGCGAGATCCGGATTTGAACCCGCATCACTTGGTTATCCAAGCGAGCGCGTTACCGCTGGGCTACCAGTGCCCACTACTTTAATTTAATGTAATGTATTTATATCTTTATGTAAAGAAAATGTGCTTTTTCAGAGACCCAACCCCCGATGAAGATGATACACTTTTGCAAATAAAATGGGAACCAGTTGTAAATGAGAACAGATTGAATTATCTCAGCATTGGTTCAGAACTCACTAAAGGAAGAAATCCTTTCTATGAAAGGATGCTATTTTGGGAAAAGTTACATAAAGAACATATGTTCCTTAGGACATTGGTTTACTTCAATGACTTAGGCGTTGCCTGGTAAATGTTATGTAATCGTTTACCATTATATAATACTATTTCTCACTGCCATTGGCCACCTTTCTCACACATGGGTAATATAATCTAAGTAATAAATATATATAAGCGAAAAGTCACTTACGCCCTGTCCGCACTGCGAAATTTCACCGCGCGAATTTTACTCTCGCGATTTATTTTCCGCGATCGGAATATCAGGACCTACTGAGAGAAATCGCGCGAAATTTTATTCGCAGTGCGGATACTTCTATAAGATTCCATGTGTTACAGAATTACGGAAAAAAACCGCGCGGTGAAATTTTGCAGTGCGGACAGGCCGTAACTTAACGCGAAATATCAAAAATTATATTAAGTTTATACTTGACGTATAAACATGAAAGGCAGGGAGTTAGATTATAGATAGTAGATAGTCGTCCACTAAGAACGGATTTGCAACAGGGCCGGATTAAGGAGGTCTAAGTTCTCTCGCAATTTAGTATGAAAGTGCTTTTTTGCGCTACAAACTTTGAATTTGGCAGGGAGCACCGACGTAACAACCGAAGTCGCTAGTAAATAATAAGTAAAGAAATAACAATAGCCTCCATGCTAATTGATAACTAATTTTTAAAAGTTAGTCATCAGATTACTTACATTGAACAGATGGCGTTCCAGGACTAGGTGCACTTAGTATTTGTAAATGTACCTATTACTATTTATTACTTTATACAAGAAACGCCTTCTGCCGACGACTTTAATAACAAGCAATGGCATATATTATGTTCTTTATATAATATGAGGTTTCAACAAATTACTAGTCTATCCGATTCAACGTGAAAGGGAATTAATGTGTTTCTAAGTCAAGCATATGTTTGCATTTATCATAGTACTATCGTAACCTGAATGAATACAATATTTAAATAATATTAGATAGTATTATCAAAGCCTATGGAACATATAGTCGGCCAACGGACATGACTGCCAGCCCAAGCTGCCATACACTCGCTTGGGACATTAGTATTGCAGCTTGGGCTGTCACGTCCGTTGGCCGACTATATTTTTAGGCTAGGCTTAAGCTAGGCATAGGCTTTGGTAATATTATAATAGTTTATTTTATATATTTCATAATGAAATAATTTATTTTTTATATTTGTATTGTAATTTGTATGTGTGTCAACGTATGCATTGGGTAACGCATGCACGATTGTTTTTGTCGTGTCCCATATAATATAGTGTTAGTTTTTATTTTTTTAAGAGTCCTCTTGCTGATCTGTCTAAGATTTGATGAAAAATATTTTTAGGGTCGCTAGGGGTTTTAAAACAGATACCCTACATAATAGTGGAAAATATTGGATAAAAATGTTTTTTTTTACTGTGAAAGTTGACGTTAAAACTATTTGCCATAATTTATTTTTTGTTAACAATTTACTTTTATTCATCAAAACATATAAATAAAAAAAAACATTTATAACCATAAAGAAGCAGTAAAATGTAAACAGAGTCAATTATAAGCCTAAACTTAATGGCAAAGGGTATAACTCAGCTGATGAACGAAATCTCAAGCAGCACTGATTTCAGTCACACCCAAATCTTAGGGTGTTCAGCGGCAATACAGCAAATGTTCGGTTCAAATGTTTAATAAAAATATTATTTTCAAAGCAAATCAAAATATAATTTATTCAAATAGACTTTTACAAGCTCTTTTGAATCATCATTTTTACATTAATAAAATATAGTATTTAAATTAAATGTCTGTAAAAAAGTTACCACAGAATAAATTATATCTTTCATATCTCATAAGGATTATTTTCCTTGAATATTTCTAATTGAACTGAATTTATAGGAATTTTCATGTTGATATACAATTTACTAAGTATCAAGTGATAAGAATAAATTGATTTTTTATTTTGTCTATATATTTTAAATCTAGTTTTGTTTATTAAAGTTAAGTTTATACGAGATTATTTTACTTGTTTATTGTTAATATATTTTTTTAAGTTTTACTTTGTATGTCTAATTTACTGGCAAATTATGTTTAAAAATAAATAATAGTTGTGCTAAATAGATTATAATAATATATTATAGATATATTATTATAATATTAAAAATAGATTTTCTCAGATCTAAAGATCTAATTGTGACGAGGTCACGTTAAATGTAGATACATATTATGTACTTTAAAACATAATTTTAAAAATTATATATTTTATTAAAAGTTTTAAATAACAATAAATAAATAGTTATGATTTACACCCTTTTATTACATTTATCTAAATATATAACAGCGAGAGGTCACTCACTCAACAAAGTACTCCGCCGCGTCTGTGTGTCTGTTTGCTATAAACTCAAAAACTACTGCACCGATTTCATGCTGTTTTCACCAATGAATAGTGCTTCTCGAGGGAAGTTTTTGTATATAATTTACTAACGGAACCCGCGGCTTCGAAGCGAGAGTAAGTCGCTAGTTAATTTTCTAATTGTGATACCAAAATGAAACTTCGTTGATATAATTCAGATATTTTATATTTCGGTATCTTGTTAGTTGTACAACCTCTTACAATCCTTACTTCGCATTAAAAAGTAGCCTATGTCCTTCCTCAGCCTCTAGATTATCTGTGTACCAAATTTCATTTAAATCGGTCCAGTAGTTTTGGCTAAAAGTGCGACAGACAGAAAGAGGTACTTTCGCATTTATAATATTAGTAAGGATAAGGATTTTTTTGGTCAAATGTGTAGTGCGAGAATTAATGAATCATACCAGCCTTACGCATTTATGGTGCACTTTTCTTATACTTACAAACCTGACGTAGCAATAAAATAAACAAATATATTAATACATTCAAACTCTGATATGATAGATTTAAGACAACTTCTCTAAAAAATGAACAAATATTTATTACATCAATATTTAAGCAAATGCGAAATATTAAAAAAAAATAGATTACATTTATTAAAAAAAAAACAATTAAAACTTTCAAAAAACATTCGTTAAACCATTCTTCAGTTGATGATATTTAAATCTCACTACTTATAAAAAGAGATAAATACTGTTTCGGTCAGATCGTTCGGTCTTAGCCGAAACAGAAACTGTTCGGTCGGTTAGAAATAATAAAAAAAAATGAAACATTCAATTTCGTGTTGGTATCAATTTAATTCATTAAAACCAATTAAAACGTTATCACATAACAAAATGTAGGGTCCGATTCATCAGTGACATGGATGCCAATAAACATTTTTACAAACAGATGAGCTAGATGCCTACAATACGCCGTTATCTACAATAGCGAAAATAATAGAGGCGAGATTATTCTTTTTTATATAATTTGCGATATAAATTAATATAATGGTCTAATCTACTGCATAGTACGTGCAAAATATATTTACTCTGGAGTAAGTTAGTTCACGAGCGCCGCAGAGACCACGGTCTGGATAGGCATCTGAAAATAATAAATATAAATAAATATTTTAGGACATTATTACACACAGCGCCATCTAGTTCTGTGGTAAGCTTTATAGCTATGTTACTGATACCAGATAGTTAATACATTACACATAAGGGGCCGTTCATAAAATACGTTCGCATACAAGGGGAGGGGAGGGGTCTGGCTGAGTGTGACAAGGGGAGACGGGGGGTATACGGCAACGTGACGTTCGCCCAAGGCTCGGAAACGTTATACAAAATACCGTTTTTAAAATGCAATACCGATTGTAGATATTTCGGCCCATTTAGAAAATCCTTGGACTTCTGAATAATAGAAATATTACTTATTATTTATGTTTGTTATGAAAGATATTTATTAATTTATTTAAATTTTATTATAAATAACTAAATAAATATTTTTAATTTTCAGAATTTGTGTACTATCATTTAGAATTTATCATACTCAGCAGGAGGGGGTCTTACTTTTTGTGACGAAATATTTCTAGGGGGGGTCACAGAAAGTGTGACACAGCGTGACATTAGGGGGGGAGGGGGTCAAAAAAAGCTGATTTTAGTGTGACGTATTTTATGAACGGCCCCTAACTTTAAATACATACATATAAAATATTTAATTTTAATACTTATTTTTAATTTCACTAATATTAAAATGCAAAAGGGAAGAAGTAAATGTATTTGTTACTGCTTCACGCTGCAAAGGAGGTATTTGGATACAATTTAGTACACCTATGTAGCACCTAAACCTAATTTGGTACATCTAAGCAAGTATATTAAATACAAAAAACAAATTAAGCTCAGTTTGTAGTGGTGTACCAGTGCAGCTGTCGTTAGTTTGAATCCCGCTGGG
This sequence comes from Boloria euphrosyne, assembly GCA_951802675.2. Classification (NCBI taxonomy): domain Eukaryota; kingdom Metazoa; phylum Arthropoda; class Insecta; order Lepidoptera; family Nymphalidae; genus Boloria; species Boloria euphrosyne. Next base: position 10,540,657 of record OX637877.1, read on the forward strand.
GGCATACTTTATACTTATATTAAAATAATATTCACATATTATTTAAAATTATACGTGTATAATATATCAATTACTTGGTATCCAAGCCACATGTTCATTGCTCACTATGAAAAAAAAGTCTAGACGAATGCAGACGAAATGTTATATTTAAAGACATACACAATACACGTTGAATAGAACAAATAAATAAGTAATGTTATATAATAATATAATGTCCTTCCGGCCGATTACGGCCCCAGCGGCCAATCTCAATGAGACTAGCTAACGGCGCGGGACATATTATAGTGCACGAGTGTATGCGCAGACACAAGTGCACTCTCTGTTCCTTATCACTCTCATACTCCGGTGGGACGAATGCTCGACACCACCAGTGAGAGCTAAGGCGCAGGACCGACGGCTTTACGTGCTCTCCGAGGCACGGGGGTGAAACACCGCCAACTTCCCAACTCCGGGCTTATACTGAGGCTTACGATACAGAAAGACTCAATAACTAAACTTGGCCCGACCCGGGACTCGAAGACAGGACCTCTCGATGTATGACCGTACATGCTAGCCACTACACCACCACCACCACACATTTGTGCTATACCAGTGTAGCGGTCGCTAGTTTGAATTCTAATGGGGGCATAATCTATGCTTATATTTAAATAATAGTTGCATATTTAAAATTATACGTCTAAAAAAAACTGGACGGATTTAGACGAAATGTATGTATATGTTAAATAATACAAGCAATGATATTCTAATAGACAGATATGTTATACGCTCACTAAACAACCGAAAAAAGTGTTCCGCGCAGCACACATATACACTTTTCATTCAAATTACATTTCACTACAAGTCAAAATGATAGAAAGGGGATAGTCGATAAAATCAATAAGAAAAAAAGAGACAGCTAGTGTTGTCAATTGCGCGTCAATGTAAACAAACATTAGTCTAGCGACCGACGACATATCAGAATATTAGGCAAATAATTGAAATATATTAATAAATCGAAGTATACTGCGTTCTTACATGTGGTATGAGATCCCTTGTGTTTTATTAACTTTGGTATCATAATTGGTGCATTTCCTAAATACACAGGATGGCATTTTTTTTAATTTTATAGCAGCGTACCACTCGTCGCCATGCGGTGACACAGACTAAAGGCAATACGTCCCAATTAGGACGTTTTCGAGTCTTCACGATTGCGCGCTCACAACATATCTATTGTTAGAATATCATTGAGTACAAGCAAACAAGTACAAAGATCAACTCACTGCACAAGAGTAGTGGGGGCACATCAGTAATCAGAACTGGTACCCGCCGCTGGGCACGGCCTGGTCCGCGCTGAAGGCGAACTGCGCGGCGGCGGCGTCCGCGCCCGGCGCCACGCGCGCGTCCTCGCCCTCCGACCCGAAGTAGTTCTCGATTATCTCGAACGACTTGTGGTATATGTCCAGGTTCTCGTGCGATTGGAGGAACTCGATTTTGTCAACGCCTGGAAGTGTACAATAATTTTGCTAAATCTATATAATACTAGCTGACCCGTGCCCACTTCGTTGGGCATAATGTTAATAATCCTTTTTTAGTACAGAGTGTTATGTTTTAATTTCTAACTGCCAAAAGGAGGGTTATACGTAGGTATTTTATTAATATTAAAAATTAAATTATCTATATTAATAAAAAACTACTTTTTGTAACTTAAATATAAAAGTTAGACATATGCTTTCGTTGACTTTTTTGTAGGCATTTTCAAGCTCCACGTCTTTTCTCTAGAACTCAAAAATATATCTTTCATAGTTAAGGCAGCGTTCGTAAGAAACGCTTTCATTCGACCGTTTTTTCTCCGATTCACTTTGCAAAACGGACTACCACGTAAAAGCCTTTTTATTTTTCGGTTTTTTATATAACCTATGACACTCAGCAATAATGTGGCTTTCTATTGGTGAAAGAATTTTTAAAATCGGTTCAGTAGATCCCGAGATTACCCCTTACAATTTAACAAACACACAAACTTTACTTCTTTATAATATTAGTATAGAAGATAACATATAGTTAATATTAATAATTATTGTTAGTATTTATTTCTTTCTTATTATCCCACATGTACAAATTGATACTTAAAATATGTAATTAGTTTATGTAATAAAATATTGTATACAGAATAGAGACCTACCACAATAATTATTATAAAAATGTATGTCTGTATGTCTGTGTCCGTATTACGCAAAAACAACCTAATTTTAACTTAATTTAGTGTAATGAATTGCTTGATTTAACATTTAGCATACTTTTTACTTCAACATACAAATTGTTATTTATGTTAAGTGTTTAAAACAGGTTTTGGGTTCATGTTTATTTCACGACATGTGTATGCGTTACACATGCGCAAAATAAAGAACTATACTATGTGTTGTGTTAATTTCTAAAATCTTAATTTAGCTTATTTATTTATTTATTTATTTATTTATTAGGTTTATTTACAATCACTTACAATAATACACACAAATATAAAAAAAAGAAAAAAAAATCTTAATTTGGTACAATCAAGTTATTATCTACATAGTTTTATACACTGTTATTTTGAAAACCATTTCAATATATTATTATTATTACTTTATATACATTGTTAGTTCGAGATACAATTTTAACGTACCAAAGCATTCTTCGATGAGCACAGCGTAGGGGTTATCCCGTTGGTCTGCTTGTTGACCTGCCTTTAATATATTGTCTAAACCGTTGAGAGCCACTTGCACTGCCTTTGTATCGGTGAGAGTCAACAAATCACATAGAGGTGGTATACAGCCTTGTTCTACTAAGTAGCTGGGGAAAAAAAACATTAAAATATGAAATGTGGTGTATATACAATTTTCTTCTACGTTTGGCTTTTGGTAGTGACCCTACTCTCTGCGACAGCGGTCGCAGGTTCAAGTCCCGCTGCGGGCAGTCATTTGTTAGGCACGAATGTTTGTACTCTAGTCATGGGTTTTATATTTATAATATGTATGTATTTAAAAGGTATATGTGTAGTATATTAACTATCTGGTATCCGTAACACAAGCTTAGCTTACCACGAAACTAGATAGCGCTGTAGTAATAATGTCCCAACATATTTATTTATTCATTTTATACATATAATAAAATTCTGAGTCAAATCTGTGATCTGTGACTTTTTCTAATATCACTAAATATTGATATCACGTATTCGTGATTCATTTTGTCTATGCGTTTACCAGAACGTTTTGAGTGAAGGAGGCCTCTGAGGGAGGCCTTTTGGTTTCGATCATTTTTTCAACTGCCATACCAACAACTACATGAACTCGCTGTATTTTATGTACAATAAAGTATTATCAATTTCCATACAATTAAGCTTTTATAACCTACCAGTCTAACATTGGCCGTTCGAGAACGGATTTACTAAGAAAAACCTTTACGAAGAAGAATATTTACTAAGAAGAAATACATTCGGCATACGAGAATACAACATTCGGTGAGACGTTCCAACCAGAGTATTCCTTAGTTATTCCTCTAAAACCTACTACCTTATACTAATACCGTGTTCAAAATGTCTAAGCCAGAACTATCATTGCCTAAATCTCCAGTTTTAGATGATGTTACCATGGTAACACATTTAAGTACCAGACATACATCTTTCAAAGCTACTATCGTTTTCAATGACCTTATATTCCCGACCAATCTCTTTCTATCATTAAATACACTATTTTTATTTGTTATTTTGAAATATTACATTTATATAATGTATGTAAGATAATACATTGTACACATGTTTTATTTTATTTTTTTTTGCTATATAAAAAAGTATAATTACCTAATTTGAGCGTGTGTCCCACCACTGGTAGCGTTCGTTATCGCCCACGCAGCTTCTTTCCTAGTTTTGAATTCAGCATTTCTTAAAATATCTATTAGAGTCGGGAAAATGTTCGCGTCTATCACTGCCTGTAATTATATAAAAAATAATGTATAATAATGTAAATGTAAAAAAAATAAATGGGTGCGCAAAAAAATAAATATCGCAATTAAATTAAAACAAATCAATAATTAAATACGGCATATTAGGCATATCACAATCACATATTTAAAGAATAAATAATATAATATTATATCTCCATTGTTCCGAGTATTATATACTTGTCAGACAATAACAAGGGTTACCATGGCAACATAGGAATGAATTCTATCTCATTCTCTCGCCGGCTGAATCCTATACATTTACGTGTTTATGCCTCTATGGACTAGCTTTTTCGTTTCATCGAGTTTGAAATCACAACGATTCTAAAAAAGTTTCACTTCAAAAAATGTGTAATAATGTCTTCGTCATCATCAGCCCTTTTTAACGTCCCACTGCTGGGCACGGGCCTCCCTCAGTACGAGGGGATCAGGCCATAGTCCACCGCGCTGGCCCGGTGCGTGTTGGCGGACTTCACATGTCTTACGAAAACTTGCTAGGTTTTCTCAGTCATGCAGGTTTCCTCACGATGTTTTCCTTCACCGTAAGACAAGTGGTAATCATGATAGAAATGATTCGCACATGAAAATATCAGAGGTGCGAGACCCGGATTTGAACGCGCATCACTCGGTTATACAAGCAACGCGTTACCGCTGAGCTACCACTGCCTGTATGTGCCAATAATGTCTTAACATATTTATTTTATTTATACACATAGTTTTTTTATTAACTATATTACACACAGTACAGAAACAAAAAGCATATTAGCCCCCGTCAGTCCCCATACCTGTATCTGCGCAGCGTTCCCAGCGGTGATGTTGGACAGGGTCCAGCAGGCCTCCTTGCGCAGCGCCTCGGTGTTGGAGTGCAGCAGCGCGAGCAGCGCGGGCAGCGGCGCGCAGTTGAGCACCGCCTGCGTCTGCGCATCGTTGCCCGTCACTATGTTGCCTACTGCGCGCAGCGCCGCCGATACTAGCGTGTACTTCGAGTGCCTGCAACGTGGAACACATTCACGTTTTTTTTTTATGGGGCAAAAGGGGCAAACGGGCAAGAGGCTCACCTGATGGTAAGTGATCACCGCCGCCCATGGACATCTGCAACACCACAGGGCTAGCAGATGCGTTGCCAGCCTTTTAGGAAAGGGAGGGAGAGAGTAGAAGGCAGGAGGGATGAGGGAGGAGGGATGAGGGAAGAGGGATGGGGAGTGGGCCTCCGAGACTCTCACTTACCGGACGAAACGCGACAGCGTAGCTGCCACTTTACGCCGGTCTCCTGTGAGAAAGTGGTACTATACGGGGCGTGCCGGCCCATTCGGCTGCTACCCGAAGGTAACAAGCATGGCACTACCACAATTAAAATCACGATAGATAAATATTGTAATCCAATAATATAAATATTGTAATACAATATTGTAATGAAATGTTTTTTTTTTGAAAAGAGCAACTGCTGACCTCGTCGGCTCTTCCCGGCAGAACAGCATTCCGAGTCAGTGGTGCATACTCCCAAGTCCCAGACTTACAGACTGACATTTGATTTAAATTCTATATAATAATGTAAAAGTGGCGATTCAAAAGTTCTTGTAAAAGTCTATTTGAATAAAGTATATTTTGATTTGATTTCATTGATTTGTTATGATTTGTTATAATCCTTTTTGCCGATTACGGCCACGGCTGGTTATCTCCCTGAATAGCCGGCATAGAGGATATTAAAGTATATATGAACATACAGATTCAAATGCAAGTGTTAAGGCGCAAGACCGTGACTTTGCGTGCTTTCTAATGCTACTACTGAAAATTTCTAAACAAAAAACCCTTAAAAAAATTGGTCCAACCCGAGCCTCGAACAAAAGACTAGATGTACCAGCCGTACATGTTAACCACTACATAAGCAACATGTAGCTGTTATGTAACACAGCTACTAGCCAGCCATTTTATAAAACAGCCAGCCATTTTACAAAACAGCTAGCCATTTTATAAAAAGTCTAATCTAAACAAATCACGTTCATACTCACATGAGCAGCTCGACGAGCCGCCGACACACTCCGGCGTCTATCACCGCCTGTATCTTCTCGTTGGGCCCGTCCGATAAATACGATAGAGCCCAGCACGCGTCGCTCAGCACGTCCGCGTCCGTGTGGTGTAGAAGGCGGGCTAGTACTGGGATACCTGAGGAAACAGAAATGTTATTATTATAAATATGTGTTTAATTAAATATGTATATATTAAAAGTCAAAATTAAAAATAGAAAAAATACTAATTGATGTAATACACTACAGTCTAAAGCTAAAATGGCGCTGGGCTGGCCATGTAGCCCGATACAATGACAAGCGATGGACTGTAGAAACAACGAGATGGAAAGGACCTAGCGGAAAAAGACGAAAAGGACGACCTATTAAACGATGTGACGACATTACAGCGGTAGCAGGAATAGACTGGATTAAACAAGCTAAGGACCGAGAAACCTGGTCCAAGCTGGACTATACCCAGATAGGGGTTCCTATCCAAGAGAATACATAAAAGAGATAAAACAAGCAATAGTTAAATTTAAATTAAGAAAAAAAATAGTGTCATAAGTGTAGTTGAAATAAAATTGTAAAAAGTAAGTCAAAAGTAAATATTTATGTATAAAGGACAAAAATGTAAAAACTTGGTGATGGGAAATAAAGAGGCTTATTATTATTATATTAAAAGTCAGTGGTAGCCCAGTGGTAGCGCACTCGCTTGGATTGAATGAAATGGTTTTAACTCCCGGACTCACACCTCTGATATGTTCATATGCGAATCATTTCTAACATGATTACCATTTATCTTATGGTGAAGGAAACCACCGTGAAAAGTGGAAACCTGCATGCCTGAGAGTCCGCACTTGAACTGAGAACAGATCTCGCTAGTGTTGGGAGGGATATCTGTGCCCAGCAGTGGGACGTCAAAAAAAGGCTTTGAAGACAGATTACAAATTCAATAAAATCTAACATTATTTACCTGGTGCGACAGCTTCGAAGTTTGTAGGAGGATTTTTGCCTCTACAGAGGTTTGAGAGTGTCCACACGGCATTTCTTGTCATGGAAAGTCTCGAATATTTATTTAAAATACTGAAAAAAAAAAGTTTATTATTTATAGCAGTAGTAATAGATTTTTGTATATTTTTTGTGCATTGTAGGTTTTTTTTATAATAGTGTGTAGATATTTTTTCGCAATAAAAGGTATCCCATATTATGATATTATGTTGACTTGAATAAACAGCTACCATTATACCAAATTTCATCAAATTATATCAAGCGATTCTCGTGATACATTCAGATTGACAGACAAAAATTCTAAAAACTATATAATCAGCCTCTGTATTGATAATAACGACTACATACATAAGGTTTAAAAATATATATATACACCAAACTAAAAGCAAGACGGGCCCTACAGTACTCCGATCGCTCTAAATTATTCATATTGAAAGGTGTGAGCACGCCTTTCAATGTGAATACAATTTAGAACGAGCAGACCATTCTCCATTGAAACAATATTCTGTCATTTTGAGTGAAAGAGAGCGAACGTTTAGTTTTACTCGGGAGTAAAAGAGACAACATGTATTTGTCGGTTGTGTAATCACAGTTTTGCCACGTTTTTCAAGTTCAGGGCCCTCGGTGAATATATATAACGAACAGATTTCTCATTTACAATTTTATTAAATGTAAAGGTATAGATAAGGTATAGATACAGTAGAACAACAAAATACACAATTTACATCACTCACTCCAACAGAGGCGGCAGCAGGCCCGCGGCCAGCACGGCGTCGCGGCACCTGGCCGAGTCGCCGGCGATGTTGCCGAGCGCCCACACGGCCTGCTCGCGCACGTCGTCGCCGCCGCCCGCGCCCGCCAGCGCCACCAGCACCGGCACCGCGCCGCTCTCCACCACCACGCGCGTCTGCTCTGACGACCCTGATGCTATGTTCGTTAACGCCCATGCCGCTTCGAACTGTACACATTATTCTAAATTAAAGTAGTTTGTATATTATAAATTAAACTACCTTTTCGGATTTTGTCGCGGATTTATTTTGATGTTTAGTTCCCGACGTTTCGAATGCTTTACAGCAATCATGTTCAAATGAGAGACTAAGGTATTTGACGTCTCATAGGTTTATATACTTGTTACAGACAGTGCCTACCCACAATTTACAAAATAAAATATATTTAATTTAAATTTAATTCCGTCATACATGATTTTTGCATAACTGTAACCATTTACACAGCGCATGCAACGGAAGCTCTCAAAAGGAATATTTTTCTCCCGTTTTTGCAACATTTTTAATTGTTGTTCAGCTCCTATTGATCGTAGCGGGATGTAATATAGCCTATAGCCTTCTTCGATAAACGGACTATCCAACACAAAAAGAATTTTTCCAATCGAACCAGTAATTCCTGAGATTAGCGCGTTCAACCAAACAAACAAACAAACTCTTCAGCTTTATAAATAGTATAGATAAGGCATTTTTTTGCGCTTACATTGCAATCATCATCATCATCAGCCCTTTTTAAAGTCCCACTACTGGGCACGGGCCTCCCTCAGTACGAGGGGGATCAGGCCATAGTCCACAGAAATTTCAAAAACATTAAAAATACACAAATCTAACCTGTAACGTAGGATTAGTACTATTGGTAAGAAATTGGACAAATTTAGGAACTATGCCAGTCCGTATCACTTCGTCTATTGGGGGATTGGGTTCCCGACTTAAAAGTTTCCTAAACTTCTGTGTGGCTAAAACTTGTTCTTGTGGGTTATCGCTTAAGAGAGCGGCCACCATCTCTTGCGTGATGTCATCTGATGACGAGACCGTGACGTCCTCCTGGAACAAATTCCTTTATAGTTAACTTATACTACATATTACTCGTTTGGCTCAGTTGGTAGTGACCCTACTCTCTGCGCCAGCGGTCGCGGGTTCGAGTCCCGCTGGGGACATTTATTTGCTAATGACGAATGTTTGTACTCCAGTCATGGGTGTTTATATTTATAATCATGTATGTATTTAAAATTTATATGTGTAGTATATCAACTATCTGGTATCCGTAACACAAGCACGTAACATAGCTTACCACGGAACTAGATGGCGTTGTTGTAATAATGTCCCAACATATTTATTTATTTATATAAATATAATATTATAATATGGACAAATTAAAAAGTTTGCTTGTTTTTCTTATACGTAAAAAAAGTAAACAATGCGGGAGCAACCACAGTCAAACGCTAGTATAATGTATTGTAATCACTAGTTTTTTTTCATGGCTCCACTCACTTAGTTCCTAAAGATTGAAATGTGATATTAACATTTTCAAGCTTAGGGTAACAAAGTTATTCGAGTAGAATTACAGTAGGTATCAAATTAGTACATTAAAACTGAAGGTTCCTGTTATTTTCTATAGACTGAGTAAAAATAAATTTTTTAACTATTATTGAACTATACACTAGTGACCCATCCTCGCTTTACTTCGGCTTCTTCCCTAGTAAAAACAAAATAAATCTTTTCCACGTGAAGAGATAAAAAGTAATCTATATTTTATCCTAGTTTATAATAAAGGAAGATAGATTATATCTATAATTCATTCAGATCCATTCAGCTGTTTTGTCATGAAAGAGTAACAAGCATCTACCCATCCATCCATATTTATAATAATAGTAGGATATGTCAAGCAATTTAAAAAATATTATGGTATAGATGATTGTCCTTCCTAGTTCTAAAACAGATGTTAGGAGAAAGATTTTATAAAAACATTGTTTTAACAACAACAAGAATATTTAATAGTTCCAACAAAATGTATTTATTGTAAGTTGTAGATAATCAAAGGAATACATTATAATTTAAATTGAAGTGTCTTTTTTAATTTCAAATTAAAAACTTTTCACTAAATGCATATAGGTATGGTAGCAATATCAAAAAACAATTTTTAATTATCTTTTTTGTATGTTTGTTCTGGCTAATCTCTGAAACAGAAAACTGATTTTGACGGAACTTTCATTCGCAGATAGCTAATGTTATACGGAGTAACTTAGGCTTTATTTTAGATTTTGTTTATTTTAACTAGCGGAAACCGCGGCTTCGCTCGCGCTTAATAAATAAAATGCGAAGCATCAATCGCTAGTAAATAAATAAAGTGCAAATAACTTTTTTTACCTGAAGTGCTAAATCAGGGCAATCATTGTGCGCGGGCAAATTAACGTTTCTTCTCTTAAGAAGTTGTTGTTCCCTTTTTTGTTTACGAAGTTGAACGCCCTCCTCTTCTCGCCGACGACGCAACTCGTCAGTACTCAGCCCTGCATTCTTGTAACGATGTTTGTGACCTCCAGACATCTGTATTAACATAAAATAAATTAATATTAAAATATACTAGTGATTTACCCTCGTTTCGCTCGGATGTGTGTCTAAGACTCTAAGTACGTGCACGTGGGGATGCTACAATTTTATATAAAGGTCTTAATACTGTAAGGCTCCAGCCATACGCACCGTCATGCCTGCGCAGTCGTAACTCTAGTCATGACTGTACAAAAAGATGGAACACCGGTGCAGTGGCCGCAAACTGGACTGCCCAAACCTCAAAGTGTAAAAGTAAAGCCATACGCCGTCCCTCTTCAGCACGTCAACGATTGCACAGGCCGCCTGCCTGTGCTACCGACTACCGTCCTACAAAAGCCTATGAGTCCTACAGTCCACACACATGTCCTTACCAGTACAAACAGGTTTGTGCAGGCAAGCTCACAGGCATGAAGAAGCGTGTAGCCAGAGCCTAATACACTATTTTTATATAACTTCGTCATATTTCAGTCAATTTATGCACAACGCAAATGAATTATAAACCCAAATCTCCTTCATGAATTGCTTCATCTTTTAGTTAAAACCATATGAAAAATCATTAAGTAGTTTTTTGAGTTTTATGAACTTCGGGCAGACAGACGAACACAGCGTGGAGCTTTCTTTTCTTTTATAACAATGTATGTAGTGCAGACTTGCAAGTTATCTTCGAACTGCAAGCTTAAAATTCTGATAGATGTAAAGAAATTTCGCAGAAGCAGTTGCTTATTGTTGCTAATTATGGAAAATAAAATTTAGCTAAGCTGAAACAATCTTAACAATCAACAAAGTCCACAATTTTAACTTATTCATTTTATTGGGTGTATGTTTAATGACACCAGAAAATATGTATGAAAGAAAACTAAAGACACTAACAAATTAAAAAAATACAAGAGTACTTTATACCAAAACATGGGAGAACTTTAAGCTTTTAATACCAAGGTTAAAAGGCAAACATATAAGATATGTTCTGATAACTAGCAATATCTGGAAATATCATATTGTAGAATAAGCATACCGGCATGTTACTAAAATGAATTTGGAATTGGATACCTTACTACCAGAACAAAATACTAATTTATTTTGATATTTTATGAGAGCATAGAACTTCTTTCAAGTTCAATCATCCAAGCTTATACCAGGATCTTTCTCAGCCTTAGTAGCCTACAATATAATGGAAAGAAACAGGAAAATCAACAATATTACAATATGTTTTAGTGCCCCAACAAAGCCTTCCTGATGTGTATGTCTGACTGTAATAAGCCCAAAAAGTACCAAACAAAGTGATTCATGAGGATCATCTAGGGACAAACACATGAGAATCAAACAATTACTTAATTACATAGTGGGGCAATTGCTCATGTAAAATTATTAAAAAATAATTTCTAAAGATGTGTAAATAAATTAATAGATATGAATTGTATTTCTTTTAAATAGAAAGATAAATCAGGCATTTAAAACAATACATTTCAATCTGAAATGATCATAAGCACATTTAAATACTATTAGAATGTTTATTCATCCAACCTTCAAATTTCATTATTAGTGTTTTCTCTACAAAAATATATGCATGTTATATTTTATGCAGTATGAAAATGAAAGAAAAATATGATATTAATTATGATAAAATTAATAAAATACCACATTGTGTTTTTGAGCATGCATGTTAAATTTATACCTTTGGTAAGAACACCTATAAAATCACTTTAATAAATATAATATGCAAGTTGTATTATCAATGTGTATGTAAAATTCTTATCACAGTAATTGTGTTATAAGGTTAAAGAAGTTAATATTGCTATAATAAAATTCGAAAGTTTGAGTACAAAAGGAAACAAAACACAAATGTCAACTTTAGCTGCAAAATCAAGATTCAAGGATAATCTGCTAAGGATAAAAAAAATATAAAAAGAATTCGTGTGTGAAAAAATACAATATTCAAAAACAATTTACTGATTACAAGGATCATATTATATAGAACGTAAGATACAGTAAATCATATAAAATTTATTACAATCAAAAATAAATTATATTACTCACATTTACACCAATAACGACGTCGATTTTTATATCAACAGAATTAAGATTTAAGTCTAGTATTGAAAGTAATACAAATACTTACTGTGGTAGGCTATATAATTCCACAAAATAATGAACAATCAATCCACCATCTATTACTTTAAAAAATTATATTCTAATTCAATTCAATTTATTGAAGATCACGTCATAGAACGTAAATTACTTTTTAATAGTCAAAATGCAGTATTTGCAATAGATTCTGGTTTATGATTTTTTAATCTTAGCACACACAAGTCACAATAAGTCTTGCTTAGTATAAAAAACTCAGAATGAACTTATTCAATCTAATAACAAAGGTCACATAATTTAATAATAAATTTTATTGTCACTTTTGTAATAAATAATTTCTAATATATTCCCTTTTGCGGTTATTTATTCGTATAACTATACTCATAATAATGTAAATAGTTTTCATTTTAAATAAAAGTACCTATTCATTTTCATTTTGAATTCTTGTCCGTTGAAAATTTTATACAATCAAATCCAATTTATAATGTAAAAAAACTCATAAATTGATAGTTAAAAGGTTATAGCATTATTAAAGCCAAAATAAAAAAAAAGAAACGCTGTTCGTTTATAATATCATAGTATTCAACTCTGAGATTTATTATGGTCTTCATTATGTGGCTTCGGGCTTCCTGAGATTTATTACTATTCGTTTCGTATTCTATTTTGTGTGTATACTGTATAGAATAGGCCTTATGTCATTATGACAATTGACAGAGAATCAAAATTCAAAGCCCAAAGGTTATCGGAGGTACTGTACTCTGTAGGTTAAATTCCATAACATAATTGATAATAATATAGCAATTGCCAATTAACATAGAGAAAAGTATTATATACCTAAACATAATATAGGTACGTACTAGGTACCTACTTAAATTATTAACAATTAACATTTATTTTTAAATTTTGAACTTTGAAGAAAGTAGAGTTGTGTTGTAGCGAAGTAAAATTGTAACCTTAAAATTTTCTTCCGTTTTCAAGGTCAACGCAGTACGTAGATACAAAACAGTTAAATAGGAATTATGGAAAAAATATTTTTATTTAGAACATCTTTACGAACATTAAAAAGATATATGTGTACAGCACCAACTGGTTCCAAGCAACCTACGAACGGTACGATAAGTCCAAGATATAAACCGAGCGAATTTCAGAAGTTTATCCTTGTATGGACGAAAAAATATAAAAACAAAGAAGAAATTCCTGCATATATATCGTATGTATCAAATCAGCTATTTCAAAGATGATGGTATTCTAAAAAACAAATGTTATCATCGAAAACTTTTTAAAATTTTTAAGTTAAATCCAATTTTATTTTATTACAATGTACATAATATATTTTTGACACCAAATATTTTGCTATTAATAAATATAACCTTATACACAGTGGGTATACTAATGATGTTCTTACATCTTATCGTCATGTATTGACCAGAGTCTAGCCAAATTTTCTTATACTCAACCAGTTTATAGTGCATTTTTTATGATTGAATTACAAATCTATAACCTGACCACATAAAATTAAAAAAAATGTTCATTTGCAGTTTACATTTTTAAATAACTTTATCTTTTTATTTAAATATTTTAGGCTTGAATTAATCACAAGGTCTCGAAGTGAAGCTAGGATTAAATTTGCAAATATTTTAATGGTACTTACTGCCCTTGGCAGTTTAACAGCTATATTTATGGGCAAAGCTGCTGTTAAGAGAGGTGAATCTGTTCATAAGATGAACCTTGATTGGCACAAAAAATATGAAGAAGAATACAAAAAGAAAGAAGCTGAGGCAACAAAGGTATAATCACTATATTATAAGGAAATATGCTACTACAAATAAAATTATTGCTACTCAATTTAGACATAGTTAGTTGTTATTGTGATATATTTATGTTTTAAAGAAAATTAAACCGCTATTATAAAAGCTTTAAAAAATGTTTTATTTAAATAAAAATATAGTTATAAAAATATTATTAAATTTTTTTCTTTTTATAATGTAAATAATTTTAAAATATAGTTACTTTTTGTAACTTTATAATTGTTACGAAATGAGTCATCTGTTTATTTACTAATAAGCAATGTCTCAATTATCTCATGGATCTATATTTATTCACTGAATACAAAAATGTATGGTTGTTTTTTAATAAAATCAGCAATCTTTGAATGTCACTATCACTTTTAAATTGATAATCATCAGGCCTTACACCACCGTGGTGGCCAAGTATAGCCCGGTATGAAATACCATTTAAAAGTTTGATTTCCACTGAATATTTTTTCTTCATGAGGCAGTCTCCATAAAATTTAAGATGCTACCCATCACTTTCAAAAATACAAAATAATCAGAAAGGATTTTTGCTCAGAAGTTAATTAAATTTCACATTCATTTAAGAAATGCTGCATTTATTTTTCTTTACATGTTTATACAAACTGATGTTTTCTTATTTGTCTTAGATTCAAGTTTCATTCTATTATGTGAAATAAGGATTATTAAATTTAAACAAAAAAACGCAACTAACTATTTATATATTTATGTACAGAAACATTACAATTCAAATGCATATTTATCAGTCTTCATAAATTATTTGGCTTATAATAACTTCTACATTTTTCTGTAAATAACTTAGTAGTTTTTTCTTTGATCACTTCCTCCACACTTAGTTCTGTTTGTAATAAACGCAACTGTAAAAAATATGCTCTTTATGAAATTGTAATAATAATTTGTCTTAAAATAATAAAAAAAAAGTCTTTTGTTTCAAAATTGATCAAACTGTAGTTTTTACATAAATTATTATTTTTTAAATAAATTGTTTTTTTTTTTGTATTTCCATAAAAAAAAATAATATTAATCAATTTAAAAATGAGTAAGTACATATACCTTTCGTTGTTCAGTTTTTAGATCCCTAAGGACATCAACATCATATGGAGAACGTTCTTTAGCAACCATTAATTTTTTTACACTTTCAGCAGTTGATACTATACAGTTTTTTATGACATTTTCTCTTTCACCGTGTCCTTTTTGTATTTGCTCAAACAAATCTTGACAAGCCAATGATGCATCTACTTTATTTTTAAACGACTCAGTGGGTATAGATGTATTTAATGCATAAACTATTTTATCATCTAGCACTCGCATCTTTTTTAACACATCCTGAAATAAAAAAATTGTTTCTTTGCATAAAAAATGTAGAATAGCTACAAGAATAGAGATGGTTAAATACTTTTACCTTTCAAAGAGCTAAAAAAATGGGTGAATTAATATCAATGGAATATTTTTTTCGATATGGTGAAACTTTATTTAAATTAAAAGAATAAACTGCACAGTTACGTTTCATACGTGTTTTAGCTTTAAATTTATTTAGACATTGAAAGCTACTAATACAATAATAAAGGATTGCAGCTTTTAAAGTAAGTCACTAAAGTTTTTAAGGTTATGTCGGTAAAATAATGTATAATTAAATAAATTACTATCACGGGAACCCGCAGTTATAATTATAACAACAATTATAATAACAATTAGCAACACAAACCTGGAATTCTAAAAAATCTGGGCAAATCATCGCACTTTTTGTTATTCACTATTCAGTTATAATTTATATTTTATACCCTGTATTCTGTAATAAAGATTAAAGACCAGTATATTATCTATATTCTATACTCTTTGATTAAAGATGTGATGCGACTCGATTCTCGAACTACATTCGAATGATGACGAATAAAACTGGGTTCGAATAAGATTTTATGTTGATTCGAACCTCAGAATAATACCAAAGCGTAGAAGCTCAAGCCAGTTAGTACTCTTTGGAAGCCAGGCTAAAATAAAACCGAGTAATCTATAGTTTACTCATTTAGGTCAGTTAGCATGTCATAAGGTGTGAGTGAAACAAAACATGGCTGATGGCTGTTTGCTTATACTATTTTAGAACGTGCCACAAAGCAAAAAATGAGAAATGTCAAATGGTCACCTTTGGTCACCATATAATGATATCAAATACAAATGTTCTATACAAGACGTCAAAAACTTTAATTTATATATCGGCTATCAATTTAATTTTTTAGTATAATGTTTTGTTGATACATGTCGGGAGTTAGTCGAATTCACTGAGTGAAAAAAGGGATATAATTATTATTTTCTGCCTAAGAACGTGGCCAGAAAGTTTATTCGTGAGGTGCGCAGTGCTCTGGACAAGATGTCTTTTATAGTTGAAGGATGTAAAGCCCATAGTTCGAGACAAGAAAATGGGGACGAATCGTTAAAATATCAACGGTTAGTTTTGAGATATATTGTTCAATATTGGAAATATAAAAGTGATAAACGGTAAGATATTAGATAAAATAGTACTGTATGCCTTTATACTCAAAAGAATAAACGTATTTGCTATATGCGATAATCATTTGAATACTGTTGCAGATTTCCTAACGATGATGAAATGAAAATTAAATGGATTCAGTGCATCATGTATTTCAACTGGATTTCAAAAAAGCACAGCAGAATTTGTTCGAAGCATTTTACGAAAGACTCTTTTGTGCCAAATGACTATAAAAAATGACAATTAAAATAAAAAAAATGCTTGCGTTAAAGTACACATGTCAGAAGTGAAACTTCTTTATTTATAAATTTAACTCACTGTTTACACACTATATAAATACTAATGATTTTGTAATTTCACTTCAAAAACAATTCCTCACGATTACCAGTATGAGCAGCTACGTCATAAGTTAGGCTGTATATTGTAATACTTTTGCTACACATAACGTCACATTAAAAATCACCGACTTGTGGTGGGCAAGCTTCCAGACCTGCGCATCTAGACCGTCTGAGGGGTGGTGGCGCTAACTCTTCCCTGTCTCTGAGCGCCTGGTACTTGTATTGGTACTCGTTTATATCTTATACTAATCTAAAGCTTTAGATTTCCGAGACGAGAACGTTTAACGCAACAGTGCTTTCATGCCCCCTCCATGGTAGTCTTAAACGTTTAACGCAACCTTGTTGGAAGTCGCATGAGAAGTTGCACTTCAAATGTTTTTTTGCAAAAAAAAAATGGTTTGTCAATCTATCTTCCTACGACATAGTACAACATATATGATAGTTAGCCGGGTATTTGTATTTTCGAATAAAATTAAATACATGTTTTTCATCGACATAGATACGACAATGTCGATGATAAGCTCATCGCTATCAAAAAATTAACTTGTGACAACCTACATGATAACGAAAAAGAACGGCACTATATGTCTCTTTCCTACGCACTATTAATATCGTAAGTAAAAAAAAAGAAAAACATATGCATTTCATTTCTTATTTTAGTGCGGGTTCCATGCCTTGTCATTGTTCCAAGATTCGAACTGTCGAGTTCATTCGAATGAGCTCGCGGAACGAACCATTTTAACATTTTGAATCAGTTAGATGATTCGAATCAAAACGTTGATTTGAATGAATACAAACTTTTGCCGAGTGATTCAAACTGATTAGAATCGAATATTAACCTTTGATTCGAGTCCCATCACTGCTCTGTAATTTAAAATATGTAGGCCACAGAAACTTAATAGTCCCTCTTATTATATAATATACTTCTACTTCATATAGTTAGCTAAGTCAATCTGTTAATGTAATTTATGCCCATTACTGTATTCTGTAATATAAAATCACAGTTTTTAGTCTTTTTACGAAATCTAAACGAATACTGTGTATCGAAATGAACAAAAGTTATTTAACATAAATAAATAATTGTACTCAAACTCTAACAATGATATTTTAACTATAGATATGTTATACGCTCAGTAAACAACCGAAAAAAGTGTTCCGCGCTGCACACATACACACTTTTCATTCAAGGTACATGTCAAAATGATAGAAAGGGGATAGTCGATAAAATCAATAAGAAAAAAAGAGACAGCTAATGTTGTCAATTGCGCGTCAATGTAAACAAACATTAGTCTAGCGACCGATGACATATCAGAATATTAGGCAAATAATTGAAATATATTAATAAATCGAAGTATACTGCGTTCTTACATGTGGTATGAGATCCCTTGTGTTTTATTAACTTTGGTATCATAATTGGTGCATTTCCTAAATACACAGGATGGCATTTTTTTTAATTTTGTAGCAGCGTACCACTCGTCGCCATGCGGTGACACAGACTAAAGGCAATACGTCCTAATTAGGATGTTTTCGAGTTTTCACGATTGCGCGCTCATAACATATCTATAGTTAAAATATCATTGAACTCTAAGTAAAGTTGATACCTAATACTGTGTCTGATGTGATATTTTATGTCTGAATTTTTATTATTCATCCAATGCCGCCTGCAAAAATGGTAGGAGTAGGTTCCATCGATACATTAGATAATATTATAGACTGTAGTTACATACACCGTTATTTTGTAAAAGTAGTTAGCCTTGAAGTTCTCGTCTTAATTAAACTACTTTTTTATTTTTTTTTTATTTCTGTCATTTTGTAATAAGTCGTATTTTACGACTGATCCAGATAAAACTTGGTAATTAGGTTTTACGAATTCATGATTTTTGGAGGATTGACGATTTTTTTCATATTTTTTTTGAAAAATGTACTAGTTTTTTTTTCATTAATATTCAGTTTTTGGAATATTGAAGAAGCATTTTCGATATCGGGAAGAATTTTTTCACATCTGAATTTTTTTTCTGAACATCGAGTTGTATATAAATCGATATTTCGATTTCTTTTAGCGAACTGTCAACTGTCATTTGTGCTTTGAGTTTCTTTCTTTTCTAGCAGAAGTCAAAATGAAGTACGTTTATATTGCAAATTTCTATTTCAATAAATCTTTAAAATCATATGTAATTTTTTCGTGAATTTATATGGATATAAGTGTGAAGTGTTCTGATTTTATTATTAGTGTTTTATTTGCAGGATCGGACTTTGTGCTTACAGTGGCTACAAGATATACCCCGGCCATGGCAAAACCATGGTTAAGGTGGATGGCAAGGTAAATATTCGGTGTTATAATAATATTTATCGATTTATGTGAGAGTCCTGTATCTTTACGGCTTATAAATAATTACATATATGTACAATATGATTATTTTATTACGCTTGTTTTGACAATTAGGTTATAATATCTGACAATCATATTATTGAATTGAATATTATTTAAATCAAGAGTACACAAGAAATTATCCTTTTACATGACAATTGCATGTCCGTTATTACCTCTATCTTTAGTTATTAATAACAAATTTATTATTTTCAGACCTTTACATTCTTGAATTCAAAATGTGAGGCTGCACATTTGATGAGGAGAAATCCTCGTAAGGTGACATGGACTGTGCTTTACAGGTATTATTATTTGGATGTTAATAAATTGTTTCCTACATATTATATTTATAAGTGCATTATACATATAAACATTCTATAAATCATAAAAACCATACAGGCGTAAGTTTAAGAAAGGCCAAGAAGAAGAACAGGCTAAAAAACGTACCAGAAGGACACAAAAGTTCCAGCGTGCCATTGTTGGTGCATCTCTCAGTGACATCATGGCTAAAAGGAATATGAAACCTGAAGTTAGGAAAGCTCAGAGAGAGCAAGCTATCAAGTAAGTTAAATAAAATAATTTGTAAGCCTAAATAAATTATACTTACATTAGTTAATATTGAAATTCTATACTTTAGAATGTATTTTCATCATCTTGTTCAATTTTATAATATTTTTTTAATTTTTATAATGCCCGAATTTTTAAGTAAACTTGAATAACAAAATTTAAGGTACTTACGTACTAATGATGACACACTTTTATTTTTTCTATAGATTTGTGTGAATGTGCTTATATCGTAAAATCTTAAATCGAAAATTAATAATAGGTTCATAATGTTAATTTTAATAATGTTTCTTTCTAGGTTGGTTAGGTTAGGTTAGATATATGACCACAATATCGCACGAGCCGAGCGAGCGCAGCGAGCGTGCCGCGGCAGCGGCCGGCGAGTGCCATAGTCAAAAATTAATAATAGGTTCATAAGGTTAATTTTAAGAATTTTAATTTAAATTTATTTTGTCTATGCTATGGCACTCGCCGGCCGCTGCCGCGGCACGCTCGCTGCGCTCGCTCGGCTCGTGCGATATTGTGGTCATATATCTAACCTAACCTAACCAACCTAGAAAGAAAGAGTCATAAAATTAACCTTATGAACCTATTATATGAAAACCCAAAAAAAATAGTTTTTTACGATATAAGCACATTCACACAAATCTATAGAAAAAATAAAAGTGTGTCATCATTAGTACGTAAGTACCAAATTTAATTTTGCAACATTGATAAATGTTACCAATTTAAGTATATAATAGATGAAATTAACAAATAAATAAAATATACTAAATATGAAATGCTTTAAATTATTTTTATTGCTACTACTATATATTTGATAGATACTTTTAATATTTTTTATCATAGTCTTTTACCATTAGTGTATACTTAATTATTAATTATCATAATTATACACTTCAATAAATTGTATTACTTTACAGCATTACCTATCATGATTATTTACTCATTTAAATAAACATTTAAATTATACTTATAGGGCTGCCAAGGAACAAAAGAAGTCCACAAAGGCTGCAAAGAAGGCTACCACTGCTCCTCCCAAAGCAAAGGCGGCGCCTAAGGCTAAAGCTGCTAAAGTAAGCCAAAAGGCAGCACCGCGTGTTGGTGGAAAGCGATAGACCTTTGTTAAATAAAGTATAAGTCAAAACTATTTAGATCTTTTTTTTCTCCTTTACTCTTTTACTTGAATACGGTATTAGGTACCATATCTAAGTGATTGTTTAATAATAGCCAGTATTTGAATAAAAAATATAATATTATTATCAATCCAAAAGTATGTGTGCATAAGTTACTCCTTTAAACTGAAATTACTGGATAACTTCCAGGTAGATTATTATTATGGTTATTTACCCTGAAATTATTAAAATAGGCAAGAACTTTCAAAAATTGTAAAGAACTCTAATTGTTTTTATATTATCTTTTATTTGAAATCATTTTTTTGTCCAACAAATTCTATGCAGATTATGTAATGAATATAATAATTGATATTCCAAAATGATAACTTTTAGTTTTTATTAAATACTTGGAATGTAGGTGGTGGTAGCTAGTAGATAAGAATACAAAATTCTTAAAATTACTTTGTTCTTCCTGATCTCCTTAACAACTGGATCAAGTTTGATCAGCCTTTCATCATTGTAATAAGTCTATAATTAATTATCGACAAATGAAATATGCCCCAACAGCTGTTTTTATTGCATTTATCGCAACGAGAGCCATCTTTCATTAATATCAGTCGCCAGTTACATATTTCTGGATGACACTTAATAACAAATTGATAAAAATAAAATTAGATATGGACTCTCTCACTCTCATTACACTTTATTATAATTTATAACCTTACTACTTAAAATGAATAATTATGTAATGCATGTTTAGAATATCACAATGTAACTTTTATGATTTTACCAAATAAAATTATTTTATTCTGGTAATATAATAGTAAAGGTAAAAAATTTAGTAAAATATAAAATACCTATTTTGTTCTGAAATCTGTTTTCAAACTTTAGAAATCTATTACATTATATCAGTGACAGTCTGGGTAAGAACTTATACTACTTCTTTATGAGGTAAATAAAATACTAAATAAATTTTAAATTTTTACTGCATCTTTACTGTAGGAATTTTACAGCTCTGATTCGGGTACTAAGATATAACAGTTTGTATAACAATAAATTACTGGAGTTTGTTTGAATGGCTATTACAACTAAAAGTAGTCCAAGTAAATTTAAGCATTCTTGGCTAAAGTTTCAGCCTTAGCAACAACTTCTTCAATGGGTCCAACCATGTAGAATGCAACTTCGGGAAGATGATCGTATTCTCCTTGTAAAATTTTAGAGAATCCCTTGATGGTTTCCTCAAGAGGCACAAGTTTTCCAGCATGGCCGGTGAATACCTCAGCTACCTGGAAGGGTTGTGAGAGGAACCTTTGGATTTTACGTGCACGGGATACTGTCAGCTTGTCCTCTTCAGACAGTTCATCCATACCCAAGATAGCAATGATGTCCTGCAGAGACTTATAGTCCTGGAGGATCTTCTGTACACCACGAGCAACGTTGTAGTGCTCATCTCCAATAATGTTGGGATCCATGATACGGGAGGTGGAGTCAAGAGGGTCCACTGCAGGGTAGATACCCAGTTCAGCAATAGCACGAGACAACACAGTGGTGGCATCCAAGTGAGCAAAGGTGGTGGCAGGAGCGGGATCTGTCAAGTCATCAGCTGGTACATAGATGGCCTGTACAGAAGTAATGGAGCCCTTCTTGGTGGTAGTGATACGTTCCTGCATAGTACCCATGTCAGTGGCCAAAGTAGGTTGGTAGCCTACAGCAGAGGGGATACGACCCAGCAAAGCAGACACCTCAGAACCAGCCTGAGTGAAACGGAAAATGTTGTCAATGAAGAGCAGCACATCTTGTCCTTCCTGGTCACGGAAGTATTCGGCGACGGTTAATCCAGTCAAAGCGACACGGGCGCGCGCGCCGGGAGGCTCGTTCATCTGACCGTACACAAGCGCTACCTTGGATGTCTTGTCCTTGAGGGAAATGACACCGGACTCGATCATCTCATGGTACAAATCGTTACCTTCACGGGTACGCTCTCCTACACCGGCGAACACAGAGTAACCACCATGGGCTTTGGCGACATTGTTAATAAGTTCCATGATAAGTACCGTCTTACCGACACCGGCACCGCCAAAGAGACCGATCTTTCCTCCCTTGGCGTAGGGAGCTAGCAGATCTACTACCTTAATGCCGGTGACAAGAATCTCCTGCTGTACAGACATGTCAACGAACTCGGGCGCGTCGGCGTGGATAGAAGCAGTCTTTTCGCTCGGGATGGGGCCGCGCTCGTCGATTGGCTCACCGATGACATTCATGATACGGCCCAGAGTCTCAACACCGACTGGGATACGGATGGGAGATCCGGAGTCGAGGACGGGCTGTCCGCGAACGAGACCTTCGGTACCATCCATAGCGATGGTACGTACGGTGTTCTCACCCAAGTGCTGCGCCACCTCCAGGACGAGCCTGGAGGATCGGTCCTGTACTTCGAGGGCATTTAAGATGGAAGGTAGACTATCCTCAAATTGTACATCTACGACGGCACCGATAACTGCAACCACCTTACCTTGACCTTTTCCTGCTGCTTTAGCAGCATAATCACGTTTGTTCACTAGAGCTCCGGCAACCAATGGAGTCTTCTCAGCCAAGGAGTTGTTAACTACCGCCCTCGTGGCCAAAAGACCAGCTCTACCAACGGTAGAAAACATGTTCGATTTTCGAAAGTGCTCGTGGGAATGTACAGTGTTAGAAAATTCCTCTTTCAAAAAATCGGTGCTCGTCGAAGTTTACGTAAGAGGAATAATGACCATAGTGTAATAGTAATTTTTCATTTCATGTTTCCAGTTCCGTTTTTCACAATCATATACTGTCTATGGTTAGACAATATATTTAATTTACAAAATAGTATATAATAATTAAAACTTTGAAAATTCTTCACGCTGAAATGATTAAAAGTATATAAAATTATGTAATAACGTTTTACGATTAAATTAAATAAATTCGTATTTTTCCTTTAAAATATTTTTAGAGCAATTTGATGTTATTTGAATTATTATTAATATTTTTTATAAAGTAATCATTTTAAACTTTTTGCAGTTGGCCCTACAAAGATTATAAAACTATATCTTTATCAACCAACTTCGAAAAAGGAGGAGATTCTCAATTCGTCTGTAGGTTTTTTTTGTATTTATAAAAGAATATTAATATTTAAATACTTCTTAATTCAGGATGCCTAGTGAATGCATCACTTTCAAATATTGCTTCCTTAAAGATTTGAACCAAGTTATAATTTTATATTATTTGTAGATGTTAAGTAACATGATTTGTGATTGCCACTTTTCTTGCGGTGCATATCTAGAGAACCTAGCACGTTTTCAAAAAGGATGTGCAGTCCGCTAATCCGCACTTGACAGCACCCTCATATTGAAGGGCGTACGTAAAAAGGGCTGAGTACATTGTATGATGTATCTGATGTAAGATCTATAAGTCTGTAGGCCAGGACTGGCGTTAGGGGGGAATAGGGCTCGATAAGGCAACCGCCCAGAGTACCGGATAGGAAAGAATGCCGAACGCCGGATAAGAAACGGCACCTGGCGCCGCTGGTGTTTTGTTGAACTTTGCAATGGAAAGTTAAATAACCTATTAAAAGCGTTAGCGGATGGAAAGGCTTAAAAAGTAAAACATGTTTTGCTGTTTTTTCTTTTTTTTTTAGGTCTTTTGCCTTTTTTCGGATATAGGGTGGGTTTATTCGGTTGTTGAGCTGCAGTTACGGGTCGCCGTAGATATCTCGCTAGCTAGGGTGTTGTTATCGTTGTAAGTAAGTGCTAAAACCGGCTCTGGGTACAGGGTAGGTCCTAACATACTGAACTCTTCATCATTTAATGAGTTATGAGGCGATTGTTATTTGTCATTCCAAACCAGTCTTTATCACAGATAGACAAAGATCATCTCTATTTAGTCTGCGGGTGTGTCGAATTTTGAAATTTGTTTCTGTCATGTGTCAAGTCACCAAGTGTCATCTGTGCCATTTACTCTTTTAGTCTCCTTAATCTGTGTTTACTCTTTCATCTTTGCCACAGAGTACATTGGTATCAAAGAGTATAGATAATATACTGATTGGTATATTCTTTGCCAAGCACGTTGAACTTGATTGTTGACTATTCGTATTTCCAAAGAGTATAGATAATATACTGCGTATTTCGTTCCTTCTAATACCTATCTAATTATTTGTTACTCTTATGTTGTATTTATAATATTTAATTCACAATAATGGAGTATATATCACCAGAAAGTGACCTTAATCCAAGTGACGCACGAATGTAAGTTATTGTATTGCATGATATATAAAAATTAGGATATAATCTATTATCATATAGGTTAGATTCATATTACTATCACATTTTATTTTACAAAACTGAAGAAATTTTAGATGAATATACTATGAGTACTTCTTTTATATATATTTGCATAATTGCTGCGACTTTTAACCTGAACACCTTATGTTTTTGTTGTTTTCAGATTATGTTGTCAATGTGCAGTGCCTATAGAACCAA
Organism: Boloria euphrosyne; assembly: GCA_951802675.2. Lineage (NCBI taxonomy): Eukaryota > Metazoa > Arthropoda > Insecta > Lepidoptera > Nymphalidae > Boloria > Boloria euphrosyne. The sequence continues at coordinate 10,566,213 of OX637877.1, forward strand.
ATCCTTCTAATATGTGCATTGCTTGTTTAAGAACTCATGTGGATATCACTGATGGTATTCCAAAACAAGTAACTTTATTCTTTTGTAGGGGTTGTGAAAGGTATATAATATTACTAGATATATAATATTTTTATTTACTTATAAGTAGCTTTCACATTATACATATTATGAAAAGTTAATTAATCTTTATTTGTATATATATTTTATTTTGCATTTACGCAAACAGCATTAGAAACTAGTTCTCTAAGAAAAGGAAGATTTCAAATATTGCAATAGTAATTATTAAAATGAAGCAGTAGTAAACAATATAGAGATCGGTTTTCTATAAATATAAATATTGATATAGTATTCATTTTAAAGCATTCATTGTTTTATCTTAGGTATCAATTATCAATTTTAAATTAATATTTATGTAGGAGAGATGTTAATTTATGAAAGTATTTCATAAGTATCAAACATGGAATAAAATGAGGCTTAATTTTATTTGTATATTTTTGTGTTTTAGATACTTACAACCCCCAAATGAATGGTTGGTATGTGCACTAGAGTCAAGAGAATTGCTTGCTTTATGTTTAAAACGGCTCAAGGCTCTTAATAGAGTGAAGCTGGTTAATGCTGCATTTGATTGGACTGAGCCCCATTCTAAGAGAATTAAAGTAAGTACATATTACTTTATTCTTCTTAGTATATAAAAATGTAATAAATGAAAATGTAACTCTCTTTCTATCTTCACTAACTTATATCTCCCTCTCAACTTCTCTTAGACTTCTTTCGTAACTTCTGTCTGACTTGCTGATCACACTTTTCTTAACACTCTTGTCACTCATTCACCAGCCTCCAAGTCAAGCGTGCATTAAAAAGTTTTAATTAATAAAAACACCTAGATTTACAGCTTGATAGATATATTTAATACATATATTAAAAAATCAAATTTCTTTTACAGGTTTCTCTAACAGTACAAGGGGAAGTTATGGGAGGGGCAGTACTTCAACAGTCTTTTTTGGTTGAATATGTTATTCAGCATCAAATGTGTGATGCATGCCACCGCTCAGAAGCGCAGGATTATTGGCGTGCACTAGTGCAAGTTAGACAAAGGGCTAATAACAGAAAGACTTTCTACTATTTGGAACAGTTGATATTGAAACATAAAGCACATGCTAATACACTTGGAATTAAACCTAAGCATGGTATGATTAATTTTTGAAATATTTAATATTGATTAAATATTTAATGTTCTTAATTTTAATTAAATATATAATAGTAGAGTTTTCTTGCCCCGTTGGGTTTCTTCAGCCAGTATTCTCAAGTCTGAGGCTTCTACTTTCCAAACTAGAGACTCATGTAATGTTAAAGACTCATGAAGTTCAGTAAAAAATTATTGAATGCTTATTTAAATATGCCCTCAATCCTCATTTTTTAACAATTTATGTTATAAACAATTTATGTTATATCATTTTTAACAATTCAATATTTATTTTGTTTGCAGATGGCTTGGACTTCTTCTACGCTACAGAAAGTCATGCACGGAAAATGGTAGATTTTATCCAATCAGTGTTACCAGTTAAGTGCCAACATTCCAAAAAACTGATATCGCATGACATTCACAGCAATATTTATAACTACAAATTTACCTTCAGTGTGGAAATTGTGCCATTGTCAAAAGATAGTATTGTTTGCTTGCCGAAGAAATTGACTCAAATTCTTGGTTCCATATCTCCTATTTGCTTAGTCCAGAGAGTTACAAGTGCAATACATTTGATTGATGCATACACAGGACAAGGTAAATTATTACTATATATGCACCTCACCTGTAAGTCTAACCTAACTCTAGGGGATAGTGTTTAAATTATTTCTGATTAAATATGTCTGAAAAGGCTCTGTGAAACGGTTAATCACAACATATTAATATTATTAGTTCTTTTAAAATGTAAGCTATAGTTGTATTCTATATGGATATTAATTTATTTTTGGCCTTACAATTTTAAAATTAAATATTCATTTGCTTTGTAATATTAATTACTGTTCGACTGAAACATGTCAGAAACAGACCATTTTTTGTACAAAACTTTTATTATGATACATAATATGAACCCACAGAAATTCTTCCTCATAAAAGAATTTATTTCCCATATATTTATTATGTTGCATTTTGAATGAAGAATCTTTTTATTTATTTTCTTTTTAGTGTGTGACTTATCTTCAACTCAATATTGGCGTTATCCTTTCAACGCCATATGTAATCCAAAACAGCTTGTTGAATACATCGTAATGGATATTGACATATTGAAAGAACATGTATGTACATTGTTTTATATTATACTTCTATTGTTTTTTATAATTATAGAATTTTTATATACATACATATCAAAGTAAGCCATTAATAATTCTTCAATAACAATATTTTGTGTAATTATTTGGTATGTCATTAACTGAGGTCAACACAGGTTTTTTTTATGAAGGAAAATGTTACATCTCTCATAAATCAATGCTATCCCAAACATGCCTAGGAATTCGAACGGACAAGAGTTTTTTTTTTATGTGACAAAGGGGGCAAACGGGCAGGAGGCTCACCTAATGGGAAGTGATCACCTCCGCCCATGGACATCTGCAAGACTGCAGGGCTTGCAGTTTTGCAGATGCGTTGCCGGCCTTTAAGGAAAGGGAGGGAGAGGGGAGGGGGGAGGGAGAAGGATGGGAGGAGGGATGGGGAGTGGGCCTCCCGGACTCTCACTTACCGGACGAAACGCGACAGCATAGCTGCCACTTCACGCCGGTCTCCTGTGAGAGAGTGGTACTATACGGGGCGTGCCGGCCCATTCGGCTGCTACCCGAAGGTAACAAGCATGGCACTACCACTTTTTAAATGTTAGGTTAGGTTACTAGTTATATCTTACTAATAGTAATTATCTATATTTTATGCCTCCTTGGTGTAGTGGCTAGAAAGTACGGCCACCCATCGAGAGGTCTTGGGTTCGAGTCCCGGATCGGGCCAAATTTAATTATTGAGTCTTGTTGCTTAGTAAGCCTCAGTAACAGCCCGGAGTTGGGAAGTTGGTGGTGGTTCACCCCCGTGCCTCGGAGAGCACGTGTCGCGTCGGTCCTGCGCCTTAGCTCTCACTGGTCGTGTCTCGTGTCGTCCCACCGGAGTATGAGAGTGATAGGAATAGAGAGTGCACTTTTGTCTGCCCGTACACTTGTGCACTATAATATCTCCCGCGCGGTTGACTAGTCTCATTGAGATTGGACGCCATGACCGAAGTCGGTCGGAGAACATTATATTTTACTCATTTTACTACAGGAAAAGAAAACATTCCCTGGTCAAGGTATGGTCTCCAACAAGCATGTTCTAGCCGACGTGTGGGTTGTGAAAGCGAGTGAGCTCGGACTAGACAGCAATCCTGTTCACACTAAAACACATTTAGGCCACATTTTGAAGCCCGGAGACAGTGTATTGGGGTAAGTAAATATAATTAATTGTGGAAAATGAACAGAAAAGAGGATGTTGGAGTAGGGAGAAAACTATAAAAGTCGATGCATAACCGGCATCGGGGGGTAGTTGTGTCTTGACACTTATCGTGGTAGCATTGTTAGGTCGTTACTCTGTTGGTTTATTTTTAGTATCATTGTTGGTAGCTTAGTTGTCTTTTTGGTTAGTTTAATTGTGCTTTAGCGATTTCAGATACTTAAAATAAATTGAGGTCGATTTAGTAAGCTTGTTTTTTTTAAAAAAAGCTCACTTCTGGTCTAAATTCACAAGATAATATATTAATATTAAAGCTCGATATATTTATTATTGGTTTTTACCGCGGCTTCACCCGCGTTCTAAGGACATCAAACCAAATTTCTAGATTTGACATATTATTTACTAGTCTGTTCCGCAGCTGCGTCCGCGTTATATAGGCTGGTAAACAAATTCTTTCCGAGTTACGGTACCTCTCAGTACTGCACGCGGTGATCATTTTTTATTGCGGAGTAATGTTAAAACTATGATATGTCGTAAGATATTCATTGAAATCAAATGATGCCAAGAGCAATTTTGTTCAAAATTAAATACTTGTGATGAATAACTTATTTATTTGGATAAGGATTAATATTATGTTTATTAAACACCTTCGCAAATAATGCATGATCTTAAAACAAATTTGATTACCATGAACGGTTGAGTACCATGAACAAGTCAACCTTAACAGATATACATATGCTATCGCCGAGTTTGTTTTAGAACTTTTAAAGATTTTTGCATAACTTTAACCGCTTACGCAGCGCACGCAACGGAAGCTCTCAAAAGGAATATTTTTCTGCCGTTTTTGCTACATTTTTCATTGATACTCCGCTCCTATTGATTGTAGCGCGATGTAATATAGCCTATAGCCTTCATCGATAAACGGACTATCCAACACAAAAAGAATTTTTCAATTTGAACCAGTAGTTCCTGAGATTAGCGCGTTCAAACAAACAAACAAACAAACAAACAAATTCTTCAGCTTTATAAATAGTATAGATAGACTGTGATTTATTTGAAAGAGGATTAACGTCAACCTTCACAAAAAACTTTAGAATAAATTTGATACCTATACAAAGAATATAGCGAGGCAACGTTATATTAATAGGTTATTTCCGTTAATTTGCATTAAAATCTAAGAATTAGGTTTTGGTCGTCTGGACGCGGGCAAAGCCGCGGGAATTGCTAGTATCATTATATTATTGTATGGTATTTCACATACATTATTTTAATCTTAATTAGTTTGATTGTTTTTGATAATATTATTGATTGTAATGAATGACGTCTTAATTAGTTAATTATTGATATTGAAAGGCATTTTGTTTTTCTTTCTTACTAGGTTTTTGCACTTTTCGCCCTCTATTGCATTTAGAGTCTGTTGCTTCTTTCTTACATATAGCAATATATAATCAGTCGTGACTCGTGTAATATTATTTGATTAATTAACAATTAACACACAAGAGCACATTCCATCTACTTCCATCCATTTTATAATTGATAGTTACAATATGTGCTATTTCATTCAGATTCCACCTTTCTAGGGTTCTGTAGCCTTAAAAGGTAAAGTCGAAAATCTAATAGGGAATTTCGTTATTTTCATTTTTCGCTTATTTAGACTCCAGAGCAATGAAATTACGTGCGCGTCAAACTACTAATAATAGTGAAAAATAGAAACAGACAACACAACACAACAAAAAATTAGAGTTCACATGAGTCTGTGAAATATTCTAGATAGCTTTTAAATAAATAGAACAAGATGGTTTTGTAGTGCCTAGTGCATTTTTTTTTTGCTAATCGTTACGAACTCTCACTTCTAGATTGTTTATATTTTGTTCAAATTTTGCTCTAGTTGTATTTGGACAGTTGTGAATTTCTCTGATCTGTGTCTAAAATCAGTTTAGTAAAAAATTTTACACTAATCGTCTAATACTTTCTTAGATTTACGTGAATAATATTTGACACTATAAATTAAACTATCAGCTTTTAGGTTTTTTTCGCGTATTTATTTAATTTTGGTTGGATTTGTTAGAAAACAAAAAATGTAAATAAAACCGCCAAAAATTCGAGAATGTATTTTTATTTTTAACTAACCGTCTACATATTATTTTTTATTTGTCGCTCTAATAGAGCGGGTCTATTTATGATTTTTGTTTATTTTAGATACAATTTGGCGGAATCCAACGTGAATGACGTGAATTTGGACAAATTAGACCGCAATGTTGTACCAGATGTGTATTTGGTGAAGAAGTTCTATGGAGAGAAGGCGGCCAGGCGGCGCGCTAGGGTGTGGAAACTACGACACATGAATGAAGACATCGTGCAGTTCACTTCTACGACTGATGAGTGAGTTTGTTACTTTTCTTATTTACCTGACTGTGTGGATTTTAAATAAGGGTTGTGTGTTTAACCTGCGTGTATGTATGTCCGACTATATACTATATAATAACTAAACGGCTAATTTCGTTCCTTTGCCACTACGTCTGTAGACTTAGTTTTAGGTGACGTATTTTTACTTTTATTTTTTACCGACTTTGGGTTTTTTCAAATTGTATATGCCATGTAATCAGTGCTATCGGTTAATTATTTTTATGAGATAAGATTTATTTTTAAAGAAACCCGATTAATTGCCTTATTACCTATATAATAAATTTAATCTTTAATTGCACATCGCACACGCACGCGCGCACACACACACACACACACACACATACACACACTTTTTAATAACAGTCTGATAGTCTGTTAAGTGTTAACTAATTATTGTTTCTTATTTATAGCGATTACAATGACTTCTTGGACGATCTAGAAGAGGACCCAGCTCTCAGACAGAACATCAATATTTTCAAGGACGAAAACAAAATACCAGTGGACACCGACGAAATAGACCCGTCCATACCAAGAATTACTTTGGCCGAAATGTTAGACGATTTAGTGATAGAAGATGTGGATATGACAGAAGTTTAAAATATAACCTTGTTGGTTTTTTAATTTGCTAAATATATAATATTTATATATGCCATTGTTTTTTTATTAATTTAATAAAAATAAATAGTAAAATGATTCTTATACTGGTTATAATAATATTCAAAACAAAAGATACTTAATTGTGAAATATAACAGCATACATTAAAAGAGATTACAATTTTAAAAACCAGCAAAGGTTTGATGTTTTTTTAATTGATAAACCAATAGGGAATATGCATAAAATTTAATTTTGCTTCAAATATCTTTTTTTCCAATCTTTATTATCGTCACATTATGATTAAAAGGTATTTTTTTTATTTAGTTATTATTTAAACCCTTAAAATATTGTATAAAAAGTGAATATTAACGGCGGGAAATCGAAACTTCCTAAACGCGCCACCATTGGTTGAAAGCAAAATGACGTCAGTTGTCAAAACATTGGGTTTATCGGCGTCGATATTCATACTAGACCAGGTTTAGGCAGCTTTTCTGAGAAAATTTACTATGATAATGTATATATATTTTTACACCATCACAAAGTAGAGATTTTAACAAACAAAAAGACCACTATTTTTTTTAAGAAAGCAAATATTTTGACGTGAGAACTTTCGATGGAAAACTAGGGTGCTTTTTCGATATTAAGTCAAAATAAGGTGAAAAAAATAAATATTTTAAATCAATAAAAATACAGTGTATTTTGATCATAAAAAGGTAAGTTTTCACAAAATTTCGTGAAAAATATTTTAGTTTTGTAAAAGATAAAAATAAAAAACCAAAAACTTGTTTTTTTTTTATTTTTTACATAAATTTGGAGGTTTTGTGAAAAAAGTGTGACTACAAAAGTTTTAGATCTTTTTATTACCTACAACATTGCCATTTAACTTTTTTCTATAAGACTTGTATATTTGCCGGAAATTGAGATAAACAGTTTTTTACCCTTAAAACAGCCCCCTTCCCCCCTCCCGACCTCAGATCGCCCGTAAGTTATTTTTCCTTTCATTTTTATAATATTAGTGGGTTTTATTCTTTTCTAGTGGGTTTTAGTCTACTATTATTTTTTTGGTTTCAAAAATTATCGACACTGGTCTATACTACTAAAAAGTAGTATATGTTAGAAAAATTTTAAAACTGTGTTCCTGTGGTGTTTTCTAGTGAATCAATATTAATAGTGAGTCAAGGACGGTGACTTAAACTGGTTTTATCAAAGCTTTGAACGAACGAAAAACATCTTTTCATCTTTCTTTCTTTTACTTTCGCATCGCTTGGAATACGAAAAAACACTTTATCGGGTGTATTTCTAATAATGTTTTTGTGCTTACAATACTTGTAAGAAGGTTTTTTAATTCCCTCAATGTTGTGTATAGCAATTAAAACGGAAGATATATAAGAAGAAACTGAAAAGCTTAAAGTAAAAAAGACATTCGTGTGACAAATGACGTCATCGACGTGGCGGCGCTACTGGTGGCGTTTGAACGGCTTAAATTTAGTCAATGTTTTAAATTTCACTTTGCATAAAAAATTACATACTTTCAAGACTATTTATATATTTTTCTACTTTATAATGATGTAAAAGATGGATTTAAGTCATAAAAAAAAATCATGCATATTCCCTATTCATACATGATACAAAACTGTTTTAACTTTAATTGCTCCATTTTTTATGCTGTTGGTTGCTGTATGCTAAAATGTACCTAAAGGTTTAAGAGTAAAGTCACAATTATTAAAAATACTATAGTAAAACCATTAGAAATTAATAAAGTTAACCCTTTTCTTTTAACGTTTGGAAAAGCTAAACGCACCACCAGGTCACAGGTGGTTATGTGGGACTTGGTTTCAAAGAAGTCAGTACTAACCACTAAAAAGGATTGCTTATGTGTTCAATGACGACGCCCCGACGGCAGGTCAGCTGAAGCAGACCACACAGCCAAGAGGGTTGCTCCACAGTCCACTCTGCTCTCAGAGAAGTACCAGGAGCAACCCGCATCACAAACTGACCACCGAAGCGGGCCCTTTGCACATTTCTTGGCTTCACGCCTGGCCGGATTGCTGGACGCTACTAAACCCTCCTACCATATGGAGAATGCACGTGCAGAGAAATTTACCTAACCCTTAAGAAATATTTTAAAATGTACTAAAACATTGTATGTCTTAAAAAAAATACAGACGAATTGATAACCTCCTCCTTTTGGAAGTCGGTTGAAAAGACCTACATATTAAGGTAATACGCAAAGAAATATAATGTTCTTTGACCGACTTCGGCCATGGCGGCCAATCTCATTGAGACTAGCCAACCGCGCAGGATATTATAGTGGACAAGCGTACGCGCAGACACAAGTGCACTCTCGACACGACCAGTGAGAGTTAATGCGCAGGACCGACAGCTTTACGTGCTCTCCGAGGTGTACGGTGGTGACACACCACCAACTTCCCAACTCCGGGCTGTTACTGAGGCTTACTAATTACTCTGCAGAAAGACTCAATAATTAAATTTCGCCCGACCCGGGACTCGAACCCAGGACCTCTCGATGAGTGGCCGTACTTGCTAGCCACTACACCAACGAGGAAGTTAGGAATATATAAATTTCTTAATGCAGTACATTCGTATTACTATTTTCTATTATTTAAAATGTACCGAATGACCGCCAAAGTAAAGCAATAGTAAGTTGTTAGTTAAAATATTGATTACAATAATAATTAATAGTTTATATTTAAGATAATATGATTGATCATAGATTAGGTGCAGATAATACGTACAAACATTGCCAGTAGAGTAGTAGCCGTATACACTACACAGTACATTGCGTGAGACAAACGTGATATAGGCTTTTTTCTAAATAACTTCGCTTACACTTATATAAAGTGTGGAAAACCCTTATCGTGCATTGAGAAATAAAACTGTCGAAATGAAAGTATTTATTATACTTCTGTTACTGGGCTCTACTGTTGCAACACAGTTTATATCTCCAGGTAAGATATAATAAGTAGTTTACAGTATTTCTTTTTAATAAGTAGGTGATATAATTTGGAAGGAATATAGTTTAGTTGTAATATGCTTGGGAAACCGAATGAAGCGGGTTCAAATCCCGGGTTTCGCAACTGTTATCATCATTTGCGATTCATATCCAACAAGATGGCCACTTGTGTTATGGTGAAGGAAAAGATTGTGCGGAAGCCTGCGTGTCTAAGAGAACCTAGTACATCTTAGAAAGACTGGTACTGTACCAGCGCTTGACCAACGTGGTGGTCTATGGCCTTATAATAATTATACGAGAGGGCTCGTATAATTATAAACATTATGGCATAAATAACTGCTTTTTTAAAATTAATTTAAAACTTATTATTATTTATCACATGCGATTAAATAAGTTCTGACGATGAGGTGACTAAAAACTGTTTGAAATTTGATATGAATATAAATGCCAGATGAGATAAGATTTACTTAGATGAAGCATATTAGGATTAGGTATTATCTTATAGTCCTTCATACCGACTTTGGCAAATGGCAGCCAAGCTGTTTTTTTTAGGTGGGTTACAAATACAAAAAAACAAATCTGAATGTATGCGGCTTGCTTAAACTAAACTAAACCCACTTAATCTACGAAAACTTCACTAAAATTGTTACATACGCCTCCAGTAGGTACGAGTAATCTACCATTTTAGGATATTAAGTACTGATTATTCGATCTTACTTATTTAAAGCTGTAACATGAGCATTATTTTTGCCTCTTGGTAAACCTAAAACAATACGTTTTCGTCAGATACATCTAATAATGACACAATTTCGTTCCGTACTTTTGTGTTTGTAGATGAACTAGAAGAACTCTTCTTTAGAGCTGGTAAGAATGAAGCCTCAGAAAATGATATAAATAAACTCAGAGCTGTGTTTGATATCTACAAACCAGGGTCAAAGGCACAGGGCCGGCAAAACCTTGCCAGCCGAGCAGTAAGAAATTTATTTTTATAGATAAAATAACTTATCAGTCATTCAAAATTAATATTGTGATTTAACATTATACGCTAAGGTAGATAGTCTGTTTTTTTAATAGTTTTGTCCGTCTATTCGCTTAATTTTTTTTTTATTTCTAATTTTAACTTCCAATACAAGTTTTTTTTTATCAAAATGGGCATGATTAAAACTAAAGGCAGTGGTAGCCTCGCCGCGTAGCGGTAACGCGCTCGCTTGGATAACCGAGTGATACGGGTTCAAATCCGGATCTCGCACCTGTGATATTTTGATGTGCGAATTATTTCTATCCTGATTACCACTTGTCTTACGGTGAAGGATAATATCGTGAGACGTGAGGAAACCTGCATGATGAGAAAACGTAGCTAGTTTTCGAACGACATGTGAAGTCCGCCAACACGTACTGGGCCAGCGCGGTGGACTATGACCTGATCCCCCTCGTACTGAGGGAGGCCCGTGCCCAGCAGTGGGACGTTAAAAGGGCTGAAGAGAGAGAGAGAGAGAGAGAGATAGAGGATTATCTCCGATATGTCAAACCCAAATGTATTTATTATGATTATTGAAGAAGTGGGGCAGAATTGAGGACCACAGATTTTATTCTAGACGATTATTTTCTAATTAAGCTCTATTAAGCTTAAATGCAAGTATTTATCTATTACTTAAAAGAGTTCATCGACTTCTATTTATTGTTGATGTTTTGTTTGAATTGAAATATTTTGTAACTACTTGATGTTTACAACATTTTCTTAGCCTTTCACTCAATTTACTGATAGGCTTAAGTATTGATATAGGTTTTAAGTGATCTTTAGGTGGGAGTATTGACTTGATAATAATTGTATATCTACTTATATAAGATCTACTAATACCTACCCGGGAATATATTTTTACTCACATAATTAAAGTGATATAGCAAGTGATTAATTACAAAGTAATTGCCATTATTATTAAATCGCTACTTATTTATTCATTTTGAGAAGTAAGTTATGCATCTGAAACTAATAAATATTATTTAATATTTCCAGAGCCTCAACTGTATCGTTTGCCGAAGTGCGTTTTCCGCCTTTTTCAGTCTCGTCAGACTGGGACAGTCGGATGACAGATTAAATGAAGCTGTGATTAATATCTGCATTTCCCTTTCAATCGTCAGTCCCCGGACTTGTACTGGGATTGTGCCATTGAACGTGGTAAGTAGAACCTACATAAAACTATTTTTTCCTCAGTACCTACTGCGCTTGTTATAGATACAATGTCATACATCTGCTTTTATAATAGTCCGAAATTATGAAGATAGATCAGAAAATTGTTTGGAATCTACATTTTGGCGAAAGACCGAAAAAACCCTAGCTAGTAGCCGAGCAGCAAGATTTATTTTTATAGTTAATTTCGACTTAAAACTTAACTGCAAATTATGATTTCGCTATTAATCAGTTCACAACAGCTTAAAAATGTAGGTAGGTAGGTATATAAACAAACAGTCACAAATCTTTCGCAATTATAACACAAAAGTCTAATATGATTATAATATCTCTTAAAAATGATAAATACCTCACTGAGGTATTATACCTGTAATCTACTCTCAATATTATCAGTAAGGCAATCAATATTTAGATATAATTCAGGTACAAATTGATAACGATAAGCTTATATCACCATTATTACAAGAATTTTTTAACAGCCGATTCTAACTCACATCATACGAACAACCCCAGAAGCAGCCCCGCGCACGTTTTGTGGTTTAATCTTTCAAACTATTGGCGACCCTAACAATTGTCCATACGATGATCCTAGATTCGAGTGGACCATCGATCTACCCGAGCGAGTCAATGTACTGCCGCTAGTAAGTTAATGCAATTGTTTTATTCGGTTTAAATATATGATAAGTTATGCATAGTTTACGTAAAATATAGGCAGGAAGGTATCTTCCTCTTTAATTAATAATGTCTGAAGGACGTTGAATGCTTTTTCTTAAATATATAAAATTCAATGTTTTTTTAAAGCATTATGAGTAATTATTCGTCATGTCTTAATATAGGTGTAATGTGCACTATGCACTTAAAGTACGTTCAAATTACTGGTCTAGAAATTCGTAAGTTGTAAACTATCAGACTGAATTGTCTCCGGGAGACAAGTATGATGTTACAAAATGTTTAATCAATTACAGATTAAAAATAATAATGAAAAACCACTCACAGTGGCTCTCATTACTGACGCTCACATCGACCCCTACTATGAACCGAATGGGGTAGCCGACTGTAACGAACCAACATGCTGTAGGTTAGGCCAAACACCCCGTACAAAAGATGACATGGAATTTGCAAGCACGTTCTTTGACGATGGGTCAATAGATGAAAATTATGATACAGAAGAAATACAAGAGTCTCAGAGAAGTTCAGAACCAGCCGGTTATTGGGGTGACTTCAGAAATTGTGACACGCCGATTTGGGCGTATGACGATGTAATTGAGAGAGTTGCTTCAATGCACAAGGTAAGATTACCTATATTATAATGTACTTAATGTACATTTCAATTAAGACTTTGTTTATGTTTAAAAATAAAGGAAAAAGCTAAAAAAACAGCTGTAAAATCGAAGAATTCAGAACTTTTTATTTTTTAATGAAAATAAAACTTTAAAAAGTACCTAGGGAGCAGGGACGCATCCGAGCGAAGCGAGGGGAAGTCGCTAATATTTCTTTATTCAATGTCTGTAATGAATATGTTACAGTGAAATTATAAATACATTATTGGTAATCTATGCCGCGGGTTATTTTGTTACAATTTGTTTCTTACCATAATATGATGTCAGAATTATTGACTACTAAATGATAAATACATACTTGATGTCAAAATTCTTTAAGTGTTCTTGAATACAAAGTAGTTACCGACCAATCCTTCATGTCTTCTCCTTTCTACGTAAGCACACATAATTACACTGTTTACAAATACGTCCAGAATTACCATAATAGGATATTTAAAATGACTACAAGTTTGGCTTAGTTTGTATTGACGCTACTTTCTGTGTCAACGATCGCGGGTTTGATTCCCGCTGTGGTCATTCATTTGTGCGATGAGCACTAATGTTTGAACGAAAAAAAAGTCTTGTCTTTAGTATTTCCTATACTTAATTTATGTATAATATTGAAAGGTCTTTATAAATATTTCAGTGTTCTCTAATTGCAGGATATCGACGTTGTGTATTACATGGGAGATAGCATCGACCATCACGTTTGGGAAACCACATATGAGATGATCAATGACATCAATTTGTATATTATTGATAAAATGAGGAGAGAATTTGGTGATAAAATTATTATTTTACCTTCCATTGGTAATCATGAGTCACAACCCACCAACCAGTAAGTACGCTTATTTAGTTAAGTAAAGCCTCTCAAATACCTCATGGTACCTACTGGTAAATACCTCATACTATTGTCATTAATGCTTAGATATTTCAACAAAGTATTGACAAAGGTAATACCTAATGCCATAATAAAACTCAAATTATTTAGTTCTTTATTGCTATAAATTAACTTAATGTAAGAGAAATCTTAATTATGACGAATGCAAATACTTAGAGTGTGTACCTACCGCGCGGGAGCGAACCGACCGACCTGCTTCGCAAATCGCAATGACTAAAGCGGAAACAAATAAAATTAGTGTACAGTGTATCTACTTTCATTTGCATATATGTAATTAAAGATTTTATGCAATTTTATTTTTAAAGGATTTCAGTACAAAAATGTTTAGGACTTGAATGCGTGTGTGGCTAAATAATACCTCTTTTCTTGACGTTTTGACTGGGTTGCACCAGCCGTGGTCATGACGGACAAAGCAAATAATGTTTAATCGATTTGTAATTTGTAGTTAATTGTTCTATTAGTTTAAAACTAATATTTAAAATTATGATACTTCTTTCCTAGATTCGCACCAAGTTCGGTAAAAGGTGAAAAATTAAACACCACATGGTTATACGAATCTCTTGCCAGTAAATGGGACTACTATTTGAGTGAGGACGCGAAGGCGACTGTGCGCGAGCACGGCGGGTTCTCGATGCTCATCCGACCGGGCTTGCGGGTTATATCCATCAACAGTAATATTGCTTATAGATATAATTGGTAAGTTTAATTAGGAGATTATTTACGTTAAACAAATGTGTTATCTCCGACCGATTGCGGCCATAGCCAATCTCATTTAGCTAGCCAACTACGCAGGAGATATTATAGTGCACAAGTGTACGCAGACAGTGCACTCTCTGTTCCGTATCACTCTCATATTCCGGTGGGACGACTGCTCGACACGACCAGTGAGAGCTAGGGCGCAGGACCGACGGCTTTACGTGCTCTCCGAGGCACGGGGGTGACACACCACCAACTTCCCAACTCCGGGCTATTACTGAGACTTACTAAGCAGATAGAGTCAATAATTAAACTTGGCCCGATCCGGGACTCGAACCCAGGACCTCTTGATGTATGACCGTGCATACTAGCCACTACACCACCGAGGCAGTTAAACGTTAAACAAAAAACAAACAATGATTGGTAGGTTTGGTACTTCAGTACTTTGAAACGGTTGGACAGATTTGAATAAAATTTAGTACAAAGAAAGGCTGCTGTTAGACACCTAAAGCTGTATCTGAGCAAAGCGTCAGACGTTAATAAGTCACAAAAGTGGTGAAAGAAAGCAAAAATTACATTTCGTTTCTTTAAATTGTTTTTATTATTTCCGGTTAAATGAATCCGCGAAAAAATCTCAAAGGCAAAGCATTATTTAAAAAATATGTTGAAATATTAATTTCACTTTAAGACGTACCTAATTGTACGTACTATATTTCGAAAAATATTCAATTAATTCAGGTGGCTCGTCTACGATCCTTTGGACGCTAAAAGGCATTTAGAATGGCTCGTCCAAGAGCTGTACAAGGCAGAATTAGCCGGCGAAAGTGTTCACATCCTATCTCACATACCGCCGGGGGTTCATGACTTCACTTATACTTGGACGAGAGAATATAACAGGATTGTTAATCGGTAATCTCCTATTTTATACTGTTGGGTATATTTATCTTAATATATCGGATTACGATATCATCATCAGCCCTTTTTAACATCCCACAGCTGGGCACGCCCGGGGCCGGACCTCCCTCAGTACGAGGGGGATCAGGCCATAGTCCACCGCGCTGGCCCAGTGCGTGTTGGCGAACTTGTGAAAAAAACACATGTCTTGCGAAAACTTGCTAGGTCTTCTCAGACATGCAGGTTTCCTCACGACGTTTTCCTTCACCGTAAGACAAGTGGTAATCATGATAGAAAAGACTTACGATATATTAAAAGTGAATTTAAATTATAAGTTCTCATAAATAGTTCCTACTTAGAGGTTTTTGAGTGATTTTGTAGGTATATCTCTGTATGGTAACTCGTGCAAGCTGAAACGACAGATTAAAAAATAAAGTTTACTTAGACTATTATATGAACAAATTCATAGGTGATTTTAGGTTTCTGGGGACGTATTCAAGCGAAGTGTGTATTAGTCGCTAAATTTTATTTGAAAATGAGATATGAATATTTACAGATCTTTTTTATCTTTATCTGTTACCGCATCACGAGAAAACCACTGCACAGATTTTGATGAAATTTGGTATGATGATAGCCGTTTGTATAGGATCCTTTTTAATACCGGAAATACTTATATAATATCTGATAACTCCCAATTTTTTTGGCATTATTGGTAAGCATAGGCATACATATAAAATATAGGTATTATATACGATTGATATGTAATATATGGCTCATTCTCATTTGAGACAGTTGTTGTACCTACTGTTGTATAATAACTACCTAAGTTGATGTAAAATACAAACAAAACCTAAAATATAAGCAAACATTACAGATTCTCATCAACGATCAAAGCTGAATTCAATGGCCACACACATTCCGATCAGTTCAAGATCTTCTACAGCTTAGAAGACGGATCGCCCATCAACATGGCGTGGGGGGCCGGCAGTGCCACCGCATTCACATTTTACAATCTCAATTATAAAATCGCTACTTTCGACAGCTCAACTTATGTAAGCTTTTCTAATTAATAATTATTTATTATGTATTCAGCCCTTTTAACGTCCCACTACTAGGCTAGGGCCTCCCTTCAATACGAATAGCCTGCCATAGTCCATATAGTCTTTTGAAAATTTGATAGTTTCTCTCAGACATGCGGGTTTCCTCACGATGTTTTCCTTCACCGAAAGACAAGTGGTAATCATGTTAGAAATGATTCGCACATGAATATATCAGAGGAGAGAGAATATCATTTTTTATGAAGGGTCTATTTGTACTTGAAACTAATTCTAAAAAAACGGTTTATACTAATTCATCGAGAAACAATCGCCATATCGGCCGATTGACTCTTCAACATTCTAATATGGATGAGTTACGAGTTACTATTACGTAAGTAATTGGTTTGTTTATACGATACCCTGGCAAAACATGAAGTGTACCAATACCCTCAAAATTGTACAATATCTTTTTCTAGACATTTTATTTTTTATTTGCAATAGATATTCTAAAATATTGAATAATAACTAACTTTAAACGAATTTATATCTTACAAATGAAAAAGAGAAAATATTTGTGTAATAATACTTTCTTGCATTATTCTTTCTAGCAACAAAATATTATGTTAACATTAAAAAAATACTATGATCTGGAAATGGTATATTAATTTAGAAAATTTCTTTCAGGAACCTTTAAACATTATCAACTATGCATACAATCTGACTGAAGCGAACCTAACACCACATAGACGACCTCATTGGTTCCAACTTTACAATATGAAGAGTAATTATAGAATAAATGACCTTTCAGCAGTCACAATGGACGCTTTAGTACACAGAATGGTCACAGTTGACTTATTTTCCTTAGAACTTTATGCAGCATTTTATTCCAAGCTCAGCGATGCAAGATGGCCGAATTGCGACAGTAATTGCAAAATTAATAATCTGTGCAAAACAGTTATTACAGTTTTATGGCAACAGGAGAAATGTGAAGAACTCCGTAGATTATATAGTCAAGTAAAAACCTTGTCATTTAGCTAAGTTTATAATTAACAGTTTTCTAATAAATTTTGTATACGACACAACCGAAGAATGTATTAATGAAATAAACAGTTATTTTTACTAACAAAAATTTACTTAATTTAAAATCTTCAACAATATGTATTCTTAATTCAAAATCAAAAACTATCAATGCTTAAGTATACTCAGCCAAGTGATTTGAGGCTTCCATCTTAAGCCTTCACTAGGTATTTTATCCAATACAGACAGCTGAAAATAGACAGAAATTTTAGGAATCATACAAAAAGTGACAAGAATATTTGATATTAATTCAGTCAGTGAAAAGGTATTAAAATAATATGTAAAATGTTTTATAATATAGAAAAAAATTCAATAAAATCTTTATTTTAAAACAATATGGTACATAATAAGTACATATGTACAATTCCAGAACATTCCTAATACCACCCACCAAAATACTAATGTTGAGTGTTGACCCTTCATGAATAAATCTTCATAATAAGTAACTTACCTGGTGTCTTATAAAATGAACAATTTTTGCAATATGCTCTGCTTTTGCATCTTCAGAGAGTGAATAAAACCTCCTCCATATTGCTGCAGCTAATACTTTGTCTTCACCCAAACCTTCATCATAACCAACTAATGCCGCTTGAAACTGTTCTGAGAGTTCTGTTACTTGCTTCCTAGCTATAGAAGGATTAGCTCCCTAGAAAATTTTATTATTTTTATAATCAGTAACAAAGAATGACAGTTTTTCAAGAATTTGTGATTTTAAAAACAATCACTAATAATAATTTAAGTGTAAGTATTCAGATACTATGATATATGCTTTAATATAACACATACATAAATATATGCTGCTAGTTTTGATAATATCAAATATAGTACCTCCAAAAACTTAATTCTGTTTGCAACATCTGCCCATAAAGCTTCTATGATGCAATTTCTTACAAAGTGTCCATCACCTTTGACATATTTGCTTTTCTCACTTTTTGAAGGTGTTACATCTTCTGCCATATATCTTACAAGTAGAAGCCATACATGTAGCTCGGTAACAATAAACCAGGAGGTAAATGTATCTGGCAGCTCCAGATCTTCAAACCATTCATTGTATGCTATTTTATCTGGCACACATTCATAGAGAAAATATCCTGTTAGTTTTAATCGCTAAAATGATATTAATTTAAATCACACAGATGTCAACCATGTCAAATAAAAGTGAGGTTATTAAAAATATGAAAATATTTACCGCCCGTTCTTGATCCATCCATCCTACAGCATTCATAAATTTCTTAATATAACTATCTTTAACAGCTTTAGTACCTTGTTCTCTTATATTCAATGATTTGGTACATAGGCTGATAGCACAGGGTCTTGCATAATCAATTTTATTATATAGGCCTTGTCGCCATAATATCTAAAAATCAAATAATTTATTTATTATATAATATTCTATTACACACTTATTATTAATTTTGTACATTCAAGTACTCACTCGCGATAAAATCCTACTTCTATTCATTTTGAAGAAAATAGTCGGGTAAAATAATTTAAAAACAATTAGTTTAACAAATGTATTATTAATTAAACATTTTAATTCAGCATCAAAAGAAAGATACACATATTAATTATAATAATTCGTGTATAATATAATAAATCTTTATTTTTATTTCTTTTGAATTTTTGGAAACCAAAACGTCAAAACCAAAGAGTATAGATAATATACTGTCAAAAGTAACTAAATTCTTGTGAAACTGTCACAATTATCAGAGGAACTTCAAATTTCAGTCTTTAGAGTATTGTATTAAGTTTTAAACTTTCATTTTTCTCTTATCCAAAGATAGATTTCATTTTACGCTACATTTACTTACTCAACGTTTAAAATATTTCCGCATTTTATATTATTTGTCTACAAAGAGTGCTCTATGTTTGTCTATAATCACGAAAGGGAAAAAAAGCCTATTCCGTGTCTATAATGTTAATAACATAATATCAATAATTATTCACTTTTCCTCCTTATATTTTATTGACAATTATAATCTGAGAATAATGTTCAGCAAGTTGAGACCTTAGATTGAGATTTTTTTTAGGAAACTCCTTTTTTGATTTGAGTTTTTTATAACTTTTTCAATTTTTGCAAGCGGAACTTTATTTTTTTTTCAGCAACATTATGTAGATTATTGAAATTTCTAACCGAAAAAGTCGAAAAAGTTAAAACCTAAAAAAGCACTTGTTGACAAGACTAAAAGATAGGCGCCACTATTAGGTTTCTGCCTCGGGTCAAAAATATCGTAGATCCGGGACTGGTTATCCATGCATTTATTAGGAACTTGTAGTCTGTTTTTGATCATTCTTTTCTTTGGATACCTATATTCATTTTAACTTAGGGTTCTGTAGTTTTGTAGGTATGGAAGAAAACGTGTATTGGCCTGACTAGTTAATACGCAGTAAAAAGTATCCGCTACTGAATTTAATCACAGTTTGTCGCAATGTCCGTGATGCGATTCCGCACAGACTTAGATTCTTAAACATATTTGAAGTACCTACAGGTTCGACTCACTTAGAATTTTATTAATAGTATGAATTTATTAAAGATTCTACAAATGGTAAAAATTGTACAAACTAGACCATAATATTACGACTGATAGTGTTATTGTACTGGCCTCCAGCAAGGCCCGTATGAAAAGACCATTGTAGAGTCACCTTTTATGAGAATAAAAGTATCATTTCTTTTTTATATTATGCTTGAGTGCTATATATTTTATTATTTTCAAATTATTGTCGAGACTACTATTGGACTTACCTTTTCTGATTTCTAATTTATTAATATCATGCTTTGAGTCCCTTTTGTGAATGTTACCATTTATAGCATTGCATTTTAAGATATCGATTTTTATATGTGTTAACTGTTAACAGATGTCAGATCACAGATGTTATCTGTGGTGTATCTCACGTCGTTGACGGTCGACCGATAATTTTCTAGGTTACATAATTTTACTTTGCGACCACCCATATTACACTTCGCCCTACAGAATCATTTCAAAATGTTTGGGGCAGTAAGCAGGGTTGGTAGCGGCTTTTTAGCCGCAAAATCTGTTGCCGAAAAAGCTTTAGTTGAATGTAGCAAAATTACAGCAGTTTCTGCTCAAAGGAGAGACTATGCTGCTGCTAAACCAGCAGGAAAAGGTCAAGGTAAGGTGGTTGCAGTAATCGGTGCCGTCGTAGACGTACAATTTGAGGATAGTCTACCTTCCATCTTAAATGCCCTCGAAGTACAGGACCGATCCTCCAGGCTCGTCCTGGAGGTGGCGCAGCACTTGGGTGAGAACACCGTACGTACCATCGCTATGGATGGTACCGAAGGTCTCGTTCGCGGACAGCCCGTCCTCGACTCCGGATCTCCCATCCGTATCCCAGTCGGTGTTGAGACTCTGGGCCGTATCATGAATGTCATCGGTGAGCCAATCGACGAGCGCGGCCCCATCCCGAGCGAAAAGACTGCTTCTATCCACGCCGACGCGCCCGAGTTCGTTGACATGTCTGTACAGCAGGAGATTCTTGTCACCGGCATTAAGGTAGTAGATCTGCTAGCGCCCTACGCCAAGGGAGGAAAGATCGGTCTCTTTGGCGGTGCCGGTGTCGGTAAGACGGTGCTTATCATGGAACTTATTAACAATGTCGCCAAAGCTCATGGTGGTTACTCTGTGTTCGCCGGTGTAGGAGAGCGTACCCGTGAAGGTAACGATTTGTACCATGAGATGATCGAGTCCGGTGTCATTTCCCTCAAGGACAAGACATCCAAGGTAGCGCTTGTGTACGGTCAGATGAACGAGCCTCCCGGCGCGCGCGCCCGTGTCGCTTTGACTGGATTAACCGTCGCCGAATACTTCCGTGACCAGGAAGGTCAAGATGTGCTGCTCTTCATTGACAACATTTTCCGTTTCACTCAGGCTGGTTCTGAGGTGTCTGCTTTGCTGGGTCGTATCCCCTCTGCTGTAGGCTACCAACCTACTTTGGCCACTGACATGGGTACTATGCAGGAACGTATCACTACCACCAAGAAGGGCTCCATTACTTCTGTACAGGCCATCTATGTACCAGCTGATGACTTGACAGATCCCGCTCCTGCCACCACCTTTGCTCACTTGGATGCCACCACTGTGTTGTCTCGTGCTATTGCTGAACTGGGTATCTACCCTGCAGTGGACCCTCTTGACTCCACCTCCCGTATCATGGATCCCAACATTATTGGAGATGAGCACTACAACGTTGCTCGTGGTGTACAGAAGATCCTCCAGGACTATAAGTCTCTGCAGGACATCATTGCTATCTTGGGTATGGATGAACTGTCTGAAGAGGACAAGCTGACAGTATCCCGTGCACGTAAAATCCAAAGGTTCCTCTCACAACCCTTCCAGGTAGCTGAGGTATTCACCGGCCATGCTGGAAAACTTGTGCCTCTTGAGGAAACCATCAAGGGATTCTCCAAAATCCTTCAAGGAGAGTATGATCACTTACCCGAAGTTGCATTCTACATGGTTGGACCTATTGAAGAAGTTGTCGCTAAGGCTGAAACTTTGGCCAAGAATGCATAATAATCTACAAAATATGGGTGTATGAGAATGTAATCTTATGTCATAATAAATTTAGTTGTACCTAAACTGGATATTTTAATTCCCCACAAAATAACCCACTATTTGTAAAAGTTTCAATTTTTAGTCATATTACATAATTATGTAATCAAAATTGCTCCAGATTCTTAACTTTAATCACTTATTGTAGGAATAATTACTTACGTACTTCAAAAAGATTATTTGTGCAATAATTTATTACTTTTAATATAACAGGTTGAAATTTTTAAATTATTGTTTATTTTTTTTTTATTTTTACTATGATATATAACTAAGAAGTTAAAATATAAATTATAATAATTCAAATGTATTTATTACAATGCAAAAAAACTTAAATGTTGGAAAGATTCTTATGTAACGCTTTTAGTTTGAGTAGAGTAATAAAAGTTTTGGTTAATTTTAATGTTCATTATGTGGCTTTAAGGTATGCTAGTTGGGCACTGAACAATTCAGTTTAAAATGTTTTTTTTTCTCTCTAAACTATCTTTTCAAAGCAACTTAAATTATGATAATAGTATTGATTTAAGATTTTCCTATATATTATAGGACGAACGATACAGGAATCAATATAAAACTATCATGGGATAGTTTTAATAGAATTTTTTAGCAATTTAGCAAATATCGAGTTGCACCGTCGCTCGCTCGCGTCGGTCCATGCAAGACCTTTCTTTAATTACCTTTTCTTTAGTGTATTTAGGCAGAAAATAACTTTCTTTTTAATTCAATAGTAATTTAATTTGTATTCATGTTATATTGATAAATAATACTAGGAAATTAATATAACGTTAATATTTCTTTAATTCTTATTTGATCTCTGAGTTATAAGGCCAACCTTTGATGAAGTTATTTTTTTAGATTAATTTTTTATACGTTCAAACAGCATTACGGATTTTGATGAAATTTGGAACCTGGAGTAACACTGTTTGGCACTTAAGTCTTCAAGTTACAAGTTCATTGATATAAATAAAAATTACAATTTGGGAGTATAAAAATAAAGTTAAAGGCATGGCAGCTTTATTTATTTTCTAACTAGACTTAAAATAGTAACTGTACACATCCTATTAAATGTCTTATTTGAACAAAAAATAATACTAATTAGCAACCTTCTAGGTTTACAGGTGTATGTGAATCAACAGGAGCTTCAACTTCTGGACCTGTTTCAGAATCATATAATACAAGTTCAGGGGAGTTATCATTTGTTTTTTCAGGTACTTTGTCGACTTCATTGGATGGTTTATCTTCAATGACTTCATTTTCAGTAGCAGAATTTTTGGTTTCAGCAATGGCTTGTGAAATTATATTTGAAGAATTATTGGGTACTGGTTTACTTATTGCACATTCTACATTAGGCACTTTAACAACCACAAGTTTGTCTTTTTTCTCTTTATTGGAAGTAGGTTTGGTGGGATCTTTCAGTTTTATTGTTTGAAATTTAAGGGGTGTAGTCAGAGAACTTGTCCCATCACTATTTCTGTTAATAGGTTTAATTACTAATATTTTCGTTTTCATGCCGGCTTTTGTAAAGTCTTTAATGTTTTTCTTTATCAGGGGATTTTTAATAACTTCTAAGCTTTGCCTGCGGAATTTTATAGGAACTATTGGTACATTTACATTGGGTTTGGTGGTTTCTAGTGAATTTTTTATTTCACTGTCTACGTTTTTGCTTTCTTGGACTATATCCACGTCTTTATTACACTCTTTTACAACTTTTTCATTATTAATATCATTAACGGATGTATCTTGAACATCTTTTGGAACTTCTAATTCAGTCGTTTCGGAAGATTTTTGTTTTGATTCTTCTTGCTTCATTTCTTCTTGTTTTTCAATTATAGGTTCATTTTTTTGTGGACTAGGTGATTTCGACAGTTCTGTAATTTTAACGGGACTAGGGCTACTTTCCTTAACGTCTTTCTCATCCTTTTTCGGAGATATTTTGTCTGTTCTTGTTGCTTTAGGCACCATTGGTCTCGCGAAAATATTTGATACTCGTGATTCTTTTGTAGCCGCACTAAATACGCCAGTAGCTTTCATATGACATTGTGATTTTCCTGCTGATTTCCAAGATAAAGTTACTAGAGCTCCGCAACAATCTCTATTGATCATTTCATAATGTTGTAATATTTCTTGTGGAGATCTTCTTCTATAATACTGGGATTTAGTAACAGATTGAGATCCTCGATACCCTTGCGCCTCCATTTTTAGCAAATTCGATAGATCATATTCGAAATCTTCATTTTTAGGTTTAGTTTTTTTACGAACAGGGCGACGAGATGCAACCGAGGTCTTTTCAATACTTGGACGTTTTGATATTTTCTCGTCAATCTCATCGAAGTCGGATGAATTCTCTTCAAATACTTTAGAATTCGATGATGAATCATTATCTATAACCATGATATCCTTTTCTTTTTGAACTTCTTCCTCTTTATTGATTTCTACATCATCTGGAAATCAAATTTAAATATGAAATACATATTCTGCAAATCTTATGAAAATATTTATGAAAAATATAGCTTTTGTCACTAGAATCTGGAATTGAATATTCCATACCTTTAACGGTTTTTTTCAAATTAGTGTAAATCTAATAATCGCTTCAAATAATAAGTAAATCAAAATCTACAAAAAAAAAACGTTTTTTAGCAAATCAAATAACATTAAACTTAAAATTCTATTTCATACAAACCTGCGACGTAAGCCTCCTTTTTCTTTTTAGCGTTATATCTGTATTTATTCGCTTTACGTTTCCTCGAACCAACCTCTACTCTCACACTACTGGACGAACTGTCATCGGATAATCGACTGGAGTCGCTTGAACATCTGCTAGGTCGTCTAGAATCTGGACTAACTTCTTGCCCTTCATTTGTGTCATCTGTAAAATCGGCCAACTCCAACGCTTCAGTACCATCTACTGCTTTAACTGTACTGTAGTAGAAATCAGTGTCACCTTTCAATTTATGCACGACCTTTACGTGTTCTGGAAGTTTCTCATAGACGAAATGTTTGAAGTTGCACAGTTTGCATGCGTATCTAATCCATTTGTAATGTTCAGCCATATGATTTAATAGATCATTCATTTCGTTATGTTTTGTGTTACATTTCTTGCACATTAACTGTTCTTTATCGATATCTAATAGTAATTTTTGTTTGAAAGCATTTAAATTACTTTTCTCAGCTTGTTGGGCGAAGGGTAGCTTATTCATAAGCATGCTGTCGAAGAAAAATGGCTGTTCTATAGTTATATCGGAAACCACATCCTTGTCATCTTCTTGCTCTTTTGAAACTTGATCAATGACAGTCATTTCTTCTTCGAGTTGAGTGTTTTCTTCACTTCCTTCATTAGTAACTTTGTCATCGGTTTTATTTATTGCTGTTATTTCTTCAGTGACTGCTGGAGTTACTTTAGAATCTGTAAAAAAAAATTAAAACATCAATAGAAATCAAGTCTCTCAATTTTAAGCGTCATCAAAGGCGTTTGTTATGAGAGAGAAAAGAAGAGAGATCTCACCGCGCGCACTCCCGCTGAGGTATGGGTTGGCCTGCTCCTTGTGGTAGTCCTTGCGTATCTGTATGCCGATGCGGCGGCGCTGGCGGCGCGCGCAGGTGTGCGCGTGCGCAGCCAGCGCGGCGCGGCGCTCGAACGTGCGCCCGCACACGCAGCGCCGCCCCGAGCCCTCGCCGTCCAGCTCCTCCAGCCACGCCTGGGGACAGTTCACAGATATTACTTATTGCCCATGTCTTCCATTGCTTTAAGTCTAGAGTTCCTTATCGGCGCATCATTGGATGTAATTAACTCAGTTAATGGTTTGTACATACATATGTCACTAGTCCCATGTTTCAAATGTTACTCATGAGATATACCGCCGCACTCATAGTCCCTAATGAACCATTAAGTCGAGAATCTTCATACTAAAGAGTGACTTAATGGTTCATTAAGTGACTATGAGTGCGGGCGACAGTAAAATAGTAGCTATGTACTACATTATTGCAAAGTCTAAATAATAATACACCTGTATGTGTGTAATCTGTAAGCGCAAATATTAATATGGCTAACTGATTACTTATTCTGACTTAAACCAACACAAACCTGGTTCTCCTGATCGAGTCGTTCTTCTTCTGTGATCTTCTGCGGCAGGACAACTTTAGGTACTGTCTTCCTTTTCTCATAGAAAGCGGGCGGGTTGTCCATACGGAATGCTTTCGCTTGGATCGACTCGCGCAGTCGTCGGATCTGTGCTGCGGTTTTCCTGAAATCAATGTTATAATATATAATAAAAATATTTATTATTACCTAGACCTACTACTTAAGCATAATATAAATAAAGACTCTGTATTTGTAAAATACTCAGTGGTTACGCGCTCGCTTGGATAACCGAGCGATGCGGGTTCGAATCCGGCTCTCGCACCTCTGGTATTTTTATGTGCGGCTCATTTCCTATTCAGTGAAGGAATAATATCGTAAATAAATCTGCATGTCTGAGAGAACTTTGCAAATTATGGCCGGATCCCTGTCGTATTGAAGGGACGTCTTGAGGCCTTACCCAGCAGTTGGACATTAAAAAATAAAAAGGTTTGAATACAATGTGTGCACATAAAAAACCTAAATTAAACAAATAAAAATACCATACATAATGTTGTACACAATAATCGTAGAATTTAAGCGTAACGAGCAAATAAAACCTCTTTTTTGAAGTCAATAAAAAATCCTTACCTATGAACTTTGAACAGATGCCGATAAACACTCCAAGAGGTAGAAAATATGTCAACACAGTCTGGGCACGGATAGACGAGGCGACTTTCCACATGTTTATATTTCATATGGAACTTAAGTGTCTTAAGCGTAGAAAATTGAAGATCACCTGGAAATTTAATACATATACATTATATAATAAAATTCTAACTGAGTCGAAGATCCGTATATTGAATATTTTTTGAAAATCTTATTGAAATAGTAATTATTAATAATAATAATAATCTATAGTTTTTTAGAATTTTTGTCTGTCTGTGACCACATCACGGCCACTACTGGACCAATTTTGATGAAACTTGGTACGATGATAGTTATACATCAACATAATTACGGCCACGGCCAATCTCATTGAGACTACCAAAGTGCAAGAGATATTATAGTGCACAAGTGTTCGCGCAGATACGAGTGCACTCTCTAGTCACTGAGACTTACTAAACAGAAACACTCAATAACTAAACTTGGCCCCACCCGGAACTCGAACCCAGGACCTACGGTTGTATGTTCGTACATGCCAAGGCAATTAGGTCAACGTATAGCATGCTTTTTACTCCAGGATATACCGCATCCCAAGAAAACCACTGGACCGATTTTGATGAAATTTTGTTTGATGATAGCTCATTATATATGATATTTTTTCACTGCTGGAAAATATCTCATCTCTGAGGTCTATACTAGCCATTATAAGGTATGTTATGTCACTTTAGAATTCTAAAATGACTGTAAAATGGTTTACTATTCTGAAAAAGAATTCTGAATATGAATGGGCCGGCACGCCCCGTATCGTACCACTCTCTCACAGAAGACCGGCGTGAAGTGGCAGCTATGCTGTCGCGTTTCGTCCGGTAAGTGAGAGTCCGGGAGGCCCACACCCTATCCCTCCTCCCGTCCTTCTTCCTCCCCCCTTCCCCCTCCCTCCCTTTCCTTAAAGGCCGGCAACGCATCTGCAAAACTGCAAGACCTGCAGTCTTGCAGTCTTGCAGATGTCCATGGGCGGAGGTGATCACTTTCCATCAGGTGAGCCTCCTGCCCGTTTGCCCCCTTTGTCACATAAAAAAAAAAAAACCTTCACTTCCAGAGAATAGCATTTTCCATCAAACTTTTTATCTTTAAATTATCTTGGTAAGTATAATAATAATTCATAGATTACTAAAATTAACCTTTGAGCTTAGATTTTACTTACTTATTTCAAATAAAATAAAAATAATGGAAAAACTATTTCGACTATATGGCGCAGTGGTGGGCAGGACTGCATACTAAATGGAGGTTGGCAGTTCGTTTCCTGTGTATTTTTTTTACCATTTACAGATGTTATGTGTATTTATTTCTGTGATTAATACTAAAAACGTGCAAATTATCAAAATTTAAATTGTACAATTTTTTTAAGAGGTTTAAGCATCAATAAATAACATTCAAATAATTTGTCATTACTTGTTTTAGGAGGAACTTCAAGTTTTAAATTTACGAGATTTGTGCATTAATTTCTTTCTATACATATTATGTAACTTACATATTTTACATTTGAGAGCATCTGTGTCTTCATTTTCATCATCATCACTTATTTGTATAACATTCTCCGTTGATACATTACTTTGTACTTTAAATGTACCATCACTTTGTAAGACTGCTTTTTCTTGAGATAAAATTTCATCCAATTCCTTTATCTGAAATAAAAATGAATAAACAATTATAATATAAAGTAGTAATAATTAAAAATATTAAAAAAAATATTACTAAAGTACTACTATTATCTTATTTATGTTAATATAAGTTTCATACTTGAGTTCTCATGTTGTCCGTACTTGAATTCCTAGTGTCAATACTTTGAAAAACAGCAACTGAACTCTTCGGTATTTTCTGGAATAACAGTTGTTGATTTTCAATTTGCTTATCTTTAACTCCTTTAGTTTTTACAATTTGTTCTAAGATTTCTGTTAAATCCTTAGACATTGGTATTCGTTCCTCATTCTCGTCTTCATCCACCGATTGATTATTATTTTCAGCTAGAGACTCCTGGTAGCTCTCTTCTAACTTTCTAATTTTTAATACTTCCTGAATCTATAAAATTATGATCAATTTTATAGTATAAATTTAGTTATTTATGTAAAATTTTATAATATGTTAAAAAAACACTACTTACTGTACAAGTTTCCTTTATAAAATGACCATGAATTGAGGTATTAAAGCTCTCTTTGCAATATACACGTTTGTGAGATATAAAATTTGCTAAGCTTCTAAATAAGTTTCTGCAAACCTTACATTCATATAATAGATCACATTCATTTGTGAGTAAGCTCTTAAGCTGAAAGTGTAAACAAATATTTTTAAAATCTAAGTAATATTTTTGTATAATAAGTGGTTACAAATTTTACAATGTTGTTTTAATTACTTCTTCAGTGGCTTGATCAAAAACTTTTCTTGCTTGTGCAAAGCCTGTTATACTAGTTAATATAGGTTTTCTAAGCAAAGAAAAGTCTATGTCCTCATTTTCTTCAACACCTTGTCCAATACCTCTGTTTAGTTTACTTTTATCCTCCTTCTTCTTTGTGTTTATTTTATTACCAGCCATTCTGACATCTAAAACAATATTTACGTAAATAAAATATTCATTTAAGTTATGTTACTACTACTTAAATAACGTTAAGAAATGTATTTGTTAAATAACATTAGCCTAAAAGAATGACGTTTTTAATATGGCACAGTTTTGAATAACGCCGACCCACTAATGTGATATATGACGATACTATTTACTACATAAATATGTTATCTAACCATACGAGTTTAAATTATACATCTCAATGCAATTTTATTTCACACCTGAATTTAAAAAGACAATTTTGCAATTGTATTTCAAGCATGGTTTTACATCACGAGGTATATACCAAGATGTTCAAAGTCTTGTCAGTCTCTCCCTCAAATATCGACGATAATGTTGATTCTCATCTCAGAAAAACATGTTATTCCACCTCAGTACATAACAGAGATAACTAATCAAGTATTTAAATGTTCTCACTTACCAGAAAATCTTGAAAACTATGAACTTGAAAATCCTTATGTTTCGACAAATGTACCACCATCACGCCATTTTTAACAAATGAATACATACTAACAATACTAGCTAGCCAGCTATCTACTACGAAGTGGTATGTGTTTATATTTGTATATTATATCTAAAGGAGCTTTTCCCTAGGGGTTTGATTAAAGTTTTCTATTTTATTAATTCGAAAAAAAATTCTATGTCTTTATTTTATAAAATAATTTTATTTCTTCGTATTCTTTTTTAAAATATTACTTTTATTTATTTTTAAGTCAAAATTGGAATTTATGGTATGATGTCATTTTCCGTTCGTTATTCGTCTATACTCTATGAGTCTATATGACATTTTAATGACAAATGACAATTGGATTCTCGATTATTGTCGGCAACGGGCGCATTTATTAATTATTATTTATATTTGTATTCAACTTAGTTTTACTCTTAATTAATTTTATTTAACAGTACAACTTCTTTCTAAGTCTTATATAGTAGCTTAAATTGCATTATTTAGTTTAAATAGCTACAGTGCCTGGTTTGTAAATTACAGTTTTTATAAATTTTTTTGCAAAGAAATAGTATCAACCATGGCAGAAAACGAAGCTCAAACTTTGGATTATCAACAAAGACGATGGCATAACATAAGAAAACTATTAGAAAGGTCTGGCCCTTTCTGCCATCCTGATTTTGAGCCATCACCTGAAATTTTAGATTTTATAATGAATTCCTGTAAAGTATTAATTGTGGGAGCCGGTGGTCTTGGTTGTGAGCTTCTTAAGGACTTAGCGTTGATGGGATTCAAAAAAATACATATAGTCGACATGGATACAATAGAACTTTCAAATCTTAATAGACAATTTTTATTTCGTAAGAATGATATAGGACTATCCAAAGCTAAATGTGCTGTTGAGTTTGTAAATAAAAGGTATTTAGATATTCTATAATTTTTTAACATCATCATAACCTCATGTGCATTCACTTAACATTATTTTTAATATTGTAGAGTACCTGGATGTGAAGCGATAGCTCATCATTGTGCAATTCAAGATTTAGATGAAGGATTTTATCGACAGTTCCATATTGTAGTATGTGGACTTGATTCTATAGTGGCAAGGCGTTGGTTAAATGGCATGCTAATGTCATTACTGCAGTACAATGATGACAGTAAGTGATAGATTTTTGGCTAGCTAAATTTATCTAGTCAGTTAGATGTTATAAAGAAATCTAAGGGCTTATTTTATAATTGCGCCTTTGTCTAGCATGAATTATAAATATTAAAAAAATAAATAAAAATATACTCAAAAAAGTTTTGATACAGTATTATAAAGTTAAAACTATTAACAACTAATGTTATCCTTATAGGAAGTTTGGATCAAAGTAGTGTCATTCCACTAGTTGACGGTGGCACTGAAGGATTTAAGGGGAATGCCAGGGTAATACTTCCTGGAATGAGTGCTTGCATTGAATGCACACTTGATTTGTATCCCCCACAGAAAACTTTCCCTTTGTGTACAATAGCCAATACTCCAAGGTATTTTAAATATATTTTAAAGTAATCAAAGCAAAAAAGTAGCTTTTTTAGTTTTTTACAATTTTTAAGTCTTATTTTTCAAACAAAGTTATATGAATCTATAATTTATTTTAGATTGCCAGAACACTGTATTGAATATGTCAAAGTTCTACAATGGAGTAAAGAAAACCCATGGGGTAGTTCTACTGTTCTCGATGGAGATGATCCTCAACATGTGGCATGGGTTTATGAGAAAGCACAAGAGAGAGCTATGAAATATGGCATAACATCTGTAACATACAGATTGACACAGGGTGTATTGAAGAATATTATACCTGCGGTGGCCAGTACTAATGCTGCAATTGCTGCAATTTGTGCTACAGAGGTAAAAGTGATTTTCGTCATAATATATTTTATATTTTAAATATACAGTAGGTATAATTAATTATATTATAATCTCAATTTCCCTAAAAATATTTTTCATACATTTATTTTTGTTTTTGTATAGGTATTCAAACTAGCCACCTCATGTTGTACAAACATGAACAACTATATGGTATTAAATATGTCTGATGGAGTATACACTTATACATTTAATGCTGAGAAACGACCAGATTGTGTCGCTTGCAGTAACACTACTAGAATCATGGAAATAGAACCTGATGCTACATTACAAGCCATATATGATAAACTATGTGAGGATAAAGGATATTTAATGAAAAGTCCAGGTTAGCAATTTAAACTTCAATCATAAAATTAATAATCTGTACTGATATGGTACATATAAATGAAATTGAAGTTTCTGTTTTTAATTTCAAATTAACAACTTTTCACAAAATGCATATGAAAGTTATATTATGGTACTTACAATGAAAAATCAATTTTTAATATTTTTGTATGTTTGATTATCGGGCTAATCTCTGAAACGGCTGGACTGATTTTGACAGGACTGTCACTAGCAGATAGAACTTAATAGAAAATTATAAAAAACGATTAATTTATAATCAAAGAATTATGATGGTATTAAATATTTGTATTGTGTTAGATAAATAGAATAAAATATGTTCTTGTATAATACATACACTTTTTGCTGTATTATATCCTTTATATTAGTATCATTTCTCATTTCTATGATGTCTTAAGAACAATTTCTTCAATGTTTCAAATCATACCAATGTATGATCATATAAAAGTAAAGTGCATCCTTATTTAGGATGACTATTAAAAATTTATTATTATTTATTTCATTGTCTTAGGCATAACAACAGTTATCAATGGTCGCAATAAAACTTTGTATATGTCATCAATCAAGAGTATTGAAGAAAAAACAAGAGATAATTTGAAGAAGAAGATAACTGAACTAGGATTATACAATGGAGCTGATATTCTTGTGGCTGATGCAACAACACCTAACACTCTTACAATCAAATTGAAATTTTCAGAAAATGTTGATGTAGAAATGGGACGATAATAATAAATAAACAAAAATGTGATAACTTTTAGAATTTTTGTATGTGCTTGAAAGTTGAAATCTCTAAACATGATAAGTTTGCTTTTCTTACTGTATTTTTAGCAATACGGTTTAATATATTATCATAAACTGAGTCTTAATTCCGTTTATTTATTATACCCAATACTTAATCTTTACTCTTTTCATGCTGCAAAGTATTAGATCAATGCAATTTTTTGGGGTAAACATTAATTTATAATCTGTATTTATAATTATTAGTTCCTGTTTCAAATCAAGTGATTATTATTAGAAGCCTGTTGAAAAATATATTTATAGGCACGATTACGTACGGTAGTAGGAGTAGATCACTGCTACTCAGTTAATTAAATATAATATGAAATAATCGATAGTATTTTTTATGATTTAATCCAATTCGGATCGTGTATTACGTTAATAGAGATTTTTTTATACGAATAGCGAGCAAATGACGCGGTTCATCTGGATGTTGAGTGATTAAGAGTAATCGTGAGTAATTTCATACATTAATCAATGTATTATTTTACTTTTCTCTCTGAATTAAATTGAAAGTGTCTGAATAGAATTTAGAAGTAAGTTGTGTATCAAGAAATAAAAAATCTATTAGAGTTTTATATAAATAAAGAAATAAAGTAAAAAAATGAGGATTAAATAGTCATCAATAGTACAGTACACACAATATCATGTGTAATTTTTAGAGATGAAACGGATAGTGATTAGTGGTTTGGCCGGATACCGGATATTCGGCAAGCTACGAGGCCGGAGCGCCGGATATCCGGCCCTTTATTATGACGCGATCAGTTCGATAGTGCAGTGATTGATAGAATATAAAAAAACTTCTTCGACAAATCTTCTGACAGTAACAGATTATCGCCGTCTTTAACACTTTTTTTTAAATGTTGGATAATGCATTAACGCATACTACAAGTTGTTATTGAAACCCACTGGTCAGAAAAGCCAGTACTTATATGTAGCAATATACTCTATGGCCAGTACTACCCAGTATCACCCGTCATAATGAGGCGTCCCGGAATCGATCGTAGTGATTGTCGCGATCAAGAAAAATAAAATCCTATTGCTAACAAGATTGACTTTTCTTAAAAACATTTCGTATCGATCGCAAAGACAAAACAAATATTTTTGACGTACTATTATAAATATAAATTATAAACGGTGTCTATAGCCTATTTGTGGTATGATTTGCCTTGTGTAAAATAAAAAGTTTTTTTAATTTCACTATCCGGTATCCTGCCCGGGCCGGATACTGACTTACTATCCGGTATCCGGCCGGATAGTGAAAACAGGGTCGGATACCGGATAGTTGCCGGATATCCGTTTCGTCCCTAGTCATTTTTATAATTTAAGAGTTAAGAAAAAAATCTATTTAATAACTAGCGACTCACCTCGTTCGCTTGGGTTCGTCCCTGGATTTAGCGCTCCACTAGTTAAAATAAATAAATTTTCTAAAATAAAAGTAGCCAAGTTACTCCATAAGACATTACCTATCTGCAAGTGAAAGTCCCGCGAAAATCGGTCCAGCCATTTCAGAGATTAGCCAGAACAAACAGACTGACAAAAATTATTACTTTTTTTGATGTTAGCAAATAGCATATTAAAGGTAATATACTTTCATACTTAGAATAATAACACATAGAAGGATAGTTTCATACATCATTCCGCTCAATAATGAAGCAACCACGAAATACAAAAGTTTTTTCTCTTCCGTGGAAGCAACATTAGAATGAATGCGTGCGTAAGTGTTATGTAATTAAAACCGAAGGCACGCACACATCAGCCAAATAGATTTACCTCGAAATGTGAAATTAGTGTAAATATATAAAACTATTAGTAAAAATTAAAACAATTTTAAATTTGTTATTGAAAACAAACAAGTTTTATTTACATGTATAGATTTTGTAAATTATTTTAACAGTTTCCTTTAGTTCTAGATATTGATGTTTTTGTTAACGGTATATTAAATGAAAATAATTATACAATACTGAATGCATTTTATTGTGTAGACTGTTGTTTAAAAATTTATTTTATAGTCTATGGTTGTTTTGAAGTTTTGAACTGACGTGGTGGTGTCGAGCCTCGAGCTGTCGAATCTAAAATTTAGCTTTCTTTCGAGCTAAGGTTAGCCAAAACGTACAAATAATAATCCTTTAGACTTATTATTAATAAAAAGAAACGAAAATGTTCGACAGTCTATTTGACGATGTAAAACGCATGAACAAGAGACAGGTAACTTTCATTGATTATTGCTGAATTAAGATGACGTGAACATAGTACCGGTTGTTATTTTGCGATTTTTATTGTATTTTCAGTTTATTTACCAAGTACTAAGTTTTGGTATGATAGTATCGTCAGCTTTGATGATATGGAAAGGTTTAATGGTTGTAACTGGAAGTGAAAGCCCTATTGTGGTGGTGCTCTCTGGAAGTATGGAGCCCGCTTTTCATAGAGGCGATCTTCTATTTTTAACAAACTACCCTGAAGAGCCCGTGCGTGTCGGTGAGATTGTTGTTTTCAAGGTTGAGGGTCGAGACATTCCCATTGTTCACAGAGTTTTGAAGCTTCATGAAAAGTAAGTCTGAAAGAAATCATTTTGTGTAGAAATTATATATTTAAATAATTTATATCTTACATTGAATTGAGGAGTTCATTTTTTTGTGGTTATTCATTAGGGACTAGTGTTACTACTATTTGTGACACTTTCTTTGATTTTCTTGATTACAATTCAAAAATATCAAAGATAAGGAAACTATATTAGTTATGTTTACATGAGTATTAGATTTAAATTTGCATTATGTACTCCAATACTTCTTTCTGTTTACTAAATACAGACAATTATATTTGTATAATTAACCCGTCAATGCGAACAAACGAGACACAATAGATTTTCAATTGTTATAAATCTATATTGACCGCGCGCCCGTTGATAGGTTAATAATAATGTGTTATATATGAATAATTTTATTAAATGTTAAAATAACTATTTTACAGAAATAATGGAACTGTAAAGTTTCTTACAAAAGGTGATAATAACAGTGTTGATGATCGAGGCTTATATGCACAAGGCCAGCTTTGGCTAACTAAAAAAGATGTTGTTGGTCGTACTAGAGGATTCCTGCCATATGTTGGAATGGTCACAATTTATATGAATGAATATCCTAAATTTAAGGTATCATTATTTTTAATATTTCTTCTAAAACATTGCATACTTTTAAAATTAAGTAAATTTTAATTATGTGTAATAAAATATTTAATTGGATATATAATATATTAAAATATTTTGGAAATGTTGTTGATAGCACACTGTAAAGAGATATATAGTATATTATTATCAGGTTATTATCCTATTATCTGTGCAATTGAGTGCCTTATTGTTCTAGTGGCCATATACTGATGTAGATATTGAGGTTTTGGACTGATAGCAGTCCATAGTTGGTATGTCTACATGTGACTTTCAAATGAATGCAACATACATATATGATTATTATCAATCGAATCAAAATATTCTTTATTCAAATAGACTATTACAAGCTCTTTTGAATGATTGCTTTCACATTACTAAAATATAAAATTTAAACAAAAGTTTGTTATGTAAGTCTGGGAGGAAATTGCCACCGGCTCGGAAGCCTGTTCTACTGTTAAAGAGCCAGCGAGAAACTCAACAGTTGCTTTAGACGTGGATGTTATACTAGGACCTCATCTTTTCTCTGGTTTTGCATCTGGGTACTTTTAAACCGTTAACAATTTCCATACAAAATAAAGATGGTCCCTGACAAACCCCAAACAAACAAAAGAAGAATTATTCTAAGAATTATTCAGCTTTATTTTAGGTTTTAGTGAGACTAAGAAAAACTAATTGATGTTTCTATTCATATAATAGGGACTCACGCTCACTTCGCTCGGGTTTGTCTCTAGGCACCCCCTTTAGCAAAAATTCCTACAAACTTTGTATGTCTTACTTATTTGCATATAATCAAAAGCCTAAAAATAAGTTTCAAGCTTCTAGCTTTAAAACTGACGTATTTTCCATACAGACTTTTATCCCCTATTTCAACTCTTTACAGCCCTTTTTTCGCCTTAAAAAGTGTCCTTTCTGAGGCTGTAGACTACATGTGTACCAAATTTCATTAAAATAGGTGCAGTAGTTTTTGAGTTTATTCTTTACATACATAAATACAAATCTTTCCTCTTTATAATATTAGTATAGATATAGTGTTTTTAATTCTACTCTGGTATTTATTGCAGTTTGCTGTTTTGGGATGTTTAGCGATCTATGTGTTGGTGCACAGAGAATGAAGTGTAATGATCTGAACAGACGGAGGCATTCTGCTATTGGTTATGGACTAGCAGATATATTTCTTATAATATTGTTCTCTCTCTACAGTAAATATATTTATTTTTTAAATTTTTTAAATGACTGTCACATTTTCTTATTTCCAAAACAACCATTTTTTGAGATTCTGTTTAAATATTACAAAGTGTAAATGCGATAATAGGGATTCTGTTTTTTATAAAGCTAGAGTGTCAATTTAAATGCTTTCAATATGAAGTGTTCTTTCTTACAAGATGTTTTCAGTGTTGTGGTGAAACTTGAGCAATTTACTTAACTATGTAATTAAAATGATTGTAAAAAACTTAAGATACAGTATATTATATGAAAATAAAGTACTAGAACTTAATGTTTTTGCTTTAAAATTACCCAATTCTCAAACAGCTTATGAAACAAAGGTAATATTTTTGTATAGCCCTGAGTTTTATAATTTGTAACAATTACTTATTATTTATAGAAAATCAATGTTACCATCTTATTTATGTAAAAGTTTAGACCTGAGTTATTGAATGTCACAGTCAGAGCATCATGCAAAATGAAATGGAACTTTACTTATAAACTACTTTAATTTAACTTTTACAAACTAATTAACCTAAGGTGATTCCACTGTAGAAGTGCATTGGGGATGTTACAATTCACAACACTGTCACTTCACAAAAGTTATGTTGAAATATGAAAGACGCGGTGTATGTGCGGAATGCGATGTTGGTGGTCGACGCGAGGTGGTCCTAATGCTTAGGGTTGCGTAACACCTGAAATGGTAATTAAGTATTATTTTGCATTTGAGATCCAGTCGCAAAAAAGCTACATATTTTGCACTTTGCATGTCTTGGACTTTGATTTATTGCTTTTTACCTCGACAATACCTTTAGATATACTCATCATGTTAATTGTTAGGTATGAGTTATGACATTATCAATAGATGGCGCTGTCAAAAATTGAAAAGTTTAAAATTCCGAAAAACTTGGTACCTGAAGTACATTTAATTATTGGTCTGAATATGAAATTGGTAACGTACTCGCTTTGATAACACAGTGATGCGGGTTCAAATCCGGGTCTCGCACCTATGATATTTTCATGTGCGAATCTTTTCTAACATGATTACCACTTGTCTTACGGTGAAGGAAAACATCGTGAGGAAACTTGCTTGTCTGAGATAACTAAGTAAGTTTTCGAAAGACATGTGAAGTTCGCCAACTTGCACTTGGTCAGCGCGGTGGACTATGGCCTGATCCCCCTTTTATTAAAGGGAGGCCCGTGCCCAGCCGTGAGACGTTAAAAAAAAGGTTGAATACATGAAATAGGAAAAGCAACAGATTAATACACGGCCAGAAGTATTCTCCATTTTTGTAATACAGATATTTTTAT
This sequence comes from Boloria euphrosyne, assembly GCA_951802675.2. Lineage (NCBI taxonomy): Eukaryota > Metazoa > Arthropoda > Insecta > Lepidoptera > Nymphalidae > Boloria > Boloria euphrosyne. The sequence goes on from OX637877.1 coordinate 10,604,818, forward strand.
AACCTTTCTAATTGGAAATAGACATGTGGCGTATGTTCGCTTTCTAAATGTGACTGGACAATTTTATGACAATAGATTCTTTATTCTGCCTTTATAGGTGTATGAGTTTACGGTACCTATTATTTTTATCGTTTATGGGTAATATGATCGGCTGATACTTTTGTCTTCGAGAATGACAAAGCTCTTTTGCGTAATGAATCGTTTGACGACACGTTTGGCTCAGTTGGTAGTGACCATACTTTCTACGCCAGCGGTCGCGGGTTCGAGTCCCGCTGGGGGCATTCATTTGTTAAACACAAATGTTTGTACTCCAGTCATGGGTGTTTACATTTATAATAATATGTATGTATTTAAAATTTATATGTGTAGTATATTAGCTATCTGGTATCCGTAACACAAGCCTCGTAGTCTACTACGGAACTAGATGGCGCTGTTGTAATAATGTCCCAACATATTTATTTATTTATCTAGTAACTTAATCTACCAGCCTTAAGTCTTAAGTCGCCAGCCGCCGGCGTGGTCAGCCGGTCCGTGATGCCAGCTGATTGCCGGATGCATTTTTTTTTAAACATGACATACTTAATAATCTATACTATCTATACTTACTATTTATAAAGCTGAGGAGTTTGTTTGTTTGTTTGTTTGAACGCGCTAATCTCAGGAACTACTGGTCCGAATTGAAAAATTCTTTCTGTGTTGGATAGTCTGTTTATCGAGGAAGGTTATAGGCTATATTACATCCCGCTACAACCTATAGGAGCGGAACATCAATGAAAAATGTTGCAAAAACGGGAGAAAATGTTCCTTTCGAGAGCTTCCGTTGCGTGTGCTGCGTAAACGGTTAAAGTTATGCAAAAATCGTGTATGACGGAAATGTGGGGAACATTTCCGTCATACACGATTTTTAAAAGTTTTAAAAAAAGTCTGTGATAGCATATGTCTATCTTTTAAGGTTGACTCGTTGTAAACTTTTTTATGGTAATCAAATTTGTTTTAAGACAATGTATTATTTGCGAAGGTCTTTTTATACACATGATATTAATGCTTACCGAAATAAATAAGTTACTCATCACAAGTATTTAATTTTGAACAAAATTGCCCTTGGCATCATATTTTGATTTCAATGAATATCTTACGAGATATCATACTTTTAACATAAGGGTACAGTTACACATGCTCATAAAATGTCATGCTTATTAGCATGATGTTAGCATGCTTAAAACAAGCATGCTCTTCAAACTGACATATTATAAATGTAATTGACTGACACATAAATTAAAAACGCTGACGCAATAAATTGAACACACATGCTATTTAAGCACGGGCTGGTTCTTTGGTATTCGACATTCTAGCAAGTTCTCTGCCAGTGTGCGAGTGAAAAATGGAAAACCAAGTGAATTTTCCAGTAGACTTTGACAATAGCATGCCCAAAAATCGCACGACCGTCGAAATTTGAGCATGCTCGAAATAAGCATGATCATTATTAGCAATGTTTCGACACACATGCTACTAAGTAGCAATTGCTCAATAGTGGCATGCTTTCGTGCTAGTTATGAGCATGTGTAACTGTACCCTAAGGGTACAGTTACACATGCTCATAAAATGTCATGCTTATTAGCATGATGTTAGCATGCTTAAAACAAGCATGCTCTTCAAATTGACATATTATAAATGTAATTGACTGACACATTATAAATTAAAAACGCTGACGCAATAAATTGAACACACATGCTATTTAAGCACGGGCTGGTTCTTTGGTATTCGACATTCTAGCAAGTTCTCTGCCAGTGTGCAAGTGAAAAATGGAAAACCAAGTGAATTTTCCAGTAGACTTTGACAGTAGCATGCCCAAAAATCGCACGACCGTCGAAATTTGAGCATGCTCGAAATAAGCATGCTCATTATTAGCAATGTTTCGACACACATGCTACTAAGTAGCAATTGCCCAATAGTGGCATGCTTTCGTGCTAGTTATGAGCATGTGTAACTGTACCCTAACTCTGCAACAAAATAATGATCACCACGTGCTAGACGGCGGTGGCGAGGAAGGAATGACGTCGAAAAGAATTTGGTTTCTAGCCTTTAGAACGCGAGCGAGAACGGCTAGTAATGTATAATATATGATTTTATAAAGTTCTATTATATTATATATAGAACTTTTACAAAAATATTGACAATTATTTGTAAGTCATTATTGTCGTGAGCTTGAGCACAGGCGGGTGTAACCTAACAGTGATGTCCAAACGATAGCGTGATTCAGAAAACAAGTTTTGTTTTAAACAACGCTATCTGTTGAGGGGAGGTGGTAAAAGCGGAAATAAAATTACAGGGTTTTTGTCTACGCTTAATAGATTATATTATACGTATACTAGCTTTTCCCGCGGCTCCGCCCGCGTTCCAATCACTTTCATGATAATATATATGGATGAACATTTATTGATGCCAAATCTTAAAAAAAGATAAAATAACAATTTGATGTAAAGATAAAACATAAAACCTAGACACTAGGAGAATAAAAAATAGCCTACGACCTATTCTCAGACCTACCAATTACACATTAAAAAATTATAAAAATCGGTCAAACCGTTTCGGAGACACGAGATTTTTATATACTAGTGGAAGTAGCGGCTTCGCTCGCGCTAAATCCAGGGACGAACCCGAGGGAAGCGAGGTTGAATCGTTAGTGCAAAATATTTAATAGGGGCTGCAGTTTATAAAAAACACATTTTATTTATTTAAATTTAATTATATATTATACATTTACAGCTTATACTCATAATATATGTATTACATTGTGTTCATAGTAATAAGATAACAAAACTTGGTTATGCTTTAATTCTACTTTATCTACCTTAAAGGAGAAAAAAGATTAAATAAATATTTAAATAATAATAAGTATTGTGTATCAGTGGCGAAGTAAAATTAAATAATAAAAATATGAATAACGCCATCTATGAGAAATCATTATGCATCATTTGAAAGGTGGTACGGAATTATGTACGGATTTGAACACATTATTATATTATTATTTTTAACAGTATATTTTACAAGCGAAGTATACTTTTTGAGGAATTTAATAACCTTTTTTTGATTTTATATAAATATTAAATATACTATAAACATTACTTTTAAGTATAAAATACCGCTATCTGTTAACATCCTGTTTGAACGACTTCATCTTACTGCAGAGATTGATTTATTATTTACTAGAGTGCGCGCAAGATAACTCTGCGCGCGGTCAAAATCGGAACTAATCGAACTAATTACTATGTAATATCGCCATGTTGTCGTTTGTCAGGTGTCTATGAGGGTGTGCTGTTTTCCGTGTTTTACTTCACCAATATCAATATTTTTTCTTCTACTGCTAAAACTTGCAGAGACAGATGGAGAAGTATTAGAGATAATTACAGACGCGCCAAAAACGTAAGCCTCAGTAACACCCCGGAGTTGGGAAGTTGGCGGTGTTTCACCCCCGTGCCTCGGAGAGCACGTAAAGCCGTCGGTCCTGCGCCTTAACTCTCACTGGTCGTGTCGAGCAGTCGTCCTACCGGAATATGATAGTGATAAGGAATAGAGAGTGCACTTGTGTTTGCGCATACACTCTTGCACTATAATATAAATGTCCCGCGCAGATGGCTAGTCTCAATTAAGATTGGCCGCTGTGACCGGAATTGGTCAGGAGGACATCACTGTATGAAGTTATCAAAAGTTACGTAAAATGTAAGTAATGTAACCTTCTGGCAACACAGGTGTCATCCGATGTCAGTGACGTTTCGCTTGAGTGGCCAATTTGGCGACTGCGATTTGTCTGTCAGCACCATTAGAATTAAACGAAATACTCTAAAATCCGATTATAGAAGTGTAGTTTAGTCTATATTATTAAGATTACACAGGAAAAGTTAAGCAGAGAGAAATTAAAGATGAACGTACACATTAAACACACTTATATTGTCCAAAGAAGAAATTACAGAGAGAAGGATAGCGAAAGTACAGAATTAGATTTAAATACGAAATATGAATATTAGAATACGAAATAAGAAAACGATAAGCGTGACAAAGCAAAAATTTAGCAGCGCGCGCGCAACCTCCCGGCGTAGTAATCGGTATACGACTGGCGGGCCAGAGAAAATCGATCTCGCACGATGAAGCGCGAGGCGCGCCCGAGTGCAGCGACGGCCGCATAACGGTATTTTAACCGACTTGCATGATGCGTGGTTCTGCGTTTAAATGTACGCTACATCAGCCCCCCCGGAGACCGTTAAGGTCGAAAAAAATCTGGGAATCGCACTCGTCTTCCTGATCGAGTTCGACGATCCTCGATACTCTTATTAGGGTATATCTCGGGTGATTTTGGGGCTTCATCCTTAGGCGGAGCTAGGTCGCTCAGCAAATACGCTGGTTTCAACCTGTCAATTGAGACGGTGGTAGGTTTCCCTCGAATGTCTATTGTGAAGAATTTGTCTCCACGTTCAATGACGACAAAAGGTCCAGCGTAAGGTGCTTGCAAGGGTTTTCTAACAAAATCTTGCCGTAAGAAGACCTGTGGTGCAAATTTTAGGTCTTTGCTGACGAACACGGGTGCTGTTCCATGGTGAACTACTTGCGTGGGCTTTAACTTCCGCATGTTATGTCTCAACCGGGAAAGAAAATCGGTGTAGTCCGTCACTTCTACGGGAGATCTATCGAGATCGAAAAATGCACCAGGTAAACGTAGGGTCTCTCCGTAGACGAGCTCGGCTGATGATGACCTTATGTCTTCTTTCCAAGCCGAACGTATTCCTAGTAGTACTAGTGGAAGCACTTCGACCCAATCGTCCTTGGCGTGGCACATGATCGCCGCCTTTAGTTGTCGGTGGAATCTCTCCACCATTCCGTTTGCAGCTGGGTGGTACGCTGTGGTCTTTAAGTGGTTCACACCTAATATTCGTGAAAGTTCCTTAAATAAATATGCCTCGAACTGTTTACCTCGATCTGTTGTGATCTTCTCCGGACAGCCAAAACGTGATATCCATCCAGTGACAAAAGCGTTCGCCACTGTGTCAGCTTTGATGTCATGGAGCGGTATTACCTCTGGCCAACGTGTGAATCTGTCCACGGCTGTGAGACAGTATCTATAGTCCTGTGACACGGGCAAAGGTCCAATGAGGTCTATGTGCACATGACTGAATCTGTTCGAAGGAGGAACAAATGTATGTACAGGGGATCGAGTATGTCGTGAAACTTTCGAGCGCTGGCACGAAAGACAGGTACGGGTCCACACAGCGCAATCCTTCTTTATATTAGGCCACACGTACTTTTGTGTAACCAATCTTGTCGTTGCCTTGATACCAGGGTGACTCAAGCCGTGAATGCAGTCGAACGCTTGTCGACGGAACTCTGGAGTCAGGTAAAGTCTTGGTGATGAGCAGGAAAAATCACAGTAAAGTTTCTTACCGGAGCCAGTGATATCTATCTTCTGGAGGTCCAGTGAAGAATTATTGTTATGTAGAAGTTTCTGTAGCTCGTCGTCTGTCAACTGCGATAAGGCCAGTGCGTCTAAGTCTATCGCGGTAGAAATTTCATCAGTACGTGAGAGAGCGTCAGCGACTACATTGTCTTCACCTGCGACGTGCTTGATATTAGTCGTGAACTGCGACACGAAATCAAAATATCGAAATTGGCGTGGTGAGCAATTTTCTGAGGCCTTTCTAAAAGCGGAAACAATAGGCTTGTGGTCAGTGTATATGGTGAAATCCTTACCTTCAACCATATGACGGAAATGTTTCACACCTTCGTAGATTGCTAATAGCTCTCTGTCAAACGGACTGTATTTTCGTTGTGCGGTGTTAAGTTTTTTAGAAAAGAAAGCAAGAGGCTGCCACTCGGAGTCTATCATCTGTTGTAATACAGCACCAATTGCGTTATCTGAAGCGTCTGTCCACAGTGTTAACTCAGCTGTCGGATGCGGATGTGCTAAAAGAGTGGCTTGAGCTAGACTTGCCTTGCACGCGTCGAAAGCCTTCTGAAGCTCGGTCGACCAAGTGACAGGTGTGCTAGATTTGACAGCTTTACCAGATAAGAGTTGATGTAGTGGAGCCTGGATTTTTGCTGCGTTCGGAACGAAACGACGGTAAAAATTGGTTATACCTAGGAACCTTCGAAGTTCCCTGATGGTCTTCGGCTGAGGAAAGTTCTGTATAGCTTCAACCTTTTGTGGAAGTGGTCTGGTACCTGCTGCTGACACGACGTAACCCAGGAATTCCACTTGTGCCTCTCCAAATACGCACTTAGACGCGTTGATGACAATACTGTGGTCCTGCAGGCGCTGAAAGATTTGTTTCAGGTGTAACCGGTGCTGTGTCTCGTCCTGGGAAGCCACAAGTATATCATCAATATAAGGGTAGCAGAATTCTAAGTCTCTGAGTATTTCGTCCATGAAGCGCTGGAATGTTTGAGCGGCATTACGAAGACCGAAGCTCATGAATGGAAACTCAAACATTCCGAATGGAGTCGTAATAGCAGTCTTAGCTACATCATCTGGATTTACAGGGATTTGATTATACGCCCGGATTAAATCAATTTTACTAAAAATTGTACAGCCAGATAAATTATGAGCAAAATCACCGATATGGCGAACCGGGTATCGGTCAGGTATAGTGCGTGCGTTAAGTGCACGGTAGTCGCCGCATGGCCGCCACTCATTGTTTTTCTTAGGCACGAGATGTAACGGGGATGACCACGGGCTATTGGACCTTCTAGCAATACCTGCTCTTACCATATCCTCAAACTCCCTGATAGCGATGCGAAGTCGATCCGGTGCTAACCGACGAGGACGACAGTGTACAGGAGGTCCTGAAGTCGTGCGTATGTGGTGGAGGGTGTTGTGCTTTATCACCCGTGAGGACAGGTCTCCAGCTGGACGAGTGAGATCCGGAAACTGTGATAGCAGGTCATGGAATGGTGAAGTACCTGTAAAAGATTTTATTTGGCACAAAGCATATGATACGGGCTTAGCAGAAGCACTTAATGATGTTATATTGTCTATTAAGCGATGGTGTCTAGCATCCACAAGTAAATTATAATGTGACAAAAAGTCTATGCCTATAATAGGTTTAGTGACGTCAGCTATAACAAAACGCCACGTAAAAGCCCGCCTGAGTCCAAAGTCTAAGCAAAGGTTCACCCAACCGAAAGTATTTATTGTGGACCCATTGGCGGCAAACAACTTATAGTCTGTCTTTATGCACTTCCTATCACGAATATACTTATGTGGATACACACAAAGGTCTGAACCGGTATCAATTAAATATTGCACCTTACTTTTATAGTCCGTAACGAAAACGCGGCCACCGGCTACACTATCACAGTCACGCGTTGCCGCCTTCACTGACTGCTCGTCTCGTTTCCCGAATGAAACGAACACGGTGAGCGGCACTTCGTTGACTGCTTGCCGAAGCGTCGATGATACCAGCAATGCCCCGAGCCAGCACTAGAGCGGCTCCGGGACCGTTGAAGCCAGCGAGGAGAACGCGCTCGACTTCTCGAACGCGAGCGGGGCCTGATGGACAGCTCCGCAACTTGCCGTGATAGGTCATCGACCCGCTGAACAAGCTTTTCTATTAGCGCCATCGGATTCTCCGTCGGTGTAGGAGTTGTTGTCGATGCTGCTGCTACTTGTGGTTGTAGAGATACCTCGTGAATCTTATCCACTATCTGCGCCACTGTGTCTAAGGGGAGATCGACTTGAGCTGCAATAATCGCCTGAACATGACTAGGCAAACGGCTCGTCCACAGTGAACGTATAAATTCGTCCGGTACATCAGCTCCAGCTAGGCTCCGCAGATGTCGAAGAAATTGAGATGGTTTCCGATCTCCTAACTCTTCGTGAGTAAGCAATTGCCTTACACGCTGCTCTTGTGATGCTGACAAACGCGAAATTAGTTCGGCTTTTATTTTTTCATATTTATTATCAGCCGGCGGATTCGTTATTACGTCTTTTACTTCGCACACGTATTTATAGTCCAAATTGGCGATTACATGGTAGAATTTCGTAGCATCACTCGTTATATTAGCTAAAACGAACTGTCCTTCTAATTGCACGAACCATAACGCCGGTTCATTTGGCCAAAATGGCGGTACCTTAACGCCAACACGGCACACTTCTTCTTTTACGTTAGCGGTAGCCATTTTTTAAATAAAAGTTCACAACACAAAGTTAAACGTACACGAATGTCCACTATATCGCGAATGTTCGTCAGGGTCACCAGTTATAGAAGTGTAGTTTAGTCTATATTATTAAGATTACACAGGAAAAGTTAAGCAGAGAGAAATTAAAGATGAACGTACACATTAAACACACTTATATTGTCCAAAGAAGAAATTACAGAGAGAAGGATAGCGAAAGTACAGAATTAGATTTAAATACGAAATATGAATATTAGAATACGAAATAAGAAAACGATAAGCGTGACAAAGCAAAAATTTAGCAGCGCGCGCGCAACCTCCCGGCGTAGTAATCGGTATACGACTGGCGGGCCAGAGAAAATCGATCTCGCACGATGAAGCGCGAGGCGCGCCCGAGTGCAGCGACGGCCGCATAACGGTATTTTAACCGACTTGCATGATGCGTGGTTCTGCGTTTAAATGTACGCTACACGATCTTTGCGGATATATGTTGTCGACTCGAAATGTTTATTTTTTTATGTTTTATTATTCAGGTAAGGTTTCGATCGAGTCTACCGTACCCCTTGACGAAATTATTAATATTATATAGATACGAAGATTTATCTATACCACAGATAAAAAAAAAATCTATACATAAAGCTAGAGAGAGAGAGAGAGCTTGTCTTACATTATATTACCAAAGTGAATAAAACATAAAGTGAGCCAACGTACGTTTCTAGACAGAGCAATCGTGCGGGGTTCGCGGAGGGGGTAGCCGTACCGAGCTGCCATACATTCCGCTCGGTACGCGTCAGCTAGGGTTGACACTTTTTAATTTAATTGTTTTAAATGTTTCGTTTGACTTGTACTTATCAACCGACTTCCAAAAAGGAGGAGGTTCTCAATTTTGATAGTATTTTAATTAAATACCAATCTTTTTTAAAAAATAACCCTGTTATCGCAACTTCAGCAACTATCGTTCAACCACGACATACTTCCGAATGTGCGTCCTAATTACGATTTGTCTGAGGAGAATGCATTTTTGTACATATGTGGATACGTTTTGAGAAGATGAGTGGAATCGCACAAATGTTTTGAAATGATAAAGTATGCTTCTTCACACGATATCCTATCCACATCCAAAAAATTTTACATACGTCGAAAAGCTTAAAGCACAAAAAATGATCCGTTTGGTGGACTGCAAGTTCCTCCAGACGATTTTATAGAGTACTGCCAAAAATTAGAAGATACTTTACAGGCAACTTTTACAACGTTTGTTGGAAATAGTATTGGAAGTCGATTTTATCAACACTTAAAGAACATTAATTTTAAAACAAAACCATGCTCCTGCTTCCCGTCTGACTTTTTATTAAAATTGTTTCTACGTATGAGAATTCACTATATCATCAAATTCAACAATCGCACTCTGAAAACTAGTAAATCCAAATGTCAAAAATATCTTTCAGTTTCCCATTTGTAGATTTTAATAGAATCAGTATCTCAGTATTTTTTACTAACCTAGCTATCTTATTTGTTTTTTTTTTATATTTGTTTACAATAAAACTCATCATATATACTTCAATATTTTTCATTTTATTCCTGGCATCCTCTTATATACTCATACTACGAATACACAAATGTAGAACTGATGATATAATATATACATATATATTTGTTTATTTATATATTGTGACAACCCTGCAGCAAAAACAAATGCCTACACAAAAGCGGCATTTCGCCTGTTTTAAGAGGCGTTGGACCACTGGGTCTATTCTTTACGGTGTGATATTACTTTAAATACATATACTGGTAACATATATTAATATTATATATAAGTATAAGCACCCATGACTGGAGTACAATGTAAGCATTCGTGCTTAAAAAGATATATGCCCCCAGTGGGACTCGAACCCGCGACTGCTGGCACAGTAAATAGGACAAACTGTGCCAAACGTGTAGATGACACGATTGATTGATTGATACTTTACGTAAGGAAAAGTAAACGATTACGTATAGTGGTTCTACTGGGTTAGAAATTATCCAACCATAATCTTACTAATATTATAAATGTGAAAGTTTAGACTTTAGATATTTGGTGTATGGCTAGGCTTTTACTAGAGGCAAAGCAGAGTGAAGTGAGAGAGACCCACTAGTATTCTACCTGTATTCAGTGTGTAGGTCCACATAATTTAACGTATTATGATGTTTTTTTTAAATATCTAAGGCCTTAGCAATTTGATTCAATACTCAATTACATAAATCTATTGCTGAAAATGAACTGCTACAAAAATTGCATATTACTTTAAATGTATTTTTGCAAAGATTGATCACTGTTAGATCCTTAATAGACACATCTAAGATCCGGGATTTTCGTAATGATACGGACCATTGATCTGACTCGTATCATCTTTAAAAGAACGCTTCGTCATTACTTATGCCTCTGAGGTTAACAAAAGGCAATTCAGCTTATTTTGTAACCTAGGTTATTAAAATCGCTTTTAAAGTTCTCATATCCTGCATATTCTACAGAAAGATATAGAATGTACCTATTGAGGCTATTATTTTAACCGATAGGCGCGGGTTCGAATCGCACCAATAACACTTTATGGAATGTTCACGATATTTAGGCTAGTATTGGATTGCATGGATCGATTGAAATTCAGCCCTTTTTAACGTCCCAATTTTGGGCATGGACCTTCCTTCAATACAAGGGGGATCACATGGATCAATTAAACTTTCTAAATAGGAATATATAATAGACTGTATAATATTATAGAGTAGTTTTAACTAGTTAAAAGTTCCAAATCATCCTGACATAGAACTAAGAAATGGAATTAAAACTAGGAACCTTTGTGTACAGTATTCTATCTTCAACTTTGGTAGATATTTTGACCGTGGTATACCCAACTAGCTCAAAGAACCTTCATTACTTAAAATCTGTCTCAAAACTGCCAATAAACTGTAGACGCGTAGATAAAAGTATTATGAAAACCTTATCCTAGCACCAAATATTCATAGAAAACTGCTGTGCATTGGTAAGGCTGGGTGAGTTCATGTTCAGTAGCTGCAACAGAAATAAAAAAAATATGATAATATTTAGCCTTGTGCATTATAAGGCAAAATCGTTATCAGTATTATTTATTATTATCTCGTACATCAACATTAAATTATCGGTCTAATCAGTTATTGATTTTAGTAAAAAATGTTAAGGTAGTTGGTTGTTTAATATCGGTTAGGTGTAATATCGCGTTCGATAAAAATATTTACGAGCTTGTTAAAGTTTAGCACTTACAGTAGGCATAACAATAGAAATGTTTATAAATATGCTACTTATTTTCCTAACAAAAATACGTAAATTTATTTCTGAGCATTGGTTAGGTTCCTTACTCCTTAAATAAAGGAAAACGCAGGCCGTTTTAAATTCAATAAATATTTTCTCGTATAAAAGGACGTACTTCTAAAATTTATGGGTTTTCGACATTTTTTAGCTCGTTAGGGCTTTGGAGGGCGGCTGCAATTCCTTAACACCCGAGTAAATCTCTAAACACTCAAATCTGATTCACGTCTACAAAATACTAGACATAAAAGCAGCAAGTGGATTGAAGTGGCTATCCTCGATATTTTTATCTTTGTACGTCCATTTCTACAACTCGAAGGCATAATTGGTTTCCTGAATTCGTTTAGTTTTAATTGCAATTTTTTTTACAAATTATATGTATTGACAACACGTTTGACTCAGGCCTCCAAGCCAGACCTGGTATGGGCCTTAATTACTGTGCCAGCAGTCGGATCCGACTTATTGTGTCGCGCGTTCTATTTCCGCAGGGGGCATTTGTGGAATGAGCTTGAATGTTTGTAGTCCAGACATGGGTTTTTATATTTATAGTATTTAAAGTTATGTCTATATGTGTAGTGTATTAATTATTTGATGTCCATAGCACAAGCCTCTTACCATGGACTAGATAGTAGATAGCGTTGTTTTATTATCCAACAATATTTATTATTTTTTATATTTGTTGGTTTTAATTCTTATCTGCAATTTTGGACAGCCACAACTTTAACGTTTCTATTCGATTTATGTTAACTGAACAGAAATTTTCATATGTAATTAAGAAAGTATGGCATAAGGAGTTATTTACGAATAATTATAGCAGCTATTAGAATGGTCTGATACTGTTTTATTTCCATACACACGAACGTGAAAAATCAGTCGTAAAGGTAGGGTTTGACCATTCGAGGACCATATGTCGCATTATAGCTTTTATGTTGAGTGTAGTTAGAACGACTACTACGACTGGTTCTTAGACGTGGCCGTGTGTACGCTGCAGTACCAACGCTAGCGTGAGAAACTTTTTATGTGTTTGCTTTACGTGCAGCAGTAAAGAAGTTCTTGTTTAATGGGGTTATTTAAACTTTTAACGTTATCATCCTATCGGCATATCAGGCTAGAAAATCTGTTTATAATAAACTACAGTGGATTTAGCATATGATTGAATAGGTACCGTCGCTTCGATCAGGTGCGTCTCTACGTATGTTTCAGAACTTCAAAAGATAGAGATGCTTATCGCGAACTTTTGGCATTTCTCGGTCCTATATTAAAAAATATAATACTTAACTAAACTAAATAATTTAAAATAATAACTATTAAAAAGTTAATTCTTACGTTTGCGTCTATATGGTAATATGCATTACAATGTAAGATAAATTAAATAAATAGTTTAAAACGCAGGTTGTAGCATTCTTTCAAGAAAACTTCAAAAATGACGGACTTTCATACAAACTTACGAGAGCTATTAAATCTCCTTAATCCGGCCCTGTTGCAAAATATTAGTTGATAACGGTCGTCTACTAACTAAAAACTACCTCCCTGACAAATTTTATCTTTATTTGTCAAGCGGTTTTCGATATTTCGTGTTGAGTAACTTTTCGCTTATAGGTATAGGTGAAAAATCTAAAAAAATAACATTCTATGCATATTGTATACTCTTAATCGCTTAAAGAAGAGAGAATAAATAAAAAGGTTCACGTTCAAGGTAAGTTTTCTTATTTAAGTTTTCATTAGCGTAACAAGTGTAGTGTTAACGTAACAAAATATGTTATTGATTTATTATTCAAGATAGGTATGTACATTGTACAATCAACCTGTCACTTATGAGCGTATTAGAAAATTACTAATCAAATATTATTCCTTAATGATTGGTTAATACGCTGTATATATCTTCTGTTTATAAATATTTCAACAAGTTTCATAGTATATAGGTAAGTACAATAATAATTGATAGTTTGCCATTTTGAGTCTCACGAAACTATAAAAAATGTTTACCTTTTTGTTATTATTTGATATAATATCTGTATCATTAATAAGCACTTAATTTTAGTTAATTTTATTGTTTTTTTTTAATTTTTTACAGATAGTCATGAAAATGTCAATAAGTCTTTACATACGGAGAATATTTTTATAGAAGGCTAAAGGAAAAGGTAAAGACTGGGATAAAATTAAAGTACCTACTGTCGAAATACACGCTGAAAATACTTTTTAAAACTAACGAGTAAATAATATTATCAAAAATAGTATATTAACTTACATAAAACGTCGTCATATTATTTAGGTGCCTACTATTACTACTGGGCTGCCTTCTAAACTTTTTGATATTAAATGTATGACATACTCGTACACTTTCATGGTTTTAATAAGTAATGTAAATTATATACTTTGTCCATTTTGCCTTAGATTTTTATTTTCAAACATCAACAATTATAGCCTAAAATAAAAAAAATAGACAAGTTTTCTTTTAAGTCGATCTATTGTACCTATATATTATTATAGTTTGAACTCACCCATTCGTTCTTCAACATAAAACTACGTTCCTGCACATGTTTAACAACCATGTTCTAAACAGAATTACAATGGGTGAAACCCACGTTGAAACATCAGTAGTAAAAAGTTCAAATAAGAAAATAACTTCGAAATATTATTGGCACATTCTAATCATTGTTCTTAGTAACGATTCATTTCCGCAATAAACCGATTTTGCACCGTGTTCGTTTGCCAAAAGTCGCATATTGATAGTGGCCAGTACTTGCCCCTCGGTGCTATAAATACTGAAAAACTTTCCTGCCAAACTTTCGCTGCACTTGTTTATGAATATGATTCCCACCAGGGATGGAACAGTCATAAATGATGAAGAGTTCTATTTCAGTGTTCGTTATACTTTTTAACAAATCTATTTTTGTTCTAAAATATGAGACTTTACGTTTATATTTTAACCCAAAACTATCAGTTATTTTATTTAAAGTTGTGTGCTCTTCCTACGTCAAGTTTAATAACCGCAGTTAATAAAACAACAAACAAACACTTTTTAAACTAATATTCACGTAGATTTACAAAGTGTCTGAATCAAGAGGCAAGTTTTACTGTCATAAAACCCGGTTTAGTGGGTCACGGTATAACGAAATGGACATTTCGTTTTGTAATCCTTTTTAGGTGTTTCTACTTGCATTTGAGTTTGAGCAGTACTCGGAGTTTTTTAAAATGTCCCTTTATGGCGTTTGAAAAGCTCTCGCATGGCTGGTCAAGAAACAAATTCATTGCAAGAAAGCATATTTCCCTCGCGGCCTTTTACAAAGTTAACAAGCTGTAACCTGGGAAATAAATACGAAAAAGCGACGATTAATATTAAAAATTCGCACCCACACTTTACAAAACAGAGTGTTCTGCTTTTGTTAAAGTGGTACTTTAGGGCGAATCGGATATAATTGGATTTCATTATGTTTGTAAAGAAGGAATCATTATAAGTATCATTTGTATACCGGCGGAGGTGGCTTGTTGTTGATGCTTACTCCAACTCCAATCACTCTAAAATTTCCATTTTATTAAATTAGTCAATATTTTAATTAGACACTTCAATAAAAGTGATTATTCATTTCAAATCAATAAGTCTTACTTGATATTGATATAGCCTTCTATAAAAGTAATATCCTCCTAAATGATTTCAGTTACTGCAGCAATCAAATCTCACTTTAATCTCTAAAGTCTAAACAGAATACATATTGTTCCGGTTCTAAGAATCTCTTACAATCAGTTGCAAAAACTAAATATCTTTAGAAAAGGACTCGATTCTTAAAATATTAGTTATGTTGTAAACTGAAAATGTATGCAACTTTTCTGTACTTAGTGGGGACATGTCGGCA
This sequence comes from Boloria euphrosyne, assembly GCA_951802675.2. NCBI lineage: Eukaryota > Metazoa > Arthropoda > Insecta > Lepidoptera > Nymphalidae > Boloria > Boloria euphrosyne. The sequence continues at coordinate 10,620,151 of OX637877.1, forward strand.
TTCCTTTGTTTCTGAGGCTTAGTAGTTAACATTTCACTGGGTCATTAACTATGTCTCAGGCGTTAAACGAATTATTACGGCCGTTTACGTACTCTCTCTATTTAGGGGTGAGGGCTTAAACTGTCCTCATTTGTTTTACGCTAAATATTTAATCGATTGCTTTGTTTCTGCCTCACGTGTGAATAATTGAACAGGCATGTTTCAAGTGTTGAGTTGGTACTTGTTTATATATTTGACGATTAGAAATCAAGTTGAAATAAATTAGCGTATGTAATAATTAGCGTCCTCTCAACGTGCGTTCACCTTGTCGTGGTGGGGGGTCTCAGTAGCGTCCGGCAAGCCGGACGCGAAGCCAAGAAACGCGCAGGGAGGGCCCACTTCGGTGGGCAATGCAGGGAGGGCCCACTTTGGTGGGCGATGTGTCTTGTGGGTTGCTCCTGGTACTTCTCTGGATAGCAGAGTGGACTGTGGAGCAACCCTCTTGGTTGTATGGTCTGCTTCGGCTGACCTGCCGGGGCGTCGTAATAGAATGCGCAAGCCATCCTGCGATGCCCCAATAAGACGTGATGAGTGCTTGGGTTTTAGTGGGTAGTAGGTACTGGTTTGCCTTTGTGTCCCACATAACCACCTGTTTGCGTGATGAGAGTGATGGAGTAAACATCAATAACGAACCACCTCCGCCGGTATACAAATGATACTTATACATTGCATGCGTCAATGCATTTTCCAAGGATAAAAAAATGTAATAATTAGCGTATGTTCTAATTTCATTATTTGAGAAGTAATTGATTACTGTAATGCTTCTTGATATGTGCATTTTAATATTACAGATACGAAAGTAACTCTGTGTGTCTATCTGTAACTATTCATGCTTAATTTAAGGCTTATTGCTCTGCAGCAATTAAAGTTGATGAAATTCGGTATGGAGATTATTTGTGACCCTAAAAAGAACATAAAATAATATTTATCACAGAAATCGTCCTTAAAGATAGAGAAAAGAGTGGTGAAAGTTTGTATGGGGAATCAATAATTTCTAAAGTAAGATATATTTTTTTCATTTTTTAAAGTACTTTCCTACTATTCACACATATAACCGTTAATTGTATTATTTTTAAACAAAAAAAAAAATATGTTCGGACATAATTTTTTAATAAATATATTATGTCACATAGTGGACGGACAGACATACGAGTAATCCTATAAAGCTTTTAAGTTTCTTACTCGGTAAATGTAGTCGCTACTGACTGTGGTCGTTCTAAATTAAAAGTAGTTTGTATATGTTTGTAAATTATTTAAAAACTATTTAATGGTATTTACAATTAAATAAAGAATTTCTTTAAAAAATGAAGTACAATAGAAAATGATTTAATATCAGTTTGTAAAAAGATGAACGAGTAATAAGAGATATTAGGAAAGGAAATATATATGTTTTTAAGGTATAACAAGATATTGTGGTTATTATTATTATTATCCCATTTCGGAACAGGCGCGTTCACAGTAAACGTTAATAACATAAAAATTTCCAACACAAAACAACCTTTACTTGACTTTAATAAGGCCTGCAAAATAGACTAAGCCGTCATATTAAAAAAAAATTGGGAATAAAATAATCTAGTTATATTCAGAATATAATCAAACATTCTGATAGTAATCGCTGAAGTGGAAAATCCGACGTAGCGTGACCAAATATACCTCGTCAACCTAATATTATGCGAAATGAGAAAGTCCAAATGAGTCCCCTAATGTAATACCAGCTTATTATTTCTTGAAATAGCATTATTGGCAGTAGGAACACGAAAGAATTTAACTAACTAAACAAAAAAATGTTTGGCCTATGGAAATATTAACGATCCTTCTCCCTATTACTGTTTTCCGGTAAATGACATTTTGGAGCAAATTGTAGTCGGAGTTAAATTCGAAATTGTTTTTCCCACTTTATATTTTGGGTTAATCTTAAGGCGTGAGTACAAGAAATGTTTAGAAATGGGCTTTACAAATAATATGAATATTCGAAGCATTTGTATTCTGTTTATGGTTTTTTTCATGATCTTAATAACGATCTGATTAAAGTATTTTGAAAAAATAGGAAAAAAGGTATGAGATGAGATCTTTTAAAATTTATAAAAGATAACGTAAGCTTTATAATAGCTTATGGTTTTATACGATTGAAAGTAAATATACTATTTACATTTAATTTTATATAGTGTGACAGTTTAGATAATAAATAAAGTACTTAGTACGTAAAACGTAATAATTAATACTATCAAAATACTTTATTTCCAACAATGTAATTTTATACCGATTGATGACAACGATGTTACGGAAGAAAACACCGAACCCTCTTGCAATACACACTCAATTATAAAAAAGATTTTCGTTTGAAGGCGAGGAATTTATGAATCACTTTATATCCTAACAATCCAGAATGTAGTTTGCTTCACTGAATATTCGCACATTCGCACATTGTAATATTATCTGCATTTTTCATTCCGTTTAAAGATATTCAGCCCTTATTAACGTCCCACTGCTGGGCTTAGGACTTGCTTCCATCAAAGTCTTTCTTTACGCTGTGCTTCTATACTAGAGGGAACAAGCTTAACTCCACCATTCTGCCCAAGTTAGTTTCGATTGTAGGTCGAAGACAACAACACGAAAGGAATTAACATTAAAAGTCAAACTGATCAATGAATAAATGCATTTAAAGCATCTTAAAACTGACCCTTGATTTGATAAGAAGCAAGACAAGTCAATTTCATTCAATTTTCACGACGTATATTATGTCAACATACTTACATACCATCTGGATAAGTTGATTGCCTGTGAATACATAAGCTGTCTTGTCTGCATAAAGAGGTAAGGTAATAAATTTTAGAAAAAAGTGTCGTTTGCAGATCGGCTTATGGAATATGCAGGTTCCATACTATCAGTACAATTTCACATCGACTCTACGCCGACCAATATTGATAATACATAAAACTAGTAGTAATAGAGTTCGTTAGTAGCAACTAAGTCATGTCAATAAACTTAGTTTTTATAGAAAGAATAGTTCTCGGAACAAATAAAATAATAGTGGTCGCTCACGAACTCGAACGGAATTCGGCTATACTTAATACCTGTTATGGAATACTATACAAAATTGAAGCAACAAAGTTTACTGACACATTGCGCCCATGCGGTTTTGAGTAGGAATTAGGAAACTATAACGGTGGTCGCCGGTCGGTAGTGGAAACTGAGGATTGAGGACCCTTATAAACTTAGTCGCCTTTTACTATGGACCGAAAAACTCAGATTTTAGTTGATATTAAAATACCTGAGAAAAAACTATTCAAGGCTATGTTGGCTAATAGTATTACAATGGTCGCGGAAAACAATCGCCGATCATTGCCTCTATCACACAATGATACTATAGTCCGTTCGCGTTAAGAATGCAGTAAGTTGTCAGTACAACTACAGGGTAAAGGTGCATTCACAGTGGTTTCAAAATTACTACTACTATACTGTCCACAGTGTATTTAAATCACACTGTTTAAAGTACTTAAAAACATTGTAAATTAGTTTTCCTTATCCGCTGGATTACCGAATCACTTATTTTGACGAATAGGTGAGGTATTCATTTCAAAAATTTAATTTATTAACAATCAAAAGACAGGCACAATGTTGCTTTCGAAATGTCTGTGCCTTCAACTGGTCACTTTGGACGCGACTTATTAATTTCATTGGTTAAGGGGCATTGCTAAGCCGGTAAGCAAATAGCAATGTATCATTTACTGCATTCTTAACGCGAACGAGGTATAAACGCTTGCACCATTTACATCCATGCGTATATTGTCGTAGTAAAAGCACAAGCTGATAACCTCTTAACAATGACCATATTTTAAAAATTGCAATGGTTTTAGTTCTTACCCTGGGTCCGTGAAATCGTAATGTGTACCAAATACACATACAATTTTATTATTATCAGCTACATCATTTATTTGATTCTACGTAGGTAAGTACATTTGATAAAATTCTTTCATCTTTTTATAGCGCCGTCGTATATTTTATGTTTTTGACACTTGATTTAAAAAAGCAATGGTACGGAAAGAAACAAAAGAGGATTATCATTCAACATAGGTGTAATTTTATTTTAATTTGAATTTGTATTTACTAAATAATTTGCAAAAAATATAATACACTATAGCGGTAGCGTGATAATAGAAGATAATGGCTATATTTATTTTTTCAAGTTTCGAATTTGTTATCCACCTACCACCATTTTTATATATGAGTATTTCAAAGTAGCGATGTGTTATCTTCGACTTTCTAATTTTGATTGGGATTTTAAGGATAACTTAAAATTTATCGGTGTAAAACAGAAAACTGTTTCTTTTTTATACTATGGACATTTTATAACTAGAAAAAAAATAACGTACTACTTATATAGCTAACTGGCTATTTTTGTTTCTGGGCAAATTTTAAGTATCATAAAGTTAAACCCGGCGGTTCACTACAAAGTATGAACATGAACTAGTCCCATTTAATGAGGGAGTTTTTATGATATCATTTACACGCTTACAGCGTACATAATGTAGGAAATTTGAAAATTTTGCACTTCCATTCTAAAGAGTTTTTATTTTTACTATATTCCTAGCAAGTTGATGATGTATTACATGAAATGTTTAACATTTTTAAACGAAAATGACAAAGCAAACGCGCCATAACCTATATACTACAATATTAAATGCAGGCTACTTATATCTAAAGTTGTAAAGGAAGCAAATAATTCTTTTCTCTAATATAATAATGATACAAAGAAATGAAAGTTTACAGATAGATATGGCATGGAGAAGAGAAAAGGATGATATTATATCTCTATCATGATATTATATCTATTTTTCTTTCTGTTCTGCATCTCATGCTTTTAACACCTACTAGTTCACGTGAGTTATATGATTAGCGGCAGATGTAAAATAAACTTTATTAATACTTAATTCTTCAAACGATAATTGCGTATATTGGAGTTGTTAATTTCACAATCGCAGACTGCTTCAACCATTTGTTTACAAGTGTAGGCAAGTGATATTTAAAATGACTGCCTGGATCATTAGTCGCCGAGACTGCACGAGGGATCAAAGGATGTACTCGCCCTCTCAACCCGAGAGGCTGTTACAAGCCCTTTTCTTTGACTCTGTTTAAAACTCGGAAAAGGCTAAATTCAATTAGCATTTTACGTTTTATATCTTTTGCTTTATTATACATTTGCATTTGTAACAAGAAGTAATTTTATAATATAAGTTTCCAATTACATTTATGCGAGTAATTATTTATACATATAAGAAAATAGTAACCTATAAAAATTTGTTCATTAAATATATAAAAAAAAAAACAATGATTGTAACGTATATATATAGACCCCAAAACAATACTTTTTAAAATGTTTGTCTATTTGTATGTTATCGTTTAACTTAAAAAGTACTGCACGGATTTTAACGAAATTTTGTGTTGTGATTACTTATTACTCCAGTCGTGACTTAGGATACTGTTCATTCCATAAAAATATTAAATTTTCACAGGACAACCAAAGAATTATTTTTTTTTTATGGGACAAAGGGGGCAAACGGGCAGGAGGCTCACCTGATGATAAGTGATCACCTCCGCCCATGGACATCTGCAACCCTGCAGGGCTTGCAGATGCGTTGCCGGCCTTGCATTGGTTTTCTAAGTCATTCTTAGAAAGCTGGCGAAGGCTAAATCTTAAAAGATACCTCAAAACTACTTATGTAGTAGGAAATTGTAAGTCTTAAAAAGCCCTACAGAAAAATTTATAGTAAATATCAATCACCTGTATTACTCTCGCAATACCTTTTTTGTCAGTATGTATAAAACAGTAGGTAACTTAACGCATCGGTGTGCGCGTTTCACGTAAAAAGTACTTAACCGATTTGAACTAAATTTTGAATATTGATACATTATTATACGAAATAACATTTAAAATACCTTTTATGGATGTAAAATCTTTGGTTCCTACGGGAAAACACAGTAACTGGTACTATGGAACGATAAGGATAAGGAGGACCTTACAAAATATGGCTAACTTCAAATAGAGAATCAATCGTTGGTACATTATTATAAGTAATAGCATAAAGCCAAAAATATTTTTGTACTTTTAAGGCGAGCGAAGCCGCGGGTCCCACTGGTTCTTTATAAATTTTTATTTAATCAAAATGTCTAATTTTAAAATATATCCAACACAATAAGTATTTCTTTAATGTTTGTTAAACAAAATAAAAATAATTATTTTAGGGCAAGTGACGTAAAAAAAGGTTTCTATTTAATTTCCTCCTCCGAAACAGCTTGACCGATTTTTGAGTATATTTGTTAGGTTTGAGAATAGGCTATCTTTTAGGTGATAAGGGTGGCCTTATCCAAATTTTTATTTTTATTTTTTAGACCAAATTTTATTTTTTTATGATTTGTCATCCAAAACTACTTATAAACCTAAATTTTCATAGTTCTACCGCGAACCCCTATTTTTAATAGTGATTAGAACGCGGGCGGAGCCTCGGGAATCGCTAGTGTTACTATAAAGAAGAAGGTAGTACCTACATAATCTGCTTTACCGTTATTACAGTAAAAATATATTTCAATTATAATATTATATAGGTACATAATATTATTTATATTGTTCAATAAACTTTGCTATGTGTTTGCATATTACAAACATTACTTTGTACAAATACATGATGTTTGAATTTAAATGCGCGATTAGCACTATTTGTCTTTCGTTCCACTGATTTAGCGAGTAGTCGGTAAAAGCTATGGATTTATTACGTATAATTGTTTTCATCTCTATTCCTTTATGATTTTTTACTATCATAGATGAAGAAATATTAGTTATTGATACAAAATATTGTGAAATATTAAAATAATATAAAGGGTATTAGGTTTGTTTGTTCGTTCGTTAGTATTGAATAAATTTATTTCTTCGTTAAAAGCGGTACAACTATTTAAATAGATTAGAAGATATCTAAAGGACAAAGTAACAGAAATATGTCAACTTAGTGAAAACGGAGTCGAGAGCTTCAGTAAGTTATTACTAATAAAAGTTCCATTCATTAATATACAAAAAACGTTGTTGAAAGAAAATTGTCTTGTGCGGAATTCTTTCGTAGTGGCCTCTTTATTTTAACGAGCACATTTTAATACTATGCAATTTACTGCAAGTCTTTATAAAGAGAATTTTCTAGAAAATGTGAAAGAATGTCTAATGGATGTGTAAGGCGGGTTTTCCATTTTGGACTTTGTGGGTTCGTTCTTTTGTCCAGATAAAAGTGTTCTAAACTGAATAACAAATGCTATGTATAATTTCTAAATTTTTCTTTCAACTTACAGTTAGGGAATATGGTTACTACAAGATGTATCAAGCCTATTTTAATATTAAATAGATTATGAGAATATTTGTGATATTTATGAATATGAAGTTTTACATTTTTTAACTTAGGGGTTTTTGCCACACTTAGACATTTTTTTTAATTGGCTGGTTGGTTATACGGATAACAGATATCTAAAGATTTTGTAAAAAATATTTAATTTTGCATATAATCGTCCCGTACTATAAGCAAATATACTACCTTATTCAATTTTGTGTCTCATAATATAGTTAAAATTCCTATTTATTTTCATTCACTAATTGCGCCAATTATTATACTTAGACAAAACTCCTTAGTCCCATTCTGTGTTAAGCAGACTAAAATCAAGCAAAGATTTTTAAAGAACTCTGTACGTAGTTAGTAGAAAGTACAGTGTTATAACGTCATTTCCGATCTTTATCGTTACGAAATACCTAATGCCCTGAGCCTGGTATACAGGCAGTAAAAAAGTGTCCCCTTCAGGGCATATATCGGGAAATAATTCATGCGATCTCCCTCTTTGCCAGTAGTTTCAGTCGGTTATGATTTTGCTATTGTTTTTTTTGTTGGCTCCTATTTTCAAATTGTATGAATTTTCAGTGCAAGTCTATAATACTCAACCTGTGGGCCAAATTTCCAGAGATTTATTTTTTGTATTACTCGTATTAAAGTCATTACTATAATATTAATAATATTTAACTATCTGAGAAGCTAGTTAAGTTTACCAAATGTGGTCTATGTTTCCTTTGATCCAGAACCCATATAAATAAACCAGAGGAAATCTCAAACCGTTATAAATTAATATCCGTATTTTCTAAATCAAAACTTACATTTCTATTAAAATCCGTCAAGCGTCACGTAAACTTTTTGTTGGCTGGTTTAGTTATCAGAGAACTTTCAAAGAAAGGACCTTTATTACGGATGGACGGACGTCTGATGTCTTGGGCTATACAAAATTGAAAGAGCAAGGTCAGTTTGAAATATTGTTGAGAGCTTTTTTTGTAACAAAATATGTTGTACAATATTTATTATTCTAGTAGATTCATGAAATGTGTAACTTAGAATGTCTGATAGCGTTGTCGAGGGAGTCGTAAAAAGAGATTGTTCCAATTGACGCCAGTTTATTGACTTATTAAATCGATCTCAACACGACTATTTGCTTTGCGAGCTTTCAGCGAATTACACTACAATAACAAAATATCTGTAGACGTCTCATCTTTTAGAGATATTTCAATATTTATGTTGTTGTATTTAAACTGTTAACTTCTTTCCTTAATTGTTTGTAGACAATTAAAAGTTTATTTGTTACGAAGTATATTCAATATATTCAGTACTACATTAGTGACTATTTATTTTATTTTTACAAGTTTTTATTTAACTATTAATTTTTTTATTATTATATTATTAATTTATTACATAATTTGACAAATTAAAAATTGTAAGATCTATCATGTATACTCACAAAATTTACAAATTATTAAAAAAAAGCGTATACATACCTAACTGTTTTAAATTGAAATAGTATTTCTACAAGTGGTAGTGCCATGCTTGTTACCTTCGGGTAGCAGCCGAATGGGCCGGCACGACCCGTATAGTACCACTCTCTCACAGAAGACCGGCGTCAAGTGGCAGCCATGCTGTCGCGTTTCGTCCGGTAAGTGAGAGTCCGGGAGGCCCACTTCCCATCCCTCCTCCCGTACTTCTCCCTCCTCCCTCCCTCCCTTTCCTGAAAGGCCGGCAACGCATCTGCAAGCCCTGTGGTGTTGCAGATGTCCATGGGCGGTGGTGATCACTTACCATCAGGTGAGCCTCCTGCCCGTTTGCCCCCTTTGTCCCATAAAAAAAAAAAAAAAAAATTGAAATAGTATTTAATGAACCAATAAAGTTAACAATAAATAATTATCATTGCTTTTTTCTCTTTTGCAAATCTTTACGTAACATCATAATATACTAATCCACGTTTTATAAAACCACTTTGCTTCCCGTTGTCTGTACGCTTAGATCTTTTAATTATTTTTCATCAGCATATAGAGGAAGGTTTATAGATATATAATAAATGCATATTACAGGAGAAAAAGCCAAGAAAATATTTCATTTCTGAGAAATCTATAGGTAATAATCGTTAAGATATACATCTAAGTTAAACACTATTTTAATTTGTAATGTGTTTAGTTTCGGAAGTGGACAGCGGTCACGAAGAAGACGAATTGCAATGCATGTGATCGCTTTACAAGTTTCAAGCTACCAAAGTGTTTTAGAACTTTAAAACCAAAAACAGCTTCTTGCATTAAACTTAAACGAATTGAAACAATAGTACTATTAGTTGTTAAGATAATATACGTATTAAGTTTTTCCTAGAAATATTACAAAATTAATTCGTTTTTGTTCGGTCTAATTGTAGTTTAATTGAGATTATGGACGGGTTCTTTGAACTAACATTACCAGCTTTTTGAAAATATTTTATGAGTCTATTATAAAGGTATCAAGAGTAATTTATTCAGGAACTCTACTTTTATTTATTACTTAGAGAAATAAGCTATCTATTTACTAATTTTCGTAATAATTGGTTTACGGGATGGGCTAAGATTACAGATTACACTTCAATATTTTTAATAGGATAATAATGATGTACTTATAAATATTATCCGATACATTAGATGATTACATTGTACTTTACAAATACTTCTGTTGAATTGAAATTCAACATTCAATATCCACGTCGCATTTTGAAAAGAAGTCGTTTCCTAGCAAGATTTAGATCTCCTTTTGTTTCGATCAGTTATCTATCACTACTATAGTGTTCAAGTTATGAACGCTATCCTACTATAACATTTTTCTTGGTTGGTTAGATTTAAAGCATTTTAATTATAATTTTGTTGGTTTCTCAATATAATTATTTCTTAATATTATTACCAGATTTATTTTTCTTTAAATACAATATCTTAAAGTACGTTATAAATGTTTTTGTATCGAAAAATCGGCTACTATCTTCGACCATTATGGCATGAAAGGTCCCAGGTTTGATGGAGACATTTAATAGCAAACTCAAGCGGGTTTGCTATTAAATGTCTGATACCAATAATTCAAACAAATGGTTATATTAGGTATGTATTATAACTTTACTAAGTATCTTATTTCTCGTCTTACAAAGAGATGCACGAAGATGTAATAAAAATAGAACGGAAGTAAAAATGATGATTTTTGTCACGTGATATAAGAAAATTCATTAAAGTCAATGAAAATTCGTGGCTATTCTTAGTACTTACGGCACTCGGTAAGCTTAGAGAGGAGCAAAAAGTATGTGTAACTAAGCATTATTTACTCCAGTGTCGTGTACGAGACAGACCGACTATTAATGTTTGATACCAGTACAGGCTCACATGCAGAGGACTTAACCAAAACATTGATCTAACAACAAAAGTTCAAGCTAGCAAATAAATTACTTTGATGTCTGATGCTACGAGCTGTTTAATTTCCTAAAATATATACGTAGGTACCATTTTTCAATATGTGACAAATGGAATAAAAATATTTTTGGAAACAAATCATTAATATGTACTCGTAGGTAAATTAATTTTTTGAGATAGATTGATGAGTAATGAAAGAAGGCTAGCGTAAGAGGACGAATCAACTGAAATAGTAAAAATGGGGGAGAAGGTAATTAATAACGCGCTTTCATCTGGCATCTAGTACTCGCTTTGCTAAACATGTTTTAAAAAACCTCGGTTCAAATTAAATGGTTAAATAAAATCACACAAGTGTGAGTTCAATTCGCGTCTCGAAGGTTCCGTACCACTCTCGGAAGGAATTAGGTTTTCTAAGGAAAGCAGGTTTAGTTACGATTTTTTTTACTTCGATGTAACGTAAATGGTAATTATGATGAAAATACTGGTAATATACATATGGAAATAGTAAAGTTGCGAGACTCGGGGCTTAAACCTACATTACCTGGTTTTACGACCTACAATACATCATTAGACCTTACATTGGTTATTATTTAAATCACCACAGTACGAGTATATTGTGGAACGTAATATTTTTTTAATGCATGAAGAGATTTATTTCAGTACACTTTTATTAGAAGACTATTATTTCTGTGATAAAATTATTTATATAAATTAATATAGTAATGAAGCGAAATATGTTCAATGTTCCTGAGATATTTATCAAAAACATTATGAAAATATATTTTTTTATATTTACAGACACAGCAAATCTCGAATGTAGAACCAATTATTTATTTAATTAATATTTTGTTTTTACTAAGCTATCACTATAACTTATTCGGTCAACATTTTGGACATCCTTTACAAAAATCTCATCATAAAATCTATACGTGAGTATAAAAAACTATGTGAACTAAGATCCTCTTTCTAAATTTGAAGTACATCAATTAGGTAATATCAGTAAAAAGCCAAGTGCAATGGCAAAGTATATTTTACTCTTTGAGAAAATCTTACGTTAGCATTTTCAGCTACTTTAAAATGAAAAAATTGCGAATTTAAATTTACTTTTCATTTGCACAAAACGATCGCTCCATAACGTATTTTAAATTTATTCATTGGTCCAAAAACATTGACAGAAACAATTTTTTTAATATTAATCATAACACAGATACGTTGCGTATTAAAAATGACTGAGAGTGGTTATTTTTGTAGAAAAAATAAGCGAACTGCGTAAAAAATATAAAGATCCTTTTTTGCGTTTTGGATCAGAACAATAGTCTCAAAAGTATATTTACTTTATGAACAAAATAAGTGAAATTGCCTTAATCGTTGAAGTGGTTATAAAGATCAAGCTTAGTTGAAGTGTAGCTAAAAAATAGATTTCGTATGTACAGAAGTATATAATCTAGAAAACTTTACCCTCAATCTGGGGAAAGGTAGTAAGTAAAATGCAAACAACTTTTTAATTACTAGCAATTGCTTTAAATATTTCACTAACATCATACGTACGTATATTTATAGTATCCCTTTCAAAACGATACAATATGTTATTGAAATCGCAGCGAATGTAAAATGTGTGAGCTTTGACACGTAAGAAGATATCATTTTTATTGCATTTCATAGAACTGTATTTTAATAATACGAGTAGTATTTGCTATTTATTCCCGTGAAATGATTATGTTTGAATAACACATAACTTTCATTTATCACTACGATAAAGTAAGGTACTGCAGCATACTAAAATAACAAAATATTTTTTCTTGATATGATCAGCATCATGAACCTTTAAACTATTCATTAAAAGATATCGACAAACATAAGTAGAAATTCGTATTTAGACCTTTTAATGTCCCACTGCTGGGCATGGACCTTTTAATACGAGGGGAACCAGGCCACAGTCCTCTATGATGTTCAAGTGCGTGTTGAAAACTTGCTAGGTTTCAGACATGGAGAAAGAGGGAGTAATAATCATTTTGAGAATATAATTGAAAAAAAAAATGATTCGCACATCAAAGTATCAGAGGTGCAAGAGTCAGGATTTGAACCCGCATTACTCGGTTTTCCAAGCGAGCACGTGCCATTCCGCTACCACTGCCTTTACAAGCATTAGTAATAAGTACATTTTTAACTGGAAACTCGTAGTATCATTTCCATATTAAGTTTCTCTATCGTACACCTGAAAAAATTTACAAAATAATATAACGAAAACGATGACTGATATATAAAATTCTTAAAGCGGTTGCTTGAACGAAATAACGAAGAATTAAGCGGGTATTAGGACCGTGGCAATTGTGGATGATCCAGTCAGGTGAATTAATAAAGAAGGGGCAAAGTAATTAATAATGCGCCCGAGCGGCCCCGCTCGCTCGTATGTAATGAAAAAATTGACGGCTCAAGCGAGGTTCTTTAAAATTCTGTTAGGAGGTTTAAAGTCGATAAATATATTAGCTGTGGTTTCAGGAACGTTAATCGATCAGTTTTATATCAACAGCAGTATATTTTTTCTTCTTTTAAGCAATCTATCGGGTAAAATGTAACTCGAGGCAAGTAAAACCTATATGTATAAGTTGATTTTTTAATACAATATTCTTATGCAAGCTCTACTTTACTATGTAATATAAACGTATACAATGACCTACATTGTACATACACTTGCTCTACTTTGCTTAATCATACATACAAAATGTTTGTATTTAAAGTGTGTGTATAATATTAATAATAATAAACTTTACTCAATTAGACTTAACAAAAAATCTAAAATTGTCAATAATAATCAAATATGTTACACTGTATAATGCCATAACATTTACGCAATATAACAAGCATCCGACTCATAGTATAAGTTACATCGATCTAACTGGAACGCTCTCGAATGCAATATCCGTTTTTAAACGAGTTTTGGTCCAAAAACTATTTTTCTTTACTGTATTTTTACATACAGGTACAGTTTAGTCATAAATTCAAAATAAATCAAACTGTATATATTACAAACATGTTTGTAGCTCATATTCAAATTTGATATATGGTATGGTATTGAAATGTGTTTTGTGTTACATAGCACGTATGAAATAAATAAATATGTTCGGATATTAACACAGCACTATCCATGGTAGAAGCTTTTGTTATGGATTCCAGATAGTTGAAACACTACAAATAATAATAATAATAATGTCCTCCCGGCCGATTACGGCCACGGCGGCCAATCTCATTGAGACTAGCCAACGGCGCGAGACATATTATAGTGCACGAGTGTATGCGCAGATACAAGTGCACTCTCTGTTCCTTATCACTCTCATATTCCGGTGGGACGAATGCTCAACACGACCAGTGAGAGTTAAGGCGCAGGACCGACGGCTTTACGTGCTCTCCGAGGCACGGGGGTGAAACACCGCCAACTTCCCAACTCCGGGCTGTTACTGAGGCTTACGAAACAGAAAGACTCAATAACCAAGCTTGGCCCGACCCGGGACTCGAACCCAGGACCTCCCGGTGTGCGACCGTACAGCTAGCCACTACACCAACGAGTTCGACTTTAAGTACAAACATTACATATTATAAATATAAGTATAATATATATATAAAGTAGTACCCATGACTGGAGTACCAACATTTGTGTTCATCAAACAAATAAATGTCCCTGTGGGACTCGAACCCACGACCGCTGGTACAGCAAGTAGAGTTCCTCGAAAATAAGTCAAATGTGTCGCCAGTCAGCAGATTTATACCAAATAAATAAAGATAATAATTATCATTTTAGCTTAGCATAATTACAGAGAAAAGAATTGAATAGAATATATTAATTTCGTATTCATAAATGTTATTGTATGTAATAAATTTTATTCATCGATTAGAGAGAAAGCTTCCATCGTTTATCTTCATATCATACATTTTTTACCTGACTGCGTATTACGCAGGACTTTAAACAGTAAGGCTTACTAAGTCTCAGTAGTCTAGTGGCAAGCTTGTACCGTGCGTGGATGCAGTTTCGTAGATCCTTTTCTCCGTCCGATTGTAGGGTCGTGCCAAGTTTAGGTACAAAGTTTTTCAGTTACGATTTCCCAGGAGTAGCCCAAAGTTCGGAAGTGGCGGAGGGAGCGTTACACCTCGCACCTTCTAACCGACATCACAACATCGGTACGATGATTTAGTGCCATTTTTGTATTTTTAAAATCAGGTTAAATACCCAGTATGGTACTGTGTTTAACAAATACATACGATGTTTTTCTTAAAAATCTAAAACTTAGTCTGTCTTAAGACCATTATTACTGATTGAAAATATCGGAAACCAAAAATCACCAATCAACTTAATTGAATTTTGAGTAATCCAATGGGCTTTTGTTTTGTGAAAATAAAATGTAAAATACGTAACGTTATTGGCATAGCGTTGTGATTGCTAATGAACTTAACAAGTACTTAAGTATTGGGGGACTGTTTATTGCCTCATCGGTGTTTCTCTTGACGCGTGATCGTAAATTTTTTACGTCACGATTGAATGGTTTCGCCCTAAGCTAAAGCAGGCTGTAAACTTTCATGATTCCACTTTATGGTACCATTCGTGTTCATTTTATAAATGATGCGCCTTAACTCTGTTGTATTGTTGTCTATTGTTGCTGTTAATTTGTTTTATATAAATAGGTTGGCTTTATAGGACAAATGGAGGTGAAGTGAGGATTTTTTAAATATTTTTAGATGGTATTGCATTACGGAAGCTGACATACATAAATATAAAACTCTATGACTGGAGTACAAGCGTTCGTGCTTATCATACACATGAATGACCTCAGCCAAACTTAAACCCGTGAAAGTTGTCACACCAAGTAGGGTCGTCACTGAGCCAACGTGTCGTCATGTAATAAAATATTTTAAACTAAATATATGTATATCTTCTGCCACTAAATTTGAGAAATATTACGGTGAATGATCAACCTATTTTTAAATCATTTGAATCTACCTGTATAAACTCTCTTATAAATGTTAATATTTTTAATTGTTATTTGGGTTTTGGAACATAGTCCCTTAATATTGAGCTAGTAGCTAGGTAAATTACTAATCAATATTTTAAAACAAGCTTACCGAGCATAGTTGGAATAAATCGTTTTCAATTTAACTTAGTCTGAAAGGCTTACAGGTGAACTTTTTTATACTTACACAACAGGTACAATCAAATAAATACTTTAAGGTACTTGCGTTGTAAGCTAAAGTTCATTGAACGGGAAGTAAGTAGTAAAGCATTCAATTGGGGTTAGAGTCGTGGTCAGGTTTAGATGGTAATTTGTATAAGGGGATTACATACGGATTTTATCTAAAACTTACTTACAGTTTCTAATTCACTGTTTTAAACTATTTTTTTACATTGACAGAAATTTCGATTATAATATAGCATATTATGTACGTTTTATAAAGTTTAGATGGGAAATTTATTTAAAAATACAAAAATTACAACCTATATTTTTGAAGTCGGTTAAAATCCTTTTGAGAAAACGCATTAATATGAAAACAAAAAATATATGTATATTGAGCAGATGGAGACTAATTACTAATTAGCATGAATAGGTAAATAAAGTTGCAAAATGGAATAAATTAAAAAAAAATGTGACAGAGGTTGTTTAAAAAGGCAACAGTAAAACAATAAAAATGTTTTACAAAGCACTCGTTGGGTATTATGTGATTGCCTCCAGGCTTTTTGACTGTTTGAGACAAGTTGAAACATACTGGTACATATAAGTTGGATACAAAAATATAAAAAAATATATTTAAAATAATCATTTAAATGTTTATGTCCTCAGGACTAAAATTTTTCCGAATGAAATTTAAAATTTCATGAAAAATCATTTCATGAAATTCATTATTAATTTTCGAAAGTCTAAGAAATACGATTATTGCTACCCTGTAAGTATAGATACACGAACAAAGGTGTACTAATATAGATATTACACGAACGTTTCAAGCCTTGGTGGACACTATCAATTACAGCATTCCTTTTAGGAAAAAGACAAAATGGTCTAAATCAGATATCACGTAGCGAGTTTATTGCACGTCTTTCTCCGTGCGCCGTCCAATATATGTACGTGTTCGATTGATCGTGGTACATTTCATATCAAAAGAAAAGTCATAGAGGATTTTTTTGGAAAGGAATTTTTTTTACCATTCAAGGGGGACAAAAGTCATGGAATAACCACATTATTGTTTGTTTGTATATTCACGATGAAACGGACTTGAATGATGTTTAGTAACATATAGACTAGTTATAACTTGGAATAATGTAAGTATAGATACTGTAAGGAATATATATATTTACATCTAGGGTCGTAACCGAGCAATTTATTGCAAGTCTTATGAAATATGTCGAATAAAAATTATGTCAGCTTTTAACTTACCAGTAGTTTCGTAGCAATCTTACCTTTTAGGTACATACAAGGAAGTAATTAATGGGTTTTATTGAAGTTTATCATGTTTTTTCTATAGAAAATTCGAAGCAATAGTTTATTAATTTTATTGATAGCCGCGCTGTCTTTTATTTCTGGGTATCACACTAGTACTAGATAAGTTCTAAATGTATAAAGGCGTTGTGTCTCTAAAATTTACACTTGTAATATTATTATACTTATACATGTGATATTAAGTTGATAAGATTCATTTATTTAAATAACTTTTCTTGTCATTTCCATGATAATATATTCCATTTATAGAAAAAATAAATAAATCAAACCTCACCTTCCTTGTATTTAGCAGCACGATTCTTAAGGCAATAACTTTTCATGACTAATAATTTACGTTAATAAATTTAATTGTGATTCGTAGTAACCATTGTATGAAAATATGACTTAATTTATAGCACTCCATTTGACTGTAAATCACTGCTTATTGTAGAATAAGGAATTGTACTTGCTTTTGCATCTTAATAGCAAAATACGCTTTTTTTTCGATATTGATAAGTAATTAAATTATTAAAAAGATATATTTTAATAATATCGAAATTATTATTTTGTGAAGTAATAATATAAATTTATAAATTAAAATAATAATCTCTTATTAGATACAATAAATAGAGCTATTTCCTATACAAAAAAATATTGGTACCTAAATAGTTTATGTATTTTGAGATTTTCGCTGTTGTGTAGATTTTGTTTTGTTTAATAAATTCAAAATAGAAACATGAAACGAAAAATGATTATTTTTCTGATAAATAAATATTAAAAGCAAATATGCAAACAAAGTTTATTGATACTTTAAACAAATGAAATAATGTATACGGTTAGTTTTATTCTATTAGTCCGCGTCCTAATAATAGAAAACCCAAAAATTGTTTTATATCCTTTTAGGAAATAGTAAATGCAGAGCTTTGTATTTTCTCGGTTGGGTGAAAGCCCGTCTTTGCTAGCAGAAAGGCCGTTTAAATATTGCGCCTGGATTTATCCCAGTGAAGCCTCACAAACATTTTCTAACACGAATTACTTTTGGGGAACGTACACATATTTTATTTTGTACGTACATAAACCACTGTTTATTCAGATTAAGAAATAGAGACTTTATTAAGAAAAACATGAAAATATAGGTACTCGTTTTATTTTGCACGTAATATTTTTTATGAACTATCAACATATCATGTGCTAATGTACAAATTATTTTTGAATAGCTAATTTTTTTTATATGTTTCTCTCTATATTTATAGCATATTCGTTCATATACCTGTCATTTATGCAAACCCATCAGATTATAATAAAATTGTGTGGTTCTATGCTCTAAAACATTTTCATATATTAGTCTATGTAGTTATTCAAATTGCATGGAGGTTACAGCAGATATATAGAATGGAGCCAGCAGTTAAATTTTTAGATAATTATAATATTATTGATAAATAATTAGCATTCCTAAAGAGGGTTAATAGCGTGGAATAAGAACAGGAAGAAGAAGAAGAAGTCTATGTAGATTAGGTGGCGTGCTTTTTTATGTATATAAACCAAGATAAAAATAGTTCTTGTAAATTAGTTTTTTGAGATTTTTAGTTGTGGCTACTTGTTAGTACATATTTTTAATATTATTATCCTTTGAACAGTTCAATCTAAAACCATTTAGAAGATAGATAAGACAGGCGTTAGAAAAAGACATAATAGCAACAATTTTAAGTACTCACTTTTACTGCACTAGATCCATTTGTACCTTTAGTGTGAAAATATGGTCAAAACTATTATATAAAAAAGGGATATAAACAGATATGTAAAAAGTTGACGAAAATTTCATACATTATTTGCATTCAGTGGAATACGATAACAGGGCAGTGAAATGGATGGGTTGTTATAATAAAATAGAAAAATATTTTTAAATTGTTTATATGAACAGTATGTATTGCTTTAAAATGAATTTAAATAGATAGCTTTTTTCTTAATTTTATTTAATTTAAATCACTCGTAAAACTGCTTTTCGGTAATAGCATTAGATTGACGTATTTGGTATCGAACCTCTAACCAAAAATTAGTTTATATATTATGCAAATGAAAGTTTTTTTAAAGAATATAAAAAAATGAAGCTCAAAATAAACTCGAGAATAAATTTGCGATTACAGGCATTTTTTGCTGCTTGACGTTGAATCATATTTCTTGAAACCCTTTCATATAATTAAGAAAAAAGAAAGTCACTGAGCTAACTAAAAGGTATTGAATATCGAGTGCTACGTTACTACGTTGCTAAAATTATCAAAGGAAGAAAAATATTCCTCAAAAGATTCACATATAAAACGACGTCAAAAGTCGGAAATTGCGACACGACATATGTATTAAGTTTAATTCTAAAATGCTTTAGGTAATATGCTATTTTAGTGAAATTTACTGCATCTTGAGTTTCATTAATAATAATTATATTAGGAGATGGATTAGTAACCGTAACTGGCCGTATGTACTCGGCCTTGTATCAGTTTCCGGCTACGATAGTACCTATATGAAAGTATTTTTGGGTTTCATCGGCCAAATAGCTAAAAAAGAACGGCTCTAATTTCGCCATTTTCGTCCGTCTGATCGTATGTCACAGCTTTCTAATTCAAAGACTATCGGAGTTACAATGCAGCTTTTTTTAAACGTCCCGCTGCTGGGCATTGGCCTTCAATAAAAGTTTCCCAATTCACTAAAAATCTTTAGTTCTATTACAATTTATAAATTAATTTTGGATGGGCGATTTACAATTTTAACGTCGATAAGAGAAGTCAATATATCAATGGACCGTATTGACATAATATCGGCGTGAGGAGACTTGCCGCCGCGTCTATGTTCTTAAGATAGTTCTTAAGATAGGTATTAGTGTAAGTAAAAGGAATTTGTCATCACGTGGCAATAACTATGACTTTTTAATAATTGGCCCTCGAAGGAACATGACCTTTCATGGTCCACCCACCTTATGAGGTAAAAAACCTTAAAACATATCATATAAAAAAATTGTTTTCAAAATACTTTTGCCTCAAACTATTTTGTCGAACATACATTTAGTAACGTGCAGAACTAGGTTTCTAGTACAATATGAAATATAAGCCGTATGTAGTTTATGTCTTCTATAAAAATATATATTGTATTTTAATTTTAACGTAACATATTAATATGTTGTAATATTAAAATAAACTATAACAAATTTTATTTCATGGTACGGAATCAGCCTGAAAATTGCCCGATTTTTTATCGATGCATGGAGGTATATGGGCAATATGTATTTTTACCTTTTATCGGTTATAAAAAAAAAGATCCTTGATTATAATGATATATAGATATTTTTGTCTAATGTCTTAATCAAACAAATTCAAAAATGAAGTACAAACTTATTTTATAAAATATTTTTTTATTTTACAATAATTAAGAGAGGATGGCGATAGTATATACGTACGAGTATTTTCAAGTAATTTTAGATATATATCGGCATATCATATACTTCATCCGGCTTTAGGGGTTAACCCTTTAAAGGGTTGAATTTCAAAACATCCTTTCTTGGCGGTAACCTTCGTTATTAAAGAGGGCGTCAATTTTTTAATCCTTCCGGTATCTATAATAATTTTAAAAAGGTTTTGTTTTAAAGAAAAATATCTAATGTTTATAAATTTTAATATTAGTTAATTGGTGCGGATTTGAAATGATTGTCACTTGAAAATATTAAAGGTGTGAGACTCAGGATTTGAACCCGCTTTATTCGGTTTCGCACACTCTCGGTTACCACTGAGCTATCACTTAATGCATGCTACTTTTTACGAGCAAACATTTATTTGATTAGAATGGCAATTAGTATAAGCATAGGCCAAATTCTTGATGAATACATTGGATAACACCCAACGCGATATTTTTATACGTTTTAAAAATGCTGATGCAAAATGCCTAAAATATAATAAGTAACAAATAAATAAATATGTTGGGACATTATTACAACAGCGCCGTCTAGTGGTAAGCTACGAGGCTTGAGTTACGGATACCAGATAGTTGATATACTACACATATAAATTTTAAATACATACATATTATAAATATTTAAAAACACCCATAACTGGAGTACAAACATTCGTGCTCAACAAATGAATGCCCCCAGCGGGACTCGTACCCGCGACCGCTGGTGCAGAAAATAGGGTCACTACCAACTGAGCCAAACGTGTCATCAAACACAATATTTTCTTATAATAACTATAAAATTTCCACATTAGTAGCTACTTGACATACTTCAGTAGATAGTTTCGTCAGAAGTCCCAAAGTTCAAAACTTAAATCTTATATTTCTAAGATATGATAGATTTTCATATCAAATGATGACTGTACCAACATTCAAAATCGCTACAGAAGGCAGTAACTTAGCTACATCCGCATCCCGTGGGGTGTGTTACGCGAGTCAATATTGAGTTCCGCGCCAAACTTTTGTCAGTAACGACTCCGCTTACAATCGAGTATTTCGCTTGGTTTCCTTTTTTCCTAAATAAACAAATACGCTAACTGGAGGTTGCAGATCAGTCGCTCTGATGTTATTTACACAAAAAGTTAAAGCTTACACAAACAGACGAAACAATATAATTTGCATGTCAGGAAATACAATTGTAAACAAAAGTAATGCCTAAAACAACCAGAAGCTTTCAGTTAACTGTAAATAAAATTACACGATACTATACGACACTTGCATTAATTTGGATCAAACTTTAATCGTAAACAGTAATGGTGCTAGTGTACCATTCAAATATGCAAAAAACAGAGTATTATTACATATTTAATAATTAAGTGTCAGTTTACTAACTAAAATATTATACTATATTTTTTCCTGATATTACATAAAATTTGTTTATGTGGTAAAATGTATATACTCAATACTCTATTACATATGTGCAACGGATTATTTTTTTTTAACTTAAAAACAAACCACTTGTAGAAGTAGATAAAAATTTTAATAACGTTATAAGACCTCTCTTATTTTTCGTGGCTGAATCAGACGACCTCGCTATATTTTCGTCTAAAGATTGCATTACGGTTTAGTGGGAGAATGCAGCGAGCATTCCTGCCACCATTCCTCGTGGACATGAATTATATAGTAATGATGAGGGATCGTTTGTTTAAAAATACATATTTTATATAATTTTATGTAGTATATTTTTGCTTAGAAAAATGAATGTGATAATAGTAATGATAATAGCTACATGTCAATTCGCTATGTACATTGATATACTAGGAAAAATTTACTTATAATATCATTGGCTATGTACATGTATTGTACATCTGTACATATAATAAAATTATAATTAAGTCGAATCTGCACATTCAATATTCTTTGAAAACCTTTTTAAAATAATGATTATGAATGAAATAATTTCAGATGCCAATAAATAAAATATTTGAAAGTCACATTAAGTAATTATTTCTCATGTTTAAATTAGGTTAAAGTATGATTTTCTCTAGATAATTGAAAGCAATCGTAAGAGTCGTTAAGTAAAAGCGAATATATGTATACTCATAGTCGTCATTAAGTAGTAAATGAGTTTTCTGCTAGCGTAATAATGGGGGCCTATTCGCAATGAAGCCTATATTACAAACTAAGCCTTTCAATAACAGAACGATTGCACGTGAAGGGAAATGATAAGAGATCAGCTACCAGTATGTATTGGTGTCTTTTCTAAAGTTAGAAAAATAAAAGTGTATTCTTGTTTATTTAATTTTATAGTGTACCTACTAGCGATTCACCCTCGCTTCGCTAGGGTTTAATTTCAAAAACTAGTATAGATTTCTTGATATATTTTTTCGATGTTACATAGCTAGATATCAGATAGCCAGATATCATTATACAAAATTTCAAAATCTGTCCGGTGGTTTTCTCGCGATCGGTCAAAGACAGACAAACAGACATACATTTTTGATTTATAGATTTAGCTTTTATCACACATAACATGTTATGAAAATACTATGTACAGATTCAACTGAAGATTTTATTATATTATGTTCTATGCATATTATGGTCTAATGAACTGTGCCGTTTCACCCAAGTATATTTTTTTTATGAGACAAAAGGGGCAAACGGGCAGGAGGCTCACCTGATGGTAAGTGATCACCTCCGCCCATGGACATCTGCAACCCTGCAGGGCTTGCAGATGCGTTGCCGGCCTTTCAGGAAAGGGAGGGAAGGAGGAGGAAGAAGGACGGGAGGGGGGATAGGGAGTGGGCCTCCCGGACTCTCACTTACCGGACGAAACGCGACAGCATAGCCGCCACTTCACGCCGGTCTTCTGTGAGAGAGTGGTACTATACGGGGTGTGCCGGCCCATTCGGCTGCTACCCGAAGGTAACAAGCATGGCACTACCATGTGTATCATGAATCATATATATCATAATATTCACATTTTATTCGTCATCATTGTCACTGAAGTATAGTAAAAATCTTATAAGGAAGTATTAGAGTTTTTAGGATCTACGAAAAATCGTAGTAACATAGCTTAAATGTCAATTTCCGACCCTGCGAGACCACACCACACACCTGCTGATTTTATCTCAGTGAGTTATGGTCTCTCGCGCCTTAGTTCATCATTTCCGTGTTAAATTGAAGAAATCTAACATATCGTTCACTTTCTTATTTTTCTAAATTTGCATACAAAAATAAAAAAATATATATCTATATGTATGTAAAATTAAAATGTTAATTTAAATAAACCAAACACATTTTGTAATTACGAGTTGAACGCTTTCTGATTTTTAAATTGTAATATTTAACTTACATATCTAAATACAAAAAACGAAAGGTTACTCACTCACTCGCGTCTGCTAAGAACGGCAAATTCCTTTTGTTTAACATTGACAAGGGCCTGATTAAGGAGGTCTAGGGGCTAGTTTGTATGAAAGTCCGTCACTTTTTGTGTTACTGCTATAAATTAGGCAGGGAGCACATTGGGATGAACCCGTGCGGAGCGAAGTTGAGACGCTAGTATCAGAATAAATGAAATAAAATTATAAGCTAAATTTTTTCCGTCGTTAACTACTAGAAAACTTATAAAAGCATTAATATAAAAACAAGAATCTGGGACTTCTGAATAATAAGTAAATAGATATAAATAATAATTATAATTTTTATTTACCTTCATTTTACCTCATGCGGTTTGTGGGACATTAAAAAGGGTTGAAATTATTATTACTTTGTTGACTTTTGGATTTCACGGATTCAAATGAGCCTGGTCCTTTGGAAGCTCGCGTTTAAGGGCCCGTGGGTCCAACACATACAGCCTTTTTAAAAGGCTATTTGTTTGATGTGACCCATGAGATGACAGTTCAACATTGAAACATGCGTAGACGGCCTTGCCTCTTTCTATATAGGCTGTTACAAAGTGGCATAACGCCTCGGGCATACACATTGGCGAGGTCGGTTAAAGGTGTCATGGCTATTTTGTATGTGGCCTTTCCTGTGAATTGAACTTTGAGACGATTTCGCTCACTAAGCGGTTCACTGAAATGAAGAAACTTTTAATGAAACATAGTAAAAAAACTAGAGTAAAGCCAAAGTCTAAGACACATAAAATAAGTACAGAATATATGTCGTTTAAGATATCAGATCCACTTAAATACTCAGCAGCTTCAACATTCAAGATCATTACTCGATTTCGAAGCAACGTAAGACAATCACGTTTATAATAGAACCCACGTCTTACGTCGTATGAGCAAGTTACTTCCTATGGGAATAAATACGCGTAAATATACGTCACAATATTATATGTAATACGTAAATATAGCATTTATAACAATAGAATTTAGTTGAAAATAAATGGAGCGTTTATCAAATACAAATACGATTAATGTGGATCGTAAATAACTAGCTACGAGTATTATTTATAAAGTGAATTATTGAATTATTGAATTATTTGCTTAATAAATAGATAATATCCTATAGAGTTTGCCCTAAAAATATTTCGTAACAATATGATTAAATTTTTGATTAAACAAGCAATATAAAGTAAGCAAAATCTAACTATAATAACTAACTAAACTACTACTAAAATAACATTCGGTGAAGCACTTCAAAGCTACCGAAAAGCACATTAATGGCATATGCTATGTGGCCTGAATAAAAAAGGTTAAAACTTTATTTAGGAAAATTTGTATAATTTGCAAAACTTTCATTTAAAATCACTTTCAATCATATTGCTATCTAAATAACGAGGATTTATTGGTTTTTCAGGTTTTCAGTAAGTCCATTTATGCTTACTTTAGGTAAAAAACCTTCAAACATACCAAATTCACAACAGCCAGCTTTTCCAGTAGAATAAACAGTAATTCGTATCATGACAACGAGAATCGAAAATGATATTTTGCTGTAAATATTTCAGCAACAATTGGATAAAGTGCTTTAAATTCTCAAAGCTGTAGCGCAATCGCAATCAATTTCCGAGGACAATTAGCACAGGCCTGAGTTTACCGGTTAATTCTTTAATTAACGAACGCAGGTTATGAAATGACTATTTTTAATATGATGATCTGGAGTTTTGTAGTCATCTGTAAGAAACTTTACGTATCACAACAGTTGAATCTGCGATTGTACTTTATACACCTCTATAATTATACATATAATGTACGTATATACATATACGAGGTCATAACGTAAAAACATGTAAGATACATTATATACAATATATACCAAAAAATAGGCTACGACCTATTCTAAAAAGGTACCAAATATACACAAAAATTTTCATAAACATCGGTCAAGGTGCTTCGGAGGAGTTCGATAACAAACACTGTGACACGAGATTTTTATATATTAGAGATTTGGCACATAGCTTACACGCACCCGAGCGAAGTATCGCAGGAGCGAGGTCGCTAGTCGTGTTATACAAAACTTACTGGATTGAACGTACTACCCACAAACAAGTTTTATGCAAAGCAACTCTACTAGTGCACTTCGTACTTGTATGTTCATGGAGATGAATCTACTTGGAGTTGTAGTTGGATATTAATTTTGTTTCTACACCGAATATTCTCATAAGCCGCACTCGTATTATTAAAGCAGTATAAGTACGTTTCTATCCTACTTTTTCACGTTACAGATAGCAAATTGAGATCGTGCCGTAATTAAGAATTACATAATAAATTCTATGTACCGATGTATTTTCCCAGAAAATGTGTGATGAATTTGGTTAACATATAAACATGTACCTATTATACTATAAGAGTATATACCGATTCTTTATTAAAGATTAAAATATTATATGTTCTCATACGTTGATTGTTTTAAAACTTATTTATTAATTTTATTTTATTATTAATAATATAGAAGTCATTTTTAATCTTCTTTTTAAAGTCATATCGAAAAATAAGTTAGTATGGACTAAACATACATACACACATATATCAATTTGGGATGACACTTTAATTTAGCTCCTTGAAATATATTGATGATGAAGCCAGGTGGTAAATATAGGAACTCTTTAGTAGCTATTAGAAATTCACTCAAGTTTGGGCTTGTATAATTAGTTTTATATAATTGTCCACTATCGATTAACGACTTAAACTAAACTAATGTGATTAATTATCCATCACGGCCCATTGACGAGCACTGTCCAGCCATTAGTTATTGTGAGTTTGAGAACATATCGCCTAATTAGATCATTTAGAACTGTCAGTCTTAAATCGTTAAGGTTAAACATGCTATAGTAATAGCGCAACTAATCACTTGTGATATATATTTCATTAACATCCCTCCAGTGATTTTCTCCATCCGCAAAGCAATTTCTAGGTAAAGAAGTAACACGCATACTTACATATTTATACATTTACATTTATTGTAGTAACATGATTCTATTAATATTTTTTGTATGAATACATTAAAGTCTATTTAGGTTATGAAACCAGCCTTAACCGCTGGTTTATAGGCATGAACACCCGGAAAACCTTCGGGCGCTTAGATCAGTTTTAGTCTTTAAATCTTATTTAAGTTGATGTTATTGAAACATATTTTTTTATTATATGTGGTTTGAATAACAGTGAATGGGCTGATTATATTTTACTTTTAGTATACAGAAAAATCCAAAAGATTTAGTTCAATAAAGTTCAATATTTCGTTTTTGTATTTACTGTAGTATCAAAAAATAAAATTTGATTTCAGTATTCAAAATATGAATGTAGGCCAGATTAAAATAATTAGTTCGGTATGTACTTACCCTCGAAATCAAATTTATACATTTCTAGTGTTATAATTTCTAAATTTAGTGTATTTTGTTCATTTTTATATACGCGTATATATGAAACATAAATAATGATTTAAATATGTAAAGTGTTGCGTCTAAAGTTTTAAATAAAATTGCGATAGTAAATTTTATACGCAAAGACAAAACGACCACCTAATTGTTAGAATATCCCTCTTATCTCAAGTGCGGGTTCCGATGCGGGTGAGTCTTTGAGAATTTTAAAGGCTTCCTTTTAAATTTTATATTCACTAATAGTTTTCATGATTGCATAAGCTATTCGAATGTGAAACAGCTTTTATGTTCAATTTGGTGAGCAGTGTCCTGATTGTTTTTTAATAATGTCCCGCTGACAGTTGTCGGTCTTTGTTGGCATATCCTTGTTTGTGTTTTTAAAAATTTTGTTTTTAGCATTTATATTCATTTCTGAGAGCCTATATACCTACTATTTACTATTTAGTGACGTCACAGTAGTTACTGTTTCATCATTGTAAATGTAACTTTTTTTAATTATGTTAACCCTTAACTTCCTTCGTCATACATAATTAGGTTAGATTTTTATTTACGAGTATATAATTACTACCAGTTATGCCTATAAGCTACTTTAGGCATTTGTCGTGGTAAAAGCGGGGAGATATTTAATAAAATGTTTATTTAAAAATTAGATAAGTGTTAAAATTGATATACGATTTTATGGAATTTAATTGAACATATCAAAAGTTAAGAATATAGCAGGCTATGTACGACCCATGTAACCTGCGTCAAAAAGTTTATTCCAACTTAATGGTAATAAATTTCGTATCAATTTGAAACTTTACTAACCGTATCATTCAGTTCTTATCTTGATGACTGACGGCCATTGACCTTATCTTACTGTTGATAGAGTTGGGAAAATACACCTCCTTGTTTTTTTTAAATGAACGGAAAATATAGTTTTAAACACCGAAAAGTACATTATATTATGATGAACTGCGATTAAAAACTTATTGTTCTTGCTATGAAACCTGAGTGCAAGTTAGCTTTTTTTGATTTTTGTATTAATTATTTCACTTTAATCAAACAGTTGACTGCGATAACATATTTAAAAGCGAATATTATATTTTTTTACTTTAACATAATTAACATAATAGTAATTAGTAGAATTAGTAAAAGGTTGTGAATATTTGCATATGACTATAAGAACATGTAACGTAAGCGTCAAGGATCAAATGGGATTGCGAAGCTTGTGATCGGGAGGATATGACGGATTTATTTTAAATCGGGACGTAGAAAATTAATAGTCTAAGCACATGCTTGAGCTCCTAAACTAGATGTTGCATATTCAACGAGTGATTTGCGTAGGTAAGCAATCGCTAATATACATAATGGAATCTATGTATGTTTAATTATTCCGGGTATACTTATTTTTGATTGATTATATAGTTATCGTTATAACTTTAACGAGCTGTTTGATTTTCGTGAAAAATTAATATACTAGACATTGAGTTATAAAAGACTAGAGTAGCAATGTCTAACAAAAATATTGCAAAAAAACGTGTTTAAAGTCGTAGCTTTGAAACTGATACATAAATATGTCAATACGATCAAATAATGTATGCTTGTCTCATTTTTTTCTAACGTCAAGCTATTACGTTGGAAAGAGACAAGACATTGTCATTGAGAAACGGTTAGATGTTGTCATTAATCAACATAATTTCCCCAGAAAAATGAAGGTTTGATTTTTTTTTCTTGCTGCACAAGGCTTGAATTAATTACTATGAAATATTGTTCGATGGATCTTTCAATAGATTTAAAGAATTAGAAAAGTTAATAAGGATAACTAGGTAGATTAGGATGATTAAAAATGCGTCAATGTATATTATATTTATATTATGTATTTCAAAACTGTAAAATCAAGATGAAATAAGTAATAACTATTGTTACGTACTACGGGTTTGGGATCCGAAATTATAAGCGTTTTTGCAACAAAGCTGTTTTAATATTATTGTTTTATATTATAAAAAAATTATATTATAAAAATTTATATAATATTATTATAAAAATTTATTTATATTAAACTGTGAACGTGAGTGTGCTTTTTTTCGTTCAATGAGTGAGTATGATACTACAGTGCGTTTAACACAACAGACTTTAATAATAAATTTACACTTACACTAACATACATACGAGTACATACGATATTCACTAAACTCCCAACAATCCGGGAAATTCAAAATCGAATATTCTGGTCACATTAATGTGTCATCAATGACAAAACGATGTTTGAAAAATTTATTTCGTCTTATAATGTTTTTATGGATAATCTGAAGAAAATTTAACAAACTTACTTGTGAAAAGTAACACCACTTGCTTTATTTATCTTTTCAGACCGTGATTGGCACACTTTAACAACACATTTCACCATTTTGTATTTTTTTGTTGCCAAGCAATCACTCTTATGACATCATGCTGTCAACTGAGGTCTAATATGTCAGCGGACATATTAGACCTTGTCAAGTACCGACGCCGTACATTGCGTATCTAGTCCTGTATAACATCATTGATACTAGATATATTTTTAAGAGTCGTCTTATATGTAGATATAAAAATATTAGAATAGGGCAAAAAGCAAACGAAAAAGATGAAAGTTGGCGATGGAAAATAGAAGGTATTATGTAATCGGAGACATTCATGTTTCATTTTTCCTACAAGATGTGCCACATTTGAGCCTTTTGGGCGTCGCTACAGTCGGGTAATAAATAACTTCTCTCCGTAACAATAATTGCTTTTAATTTATATTGATATCTGTGTACAATTATATAAGATAATATTAAATAGGTTGGTTTATCATATACATATTTATAAAGCAAATCACCTTTATCTCTATATCTCCTAATCTTCAGGGTCCTTCTGGAATTGGCACTTAGTTCGTATTACGTTTTATATTGGTTTATATAATTATGTTTCTTCACATACTAAAATTATGTTGTAACTTGTAAGATACCTAAGTAGTAATTTTCTATAAGCTACCGATCAGTACATATAAAAAAAAATTGAGGAATCTGTTTTTAATTTCAAATTAATAGCCTTTAACTAAATGCACATGAAAGTATATACGGTCCTAACATAAAAAAACTACTGCTTGTCTATCTGTCTGTCTGTTTGTTCCAGGAGCTAATCTCTGAAACGGCTAAAATGATTTTGACGGCACTTTCACTCGCAGATAGCTAATGTTATAAGGAGTAACTTAGGCTACTTTTATTTTATTAGAAAATTATGAAAACCTTATAAGTTATTTTGAATTCCGCCCAGCAAGGCGGGCCGGGTTTGCTAGTATTTAATATTTTTATAGTTTGTCTAAGATTTACTTTCTAAAAGTCGGAGTTTGACTTGATTTTATATAAAAATATTGACTTCACGTTACTTGCGGTGTAAAGAGAAAACGTGTTAAATTATTCTTTCTCATTGTTCGTATGGTACGTATTATACTCGTTCTTTACAAACTCAATGTATGTACATACTACTAGCGCTCACGATTCCACAATGCACCTTACGGACTTAGTTATTTTACAAAGTATAATATTTTTGCTAAATATTATCAGAATTTACAAATTCAATCTTTTAAATTTAAGCGTAAGATTTCTTCGTAAAAATAACGAAATAAAATTTCTACTAAATATAATGAAAATATCTCATTATCTTGTAGAACGAAATGTAATAAAAATATCTTATCTATATTCTAATAGCATTACGTTAAGAATAAACCTTGGATTTTGGTTTTTTTCTTGACCTATTAATTACGTTGAATATAGAGGTTAATAGAGATTAGTTACAAATAAGAGTGTAATGTTTTGTTCATATACTAGCGATTATCGCGGCTCCGCCCGCGTTCTAATCACCATTAAAAAAAATAGATGAACATTTGCATCATAAGTATTTTTGATGCTAAATCATAAAAAAAATAAAAAATAAAAAATTGGTCTAAAAATAAAAAAATAACATGTCTAAAGAGGGCTCTACCCTTATCACCTAGGGGAATAAAAGTAAGTCTACGACCTATTCTCAGACCTATCAAATATACATAAAAAATTTCATAAAAATCGGTCAAACCGTTTCGGAGGAGTTCGATAACAAACACTGCGATACGAGATTTTTATATATTAATAAGAGGAATAATATTTATCCACTAATAGACATTGTTTTTTAGTATAGGAACATTAATAAAATTTTGTGGTAAAATATTTTGGAGAGGTTGTAGGTAATACGCTCGCTTGAGAAACCAAACGATGTGGGTTCAAATCCCGGGCCTGATAATTTTAATGTGCGAATCGATTAGATGATTAGCAGTTGTATTTATTGAAAATATCGTGAGTAAAC
Organism: Boloria euphrosyne; assembly: GCA_951802675.2. Lineage (NCBI taxonomy): Eukaryota > Metazoa > Arthropoda > Insecta > Lepidoptera > Nymphalidae > Boloria > Boloria euphrosyne. Next base: position 10,652,000 of record OX637877.1, read on the forward strand.
CTTAATATCTGAAATAAATTAGGTGGTTTTCGAAAGATATGCAAAGTGTACCAACCCGCACGTGTCCAGCAGTGGGACGTAAATTGTAAATTAATTCTTTATCCATCTTCATGAATATACATTCAGCATAAATTAATTTGAATGTAATTCACGACTTTAATAATAAAATAAAAATCTGCATAAAGTGTAAACAAAGTAATTAGTGTTCGTATATATTTCTATTTTACATATTGTTAAGAAGTAACCGCAACCTATAGGTTTACCTGAAATCATGCTAGGGGCACCGCTCGTGCGTTACCACCATGAGCTTCAGGCATTCTAGTTCAGTGGACAAAACGGTACGAAAACTGCCACTTTACGTCGATATTTGGTGAGAGAATACGGTAGCTACATCACTGGTCGGGGCGACCCATTTATGCTTACGCGGCTGTTTCTTAAGCAATTTTTCTATATAATTATAAAATTCTGAATTTATCTTATTATTATTAATACAGGTGCCGAATCTATAGGTTTTAGATTTTTGGCTGCCTGTGACTGCATCGCGAGAAATCCAATAGACAGATTTTGATGAAATTTAGTATTATGATTGATGATGATAATTCTTAGCGCGAGAAAATATCACATCTCTGCGAAATCAACCGCTAAAACGCGCCTATGGAGTAGGGAATGAATCCGAGCGGAAGGAGTTTGAATCAGTAGCGTACATACATTTTATTTCATGTATTTCGGAGACGGCTCTAACGATTGGAATCAAACTTCAAGTTAGCAAAATGTATTTCTTATTATGTTTCTGAAAAAGTAAAATATATAAACGAGCAGCAATAAAATGGATCCCAAAAGATTTTGCCACTTTACTTCTGATAATTAACAAGAAATGAAATAAGTGATTGTTATAATAAATCGAGATCAATTAATTTTTCTTACTTCATGAATCCCTGGTGTAAACAAAGCAATTACGATACTTGGACGTAACCGATAGCAATTAATTTGTTTTCGCATCAACGGGGTTGCGTCCCGAACTTCGAAGCGTTTACGCTCAATTTCCATAAACATTGGGAAAGCCAAATAAAATATGACATTGAGGCTACTTTACACGGTCTTCTTGACCTTTGTTCTTTGTAAATTGAATTTCAAAGTCTTTGCGAAAGTTAACTCAATCAAATCACGTTATTAAGGCAATAAAGTAACAATATTTGGCTTATTTAAAATTTTTATTTAAAAACTGTTTCGACATCAACTTGTAATTGAAGTAAAGTAAAATTGAATATTACATATTATATAATTTGAAATTCATATATTATAAAGTTATTAGTATCTGATATAGCACATTTTTATGTATAAATAATTTCCAGCATGATTATGCCAAGTTTTACCTAAAAAGAAAAAATGGTGAGAAAACAAGTATGTCTGATACATTCCCTGCACCTAATTCCGTATATACAGCATGGGGTGTTAAAAAGGACATAATGCATACGTATATTTCACTCGAAGGGCTGACTACGTATACATATAGTATATAAAAAGGGATTTACTCCGAATAAAAGCTGTTATTAAACGTATACATAAGCGCTTAATCACGGGCGATCTGGATAGTGTTCAATTCTCAGAGCCCAAGCAAACCCTCGTCAGTATCGCGCAAGTAATTCAATCCAGGCCGACCCATCACTGTGAGTTCTCACGCATATATTTCTGCTGATTTGACAAATGAGTAGGGTATCGCACCATCAGGTGTCAATAACTTAATAGTTCGGGACTACAATATTTATTCGGGAAGAATTACATTATTTTAATTTTCTTTTGAATTCGTTTAGAATATAATCTAGCACTTCCTTAGATTTATTGCTTGTATAAAGATTGGGATGTCTTATAGATGAAAGTCTGATGGGTTTAGTTTTATCTTCGACTCCGCTCGTATGGCAAAAAATTAAGTCTATGTATATGTTCTTGTCTTACCATATTTCATCAAAATCTGTTTAGTAGTTTATACATGAAAAAAGTATGTTTGACAATTCAAATATTAGTGTGGAGATATTGTAAAATTTAGAAAAGAATTTTGAAGACGATGGTATATTGATATGAGTTTTTGACTGCTTCAGGTATCAAACCTTTGACTTCCGTAAATCAACGATGTTTCAATGTAAACATTCAATTATTTTTTCTCATTATTTTATATGTAATTTTACCATGCATTCACTCGATTTTTGATGAATGAAGGTTCGTTATCGTGAAGTATTGCCATCGATAGGTTCTAGGTTTTATTACTACAGCTACGTTTGGAATCCACATAGTTAGAAATTAGAATGAGTAAAGACGACAAAATCGTTAAAACTACGCTTGTACGTGTATTTACGTAATCATAACGTTTCATAGCAATGTTTTTAATTTTTTTCGCAAATCCCGCCCATCTCGTCTCTTATGAATCTTCCAATTTGATTTAAATATACTTTCGTTTTATAACCTTTTTATTAAGGTCAGTTTTACGTTTTACGTAATTTATCTTTCGGTTTTTGTCTCTTAATAGTGGAGTAAATATACCTAAATAAACGACACAATCCCCCTCGTCTTGAAGGGAGGCCCGTGCCCAGCAGTGGGACGTTAAAAAAGGGCTGAATACAAAGTAGACCGTAGTCAGGGTTAAAGTTTAGCGATTAAATTATGGAAAAAAGAAGAATAAAATTAGTGCATAATTTTTTTAATTGAGATTTTGTCATATGTCATACTAAACTAAATATATTACGATAAACTTATTTTAGGCATCATTATAATGAAAAAGTTGTTTCAATATTTCGTGCCGCTACGTCGCTATGTGAGTGACTTTTATTTACATCCAACGAAAGTACGCAGCGACCGCGTTCCACCTCCGGCCTTTTCATAATATGTTATTATAAGAAATAAAACGCGCAAACTCCAGCCTAACTGGCCTCTTATACACTTATCGCTCAAATTACCTTATCACTAAAACCGGAGGCCGCCCGTCTAATTAAAATATATGATTTCCAATTGAATTTCTTTATACATTTCTTTGAAATCAAATAAACATCGAGTAATTTGTTATAATTATTAATTTGTTTAGCTTTTATGGCACATACTCGTAAATATTTAATTTAATAAGGTTAGTGCTTCTTTACTTATGTAATTACCTTTCATTAGGACCTATGAGTATTCGAAAAATTTGGTAGTGTTTAATAAAATCAAACCTTCTTAATAATTAATTTTTGTATCAATAGAAAATCAATGTAAAAAGTTGGGTAATATTTTTTAATAACAATAAATTAATTACGTAAAGAATTTACAAGAAATATTCTCTGCCTGAGACGCTCGTGCTAGTGAAAGATGGATCGGATCGCAAGTAAATTTTATGAGTTTCAATGTTTATTTTACGAATTTCTTTAGTTTTAAAGTTACATTATGCTTTGGAAATTATTTAAGTGTTCATCGGATAAGAAAAGAAAAAAAAATGAATTATAGGCTATAGGCGGACCATGTCATGGTCAAAAAAGGTTGATGGTCGTTTCAGGTCTTTCAAAAATTAATTGAAGATATGCAGGTTTTCTCACTATGGTTCCTTTGACTACATTAGATAGTGGTTATAATATTAAAAATGGTTCACATATGAAAAGCTCAAGAGCTTTTCCCTAGATATGAACGTACCTACTTCGTATGGCTTAATATTAGCGACTTACTGTACTACATATTATATGCTTTAAATAATAAATAAATAACGGCAGTGGTAGCCCAGCGGTAACGCGCTCGCTTGGATAACCGAGTGATGCGGGTTCTAATCCGGGTCTCGCACCTCTGATATTTTCATGTGCGAATCATTTTCTATCATGATTACCACTTGTCTTACGGCGAATTTATACTTATTTTAATTACGGTATCTTATTGTTTTACAGAAAACATCGTGAGGAAACCTGCATTCCTCTCGTACTGAGGAAGGCCAGTGCCCAGCAGTGGGACGTTAAAAGGGCTGAAGAATAAATAAATATTTATTTGTTTATTTAATTATTTATAAAAGTCAAAAGCTTCTATTTAACAAGTCACATAAATATTAACGTACTGGCGCTATTTCTACAAAAACGTATACATATATGTAATTATAAACCGTTCAAACCTTGATTAAGCCCTTTGAAGCTTTCAGGTTATAATGTTCGGCATTTTTTCCAAATGAAAACGCAATCCTAACATGACTTCAAAGAAAATCGAGAGAAACTGTCAAGTAACAGGTACTCGTTCCAGCTTTAAAGCAATCTCGTACCCATACGTTAGTAAAATCAAAAGCATTCGTATGTTATTTGTGGCTCAATATTCATAATAGGTATACAGTTTGAATGTCAGCCGAGACGTTTCAAATAAGGAATATGTTCGACAGCGCTGTCACGTTCAGATGGCGTGTTCGGGCGCAATTTGCTTCATCGCACCGTCTACTGTAATAACGACTTCCGTACCCCGTCGTGGCGCCTCCTCAAATTGGTCGCTTATCACCGATCTTCGCAGTTGCAGTCTCAAATATCACTTCGATTTGGCCATTTCTCAATTGAACTATTTTAAGATGGAATTTATTTATTGCGTTTAGTACTTAAAACGTATATGACATACAGTAAATGCACTTATAGTGATCCTATTTGCAGTGCAGCGGTTGCGGGTTCGAGTCCCGCTGGGGGCATGAATTGGCGTAATGAGCATGAATGTCGCTAGTCTTGTAATAAATTACAGTTTGTTCAATGAATAAATACCGATTAGTTTAAGGGAGAATTACTAACGAGGTTAATAAAGTTGTTCAATTAAGGAAACATCTTGAAATGTATCAATTAACGCTTTACCTTCTAATTTGTATTATTGATTGATCAAGTTCAATTATTTTTGAATACAGCTTGAGTTATTTAATGGTGAAAATCATATTGTAATCATAATATGTAACTTAAATGTATGTACTTTGAGTAATAATGACGTTAATTTAACGAGCCTATACTACATTAAAATGAGTAAAAGCAGCCGTTCTCCTTTGTGTAGGATTTTTTCGCGGAATACATATATTAATCTAATTTATTTCGTATAAATATTAAATAAGTATTTCAACTGATTATACAATTACTTATTACTTACAGTGTATTGTACATACGTTATAAAATAATTACGTTAAAACCATTCGAATATTTCAAAATAAAATGCAAACTTGACGGGTTCGTTACATAAAAACTACATGCTAATTAATATTTTTAGTGTAAACTGTTCCTGACGCATTGTCACGTGGTACAGCTTTATTCGCAATATTTTCTACACAATACTATACCGCTTTGAACACAACACAAGTGAGTTCGTTATGCACGCTTCTCTGTATTTTTTGTATTGTAATCCGAACATTGCGTCCGTTCTTTGATACTGTTAAAAATTTAATTTAGTTCACTATTCCAGTCGTATGGTATTTGTAAAATTTACTTTGTTAATTTTTTGAAATGATGGCTTAAACCTTGATGGTGATCGAAGATTAAGTAGAGTACCTATATGCTCTGGTTTTTTTGGTTCTGATTTAGATTACTTTAACTAAACTTTCGTTTACGCTTAGTGCTATAATAATGTTCTCCGACCGATTCCGACCATGGCGGATCTCATTGATCTCACAAATGTACACACAGACACAAATGCACTTTATAATACTATCACTCTCATGCTCCTGGTGGGACGACTATTCGACACGAATAGTGAGAGCTAAGGCGCAGAATTGACGGCTTTACCTGCTGTCCAAGGCACGGGGGTGATTTACCACTAACTTTCCAACTCCGGGCTGTTACTGAGGCTTATTAAACAGAAAGATTCAATAATTAAACTTGCCCCGACTCGAACCCAGGACCTCTCGATGTATACCGTACATGATAGCCACTACACCACCGAGGTAGTTAGTGCTATACTGCAGATCCAATCTTGGATTTAGATTCAAGTTCAGCATCATATACGGATAAATACATAATTTTTTAAATTAAAGTCAATGTGTGTATAATATGTGATGTGTAATTCCAAATTTTCAGGCTATCTTCATAATATTAGCCAAGCGGGTTCGGTAGCGATAAGAAATTCGAAAGCAGGCGAAGCCACGGGTTGTTTCAATAAAAAAAGTTTATATAGACGCACAAAATACACATTATAAGTATATACTAAATATTTAATATTTTTGGTACAACACAAGCATACATAAACTCTTAAACATTTTTAACTCTTTTAACTCAATGGTCCTGATTATAAGAAAAAGATGTTAATACTTTTTATATTTTCTATTCAAGAAGTAAACTGCGACAAAATATCACCCAAACTACATGTGCGTGACAGTGAAACATAATATAATTTAATAATACCTTCATCTAATATCGCTCGAGGTCTTTATGTCAATTCCGAGACCGTGTCGTAAATAGCGTACCTATTTTTACGATTTATGACGTATGAATAAAGTTAGTTTTATGAAACTTCTGTCGTATTAAAGATATTAGAATACGAACAAATTGTTGGTGTTTATTTCTGACTATACTTATACTTATATATTTTTTGGTAGGTAATACAGAAACAATATAGTTGTATTTTTAGTGATTTATATTAGTACTTAAAAAATAATAATAAAAAATTATTACATTGACATTAAAGATGTAACAAAACACAAAATAATGTAATCATGAAAAATAAGTGATTTTCACTTTTCTATGGTTCCACTTCCACTATATCTCTATATTATATTCAAGGAGGCCGGCCATGAGTTGCTGTTGCACATTATAAACTTAAGGCTTCGAGTTAGAGAGTTATAGCTTTTCTTAGGATCTTCGTAATCGCTCTCAAGACGTAATAATCGTAATTTTTTTAAAGGAGAAATATCCAGATTAAAAACTAACCTCATTTGGTTGAGGCAAATCACATAGTTTAATATAAAAATCGTTAAAATCGGGTTAGTAGTTTCGGAATTCATCTCGGACTGTTGGTCCGAATTTTAATAATAAGATAGAAATAGATTAAAACAAAACAGTTCAGTGGGTTCTTTTTACTCTTCCATTTTCAACCAACTTTCTTTTTGTTTCTTAGCTATTTTGATACATAACACTAGTGTTATTATTAAAAAATATGTATGTTAAAACAGGTATTTTTAATATACATATTAAATAGGTTAACTTTCTTTATATTAATTTTTCCCAATTTTTTTTAATATTGATGCACGAACTGCAACCCCTAGGCAAATAGTGGCTTTTCGCAATTAGGTTCGCCTCCTGCAGTAACATACACCTACACCATTAACATGTAGAGTTTTGAAATATGAGGAGCAGTAAGATACAACCTATTAGTCCGAGCAAATATGTTCCACAGATATTTACTATCTTTCCGACAGGATGTTTGAACTAAGTACCAAATAAGAGCCTCAGGGATTACTTTTACCCGCGAATGCGAGAAATATATTCTGAATTCACTGAAATAATACCACCGAAAGCAATAAACCAGTAAGTTAGAATATACTCCAACGTAATAGAAGTGTTCCAAACTTTGCAGTCGATATCATAAAGCGCTGAACGATCCTAAATATTTCAAGCCTCACCCGGTTAAATGTACCAAATACATTCCTGCGGCTATGCGAAAGCATTTTTTAGTGTTTTATTATAAATTCTTTTTCTTAGTTACTAATGCTAAGCTAATTGAGAAGTCTGAGACCTGTTTTTAGTTGAAGTGGAATCTCTATTATTTTTAATATTTTTTGGAAGTCAACGCATTATAGGTAGTAAATACTTTACCCTCATTTCACCAATTCGGGTTTATGGGTTTATGTGGGTCTCCTTGGTTCATCTAAATAAACCACGGTCATAATAACAAAAACGTAACGACCGTTATTGTCCTAACGGAAGTTAATCGCTCCCAAATCACAGCGTTACCGTTGCGATGCAAACATAGAAATCAAACGTAAAACTCACTTCTCCTAATATTTTTAGCTAAACCGTATATCGGTTGACAATTGGGTTACCATTTCTTATAATTTAAAAATAATTAACATAATGTTTACGCTTTATATTCGATGCAATGGTGGCGCGTAGTTCTTGTACACTAATGTAAGGCGTTGTCAGGTATTAGAATGAAGGTATAAGCTAAGATGGAGTTAAAAATGATGGTTTCCTAAGTAATTATCTATCTCAATAAACTATAAATAAAAGTTCCCCGTCGCTCCGAATTTATGTTTATTTGGGCTACACTAAGTAACTACTGCACAGAGGGGTCCTAAGGAGGGATTGTGTGAACGATATAGGTTATATTTTATGGACATTTTGCATCTTATAGTATATAATATGTGAATTGAGCCGGAAAAATGCTTTTTGAATTATAGCCTTACTTTTTTAATTAATTTTCACAGACATAATAAATCAATGCCTGAAAGTATTTAAAGAATTGTTAAACGATCTTGCAAAGTGAAACAATGGAATGAAGTCGCATGTAAAAGGGGAGAGCGGACCCTACTTAGGTATAAAGCGCTCATTTAGTACAGACCGCGACCGGGACCCTCGTGTCATACACGGCAGAGCGGGCGCGGTAATGACAAGTTCCGTACGAGTAATTCACGCAAATCCTTAAATTTAACAATTTTTTAAAATCTTATCGTTACAGGTTATTTTTATAGGTAATTCTATAGGTTCTATAGATTATTATATGAAATGAAGTTCTTTATTTAATTAAACTAAATAAATTAAAGCATTTGTTCTTGTAGTTGAAGCTCCAGAAGTTTACTTCCATATTCGTGTTACTTTAATTGTCTTCGTGCCATATTATTAGGAGTGTAATGTAAAAAACAAGTTTAAAATACTTTTAATGCACTATTAAGAATATACACTTTTTAATTTAATATAAGTCATTATATTTTTGTTAAATCTTTTCTCATTTAAGCTGTGATTTAAGTCTAAAGAAACAAACGTAATGACATTTAGAAAACAAATGGATTGAGTAATGAGGATGGACATAGAATACCTTTTATTCCCGTCTTGCTAAATATGGAGCGAACCTACGAACAAAAACTCAAGATATAAATAGTCAACTAAATAGTTTAAAATACTTGAAATAAACTCATGCAAGTCCTCTAGGTGAAGTTGTAAATAAAAAGAACCTATATGGCTTGTTTAAGAGTATAATAGAAGGATTGCATATGAAGGGATAATACGAACCGTTCTTAGGTACAAAGTTGTATGCCGGACCCCTGTGTCATCCCCTACGATAATGAGGGTGAGCTGCGTAATTTACGCCAAAGGGCTATGAGCATACGCGGTACAAGTGTTTGAACTTTTTACGCGTGTTTGACTTGGATACACCTGGAAGAGATTGCATTCGTTAGCCATTTCCCATACAGATACACTTTGAAAATAAAAATTTTACCAGATATTTAAAAACGAATTTTGCTTCAATATAATTTTGCGTAGCTTCATACTATAGGATTCCTAGTTGTATTGAGAAATTATTGGGTTTTAAGCAGAATAAGATAAAAATTTGCATGTTCCATACAAATAATTTACCTATTCTTAACTATTTGGTAACTTACTTGCGTTGATTCGAATCAGATTTATGTCACGCTATTCCGTAACGGCAGGGTCGTTTGTTAAAAGTATCAAACTAGACTAGACTAATATTATTATGTATTAAAACACCTAAATATTCTATCTTCACTGTAACTCTATTATAACAAAAAGAATATGGTCTGTTTAAGAACTTTTCTTGTATGGCACTTGGAACTGCATCAGCGAGGTAATATTTACTAAACATTTTTTTCTATCTATCTATATTTAAACATAATATTTAAAAAGTGTTTTTGCGTTACTTACCAGTAAGTATTTTTACCTTTTGTCTTATAATTGAAATTTATATAAGTACTTCCACAATCCAAAATTAAGTAATTTATTTAAGGTTGAGAACTATGCCAGGAGTTTTTGTATTGTGCGCGTAGAGTACTGATAATGCCATGATTATGATAATGCCAATTGCCATATACCCTGATTCCATAGCGTAAATAAAAAGACTTGTTTACTTTTATAATAAGGCAATTGTAGCGTGATAATAAGCCACAGTTAACCTAGACTTATAAAACCATAACGTACAAATCTTTGAGGGTTTATGCTCAAAATAATTAAGCTAAGGCCCCGTTAAAACATGATTGTATATTCCTTTTAGGAATAACGTAATATTTTTAATCACAGAGGAAAGTTTTTAGAGCAAAGCCTCTGTTTTGTTTAATATTCATTTTGTGGGTATATCATTTAGACCCGTTTTGCTTTTTCGTACGATATTACACTAGCGAGCCCACACATACAATTGTAGTTTTAAAAATAAGGATAAATAACAGATTTTTTATAAGAAAATTCATATTATATAATACGTATGTACACAATTATGCTAATTAGGAATACTTTCTGTATAATTATGTAGTTTATTTTCAAGACATAAATGGGATGTTTCAAATTTTTAAAAAGATTCTTTATTATTCGTTATATGGGCTTAGCTAATATCCTAATCAATACTTATAAAATAACATATCATTATATTCAGGAACTGTCTGACTCATTATTGCTGAGCTGAGATTGATAAACTTATGAAGTTAGATCAATGAACTTTCAGTAGGGCAATTTTATGCAGAAGACAGCCACTAAGGAAGATTTTTCGAATTTTAGCCCTAAATTGGGGTTGAAAGTTTGTATGGAGGTCCGTGGTCATTTGGAGTGTTTCTTACATCAAATTATTTTTGGGTTACTTACAAATATTTACACTTTTGGACTTTTTATCCCTAAATAGGTAAATCGGGAAGAACATTTTGTATGGAAGTCCGTCATTTTAAAAGTTTGGCACATGAAACATTTTTGCTACTGATTGAAACTAAATAGATGCTTATTCAAATTTAATAAAATATAAGGAAACCAATAAAAATGCAGATGGAAAATCTAACATTTCTGAATTGAACAGTTCTGAATGTTTATTTTGTATATAAATCATTAAAACGTATCTAGGGACGAACCTGAGCGAAGTAGGAGTAAGGCTTAGGTCTAGTAGTAGTAGTCTAGGCTTGTGTTACGGATACCAGATAGTTGTTATAAATGTATATAACTTTAAATGTATACATATTATAAATATAAGCACCCATGACTGGAGTACAAACATTCGCCGTCAACAAATGACAGCCCCCAGCGGGACTCGAACCCAAGACCGCTGGCACAGAAAGTACCACTACCAACTGAGCCAAACGTATCGTCATTCGATTAGAAGAGAAAATACCAAAAGTAGGTAACACTTAAGAATGACGCACATTGGATCAATGATCTATTTATTCGTATACCTATATTCTTACAACAGTAAAAAGGACAGTTAATTATTGATAACCTTTTGACAGAGTGAATTCCTTCATTCATTGTTGTTATTATTGTCATATCACACATATGATAATATGATAAGACCAATGAACTTATAATAAAACCAAAACACCTTTACGAAAGAAAACGTCGTTATAAGTCGTCGTTAAGTTATATATTATTACAATATACTAGCGACTAAATTTCAACTGCCTCGGTGATGTATTGACCAGCATTAATGACGTCCGGAAGTCCTGGGTTCGAGTCACGGGTCGGGTCGAGTTTAGTTGCTAAGTCTATCTGTTTAAAAAGGATAAGTAACAGGCCAGAGCTGGAATGTCGGCGGTGTTCCACCCCCATGCCTCGTAGAGTATGTGAAGCAGTCTGTGTCACGTATGTTAAGCTAGCAAGGTCAAGTGGGCAGAACCACATAACACACTTGCAGTAATTAAGTGCTCATTTAGTGCTAATTAATGCTGCAAAAAGTAAATTTTACGCTGCAGTAGATTGATCAAAAATTAGAAAACTGCCAGCTTTATATTAAGCTAGCAGTGTCGGCCTCTTACAACGCTAACCGCATAGCACAGCATCAAATCAAACTAGTATTAATTTAGTGCCTAATTAGTGCTGGCCATTCGTGAAGACAAATATAAAATTTTATAGTTTTTTTCTATTTTTATAGAACAAAACTTGCAAATTTAATTTAGCGCCTGATTTTTCGAAATAGCAATTGATTTATATATATGTAGAAAACTTTATGATATTACTTATAATGTTACGTAATATCAATTATCATAAAGTCTTCTACATATATATTATTAAGAAATAATATAATATATAAATCAATTGCTATTTCGAAAAATTAGGCGCTAAATTAAATTTGCAAGTTTTGTTCTATAAAAATAGAAAAAAACTATAAAATTTTATATTTGTCTTCACGAATGGCCAGCACTAATTAGGCACTAAATTAATACTAGTTTGATTTGATGCTGTGTTATGCGGTTAGCGTTGTAAGAGGCCGACACTGCTAGCTTAATATAAAGCTGGCAGTTTTCTAATTTTTGATCAATCTACTGCAGCGTAAAATTTACTTTTTGCAGCACTAATTAGCACTAAATGAGCACTTAATTACTGCAAGTGTGTTATGTGGTTCTGCCCACTTGACCTTGCTAGCTTAACATACGTGTCTGTGTCCTGCGTCTTAAGTCTCGCTAGTCGTGTGAAGTAGTCGTCCCACCGAAGCATGAGAGTGACAGGAATAGAGAGTGCACTTTTGCCTATGATCACACTTATATACTATAATACGTACCAGCAATCATCATACCAAACTTTATCAAAATAAAAGTTGTTTTTTCATGATGTTTTGCCAGGCTGACAGAAAAACAAACAAAATTCTAAATATTGAAAATTTGACGAATTAGATCTGTAATAATAAAAATGACTATTTATATAAAATTTTCTAAAATAAATGAAATGTACATTCATATTTGATTCTAAATTTGTTTGTATGTTCGTATAAAATATCTGAGCGGCCAAGCTTCGATCAGTGTTTTTAGAAAAAGATATAAAATTGCATTTTTTTGGAACCGACATCTATATGATAATCTTGTAAGCAAACATATCTCCACAGAAAATCTGATCGAAAATGTTACAGACGTTTCTGAGGTACACAAATTAAAGTATATTGTACTTATAAATTAATATCTAAGTCTATTTCCTGAAAGTTCTAGGTTTAAAGTAAACTGTATTTCCTATTGTTAAAAAGGTACTATATTAGATAGTAACCAATTATTATAAAATAATTTACCTCATATGTATTGATATAGGTAGTGTAGGATTTTAGATTCAAATTATTTTCTAACATATGGTTACTAAACGAGATTGGCGAATGTTCGATGAAGACTAGAATAACCTGGTCGGTTCATGAGTACTACTAGAGGCCTCTCAAAGTTTTAACTACTGTATAACGACTTACTTCTGAGTTGGAGCACTTGTTGGTAAACGATAGATAATAATATTGCAATATTATGCAAATAATAAACTAAAATATAATTATTTTGTTCGTCATATTCAGTTGTATTCTGCCCTTTTAAACGATCTACTGGTGGGCACGTGTTTCCCCTTAATACCAAGGTTGGCCAAGTTCGAGTTGGCGAACTTCACATGTCTTATGAAATCTTGATAGTTTTTCTCACAATGAAATTACACCATTTAAATTTCTTCACCATTACACCAGTGGTAATAAAGTTAGAAAATTATTCTCATATGAATTACGACAAATCGCAGAGATACGATTTTTAGCGGGATTTAAGCCCACTGTATAGGTTTCTCAAGCGAGTTCTACCAATGACCTGGACTTCTACTCCCTTAATATTTAGACATTATATTTACATCTTATAAATGCAATTAAGGCAGCAGTAGCAAAAAATATTTGGCGTTTGCCTTGTTTGATACTTACTTTATATTCCAGTCAACATTTAGAACATTATTTAGTGAATTCGTGGCCGTACCTACTAGGTAGTTAAAACAGCTGTCATGAAAATAAATTCTTATAATTCTTATAACAAAATTAAACCTGTTGTACTTTTGTGTTTGAGATGTAAATCATACCAATGCCAAATAAACTTTACTTGCGAACCACGTTCAAAAGTGGGTTTTAATTTTGATGTTTGATGAAATTTATTATAAGGACTAGCGAAAAAGGACGAATCCGAGCAAAGCGAGGGTTTGTCCCTACTCCCAAGATTTAGCACGAGCGAAGCTGTGGGTTCCCCTATATACTTAAACCTTCTATGAGAACCACTCTATCCATTGGTGAAAAAAGGATGAAAATCGGTGCAGTAGTTTTTTAGTTTAACGCGAACAGACAGACGTGACGAAGGACTTAAAATTAATATGTAGTGATAGTTATCCGGGTACATATAAAATAATTATTATTGCGAGACAATCGGATCCCTGAGAAATCATAACTAACTGGAGCGAAACGAAAGTGAGTTGCTAGTGGTATATTATGTTAATCGATGTTACTCTGAAATGTTATACCTACTTATTTTAATTGTTCCAAAGTATTTGTTTTTTTTGGAAATTCAATTATTTTTATTATACGCCCACATTAGAAATAGTATTACCACATTAACATCACCAGCATAAGAGCCGCTCTTAAGAGGCGCAACGTGAACCCTGTAATTACAAACTGGATTCAATATATGCTAGCAAACAGAGTAAGACTGGGAAGCAACAATACCAAAGGAGCCCTTGTTGCCAAAGGTTGCCCCCAGGGGGGAGTACTATCACCCCTCCTATGGAATCTTGTGGTGAACGATCTTATATACTCACTAAACAACCAAAGGTTCTTCACGATTGGCTATGCAGACGACCTAGCCATTCTTGTAACGGGCAAATTTACAAGCACAGTGTGCGAACTGATGCAGACTGCCCTACATATAGTAGAAAAATGGTGTACTGACTAAGACTTAACCGTAAACCCACGAAAAACTGAATTAATCATATTCACGAACAAAAGAGCACTAGGCAACTACACTCTTCCAAAACTCTTTAACTCAACCCTACATCTTAGTACAGAGGTAAAGTACCTAGGCATAACCCTGGATAATAAACTAAACTGGTCGAAACACCTAGAAAAAACACTGGATAAGGCGAGCCTCACTTTCTGGCAATGTCGTAGAATGATAGGGAAGACATGGGGCCTGAAACCGAAGGTCACCCTTTGGCTTTACAGCTCGGTCATTAGACCCATGATCAGCTACGGAGCCCTAGTGTGGTGGAAACGTACACTCCTCGCCACAGCACAATCGAAACTTCAAGCATGGCAAAGACTGGTCTGCATGGCGGTAACTGGTTTCATGAGGACCACCCCCACTGCGGCACTAGAAGCTATGTTAAATCTATTACCACTTCACCTGTTCATACAACGATAGCTGCGTGTACTGCAGTCAGACTGGATAACCAAAACCTGCTGCATAAAACAGGCACACCCCACACAAGGATCCTATCGGATGTAACCAAAGACATTCCTTTCATGGCAGCACCAAATGATGGCATTGGAATCAAATACATCTTCGATAAAAAATACAAAATACAACTCGAAGAAGAACAACATAAGGAAGTCCATAATGAGGAACTAAACATCTTCACGGATGGCTCCAAAACAAAATCAGGAACAGGATGTGGAATCTTCTCTGAAGACTTACACATCAGAACCTCAATACCCCTTGGCACCTACAATACAGTCTTTCAAGCAGAGTGCCTAGGCATCATTGCAGCAGCTAGAGCAATTGCGGAAACGAACATGACACAAGCACGATTCCGCATTCTAACAGACAGCAAGTTAGTGCTACAGGCACTCAATAATAACTACACCACATCAAGTATGATATACGAATGCCATAACATCCTGACGCTGGTAAGTGACACGAACCAGGTCACCCTGCAATGGATCAAAGGTCATAGCAACATACACGGTAACGATGAAGCCGATGAGCTAGCAAGAAAAGGCTCAAACTTGATACCAACGGGGCCGGAACCCATTATACCGCTACCTTCTTGCTGGCTCAGAGGCCAAATCCGAGAACGCTCCAAAAAGCAACATCAAAACTTATGGTCTGAACTCAAGGACTGTAAACAGGCGAAGGAATTGCTACCCAGTATAGATACCAAATTGGCAAATCGCCTGTTAAACCTTGAAAGACCAAAGCTTAAGAAAATAACCGCAGCCCTAACCGGCCACGGACCTTTTAATAAACATCTATTTAACATAGGTATTACTGACAGTCCCCTTTGCAGAGCTTGCTTTGAGACAGAAGAAACGGCTGCACATGTCATTCTTCGATGCACAGGTGTAGCGGCATACCGGGCACAACATCTTGGCACCCCGCGTACACTCCCGGAGGTCTTCAGCAAGACGAAGAGCCTGCTAGGATTCCTGGAGGAACTAGGGTGGCAAGAATAACTAGACAGTTATTCCCACATACGCAAAATAGGCGCTAGACGTCGAGTTGCGGAAATCAGCCCATCGTTAACCATACCATACCATACCATACCACATTAACATGCACTTTTATTAAATTTGATGTACCCAACTAATCAAGGTTTATATTAATCATAAATTCAAAGTCATATTGTAAAAGCAGAATGTGAGTTAGCCTAAAAGTGTTAAACTTTCATTATTATTGTGAAACGTTTGAATAAAACGCTGTTTGAAAGTATTTGGGATATCATACATATTATGTTTAATTTCGAGAAATGTCATTGTACGGATGATAAAAGAGTTTGGTAGTAAAAGAGAGGGTGGCTTGTTGTTTAAAATTGCATATAAATGTAGAGTATCTATAGTCGTGTTTAAATACTTTGTGAATTTTTAAGTTTTGTTAAATAATAATAATAATAAAAAAACACTTGAATTATCATATTTGACTACGCCTTGGACTTCAGATTTTATGATGAGTGTATTACTCATAAAAAATTATTTGAGATATAAATAAGACGTCATATATCATTTATCTTCAATTAATTTTAATTAAAGAGATACTAATGAGGGTATCATCATTATTATAAATAAATATAATCTAAACGTAAACTTTTTTTTACCATAATTTTGATAACCTGTAACCTTGTGTGGTACCAACGTTAGTACTAAGTAAGATAGGTAATTAGTAATATTTGTGATGTATTGCATCAGCTACCGGTGAGAGGCACCGGGCGAGCGAGAGGGGAAAAGACGCAAGAGATGAAACTTCCATAAAAATCAGACCAGCCAAGACATCGATTACCGACAGACGCAATTTCAAAAGTTGCGTTTTTTTATAAGCACCATATACGGTGCTTATAAAACAACACAACTATTACGCATTTAGTAACAAGCTGTAATTTTTGTTGTTACAAACAATTCAACTTTAATTCTATTTATGTGTATAGATTTAATGCAATTATTGAACTACTAGCGGGTTACTCTCGCTTCGCTCGGGTCCGGCCCTTGATACGTGTTAACAATTGGTACGGGAAAGATAGATGTATGATGAGTTTTATATATTTACAACGCACCGCCCGGTATGTATTTGCTTTTAATAAATTGTCATTGCGCGCACCATGGCTACTTTCATAACCTTAACACGTCCTTATTGTTTTTTAATATTTTTCTTATTTTCCGCGCAACTTTTTTATTTTTTTCTTTCACAAGAACCTTATGACAATAACAAACAAAAAAAATTAATAGCGAAATTCGTCCAGCCGTGATCCAGTGACCAGAGAAAGAAAGAAAGATATATACATGATGATAAAAATGAGTTAAACTTGGTATAAAAATATAAAAATTAAAAAATACTAATATTTACAATATTTTAATTTTTACATACTTTTACATACTAATAAGAATCGTCGGGGTTAGAATGGATCGTTATTCGTTTATTATATCTTATATTATTATATCTTGTTATCTTGTCCCTTTCCGGTGAAAATGTTTCGGTTCCTTTGTTTCATAGCGTGTATTCTTTCAATATGTGACCAATTTTCGTGCTGAAATTATATTTTATTATAATACATAAAAGGTACAATTTATAAAGTTAAATTTGTACTCCAGTTTTCACGATTCTACCAAACAATAAATAAATAAATAAATAACTGATTACGCTCAAAGTGCTTTTTACTAGAAAGAAAGCAAAATGAATAATGCCAGATTGATACTTGTTGTTGTGAGTACTAAAATATGCACATCTGTGTATAATATGTTTTTTATTCGGAAAATGGTCAAAATTATATATTTTAAGGGATTATAAAATTTAATCATATCATTAAAAATAATATATTATGTTTAATATTATTTTAACTCAAAAAAAATCTTAGTATTACTAATTAATACTAAGAATTTTTAGTTAAAAATTACTTACTAATATATTTCCTACTAATCCACTAACTGATTTAATGATATCTTCCGCACCACGTTTCGCGCGGGTTACACTCTGAAATAAAGATTTAGTTGAATATTTATTTATTTTATGAGTTTTTACAATCTATGCATTACTAAAAATACAGTTATTTTTGTAGTTTTTAGTTTATTACAAAATTAAAACAGTAACATAAATGTAGTACTTGCTGCGCCAGCGGTCGCGAGTTCGAGTCCCGCTGGGGGCATTCATTTGTTGAGCACGAATGTTTGTATTCCAGTCATGGGTGTTTATATTTATAATATTTATGTATTTAAAGTTATATGTGTATTTTATCAACTATCTGGTATCCGTAAGCCTCGTAGCTTACCACGGAAATAGATGATGCTGTGTGTAATAATGTCCCAAACTGACTAACTAATAATATTATAGCACAGTTGGTATAAATTTGTATTTAACATAGATAGGTACCGTAAAGTAATCTATTAAGTTAGTAAAGACATACTATCTACTGGAATATTTGCACATGTATTTGGAATAAATAACAAAAAAACAAAAACCGACTTCCAAACTAAATAAATCTAAACTAAAAAGTAGAAAATAATACTTTTAAGAACTTTATTAATTCGAGTCGGTGCCGGTGGTCGATTGGTTTGCGTGATATTGAGTTATTCGTCCATTTGTCGCGCACACACTTAATGCAAATTTAAGACGTAGATGTCATTGTCAGAACTGGAAAATATTAAAATGGGACCACACGGGAAGCACTACCTTTCAAATAAAAAAAGAATCATCAAAATCGGTTCACCCAGTTCAAAGTTCTGAGCTAACAAACATAAAAAAAAAACATACAGACGAATTGATAACCTCCTCCTTTTGGAAGTCGGTAGAAAAAGAGTATAAACACAAACCTCTAGCGAAGTACATCCTACACACGCATAATTTTCTTTTTCGCTGAAACAAAAAAAATATAATCTAGTTATTAATAATTATATAATTATCAATTTATCAAAACAAGTTCGTACATGAGATACTTTTAAAATAAATATATCTGTCCTATTTTTTTTTCGTTGAGAGTCATCCATAAAGTACGTCACACTAATTTGGTGATTTTTGACCCCTCCTCCCGTTCTTGTCACAGTTGATCACATTTGTGTGACGTCACATATTTTGAATTTATACATCTAGAGATTTTTTTTCGTTATTAAATCTATGATTACATCGGTAGTTTTATAAAAGGCCGATTTTGTATTTAATTTAATAAAAATATTAAATTTGGAGTTTGTGTGTTTGTGTAGCATCTGTAGAAGATATACTAATACCAATTACCTCGTTGGTTTTGATTCTGCTATAGCCGCACAAGCCAGTATTGCGACGCACATCAGTATTTTTGGCATTGTCATTTTTGTATAGCTTAAAAAAATAATTCTGATAAATTATACATTATAACAATAGATTATTAAAAATGTTAACAATAAATAATAAGCTTTATAAAAGATAAATATATACATAACAGGGTTTAAATTTTAGGGAAATTATTTTCATGTAGATTAATTAAAGAAACACGTCATTAATAAATGCTAAATAACGTTTCGTTGGGGGTTGGAACACGTACCTACTTAGACAAACAAGCACTGCAGTGGTGTAACGCTTTAGTCAATTTGATATCGAAAGAATTCTGTTTATACTAATTTCTGTAATTCTAGAATACGAGTTGTATTCCTGTCACTTTCATATTCCTATGGGATGGCTATTCGACACGACTGGACCGACAGCTATACGTGCACGTGGCACGGGCAAAAACACCGCTTACTTCTCAAAGCCAGGCTGTTCCGAAAACTTCTTGATATAAATATTCACTAACTAAACCTAACCTAACCCGACCTGAGACTCGAACCTAGGACCTCCTGATCTGTGACCATTTATGCTAGCCCCTAAACCACCGAGGTAGTCTTACCTAACCTAACCGAGGCAGTTGAGTTGCCTAGTAGAAATATCGAAAGTTTGAAGTGCACGCGTACTACAATCGAAGGGTGCATGAAACAAGTATTCCTGAGCAATGTATAATACTAATAAATTATGCATATCTACTAATACATGATGAAAATTATACTTATGTAGATTAATAGGCAAAAATGCATACTTATTTTAAATTTTAAGTTACATACATGGTATACGTGATATTACAGGCAAAAACAAAAAATAACTTATCATATATGTTACAGTTAAAAACCGTTCTTAGTTACAACGCGTTTTAACTAGTGAAAACTAGTTTACACGAAACGCCTTAGTGAAAACTAGATTTGATTAGAAGATTGGAACAAAATATGGTATTCTTAACAATTGTTTAGTAAATACTTAAAATCTCAGTTACTTTTTATTGAATCAGTTATTTGTATTTAATTTAGGTATGTAAAATAAGCCAATTTTTTTGTGTTTCTTCTTGTCGGAATTCAACAAGTCCCAAGAAAAATTCTTGCAAGTTGTTGATGTAACAAAGACAAATTTAAATTTACCTTTAAGAGCTGTTTTGCTAAGTCTAACTGTAATAAGGAAAAATAAAGGTTTGTAGGCTATTTAGAACTAGCTGTCTACCCGTGCTGACGATTCGTAACAACATATGTAGGTAATATAAAATGGCGATTTATACTTAATGAAAATAATTTTGATAAAAAGCAACTGATTTTAAGTATTTACCCAACATACCTACTTTAAAATTTATCGACAATCACATTTTTATTTCAATCTTCTAATCAATTCTAGTTTTCACTAAGGCGTTCCGTGTAAACTAATTTTGACTAGTTAAAACGCCGTGTAACTGAGAACGGGTTTTAACTGTAACATATATAACATACATAAATTCACATACCTTTTAGTATTTAATATCTACAATTTATTATTGTGTGTATAAATACTGGTTAAACACTTTTTGTTCCTAGCCACTTATTATAAACTTTGGAATAAGTTTATATTGTATTAAGCGCGAATATATAATAAACGATATCTACATTGGTAATTTCATAGCTTATCTATGGGTCACAGGCTATTAAAGTTTCCCAAGTGGATTTTACAAAAGAAACAAAACAAATCTTTTTCAAATTTTTTATATAAGTATTTAATATAAAATATTTTTGTATATTTTATAATTTAATCGATATATCCTTATTTTTAGTCCATGCATTTATGTATTGGTTTTAATAACATATAAAAAAAAGCAAGTGTGTGAACAGATAAATGCCTGTCAAACAAGTAAAAAGGCGCAGATTGCTTTCCGAAACTCGGGAATGTAAATTCATCCACTTAATTATACAAGTAATATATTTAGACTCGGCCAAGGACTCGAATTCTTGATCGAGCGAGAAAGTACAAAAATAATATCTAAATAACCAAGTTTAAGCCATCAGTATATATTCTACCAACCGGTAGACAGACAGAGAAAAAAAATTAAAATTGATTTTTTGATGTTAGTACGGTGTATATTTTCTTATGCATTTACTAAGAAGGGTGTTAATTTGAAAATTTATGAAAATTAAAAATAGGCACTTCATTTTTATTTATATGTATTAGGGTGGCGCAAAAAAACCGACTATTTTTATTTTTTGGGTCTCGAGTGAAAGTTAGTTAGTTTTTGATGTTTTAAGAGCCCTCTCCAAAGGACAGCTCAAAAAAATATATGAGGTCTTTCGAAATTATTTAAATTTTAAAAAACGTCAAAAATCGATTTTCTTTCTTTTCAAATTTTTTTCTCGTTATGGTATAATTTTATAGACCAAAAAAAAAGTTTCTGAAAGTTTCAGTTCAAAATTAAAATTTTGAAAGGTCGCTCATAACTTTTTTAATTTATTAGTAAGTAAATTATTTTAGAAATTATTTTAAAAATCATATTACGAGGAAAAGGTTAAGTATGCATGTGGGAGGAAAAAAGAGTAGAGGAAGACCGAAAAAGAGATGGATGGATTGTGTAAAAGAGGATATACGTGAAAAAGGGGTGGATGTTATGTTGACGAATGACGGAGAGTGGAAGGAGAACACATGTTGTGCCGACCCCACATTGTGTGGGATAAAAGCAGGAAGAAGAAGAAGTAAATTACTTTAGATTTTTTCGCGCGACCTTTTAATATTCGAATTAAAATTCCATACATTTTTTTTTCTTATTTAGTACAATAATCGATAAAAATAAACCACGAGATGAACTAAAAATCAAGCACAACATAGAAAATATATTTTTTTAAAATTTAATAATCTTACAAGTAAAACCTATAATATTTAACCTATTATATTTAATTGTTTTTTCTCTGAGTTCTTCATATTTTGTTTAATTATGATTAGTAATTTTGTAGTAAATAGTCTAAAATTACCGATTTGTAGTAAATAATCTGAAATAGAAATTTTTATTACCGTCGCAGCGAAATGATTAGTTCACTATTTCGACACCATATTACGCGTCCGTATTTTTAACTGACTTCCAAAAAGGAGGAGGTTCTCAATTCGTCTGTATGTTTTTTTATGTTTGTTACCTCAGAACTTTGAAGTGGGTGAACCGATTTTGATGATTATTTTTTATTTGAAAGCTGGTGCTTCCTGTGTGGTCCTATTTTAATTTAGTACAGTTCTGACAATGGAACCCATGAGAAATCCATAAAAGTCTAAAATTTGCACTAAGTATATGCGCGACAAATGGACGAATAACTCAATATCACGCCAACCGATTTCGATGATTCTTTTTTTATTGGAAAGGATGTACTTCAAGGGTAGTTTGGTGAGCGTTTGGTAAGGTTCTGATTATGGGATCCATGACAAAGTAGCGAAACTCTTCAATTCTTAGGAGCAAATTAACGACACTAGGCCGAATCTTTCATAGGCTATCCGGATATTTGAGTCACGTACCGTAACTGATGATGGAAAGTATAACACCTTAACGGTTAGGAGTTTAGAGAAAATTCTTTCAATATAAGACGCACTTATGGACCGATAGTTGTATACTTTCAGGCTATTAAATAGATAAGCTGATAATAGAAGGTAAATTTTATAATCAATAACGGTTATTCCGAAACCTCGTTGACTTATGATAGCAGTGGTTTAGTTGGCCTACCCTATACCCATTTTATATTTAAATTAGCTGTTACCCACCTGCTTGGCGGGACGTTTTAAGATTTATGTAAAATTAGTTTTTTATAATAATTATTATTATTATAAATGGAAGGCAAACATTTTTATTTTGAATATATTTATTGAACATAATATATAAGATAATAAATTAATAATTAATAGTGAAAATAATAAAATTAATAACAGGAACACCAAATTAAAAAAGAAATCGAATTTTGGCGACAAACTTAATCGGCCTCTGACTCCGCCTCGACTGTCACCCGTTCAATATTTTCGACGTTGAAAACACGGAAGTCGAAAGGCGAAATATTGTAGTCCAGCTCCATCCAGTTTCCATAAAAGCACATGGCATGTGAAATTTCGAAAATCTAAATACAAAAACAACATAAAATAAAATTTAAAAGGAAGTGTTAATGGAAGAAAGTGTATACCTACATAACAATAGGTTATGTAGGTATACACTTCCTTCCATTAATCAAAGGCTCAATCACACACACACACACACACACACACACACACACACACACACACACACACACACACACACACATTATCGGCATTATATAAAGTCTACCACTTGCGCACTCACATGTTCTTACTGTATACCAATTTTTACAAAGATCGACAACAAACAGAAAGATAGTCAGACAGCCATATACAGAAATTCAAATTCAAATTCAAATTCAAAATATTTTATTCAGCATGAAATTATTACAATTTTTTACTGAACGTCATGAGTCTACTACCAGTTCGGAAGAAAGAAACCACTGACCTGAGAAGAACTGGCGAAAGAAACTCAGCGGGACTAATATATATATTTTTTTGTCTTAGTGTTGTTTTTTTTTCTTTTTTTTAATTAAATTGAAATTAACAATAATTCTATAGGTTGAAACAGACTGGTAGCGATCACATCATTCACAAGGCGTACTATCTTCTAAAAAATCGTTAATCGTATAATATCCTTTAGTACACAAACGTTCTTTCACAATTTTTTTAAATTTGGCAATAGAAGCTTGTTGAACGTTTTCTGGGATCCTGTTGTTTAAGCGTATACATTGTCCATAAAATGAATTACTGACTCGGCGTAAGCGAGTCACAGGCATTACAAGTTTATTTTTACTCCTAGTGTTAATACTATGCATGTCGCAGTTCCTGGGAAATTCGTGTATGTTTTTATGAACATATTATAAAACATTTTCGTACACGTACTGAGAAGCAACAGTCAATATTTTTATTTCTTTAAACTTATCTCTTAATGATACTCTAGGGCCTAAACTATAAATTGCATGAATAGTTCTTTTCTGCAGGACAAAAATTGTATTAACGGTAGCTGCATTTCCCCATAATAAGATACCATATGACATAATACTATGAAAATAACTAAAGTATACTATGCGAGCTGTATCTACGTCAGTAAGAAGTCTAATTTTCTTGACCGCGAACGCTGCAGAGCTAAGCCTTTTCGCTAGCTCCTCAATATGGAGATCCCACTGCAATTTCGAATCTATGATAATACCTAGGAATTTAGTAGAATGTACCGGTTTTAACATTTATCCGCCTAATACTACACCATTATCAATAAGATTAACATTAGGTGTTGTGAATTTTATTAATTTTGATTTTATGTTATGTACTAATAAATTATTCGAATCAAACCAATAGACAAACATTGAGAGAGCATCTTTTACATCGTCGTACATATGTAAATTACGTTTTACCTTAAAAATAAGTGAAGTGTCATCAGCGAACAATACTATCTCATGTTTGTCCTGCACAAAAAATGGCGAATCATTTATGTAAACTAGGAAGAGAAATGGGCCAAGAATAGAGCCTTGTGGAACCCCCATATCTAACGGAGCCCCAGGGGATCTCTTACCATTTACATCAACCTTCTGTATTCTATTACTCAGATAGGAATTCAGGAGGTCGAGTGCCTTATTTCTAATCCCATAATGATGCAGTTTCCTGATCAACGTCACGTGATGCACACAATCGAAGGCCTTGGATAAGTCACAGAATATCCCAAGAGCATCCTGCGACCTCTCCCATGCCTCAAAAATATTTTTAACTAGCTCAACACTAGCATCTGCTGTGGAGCGACCTTTTGTGAAGCCAAACTGTTTCTTATAAAGTAGATTGTGTGCATTAAAATGCGATAACATTTGCCCGAGTATGATTTTTTCAAAAATTTTACTAAATGTTGGGAGTACTGAAATAGGTCTAAAGTTATTAGGGTCTAGGGTACTACCTGATTTAAAAATTGGAATAACTTTACTGTGTTTCATTAGATCAGGAAACACACCACGTTTTATACAGCCATTAAATATAGTAGCTAAATGAGGTGCAACAAAATCAATTACCGAACTAACCACTTTAACAGATATACCCCATAGATCAGCTGTTTTCTTGATGTCCAGGCTTCTGAAGGCTACCATTATATCTTTGGGGTTTACAGGTTTAAATTTAAATATTGCATTACATTCTTTAACGTTTTCCCTTAACAAAAATTCTGCAATGTCTGGAGACGAATTAAGAGATTGCGTTGTTGACAGTGGAATGTCAGTGAAAAATTTTTCAAACTCAGATGTAACTTCTCGTTCTGAGGTAATAAAATTATCATTAATATTTAAATTAAAATCGAAGCTGCGATCTGTGACTCTTCCACTTTCACAAGCAATTATGTTCCATGTCATTTTGATTTTATTTTGCGCATTTCTTATTTTGTTTTTAATATACAAAGATATAGAAAGATAGTAAAACAGAATAAATATTGTAATGAAGTTATAACTTGATGGAAAAAGTTTAAAAGGAAAAGTTTATGTATGCTTTTTAGCGCATTAAAATAAAAGCTTGTTTTAAAAGGTACTTTTTACTTTTAATTTTTTCTAATATGAATTATTGACTCATTTAATTTTTTCTAATATAAAGTCTTATGTATTATTGACTCATTTCTTTTAAAGAAAGAAAAAATGTATATTCAGTATTTTTACTATAATCCAGCGATTCACCCTCGCTTCGCTTGCGTGTGTCTCTAAATACGTTTTATGTTTTCTTAAATGTAACTAAAATAAATTTTAAAAGTTGTGTTTTTATTATAAGTACTTATCGTATATAATTTATTATGTATACAATATTAAAAAACTGTTATTTAATATTTCAATCATTTCAATTTTATATATCAGTACAGATTATGAATGAATTACTGAACTATTATATTAGCTAATGATATAAAATTGGCATAAATAAAACTACGAAACACTTATATAGTACACATTTTAATTTTCACATACTTAAAGAACAATAATTTCCTACAATAATTATTAATAATAATAATTAATCATCGGGGTTTGAATGAATTGTTATTCAATAATAATTTCTATATCCGTTTCCAGCTAAATTATTATTTTGTTTTTGATGTTCTATAGCTTTTATTCTTTCAATATGGTACCAATTTTCGTGCTGAAAATAAAAAATCGTTAAACTTAAAATAAAGTTCATAGTATAAATATTTATAAAATTGATTGTTACTAAAATAGTAAAAAGTAAAAAATATAGTATAATCATATTATAATATTACATCAAAGGTACGTAAGGTATTCAGTCTATGATACTAGTTACTACCAAGCAATAAATAAATATACAAATGATTAGACTCACATTGCTTTTTACAAGATAAAAAGCAAAAGGAATTATGCCAGATTGACACTTATTGTATTGAGTAGGTACTAAATATGTACATTTTTATACGTCTGTAACATTTAAATGGGTCAGTATGGGGAAGTCTGAAGCTGTAAGACATACGAAGGTCTGTTCTTAGGCACCATGTCATCGATTTTAATAACAAGAAAAACTACATTTATACATATAAAAAAAGCTTGTACTCGGCTCGGGAATCGAATCTGGAAGTTCGGAAAAAGAAAACTACTATACTACTTCTATTTCGATATCGATTGTGTAGGTCTTAAGCTGTAAATGTGACTATGAAACATGATGTCTGAAATTAAAATGCATTATTTTAATATTTACTAAAGTTCCTTAATACTTTCTTAGATTTACGCGAATATTGGACATTATAAATGAAACTACCTTTTCGGATTTTGTCGCGGATTTATTTTGCTTTACAGCATTCGAAACGTCGGGAACTAATAATCAAAATAAATCCGCGACAATATCCGAAAAGGTAGTTTCATTTATAGTTCCTTAAATTTATTTTAATAGGTGTTCGAACAGTTTTTGTTGTTACTAAAATTGATGACATGATACCTAAGAACAGATCTTCGTATGTCTTATAGTTGCAGACTTCCCCATACTGACCGATTTAAATGTTACACCCGGTTTACTAAATAGTATTCATATGTTCAATATAGTACTAAGAACTTTTTGTAAAGGACTACTTACTAATATATTGCCTACTAATCCACTAACTGATTTAATAATATCTTCCGCACCACGTTTCTCGCGGGTTACCATCTGTAAACATTGAGTTATGTTTATTTATTTTCTCACTAGCAGTACCTGCGGCTTCGCTCGCGTTCATGTCATTCGCGCGAGCGATGCCGCGGGTTCTGCTAGAGAAAAAAAGTATCCTATGTTACTTTTAATACCTCCAAGAATATGTGTACAAAGTTTCATGATGATCGGTTAAGTAGTTTTCGTGTGAAAGCCTAACAAACAAACTTACATTCACATTTATAATAGTATATAGATAGATTAGAAAACTGTCAATGTATTATTAAAATTACTGCAATCTTTGTAGTTTCTTTTAAGTGCATGGGTGCAGTATTTATTATAAGTTAAATAATATTTTATCTAATTTCTATTTTGTTTTCTTTCTTGTCTTTCTTTTCTTTCATCATTATCTCCTTGTATTAACCGAGGTCCGTGCCGTGCCGTGCCTTACCTTAAATATTATGTAATCTGATTTTCTTAACTTGCCTCTTAAAACAGCAATATATCGAATAACGTTATAGCACACTGTATGTATAAATTTGTTTTTAGACAAAATATTTTCTTCTTATTAAGTAAATAACCGTAAAGTAACATCTAGTAATTAAGTAAGGATACTATTACTGTAATACTTGCATATAATATGTATTAGGAGTAAAAAGAAATAAAAATATAAATACAAACCTCTTGCGGAGTACATCCTGCACACGCAGATTTTTCTGTATCGCTAAAAAAACAAAAATATTTATTAAAAACAGTTCAGAGATACTTTTAAATACATCTCTTATTTGTGATTTTATTTTTTCAATTCAATTATTTCGTTTAATGGGAGTGCCGGTTAGGCAGAAATTACTTCGTCGCGATATTGACGATAGAATGGAGAAAACACGCTATATATATGAATAGCGTGTAGATTTTATTTTTGCTTTAAGTCTTTCCCGTCACTATGACTGCTATAAACTGTCAAGAATTCGAAACGTTATGTTAATTGGGAACTAAAAATAAAAACAAATCCTTGAAATAAACCGAAAAGATAGTTGTGTAAATCTCAGAAAGTGTTATTCTATGAGAAAATTTTATTTATTTTACTGTTACGTAGATCTCAGTATACAGCGGTAGTGAAATAATAGATCAATTTTATATTTAATTTAATAAAAATATAAATAAGGAGTTTATGTGTTTGTGTAGCATCTGTAGTAGATATAATAATACCAATTACCTCGTTGGTTTTGATTCTACTATAGCCGCACAAGCCATTATTGCGAGGCACATCAGTATTTTTGGCATTGTCATTTTTGTATAGCTTAAAAAATGAAATTAATAAATTACATACTATTTTAATAATAAATTATTAACAATCTTACCAACAAAAAACAAGCTTTTTAAAAGATGAATATATACATAATATATGTAATATGTATTATTAATAATAAATTTTACATAATTATTATCAGTTAGATCGTGGAAATTAATTAAGTGGTTAATGAAACAGGGTTATTAATTATTGCACTTAACGAAGCTCTGAAGTTATTAAGGGTTGAAAAACGTAAACAAACAAGCACTGTAGAGAAGTAATGCTTAAGTAATTTTGTTTAAGAAAGAATTCTGTAATTACTACATAATATGTGTAAAAAAGTAACAGGCCGTTACTGAGATTTTTTTCCCAAAATTACTTAACAAGTAAACTCGGCCGGACCTGGGGCAGTTGTGAAATTCGCATGCCTATTTGGCAATGTGGCAAAAATGTAAGTGCACGCGTACTATTACAGGAGTGCATGAAAATGATGGATGAGCGATGTACCTATACGTCCTACAATTAATAGGCAAAAATATCACACCCGCTTTGTCTCAAAAAGAACAAACTTCCCTTTTAACATTAATGTATAATGTGTTAAAAAAGTTTGAATTAACCGACAAATATACACGATATTACAGAAAAGAACAAAAAAAGTATGTTATAAACATATATAAATACACTTACCTTTTACTTTTTTAATATTATCTATTAATTATTATTATAGCGTTATTAAACACTGCTTAAATACTTCTTGTACATAAATACTTTTCACGTGTACGATCAACTTTGGAATGAGCTTATCGTGCATTTAAAGGGAATATATAAAAACGATATCAACGTTGGTATTTTCATAGCTTATCTGCAGGTCACAGGTTATTAAAGTTTCTCAAGTGGGTATTTTTACATGGCGATAATATAAACATAACAAATCAATCTTAAGGTAACTTTATAAAACGCTTTTTTATATAATTAGTATAAAATATTTATATTTTTAATGTTATAAAGATTGTGCTAAAGTAATACAATTATTGACATCTTTAAGCCTTATACTTGTACTTATTTTAATGGCCAATTTACGTCCAATTTTTTTACTGTATAGAAATCATAAGAATCTATGGCCAAATCGAAAATCACATGTGGTCGGAAATCACATTATATACAGTTTATAGTATATCAGTTTTCGGTCAGCCCTTTTTTAATAACACCTAAGTAAATTATAATGATCATAATAGCTAATATAATATGTAAAAAAATCAATCGAAGTTCTTAGAAGAATCAAATATAAAGTTTTTAGAATTTTGGTCTGTCTGGAAATGATACACGAGAAAACCACTGAACAGATTTTGATAGTAGAGTTGAATAATAATACATACATGCTATAAATGAAACTACCTTTTCGGATTTTGTCGCGGATTTATTTTATTATATAATAAATCCGCGACAAAATCCGAAAAGGTAGTTTCATTTATAATGTCGAATATTTGCGTAAACCTAAGAAAGTATTAATAATGGATGGTTATATATAGAAATTATTTGATTTCTGAGAAATCTATACTGTACAACTCTACTAACTGGACGAAATAGGCGAAATTTATTTAAAATTTGATGCTTTAGGTATTTTTAGGTGGTTTACTAGTAAAGAAGAATAGCTTTTAGTTTGACTTTAATTGTAAACCCTGGTCCGTCCCCAACTATGTTTTAGCAATTTTTATATATTTTTCATATATATGATATTTTCCAATAGTAAAAATTATCCATTATCCTTGTATATATCTATACATATAAATAAAATTGAAGGGTCTGTTTGTAATTTCAAACTAATAACTTTTCTATAAATGTATATGAATGTATACACCGTACTAACATCAAAAAATTAACTTGAAAAATTTTTGTCTGTTTGTCTGTTATTATTATACATTAAAAACAGACAACAGATAGAAAAACAGAAAGATAGAGTAACATACAAAAATTCTAAAAATTACTATAGATTCAATTTTCGTATCGATACTGACGAATATAAAAAATAAGATTATAAAAAATATTTTTATTTTTATTAAACACTCACTAACTTCGCTTCGCTCGCCCATAGATTTTGCGCGATCGAAGCCGCAGGTTCTGCTAGTTAAAATAAATAAAATTTGTAAAATAAAAGTAGCCAAGTTGCTCCTTATAACATTAGCTATCTGCGAGATAATCCCATTAAGATCGGTCCGGCCCTTTCAGAGATTAGGTGGAACAAACAGATAGATAGATGACCAAAGATTTAAAAATTGTTGAAATGTCAATTATGTTTATCAGTGTAGATCAGTGTTTCCCAAACATTGTTCTGCCATGGCCCGGTAATTTTCACACTTCCCCTTCGTGACCCACTTAATACATTTAAACCCAAGATGGTTCTATGAGGTAAAATAATACACATTTATTAATAATCAAAATTGTTTGTTAATACATACTGCGATGCGTCGATCGATAGTAGGTATTATTTTTTAAAACAAGGCAGGATTCTTGCGACCCGGTATTTTATTTTGATACCCAGTACCGGGTCGCGACCCGGCAAATGGGAAACACTGTTATAGATTAAATGAATGAATTACTGAACTATGCTAATGAGATAAATAAAACTTAAGAAACACTTATAATTATAATATTTTAATTTTCACATACTTAAAGAACAAGAAATACATATAATAATTAATAATAAGCATCATCAGGGGTTCGAACTTTAATTGAATTCTTGCTCGAATATAAATGTTATCTTCGTTTTCATCGAAAATATGTTGTCTACGAAATCGTGTAAGTCGTATTCTTCCAGAATGGAATCAATTTTCGACTGAAAATAAAATATTGTTAAACTTAAAATAAAGTTCATTATAGTATAAAAATATTTGTATACAATAAATTTTTACTAAAATAGTAAAAAAATCTTTGATTATATATACATGTCTAGACACAGCAATGCAAACAAACGACGCTCAAAAACCTTCCCCACTTTACGTGATATGTGTGAGTACCGCTCGTGTACTTATTGTAGTGTAACTGTCAAGGTATGCGTATTTAGGGATACCTGTTCTAAACCTTTCTCCCATTATTTAATAAAATGAAGGTTAAATAAAATAATTAATTTGTTGATTAATGATTAGTGTTTTATTAAAAAAAATAAAACTTGAAATACAATAAAAATGCAGTTGTGTTTATTTTCGGAATATTTTTTTTCTTTGATTTTATAAATAAACAATAAAAAGTAAAAAATAAATTATTGGTAGTTTTCATTTACTATATATAGGTATATGCCTAATCATATTTTCGAAGTCGGTGCCAGTCAATACAAATCAAAGCACATCGACTATATTACACCAATCAGTTATGTTGTTAATAATTGTAGTGTTTCTTTTGAAAGTCGGATTTTACATAGTCTGTTCAAAAGAAAAGGTGAATTTTGAATTTTCGCGGGCTGTGTACATTCAATTGTAGAAAATTTTTTTTTGTTTTGTTGGTACATATATGTTTATCATTTGTTGGCATTATCAGCTAATTTGGATTAGTAGTTTGTTGTTGACAACCGAAAAGGTAAGTTACGTTTTTGCGTGTTCTTCGATTTATGACTTTTGAAAAAAATGTATCAAAGAATATGTATTAAATTTTGCGTTAAAAATGGAATAAAGTGATCCGAGGCACTTGAAATGTTGACTGTGGCATTCGGCGAGTCCATTTTGTCTCAAAAAAGTGTTTATAAGTGGTATAAGCGCTTTACAGAAGGCCGAGAAAATGTTGATGACGATGAGCGTCCTGGAGTTGCAATCGAAGAAAACATCGAAACAGTGAAAAAAATTGTTTTGGAAAATCGTCGAATCACTATTAGCGAAGTTGCAGAAGATGTTGGCATATCAATCGGCTTATGCCATGCAATTTTCTCAAATGTTTTAGGCATGAAACGTGTGGCAGCAAAGTTTGCTAAATTTTGAGCAAAAGCAACGTCGCATTAGTATCGTTCAGGAGTTGTTGAATGACGTCAACGATGATCCAGGTATGCTTAAAAGGGTCATTACTGGTCACGAAACGTGGGTATATGGTTATGATGTCGAAACCAAGGCCCAATTATCCCAATGGAAGCGGCCAGATGAGCCAAGATCGAAAAAAGCACGCCAAGTTCGATCAAATGTGAAGGTTTTACTCACTGTTTTCTTCGATTACAATGGCGTGGTGCATCATGAGTTCTTGCCAACAGGTCGTACGATTAATAAGGAATACTACAAGGAAGTTATGCAACGTTTGCGTGAGTCAATACGGCTCAAACAACCGGAGTTGTGGAAAAACAAATCATGGATTCTGCATCACGATAATGTTTGTTCGTGTTATTTTGGCCAAAAACAACACAGTAATCATGCCTCAACCACCGTATTCACCATATTTGGCTCCCTGCGACTTTTTCCTATTCCCAAAACTGAAGAGACCAATGAAATGAAAGCGTTTTGCCACAATTAATAAGATAAAGTCAGAATCGAAGAACGAGCTGATGGACATACCGAAAAGCGCATTTCAGAAGTGCTTCAAGGATTGGAAGAAGTGCTGGCATAAGTGCATTAAATCTGAGGGGGATTACTTTGAAGGGGACAAAATGGATATTGATGAATAAATAAATACTTTTCAAAAAAATTCAAAATTCACCTTTCTTTTTGAACAGACCTCGTATAACAAACCTAATCTAACAAATACTATTGCATCATTTAATGATTTACAAAGATGTAATGGTGTTTATTTAAACGACGCCAAAGATAAAAATAAGTGGTTTGCTTTGAAGGAGACTTTTACCCATATAAAAAAATAAATAAAAATAGAGTAATGATAATAATTAAGAATTGATATATTAAATATATTGAATAAAAAAAAGAAGAAATTATTAATAACTAATTTTAATTTTGTAAAAACATCTTCTAATTAATGAATCACTTATTTTAAATCAATTCTAATTATCTTAGTAAGCCACTTCTAATCATGTATGTTCTACGTTAAATAATTGCAGTATTGTAATTTTTCTTCTTTGCATGGAATTAAATAAAGCTATGTAATTTTAATTAAGCTAGGTTATTATTATTTTTTAATACTAAAATTTATAAATTGTCTCCAATAGTTTCGCTAAGTCTCCATAGTAATAAGCTGGCAACACTGGCTTATCAAATTTACCTAAACAGTAACAAATTAAAAATCCATGTTTTATTAAAAAATGGTAGTTAAATAACATAACTAACCGATGAAAAGTGATCTTGGTATTATTATACGATTTTCCCATTTAATTATGACACAATTTGACAGCAAAATCCGGCATAATTAATTATTTTTCGCGAGCTCGTTATCCACTCGTGACTCAAATGACACTGGCGTAGGTGAGAAGCGAGTCTACCAATTTTAGTAGACTTTATTTGGGCCGTTCGGTTGTTGTCAATGCGCTAGACATGTATATTATAATCAAAGAAAAAAATATAATATAATCATATAATAATACATCAAAGTTACAAATTATAAAGTTGTATTAAGTTGTATTTGCACCCTTGATCCAGTCTTTACGATCCTACCAACCAATAAACCCAATTACACTCACACTCACATAACTTTTTACAAGACAAAAAGCAATAGGCCTAATAATTATGCCAGATTGATACTTGTTGTTGTGAAAATATGCACATCTTTATATAATAGGTTTTTTATTCGAAAAATGGTCAAAATTATTTATTTTTAACCGACTTCCAAAAAGGAGGAGGTTATATGTTCCGATGTATGTTTTTTTTTTTTTTTTATGTATGTTCACCGATTTCTCCGTCAACTGTGGGCCGATTTCAGAAATTTTTCTTTTGTTCGGTAGGGTATAGTTCTGAGGGGGTCCCATTATCACAAAATCAGGATCTGATGATGGGATCTCAGGGAAATCCGGGGCAACTTTCAAAATTTATAGGCACCTATTATGTTTTTTATATATTTTCTTAAGCTGTTCAAGCATTTGCGTCTGAAAATCGTCATCTCATGTGATGAGCTGATGATGGAAGGTAGAATTCTTCAAATGTTATTTTTTATCTGTGTTCACCGATTTATGCGTCAATTGTGGGCCGATTTCAAAAATTTATTTTTTGTTTGGTAGGGTATACTTCCAAGATATTCCCATTGTCACCAAGTTAGGATCTGATAATGGGATCCTAGGGAAGTCGATGGCAACTCTTAAATTTTATAGGCACTTAGTACATTTTTCATATATTTTCTAAAGTTTTTTAAGGATTTGCATTTGATAATTACCATCTCATGTGGATAAGCTGATGATGGAAGGTACAACTCCTCAACGGCTAGGAGTTGAAAGGAAATTCCTTTAAAATTATACATACATATAGATTGATAGTTGTGTTCTTCCAGGCTATTACGTTAATATGATAATAGAAGGTAAATCTCATTAACCTCTAGGAGTTAGGTGGAATAATGGACGTGGTTTATTTAAACTATTTCGTATGGGGAATGTAAACATAAAGATGAGCTCGTAGTTTAGTTACAGCTACAGTAGTCGTAGATCGAGTACTCTTTGGACACCAACACCCGCACCCCCCCCCCCCTTTCCCAGACCGATAATTAATTACTATTTTCGTCGTTAATGGGTATGCTCGTTGTTTAATATAAAGCTTAAACAGATTTTAAATGAGTGACATATAGTAAGTCACTATCATTAAATCAGCTAAATAAAAGGCACACTAAAAATGTAAAAATAAGTTATTTTTAAAAAAAAATTAAACCGACTTAAAAAAATATGCACTAAAAAGAGAAAAATAAAAAGTAGAAAATAATACTTTAAAGAACTATGTTAATTTTGGAGTCGGTGCCAGCCAAAGAAAAATAACCGTATATTCGATTAATCTATCAATTTGTAAACATAATCAAAATACCTGGCTGGCACCGACTCCAAAATTAACATAGTTCTTTAAAGTATTATTTTCTACTTTTTATTTTTCTCTTTTTAGTGCATATTTTTTTAAGTCGGTTTAATTTTTTTTTAATAAGGGATAATAAAATAATATCATTACATTAAAAATAATATATACTAATTAGTATTCGTAACTAAGATAGTACTAAGAACTTTTAGTAAAGGTTACTTACTACTAGTTCTTCTACGAAGTCACTGATTGAATCAATAATATCATCCAGATCACGTTACGCGCGAGTTTTCTGTAAACATTCAGTTATTTTAATTTATTTTCTATCAATCAATAGAAATTTATTATCAATGTATTATTAAAATTACCTCAATATTTGTAGTTTCTAGTATTATTGATATATGGATGCAGTATTTATTTCAAGTTTAACTTGAAAACTGCACCCATGTACCAATATTTTGTCTGATTTATCTTTCCTTTGTAACTTTAACTTGCCTCTTCTTATTAAAACAGCAATATATCGAATAACATTTTAACACAGTGTATGTATAAATTTGTATAACATATAATATATATAACAAACAAAATAATAAAATAACATCTCTTAAGTTATGTACATCTACTATCCTCTTAGCATATTTATTAAGAATAAAAAAATAAAAATATAGATACATACTTCTAGCGGAGTACATCCTACACACGCAGATTTTTCTATTTCGCTGAAAGAAGAAAAAACTATTTATTAAAAAAAATCTTTATGACATATTTTTTAAATAGATCTATCTTCTCTGAATTTATTTTCGTTATAAATCTCTCCCGTGACTACGAAACCTATAAAATGTAATTCACTAGAAACATTACGTTAATTCGGTAACTAAAAATCCAAACAAATCCGCAAAAAAAACCGAAAATATATTTCTTCAAATCTCAGAAAGTATTATTCTATGAGAAGATTTTATTTATTTTATTATAACCTACGTATATCTCAGATTAAAAGTAATGATAGGTATAACACGTCAAATTTATATTATGTAAATAGCAAACCCGGCCCGCTTCGGTGGGTTAAAGTTAAAATAAATGAAACAGTATTTGTAATTCTTATAAAATATAAGTAGCCTAAGTTACTCCTTATAACATTAGCTATCTGCGAGTGAAAATCCCGACAAAATCAGTCTAGCCATTCCGGTATTAGCCGGAACAAATTGACCGACAGACACAAAAAAAAATAAAAATTGTTTTTTGTAAGTACCGTGTATACTTTCATGTGCATTAAGAAAATCTGTTAATTTGAAATTAAAAACTGACACTTAAATTTTTTTTATATGTATTATGTAGTAGTTATTAATAATATAATATTTAATAAGGTGATTGTGTGTAAGCATATGTAAAAGATAAAATAATATCAATTAGGTACCTGATTGGTTTTGCTTCCACTATAATAGCCGCACAAGCTAGTATTCCGAAGCACATCACTATTAGTATTTTTTGCATTGTCATTTTTGTATACATCTTTAAAAAATCCAATATTTTATATATTATTATAACATGCTTTATAAAAGATTAATATATGCATTATATAATATGTAATATGTATTATTAATAATATATTTTACATTATTATTAGTATTTAGATATCGGTAATTAATTTTCTTTTAATAGGTAATGAAACAAAAAATTAATATCAAGATGGTTCAAAGTTACTAATGGTTGAAAAACGCAAACAAACAAGCACTATAGAGAAGCAAGGGCGTAGCCAGGATTTTGTTTAGGGTGGGGCAGGCTAGACAAAACAAGAATATAATCTAAGGTAAATTCTTACACTAAAACAGTAGCTCAGAAGAGAATCTGTACATAGTTTTTTTTAAACAATTACTGTAACGTTTTTTGTATTGAGTATAGAACTCGAAACGGTAGATTTAAAAAATTATGTCTGATTGCCTGTATGTCTGTCTGTTTAAATGTTATCGTTTAACTCAAACAGTACTGCACGGATTTTAACCAAATTTTGTGACGTGATTACTTATTATTGGGGTCGTGACTTAAGATACTTTTTATTGCAAAAAATATTTCATTTCGAGTGTACATGTACCATTCATCACTCCACCTTCCTCATCAATCTAGGGCATTGATCAGACAAAAAAATATTACAAGTTTAGTTTAGTTTTCAGTTCTTTCGTTAATATTCTTATTCTCTTTTTTTTATATAGTGTACATTATTTTTTTAGCCAAGCCCTTTCATTTGATACCTATATTGAGGGAGTTGTGAAAAAACATGTAATTCGCAATTTTGTGGTGACCGCCATCTTGGACCGATTTTTTATCAAACATAGTTAAAAACACTCCCGACTAATTAAACAAAATCAAAATCGGTTTATCGGTTTGGGAGTTATGATGCCACAGACAGACACAAACACAGACATGTCGAACTTATAACAACCTGTCGTGTTGCGTCGGGGTTAGTGAAAAACAAAATATCAATCAGTGAATTTATTATACACTAGCGACTCGCCCTCGCTTCGCTCGGGCCCTATATTCCCTACGACATTAGATACCCTAAGAAGGATGAAGAAGATACCCGAGAACATGCCGTGGGACTTCACATATCGGATGTGGCGAAAAGAGGCCTTCTGGATTTGAAACCGATCTCAGACCGGATCATAACAGCGCATCTGGCAGGAAAAAGATTTACCAGGCGACTGGAACAAAGGCCTTCTTATCACTGTACCAGAAAAGGGGGAACTCGTGCAATGCTATAGCATTTAAATTTAGCATTTTATATCTCTCCAGTTATAACTGGAGAGGTATTTTTTTCAAGCTTCGCTTTCGGTTTTCGGCTTTGCCAAAAAGTTCTAAAAAGTCATTTTGGATAGGCTCTCGAAGGCCGTCGCCCCCCTCAGAGAGTGAGAGAGTGCAAGCAAGATTTCGGCCCAATCGATCGTGTACAAATCAGATCAACACCCTCCGTATCATACTAGAATAGGCAACAAAATGACAAAGGGAGACAGTATCTGATATCTCACTTTTGTAGATTTCGAAAAGGCCTTTGATACATACGGTGAGGTGGGCCAGCATCGGGCCTCGATTGCGCAAAATTGGCTTCCCAGAGAAAATAATTAATATCACAAGAATTATTCTTGTAAAGTGACTCATAAAAGACTTCGGAGAACATAGAGGCACACGCAGGCGTAAGACAGGGTTGTCTCCTTTCACCACTTCTTTCTAGTCATTCTGGATGGTATTCTGCATAATACCACGAAGAACAAGCGCCGCGGAATCGAATGAGGCATAACCAACTCCTTAAAAGACCTGGACTATGTAGATGATATATGTCTTTTGAGCCATACTAGCGACATACTATACAGGCCAAATTGAACAACTTACAAAAGGAGGACTAGCTAGCACGGGGCTCTAAGTTAATACAAGGAAGACACGGGAAATAAGGAGCAGAGCAACGAGTACACTCCCGTTAGTCATCGGCAAAGAGGCAGTGGAACGGGTTCATAAGTTCACATAACTCGGTAGCTGCGTGTCAGAAACAGGACGAACCGATGAGAGTCGCCAAAGCACGAGCAACCTTCGCATAACTTAGACCCGTATGGTAATCACGCAATACTATGTATTGATAAAAAGAAGTCGACGTTGAGTGTCATCGTTGATCTCAGCCGTGTTTTTAAACGACGTAACAACGTTTCGCGTGTATAACAGCAAATCTATATTCAACCATTCATAGTACAATCTTATAAAATTCGCGTGTCAATAGAATCAACAAAAAACAAAAAATAATACATTTTAACATTATATGTAATTTTGTAAATTCACCTACCTTTTAGTTTTTAAATATCTATAACTTATTATAGTGTTATTAGACACTGCTTAAATACTTCTTGTCTAGTCACTTTTCACGTACATGATAAATTTTGGAATGAGTTTATTTAGTATTAACAGGAATATTTAAAAATGATCTGCGTTAGTATTATCGAAGCTTATCTGTAGGTCATAGGCTATAAAAATTTTCTAATGGGTATTTTGCTTTACGAAAGAAACAAATCAAATCATCATCAATCATCTTATGGTATCTTTATCAAATGTTATGTATAATAAATATAAAATATTTATGTTTATTTTAAACTAGCAATTCCTGCGGCTTCGCCCGCGTTCTAATCACTATTAAAAATTGGTGGTAGAAAGTTGAAAATATAATAAGTGTTTTATGATGCCAATTTCGCATTGCCAAATCAAATTTATTAGCTAAACAGTAGGCAAGACGGTGCGGGGTAGGGTCGGCGATTGCATCAAGCGAAGCAGCGCGGCGCTTGAAGCAGCGTATTTTTTTTGCGATTACTCCCAAGATGTTCGTTTAATTTATACAGATAGACCGACAGACTCGGCGGAGGACTTTGTTCTATAATATATATAGATATCATAATAAATAATTTATAATGAGATCAATAGTTCCTTATTTTTATGCCATGCATGGATTGGTTTTAGTAAAAAATCTGTCATTTTTCAGTGGGGTGACAAGTCAACATGCCCATTCAGTAAAAATACAACAAACTAACAAGAAAAAATACGGTGGAGTATAAATTCCGCCAACAATTCAACTCCGAATCGCTGCAAGTTTAAGTGACACAAAAACCCAATAATTAAGTATAAACTCGGACAGGGAATCGAACCCTCGATCGAGTAAGAAAGTAGGTACTCTAGATCTCATAAGCTAATTTTGTTAGCAACTAGACCAATGAGGCCAACGACACAAACAAATTATGTACCTACAAACAACGTTTTTTAGAATCGGTATGTAATAAAAGGCCTTTAGATTTTTAAATTAAATGTATACTTGTTAAAGAATTATATTCTGGATATATTAAATATAATACTCCTTTGTTGTACAAAACAGAAGCAGGAGCCGTGTTTTGGTTCTTTTGATATAAGTCACATTCCATTTTCCATTATATTTTTGCAGTGTGAATATATTTGTATAGTGCTGGCTTTTTTACTTATAAATTTTCCAACCTTTATCCTTGCAACTTTTCTATGTACCTACTACCTACGTCTTTATAAATTTTGTGGTATAGGTATTTTGAGTGGTCTACACGTATAGAATAACTTTTAGTTTGAGCTGAATTGGGTTGTTTGGAGGGTCTGTAGCTACTGAGTAAGCCGGTGATGCCAGGGAGCCGGCTTACTTCCCTGCTAACAGATATGTTGAAGCTAAAGCAATCATATTATAATGGTAAACATTAATCAAATAAACATTTTGAAAAAAATTAAAAAGTATGTTATAGTTGACCCGGAGAACCAGCCAAAATTTTTCAGGCCGACAGACAAACAGACAGACATATGTAATATTTATATATATTTTATTATAGGATTTTGTATCGGTAATAAAGAATATTTTTACTGAGATGTTCCAAAAAATATATGGTATAATATAATATACAAATTCGACTTAAAACTTTATTATATGTGCAGATATAATTATTCTAGTTAAGATGATTAATAGCAGCAATCATTATTTTTAAGAGCAATTTATTTTATTACGTAGACTTATTATAACATAACTAAGAAGCGTCCTAATTAAATGCATTCAAGCTTAGAGACGAAGTTCGTATTTAACTACTGCAATTAGCTAAAGCAGTATATTCAGATCTCTCAATGTTCTAAGATTTGAAGGTGTAGAAGATCTATACCTAATACCTACGAAATGCAGTGTACTTACGCATATAAAGTTCATTTGTTGATCACGAATGTTTGTACTCCAGTCATGGGTGTTTATATTTATAATATGTATGTATTTAAAATTTATATGTATATCTACTATCTGGTGTCTGTAACACCAGCTTAGCTTACCACGGAACTAGATGGCACTGTGTGTAATAATGTCCCAACATATTTATTATTTATTATTATTTTATTATTATAATTTCTTTAATTATTATTATAACAGTATGTATTGTTTGTAAAGTATGGAAATATTTATTAATTATATGTAAGTAAACTTTTTATATACTTATCATATTATATGTATACAATATACATGACAAGTAGTTTGCTTTACATTTTACCGGCGTATAAGTGACGCTCACATCGAAATTTTCCAGCGAAGCATATTATACAAACGCTTGCAAAAATTGAAGGCTTTGTGTTGTGTACTCTAAAAGTTGGCACAAAAGGTTACTTATACTCCTATATAAAACTAACAAATATTAGCGGCGGTAACAAGTTGCCAGCCTCATTCTAAAGCCGTGTAAGAGCATATACTGCTATTGTCTCGTTCAGGAGACTTCAGGGGTAAGAGATGTTGGACCTCATACGCCTTTGTTTACCTTTCTTCACCTGCTAAGGCAGATTTCACACAAAGCTCGTGACGACACTAGTGTTTGTTTGTTACATGCAATTGTAGGTTTCGAGTGAGGCGCGCGAGGCCGACCGTTCTCGCTTGTTTGAATTGGAGTGCACCCAGCACGCATTCTTTCTTTTGCACTGGGACGAAATATGTTACTGACTCTGTTCGTTATTTTTATGATCGTACTGAATTATAATTTAGAGCAAATTTTTAGCTTCTTTTTTTATGTATGAAGTTACAAAAATGTACTGTAGGTTATACGAGTATTATATAGTAAGTTAGACCTACTCGTCTTAAATAACTTTTATAACTTTAAAGTTGTGTTATTTTAATAAATGTAATCGATTTAAAGTTGAAACAACTGGACGGATTTTGGTGAAAAGTACACAGATAAGATATGACTTGTAATGACACATATGTTATTGTTATTCACCTAGCGATAAAGCCGAGCGAAGCGTGCGTAATTCAATACTATAAACATATTATTTTTACGTAATAAATATAAAAAATTAAACAAATAATAGAAATCTATAAATATAAAAATCAATGTCACTTTTCGTTGTAATTTTATAACTCAACAACGGGCTCACCTATCCAAACCAAATGTTTAGGCTTTGTTCGGATTATTTAGTAGATGGTTTATGAGAAGCTTGCGCAAAATCGGTCGAGCGGTCTTCATTTAACACATTTTTTGTAACAAATGAATTCAATAAATGGCGGATCATTTTGTTAAAGTGGATTTTGCTGTCCAATTGAAACTGTTTTTTTTTCAGATGGGGATTGTGCTATCAAATTGAAACTT
This sequence comes from Boloria euphrosyne, assembly GCA_951802675.2. NCBI lineage: Eukaryota > Metazoa > Arthropoda > Insecta > Lepidoptera > Nymphalidae > Boloria > Boloria euphrosyne. Next base: position 10,695,143 of record OX637877.1, read on the forward strand.
TTTTCAGTGTTGACAGTACAAGCATGTTGTTATGTATAAATAAGTAAGACATTCAAAGTTTGTAAAAATTTTATGCCAAAGGGGGTACGTACAGACGAACCCGAGCGAAGCGAGGGTCAATCGCTAGTATTATATAAATTTACCTGGGAGTATAAATAAAATTTTTGAAGGTAAAATTGTTCTATAACTAAACTTTTCTTAACAACTTCGCATTGTGTCTATAAGAAGTTGTAAAGCGCTTAATGTTTACGATACGCCTACATTCCTTTATAGCGTTGGGTAACACCCCTAATCTTTAACTGTCCGTTAAATATACGAGTTTTCTCTTCCGGCATTTTCTAAGAGAAGGTAAACTAAATCAAACAAAAAAATAATAATGTATAAATGTTAGACATGACAAAGGTTGTTGTTGTCCGGGCTACTTTCGACCACAGTGACTGTTGCTACTGGATCTAACCTTTGGTGCGCTCGTAGATAACTTGATAATAAAGGTATGTAACAATTATTAACCAAGAGAAGAGAACTTTGTATGCAAATTATTTCCAACATGAGTAAACGTTCTATTCCAGTAAACTCATGAGTAAAACCTGAATGTCTGAGAGATCCTAGGAAGTTTTCGGAAGAAATGTGAAATCCCCTCCTATTGAAGAGAGGCCCGTGCCCAGCAATGGGACGTTAAAAGAAGAGCTGACTATTAATTGAATGCGAAAGTATATACAATATACCAACATGTACTTTAGTTAAAGGTAAAACACAATTTTAATGTTTCCATCTGCCTGTCAGTCTGTTTGTTCCGGCTAATCTCCGTTATAGTTTGACAGATTTGGACAAGACTTTGTTAGGCTCCAAAAGTTAAATTAAAACGAAGCAACTGAACGAAGCGAGGGTATACGTAAGTGTAAAAATTTATTTATACTAGCCATTTTAGCCATTTATTTCATTTCGAGTGGTTTTCGAACGTCAACATACTCTAGCAGAAACAGATATAAAAAAAAACTGACCTTTGGTAAGTGAATGAGACAGGTGTCTTATAAACGTTACTTTGCAAAGAAGCCCTTAGGGTTGAGTAGACCGACTGATTATGCTTTTTCGGTAAGAAAGGGCGATAAATGCTATGAATTTAGGGTGTGCATAGGTCCCATCGCGGTCGTAACTTCACGCGCGGCCGCTGCCGGTAACGAGCAGTCAAATAAAACAAAATGCCACTGGAAAGGGAATCTGTGAATTGCTACGATACTTATAAAACACTTGTTTTATTAAGGTAAAACCATTCTAGAGTTTGCAATGCGAATAAATTTTGTTCAAATGAATTTTTAAAAGTCTTATAATTGGCTATTTTTGAATATTATTTAGGGTAACTCATATTAATAATATTTTATAGTGTTTTTTTGTATAGTCTTTTCAATTTTGCAGGTTTTCTCATGATGTTTTCCTTAACTATAAGACTAAATTAATAGATTTAGAAAAAGAAAATGAATTACAAAGAAAATATCAGAGGTGCGGGACCCGACATTTGAAACTGCTTCACTTGGTTTTCCACGCAAAACGCGTCATCACTGAGCTACCACTGCCTTTATATAGTATAGTAATAAAATTAGTTAAAAACTTACAAATATCATAGAATTCATATATTTTGTAACAATATTATACTTCAACAATTATCAAGGGTAACACAAAACTTAATAATATGAAAGTTTGAGGTTTCATTGATTTACTTGTATATATGTTTCATGTAAGTTGATAAAAATAGCAGTCCTACGAGGATTATTTAATATTATAATCAAGATTTTTATTAGTTTAATCTTATTGTTACTTATATTAGAAAAGAGTCAAATTTTAAGCAGTGTTCTTCCATCCCCAGACAAGGAGCAACCGAGACGCCTATTATTTGCAAATAAAGGCTGAGTAAATCCATTTTCCTTTTTTCATTTCCCAAGATTCCACGTTACTCATAGAGCCCGGTCCCTTGTCAAATAGAAACTTTTCTCGTGTCTTATCGAACCAATTACTTTAATAGCGAAGAAGTCGTTTTATGACTGAATTTTCAGTGTTGTCTTGTTCTGTTGGGATTAATTTTGTTTGTTACACAACTTTATGCTTTAGAATAAAGTGACCGGTTGTTTAAGAGGCCTCTTAAGTGGCACTCACACACGTTTTTAGGATACGTACATACGTATGTATTTCAAATTGTGACATTTTAGCCCAGTAAAACATTCAGTTATCTAAATATGTCTAAGTGTGTGTAATATCCTTTACACATAGTAAATTACAATTTCATAACTTGTAATACCTACATGATGATAAGCTAAATGATAAATAGGGCCTACTCTTTTTATTTTGAAATTAGGTATATAACATTTTTAACTTCTCGAGTCAGATGTTTGTTTCAGTTTTGCCGTTAAGGGCTGTTTAATAAAATATTTAATTTGAACACATTTTATAATATTTCTTTCAAATTTTAGTTTTGATCAAAGTTAGCCTGGCTTAGGAATGACATATTATTACGATTCTATAACATACCGATTACAGTCATTTTATTAAATTTTTAAAATTACTCTTCTTCAACGATTCTAGAATAACATCTACTCTAACAAGATCATCTAGACTAGCTAACAAGACTAGGCCAATACTTATAGCGTTTTAATTTAATTAAATAATAATAATTAATTATCTATCACAAAGCTATAAGAACTAAACAAAAATATTAAGGTAAATTTAAACTGACTGCTATTTAGAAGTGCAGTAAATATCCCAACCCTTGGCCTCGTAAAGTATTTCGGCTTGATGGTGCACGCAAGTTTAGCCAGCTGTACGCCGAATTGGCAAACTTTCTTGCTAATATCGATTCAAAGTGCATACGAGTGGAAGTAGCCCGAGCTCTACGAAACATCTACTTTACAAATACCCTTTCCATCAAATATTTAAGCAACAACTTTATACTTTATTTTCGTTATAGTGAACTGGCTTTTTGCTGAATACTGTTTATTCCATTGGATTTGGAACTATATTTTAAGGTATTGATATATGAAGTTAGATTCACATGAATCTCTATGAAGAAGCTGCGTTTCGTACTATCTAAAAGATAAATTAACACTTCGTATGAAAAATTATTATGAAGTTTTAACTGTTGCTCTCTAAATGGTAGTTTCTATAAGTATCTACGAGTATCTATCTCAATAGGCAAAGACTCAACAGTTCGGGAAGTATTGGCAATTCCTATTAAAAAAAATGTTAAATTTCATATTGATAGATAAATTATATTCATATAAAATATTAAAGAACATAATATGTTTCATTCAATTTTAAATAATAATATTGATAGTCGACAACTGGGCGAACCCTAATAAATTAAGTACGTACATGATACAGATGCATTGTAAATGGTTAATAATACCACAAGTATTTGCAACAGATGTAGAACTTGCTTTTATGAACTGACTTATATTTACGACATGGATGAAAATATAAAACACCGTATTAGATTTAGTCTTGCTAGTTTTAGAACCAAATAAAAACTTTGAAAGGTTTAACTTTTGAAGTCATTATTTAGGTCATCCAAAATGTATTCGTATTATTTCGTGTTACACTGTTGAAGGAGGCAACATTGTTAGAATTTCTGAGAAGAACTCTGGAAAAGAAAATTGCACTTGGCTAAGAAAAAGCACATCTATTCTACGAAAGATGTCTTATTTCTTGACTACATAGTTTAAACTATAATAGTTTATGTAATTATCTGTTTTATAGTTAGGGTTCTACATCCAACAATAAAACCCTTGAAGTTGTTATTTTCATGGTTTAAATAAGTAAAAGCCCGGTTTTCTTTGTACTTACTCGTAAATTAACAAAGCCCTTTTTGATAATATTTAGACACAACATACAAGATTATAAAAAGATTTTGATAATCTTTATCGTAATCGACGTAATGCCGTTCTTATTTCAAAACAGGATGGTGCATTGCGCGGTGATGTTCAAGAATCCATCTCGTACGTATGCAAATACACATTATTATTTGTATCATATATTAAATTTAATATCCATAGTAGAAACATAATAAATACGAGGAAATATATATAATTTTTGTTTGGACACACTTGCCTACACTATGTTTTCTATACAAAGTACATTAAGTTTATCAACAAGTTATGTTAGTTAAATATGTCCTATATTTAATAGGCTTTCAAAATATACGAAGGCAGTGAATTGAAGAGCTTGTTCCATTTCTAAGTTACCCATAAATATAAAAAAATAAATCTGCTTTATTTATGTAGTAATGTAATATTTTCAAACGTCCGACCGTCGATCCGTAGCAGATATAAACATGTACAAATCACCGGATAGGGACGAGTACATACCAGTTCAGTCCTTCTTCCACAGGCTTATGTTAGAAGGATCGTAAAATATTTCAAGAGAGTAGCACGTGTACATGCGCATAGTTTATCTGGATGGGATAGGTTTTTTTTTATTTTAAATCTTACAACTTCTGACGTAGTGATAATTTTTTAACATTTTACATTTTTTTACATTTTTTTTATTTTGTTTTATCACATAGTCCTGGATGGGATAGGTTAGTTTTGAGAACTTACGAACTTTTAAAGTTAGTACAATAAATGATGATTGCATCGTTGGCATGTCTAGCTATAATTCATGGTATTTTGTGTTTGAGTCATCGCCTTCGAATGCAAATCTACTTCACCAGCGCAGTGCGTGGCATTTTTTGGCAGCGCAGTCAGCTTGTCCAAGTAAGCACTAATAAAATTAATGCATTTTTATGTATAGAGGACGCAGTCATTTCGATGATGTAATAAATTAGTTTTATGGTCCTTCTGTTAAATTTGTACGTCTGATAGAAGATCTCAAAAGTTCACAACCATAAATGTTTTCAGGATGTATTCTATGTCTATGATTACAGAAGCTACGAAAAAAATACTCGTATTTTATGAAATAAATCAAGGCACTTCCAGTGTTACATATCTGGGCGGGATCAGTCGAAGTCTCGGAAGCGGCCAATTCAGCCGGTAACTGCATGAATGTTACCATACCCGAGGAACAAGTGTAGATTGGCCGTGAATCGCTCCCTCCGTAAAGCGCTGTCTTATTACGTCCCGCTCCCAATAAACAGAATTTATGAAAACTTTTACCCTTTGAATTTGTTTGAATACTTTTTATATGGCTTTAATAAATCAACTTTTTCGTGTGAATGTTTATATTATTTTAGTATATTTATGATTAAATATACTTTAAATTAAAGAATTTTAATGTGTATTTCATTAAAGGGACAATTTTAATAAGTGATCGTTAAGTACTATCACCTTTGTTTCGTTCGATTCGTCACTACGTAATTCTTCGGATATTTCGAAAATAAATGTACCACCACCACATTTAATAAATAGAAATAAAACGTTTAAGAGTGCTAAGGTACCACATTTTACTTGAATATGACTTTTAATTTAGGTACTAAGAAAAATGTTCTGGTTATCTCTCATATACTTCCTAGAGCCCATAAATCTGTAAAATGTATCCTATGAATTATTTAGTAATGTTAGAGTAATAAATAATAACAGTATAAAACTTGAAATATGCGCATACGATATTAGCTTTGTTTCAAAGGAAAACGTGTACTTACAACATCTGCTTTATCAGTTTAAGTTTATTTTTATCCCAAAGATTGTTTATACTTAAAATGATTTCTATTTATCTATATATTATCTTGATATAGGGTTGACGGTCGAATAATATTTTTTTACTACACGTTTGGCTCAATTGGTAGTGACCCTACTTTCTGCGCCAGCGGTCGCGGGTTCGAGTCCCGCTGGGGGCAATCATTTATTGATCACGAATGTTTGTACTCCAGTCATGGATGTTTATATTTATAATATGTATGTATTTAAAATTTATATATGTGTAGTATATCGACTATCTGGTATCCGTAACACAAGCATGTAACGTAGCTTACCACGGAACTCGATGGCGCTGTTGTAATAATGTCCCAACAATACTTGTGTCCCAACAATACTAAATTATATAAAAACAAGCAATACCTGCGGTTCCGCTCGCGTTCTAAAGACGTAAATGCACGCGTGGTTTTATTTCTAACCTTCTTTTTGTATATTAATCAGAGATGACTTATTTCCCGCAGTAAGAAGTATCCTATATATTGATCCGGGTAACCAGCTAACATCATACCAAATTTCATCCTTATCCGTCCAGTGGTTTTCCGTGATGCGGTCATAGACAGACAGACAAACAGACAGACAAAAATTCTAAAAATTTATATGTATACTAGTGACACACCCACGCTCTCAAGATGTCTTTTAATGGAATCACAGACAAAAAGAAAGGAATTCTAAAAACTAAAGATTCGGCCTCTATATCAATAAAAATGACTAATACAATAAGATTTACCAAAAAAAAAATTTAGTTTCTACCCAGTTAGAATTTTAGCGTATGTATTCAATAAATTTTTATAGTGCGGCTTTTTTCGTTATTGCCATCATTTAATATCCATGACATCCTAAATAGCTAATAAAAATACCAATCCATCATATTAGTATTTGATTTAAAAATATGTTGCTCTCAATAAAATTTCGATCAATTTAAACATTGGAAAAGTAAATTTGGAAAAGTAGAAACTATCGCGGTGTCATAATTCAAATGACCGTCGAGCTTATCTGTGCATTCCATGGCGGAATGTGGCGTGTCGCCTCGTCGCTGCCTTACCCCCTAACCTTCTTGCTACTCGAAGAATTCCATAGTTTCACATGTATTTCACGACAAAGTTCGTATAACATAAGTTACTATCTTGTAATTAATTAAATGCAAACGTTCTTATTTTTAAGCACATTGATGTATCTATTTCTATAGAGTTACGCTCTCTTTACTTTCAATGTACTATCCATACCATATGTATATTGTATAAAGTATATGATATTATATAATATACACATATTACCCAAATTTTCGTTACAACCAACCAAGTTATTGGCTGTTCGAAAGTTCGCTGTTTGCGGGGGCTCTATCTGTACGAAATGTTACCTTCAAAGATTTTAAATTATTATTTTACTGGAAAAAGTAAATATTCTACCTTGAGATGTTATTTGAGAACATTTCTGACCGCTTTAAGATTAAATTAAAGTTTCAGCTTAATTTTATAAAATTTAATACTTCATATTTTTTAAGAAGACCGTCGTTATTTTTTGTAATATCTATCGGCGGTACTAAGTAAAGTAAATAGAGACGACGCCATTGAAACCTAGTCTTTTCTTCATAGACTATAAATGAGTAAAGCTCTTCACAAAATAAAACAAAGAAATGGGTTAAAAACAAAATGTTAAAATTCTACAGGAACTACTACGCCAGAAAATTTACATGTCATTAGCTTCGTCTACGAGTCTCATGACACCTAGAAGCCACTAAACAAAAGTTTTTTTTTAATAACGCCATAAATCGTAAACCGCAATTTACCTTTCATTCAATCTACAACGAACTAATTATCTTAATTTTTCAATACATTTGAAACCTCTCCCTACTTAAGCTTCAACGTTCGCTTACTGTTTAATATAAACAAATATAGCATTTACATATTTTAACAGATCAACGCTTCCTATTTCATTCATATACGTTTATCGGAAACCAAGCAAAACTGTAGCGAAACTATCTTCGAAATATTATGCAATGCTCTTCAACTCTGCAGTGTATGCATGAGAGTGTTCACGGTCGTTACACCCAGTTTGTTCTTTGATCCAACGAATGGAAAACACAAGTGTATATGCAACAATGTACGGAATTAATAATAATATACACTTTACTATGAAGGTTAAAACATATTGTAATAAGTTTTCCACATTTCGTTTAATAGCTTTATAACACAAGAGCTTTACACAAAGCTTTTTCGTATGATAATACATTAAAAAAATATCTACAAGGAAACAGCAATCTTTCGCATTGATTTTTACTAACCTTTAAGGGCTAGAATATTTTCTTTTTTTTGAGTTGTTTGTATGATCAGCCAAGTAGCGGTCATATGAGTAGTTTAAAAAAGAACAGATCTTTTAAGTAATGATAAATAACTATAATTAATGTATAAAATAAAATTTCAAACATTTTGTTTTGATAAGCTGCATTATTTTTTTTAAATTTTGGTATCGGGATAAGTGAACGTCTGTGAAAGAATATCATATTTATTCAAAATAAGAATTTAACGTATAAAAGGTTTACTTTTAAAATAATTGTTGTAGAAACTATATAAATTGACATTTCGGTATATAGAGAATATCTAAAGCAAAAAACTAAGAGTAAAATAATTTAATCAAAAAGGGTGTCAAAACAAAGTATTAAAGTGGCAAGTTATAAGCGATGGAAAAAGTTATTTGACAAACCAGACTGAAATAATAATTCAATAGAATATAATAAATACTAGAGAGCATGTTTCATCCAATTGTCTCATTCAACTTCCAACCGACTTGATGTCTATTGATTCCCCGGAGATAAATATTTCGGCAAATCCTTTTCGACAAAATCTTGAGACGGGCATTATTGTGAGTGACACTTATATTTTCTATTTTATTTTAGGTTCAAATTGTGAAAACAGAATGTCATTACTGAAATCAGTTTTGATATAAGTAATTATTCTTTAAATTAATATTAATGATAACGCTGATTATGGTCTGCTTTTTCGTGTTTAGTTTTATAAGTAAACTTTAATAAAGCGTTTCTGGTGTTACATTAACCTTTACTCCGCGGCTTCACCTCTATCACTGTATTTTTAATACTTTAATATCAATATGTACCGATCGTAGTCGTGTGAACGTTGTAGAAATTGATGCACTGCCATCTCGTAAAGAGCTACAGTAATGAATGAATAGCATAAAATGATTCCCTTTAAAAGCCTCTATGTTTATCTTCAAAGCAATTGATAAGGGTGAACTTAAGATTTGTAGTTTTGACTAATTTAAGAAGGATGTGAAGAATATGTATCGGAAAAAACAAATGTAAAAAATTGTGACAAGTTGTAGAGAAGTGTAATATTTTACTAAACAATATTTTTCTTAGAAGTATCTTCTAAAATATGACTCGAAAGTTACTATCAGTAAAATAAAACAAAAGCTCGCTACGTAAGAGTTTTCCAAACACCCGCTTGTTGCTTCAAAACTTACGCTCGTATAAGTGCTTATAGTGATAAAAATCTTTAACAACTCTGGCCCAAAAATATGATGAATTGCCAGGAGATATGAAAACCTACATATTATATGTAATTAAAAGTAATGTATGAAATAAATATGGCTCACTATAATTGCAGTATGTAGTACTTATTTTAATACAAATATTATCATCATATTTAAAAAAAGTTTTTATGGCGATGTAATTTTGGCTAGATAATCTGGATTCTGAGTAATGACTTTATTTTATCTAAACCTTAATTACTCAACAGGTAAATCAAAAGTATGTTATTAGTTTGCTTATCATTTTATTATCTATTTAAATAATTTTTTTTATAACATTCTGAATTCTGAATTCAATCATTCTGAATGCTTAACTACATTTCACCTGATGGTAAGTGGTAACGCAATCATAGATGATAAGTCGCACTAATTCAGTGGCCACCTATTCAATCTTGCCATGAAGACACCCATATTGTAATCGGGCGGAAACACTGATGCAGGCAGATTGTTTTAATCATTAGTCGCACGTATAATAAATGACGTAGCGAAACGCTTCGTCCAGACGGGTGGAATGTCCACGACATAAGGATGGAGACCAGCCGTTCGTTGGGTCGTCCGTTGATGGAAAGGGGATGGAGGAATTAAGTCGTGTAATTTCTGCGCACACTCTCCGAAATGCAACATGCAGAAAACACAAAGGTTGGCAACCCTACGTCGGTGATCGAGGCTTTTCAACCGACTTCCAAAAGGAGGAGGTTATCAATTCGTCTGTATATATATTTTTTTTTTTTATGTTTGTTAGCTTATAACTTTGAACTGGGTGAACCGATTTTGATGATTCTTTTTTTATTTGAAAGATAGTGCTTCCCATGTGGTCCCATTTTAATATTTTCCAGTTCTGACAATGGCATCCATGAGAAAACCATAAAAGTCTTAAATTTGCATTAAGTATTTGCGCGACAAATGGACGAATAACTCAATATCACGCCAACTGATTTCGATGATTCTTTTTTTAATGGAAAGGATATACTTCAAGGGTAGTTTGAGGAGAGTTTGGTAAGGTTCTGATGATGGGATCCATGACAAAGTATCGGAACTCTTCAATTTTTAGGAGCAAATTAACGATGCTCGACCGAATCTTTTATAGGCTATATGGATATTTGAGTCACGTACCGTAACTGATGATGGAAGGTACAACTCCTCAACGGTTAGCAGTTTAAAGAAATTTTTTTCAATATAATACGCAATTATGGACCGATGGTTGTATACTTTCAGGCTACTAGGTTTACCTCATAATAGAAGGTAAATTTTTATAGTCATTAACACAATACGTATCTACTTTCCGCTAAAAATTTAAAAATAAATTATTTTTAACAAAAAAACAAAAACCGACTTCCAAACTTAATAAATCTAAACTAAAAAGTAGAAAATAATACTTTTAAGGACTTTGTTAATTTTGAAGTCGGTGCCAGCTAAAGCAAAATAACCCTAAATAGATACATATTTGATTAATCTATCAATTTGTAAACATAATCAAAATACGGCTGGCACCGACTCCAAAATTAACAAAGTCCTTAAAAGTATTATTTTCTACTTTTTAGTTTAGATTTATTAAGTTTGGAAGTCGGTTTTTGTTTTTTTGTTAAAAATAATTTATTAAGTTGGCTTTTACTAGCGTAGGGTCACCAATAATCCTCTGCGCACGCCTCTCAATCGAGTCCAACGATGGCATTTCGCAGCACCAGCCTATATGTGACTACAGTATTCCACACATTACCAAACTTTTTTTTTCGGATCGGACTTCATTTGATCTCTACTGGCCCGAGGATTCGTTTACAATAGTGCTGTCGTCTGCGTACCCATAGATACCGGGTATAAGTAGATCGTTGATATGCAGCTGGATCAAGGTTGCAGAGAGAACAAACCCCTGAAGAACTCCTGAGTTGATCTTTAATAATTGCTTATTAAAAACGCGTTCTAAATCTTCTGTATTAGCAGTTTCTCTATTGTCTTACCGAATGACGTGTAATTAAAGATAGACGTGAAAAGTTCTTGAAATGTAGGACGTAAGTTTTGCCTCTATTCTAAGTAATAATAAAAATCATGTCTATGTTTTTTATAATGTAAAAATATACAGCACTTTGACCCTATTACAATATATTAGCCCCTACCCTAGATGTAATTAATTTCTACAGGTATTATTTTTCGTATAAAGTAACGTAATTTTTTCAATGAAACGATTAAGCTAAGCGTGTAAAGCGTATCTTGCTAAGCGGAGGTTTGGCTTCTGGCCAGTTCCGAGTCGAATGGATAAAGGTGAACAGCATTATGTAAATTACCACTCTTTTGTTCTGTTTCGTAATCTGATTTACATCTTATTTATCTGAAACAATTGTTCAGGATTTTGTAGAAAAAACTGTTAAATTTTTTTATTTTTTATTCCCTAAATGCATATTACCAGACAAAATGAACACTAAAGTGATGCAAGACAAAAATATTTGTTGGTAGTTTTGCAATGGTCAAACTTACTTTAGTACTTATACATACATATAATACCAGGTCTAAATAACTAATAATGTTTACCCTTGGCCTCAGTCAGTCCGCAATGTGTAGACTATGCCATGAGTCAGAGGAATCTGCTATGCTCATCTTCTGCTCGTGCGGACCACTTATGCACCGCAGAAGCATCTATCTACGGCAGCATATCATGCAAACTGAAGAGGTACAGAAGTTCTCCACTCAGAAAATTTGGAAGTTCCTGGAGTCAATAGGACTAGGCGGAGAACTCCAAATTCACTCTAATGGGAGTTGAAATAGATCAACACTGGTTGACGTAGCTGGGGCCAAGACTGGGGACAAGACAGCCAGCCAATGCAACCATGTAAAACCCAACAGAGCCGGCTCAGTGGCAACCATGACAACCTTCAGGCGGGCGTCGATTCTGCTATCAGAAGAGTGCCAATAAGAACAACCCTTAAGGGGGACGCCTCTCGATGTCTCTAGTTTCACGCCCGGCTGCCGGACGCTAGTGAGAGTCAGTACGACAAGATAACTGCACACTGGGTGAAATTATAGGACAGTGGTAACTGGTAACTCAGTGGTTACGCGCTCGCTTGGATAACCGAGTGATGCGCGTTAAATATTGGTCTCGCACCTCTGATATTTTTATATGCGAATCATTTCTAATATAATTACGCCTTGTCGTAAGGTGAAGGAAAACATCGTGAGGAAACCTGTTTGTCTGAGAGAACAGACAGAGAGTTTTCGAAAGACAAGTAAAGTCCATCAAACCTCACTAGGCCAGCGTGATGGGCTATGGCCAGATACCCCTCGTATTGAAGGGAGGCCCATGCGCAGCAGTGAGAAGTTAAAAGGGCTGTATTACTAATTATATGGGAAATATAGGCACTGACCTAGAGTGCCATTAAGTAGTATAAATGCTTCAGTCTGGCATCTAGAGAAACAGCCGAGCAAAGTGTAGGTAAGTCCCTAGTATTAATATAAAGAAAACTATCTATTTAACAAGTCGTAGCAGGGCACCTGAGCAGGCGAAGGTACGTTTCTAGTAATGCAATATAATTCACGTCTTCAGTCTAATGGCTTCACATTTAAAAATATCAAAGCGGTGGCATAAAAGCATAACTAACATAAAAAATTGAGTACTTGTTCATACTCCAATTCTCAAACGAGCGGTGTTCCGCGTGCCCTCACGTGGCTCACTCGAAACCTGCAATTGTATGTAACAAACAAAAATAAACAAGCGTCGGAGGGAGTGAGGGCTTTGTATGAAATCCGTCTTGGTAGGTGAAGAAAACTAAACAATAGGTTGTGACGTCTGAGGGACTTCACACATGTGGTGAAGTAATTTTTTTATGCTTTATAAGCTAATTTAAAGGTTATTTACAAACATAAATTAAAGATGTATATTATGTATTTTATTGTTATTAGTGATTGATATATTTGAAGAATACATTTTTTTACTTTAAACACGCTCAATGATAATATAGTAAGGTATATTTTTTAGTTATAGCAATCAGGAAAATGGCTGGCTTTAAAAGCTTAGGAAGCTATTTTAATTTGTTATTTCTTAATATACTTATGGGAACAGTTAAGCACTTTTAATTGTTTTTGTGGTTCAGTTAAAATAAAGTGTGGATATTCCCACAGATAGCGCACTGAAACCCCTGAAGTCTACCGAGCGAGACAATGGCGCAGCGAATATGGGCTCAAGAGAAACGCTTCTGTCTTGTTACCGCTAGCAATATTGTTAGTTTTATGAAGCAACTTTAGGAACCTTTTGTACACAACACAAGGCCTTCAATTTTTACACGAGTCTAATTCACTTCGAAACACATTATTCTAGTATACATTAAATATTCGCGTTTTACTAAAAAATATGTAAGGTAGATTAACGATAGACCTGAGATTGAAATACAAAATTTTTATCGGTTTCATTAATATTTACAACAAAAAACATATAATATTATGTAACAATAATATCAGAAAATCTTATGCCATAACGGAAAACGAATATTTTGTCTGGCTGAATGAAACTTTACACAGGGTTTCTTATAAAATGAACGAAATGAAAGGAAATATTTATGAAAAAACAAAATTGACATCATTAAAACATTGGTTGATAAACAGTAAGCAATACCTTATAAGCAATAACTTCTCGCTTAAACAAAAGCGTCATCGTATAGTTGAAATTAGGAAAAACTTAATAAACTTGTGATAGTGAACAATTATATGAATTTTGCGCGAGCGAAGCCGCAAGGTCCGCTAATTTGTAAAATAAAAGTAGCCAAGTTACTCCTTATAACATTAGCTATCTGCGGTTATGACTCAGCAAAATTGGTACTACCGTTTCAGAGATCATCAGGAACAAGCAGACAGACAGACATAAATTTTTAAACTTGATTTTTTAGTAAGTATCGTATATAATTTCATATGCATTTAGTGAAAAGCTGTTAATTTGTATCTACTGATAGAAGAAAAAAATAACGTTTTTAGAATGAATATTTCTTCGTGTGTTAAAAACTAAAAAAATAATATAAGGACAGATTTCAGCCAAACTTTAATATTGTACAGATAAACTTGAAGAAATGAAGATTTATATCAACTGTAATTGCAAAGCTATCATTTGCGCATTCCTTTCCATACCTTGTAAATAAATTTAACCATACAGGTTATAAATAGGAGTAGCAAAAATAAAATTATATTTTCTATTTTCCGAGAATTTTAAGAGGATAAATTACGACGCGTGTTGAGAGAGGAAGCTTAAAGATTCAACAGTTTCAAGTGTACATAAAGTGGGTAATTTGCTCTGCTACGACGTATTTTTACTTCCTCTACGTTTAATGACTCACAAACTGACCGAATTTAATCCACTAGCGTTGTAATTAAATAAGTAATTGGTGGTCGAATCATAAAGTTGTGTATTGCATGTATTTATACACGTATTACGTATATCGCAGCGAACTAGCTAAACCAGCCGTTTAATTAACGGCCTAGGTTTTCACTAAAAGGCGCCTGCCTTTTAATAAAAAGTCATAGATGATAATTTGCCAATTCCTTAAGTACTAATATAAAAAAATCAAACATTATACATGTTTGGCTTCAAAATAAATAGAACCGTCAATAGGTTAGACAATATGTGACAATACAAGTTACGTACCAACCTATCGTGGCTTAAACAAATTCAGACCTATGTGTAGGTACATTATTAACACAAACAATTAGCCTTGCTTGAATCTGTGCACCAATCTCTGTAGTGGACAATGGCAGTTCTATATAATATTTCATGGACAGTGGTAAATAATCTCTAATTAAAGCATCCAAACCCCCAAATTAATAACCTAATTATCCAGAGCATTCTAATATGCTTAAACTCGATATCTTTGGAATACCTTTAAGTAATAATTTAAGTTTGTAATAAAACACAATAAAACACAATTTCTACATTTGGGATGAATTCAAGCGAAATGAGGGTGAGTCGCTAGTGTTTATTAAATTTATTTATTATAAATGGCCCTTATCACAGTTTTAACTCATTAAGCAAAGTGTAGGCTTAGAACTACTTTTGAATGCAATGTGAGGATGAAAGTGAACAGTGTGTAAAATTATCATACTCTTTGTTCTATTGTTAGAGCATTAAAACGATTTGTAATGTTAACATATTTTATTTACTACACATTTTACACAAGATTTTAGTAAGGTGATTAAAATTTTGATTTGTATTTAATATTGTTAACTATTTCAACTAGTTACTATCAATGTTCTTCTTTTTTAGTTAAAGTAACGATATGACGATAAGAGTGAATAAGTTATTTTTAAAAAAAAAATTAAACCGACTTCAAAAACTCTGCACTAAAAAGAGAAAAATTTAAACTAAAAAGTAGAAAATAATACTTTTAAGAACTTTGTTAATTTTGGAGTCGGTGCCAGCCAAAGCAAAATAACCCTAAATAGATACATATTCGATTAATCTATCAATTTGTAAACATAATCAAAATACCTGGCTGGCACCGACTCCAAAATTAACAAAGTTCTTAAAAGTATTATTTTCTACTTTTTAGTTTAAATTTTTCTCTTTTTAGTGCAGAGTTTTTGAAGTCGGTTTAATTTTTTTTTTAAAAATAACTTATTTTTCCATTTTTAGTGTGCCTTTTATTTAGCTGATTTAATTATAGTGACTTACTATATGTCACTAATTTAAAATCTGTTTAAGCTTTATATTAAACAACGAGTATACCTATTAACGTATGTAACGTAATAGTAATTAATTATCGGGTCTACCGAAAAGGGTGTTGGTGTCCAAAGCGTACTCGATCTACGACTACTGTAGCTGTAACTAAACTACGAGCTCATCTTTATGTTTACATTCCCCATACGAAATAGTTTTAATAAACCACGTCCATTATTCCACCTAACTCCTAGAGGTTAATGAGATTTACCTTCTATTATCATATTAACGTAATAGCCTGGAAGAACACAACTGTCAGTCTATATGCATGTACAATTTTAAAGGAATTTCCTTTCAACTCCTAGCCGTTGAGGAGTTGTACCTTCCATCATCAGCTTATCCACATGAGATGGTAATTATCAGATGCAAATCCTTAAAAACTTTAGAAAATATATGAAAAATATACTAAGTGCCTGTAAAATTTAAGAGTTGCCATCGATTTCCCTAGGATCCCATTATCAGATCCTAACTTGGTGACAATGGGAACATCTTGGAAGTATACCCTACCAAACAAAAAATTAATTTTTGAAATCGACCCACAATTGACGCATAAATCGGTGAACACAGATAAACAATAGCATTTGAAGAATTCTACCTTCCATCATCAGCTCATCACATGAGATTACGATTTTCAGACGCAAATGCTTTAACAGCTTTAGAAAATATATAAAAAACATAGTAGGTGCCTATAAATTTTGAAAGTTGCCCTGGATTTCCCTGGGATCCCATCATCAGATCCTGATTTTGTGATAATGGGACCCCCTCAGAACTATACCCTACCGAACAAAAGAAAAATTTTTGAAATCGGCCCACAGTTGGCGGAGAAATCGGTGAACATACATAAAAAAAAAAAAAAATACATACATCGGAACATATAACCTCCTCCTTTTTTGAAGTCGGTTAAAAAACGCAAGTATCTATAACTAATTTTGAACCCTTTTTTAAAGTGACAAAATCTTAGAGTATGTAATATGTTTTTGATCACAGAAATGAAATTTCTAATCTACTTTTCGATGGTTTGAAATTTAATCTTTGAAGCTAGCAGTTAAATTTGATTTTTTTACATTTAATAGCTGGTGGTGACTATTAACATAATAACATAAATATTATATTTAAGATAACGAAAGATAAGTTTATAAGGAAAAACTATTTGCTTTACTTACTTTCACCCCGTCTTCCGACATCTTAAGACCACTGTTGATTTTAGCCATGTTTGTTAATGCCCTTTTACAAGATATCGTATATCCTAATCACTCATATCTTTTTCAGAATGTTAAAAACTTAATTGTAAGTTCTTCAAATTTTTGATTATTGATATTTAAATGAGACTTTTTTTAAAAAAAGAAAGAAAAACGCTCAAAATCAAAAGATGGGAACAAGCTCTCTAGCTTCTAGGAATGGCTTGAAATATTGATTTGATTTTTTTAATTACATGAAAGTCATTACAAGATGTAAATTTAAAACACAAATAAAAAAAAACCTAACTTAAAAAAATAATTAGGTATATATAGTTTTTATTTACTACAGATATTTGTGATTTAAGCTTCGCTTGGTTTGTATCGGCTTTGCTTTTTTATATATCGGCAGTGCTTTTTTAAAATAGTTTTTTTAAGGTTTTATTTTTTCATTTTTAGTGAAGAAATTACAGTAGAAAATGTAAGAAGAAAGTATTTTAATTTAGTAGGTGAAAATTCAATCATCATAGAAAGATGCACCCTTATTTTCTACACTAATTCGTGTTTATTTTTTTATACTTGGAGGATGTGCTAACCAATAAAAAAATAAATTTCGATTATACCGAATTATACTGTAAAAAGTTATGCGTGGTCAAACATAAAAAATCATTACGTAAAAAATCGATCATCTCTTACTTTCTATACTTAGAAATGGATTTTAGTTTCAAAATTTATAAGAGGGTCCAAACCAAAAAATACAACCGAATTGAGAACCTCCTCCTTTTTGAAGTAATTTAAACTTAAAAAAGCTCGAGAGTCTAAAAATACATATAAAGAATAAGAAGGAAACAAGATTTGTTGTGCCAACTCTACAATAGGTTGTGAGGTTCAATACAAAGCGTAAGCTTTGAAAGTCGTGAAAATATCACAACTTTTGAAACGATGTCAAATCCAGTAAAATCATTGTTGATTTATTTGTTTTAAATATAATTTTTGTGTTCCCAAAGTTAAAAATTGACAATATAAGAGTTTTAATATCTTTTTTACCCGACTGCGCCAGAAGGAGGGTTATGTTTCTCGAGAGTATGTATGTATGTATAATTAGGTACGTTCTGCGGCCGGAACGGCTCGACGGTTTTAGCTTGAGAGGTGTTGTTAGATTCGTAGTTACTGTGAGAGTGACACTGAGTATATCAAAATAAAAAAAAACAAAATGGCGGATTTTTGGCGCCAAATTCAAATGTTTGGCACGTTCTGCAGCCGAAACGGCTCGATGGATTTTAGCTTCTAAGGTGTCGTTAGATTCATATTAATTGTGAAAGTAACACAATTTTAAATCAGAACAAAACATATCTTAGAGTGTTTTCATTTTCAAATTACACATTAATGCAGTCGGGTTTTTTAGTTTTTTAATTACACTGACTTGTTTCATTACAAGATCTCATTTGCGTTATAAACTTTAAATCATTAGAAAATAATAGCATTAGTTTATATAAAATATTTTGAACGTGAATAAAATGTAATTCATTTCTGAGAACTTCAGAGTATTAAGACCCTTTGATATATCTTGTTTCTTTGAATACTGTATTAAGCAGATAACAAATTAAATGAGTTATTAAATGAAAGTTAATTAGAAGAATGATTATTCAAAATTTAAATCATCTTCTAGCTTAATATAATATTCCTAATAAGTAGATATGCATATTTACAACGTGATTACAGAAAACGTTCAAAAATCTTTTTTAGTTAGATAGTTGATACACTATAATATACTCGTATATACTAACTTTAAATAAATCTAAATTTATAAAAGAAAAAGGTCACTCACTCACTCACTCATTCATCACGAAATATCAAAAACCGCTTGACGTATAAAGATGAAAAGCAGGAATTTGTTAGTTATTAGAAGTCCACTAAGAACGGATTTTGCGACAGGGCCAGATTAAGAAGGCCTAATTGATTTCGTAAGTTTGTATAAAAGTCCTTCATTTTTTGTGCTACAAACTTTAAATTTGACAGGGAGCCCGAAGTCGTACTTCATATAATAATAAAAATAAGCAGTAATGATTGGAGTAAAATCATTGATTCTCACAAATGAATGTCCGCAATCACCACAGCACTACAAACTGAGCCAAACGAGTCGCCAAATTAAAAAAAAAAACATATATTAAATAACGTTTGTGTGCTAATTTTATAGAAGACGACACGCCGTTGAAATGAAGTGATCGCCTCCAGGCTACTTCAACTTTATAGAATGATTGTAAATTATAACTTAAAACTTACAAAAAGGTAAAATAATAAAATTATTCCCGCTGAGTTTCTTTCGCCAGTTCTTATTTAGTCTGAGGCTTTTTTAGGTCGTAAACTTACGACGTTCACTAAATAATTTTAATAATTTAGTTCGGAATAAAATGTTTTTAATTTGAATTTTTTTAGATATTTAGGAATTTTCCTTATTATATCTAAGTAATAAACATATTTTTTTGTATTATTATATTGATAATTCAGGCTTTAATCACTGTAATAATTGATTGTGTCCAATACAATGAGCGTTGTCATTAGGTAAAGGCCGAGCTGATCAAATGCGATGATTGGAACGGAACGTACCTACCTAGCAATACGCATACACTGCTTGCAGACAATGAAACTAAGCGGTATTTGCTTTGCTATCGGCCACTTTGTTTGTTAAACTTACACAGTGATTAACTTGTTCTTTTTTCTAGTATTAAATAGATATATATGAACAGTCTGGTTTCAAGTCAGCTTTTATGCCGTATGAACATATTTAACGCTATAGATTTAATTTTATAATTGAGTGTAAACGTATAAATATTGCGAATTTTTTATTCAATGATTCTGTAATATGTAAACAGTATTAATAATGTGTTTTGTTGTATGTAGTAATGTGTTGTGTGTTTTGTTGATTTGATCTCACTACGTGTTTTTTATACATCAGTCAAGGGTAATGTAATTTCTTGCTGCATAGAATATGGCCAGTTTATTTACTGATACTATTACTGACAAATACTTCGATTCAAATCACATAAAAATTTGTTATAACGCTAGATTATTTAAAGAAATTTCGAGTTCATTTTTACATTAAAATGAAATTTTTTTTGTCTAAATCTGCGAGGAATTTATCACTAGCTAAGGAAACAGTTTTGCTGAAAAGAGCACTCTGCTTGAAGAAACTTCACAAATGCTCTTTAAAAAATAATAACTATTTGTGGAACTGGAATACAATAATTTTGTTATTTATTTTGTTATTACTGCTACGTTAATCGTAAACAGCTCGATCTATACAGATTAGAGTTAAATAAAATGGAAATGTCTGTTTCTAATCTCAAAATTACAGCTTTTTAATGAAGATGCTATGCTGATAAGAAAAAAAATATTGTCTGTCTGTGTTGACTGTAGCCTGACGCGCAAAAAACCTAAAAAGGTATGATATAACAAAATCGCCATTAGTTGATTGAAAATGAAGTACAGGCATAATTAATATTTCTTTATCAATCTGATACCTTACTTTACTGAAAGCTAAACAGTAAACAATTACACAATCCAGACTCTAGCTCCGGTCAGTTAAGTTAGAGCGCAGTCAATACCGTGGTGCGGTCAATAACTGAGGAACAACTAGAATTATTACAAGTAACAGTCATTTGTCACGCGACTTGTACTTAAAAAATTCAAGTGAATGTAGAATTATTCTTCATATAGAAAATATTATTCAATTTTCATGTATGTTATATGCAAATATTCTTTCTTTCGTAGGTATATATCGACTTTACTTAGCCAACCTCCAACTGAAAAGGTTGCTTTGAGACGTTGTTTAGTGAAATCTCATTTTGAGTGGCGCAAATGAAGATAAATAATAAGTCCTTTAAATGAGTTTAAATAAATTAGTGCTTTAGTATATTTAATATTTAATTAAGTTATGAATACAGACTTTATCTTTCATCATAGCGATCTAATTACATTACATACGAGTACATTGGCCTTTCGTTGGTTGACGTTGATTTCAAATAAAATATACGGTACATACATCAAAAAATCAATTTCTTAAATTTTTGTCGGTCTGTATGACTGTCTTTTTGTTTCGGCTAATCTCTGAAACGGCTGAACCGATTGTGACGGGACTTTCACTCGTTGATATCTAATGTTATAAGGAGTAACATAGGCTACTTTTATTTTAGTTTAACTTATATTTACTTACGCCCAGCGAAGCGGTTTGCTAGTATTCAATAAAGTATTTATGTAGTAAATAGAAAATTCCTTATAACTATTTCTTATTTAAAAGCATCTTGAACTCAAGTAGGTTTAAAAAGCTTCAATAAACATCATTTTAAGTGTAGGCGTGATAAGATTAAAAGAGAGCTTTTTTATATGTTGCTTGTTTTATCTATACTAATATTATAAATGTGAATGTATGTTTGTTTGTTACGCTTTTACGCGAAAACTATCTAACCGATCATCATGAAACTTTGTACACATATTCTTGGAGGTATTAGAAGTAGCATAGGATACTTTTTATCCCAGCGGGCTTGAAACCATGAATACGGGCGAAGCCGCGGGTACTGCTATTATACGATAAAGAGTAAAACTACAAATAGAAATGTTACTCTTTGAGTAAAACAGATTTCTAATTATATTATAATTATATAAATACTAAGAAACTAATAAATATACTTTTGTCAATTTGTCAGTCACCTTCCTAAACCAGCTGTATTAGCTTGTTAAAACAATAAGCCGAAATGTTTAGATTTGAACTTATTGGGTTTGTTGGTTGCCAAAGTATAGCACTATTTACCTAATAGTTCCATCTTCAGACGAGTTCTATGATATCAAATGACTGCACTGTCGTCGGAAATATACTCTAGCAGTTTGAAGTCAATATGGTACTTAAAATGAATTAAACATTGTCCATCTAATTGTTGTACATGCTCGTACTTATAATAGTAGTAGTAGTAGTGACCCTACTTTCTGCGCCAGCGGTCGCGGGTTCGAGTCCCGCTGGGGGCATGCATTTGTTGAACACAAATGTTTGTACTCTAGTCATGGGTGTTTATATTTATAATATGTATGTATTTAAAAATTATTTGTGTAGTATATTAACTATCTGGTATCCGTTACACAAGCTTCGCAGCTTAGCACGGAACTAGATGGCGCTGTTGTAATAGCGTCCCAACATATTTATTTATTTATTTATTTATTTATGATTTTCTGCAAAATAAATGAATCTTTGCGAAAAATGCGAAAGTAGCTCTGTCCGTCTGTGTGTTACTCAATCACGCCTACACTACATAACCGATTATAATGAAATGTGGTACAAAGATAGTCTAAAGCCTGAGAAAGGACAAAGGTTACTTTTCAATGCGAATAAAAGGCGGTAAGGCGTTGAAATAGGCGATAAAATTTTGTATGGAAATTATGTCATTTTTAAAGATAAAAGCTTGAAACTTTGTAGGCTTTTGATTAGATATACATAAATGAGACGCTCAAAGTTTTTAAAAAATTGAATTTGGCTGGGAGCACCTATGGACCTGAGCGAAGCAAGGTTGAGGTGCTAGTATTACATAAAACTATTTCGAGATATGATTTAGATACGGACTGAACGAATCAAATAAAGTTTTTTCCAAAAATCGGTGGACACACATTCAAAAATTTTTCGCGTAAAATTGTCTATCTTAGAAGTCGGTAATAAGACAAGATGGATATCATGCGTTAGAACGTACAAAAATGTACATTTGTTATCTAATAGTGTATTTAATATGTACATTAGAACAATTTCTATGTAAAGTTGAATAAAACCTATCATTAACACACCTAAAATGAATGTAATGGTCATTTTCCTGCTAACGTGATTTTAATGTGAGGAACGCGATGACTCCGGCTTATCACTATCGGCGGCGCACTACATCATGCGATAGCGGCCAGCGCTCGATTAACGCATTTGCACACTACTCTTTGTTACACTACATTTATTTTATGTTACAAATTCATTATGATATCAAATATAATTAAATTTTTAATTTCATGCGCTTTTTAATTTTGTAGTATATCTTTTGGTCGTGTTAGAAATTTAAATGAAAAAACATATAAGTTTGCTTCAACAAATTAATTTTATTAATATGAACGTATGAATAGAGTTCATATTATAAATAACATTCCTTTTTCCTTTAAATTAACGTTTTTCTGTTTTTCTTTTATTTGTCAGCGATAGTAAGTAGTATTAATTATTAATAATTAATTTTATAATAAAATTTATCTTAAATTTAAATAACCTCATAGGAACGGACACTTGTTGAATTCTGGTCAGAAGAAATACAAAAAATTAGCTTATTTTAAATATGTACTTAAAATAAATATAAATAACTGATTACATAAAAAGTAACTTAAATTTTAAGTATTTACTAAACAATTGTCAAGAATTCCATATTGTTCCAAACTTCTAATCAATTCTAGTTTTTACTAAGGCGTTTCGTGTAAACTAGTTTTCACTTGTTAAAACGCGTTGTAACTGAGTACGGGTTTTAACTGTAACATATCCATATTTCAATAAGTAATATAATATGTTGTATCTTCGAAATTATTGTATTGATTTCAACTCCTTTTTTATAGAAAGAGTCCTGTCTCTTTCTTATTTATTTATTTAATAAAAAACACAATTTAATTGTGTATACAATTGTATTTAATTGTACACACATAAAACACAATGTATTTAATTGCTTGTGATTGAAAACTACCTCAATAATTTTTCTTAAGTTCTAAGCACAGCTCAAACGTTATTATATATTTTTTGGAACAGTAAATAAACTATAATACCTAGTATCAAAGTAAGAATAACCATAATTATTACTTTCACCTTCATATTTTTTAACTTTAGCCCTATATTTTTGTATAAAATGAAAATAAATCTAACCAAAATATCATCTCAAAGCAAATATATCCAAGGGCAATATCGAATATTGCTCACTTTACCGCGAATAAATAAAGTGAAAGTGAGGTTTTATTGGCGGTACGAAATTGTTGAGGCCATTACTTACTCTTTCCGAATCTCCTGATATTGGAGTGGTTGTTACATTTGAAACTTTACCTTCATGGGAATTCAATAACTGTTTAAAGAAAATTATTATTATATACTAGTAAACTAAAATATGTTTTTTTTTAGGTTTCATTCTGTAAAAATGCCTGCAGTGTTCATCCAGCCTGCTTAAATATACCTCTCTTTTATTAAAATAGCAGTTTAGTTAAAATTCTATATGAATCTAGATTTGTGTATGAGTCTCATTAAATATAACAAGAAAATTACATAAAAAGGAAAAAATATACATGTATTGGGTATAAAGCCCAGGAAAGTATTCACTTTTGGCCGATATCCCTGATCTAGTGGTTCATGCAGACTTTTTCTATTCAGGAGTTGTGGATTGAGTTGCTGCTTATCGTGAAAGTTTTGTATGCTGTACAGGTATTTGTTACAATCTGTGTACACGTTATCTCCCTGAGAACAAAATTTTTGACGAAAGCTTACAACTTCAATAATGTTGTAAATTATGAAGTTGCCTTTATATCCTATAATATATAACTTAAAAACATATGTACTTATTAATATTTATCAAGAAAACAAGACTGACTTTTATTCAGAAAAAAGTTAGTATTAGGTAAGTTCATATAAGCAAAATATGTTTTTATAGTTTACTTCTTATTTACGTAATTCGTACGATTTTGTTCACCATTCACTTCTACGACTATCATTATGAATATCAAATGGTTATATTAAAGAATATCTTAGATCCTAAACAAGCAATAAAACAAAATGATATTGTCAGTCAGCCTCTATCTAATTAATCTGGGTAGGTGAAGGAAGGAAGACAATAGGTAGTGTAATCTTACAGCGTGTTTTAGTTCTGATGTCTTCTAACTTAGACAATAATACAACAAACCTAGGAATACAACAGTAAATTCGTGTTAACATTGTTAGTTTTGTGCTGAAACTAAAAGTTGTAGATCTATTTCTTTTTTAAAATACTATGATGTATAACATTTGGTTTAATAAAAAACTCACTTTTCTAGTAAGCAAAAATTTTATGATTTAATGATGATTTTGTAGCCTAATAATTTTTTTCACTAGTGACTAACCCTCGTTTCACTCGAGTTCGTCTCAATGTCCATTTTAAATGTTTTGAGCAAGCTTTTTCTAAAATGAAAGTAGCTTAAGCTCCATATTTATATAATAAAATAATAAGCTCCATATAACATCAGCTTTCATTTAGCCAGTGAAAATCCTGCCAAAATCAGTACAGCCGTTTCAGAAATTAGCCTGAACCAAAAGACTTTCGTTTGACCTGAACCAAAGTTTTTCGTTTAGGTATTGTAAACAGTTTCATAGGCATTTATTAAAAAGCTGAATTTCATTTATTAAAAAGAAAAACTTTTTCTAAAATTGAAATACCAATTACTAAGTGTCTTTCAGGCCTCTAAGAATCTACCTGTCACTTACTGTGAGTTTATACTTAGAACGTGACGTCTTCACAAAATATAACAAAAATGAAACTTTTTATATTCTTTGGAATTATTGAAGAGAAATATTTTAGTTTCAATTCGCCGAGTAGACATGAGTTAGATAATTTAGCGTGGGCTCTTAGTCTACTTTAGTAATTGATGTTTTAGCTCTAATGTGTGTTGTTAGACAGAAGCTGAACTGATCAAATGCGACCATCATTGTTATCGTATCTATGCTGTGAAACAATAGCTTCGTGTAAATTTTTGAATCAGCAAACGACCCGATTTGGTAACTACATATCTTACTTATATATCTCTTTATATACCATCATTCTTTACTTTAATAGTTCATATTTATTATTACCCGACTGCGCCAGAAGAAGGGCTATATTTTTCGACTGTATGTATGTATGTTTGTCTGTATCTGTGTGCGGGTGTGCTGTCTGCGTAAAGTCGAATTGATTTTTATTTATTTTTTATTTATATTATTAAAAAGTTTCTGAAGAGTAAAATCGAATAAATCTTTTGGGAAATCCATAAATAAAAAGGAAAACAGACTTTGTTCTAGTTTAACATAGTATTTAAGAACTTGTACTTTTTAAAAAAGCAAGTTAAAATTAAGGTAAGGGTAAGTCGAGATTAGGCACAAAAAACCAAGTGCGCCCCATACTCAACGTCAAAAGAGAACTCCCCGATGAGTATGCATGAAGGAAATTGAAAGCATTGAAGAAATAAAAGAAGTTTTCCTGGATGGCTTTTCGTAGCTCTTGGCATTCCATGGTAGGTAATTTTAACTGCGAAAATCTATTTTGGTGACTACTCGTATGAGACAGATACATAAGATATATTACGTTACAATATATAAATAATTTGACGATATACGAAACGAAACTGCCTGAGACCTTTTATACATACTTTTCAATAGCTCCTAACTTCTTTAACTTTAACTTAGTACTTGGTTCCCTACTAATAAAATTATTACGTGTTTTCTTAAATTATACCTGACGTTTTTAGATGATACTTGTCGATGGCAAAAATTTTGCTGAATTACTAAAACCTTATAAATCTGAATTGTAATTGAACCGATGAAATAGAATTTCACTGTTTAATACCCATATATAGAAGAAGATAACATAAGAATACAAAGAATTTCCGTAAGAACAAATTCATATTTTTTTCGATTGGATAATATTCACGATCTCCATATTTAAACGTTATTTATTTTTCAATTTTCTTCTTGTTAAAAGAAAAAAAAGGAAATCGGAGTGAAAAGCTTTAAGACACTAATAAATGTAACATAAATACGTAAGTAATAGTAAGTAGTGGGAATAAAAGATTTTTATCTCATATAATTTCTCAATACAAAATTCTAGGTGTAAAATTTTTCCTCCATTACACTCTATTACTTCTAATTCTGAATACTGCAAAATGAAAATTGCATACCGCGGTGCCATAATTCAAAGTTCAAATAGCGCCCAACGGACGGCTTTATCTCTGCATCCCGTAACGTCAGCCTCACCTACGATCCCTTTTCCTGAATTCGTCCGCAATACAGTAAGCTCGTTCATATCGGTATATTGGTGGATTGTATAGTTTGTCAGGTTATAGTACATAGCTGTTTCTGTCTGTATCATTGTGCGTTTTATTCTTTAAAAATACGGCATTAATAATCCCGCCCTTGAATATAAAAATAAATAAAATAATTTTGAATATATCAAAGTAGTAATTACTCATAAAAGATAGCTTGAAGTTTTTTATAAATGTTATTTTTTTGTGGTGTGTCTAAATCTAAGAAAAATAAATTGGTACGTAAAATTGATTCGATCCTAAGTCCCTACTAGGCTTGTGTTATGGACACCAGATATATGATCCGCTAGACATAATACGTATATATAAAGTATAGCTTGAAGTAAGTATAAGCGCCCATGATTGGAGGACAAACACCTATGTTCATCACACATGTGGGAATGTTTCAGCGGGACTCGAACTAGCGACCGCTGTTACAGCAAGTAAGGTCACTAACCATGAGCTAAAAAACTAGCTATGAGCTAAACATGTTCTTAATAATAAATACTTCTTATGAAAATATTCTTGTATTACTTATTTATTATATAGTTATACGTACAATAAAAAACCTATAAAAACTATCAAAATTGGGTTATGAACACATCAGAACAATGTTGAAAGCCAAACATACAGTATTCAGATTACGAAGCTAACTAGCAGTGTCTATCTTTGAGCTGTGCAATATACGTCCCTCGGGCTGGAACCTTTGTTTGAAAATTAATAAAGCCAACGCAACTTCACTCTAACTGAGTACAATATACTCTTTCAGTCACGCAATTGCACTGGTAAAGTAAGAAATAATAACGTTTAATAAGGTTACATTCACATGTAAAGTTAAAAAATATCTGTAACTATTATGTTGTGTTCAATTATGTACAGAATTATTTTTTCTCCAACGAAAAATTAATTTTTTATATATTTGACCTCTTTTACAAAAAAAAAGATACTTTTTGATACACTAATTTTGGTTGTTTTACAGTAATATTTAAATATAAATATGGCTACGAGAAAAAGCGTCGTTTTCCACATCTCAAAAATCAAAAGTTTTAGATATAACAATTTTAATTATATGTAAAGTGAAAAATTAAATGAGCTTACAAACACGACGACACGTTTGACTCAGCTGGTCGCGGGTTCGAGTCCCGCTGGGGGCATTCATTTGTTGAGCACGAATGTTTGTACTCCAGTCGTGGGTGTTTATATTTATAATAAGTATTTATTTAAAATTTATATGTGTAGTATATCAACTATCTGGTATCCGTAACACAAGCTTAGCTTACCACGGAACTAGATGGCGCTGTGTGTAATAATGTAAAAAAGACAATTTAATTGTAATTGCTTAAAATGTCTTAAATAAACCATCAAATTAAAGATGTATAGCCATTTAGTAAGGATTTATAATTTCCTTAGCGATATAATTGGTCAGTTGAGCCGTTAACTACGCTGATAGTGTCGTGCGGTGGTCAACAATTGAAAAACAATGAGAAACACGACTAATAATCATTTGTCACGCCACCAACGCGACGTGCTGCCGAAATGTTCGGGATCTAACCGTTAACTACATTGAAAATCTATTAAGCTATTCAAAAATAATAAATTTCTTCTAAAAGTAAAAGCTTAAATGTGCTGTGTGCTTTTCATCTTAAATCACTTAAACTTAAAACACTGAAGTAAATTTTAAATCTACATACATATTATGTAAAAAGTATGTTCTTAGTAGGTATATTCATTCGGTCGTGATGCACCTTCAGTGAGTTGTTCTATGAATGGTCGCGAGGGTTAGCTCACAAAATGAAACGGCGTTTCTAAATCGTTTAACCCCGCAAATCCACGCGAGCGAACCGAGGGCATGTAGCTAGTAGATTGTAAGATTCTATACGTGAAGGACTAGTAATGTATTTGAATATTATTTTTAAATTAAATTTAAATTCTTGTAATTGAAATTCAAAACTGTTATAGCTAAGACGAATAGGAAATGAAAGATTTTCACCGTATATGTAAACTGAATAGTTTACTATAGTAGATCTAATCATGTTCTGAGTAGTGATTTATTCACTAATAATTAACACAATAAATATTCTAAATGTGTTTTATATATGCATAATTTTATATTAATTTTAAATTACTAACCGATAGAGCCGACACGTGTTCAAATCGAGACCACGGTTAAGCAAACGTAATGTAGAATGCGCTACAGTAAGGTAGACCGACGAGAAAAAGGAGGTAAGTGGGTAGAGATGGATACTCGCTGCCTAGATCGTCATATTTGGAGTTCTATGGAAGAGGTTTCAGCCAATAATGGCTGTTTAGTAACAAAAACATCTTTAATTTCAGAATTAAACACAATATTATATATGTGAGAAATCACTAAATAGTAATTAACTGCGGATTACATTTATAATCCAATCTGATCCAATTAAAACTACATTTGAAAATGTACCTAATGGTCATTTCGCTAACGTGATTTTAATGTGTGGAACACGATGAGTCTAGCTTATCACTATCGGTAGCGCATTACATCATACGATAGCAAGTGCTGTCTGCATGAAAATAAAGTCCTATATGATCGTACGGGTTAGGTCTATCTTAGAATAATAACTTTAAAAGTAGGTTATTTTACTCTATTCGGTTATACTACGGGAGGTAGCGTTGCATTTTTTTTAGTCATTTTATACCGAATGAATTTTACTTTAAACAGTTCTTTAATGTTGGGAAATCAGTAAAGTGAGCGTCAGTTGTCGCACTAGCGGTGGAGCTAAAGGAGACAGCATGACAAAGTCATTGGAAAAAAATCTGCTCCGATGAATTTTATACCAAGCGAAACTTGTATTAAATCATTGTTTTAATCATATTTTTTCAAAAAATTATCGTCAGCTGTATTGACGAGGGGGGGTTCAATGTCAGTCACGTGCATAAACCTCATTAAAAAATTGACAAATAAAGTTATTTTATACCTTATGAAATTTATGTATCTCAATTTTTATACTTTTAAAATAACAAAGAAAATCGTCAGCTGCACTTTGGACGGGGGAAACACCGTCAGTCGTCGTGATAAACATGTCGCGACCTCAACGCATTCGAGCGTTGCATAGTATCTTTGGAACATAAACTGACGCTCTTTACACCCACAAACAATCAGCTGACGACGATTTTTTGTTTCTTTAACATTTAAATTATCTTATACTTAAAATTCAATAAGCATAACATCAATTTTATATAAATCACACCACAGTATATTTATTTATTTCGTGTACGTTCCAAATTACATACAGAAATATTTATTCATTAGAAGCAATATACTAATTACTTGAAGAAACTTTTTTTAACGAACATAAATAAGACAAAAACTTAGATTTCTATTAATACGTAAAATATTATTCTACTTCCTCATATGCATCTTTAGTATCTTTATCTTCTTTGTTTTAGTATATAATTTGTCAAGTTTTTGTATCCATTTACTAGTAGAACCCGCGGCTTCGCTCGCGCTACATCAAATCTAAAATAATTTTTAGTTGGGATAGTTTTTTGTAATTATAAATAGTATTTACAATATCTACAGGTTTCTGTCGTTTTTTCATATCTTAATTTTTTTGAATTAAATGTAAGCGAATAAAAAATAATGGTTACGATCTGATTACTACATTCAGAAAAATGCGTCCTCAAACAAACGTATTAAAATTTAAAATTAAAATTTAAAATTTTAGCAATGAAAAAACAATGAAGCCTAAGCCCAGACATATTATTATCTGACGATTTGTTACATCTGAATACAATGTAAATAATAATTCACATGAATCAAATGCAAACAAATATATTATTTCATAATTAAACAAAAATATTTTAAAAAGTGTACCAATTTTTTGGACGAAATTACTTGCAACATTATGAATGAAATGAATGTATGAAACTATCATTCTAGGTGTTATTATTCTAAGCTACCAGGTATATTCTACCTGGAGGCCAGAATAATAATTTTTTAGGAAAGGTACGTTGAAGTAGAGAGACTTTTACAACATGAAATTCCTTGATGTTAGAGTACATATTAATATAATTTGGAGCCTACACGGAATAAGTAAATATACTGTGGTGTGATTTATATGAAATTGATGTTATGCTTATTGAATTTTAAGTATAAGATAATTTAAATGTTAAAGAAACAAAAAATCGTCGTCAGCTGATTGTTTGTGGGTGTAAAGATCGTCAGTTTATGTTCCAAAGATACTATGCAACGCTCGAATGCGTTGAGGGCGCGACATGTTTATCACGACGACTGACGGTGTTTCCCCCGTCCAAAGTGCAGCTGACGATTTTCTTTATTATTTTAAAAGTATAAAAATTGAGATACATAAATTTCATAAGGTATAAAATAACTTTATTTGTCAAATTTTTAATGAGGTTTATGCACGTGACTGACATTGAACCCCCCCTCATCAATACAGCTGACGATAATTTTTTGAAAAAATATGATTAAAACAATGATTTAATACAAGTTTCGCTTGGTATAAAATTCATCGGAGCAGATTTTTTTCCAATGACTTTGTCATGCTGTCTCCTTTAGCTCCACCGCTATCGGAGCAGCTGACGTTCAGAGCTGTTATGTATGAGGGGAAAACTATTATTGTTATGATTTTCAGCCGGTATAAAATGACTTGTTCAACTATAGCGCTACCTCCCGTAGTATTATTCTCAGTTGTAATAATAGTTCTTTCCATACAATACGTAGCAACTACCGGAGCATTGAATTGCTTACAAGGTCTATTCTAAAAGTAACTTTTGTGTTACTCTAGATCATAATTTATGACAACCCTGTTCAGCTAGAAATAATTCACACTTGAAAATATCAGAGGGTCCCACACCTGAATTTGAACTTGCTTCACTCGGTTTTCCGAGTGCCACTAGTCTACCACAGTTCGGTGATTCTACCCTGAAAATCGTCAATAGATCGTAGTCTAACTGTATTATTATTTTCATGTGACTCTATTTAGCTAATTAGGCATTTGGGAGTAACAAATATACACAAACGAACTCTTCTGTTATGTCTTATATAAAAATCTCGTGTCACAGTGTTTGTTATCGAACTCCTTTGAAACGGCTTGACCGATTTTTGTTATTTTTTTGTATATATTTGGTAGGTCTAATAATAGGTAGGCTATTTTTATTCCCCTAGGTGATAAGGGGGCCACCCTTATCCCTTCCCTCCCACCCTCTCCAGAATTTATATTTTTTATTTTTGAACACGATTTTTTATTTTTTTATGATTTGGCATCAAAAATACTGATAACCCTAAATATTCAAACTTCTACCACCAGTCCCTATTTTTTAAAAGTAATCAGAACGCAGGCGGAGCCGCGGGAATTGGTAATATTTATATAAAAAAATATTTTGAACAATAATTTTTTTTCTTTAGGTGTATCTTACATAGTAATACATGTTACATAGTATACTATTTCAAACGTTTTTAATCTTTATTTGTAACATTGTTCATTTGTGGTTGTTTTTGTTACTTGGTGATACTGTTACTTGTTTTGCTTCATATGACTTTTGCTTACAAATTTTATTATCTATTAATTTCTGTAAAACAAATAAGTACAATAAATAAAATTAACACTTCACTTCACTTCACTAATTATGTATTAGTTATTCTTGGAACCGTAAATAATAAATGTATGCATTATTATTGGATTTTGTATCATATATTTGTTTCCCTAAAAATAATTTACTAGAAAGAAAGCAATTAAATTATAGTCATATGATTTAGTTAAATGAATGTAACAATAATAAAAAACTCTAAACAAATTGACTCTCAAAGACCCTTCAAACCAATCTCTACAAGCTACGTCGTTGTTTTGTCTGTCAAGAGAATTTAATAACCGAGAAAAATAAAACTAAACAAGCGGTAAAACGAAAACCTCGTAGATCTCAGCAAATCCTCGTCCGAAGTCGCGGCAAAGTCTGTTAGGGGTTTGTTTAACTCAAGTTGAAAAGGGGCAAATATCCCCGAATAAAAGTAAAATATTCGTGGGACAATTTCGAATTGAGACAGCGTGGAATAATATTAAGGAGCACTTATTTGGCCATTAAAATTTGACAGCAGTAATACTTTTCGTCGTTCACTAGAGGACAGATTTAGTTCAAAAAAAGATTTTTGATATGACAAAATTTTAAGGTGGTTTACCGCATTAAATATTCATCATCATCATCAGCCCTTTTTAACGTTCCACTGCTGGGCAAGGGACTCCCTTAGTACCAGGGGGATCAGGCCTTAGTCCACCGCGCTGGCCCAGTGCGTGTTGGCGGATTTTACAATTCTTACGAAAACTTGCTAGGTTTTCTCAGACAGATTTCCTCACGATGTTTTCCTTCACCGTAAGACAAGTGGTAATCAGGATAGAAATGATTCGCATATGAAAATATCAGAGGTGCGAGACCCGGATTCGAACCCGCATAACTCGGTTATACAAGCGACGCGTTACCGCTGGGCTACCACTGCCTAACAATATTATAACGTGTAAGATATAAAATTCTAAATTTGTTATATGGTTTTTGTTAGTACATAATTTGGTTTGTGTTTATTTTCGTGGTGTTTTTATTTGTTTTTCCTCTCAGTACATAACACGACTGAGGTAAAATTACGATGTACATTAAACTGAATAGCAAGCTTGATGTGTACTAACGTGAAGCGGAAAATACGTAGTTTAAATAGCATCTTTATATAATATTTATACGTATGTTTATATAATATTTATGTACTTTAATACATACGAATATAGTACGAATATCTATACAAAGACAGAGAATCGTTAGATACAGAAACGATAGTAAAACTGAGGGCCTAGACAACCGGTATTCGTTATGAAGCGATTCGATTTCTACAATCGTCATGGCTTAAACGCAGCATATGCATCTTGAACTTTAAATCATTAATAATTAAAATGAATGTACACTGTTTACTATTAATCTATTAGTTGACAACAGATCACGTGACATATCTAAGGCATATGTCAAACCTATACATTTTGGACTTTTCTACTACCTATCGCTTTCGCTAATCGATTGTTACATTGTCTAGGCCCTCTGCTATTAGAATTTTACCCACATGTTATAAATAGGATTTTTCTGATCACTTAGAATAGTATGTTGTTACTATTACTATTTTTTATATATTTAGAGTAATTTTTATGAGTACAATTAATTGTAAACCTATATTATGTACGCTACGGGTACTTTATATTATTCATTTGGTAAGCATTTGGTAGAGACGTACATGACTGAAGCTACGATAAAGCACTAGTGTAGTGGTATATTACATTAATATTAATATTAATTACGGAAAATAACACTTCAAAGGTTAAACAAAATAAAAATATAATTAAATGATACTATTATTATTATACACCACTACCAATTCTCGCGGCTCCGCCCGCATTCTTATCGCTAATAAAAATAGGGATTAAAAATAGCCTACGACCTTTTCTCAGACCTTCTACAAAAAAAGTCATAAAAATCCGTCAAGCCGTTTCGGAGGAGCTTGATAACAAACACTGTGACACGAGATTTTTACAGTTACAATTTTTTTTTATGGGACAAAGGGGGCAAACGGGCAGGAGGCTCACCTGATGGTAAGTGATCACCTCCGCCTATGGACATCTGCAACACCACTGGGCTTGCAGATGCGTTGCCGGCCTTTCAGGAAAGGGAGGGAGGGAGGAGGGAGAAGGACGGGAGTAGGGATGGGGAGTGGGCCTCCCGGACTCTCACTCACCGGACTAAACGCGACAGCATAGCTGCTACTTCACGCCGGTCTTCTGTGAGAGAGTGGTACTATACGGGGCGTGCCGGCCCATTCGGCTGCTACCCGAAGGTAACAAGCATGGCACTACCACTTACAGTTTACAGTTCTCCGCTCAGTCTTGTTGGATTCAGGATAATAAAATGATATGTAAAATAGTGAAATCGCAAAAGATCGGCATCGGCGAGTAAAAAAAACTACCGACTGTAAGGTCTGCGCAGAGTGAAAAATTATTAAGTCTCGTAATTCAGACCACACACACAGTATTATATACGTTTGTTATTCCTTTACGCTCAAATAACTGAATATATTTGGATGAATTTCAATATTCAGATAAGCTTTAACCTGAAGCAACATAGGCTTCTATTAGGCACCTAGTGAAAGCGAGCGACGTTTACGCTAGTAGTAGTAGTATATTATATTGTGAAATGCCTTCATTCTTGCATGTTGATGTTACATTTATAATAGGCTACGGTACATTTCTAACACTGGAACTGTGTAAAAATAAATAACTTTTTATAAGCTACGTGTTGTATATATTAAATCTATGTTAACACTAGTAAACCCGACCTGCTTCACTGTTAAAATAAATGAAACGGTTTTTATAATTTTCTAATAAATAAAAGTAGTTAAACTACTCGTTACTCCTTTAATATTGGCTATCTGCGAGTAAAAGTCCTGTCAAAATCATTCCAGTCGTTTCAGAGATTAGCCGGAACAAACAGACAGACAAAAATGCTATAACTACCGTATATACTTTCATATGCATTTAGTGAAAAGCTGTTAATTTGAATTTGAAAACATACACTTTACTTTTATTTATAGGTTCTGATTTAAAAAATATCTAATCTAGGTTGGCTGATGAAAAAAATTTTTTTTTTACTTCGTTTAAACATGTAATGATAAAACAGCAGCTCTATTTTATACCTTATTGGATGGAAGTAGACTGTGGAGTTATTTAATCCTAACATTAACTTAGTTTACTTTCAATTCAAATCGATTGCTAGTTGTGTTACAACGTCCGCCTCGAGCGAATTTAATCAAATTCTTTCGATTACAATTTTTTATTTATTATTTATTATTATTTATTATTATTATTATTATTATTATTATTATTTTTTATTTATTTATTATTATTATTATTATTAACTACGGTTCTTACAATTACATAAATACGTATAATCCAGTGTATGGATATTTTGTAAATCTTTTGTACATATTATAAAACAAAGTCCTCCCTCGCGTTTGTCTGTCTGTCTATTTGTGCAAAACTCAAATTTGCTGCACCGATTTTCATACTGTTTTCACCAATGAATAGAATGGTTTTCGATTTATTTTGTATATATTGGCTAAAATTTCGCAAAAAAATACGGACGCGAGAATAAAATGCAAGCGCTGCTTTGCTTGATGCAATCGTCGACCCTATCCCGCACCGTCTTGCCTACTGTTTAGTAATAGCTCTTACAAGAAGCGAAGAATTTTTTGAAAATTCTGAAGAATATTTTCAGCGTTCTACCACCAATTCCTATTTTCTAATAGTGATTAGAACGCGGACAAAGCCACGGGTATTGCTAGTAATGAATAAAATAATCATACCATGCTTCAAGGAAATTTTAGTTCTGCTCGGGTTCGTCGCTAGATACATTATATCGATTCGTGTAATTTTTAGAGATGTGATATTATAAGTAAAAGTATCATATATGTTCACCCAAATTGCCAGTTATCATCATACCATCAAAATTTGTCTAGTGTTTTTCTCGTGATGCTGTCACAGACGGACAGACAGACTGAAATTCTTAAAAATATACATTCGCCTTCCGTATTAAGATTTCTATAAGATTAAAAAAAATGTACAGATTCGTCTCAGTGAATAAATGAACTAATTGTATTGTTATATTTTCTCTGAATTTGATTACCTGCATAACCTTGGAATATTTTAAATGATTACTAGATATTACCTATCGATGCTGTATCATATGTGCATTGTCATTATTCAAAGGCAGAGCTTCTCAAACGCCGTGATTGAAAGGGTATCTATGAGTATAGTGGTATACAAACAGACTACGGATAATAGACCTCAGCGAATTGTTTGCTTCGAAAACCACTTTTGTTGGTAGATTTCTATGATTAGTTCGTTTTCATAGTTCAAGGACGTATTTATGGAGTAACTACATAAAGAGATAAAGTTGAGGTGTCTAATTTTGTTTGTCTATCTGTTTGTTCCAGCTTATCCGAAACGACTGAACTGATTTTTAAGGAACTTTAACTAACAGATTGCTGATTTTATAAGGACTACTATTTTTTTAGAAAAATAATTAAGTATCTGCAATTAATCAGTGTACTGTATTTTTTTCATAAAAGATTAGACCGAGATGTGATTCATAGAAGATAAGATTCGTTGCTTGCTCGGGAACATTCTGCTCTTACAAGAATCAAACTCCCTACCCAAGCAGCTAGTCACTTTATCGCATCAATCATGCATAGCTCGTATAATTTAGAAATTATACAAAAAATATTAATTTTACATACGAATTCAAAACTGTGATTCAAAATATGCAAAAATACACAAATTAGTATAATTATAATTAAGTTTGATATCAAAATACATTACATGTATGCAAATGCGCGACCTATATTCATCAATATATACATTCTAATATATAAATGCAATACGAAATCAGTTCAACGAGATGCATATATCATTAATTTGGACAGTTTAATAACGGTTGACGGATTCGAAAACGTTGCATTGCTCGCGCACCGTGGTAGTGCCAACGTTTCTCTATCTGCGACAGCCGCTGTAGATCGTCACAAATTATTACATCTAAGTCAGTTGAGTCAGTTGTTCTTGACGGCATTCATGCATTAAGATTGTTACTATTATGATAATATGTATTACTTAATTATAATAATACTAGCGATTCCCGCGATTTCGCCTACGTTCTTATCAATATTAAAAATAGGTATTCGTAGAAGGATGAAAAAGTAGGGTTATAAGTATTTTTGGTGCTAAATCATAAAAAGATATAAAGAAGAAAAATAGAAGATCTCGAGAGGGCCACCCTTATCACCTAGGGGTATAAAAAAAGCCTACGATCTATTCTTAGACCTACCAAATATACACAAAAAACGTCATTAAAATCGGTCAAGCCGTTTCAGAGGAGTTCGATAACAAAAACTTGTGACACGAGATTTTTATATATTAGATTTTTTTAACGTATTATGGAACTTCCCTAATTGCGAGGGACTAGGCTATAGTTTTTCAATTTGGTTTGGTTGGTTAAGTTAGGCTTCCGAAACTCTCCCTTCCAACGTGCATTAACCTTGCTGTGGCGAGAGGGCACATACACATCCGGCAATCCAGATGGACGTTAAGAGAAGTAACGCACTTTGAGGTTCTACCAGCTCTATGACTTAAAAACTAGAAAATCGATTTTATTCTATTTATTAGTGGCGTATCTATTTGAAACCATTCGAAACTTTTAACAATATTCAATTCAAACAATTAGGATGACAATACAATAAGTTGATATCTTTGGTTAGATAGTGGACTAGCTCTCACATTACTAAAATTTTCTCATAAATGTAAATTATTTTTCATCGTTCTTTTTTACCAAAAAAGTTTAATTATCTTAAAATTTGATACACAAAACTCAAGAAAACTGTGGTAACCCTTAAATTTATTAAGATTTTTAAATACTTTTCATTTAATTATTAGCTAATTATAGAAGCTTCCAATACCTTTACTATTATGGACTGCATTCAAACGAAAAAATGTAAATTTGATATAGATGTTGTTTTAAATCCATTATGCTTAGAATTCATGTCAGATTAAAAACTAATATTTGAACGAATGGATTGCTATATCTCGGACTGATTTCTTTGAATATAATAAATTAGGGACTTACCTAGTTCATTATAAAACGAAATGATTCGAATGTGTATGTTAAATATTTTGTGGGAAATCTAATTTTAATTTAGTACTATTGCTAAAATGTTCTGGATGTGGCAATATTGTTTCAAGATTGTTCTTCAATGCCTTGGAAACTACCATATTATGAAAAGTTAATAATATATTTCACATTCTTTGAAGGCAAAATTTTATTTCAGGCAATAAACTATGGAGGTCCTTTACGATACATACACTATAATACATTCAAGTCCTAGAAAATACCTCATATTAAAAATTTACTCAGACAAAAATCTAATACAATCAGTTCTTCAATAAATGCTTTCCTACTTCTCATCTCAGCATACTCTCACACACATTAAAAATCTCGCTTTAGTTTAAACCATAACTTCTCTCCATGATATAGCTAATTTAATTACTTAACCGTAAATAATTTAAAATATCTATATTATGCCAAAAATTTTATCAAAACAAACTCAACTCGTACGCTTTCGATGTTTCGCATAATTATTGTGAGGCTCCCACAATTTCCTCGCCCAAACTCCTGCGTACTGTTATCTCAGTATCTGGTTAAAGTTAGTCAAACAAATTAAGCACGGGTCATTAATTTTAAGGCTCTGCCTGTTTTTATCGAGAAGTTTTAAACACTTTTTCAGTAAGGCAATCGTCGTATATTTTAATCTTTAAGTTAACGCGCATTTTGTCGTAACTGAGGCAGGCTGGTACGAGTGTCGCCTAATCAGTTACCTTTGTTTTGCTACTAACGGGGTATGAGGAACGGCAGTCATATAACAGAATTGATAGTGATCACTTTAAGTTTATAGTTCACATTGGTATTATCATTTCTATATCGTTTGTTCCTTCTTCCACTGGGTTGTGAAATATTATAATGACTTTTGTCATTTCAAGGGCTTCAACGGCTTACTGCTTAACGTACTTAAGAAACCGGGCTTATGTTAAGAAAATATGTTATTTTTAATATGAAATCTATATTAGTTATTTATGTTATAACTCACATTTCCCGCGGCTCCGCTCGCGTTTTAAAGAAACTAAATTCTTAGATTTCACATAACGTGTGATGTTTTACAGCCAGTTTTTAACGGTAAATTGAGATTACTCAGAAATTAGATATTTTACAACAGTAAAAAGTATCCTATATTCTGACCCGGATAACCAGCTATCATCGTATCAAATTTCATCAAAATCTGTTCAGTGGTTTTCTCATGATGTCTCACAGACATACAGACAGATAGACAAAAATTCTAAAAACTATAGATTTGGCCTCTGTATCGATAATAATTAATTATTACTCCGATAAGAATTTCCCAAAAACATTTAATGTACATTTACATTCGACTAACTTAGAATTTTATATATAGATTTATTTACAAAGTGGAATCGATGATATGATTACGTGTTCGATAAAATAAATGTATTGACTGTATTAATAATAATTACGCCTCTATAGCCACTTATTGCAGGACGCCACGATTCGTAGAAACATTGCTACGGCGTCGGCTAGTCGACAAGGTAGTCGGATTTCAAGGAACGGTTAAATAATATAGTTTTTTAAATTGTGTAATAGGTATAGTATATACAGTCAAAGTTCTTTATATATGTTGTTGGTATATGGTTGTGTCTTCCATCGTGTACTTAATGTAAGCATAATGAGGCTTTCTTACATTTATGTAACAACTATCGTGATTTTTGAAGTTTCGTCAACGAAAGGCAAAACAGAACCTTTATAATTGTATCATAATCATGTATCTTTCAATTACAACTTTTCTAATCGGAGGCTTTTGATATTATACTTGCGGCTGATATGTAGAAGGTACAAAAAATATATTTTATAGGATTGAAAAAATACCCATGTACATTTAACTAAATAAATTACTTCAAAGCGATTTTCATTGATTTTCTAATAATTTTTAAATATACATTCTAAAAATATTATAGTATAAAAATATTATATAATAAAGTGGGTACATACTTTAAAAATACATACATACTCGTATGCGTGTAAACGATATATACTTACATAATACATACGTATTCATTGTGTATAATGTTGCATATGTGTAATGTATGATGTATAATGTTGCATATGTGTAAAGTTTTTCTATACCTGCGACTTTCTACTTAACACGAAAATTATGTTTAAAATGTTTGAATTCAAATTTGTAAATTACGGTATGGCGTTGAAGTAATTAATTTTGATATGAACGCCCCTTTAAAAACGTTTCAAAAATTCGATATTCATGTACAGTAAAAAAATTGTACATTGAAAGTACAATTCGAAGAAGAATAAACACTCAATATTAAGTAGACAAAGAGAACAGCGCTTTTACCCTAGTTTTCAATAGCGTTATATTCAATACATTTTGTGTTAAAATAATAGACAATTTCCGCAGCTCCTTGACTTTTATCGATAGATATTTGCTTCAATTGTATTTAGTAACGATTTTATTAAATGTTCACAGACACTTATCATAATTACTTCCGCTTCCATTAAATTATTAATAAAAATATGTAAATTGTCACGTTATTACTTTTAATAAAAGCTATAATCAAAGTTAAATCAATGATTAAAAAAAAGTAGAAAACGACATCCTTGTCATGTTACAGTGGAAAGTTCTTTTGCCATTAAACGATTCCAAGATATAAGAGAAAATTATAAGGCTACGAAGGTTTCGAGTTGTTCTACGTATTCCGTAGTGGCTTTCCGAAAGGGGAGGCGCCGCGCCGGTGCAACCCCTTGCACCATTCTTAGGCGTTCAGTAGTCCGCGAGACCTCACGGCGAGCAGTCGTGTGCTACGCTGACCGAAAGCACGCCAAACTTTTCACGGACTTCGAAGAAACAGATTAAAAGTTTACCGCCCTCTTAATCACTACTTCGCGTGTGTTGAATGCTATCCAATGATGGCTAACGATGTGTTTCGTTCCTTAAAATGTTTTTATAAAAGTGTTATTTTTTAGTTTTTACATTAGAATTATGTTGTCATTATTTTAATGTCGCGTTTAAAATCAAATGTTATGTACATACGATCTGTTTTGGTATTGTATCTTGGTGCCCGATGTGGGCCTATAATGTTCTAATGGTTTTACTTTTGACACAAATGTAAAAAAGACTTGCTGCAAGATGATTAATACTCAAATAAGTTATATAAAAGTTCACAATATGATTATAATGTTAGTTCTACTGGATTGGCTTCTAGCAAGAAGTATTTATGCAACGATTCGTAAGTATTTCTCGACTCTATTTAAAATATACAAATATTTTAGCAATTCATTTCGTGATGTTAGCGTTTTTTAAAGCGATAAAACTTTACGCTTGCTTTAGCTTGTGTTGAAAGGTCAATGTCAAACGTATAAAAATATTATAATACATAGTTTTTTCTTTATAAACCACGTTGCACGTTACGTTTTCCGGGTTCGTTATAACTTATGCTTTTATTGCGTTACTTAATAGTTATGTTTCATGCCTGACTTAGTAATTATTGAAAATATAAGTATCAGTACGTATTTAAAATATTTAATTCTTATTTTTGAATTTTAAAATATAAATATTTATTTTTCTCACTAACAAATATTTTACAAATAACTGTAGGTTATATCGTTTAAATTTATAAATTTTTTCGGTAATTATTATTAGCGATACTTAAGTTAACATATATTTTGTCTTTATTTAGTAAAAAAAGCATAAGTCTGGCGAGCAATAGACAGAGTAGGGGTTGTCTTTTTTAAAAACTAATGCGACCTGCATTGTTATAAAGCACATCGAGTAAACCAAAATCTGAAATCTGCTTTTGTTTATAAAATATGCCAGTATAAAATAGGTACACGTGGGTTTGAAGGCTTTGTCATTTGAGTTATCTACGAACAAAACGTTATTGTTTTAGTATGCACAAACATGTATAATCTTCATAGCGACGTTGTTTTATGTACGTTTACTAATTATTTTGATAAAGTTATTGAAATTGTACATAATATGGCCTATCTAATTTATGTCGTCATTGGTCTACAAGAACAATAAATAAACTGAAAGGCATTTTTTATTTATTTACGTATTACCTATATCATACTTTATTCGCTGATTTCGTCAAAATTTAAAATTGATTTTTATAAAATTGTATGTATGTAAGTGTTGTGTTGTACACATAAAAAAAAAATTTATCCTAAAAATTAAATCTTAGCGCGAGAAAATAGGGAAGGTGTGATATAAATACTTTTCTTCTCATTATTACTTAATGTCCACCAACACGCACTAGGCCAGCGCGGTGGAAAAGGGTACTTTGGTGCTATTTTGATTTTTTTTATAAATTTTGTCTGTAACAGGTATATAAACCTCTGAGACGTCATTACTTTACTCTCTCCCGTGACCATGATTGCTGTAAAGCATTCCAAACCAAAAATCAAAATAAATCCGCGACACAATCCGAAAAGATAGTTCATTTATAATGAAGATGATTACTTTATAGGTTAACGACGTTGAGCTTATTTTCATAACAATAAATCTCAAGATACCTAACAGTTATCTATGTTAAATATGTTACTACTGTTCTTCTACCTACTAAGTATACTAGTACTGTTCTACTCCTCCCTCGTATCTAAACTATCTAACTATTCGTAACTGTAACTACCATCTGTGTATTCGTCCAAGTCAAGCAGTTTTAGTGTGAGGAGCAACTTATATTTTAACAACACATACATACTGTATACAAACGGCGGAATTTAAAATATTAACCTGATAATTTATCACTAAATTTAAAAAGACTTAGTGTCACTATATCATTATGCCCATATCATGAACAAAATGTTAATTAGAAGTTTTGACTCCTAAATGTCCACTAAATAGATTATTTTTTCTAAAGGGTTTTTATACATATATGCACACGATTTAATTTCCATGATT
The DNA here is from genome assembly GCA_951802675.2 of Boloria euphrosyne. Taxonomy (NCBI): domain Eukaryota; kingdom Metazoa; phylum Arthropoda; class Insecta; order Lepidoptera; family Nymphalidae; genus Boloria; species Boloria euphrosyne. The sequence goes on from OX637877.1 coordinate 10,738,898, forward strand.
TCCACGATTTAATTTCCATGACATGTACAATAGATACATGCTCTATAATATGCTCTTGATGGTATACCTACTATTAATAAGTAACTTAGTTTTTAGTTATGAGTATGTCCTGCAAAAAAAAAAGAAGCGCGAAACCAAGAAACGCGCAGGGAGGGCCCACTTCGGTGGGCGATGTGTCTTGCGGGTTGCTCCTGGTACTTCTCTGGATAGCAGAGTGGACTGTGGAGTAGCCTTCGTGGCTGTGTGGTCTGCTTCGGCAGACCTGCCGGGCCCGCGTCGGGGCGTCGTAGCTGAATACGTAAGCGACCCTGCGGCGCCCCATTGAGACGGGTGACGGGTGCTTGGGTTTTAGTGGGTAGTACTGGCTTGCCGGTGAGTCCCACATAACCACCTGTTTACAGGTGGTATGTGTCAATGCTTTTCCCAAGGATAAAAAAGGGGATAAAAGTTCCATAATTTTAATACATTCTAAGTTTGTTTAAAAATGATTTACATTTGAAATAAAATATTTTGATTTACATTTTAATATCTTAAGGCTCATAATAATATCAAATACTTTCGTAAACATAAATATATTGTACCTACATTACTTTTAAAAAATATGTAAGCACTTCTCAAGAAAGTTTTTTACTTGTTAAATATTATTTACCAATACTGAAAATAGAAAAATAATTTCATATTTCTTGAGCGAAGCAGACAGCGCGAATAGGTTGAAATGTAGATACATATCATGCCCTATTCCAACGTTTAATCGACCCCTATGTAAATTTTCATTTGAATCTGTTGATACATTATTTCATGCTTGAGAAACAATATTCTAAATATAGCCATAAAAATAAAATAAATAAGTCTAGTTTTCTCTTTATGTATCGTTAAAAAGTGTTACTTATTTTTATTTTAAATATATTATTCTAGATATATAATATTATAATATTATTTTGGGACACACAGCATCTTTTTATAACATAAATGAGATGCCCCAACGGGTCTCGAACCCACGATCGTTGGCTTGGATAAAATGTTTCTGCAAATTGAGCCAAACATGTCATCGTCGTCATATTTAAAGTATAAAATCTAAATAAAATTCTTTTCAAAATATTTGCATGCCTTTTTAGTCTTCATGGTTATTTTTATAATAACAAAATTCTTTTTTAAACTTTGAATATTTGTATTCATTAAAATATCATCTACACGCCTAACTGTATATAGGTCAAAAAAAAGAAAATAAGTTAGCCAAGATCGCTTTATAAGGCATTCAAGAAAGCTCTAATAGCTCAGTGAGTAAAGGATTTAGACAAAATTGATTATTGGTTAAATTTTAATTAAAAAACTTAAAAAAAAGGAAAAAAGCGACTTTAAAGAAAAACATTAAACAGCGAAAAAATTAATGATCGTCATTTATTACTATATATATCTCACCAGATATTTTCTAAGTCGGTGCCAGTAGACAATTTGTGATATAAGCTTTGCTTCGACTTACAATCGGCTAATATTTAAATATATATTTTTTTGTCATTTTAAAGGGGTATAATATATAATAATGTAAATATTGTTTCCCGTGTCACAATCCAAACATTTTAATATAAGGACTTTTGTTACCGTATGCATTTTTAAGCAATTATTAATATTTTATAATCATTAAAGAACTTTTTATTCAAAAAAAAAAAACAAATTATATAATTTAGAAGAGCAATATAATATTTAAAACTGATGGTCCTAAAATCAAATAAAAGTTGTTGAAGAAAATAATAAATTAATGAATAGTTTTTTTTGGATCTATTTTCCATATTGAAAAAAAAACTAAAATACAAAATCTTTTGGTAATGTTTCAAAAATTACACTTCGTTAATGCTAACTACTTAAAAAAGCTAATAAGTTCAAGCATCCAGTACTCTATTAATATGTTTTTGAAATAATTTCTGTAAACGTGAATGAAAATATGTTTTCCAACGATATTTAAATGCAGAGGAGTAATATTTTAATGACCTTTGAGATTCTCGCTGTGCTACTTGGCCTGCAAAAAATATAGTGTTAAGTAGGCCACTTATGTACAGTTCGGTTTTACAGATTATTATAAAAAATATTGAAATAATAACTTAATATGGCAGTCGAATATTCAGATTTACTTTTTTTAATTAATTAGTACAACCCAATAATTAATGAGAGAATCTCAAGCTTTATGATTACCTTCATACTTTTTAATATACTTAAACGTTAGGAATGAAACTCGAGGAGAGGTGCCTAATGTTAAAGTTAACCTGCCGCCGAAACCTGGCGTATTTTCAAGCAAATATCAAAATTTTACATCGCTTTCCTTTAGCGAATGGTCCATGCATCTGAAGAGTTCTCAAGTGGAGTCATCGTACTGGTAAAGAGTGATATGGAATAAGATGAACCAATAGTGTGGTGTACTAATAGGGCGATATTGGATTTGGATGCTCCAAAATACTTTGCGTGGAAGTCAGTTGGCGAAGTTTCACCTGAGATGAAGATATTTCAAGAGAGATCATGATGATTTTGATGATATTAATTAAAATGAATCTAAAGAAGCCAACTGTCTTTATCTCCTGCTAGCTTAAGAGCTAGTAACGTTTTCGAGAGAGTATTTCATTAAGGCCAGTGTTTAGATATGCTATTTCTCACACTCTCCCACATATCATACGGGCTATCTGGCTGGCGCTAGTGGTTGTGTTCATCAGTGCGCATCGTACTTGGATAGGTAATAATCAATTTTTCAAAGAATTTTAACAAGGTTCCTTTCCGTTTTTATTATTTTAATTGAACTTTTTGCAACATGAATCTATTATTGACAGACAGTTTAATTGTTGTTTCAACGGTGCCAGACGCTAATTTTAAATAATTTTTGTTAAGGCTGAACTTCAAGTAGCAATATTTTGTTTAAACCAGTAATTGCTTCATTTTCCTGTTAGGCGCATTGACAAATGTATGTATAATTTAAGTTTCGTTACGTGTCGTCGTCCACTTCCAGTAAGTATACTAAATTTGCCAATGTAAATTATTGTAATTCATATAACCAAGAAACAAGCAAGAAGTCTTTAATTCGTCTCCATTGTGTCCCTAACTTCTAAGACAATTTATTTTTTCAAAATATTTTAGTATGGCTGAAATTTTTATATGATGTTAGTGAGTGTACTGATAGCTTGAAGTTCTGCGCAAAAGTGGACTACGACACGTAGTGAAACTTAAATTACACATAAATTTGTCTATGCGCCTAGTATATTAAAGTAGCAATTACTGGATTAAAACGATTGCCTTTTGAAATTGAGCCTTAACAAAAAATATATTTAAAATCAGCGTCTGGCACAATTTAAACAACAATGGAACTGTGGCAATAATAGATTCATGTTGCAAAAAGTTTGTTCCAGTTAGTTAGTTGCAATTAACATAATAAAAACAAAAGGAACCTTCTTAAAGTTCTTTGAAAAATTCATATTTTACCTATCCAAGTACGATGCGCACTGACGAACGCAACCACTAGCGCCAGCCAGACAGCCCGTAATATGTCCGGGAGAGTGGGAGAGATAGCATATCTAAAAACTGGCCTTACTGAAATGCATGTTTTCCCGACGTTGCTAGCTCTCGTACGATGCGCAGTGTACATCCGCGCAAATAAAACTTGCACTCTCTATAAACTCACTCTCTCTCTTCGGTAGGACGACCGGTTAGATCGATTGATGGCTTTACGGATATGAGTGAAACACCGCAAACATTCCAATGCTAAGAAATTTTGGCTGGAAAATTCAATAACTAAACTTGGCTTAATCAGGGACTAGAACCCAGGGCCCCCATATCTGCAGACTTACACGCCAGCCATAATACCACTGGGGAAATATTTAGTATTTACTAGGCCAACGAGAACTGTTCAAGAATGTATGTATAACAATACTATTAAGAAACATATTACTGCTGCTTATTCTAGTTTCTGTTACAAATGTTGAGTTGATAAAATATTACTTTGTAATAGTAACTGATGTTTTTCGTTAACAGTACATTAATACTTATACTGCATAGTTAACCGCAAGGTTATAAAGAGTAGCGTTATTTTTATCAACCAGTATTTAAGGTATTTGAAATCCACGGAATGTTAATGTATGTATATAAAAGCATCGTATGGCTCTTATCTATAATACTTGGACCCATTGACAGATTGAATTAAAATCAATTGTATTTTTCAGCTCAACATTAATACTTGTATTTTGTAAAAAATAAAATCCAACAACGAAGACATGAAACCAGTGTTTTCTAGTTATTTTGATCCTTTTCTTCCTTTGTATGTTGAACTCACTTGCTTTCTATAAAAATGCTTAAAATAAATCTACAAAAAATGAGAATAACAATTTCAATTGTTAATTTATATTTGAAATTTCTATTCGTTTTGCTCCTTAATGGCTTTATTCAACAAAGGTTTTCTAACTGTATATTTCAGTATAACAAAATAATATAATGATTACGAAAAGTTCTCTGAAATCAAATGTTGAATCAGAGCTTTTATTTCTAAAGATTTAGTTTGGAAAAAGCTTTCTGGTAAACCAAAATTAATGAACCTCTAACCTATATAAATGTCACTTAAACCAAATAGTATAAAAATAGGAAAAATATTTATCCTCTTCAATTTTTTCACGAACTTTTTACCAAGTGCAATCATTCACGCGAGCTGCACTTACTGGTTCTCTTTAATTTGTTGGTTTAAATTCGCATCTGAAATATTAGGGTTTGACTTTTTTAGAGTTAACTAATTTATTTTATGCTGTTTATACAAAAATATATACCTACATGTGAATTATTAATATATTTTAATTAATATATCTATATTCTATATATTTGAATACTAGCGACTTACTCTGACTTTGCTCTGATGCGTCTAAATACTTTTTCAATAGATAAAAATAGTTGAGTTGTGAGTTTATCTTAAGAGATACAACATATACATATCGTTTAAATTTACAATGAGATCATAAATTCGAATTTTGCGTATTTTCAAGGGATATCGATGAACTTACCCAATTTTCATCGGTGATAGTATAATAAAACATACCTGATGACTAACCTAAAGCGAGGGGGTGCGTATATTGATAAGTTTCTGAGTGTATCATTTACGATTTAAGACTAACTTGCATTAAAACTTTATACTTATACATGTATATTACACTTTCATCAGTGAATGAAAAAATATCATGATATTACATCGAGTACATGACGTATAAGATTCACAACTCAATAGCATATACTACGGTCATATTAAATAATTAAATAATAATAATATTTTGGGACAAATAATGTCCCTGCAAACACACAGCACCATCTAGTTGTGTGGTAAGCTATGTAGCTTGTGTTACGGATACCATATAGTTGATACACTACACATATGTATACAATAATTTTAAATACATACATATTATGAATATTAACAGCCATGACTAGAGTACAAACATTCGTGCTCAACAAATGAATGCCCGCAGCGGGACTCGAACCCGCGAGCGCTGGCGCAGCAAGTAGAGTACTACAAACTTAGCCAAATGTGTCGTTGAATATATAAATATACCACACAATTTACAATAAAATGCTATATTTGCGCTTAAAGTTAAGAGTGTGATACAAATTTTAAAGATACTATTGGCAAGAAACTTGACGGCAATATGGTTTATTGTAAAAGCAGGGTTCATGAAACTTCCGGAGCTGTCACTGACAAATTGCGAGGCCCGGACCACGCCGCGCCGCTAATTGACTGCGCGTCAAATTTAGCCACGATAATCCAAATAGGGGTAGTGATTTTAATACAACGTTTCTAATCATCGCTGTCAGTGCGGCTATTAGTCTGGCTAATGTGCTCGAAAAAACATTACAGTAGTTTGTTACGTCTACTGAGTAGACCTTTTAGATTAATTGCAGTCTGCTCTGGAATGTTCGGTAACAAATGGTATGATGCAGGATTCTTTGGTTTTATGAAACAATATTTTCTACTATACTACAAAATCACGTTTTATTTCTTTATTTTTATTTGTTTTTGTTAAAGTATATGTTAAGCTTTAGTATTGCACTGTACACGTGATCCTGTTCAATCGCCGCGCCACACCGGTGTGGCAATTGACATGCTTCGTTGGCACTATTAGATTAACGGTATTAAAAGATGTAGGTACTGTAATTCTTTACTAATATTAATCGTTATGTACATATGTAAATTTAATTGTATCTTAAAAAGGACAACAAATAAACAACATTAAAAAGATATTTACTAAATATGTATTAATGGTATTAGATTTGTCTTTTGAGCCTGTGGTAGCCCAACGGACAGCGTTGACCCTTTTAAGTTAAACATGCGACAAAAGTGCTTGTAAAAGTCTTTTAATATCACGAATTTCAGCGTTTCCTAAATAAATAAATGTTTTCCAAAATATAACAAAGCAAAGTTTTTCTTTTTTTATTCAAAAAATATGATTTTGGTATTTATATTTATACAAAAATGTTAAAAATAATATAACTAATATTTAAGGAAGACACTCTTGCCAACCGTAATTACCGTAAGTGGAACTTTAAACTTATAAATTAAGTTTTTTTTTATGAGAAAAAGGGGGCAAACGGGCAGGAGGGTCACCTGATGGTAAGTGATCACCGCCGCCCATGGACATCTGCTACACCACAGGGCTTGCACAGACAGGGCTTGCACAGACAGGGCTTGCACAGACAGGGCAGGCAGAGCTAAAGTATCAAGCCGATCGGAAAGAGCCTGATCGTCTATAAGTCGAACCGCCCTACGTTGAATGCGGTCAAATGGAAGTAGCTGGTACTGGGGAGCTCCCGCCCAGAGATGAGAACAGTTCAAATAGTAAGGTTTTTTTTTGTGTTTTAATCTGCAATCAGTCCCTAGACTATAAGCGGATAGGTTGTGTGATAGTTGGGGTGATGAGTGTGACCTCCAACGAGGGCACTACTCTTTTTTCATGCGGGCGCTATACCCTTTCGTGCAATTGTAAAACATCATGCCTCTTTAGGCGCCCAAGATGTTTTTGGCTTTTAAGTTGGGCTGCCAATTGATTGGGGTGTAAGGCAAGCCGTTGTTGGTAGATTTGTGAAGCAGCTCTAATTTCTTCCTTCACTGTGTTCATTTGTAGGTTGGTATGGATTTCACTGTTTGTAACAAACCAAGGAACGTTGGAAATGGTGCGCAAAATGATATTTTGTAATCTTTGTATGATGGCAATATTTGAGTTGCTGGCGCTTCCCCAGAGCTGTATCCCATACATCCACACTGGTTTCAAGAGCATTTTGTAAATAAGAAGTTTATTGTCCATTGATAATTTGCTATTTCGACCTAGCAGCCAGAGCATAGTTTTATATTTTATGTTAACCTCATCTCTTTTGGATTTAACATGATATTTCCAGGTTAGTCTGCGGTCTAGGTGGAGTCCAAGATATTTAACTCTGTCAGAGTGGGGTAATATGTTAACTCCAAGATGTACGGGGGGGCAACATCCTTTTTTCAGAGTGAATGTTACGTGGATTGATTTGGATGCATTTGCTTTAATCCTCCATTTATTCAACCACTTATTTATTTCGTTTAGCCCTTTTTGTAGCGTGCAATGGCCGGATTTTTGTGCCTTGCTAATAGCGCTGTATCATCAGCGAAAGTGGCTGTAGTGACTCCCGCTAGCACTGGCAGATCTGCTGTGAAGATTGTGTACAATACTGGACCTAGTGACCCCTGCGGGACGCCTGCTTTAACATCATGGAAGTCTGACGTTTCTCCTGATTCCTGAACTTGGAAAATCCTGTCCGATAGGTAAGATTTTATCAACATGTGATAACTATGTGGTAGATATTTCTTGATCTTAAAAAGAAGACCTTCGTGCCATACTTTGTCAAATGCTTGCTGTATGTCGAGGAATGCCGAAGAACAATACTCCTTATTTTCTAGGGATTCTCTTATTGTATATATCACTCGATGGACTTGTTCGACTGTTGTGTGGGATTGCCGAAACCCAAATTGATGGTCAGGTAGTATTTTGTTTTCAGATAGTATTGGCAATATTCTTTGTAGTATAAGTTTTTCGAAGACCTTGGAAAGAATTGGTAGGAGACTGATTGGTCGATAGGATTCAACTTCATTTGGTGGTTTACCAACCTTGTGGATTATTGTTATTTTTGGGACTTTCCAGAGGGCAGGGAAGTATTGCACTCTTAAAATTCTGTTATAGAGGATGGTCAAGTAAACTATTGCTTTTTTTGGTAATTGTTTTAATATTTCTTTTGTTACTAGGTCGTATCCTGGGGCCTTTCGGTCTTTAAGACCATTGATGGTTCGCCACACTTCAGTTACTTTTATTGGATGAGGTGGCAACGCCATCTGATACGGTTGATCTAAAAGTCCTCTCACATCTCTTTGCGACTCAACATCGTCTGTTTCATTAGGCGAGAAAACAGCAGCCAGATGATTGGCGAACACGTTAGCCTTTTCTTGAGCGGTTTTGGCCCAGCTGTCATTACTATTTCTTATGGGTGGTTTTGCTACCTGGGGTTGGTTACATAACTTAGTGAATTTCCACAATGAATAATTACTGGATGCTGTGGGCGTAAGTGATTCTAGTTTAGCTTCTAGTGTGGCATCGTGCCATTCTCTGAGGAAAATTTTAAGATCTTGTATGGCTTTGTTAAATGCGCGTTTATCTGCCGGATTTCTACTAAGTTGCCAAACACGTCGTAGTCGCCGTTTTTCGCGGATTCGGTTTTTAATTTCCAGCGGCCAATTTGTAGTAGTACTGCGTTTCTGGGTTGGTAGTGGCGTAGTCTTCCAACAAGCCTCTTGTATGAGCATGGTGATATTTTTAGTTGCCTCTTCAATATCTTCGGGACACACAAGAGCTATTTTTAAATTTTTTAAAAATTATCCTCTAGATATTCACGGAATGACTCCCAATCGGTGTGATTGTTACATAATGTAAGAGGTCGCTCAACTTCAATCACCATAGTGCTTACAGTAAGTAATACGGGTGTGTGGTCTGAGGAGCCATCTAGGCAAGATTCAGCTCGGAAATATAAACTAGATAATCCCTTAATGATGAAAAAGTCCAAGAGGTCAGGAATCTTGTCCGGATCTGTGGGCCAGTATGTGGGTTCACCTGTTGATATTGTGTGCAGGTTCAATGTCGTTATGCTAGCCTGCAACTGTCTACCTCTAGTTGAGGTTAACCTGGAGCCCCAAGATGTGTGCTTAGCATTCCAGTCGCCGCCACATATATATTATAAAGGTTTTATTTTGAAGAAATAAAATTTTATTCCTTTCACTTCTACGTGTATATTATATCTTGTTCAGCTCTTGAAGATATCGAACTACGAGTATTGTGTGAGTACGAGTAACTGTGATCCAGAAAGTTTAAAATGAATACATTTTTATAACCATTACTTATGAAGAAGTATAGGTTAAAATCGACTTGCAAGTTTTGATTACATAGTGAATTATAAGTGAAGTTAATAAAAGTGTTAAAAAACCAAAGAGCTAATTTAGCCCGCTTTAGAATAGAAGCACTGTCAGCAATCACAGTATTCTCATCCAATGATTTGCTCATTTAGCAAAGATTTCTCGATGCACTTAAGTAGCAATTCATAATTTATATAATACAGTTATGATGAAGGCGATAGTTTTATTGTAACGAAGTTCCTTATCGCGCGTTTGAAAGGGGGCTAGACGGAACAAATTCATACGAAAAGTTGTAATGACACTTTTTGCAATTTTTTTTATTAAATTTTGTCTGGCTGCGTGTTCCAAATTGGCCCGCCGATAGTAAACATCTGACATGCAATGACAGCAACATGAATCTCAATTGATGGGACATTATTACAACAGCTTCATCTAGTTCCGTAGTAAGCTACGTTACGTGCTTGTGTTACGGATACCAGATAGTTGATATACTACACATATAAATTTTAAATACATACATATTATAAATATAAGCACCCATAACTGAAGTACAGACATTCGTGCCCAACAAATGAATGGACAAACAAATGGAAAGAACCAGCTGGACTCGAACTCGAGACCGCTGGCGCAGAAAGTAGGGTCACTACCAACTGAGCCAAACGTGTCGTCCATGTGATAGGTTGGATACTTGAGTAATGATTTTAAAATAATTATCTATAAAGATTGCTCGTTGTTGAAAATTTGCGTTCACTGGTTTGTACTTATTTTTGAGTTATTTTTTATCAGTCACCACACCACTCAACAATTTACGATATTAGAGTGTAAAACCTTAGAAACACTATTTTCTAGTATGGCTAAAATAAGAATACTACGGAGTACGGACAGGTTATCGACTAGGCTATTGTTTTATAATATTCTTGTGATTATCTAGAGGTCACAGTGTACATTTTATGACCCAAATTTATTTACCCAGTTTCGTGTGTCGCGTGCTACCCAACTAATTTAATCAAAACATGGTTTGGTTCAACATTAAACCGTATTGGGCAATAACGCGTCGCCTTTCCATTTCTTACTAACTGGGCAGTTAAATAGGGCTGTGAAAAATAGAGCGACTACTTCAATATTATGTCAGATATTTTTAATTTGAAAGCAAAGTAATTTCTGAAGAGTATTTACTTATAATTTGTAATTAATGTTAAAAATATGGATTTGTTAACACGATTTGTGTCTCTTATAAATATAAACATATTTTTGACTAGCAAATTCGGCCGCTTAGGTGAGCGTAGGCTAAAATAAATTAAACGGCTAAAATAATTTTCTAATAAAATAAAAGTAGCCTTAGTTACTCCTTATAACAACAGCTATCTATGATTGAAAGTTCCCTCAAAATCGGCCCAGCTGTCTCAGAGATTAGCCGGAACAAACAGACAGAAAGACAGACAAAACTTTTAAAAATTGATTTTTCGATGTAAGTACCGTATATAAAGCTGTTAATTTGAAATTACAAACAGACACTTCAATTTTAATTATATGTACCTACTGGTAAGAAAATTTGGACAGTTTAGTATAAATAATAATAATTATATTGTAATTTTAACTTGTATTATTTTTTTTAATAATGAAACCAATAGTGTTATTATTAATTAAGTAATTAAATTTTCCCGATCAATATTTTTCTTTTTATAAAACCGCAGAATTTACTATCAGTTTAACTCCGACCAATAATTTTTGAATGAGCTCGTTTATCGAAAAATAATTGGATACATTTTGTAAAATGTTGTAGTAAAATGTAAGAGAAATAAAAAACAATTACACAGTTATTCATAGTTTATTCATTGGTGTTTTCGAGTTACTATGAATATTGAATGTAGGGCATAATATGATGACCGTGGCTCAGTTTGTACCCTTCATACAGGGCTAGAGGTAGTGGGTTCGAGACGTGAGGGTAACAGTGTCATGAGCACGTATATTTTTGTACTTTAGTCGTGGTTCTTTATATTGATAAAACGTATGTATTAAAAGTTTTATACATATAGGTGTATCAACTATATGGTATCCATAACATAAGGTTCGTATGTTACCATGGAATTACATAGCCCTGTGTGTTTATGTCCCAACATTTTTATATTTATTATTATTTATTATATTTATTATTTATTCAATATTTATATATTTATATTATTAGTATTTATTATTTATTCAAAATTATATAAAACCTATTAAATATTTAAAATACATTTAAGTTTATAATATTTTTTTTAAATAACGTAATCAAGCATTTTATATGAAAGTTATAAATATTAAAAATGTTTTAAACCAGCCGCATAACTCCTCATGGGAGTAGATTTTTACTTAAAATCCATTCTTAGCGGATCTCTGTTCAGAAAGGAACTATCAAACAAGTAGGTCACAAATAATTTCGGAACTCCTATACACATATAATGACTTACTCAGGATTCAGGACCATTTCTTGCATTATGTTTATAACCATATGAAATATTGTTATAATTAAGATTAATAACTGATAGTGGTGTAACGGTTAGCATGTACGATTGCACATCCAGAGGTCCTGGGGTTGAGTCCCGAGTTGGGCCAAGTTTATTTATTAAATTTCTGTTTAATAAGCCTCAGGGTCAGCCCGAAGTTGGGAAGTTGGCGGTGTATCACCCTGCCTCGGAGAGCACGTAAAGCCTTCGGTCCTGCACTTTAACTCTCACTAGCCGGCACAAGTAGTCATCCCACCGGGTATAAGTGACAGGAACAGAGAGTGCACTTGTGTCTGCGCTTTCCCACACAAGCGCTGCATGCATTATAATATCTCCTGCGTAGTTGGCTAGTCTCAATGAGATTGACTACCATGGCTGTAATGGGTCGAGAGGACATTATTTTAAATAACATTACTTTTTATTTACAGGATCCAAAGTCAGGAATTGTTCTCGTACATCCATGGCTTTTGGTTTCACTTGTATTATAAATGCGAAAGCTTGTGTGCAATCACTTAAAGAATTTGGATTAAACCGAAATTGGTCAGATAGACTATATGACTTGCCAAATAACCTGCTCTAAGGCATTTATGAACGAACTTGAACGAAGTAAGGGCAAATCACTAGTAAACACTTTGTGTGATATGGGTCCATTCGGGATACACAAAGGAAAACTAAGATCGAAGACGTAAATCATTCATATGTTCACGATTTAATTTTCATTTAATTGTTACTCATATTATGTTTTATTAATTCACGAATTTGACCTGCAATTTAATAATTAATACTTTATATTTATCGAGTTTTAAGACAAAGCTCTGCAAATCGTCATGCAAAATTGGTACAAACATTTTATTTTAATTTAATACCCAGATGGAATCAAGTAAAATGTATCGTATTGATAAACTACCCTTGAATAACTTTGTCCCATATGAGGTATTAGCGATTCCCCCGAGTCCGCCCGAGTCTTAAGACAGGAAATCGAATACTTACATTTTAAATATGTGAAATTTCCTTCCTCGATAAATTTGCTATCCAAAACTTAGTTCCTGAGATTAGCGTGTTTAAACAAACACAAACTCTTCAGCTTTATAATAAGTATTGGTATATTATTTTTATTTCAACAAAAGTAAGGTTAAGCTCCATTTTATATCACATTTTCCAGCGCTATTCTCGAGAGACTTGAAAACAAACACATTACTGAACTAATGCGCTCTTTTACTTTATAACATTCCGATAAAAAATGCTTAAGAAACTTTTATTGTTCTTAATATCACAAAATGGATGCAACTTTTTCCTTTCATAAGTTTTAAATATAGATCATATAGATCTAAGTTATATTATGTTATTGTCACAGAAATCTAATAAACAGAATAAAATGTATTAAATTATCTGTGTAATATTATACTAGCGACTTACCTCCCTTCGCTCGAGTGCGTCCCGTACTACGCGTAGGTAAGTGGATTTTCTTATCTTTTCATAGGCTGTAATTTTTATATACAGAACACTTATTTTTTTAAAAATAGCATAAATTACGTCTTATAGCATCAGTTTTCTGCCAGTTATAATCCCGTTTAAAATAAGTCCAGACATAGGTACAGACAGACAAACATTTTAAGAATAGTTTATTTTATTAAGTACCTTACATAATATATTAATTATTATATCATTAAGTGTAACAGTTCATTTAGTATTACACTAAAACCAAACACTTAAATTTTATTATCTACCCGACTGCGCCAGAAGGAGGGTTATGTTTTTCGAAAGTATGTATGTATCTGCGGCCTGAACGACTGAATGGGTTTTAGCTTTAGAGGTGTCATTAGATTCGTATTTACTGTGAGAGTGGCACTGAGCATATCAAAATGAAAAAAAAAACAAAATGGCGGATTTTTGGCGCCAAATTCAAATGTTAGGCACGCTCTGCAGCCTAAATGGCTCTATGGATTTTAGTTCGAAAGGTGTAGTTAAATTCGTATTAATTGTGAGTGACACTGGGTAATGGGTATAAATTTTGAATCAAAACATAACATATTTTAGAGTTTTCTAATTTCTACATTACCTACACAAAAAAATATACTGACTTGTTTATATTTGTAGAGACTAGTAGTTTCCAAATTGTTGTCTTTATTACTGTTTGAATTAATTTTGTAAATTAATTTTCCGTTTATGTAACCTTGTACCGTTAACTTTGATTTGTTTTACTTCATTGTTTATTATTTCTAACTTATAAGCAATACGTTTAAGTGGATGGTATTGAGAGTGCCGTTTTCCCACGGGACCGGGTTATATTCTTTCAGCTAAATTCGAGAAAATCCATTTCTGTATGAGTTCTCTATATAATTTCTGGCGAATCGTATATAAAAAATAAATTAGATTTTTTAAGATAGTCAGAACCATTTTACTTTGCAATGTCAGAACCATTTTACTTTGGAAATTCTAAGGAAAAAAGGAAGTTACGCTCATACAAGTAATTGAGTGTTAATATAAGCCCGTGGAATATCGTAAATTATATTCTAGTATTACATACATTTCTAGGCCACTTTTAATAAAAACAAACTGTTAATGTAGAGAAATTTTAAGAAGATCAATTATTTTATATAAAATTACGTAATTGTTATAAATAATTTTCTCACCTGAAGTAATTTTTCAAAAAATGTATCTTACAAATAAAAATATAGTACGTACCAAATAAATAATTAATGGTTAAACAATGTACAATTATAAAATGTAATCTGTACTGTCATTAATTAACTTCCAATTTAATTTGCAAATAATAAAAGTTTTAAATTATTACACAATTATAGTTTAAAGTGAAATGTTACCGATATTTTAACGTTTTTAACACGAACTCGCTTTTTTAAATTATTATATGGGAAACGATGGAAAATGCATTTGTATATATAGCCTGCATGCATGCAGGAAGTCAGTAGGTTCCCACTAAAATGTTACAGAATTTTCCCTGGGGAACGATAATGGGGTGTCACTGAACCGTTTTTGACGACGCCCCGACGGTAGGTCTGTCGAAGCAGACAGCAACCATGCTACCGTTACTATACACTCTGCTATCAAATAAATACCAGGAGCAACCTCCATGGTACACCCACCGAGGTTTCCTCCTCTTGTAACTTTTCTTGGCTTCGTACTTGACTTGACTATCAGTAGATAATAAGCCCTTCCACTACGTGGCAGAGATTTGTAATGTTCCTAAAATAATAACTAACATGTTTCAACATGTATATTATATGTAATTATTATTAGTTTCTGGTTGCGGCTTGGCATTTCGTTAAGGTCAAGTTACGTCCTTGTATCTACAATATTAAGTATTCAGTTATATTAATTGAAACTGTTAGAATTTTAAGACGGTATTTAACTTACATCGGCATCAATAACACTTGACCACAAGACATTGACCTTTCATAAATAATTCATAACTCAACAATAAAATTTCTTTTGACGACACGTTTGGTTTAGTTAGTAGTCACCCTACTTACTGTGCCAGCGGTCGCAGGTTTGAGTCACGCTGGAGACATTCCTTTGTTGATTACCAATGATTGTATTTCAGTTATGAATTATGGGTGTTATATAATTAATATGTGTAGTGTAACAACTACCCGGTATCCGTAACACAAGCCTCGTAGTAATAATGTACCAACATATTTTATTATTAGTTATTTACATTAAATTACAATTATAAATTATGTATGTTTTGTTCGCAGATGAACCAGGCTTCAGTGGACCTATAGAAAATGTGACAGCGCCTTTAGGACGGGAGGCGATTTTGGCGTGCACAGTACACAATCTCTCCTCATACAAGGTGCTCATTATTAGCCATATTGAAGCCCGATATACTATTATGGGTGGTGTTTACTACGTATTTATAGGAAACTGTTAGCATTTATTGTTAAACTCATTTCCAACAATTGCTTACTTACAGAATGGTAAATAGATGCTTTGTTTTAATAATACAGAAAATTATCACTGCATATTCTATAATGCGGAATGTTCGTATAAATGAAGAATAAATACTGAGTTCTATTCAAGATAAGTTAGAAATGTTATAATTAGAATCTGGTATTTGCTTTCATAAATATACATAGGCATTTTACAGCATTTTTTATAGAATAACTGACTATCAATACTTGCTTTTGTCTGATGGGTAACACATGCGTAAGCATTTCTATTGGCACAAGGCCGCATATTGTACTGCATAGTCAGAGGGATTCAGCTAGATCTTTGATTTTAACTAAGCAATGTTAGATTTAAGTTAAATAAAACTTTCTTTACCAATTTGGTTAGAATAGATCTTTTCAACAATAATCACTCAATTTCTTAGTAACTCAATTAATGAAACTAATATCTTCTATCCCAAAAACCCTTTTTGTACCCTTTTTCTCTTTTTCTTCAAACCTTTTTCTACCCTACGATGAAGTAACTTCTCATCTGAAATCTTACTTTTTTACGCCAAAAGAATTCCATGACAATCAGTGTAGTCATTCCGAAGTTATCCGGTACAATCCGACTTATGGACCGACAAACACTTTTTTATGTTCTAGGCATAAATATTGTGATATAGCTATATGTGCCAAATATACATACAGTCATATATACATATTTAAAAACCACAGAACTTTATTCTTCATTCAACCTAAATTATTGACAAGTATAGAATAGATATTATTAAATATTATGTATGCAGCTAATAACAATGTTCGTATCTCTAATAATACCACCGATTTAATTTAAATTTAAGGTAGTCAGTTACTCGAAGTTCTTCTGTAATATTCATTGATCTTGTACCAGCTCTAGCGGATTTTACGAGGATTTGAATTTAAGTTCATTAAATAAATGATACGCTTTAAGTTATTTTAGATGACAAGTAAGTCTACTACTGGTCTTTATTTTTGAATCATAATAAAGGTTAAATATAGATAGGGAAATATAATTATTGTGCGTTTATTTACAGAGATAAATAGTCAATTTGTTTTTATTAAATCTAAAACTCTTATACAATATTAAGAACAGGATATCCTGATTTTATTACGCAAACTTGGTACCCGTAGTTTTATTTTATTTTAGATGCTAATTAGCCTTTCTAAAAAGCTATTACGAAAACAAAAATAGAAGAACAGTTAATTTTTACTATGCCAGTTCACAAAAGACTTTCAAGATTCGATTATCTAATAGCTTTTTATGCTTAAGTTCACTCAATAAGTGTATCTTAAGTACACACTTGTTCTTACATCTTAACTTGCATCTCAAATTCACTAGCGAGGCTTTAACAATATGTTGAACGACTACGTCGGAGAGAATACAGATTATATGCAAACAGACTTAAACTACATGTTGTCACAGTAGCAACTTAAAGGATCAGCTACTGAACAACGATCTGACAGGTCTTTATGAAAATAACTTTGTGAATAAGTTGGTATATTAAAATGAAAAGATTTGCCCTATTTCTGAAATTG
This sequence comes from Boloria euphrosyne, assembly GCA_951802675.2. Classification (NCBI taxonomy): domain Eukaryota; kingdom Metazoa; phylum Arthropoda; class Insecta; order Lepidoptera; family Nymphalidae; genus Boloria; species Boloria euphrosyne. Next base: position 10,756,282 of record OX637877.1, read on the forward strand.
AATTTACTAGCTTCAATTTAATTTGCTTGTCTGTACGTGATGGTGGAAAAACTCAATCGATTCATAGTAATGTTTTCTTATTTTTATTATAATTTAAGAACAAAAAATATTCACATATTTAAAGAACATTAGGAAATTTGTTTATTTTGGATTTTAATGTCTCTTCCTACTTTTTATGTTGATTAAGAGAAATAAAGTGATTATAGTGTAACTTTAATGATCTCCACTGTGATCAACTTAGTATTTTTAAAAAACCAGCAAAATCTCACGAATTCGTTGCAACAACGCTTCGTTTGCAATTCGCATTAATTCCATCAGCATTGAAATACTGACTTTTTGGTTGCCGTTGATTTATCTTAGAAATCCAGCAAATAGTATGGGAAATTACTCACATTGTTTTTTTTTCATCATTTTCATGTTCACTCATTGCGAACGAATTGAGAAAGTATAATTAAAATGAAACCTGCCTCCAAATTCCTAAAAAATAATCAACTAGATCCCCTCTAAAACCCTCTTATTAAAGACCTAATTGAAGCAAAAATAGGACAAACATTTAAGGATCATACATACTAACGGTTTAACTCTGTACGGACATCGAATCTGCGATCTTCGACTTGATTACGGCGTACATTTTTATGCATATGCAATGTTATGTTAATGAAAATGTTTTATATAGTCATTTATCATGGCGAAGGAGGGCGTGCTACGGATTTCCGCATACCTTAAAAAATCCCAGCCATGTATATTCCGTTGCCCAAGTGATACATCATACTGCGCTCATATTTATTCTTTATTTAAATGATGGTGTTAGGATAAAATATTTTGTTCTTGTTTATTTAAATTAGGTTTAACTTTAGTATTTATTTATATCGGTTTGTCATACCTATGACCATGATTGGTGTAAGGCATTTAACACGTCAGGAATCAAAAGACAAACCAAAAATATTAATTATTTGCGGAAATCTAAGAAAGTTGATAGTAATGAAGTATTTATTACAACATAAATGCGAAGATCATATTACATAGGAAATAACTAACAAAACTTTGCGCTATAGAACTTGTGGTACCCGAAGAAAAAGTACTGACTGAAACTACCGTTACTCATTTTCCTTCGAACTTAAGTGTTGCGTTATAATCTCATTTTCCTTCGAACTTAACAGTTGAGTGTTTATAACAGGTTTTCATCTTACAATTAAAAATCTAAATTGACATATTATCTAAAGAAGGTTTTAACAACAATATTTAATTTTTAAAAAACGATTAGGTATATCATATCCGTTGAGTACTATATTTTAATTTTCGAATCTATATTTCTCTCAATCTTTTCTTTTTACTTCATACAATTCTCTCTTTTGTACATAAAACGTGAAGGAATTACTGACTGATTATGAACAACAGGTCGCTTGGCTGAGAGTGGATACGCAGACAATACTTACTATCCACACTCATGTAATTTCTCGGAGCAGACGCGTGGGTGTCACGCATAGTGACCAAAGGACCTGGTTTCTGCACATCAGAGAGCTTCGGGAGACCGACAGAGGATGGTACATGTGTCAGATCAACACGGACCCCATGAAAAGTCAGCTTGGCTTCTTAGATATTGTTGGTAAGTATCTAGTCAAAGTTTAAAAAAATTATTCAGGCATTATGCTCCCTTGAAAGATACGTAAGTAATCTAACGTAATTCTTAAGTTTTTTAGTTTCCTATATTACAGGTCTATTTTTATTAGTTATTATTTTATTGATTACTGTTTTAAGGTGAACTAATTAGTTTTAAAAATATTAAAACCAAAACAAGTTGTTGGTTCAAACAACTTTACTCATAAAGCATTTTTATTGATACTTTCTTTAATCGACCTTAAGCAAAAAGAAGTAAGTAAAGCAGTAATAATATGAAATGTACGTGATAAATATAGAATGAAACGGTATAATATCGGGACCGCATTTGTTTGAGCTAAATGTACCTGTACTGTATTATTTGCTGAACTTAGATCGATCCGTTTAGATAGCTTCAAATGCCACGTTTCCATTTTAACAAGACAAGTTAACTAACGCTCGTGGCTAATAACCTATGTTACTCATGAAACCATCATTAGTGATGCTTTGTTTGAAAATTACCGCAATAATTCTAAGGAATAAAATAATTAGTATATAAATATATCTGAATTCTATGTTACATTATAAAAATGTAAGTGAGCTGAATCCTTACATTAAATATTTTCTGGAAAAATTATAGAAATAGTATTATTATCGATACAGAGGACAAAACTAAGATTTTTGGAATTTTTCTCCATCTGAACGATTTTTGATGAAGAATGATGTCACAGTAAACTGAAGAAATGTCGGTTATAAAAAAATATATCTATAATTAATGATTATAATCTACCTACAGCAAAAGTTCTAAATACTTAGTCGAAGAGAAGTCAACATAATAATAATACTAATCTATATTATGTCTATCACATTATGATTTTTCGCCATAACGATTCAACTATGATGACGATCATTTCAACATAATTTTTTTTCTTCAACAATTGTATAATTGCTTCTTATATGCGACTGTCAGTGCAAATACGCTCTACACTTGCATTTTTTTGTTTTTCGGTGTAATAACTATATAGTTATCTAAATATTACTATTACTACTTCTATTACTACTCTAATATTATTCTTTGTTTTTCTGTCTTCTGCTTCATATTATGTCTATACTAAAGAATCTCCTACAATAATAGGTACAAATACTTTAAAACGGAGTAAAATAAAGAGAAAAAGAAAACCAATTAATCGCTATTTATTGTATAGCTTTGAGTGCTTGTTACGTAGTACTGTTGGGATGTTGTTTTCTACAGCGTCATCTAATTCCGTGATAAGCTAAGCTTGTGTTACGGATAACAGATAGTTGATATACTACATATATAAATGTTTAAATACATACATATTAAAAATATGAACACCCATGAATGGAGTACAAACATTCGTGCTCAACAAATGAGTGCACCCAGCGGAACTCGAACCCGCAACCGCTGGCGCAGAAAGTATAAAGGGTCTCTACCGACTGAGCTAAACGTGTCATATCTATCTACATATAGCATATATTATGCATAATATAATACAGAGTATGCGGTAACGTTATAAGGATAGTTTAGCTGTACAGGTAATTGGCACAGACGGTCTAACTTCACAGTATAATAGTATACATGTTAAGAATATTAAGCAAGTTTGATTTCATTCATTATACATAACTCGTATAATTTGTATTAAGGTTTGGAGTAGATCTTATGCAGATTGTAAATTCTAATAAGCAGTGTGCTTTTATCAGTATATAATCAGTTAATTATCACGCTTCCATTCATACTCATAGTGACACTTCGTGCGTCTGGGGGGATTTTTGGCCCATCCGATTGGTCTAGCTGCATACATAGCATACATTTGTTTAATCAGGAAATAAGAAAAGTCTGGCGGGTCTGGGATCTCGGGCGATTAGGAGATAGACATGCCATCGCGGACTTTTCTGTAGATCTATATAAGATACACAGTTCCACCATGCTTCATTTTGTCATATCTCAAAGGGTTTAGGCACCGTTTTCATTGAAAGCTCCCAGACGGCTTATTTTTTTCTGACACCTCCAACAGATATCATTATATTTTAGTCAATGTTAAAAAAAACAACGACAACAGTGGTAGCCCAGCGGTAATATTACGCTTGCTTGGATAACCGAGTGATGCGGGTTCAAATTTGGATCTCGCACCTCTGATATTTTCATGTGCGAATCAATTCTAACATGATTACCACATGATTACCTACCTCGTACTGAGGGAGGCCCGTGCCTAGCAGTGGGACGGTAAAAAGGGCTGAAGACATACAAAACTTGACAAATTATACTAAAACCTTCCTGGATAACCACTCTATCCATGGGCAAAAACAGCATGAAAATGAGGACTTTGTTTTATAATATGTAGTGATGAAGCATTTTGGCAGAATATAAGTTCTAAAATGTAAATTTTGCACTTTAAACTTAAGAACTGGTACGCTTTAACTTTATTCCTTGTTCAAACAATGTTCGATCTACGAATAACATCATGACCACCTAAGTAATATTATTAGTACGATGAACTTATCCATTCCATTTTGAGGCTTAAGGAAACTAAAAATGAATACAGTATATATACGTGATAGATCATTTTTTCGATATAAAGGGTTTTCGGTAAAAAAAATTTATAATTTAAATATTTTTATTACTAACTAATTTTTGATACTTACATTAGGTATAAATAGTCTGTTAACTTCTCATATTTTTATATGCCACTTTTTTTACGATTATTTTTTTTTGCAATTTTATGAATTTTATTCATGTAGCAGCATCGAGTGCTTGAGAACTTGTTGTTGTGGATTTAGTTTCTTCGTATTTTTAGATATGGCAAATACTGAAGTTTAAAGAAATTATTTTCGTAGTAGATTGAATGTTGCTCTACAAAGAGTACATCAATGTATGGATTTTAAAGTAAATCAACCAAATTGATGTAAATGTAGGGAGTTGGACTTTTTCATCACAATCGACTTTGAGGTTAGAAAGTGTTAATACTGTACAGCTTACATAATAGAGATCAGAAGTTTGATTTTATTGTATTTAAGTATTATACTGTTAAAACAAAATGTGTACGAATTAACTTTATTTAAGTTACAAAAATAAAAATATTATGCTAATCCGCCGAAATTTTAAGTATATTTTGTAAATACAGCCAATAATAAAATATTATTAATTTATAACAATAGAAAACAAATTATGAAGAAGAAAAACTTACTTGCGTTGGAATCAGACAAGAGGCTTTATTTGAACCTACGCAGTTCATTCCGCCCACAGCGTAATTTCGACAGCCACGTAGTAACTAATTTAAGTGATTGCAGGTTTTAAGAGTCTAGGTTTGAGTCCTGAATTTGAACTATAGGAGTGGTTGATTTTTTTATAAAAAAGTCGAAGAACACCTGCAAGAGTTAGACTTCCTATGTTTTAGCATTTTTAGAAATTCATCACATTAGGGGTAAAATATGGGCTGATTTATACATTTATTCTTCCTTTTGTCCATCTGCGATCAGTCTTTGGACTATAAATAGATCTGTGGTCCTTCTGCACTTCATAACTTAGGCTTGCTCTTATAACTCAATGGGCTTGCACATCAAATTTTATGACATCCCTTTTATGTTACCAGTAAAATTAATTAATTTATATTATATGCTGGCCAATCTTACCTTTTTAAGGCGGAACATGCTATCACTGACATCCGTAAGTTGGACTGCTGAATAATTTTTACGACATTCAAGTCTCTGTTTACGAGCCACGAGTGACCTGTCTATTTCCTTCTTCACTGTGGGGATTTCTGTATCCTCGTGCACTTCTTAATTTTTGGTGCGTTACATGAAAGCTTTAAAACATAGTTTTGGAAGAAACTGGAGTATTTACCTGATATTTATATGAAATCACGGATATGAGATTTTTCGAAATTCATCCCTTAAAAGGGTATAACCCACCTTGGGTTGTAATGTTGATATGGATTTTTTAAGATCAAAAGAAGAAGTATTTGAAACTTAGTAGATATAAAGATTTTCAAATCAATTAAATGAACATGTCTTAAAAGGGTCGTTATACCGCCAGTTTCTGTGCTTTGATCGCTATTAGGATGAAGATATAGCAAAAATGTTTTCTCTCGGATCGCTAGTCTTATTGAGTTCCTCCGCTGTTCGGTCAGAAGTTAATTTTTATTATGTTTTTATACGTAAAATGTCTACACAATATCTATTTCGACTAATGAATTACAATAATTTCTAATATTATAATTAAAAATAGTTAATTATATTATTTAGTACAATTTGCGTTTAATAGCTTAAGAGGATGTTAGTACTTAGTTTTTTTTATAAGAATACTGATGACTCGAGGTAATCAGTCAATTTTCTGAACTTCAATTTAAAATAAAATAAATAATGGCGTGTATATATTATGATCAGTTATAAATCAAGAATTATTAATTACATCACGTTATTTTTGTTAGTACCACCGGACATCCTAGACCGCGGGACGAGTGCCGATCAAACCGTACGGGAAGGCTCGTCAATAAGTCTGACGTGTGCGGCCACCGGCTCCCCACATCCGCAGATCACGTGGCGGAGGGAACACTCTAAGCCCATTACAATTTCTGACGGTATACAAGGTAAGAATGTAGAAGCCGTACAAGTATTGCGGTAAGCTTGTAGGAAAAGACACCTTAGTTTTTAGTTGTGACTTGTGCCTATGATTAGGGTTGTCATTATTGTTATTTCAATTTTATTTTAATTTTGTTTATATTAAATATTAGTTGCTTAAAAAAATAAAAGCTTATACATAGTTATAATTAATTGTAGATTATTTAATTAAAAAGTTCATAATTAAATATAATATTTTTTGGATAATTCAATATTTTGATTGTTTTTTAAAATAACAAATTATGATATTATAAATTAATAGTAAAACAGCCATAGCATATTATAAATTACATATAACCTTAATTTAAATTATTTACCAGCCCTGGATTTAACTTACATGTATAACACATCATCGCAAGTGAGACATGTGTTAATTGCTATTAGATATAGGACTCATATATTTTAATAACAGCTTATCAACATTTTATATGATTATGTAAATTGGTGGTTAATTAAATTCTATTCTTCAATTAAAATTATAATTATACATTTATCGATGAACTAGTGCCTTCCTCTTGCTTTGCTTCAGTGCGGTAACTACATTTTTTTTTGTGAAAATCTGATTCTTTTTCTAAAGTAACAGTAACCTAATTTGTTCGTTATTATATGTTTTTTATCAGTTAGTAAAAGCCGTTTCTAGAATATCCAAGTAGGTAATGTATATATTATAATGTCATATGAAATTTACTAAAAAAAAGCTATTATTTTTACATTATAAGCAAAAATACTTAAATTTTAATTATCTGTATACAAACTGCTTATTTTGTCAATAACTTAATCTTATAGTTTATGAAAGACTGATAAACCTTTTTTTAACGTAAATGGCTTGGGATTGCGTTTTCAGACGCAATAAATTCTATAAACCTTATTATAAATATATGTACATATTTAATTTATAGACCATTTTTCAGTATCTTCGCTGGAAGGACCGGTATTGAATATAAGTCGTGTTAGTCGTCAGCACGCAGGTGCGTATTTGTGCATCGCGTCGAATGGAGTGCCGCCGACTGTCAGCAAGCGGATTATGATCACAGTTGAATGTGAGTGTAGAAAGCTATAAAATTTTATATTTTCTTTTGAAATCATATGTATTATAATAAACCTAAACTTTGCTTATTTAAAGATCGATATCAAAGCTATTACGAACGACGATGTATTAGGTTTAATCAAAATCTTATTCTAAGATTGAATATTTCAATATTTCAATCAATTCAAACCCCGGGAAGAAATGGTTTGTATTACTTAGCAGAACTTGCATTGCAAATAACCCTGCATACCAACAAATTCAAATTTAGCGCATAAAATCCTATTTTTATTAGATACAGTGTTTTTTCTTGAAGCAAATTAAAACTAAATTAGCTTTCATTTTCTAGTAGTTAAAAAAATTAAATTCCTAAATCTTATTTTCCATCTACTATATAATACTTATTACTTAATGCTATGTAAATTATATAATTATCCCTACAAAATAACTTGTACGCAAATTTTCATATTCTAAGATTATCTAATATCCAATAATCACTTATTTTTTAAGATTCAACGTAGTAATATAACATAAAATTGACTCGGCAAGAATTGATTTTTACGACCTTCTTTTTCAGGTTGTATAATGCGAATGGCCATTCTTTATGGATGAATTAATTGTTAATTAACATTTTTTTCTTGCTGCCAGTTCCGCCAGTAATTGTGATAAAGAACCAGCTAGTTGGAGCGTCGCTTGGCTCAGATTTAGTTCTGGAGTGTGAAACTGAAGCCTACCCTAAGCCAGTCAGTTATTGGAGTAGAGATAATGAAATTGTTCCTATTGGTGAGGATTTATAAACACATTGTTAAAGTTTTCTAATTTATTTGAAAATCTTTAATATTCATAAAAATTGGTAAAAGAAACCAAATAAAGCCAAAAAACGAGGGGTTTACTATGAACCATGAAATCTACCATCCGCCTCCTGCTTCCATCAGAAGAAAGAGAAACCAAATTATAGTGTTATATCAACTACATTTACATACATTTTTCAAAAGAATCGTACATGAAAATATCAGAAATGTGGAGCCCTGGGTTGAACTTGCTTTACTTGATGAATCAAGCAAATATATTATCTTCTGTAATTTAGGAATAATCAATAATATTTATTTTATCTAAACATCTATGTATATCTGGTAACAGATAAAAGTCTAACTTACTTGAATTGCTACATCAAATATTTCCTAGAAAAACTAACACTGAAATAGTTTTTTTTTCGACACAAAGGCTGAATCACTAGTTTTTTTCTGTCTGCTTGTCTGTCTGTGACATCACGAGAAAGCTACTGGCCAGATTTTGATGGAATTTGGTATGATAATAGCTGGTTGTCCGGATCTAAGGATACTTTTTATTGCAGTCAAATATCTCATCATACTAACCGTTAGAACCTACCTTCTTTAATAATTAAAATCTGCAGCCATGTACAATGTACATTATACAAATTGACTGTCCTATTAAGTCATAGCGGCACTGTTCTATGATAAATTGCATTTAACTTTTAGCTACGCTATTTAGCACCTTCAAGTTTATTAATTTAACCTATATAACAGGTCACCAGTTTTCATTCACGTTGATTGTCATCTGACCTCTGGTCCTAATCAAAGGCAAAGCACGTTAGGTCACCTAACTAGAAGCATTAATTGATTAACGTGAGCATAAAAGGTCGTGCCACCTATAAAATGTAAAGATTTAATTATATAAAACATAAGCTGGGGTAGCTAAATATAATATATTAGTTAGATTAGACGATCAAATAAGTCGTAATTATAAAATGAATATACTTTAAAAATTCTTGTTAAATATAGAGACTGTAGCAAATATTGTACTAGGTACTAGAGAACCACCCTCACTCCGCTCGGGTTCATCTATACACTTAAAAAATTAGTGTAGGTTTCGCAGAAATTAGATATTAAACTTACACCAATTATTATGTTGGTCCGAATAAATAGACCTGCAGTCTTGCAGTCTTGCAGATGTCCATGGGCGGAGGTGATCACTTCCCATCAGGTGAGCCTCCTGCCCGTTTGCCCCCTTTGTCACATAAAAAAAAAACTACCTATCATCATACCAAATGTCATCAAAATCCATCCAGTGGTTTTCTCGTGATGCCATCATAGACCGAAAGACAAAACTATAAATTTGGCCTCCGTATCTGATGTTTACTTCAATGAGGTTTTCCAAAAATAAAAAAATGTATAGATTCGAATAAGTTAGAATGCCATTATCTAATATATAAGAATCCCGTGTCACAGTGTTTGTTATCGAACTCCTCCGAAACGGCTTGACCGATTTTTATGATTTTTTTTGTGTATATGTGGTAGGTCTGATAATAGGTCGTAAGCAATTTTTTATTCCTCTGGGTGAGAAGGGTGGCCTTCTCCAGATATTTAATTTTTAGGCCAAATTTTTTATTATTGCTTTTTTATGTTTTGGCATCAAAAATTCTTATAACCCTAAATTTTCATCCTCCGGGCGCGGGTGAAGCCGCGGGATTTGCTAGCATACATTTTTTTGAATTGATTCTACCACATTTTCTAGAAAACTTTTTTACGTTAATTTTTAAAAGCTTTTCAATTATTTTTATTAAAGTTATTATGACAACATTTAAACAATTTCCGCGAGAAAGCTTATATAGAACTTAATGCGATCAAGCCTCTGAATGGGAATGCAATCAATTATTTTGATGACATAGTTTGAATCAAAAAAGGTTTTTCTCTGATAAGTATATTAAATAAAATTTTGATGAAACCAGCGTTTTATGCCTTCAGGAGTATAATAATTAATTAAATGTCATGTTAATCATTTTTCGACGAAGCTTTAATGTAAACTTCATAATTTACAAAGAATTTCTTGTACTGATTGTCAATTTTATTTATCTTCGCCATGGAGAATGTCTTTTGACATTTCATATAGGTACTCTAATGTTCTAAACTTCAAATTTGTAATTTCGAAGAACAATATTTAAAAGTAATTACATACATTTGGTATTAATAATATAATTAATAATAATAGTATTTCCGTACAGATTTTCAAAATATCTATTATTCAGCGTTTATAATAATATACTTACTCGCTAGAGACACCCGCGCTCCGCTCTGGTTCGTCCCTTCGTATAGTACGTAAATTGATTTACATTTCGCTCTACTTTCCGGCTGTGAAAAATATCTTATATGTATCCTTCCTTCCTTTCTTCCTCCTTTGGCCTTTGCGTCTATTCCAGGCGAATAATGGTGCAATATGGTTAGAGGTACACAGCTTTTGGTGGCTATATAGACCAATGCAAGAGCGACATGTCATATCGCAAACCTGACAGGAGAAGTTTGCCATGGTACTGAGCCGCCTTGGTGTCGTATATGTCTTCTGTCAGCAAGTGCTGCGAACCCGGTCTCATCACGAAACTTTCCCTTTGAACCCTTTACAATATTATTGCGCCACTCCGTTTGATTTTCTCCAAGTCTTTCCCTGTGATGGAAGTCAATTTTAAAGCCATGTCTTTCTTGTCTTGTCTTTGTCATGTCTTTCCTTAAAGCAAAGCAGTGGTCTTCCTACATTTCTTAAGATCCGGATAACCAGTTACAGTCATATCTTTCATCAAAATCGTTTCTATGATGTTTTTGAGCAATCCTGCGACACCCCATTAAGACGGGTAAGGTCAGTTGGGTTTTAGTGGTTTTAGGCCAGTGAGTCCCATATAACAACCTGTTTTCTACAGGTAGTATGCGTTAATGCATTTCCCAACTATAAATAAAAGGTAGTATAATAGCAAGTGCACGACATAAGAAAATGCATGCAGTCAGTTAACATACCGTTCAGATATTAGTACAGATAAATAATACATTCAGATCCCGCTAATAGATAGAATTACGTTCAGATTACTGCTTTATTTTGGGTATAGTTAATTTTGGTTTGATTCCCGGTTTTGCACCTCTGATATTCTTATATGCGAATCATTATACAATAGGATTAACAATTATTGACTTACGGTGAAGAAAAGTTTTACGAAAAAGTTCGCTAACACGCACTTGGCTAGAATAGTGGAATATGGCTTGATCCTGCCAGATGAAACATGAAATTGTAAGGAGGATCGTGCCATGGGACTAAATATCTAATAGTTCATTTATTTTTTATTTTGCTTCAATAGGAAGCGGTTTTGAACCACAAAGAATTGCTGGCTCATATCGTTCTAAGCTGCGCCTGCCTATACGAAAAGTGACGAATGCAGACTACGGCACATACAAGTGTGTATCGAAAAATTCCTTGGGAGACACTGAAGGCACGATAAAGTTATACCGTAAGTCAACTTATACCATAAACAGTCAAAAGTTAAGATTTCTTTTTAATTTTTTATACTAAGTACTATGCTATTCTAATTGTTTAGTATGTGATATACACCTATACAATAACTATTTAGTTTAGAAAATTACTTTTTTTGCTCTAAAGATCCACTGAAATTAAATTAAAGTTAAGTTTAACTTAGACTTAGATAATAAAAAAGAAAGAAATTATTAGCAGATAAAATAATCATTATTTAAAGATTTTTATAATATTTAAGTACATAAGTATATGTATGTATATTGTATAAAACCATAATCTCAAGTAAGCGGCTGATAATTTTTATATTTTTGCAGCTATGCAAGCGCCGATGGAAAATAGAAACGGTGGGTTACCTACTTACATCTTATAAGCAATAAATATTAAAGAAAAATAAAGTATTTATATATTTTTATTTTTTTCAGTTATTCAAAAGCTTAATATAGTGGCGGGAAAGCCTTCTGAAAGTACGCTATTTGGTACACAAGGTCAGTAAATAAGCTTACTATAATTTCTCGAATAATTACTCTAAAACATACTTTAATGTATTTACATAGTATATTTTATAATTATTTATTTTTTATAATTATTTAGCTTAATAATTAATATCATTATATTTCATGGAGGAATTATAAATCAGTACATATTATAAAACAAACTCCGCCGCGTCTGTCTGTTTGTTCGCAATAAACTCAAAAACTACTGCACCAATTTTCATGCTGATTTTACCTATTGATAGAGTGTTTTCGAGGAAGGTTTCAGTATATAGCTTATCAAGTTTCTTAAACATTTACTAGCGAAACCCACGGCTTCGCTCGCTCTAAATCTAGGGACGAGCCCAAGCGGAGCGAGGGAGAGTCGCTAGTTTCTTTATAAAATAAGGCAATGAAAAGCATTGTCTTCATTAAATAATACTGCAACATTCTTTTAACATAAAGGAAAATACATTTTTACATTTTAATAAAATAACAACAACGAGAAAAATGTTTTAGATTCAATACAAAAAGAGGCTAATTAAGTAATAATTTTAGATTTCAGATTACAGGACTACAACAAGGGAGTCTTGAAGGATCGCTTTTGTTACCGATCGCTATTCACTTTAATTATTATTATAATCTTAATATCTTAAGACTCGCCCTGAGATATTATAGCTTGTTATCAATTTTCATTATTATAAAACAAAACAGTCTGTATAGATCAGAACTTAGTCTTAACAAAAACACTATTAATGATATGCAAATAAGCCTTTGAAAGTGTGTAAATTATTTTTGAATTATTAAAGCTACCTTTAACTTTGAAAACAATATTTTTTGGATAACGTTGTTTTAAATTATTACTTTAATAATAACAAATTATAATTTAACCTTTAAAATTGAATTATTTTAGTTTACTGCAAATTGTGAGTTAAAAAAATAAATCTCGTAACGTATGCTAAAGTTGGCAATTGCGACCATTGCTTGTTTGAGATGCGATTCGATGAATTAAATCTTATTTTATCCGTGGTCTAAGTAATTTGTACCTGCAGTTTGCAAGAAGCCACACAAAATTATAACCCGAGAACAGGATGAAAATTTCTCACTGTGAATACAAAACGAAATGGAACTTTTTCTTTATTACTTTATCAAACATTTTCCTAATAAACTATTATATTATTTTACGATAATGAATTCTATCTATAAGAAAATGGTGACCATTTAGGCTTATATTATTGTACAATGTATATAATATCACTAACTATAAAACAAAGTCCACGGCCGCGTCTATCTGTCTGTCTGTTCGCTATAAACACAAAAACTACTGCACCGATTTTCATGCTCTTTTCACCAAAGAATAGAGCGGTTCTCGAGGAAGGTTTAAATATATAATTTGCCAAGTGTTTGTATACATTTACTAGCGGAACCTGCGGCTTCGCACGCACTAAATATAGGGATGAACCCGAACGAAGCAAGGGTGAGACGTTAGTTTAATATAAAATTAAAAATATTTATATTTTCCACGTCTTAAAAGCATTACTAAGAGCGAATTATGACTTTCTCCAGCTTTTAAATTTCAACCCGAGTGGTCAGTGTAATTGAGTACCATTTGTATTAGTACGTATTTGTATGTTTTTGTTTGCTTCTTCATTTTGGATTTAAATGTCTAGTACATATATGATTAGGAACTCGCCACTACAGCCGAGTTAACCTTTTTTTCAACGTTGAGAAATGCATTTAGGCACTAAACCGAGCGAATCTAAGGTAAGTCACTAGTTCTTAACATTTTTTATTGTGAAAGACTGGGAGTGCATATAAAGTTTCCGTTTAGTAATGGTTTAACGTATTTAAATTAAATTCTTGATGAAGATAGCTCATATCTTCAAATGACATAAAAACAACTTTAATAAGTGTACATGCAGTAGCAATTTGTTAAAATTCAGTACAAGTTTAAATGACATAGATTAATAATAATTTGTTGAGAAACGTCTTTAAATAAGCCTTAATTCACTTTTAGTCTATATTTTCAAATAAAATTTCCAATACGTAAATAGAATCTTTACACATCCTTGAATTAAATATAAAATTCATTACTAGTTCAAAGTATTATGAGGTTTTTGAATCATTTAGTTAGTAAAAAGTTCAAAATAACCAATTATAAGTTAACAAAGCATTAAATAAAAAAATAGAATTTTAAATATTATTTATTTAATATTAAAAAGTATAGAAAAATATAAAATTATTTTATTACTGTAACATATAATAGAAGCCTATTTAGCTTGCGAGTAACTAATAGAATAGAGACTAATTTAAACATATCGTTCTATTGTAAATTACATAAAGTAATTACATATAGTTAATAATAAGTATAGACTGAGGTAAATAAGCTTGTACATAAAGAGGCAAGTAGTATTTTTGTGCTTAAGGTCCAAGATAAATCATTCCACAGACGTTCAATTACGAGAACAAAGGCCTCTATGGCAGGCTTTTGTTTTGTTATAAACGAAGTATCGGCATTTGTAAATTAACTAAACACATATTAAATTTTAGCTTTAATAATATTTCTGTCTCATTCTAACATTTTTAGTAATAATATACCTAATTTGTATTCTATATTACGTTTTATTCACTTTTTATATAATTATATACTTATAGTTTTTAATTTAGTTGTTACAGCAAGCGTAATTTAATGTGTTTGTAAATAAAATTAATGTAAAAACCGCATTTTCTCACTGCGCTCTGACTTCTGAAAAAGAGAGATATTTTATAAGACAAAATGGCTCTAGAGTAAGGTATTGTTTAGTAAAGAGCCTTTTAACTAGGTACTAGTTTAAGAATTCAACTGTAAAGCTGATTTCATACTATTGCAATAATATTTTCCTTTTCACAAAAGTATATCATATAAATGAACACAGATTACATATAAAAGAAGAGAAAGTTTTTATGGTTCCTTAAAAACAAATTTCCTTTTACTTTACCGCCATTGCGTGAATCCAGCTACAGACTTTAACGAAGTCTAATCAACATTTGCTTAACTTATTGAAACTATTCATATTAATATATCATATCACAATTCAGTATCTGTAAGGAACAATAGTGTTATCAGTATTATTTTGATATCAGTTTTTTATTGTTGAACTTGTAGATAAATATTAATAAAAACACTTTCAATGAAATAATGTCAAATTTAAAAATTAAACAATAGCAAAAGTTATTAGAAATTTTATTACGTATTTTTAACTTTGTAAAATATTTGGTTTATGCTATCTCTAGCTTTAGTTTTTCCATGACCATAATGCAGATATATCACCAGTAGGGGTTGAAAGACGAGATGTTGTCATTTGAGAAGTGTTTAGCTAAAGGTTTCTATAGCTGTTTAATTTATCTGATTATTGAGGTGAAATTTTGTTCTTAGCAGGTTTTGAATTGTATTCATAGTAAATCCATAAAAATAATTGACTAGTTTGTTTTTATTTGATCTTAATGGTTTTTGTTAAACGCGGACCATTTCGCTGATTAGTAAAGAAATAAATAGTTATACAATTACCATGTTTGTGTTTTATTTTTCCATAAATAAATAAGTTGGTACATTATTACACACAGCGCCATCTAGTTCCATGGTAAGCTACGAGGCTTGTGTTACGGATAGATGATACACTACACATGTAAGTTTTAATATTATATATACATTATACATATTATAAATATATACTATATTATACTATAATATAGAGTTAAATTTACTGGACCCATGTCATGGTTATTAAATTCTTTAATAGATAGGTACAATTATTAATTAATAGCGGAGAATAGACCAATTGAAAATTCTTTATTTTACTCTCCATTTCCCTAGCTTCGATTTTTAGAGGACAATGTATCGAATCTTGATGAAATTGAAAGAAGACAAGATATTGCTATTTAAAGTCTCTCAGTCACTGTAAGGGAAATAGTTCAAATTTGCTATAAAATACACAAACCAAAACGTCCCAAAGGCGGTTTGCCAACTCAACCATCCTTAGTTAAATACAGGTTATAATGAAAACATTATTAATCATATTCATGTTTGTTCACATAATAAATGCACAATTTTCGCAGTATTATGTCTTAATGGCATCCTAAAGAGGTAGAGGGTTCGATCCCTGTAACCGAAGAATACACATAACAAATATTACTAAATTAATATTTTGCCCATTTTAAAGTTCTCAGCATTGGAACTTTACTTTTAATACGAAAGGATCGGGCCATCATAGTCCACCACGGCGGCTATTTACATTAAGACTGTATCAGCAAGACGAGGCCCGAGAATTGAACCCGCTTCATTTGGCTTACCAAGAGCGCGCGTTACCACTGAATTACAAATGTTGCGCTAAAACCGCCATATTTACGTATTATTGAGTAGGTATTCTCATGTTATTCTTTTTTTCTTGGTGAAATATTTAGTCAGTGTTATTGTAAGTATAAAATAGAATTGTTACTGGAATGGTCTAGTAATAACTAAAGTTTGATTTTTAAAATATTTCATAACGTTCAGGGTATACATAGAAATGGCATTTGGATGAATGCCACAATCAACTAGTGAAACACGTAATCAATTTGTTCTAGACTCCTTTTACTGCATGATATTTGTTAACTCGATCATATCCTGTGTATAAAATAATTTGATTTAGATATCCGAATTTTTATGTTGATACCCTATTGAATTCAATATATTATAAATGAAACTATCTTTTCGAATTTTGTCAAGTATTTATTTTTAAATATATTTATAAATACTTTCACTTATAATATCAAGTATTCGCGTAAACAAACAAAAGAAAGTATTTATATTTTATTGTATAAATATATTTAACTACATATCGTATTTGTTTCAAGTTTTTGTATTAGTTGTGACTTAAAAATCACGATGTAAGTAAATAATATTTAACTACATATTTGTAAAGTTTTTCATGAAGTGAATCAGAATGTAATTCTTTTGAGAAATAGAGTAGTCTTTAAACCGAACTACAAATTATATGGTTATTTATTGCACCGCATTACGTCTAGATTTTTATCTCCATAAGCTAAGTTATTGCCTATACAGTATGTATTTTTAAAAAGCAACGCGTTTAAGTATTAGCAGATACATAATCCATATCTTTTCTTTTTAAAGCGTTATTGCCAGAGCTATGAGATTATAATATTATCTAAGATTCAAAATGACTACTTATAAATCCGCGCAGTGGAAATAACTATTATGAGGTCTTATTGCTTTTTCCTGTAACTCTAAGGAGCCGGAAGATAGAAAGTAATTGCTCCCAATGAGCAGCTTTTGAAGATCAATAACAAAGATTCATTGTAATTGAGTACTTTAATAAATATATAAATTAAGAAGTATAATAATTCAATTAGTAATAAAAAATAAAGTTAAAAACTATAACCCGACTACGTAAAAAAGGTGTCTAAAAAGGACGAAACAAGAAAATAATTAAAATAGAAATTCTGAAATGCATACGCACAAAAATGGTCAAGGTAGAGCCGTGGTCGCACTTTACTTTAATTACCTTAATTATAATATAGTTTTTTTAACATGTGAAGTCAGTGTGGACACTATGACCGCACTAGCCAAGTACGGGTTTTGATCCCCTCGTATTAAATGGAGGCCATGCACAGAGCGTGAGTGGTACGTCGTTAGGTATATAAAATTTAGCTTTAATATATATTAATTATTATATTATTAACTTTACACAGTGTTAGTAATACAATATTAATGCCTTAAGGCAAACCCCAAAGGAAATTTCAAAATTTTGGAATTAATTATAAAGACTACCTATTCACTTTGGTAAAAAAATATAATTGATTATCAATTGCTTTATTAAAAATTTTTACTTCATTAATATAACAGTAGCTTTAATTCATGTATTTATATTTAATGTCTTTGTTTATTGGCTAGATGACTTAACGAGGAGTTCATTGGTTAGCCCTTCTTTATCACACTTATTTTCTTCAGAGGCAATGTAATAGTTACTTTAATGTCAATAGTCAAGGTACATTTTCGCATGTACTGGCTGACAGCATAAACGAGGTGGCTAATTAAGTAATCTGTGCTCGAACAACCAATCTTTGATGTAACGTTGAAAAGAAATATAACTTAATTAGTACCTTTAACAATTAAAGTCATTAGTAGCCTTTCACTGGTGTTGTTTGTAAAAGAAGGTGTAGATTGATACATTTTATTGTCATAACGGTCTGTTCTATAAATACTACAAAAATGAATTAAAACTTATGGATACGAAATTTTAACGTATGCCTTAATTTCTCATTCTTGAACAATGGAAATATATATTCTGTGCCTTTATAATTTGATACAGAGAACTTAGGTGACTATATAGAAAAATCTTAAAAGCACTTGTAAGATTAATTTTAATGCAACCAATCTTTTGCTTTCTTAGACATTGAAAATAAATTTACATAAGTTTTAGTTAACTTTATCTAGTGAACGTTTTTGTGGTGACAACGTTATCTCATTATTGTTAATTATTATTATTATCCCTTAAATATTATGTGTGTAAGTACGAATTGATGGATTTTTGTAATTTAATTACGTCAGAACGGCTATACGGATCTGGCTTAAATTTGTCACAGGTAGTAGTCTAAAATAGCAGCACATAGGCTTTTATCCCGGAAAATGTACAAATTTCGTGAGTTCCATTTGTTCTTATTTTTTACTAGGGTTAGGGTAAGCCGCTAGTATCTAAATACCTAATTAAGCTTTATATTATTGCTCTAAACCTATACCATATTTTCTTTTACTTTTTAACACACCCTTAAAATTCAAGGACATATTTCTTAGCTCGATCATCGTATAATATAGAAATTCTTTTTGGCACTCTCAAAGTCGGTTAAACTTATGAACTTTATACGAAATAAACTTAAAACGCAGTAATAGAGTGAAATTTGGTTTCATGTGGCAAGCTGCCCGGCATGCCGCCTATATTTCCTTGCATTTTACTTTATGCAATAGTTGGCCGGAAACTGCCGCACCTCCTCATCATTTTTGTTTTATTTAGAACATACTATAACATTTCAAAGTATTTTATTTCAAATTACCATGTGGTAGTACTATAGTGATTATTTACAAAACTAGATTTATTTTTGGATATTTTTTATTAAACACTTCATACTCTTTGAAGTGAGCATTTCTTGTTTAACAATTATTACTCATTTATTTTTATAAAGTTAAAAGTTATACAATCATAAGTTAGTAGTTAGTTACTTATACAATCATAAGTTAGTATTTAGTTACTTATACAATCATTGAAAGTCATTAATTATGAACACAAACTGAAAAATAGACAAAAAGTTATTAGCGATCACAATCATTTTGTCGTCAAATTGACGGTGTTGGCCCTTCTAGTGTTAAACTTATAAATACTGAATAAATATCGAAAGCATAATTAAAAAGGTTAACCAGTGTCCAGCAAGAACGCAAATCCGGAGGCCATGGTTTCGAGTCTCGAGTCTGGAACTGTGCATTTATACTGTGTTGTCGAAGTATGAACTTTATGATTGATATGAATAGAGAGTGCACACATTTTCTATAAATTTGTCCTCTTAAAATTCTAATTAAATTCAATTTCCTGTGTAGAAGGCTATAATTTATATGGTCCTATTGATTTGATTCCGTGTCTAAAAAAACAGTCGAAAAATCACTATCTTTGAATAAGATATTATATATACATATAGGAAAATGTCATGCTAAATTAGAAAACTGGTGATTTTCATCTATTTCTTTGATATTTTACTTTGTTAACCAAATCAATATGATGCTAAAAGTATTTTAATATTGAAAATCTCCAATATAAGTAACTTTTTATTTATCTATCAAACGTATCCTTCTCTGAAACGCATAACAATTTTTTTAATGGAATTTTATAATGTATAATCTACATCAAAGTACTGATCTGAGTTATAAAAATATTTTTCTTCACAATTTAATATTATGAATGGAAGACCAAAAAATACGACATGTTGCATATTGTCTTCTATAGATAATGTTATTTAAAGAAGCAAATTATAATTAACACATAAATATTTGTTCAGTATTTAGCGTTGATTTAGAACCTAGAGGTAAGTTAAACAGTCTTGTAATTTTGGAAGCCAGCCAAAATGCACGTGTCACCTGCAAAAATGAATTATTGCTTTAGCATCACAGTGAAACGTTGCATAAAATAATAAAATTTTATTAGTTAACTGTAATACGATTCTCATCTTTTCAAACATTCATGATAAATTGTTTCATGAATTAATTGATAGCTTCTAGGCCAGAAAATTGGTTTCAGAAAATAAAATCGATCAGAATTATAATGGATTTTTATTGTTATCCATCAATACATAAATATGTTGGGGCATAATTACACACAGCACCATCTAGTTCCGTGGTAAGTTACGAGGTTTGTGTTACGGATACTAGATAATTGATATAGGTACTATAAATAAATAAATTTAAATACATATACATATTATTAATATAGACACTAGTGACTGGAATACAAACATTCGTGCTCAACAAATGGATGCCCCCAGCGGGACTCGAACCCGCGACCGCTGGTGCAGCTAGGGTGACTACAAACTGAGCCAAACGTGTCGTCTTAACACATAACACTTAACCTCACCAAAAATGCAAAAAAAATTGGTTGGCAAATAGGAGAAAAGTTACACTGTTTTGTCTTTGCCAAGCCAAGCAATCAAACTGAAAACATCCACTAATACATAGCACATAGACTGATGCGCATGTAGCGGCATCTCTAGAGAACTATCAATCAATTAGCTATGTTAAGTTAGGCAACTTTAAGAACTCATTTATTTCCTTAGGGTCGATGCGGAAACTCTTAAGAGGATTCCGACCTAGTTATGAACAGTTAGCAACTACTAAAAAAGATTTTATAGTAAGATAAAGTGCCACGAATTTCTGAAGAGCATTTTTATATCATCCATGACGATCTAGTTAGCAGTAATCATGGAAGAACAAAAGAATTTTACATGTAAATTAAATAAGAAAGCGTACGAAGCTAACCGCATGTTTGAATATAATGAAAAGTAAATCCTACAGGCTTTTAAGGGTTAAAAATCAAGACATAATAAAGGTGAGTTGCAGGTTAATTCAGTTGGATAACTGCTGGCTCATTAAGCAAACCCTGGATTATCAAGTTGGAATTGCCCGACCGTGCGATATGAACACAATGTAAAAAGCAATGATTTCCCTCGTATTTCACTTGCCATAAAAAGTTGGGATTTCGTTTAATATTAGAAGGTCAGTGAGAACAACGTTACAGGTAAATGTTCCGTTTTACATCGTCCGCGGATAATGTGCGATTATTACTTTAATGGGTTTCACCAGACCTAAACAAGAACCTCTGCATTTCATGTCATTATATCATTATTTTCATGAGTGAGATGATAATAAGTGTATACTTACTTTTATTTTCAATAATTTTTAACGTAAATTAGGTAAACACTAACTAACTTAAACTTAACCTATTAATACAAAATTGAAATATATGTACAATTTATTTAAAATATGTAATTAAAATAAATAACTACTTTAACTTTAGTTGAAATAAAACAAGCATAAAACAATATGAATTGATTTATAAGTAAATAAATGTTTATTGACAGTGGTAGCCCAGCGGTAACGCGCTCGCTCGGATATCCCAGTGATGCAGGTTCAAATCCGGGTCTCGCACCTCTGATAATTTCTTACGTGAATCATTTCTAATTTGATTACCAATGTCTTACGGTGAAGGAAAACACCATAAGGAAACTTGCATGTCCGAGCAAGTTGCAATACGTGTGTGACGAAGTCCGCCAACCCGCACTTGCAGGCCAGCGTGGTGGACCTCTCATATTGAAGGCCCTTGTCCAGCAGCGGGACCTTAAAAATGGCTGAATAATTATTACTATTCATTCCTTCATATTTAAAAAAATAATAATATGTAGTTAAAATATTTGGAGTATTCTGAGTCAAATTTTTATTTTTTTTAGTTGAAAGCTTTAGGGAAGATGGATGTCAGCAATGTTTTATCCTGAAATATTTCAGGCTTGATACGGGAATTGTTGCTGTCGTAGATTTTTAAAGCCAGGCTTAGAGACTAGCTGAAAATAGTTAATTATTTATAAGCGAGTAGTAATTACAAATATTTTTCAGTGTATTTTTAAGCGGGATTTTTTATTGATCAATATCAAAGAATGGCTAGAAGTATAGAGGTTCATTGATTGTATATTAAAATTGTAAACTAGATTTCCTATAATGTACTTAAATATATATAAATGAAAGTGATTTTTCTTTTACATCTGTTTTCTACAAATTGATCTGATTGTAATAAAACTTTTGTGGATTGATTGATTCTGTATAATATGACTACTTTTCGTAGGTTTTTGGCTCAAAAAATTAAGTTTTTGTATTTTTGTGTTCTAAGCGTATGACACACTAGGCGAAGCGAGGTTAAGGCGTTAGTTAAATCACTATATTTGACTTTAAGGTTTAATTTTGAACTTATTATGCGTTACGTAGATACAATTTTTGCTCTATATAAGCTACAAAAAAGAGGGAACATATAGACTAATTGGCATAGAACTCAGAACGACTTTCCCAGAGGGCTAAAACTTCTTACCTCGTTATGCTTGGAACTTAAATGAAATTTGCTTTTACATTTTCTTATTACAAATATAAATGTTATTTTATGGAGTTAGAATATTTTATCTACTTATAACTATAGGAATTTTTCTTTTTGTTTACTAATGGAAATATATCGGTGCTCTAAGTGCTTTGTTTTTCATAGTTTGACGTATTTTGTTTTTTTTTGTCTAACTTCATACGACTGGTAATTGAACCCACTATACCTACAAGTTACAAAAAATAAGGGTACAGTTACACATGCACATAACTAGCACGAAAGCATGCCACTATTGAGCAATTGCTACTTAGTAGCATGTGTGTCGAAACATTGCTAATAATGAGCATGCTTATTTCGAGCATGCTCAAATTTCGACAGTCGTGCGATTTTTGGGCATGCTACTGTTAAAGTCTACTGGAAAATTCACTTGGTTTTCCATTTTTCACTTGCACACTGGCAGAGAACTTGCTAGAATGTCGAATACCAAAGAACCAGCCCGTGCTTAAATAGCATGTGTGTTCAATTTATTGCGTCAGCGTTTTTAATTTATAATGTGTCAGTCAATTACATTTATAATATGTCAGTTTGAAGAGCATGCTTGTTTTAAGCATGCTAATAAGCATGACATTTTATGAGCATGTGTAACTGTACCCTAAATGATGATGTGACGATTGCTTAAAAATTGCTAGTAGAGCGCTTGCTAGTAGAGTGGTAGCCCAGCGGTAACGCGTCGCTTGTATAACCGAGTATTGCGGGTTCAAATCCGGGTCTCGCACCTCTGATATTTTCATGTGCGAATCATTTCTATCATGATTACCACTTGTCTTACGGTGAAGGAAAACATCGTGAGGAAACCTGCATGTCTGAGAAAACCTAGCAAGTTTTCGTAAGACATGTGAAGTCCGCCAACACGCACTAGGCCAGCGCGGTGGACTATGGCCTGATCCCCCTCCTACTGAAGGAGGCCCGTGCCCAGCAGTGGGACGTCAAAAAGGGCTGATGATGATTGCTTAAAAATATATTTTATTTTAGCATCATTTGTTTTCAGTCAAGTTTTTTATTTACCTATTAAGAGAAGTTACAAAGTTCTGAAACATTCGATCAATTCGAGGAAATAAAAAACGTCAAACCGTTTCAAGAGCATTCTCGGGCAGACCTCTTTATTTGATATTTAAGAATGATTTTATTTCGAGGAAACCCAAAAAGAAACAAATATTGAGTTACTTTGTAAAGGTTGTGTAATCTATACATTATGTATAAGTTTACGTTTGAATGTTTCGGCTCATTATATGGCTTATTAGTGGACGACTTTATGCAAAGTTGAGCGGTGAATTTTAAATTTAACATTTTACTATTTTTAAAACACTTAAGTCTTAATAGATTGTAACGAAGAATAATTAGTTTAGGTAAAAGCTCTATGTTTTTGCGGTCATGACATGATGATGTGACATATTTTGATTCAAATCAACAAATGCATATTGTATTGTTATTTTGATGAAAATTCGAAGATAATTTCATTTTTTGTGTATAATATAAACAAAAAAAAAAGGATGTGGCATAATATAAGGCCTAATTGGTACGTAATAGCTTCTATTTTTTTTTAATTATTTCCTTTTTTTAAAAAAGTAACTATTAAAATTAAACAAATATATCCATTATTATTTAATAAAACTTTTTTTATTAAAAAGCAAAGTAGTACAAGTTTTTGGGATTTCTTGTGTAATACTCTTCGATTGTAGGTATGCAGTAAAGCGTTGACCCTTGATTCGGTCTCGATAAAACCCCTAAATACTTTGTCGACTACTAGGTATAAAATTGGGTCGTATAAATAAATAATTTAACGATGTTACCCTCATAATAAAGCTCGTGTGCCCTTTAAAGAAACCTCAGCCGAGAGCTTAAAATGTCGTTATATAGTTTTTCAATATTGAGCAGTTATTTAGTAGCCTAGTAACGTAAACTAGAACTAGAGTAAAATAGCTTACAGTTTAAGACTTTTTCGACGGTTCAAATTATTACATTTTATACAAAATATATAATTTTTCTAATATTGTCATTGAAAAGCAATCGATAGTCATATACAATGCACATAAAGACGATGACAACTTTGCACTCATAGAATGGAAGCGACAAGTGGAAATCAACAAAGAGTAAATAACAAAATAGTCTAATTTGCATTTGCTCAATGTTTTGTATAAATAGATAAAAAGTATATAATACCTACAACTATGTTCTTGGCAATGGTTGAACTCAATGAAAGTATACATATTATTTTGTTATCTTCGTTCTGAATTAAATTCTAACTTTCGAATGAATATTAGTAATAGCTCCATGTGTTGTCCACAGGAGAGATTTACAATCCGTAGTGAATATCTATAAAAACTATACATGTATTTATCAAACAGCTATAATATTGAAATATCGATAATGGACAGTAATCTTTTTTTGGGACTCACCAGCTTAAAAGTCAGCTACTCGCAACTAAAGCGCAATGGAATTTGCCTCGTCTTTACGAAACGTCCCACTATTGCTTACGCTCTGACGCCTGCCTGCTGCAGTAGACCACAACGACCAAAGATACACTCAGCCATCAAAGAAGTACCAGGAGCACCGAAGTGGGCCACTTACTTGTTTCTTTCGTGTTTACCCAAATCACAGCCACCTAAAATTTGGTACTTAAAAATTACTTATTTTTAAGCAAGCATAATATGTCAAAACATTACAATAAAGTGCAACGTGTAAGCGTGTGTAAAATTTAAAAGCAAATAAAACTGGAATTATTTATACATTATTAATTAATAATTAATTTATATTGAAGTTGCAATGATGAATAAATTAATTCAAGACAGAGAACATCTTTTGCTTGTTCTGTTATATTTCATTACATCGCTTCGCTACTTCTCTGTTTAAATAAATTACAAATACAATTTAGCAATTCAAAACTTAGTCTCATCAAAGAGTTCAACTTAATTCTAAATCTATCGGAAACAAATTAAGAAATCTAAATCTGAGTATTATGAATGACTAGTGATTCACCCACACTTTAATCAAGAAATATTTCTTCTATACTATTTATAAAGCTGAAGAGTTTGTTGGTTTGTTTGTTTGTTTGGTTGTTTGTTTGTTTGTTTGTTTGTTTGTTTGAATGCGCTAATTTCAGGAACTACTGGTTCGATTTGAAAAATTCTTTTTGTGTTGGATAGTCCGTTTATCGAGAAAGGCTATAGACTATATAAAATTCCGTTACAACCTATAGGAGCGGAGCATCAATGATAAATGTTGCATAAACGGGAGAAAAATATTCCTTTTGAGAGCTTCCGTTGCGTGCGCTGCGTTAACGGTTAAAGTTATGCAAAAATCATGCAAGACGGAATTGTTCCCCTTTAAAAGTTCTAAAAAAGTCCGCGATAGCATATGTCTATCTTTTAAAGTTGTCTCGCGTTAACCTTTTTTATGATAATCAAATTTATTTTAAGATAATGCATTATTTGCGAAGGTGTATAATAAATACTACATTAAACCTTATCCAAAGAAATAAGTTATTCAACACAAGTATTTAATTTGAAAAAAAAAATAGCTCTTTGCATCATTTGATTTCAATAAATAGTTTTAACATAAATTCGCAACAAATCACCGCGTGCAAGACGGGCGGACGGGCGGGACGAAAGAATTTGGTTTCCAGCCTTTAGAACGCGAGCGTAGCCGCCGGAAAGGTTAGTGTATATATATTAAATATTATGTTGGGACATTATTACTCACAGCCCCATCTAGTTCCGTGGTATGTTACGAGGCTTGTGTTACAGTTACCAGATAAACCAGATTAAAATAACACTGCACATATGACTTTAAATACACATTTACTATAAATATAAACACCCATGACTGGAGTACAAACGTTCGTGCTCAACAAATGAATGTGCCCACCGGGACTCGACCGCTAGCACAGCAAGTAGGGTTACTTCAAAGAGCAACAAATCTTCGCCCGTGTTTTTCGTGACAGTAGTAAAAAATGTGTTTCCTTCTTTTAATATTCGATATAGGAAGCTCTACCTCATCATAGTCTTACAAACTAACAAACTTAAAAACATACAAAGTTACATAGACATGCAAACTTTTTTTTATAATATACTAATATTGTACTAGTGTATTGTAGATAACCCTTTTTAACGCTCCATTGCTGCTTCAATTTCAGGTTGCCGAACTACATAAGTCTTTCGAAAATTTGCTAAGTTTTCTCCTACATACTAATATTAACATGTTTCCTGTATTCTACATATCGATATATTCAGCCATATTTTGAATATTGATTCCGTATAATACTACTGCAAACTTCCGCGCTTGAGTTATGAGTTAAATGTTATCTATTCAAATATTTTAAATGTAAAAGTAATTCTTTCATCTGTTTGTTACCAGCTCACACTGCTGAGCAGATTTTTATGATAGTTAGTAAGAACATAGCATACAAATTACCATGAGAGTAGAGTCACCGGCAAAAACTATGAAATAAAGCGAAATAAACACCGAATATTTCAAACTTTAAAGTTATATATTCTCTGAGTGTCCAGATATTACTGTAATGCAAAGATGATTTGTGTTTTGAAGTAATTTTCTAAGTTCCAACAAGACTGCACGTAAAACTTTGAGACAAAGTCGCATAAGAGCTAATAGTGGGTACATATCATCTGTTCTTTGTTTTCTTCTTAATTTGAATAAGAACCGAGATATTTATTTTGTATCTTTTGGACGACACGTTTGGCTCAGTTGGTAGTGAACCTATTTTCTGCACCAGCGGTCGCGGGTTCGAGTCCCGTTAGGGGCATTACTCAAATTTTAATATATTTGTTCCGGTTAATCTCGGAAAATTTTGGCTACTTTTATATTAGATGAACAATAAGGTCTCCGCTCACAATAAATAGAAACGCACCCGAGACAAACAAAGGTCAGTCGCTAGTCCTTACTTATAATATTATAAGTAGTAGCTCTGTCTGCCTGTCTGTCTGTCACGCTTTCACGCCAATACTTCTGAACTGATTTGAATGAAATTTGGTACATAGATAGTTTAGAGCTTGAGAAAGGACAGGCTACTTTAAGGCTACTTTTCAAAGAGAAAAAGGACTGTAAGGTTAAAATACGGGATGAAAGTTTCTTTTTTAAAGCTAGAAGCTTGGAAATTATTTTAAAGGATTTTAAGATATTCAAAGTTTGTAAAAATATAGTGTTAAATAAATTAAAATAAACTAGAAACCTGCATGTTTTATATTTTAATTACATTGTGCAGTACCTCAAAGGAGTTTTCTTTTATAATATGGAATATGAGAGACAAAGTTGATCACAGAAAATATAAAAAGTATAAAGATGCTACTGTATATTTTCCTGAACACAAAATTTATACTCGTATTTACCTATTTTGTTTCCTCATTTAAAAAATAACTTAATTAGAAATAAATATTGGACATATCATTTCTCTAAATATTTTCAAATCATTATCATCCATCATCACATTCCCACTTTGCTAGTGACTAATATAATTTTTTTATATTTAGAACTAGCAACCCCGGTCCGTGCATTGCCTAAAATAAATTAAATGGTTATTTTAATAAAATTTTAATTATTAAAATTAAAATTTTAATTTTTAATAAAATAAAAGTAACTAAAGTTAGTCCTTATAACATTAGCTATCTAGAAGGGACAAACGGTCAGAAAGAAAAAAAATTAAAATTGATTTTTGATTTAAGTACCGTATATACTCATACTTTCAAATGCATTTAGTAAAAAGCTGTTAATTTGAAATTAAAAACAGACCCTTCAATTTTATTTAAACGTTCTGATTAATTATTATTATTTGAGCGCTGTGGCGTTTTCTGTTCGGTGTCGCTAGAGATGTCTATGCCGTGCCATACTTATTGCTCCAAAATTGTCGATGTAGCATTTACGCTATACAAAATAACATTAATATAAGTTTTTTTAATTTTTATATTCTTATTGATTTTATTATTACTATGTATATATTGTAATACAATTTTTATAATTAAGCTATAAAAAATTAACTATATAATACAGATTCTTGTTAGTGACTTTTTCTTCAGTTATTCTATCTTATCAAATAACATAAAATGTAACATTTTCTGTACTTGCTATATATTTATAGCTAGACTTGAACATTAAGTTCAAAATTTCCGTTGTTATTGTTTACTACTATGTGCAATATTAAAAATATGAGAAAACACTTCATAAATAAACGTAAAACAAAATAGTGTCAGTTCTACACTATTAACTGAAATTATTATTATAGTTTACATTTGGGCGACTGACATAAATCGTGTTTAGATGGCAGTCTTATTTCCTGGTGCATGTGTTAATGTGTTGTTTCGATGGCTATTGAAATCCACTCAATTTAATAACGTCGCACTGTTACAAATGGTAGTAGTAGCCCGGTGACGCGTTCGATTAATCGATTGAAGCGGCGGATTCAAATCCGGGTTTCGCACCTCTATATATTGATGTACGAATCATTTTGACACGATGACCACTTATCTTACTATAATAAAAAAACATCGTAAGGAAAACCTGCCTGTCTGAAAGAACATGCAGTACAAGGGGAACTTAAAAAAGCGTTGAATGCTAAAAATATATTGTAATTTGTATTCCGTTATAACAGAAGATCGAATACATCGAAATATATTTAGAAAGTATTATTTTTATTTATATATATACTTTACTAAATTGTACCATGTGCTGCCTTTTTCCTATAGTTAGTAATGAATAAAGTATTGCGACACGAGACGATATCCGAGCGTATGACCGAGAATTTTTACAATTATATTTGTATGTATCTATGTAAATGTTAAAACAAGCTCCGTTAGCTACTGTAGCTAGAAGCAAATAAAAAAATGTTGTTTTTAAATACAATCCTTGTATTTGGGTTTCATATACAAAAATAAAATCAATAGCATTCCGGATTTTCATCAGTTTGCTTGTTTAATCGCGTATCAGAAACGGTTGGACGGGTTTCAACAGGATGTTTTACAATTTGAATTAAAAAAGTAGATACATTTTAATAGAAGTTGAAAATTTTTAAATGCATGCAAAGCTACCTAGTTCTTTGGCGGTCATATGCATGAATGTACTAAACAATTTTACCACCGAATTAATAATAATAATAAATAAATATAATATTAAATATGTTGTGTCATATTATAAATATAAACATCCATGACTGGAGTACAAATATTCGCGCTCAACAAATGAATGCCCCCAGCGGGACTCGAACCCGCGACCGCTGGCGGAGCAACTAGGTTCACTACAAAACTGGGCAAAACTTGTCGTCAGAAGTAGGTACTTATTTGTTAGAACTTGCAACTTTACCTCGCTTAGCCACCCCAATGCGTCCTTCATAGCTCTATATTTATCTTCATTTTTGTACTAAATATCATACAAAATATGAGTCCAATCGTTTTAGGTAAGCATGTTATGCAATAATGTTTCTTATTACGAGGTTACCTGTAATTCGTTGACACTATGAAAATATATATATATATATATATATATATATATATATATATATATATATATATATATATATATATATATATATATATATATATATATATATATATATATATATATATATATATATATATATATATATATATATATATATATATATATATATATATATATATATATATATAAATAAATCTTTTGTCATTGTGTTTGTGGTCGCACTTCTCCGAAACGGCTACACCGATTTTAATGAACTTTTTTTTATGTTTGGTATATAATAAGTTACGCTGTAGGCATTATAGGCATAAAGTAGCACCATCCCACAACTTCTGATGCACGTGGGCCAATTTAGATTGCCGCCACAACATAATCGCAGCCACTGCTTTATATGAAACCGCAGTGTGGTAGCTTAAGCTGCAACTAGCGATCTGATCAAGTGATTGTATTCAAGCCTGGTTATAATTAAGCTTGCAAGATTAAAACTATTGTAAGCTATTGTTTTAATGACGTAGTACACGATTAGTACACTAGCATTAAATATGTAATACTTTTACTTACCCTGGCTTCGCTCGCGTTCGTTCTTTTCGGGTTGTGTATTCATCCCTTTTTAACATCCCCAAAATATTTTCGTAGTATTTCATACTTTATAGTAGGGATTCTGTAATCCCTATCGCTTTCTTAAAGCTCTTTTACAAAAGAAGCTTTCTAAGAAAATATTGCCGCTTAAAAACATTTTATGTAACAATCTCTTTGACGACTTAAATAATAATGAAGTTGATACTACTAAGAAAGTAGTATCAACTATACTGACTAATTTGTAACGTCTAATATATAAAAATCTCGTGTCACAGTGTTTGTTATTGAACTACTCCGAAACAGCTTGATTTTTATGATTTTTTTTGTGTATATTTGGTAGGTCTGAGAAAAGGTTGTAGTCTAATTTTTATTCCCCTACGTGATAAGGATGGCCCTCTACAAATATTTTATTTTTTATTTTTAGACAAAAATTTTATTTTTTACTTTCTTATGATTTGGCATCAAAAAATATTATAACCCAAAATTTTTATTATTTTTATTTTGAAAATGCTAGTTTTTAATGTAAAGCTCTATAACCTTTGTTGATTATATGTATAGGACGCGGTTCGATAAGAATTATTTTAAAAATTCTGTGGACGATATACGAGATCATTTTTTTCATTTATATGTTGGCGTTTTCATAAAGAATTTAGGTTTGAATAGATTTTAATTTTTATAATAAATACCTCTTTGAAAGTGCATAATATGAAGACCGTCATGTTTTTGCATTCGTTTCCTTGGAATGAAAAAAAAATGAACAGATCTGGCTGATTGTATTAAAAATATAATTTTACAAACGTAAGTTACTTTCTAAACATACTCGAAACTAGTATATTTAATAAAACAAATATTGTTTTCAATAAATGTTTAATAAACACTTAAACGTTGTAGTTGAAACCAATTTGTAATATCCCATACAATGCTGTAAATTATCGCCATTAGGGTTCTAATGATGATTAATTCAGTATGTCGCATTCATGTTATATTTTCCTAAATAAATACTATGTACGAGTACGTTGAGATCAGTAGATGAAACAGTGTCATTTTAGATTTATTTAGCCTAGGATCTTCAACTCAAGACCTATTCCAGTGTCACAGAAACCAATTTTAATACACTTACAAAATAACGAGTAGAAAAATGTTGACGAAGATCAAAGAATCAAGTGTTACGATCTGATATCGATGTTAATAAGTCAATAAAACGTCGTTCGAGTAAAAGCAATCTCTTTTTATGGGTCTCTAGACGATGGCCACTGGAAATCAACCCTTGGTACTTGTTATTCTACCTAGTATGAAATATTAACACTAATTTATTACGAGCTATTACCTTAAAAGGACTTAAAAATAGAATAATATTTTAGTGCATACTTCAATTTTTTTGTTGAATCATGTTAAAATCTATACATTATTATTTTTATTTTCCAAAAACTCTTTGGAACAATTATTCTTATTGATATATAGGCCTAATCTACATTTTTAGAATTTTTGTCTGTCTGTTAGGTAATTTTTGTCGGTCTGAACGCATCACGAGTAAACCTTAATTTTGTTGAAGTTTGGTATGGAATAGCTGGTTAACCGGATAAGCATATAAAAGACGTTATTTTATCACTGAGGGAAATGTACCTAATGAGTAGTAACGAGTCCGAGCGGAACGAGGCTGAGTTGTTAGTATATCTAATCTTTTAATATATAAAAATTTCGTGTCACAGTGTTTGTTATCAACTCCTCCGAAACGGCTTTACCGATGTTTATGAAATTAGTTTGGATATTTATTTATTTATTTATAGGTTGCTAACAGAGCATACATTCATACAAAAGTAGGTGATATATAACAAGAAAGACAAAAATACTAGACTAAATGATGCCCTAATTAAAAGCAACACTGCATTTCTATGACATGACAACATAAATAAAAAAAAAAACTTATAGAATAAAATAATAGACTGACATTAGTAGGTAAGTAAAAGTTAAAAAAAAAAAAAAATTAACAAAGTAGGTACCTTCCTATAGACAAAAACAAAAACATAAAAATGCAATTTACTTCTATATAACATATAGTTTTAATTATAACTAATTAAATTAATGAAGTTTAAATTTAACAGTTTTCTTAAATTTATATAAAGAATCAGAGAAGATATCAATATCATGGCTTGTGCATAACGTCTTGTGAGAACGTATAATTCTGTTCAGAGGCGCATTATGACCCAGGTTGGTTTTGCATAGTTTTTCGCGAAATAATGTAATATTATTAGGTCTGGGTAGTCTTGATGGTATAGCCAAGTCGATTTGGGATAATAACCATTCCGAGTCAAATATGCCTCTTACAAGCTTAAACAAAAAAAGGTTGTCAAGCAAATGTCTTCGATCAGAAAGGGATTGCATTTTAAAGTGCTTAAGTCGGTCCTCATAACTACGAATAGATTGATTGATCCCACTATGATATGAAATGTGCCATAAGAACCGCTTTTGTACGGATTCTATTCTTTTTTTGTACTTATTATAGTGTGGATTCCAAACTACGCTACAGTATTCTAGGATGCTACGAACTAGTGCATTATATAAGCATATTTTAGTATCTGGTTTTTTAAAATATTTACAATTACGGAGAAGAAATCCAAGAGTTTTAAGTGCTTTTTTACAAATATTATCTATATGCTTATCAAAACGTAACTTTGAATCAAGGATTACTCCAAGATCATTTGTATGCATATATATTCGGTAGGTATGAGAATAGGTCGTACAATATTTTTTATTGCCCTAGGTGACAAGGGTGGCCCCTTCCCAGATTTAAATTTTTGTTTTTAGATCATCAAAAAATTATTATAATTCTAAATTTTCATCCTTCTACCACCAATCCCTATTTTGTAATAGTAATTAGCGCGCGGGCGCAGCCGCGGGAACTGCTAGTATACTATAATAATTTAAAATATACCTTTGTAGTCCGTGTAAAGCCATCTATGAGAAAATACATTGAATTCAAGTTTCTATGTCAAAACACATATGCATTTGATTCATTCTCTCACTCACAATTCTTATTTTGTTGTAAGCTAAATAAACTTGAACTTGACTTTTTAACTTCAAACTGCTACTAATAATTTTTCTTTTTATAAAAAAATCCATAAACTATTAAGTCAGGTTTCTAACTCGAACATAGGAACAAAAAAATACAGACGAATTGAGAACCTCCTTTTTGAGAGTCGGTTGATAAATATACAAAATCTCTTCTCAACCGTTTGTTCTTAAGGGGAGGACAATAATATGGAGTTATATTTATTATTATTATTTTTTATGGGACAAAGGGGGCAAACTGGCAGGAGGCTCACCTGATGGTAAGTGATCACCTCCACCCATGGACATCTGCAACACCACAGGGCTTGCAGATGCGTTGCCTGCCTTTCAGGAAAGGGAGGGAGGGAGGAGGGAGAAGGACGGGAGTGGGGATGGGGAGTGGGCTTCCGGGACTCTCACTTACCGGACGAAACGCGACAGCATAGCTGCCACTTGACGCCGGTCTTCTGTGAGAGAGTAGTACTATACGGTGCGTGCTGGCCCATTCGGCTGCTACCCGAAGGTAACAAGCATGGCACTACCACTTATAATTTATTTATAACAGTCACATATTTTTGTAACGAAAGCGTGTAAGTAACACAGCTATGCAGCTATTTTCGATAGCCAAATAAATGTCCATGAAATTATTGGAATGGAACGATATGTGAAAACGTTTATAACGTTTCCCTTTATAAAAATATTCACAATATTTCCGGTACTCATACTTTTGTATTGTCATAATATGAATTTCTTAATTACGTTAAACTTTTCCTATAGCTACAAGTTTAGGAAATATGGCTGGTATTAAAATAAATAGAATTTTACGAAACTTAATATTTGCTCAGTAGTAATGGGTGAGATTTAGAAAGAAGTAAAGGTATGATCATTTCCTAAATTAAGACTGCTTCGAAATTATAATAGAAAAACGTAGTTGATGTAAATTACGGTTTCACAGAAAATATAAGGCTTTGGTCTACGTTCGATGGTGTAATGCAAATATAATGGCGCTTGATAATATATTTAGAATAAACTAGACTTTAGTTCTAGGTCTGTGAAAATATTGATAATATATGCCTTGTGAATTGCTTAAGAGTACTAAGGAACATCATGGTAACTCGCGATTGTAACATCGCTTAAACATTATTAATAAGTTTTTGGAATCCGAATAATTAAACGATCTGAAAGGATACATTATCTAATGTCAAAGTCAAAGTCAAAATATACTTTATTCAAATAGACTTTTACAAGCACTTTTGAATCGTCACTTTTACATTATTATACGAATTTAAATCAAGTGTCAGTCTGTAAGTCTGGGACTTGGGAGTAAACTACCACCGACTCGGAATGCCGTTCTGCCGAGAAGAGCCGGCGAGAAACTCAGCAGTTGCTCTTTTAAAAAAAATATTTGATTACAATATTTATTTCATTACAATATTTATATATTTATCCTACGTGAGACACAACAAGACATTAATCCCACACATTTACATCTTCTAAGTATTCACTGATGGTGTAATAAGCTTTATTCAATAATGTATTTTTAATTTTAGATTTAAATTGTTTTAAAGGCAAGCTCAATATGGACTGTGGAATTTTATTATACATGCGTACACCTTGCCCCATAAACGATCTATTTACTTTTTGAAGGCGAAT
The DNA here is from genome assembly GCA_951802675.2 of Boloria euphrosyne. NCBI lineage: Eukaryota > Metazoa > Arthropoda > Insecta > Lepidoptera > Nymphalidae > Boloria > Boloria euphrosyne. The sequence continues at coordinate 10,791,753 of OX637877.1, forward strand.
ACTGGGTGTTATAAGTTTATCCTTATTTCTAGTATTTATACCGTGTTTGTCGCTGTGTTTTGAGTAGCAATTAATATTTTGTCGCACAAATATAATGTTACAATATATATATTGCGAAGCAACCGTAAGTATACCAATTTCTTTAAAAAGTTCGCGGAGAGTATCCCGAAAAAAATGATAAATTCGTTATCTAATGATAACGAATTTATCATTTTTTTATCGATTACGGCGGCTATTGTTTGCATGCGATTCTAAGACTTGGGCTTGGCCCGACCCGGGACTCGAACCCAGGACCTCGCGGTATGCGACCGTACATGCTAGCCACTACACCAACGAGGCAGTTGGGTACCTAATAACATATACAGTAGTTTACCTAGGAACGAACCAAAGCGAAGCGTGGGTGAGTCGCTTATTATTAAAATACATTTAGTTTTATACCAATATGTACGTCGTACATATATAAATTAATTATTTTAACAAAATAATGTGAAACAGCAAAACAAACTTCTGTACTTTCAGTTTTCACTTCCATAGTACACAGTTGTAGTTGCAGCTTTGAAAGCATATCATTTCAGTGGCCCTGAGGCATTGTAGTATGCATTGGAATCTTGCGATCTCAGATGTTTCACGTATAGACTACATGCCAATAATACTAACTCATTTACTTTGCACATCTGAATTCGATGGCATAACTGACTTGGCTTAAACCATTATGCATATTTGAATAAATCATTCAATTGGATTAGTTCATATAGTTAGATACATTTGGTCAATGAATTAAATCAAAAACGTATTACTGGCTTTGCTTAATATATTGGAAGGTGCGGATTCGATAATAATCAGCTCTTTTTAACGTTTCATTACTGGGCCTCCCTTCAATACGAAGGGGATCAGGCCCTTGCTTACTACGGTGAGGTACGGTAAGGTATGGTATGGTAATCAAGTATATAATGTAAATCATGGAAATAATTCGAACATGATATAGATATAGTTATCAGAGGTGCAAGCCCCGGTATTGAACCCGCTTCACTCGGTTTCCCGAGCGATTGCATTACCAAATGATTTTGTTCAGTATACTCTCTATGTATTATCAAGGTTTTCATTACATTTAACAATTTTTACACTTAATTTTTATTATAAATTTACTTATTTATATAGACACAAAAAAAACTTATTTTTTACTATAAGTCATGTCCACATAGAATATTGGCAAGAGTGCGAGCCGTATACCTCTAATTTGAGTTAATGAAGTAAGTAAATATATTTTTTAAATCACAAATATGCAATATAACATCTTATTAGGTACATAGTATGTTATAAAGGAATACAAATATGATTTGTGCTTGCACTTAGTTGCGTCTAGTTTACTCAATGTCTTTTACCCATACTTATTGATATCTAGGATGAATATTCCAATTGAGTATAGATATATCAGTTAACAAAATAGTTATTTTTATTGTAATACTAGCGACTTGCCCTTGCTCCACTCGGGCTCGTCCCTAGATTTAGCGCGAGCGAAGCCGTAGTTCCGCTAGTAAATGTATACAAATACTTGACAAATTGTATATTGAAACCTTCCTTAAGAACCACTCTATCCATTGGTAAAAACAGCATGAAAATCGATGCAGTAGTTTTTGAGTTTATCGCGAACAGACAGACAGACGCGGCAGAGGACTTTGTCTTATAATATGCTATGGCGATAAGAGATAGTTTACACGGTTTTCAAATGTTTTCTAGTTTTAAGTAGAATTTTTTGTAAGGGTAAAATTAAGTTAAATAATGAAGGTAATTATAATAACATAAAAATTCAAGCCGTTCAATAACAATTTATTATATTCAAAGGAATATTTACTTATACGTCAAGTGTTTGTACAAAATATTGCAACATTGTACGCGACAATCAGTCAATGATTTGATTGGGCTCTATTAGTGACACAGTTTATTTGTTCGCGAAAATTCGTCATGTAAATTAAGAGAAAATAAAACTGTTAGTGTCCATGGCTTTGAGAGCCAATTTTACAATAAAAAAACACTTTTTTGATATAAAAATTGAAACTTTACAGTTTATAATATAACTAAAAATTTAAAAATTATTCTTTCTATACATGGTGAAATTTGTGAGCCATTAGAGTGAAGCTTAAGACAAAAAACTTTGAAAAATAAGTTAAAGTCAGAATCAACTTGACTTTCTTTTTCCTTGTCGCTATTCTCTAGTCTTGTTTGTTTGTCTTCTCGTTGGTAGTATTATATAAAATGTTTACTGCATACGAGTACATTTATAATAATAGTTTATTCATATATCATTATTAATAGTTTCAAATGGTTTCTGGCTTTCTTTTTTAGTAGCAAAGTGCATATTGTAAAGCTATGAAGTATAGTAGTTTTCTATTACTACTGGAGTTTAAAGTGGTAGTGCCATGCTTGTTACCTTCGCGTATCAGCCAAATGGGCCGGTACGCCCCGTATATAGTACCACTCTCTCACAGAAGACCGGCGTGAAGTGGCAGCTATGCTGTCGCGTTTTGTCCGGTGAGTGAGAGTCCGGGAGGCCCACTCCCCATCCCTACTCCCGTCCTTCTCCCTCCTCCCTCCCTCCCTTTCCTGAAAGGCGGGCAACGCATCTGCAAGCCCTGTTGTGTTGCAGATGTCCATGGGCGGAGGTGATCACTTACCATCAGGTGAGCCTCCTGCCCGTTTGCCCCCTTTGTCCCATAAAAAAAAAAATTTCTTTTAATAAGCTTGAATTAGTGTCTTTTGTCACTAACTTTTTTATTAAATCATAAGAGACAATTCTGCTATTTTATAGTTATTACTTTATAATGCGGTGCAAGCAAAGTCGCACGATTTTGCTTACGTGTAATATATGTAGGTACATAATTATCACATTTATTTGACGGTAGCATGTTACAAGAGTATATAAAAAGAGATTTAATTGGCTAACACGAAAAATACTGTTGACATTTAAAATATAGTGGACTAACCAAATTTTAGTTATAAAATTTGATTGGTTGATCAATTAAAGGTTGTATTCTCTGTCGTGTAGTCTGTTAAGTTACATCTATTTTGCAATCAGAATATTAAAAAGTACATACAACTTTCGCTTAATTGATGTTTCAAACACACAAACCAATGCAATGTACACGCCAATGCAATTATCTTACTGTAAAGATTTATTGAGTTAATATATTCTATAATTTATGAAGAGACTGGAATTTTATTAGTTAATTACGAATTTATGATCAAAGGTTTATATTTAACCAAAATAAAAGTAAACAAGACTCGTTCTAAAAGCTAATCAAAGCTTTCCATCGGCACTTAAAATACTTATACAATGTACAAAACAAAAGCAAACCACTGAAATTAAATGGCTTCGTACACTTTCCGTGAGCATGGAAGTCATGAAATTAGGAACCAAAAATAATTACCAAGTCGAAAGCGTGAATTACTGTTACGCACGCTAACATTTCTTATTATTTTGTAGTTAGAGACGTAATTAAACGTACATTATACTTAAATTTACGCAAAAATTGGTTAGTTACATCCGATTTTCTTATGATTCTTTTACTATTATTGTTCCTGAAGTCAGAAAAAGTTTACAAGGAAATACTAATTCCAACTTATTCATAAGTGATAACACATAATTTTTCCTGCCTAATTTACTTTCCGAATATGGGCCGATCTACACCATAGTGTCGATCACGGTTCTCTCTCCGACATCGATCTGATAAAATATTTTTTAACAAACGTTGCTATTATGCAACTTAGCCGGTATTTGTCTCGTTATGATAGTGAATGCACTCATCGCTACAACACTATTATGTGAATTGGAACTACATGCTCTCGTTATCGATAACTGTTTTATCAGATTCACTTACTTTTAATTTGAAAAATGATCCATTTAGATATAGGTACAAGAAAAGTAAAGCATTAATGAGATAATAAGAGCCTTATTTAAGAGCTATTTGAAATTAAATTGAAAGATCGCTAACGCATTTCTTACTATAAAAATTCCTTATTCGTTTAATAAAAAGATGTTATCTTTACCTGGTGTGGTTAAAGGGGTGTTTAAGTATTTGAAATTAATTGCTAAGTTTTACGTCAACAGCTCCTCCGAATACACGCTTCATAAATCAGCATCATGTTTTTAAATAATAAGCTAAATTAACATTTCCTAGTTTTATAATTTTTATCATAATATAGCGTTTGTTTGATTTACGAATAGCTTTTGAGGTTAGATTTCAGACTTCACTGATCTAATCGTAATTAAATTATAGTGACTCGAATGTTTAAAGAATTTTATGTATGGGAAAGCTAAAATAACCTTCTTTTAGTAAATAATTTATGTATTTGTAAGAAATTTGAAAGAAAGAGTATATTATCATGAAATATGCAAAATGTTTCATATTTTATCTTAAGAATGGGATAAGCGATATATAGGAATATATGGTCTTTTATGGTAATGCATGGGAATTTTTCACAATAGTGTGGAAAAGGTTGTAAAGTGTGCTCCAACACTAACACCAAGAAAATAAAAAGAAAAATAACCTAAATACAGTAAACCGTAAATATTTAAGAAATTCTTGGGATCGTTTTCTGTCACGGCGGCAAATTCACTGAGACTGACACATCATATATTATTATAAGGATTAAAAACGACCATTTATAAAATGTTAATTATTCTTGTAACTAAAATAAGGGTTATAGGTATATTTTACCATTCTATGTTTGTCCGGTTTGATAGTTCCTCGTAATTAATAGAGGAATTAACCTAATCTTATAAAAATCTCGTGTCACAGTGTTTGTTATCGAAGTCCTTTGAAACGGCTTGACCGATTTTATGATTTTTTGTGTACATTTGGTAATTTTGAGAATAGTTTGTAAGCTATTTTTTATTCCCTAGAGGAACACAACCTAAGGGTGGCCACCCTTATTTATTTTTACACCAAATTTTATTTTTTTATGATTAAAATGCCGCGGGAATTGATAGTTAAATAATTAAAAAACCTACCTGTAAAAAGTTGATATAGCTACGTAACAAGATTTGTAATAAATAAGATTTATGTAATATCTTTAATTGCATAACATTGTTATTTCATCAACTAGTTCCTTTCTTTTTACGATATTACAGACATATATATATTTTTATGTACTACTACACTAATCTATTGCGCCAGTCTTCATGACTTCGAATAGCGCTTAAAGCTAATAAAAGCTTCACAATCTAAAGATATTCTGTAACTAAGCAATATAAAACTCTATGTTTACAATATAGAGATCTACGAACAGGAATTTAATATTAAATTAGTCAGCTTTCTATAAGAAGGGCGAGGAATTTCTTAATTAATTAAGTTTGTTACTTCAAGAGTGAGCTGCTGTTATTGTAACGAATTCTTCATTTTTGTGGTTACCATGTAAGTTGCGCTGCTCTGATCAAAGCTTATATTAATATTTGAAAAAATATTATAACTTGATATATTCTCTATGAATATAAAAATAATACGATAGTCGTTGCTGAACACGCTTTTAAAACCATACGGAACGGTAATAAGATTAAAAAAAATTGAACTGCATTTTGAGCCTCAAAATGTCACAAACTACTATTGTTTAGTAAAACTTTACATTGGAAATTCGAATTCCCTCAAAAGAAATTAAAAATCGGTAAAAGAATTTATTTATTAAAATGTCATCCGCCCTATTTAATGTTAATGTCCCATGTCTTACGAAAATTTGCTAAATCAGAATAGATATGATTCGCACATGAAAATGTCAGAGATGCGACAACCGGATCTGAACCCGCATTTGAGAGAGCGCGTAACCGCTGGGCTACCACGGCCTTAGAACGCACGCTAAGGCTTAAAAAATGTAACATTTCAATGGACTACAAATTAATAAATCTTAGCAATTAAATAAAACCATAAAGAAAGAAACTGTACCTAATTACATGTTATTATTCTATTATCTTCGCTAATTATACAATTAAATGATGTTTTAACATCATAAAATATTGATAAAAGTTGTCATCAATATTTAACTAGATGGCAATATAACTGCCCGCCCATACGTATAATATATGTACATGTCAAAGTTCCATTAACGTTGATTCAGGAATAGTTGATTTCGGTTGGCAATTCCCGAAAATACTTCGCGTCTATCCATGTCATAAATCTTTTATATTTAAACTTAGGTTAATCTATCAGAAATTTCTTTAGGCTAAATAGGTTCATAATATAAATAAATATGTTGGGACATTATTACAGCAGCTCCATCTAGTTCCGTGGTATGCTACGATGCTTGTGTTACGGATACCAGATAGTTGATAGACTACACATATATACGTATTATAAATATAAACAGTAAGCCCATGACTGGAGTACAAACAAATGCTCGTGCTCTACAAATGAATGCCCCCAGCGGGACTCAAACCCACGACTGCTAGCGCAGAAAGTAGGGTCACTATCAAACTGAGCCAAACGTGTCGTCTCATAATATAATACTTATGTAAATAGAAGATTCCTAACGTGGATACTACATTATAAGTAGTTTTTAGTCATTTTCTTAAATAATGTAGATTCATAGAACAGCACATAATATTAAACAAACCATTTAAAACATTTTATACCAACGTTATTTACTTTTATGGAATGCTAGGAAGGTTAAATTTATATTTATATTTTATAAAAAACTATCATACTTATTCAACAAGAACTAAGTTATCGATCAAGATAACGATTTTGAAATTTGAAACATAGATCTTGACTTCTTTTAACGAACATGCACATAGCGAGATCAAATTTCTATCGATATTATATACTACTTCTTGAAACTTACCCTCGCTTCTCTCGGGTTCTATTTTTGAACGGAACCTCATTTTCTTAACTGAAAGTAGCCTAAGTTCTTCTTATAACATCAGATACCAGTGCAAAATCGGACTAGCCGTTTTGTAGGTTAGCTGGAACAAACAGTCTGACAGATGGACAGTTTTTCTTATAGCATGAGACATTTGGCTTTTTATTTATTTATTATTTATTTATGTACGTATATTTAGCAAAATCAAATATTTATATCAGAAACCTCCAGTTTAGTAATAGAAAATTTGAAACAGTAACAAACTATCAGCATTCCACTCACGTATTAACAAGCAGGGAAACATAAATAACGAGTGAAACAATTTACCTACGAACCAGTGAGGTATTCTTACAGCTGTTTAGTTTGTTCAATACACCAGGCGATGGTACGTGCCGCGAATCTTTGTACATTGTATCTTGAAGGCATGATATTATCACTTATAAGGTGTTATAGACTTAATAAATCTGTATTTACATCGGTTTCAATCAGAAAACACATTTTTTTCATCAGTCTGACTTTAGAGAGCTTACTTTTGACTTTCGACGTTCAATTTAATTTTCTTGTAATTCTTTAAGAAAAAAATCTAAACATTTAGATTTTGTAATATGGTATAACTTGAGGCTTGGAATTGCCAATTTATTTTAAAATACTACGAATAATATCTTTTTTTAATATCAATTCTATGTATTACATTGCATATCGAAGTAATTTCACAGATTGATACACAGAATATCTATCTATCTATACATATTATAAAACAAAGTCCTCCGCCGCGTCTGTCTGTTTGTCTGTCTGTCTGTCTGTCTGTTCGCGATGAACTCAAAATATACTGCACCGATTGTCATGCAGGTTTGACCAATGGATAGAATGGTTCTCCAGGAAGGTTTTAGTATATAATTTGTCAAGGTTTTATTTATATTTGCTAAAATATAATGAAATATGTTGGAGGTGTCGGAAAAAATAAGCCGTCTGGGAGCTTTCAACGAAAACGCTGCCTAAACCCTTTGAGATATAACAAAATGATGTATGGTGGAATTGTGCATCTTATATAGGTCTACAAAAAAGTCCGCGATAGGATATGTCTATCTCTTAAGGATAACATACTATATCCATTTAAATACTTTAAAAAATGAGCGATTTAAAAGCGATAATTGGAAAGCTATTTACACAAATACGGTGTTAATCCTCATCATTTTTTAAATACGTTTGTAGCTTTAAGCATTTCATGCACATTATTTTACTATTTTACACCATATAATTTAAACGAATATCTTAGGAGTTATCTCAAAAAAATACGGACGCAAGAATAAAACGCAAGCGCTGCTTCAAGCGCTGTTTCGCTTGATGCAATCGCCGACCCTACGCCGCACCGTTTTGCAGGTGTATTAAGATAGCAGTGAAAGGTTTGTTAAGAAAACTGCATGTTAAGATGCATGGACACTTCAGGTCTACAGGTCTAACGAATTGTAGGGTTTTTCAAAATTTCTTATACTATTTTCCAGCAACTAATTAGCAACAAATTCTGATGTATCAATCTAATCTTAATACACATCCGTCTTGCGTACTGTTAGCTTATAGCTCATACAAGAAGCGAAGAATTTTATGGAAATTCTGAAGAATTTTCAACGTTCTACCACCAATTCCTAATTTTTAATAGTGATTAGAACGCGGGCGAAGCCGCGGGAATTGCTAGTAGTATATATATTTAAACTTACTCGTATAATTTCTTATAAAATTCATGCATCGAATTGGTGCATCGAATTTTTACTATAACTTAAAATGAACCGCAAAAATATCAAAGCCACCCTTTTTATTTTAATTTAAAAACCACGAATTTATTTTCGTAAATTCAATTTCCTGCTATATTAAACTAGTAGCTTTTTAGTACTAGTGGCATACCGTGACTTATCTTTTTAATTATTTTATTTGACTTTTAAAAAGCAGGAGACTGATTTATCTTTTTATCTTCTTCTACTTGTCCGATTACTTGAAACTCTGTAAATGCTTGTATTTCTGATGATAGTATAATGATTCGGTATCTTAGGCCTTCGAAAATTTATGATTTAACTTATATCTATAGTGAATGTGAACTACTCGTATGTAGAACGGTGTGGAAACCTGTGCTCTGAAAGAACCTACAAAAGCTTGCTATAAGGCAATATGAAAAATAATATTTACCTCTCAAATTTCATCAGAAGCAGAACAATTATAAAATCAAAAGCATGTAAATTTTTCCGCTCTTTTAACGTATATATTGACGCGATGCCAAGAAGCCCCTTAGATCTAGTGATTTGATCTATGCGTTGAAAATTGAATTGGCCAAAAAATATTGAATTTTCTTTAGGTTTTGTGTTATTCACGATATATAGTTCGGAAATTGATATTATACTCGTATTATAACATTTTTTTTATCCTAGTAAAAATTAAAACTTAGTAGTCACAAATTAGACGTCATTTATTAATAGACAACGATTTATTGCTAATTGATGAATGACGCCTTGAAAAGAAAATACTTCTTTAATATAATTAAATTTTTCGAGGACAAACTGCCACCTACAATTCAATTTTTATATTCATCCGTATTTCAATTAAGCAAGATAATTATTTGACGACACGTTTGGCTCAGTTTGTAGTGTTCACCCTACTCACTGCGCCAGCGGTAGCGGGTTCGAGTCCCGCTATCAGTACCGAAGGGCATTCAATTGAATTGTTGAGCACGAATGTTTGTACTCCAGTCATGAGTGATTATATTTATTACATGTATAATGTATTTAAAGTTTTATATGTATGCAGTGGTAGCCTAACGGTAACGCGCTCGCTTGTATAACTGAGTGATGCGGGTTCAAATCCAGGTCTCGCACCTCTGATAATATTTTCATGTGCGAATCTTTTCTATCGTTAGGAAACCTGCATGTCTAAGAAAACCTAGCCAGTTTTCGTAAGACATGTGAAGTCCGCCAACACGCACTAGGCCAGCGCGGTGGACTATGGCCTGATCCCCCTCGTACTGAGGGAGGCCCGTGCCCAGCAGTGGGACGTTAAAAAAAAGGGCTGATGATGATGATGATGTTTAGTGTGTCAACTATCTGGTATCCGTAACACAAGCCTCGTAGCTTTTTACGGAACTAGATGACGCTGTGTCTAATAATGTCCTAACTTGTTTATTTATATATATGTACGTATGTATGCATGCATGTTCTATGTTAAAGTTTACCGGTTCATTCAATAGTGTCAAATACAGAAAAGGTATTTCTTTTTAACAAACTTTAAAGAAACTAAACAGTGAGAAACTTAAAACTGCGTTTCAAAGAAAATTTATCCAAAGTTCTATTTTTCTAAACTCTTTTCTAAAAAATTGTAGGTTTTTAGAGTGCGATTTATTATTCGCACTATAATTAATTATACAACGTATGTGTTTTAGGAAAAAAATGGTTGTCATAAGCTACTATGTGAAAAGTGTCTTAAAGAGTAATCCAATTTTAAAATTATCCAGAACATTTTTTTATTAAAATATTTTATTTGACAAGACTTAAATTTTAGTTTTTAAAACAATTATAAACATACCTTTTTAACATCTCCACTTGTTCTACGGTAAGTAACTAACACTACCTTCTTCTTCTTCAAATACAACCTATACTTGGCATACGTGATAGGCCAAGATTTGAATTGATTGATTGAATTATTAAAAAGAGGGCCATGCCCAGTGTGGGCTATTAAAAAAGGGGTGAATATATATAAAATAGTACTGCGAGTACCTGCTAAAAATATTAATTAACAATATTACTTAAAATCTATTAAAATATACGATTAGAATAACTAACTACTGCTACCACTTAATTTATAAACTAATAAATATTCTTTTAGTATGCTAAAAACAATTCAAAGTTAAAGAAATGGAAAGAAACCTTAATTTATAAAAAGTCATAACATTTAATTTATTTGTTACATAACATTATTGAAGTGACTGAAAATTCCTAAAATCAAACATAATTAACATGAAGAGCGTGCTCTATTTTTCTTGCAGTGGTGAAGTTGGTCTTTCAATTAGGCGGGTTGAGGTTTTTGTACTGGATCTGGCAATGTTTGCGCGTAGTCGAGGACGTAATGTGTAATTGTAACGCTTTCCGAAATAAAGCAAAAGTTTTGGTGAATCTCTATGTACTTTCGTAATTTTATTGTTATCTACGAAATAAATGATGTTTTTCGTCTGTACGATGAAGTAGTATCGTATGGAAATACGATTTTTTCTAAAATATATGACTTTAACTTATGCGTACGGAATATATGTAAGCCCTAAAGTCATACTCGTAGTTGTTGATTTTTTTATTTGTTAGTTTGTTAATCTGTATGCTTTTCTCGTAAAAAGCACCGATTTTTTGGAAAACATAATATGGATCGACCGAGATGTCCTTCATACAAAAATTTCAGTGATTTATTAGACGCAACTTTTAGTAGCGAAAATTATAATAATTTTCATATTAATTAATATAATTATAGTCAATCTTTTCACTTTCATGGAGAAATTGCAAAATTTAGTTGGCGTGCAAGTCGGTCGTCTAGATATATCTTGTATACTTGTATAGGTATCGCTGTCTGCCTTTGTTTGTTTCTCAGTTAACTTCGACTTGTGGTTTAGAACCACACAATTAATTTTAATACGGTTTTCAATAATAAAAGGACCAATAAACGAGGAAGCTCTGTGTATACATATTATTAAATGTTTTATTCAAAATGGCTGAACAATTGCGGCATTTTGTCAAAAACACTCTTTTCATTTACATGGCTAGCGTTAGCTAAACATTAGGATTAATGGCATAGTTCTCTATGGCATAATTATTAATAGGTCTTATAAAGTGCGTGTCATTGGACAATAGCATGGTAGTCTACGATAGTGTGTACATATGTATCTCATAAGTAACACTGACAATAACTATTTTATCATTTGTAAAAACTCCTAGGGAGCCCGAGTGAAGCGAGGGTAAATCGCTAGTAATATTAATTTAAAAATAAAATAAAATAAAAAAATATACCTGAGATTTTTTGTTTGCTTGGAAACCAAACTAATTTCTTAATATTTTTATGTATGAATAGTTCCAATATGATTAACTTAGAAAAACTCACTACAAGCTTGATAGAACCATTTTTGAAAGAAATGTGAAGTCCGCGAACCAGCATATAGGTAGATCCTTGAATCACAATATTATTATCATAAATTTTGTTACCACTTAGTGAAAAAATATAACCATTTCCTATTTTATAAGAATTTATCACAAAGTATAATACGCTTCGATAGTTTATATCATATTTATGAACAGCGTTACATAAAATATACATCACGTTTAAAAATCCTACAAATCCCGGCGAATCTGCGCCCAGAATCCAACTCAAAAAGGTAATAAGGCAATTTCGATGAAAATCCCTTAAGTAATAATGTGTCGAAAACGTTCTCTAAATTTACACATATTGTGTTCGCAATCGGCGATGTCGCAGATGATCGGAATACCGAATGACTATGAAATAGACGTACATACAAAGTCATGGTTTTATCTTTTTATAATAAATATGATTGAAAAGATTGACGTAAATGCTTACAAAAAATGGAGCGCTTTTATAAATTTGATCAATATTCTTCTACGTTGTATACGGAAACTATGGAATATTTTTTATTCGAAGCTACAAATTTTATTACAATATGAACTTCTAAGTCGTAGTAATAAACTCAAGGACTTTTTAAAGCAAAACACGTTATAATTTGATACAAATTAATATAAAAATAAAAATTTATATAAATTCAAAGGCGCTTACTGGTACTTGTACGACGTACACGTGTTAGGTGGGTGGTTATCGTAAAATAAGAAAATGTAAGAAATATGATGGTGGAACACCTTCATTTTATTTTGACCTATTTGTTATTTATTTCTATGACAAGAATAACTCTTTTTCATAGACATTATGATAAGTATTCTTAATATAATTAATATATCTCTTATGCACTTTACGTACAGACCGAATCCACGACCGCCAACGAAGTATTCAGTTCCATTCAAATAAAGTCTACGAAACAATATTTGTGTTGAAAGTATAAATTAATACGTCGACTCACATACGATATAGCATTAGAAAATTGGCTTGGGAAAGCCAAATAATTTCGTTTAGATAGAACATTCTGAGTGTAGAGTATGGAGTAAATTTATTATTTCAACGGCGGTCCGCGGACAAAGGCTTTGGCTTTGTTGAATTATGCAAATAAATTCACCATTCTGTAACATTTGTTGGAAATGTCTTTATTTCAGCTGATTTCTTAAAAGACCCTCAAGACTAATCCCGCTTTAGGCTGTTGAATGTTCTTAAGTGAAACGAATGTTTAGTCGTACACCTGCCCCAATTCCGACATTGTATAATGATCGTTGAAAACTACGAAGTAGGTACTTTGTTAAAATTAAAAAAAAAAGTATTTGTAGCATTTTCTCATTTTTTTTAAAGTATAAATGCATTTCGAGTTTGTGGTTGCTTCCTTACACATAGTCGTAAATCGTAATAGACCTTCGACAGAGTAATACTTGACTAGAGAGAACTAAACATTTTATGACGAGCTGTTAATATACCCTTTGGCATGACGTTATGGCTTAATAGTCGTAATATGTCATTTGTAATTATATAACAAAAAAAAAACAATTCTTATAATTTTTGTCTGTCTGTCCAATTTTTACCGGGCTTCACTGGCTAATGATAGCTAATGATGTAAGTAGTAACCTAGGCTTAAATTCTTTTAACCGACTTCAAAAAAGGAAGAGGTTATATTAGATTTATTTTTATTTTAAGTAGCGGAATCCTTGGCTGACGTTTAACCTAGGGACGAAGGGGGACCTAGGGACCCCAGCAAATCGAGGGTGAGTCGCTAATAGAAAATAAGTCTGTAAAAATTAATAAGCAGCTTTAAAAGAACAACAATGTTATTAAGTTAAAAGTATTTTCATTCAAAATAAATATTATTTAAATAAACCATTATAAGTATTCTTTTCAAGATTCTTCGCAAAAATCGCAGATACTAGGAATTCATTGATATGACGAGTTTTTAATTTTATTGTTCAAAACTGCTGTCTTGGTAACATTTTTTTTCTTATTCCATAGAAACTTATTGAATGACGCCCCTTTGTCTTTTTAATATAATAGCTTAGATCTTTAGTAAAATACTGATAGCACAAATTCCATAATTATGTAGGTATATTGAATTTTTTCATTTTTACATAATGATACTAAATAATTTTCATGATCCAGATACATTTTTGTGTTTTAAGGCGACATCTTTGACTTTGAATCAATGTTTATGATTCCCTTTAAAGCGTCTATAACAACGGTTACTAGCTCAGTTGTTGTAAAAATTTCCCGATCCTAAAATTCTTATATATATTCAATATAAAATACTGACTTTAGATACATAGAAAACTATTAGATAAGTATTACCAATTTGAATTTAAAATTTACCGAAATAATCCAACTGGAACCAAAGGAACGGCACTGAAGGTAAGTGCGAAGTAAATACAATAGTGTGATCTGGAAGACATCTCCAGATCTGTTTTCGTAGCGATTGAGATTCGCTAACCGACGTCTCTTCGATAGCTTTGTAAACCGCATCAGTATGATTGTATACTAACATTTTAACCACATTATCCATATTCAATTTGTGTAACACCTATATTTACGGAAGCTGTTAACGGTGGATATGTTTGAGAAATTAAAGTATGTCTGATCAAATATCGCTCTTGCAATACATTTGCTATGAAATTAGAGCCTCTAGAGTCGCGTTGGTTCGTCCATGAGCGTTGTAAGAAAAGAATATGATTCAGTATTATGATAATATTTCGACGCGGGAATGCAGCCAACACTCCTACTTCTTAGTGGGGACATAACTTATACAATTATATTGAATTATAATTTTTACTTACTATTTTTTTTATTAAAATATAGCACATTAAGCTTAAAAAAGTTATTTAAAAAAAATTAAATTACTAATTTTTGAAATGAATTGAAATTTAAAACCAATTTAATTAATTTAATTAAATTAGTTTTAAATTTCAATTAAATAAAAAAACGGTCTATTGAATCACAAATTGTAATGAATTTTTGATAAAAATCCCGTATAGGAATCACAATGCAGAACAATTTGTGGTAGTTCAGTACTTAAGCACTTCACAATTTATGTACCAAATATCATATGAAATTAAATATCTGAAAAAATATTGCACAGAATATAAGATAACAAAATAAGGTAAAAAATTCAAGCACCAACAGGCTCTGGGCATAAAAAATTCAGGAGCATGTCCATCTTCAAACTGTTGTATCTTCAAAGTAGCCTAATGAAGAGGGTCATTGCTCTGATCTACTAGCAAGCATAATTAAGCTACATCTCGTTGGTAAGAAATCCTAATAGAAACAAAAGCCTTTCTGGGGTTCCGCAATCTAATGGGATGTTTTAGCCTAAGTTATTTTTCCGCTCGCCAATCTATTCTAAATACCTTTTCAGGGTAAAACGTGGGACTGGTATTTATTACAAAACCTATTTTAATACTAAAAATACGTTCAATAATTATTACTTATTATTTGGCATGAATACATGCTTTCGGAGGCACATATCTAAAAAGAAAAACTAAGTAGTTAAACTTTACCTGACCTAGCACTCGAACCTAGGACCTCCGAATTTATTCCTCAGTAAAATTTTCTATTTTATTGGATGGATATATCAATGTAGGTCGTAGGAGAAAGACAGACACAGCAAAAGACAAAGCCCTTTTGTTATCTTTGCTTGCCTTACAGGAGAAAGTGTTTAGGATATAAATAAAAAAAACATTAAATAAAAAAAAGCATTGAATTATTATTAGTCATTGCAGAAATTACAAGAACTTAAAAACAAATCATTGAGTCATATATTGAATATGTACATTTCTTACAATTTCATACTTGCTTTATCGTTCTTGGAGCGACGAGTCACGGTTTTTCCCTTAGAGTATTGATCCAATACTATCATTTAGGGAGAAAGGCAATAAACATCAATGCAACGCTTATTTTGCTGAATTATAGACGAGTTGGGAACAAGCAGGAACATCCCTTATTGGTTTTATAATTTAATATCACTGACCGGCTCCGCAATACAAAATATTCTTCTGATTAATAAAATATTCAATTTCATTCTTTCAATTAAATAATATTTAATTGAATGAATCAAAACTGTTTCAAATTTAAAGAACTGGCCAACTTTTATCAGCCCTTTCAAAGACCTGATACTGTGTAACGAAGCGCAATGGCTCATTTTATTTGCATAAATTTGGTTAGCACATTTAATATTCTTAACTGTATAATTGAAAATGTTAATTATGTATTATTTATTATAAATCAAGATGTTAATCATTTAAATTCAGACTAGCGATTTGCACTAGCTCCGCTCGGGTGTATTCCTTAGTGCTAAAATAACCTTTGTGCTGCTCCATTGAATAGTCTATTTGTATACGGAATTTCATCTAAACCGGTTCAGCCGTTTGAGCGTAAAATTGTATATTTTTGTAATTTTTTTATGTTGTAATAGCTTTAAGCGTTTGGGCTATTTTCTAAAATTGAAAGCAGATAGTTAAAGGAGATGTAATATATCAATCTACGACGTGTGTAGAGTTATGGAAGAGAAACCCAGAATTTATTCTAGAAAAAAAAAGTTTTAATTTCAACTTAACCCTTTAGGCATGGACTGTTGTGAATATTAATAAAGTAGTAAAAATATTTTTAAGTATAATAAAGTCGAATATAAAATATTAAAACATAAGAACACTTCAGTTTGTGTTCCCATTTTTGAAACAAAATACGAACTTTACTTAATTAGTACCTGCTTATTAAACAAAGAGCGATGTACACCAAACATAAACTTCAGGTTACTTTTTCAAAAGTGCATAAAAGTAATTAATTAATTATATATGATATTATTAACGGGAAATTTATTTAATATATAATAATTTAAGAAAGGCCTATATTTTAGCAGTGGGCAAAAGCAGGTTACGAGGATGATATTTAGATTTACTACGTAATTTAAATTACATATTGTGCTTCTATTCTATGGAAGTCATACTTCTTATGGATTATAGGTGTTAATTAATTGGTATGAGCCTGATAATTTAAAGCATAAACCAATTATAATAATTTATCCATTTGTAAACGTGATGTTAGTTAGAACCTATAATCTTTTTTACAGGTCTGCAGAAGTTTGCGTTTTGAAACAAAAAACAAATAAATAAATATCTTTTGTTTTATACTAATAATAATGTTCACCGACCGATTCCGGCCATGGCGGCCAATCTCGTTGAGACTAGCCTACTACGCACGAGTGTTCCTATCACTCTCATACTCCGGTGGGATGAATACTCGACACAACTAGTGAGAGCTAAGGCGCAGAACCGACGGCTTTACGTGATCTCCAGGGCACGGGGATGCCACACCGCTAACTTCCCAACTCCGGGCTGTTAGTGAGGCATGCTAAGCAGCAAGACTCAATAACTAATATTCTTAAGTATTCATTAGTTGACTGCAGAATTAGATTACTAGTAGTAGTACTACAGCTAGTACTAGGAGTACTATTACATTTACTAGCTGAAACTAAGTGTATTTGGTGTATTTATTGACTACTTAAAATATTACATAATAAATGTCGTCAGGTATTTGTAAGCTGCTAAATATAGAGATATACATATATTATGAAGATATATATAAAGGCAAAAATCTTCTATAAAATCAAAATAACTGGTATATCAACAGTCCGACGCAGAAGATACCTCATTTTTATTTTTCTTTTATCATTTTTATATAAAATGTTTGTTTTCACATTAAAAAAGCCTGGAGGCCATCACATCATTCTACAGGTGCGTTATCTTTTGTAAAATCATTTTAACATTTAATACAGATGTTCTTTTATTCTTAAATATAATAATAGAAGCTTTTTTGTCATTTTACTCGATTCTGTGGTTAAAATATAAAATTTTCGAAAGTTCCATAATAATATATAAGTTACACTTATTCGTAGAGTTAGTTAATTATTTACTAAAAAGATCATTGAATAAACCACAACTTTTAGATAAATCAAAGTTTCTGTTACTAATTGATGAAAATACTTGTAACAAACTTTGAGAACTGCCCACAAACTTTCTGAAGCTTCTCGCTTTAGTTTTCTTATAAGATATCAAATTGATATCGGTAAATAATAACACTATGCATAAAATTACGTGCGTATTATACTCATATTTTTAACGTTGGGAAATGCATTTACGCTTACCACCAGGTGGTTATATGGGATTCACCAGCCTACAAGAAACCAGTAATACCCACTAAAACCTCACAAAACCTCCCTCTTTCTTAATGGGATGTTGCAGGATCGCTTACGCATTCAACCACGACGCCCAGATGGTCTGGCCGGTCTGCCGAAGCAGACCACACAGCCAAGGGGTTGATCACAGTCCACTCTGCTCTCAGAGAAGTATTTGAAGCAACCCGCGTGATACATCGCCACCTCAGTGAGGCCTCCCTCTGCGTTTCTTGGCTTCTCGCCCGGCTGGATTGCCGCTGGACGCTACTGCCCATTTTAAGAGCGAAATCGCCATTAAACATAAGTAAATAATTACTGTAAGGGAAACTTAAAAATACGATTCTAAAGTATCTGTTAAAAACAAAATGTAAATCAACAAGCGTAATCAAAACATTGCAACGATCGGAAAAGTTCCTTTATCGAATTTCAATATCGCTGTGCCGTGTTTCCGTGCAATTGGTAACTTTGATTGTTCGAGATCTTCACTCTCAATTTGTTCCTTCTTTGTTATAAGTGTTGTACTAAGTTAGCCATTATAGTATACAATATACATACCTATTTAACATATTTTCTTAAAAGATATTTTATTATTTTGTAATACATTTGTTATTTATTGAAAAAACTTTATACTCTAAGAATAATTTAGGTTAGGTTGTTTAACTAGGTAATTTTGCTTGAGAAAATATTTTTTCGTAAGCTCAGTAGTATAGAATGAAATATAGGATAAGATAAGTAGGATCGGCAGACAAGAGACTCTTAATTTGAGTCCCGGGTCAAGCCAAGTTAAGTAATTGAGTCTTTCTGTTTAGTAAGCCTCAGTAAAAGCCTGGGCTTGGGAAGTTAAGGTAAAAGAGAAGTAGTCGTCCCACTGCAGTAAGAGAGTGACAGAAAAAGAGAGTGTATTTGTGTCTGCGCATATCGCTAGTTTTGATGAGATGAAGTGTCGAAATTGGTCGGGTGGAGAACATTATTACTATCCCTCATGCCAGTAAATACACCTTACACACAGTATATCTTTCATATAGTCCATCCATACCTTCCTCAGTCTACCCCTATTTCTATATACTGTTCTTTATACCTAATACTGTCTTGTTTTTTCGTTAACGTTAATAAGGGCAAAGTGTTGGTTAAAAAATGATTACACAAGATCTAGCTTCTTTTAATCATGATAGTTAAAAAGTTTTGTACGGCAACACTAAGTGTAAGCAGAAAATTAAAAACTTAATAAAATTTAAACAAAATAAACCCACTTTTCTCAACTTTCGTTCGTTAATTAAAAAGCTGTACTATTTTAATAGTTACATAATATTTTATAATTATGAAACGATTCTTAAAATATTATAAACATTTAATATAAGCTTCATAGCATAAATTAGGCATTCAATAGACAAAGGCAAGACGCTATCTAAGAATCGTAGAGCGTCGAATGAAAAAAGGTATATTCCGTTTCTATTCGCTCGCCGCATTCGATTTCAATTTCTGGATAATCGAGATCTTGCTCAATTGAATTCTCGATTACTCGTTTACGAGGACACCCTCGTTTGAGTTTGCGAAGTTTGATTGTGTTTGCATTGGATATTATACCGGTATAAAACTAATGTCTGTTTAGGTTATGTATGACCTGTTCAATGAGGTAACAATTTAGTCAATTAAAATTACTTACTAACTAAATAAAATTTTTATTTAAGTGATTTTTAACTTTAAAAAAAAATGATCATATTATGATTCAATTCAATTCTTTTGGTTTGTTGGCTTATCATATTATGATATTATACTATGCTAAATATGTTTTTAAAACATTGTATATGTATATTTTAATTATAATATATAAATATTTTAATAATTATATTTTAGGGCACCCAGGTTTTTTTTATGTTAATACAAAATTAAAGTAAGTTCCTATTAAAAATAAGTGACATCACTAAGGTATAATGAACTGTCTAACTATGGCCTATTATTCCGACTGCGAGCTTTGCTGTACTCGAATAGCAAGCAGAGGGTTAAAATTTGACTAATTAACAAACCACCGACTTGATCTTTTTGGGTCTGAACTCATTTGATATTCTTTATGGAAGTCTTAGACACACGAGCATTTCAACTAAGTTTAGTTAAAAAACAATTCTTTTGTTTTTATGTTTTTTAAATATTATATTATTCAAAATACTAATATATTAATATGGGCGGACCGTAAGTTTCTGCCTTAATATTTATTGGGGGCCTCAACTAAATATCGTTTTGTTAATAATTACACATGTTCAGTGTACTCTGATAGATACTTCTAGACGAAATTAAAATGACGCTGTTGTTTAATCTTAATTGACACCAGATTATAAGGCTAGCCTTCAATGTACTTAATTTTTTTTATTTTGTATAATTTCTAATTATAAAATTACTACTTATTTTTTTTACTGTAATACTTGGGTTGTAGCCCAAAAGGCCTGTATAAATTTTAGGTTACTTTTTTAATAAGGCTTAAGATTTTTAAAAATAGTAGAATAATGATCTCAATAAGATAATATTTGAAAAAAAAAAGTATAACGAATATTTTTTTCAATAATCTATTATTACTATGCTAAGCGTCAATTTCACATTATACTTGCTAATATTAAACTTCTTAAACGTAGCTCCTAATCACCATCTTAAAATAGCTCAACTAAATTCGTTACACTTATTCCATGTCTGAGTGAAATGTTTAGGTTTCTAAAAAAGGAACTGTTCCTACGTAAGTACTTTTCCTGATTCTGTCTGGAGCTAGCTTAATTTTTCATTACTATGCAAATATCTATTTAGCGGCTACCTCCTTGTATTTAATTTTTACTCAATTCACAATAATATTATAATATACTGCAAAGTATTTAATTATACGCTAATATTATATTTATTATATTTTGTTTCACCAGCTTTCATATTTTAGATCGCTACCAATTTTCAAAGGATCACTCGCTGAGCTAATCTTTAGATTGCCTGCAAATTTCATCAAAATTGCTCGAGCCGATTCAGACGACATATATTTTATACCATAGAAATATAATCGTCCATACACATCGATTTATACATACATAACTATTGGTATATTATAAACTAGCCTTTCCCTCGGCTTCGCTCGCGTTCTAAAGGCTGGAAACCAAATTCTTTCGCCCGTCCGCCCGTCTTGAACACGGTGGTCATTATTTTGTTGCGGAGTTATGTTTAAACTATGATATCTCGTAAGATATTCATTGAAATCAAATGATGCCAAAAGCAAATTTGTTCAAAATTAAATATTTGACGAATAACTTATTTATTTAGGTACGGATTAATGTCATGCTTATAAAAACACCTTCGCAAATAATGCATTATCTTAAAACAAATTTGTTTACCATAAAGAAGGTTAAAGCGAGTTAACTTTAAAAGATAGACATATGCTATCGGTGACTATTTTTTAGAACTTTTAAAGGGGAACAATTCCGTCATACATGATTTTTGCATAACTTTAACCGTTTACGCAGCGCACGCAACGAAAACGTATGTTAAGCTAGCAAGGTCAAGTGGGCAGAACCACATAACACACTTGCAGTAATTAAGTGCTCATTTAGTGCTAATTAATGCTGCAAAAAGTAAATTTTACGCTGCAGTAGATTGATCAAAAATTAGAAAACTGCCAGCTTTATATTAAGCTAGCAGTGTCGGCCTCTTACAACGCTAACCGCATAGCACATCATCAAATCAAACTAGTATTAATTTAGTGCCTAATTAGTGCTGGCCATTCGTGAAGACAAATATAAAACTTTATAGTTTTTTTCTATTTTTATAGAACAATACTTGCAAATTTAATTAAGCGCCTGATTTTTTTGTTATAGCAATTGATTTATATATATATGTAGAAGGCTTTATGATATTACTTATAATGTTACGTAATATCAATTATCATAAAGCCTTCTACATATATATTATTAATAAATAATATTATATATAAATCAATTGCTATTTCGAAAAATCAGGCGCTAAATTAAATTTGCAAGTATTGTTCTATAAAAATAGAAAAAAACTATAAAGTTTTATATTTGTCTTCACGAATGGCCAGCACTAATTAGGCACTAAATTAATACTAGTTTGATTTGATGCTGTGCTATGCGGTTAGCGTTGTAAGAGGCCGACACTGCTAGCTTAATATAAAGCTGGCAGTTTTCTAATTTTTGATCAGTCTACTGCAGCGTAAAATTTACTTTTTGCAGCATTAATTAGCACTAAATGAGCACGTAATTACTGCAAGTGTGTTATGTGGTTCTGCCCACTTGACCTTGCTAGCTTAACATACGTGCAACGAAAACTTTCAAAAGGAATATTTTTCTCCCGTTTTTGCAACATTTTTCATTGGTGCTTAGCTCCTATTGATCGTAGCGGGATGTAATATAGCCTATAGTCTTCTTCGACAAAACGGACTATCAAACACAAAAATAATTTTTCAAATCGAATCAGAGATTTGAGCTCCTGAGATCAGCGCGTTTAACCAAACAAACAAACAAACTCTTTAGCTTTATAAATAGTATATATAGATATAGATTAACCTGACTTAAGTATAGAATAGAATATATTACCTTCACGTGGTACATTAACATAAACTTAAGCCCTATACTAACTTTTTTAAATGTTACTGGCACCCCCATACTGGAACCCTTTGATCGGTCATGGTACATTGCAGGATGACACCTCTATGCACGCCGTGGATACTTATTCTGCACGTAGCATACGTTTGACCGACAGCATCGCCACCTACCGAGTCCAATTGTGTTTTCAAACTATCCAGGAACCCAATGAAATATACACACATCATTAAGATCGGTAAAAGACGTTAAGCGTATTTATATCACATAATATACTCGCACGGAATTTATATAATATGTTTTTGCGCATGCGCTAATTATAATAATGTTTTACACATTTGATCAACTTTAATAATTCATGGTAACTTAATTTAAACCTTTTTCGTCTAAATCTAGAATTTTTCTCTGAATTATATTGAACCTTTGCTAAAGGTTATTTATGTACATTAGTTCGTTTTAGGGTGTAATTAGGCAGCGATTTAGCGAACGATAACAATTAGGTAGCTCTGGATTTGATTAGTATTAAAATATTTTTATATACATAATATATTGCCCTTAGCAAAATTTTTACGATAAAATCTCTATCGTGAATATAATGTTTGTACATTGTACAATTTACATAATTCTTTATTTGAATACTAGTAATTCCCGCGGCTTCGCTCGCGCCCGAGGGATGTAAATTTAGAGTTATAAGATGTTTTTGACGCCAAATCATAAAAAAGAAAAAAATAAAAATTTGGTCTAAAAATAAAAAAAAATATCTGGATAGGGCCACCCTTAATACTCAGACTTCCACAAAAAAAATTAATAAAATTCGATCGAAAATCTCGTGTCATAGTGTTTGTTATAGAACTCCTCCGAAACGGCTTGACCGATTTTTATAATTTTAGTGTATATTTGGTAGATCTGAGAATAGGTCGTGGGCTATTTTTTATTTGGATAAGTGAAAAGGGTGGTCTTCTCCAGATTTTTTATTTTAGCCCAAACAATACTTATAAGTTATAACCCTAAATTTTAATTCTTCTATCACCGGGATTAACCGGGAGAACGGGAGAACCGGCGGAGCCGCGGAAATTTCTAGTATAATATAATTTTCTCTTATTTTAATGCTGATTTTGTCACTCGTTTTTAATAAAATTGTGGTCACAATCACATCAAGCAAAGGAACGGAGATAATTCAACATGTATTAATATTTAATTATAACAGCGTAATATTTGCATCCAACATTCTATGTCAAATCAAATATGGATCTAAACGTAATAATAAATGGTTAAAAGCCGTGCCAATTTCATTGTGCAAAGTTCAAGAATCGTTGTACAAAGGAAAGTAGCAATATTTATGAAACAGCATTTACAATATCCTTCGGTTGCTTTATTCACTAGGTTTTGGGCTTTAAAAAAGTAGGTGAATACATATTTTACTTGTATGGGTTTTACGACAATACTATTCGATTTTCTGTGAAAAGAGGAAAAAAATCAAGCAAGGCTATTTTTAGGAGTCTATAAGGATTTTAAGAACTAGTATGTGCTCGCGACTATTCCCTTATTATATTTGGGCGATATCCTCTATCATCCAAAGATATATAACTGTCTGTCTGTCCTTAATATACTGTCGATATAATCTCAATCCAATAATTCATACATCCTTACTTACCATTTACCTTTTTCAGATACCTCTTGGACATAGGCCTCTCTCAGGGTTTTTTCTCGTCAGATTTCATCGAAGTGTCTAGTATTTCGAGTATACTAAGATGTAAACATTTATTTTTAGACCAAATCTTTATTTTTATTTTTTTTAATGATTTGGCATCAAAAATACTTATAACCCTAAATTTTTAACCTTCTACCAACAATCCCTATTTTTAATAGGGATTAGGACGCGGGCGAAACCGCGGGAATTGCTAGTATCAATATATATATTTTAGAATAAGACATATAACTAAACAGTTTTTACTCTGTGCTCAAATGTTGCATTGAAACTTCGGCATAGAATCTGCTAAACAACCGAACAAATTCATTGATGCATAGCTGGACGAGATAAAATGTTTGCAGCGTGTATGTTTTTAGCGAAAGCAAGAGTATTTTTTGTAAAATGAATATACACTATTTCAAAAAATATTGCTAAAACCATGCGTCGTCTCTAAAATTACATTTAGAATGATATTTTAATGTTTTATTATAATTTGTGTTAAACTTTATTATTTTCTCAGTATTCTTCATAGCTTATATTATAAGAATACAAGTAGTGTTTGTCAGATAGTTTTTCCCCAAATTGGGTACGTATAACGTACGTACCCAATTTGGGGAAAAACTATACGTAGTCTAACGAGTAATATTTAGTTTTAATTTATTACTTTTTTTTTAGATTAATAACTATTTTTTTACGTAATACCTATAATTACATACAATGTCTTGTTACACTGAATATTGATCGATAAATGCACAGAAAGCAGAATCTTAATAAAATGTAAAAGAAGAAAAAAGATGGAATATTTATTTTTAACTTTTGTTCGAATGGTCAACACAGACACGGCAGGTAATGCAGACTTCCGTTACTCCCGCCACTCTACGTCAGTACATGCTTCATGCTCAAGCGAAGAAAAATTGCATGGGATGACCATAATAGTATCTACGCTATCAATACTATTAAGTTAAAAAAATCATCTTGATGGAACATTTGTAAATCTTCTATGCAATCGAACTACTATTAGAATAACATTTTTTTAAAATTTTATTAATACAAAAATCAGGCGTGAAGCAAATGCAAATTGCTAGTTTATACAAATTTGAAATCTCCTTGTTTTTGAAGTTCCTTGGTTCATGTAAATAAGATGACAGTATCAACAGTTGCTCCCGTCTAATCTGTTAGTTTGGGGCTTAGCCAGTAAAACCTTTAATAGTTTAGGTGCTTATACAAGATTAATAGCTTGCGATTTGAAGCGAACGGCTTGAAATCCTGAATAATGTTTAAATTAGTAACGTGCTTCGACCCCACATCGGGCGACAGTTTCGTCTAGCTCTTGTACAGCTCTTGACAGATGTATGTATGTTTGTGTGCAATAATCAATTCCCTCTTCCAAAGTTACATTTATTGCATAAATATAGGATATTTTAATTGCAAAAACACAAGCTGATTTTATTTCTTAAATTCATATTATAATAGTTGAACACTATTTTTACAGATTTTATTTCTTAAATTCATATTATAATAGTTGACACTATTCCGATCCGTAAGGCAATAATTAAAAAAAATAATTATTATATTTGTTGATAATCATTTTGTATATTATTAAACAGTGAGCGAAAAAAAAATAAAAAAATGGACAATGATGAATCTTTTAGTAAAACGATTGAAATATATTGCTAGTAGAAATTCTATAAGCTTATTAAAAAAATAACTTTTGGTAATAAAATATATTTATTCAATACCTTAAATACGTACACGGCCTACTTTATTATTGAAAAATAACAGTAACATGACTTAAAAAATACCATTTCCATGTTTTCCCTCTCACTATTTCTTTTCCCATGTGACTTGAGGGGCGTATCAATATGTTTTTGGGCACATTAAATTTAATTTTTTATAAAAGGGCGCCAATAATAGTATTGTTCGCATCATTAATCTTCGCACATATCCTAACAAATCTTTTTCTTTGCATCGAGATTGATGTTACTACATGTCGGTATGAATTAAAGATAGCTTTTCCTTTTTGTTGATCAACATTTGTGTGTAATATATTAGTTTGGTTGGGTCTAGCGTAGGCACAAATGAACAAACACTTTTTTATACATATACGTTATCTTATATTGACAGTCTTTTTTCTTAAAAGCTTGAAATTACGTACACTGACGCAATACATTCTGTCAGTGTCAAGTATTGTGACGACCATGAATGGATTTGAGTGGGTTACTACTATTTGTCGCCTGCGCCTTGGGCATGCATCTACACCTGCTCACCTAGCTAAGAACCATTAACTGCGTGAATGTGGCCTTGACGAAGGTACTCCATCCCATATCCTTTTTAGCTGTCCTAGACTCCTCCATCCATGTTTGTGTTTAGTTCTTTGCGTAAATTTTTATGTAAATATAATATTAAGATTAATAGAATTAAACTATATACGAACATTTTGTATAATATAACTAACATTTACTAACCATTTTTTGTTTTATAATTAAGGTTTATGTGTAAATACTGTGCTGTTTTGTTGTAGGTTTAGTAAGGATTTACTTCTATTATACAATTATAATCTAAATATACTTATTGACTCTATGTTACCGACCAATCTCCTTCGTGTCTCCTCCATTCTACGTGACACTGGCGAAGTAATCTGTGCTCAACTGGCACGCTGAGAATTAACAAGATAATTGAATTGAATTGAATTGAATTGCAATTGAACTGAATTGAATTGAGACATTATTCAAAAATTGATGTAATACCCTATTGTAGTTTATTTTTTAAATTTTGCATAAACATTCTTTAACAGAATTGTTGGAAGACATGATTCATATTTTATTGAAACTTATCGCCTAATGGGGTTAAAAAGGGGTATAAAGTTATTTTGTGGATTAGTTGATATTAATACTTCTTAGTGAATTTGATTTTAATGACATTTTATTTTGACACATGTTTCAAATCTCTGATTAAAATATTTATATAATATTAAGATTAATAGAATTAAACTATAAACGAACATTTTGTATAATATAACTAACATTTACTAACCATTTTTTGTTTTATAATTAAGGTTTATGTGTAAATACTGTGCTGTTTTGTTGTAGGTTTAGTAAGGATTTACTTCTATTATACAATTATAATCTAAATATACTTATTGACTCTATGTTACCGACCAATCTCCTTCGTGTCTCCTCCATTCTACGTGACACTGGCGAAGTAATCTGTGCTCAACTGGCACGCTGAGAATTAACAAGATAATATAATTGAATTGAATTGAATTGAATTGAATTGAATTGAATTGAATTGAATTGAATTGAATTGAATTGAATTGAATTGAATTGAATTGAATTGAATTGAATTGAATTGAATTGAATTGAATTGAATTGAATTGAATTGAATTGAATTGAATTGAATTGAATTGAATTGAATTGAATTGAATTGAATTGAATTGAATTGAATTGAATTGAATTGAATTGAATTGAATTGAATTGAATTGAATTGAATTGAATTGAATTGAATTGAATTGAATTGAATTGAATTGAATTGAATTGAATTGAATTGAATTGAATTGAATTGAATTGAATTGGATTTGAGGGCTTATTAAAGACTACTGAAAATTGAACAAATAGGGTATTTTACGAAAAGTGTTTGTACACTAGTATTCTTGCATACTAATAATAACGAATAATAACTCATTTTTAAATTATAAACCATTATCAATTTTAAAACACATCGATTGAATAAAAATTTTGTGTTTTTTTTAGTGGTTTACTATCACAACAGAAACGAATTGAGACATTTTTCAAAAATTGATGTAATACCCCATTGTAGTTTATTTTTTAAATTTTGCATAAACATTCTTTAACAGAATTGTTGGAAGACATGATTCATATTTTATTGAAACTTATCGCCTAATGGGGTTAAAAAGGGGTATAAAATTATTTTGTGGATTAGTTGATATTAATCTCCATATTGAGGAGCTAGCGAATAGGCTTAGCTCTGCAGCGTTCGCGGTTAAAAAAATTAGACTTCTTACTGACGTAGATACAGCTCGCATAGTATACTTTAGTTATTTTCATAGTATTATGTCATATGGAATCTTATTATGGGGAAATGCAGCTACCGTTAATACAATTTTTGTCCTGCAGAAAAGAGCTATTCGTGCAATTTATAGTTTAGGTCCTAGAATATCATTAAGAGATAAGTTGAAAGAAATAAAACTATTGACTGTTGCTTCTCAATACGTGTACGAAAATGTTATGTATGTTCATAAAAATATACACGAATTTCCCAGGAATTGCGACATGCATACCATTAATACTAGGAGTAAACATAAACTTGTAATGCCTGTGACTCGTTTACGCCGAGTCAGTAATTCTTTTTATGGACAATGTATACGCTTATACAACAGGATCCCAGAAAACGTTCAAAAAGCTCCTATTGCCAATTTTAAAAAAATTGTGAAAGAACGTTTGTGTAGTAAAGGATATTATTCGATTAACGATTTTTTAGAAGACAGTACGCCTTGGGAATGATGTGATCGCCTCCAGGCTATTTCAACCCATAGAATTATTGTTCATTTCGATTTTCATTTAAAAAATATTAAAACAGACAAAAAAAAATTAGTCCCGCTGAATTTCTTTCGCCAGTTCTTCTCAGGTCAGTGGCTTCTTCTTTCCGAACTGGTAGTAGACTCATGACGTTCAGTAAAAAATTGTAATAATTTTATGCTGTATAAAATATTTTGAATTTGAATTTGAATTTAGTACTCCTTAGTGAATTTGATTTTAATGACATTTTATTTTGACACATGTTTCAAAACTCTGATTAAAATATTTGACATTTCAATTTTTTCGGGAATAGCATTGCATTTAGCTTTTATGTAAACGATTTTTACCAAATTTTGTGTAGTGATAATTTAATATACTCGGGTTTCATGACTTAGGATACATTTTATTAGAGAACAATATTCCATTTCCACAGGTAAACAAAATAATTGGTTTTGTTGAGTCATCCTAGAAAAGCTAGCGGTGGCTAAACCTTAAGAGATCAAAATGATGCAGAAGGAAATTGTAGCTCTTAAAAAGGCCTATTTTTTAAGTAACTATTTTAATCAGTACGTATAAAAACAGTAACTTAGCGAATCGATGTGTACGTTTCACACAAAAAGTATTGAACCATTTTGAACTAAATTTTGTGTAGTGATACGTTACGAGGCAACATTTAAAATACTTTTCATGGAAGAAAAATCTTTTATTCCGACAGGAAAACGGGTCCTCCTTTTTTAAAATAAGCTTAGTAATTTATTTATTACTTTATAAACTTACGAGTAGATATACTTATAGATATATTATATTTACAAAAATATGTCATTTTATTTATTTATAATATTAGTAAGTACTACTTACTAATACTATAAATGCGAAAGTAACTTTGTCTGTCTGTCTGTATGTACTCAACCGATTTAAATGAAATTTGATACACAGATAGTTCATCGACTTTCACATCCTGAGAGAGAACATCGACTTTTAAAGAAAAAAAGAAAGGTCTGTTAGGGGTTGAAATAGGGGATTAAAGTTTGTATGGAAATTACGTCATTTTTAAAGCTTAGAAGCTTGAAACTTATTTTTAGGCTTTTGATTAGATACATAAATAAATAAGACATTCAAAGTTTGTAAAAAAATATCCTAAAAGGGGTACTTAGGGACGAACCCCAGCGAAGCGGGGGTGAGTCGCTAGTACTTGTATATTATGGTAGCAAGTTGATAATTTATAGATACGTGCATCTAAATAAATAAAAAACTTAGTCGAATTCGTAAGTTTTTTATTTATTTAGATGATTATAGAGAATTTTTTGGAAAATCTTATTAAATAGATGTAATTATCGATCCAGAGACCTACACGTTTAAGAATTTTTGTCTGGCTACCTATGACCACACCACGTGACGTCCCTGGGTGGACAGAAAATTTACAATATACATAGAGAAAAACCCGAGCGAGCGATGTAGAGCCGCCTGTACATGCATATATATTTCTTTTTCATAAATACACGTAATACACGTAAGCTGTCATTGCCAAGTAGTAAAATGCTCTGTTCAGGTGTATAAGCAAAATAGTAATGTACTTACTTTGTAATATTGTAATTATTAAAAAAAAACCTGCATACAGTAACATGTGTCTCTGTAAAATGCCTATTAATTAATGTACTCAATAGTCGATATAACGCATAACATAGTTGTCATATTATGTCAGTAATAATTTAAATTAAGTTGCGTCGTTTCCGTAGGGGAAGTGTGCTCTCTATATTTTGATTTAAATCTACTTCCGTTGTCCAACTCACCCAAACAATTTTCATAATTCGGATGCATAATAATTACATAATATTTACGACAATTCTATTAGTCATCTAAGATATTAATATATTTATTTATGTATATTTCGAATTTCATTGATGATAATTCTGTTTTACAGGCTATTTACCTTTTCAATAGCCATGGAATGGAATTGAATTGAATTGGATTGAATTGGATTG
Source organism: Boloria euphrosyne (assembly GCA_951802675.2). Classification (NCBI taxonomy): domain Eukaryota; kingdom Metazoa; phylum Arthropoda; class Insecta; order Lepidoptera; family Nymphalidae; genus Boloria; species Boloria euphrosyne. The sequence goes on from OX637877.1 coordinate 10,822,727, forward strand.
AATTGAATTGAATTGAATTGATTTGAATTGAATTGAATTAAATTTATTATTATTGAGACATTGCCTTTCATACTTGTAAATTATGTTTTTCAACAATTTTTGTAAGAATAGGCTGGGATTATTTCGATACATTATTAAGAAAAGATAGATGACCGTTTTTAACGTTGGGTTATGTGGAACTTATGCCACCAGTATAACCCAATTCAATTCAATTCAATTCAATTCAATTCAATTCAATTCAATTCCATGGCTATTGAAAAGGTAAATAGCCTGTAAAACAGAATTATCATCAATGAAATTCGAAATATACATAAATAAATATATTAATATCTTAGATGACTAATAGAATTGTCGTAAATATTATGTAATTATTATGCATCCGAGTTATGAAAATTATAATACGGAAACGACGCACCTTAATTTAAATTAAGGTGAGCTGAGAATTAACAAGATAATTGAATTGAATTGAATTGAATTGAATTGAATTGAATTGAATTGAATTGAATTGAATTGAATTGAATTGAATTGAATTGAATTGAATTGAATTGAATTGAATTGAATTGAATTGAATTGAATTGAATTGAATTGAATTGAATTGAATTGAATTGAATTGAATTGAATTGAATTGAATTGAATTGAATTGAATTGAATTGAATTGAATTGAATTGAATTGAATTGAATTGAATTGAATTGAATTGAATTGAATTGAATTGAATTGAATTGAATTGAATTGAATTGAATTGAATTGAATTGAATTGAATTGAATTGAATTGAATTGAATTGAATTGAATTGAATTTTTCAAAAATTGATGTAATACCCCATTGTAGTTTATTTTATAAATTCGATTTATTGCAAAGTAATTAGGTCTAATTTAAATATAAAATGTTATATTAGTTTAATTTCTATAGCATAATAGCGTAAGCACTTGCTCCCATCATTATTGCGAATTCTCGGAAAGTATTAATGCAGAGTTGAAAATTGTACGTAAATTCATTCTTGAGTGTAAAAGAAAAGAAATAAAAAGAAAATAAATTTGGTTCGATATTATATAATTTTCTATTGAATTATCATTCTAATTAATAGAACGAGTATGTTGATGTTTTTAGGATATACTTTATTATATAATAGAACTACTTCCATAACAAAAAAGGTTTCTGAGCAAAAAAAACTACTTTACACAGAAAATACCAACTATTGGAGCTGTAAACCAAATCAAAATAAGTCAAATAACATACAATATAAACACAAAAAGTATATTAAGGTACGTACCTTACACGAGTTAACATATGTATATATGCATGTACAGGCGGCTCTACATCGCTCGCTCGGGCTTGTCTCTATGTATATTGTAAATTTTCTGTCCACCCAGGGACGTCACGTGGTGTGGTCATAGGTAGCCAGACAAAAATTCTTAAACGTGTAGGTCTCTGGATATAACAAAGAGACGGACTGCATCATAGAGTCCACTGTTATTTAAAATATCAATAAATAAAAAATATTATTTAACTAGTCTAGAAACAGCAACTATTAAATGCAAATACCGGAGGACATGTATTAAATCTAACATTCAACATTATGGCAATAGATCAAACTGCTACTCGCTTTTCGTTGATTTTCCAATTTCCCGTGTTGCAACGTTCTGGCAAATAGGAATGCGTATCCAAATCACATTCAGATGAACAACGCTGAACGTGCAGTTTTAACTGACGGACGAGATTGAACTACAATTAAGTTAGAAAAACAAAACCTATAATATAAAGTTCCGTTTTTTAAGTTCACAGTGCTTGTGACATCTTTGCCTACTTCATATAGGAGTGGGGATACTAATGTAATGTACATATATTTTGAAAGGATTCATGCAAGGATTTCAAAAGCCAACGTACCTTTGACCAGCGTGATGGATCGACATCGTGTTCTAAAAATGTCTCAGATTCCACAACACCTACATAGACCATGGTTTAAATCCCCTCGCATTTAAGATTAAGAGCCTTCCACAAAATTTACGTGACGAAAAAAATATAATGAAATTTGCTATGATGGTAGCTGATTATCCGACTCAATGTATGAAATAACTATAGTGATGGTGAGTAGCATGTATCGTTATCGGTATTAAACTATAGATTTTTTGGAGATAATAAAATTTAAATGATGTACAAAGCAAAACTTGACTGGAATAATAAATTAGTGTCTGATACTGGTCTTCTTTGAGCAAATACGAAGTCAAGAATAGATTCAAATTGAAAGATATATTTAAACTGTAATAATTATTAACGTTTGATGTTTGAGCTACCTTTGCGCTACGATGGCTGACTTCATAGATATTTTGTAGCTACAGCGCATTTTAATACGAGGAAATTGCCATTGGGTATGACGTGCTTTACATGTTTGACTCAAAAATTAAATGTTCGGTAGAGCTTTATTAAATATAATATTTAAATCATTTTATTACTTTTCATATATAAAGCAGTATAAAAATATTTTTACCTGTATAATGATTGGGCTATAATGTTTTAAAGGATCTTCTTGATAAAGTATTCGAATTTTGTTTAACTCTAGATTACTATCATATCTGTAAAAATAATAATGCTCTTAATATAAAATAAATATAAAATAACAATTGTTAGTTTTATAGAATAAAGATGAAAAAATTCAATAAATTTAAAACATTAAGTTTGACAGCAGCTCTAAACACAACTGTCTAGACATTGACGGTATTTCCGTCAAGATCAAATGCGATACCGTATTTACACTAATATAGCTATACTTACTATGCTATATCTTTAATATTAATATAATTTAAACTAGTGACTTATCCCTGCTCTGCTCGTTATTTCAACAATTAGTATACATTTCTCAGAGATATTTCCACGGATCAACCTTAAATTATGCTATCATTATAGCAAACATCAACATGTGTCTAGTGGTTTTCTTGCGATACGATGAATGTACAAATTCAAATTAGTTAGAATTTCCTTGTTTTAACGTCTTAATATCTAGAAGTAACGTAAGCGCAAGCCTCACCTCGCTACACTCGGGGGTCTCTAGGTACGTTTAAATATATAAAAAGTTATAAGTCAGAGTCAACCATGTACTTTATTCTTAAACTTTTCCGATTTAGTAGTTATTCTATTCGGAGCCTTATAAAAATAATCTGATTTTAAAAATTGATCTAAAAATAATACGGAAAGTGGCAAGTTACAGAACAATCTAAAGGAATTGGAGTTTCCTGGCAAATAACTCCTACTGAGCTACCGGCAATAATCCCCTTAAGTGAACACTTGCACAGAATTTAAGTTCTACTAACTACATATTGACACTTAGCTTTAATAGAATACTAGCTTTATACTCGTAGAAAAATAAGTTTACTTATTAAATAAGATAATGAGGCACAGTATTATAATTCTATTTACGTTTAAACCCTAAATAAAATTTAATATTTTAATTTTTTACTTTTAGCCATTGATTTCAACTTCTTTTATTGATTTTAATTTTAATAAAAAAGTATGATAAAATGTGCTGTCTCAAATATCTATTGTGTCTAGAGTTTAAATATATAAAATATAAATATTATATTTTATATATTTAAATTCTTTTCGCCCTGTAATAAAGTTAAGTTGTATAAAATAAAATAATTACTTTAATGCATACGTATTATGAACAAATACATATACTTAACTCACCGATTATTATTTTTCTTTAACTACTCTCAAGTTTTATCTGCCAAATAACAAAACGAAAATTAAATTTCATAAAAAATATGTTATTATTCAATCTTTCCTAATTAGTAATATATCCTGTTAGTAAATAGATAGAACAAATCGAGAGGCTAACGTATTTAGCTATTCTTAGAACGACGTCGCATTGGCGTTTGGTTGAATTCCAATTACTTAATGACTATTCTATATTATGAATTATGACTTAAAATACTTTGTCATTTTGTTAGTGATGTACTAAAAGCGTAAAACTTCATCTCAGATTTGTTTTTGTTGAATTCACATCTAATTTACGTGTAATCTTGGTTAATTCCACTCTTAAACCCAAGCTTCTTTTATATTTTACTGTAAACAAGATGCCGCAACAACTTTCATGGGCCACAATAATCATGAGGTTAGCTCCAGGGCTTACTCTGACAGGAAAGTACCTACCGCAACCAGCCCATGCAGCCCAGCAGCATAAATCCCAGTATGAAAGTAACCCTATCGATTGGTCTGTTACAGATCAAAGAAAAAAATAAATAAAAAAAGATGGCAATTCGACATTTTGTATAATATTTAAATAAAAAATTAAAAGAGGAAATGAAAAATATTAAATCTACGCTATATTTTATACCGGATATATATATATCAAAGTAGATGACCATGATTATAGTTGAGTTTTATAGGCTTCATGTGAAGACATCCAAAGAAGAGGCAGAAGTAATAGATATTTGAAAAAAAAACTACAACTATATATACGCCTTTATTTGTTCAAAAAGAAAACTTATTTAGAAAGTATATCCTATATAATAAGGTTCTCTTGAAATATTTTAAAATTCTCAAAAGGTTAAAAGTGTATTTTATATAATTGTAGTTGAAAATCAGCATTTCAGTTTGTGCTTGGCTATGAAAAATAGCTAACGTAAATGTCTTGTTATATTTAGATTTTTTTTACTAAAGTGATAAAGTGTATCACAACTACAATATTTTGTCAACTTTATGTTTTTCTTCTATAATAATTGTGTCTAATCATCTCAATTCGATATTATGAGGATATTTCTATTTCTTATTGTTATATCAATAAGCTTTCCAGCTTTTTACCATCAAGAAAAAAGCGCAGCATACAAAAGAAATACTAAGAATATAAGTAAATTCTTCTTACGAAAAAATGTTTATTATGGGTACGGTATAAATTTTCGCTTTATTGGTAATTAAAGCTGAATTTAGAAGTACGCCATCAAAATTCAAAGATCAATTAGTAAAGCGGAGTGCCTTTGATCTTACAAGGGGCTCTACCGGCTTCTTTAATTCGTCGGACACCAAACAGATTATCCACTTTTGTTCGCCGGCTTTAGCATATTTAACAAGCGTTTGTGAAAAAAATATTATTAACGCAGGTAAATAATGTAAATAGTTTATTGTCAATCTAATTTCTAATTATTTAATTATCCATAAAATTTTAAAGAGAGCATTTCTTGATTCTGATATTATGATTAAAAAAAATATAATATAAACATAACTGCCTCGGTAGTGTAGTGGCTAGCATGTTCGGTCGCACACCGGGAGGTCCTGGGTTCGAGTCCCGGGTCGGGCCAAGTTTAGTTATTGAGCCTTTCTGATTAAAGCCTCAATAACAGCCCGGAGTTGGGAAGATGGCGGTGTATCACCTCCGTGCCTCGGAGAGCACGTAAAGCCGTCGATCCTGCGCCTTAGCTCTCACGGGTCGTGTCAAGCAGTCGTCCCACCGGAATATGTTAGTGATAAGGAACAGAGAGTGCACTTGTGTTTGCGCCTACATACGTGCACTATATAATATGTCCCGCACCGTTGGCTGGTCTCAATGAGCTTGGCTGCCGTGGCCGTAATCGGCCGGGAAGACATTATAAACATTTAGTTTATTTACAAGCGACACGGTTTAATATTTATGAGCAGAACCTAATTCTTTTTGTATAATAAAAGTAACCTAAGTTACTCTGTATAACATGAGGTATCGCTTGTGAAAGTCCCGACCTAATCTGTCTAGCGGTTTCGAAGATTACTCGGAAGTACAGAAATACTGACAGAGGGACAAAACTTTGTATTTTTCTTATAAGTTTAAGTACCTAATTCCATAAGTATATATATGTATTGGTTATTTAGTAAAATGCTGTTTTTAATTTCAAAATATTATTTTTTTCACTAAATGCATAATATGAAAGTATACACCGTACATCAAAAAATCAATTTTAAAGTTTTTTGTCTGTCTGTCTAAAGAATATTCTGTGTATTCCGGCTAATCTCCGAAACGGCTGGACCAAATTTAACGGGACTTTCACTCGCAGATAGCTAATATTATAAGGAGTTACTAAGGGTACTTAAAAATGTTATTTATTTTAACTAGCGAAACCCGCGGCTTCGCCTGCGCTAAATCTAGTAGCTACATATAATATAGATGTACACTTTATTTTACATTAAATAAGGTAATTCTTCATTTTAATTACTTTAATAAAGTAAACTTCCATTGTTAACACAAAAAATACATCAAAAAGTGAAAATAATAAGAAGCATAGTGCAATAACAAGTACTGTACTAAGAAAACTACGTCTTCCTTAGATATTTCTCTCAATTTTCTTCTTTGCTAAGGAGGTTTAAGTCTCTGAGTACTTTTAAAGTGAGATAAAAGAGCCAGATCGTAGCTCACTTGTATTGTTTATTATTAAAAAACCCTTATAACTTTAGTGTCTGTGGAATATAATTATATTTATATTTGATTATTAAACGAACTCAGCATTCTGTATTCCGGGTGAATCTATTACTGCATTTTCTAAAACAGTACAGAATCTTGATAACTATTTCGATACATATAGAACCTAAAATTTTTAGAATAAACATATAATATAATGAAAAGCTGTGATATGAAAATTATCTAGTATCTGAATTTGATTAAGATGTTTGTATATATGATGACTCGTATAGAAGGGAAGCCCGACAGTAGGACGTATAAAAAGGGTGACTACAATAGAGCATAGATATTTCTAATTTATTACAAAACATTTATTACAATAGATATTCTAGCTAGACTGGAAAATAAAATGATTGTAAAATAATTAAAGTAAACGTTTCAAAATAATGAAATTTTGCCCACCAAAAGCTAGATTTATATGAACTATATAAGATGGAATTTCTGTTACAGAAAAGTCGATCCTGAACATATCAACCAGTATTTTGTATGAAATTAGAATTTCGCGACGAATTTTGCAAGTTGGCACACCGTGAAATTGTATCTGGCTTGCAACCGGCGTCAGGCTGACGCTAAAATACTTCCCGCCATCCCGGACAGCCGTCATAAGTTTCTAACCCTGTAATGCTTGCTGTACAATGTGATTGAACTGAACTCCGCTAACGACTAGCGTATACTAGCCAGTGAATGACCGATATAATTCATTAAACGTATTATTACTATAGCCTACCTCAAATTTGAGGCTAACGTAAAATATTTTACAAGCAGTAATCTTATCTGTACACCACGAACTCTACAAAGTTTTCCTTAATTGGGCTACGTAGTGGTACAATTATGTAAATTTAAAATCAAACCGCAACTTCTCTACTTATTTTGGAACGGCAGTTCTTGTAGCGATTAAAGTTTTAATCTGAAAGTTTTTATTGAAGTTAATTAACAAAATAGTGTTCCTATTTAGCTGCATTCTGTGTTCGAAATATTTATCTTTAAAGTTTAATTTTAGTTGAGATTAAGTGAGTTTCTGAGTACATTATTTGCAAGAATTATTATGAATCATATTACTATATTTCCTGATCAAATACGATCTTAAAACGATCTAAAGGTTACGGAAAGTTAAACGAAAAAAAAGCTGTTAACATGATAATAATAATAAGTAGTTATAACATGTGTGCATACACATTTAACTGCCTTGGTGGTGTAGTGGCTAGCATGTACGGTAACACACCGGTAGGTCCTGGGTTCGAGTCCCGGGTCTTTCTGTTTCATAAACCTCAGTACCAGCCCAGAGTTGGGAATTTAACGGTGTTTCACCCCCGTGCCTCGGAGAGCACGTAAAGCCGTCGGTCCTGCGCCTTAACTCTCACTGGTCGTGTCGAGCATTCGTCCCACCGGAATATGAGAGTGATAAAGAACAGAGAATGCACTTGTGTTTGCGCGTTCACTTTTGCACTATAATATCTCCCGCGCCGTTGGCTAGTCTCAATGAGATTGAGAGAGGACATTCTTCGCCTGGTACTATGCGTACATTGCATACAAATTTATTATCAACTAGTTTATTTTATTACCACTTATGTCAACAAAGACCCTCACCTTACTCTGACTCGTTACTGTTGGCTAATTTTGTTACTAATGCTTAAGCATTACCAAGTAATTTCAGGTCATATTCTATCCGTCTACTTTTTCTCTAATCTATTGCAACCAGAAGGAGTAATATTCATACACATACTAACTTTCGCAATTATAACAGTCGTGTAACGTGTAAGCTACTAATTTCTTTTGCTATTCAGCCTGAATTCATTTTGCATGTTACCGATAAAATTTGAAGAAAAAGATTTGGAACAGAACATTACGATTCGTATTTAAATTATTGATACGTGCAATTTGCGTTATTTAGGCAAACATTAGTAATGAGTGAGTAATACAAATTATCGACGCATTGCACACTACGGTAATAACATCAAATCCCCAACAATTTGCACGGTTTATTTTTTAAGTATTAGATTACTATTGAATTTTGGACTTCTTAACGTCCCACTATTGTGCCTTCATTTATCATGGGTGGATCAGGACCTATGTCGTAAACTACCACGCAGAACAGATGCGGTTTGGCAGTTTTTACATGTTTTTCGAAATCTTCCTATAGCAGTTAAATTACCATGTTAAATATACGTTAAGAGTTTATTTATATTATAATATTATAAATATCAATAGATTATTTACAAGGAAAAGGATACACAAGAGATTCTCGGATTCAAAGTGATTGAACGAAATCTCGCTTCGTAATGTGGACATCGCGTGACTGTATGTAGCGTGCTCGACCGAGTGCCACAGCGATATGCCCGCAGTAGAACTTTCCTTGTGCATTCTTGAATCTATGTGCCTGACCGTGGTGATTGCACACTAGGTCTACAATGTATTCAATAATACATTTTACATAATTTTCACAAAATAATATTTGTTTTTTTTTATACATTATGTGCTAGAAATGCCGCTGTTATTAGATTAAACAAGTGAATTAAGGAAAATGTTACAGTTAAACTTATTAAGCTCGTTATTGCTTTATAAAGAAAACTATTAATCAAAAGAAAACAATGTTACTTCACATATACTTAAAAAGCTCAACAATATACAAAACTTGTCGTATAAGTGTACAAGTCAACTTAGCGTGGAATTATGGCAGGTATGCTTATAATTTAATCAATTTTTTAAAATACTAATATTTTCTCTCCCTATAGTCTAATTTTTAAAAAGCTAATAAACCCATTATTTTTCAAGGTAAGATTGCCTATAAAATAAAATAAATACGCCAGAAATACTTTTAAAATTATACCTTTGCAAAATCTTTATGAATATTTTTTTGAAAATGTTTAAAATTTTATATAAGCATAATTATTATTAGATATGACGGCGCACTCTTGTAAAGCGTCGAAGCGATGGTAGCAAGGTGATACAAACTGGCATGTTTTAAAAAGAAATTAAATTAGAGGACTATTTGAAAAACAAAAAAAAGGAATGTAAGATTTGGACCGCCGATGCACCACGTATCATCGACGAATTACTTATATCCGAATAATGGAACTATTATTGATAATATAATGTTTTAATGTGTTTACGTTGTACTTAGTTATGAGTGTGTTAAGTTAAATTGAGAATGTGCTGTGTTTCCCAAAAGACACTAACGATCACGCCCACATCTACGACCTCTGATATTAGCCGTCCTGCGCTTAAAAAAGTTGAATAGTTTGAGAGAAAATAAGTCTATTCAATAACTTAATTTTGCCGGTGTATACCAAATAACATTTTGATTCGCCTGTGGAGCCTTTCAACGAATGTCAGAGCAAAGGAACTCGAGCTACACG